>JAQPPZ010016917.1:2500000-5000000 GCA_028583015.1 Wollemia nobilis | reverse complement strand
CTCGGGCTGGGGAGGAGATGAGGTGAGAGCTCGAGGGGTTCTCGAGGCTAGGCTACTGCACTGTACAGATCGATTATATGATTTGAGAGGATTGAGTATGCCAAGATGTAGATTGTGGCATACCAATCTAGTTTTGATATGATGTACATATATTGTTGAGATATATATATATATATATGATATTTTTGATCATATGACTTGTCTTATGTGTTTGTATGATGCTTTATTGTTGTGGTGTGATTGATTTGATGATTCATGTAATTATGTCGGTTGGAAATATTATGGTTTGAATGTCATGTTTTTAAAATTTAAATGAAATAATCTGATGTAAACAAATTGGTTGTTTGTGATGTGATTTGATAAAAAAGAAAAGGGACTTCTAACAATAATTTCAAAGGACATTGTCGCTATTATAGACCATTTCATGGAGTCGCCGCTCACTCGGTCGTCAAGCTAATCCCAGTATAGAAATATTGTTAAAAGTAAAAGAGTGCTTAAGAGACTATCTTAAGACTTTGTTGTGATGATGCAAATGATGATGATGATGATGATTTGTTTTCAGATTTCCATGAAAATATTATGCATGAAATATTTTAAAATGACTTTTGCTAGGCATAAATTCCTAAGTGTGATAAATTTTTTGGATAATTCCCTAGGAATTATACCATCATTGCAAAATTGAAGTTTGACATAATGACATGAAAATAGAGTAAGTGTTTGTTTTGTTTTAAAGCATAATTGTGTAACATAATGATTTAAGTCATATGTTTTTATGATTTTGAATAAATGGAAAATAAAATTGGTACAATGGTTTGCGCTAGGCATAGAATATTTAGGTATAGACTTATACCATCATCGCGAAATCCAAAGAAGAAAATAATAGATTTATTGCATGGTTGATTTTTAATTTTTGAAATAGTCAAAAAATATGAAGATGAGGACTTGCGCTAGGCATAAAATTCCAATTTTGGTTTTGGAACTATACCATCGTCGCGAAAGTCAAAAGTTATATATAAATGTAACTTTATTGCATGTTTTGAAAATGATTTTGATTTTTGATAATGCATATAGTTGTCTTTATACTAAACAACTGTTCTTTAAAGAGGAAAATGAATTTATTCCAAACAATTTGCAAAAATATTTCAAAGTATTTTAAAGACAAAAGTTAGATTTATAAGGAATCCCATGTGCGTAGGTGAGTTCATTACCAATCTTGATTTATCATAATGATACACAAAATCTCTCAAATACAAAATGTGTGTGCAATTGCATTGTTCATTTACCAGTTTTGAGCAAGATAATTTGATACAAGTGATTTGAATGAACCAAATAAGTGTTCGTTAACCATGATTTAGATGCATATAACCATACCAGACTACTATGTAGGTCGGGTTATCAAGAGCTAGCTAATCCATGAGCAGACATAGGTCTGTACAAAAGAAGGTCGCTAATGTGACAGACATATCGCCACGCTAGGGATTACCCAAGGCCAAGCGGGTTGGGCACAAACCACCTGTTATGGGGCTTACCTCACAGTTTTCGAATAATTGAGAATTCCAGGGATTCAAGCTCATCAACCCTTCTTTTCTTTTCAATGGGTAGGGAAAGGGATTTTATTGCTTTTGCTTTTGCTTGTTTCTTTTTCTTTGCTTTTGCTTTTCTTTTTCTCTTTTTTTTTTGTATTTTTGTATTTTGGCTTGATATTTGAGATAATGCTGAAATAACTTGTTTCTTTTCTCTTTTTCTTGAACTTTGCTTTTCTTCCTATGCTAGGGATACTTGCTCGGATTAGCTGTAGAGCAAGGGATTTTTATTCTGGGTAGGGGTGAACTTGTCCTTTTGCCAATTCTCAAAAATTCTAGACCATGTGCATGATAGGATAGCGGGGAAACTTTTCGCTCAGGAAACCACTTCTACTATGTAGCATAGCATGGAAATTACAAATGTAATCATTTTATTGTGAAAAGATATGCTTGGTTTAAGTAAATACCAAGATCAATTCTCTATGCTCAAACTTTATTTAATTAAATTTTGTGGACTTTGATATAAGAGAGATTAGTAATCATGCCAGATAAAATCAAGATATTTATTTTTGTGTTTGTGATAGTGGGGGATTCCAAATAAATGCTAATTTATCCAAAATAATTTTGAAAATATAACTGCAATACTTGAAGAAGAAATATATACAACAAATATTTTTGAGGAGTTTGATAATTTTGACTCTCTCTTTCTTCTTTATTTTTTTGGGTTTCAAAAGAGTCAATAATATTGTTGTTTTGACTTTTTATTTTTTTCATTTGTTTTTGTGTAAATAGTTTTATATATATTTTTAAAATGAGACAACATGCAAAATATGTACAAATGATGAAATGACCAAATTTTATGCGTAATATCGCTTAAGATGCATAATATTCATAGGTTCTTTTAAATCTTTACCATCTAAGGTAGCTAATTTGTATGCCCTCGATTCAAATTTAGCAGTGATAATATATGGTCCAAGCCGGTTGGGCTCAAATTTACCTTTAAGGTCTTTAGTTGCATTAGTATTTTTTTGATTTTCTTTTAAAACAAGGTCACCGACCTCAAAGGATCGATGACGAACTTTCTTGGCATATGATCTTTTAAGCTTGTTTTGGTAAGCACGAAGATGCTCCAAAGCATTGATGCGCTTTTCATCTAGGAGTTCCAGTGACTCGAGTCTACCATCTCGATATTCATCTCCTACTTCGGTATCTTGAAGTAGTAGAGCCAAAGAAGGAACTTCTAATTCAAAAGGAAAAATGGCTTCAGCGCCATAAACCAAGACAAAAGGTGAAGTTCCAGTGGGAGTTCGAACACTAGTTCGATAGGCCCACAAAGCTGGATATAATTGAATGTGCCAGTCGCGGCCAGATTTATTGACCAATATTTTGAGAATTTTGATTAAGGTTTTGTTAGATGCTTCTGCTTGGCCATTACCCCGAGGATAATAGGGAGTGGACCAGCGATGTTGAATCTTATATTTTTGGCATAATTTCTTGACATCTTTATTTTTGAAACAAGTTCCATTGTCTGAGATGAGATTTGCAGGAATTCCGAACCTACAAATGATTTGATTAAAAATAAATTTAGAGACTTGTGTTCCAGTGCGGGAAGCTAAAGGCATAGCTTCAACCCACTTCGTGAAATACTCAGTGGCGGTTATGATGAATTTGTGTCCATCAGATGACACAGGATTAATTTTGCCAATAATGTCTAAGCCCCATTTTGAAAAGGGCCAAGGAGATGAAATAGCTTGCAGCTCTTGTGCAGGCGCATGGACAAGGTCAGCATGTTTCTGGCACTTGTCGCAATGGCGCACATAATCATGTGCATCATTTTCCATGGTAGGCCAAAAGTAGCCTATCCTAAGGAGCTTTTTAGCAATGACACTACCACTGAAGTGTCCTCCACAAGATCCATCGTGGACTTCACTTAAAGCTGATTTGGATTCTTCTAGATTCAAACATCTCAATAGGATACCTTCAAAAGATCTCCTATATAAAGTATTGCCAATTATTACAAATCGACTTGCTCGTCTACGTAATAACCGACGTTGGTTTCTATTAGAATTGGTGGGGAAAGTCCCATTTTGAAGAAAATCAACTATATCTGTATACCAAGGGTCAGGAGTAGTTTCATTGATTAGAAACACATCCAAAGGTTCTAAACATGACTTATTTGAAGCGGGTTCCTGGAGTCGACGAATAATGATGGTGGCATATTCGTCATCTAACTCCAAGGGCAGAAGAGATGCAGTTGCGGCCATAGCGTCAACCGCACGGTTGCTAGTTCATGGAATAGCTTCCAAAGTAACTTTATCAAACAAGGATAACAATTGCAAAACATATGCTTTATATGGGCGCAATTTATCATCTCTGGTCTGATAAACTTCATTAATTTGATTTATGACAAGTTGGGAGTCACCAAAAACTAGTAGATGTTTGATTTTTAATGCCAAGGCAGCTCGTAATCCAAGGATTAGAGCCTCATATTCGGCAGTATTATTGGTGCAAGCAAATGTTAATTTGAAGGACAAAGGTATAAGATGTTTTTGCGGGGATATTAAAATAATACCCGCACCAACCCCACTCATGCATCGGGCTCCATCAAAGTATAAGGACCATTGTTCAATATGGTCTGCCTCTAATTGAAGGCATTCATCAGGAAACTCAATGATGAGGGGATGGGTAGACTCTAAGGGTGCAGCAGCTAAGCGATCTGCTATGATTTGACCCTTAACAGACTTTTGTCCTATGAATGTGAGTTCAAACTCGCTTAGAGCAAGAACCCACTTGGCTGTGCGACCCGATAAATAAGGTCGACTCATGAGATACCGCAAGGGATCATATTTAGCAATGACATATGTTTTTTGACTAAGCATATAATGGCATAATTTTTGCGTAGAAAATACGACTGCTAGACATAGTTTTTCTAATGAGGTATAACGAGTTTCATAACTGATTAAAGTTTGGCTAATGTAATAATTAGCACGTTCTTTCTTCTCATCATCAAGCTGAGCTAACATAGCTCCTAAAGCAAAATCTGAAGCTAAAATATACAGGAGAAATGGGCGATCAGGTCTAGGCGGTGAAAGCACAGGTGGGTTAAGGAGGTATTGTTTGAGAAGTTCAAAAGCTTCTTTACATTCGTCATCCCAATTAAAAGGGACATCCTTCTTAAGGAGCTTAAGAAAGGGAGTGGTTTTGTCCGCCAGCTTATCGATGAAGCGACGGATGGCTTGAAGTTTACCTTGTAAACTTCGTAACTCAGATATATTGGTAGGTGCGGGCATATCAGTGATAGCCGCAATCTTGAGAGGATCGATTTCGATACCACGTAAAGAAACTAAAACCCCTAATAGTTTATCGGACTTAACTCCGAATATGCATTTGGCTGGATTTAATCGAATAAGGTATTCTCTTAACCGATTAAATACTTTTCTCAAATCATCTAAATGATCATCTTCTTTAATAGAGCGAGCTATAATATCATCTACGTAATCATGTAGGATATCATGCATCATATCATGAAAGATATAAGTCATAGCTCGTTGATATGTTGCGCCTGCATTCTTTAAACCAAATGGCATCACTTTCCAACAAAAGGTACCCCAAGGGGTAATAAAGGTTGTTTTAGCCTGATCTTCAGGAGCTATCCTGATCTGATTATAGCCAGAAAATCCATCCATTAGGGACATCATTCCACTCTCGACGGTAAAGTCAATGATTTGGTCCATGTTTGGAAGAGGAAAATCATCTTTAGGGCATGCAGCGTTAATATCTCTAAAGTCCGTGCAAACCCTAACTTTGGTAGCTTCTTTCTTGGTGACTGGAACTACATTCGAGATCCATTCAGCATAATCAATAGCTTGTATGAAAATAACATTCAGGAGTTTTTCTAACTCTCCTTTGACTAGCAGGGCCACTTTGGGATGCATTTTTCTAAGTTTTTGTTTAACGGGTTTAGCATCCGGATGGACTACTAGATGATGCATGACTACAGAAGGGTCCAGACCTGGCATATCTTCATATGTCCAAGCGAAGACATCTTCATATTCTTTAAGGAATGCAATGTATTCATCTTGTTTTTCTTGACTTAATGCTGATCCAATATTGATTATGTGAGGATTATCCTCAGTTCCAATGTTAACTTTAAGGACGTTTTCTACTTCCATGTGTAGATCTCTTTCAAAATTAGGTGGGGCGGGTGAAACGCCCAATTCTTGTAATTCTTTTAAGGTTAAGTTGGATAATTCATCTTGATGAGTGGTGGCCTCAAGTTGGGCTATAGTTGGTATAGAACCATCAAAATAAAAACCATTGTGTAACAACTCTTCAACGGAGACATCATGGAAAATATCTCCTTCCAACTCCTCATCGGATTCAGCAATCAATTCAGGGTAAGCTATGGATAGCATATTGCGGGTAAAGGGATTATTCTTTGAACACAAAGAATCTTGTTTATCTAGATAATCTTGATAACATATGAGTTGATCATCATCTTCAAAAGGGAAGGGTTGACCCTTACTAGGAAATAGGCCCACACCACATCGGGCGGGCCATGGCTCTACCTCAATAGGTTCTTTCATACCATTTTGGAAAGGTCCCAAGCCTTTCCCTTTATAGCCCATTTTAAGCATTATGGGCTTAGCTTTAATATATTCATTAGTAAAATAACATCGGGCATATCCCTCATGATGAGTTTTGATATTTCTGGGTATTCTTCCCCAATCATATCCTTTATAAATAAAAGCACAACTCCCGACTTGGTAAGTACTTCCCATAGGTTGTGGGAGGCCCAAAGTACGAGGAGATGGTGGCAAGTTATTTAAAAGAATTGAATCTTGCATAAAAGCATTTGTTTTTTTGATATTAAGATTGTGGATAAATCCGGTAAAAGTTCATCAAAAAGAGCATAAGATGTAGAAGGATCATTCCCTATATCTTTAGATGTGGAAGGTATGATAGATGTTGATAATGTGGAGGTGTCAATAAATGGGTCTATAGGTTTTGAAATTATAGGGATAGAACATGAAGGATTGGTTGTGGATTGAAGACCTTTTTGAGGTTTTAGTGTGGTTTGTTCAGAAGATGGTTGAGTTAAATGTATAGGTGTAGTTGATGGAGTAGATGATGTTATGTGTGTGTTTTTCACACGTTTAGATGAAAAATAAGAATTAGGATGTGTGGATGACAGAGCGGGGCAAAATTGCACTCCAACAGGTTCTGCCAAAGCACACATATCAAAGGGTCTAGGGTCACCATGGATAGTGACCAACTGATTTTTAAATTCAAATTTAACACACTTGATGTAAAGTGGAGGGAACCGCTCGCATCGCATTGATCCAAGGGCGACCCAAAAGTATATTGTACGATGTTGGGCAATGTACAATAAACACGGTTGTATCTAGGGTTCTAGGACCAACTTGCAAGGGTAAGGTAATGACTCCACACGTTTCTTGTGTCTCGTCATTGAAAGCTTTGATAATCATGTCGAGTTTTCTTCATTTCATCACTTCTAAAGCCAAATATTTGGTAGAAGTCAAAAGTGCAAATGTTTAGAGATGAACCATTATCAATCAAGACTCTTTTAACAACTACATCTCTAATTAGAGCGAGTAATATATAAGGGGTTATCCTTATGTAAACTATGTTGTGGGATATCTTTATCCCGAAAGTCAATACAATCAACTTCTCGAGTGATGATAGTATTGGACATGGCTTCGGGTTGAATATTTTGAGGTACCATCATTTGGCTTAATGTAAGCATTAACTCATCCCTATGGGTAGGAGAAGATCTTAACAAGTCCAAAAGGGAAATTATGGCTGTAGTATTGGATAATTGTTCATTAATATTGTAAGGAGGTTTTGGTTGAACATTAGACATATGATTCCCTTTATTGGGATTTTTCAAAATAAATGGAGCTGATCCATCATTCTGAGTTTGATCTTGTTGAGAGTTTTGAGCCTGTTGTCTAGTAACGGCTCCGATGGTACCTACAATGTTATATTGAAGACGCTGAACTGGTCTTGGTTGAGCGTTTATGGCTTGTTCATTAGGAAGGAACTGATTAGAAGAGGGTCGAGTAGTAACTCTTCTAGGAAATGGTTCTTCTGGAACCATAGCATCTGTGATGGGTTGAATAGGATCTGATTCATTTTTAGAACTATTCGATTGGTTTGAGGTGATGTCTACTTCACTTTCAGTATCTGATTCTACATCACTAGGATCGGGAGTTTGAATATTATGTAGGGGTCTGGTCGTGACCATGGATAAGGTTGTGCCAAATATTTGAGGATCCTGAACAGATAATTGTCCGCTAATAGTCCCTACATATCGGGTAGGAGGGGGAACATTATGATGTTCGATTTGATTGGCCACTTCTTTACCATGGTTTGGTAAAGGATGTTGAAATATATCTAATGATTGATTAGCATTTTGATTTTGATTTTGGGGAATGGTCTTTTGAGCGTTATTAGGAGCATTTTGTTTAGGTTGGAAGGCTTGCACCTCCATTTCATTATTATCAATCAGATCTTGTATTTTATGTTTCAATATTTTGCAAGAGTTTGTAGCATGTCCAGGTCCTCTATGAAAGTCACAATGTAAATCAGCTCTGTATCCGGGTATAGTTGGATCAGGTTCCCGGATAGGTGGTAATTGAATCAAGCCTCGTGCTAATAATTGAGGAAGAATGGTTGATAAAGGTTGATTCAATCTAGTAAATTCTCGAGGAGGTTTATCAGGAGGTTTTAATATAAATTTTTCTGTTGTCTTCGTTGTATTGATATTAGCAACGTTTCTACTATCGGTGACTCCGTCACCTACAACTTGTTTGTTTTTATACTGATTTCTAGATGTTTTCTCATCATCTTTCTTTTTGAGCTGACCTCTTCTAATGAGAGCATCTTCTACCCTTCGAGCTAAGTCTATAGCTTGATCGAAGGTGGTTAAGGTGGCAATTGATAACTCATAAGATATTTGTTCTTGTAAATTATTAATAAAAATGTCCAACATTTCCCTATAAGGTAGCACAAAGTGCAGTTTTCCTATCAACTGCCTCCATCTAGCTAAGAAATCAGCAAAACATTCATCTTTGTCTTGTTTTAAGTTGTACAAATCTTTAATGGTGACATGCCTCTCGATGTAGGCACTAAATTGATGGACAAACGATTCAGTTGTTTCTTCAAAATTTCTCAAAGAATGAGTGGGCAATTGATAGTACCACTCTAATGCCATTCCTCCTAAGCTTTTCGGGAACATTTTTAGTAATAGCAAGTCATCATGTGATATATCATGACATGCTATCCTAAACATGCGAAGATGCTCTATGGGATCTTCGGTTCCTTTATATATAGGCTGGACGGGCATGGGGAAGTGTTTAGGGTATGGTTGTGCTACAACTATGGGATCCAGAGGTTGACTACATATCTCTCGATAATTGTACGAGGGACGGTAGGGATCTATCTGGTCCATGCGCGAAGCTAACTGTTTCACCATGGCTTCCAGATTACTGGTTTGCCCACCATATTGGTTCGGTAGGGCATTAATATGGGATTTGTGAGCATATGATGGAGGGACATGGAGATTAGATGCTATATTGCTATTGTGTAAATTGTTGGTAGGAAGGGTGTTATGAAGAAATTTTGAAGTTGTATTATGTTGTATGCCCGATTGTTGAAAATTGGTGTTTGGCTTCATTTTAGGTTTTTGTCTACTTGAAGCATATTGATCAATAGTTTGGCGAAGTAAAGCAGTGAAGGAAGGTTTCTTTTGTGTGGGAATGATTTTAGGCTCAATAACAGGTTCCTTAGGGGGTTGGGTAACCTGTTGTTTTGGCATGTTCTGAATCATAGTGACCATATCTCTATTGGATGGTCCAGCTTTATCACTTTCTTGATCAATGAAAGACAAGGGATTAGTGTGTATGTCAAACATATGTTCCATGGCTGCTTGAGTGTCACTAATTTGTCCTTTATCAATACGAACTGCCATATTAAGAGCACCAATGTTATTATTGAAAAATTTCTAGAAATGATCTAAGTTATCAAAAGCAATAGTTCCATCTGGAGCTATTCTAGGGGATGAGGATCCTTCCTCTTTAAGATTTTCTTGTTGTTCATTTTCTTCAGCCAGGTCATCTTCTGCTGTTCTAGAGTTTCTCCTTCCGGAATTGATTCCTCAGGAAGGACATTTGGGTTTTTTGTTTTGTCTCCTAACCAATCTTCTTCTTCTTGTTCAGTTTGTTTACCATTCCTAAGTTTAGGCATTGTGCTTAAATTTAGATTTCAGCAAATATATATATATATATATATATATATATATATATATATTTTTTTTTCACAGCTTAAGAGGTATATATTTTAATTATATACCTACTATAGTATTTGAAATAAAATGTTTTTGGTTTTTGTTATGTTTTGGTTTTTCTTGTTTTTGTAACAATATTATAAAGATAACAAACAACACACTAAATGCAAGAAATAATAATAATGAAAGCAATGATCTAGTTTTCTATAAACAATTTATAAATATCATTAATGGGCTCAAGTTCTTCAGGAGTCATGAAGTGTTCTTCAAATTGAAAATTTTCTTTCAAGAATTTGACAAAAAGTGCTATAGTGATATTATCTGTCTCAGATTATGGTTGGTAGAAATAAAGTTCGTGGCAATACTCTCGATATAACACAGCCCTAGGAACTCTATTCCATATTTCCCTATCCGTAAGAATGACCTCTTGATCTTCTACATGACCTAGGAATTGGTGTATAACAGCTGCGTTCTCGAGGTATTCCTCGAAGGTGAACAATTCTGAAGACACAAGAGCTCTCCTATAAGCTAACCACCTATGGCAGGCTCTCTGAAGTTCATGATAAACAATGAGTTGATGAGGATCCAGGATCCTATCTAGGGCAAACCTCTTGATTTGTCTAAGTTCGGTTGATTTAGATGAAATGATACCTAGCCTCCTATCAAGTTCTTTCCACAAAAGTTGGTTTCTATCTGTTTCAGGCACACTAAGCACAGAATTAACTTCTATGGCTGCTAATTGGTTTGCAACATTTATAGTAACAGCTAATATTTTCTTAGGAGCTACCATCTAGACATGATATGCAACTTAGTATTTTTCTAATGATTTGAAATGCATCTATATTTTTGTTTTTTTTTTTTTTCAAAAGGTTTTAGTTTCACGTCGGGTTCACCAAAATGTATCGCTCCAAATTTTTTGCATCCTTACCTTCAGGCTAAAGGATCCACGCCCGGAAGGAGGATGGGAAAAGGATGGGACGGTACCTCGGACTGAGAGGCCCTTTGAAGGTCCCGCCTCTCGAGGGAGGGGGTATTAAGGTGATTTTTCGACGGATGGTGGGGTTCACCAGGAAACGTTTAGTGGCAGTTTCCACGCCTAGGTTGGGAATGAGTTTAATGTGTTCAATTTTAGCTTTAAACATCCAAGTCCTAGGTTTGGCCAGATGAATCTAAGTTATTCTATATGAAAATGCAAATTAAATGAATACAAAAAATAGATTTGAACAGAAAACAGAGAGAATAAGCTAGATTAAAGAGACATACCTGATCCGGATGTCTGATGGAGGTTCTAATTTTTGAAGCAGTCAGGATCGTCTGGAATTTTGACAGGATCATCTCCGATCTGACAGGATCGTCTGAGATCTGACGAATTCGTCAGACGAATTCGTCAGAGACCTACAATCAGAGAAGCAGATACAAAATACAAAAAATGCAACAATACAAACAGAGGGCAATGATGCAGAATGACAACAATAATATTAGACGGATAATTATAAACAAAATATGAGTGTATTTCAATGATTTAATGACAAATTATGATTTTATCATGCATTAAAACTATATGGGTGAACTCCAAAATGCAGAGTAATAAGGAATAACCATAGAATTAACTAAATGCGAGAATAATGCAACGAGAAAAGAGTGGAGAAAATGCAAACTCTGGGCACTGATTGCCCCCAATGTTGACTGCAGTCGAAATCATCTCGGATTGGTACGAAATCATCTCGAATTGGACAGGATCGTCTGCGACGATCTGAGCTTGCTCCGGCTGAAGAATAACAAAGTTCCTACAAGAAAACTCGAGAAGGGACAAAGGCAAACAATAGTCTAGGATATACTAATGCATGTGAAACTTGAAGTGCAGAAAAATTCAGCCAGGGGAATGTCAAGGGGAGGGCCTAAGATTAAATAGGCATAGGAAAGAGGTTGGGAGGTTGGAGATCATCCCATTTTGGGAGATCTCCAATGGGGGAGACTCTAACGGTGCGGACGCGTCTCTGCCCGAGTTAGAGAAGCTGTTGAAACAGAAGCTAATTATGAAAAATTAGTTTTGGGACGAAATCGTCTGGACGTTCTGCTCCGAGGCGAAATCGTCTGATCCGAGGCGATATCGTCTGATCGGAGACGATATCGTCAAACGGATCACAACAAACTCTAAAAATGGCACGAAAAACGAGGAAACGGGTAGCAGGCGGTTTGGGAGCGGTTTTGGGGTTGAAATTTGAATTTGAATTATTACTAAGGTAATTTTAATTATTTACTAAGTTTTACTGCGCCAATTTTAGGGTGCTACACTTATCTTTTCTCTTCATTTTCTTATTCATTAACTTGGTTTATTTTATTCCTACATCCTGGAGTTCACATCATTTAGTATAGATGCATGCTAAAGTTAAAATAAATTATTAAAGTAACACATTTTTCTTTAATCGCTATCTGGATATACCATTTAGACAAATTTACTATCATTTCTATCATTTCCCCTTGCTTTTGCAGTTGCATTTTTGGTTTTTGGTATCTGTCTTTGTGACTGCAGGTTTCTGATGAATTCTTCTAATGAATTCATCAAATCAACGATGATATTGTCTGATCTCAGATGACCGACTAATATTTGAGATGATTTTGTGACATTTCAGATGATTACGTATGATTTGAGATGATTTAGACTTCTACAAACCTCAAAATCTTCATCAGACATTTAGAATCAGGTATATTCTGTCTTATTTAGCATACTTTCTATGTTTAGCACTTATTCATGTTTTCTGTATCCATATAAATCAGCATTGGCATATAGAATAGCTTAGATTCATCTTAGCCAAACCTCGGATATGAATGATTAAAGTACAAAATGAACACATCGAAACCATTCTCAACCTAGGCATGGAAACTGCCACTCAAAATTTTCCTGGTGAACCCACCATCCATCGAAAATTCACCCTTATACCCCTCTCCCAAGAGGTGCAACCTTCAAAGGGCCTCTCAATCCGAGGTATTGTCCCATCCTTCTCACATTCCCATTCTAGGCACAGATCCTATAGCCTGAAGGTAAGGATGCAAAAAAATTGGAGCGATACAATGAGTGATAGTAGTGTCTTGCTCCCTCTGTTGGATCAATCTCGATAGCCTCCTCAATGGTAACCTTTGCACCCTAGTCACCCTCTATTCATTGGTGTACCCTGTGCCCATTAGGATCCACCTCTACTCCTGCCTAATATACAACACGACCCGGAGGCCCTATCTTGTACTAGTAGTATAAAGACCACCATCCATCGTACTCTGGTGTGTTCACCGCTCTATCAACCCCAGTCTCTTGGAAGTCATCGGGAGCATCCCCTAGAGTCGAAGGCTGAATCAATGGGAGATACCTCTCCAATTCAAGGTGCCTATAGATGAACATGATATCCAAGATGTCCTGCATGTGAAAGGTGAGTGTGGACGAAAAATGGTTAATTGCATTAACAATAAAACATAGGTTACATAGATTAAATAAACAGTAAATAACCTATTTGAGAAAGAAAGGGGGGAAAGGAGAAATTGGGGGAAAAGAAAGATGACTCGAATTCTCTTGCCGCCCAAATGCTGCCGTCCACTGCCGTCCAGGTAAGGTAAAAGGTAAGTTACCTTTACCCAAGGTAAAATCAAATTTTTAACCTTTTTACTAATGGTAATATTCCAACATTCTCCCCCTTAAAGTTGAGAGGACTGACTATATAGTCTCTCAGCTTTATAAATTGAGCTTTAGCCATGCCTTTGGTGAAGATGTCTGCTAGATTATCCAAAGTGCTACAATATTGAAGCTCAAGCTGCTGCATTGTTCCACCATATCTCTTATGAAGTGATACTTCATATCAAAATGTTTTGACCTTTTGTGGTGGATCGGATTATATGCCAACTGTATGGCACTAATATTATCACAATTCAGTTTGGTTGGACCAATTTGTTTTTCGCCAATCTCTTCAAGGATTTTCCTCAACCAGAGGATCTGAGTACTGGCATGAGTAATGGCTATGTACTCAGCTTCTATAGATGATAATGCTACAACAGATTGCTTCTTGGAACTCCAAGTTATTAGTCCTGAACCTAGACTAAAACAGTTTCCTGATGTAGATTTTTTGTCATCTATATTACTGCCCCAATCGCTGTCACTATAACCAAATAACTTCACAGAGTTAGACTTGTGGTAATGGATTCCAAAATCCAATGTACCTTTTACATATCGTAAAATTCGTTTGGTTGCTTGAAGATGCAGCTCGGATGGGCATGCCATAAATCGTGATACAAGAGAAACAACATACTGTATATCTGGCCTAGTGTTGGTGAGAAACATTAAACTCCCAACCATGCTTCTGAAATTGGTCAAGTCAACTTTTGGTGCTCCATCTTCTTTGCTTAGCTGTATTCCATGTCCGGTTGGTGTTGCAGCTGATTTGCACTGCTGCATAGCAAATTTCTTGATCATGTCATGAGCATATTTCTGTTGACATATGAAGATCCCACTCTTTGATTGATGTACTTCCATTCCTAGAAAGTATCTCATTAATCCGAGATCCTTCATCTCAAACTGATTCATCATGGAGTTTTTGAACTCCATATTCATTTTATCATTACTACCCATGAATATTAGATCATCCACATATAAACAAACTATGAGGATATCTACTCCATTTTTCAGGTAGTATAGTGTTGGTTCACTCTTGCTTTTTGTGAAACCATATTTGCTGAAATAGCCGTCAATTCGTGAGTACCATGCTCTTGGTGCTTGCTTGAGGCCATAAAGTGCTTTTTTTAATTTATAAACAAGGTTCTCTTTTCCTGGTTCTTGGAAACCTTGAGGTTGTTGAACATACACCTCTTCTGTCAGGTATCCATTTAAAAATGCACTTTTCACATCCATGTGTTGAATTTTCCATCCTTTATGGGCTGCCAAGGAAAGAACGGTTCTAATTGTTTCTTGTCGAGCAACTGGAGCAAAGGTTTCCTCATAATCTATTCCATATTTCTGAGTAAAACCTTTAGCTACTAATCTTGCCTTGTGCCTTTCAATGCTTCCATCAGCATTGAATTTGGTCTTATAGACCCATTTACATCCAACACATTTTTTTCCCTTGGGAAGCTTCACAAGCTCCCAAGTATCATTTTTTTTAATTGAGGATATTTCCTCTTCCATGGCATCTTGCCATATATTTTCAGTGCAAGCTTTTTCATAGCTAGATGGTTCTAGCTGTGCAGAGTAGCCAACAAAGCATAATTGACTACATCACCCCTTGGTTCATGAGACTCATCATCCCCTGACATTTGAAGATTTTCAAGTCTTGACAAAATGTCATCCATCTCACTAGCTTGACTCCTAGTGTATCTTTGTTGGAAATTCCTATCCAACATTTGAGTAGATGGATGACTCTGTAGTATGCGCTTTCCTCTATTTGTCTCTTTCCTTTGAGAAACTAAATCAATATCCATCGGGCTTGGAGCGCTTACAGATCTTTGAAATCGTTTTGGAGAATTTGGGGGTGCCAACAAAGAAGTCCCTCTTGGACTTGGTGTACCACTTGATGTACTTGATGAAGTTTCCTGATGTGGAATTTGTGGAGGAGGACTTTTTACATCGCTTTTCTTGGGTTGTACCAATGTGGGAGGTACTAATGTGGAATTGTCCGAATTAGAGTCAAAATCAACAAATTTTTTATGACCCCATTCTCCCCCTTCATCAAAAATTACATCCCTGGAGATAATGATTTTATGTGTCTTGGGATTGTACAATCTATACCCTTTGGTTGAATCACAATACCCTACAAAAACACATGCTTGACTCTTTGGATCAAGCTTCTTTCTCTTCTCCTCAGGAATGTGTGCATATGCTAAAGAACCAAATACTCGAAAATGTTTGACATTTGGTTTCTTACCGTACCATCCTTCATAAGGAGTGATACCATCTAAACTAGAAGTCGGACTTCTATTTAGAATATATGCACTTGTTCTCACTGCATCTGCCCAATAGCTGTTTGTGAGATGTTTTGCCTGAAGCATTGTTCGTGCCATTTCAACAAGGGTGCGGTTCTTTCTCTCAGCCACACCGTTCTGCTGTGGGGTATAGGCAGTGGTGAACTGCCTTTTTATCCCATTTTGCTTACAATAATGAAGAAATTCATTTGAGGAGTACTCTCCTCCTTTATCAGTGCGAAGACATTTGACATAGTAGTCACTTTGCTTTTCTACATTATTTCTGAAGTCTATGAAGCAATCAAATGCTTCATCTTTGTGTTTCAGAAAATAGAGCCAACACATTCTAGAATAATCATCTATGAATGTTAGAAAATAAGAATTGTTTCCAAGGCTTTTTGTTTGCATTGGACCACAGATGTCCGAATGTACTAGCTGAAGAGGATAGCTTGCTCTCCACGCTCGGCCTCTTGGAAACTTCGTTCTGGAGTGCTTTCCTAAAGCACATGCTTCGCATACCTTTTTATGTTCTGGAATTTTTGGTAGACCTGTCACCATAGCTTGTGATGTTAACATTTTCAAGCTAGCGGAATTGAGGTGACCATATCTCAAGTGCCACAATTCACTTGGATTTGTAATAGCAATGTTTGCAAGTTGAGCTCCCCCTGGCTCACCAAATTTTAGAGGGAACAACCTATTCTTTGTCATAGGTACTTCGTGATGACCCGGTTACAATTGTTTTTATCAAAGATTGTACATTTTCTTTCATCAAAAACTAATTTGTAATGCTTCTCCATCATTTGGCCAACACTTAACAAATTGTGTTGTAGTTGTGGAGTATAGTATATGTCATTCACATTTTTAAGGCCTTCTTTTGTTGGAACTGCCATAGCTCCAATGCCTTCAACTTGCAAAGATTTATTATCGCCTAACTTAACATGAGATTTGTAATTTGAATCTAATGTAGCAAAGAGATTTTCTTTGCCACTCATGTGGTTGGAGCAACCAGTATCTAAAATCCATGTATCATTTAGATTTTGATCTGGTTGTCCATAAGAGAGAAAAAGGTTTGGTGGACCTTCTTCTTCTCCGTAGAATGAGCCATATTGACTGCTTTGATCTTTTGAAGACTTTGACCAGCAATCCACGAGCGAAGTGGCCTTGTTTCCCACAATTGAAACAAGTTGTTTTAGTCTTGTTACTTCCTCGTCCTTGATTTCCACGGGCTGCATTGCCGCTTTGGTTCTGATTGGCTCCTCTGTTTTGATTTCCTCCTCTGTTTTGATTACCTCCTCTGTAGGAGTTGCTTGGGCCCTTGCCTCTTTGTTGTTGTCCTCTGCCTCGGCCTCTTCCTTGTCCTCGTCTTGCAGTTTCATTCAAAGTGAAGGCTTTGTCATCACCTCCATAGCTTGTTGAAGGTGCTCCTTGAAGTCGCTCTTCATGTGATGTTAATGATCCAATCAAACTATCAAATGTAAGAGTAGAAAGGTCTTTGGATTCTTCAATTATGATAGCAATGTGATTCCACTTAGGAAGAAGTGTTCGCAACACTTTCTTCACAATTGTTTCATTTTTTGTGTCTTCACCTAAAGTTTGCATCATATCAACTACTGCTTTGACTCGTACACAGTAGTCTCCGACTCTTTCATTTTCCTTCATTCTGAGATTTTCAAAATCTCTTTTCAAAGTCTGAAGCCTGACTTGCTTTACTTTATCACTTCCTTGGAATCCTTCTTTCAAGGCATTCCATGCATCTGTAGCAGTTAAGTAAGATGCAATTCTAGGAAAGATACTTGGATCTAATGCTGATTGAAGATGGTATAAGGCAAAAGAATTATTTTTCTATGCATCTTTGTAGATCTTCTTATCATTTGCACTTAAAGTAGTCCAATCTGTTGGAGCAATGTATCCGTCTTCAATAATATCCCATAGTCCTTTTTCGATGAGTAATGTCCTCATCTTGATGGACCAGTACTCATAATTATCCCCACTGAATTCGGGAATTGGTAGATTATTATGTGATCCCATTATTATCTACTAAAACAAGAAACCTCTCTTTTATAGTCTTATTGCAAAAAAGACTTTACAAACTATCAAGCCCTGCTTGATTTACAATCATAAACAACTCACACTTGTTGTTCAACAATTACAAAATTGTCAGCGACTTGTTCATCATCGTCACTGATCAATATTATTTCAGGAGAAGGAGATTGTAGGATTTCAACTGAATTACTATAATGAGTATATTCGGATCCTTGTGAAGCAATTGCAACTGTGTCGGATTGTTCAAACCTGCTGCCAAAGGAGTTATCTTCTGAATCTGCTTCGTATCCTTGATCAGGATTTCTCTGGTGTGCAATAACCGCGTTTTGCAACTGTGAAAAAACTGTATTAAGTCCTAGTGTTTTCACATGCCTATCAAAGTTTTCAGGGTTTGTTCTCAGTAACAACTTGCAGAGGGCATGATAACATCCTTCCGATCTTATCATTTAAGAAAATTTCCCAGAAATTTTCTTTTACAAAGATTTCCTCTTAGGAAATAAAAATAAAAAAAAATTTAACTTTCAAAGTTTTTTTTTTTTTAAACTTTACAATTATTTCCTCTCAGGAAATTTCTATCAACTTTGAAAAAAAAATTTAAAACAAATGAACAGATATTTCCTCTTAGGAAATTACAAAAAAAAATTATTTTTTTTAAATTTAAACTATTTCCTTATAGTTTTTTTTTTTAATTTTTTTTAGTAACTATTGACCCCGCCGAGGGTCGATCCTGCGACCTCGCGGGTGTCAGGGCAGAGGGTAGCCGCTGCGCTACCGGGCAGATCCGGGAGCTAAGCGAGCTCCCCGCCCTATAGCTTCCGCGTCGAGCGCGAAGCTAATATTGGCTTCGCGCTTCGGCGCGAAGCTTTGGTTTTAATTGGGACTTTAGTCCCACATCGCCCGTAAGGCGATGTATAAGCTCTTTAAAAAGAGCTAAGCACTTACAGTGCTTTGACTGCCTGCGGGCAGTCACTAACACCGCAGGTTCCTTTTGCCATCGATGCACGCGCGGATCGCCACGTCACCACACCTCGGGCCGTGCGCCAGTCACACGTCGCCACGCGTCACGCCACGTCAATCCCATGCCTCGGGCCACCACCATGCCTCGGGCTACACTACGTCCACCATGTCACCAATGCCTCGGGCTATGCTACATCCACCATGTCACCAATGCCTTGGGCTGCGCTATGTCCGCTACGTCCACCATGTCACCAGTGCCTCGGGCTGTGCTACGTCCACCATGCCACGTCAACAGCGCCTCGGGAATCATGCCGATCTGTTGCTCCTGCGGGCCGCCTCGTCCAGCTCCACCAGCGCCTTGAGAAACGCGTCGGTCTGCTCCTAGGCCGCCTCGGGATCCATGCCGCCTCGGCTCCTACGGGCTGCCTCGGGATCCGTGCCGCCGCCTCGAACTACGGGTCCCACCGCCTCGGGAATCGCGTCGCTCTGATACCAAATGTGAAAGGTGAGTGTGGACGAAAAATGGTTAATTGCATTAACAATAAAACATAGGTTACATAGATTAAATAAACAGTAAATAACCTATTTGAGAAAGAAAGGGAGGAAAGGAGAAATTGGGGGAAAAGAAAGATGACTCGAATTCTCTTGCCGCCCAAATGCTGCCGTCCACTGCCGTCCAGGTAAGGTAAAAGGTAAGTTACCTTTACCCAAGGTAAAATCAAATTTTTAACATTTTACTAATGGTAATATTCCAACACTGCACCATACTAAACTACCGCAAGACACAAGAGAAAAACTTATACTCTCAGATATTAACCTTTCGATCGAGTAACCATCTGTCCTGGTGAGATCATCTAAGTCACTCACCAGCCTTAGGCCAATCAAGACAATCCATGTAGGGCCGCCACTCAATATCATCTAGCTCGAGTCCTGCAAACCATGTGATGTAATGTTGGATGTTGCCAGAATGGGCCCTGCTATGAAAGCCCTCTTCCTCCTAAGGCCAGCAGGCTACATAGCACTAATGATCATCATTGATCTCTATCATATGTATGGGTAGCTCCCTAGGATGCTATATCCTGATATGCTACTAGCCCCAAATCTGTAAGAGTAGACTATAGTTGATCCCCTAGTGGCTTCGATCGATGATCTGGTATAGCTCATGGTATAGCTAAGCCAATAAAGTGCTTCCCTAGGCTAGGAGCAATGGCTGGCAGATAGAGCTCTGTATAACTCTACATACAGTAGCTAAGAGGTTCCAGGGAATCCTCACATCTGAGGAGTTTGGAAGCACATATTTCACCACCAGGTGCATAAAAAAGGCCTCATGCATGGATAAGACATTCTTCCCCTACCAGTAGCCAATGTGGACCCCTCTATGGTCAATAGCTCGCTGAGCCTCCTCGCTTTGAGCACCAAAGATAGCATCGAAGATGGACTCCTTAGGACCAAAAGTCAAGGAGACAATGGCCTCACCATCAATAGGGATGCTAAAGATCCTATAGACATCCTCCAATGTCATTGTCATTTCACCTGTAGGTAGGTGAAACATGTTGGTCCACACATTCCAGCATCGGGCCAACACAATTAGATAGGATTGATCTACCCAGATAGTGGGTAGATCCATAACGTAGCCAAAGCTGACAACTCCGAACCACTCTTGCTCGCCATCATTGAAATCTCTACAGAGAGTCTTCAGAATGTTAGGCTCTCATGCTCTAGAGGTTAATCTCTAGAATATAGCATAATATAAGGAAACAAATCTAACTAAAATATGCAAAAAAACATTTAAAAAATGACCTAAAAATCATCAAAACTAGTGAAAAACTGATCAAATTGCAAAATCATGTCATCATGCAGACCTACAAATTAAATTTGTCAATCAGACAGGTCAAAAATGTATTAAATGATATTAATTTCCTTTAAAATTTCAAAAAAATTAAAAATTTTGCAAATTTTTCCTATAGTTGGCAAACCGCGAGTCAACCCTACGGTCCGCATGTGGTCAAAAATTGATCATTGGGATTTTGACTACTAATCGTAGCTGGTAGTTGCGGTACCTAATTGACCAATTGGAACCACAACTGGTAACTACGGTCTCTGATTGAAGTCCGACCGGGTGCGATACCTTGGCCAAAAATGCAAAAAAAAAAAAATTAAATCTAAGCTACCCTAGCCTAAGATGAGGTTCATTACCAATAGTTTAGTGTAATTGATTTACCAATTTCTTAATTGGGTTCATTTTAATTGGTAATGGATGCGAGGTCTTGGTTTTTGAGTTACCTTGCCCTCGCCTCATCCCCCATGGCTAGAAGACGCTTACCCGCGCCTTGCCATCATGCTGTAAGTCGATGTGCGGGTAAGGTGTGGTAGGTTGCAGGTCAGTTTTATCAGCTGTCACTATCAGTGCTCCAGTTTGCAAGTCACTATCAAGGAATAATGAGAGATATTTGAAATTTGGAATTTTTATAGACTTCTCATATTTCGTGCAGACCGTAGGCCCTAGCCGCAGTTCCCATATTTGCAAATGGGAACCGTAGACCCTAGCCGTGGTTTGCAACTGGCAGACAATTTAGGAAAATCCCACCATGGTAAGGGCCAAAAAGATAAATTAATGCCTCCCATTGGGTCAGAACTTAATAAAAGTAAGCTAATTTAGAAATTTGGTGATAATCAAGCACCAAGATCCAATCAAAAATTAAAAATCTGGCTGAGATTATAAAGTTCAACCGAGGTCGTTGCTATGAAAAATACTTTCATGGAGTGACATACCTCCCAACCAAATAAATAAGCTCAATTCATAAAACAAAACATTCAAAAAAATCAAATAATTAAAACACCAAATGTGCCTTGTATTCAATAATTTACCCTATACACTTGGCGGTTGTAGTGACTTGCGATCCATGCAATCCGATAGGATGAGTAAATTACCATAAGGACATTTGGGGCAAAAATTACCATCATTGATATGATATGCTTCTTTTCAATCCCTAAGAAGGCCTTCACGATTGGACTGCTCCATGGGAACGAGGCATTGCATGCCATTTCTTCTATGACCTCTTTTTCAGCAAATCATTGATAATTTGATTCAACACAAACCTGATTGGATTTGTATCAATTCAATTTCCTAATATGGCTATTGTAGCTTGACTGCTCCATGGGATAGAAGCGTGTAGATAGTATTAATAGTTGGAATCAAAAGCTGAACTAGGCCTAGCCAAGGCATTTAGTATGCTCAAATCTAAATTTATTCAGATCATCCATGGTGGTCAAGCAACATTGTCACTTCATTCATTGTCATTACCCTCATCGACTCATCACTTGAGGGGGTAGTCATAATATCAAATCATAATAAAAATAAATAAGAGATCCCTAAAATTGTAGATCCCTTGATCTTGTTAAAATTGCATTCGTCCTTATGAATCATTGTAAACAACTATCATTAGCTTACCCCTTTCCTTGGGGAAAATAGAAAATATGATCATTTATTTGTATCTCATCTCATTTTAGTTATATAGGCCACTCCTATTATAGCATCAAATGCTACCTGAATGACTTATGGCAAGTACAAGCTTTTCAAGTTTAGGCCTCCAAATATTTGGAAGCAATGATTCTAGGATGCACATCCTTTTGCTGGACCTAGGACATCTAATGTTGATATGACTAATGATCATCATAGAACCTTTGATATTATTTTAGGTCTCTTTTTTCTCAGCATTGTTCGATCTCACAACGCATCTCAAAACGGGCATTTGTAGACACCTAAAATGCGATGTCGAGGGCGACTACTTATATGGACATACTACAAGACCATATGTAATATCTTGGACAAACTCAAAGATAGAGCAGTGGTTCTAACTGTTAGTCTTACAATGGCATTGAGAGGGGGGGGTGAATCAGTGCAGCTATTTAAAACTTAAAACTTTAACTCTTAAAGCCAAAACAAATGAATTCTTAAAACCAGAAATAGCAAGTACCACAAGAGAGCATCACAAAACACAAGATGTAATGAGGTTCACCAGTTTTGGCTACTCCTCAAACATAGACTGCTTGGACTCCCATCCAAATACAGCCATTACAAAGCACCAACTTTACAAACAATTTATTAGCATCTACTGGAAGGAGCACCAACCCCTAATTTACCAGCACCAACTGGAAGGAGCACCAACCCTTGATTCCAAGCACCAACTTGGATTTCTATTTTAAATCTTGTTTGACATAAAAATGCCTTCTATGTTATAAGACCCTCACTGGTCTAGCTTAACTCAAATCAATCTCATGGAAGCATACACTCATTTACAGTTCTACCTACTGCACACTTACAGCCCTTTCATATGGCTTGCTCTTGTAGCTCTCACAGCTCTGTACTTCTTACAGCATACTTCCAGCCCACAACACTAACTCTCTATACAGCAGCACTCTTTTCTCACCACTCTTTTCTCTCAGTAGTTATCTATCTCTTTTTTTTCTTCTCAATACTTTCTTTGGCTTTTTCTAATATATCTTTCCCCACATAGAGCTAAACCTAACGGATCATTCTTACTGCTCTGCTTACTGTGCTCTGACAACCTTATCTGTTTATTTTGGCTCTTACAGCCTTATCTATTCATTTCGGTGCTCTGACTTCCTTATCAGCGACACCTTCCCTCTTTATGGCAGCACCTTTTTCAATTCTGAGCTTCTTTATTTCTTTAACACGTAACTGCCATTTTAAAACAATATATTTCATTTCAAAACCCTAAGTCTTCTGTAACTGCCATAATCCCGCATGCAGCCTATTAATGGATTTGTCTCTTGTTTCGGACTGACAGTATAACCGCTGCTCGATGGTTTCACTGCGACACGTGCCCTGTAACTGCCGTTCTTCCTTTAATGCTTTGTTCTTATTTTAGCTTGCATGTTTTACAGCAACCCCCCTGCAACCGCAGTTCTGACTCTGGTTAACTCTTCTTTTGTCTGCCTGATTTTTCCTTGTTTTTTGTGCTTTCTTTTTCTTTTCATTTTCCATGCTTTCTTTGCCACGTTCTTTTTGCTGCACTGCGGACCCACAATCACAATCATACAGCTGCCTTTAATCCATCGCACTGCGCACCCATTACAG
Source organism: Wollemia nobilis (assembly GCA_028583015.1). Lineage (NCBI taxonomy): Eukaryota > Viridiplantae > Streptophyta > Pinopsida > Araucariales > Araucariaceae > Wollemia > Wollemia nobilis. The sequence goes on along the minus strand of JAQPPZ010016917.1, from coordinate 4,976,131 downwards.
TAAAGTTTCTACCTGGTCTTTGTTAGATTTTGACCACCACTGTAGATTTTGTCTGCCACTGTAGATGTTTTTATAACTGCTGCACTGACTTTTATCAGACTTCTTATCTTAGCTGCATGATCTTACTCTACAACTATCCCTGTGTATGCTTCTCAACTTTTACCCACAAAACTAAGACATGTCACGAAATCACGACACTTTCGCTGCGTTGAACTCTTCTCTATCGCTTGCCTGCAAAAATGGAACATGTCGCAAAATCATGACACTTTCCCTTCCTTGCACTTTTCTCTGCTTGCACTAGTGAAACCATGACATGTCATGAAATCATGACATATTTTGCTACCGTACACTTCTCTTTGCATGCACCAGTGAAAACATGACATGTCACAAAATCGTGACACTTCTCGCTGCCGTACATTCTTCTCCGCATGCCTCAGCGAAATCATGACATGTCGCAAAATCATGACACCTTTCACTACCATACACTTCTCTTTGCATGCACCAGCAAAAACATGACATGTCGCAAAATCATGACACTTCTTGCTGCCGTACATTCTTCTTCGCATGCCTCAGCGAAATCGAAACATGTCGCGAAATCGTGACACTTTTGCTGCCTTGCACTTCCTCCTTGACTTTGTCGTGAAATCGTGACGCTTCTGCTTCCTTGCTATTTCATTTTTCTTCTGTCACAAAATCGTGACACTTCATCCTTTGGAGCCTTCCTCTCAGCTGTTGTCATGAAAATGCGACATGTCGCGAAATCATGACATATTTTCTCCTTAGCTCTTTTCTTCTCTTCAGGTCGCGAAAACGTGACATGTCGCGATATCGCGACACTTTTTCTCTTGAGCTCTTCCTCATGCAATATGTTGTGAAATCATGACACTTTTTATCTTGCCTTCTCTCTCCTATAATATGTCGTGAAATCACGACACTTTTTCTCCTTAGCGCTTTCTCTTGACATCGGATCGCGAAAACCCGACATGTCGCAAAATCGTGACACTTTTTCTCCTTAGCGCTTCCTCTTGACATCGGATCGTGAAAACCCAACATGTCACGAAATCGTGACACTTTTTATCCTTGGCGCTTCTTCTTGCAAATTGTCGCGAAATCGTGACACTTTTCCTTGCAAACACTTTCTCTCAAACATGTTGCGAAATCGCGACACATTTTTGTCCATACTGCCTCTCTTGCAGATTGTCGTGAAATCGTGACACTTTTCTTTTCGAGCTCCTTCTCCCTGAACATGTCATGAAATCACGACAGTTTTCCCTGCATGCGCTTCTTCTTTGAACATGTCACGAAATCACGACAGTTTTTCCACTTGCTTCTTTCTTTGCCAACATGTCGCGAAATCGTGATAGTTTTTCCACTTGCTTCCTTCTCTGCCAACATGTCGTGAAATCACGATAGTTTTTCCACTTGGCTTCTTTGCCTCCAACATGTCATGAAATCATGACAGTTTTCCTTGCACCTTCTCTCTCCTCGGCCATGTCGCGAAATCGTGACAGAAAACATGTCGCGATATCGCGACAGTTTTCTTACTTGTCTTTTTCTTTGATTCTATGAATCTGGGCCACTTTCGTCTTCCTGGAAATTTACTATACATGATATCACTGACCTCTGAACTCCTGTCCATTGCATCAACTGCATCAACTGATCTATTTTTTTGTGTTGACAACAATGACAATACTTTTGTTGTACGTTGCTCATCAATCAACTCCTATCCATTTGTCCATTGCATCAACTGATCAACCTGACTGTGTTGAAAACAATGACAATACTTTGGTTGCACCTTGCTCATCACTAACCACTCAATTTGGGCTCCTTGGCCTAATCAGTCTAAACCATAACCTAGACCTACAATTTATATCTTAACCATGGCTGAGACCTATGGTTTGAAATCTAGACCGTAGCTGTGACCTGCAGTCTTAAGTAAAGTTCAATTAGCCTTCAATCCAAGACAAATCGGTTGAAACGACCATTGGATATAGAAGAAGGTGGTTATAGGGTAGAGGCTTCCATTCCAACTATCCTAACCACCTCTTATTGATCTTGGCTTCTCCAAGAAGCCACGCCTAGTCCTAGGGCATCCTATAAATACCCCCTCCAAAATGGGGAGAAAAAAAGGAAGAGATATAGATGATTTGTATAGCGAAGCACTAAAAAATTATAGAGTGAGTTTGAAGTGATCAAGCAAGCAACAAAGCCCTATTGGATTGCATACTAAATTTATGCATTCGAAGGCTACTTTGCTATTCATCCAACAATCAGTTTGCCATGGAAGTTCTAGGAGCCTAGGAGGATCAAGAAACACAAATCTAGGCAAACGAAGGCTCATCGCAGTGATTGGACCACCAAACATTTTAGGACACTGAAGGTAACCCTTGAACATCAATTGGACAAGGAGGTTAAGCCCACTGCCCTTGGAATTGAGAGCAAGCCTATCAGAGTGCTAATCGTGGCTGTCAATCATGGTTTATAGTGCAGACCGCGCACTAGAGCTGCAGTGTGCAGCAGAGGTATAACCGCCTTCCTATTTCCATTTCTATCTGGCTAATTAGGTTATATTAGTTGTTTTATTGGTTTAATAGCATTTTAGAAGAATTTTGATCATAGAATTAGGTTAGATTTATATTTTATTTTTATGCTTCAATTAGGACCTAAATGCTTTCTTTATGCATGTTTATGCTTCATTTTCTATATCTGATACATGCATAGTATAGCTACTACTTTCCTTTACGTTATTACATGAATCTTGATTCAATTTTTATAACTTAGAAGCATTCTTTACATTTTATTGATTATGCATGCCAATGGTGTCATTATGCAATTTACCTAAAAGGGCCACATCATGAGAGGCTGCCTATCTTTTTGACATTCTTGTGTTGTTTCTTGACCGCAGAGAATAGTTTCAAAGGAGAGAAAACCATAAATTTCCTTCCCCATCGTGAAGAAGATGGCACCTCCACTCTAGAGCAATTCATGCTATTCTAAAAGGCATTTGGAAATCACACCTACCCTTAAGAGGGAAAACAATTGTGCACTCCTATTATAATATTGTATCAAAATGAATATCCCTAAGAGGGACATACTTGTAATTGGATTTTGGCTTTGAATACAATGGAATAAAGTGTTTTTTTTCTTGTTTCATTTGTTGTCAATTTCATTTTCTTGTATGCATGTTATATCTTTACCATTTATCACAATAGGAGTTGCCATCGGGTGTGACCCTTTTTGGTGGTTACACATTGCTAACAACCTCATCCGGGGAGGTATTCTCGGACATCTAAGCATGTGTTGTTGTTTCATTGCTTACAGGGCCACAGGTTCATCAGAAGAAATTTGCAACATACGAGAGCAAAAGGGATCCCTCTAGGAAATAGGCCTGGAGAATGAGGCATGTGTAAGCCCTCATACATTTTTGTGTGCGAAACCAAGAAGATTTTGAAAGCGCACCACCTCTTTGTGAAAGGGACACTCTTTACCTATTTGTAACTTTATTGTATCAAAATGGGTATCCCTAAGAGGGACAAAAATATTAACGGGTTTCAATCCAAATAAAGAGATATATCTTTGTTATTTCTGTGTTATATGTTTTTCATTGTCTTCCATTTCATTTTTAGGTTTTTAATACACTGCAAGTAGAGTAAAAAGAGCGGTGCATGCATCCTGAGATTGCTATAGTCATGAATGTTTTCATCATATCGCATTCTTAAGTTTTCAAATTCTCCTTTGAGATTTTTGATCTTAGATTTCTTTTGTTGTAGTTCCCATATTTCTTTTGTTGTTTTACAATCCATAACATTCATAGATTCTGATCTACGCAAACCTTTTATAATTGCATTCATATCTCTTGAATTTGCATGCATTAGAATCTTACCTTCCTTATCTTTAGGAGGATCGATTGCTGAATCATATCCAAGTTCCACTACATCCCAAACTTCATTTCCAAGTGCTATAAGGTGAAATATCATTAGCATACACCAATACAAGAATTCACTTCCATAAAATACTAGTACTATATTATTGATGGACCCATCCCTTTGATCCTTTTGATCCATTGTGTTCATGACCGCTTTTCCTTCAATCTGTCAAACTCTTTTGAAAGAACTCACTCTGATACCAATTTAAGAACACAAGCTTATACTGAGAGGGGGGTGAACAATATAAGAGCACTTTTTACTTTTATTTCTAAATCAATATTATGCAGTATATAGATAGCAGTATCAGTAGCAGTAATAAAAGTAATGCACAAAAAACCATACACAATAGAGACACAATTTTAATGTGGTTCACCCAAATATGGCTACTTCCACGAAGAAAATATTTCACTAAAATTTTCTCAATCAATCTCTTGGGAATCCTTCCCAATTACAATGTTTATGGACCTCTGTCCAAAGGATATGTTGATCCCCTAAATCTGGTTTGTGGATATCTATCCATAGGAGAACTCCTTCTCCTCTGCTCTGGTTGGTGATCCTCTAGAAGACTACTTCCTCCACTATATTGGATTGTGGATCTCTCTCCACTGAATACTCTTATACCCACTCAGAAGACCTATCCTCATTGCCCTGGCTGATGGATCTCTATCCATTATAGAATTTGTTCTCTCTGATCTATCATCTCCAAAGATCTATCTCAATTCTATACTAAACATAGTCCAGTCAGTCTAGCACAACTCTGCTCAATCTCTTGCACTAAACATAGTCCAATCGATCTAGCACAAGTCTACTCAATAAGCTCACTCAAATCTACACTAAACACATTCCATTCAGTCTAGAACAAATTTGCTCAACTCTTGCACTAAACACAATCCATTTGGTCTAGCACAAATACTACTCAAATTTACACTAAACATAGTCTAGTCGGTCTAGCACAAATCTATTCAACTCTTGCACTAAACATAGTCCATTCGGTCTAGCACAAGTTCACTCAAATCTGCACTAAACACAGTCCAGTCGGTCTAACAAAAATATGCTCAATAGGTCCACTCAGAACCTACTCAAATTTGCTCAACAGGTCCACTCAGGACCTGCTCAAATCTGCTCAATAGGTCCACTCAGAACCTGCTCAAATCTACTCAACAGGTCCACTTAGAACCTGCTCAAATCTGCTCAACAGGTCCACTTAGAACCTGTCCAAATTTGCTTAAAAAGATCACACATAATTTATCCAAATCTGCTCAACAAGCTCACTCAGAACTTGTCCAAATCTACTTAACAAGCTCACATAGAACTTGTTCAAATCTACTCAACAAGCTCACACAGAACTTGTCCAATATCATAGAAACATAAAGAGAATTTTTAGAGACTCAATATGTTCTATACTCAAAACTCAATCACTTTCTCAACTCAATCTCATAGAAGCATAAAGAGAATTGTTAGAGACTCAATATGTTCTATTCTCAAAACTCAATCACTTTCTCAACTCAATCTTATAGAAGCATAAAGAGAATTGTTAGAGACTCAATATGTTCTATTCTCAAAACTCAATCACTTGCTCAACTCAATATCATAGAAGCATAAAGAGAATTGTTAGAGACTCAATATATTCTATTCTCAAAACTTAATCTCAACTCAAATCATAATATAGAATAGTTTGTTTTATGTAACTTGAACAATCACTTCATACATCCACTTGACTAGGCTCAATAAACTCTACTCAACCAATCACTTCAAGAAACAACTCTTGCTCACAAACCCTAGTCCAAGCATGTATCATCCAACTCAAAATGTTTCCAACAATGCTCAACAACAAATCTCACATAACAATGATACTCATGATATTTTCAAACCCTAGTTCAAGTTCTTTGTATAACAACTCACTTCAACAACCATGCTTATCAAACAAGGTTTTAAACACAACTCTTAATTTCAAAAAACCTTGAAGTATTAACTCAAACACTTCACTCAACCAATGATCTCAACAACAATGCTTATAAAGCAAGGTTTTTTATCATAACTCACAATTCAAAAAACCTTGAAGCATCAACTCAAACACTTCACTCAACCAATTATCTTAAAAACAATGCTTATAAAACAAGGTTTTTAATCACAACTCACAATTCAAAAAACCTTGAAGCATCAACTCAAATTTTTTTGAAAAGGAAACCCTAATCAAATCCTTTTCACTTCAAACTTAATTTTCAAGTAAGCCAATCAACCAACTCAACCAAGGAAGAATTTGCCCATACCTTTTGTTTGACAAGAAGTTGATCTCACAAATCTGCCACACTCACAAATTTCTCTTTTCCAATCTCAATATGGGTTAGAAGACTTCAATCAAATCACAATACAAAATAATGACCCAAAATACACCTTATTACTCCAACTCAAAAATAACATTCACCATAGTCTTCTTTAAATGGAAAAACCCCTATACAAAAAATAATGCTCAAAAGTCTTGATAAGAAATTAATAAGACTTAACTAAAAATCCTTATTACTCCTAAAATGATAAATCTCAAATATCAATACCTCCACAATAATCCTCAACAAACATTCACCATAAATTTCAAATATCAAACCTTCCACAATAATTCTCAACAAACATTCACCATAAATTTAATGCCTTAATGTATAAAAATAATAATTCCTTATGCACCCTTATTCCTCCAACATTAGGCAATTAACAAAATTTAAATCAATATAAAAATACCTTGTCCTTGGAGGTAATCGAACCCTCAATCTTGTCTCACCACAAGCGCCTTAACCATGGCCAAAGTCACCACACGAGCCAAGTGCTCGCTTGAGATTAAAGAAGCACCATGTGCTTCTTAATCTCACACCACCTTCTGCCAAGAAAAATGTCGTGCGCCTATTAGCATATCATATTGATATCTTAATTATTTCATTATTTAGTTTTTATTTTAGGCGTATTGTTATTTTCTATAACAATCCCTATTTTTACCTCGGGTGGTTCCACAACCTCCGGGTTTATTTTAAGCTGCAAATGTATTATTTAAATGCTGCTTCATGAATGAAATATAGTTCGCATTTCAACATGGCATCAGAGCCAGAAGGGTGAGAGAGAGAGGACGCGGAAGCTTGCTGGAGAAAAGTTTTTTTTTGGGACGAAGCGGAAGTTTGCTGGTCTGAAATTTTTTTTCCAATGCTGGTCTGGGAAATTTTTTTTTTCCCAGCGCTGGTCTGTGCGTGTTTTTTTCCTGAGCACGCATTTAAAAAAAAAATAGACCCCCCTGTGCATGATTTTGTCTGAGAAATCACGCGATTATTAAAAAAAAAAACCCCGCCCCCTGCGCACCTCCTGTGCGTGATTTTTCTCACGACCACCCTCCCACCCCCCCCTGCGCGTGATTTTTTTCACGCGCGGCCCCTACCCCCCCCCCGCGACGTGATATTTTCATCACGCGCGGCGGCGGCGCACCCCCGCGACGTGATTAAACATCACGCGCGGCCACGCCATGTGCCACCACCCCACCAAGCACCGTCGCATGATTTATTTCTTCACACGACACGCATCACACCCTCCCCCTCCCCTACGTCACGCGCGCGATGCGTGACATGCGACAGCGAAGCGTGCTGCCTGCTGCAGTCGTGGCCACCTACAGCAACAACAACATCGTGTTGTCCAACCATCGGTCGCCTGTTGCAGTTGCATATTGTGGACACCGCCGCGGGCCTCCCGCCGCCACCAGCCACGGAGGAAGCCGCGGCCAGGCGGCCGCGCACGGGAAAAAGGGCTGGGGACCCTCCTCAAATAGGAGGGGGTCCCTGATCCTTTCGGATCAGCCCGCTAGTCCACCTGGTGGTGGACTGTGCGGTAAGGCTCAAGGAGCCTGCAGGTCGGGGGTTCAAATCCCGCCGACTCCCCCTTGGAGAAAAAAAAAGGTAAAAAAAAAATATTTTCTAAAGTTTTTTTTTTAATTATTATTTTTTTAGTTAAATTAAAATTTTAATTTTAATTTATTTTTCTATAGTTTTAAAACTATATAAATTAAAATTTGATTTTAATTTATATTTTCATAGTTTTTTAAACTATATAAATTAAAATTATTATTTTTAACTTTAAAAATATATAATAATTATAAAAAAATGCTTTGTTAAGAAATTTTTTTTCGAGGGTATTTTTTTTCCAAAAATCACAGGGGGGAAAGTGAGTAATTTTTTGAAAAGCAATTTTGGCATTATTGTAAAGGTGCATTTTCGGTCGCTATCGACACCTAGTGGGTTATTTATGTGGGCACTTTTATGTTGTATGTTGCATATTTCATTTTTTTGCACTATAACATTAAAAGTTAAAATGAAATTCACTCCTAAGTCCCCGAAATAATTAAAACCCATCCGTGCAATTTATTGCACTACAGCGTTCGGTATTTGTGATACCTCTGGCCAGCACTTACAGGTAAAGTTGTCGTGATTGCGCTACTGTATCCGCCGCCTAATATAGCTGCCACAACGACGTCTGAGCTTGTTCTCTATAAATCGTCGGGGAGAGATAAGTTTGCCATTTTGCATTTTTTTTACTCCATCCATTCCCTAATAGTTCTTGTGTTTAGGCGTAAATCTTGACGAAAGTTCTGAAATCCAAAGTGTTTAGGGGAAGTTACGCCCCACGCATGAGGATTGCAGACTTTCTATGGTAGGTGCCATCAACAAGACTATTCCCTTTCAATACTGCTTAAGTTCCACGTATCGTATGATCTCTAAAAATTACCTATAGTTTCCCTCACGTAAGGGCGGGTGATTTTTTTTTATCTTTCAAAATACCTATAGTTTCCCTCACGTAAGGGCGGGTATTTTGTATGGTATAACGGCCTAGAAAAAGGTATATCGAAAGGGGGACCAATTGGTGTTATAAGGAACCTTCACCATGTCTGCAAAATTAATGACCGATTCTCATCAGTTGTTGAAAGGTCCTAATTACACACCATGGAAAAACAAGATGAAGGCTATCCTAGTCATGGATGACTTATGGGATGTTGTATCTGGAGCAACAACAAGACCTTCATCTGCTGTTGGTGCTACAACTCCATCTACTGCTCAAAGAGACTTTGACAAGCTAGACAACAAAGCAAAGGTGCTCATTTTGCTTGTTGTGGCTGATGAAGTTCAACCCCATATTGCTGACTATGCAAATAGTAAAGAGGCATGGGATGCCCTTAATACTATCTATGAGGGAAAGAATGATTCCACTATTCTATTTCTTCAATCTCAATTACATAGTCTAAGCATGAAGCGGGGGAGACAGTTGAATTTTTTCTTTGCAGAGTGTCAGAATTGAAAGCAAAGTTGAATTCTTTAGGAGAACCAGTTGAAGATAAGCTCCTTACCTCAATTGTATTGAGAGCTTTACCTGATTCTTATCGGGTGTTGATTACTTCCCTTCAGGTGTCACAACGAAAAGTTACTTTTGTAGAATTGGTTAATATGCTTCAAGAGGAGGAGGCATGCCAACTACAGCGAGATGATTCTTCTAACACTGCCCTCTACATCAACAGGAAAGGGTAGAACCGGAAGAAGGGTAATTTTTAGAAGGGAGGGAATTCACAAAAGGATTCAAAAGGGAAACAAACTCAACAACCTCAACAGAAAAAGTGCTATTGCAAGATCTGTGACAAAGAAGGTCATGATACAAACAGATGTTGGCATAAGAATAAACAATCAAAATAGAAAGGCCGAAACAAACCACAAAAGAACAAACAACAAGTGAATGTTGTTGTTGAAGAATCTGACATGGATTCTGAGAGAGCCCACAAAGTTCTCATGACTACCACAGTGTCCAAGCAGAGGGATCCTATCTGGTATGTTGATTCTAGAGCCAGTAAGCACATGACTGGTGACAAATCATGGTTTGAGTCTTTTGAGGCCAAAGAGGGCAAACCTGTCACTATTGTTGATGATAAAACCTACAAGGTTCAGGGAGAAGGTACTTGTTTTAGTCACTCTTCCTGATGGCAAGTGTCAGATTGACAAAGTTCTCTATGTTCCAGGATTGGCAAACAATTTGTTGTCAATCACACAGATTACGGACAAAGATATGGTTGTGCACTTTAGTGTTGAGGGAGGCAAGAAGTGTTGTTCTATTACCGGGAGGGGTAAGAACATTGCCATTGCTTCATATAAGCATGGCTTATTTGCCTTAGATGCTATCTCTACTCCACATGTTGCCATGACAGTCTCTACAAAGGAGGCAACTTCCCTATGGCACAAGAGATATGGACATTTGAGTTCTGGTTACTTACTTGAGTTAAGTAAGTATGAAATGGTAAAAGGTCTTCCTTCCCTTTCTACCACTTTACCAGTTTTCTCTGTCTGCTTGGCAGGAAAGCAGCATAGAGTGCCTTTTGAAAGGAGCTCTACAAGAGCAAAGAAACCTCTGGAGTTGATTCACACCGATCTGTGTGGTCCCTTCACTCCCAAAAGTTATGGGGGTAAGAGGTATTTTCAGTTATTCATAGATGATTACTCACGAAAGATGTGGGTATTCTTTCTTCAACTGAAATCTGAAGCATTTGGCTTCTTTCAGCAATTCAAGAAATCTATTGAAAAGGAGTCAGGGACTTCTATAAAGACCCTCCGCTCAGATCGAGGGGGGGAGTTCACCTCTAAAGAATTCTCTGAGTTCTTGAAATAAAATGGGATCACATGACAGTTAACTAACGCATATACTCCTCGGCAAAATGGAGTTGCTTGAAAGGAGGAATCGTTCCATCATGGAAATGGTTCGTTGCATGCTCACAGGAGCTAGTCTTGAGCAACTATATTGGGTAGAAGCTGTCACCACAACAATATATCTATTGAATAGGGCACCCACAAAGGCTCTACAAGGAATGACTCCACAGGAAGCATGGAGTGGTAGGAAACCCTCCATTTCTCATCTACGCATTTTTGGATGTAAAGCTTTCATGCACATACCAAAAGAGAAAAGGAAGAAGCTAGATGAGAAGACATTGAAGTGTATTCTTCTTGGGTATGATGAGCACTCTAAGGGTTATCATTTGATTGATCCCTTAACCAAGAAGATACACATCAGTAGAGATGTAGTTTTTGATGAGGCTTTCACATCAGAACCCACATCAGATGTATACCTAGACCTTGTGGAACCTAAGGTTGATAAATCTCCTTCATCAAAAGTTGGAGGTCCGTCTTCATCTTCTTCAACACCTCAGAAGAAGAATCCAAAGTGGTATACAAATACAATCAAAGACTCTAAGCTATCCACTCCACCAGATTTGACATTGGATAGGCCTCGTACTCACAGCATGGCTCGACAGGAGAAAGCTGCAACAGAGAATACTGGGGTTGATGAGTTGTGTCAATATTTTGAGGAACTTTTGTAGATCCAGAGAGAGATACAGAAGATATGGATATTGATAGTGACAGGGGTATTTATGTCTTCCATAGACGATCTTGAACCCGCATCAGTGCAAGTTGCTCTTGGTGAGCCTCAGTGGAAGGCTGCTATGGATGCAGAGTATAAGTCTTTGATGAAAAACAAAACTTGGAAGCTTGTCGATCTACCATACGGAAAGAAGCCCATAGGCTGCAAATGGGTGTATAAAGTGAAGTATAAGGCAGATGGTACAATAGATAAGCATAAGGCCCGACTTGTTGCAAAGGGCTATGCTCAAAGAGAAGGCATTGACTATGAGGAAACTTTTGCACCTACTTGCTCGGATGACAACCATTCGAGTTCTTTGTGCTATGGCAGCGCAATATGGGTGGAAAGTACACCAAATGGATGTCAAGAGTGCTTTTCTAAATGGTGATCTCAAAGAAGAAGTCTACATGACTCAACCGAAAGGATTTGAAGTGGAAGGCCAACAACAAAAAGTTTGCAGATTGGTAAAATCCTTATATGGTTTGAAACAAGCCCCTCGGGCTTGGTATATAAAAATGGATCATCACCTTTTGCAGCATGGTTTTAAGAGATGTCCGTCAGATGCAAACCTCTATTTTAAGAAATAGGGTTCTGAAATAGTGTTGCTTGTACTCTATGTTGATGATCTGCTCATTACAGGGAGTTCAAAAACAATGATTTCTATTGTCAAAAGAGACTTGTGTCAATATTTTGAGATGTCAGATCTCAGACTTCTCCATTATTGTCTTGGTCTGGAAGTCAGCCAGAAGGAGCACTCCATCAAAGTGTCTCAAAAAAAATATGCCAAGACCCTATTGGAAAAATATCGCATGACTGATTGCAAGCCAATGTCTACTCCGATGGAAACAGGAATTCAGTTATCGCGATATGATGATTCACCTCAGGTAGATGGTACTCTCTATCGCCAATTGATTGGGAGTCTCATATATCTGACCAACACTAGGCCAGATATCGTATTTGCTTGTCAACTATCTTTCGAGGTTCATGCAGGAGCCTAAGACTACACACTGGAAAGCAACAAAGCGCGTTCTTCACTATGTCCATGGCACAATGGAATATGGCCTAGAATATAAGAGGAACAACAAATTCTTCTTACAGGGATACACGGACTCCGACTATGCCGGATCATATGATGACCGTAAATCAACTTCAGGATATTTGTTTCATCTTGGATCTGGTCCTGTCTCTTGGCACAACAAGAAGCAACAGGTGGTTGCTATTTCATCAACAGAGGTAGAATATCGCACCGCACGTGAAGCTATGTGCGAAGTGATATGGTTGCATCGCATCCTCACAAGTATGGGTCTTCCATCAAAATCTCCAATACACTTGTTCTGCGACAACATGGGTGTTTTGAATCTTGTCAAGAATCCAGTACATCATGAAAGAACCAAGCACATTGACACACAATGTCACTTCATTCGAGACGAAGTTCCAAGGCACCGAATTCAGCTTCAGCACATTCCCACCAATGCTCAAGTTGCAGACATTTTCACTAAGGCACTTGCACGTGTCAAATTTGAATTGTTTCGCAGCTCTCTTTGTATTACCAAATGATGTAATCAGGGGGGATATTAGTAGTTCTTCAATTACATAAATAATGTAATAAGGGGGGATGTTAGCATATCATATTGATATCTTAATTATTTCATTATTTAGTTTTTATTTTAGGCGTATTGTTATTTTCTATAACAATCCCTATTTTTACCTCGGGTGGTTCCACAACCTCCGGGTTTATTTTAAGCTGCAAATGTATTATTTAAATGTTGCTTCATGAATGAAATATAGTTCGCATTTCAATAGTGCCTTGGGCACCTCAAACAACACACCAAAAAATGCATGCGGGGATTCAAAACGTCAACCACCTTGCTTCTAGCACCTTTGCACTTTCCCAAATACCACTAGGCCATGCTTACACAATGAAACTTGAGGACGAAACCTTCCTCCTCTATACCTTTTGTTGCCACGTTTTCGTAAATCACAAGCTCTCTTTTTCGCATGCCACCGATTTATTAATTCGAGCAAGGGTAACTTTCCAATGGTTTTGGCAAAGTATTTATATGCATTATATTTGATTTGGACACATCAGCGCTAGCTCCTCCATGATGACATCGATGGAAATATAAAGGCTTTGAAAGTCTTTTTCTTTAAACCCCAACTTTGTGTTTAATTTACTTTAAACTTTGCACTTTGAAATATTTTTTCCTCCAAAACCCAACCTTAGGGTTTTATAAAAAATAATTAATTGTCATTTGTAAACCAAATAATATTATAATTAAATTATAATAATTTATTTGGGTTTTTCACCACCTTGGATAAATATTATAATAAAGATTATAATATTATATCCTTCCATTGCTTCAGATATATTTGCTTCCAAAGGAGAACTGAAACCATTTTTTGAACCATTCTTTTGGGTGTAAAATAAAAATATTTTAACCCATTACAACTTCCATTGAAATTTGCACTTGAACTGGAGAAGAACTATCACTAGCATCTTGACATCAATGAAAAATTTGTCTTAGGGACTCAAAATGTCCAACAAAAACCTGATTTTATTGAATACCAGGTTCACTATTTTCGTTGGCATAGATCATGCTAGATTTATCATAGTTCCTACCACTCATGGAAGCTTGGTCTCTATTCACTTTCAAGAACCTTCTTAGCTAAGAATTTCTCTCTGCTTCTTTGCATTCCATGGATATGAATTTATTTTCTAGAGTCTTATAAGAAGCTTGTAGATATTGTAGAACTGCCAGTTGAGGATCTGGAGTCGATGGGACCATGGCTAAGGGGAGTGCAGGAATAGGGGGAAGCATTGGAAGAGTAGGAGGAGCTTGTATTAATGGGATGTTAGGTTATCTTGTACATTTGGGAAGAATGGTATTATTTGGAAAAGTAGCACTTGATGCTTGAGGTAGATCTAGAAAAATAGGCATCATTTTTTTGGGTGGAAATCTACCAATTGCAATGAGGTCCTTTTTTGCCTTTTGTGCTTCCCAATAAATCTCAGGGAAGGTATGTACATGAGACTGTCTAATTACCATGCTTATATCTGAGTTAAAATCTCTCAAATAATAATACATTGCTTGTTCATGTGTTGGTCTCAAACCATTAGGTACTCTTTACCAAGTCCTACTAAATTTGATACTGAAATCTATGATATCCTCTTGTGGGTGTTTTTGAAAAATAGTAAAATGATTCATTAGGGATAAAGGATTTGTCTACTCATTGAATTCTTCCACTAATTTACCAGTAAGTTGGGCCCATGTATATATGGTCTAATTTTCAAGAGCTCTGTACCAATAAAGCATTTTTCCTTTCAAGGAAATGACTAGTAATCTTATCATAACATCCTCTTCCTGGATGTTATGTTGAAGAACACAAGCTTATACTGAGAGGGGGGGTGAACAGTATAAGACCTCTTTTTACTTTTTCATTTATACTTCAAAACAGTAAAGCAATATACCCAAAGCAATATCAAAACAATGCACAATATCATCCATAAAGTGACACCAATTTTAACGTGGTTCACCCAGAATGCTTAGGCTACGTCCACAAAACTTTTCTCTAAAAGTTATCTCAAATTTCTTTGGAAAACCTTCCCAATTACAATGTTTATGAGCCTCGGCCCAAAGGAGATACCTTCCCCAAATCTGAATTTATGAGCCTCTGCTCAAAGGAGATACCTTCCCCTCTGCTCTGGAAATGATCCCTCAGAAGATCAACTGCCTCTACCTCTTGCCAGCACATGGAACTCCTTTCCACCGAAGACCTATCCTCAATGCTTAGCCTAAGAGACCTTTTCCTTCTATTATCACATCCACAACAGCTCAGCTACATGTACCAAACATAGTCAGTCGGTCTAGTACAAGTCTTCCTCTATCTGTTAGATCTATCCAACTCTTGAACAAATCAATCCTCTGCACACAAGCCTTCTCAAAGACTTGCCAAATATGTCCTCAGGTTCTTCTCAAAGAACCAATGCACCTCTGTCCTCAAGTTCTCTAATAGAACTATCAAACTCATCTCACAAGTCCTCTGCTAGGACCTGTCCAAATCTACTCACAAGTCCCCACTGGAACCTATCCAAAAACTGCTCACAAGTCCCCACCGAAACCTATCCAAAACCTGCTCACAAGTCCCCATCGGAACCTGTCCAAAACCTCAGCAAGCTCACCAAGAAAAACTTGCTTAGCATGAACCCACAAAGAGAATTGTTAGAGACCCAATGTGATTCATAAACCTCATAGAAGCATAAAGAGAATTGTTAGAGACTCAATATGTTCTATACTTAACTCCCAATATCAATCTCAAATCTCATAGAAACATAAAGAGAATTGTTAGAGACCCAATATGTTCTTGAAAGCACGAGATTCTAGAAACAAAAAGGATAGACTAAAAATGCAATGTAAACGAAACTAAAATAACGCTTAAACCCTATGTTATTGAAAAATGCGATAAAAGAAAGAACATGAACACAAGATATCAAAGCAATATAAAAAGAACGGCCCTTTTATTGATATGCTTTACAAATTCGTGTTACAATGTGTCTCCTTCCTTTTTAAGGGATAGGAGCGTTAAATGTTGGTCTTTTACAACTTGTTTCAGAATTCCTTCTTTCGCGTGCCCACATGTAAGATGGGCGAACCAAAACGTTGTCGCCGCTTGCGTTGGTAAAGGTAGATTCCTCGCTGCTCCTCTAATGTTGCAAATCTGCGTTCAAAGAAACAAACAAAGAATCAGTAGCACCTGTGTATGAAAAATAAAAGATAAATCTAACGATGGTTAAAATGAGTCTAAATAAATTGAAAACTTGACAAAAGCATAAACATGAAACTAGCTAAATACTACAAAAGAAATAGTCACCAAAAGCAATAAAGCGGGGGTGCCCGAAGGCAAACCACCCGTGGGTGAAACTTTGCTTCGACACCAATCCGCTTGGGATGGGTCCGAAACCTGATGTGATGTGTTGTCGACAAATTGGTAGGATATTGTGGTCAGAAAAATCAGGGTTGGTTCTTGATTCGTGCCTTCAAAAGTCACCCAATAACCTCTCTTTCGATTAAGAGATTATGGATGTTGAAAACACAAATCGCAAGTAAGTGAATTAGCAACACTTCGTCGCTCAAAATGCTCCTTCTCTGTATATCTTTTGGGTGAGGAAGCTCACCATTTTATAGACCCAAGGGGTCTCTTTGAATTAACATGCAAAAGTGTTTCTTTGCATGAATGCTTTTTGTGTGAAGAGAAGACTTCTTCTTGATCAAGGGCTTCTTAACTACCTCTGTGCATGTCTTTGTATGTTTTAGAAAAGCTCACTCGCACTCCCATGCAATGAAGGGATAGCTAAGTGGCAAATCGAGTTGTCTTAAAAGCTCACTCTCATTCCCATGCAGTGAAGGGAGAGTCAATTGGCAGATATGAGTTGTCAAAAGAACTCACTCGCACTCCTATGCCATGCAAGAAAAGCTAAGTGGTAGTTCTGAGTTGTCATGCGTCGAGATCTGACTTTTTGTTGGTCAAACCTGGCGTTCGTCCCACCCCGAAGCGAGCGCTGGTAATCATCTCTGGGTGAGACGAGTATAAATCCGCACTCGTCCCTGGGTGAGACGAGTGCTAATCTGCACTCGTCCCTGGGTGGAGCGAATAAGCAATAAAGTGTCTAAAAGGTGCCAAATTGATCCCTGACTTGTAAAACTGTTGTGTGAGTGGTTAGAACCACTGTTTAACCTCTGGGGGCTGCCCTGGGGCTGTGTGTGTTAGTGCGATCAGTGCTTGTTGTCACATAATCGGATTGGTGCTGTTTTGGTGTCTACAGATGCCCCTTTTTGGAAAGCGCTGCACATGGTGCAGTGCTGAGCAAAAATAGATAACCAAAGCACTAATGATTAGGGTTTCTTAGTAACCTAACCAACTCTTGATGCCCCAAGTATGGAAAGGGCATGCATTCTTGAATCCTTGCTTCTGACGAGCTAAGGAACTTAAATCAAGCATTAACCTGGTTCGATGAGGTATTACTTGAACTTAGACATTGATCAGTCATGAAGAGGCAAAGGGCACAACCTTTTGTCTATGGGAACCTTGAGTTCATGATTCACGAATGCCAAGTATATGATCAGTTTGTGATAATTGCTTGTTTGCTGCCCCAAGCAGGGGTGCGATTGTCTTTTGCAATGATCCTTTGAATGCGTGTCATTTCCACGACTGGGTATATTGGTGTTGATTGGCAACTAAGTGTGACTACCCCCTCAAGCGACGAATCGATGAGGGAATGACCGACATGAGAAAAGTGACGAGTCGCTTGACCCAAGATGACTTAAGTGAGGGTGCCTTCAGATGTTATCCGATGCATGCTCGAGCAGTTTCTCGATTGTTTTGACCTATTTTTGGTGGGTGTGAACCCATTTTGGAATGCCATTTGGGGTTAACATTGGCGAAAATCCGTCTTCCCGTGGAGCGGTCCGGCGATGGTAGCCTTCTTAGGGAGTAGGATAACGACAAGGTAGACCCCGACATCAATTTTCTTATGCCAAGAGGTTAAGTGCAAGAGCACTTTTGTCCGGCAATTTTTAGTGGTTTTGTTGGCATTTGTCATTTTTAAATTTTTATTATTTTTTTTTATTCGTCCCGGGGGGACGAACGCCATGATGGTACTCGTCCTGGGGTGAGACGAGCGTGCCACGATGGTACTCGTCCTGGGGTGGGACGAGCATGCCATCGAGGGAAAAGCGCTCGTCCCGATCAGGGACGATTACCAGCAAGCAAAAAGTATAAATATGCGAAAATGACGGATTTGGCTCATTTGCACTGTTCATCGATTGCGATTTGGAGCTCTGGGGAGGAGGAGGTAGATTTTCTGACGCGAAGCACTGCCGGATTTTCCAGCCACCATGAGTGCATAGACCGGGTCATCAAGCGGCGGAGCCGAGGCGAGACCAGTAAGTGCACTATCTCCTCGAGTTTGAATTTGAAAAATGCAAATGTGTTTTTATTGTGTTTTTCTTTTGTTTAAGACATGGAACCCTAATTAATTAAATTAAAAGGTGAATGAATTAAAGACCATGAAACCAAATGAAACGTGGATGCAAACCGATGGAAACTTAGATGGAAAACCGTAGGATAAACCCAAAATGAAACTTAGAGTAACATCTTAGGGTAACCATGGTTATAAAAATGTTTTGTTTTTGATGTGAATGGTAAAACTTAGGTCGAAACCGTAGGTAAACCATGCCCATATTTTTTTGTAATTTTTATGGAATTAAAAAAATGAAAAATGGATGAATTTTTTTGTTGAAATGGTAAACTTAGGTCGAAACCGTAGGTAAACCATGTCGAATTTTTGTCGTTTTTGATGAAATTAAAAAATGAAAAATGGATGAATTTTTTTTTTGTTTGAAATGGTAAACTTAGGTCGAAACCGTAGGTAAACCATGTCGATTTTTTTTTTTTTTGTTATTTGTGATGAAATGTAAGATGAAAACGTGATGAATTTTTTGTTTTGAAATGGTAAACTTAGGTAAAACCGTAGGTAAACCATGTCAAATTTTTGTTGTTTTTGATGAAATGTAAGATGAAAACTGGATGAATTTTTTTGTTGTTTTGAAATGGTAAACTTAGGTAAACCATGCCAATTTTTTGTCGTTTTTGATGAAATGTAAGATGAAAATTGGATGAATTTTTTTTGTTGAAATGGTAAACTTAGGTCGAAACCGTAGGTAAACCATGTCGAATTTTTTTGTTATTTTTGATGAAATGTAAAAAATGAAAAATGGATGAATTTTTTTTTTGAAATGGTAAACTTAGGTAAACCATGTCAAATTTTTGTCGTTTTTGATGAAATGTAAAAATGAAAAATGGATGAATTTTTTTTTGTTTGAAATGGTAAACTTAGGTAAACCATGTCAAATTTTTGTTATTTTTGATGGAATTAAAAAATGAAAAATGGATGAATTTTTTTGTTTGAAATGGTAAACTTAGGTAAACCATGTCAAATTTTTGTCGTTTTTGATGAAATGTAAGATGAAAATTGGATGAATTTTTTTTTTTTTTTGAAATGGTAAACTTAGGTAAAACCATGTCAAAGTTTTGTCGTCGTTTTTTTTTGTTTTTTTTTTTTTGGTAATGGATGTACATGTGAATGAAAGATGTTACTTGTATAGTTATGCATTTTTGTACATGTGATGGTAATTTGATGCATGTTTTTGATGTGTGTTATTTTCTGTGATGTGCAGGTGGTGAAGAGTCAACATCGGGTATCGACTATTTTTTCTAATGCCCGCGAGGCGTTGAGTGCTGAGGACTGGGAGTGGCTTGATGCCTTAGGGCTCAAGCATGTGGCTCGGTTGGATGCAGTTGTTGCGGATCGGGCGTACATTACAACTTTGATCGGCCTATGGGATGTTCGGACGAACACCTTCCATATTTCGACAGGGGAGATGACAATCACCTTAGAGGACGTGTATCGGATTCTCTAGATTTCGATAGACGGGGTTCCCATCCGGACGACGCCACGAGGCCAGAGGATGGCTGTACTGACTCGATATTTTGGACACGGGGGGGATGGGGATGGGATGAGCTCATTGGAGAGGGTAGAGCTAGATTGTCAGATTGGGGGGATTCTGGTACGATGGTGGTACGCGAGGGGAGTGTTGGGAGTGAGGCATGCACTACTCATGAGCCTCATTTCCAACATGCTCCTGCTAGACTCGTCAAGAGCGAGGTTCCCATGGAACCTATTGGAGGTGGTGTGGCAGTTAGTGGATTTTCCGATGACAGAGCCGATGATTATGAGATGGGGCCAGACGCTTTTGGCTCAGTTATATGATGAGTTGTATGAGGTCCACTGTCGGAGGCGAAAGGGGATTGGCTGCAGTTACTTGTTGCAGTGCTGGGCATGGCAGCATATAGCCATAGAGCGACCACGAGGGCTACCCTAGACTACACGGGCAGACATGGTGGACAGAGATATTGGTTATGGTGCTCTATGGTATCGGTCTGAGGAGCGGGGGTAGAGTCGGCGGTTTGTGGGAGACGTGGACCATTACAGAGATGCATTGGCACGACTGACTCCAGGAGATGTGGTATGGAGGCCATATCGGGATTGTCTCGCATGGCCAGAGGCGGATGAGTGGCTTCGGCGGGTTCGGAGGGGGAGATGGGTGATTGGACGACACGGGACGGAGCAGGAGTACTTTCACTATCTCCGAGTGACACGACAGTTTGGGGTACGCCAGGGGTTGCCTGGGGAACCCGTAGTCTATCGATGCCGGAGTGATGAGAGGACCTTAGCTGTGCCGATCCTCGAGCCACTGGGGGAGGAGTCTGATATAGTACTGGACATTCCGGACGTAGATGATGTCGGAGTGACTACGGAGTATCAGGAGTGGTGGACGCTTCGACAGTGGCGAGGTGAGGGGCCATTGGGAGGAGATGAGGCAGCGAGAGGCAGAGAGGGTGCAGAGGCACCAGGAGAGGGTTGGGGAGCTCTTGCTGATGTGGACATGGTGGAGGTGGCAGATGCGGGAGAGGACATTGATGAGGAGGAGCAGCCAGAGATGCAGGATGCTTCGGAGCAGGTCGATGCTCCAGAGAGGCCGACGTAGCCGGCCGTGCCGAGGGATACAGAGGCGGGGTTGCATGCTGAGGTGGCACGGTTGATAGAGTTATTACGAAGGCGAGATCAGGAGTTGAGGGAGATGGTACAGGAGAGGGATCTCCTACGGACACAGTTGGGGCAGCACGAGGATAACCTTGCGACATACCGACAATGGGCGAGGGACTTGGAGCGACAGTAGGATGAGCTGGAGGATGAGGTTATCCGCCTTGGTGGGCGAGTACCTGCATTCTTTGGAGGTGGATCATCACGATGCTCGAGAGGGAGCGACATGGAGCAGACAACATCCTCGTAGCGGAGGCGATGGGATGAGGGAGAGGCCAATGGGCATGGTGCAGGGGCGAGCAGTAGCCGTCTAGAGAGGTCTCAGAGGACCCGCACCACGGGGGGTAGTTCTCATCGCACCGATCCTACGTGATCATGGTGGACGATGCCCTAGACTTGGGGATTTTGATGTATGATTACGGGGTTAGAGGACCAGTTTTGTAGCCTACGGGAAATTTTGTTATGATATCTATATATACAGATGACTCTTTTTGGTGTTTATACATTTTTCATGATTTATTTTTATGTACATGTTTTTACATTGATGTATGCATATGCGATTATGAATGCGATGGTTCTAATTTGTATGATGTATGCATATGGAATGAATGCAATGAATTGTTGATGATTTGTCAAGGCACCATAGACTGTACAAGATTTGGATTGGACTTGCTAGAGTAATGGGATTAATTTGTGGAATGCTTGTGCATGTGAAAACTTTGTTTTTGTATTTTGTCTATTTTTTGATGGTGATGTATGGAATGAAATGTACCGGTTGTTTGAAAATGGAGTTAAGCTTTTCTGAGATGCAGATATTTTAACTAACTAGCCAAGACTGTACATTTATCTCGCAAGACTTTTGAACAAGGTCTAAATCCGACTTGAATTTAACCAAGTTATTTCACATCCCTGTGTGTGCAATTGAGTTCATTTATGTGGTATTTGTCAGGATACCGCCAGTGCCAGATGGGCTTTCAACCGAACCTGTACTGAGGATCACCTAATTAGCTCCACTAACTCCTTTATTGTATTTAGTCAGATTAATCTATGATGTTATCTAGGATACCATAAGCTAGCTCATCCACATGCAAACATTGATCTGCACACAAGTTAATGTGACAGATATATCGTCATGCGGGAGGTTTATCGCCAGTGACCGATAGGCTATCAACCAAACCGATATTGAAGCTTGCCTCATGACCTATCAAAATGCTGAGAGTTCCAGGGATTCAAGTTCGACTCCCTTCTTTTCTTCAATTGTATTGGGATACTTGCTCTTTGTAGTGATAAAATCACTGTTTATTTTTGTTTTATTTGTTTTTTTTTTTTTTTTGAGCAAGGGATTTGAATATGGAGTGACGAGAATCACTATTGTTTGTGCCTTTTGATGTGTGCACTGTAGGATGTCAAATTGTAATGTTTTGATGTTTTGCAAATTTTTGATGTTTTTGCAACTTTTGAGAACTTGGGATTCTTGGGGAATTGGGTAGGGAGGATGCTTGTCCTTTTGCCAACTCTCAGCATTCCTAGGGTCATTCGCACAGGGGGATAAGCAAGATAGTCGTTTCGCTTATGGTGACCTGGATTACTGTGCAGGTTTCATCTTTCGTTCACACAACTTAGGAATTATTTTATGTGTGTTAATTTGTGTTGGGATGCTACGTAACAAGGTGTGATCCAAGTAAAACTTTCCCGTGTAAAATCTGCTTAACTGTGTATAGTTTTTGGCTAGAAATTTAAAGACATCTGAATGACGAAAACCCTATATACATTAGGAGACAACTGACTATGCTAAAATAAAAGGGTGATATGCTGGATGTATGTGTTTATGAAAATGGATTTGATGTGGAAAAGGATGGAATTTCCAAGTAATGACTGTCTATGGTGCTTTTGACTTGTATGACCTAGCGAAGTATGCAATGTATGGATGCAATGCTTAATGCAACCTATATTTTTGTATTTTTATTTTTATGAGAATGCATGGAATTGGAATGCAAATGTTTTTGTGATTTTGATTTTTTTTTTTTGAGTATGCATGGAATTGAAATGCAATTGTTTTTGTGATTTTGATTTTTATGAGAATGCATGGAATTGGAATGCAATTGTTTTTGTAAATTTTGATTTTTATGAAAATGCATGGAATTGAAATGCAATTGTTTTTGTAATTTTGATTGTTGTTTTTTTTTTTTGAGTATGCATGGAATTGAAATGCAATTGTTTTTGTGATTTTGATTTTTGTGTTGTTTTTGTTGATTTTTGAATATTTATGTTGACCAAGCAATTATGGTAATGCTTGGAGCTTTTGGTGTTGACCAAAGGGTTTATAGATACCTTTGGGGCATTTAGGGATGACCAAGCGATTATGAAAATCCTTGGAGCTTTTGTCTTGACCAAAGGGTTTATAGATACCTTTGGGGCATTTAGGGTTGACCAAGCGATTATGATAATCCTTGGAGCTTTTGGGTTGACCAAGCGATTGTGGTAATCCTTGGATATTTTGGGTTGACCAAGCGATTGTGGTAATCCTTGGAGCTTTTTGGGTTGACCAAGCGATTGTGGTAATCCTTGGAGCTTTTGGGTTGACCAAGCGATTATGGTAATCCTTAGAGCTTTTGGGTTGACCAAGTGATTGTGGTAATCCTTGGAGATTTTGGGTTGACCAAGCGATTGTGGTAATCCTTGGAGCTTTTTGTGTTGAACTATGGCTCTCTAGATGTGGAATGGCCTCAAATGAATGATATTCAAGGGTTCTGTTTCCTTGATTCCTTCAAGAGAGGCAAGCCGGTATGTTCTGGGTCCTATTCTACTGTCAATGATGTAAGGACCTAACCAGTTTGCCTCGAACTTGTCTCGTAGATGGGACGACAAATTAGAATTCTACTGGTTCTCTTTTAAGACCAAGTCACCAACCTGAAATTCCCTAAGGTGGACTTTCATGTTGTATGCTTTCTTAAGTTGCTCTTGATAGATACGCAAATGCTCGAGAGCATTAATGCGTCGTTCATCAAGCAACGTTAGTTGATCTAACCGGGCCTACCACGTAGTGTCATCATCGATGAACTCTTGCATTGAAATGCATAGGGAAGGAATTTCCAACTCAAAAGGCATGACTGCCTCGGAGCCATACACCAGCAAAAATGGAGTTGCCCTAGTGGGTGTTTGAATGCTGGTGCGATAAGCCCATAGGGCAAGCGGGATCTGAATGTGCCAGTCCTTATGATTATCTGCAACTGTCTTTTTGAGAATGGTGACTAGCATTTTGTTTGACGCCTCTGCTTGCCCATTTGCCTATGGATAATAGGGTGTTGAAAAGCTATGCTGAATCTTGTACTTTGTGGTCAAAGCACGCACATATTTATTCTTGAATGGTGTCCCATTATCTGACAGGATCTTGGATGGAATACCAAAATGACATATGATGTTATGCAAAATAAATTCCGCAATGCGGGCTCCAGTCATAGTGGTCAGCGGAATTGCTTCCACCCATTTGGTAAAGTACTCTGTGGCCATTAAAATGAACGTGTGATGACCAGATGACGTAGGGGAGATCTTCCCAATTAGATCAAAGCCCCACTACGAAAAAGGCCAAATCGATTGGATCGGTTGTAAGGCCTGAGAAGGTACATGTGTCAAATTAGCATGGTGCTGACACTTCATGCACTTCTTCACATATGTGCAACAATCTCGCTCTAAATATGGCCAATAATAACCCATGTGAAGAATGTGCTTTGCGATGGCCATATCGTTGAAGTGGCCACCACATGTACCATTGTGAGCTTGGGTGATCGCCCAAGCGGACTCTTGTTGGTCCAAACAACGAAGGAGGATTCCTTCATAATTTCGATGATACAAAATGTCTCCTAACAAGACATGCTTTGCCGCTTTCTATTTGAATGATATTTTCACGGCTTGTGTCAATCCAAGTGGGAGATTACCTAGCTTGAGGTAATCCTAAATGGGTGTGTACCAATCTTGCTGATTAGAAACCTCGATAGTATGAATGGCCAATCCCTCTTGAAGTCCATCCCGAACAAAAGCTGAGCAGGAAAGAACTTGTAAAAACAACGTGGTGTTGCTAGTAAGAGGGGTCGGGGAGAACAAGGACCCCTAGTTGGCTTGAGTCAAACAATCTCGAATTCGAGAGAACTTATCCGGAGATGGTTCAATTTGGATCATGTGGATTCTTGGCGTCAGATCAGAGCTTGCACGCTCCATCGTAGATTGTGATAATGTTTTAACCTGAATGGTTGTCATTTCACCAGAAGGGTCTTGCAGGATGAGTGACCCCAAGGAGGCCATAATATCTACAAAATGATTTGATGATCGAGGGAGTGCCTCAATGTCATACTATTCAAGTTGTGCCAAGAATTTGTCCACAAGGGCTTTATAGGCCTGCAAAACTAGACATTTACATTGGAATATCCCCTTTACTTGATTGAAAATTAATAGCGAATCACCAAAGATGTTCAATCATTTAATGTTCATGGTGATTGTTGTCTGAAGACCTATGAGCAAGGCTTCATATTCTACATTGTTGTTGGTGCATGGGAAGTCTAATTTAAATGACAAGGGCATTGGAGTGCCTTGCGGAGTGAAGAATACAATTCCCGCACCACCCCCTTGCTCACATTTAGAACCATCGAAGAATAGGGTTATGTCAGCTTATGACTCAGGCTCATTAGAATCTGGTGACTCTGAAACATGGAAGACGCCATTATCAAGTAGTTCAAAAGTCAGAGGCTGATCATCTTCAAGAGGAGCCTCAGTTAGTTGATCGGCGATGACTTGACCTTTTATGGATTTTTGTCCAATGAACTCTATGTCAAACTCCGTCAACAACATGATCCATTTTGTCGTGCGGCTACTATGATAAGTACGACTCATCATGTATCGCAATGGATTATCCTTAGACACAACATACATCTTATTATTGAGCATGTAGTGGCATAGCTTTTTGGTAGCAAACACCACTACCAAGTAGAGCTTTTCAACGTATGCATAGTTAAGTTCATAACTGACCAAGGTGCGACTAATATAGTATGTAGCCTGTTCTTTGTGAAGTTCATTTTTTTGGGACAGCATGGCACCCAGTGCCACCTCAGTGGCTGAGATGTATAAATAGAATGGCACTCCTGGTCTAGGTGGTGCCAATACTGGCAGCGAAGCCAAGTACTCTTTAATGTCGTCAAAGGCGAACAGGCACTCTTCATCCCACTAAAATGTGACCCCCTTATGCAATAATTTATTCATGGGTCGGAATTTGTTAGATAACTACACTATGAAGCGCTTGATCGACACAACCTTTCCCTGCAAACTCCTGAGCTGCTTGATGGTGGTTGGGGGACGCATTTCAAGGATTGCCTTGACTTTGTTTGGGTCGACCTCGATTCCTCATTTGGAGACTATGAAACCCAAGAGCTTTCCAGAGGTGATGCCAAAGACGCACTTCTTGGGGTTTAGTCTGACTTTATGTTCAATGAGGTGATCAAGGACCTTGCTCAAGTCATCGATGTGATCTGGGCACAAAAGAGATTTGGCCAACAAATCATCCATGTAATCTTCCAAAGTTTTGTGCATGTAATTGTGAAAGATGTATGTCATGGCACATTGGTAGGTGGCTCCAGCATTTTTAAGACCAAAATGCATGACCTTATAGCAAAATGTCCCTCAAGGCATTGTGAATGCCATTTTTAGTTGGTCCTCAGGATTGATACGAATCTAATTGTATCCTGAGAAACCATCCATAAGGGAAAGTATTTCGTGGCCCGCTGTAGCGTCTACCAACACATCGATGCTCGACAAGGTAAAATCATCCTTAGGACTCGCTTTGTTAAGATCTCAAAAATTGATGCATATGCGAATCCTCCCATCGGGCTTCTTGACGGGAACCATGTTAGACAACCATGGGGGATAATCCACACAGATGAAAAACTGGGCATCCAACAACTTTTGTAACTCATCTTTTACCATTAAGGCCACTGTTGGATGCATATTGCATAGTTTTTGCTTTACTGGCTTGATTGTCGGATCAAGCGTTAAATTATGTGTGACTAGCTGTGGGTCTAGTCCCGGCATATCCTTGTATGACCATGCAAAAACCTCCTTATTTTCCTTAAGAAGGGTAACATAATCGGCTCGCTCTTCGGGGGAAAGACTTACCCCTAGCTTGAGAATTCATGGATTCATTGGATCTGTGCCGATGTCTACATCAGTCATTGCTTCAACCGACATATGGGATCCGTCTTCCAACTAGTGTGGAATTGGGATCAGATGGATATCATTTGTTGAATTAAGATCATCGTTAGGAACGTCAAGTTCTTCTTCAGCATGGAAGACATCCTGAGTCTGTCCTGGAGTGAAATGAAACATCCCACCGCAAGGCCAATACTCTGCTGCTCCTCTAATGCTGCAAATCTACGTTCAAAGAAACAAACAAAGAATCAGTAGCACCTGTGTATGAAAAATAAAATATGAATCTAACGATGGTTAAAATGAGTCTAAATAAATTGAAAACTTGACAAAAGCATAAACATGAAACTAGCTAAACACTACAAAAGAAATAGTCACCAAAAGCAATCAAGCGAGGGGTGCCCGAAGGCAAACCACCTGTGGGTGAAACTTTGCTTCGACACTAATCTGCTTGGGATGGGTCCGAAACCTAATGTGATGTGTTGTCGGAAAATTGGTAGGATATTGTGGTCAAAAAAATTAGGGTTGGTTCTTGATTCGTGTCTTCGAAAGTCACCCAATACTTCTCTGTCTCCCTTTTGGGTGAGGAAGCTCACCATTTTATATACCCAAGGGGTCTCTTTGAATTAACATGCAAAAGTGTTTCTTTGCATGAATGCTTTTTGTGTGAAGAGAAGACTTCTTCTTGATCAAGGGCTTCTTAACTGCCTCTGTGCATGTCTTTGTATGTTTTAGAAAAGCTCACTCTCATTCCCATGTAGTGAAGGGAAAGTCAATTGGCAGATATGAGTTGTCAAAAGAACTCACTCACACTCCTATGCCATGCAAGAAAAGCTAAGTGGTAGTTCTGAGTTGTCATGCACCGAGATCTGACTTTTTGTTGGTCAAACCTGGCGTTCGTCCCACCCCAAAGTGAGTGCTGGTAATCGTATTTGGGTGAGACGAGTATAAATCCACACTCGTCCTTGGGTGAGACGAGTGATAATCCGCACTTGTCCCTGGGTGGAGCGAATAAGCAATAAAGTGTCTAAAAGGTGCCAAATTGATCCCTGACTTGTAAAACTATCATGTGAGTGGTTAGAACCACTTTTTAACCTCTAGGGGCTGCCCTGGGGTTTGTGTGTGTTAGTGCGATCAGTGCTTACAATCACATAATCGGATTGGTGTTGTTTTGGTGTCTACAGTTCTATACTTAACTCCTAATATCAATCTCAACTCAATCTCAATCTCAAAAGAATAAGATAGATGTAGTATGATTTTCTCAAGAATATGAAACACAACCCAACAATTGCCAACCATGCAATATCTCATATAACAATGATACTCATATTATTTTTACCAACAATTAGGGTTTCAACAACAATGCTCATCAAACAAGGTTTAGTCAACCAACACCATTCAAATCAACATCAACCTTGAAGCATTCAACCAATCATCACAAGAAAATGAAACAAGTAGAAATCCTTTTCCCTCCAAGGATATTTGAACAAAACGACCACCAACACAATATCACCAAATGCAAAGAATAACTTGCTCAAATCAACTCAATGGAGTAAGCCCAATATCATGTATCAAGTAAAGCACTAACTTGATCAAAACAACCTCTATGGAAGCAACTCAATCATCAATATCAAAACAGCCAACTAAGGGTTTCATCATCTCAATGCAAGTAGCAAGACTTACTAACATAAACCCTAGTGAAAAAATGCTTCCTCTTCCTCAACCAGAATTATTCATTCACCCAAAAACTCATCAATGATTTTAATGCATAAACAATCTTCAATATCCAAAAAATAGGATTTACACCAAAAATACCTAGTAGACAACCTTTTCACTCCAAACTCAATTTCAAAAAATATACCATCAACAATATACATGGAAGAAGTTGCCCATACCTTTACTTTGATGAAGAAGGAGAAATCAAAATCTGTCACAACACTAACTCTCAATTTGCCACCAATTAGAGTTAGCAACTATACAACAATATACAATAATAAAGATCCAAATTAACACATTATTTCTCCAACTTAATAAAAACCACCGAAGTATAATATACATACAAAGTAAAACCTCTTTACACCTTATTACTCCACATAAACATTAAGCATCAATAAAACAATGTCAAAGAAAATATGATACCTTAACCTTATACCTCCAGCGCATTCACAACCACTATCCTTTGCACACCGCGACCAAAAGAAAATTACCAATGAAGAGAATCAAACTTGGCACCTCTGCCTTCTAGCGCCTTCGCTAAAACACCATCGTCGTTGGGTCACAAGTGCCCAATGAAGAAATATAGTGTTGCCCTATATTTTATCTTCCTTTGATGCCAAGAATTTGGAAAACGTAAATGTCTTCCACAAGCCATATGCAAACTGGTGAGCGCTGTCCAAAACGTAACTTACTGGGCAACAAAAATAATCATCCATACAGCGCTAACAAAAATTGTTATCCTTCATGCAATCCAATCAATCATAGGTGAAAGCAAACTGTCGGATGTCAAAGTGCAAACTGAAAACGTAATTCGAGTGCAGTCCCAACAATTGTAGGTGAAGCGCAATCTGTCGGATGTCAAAGCGCAAACTGAAAACACAAGAAATTACTTGGGCAACTCAATATCGATAATCAACTCTCAATGAAATACAACGCTTTCTTGAAGATCACAGAGCTACGATTTTCATTACTCGGAGTTACAATCACTTTAGAAAATCATCCCCACTTATATAGCCATTTCTCCTTAACTGTTTGACGTCGGCGCTCCTCCAACGATGGCAACACATCGGCGAAAGAATTCTTCTTCTTTTTTTCCGTCGCTTAAGGGTTGAAAGACCCTTTAATAATAATTAAAATAATAATTATTATTATTTTATGAATAATAAATTAAACTTAGACCCTTGTCAAAGGTTTGAGTTAATTTAATTATTAATAATAAACATTGACCTTCAAGGATTTTCAAGAAGTAAAAACCTTTGCATTAAGTTAAGCTTGGTTTTAATAAAAACCCTTAATGAGTCCAAATGGTTTTAAGAAAAACCTTTAACCTTGTCACCATGGTTTTAATAAAAACCCTTTAACATTATGAATCTTCTCAAGATATTTTTGACATCACACTCTTTTTGATATCAACACAAAAATGCCTTTTGACATCAATGACAACTTATACACTTGAGCAAAGGCAATGTACCCAAAATTGCCAACAATATCCCCCTTTGTCATTGATGGCAAACCTTTACTGAAAACACTTCTCAAGAGCCAAAACTGAAACCAACTATGCTAAAAATTGACCAACTGTGCCTACAACTGAGAATCTTCCTTTGAAGTTTTGCTTCCCCTGACTTGAAGCTTTCCTCTTCACTTTGAAGATCTCCCCATTACTCATATCTCTCCCCCTTTCTCATCAATGGCAAAGGGCCACCTTTGGGGCTCAGGACTAAGAAGGAGCCTCTTAGCTTAGTCCCTCCCCCTCCTCCTGATGAGGTGATTAATTATGGGGTGGGAGTAAAACTCCCATTAGGCACTGATCATCATCAGTGTCTATAACTTCCTTACTGGGCCTTCTCTTGAACTCTTTGTCCATATTCCTGTTCCTATTTATGTCACTGTTCCTGTCCCTGTTATCATTCTTGTTCTTATCCATGCCTTGATCCTTGGACCTGTTCATACCATTGTTCCTGTTCCTATACCTTGGAAGTTTAGCTCTACACTGTCTAGCTGTGTGACCTTTATTGTTGCACTTATAACAAGTAACAATGCTATTTCTTTTAGGCATACCTTTTCTTTGAATCCATCAGTTCTGACTAAACCTGTTTTGACCAAACCTGTTCTGATCAAACCTATTCCTGATATTTGCCTTGCAATAAACTGCCTTGTGCCCAAACTATTTACAAGAGTAGCAATACCCTTGAAAGAAATTACCACCTCTGAAACTATCATTTACCTTCCTTACTTGAGTCATGCAATGTGAAGCCATGTGACCAAACCTGTGACAAGAAAAACATCTGCCATTAAACTTTCCTGTAAATGGCTTTCTAGGTCCTGTAAACTTTCTCCCCTTTTTATGTTTCCTATTTTCTGTTTCTATGCATCTATCATTCAAGGACTCATGATCTGAAATACTTTCCTCATTCGAACTCTCTTCCTTTTGGAGTCTCTTACTAGACTCTCCAACTTGTTCCTTGTGAGGCTTAACAAAACCAAGGCCTATTTTATCTGTTGTCTTTCTTTGACCTTTGATGAGTGACTTAACCTTTTTGGAGCTATCTTGAAACCTGTGAAGCTTATCCTTGTACTCTTTAGTTTCCTCTTTCAAAGAAGCCATTTTCTATTCTAACTCACTATACTCAAGAACCTTAGATTCTAACTCATCCTTGAGTTCTTGTGTCTTAGCTATAGAGAAGTCAAGACTTTCTATAAGATCATCTCTCTCCATACAACATTCATCTAACTTATCCTTGAGTCTAGCATTCTTCTTTCTTTCCTTTTTCAAAGCACTAAGAGCACTAATAAGTTCACCTTTAAGATCTACTTCTCCTTCCTCTATATGTTTGCATTTTGAATCATCAAAGCCTTTTTCATATTTCTTATCACTAGAGGTGCTACACTTTTCAAAAACCATACAAGCTGAAAACACGAGATTCCGAAAACAAAAAGGATAAACTAAAAATGCAATGTAAACGAAACTAAAATAACGCTTAAACCCTATGTTATTGAAAAATGCGTAAAAAGAAAGAACATGAACACAAGATATCAAAGCAATATAAAAAGAACGGCCCTTTTATTGATATGCTTTACAAATTCGTGTTACAATGCGTCTCCTTCCTTTTTAGGGGATAGGAGCGTTAAATGTTGGTCTTTTACAACTTGTTTCAGAATTCCTTCTTCCGCGTGCCCACATATAAGATGGGCGAACCAAAACGTTGTCGCCGCTTGCGTTGGTAAAGGTAGATTCCTCGCTGCTCCTCTAATGCTGCAAATCTGCGTTCAAAGAAACAAACAAAGAATCAGTAGCACCTGTGTATGAAAAATAAAAGATAAATCTAACGATGGTTAAAATGAGTCTAAATAAACTGAAAACTTGACAAAAGCATAAACATGAAACTAGCTAAATACTACAAAAGAAATAGTCACCAAAAGCAATAAAGCGGGGGGTGCCCGAAGGCAAACCACCCGCGGGTGAAACTTTGCTTCGACACCAATCCGCTTGGGATGGGTCCGAAACCTGATGTGATGTGTTGTCGGCAAATTGGTAGGATATTGTGGTCAGAAAAAATCGGGGTTGGTTCTTGATTCGTGCCTTCAAAAGTCACCCAATAACCTCTCTTTCGATTAAGAGATTATGGATGTTGAAAGCACAAATCGCAAGTAAGTGAATTAGCAGCACTTCGTCGCTCAAAATGCTCCTTCTCTGTATATCTTTTGGGTGAGGAAGCTCACCATTTTATAGACCCAAGGGGTCTCTTTGAATTAACATGCAAAAGTGTTTCTTTGCATGAATGCTTTTTTGTGAAGAGAAGACTTCTTCTTGATCAAGGGCTTCTTAACTGCCTCTGTGCATGTCTTTGTATGTTTAGAAAAGCTCACTCGCACTCCCATGCAATGAAGGGATAGCTAAGTGGCAAATCTGAGTTGTCTTAAAAAGCTCACTCCCATTCCCATGCAGTGAAGGGAGAGTCAATTGGCAGATATGAGTTGTCAAAAGAACTCACTCGCACTCCTATGCCATGCAAGGAAAGCTAAGTGGCAGTTCTGAGTTGTCATGCGCCGAGATCTGACTTTTTGCTGGTCAAACCTGGCGTTCGTCCCACCCAGAAGCGAGCGCTAGTAATCGTCCTTGGGTGAAACGAGTACAAATCCGTACTCGTCCCTGGGTGAAACGAGTACCAGTCCGCACTCGTCCCTGGGTGGAGCGAATAAGAAGCAGAGTGTCTAAAAGGTGCCAAATTGATTTTTGACTTGTAAAACTATTGTGTGAGTGGTTAGAACCACTGTTTTAACCTCTGGGGCTGCCCTGGGGGCTGTGTGTGTTAGTGCGATCAGTGCTTGTTGTCACGTAATCGGATTGGTGCTGTTTTGGTGTCTACAGATGCCCCTTTTTGGGAAGCGCTGCACATGGTGCAGTGCTGAGCAAAAATAGATAACCAAAGCACTAATGATTAGGGTTTCTCAGTAACCTAACCAACTCTTGATGCCCCAAGTATGGAAAGGGCATGCATTCTTGAATCCTTGCTTCTGACGAGCTAAGGAACTTGATTTCAAGTATTAACCTATTTCGGTGAGGTGTGACTTGAGCTTGGTCATTGATCAGTCATGAATAGGCAAAGGGCGCAACCTTTTATCCATGGGGGAACCTTGTGTTCATGATTCATGAATGCCAAGTGTTTGATCAATTAGTGATTATTGCTTGTTTGCTGCCCCAAGCAGGAGCGTGATTGTCTTTGTCAATGATTCTTTGAATGCATGCCATTGCCTTGATTGGGTGTGTGTTTGTTGATTGGTGACTTAAGTGTGACTACCCCCTCAAGCGACGAATCGATGAAGGAATGACCGCCATGAGAAAAGCGACGAGTCGCTTGACCCAAGATGACTTAAGTGAGGGTGCCTTCAGATGTTATCCGATGCATGCTCGAGCAGTTTCTCGATTGTTTTGACCTATTTTTGGTGGGTGTGAACCCATTTTGGGATGCCATTTGGGGTTAACATTGGCGAAAATCCGTCTTCCCGTGGAGCGGTCCGGCTATGGTAGCCTTCTTGGGGAGTAGGATAACGACAAGGTAAACCCCGACATCAGTTTTCTTATGCCAAGAGGTTAAGTGCAAGAGCACTTTTGTCCGGCAATTTTTAGTGGTTTTGTTGGCATTTGTCATTTTTATATTTTGGTTGTTTTGTTGTGTTTGTTTTTTTTTTTTTTGTTTTTGTGGCTTGTTTTTATGTATGTGTTTGATGTATGCAGAGGCGATTATGAATGTGATGTTTCTAATTTGTATGATGTATGGATATGAAATGAATGAGATGAGTTGTTGATGATGTGTCGATGCACCATAGACTGTACAAGATTTGACTGACTTGCTATACTAATGGGATGACTTTGTGGAATGACTTTGCATGTGAAAACTTTGTTTTTGTATTTTGCATATATTTTGATGGTGATGTACGGAATAAAATGTACCAGTTGTTTGTAAAATGTAGTTAAGCTTTTCCGAGATTCAAGATATTTTAACTAACTAGCCAAGACTATACATTTATCTCGCAAGACTTTTGAACAAGGTCTAAATCCGACTTGAATTTAACCAAGTTATTTCACATCCCTGTGTGTGCAATTGAGTTCGTTTATGTGGTATTTGTCAGGATACCGCCAGTGCCAGATGGGCTTTCAACCGAACCTGTACTGAGGATCACCTAATTAGCTCCACTAACTCCTTTATTGTATTTAGTCAGATTAATCTACGATGCTATCTAGGATACCATAAGCTAGCTCATCCACATGCAAACATTGATCTGTACACAAGTTAATGTGACAGATATATCGTCATGCGGGAGGTTTACCGCCAGTGACCGATAGGCTATCAACCAAACCGATACTGAAGCTTGCCTCATGACCTATCGAAATGCTAAGAGTTCCAGGGATTCAAGTTCGACTCCCTTCTTTTCTTCAATTGTATTGGGATACTTGCTCCTTTGTAGTGATAAAATCACTGTTTATTTTTGTATATATTTTTTTTTTTTTTTGAGCAAGGGATTTGGATATGGAGTGATGAGAATCACTATTGTATGTGCCTTTTGATGTATGCACTGTAGGATGTCAAATTTTAGTGTTTTGACGTTTTGCAAATTTTTGATGTTTTGCAACTATTGAGAACTTGGGATTCTTGGGGAATTGGGTAGGGAGGATGCTTGTCCTTTTGCCAACTCTCAGCATTCTTGGGGTCATTCACATAGGGGGATGAGCAAGATAACCGTTTCGCTTATGGTGACCTGGATTACTTTGCAGGTTTCATCTTTCGTTCACACAACTTAGGAATTTTTTTTTATGTGTTTTAGCTTGTGATGGGATGTTACATAACAAAGCGTATTTCAAGTATGACTCTACCTTTGTAAAATCTGTTTAACTTTGTACAGTTTTTGGCTAGAAATTAAAAAAAAATAGCTGAATGACGAAAACCCTATATACATTAGGAGACAACTGACTATGCTAAAAATGGCGATGGTGTTATTATGGATGTATGCATTTATGAAAATGGATTTGATGTGGAAAATGATGAACTTGTCAAGTAATGACTGTCTATGGTGCTTTTGACTTGTATGACCTAGCAAATGTATAATGTATGGATGCGATGCCGAATGCAACCTATATTTTTGTATTTTGAGTTTTTTTTTTTTATGAGAATGCATGGAATTGAAATGCAATTGGTTTTGGGATTTTTGATTTTTATATGAGTATGCATGGAATGGAAATGCAAATGTTGTTGTGATTTTGATTTTTTTATGAGTATGCATGGAATGGAAATGCAAATGTTTTGGTGATTTTGATTTTTGTGTTGTTTTTGTTGATTTTTGAATATGTATTTTGACCAAGCAGTTATGGTAACGCTTGGAGCGTTTGGTGTTGACCAAAGGGTTTATAGATACCTTTGGGGCATTTAGGGTTGACCAAGCGATTATGATAATCCTTGGAGCTTTTGGGGTTGACCAAGAGATTGCGATAATCCTTGGAGCTTTTTGGGATGACCAAGCGATTGCGATAATCCTTGGAGCTTTTGGGGTTGACCAAGAGATTGCGATAATCCTTGGAGCTTTTTGGGATGACCAAGCGATTGCGATAATCCTTGGAGCTTTTGGGATGACCAAGCGATTGCGATAATCCTTGGAGCTTTTGGGGTTGACCAAGTGATTGCGATAATCCTTGGAGCTTTTTGGGATGACCAAGTGATTGTGATAATCCTTGGAGCTTTTGGGGTTGACCAAGCGATTGCGATAATCCTTGGAGCTTTTTGGGATGACCAAGCGATTGCGATAATCCTTGGAGCTTTTGGGATGACCAAGCGATTGCGATAATCCTTGGAGCTTTTGGGATGACCAAGCGATTGCGATAATCCTTGGAGCTTTTGGTTTGACCAAAGGGTTTATGGACACCTTTGGAGCGTTTGGTGTAACCCACTGGCTCTTCAGGGAATAGAGGTACCCCCAGCTTGATGATCTGTGTGCACCGGATCTGGCTCTGTAGGAATTGGCACGAATGGATCGGCCTTATGCATGGATAGGAGGATAGGGTCTGCCTTCGACACTGATGGTGCTATGATATCTCTGGGTGGAAGTGGCTCATGATCTTCCCAAAGGAGCAGAATCAACATGTGATGCCAGTGGTCCGGGTCTATGCGCCACTCATGCCCTAGTCTTATGCCTAGTTGGGCCATTAGTTCGTCATGGGTTACAGGGTGATTGTGTCATCGTGCATGATTGAGATATGCCATCTCAGTTTCATCTTCGTAATCATTATCGATGATCCAAAGGCCTTCATTGGCCTCGATAGCTATCTGCGACATGCTAGGCTCTTCTTGTTCGAGCAGATTGATGTGGTCCTCATGGGGTTGTTCCGCGCTTTGCGGGGGGACCTGATTTTCTTGCAATGGCACGGGCTCGATGGGAGCCTCCAAAGGGAATAATGTTAAGAGACTTTTGTGATGATCACCCATGGGGACCACCTGTGAATTAGTGTTGTCTGACTCGAATGGGTCCCATGGTGCTATTGCATATGCTGACTCATCTTTGGCGAGAGAGTCAGGCTCATCAAAATCTGGTGATTCTGAGATATGGAAGACCTCGTCATCAGGTAGCTCTACAACTAGGGGTTGATCCTCTTTGAGAGGAGTTTCACATAAGTTGGGCTTTTGGGGCCCCAAAATCTTGGTCTCTACCGACTCTAAGTGCTCTGGTAGTGCATTGCTTGTATCGAGGGATTTGAGCTCCTCCTCTTTGATTTGTTCCCATTGCAGGTTGTGGGGAACTTGGGGCCTAGGGAGGGGTGGCCGAATAGCACCCCCCATGCCTTGGTATGGCATTTCATCCCACTCTTCTTCTCGCTCAGGTTCCTCAGAGGCTTCTTGAAGAATTTTTGAGGGTGGCCCATGAACCTGGGTGGGTGCTTGAAGAAGGCACCCATCATTGGTCTTAGGATTGGCCTCCCGCTCAAGTCTAGGAGGCATCGAGGGCAACGTTTGATAAGGTCATGGAGACCTGTCTTGCACCCAGTTGTGTCTCTCATAATGTTCTATCTTATGCATGTGAGGGGTTGGAGTCTTCACCTGCATAGTGTGTTGTAACAACTCATCCTCCTGGCGCTGAAGGCACTCTTGATTTAAAAGATATTGTTGCTCTAACTGTTGTTGTTCTAGCTCAAGTAGCGTGAGTTGCATCCGACGTGCAATATGCTTGGCAGATTCTAAGATAGTTGGTCCTATCGTCTCATGTCTAGAAGGCCTAGATGCCTCTCCTAGATATCTATCCCGGTCATGGTGATCCGAGATCTCTATAGGCCGCCTCCCTCTGTTGGGGGTAGCGGCATTCCCCCGAGGCTTTGGCCTCAGTAGGTGATCCTGATAGCTAGCAGTTGCGGAGGCGTATTGCTCCCGCGATGTATATTGTTCTTGAGGAAGGTAAGGGTTTTCCTCGTGCTCTCTTTCATAAGTGAAAAAGGAACGGGCGGAGTTGGCTCGCCCCACCTGAGGAGCCTTGTGCTCTGGATTTGTCCTTGTAGTCCTGACAACTAGAGGGGGTGAAGGAGGGATAGTGTAATCATGTGGTTCCTCCCGTCGAACCCTATGTTGACCTAGCACTTCATCGCATGGTGACCACTCATAGCGAGCATCTAAGGGAGCTCTCCTATGGATGTACCCCTCATGGGAGGGTGTGTGTTGGGTGCTATGCTGAACAGGAGTGCCCCTAGAAGAGGTGCCCCTATAGTCCCTTTTCGTTAAGGTGTGGAGGGGACTGCCTTGTGTGCTAGGTCGCCAAGGTGGTATGACCAAATCCTCGGGACTATAACGGAGGTGACTTGTGCCTCCTTGGATATTCCCCATAGCATCCGCCCGTGATTGGGCTTGGCTACGAGTGAGCACCATGACGATGTCTCTCTAAAAACCCTAAAATTGAAAATGAGTCAGATGGGGCCCAAAATTGGGGTGCGCATCCCTCTTACAATAGATAAGACAAAAATGAAGTTTCAAGTCCTAACTCTAAATACATTAGGAGATATTGACCTCCGAACAGCTCAAAAAGCATAAAAAATTAGGTTAACAATTTTAAAACCTAATTTTGGGGCACTAGATGATGGAATTTGGCCCCGAAAACTGACTTTTTTGGGCAAATAGGACTCTAAGGAGTCATATTTGTTTAAAATTATCCCAACTAACTCCCTGTAAAATTTCACGTCAATCGGAGCTACGGTTGAGAAGTTATGGCCCCGGCAAGATGCACTAAAATTTAGGGAAAAATATAAAATTTCCCATATTTTGTTGGATGCTCCTGCATCACTTATGGGCACCTTGGGGTGCTTTTGGGTTGACCAAAGGGTTCATGGACACCTTTGGGGCATTTTGGAGTGACCAAGCGATTGCGGGAATCCTTGGAGCTTTTTGGAGCGAGTGACAAAATGCGTATATTTTTATCTTTTTGTTTATGATTTTTTTTTATTTTTTTTTGTTACACTAAGCATAAATGAACACACACATACACAAATGGTGATTATCTCTTTTAAAGATTAATGGTGTGTCCTAAACTGGTTTTAGTGCATTTTGATGATTTTGTTTTGTTTTTGCAAGTTTTGAAGAATGTTTAAATGCAGAATGTTGGCTCATATGACTCCCATAAATGGTCGCCCCTTCAATATACCATTGCCGGACCGATATACCAACCTCTCTATATACCCGCCCTTACGTGAGGGAGACTATAGGTACGTGAGAGCAGATGATACATGGAACATAGGCGGTACGAAAGGGGAATCGCTCTGTTTATGACACCTACCATAGAAGACTTATCCTCATGCGCTAGGAATCACCCTAGCTACACTCGGTCAGCTTTCGTCAGGATTTACGTCTAGCAACAGTCACGATCGAGGTAATGGATGCAATATCTCAAGCCAAAGTGATAATGGAATCCACCTTTGGTCTTGCTCAAGGGTTGGGGTTTTACGACCAACGCCTTGTGTTTAAAATACCACGTGGTGTGTGGGGTTCATTTTAATTTGCAAAAATTGAAACAGGCAAACGAAAAAGAAATCTTTCCCTAAGCCATACAAAACTGAAAACCAAAAAACAGAAAACAAAAATTTGACAGAAGCTTTAAAAACCCCTACCTCTTCTCTGCCTAACAGGATGTTTCTGATTTGCTCTAAAAAATGCACAAAACTATACTCGTCCCTGGGTGAGGCGAATATCAGAATAGTATTCGTTCCAGGGTGAGACGAATAGTTTATTCGTCCCGGGGTGAAACGAATACCAATTCTATAATCGTCACTTGCAGAAACGAATAACAGTCCGATGATTGAAAATAGGTACCTGTAATCAAAACAAGCAATTTCAGATCAGTAATCTAACCTAAAAAAAAATAGAGGACAGAGGTCCCACCGTGATCGCCATTGAAAACACGAGATTTCGAAAACAAAAAGGATAAACTAAAAATGCAATGTAAACGAAACTAAAATAACGCTTAAACCCTATGTTATTGAAAAATGCGTAAAAAGAAAGAACATGAACACAAGATATCAAAGCAATATAAAAAGAACGGCCCTTTTATTGATATGCTTTACAAATTCGTGTTACAATGCGTCTCCTTCCTTTTTAGGGGATAGGAGCGTTAAATGTTGGTCTTTTACAACTTGTTTCAGAATTCCTTCTTCCGCGTGCCCACATATAAGATGGGCGAACCAAAACGTTGTCGCCGCTTGCGTTGGTAAAGGTAGATTCCTCGTTGCTCCTCTAATGCTGCAAATCTGCGTTCAAAGAAACAAACAAAGAATCAGTAGCACCTGTGTATGAAAAATAAAAGATAAATCTAACGATGGTTAAAATGAGTCTAAATAAACTGAAAACTTGACAAAAGCATAAACATGAAACTAGCTAAATACTACAAAAGAAATAGTCACCAAAAGCAATAAAGCCGGGGGTGCCCGAAGGCAAACCACCCGCGGGTGAAACTTTGCTTCGACACCAATCCGCTTGGGATGGGTCCGAAACCTGATGTGATGTGTTGTCGGCAAATTGGTAGGATATTGTGGTCAAAAAAATTGGGGTTGGTTCTTGATTCGTGCCTTCAAAAGTCACCCAATAACCTCTCTTTCGATTAAGAGATTATGGATGTTGAAAGCACAAATCGCAAGTAAGTGAATTAGCAGCACTTCGTCGCTCAAAATGCTCCTTCTCTATATCTTTTTTGGGTGAGGAAGCTCACCATTTTATAGACCCAAGGGGTCTCTTTGAATTAACATGCAAAAGTGTTTCTTTGCATGAATGCTTTTTTGTGAAGAGAAGACTTCTTCTTGATCAAGGGCTTCTTAACTGCCTCTGTGCATGTCTTTGTATGTTTAGAAAAGCTCACTCGCACTCCCATGCAATGAAGGGATAGCTAAGTGGCAAATCTGAGTTGTCTTAAAAAGCTCACTCCCATTCCCATGCAGTGAAGGGAGAGTCAATTGGCAGATATGAGTTGTCAAAAGAACTCACTCGCACTCCTATGCCATGCAAGAAAAGCTAAGTGGCAGTTCTGAGTTGTCATGCACCGAGATCTAACTTTTTGTTGGTCAAACCTGGCGTTCGTCCCACCCCGAAGCGAGCGCTAGTAATCGTCTCTGGGTGAAACGAGTACAAATCCGCACTCGTCCCTGGGTGAGACGAGTACCAATCCGCACTCGTCCCTGGGTGGAGCGAATAAGTAGCAGAGTGTCTAAAAGGTGCCAAATTGATCCTTGACTTGTAAAACTGCTGTGTGAGTGGTTAGAACCACTGTTTTAACCTCTGGGGCTGCCCTGGGGGCTGTGTGTGTTAGTGCGATCAGTGCTTGTTGTCACGTAATCGGATTGGTGCTGTTTTGGTGTTTACACAAGCATCTTCCTTATAGTTTTTTGAAGCATCCTCATACATACTAGAAACCAAATCATTATTTGTGCAATCATCCTCAAGGTGACCAAAATTTCCACATCTAAGACATTTCATGATAATGAATCTATGTTTTGGTTCTTCCTATTTTTTTGATATGAACAACATCTCATTTTCATTATCACTTGAAGAACTTTCACTATCACTACTAGAAAATTTACTTGCTTTGTCTAGGTAGAAACTCTTCTTGTGCTTGTGAGAATACCTCTTTCCTTGATTGCTGTGCTCATCTTTGTTCTTCCTATGATGCCTATGCCTTTCAGAATCTTTGCTCTTACAATCCTATTTATCTTCATCACTTTCATCCTTGGCAATAGTACAGTTAGTAGCATAATGACCAAACTTTCCACAATTGAAACATCTTACATTTTTCATACTTTTGTGCTTTCTAGATAACTTGCCTTTATTGCTGTAATATGCCTCTTCATCGCTAGAATACTCATCACTCTCTTGAAGCTGTTTACCCTTGGATTTCTTGGTAGCCTTGAAAACTGCCTCTTTCTTGACATCAACCTTCACTTGAGTTCTCAACTCAAATGCCTGCAAGTATACTATGGAGCTCATCCTTTTTCAACTTATGCAAATATTTAGCTTCCTCAATAGCAGAAATATTTTCACTAAATCTATTAGGAAGAGATCTTAAAATCTTATCACAAACATCATTTTCAGCAAGCTCAAGACCTAAGTCTTTCATGGAGTTAACAACCTCATCCATACGAATCATGTAGTCACTAATATTTTCATCATCATTCATCTTGAGTTGTTCAAACATACCTTTGAAGTGTCTCAACTTGGCCTTTCTGACATTTGTATCAACTGTATGAACCACCTTCAACTGATTCCACATTTCACTAGTTGTCTTGCAGTGAATCACTTTGGTGAGATTTGCTTTTTGTAAGCCTTTCATGATTGCATTCATTGCTTTTGAATTGTTGTGATGTAGGAGCCTTTCTTCTTTAGTATTAGGACCATGTTTAGGAATAGTGTACTCATCTTCAATCACTTCCCAAACCTCATTCCCAAGTGCCATTAGATGAACCTTCATCCTTGCACTCCAAAGACCAAAATCAGACCCATCAAGAATAGGTGCTGCATTGCCACTTGAATGATCCATTGTGTTATTTACTAGCTTTTCCTTCAAGCTATTAAACTTTTTGAAGGCACCCGCTCTGATACCAATTGAAGAACACAAGCTTATACTGAGAGGGGGGGTGAATAGTATAAGACCTCTTTTTACTTTTTCCTTTATACTTCAAAACAGTAAAGCAATATACCCAAAGCAATATCAAAACAATGCACAATATCATCCACAAAGTGACACCAATTTTAACGTGGTTCACCCAGAATGCCTGGGCTACGTCCACAAAAATTTTCTCTAAAAGTTATCTCAAAGTTCTTTGGGAAACCTTCCCAATTACAATGTTTATGAGACTTGGCCCAAAGGAGATACCTTCCCCCAATCTGAATTTATGAGCCTTTGCTCAAAGGAGATACCTTCCCCTCTACTCTGGAAATGATCCCTCAGAAGATCAATTGCCTCTACCTCTTGCCAGCACGTGGAACTCCTTTCCACTAAAGACCTCCTGTCCTCAATGCTTAGCCTAAGATACCTCTTCCTTCTATGATCACGTCCACATTAGCTCAGCTACCTGTACCAAACATAGTCAGTCGGTCTAGTACAAGTCTTCCTCTGTCTGTCAGATCTGTCCAACTCTTGAACAAATCAATCCTCTGCACACAAGCCTTCTCAAAGACTTGCCAAATCTATCATCAGGTTCTTCTCAAAGAACCAATGCACCTCTATCCTCAAGTTCTCTGATAGAACTATCAAACTCAGCTCACAAGTCCTCTGTTAGGACCTGTCCAAATCTACTCATAAGTCCCCACCGAAACCTGTCCAAAAACTGCTCACAAGTCCCCACCGGAACTTGTCCAAAACCTTAGCAAGCTCACCAAGAAAAAATTGCTTAGCATGAACCCACAAAGAGAATTTTTAGATACCCAATGTGATTCATAAACCTCATAGAAGCATAAAGAGAATTGTTAGAGACTCAATATGTTCTATACTTAACTCCCAATCTCAATCTCAAATCTCATAGAAACATAAAGAGAATTGTTAGAGACCCAATATGTTCTATACTTAACTCTCAATCTCAATCTCAACTCAATCTCAATCTCAAAAGAATAAGATAGATGTAGTATGCTTTTCTCAAGAATATGAAACACAACCCAATAATTTCCAACCATGCAATATCTCATATAACAATGATACTCATATTCTTTTTACCAACAATTAGGGTTTCAACAACAATGCTCATCA
Organism: Wollemia nobilis; assembly: GCA_028583015.1. NCBI lineage: Eukaryota > Viridiplantae > Streptophyta > Pinopsida > Araucariales > Araucariaceae > Wollemia > Wollemia nobilis. The sequence goes on along the minus strand of JAQPPZ010016917.1, from coordinate 4,932,469 downwards.
AACAAGGTTTAGTCAACCAACACCATTCAAGTCAACATCAACCTTGAAGCATTCAACCAATCATCACAAGAAAAGGAAACAAGTAGAAATCCTTTTCCCTCCAAGGATATTTGAAAAAAATAGCCACCAACACAATATCACCAAATGCAAAGAATAACTTTTCAAATCAACTCAATGGATTAAGCCCAATATCATGTATCAAGTAAAGCACTAACTTGATCAAAACAACCTCTATGGAAGCAAATCAATCATCAATATCAAACAGCCAACTAAGGGTTTCATCATCTCAATGCAAGTAGAAAGACTTACTAACATAAACCCTAGTGAAAAAATGCTTCCTCTTCCTCAACCAGAATTATGCATTCACCCAAAAACTCATCAATGATTTTAATGCATAAACAATCTTCAATATCCAGAAAATAGGATTTACACCAAAAATACCTAGTAGACAACCTTTTCACTCCAAACTCAATTTCAAAAAATATACCATCAACAATATACATGGAAGAAGTTGCCCATACCTTTACTTTGATGAAGAAGGAGAACTCAAAATTTTTCACAACACTAACTCTCAATTTGCCACCAATTAGAGTTAGCAACTATACAACAATATACAATAATAAAGATCCAAATTAACACCTTATTTCTCCAACTTAATAAAAACCACCATAATTATAATATACATACAAAGTAAAACCTCTTTACACCTTATTACTCCACATAAACATTAAGCATCAATAAAACAATGTCAAAGCAAATATGATACCTTAACCTTATACCTCCAGCACATTCACAGCCACTATCATTTGCACATCGTGACCAAAAGAAAATTACCAATGAAGAGAATCGAACTCGGCACCTCTGCCTTCTAGCGCCTTCGCTTAAACACCACCACCGTTGGGTCACAAGTGCCCAATGAAGAAATATAGTGTTGCCCTATATTTTATCTTCCTTTGACACCAAGAATCTGGAAAACGTAAATGTCTTCCACAAGCCACATGCAAACTGGTGAGCACTGTCCAAAACGTAACTTACTGGGCAACAAAAATAATCATCCACACAACGCTAACAAAAACTGTTATCCTTCATGCAATCCAATCAATCGTAGGTGAAAGCAAACTGACGGATGTCAAAGTGCAAACTGAAAACGTAATTCGAGTTTAGTACCAACAATTGTAGGTGAAGCGCAATCTGTCGGATGTCAAAGTGCAAACTAAAAATGCAAGAAATTACCTGGGCAACTCAATATCGATAATCAACTCTCAATGAAATACAACGCTTTCTCGAAGATCACAGAGCTATGATTTTCATTACTCGGAGTTACAATCACTTTAGAAAATCATCCCCACTTATATAGCCATTTCTCCTTAACTGTTTGACGTCAGCGCTCCTCCAATGATGGCAACACATCGACGAAAGAATTCTTCTTCTTTTTTCTCAGTCGCTTAAGGGTTGAAAGACCCTTTAATAATAATTAAAATAATAATTATTATTATTTTATTAATAATAAATTAAACTTAGACCCTTGTCAAAGGTTTGAGTTAATTTAATTATTAATAATAAACATGGACCTTCAAGGTTTTTGAAGAAGTAAAAACCTTTGCATTAAGTTAAGCTTGGTTTTAATAAAAACCCTTAATGAGTCCAAATGGTTTTAAGAAAAACCTTTAACCTTGTCACCATGGTTTTAATAAAAACCCTTTAACATTATGAAGCTTCTCAAGATATTTTTGACATCACACTCTTTTTGATATCAACACAAAAATGCCTTTTGACATCAATGACAACTTATACACTTGAGCAAAGGCAATGTACCCAAAGTATCCAAAATTGCTAACATATGTATGGGGTCCAACATAACCACATCTAGAAAATGTTCATAAGTCATCTTTCCAGTACTATCATACTGGGGTAGATATTTTAGGGTTGCTACAAGGATCGGATGTTGAGCTACCAGGTTTAGGGGGCCTATATGGTTCCATGTGGGGTAGGGCAGAATCGGTAGATTTCTAGCCATTGCGGTTGTGTAGATAACTGGAGCTAAGTTTTCACTAGCAACAGTGCTAGGGAAGGCTACAAGGGAAGTATCATATTGTCTTGAGTTGTTGATGTAAGTAGAAGTTGTTCTAGAAACCAAAATAAGGTTAGCCCAGAGGTTACCAAGGTGCAATTTGAAGAACTCTATGGGTTCTTCTAAATTTTTTGCTTTGGATCTTGTTATCATGAAAAATGGTTCATGAACAAAAGTTGGGTAAGGATTTTTTTAAGGTTATTTTTTGGAGCGAAGTCGCCATGTGATGTAAAAATATTGATAGGACAAAGCTATTCACTAGGGCTTTGATCTGTGTAATGTGTGGGATTTGTGTCCCATCGGGTGTGCCAAAAAATTTTGGAGCAAAATTTGTCTTTGGTTATGTTTGCGCCCAAGACTTTGCCAATATTGAAAGACTAGGTTAGAACAGAGTCTACCTAGTTTGATCTCCAGAGGAGGTTGGTTCCTTTGCTTATTTTAGAAAAATGGAGAGAAAGGGAAATGCATAAAGAGAGGGAAATATAGCTATGACTAGAGAGTTAAAACAATAAATATTAAGCAACAGTAAGAGTAACTCCCATAACCTTTTGTAGAGAAGCATAGCAGAACCAAAACACAAAAAATAAAACCCTTGGTGAATATCTTACTTAAACATAGATTATACATGAAGTAAATTGCAGATCTAACTAAATGTTTAATGTAGAAATCCAGATTAAGAATTAACGCAGGTTACATTCAACTTAGAATTTTATTAGCAATAGACAACACATACATACTTTATTTGAAACACCAATGAGCCAAGGACCATAATGGATGATCTTTATTAATATTTTTAGAAGTTTGTATACATAGCCTTGTAAATGCCTAAGAGCCGACCATTTACTTGGGTCGTTCATTCTATATATAAGAGTTTTACATAACAAAAAACTAAAATTTATTACAATAGTATACCCATAGGCTTATTCTGGTACAAAAAAAGGTTAAGAAGTGATGGAGATTCTAACTAAAAGAGGTTGGGATATTCTTTTTGCATAGATATTTCTCAAATATCTCAGATCTTATGGTCCACTTGGCCTTCAAAATGTCACACCATCACAAATTTTTGGCCTTAGTCTATCATTGGGCCTTCAAAATATCATGCCATCACAAATTTTGGACTTATTCGGCTCTATAGCCTTCAAAATATCATGTCATCATGACTTTATGTCTCAGTTTGGTCCTTGGTCTTTGAAATGTCATGCCATCATGAATTTTGGACTTAGTCTACTCCATAGCCTTCAAAATATTGTGCCATCAAGACTTTTGGATTTAGTCTGCTGCATAGCCTTCAAAATATCATACCATCATGCCTTTTGGACTTAGTCTACTCCATAGCCTTTAAAATGTAATGCTATCATGACTTTCTATCTCAGCTTGGTCCTTGGTCTTTGAAATGTTGTGCCATCATGAATTTTGAACTTAGTCTGCTCCATAGCATTCAAAATATCATGCTATCACAACTTTCTATCTCATCTTGGTCCTTTATCTTAAAAAGATCACAATGTCATGACTTTTCTCTACACTTAGTATCTTGAGGAGATTATTCCTTCTTTCCCTAGATGTGGTCATTTTGACCAATAAAAACCTACCATAAAGTTTTACCATGAAGTAAAAATTACATTGCTCACTAAGTTTTATTTGTTTGAAATTGATAGTTTGCCACGCTCGACTAATAGATTTATAAATGTGATGTCCTCAATAGGATCATTGATTCCAAAGAACTTCGTAGGAGAGGTACAACAACTCATTATCACAACGATCTCTAAATCTGTAATTGTTCATGTTGAATTTAAGGATGAAAAGGATGTTTTCTTTATCTATTCGGTGTCATATGAGCCTTGGTCCAACCAAATAATAGCCTTTCTCAAGTTTGGAACACTCCCATTAGACATGTCACAGACTTCTAAATGAACTTTCCAGCAAAAGGTAGCTCATTTTACTCTCTTGGAGGATGTTTTGTATAGACATGGTTATTATGGAGTCCTCCTTCATTGCCTTGAGCCTATAGACGCACAAAGAACCATATTTGAAGCTCATGATGGTACTTGTGGTGGTCATTTTAGTGGAATGGCCATTGCAAATAATATTTTATGCATGGGTTATTATTGGCCCATCATGGAACGTGACTGTTGTGCATTGTCAACAATTTCAACAACATGCTAATTTAACTCATGTACCATCACAAGCTTTACAAACTAATTAAATCCTTTGGCCCTTTTCATAATAGGGTCTTGATTTGATTGGAAAAATATTGCCTTCTTCCTTGAGACCACATACATTCATCATAACAACCATTGAATACTTCACAAAGTGGGTTGAGGCATTTCCTCTAACTAGTACAATAGGACCTAGAATTATGGAGTTTATACTTCATCATCTCATTTATCATTTTGGTATTCCCTCAAAAATCATCTTTGAAAATAGTGTCTTTCAAAAACAAGGATGTTCAAGCACTTTGTGAGAAATATAATATCCAAAATAGTTTCTACTCCTTATTACCCACAAGCAAATGGACAAGATGAGGCTACCAACAAGATCTTAATTGCTATTCTCAAGAAAATAGTCATTGGCATACTCAAATCCCCTTGGTATTATGGTCTTATCAAAAAAGCATTTGAACACCTACTAGGGCAACATCATTTTCACTCGTCTATGGAGCCAAAAAAATTATGCCTCTTGAGCTTAAGATCCCCTCATTTCAAATTTCATTGTAGGAATTCATAGATGATGATAATGCTAGACAAGCACATTTTGACCAACTCACACTTCTTGATAAAATAGAGGTCAATACTTTAGAGCATTTATGAGTTTATCAAGACTGCCTAAAGCATGCTTACAACACCAAATTTCATCTACGTAAATTCCAATTAGGATATCTTGTTCTTAAATAGAATCAACAAAATACCAATGCATTATCCCATCTTCATGATACATTCATAGCTAATTGGTTAGGTCCATACATTATCAATCACAAAGTGGGTAAAGGAACTTATAGGCTTACCAATCTGAGGGATTTGAAGATCTTGAACCACTTAACATAGTCCACTTACAAGCATTCTATGCTTAATGTGATTTATATATATGTATATATACATGGCTAATACACAAAAACAACATTGCATTTTACACATTGTATTTCATACATTGCATTGCACATTACATTTCAAAAATTACATTTCATACATTGCATTCACAAACACCTTCACACAATCCATTTTATATTAGGAAGTCATTTATTCAGTTTAGATAATAATTGATCCAACAAAGTTTTTTTGCCTTAATCATGGATACCTTAAAATCATCACCCATTTCATTACACCATTCCATAAAGTTAAATTACCATTTGCAAACCATATTTCCATAATCCCTAGGTGTTTTCGGTCACTCAACCACTCCTAGTGTTTTAAGCAACCTCCAATACATGTCAAGTTTTCTTTAGTACCAAGACATATTTTCACTAAATATTGAGTTCTGGGAATTGATTCTAGCATTCTTGAACCAAACACAATCACACCTCTTACAAACATCTTGTATCAAATATGGATAACACCATGATTGGGTTGAACCTCAAAGTGAAAAGGGTACTCCTTGCTTGTCCCATTATGCACATAGTCCAAAAATAAAAAATAGTGGTCTTCACCACTATCACAATCATTTCCAAACAAAATACAAAGTAGTAAGGATAGGTAAAATTCTCATCACACTTAGGTTGATAATCTGATTCCCCAAAGCTCTACATTTTTTACACATCACACACCATAGATCCTCAAATTGTAAAGATATAACTACATTTTCAATTAGATAGTTAGGTAGTCTGAATCCCCAAAATTTATAGATCATATTCTAATACTATGAATTTAATAGCCATCGAGGCTATAGACACTTGAATGGTAGTGGAGTATGCTCATGTGTTATGACACGTATCTCTTGAAGAGACCTCTGACCACACATACGGATAAAATTGCTTCTTTATCTTCTCCATGGCAGGTTTCATCTCAATTTACTCAAGATGGTTTAATGAACTAACTTGCACACACATTTATTCTTGATTACCTCGAGTCATTACCATAATCATAATTTAGTAAATGATTTCACTGCACACACATTTAGTCCTGGAGAAATTAGATAACATTTAGTGAGTTTATTTGATATCACTAGTATATCGGAGTCTTTGTAAAACAATCAGTTTCCATATCAACATCCATATCTTCTTTCATATCAACATCCATATCATTACATGAGTCCTCCATCTCACATGCCACCATTTTGGTACCCTTGATTAAACAACAATACTATACATGGTCAAGTAAAATCTAAACTACAAATGATCATTAAAGGATTAATTCATTTGCATTCATACACATTATCATTGCATTATCATCCATCGCACATACACACATGCATTCATATAAAAGCATTCACACAAGAGCATAACACAAAAGTAAAATCCATGTATATATATAAATATTGCATATACAATGAATACCCAAAGGCTATATACAATGGAGCACCAAGGCTCATATGCAAAAAGTGCATCTAAAAACTAGCTAACGCCTATAATAGGACCACTATGATCCTGAAGGAGCCCTAGATCTAGGGCCACTATACCTAGACTCACTATGCCTAACTAACCTAGATATGGAGGAGGGTCAATATGGTAGCCCAATTTGGTGTTGCATCAATAGATCCTTCAAATCCTAAATGTATCCATCTCAATCCCAAAGGTGTAGTACATAATGTCTCTAATGATGATCCCTTTGAAGTAGCTCTACTTGGAGCCTTGTGATCCTATCCTCACCTCCACCTACAGCTTTCCATGACTCTATATCCTCCCACAACCAAGCTATCTCTATATATTGAGCTACTATCTCTACATCTCGATCTACCACCATCTTCTCCAGCCTCATACACTCCTCACTATGACTTGAAGGTCTCTCTGGAACCTCCTCCATATCATCCATACCACATCCATCACCTCTAATCTCTATATATTGCTCTATTGCATTCCTCACCTGTCTCCTTTGACTGCTAGATCAATTATATCTCTAACATTTGGGACCCTCATCTACCTCCTCCACTATAGCCTCTACCTCATCCTCATACCCACTTCCCTCATCCACCACCTAACTCAATATCCATGGTGGTTGTGTAGCAAACCATACATCATACTTTGTGATAGTCCTCACATAATCCACATCGAGGATATCCATCTCCTCATCATTCTCATAGATCACCCATCATACCTCTATACAAGGTAGACCCATCTCATCTTGATGATGCCTATATAACACTAGTGACTTAGGAATCCCCTGTCATAGCCCAAATTATCATAGCACCTATGAGAACTAGACCAGATTCACCTCACTTTTATGTCACCCAACCACCCATATTGCTTGTTGAACTATCTGCAGCTACTCCCCATCATCAGTTCAAGTAGTGCCTTGCCATGGCCTCCAATACACCTGAGCAAGTGTCAACCCTACCCACAAATCTTTGTACTCATGATTAGTCTAAATAGGATGAATCAGATGCATTTCCTAGATCATCCACCATCTCATAGAGTATGGTTGCTCCTCATACCATGCCTCAATAGGTAAAACCATAGGTTGAGTTACTGAAGTGCTCCCAACCTCAACACTATAGTAGTAAACTACACCCCAACCCCTTCCACTTCTACCTCCTAACCTCATGCAACTACTGGTATAGTTGCACTACTAGAGTAGGTTCCCATGCATACACTTGAGGCTCATCAATCATATCGTACACCAACCTAATCATGTTCCATGGAAACCGATAGCCAGTACTATTCGAAACCACTATGTTGGCCAATAAGAACATAACCAAGGTGGGAAATACCTCCAACTTCTTATCAGTATACATTGCCAAGTACATTATCCCTCCACCCTTCACACTCACATCTTTGCCATCGATCTCCAAAGACTCATCTCATATCATGCCTCTTATTGTGTCCAACCTCAACACATAACCCTTCCACCGATATTTTGAGGATGTGATATACATCTTCAAGAGTTATTGTCACCTCTCCAATAGGAAGCTATAAGGTCCCCTTATTTGGATCCCATCTCTCTACCAAGGTAAAGAGATAACCTTCATATTCCCTCACCACATCAATTTGAGCTGCCCTAGCCATCCCCATAGTCTCTAGCCACTTCCATTGCTCATCCTGTAGCACCTTTCTCACCCTCAATATGAGAGGTGAGGACCGATGCTGAGCCTCCAAGATATTGAGTTGCATCACAACACATACACAAGGTAAACACATTAATTTCACATGGATTGCATAATTTAAAAAAACACCTTTTGCATAAGTAAAAACAAAAAGTGCCAAGGGAACTTACCTCAGCAACATGCACCTTCACTATTGCTCCCGCATCCACACCCTCCATTGCCATATCTTCCACTCCACCTCACTTATTCACTCAACTACACTTCTTCACTTGCTCACTTCTTTATATGTAGCTTCTGGAATTCATGAATGCAATAATGAATCTAATTTCACCTTTGTAGACTATTTATAGCTATTTTAGGTGCACTAAAATTCCCATGGGCATTCATAGGTACATTGAAACATTGTTCGACATCTGTAGAGTAACCAATACTTGTCGACGTCTATGCATGATGGGGATGCTAGCCAGCGTTTGGTGTCAAAATTTGTAAAAATACGAAATGATACAAAAAATTAATTTACCTCTACAAATTTATTCCACATTGCATCCATACATTCATTTCATCATCATATCATGTTTTGTGAAACCAAAAATAAATTTGGGCACTTAATCTTTGTTTGCAACCAAAAGTCATAAAATCGCCTTACAAGCTTCAAAATGCACCAAAATGCTCCAAATTTTCATAAAATGACCACATCCATCATTCCAATGATTCATTCTATCATTTCATTCATCTTTATGATAACATGGATTGATTTAGGTGATTAACTTTTATTTGCAACCAAAAGTCATAAAATTGTCCAAAGTTGCTCTAAAAATGCTCCAAACCAATACATTTTGCAAAATCATGCAATCCAATAATCAATGCATTTTTCATCATCACATCTTCATTTCAACACCATTTTCATCCATCAAATATCACACCTGCATTTTTTTACCAAGTTCCCATACAATTTCAAGTGAACCTTGTATCTAGTGGTCTCTTCTATCTCCTTGGTGATTGCAGTAATTGGTTGTCCATGCAATTCGGTAAGATGATTAAATCACCATAAGGAAACTTGGCCATATTCATCATCCAATATCTCCTTGTTCAAAAATAAAATCACTTTTGGTCCCTCATATTTTGAGTGAGACTATGCCAAGACCAATTTGCTCAACAACTATCATTGATGTCCTTTTCCATGGGGTTCCCAACATGGATAACTTTTATCATTTTCTTTGCAATTGCACCAATCTCCTAGGATGTAGAACAATTAAAGTGATTGAGCAACCATTTAGGAATTTTGTGTGGGAATTAGCGAAAATCATGAGTGGTCCCGAGGATAGACTATTTTTGTTTTGCATCGATATTTTTACATTTTAATGATGGCAAAAGGCACTTTCTTCAACATGGAATCACACCAAAATTGGGATAACCATATTTGATTTAGATTTACCATAGTAGGATACATCTTACATGATCATGGCATCTACACTTGGTAAAAAATCCCTTTAATCCATTGGGGCAAAAAAAACATTAATTTTTACATCATTCATTCATACGCATGTACATCATACACTTTCACTATCACCATTCACCTACATTATTCCACATAATTCTATCAATTGGCTCGTGATACTCATTTCTTACTCATTCGCCAATTGAGAGGGTAAGATAAACATACAAATTATTGTCTTAAAAATTATCTTTGCAGTCCAAGGAAAGAAAGCTACTTCATCATGTCAAACCATGTATCTCGTATTTTTTGCATCGCATTGTGTTTCACACAACACGGTAGAAAAGGGGGCATCTATAGACACCAAAATCTACCCACTTTTCATCCATATGTTCCTCTAGTCATAGCCTTCCATTATATATATATATTTAGATATGTATTTACTTAATATATATATACATAAATATTAATATTTTATATATTATATTTATATATATTTAATAAATATATGTATTTATATAATAAATCCTAGTCATTCACAATGTTTTAATCTTAGCCATCCATCCATCTCAATCCATGTCACTTGCCCAAGCTTAATCTCCACCCTTCCTCATGTTTTAATCTCGATCGCTCATTTTGTGTCATCGAAACCCTAACATGTTCAAGGGCATATTATAAAATATGAGTCATTTGAGGAATCAAACCCCTTAGAAACCTTAAACACCTTAAAAAGTTTTAGAAGAATATTTTCCCTAGTCATCCTCACTTCTCATTTTCACCATTGCATCACCTATTTCCAATGTTGCCAAACCCTCATGAACCAGATCTGGTTCTGCGATACTTTTACCTACTCTCGAATGCCACCCAGAGTTCACCAAATTTTGTTGTGCATTCTTGGAATATTAGTGGGTGTTAATAGCCATTTTTAATACCTATGGGAATTTCTCATAGTAGACTTCACAATATGTAAGTCCTCGGATGCTTCTGGGTGTCCATACAACCATCAACAATAGAAATTTGAGCAGATATTAGTCACAACAAGGTAAGAATATTCGATGCATTTATTTACATTCTTGCATTTCTATTTTTAGTTATATTATGTAGCATCTAGGGTTTATTAATTTTATCTTTAAGAGGGCCTCACACAGTGGAGCCCTCACAGGTGCTTTTAACCCCTTTTATGTTGTTTGTTATTTGCAGGTGTATGAATCATATTTTTGGAATCTGTTGAAGCTAGGGTGGTTTCATATGGATACACAAACCTACCCACACTCTTGTTTGGATCAAGGACAAATGAGAAGACACCAGTTGTTCATTGAATTAGGGTTTTGAAACCCTTTTATTTGTAATATTTGTATCTAAAATAATTTTAAAACTCCATATTGAGGTACATTCATTGTACAACTCAGAGATATGCTCATATTAATAAAATCTTATTCATTTTGTGTATTTCTATGGTGTTGTTGCACTTTTTGTTACTTTACCTTTGTATTGGTGTTCATTTTTAGTTTACAATTTCATATTGCAACTTTATTTTAGATCTTGTGGTTATTTTATCTAAAGTACTTAGCTTCAAAAGTTAACATTTTTCACTCATTTGATTATAAGAGTCTGTGAATGAAGAACACAAGCTTATACTGAGAGGGGGGGTGAACAGTATAAGACCACTTTTTCAATTGCTTTAAAATAAGCTTTCAAAACAGTATAATGCAGTGTATGGATAGCAGTAAAAACAACAATAATCAAAACAATGCACAACACACCATCCACAGATTGACACAGCAATTTACGTGGTTCACCCAAGGTGGGCTACTCCACGGATAAAACTTTCCTCTAAAAGTTATATCAAAATCCTCTGGGAATCCTTCCCGATTACAATGTTTATGAGCCTCAGCTCAAAGGAGATACCTTCCCCTAATTCTACTTTGGCTGGTGATCCTCTAGAAGATCTCTACCTCCTCTGCCCTTAGCAAGTGGAACTCTATCCACAGAAGACACCTATCTTCCCTGCTCTGGCTGGATATCTCTGTCATCACAAAGCTGGTCCTCAAATATGCACTAAACACAGTCCTTCAGTCTAGCACAAATCTCTCCTCTTCCTCTATTCTTTTCTGTTACAGTTGCACTTGGTCGAAACCAACTTTTCACAGTCTGCACAAACACAACAACACTCGATCAACTTATGTACTTCTTGTGAAAACACTACAACAAAGTCTTCGCACACTCTTTGCAAATACATCAGCACAGTCTTCACGAATACAGTAGCACAGTATTACTCTCTGCTCAACCACTGTAGCACAGATTTTGCACACTCTACACAAACACCGCAATCGCTCAGACTTCCACTTATGCACTTCTATGATCAAACTTCTCCCTGCACTCTATCTGTGCAAATCGCACTTCGAACGCACACTTGATCGATACCAAACTCTTCAAGCAACCCTCCTTTTATACTCACAATCTCAAGATTGAAATATTGGTCTTAGTCGACTATTTTACCCTTCAACCACATCAGCTACAAAACCCTACACTGCGTCGGCCCAGATTTAACTCTGTTGGCTTCACTGCCTCCCTATAGCTTCTGGCGCAAAACTTCAACATGTCACGATATCGCGACACCTTTGTCTGCCGTACACCTTCTATTGCTTGTTGTCACGAAATCATGACACTTTTTGCCTTTGTCTACCTTAACAATATGCTTGTCACGATATCGTAACACTTCTGACTTTTGCTGATGTCATCTTCACTCCTGTCACAAAATTACGACGCTTTAGACTTCAAAGCCTTCTTCTCCGCTTTTGTCATGAAATCGCGACACTCCTTCCTTTTGCTGACATCATCATCATTCCTGTCGTGAAATTGTAACACTTTTGTCTTCATGGCCTTCTTCGAGGCTTGCACTAGCGAAAACAAAACATGTCATGAAATCATGACGCTTTCGCCTTCAAGCTCTTCCTTCTTGACTTCGTCGCAAAATCATGACGCTTCTTCTGATGAAGACTTGCTATCAGTTTCTATCGTGAAATCGTGACACCATCTCCAACTACAAGCTGCCATCTCAACCTATCATGAAATCGTGACACTTTCTACATTCATACAACTTCTTTGTAGCCTGTCATGAAATCGCGACGCTTTTGGCTTCCGTATGCTTTCTCCATTACCTGTCGCAAAATCATGACACTTCTGGCTTCCATACGCTTTCTCCACTGCCTGTCATGAAATCGCAATGCTTCTCATTTCAGGCTCTTCTCTTTGCTGCATGTCGCAAAATCATGACAGTCTTCAACTCGACCTCTGCAGCATGTCACAAAAATGTGACAACCCTTACTTAGAACTTTGCATCATGTCGCAAAATCGTGACAGTTCCTGAATCACTTTCTCTCTCTTCAATCTTGTCATGAAATCGTGACAGATCATACTGCGGACTTTCTCTTTTGCAACATGTCACAAAATCATGACACTTTCTTGTCTGTACAGCCTGCTTTGCAGAATGTCACAAAATCGTGACACTTTTCCTTCTCTGCCTTCTTGCACTTTTCGAGTCACGAAAATGCAACATGTCGCAAAATCGTGACACTTTCCATCTGCTCTTCTTCCCTGCCAACATGTCGTGAAATTGCGACAGTTTTGCCTGCTTTGCCTCTGCCTTCCAGCATGTCACAAAATCATGACACTTTTGCCCAAACTTTCTCTCTCCTCAAACATGTCGCAAAATCGCGATAGTTTTGCCAGCATTTTCTCTCTCCTAAAACATGTCATGAAATTGCGACAATTTTTCTAGCCGCTTGCATACTTTTTCTTACTTGTCTTTTTCTTGATATTTTGCAACTAGGCTACTCTGATCTTCTTGGAAACTCATTGTCCAAACTGAAACCTTCATCAAAACACATTCTTTGACATCAAAACAAATTGCTTCAAGAACTCTTTGACATCAATGACAACATCTACACTTAGAGCAAAGGCAATGTACCCAAGGTACCCAAAATTGCCAACAATCTCCCCCTTTGTCATTGATGGCAAACCTTTACTAAAAGTACATCTTCAAGAGCCAAAACTAAAATCAATATGAGCTAACAACTGAGAATATTTATTTGAAGTTTTGCTCCCCCTGACTTGAAGCTTTCCTCTTCACTTGAAGCTCTCCCCCTTACTCATATCTCTCCCCCTTTGTCATCAATGGCAAAGGGTCACCTTTGGGGCTCGAGACTAAGAATGAGCCTCTTAGCTTAGTCCCTCCCCCACCTCCTAATGAGGTGATTAAAATAGGGTTGGTAGTAAATCTCCCATGAGGCACTGATCATCATCAGTGTCTATGACTTCCTTGTCGGGCCTTCTCTTGAACTCTTTGTCCATATTCTTGTTACTGTTCTTGCTCTTGTTCTCATCTCTGTTCTTGTCCATGCCTTAATCCACGGACCTATTCATACTACTATTTATGTTCCTGTATCTCAGAATATTAGCTCTACATTGTCTAGCTGTGTGACCTGCATTGTTGCACTTATAACAAATAACACTGTAATTTCTTTTAGACATATCTATTCTTCGAATCCACCTGTTTTGACTAACCGTGAACCTGTTATTAGCCTTGCAGACAATTGCCTTATGCCCAAACTGATTGCAAGAGTAAAAATACCCTTGGAAGAAATTACCACTTCTAAAATTATTGTTAACCTTCTTCATTTGAGACATGCAATGTGCAGCCATGTGACCAAACCTGTAACACGCGAAACATCTGTCGTGAAATTTTCCTTTATACGACCTCTTGGGTCCTGAAAACCTTTTCTTCGCATTTTGAATTTTTTTTTGTATTTTTGTGCATTGGTCACTCACAGACTCATGTTCTGAAGTACTTTCTTCATTAGAACTCTCTTCCTTTTGGAATCTCTTGCTAGATTCCCCGACCTGTTCTTTGAGCGGTTTAACAAAGCCAAGACCTATTTTATCTATTGGATTTCTTTGACTTTGGATGAGAGACTTAACCCTTTTGGAGCTATCTTGAAACATGTACAAATTATCTTTGTATTCTTTATTTTTCTCTTTCATGGCAGCCATTTTCTATTCTAATTCACTATACTCAAGCATCTTAGATTCTAACTCATTCTTGAGTTCTTGTGTCTTAGCCATAGAGATGTCAAGACTTTCTATGAGTTCATCTCTCTCCATACAACATTCATCTAACTTATCCTTGAGTCTAGCATTCTTCTTCCTTTCCTTTTTCAAAACACTAAGAGCATTAGTAAGTTCACATTCAAGATCCTCTATTTGATTGCATTTTGAATTATCAAGGCCTTGTTCAGATTTCTTACCACTAGAGGTGCTACCCTTTTCAAAAACCATACAAACATCTTCCTTATAATTTTCTGAAGCATCCTCATACATACTAGCAACCAATTCATTATTTGTGCAATCATCCTCAAGGTTCCCAAAATTTCCACATCTAAAACATTTCATGACAATGAATTTATGTTTCGGTTCTTCCTCTTTTTCTGAAATGAACAACATCTCATTTTCATCATCACTAGAAGAACTTTCACTATCATTGCTAGAACACTTACTTGCTTTGTCTAGGTAGAAGCTCTTCTTATTCTTGTGTGAATGCCTCTTTCCTTGATTGCTATGCTCATCTTTGTTCTTTCTGTAATACCTATGCTTTTTAGAATCCTTGCTCTTAACATCCTGTATATCTTCATCACTTTCATTCTTGGAAACAGTATAGTCAGTAGCATAATGACCAAACTTTCCACAGTTGAAACATCTCATATTTTTCTTGCTTTTGTGTTTTCTAGAGAACTTGCCTTTCTTGTTGTAATATGCCTCTTCATCACTAGAAGACTCATCACTCTCTTGAATCTGTTTGCCCTTTGATTTCTTGGTAGCTTTGAAAGCTGCCTCTTTCTTGACATCAACTTTTACTTGAGTTCTTAGCTCAAATGCTGCAAGAATACTATGGAGCTCATCCTTTTTCAATTTATCTAAATCTTTAGCTTCCTCAATAGCAGAAATATTTTCACTAAATCTATTTGGAAGAGATCTTAAAATCTTATCACACACATCATTTTCAGCAACCTCAAGACCTAGATCTTTCATGGAGTTAACAACCTCATCCATACGAAGCATGTAGTCACTAATATTTTCATCATCATTCATTTTGATTTGTTCAAACATACCTTTAAAATGTCTCAATTTGGCCTTTCAAAAAATTTCATCACCTGTATGAACCATCTGCAATTGTTTCCACATTTCACTAGTTGTCTTGCAGTGAATAACTTTGGTGAGATCTGCTTTCTGTAAGCCTCTCAGGATTGCATTCATGGATTTTGAATTGCTATGAAGCATGAGCCTATCTTCTTTGGTATAAGGACCATGTTTAGGGATAGTGTATTCATCTTCAATCACTTCCCATACCTCATTACCAAGTGCCATTAGATAAACTCTCATTCTTGCACTCCACAGACCGAAATCTGATCCATCAAGGATAGGTGTTGCATTGCTACCTAAAAAATCCATAGTGTCTTTAATCAGTTATTCCTTCCAGCTGTTAAACCTTTTCGAAGTAACCCACTCTAATACCAATTGAAGAACACAAGCTTATACTGAGAGGGGGGGTGAACAATATAAGACCACTTTTTCAATTGCTTTAAAATCAGCTTTCAAAATAGTATAATGCAGTGTATAGATAGCAGTAAAAATAGCAGTAATCAAAACAATGCACAACAAACCATCCACAAATTGACACAAAAATTTATGTGGTTCACCCAAGGTGGGCTACTCCATGGATAAAACTTTTCTCTAAAAGTTATATCAAAATCCTCTAGGAATCCTTCCCGATTATAATGTTTATGAGCCTCAGCTCAAAGGAGATACCTTCCCCTAATTCTTTTTTGGCTGGTGATCCTCTAGAAGACCTCTACCTCCTCTACCCTTAGCAAGTGGAACTCTATCCATAGAAGACACCTGTCTTCCCTGCTCTGGCTGGAGATCTCTGTCCTCAACTCTGTCATCGCAAAGCTGGTCCTCAAATATGCACTAAACACAGTCCTTCGGTCTAGCACAAATCTATCCTCTTCCTCTATTCTTTTTTGTTACAGTTACACTTGGTCGAAACCAACTTTTCACAGTCTGTGCAAACACAATAGCACTCAATCAACTTATGCACTTCTTGTGAAAACACTACAACATAGTCTTCACACACTCTTTGCAAATATAGCAACATAGTCTTTGTGAATACAGCAACACAATCTTATCACTCTCTGCTTAACCACTATAGCACAGATTTTGCACACTCTGCACAAACACCGCAATCGCTCAGACTTCCACTTATGCACTTCTATGATTGAACTTCTCCCTGCACTCTATCTATGCAAATCACACTTCGAATGAACACTTGATCGATACCAAACTCTTCAAGCAGCCCTCCTTTTATACTCATAATTTCAAGATTGAAATCTTGGTCTTAGTCGGCTATTTTACCATTCAAACACATCGGCTGCACAACCCTGTGCTACGTCAGCCCAGATTTAACTCTGTCAGCTTCACTGCCTCCCTATAGCTTCTGGCATGAAACTTCAACATGTCATGATATCGTGACACCTTTGTCTTCCATACACCTTCTATTGCTTGCTGTCGTAAAATCGTGACACTTTTTGCCTTTGTCTGCCTTGACAACGTGCTTGTCGCGATATCGCGACACTTCTGAATTTTGCTGACGTCATCTTCACTCTTGTCACAAAATCATGATGCTTTAGACTTCAAAGCCTTCTTCTCCGCTTTTGTCACGAAATTGTGACACTCCTTTTTGCTGACATCATCATCATTCCTGTCATGAAATCGTGACACTTTTGTCTTCATGGCCTTCTTCGAGGCTTGCACTAGCGAAAATGAAACATTTCACAAAATCGTGACTCTTTTGCCTTCAAGCTCTTCCTTCTTGACTTCATCACAAAATCGCGATGCTTCTTCTGATGAAGACTTGCTATCAGTTTCTATCGTTGAATCGTGACACCATATTCAACTGCAAGCTGCCATCTCAACCTGTCACGAAATCATGACACTTTTTACATCCGTACAACTTCTTTGTAGTCTGTCATGAAATCGTGACGCTTCTAGCTTTCGTACGCTTTCTTCATTGCCTATTGCAAAATCGTGACACTTTTGGCTTTCGTACGCTTTCTCCACTGCCTATCGCAAAATCGTGACGCTTCTCCTTTCAGGCTCTTCTCTTTGTTGCATGTCATGAAATCGTGACAGTCTTCAACTTGACCTCTGCATCATGTCATGAAAATGCGACAACCCTTATTTAGAACTTTTCATCATGTCGTGAAAACGTGACAGTTCCTGAATCACTTTCTCTCTCTTCAATCTTGTCGCGAAATCGTGACAGATCATACTATGAACTTTCTCTTTTGCAACATGTCGCAAAATCACGACACTTTCTTGTCCATACAGCCTCCTTTGCAAAATGTCACAAAATCACAACACTTTTCCTTCTCTGCCTTCCTGCACTTTTCGAGTCGCAAAAATGCGACATGTCATGAAATCGTGACACTTTCCATCTGCTCTTCTTCCCTACCAACATGTCGCGAAATCACGATAGTTTTGCCTGCTTTGCCTCTGCCTTCCAGCATGTCACGAAATCATGAAACTTTTGCCTGAAATTTCTCTCTCCTCAAACATGTCATGAAATTGTGACAGTTTTGCCAGCATTTTCTCTCTCCTAAAACATGTCGCGAAATCGCGACAGTTTTTCCAGTCGCCTGCATACTTTTTCTTACTTGTCTTTTTCTTGATCTTTTGCAATTGGGCTACTTTGATCTTCTTGGAAACTCACTGTCCAAACTAAAACCTTCATCAAAAAACATTCTTTGACATCAAAACAAATTGCTTCAAGAACTCTTTGACATCAATGACAACATATACACTTAGAGCAAAGGCAATGTACCCAAGGTACCCAAAATTGCCAACAGTGAAATGTAATCTACATATTGTATAGTGATTATTTATGGTGCCTATAAGTGCCCCCAAATATTTATCTCTTTTCCTTTCTCATCATACCTTAAATTTTCTATATAAAAATTGAGTGGATGGATTGGTTCTATTCATTTCCAAAAAATATAATGAATTATAACATGGTATTAGAGCATGTATGGAGTAGCACTACTTAGTCACACACAATTTTTCTTCAAATCCTTCAATCCTTCCTCTATTTTTTGGGATGATTTTTACTTTATATCATTCATTATTTTGATATCCTTGGAGTTATTTTATCTCCATATTTTACTTTGTTGTAAACAAGGCCAATTATACTTTTTATATTCATTTTATTCTATTCTACAAGAAGGTTGATTTAGAAGAAGGTTCAAAAACTTGAATTTAAAAATTGGCACATGTAATTTGGAGGGAAATTGCTTGTGTACCCTATCGACATGGCTCTTTTTTGACAATGTGCCATTCCTTTTCATATAAAATATACACACTCTAAACCCATTGGAGGATATTTCATAATGGACAACAAAGCATGTGTGAAATTCCTACTCAAGGAAGGTAATAGGTTCAAGATGCACTTTTTGATTTTGGATTATTTAGGGTTGAGTAATGAATATTTGCTTACTGTTTATGATCAATGTTTATCAAGGATTTTTGGAAGCTCGGTTAAAGGAGGAAAATATTATACATTGGGAGGAATTCAATAGGATTTCAAAACCTACCCCATTCATTTTTTGGAAAAACATCCTTTAATAGGAACACATGTTGATGAATATTACATTATTTGGTACATGAAAATGTACCCCCATGGTACCTTCATGGTACAAATGTAAATATATAATATATTAGGGTTGATTTTATATTTTATATGAATTATTTATATTTCCCCTTTATGTAAGTGTTAATGTGTAGGACATACACAAGTTCCATGTAAGAAAAAGTGTAAGTGTGTATTGAGAGAATGTGTACAAGTGTCTTGTAAGTAAGCATGCAAATATATAAAGTAAGAATGTACACAAGTGTCTTATACTAGGAGTGCATGTAGGAGAGTAAGAGTAATGTAGAACCGTGCAAGTGTCATAGAGTCAAGTATTCATGTAAGAAGAGAGTGAAGAGTCTAGTATGCAAGTGGCAAGATGATAAGTCAAAGGTCATGGAAGTTGTCATATGTAAAGCAATAGTCAATAACATGAAGAATCATATTCTATGTCTATATTATGGAGTTAAAGATCCAAACAACATAGTATTATAAGCACAACAAATCACATGAAAGGGAGAAACAATCTCATAATATATCTTGTATACAAATTTTGAGCGATTAACATTATAAGTTCTCTTCATGCTTGTACATGAATTATTTTGACCATTTTACATTCATATTTGATATTATAAGTAAATTTTATATCATTATTATATCGGTATAGATATATATTTAATTGCTCATATATAATTTTACTCCTATTATTAATATTTAGACCTTTAGTATTGTAGTTTATTTATATTAAGAATTGTGATATTCTATGGTAGTAAGGCTTAAAAGCCAATAGTGGTATCAAAGTTACCACTTAACTCTATCCATTTTTTATAGAGTTATATTAGCCACCATTATATTGGATTCTATCCACTTTCATAGTAGTGAAGACTTGGACTCTATTTTAGAAGGAATTATTGAGTAAATATTTAGGGGATAAGAATTAGTCACCTTGAATTGGATACCAGGGTCTTTCCACTTGTTTGAAGAAAAACCAATGAAGACTAGGACTCGACTAAGATTGATTGAAGGCCAACTAAAAATAAAGTTGGACATTTATTGATTGAGATCCAACTCAAAATAAAGTTAAAAATTCAGGAATATTTAAATTCATCCTAATAGTAGTTTGGATTTTCTAGAGAAGATAAAGATCACTATTGAATCTTGAGAAAGAACCAACTTAGGAGAAAGTTGATCATTCGGGGATATTTATAGTCACCTTGATATGGTATTGGATTATCTATTAAAAAGGAGAATCATATTTTATTCTTAGGTGCTACCTAAGACATTGGGAGAAATATTTTAGACAAAGGAGCATCATAGCTACTAGAGATTGAGAAGCAACACAACTTATAGAGATAGATAATCATCACAACTTATACAAATAGAGAAGCATCATAGCTTCTAGAAAATAGGGAAGCATATTAGCTTCAAAATATGAACAAATATTTAAGCTTCCAAGGATAGTGGAGCATTTAATTTTGTAGTGAAGAAGAAGGAAGTATTATAAGCTTCTTAAGATAAGAAAATATTGAAGAACTAGGTTGACTAAAAATATCAATTTAGTCTTGGCCTTATAGTAGTATTTCTTCAGAGGATAATATTTAATGTAACAGTAAAGAATATACAAAGAAAAATGCTATTCTACAAAGGCCAATATTGAAAGGAAATGTGAGTAGGAAGATTGCAATTAGAGAACAACCTATATCTGTTTAATACAACAAAATATTGTATAGATTTAAGAGACATCAAGTTCAATATTTCATGCTAGGCATAGAATAGAAAGTGCTCATAGGAAGCCAAATACAAGCACTCATAAGGTGCTAGAGATAGAACAAGTTTTTATAAGGTGCTAGTCATAGAATATAAATCACTCACATGGTGCTAGAGCCAAGACAGAAAGTGCTCACAGGGTGCTAGACATAGAATAATAAGTAGTCACAAGGTGCTAGGGAAGAATATAAAGCAAAAAGTGCTAGAGAAAAGAGAAAAAGCCATCAGATAATGAGGCTCCAAAGGACAAGCCATGGGATAATTAGCCACCAAAGGACATGCTATCATAGAGAAAACCATCGAAGAACGAGCATCCAAAGATTAATCCATAAAAGGGTATGCTATTAGAGAGAAAGCCATCAAAGACTAAGCAATCTAAGATCAAATTGCTAAGAGAAAAAGAAAACTATTAGAGATTGATCCATTAGAGAATGGGTCATTGTATGATGATCCAATAGAGTATAAGCAACCTGAAGTTGGAATAGTAGAAGATGTATGTGGTCATCGATGTGATATTGGACTGAAGCTACCAACAAGGAGGATTTTATCGTCTCACCAATGCATACTATAAGTAGTACAAGAACTAGAAATATTTAACAACAAATATAAAATTTATAATGTATTAAGCTATCAGATAGGAAGACCAAGCATTAAGGAACATTGGAGAAATAAAAATGTTCTAATTATCACCTAATATTTCATTGAGAGCAACATCAAGCATTGCATTGAGAGTAGTGTTGAACAATGATAATTTTTCCAATGCAATCTTAGGTAACATATAGACGGTACATTTGGTGCATAATATTTAATTTTAGAGGGAAATCATTGAATTTGAAATTGCTTTAAAATTGGATTTATAAGGTTTACGCACATTGATTTTTTAAATATTATTTTGATTTGAATTTATTTTTTAAGATATGAAGTAATAAGGGTTACTACATAGGTTTATTTTTAAGATATTTAAAATATAATAATTTTTTTTTAAAGGTTTTGAAGATTATAAAGTTTTAATTTTATTAAGTTTTTTAGTATTTGAAAAGTTGAAGAATTAGAGTTTGAAGGAGTTAAAAGGAATTAAGTTTTTCAAGATTTTTTAGATTTGAAGGATTTTTTATTTAAATATATTTTAAAAGTTATTTGAAGCATTTTGAAGTTTTGAAAAGTTGAAATTTTTTGAAATTAAAAATATTGCAAATTTGATGCATTAAAGAGTTAAAAGGATTACTACATCAAAGGTTTAGAAAACTTGAAATTTATAAATTTCTTATTTGAGTTATTTCTTAACATGGGAGATATAAGGTTTTCAAATTTAAAGGATTTCAATTTGAATGAGTTACATTATGTCAAATAATAAAATATTCATTTCTAAATATCAAATTTTGAAAGGGCCAAATTTTACATCATGGAAGAACAAAATGAAATTTATTCTTATTGTAGAAAAACTATGGGATATAGTAAACAAAAACAAACAAAAAAACTAGTGAGGATGAAAGATAAATACAAAAGTTTGAATAAAGTGATTAAAAAGGTACTCATGTTAATTACATTTAGAATAGTTGATGAAATACAACCATACTTAAGTAGAGCAAAAGCTTCTACAAATGCATAGAATATATTATGAAAAATATTTGAAGGGAAAAACAAAGCAACAATTTTGAATTTATAATCTCAAATATACTCCTTAAGAGTTAATAGAGGAGAAATTATATAACTCTTTATTCAAAAAGGAGCAAATATAAAAGCAAAACTATTAACTTTGGGAGAAAAATTAGAAGATAAATTTCTTGCTCAAGTTACACTAAGGGCACTTCTAGAAAGTTATAAATATTTAGTTACTTCTTTACAAGTTCTAAGTAAGGAGACTACATTTGATGATTTAGTCAATATTCTTTAGGAATATGAAGTAGAGAATTTAGTCAAAGATGAAATGACTAATAATACCTTGGTATCTAAATAAAATACACCAAGTGATTTTTCTACAAAATCAAGGTATAGATCTAAATAGAATTCAAGATTTTGTCATATATGTAAGAGAAAGGGTCATAGTACAAAATTTTGTAGATGTAATCAAGGAAATCAAAATCAAGAAAATAAAATGAATATGAATCAAGAAATTCAAATGAATAAACCAGCTCAGAAAAGACAACATCAATCTTAGTATTGTTACAATCCTCAATGACAATAGAAATTTCAATCTCAATATCAACAACATCAATATCATACTCAGTACCAATACATTCATCAATAATAACCTCACCTACAATTTAGAGAAGAAAATAAAAAAAGAAACTTAGTTCAAGAATTAGGTAAATGAATTCAAAGCTCTTATAGTAATGAATATGTTCATTTTTTAAAGAATTTTAAAACTACTAATGCTGCTAATATTATAGAACTTCAATATATAAGAGGAGAGATTTCATAAAGACGACATGGCAAGATCCGAACCAAGACTGAAAAGAAAAAAAAAAAGAAAAAAAAAAGAAGAATATCAAGAAAGTAAAGAGGAAGAAAGTTAAAATAAATACAATTCAAAAGCAAGTGTCAGAACAAGAACCTGAAGATAAAGATGAACCAAATATTCAAGGTCACATGAAGATTAAAGACAAATATAAAGATTAATACAAATATTGAAGACTAAAATCTTAAATAATGGGGGTGTTAAGGAATATTACATTGTTTGGCACATGCAATTGTACCCCCATGGTACCTTCATGGTAAAAATGTAAAAATGTAATAGATTAGGGTTGAGTCTATAGTTTAGATGAGTGATTTATATTTCCATATATATAAGTTTCAATGTGTAGGATATGCACAAGTGTCATGTAAGTAAGATTGCAAGTGTGTATTGAGAGAATGTGGACAAGTGTCTTGTATGAAAGTGTGCAAATATGTAAAGTGATAATGTGCACAAGTGTCTTATACTAGGAGTGCATGTAGGAGAGTAAGTATCATGTAGAAGTGTGCAAGTGTCATAGAGTTAAGTATGCATGTAAGAAGAGAGTGAAGATTCTAGTATGCAAGTGGAAATATGATAAGCCAAAGGTCATGGGAGTTGTCATATGGAGATAAATAGTCAAGAACATGAAGAATCATCTTCTATGTCTATTTTATGGAGATAAAGCTCCAAATAACAACATGGAATTACAATCATGAAACATCACGTGAGAGGGATATATAGTCTCATAATAAATCTTGTATACAAATTTTTAGCAATTAATATTGTTTAGACACCTAAAAAGCATCATATCGATGGTGACTACTCATATGGACATGCTACAAGACCATATGAAAGATCTTGGATAGACTCCAAGATAGAGCAGTGGTTCTAACCAATCAATTTTGGTTCCTTGGCCTAATCAGTCTGAATTGTAGCTGAGGCATGCGATCCACAGTTTGAACCGCAGCTCACACCTGTGGTTTACAGTCTGAACCACAACTGTCACCTGCAATCTTAACTGAAGTTCAGTTTGACTTCATCCGGGACAAATCAGTTTGAATGACCATTTGATATAGAATAAGGCAGTTAAATGATGAAATATTCCAATCCAACTATCCTAACCACCCCTTCTTGTTATTGGCTTCTCCATGAAGCCACCCCTAGCCCTTGGGTAGTTCTATAAGTACCCCTCAAAATTAGGGCAAATAATGAAGCAAGAATTGGAGATTAGAGTAGCAAAGCCTTGTCGAATTATGAACTCACTTGAGTGCACTAAGAGAGAGATTTGTTGCTATAACTTTGCCAACCTAAGCATCATGACAAATTATGCCATGGATGCCCTAAGGATCTAGAACACCAAGAAACATCAATTTGGGCAAATAGAGGCCCTATAGAGCAATTCAACCGCCAAACCTATTAGAGGACACTGAGGCGACCCTTGATAATCAATTTGATAAGGAGGATCAAGCCCACTAACCTATAATTGGAGGGTAAACCTACTTGGTTGCAGGCCATGACTGTCAGCTATGGTTTACAGTGCAGACCTCTTATCAAAGCTGTGATTTGCAACAGGTGTAAGATCTCCTTACTGTTCCTTTTATAGTCTATTTATCTAGATCATATTAATCATTTCAACACTTTTTTTAGTAGTTTAAAGACCCTGACTAACTAGATTAAGGATTTTATTAGGTTTACTTCACTTCAGCAAGTAGGATTTAAATAGCTTAATTTCAAGCTATAATGCTTCATTTCACATAATTGATCCATTAGTTTGGTAGCTATAATTCTTATTTACATGTTTCAATCAATCTTGATGAATCTTGCATATGTTTAACACATTTTATATGCT
Source organism: Wollemia nobilis (assembly GCA_028583015.1). Classification (NCBI taxonomy): domain Eukaryota; kingdom Viridiplantae; phylum Streptophyta; class Pinopsida; order Araucariales; family Araucariaceae; genus Wollemia; species Wollemia nobilis. Next base: position 4,906,982 of record JAQPPZ010016917.1, on the reverse strand, counting down.
TTCTTTATTTCATGTTATTCATGACATCTTTATGTTTTCATGCTTTAAAGGGCCTCATCACGAGAGGCTACATATTTGTTTAATGTTCTTATGTTGTTTCTTGATTACAGGAAAGCATATTCGAAGGATATTCAAACATCCAATTCCTTCCTCAACGTGAAGAAGAGGGTCAACTCCACCCTAGAGTAGTTCGTGTCACCTCGAATGGTCTGAAACTCGTATTTTCCCTTGAGAGGGATTTCATATGCTTTTCCTACTATAACAAGAGTATCAAATTGGTATCCCTAAGAGGGACATATTTGTAATTGGGATTGGCTTCATTAATGGAAATAAAATGTTATTATTATTTATCATTTGTTGTCAATTTTGCAATGCATGCTTTTGTATATTTTATTTCAATTACGTAGTAGGAAGTATAGGTGTGAGGCCATTTTGGTGGTCACATAAGGCGATCATGGTGGAACTCCGTATTTCTTGCATTTGATCTTTGAAATTTTATGTTTTCTATCATCTGGTGCAAATCGTAGGTTATAGTTGTGGTCTAATTGTTTGTCTGTGGATTCAAGACGTGGTTTATAGTCTAAACCGCACATCAGACCTGTGGTTCATAGTAGACACATCAGACAATAGGAGTCTAAAGATGAATCAAATGAGGACCTGAGGTAGGCCCTTTTTGCCACTTTTTGTCTCTGTGTTTTGCTTCTATATTTTCCATAACAGAAAATTAAAACCTAAATAATTGAGGATAGTAAAGAACATGAAAATGAATTAAGTCCTTAGGGTTTATTTTTCTAAATTTTGGCTAGCCACTGCTAGGAACAACGAACCTCTAAGTGTAGTTTGCCCTAGAATCCAGCGTGCTAGGTTAAAATTGTGTGTTGGTTTGCATGCTTGAAGCCCAATCAGAGGCTATATCATCGTAATTGCATTGTCAAAAATAATTTAGGATATAGCATGCATATTTTCTAAAATGAAATGTTTATTTTTGCATATCATGTAGGAAATAATCATTTATGCTATATTATGCATTTTCCTTTTATGCAAAAGAATAAAATAAACCACACACACCACATTTCACTTAAATGCTAGTGAGTTGGGAGTGACATCCAACCACTAGTAGGGTTCAATGATGGTGGAGGTGACTTCTATCTGTAGACACCTAAAACATGTCATGTCGAGGGCGACTACTCATATGGACATGCTACAAAACCATATGGAGGATCTTGGACAGACTCCAAGATAGAGCAATGGTTCTAACCACTCAATTTAGGCATTTTGGCCTAATCAGGTTGAACCACAACCAAGATCTACGGTCTCCATTCTAAACCATGGCTGATACCTATGGTCTGTAGTCTGGACCGCAACTATGACCTACGGTCTTAACTAAAGTTCAGTTAGGCCTTCCATCCGAGCCAAATTGGTTGGAACGGCCAAAATATCTAGAAGCAGGCAGTTGAAGGATGAAATATTCCAGAGGCTTCCATCCCAACTGTCCTAACCAACCTTCTTGGTCTTGGCTTCTCCATGAAGCTACCCCTAGCCCTAGGGACATGCTATAAATACCCCCTCCAAATGGGGTGAAGATATAGAGAGTTAATTGATCAAGAGAGCAGCGAAGCCCTATCAAATTGCATACTGAATCTATGCATTTGAGAGCCCCTTTGCTATTCACCTAAAGACCAATTAGCCATGGATGCCCTAGGTGCCTAGGAGATTCAAGAAGCACAAATCCAGGCAAACGAAGGCCCGTCATAGCGATTTGACCACCAAATCTGTCAGAGGACAACAAAGGCGACCCTTGAACATCAATTTGGACAAGGAGGTCAAGCCCACTACCCCTAATTCTGAGGGTAAACCTATCAAAGGTCAAACCATGGCTGTCAGCCATGGTTCACAGTGCAGACCGCCCACCATAGCTATGGTTTGCAATAGGTGACTGATCACCTTACTTGCTTTGCTTTTGACCGCATAGATTAGTTATATTAGTCTTTTTATAGGTTTAATTGCACTTTAGAGAAACTCTGACCGTAGGAATTAGTTATTTCATGCATTGTATTAAGTAGGATTATATTGGATCTTTTATGCACTTTATTGCTCCTAACTTGATATTTGATCCATGCATCATTTGCTTATTCATGTCCGTCATGTTATAGTATAATTCTTGATCTAATTAGAATAGTTTAAAGTCTTTCTTTATGATTTCTTGTTTTACTAGTTTAATGGCATTTGCATACATATTTCCTTAAAGGGCCTCATCACGAGAGGCTATCAATATTTTTAATCATGTGCTGTTGTTTCTTGTTCATAGGGAGACAGGTGCAAGAGGAGCTTACATCATAATCCTTCCACATCACGAAGAAGGGGGTCAACTCCACCCCAAGGCAGTTTGTGACTAATCAATAGAGCACTATAAGTGCGCCTACCCTATTGAGGGCATTGGCAATTGTAATATCAGTATCATCTTTCAAGTGACCCTAAGAGGGCATTTTTGTAATCAAAGCTCATTCAAATATTAATACAAGAAACCTTACTTTTTTGTTCAATTTATGTACTTGTGTCAATATTTGTGCTTTCATGATGGTATAGATCAATACAGTAGCTAGGTGCATGCTCCATGATTAAGTCAGAAGGTGATCACGGTGGGACTCCATAATTTTAGCCTTGAGTTCTAACTTTTCTTGGCTTTTTCTTATCTCAGGTGCTAACCGTAGCTTTCAACTATGGTTATTTTTTGGCCCGTGGTTGTAACCTACGTTCACTACTTGCATCCCATAGCTCGGACCTACGGTTAATAGAGGAAAAAGTAGACAATAGGAAACTCAGTGGGCAGCAGAGCAAGAGCTAAGGTAGGCCCCAATTTCACTATCTATTTTAAATTTTCTGCTCTGTGTTTTTCTAGAAAGCATTGAACTGTTGCAAACTAGGAACTTAAATAAAAAGGTCAATGAACAAGTCTTAGTTTGTTTCCATTTTCCTTTCATTAGAAAGGCGTTGTTGGGAACAACGGACCTCTGAGTGCAGTCCGCCCCTAAATACAATGACCTTGATAGAGATTGTGTGTCATTTGCATGCTTGAGGCCCAATTAGTGGCCATGTCATTGTAATTGCATCATCAAAATATCATATAGGACATTAGCATGCATTCTTTCTGAATTTGAAATGTTCCTTTCTTTTCATGCATATCATGTAGGAATGATCATTATGCTCTTTTATGCATTTGTCATTTTTGCAAAGTAAAAGGAACCACACACACCACTTGGCACTTAAACGCTAGTGAGTTGGGCTTCATCTCCAACCACTAGTAGGGTTCAATGATGGTGGGCGTAATTTCCATCCGTTGGCCCAAATCCCATGTACCTTGTGTTACTAGACCATACCGGGTCCAAGATCCTTTCGTACCCTAAAAAATTTGCATATACTCCTCTTCGGAGGGTATGACGCTGATCGAGGGAAAATGGGTGAGGAACTGGGAGGACTTGTGCCCCCTGACCGTGTGTGGGCTTCACTTCCACACATTATAGGTTGGTTTACGTGACTTGGGTTTCATCTCCAAGTTATCGAGCTATGGGTATACAGGTGAAAGCCAATTCAACTGAGTATAAAATCCAACAATCTTTCAAAACACGTGAGAGTTTCTAACACTGATACAACACATCTGAAAACAACATCAAATAGTTTAGGGCTCACAATAAAAATTTAAAAGAAGATAATCATCATTTGTATACCTTGTTTGCATAATAAAACACATCTAGACGTTAGGTACACAAATGGTGAACACACGGGGTGATCGACAAAGGTCTAGGACCGATGCCCATGATCAACCCCCAACTGATTCACAATAGCATGTGTCGAGTCCTCACACACATGAGCGAACCGAATGACGTTCGACGAGCATTAGAGGTGACAACTCGACATGGGGAGATCCCATTGAGTGGACCCCCGATAGAGGAGCTTTAGTACACTCCTCTAGGCATAGGACTGAGCATGGAGCTTCTCAGCATGAGGATGCTCTACTCCAAAGCCATTACCGAGACCGCACTGCACATGCATCCATGGGATCGATCGAGGAATATGTTGTGCAGGGGACCAAGTTGGTTCCCATACGTACTAGGTCCACAGGAGGTTCTAACCCTCCATAGTCAGAGTATAGATGGACCAGAGATCCACCCATTCAGGGGCAAGAGGATAGGCTCACTTCTGAGCATAGGTCCACCCATACTCCTGCACGTGGCCCACCATGCAAGATCACCATTGATATATCAAAGGTGGGAGCTAATGGAACACCACCGCATGAGCGGTGGAGGTCTAGATAGTTAGATGGTCTAGGTAGTGTTCTTGAGCAGCTAGGCTGCAAGCCTACAGCTCCGCCCACTCATGCTCCGAGTGAGCATAGCGATAGTTGTATCAAGATCACTAGAGAGCATGGAGAGGCTTCTAAGCACCCTCATGTCACACGTCCACCATCCACACATGGTGGTTCATAGTTTAGAGCATAGCAGGATATCGATGCCATCTTCATAGATAGAGGTAAAGGTGCAACACATTTTTCTGATGGGTACAGAACCCATAAGGTAGCTCGCATAGAGCATACACACCAGAGGCCTCCCACGGCCGACCAGATCGATAGATCACATAGATTGGTGTCTGAGCAAAGACATCAACTCCTCCAAGATCAATTGGAGGATGCTCACCTAGAGAGGCAACATATTGAAGATGAAAATATTCAAGCACAAAGGCTCCTACGATAGAGGTTATATGAGCAACGCATGCATGAGGAGCGTATTCTAGCTCAGAAGGAGCACATAGAGTAGGAGGATCGGCTAGCCAGGGCTGGCCTATACCCTCTCGAGGAGCATAGAGAGCATGTGCATAGGAGGGTTGTGTCCCTAGCCGATATGCATGAGGAGCATAGAGACGCTCGTACTCATGTCAGTGCCCAATAGAGGGAGCGACTGCCATCACTCAATGATCTTAGACAGAGGTAGCATGAGCATGTAGATGTAGATGGATACGATCAGGAGTATCCTGAGAGTTACCGAGTTGAGGAGGAGGAAGAGCCACTTCCTCCACCTCCCTCGAAGAAGACATTACCTCCTAGACCACCTCCATGTCAGCTTAGGGAGGAGGACTTTTTGTCTTCTGAGGCGTACAAGGTTTTGGTCGATAAGGTCAAAGCAATAGAGAGGCAAGGCATGGCTATTCAAAAGTCGACACTGAGGAAGATACACAATGAACCTCTAGACCCCTCGGTGCCTATGCCTCCATATCCTGAGCATTTTGATATGCCCAGGTTAGAAAAATTCAAGGGTGATGAGGATGCCCAAGAGCATGTTACGAGTTTTTTGGATGCTTGTTTCTAGATAGAGAGTCATGATGCCTTGTTGTTGCACACCTTCATTATGACACTCTTTGGCCTAACTTGAGAGTGGTTCAACCAGCTGAAGAAACATAGTATTACTAGTTTTGAGTAGTTAGCTGATGCATTTCTTGAATGCTATTCATTTGGCATCAAGAAATAGGCCAACCTTTCCGATTTGGCTGTGCTAGCTCAGCACGATGATGAGCCCATCGAGCAATATGAAAAGAGATGGCATAGAATAATGGCAAAGCTGCCATTCCCTATTCCTATGATAGAACTGACCTGAATGTTTACAAAGAGTTGTGCCAAGCACATCTCACTACTATTGTAGCTGTAGTAGTATGCTACATTCGAGGAAGCTTTGGTGCAAGCCAAGGTGATCGAGGACATCAAGTTGCAAGAAGGCAACTTGAAGCTCAAGACCAGGAAAGAGGGGTTTAAAAAGAGTACTACGAAGCAACAGGGCAAGCAGGCCCACGTGAATCAAGTAGTACTAAATCTTGGAGGAGAGGACAAGGGACAACAAAAGCCTAATTATCAGGCCCAACCTCCTCCTGTGCGTTATGAGACATGCAAAAACAATTATAAGGGAAAAAATAGAGAAGAGCGCCCACCTCGCCAGTTCACACCTCTGACGGAATCGATGACTTCGATTTTCCATCAACTGTGCGAGGCCAAGGCCATACGATTTGCTCGAGGTCAAATTAGTAGATCCGAATGTGCCAAAGTCAAAGTGGCATCAAGATGATCTGTTCTGCATATTCCATAGAGCGAAGGGCCATGACATCGAGACATGTTGGTCCTTCAAACACATTGTGTAGAACATGATAGAAAAAGGAGAGCTTGTAGTACTAGGTAATCCATAGGCACTCGACAATAGAAACATGGGGATTTTCAAGAATCCACTACCTAATCATGAGGTGCCTCGTAACAACGTCGGCCAGGTCAATCAAGTGAGAGTCGAACCACCTACCCAGGGGTTCGTAGGTATGGTCAATGTTGTTACTAGACATGGGAGGTATGATCAACCGAATCAACCTCGTGCTCCCATTAGAATACAAGCTACGCCGGATCAACGACCAGCTCAGAACATTCCAGGCCCACCAACTAGACCGGTGGTGACCATAAGGAGCAGGTTAGTTTAGAACCTACAGATAACTCCTATGAAGTTGTCAATATATGAGCTTATTCAGTAGTCCCCTAGACACAGGGAGACTCTTATGGACATTCTGAGGTCCATTGAGGTACAGTCCCAAGATGCGCACGCATTTACAAATTTTGTGGGACATGTACAACAGTGTCAGGAACCCATGATACAATTTTATGATCATGAAGTGAAGATGGTTCCTACTATTACGGCTGACCCACCGCTGCATATTATCATGTGTGTTAACCACATGCCTTTCAAAAGGGTCTTGATCGACACTGGGTCCTCGATCAATATAATTATGACCAAGGCACTGAGCCATCTCAAGTTGCCCAAATCACACATTGTGCCTACCACCTTTACGTTGAGAGCGTTTAATGATGCACTATGCTCGATGGTTGGTACAATTGTTCTACCTATTCAGGTGGGACTCAAGACCATCTCTGTGATGTGTCACGTGATAGAGGGTGCCATGCAGTACAACATTCTGCTCGGAAGGCCTTGGATTCATGAAATGCATTGCATCCCCTCGATCTTGCATCAATGCATGAAGTACATTCATGAGGGACAAGTTCACGTAGTGTCCTTGAATGAAGAACCATTCAAGTTTATGAACCTAGCAGATTTTCCTGGGGGTTTTGTACTCCCGTCGATGCACTTGGATATCCGACCTGCTTCATCGGTTAAGATTCCAAGAGGTAAACCAATAGCCCATGCTCAACCATCGACATCTGTGTCACATAGATCTGAGCATACGACTACAACTTCTCTAAAATTGACTGCATCGGCAATGCATCGGCAAGATGAGAAGCTAAAGGTGAAATTGGGTGAGAAAGTAGAAGATCATATGCCTGGACCAGTCACCAATGAGACTCCCACTCCCATGGATGTGGAAGAACCTCAAGACAAAGCCGAGGAGGCACCTCAACCTGCTTCACCTGCATCTTCAATAGGGTCATCTGCACCGTAGGTGACCGTTCATCTAGCTAGCATAGGGTTAGGTGAGTATCTTGTGCAAAATGTTACTTTCGGACCTATCCTGAAGACTGCACAAGAGATGGGCCGACCACATGCCCATCGATTTTTGATTGGATCTGTAGTGTCATTGGGTGAGCCACCCAACCAAACAAACTTCATCTACGTAGGGCTAGATCAAGCACCCACCAGAATATCCATAGATGAGGATGATGATGAGCCATTCACTATGAATGTGCGCTATCTGTCCAACCTAGAATATGCCATGCACATTTTTGAGTCGTATCATTGGCATGGACACGACCTTGGTATTTTTGAACAAGGACGTAGGACTCCACTCGAACCTCATTATCAGTTAGCTACTGATAGGTTTGGGTTAGGGTTATAGGTATAGGATCATGACGATTTGCTTGTTGCATCCTTAGATCGCATGTACCTGAGTCTAGGGGATGATGTGGATTTTAATCCATATCACCCTAATCCTTCCAAATTTTGGAGGACTCGCCAGATGGTATCATTTGTTACCATAGGGCCACCCGATTCATATCATGATGGGCCCTTAGAGGACAACCCCAGAGGCAACCTGGGTAACCAAATCCGTAATGCTACCGATGACATCGGTATGTAGGGGCATAACCCCACTACTGTAGGCGATCTCGAGTTAGGAGATCTTTGTGATGATGATGGAGAGGAGTCCACCTCTAAAATAAGTGGACCTAGTTATGATGCAGATGATGAGTCCTCAAATGATGATCAATCTGAGGAGGAAATCGAGCCGACCTTTCTAGGTCCAACGTTTATACGCCATCTACTACCTATGGAACAAGTGGAAGAGATGAATGAGCACTTCATAGTCGATAGTGATTATGAATATGAGATAGAGGAGGCCTACTTAAGGCCTCACCCAACTAATCTCCCACTATTCATAGACACAATAGAGTGGTCCATCCATGGTAGAGACCATAGTGATGTAGATGAGAGGACCGATTCTAGGCTTGTGTATCCACAATATCTATTGCCTAGGGAATCAGAGCATGTTATGGAGGAAGTCCCTCCCAACACTGAGTGCTCTGAGGAAGAAGCAATGCTAGTTTATGTGGTAGTATCATATATACGATCGTTCTATCAGATTTATTTGGATAGTGATGATAGTGACCGTAGAATCAGATACATGGGGCCACATCTGGTAGATCACCCCTTAGAAGAGGGGGAAGTGATGGATTGTATTTGTATAGTGATGATGAGGATTCATTGGAGATGGCCTATTTGGGACCTCATCACCTATGTAATAGGCCTCCACCTCGAGGTCCCCCACCTATTACAGCTACAGGTTTGCATCGAGAGATTAATCTCCATCGTAGCCTGAGGGAAAGAAGAGAGCTCGAAGAGAGGTATCAGGAACTCTTTCCCCATCCACCTACGTACGTAGAGCTCCTTGAGCTGAGAGATCCCATTTTGTAGCTAGTGCACTAGGAGGATCCAGTTATATGGGCATCCCATAGAGAGGATCCATTTGTGCCCGTACCATCCGAGCCAGATCTTGGGTACAGAAGCTACACTTCAGATATAGAGTTTTGTCCATGTGGTTCTGGAGATCAATTCCATTCCATCAATATGGTCTCCATTGATTTGACCACTCCACTCCATAATCTAGCAGATCCATCCAAACCACTGCATCTGAACATGGATGCTATCGATTGGGATCGCACTGACTCGTCGGTCCAACCTGAAGATTTCTTCCCTAATGAAGAAATGTTGCAACCATTTCATTTTGTGCTAGGCTATGCTTATGATGTTTATCATATTGAGGGTGCTTCCCATGAGGAACATGTGAACCCGATTGATGACATCCATCTGATTCCTATGCCTCACCAGCTTGAGGAGGGATCACATATGTCAGTAGAGAAAACCTTCGATGTGGATATCAGTAAAGATCCCACCAATCCAAAGAAGGTTAGATTTGGAGAGAGTCTCACTCTGGATGAGCATGATAGCATCATCCCTCTACTGAAAGAGAGACCTGATCTCTTTGCTTGGACTTACAAAGACATGTCGGGTCTAGATCCAAAATTGGTTACTCATAACCTTTCGCTAGATCTGTCGAAGAAGCCAGTCAAGCAAAAACTCAGAAAAATGCATCCAAAAGTAGCCTTAATGGTGAAAGACGAGTTGCAAAAGTCTGTTGGACGTAGAGTTTGTCATCTCCATCGACTATCCAGAATGGGTGTCCAATATGGTGCCCGTAGGAAAGCCAGATGGAAGGATCCGTATTTGTACGGATTTTAGAGATCTCAATAAGGCAACACCCAAAGATTCATTTCCATTGCCAAATATCGATGCTCTGGTAGATGCTACTGTAGGTCACGAAATGCTCTCCCTTATGGATGATTTTTTTGGATACAATCAGATTCGGATTAAACCCGAAGATCAGCATAAAACCATGTTTATAATGCCATGGGGGACATTTTGCTACAAAGTTATGCCATTCGGTCTTAAAAATGTTGGTGCCACATATCAGCGGGCTATGACATATATCTTTCATGACTACATGCATAAAATCTTAGAAGATTATATCGATGACTTACTAGCTAAGTCGTTGCTACGAGCAGAGCATGCAGAGGTCTTAAGGAAGGTCTTCGATCGCCTGATAGAGCATAATGTCAAGTTGAATCCTAAGAAGTGCGTATTTGGCGTAACTTTAGGTAAACTCTTGGGATTCATCATTTCTAAATGAGGCATCGAAGTAGACCCAACAAAGGTCAAGGCTATTCTAGAGATGCGTCCTCCCACTAATATCAAAGAACTAAGAAGCCTTCAGGGCAAAGTAGCATCCATAAAGCGATTCATCACTCAATTATCGGATAAATGTCGACCCATGAATCGACTGCTACACAAGGGGGTCCCATTTGATTGGGATGAGGACTGCCAAGCAGCCTTTGCTGAGATTAAGCAATACCTAGCAACGCCGCCAGTACTAGCTCCACCAAGGCCAGATGTGCCTTTTCTGCTATATATATCGGCAACCAACTTTGCATTAGGGACCATGTTAGCCCAAAAGAACGTGCAAGGCAAAGAGCAAGCCATATATTACATCAGTCGCACCTTGGTGAGTTATGAGTCAGGATATGCATATGTGGAGAAGCTTTGTTTAGCAGTGGTGTTCGCTACCAAGAAATTGTGGCATTACATGCTAATTCATACGACATATGTTATATCAAAATAGAATCCTTTGTAGTATATGATGAGCAAGACATATCATAACACACGTACTACAAAGTGGATCATGCTATTGATAGAATTTGATTTGGAATTCATCAGCCAAAATTCCATCAAGGGACAAGTCATAGCTGATCAACTGGCTGAGGCACCATTGTCCAACAGTAGGCCTCTAACCATTGAGCTTCTAGATGATGCGGTCTTCATAATATCTGAAGCTCCCAAACCCGAAGAACTAGAGAATAATGTTGATATGACATTGTTCTTCGATGGTTCGAAGTGTGAGCAAGGGGGTGGTGCAGGAATAGTGTTTTTCATGCCACAAGGAGCTCCAATGCCCTTGTCATTCAAGTTAGACTTTTCATGCACCAACAATAATGTTGAGTACGAAGCCCTACTTTTGGGCCTCCACACAGCCATCACCATGGGTATTAAAATATTGAACATTTTTGGTGATTCTCTGCTCATAGTTAACCAAGTTAAGGGGCTCTTTCAGTGTCGATGTCCCATACTCGAAAGCCTACAAAGATCTTGTTGCCACTTATCTGGCTAAATTTGAATGGTATGACATCGAGGCAATCCCTCATTCATCAAATAGGTTCGTAGACACCATGGCATATTTGGGGTCCTTGATCCCTCAGAATCCATCTACCGATTTTACTACCATCCATGTTAGAATGCTCTCGCACCCAGTAGCGGAGCGTGCAACCTTTGATAACAAAGAGTCAGTCAACATGATTGTTGTGGAACCAACAGTTGATTGGTTCCATAGAGTGGAAGACTTTCTTAAGTAGGCACCCTGGGAGTCATTGACTTCTCAGAGTCCTACGGGGAGTGGTACTACCATTCACCATAAGGTTGTTTCCCAGTCTGCATTTACAAAGTTAAATACATAGGGGGAGCAAGTCATCTTAGCAGTCGAAGCTGAGGCTTGTCAAAGCTGGATGTTGCAAATCCAAGACTTCTTAAAACTTGGTATGATCCTAGAGGGATTGTCACATGCCGCAAGATGCACATTCAAATAGAAAGTGACTAAGTATGTCTTGATAGGAGACATTTTGTACCGACGCAGCTATGAAGGAGTTCTCCTTCGATGTCTTGAGCCCCAAGAGTCATCTTGGGCAATTTTAGAAGCTCACGATGGTACGTGCGGTGGCCATTTCAGCGGCATGGCTATCATCAAATGCATCCTTCGCATGGGTTATTATTGGCCCACTATGGAGAAGGATTGCAATGTGTATGTCAAGAAATGCGTTAAATGTCAGCATCATGCTAATCTTACGCACTTGCCATCATAGGCCTTACAGCCCATTCAGGCGGCTTGGCCATTTGCTCGGTGGGGACTAGATCTTATTGGCAAGATTTCTCCTCCATCGTCAGGCCGACATACATTCATTATCATGGCTATTGAGTATTTTACAAAGTGGGTAGAAGCCATTCCCCTTACAATGACCACTGGAGCTCGCATCGTAGAATTTATTCTCGAGCATATCATATGTCATTTTGGGATACCATCCAAAATAATTTTGGATAATGGAACTTCTTTTAAGAACAAAATTGTGTGGGCTTTAACGTCTAAATACCGCATTAAACACAGTTTTGCAACTCCATACTATCCGCAAGCAAACGGGCAAGCTGAGGCCTCAAACAAGACTATGGTAGCCATCTTGAAAAAGATAGTGCAAGAACACCACAAGGATTGGCATATACAACTACCCCTTGCATTATGGGCTTATAGGACTAGCATTCGGATGCCCATTGGGGCAACACCATTTTCACTAGTATATGGCACTGAGGCCATTATGCCCTTAGAGTTGGAAATTCCAATGCTGCATGTCGCATTGAAAGAGTTCATCGATGATGACACCACACGACAAGCTCACCTCGATCAATTGACGTTGCTCGATGAACATCGCGTGAATGCCCTCGAGCATCTTCATGTTTATCAGGAGCGATTAAAATGAGCTTACAATGTCAAAGTCCACCAGAGAGACTTTGAAGTTGGGGATCTTGTGTTGAAAGAGAACCAATAGAACTCGAATTTTTGCTTGATATGCGAGACAAATTCATGGCTAATTGGCTAGGGCCTTACATCATATCTAAAAATATTGGTCTAGGTACCTATCACCTAACATCGCTAGAGGGTGTGGAAGAGCTTGAGCCTCTCAATATCATCCATCTTAAGGTGTTCTATGCTTGAGAGTGTAGTAAAGGCACCAAAGGCATCTGTAAGCCCTTTGGTCAACCCAAAAGCTCTGAGGGTTTGTCCACAACCGCTCGGTCATCCCAAAAGGCTTTGAGTTCTTGAATTGAGAAGCTTGGTCAAGTAAATGCACCAAAGGCATCTGTAAGCCCTTTGGTCAACCCAAAAGCTCTGAGGGTTTTGTCTCAACCACTCGGTCATCCCAAAATGCCCCAAGCTCTCTATTGAGTAGCTTGGTCAAGTAAAAGCTCCAAAGGTAGTTCCTCATCGTTTGGTCATCCTTAAAAGCTCCAAGGACATGTACTCATCGTTTGGTCAAATATGGAAGCTCAAAATCCATAAAAATCAAGAAAAATATATAAAATTCCAAAAAAAAATTGGAAAAGCTTAAAATTCAAAAACATTTGCTTTTGCATTTCGCATTTTCATTTGCATTCATGCATTGCATATAGGCATTTGTCATCCGTTGCATTCCATACAAGAATGGATAGTGTGTGTCAAAATCTTACAAATGACACCACGTTTGTGTTTCAATCATGCACCCTTGCATTATATCATCTATCATCTATCACAGTGAGTAAATGTGTTTTTCAACACAACCCATCCTGTTGCTATGAAGAATATGCTAGAGTTTTCTGGTCATTCAAACATACCTAGTGGTCTTCTCAGGAGTTGGTAAGAAATCCTGTTTTGCTTTTGATGGCTGAGGTCGAGTTAGTATAGCCCTTAGCATATCAGAATCTTGTCACTAATGAACAAATTAAAAAGAGTCTTAATAAGGACTAGGGGAAGATGAAGCCATGAAGCAGGACCGGGTATCCTGAAGCGAAAAGAATTATTCTTGCTTATCCCTCTGTGTGGACGGTACGGGAAATGTGGGTAATTGGCAAAAGGACAGGTTCATTTCCTACCCATAAATCCCTTGCTTATGATAAAATGAGCAATATCCCCTAAGTGATATCCCACATCAATCCTCAAGATTGATACCCTTCATCGATATCATAAATCGACATCCCAGATTGATATCCTACATTGATATCATACGATCGGTATCACAGATCGACACTATAGATTGATGTCCTCCAGATTGATGTCACATATCGATACTCTAGAATCGATATTACAGAAGCAGTTCCCCTCAAAGTTAAATCCACAAAGGACATTTTTGAAGCTCATAAATCTAGAAACAAAGATCAAATGAAGATCGAGAATAAAAGAAAAAAATTCCAGAGATCAAATGAAGATCAAATATAAAGATCCAATGAAGATCAAAAAATCAAAGGCACGACAAGGTCAAATGAAGATCACAAGATAGTGCAAAAATGAATATGAAGACAAACCCCTTGCTTAAGAATCAAAAATAGAATAGCGCAAAGCTAACATTAGTGATTCTTATCAGTTTGTACAAGCAAGTATCCCGATCATACATAGAGAAGGAAGGAGTGGGCCTGAATCCTTGGAATTGCTCGCACTATTGTACCTTACACATGATGATATGTCTGATGCATTAGCATTTTGCTTATGTACAGACCAATGTTTGAATGTGGATGAGCTAGCTTCAGGTGTCCTGCATCGCTTAGCGGTATGAGTCCAACTGAAATCTAAAACTAAGATTGGGTAAGACATTTGCGGATCCCCTATCTTAGCAATGGGCTGAAAGAATCCCACCTGACATCGGGGTATGCTTATGTCTTACCAAAGTTATGCACTTGCACACATAAAGGTAATGAATAGTTTTGGCCTATCTTAACAAAAGCCTCACGGTTCAAAAGTCTAACATGGTGAGTATACAACTTCTGATTAGACAACTAGGGTATTTGAGTCTCATGGAAAACCTCAAAAGTTCCCAAAATAGCAACAGGATGGCAGAAACCGCAAGCCATCAAAAATAATAAAGTCATTCAATCAATCAAACTACAAAGTATCTATCCATGATACATTATTATATTGAGCACAATCAAAGATATAGGATAGATACCGGATGAATATCAAAAATGATGTTTAGACGACCACTGACTATATAGTGCAAGGAATGAATATCGAATGACATATCAAATCATTTACATTATACCAATCCATCTCATCTCATTTCATATATGGGTGATTAATTGATTAAGATCTTGTAATGAGAATGATCAATTATTTTGCATGATTGTTATACATTCTATGGTGTCATATTTTAAAAATTGATATACACAGTTTACATTCATTCCTTATGTTTTAAGTGATTAAAGCATACAGGTTCATTTCCATTAGATTATGATTATGTACATAATGCATTACCATACATTGCATAGCATACCATAAAATGCATAAAAATAAATGCATGCCCACAAAGCAAAAATAAATATGCATTTAAAAATAAACATCGCATCCATATGCATACATCATATATCGCACATCTAATCATCTAGATCACTGCATATCATCATCATAAAGTAAAATAGCTATCTAGTGCATGTCATCCATACATCACATCATATAAACATAGCATTTACATAAGCCTTGCATCCATGTGCATCAAATAAACATAAAATCAAAAAAATAAATAAACATGTACACATAATGAGCCATAAAAGATCATATCATATATATATTTATATATGTGTGTCCAAAAGAGTACATAGGGAGTACAAAATGCTCATAGGCTACAACTGTGTAGGTCCTCGACCTTACACACAAAATGATATATCAAAAATGTAGTCGATAGCTGCTATAACTCAGATCTAGGCTGCTCCCCTTGTACTGGAGCTCTCATCGCCTCCCTCAGCACTATGCTCTAGAGCCTGCTCTCCTGGCTGACCTGGCACCTATGGTGGATCCTACTATGGATCCTACCTACCTCCAAAGCCTAAAGCACCCAACACATGGGAAATTAGTAACTATAGTAGGCTAGTCCTCTGATTGGTGGCCCCTGATGTCTGCCCTGGATCTCTAGTCCTGGCCTACGATCTCGTTGTGTGTGTGCTAGAGGACCTGTGCATCCTCTCAGTCCTATGAGTCCTATGACTCGAGCTCATTGTAGACTATCCAGTAGTCCTAGTCTGGGTCCTCTGAGACTCTGGTGTGAAAGGATCCTCTAGAACCTATAGCCCATGCATCTCAATGTAACCGACTAGCTGATCAACTCGAGCGAGCTGGGCTGCATGCATCTCCTTGGTCACCATGACCATGCTATGTAATCACTCTATCTCAGCCATAGGATCTTGAGCAACTATTGTACCTACTATTGGTGCTATAGGAGGCCCCATAGTAGCCTGAGGAGGTAGCATAGCCCCCCTCGATGCTCGAGCAAGATCTCGCTCTACCTCTACTATAGTTCATTGTGCCTGTGCTAACTCTAGGGTAGTCTGTAGTCTCTAAACTTGGGCCTCTACATCTATGGCCCGAGTCGTAAGCTCCTGTATCTGGTCCTGCACCTCAATTAGGCGCACTCCCTATCAACCACTTTCACCTCTAGAGTGGTGATGGTAGTGTCTCTCTCGAGCTGCTATGTGTGAAACCATCCGAGCTGACTCTACAAGTCAGCCACCTGAGCCAACAACTATCCCTCTATGCTGTTAGGAGGGACCTCACCCTCCTCTGGAATATCCTCCTCAGGGTCAATCTCAGGTATATCCTCGATGGTGGCCTCTACGCCCCAACCACCCTCTGTACGCTGGTGCACCCTACGCCCATCAGGATCTACCTCTACCTCTACTTGAGCCAGCTCTCGGCCTAGAGGCCCTATCCCATACCATCTGAATAAGGACCACCACCCATCATAGTCTGGAGTGGTCCTGGATGTCTCAACCCTTGACTCTTGGAAGTCATCTGGTGCATCTCCTAGTGGTGGAGGATGTATCAGTGGGAGATCCCTCTCCAAATCCAAGCGCCTGTATCTGAATGGGATCTCTAGCATGTCCTACACCATGCCAAACTATCGTAGGACATGAGAAAAGAACTGATACTCTCTGACCTCTGGCTTATGCCAGATAAGCCATCTATCTCGGTGGGCCCATCGTAGCCACTCGTCCACCTCAGGCCATGCAGGGCAATCCATGTAGGGGTGCCAAACAATGTCCCCTAGCCCAAGTGATGCAAATCTAATGATATAGTGCTCAGTGTTCCTAGCATGAGCCCTACTATGGGTACCCTCCTCAACGAGGCCAGCATGCGATGTAACACTGATGGTCGACATCTATGGTGGTGATGCATAGTGGAAGCTCCATAGGATGCTCGATCCGGATGTGCTGCCACCCCCAGATCTGTAACAAAAGACTATAGTTGATGCCCTTATGACTATGCTCTGTAATCTGGTATAGCTCCTTGTAGAGCTGGCATAATAGGGTGCTCCCCCAAGCTAATCATAGTGGCTCCTCTGTAGAGCTCTGAAGCACCCTCCAAGTAGTGGCTAACATGTTCTAGGGAATCCTCATGCTCGAGGAGTCTAGAAGGACAATCTGCACAATGAGATGCATGAAGAGGGCCTCTCATGCAGAAAAGACATCATCACGGTACCAATCACCGATGTGCACCCCTCCGTGGTCAGCATCATCCTGTGCATCTACGCTCTGGTCATCGAAGATAGCATCGAAGACAACATCCTTTGTCATGGAGGTAGAGGAGATGATAGCCTCACCATCGATGGGGATCCTGAAGATCCTGTAGACATCCTCTAGAGTGATAGTCATCTCACCGAGAGGAAGGTGGAATGTGTTGGTCCATGCATTCCAACGTCAGGCCAATGCAGTAAGATAGGCTTGATCTACCCTAATGGTGGGTAGATCCATGACGTAACCAAACCCGATAGCTCAGAACCAAGCTCGGTCATCATCAGATAAAGCCTCATGGAGAGTCTTCATAAGGTCAGGCTCCCGCGCTCTAGAAGTTAACTTCTAAAAACAAAAAGCATAATGTAAGCTAAATCTGGCTAAGCAGAGCTAAAGAAAATTAAAAATTTTAATTAGACAACCTAGAGCTTAATGAGATAACATTAAATGCCTAATTAAATGACAAAAATAGAAAAAAAAAATTGAAAAATTTTGCAAAAATTTCTAAGGTTTACAAACCGCGGGTCAACCCTGCGGTTTGAAGGCGGTAAAATATGACCGTTAGGATTTTGAATCCTAACCATAGATGAAACCTATGGTCCCCAATTTTCCAATTGGGAACCATGGCTACCAGCTACGGTTTAGGAGAGGCACCCATTTTGGGTACCCTCCTAATCCACTAAAAGCAAAAAAAATTAAAAACTAAGCTAACCTAGACTAGTGGGGTTCATTACCAACAGTTTAGTGAGGTTAATTTTCTGCATTTCTTAGTGTGGTTCATTTTACTAGTATTGAGTGTGAGGTCTCGGTTTTGAGTTACCTTGCTCGCACCCTAGCCTCGGCTAGTAGATGGCTGATCAGGATCCGCCATCGAGGTAGATGAGTGTAATTGCGGTAGAGTTTGGCAGCATTCCGGATCAAGGAATGTTCTCTCTCTCTCAGAGCTCTCAAATTGCTAGTAGTTGCAAGAAAATAATGAAAAATTTCAAATGGGAAAACATTTTATAGGTCCTCCTAGTCTCCGAGGACCGTAGCTGACACCTACGGTTTCGAAACTAGGGTTTCCCGCTCATAGGTCTGACCCACGGTTCAAAAAATTTGAAATATTAAACCGCATGTCGTACCCATGGTCCGTAGCTAGCAATAAATGCACTCAAAACCCATCGTGGGAAGGTCTAAAAAGATAAATTAATGACTCCCATTGGATAAAAATTCAAAATCAATGATCAAAATTGCAAATTTGGTGATGTTAAAAGCACCAGGATCAATCAAATAAATGCAAAATTAAACAAAAAAAATCAAATAATGAAAAACCAAATGCGCCTCGTATTCAGTGATTTATCCTATAAAATTGGCGGTTGCAGCGACTTGCGATCCATGCAATCCGACAAGATGAGTAAATCACCATAAGGACATTTGGGGTAAAATTGTCATTTCTTTTATGACATCTTTCAACAAATCATCGACAATATGATTCAACACAAGTCTAATTGCATTTGTATTATTTTGATTCCCTAAGATGGCTATCGTAGCTTGACTGCTCCATGGGATAGAGATGTGCAAATACTACTAAGAGTTGCAATCATAAGCTGAACTAGGCCTAGCCAAGGCATTAAAAGGCTCGAATCTAAAGTTGTTCAGGATCATTCATTATGGTCAAGCGATTTCGTCGCTTCATACATTGTCATTACCCTCATCGACTCATCGCTTGAGGGGGTAGTCATAATTTCATGTCATAATCAAAGTCAACAGAAGATCTCGAAGATCGTAGATCCCTTGATCTTGTCAAAATTGCGTTCGTTCTTGCGAATCATTGCTAACAACTATCATAAGCTTCCCCCTTTGCTTGGGGCAAATAGCAAATATGAAATTTTATTTGTAACTCTCATCCTTCGGTTATATAGGCCTAACTCCTATTGTAGCACCAAAGCTACCCGAACGTCTGATGGTGAGTGCAGACTTTTCAAATGTAAGCCTTTCCAAGTTGGAAGCAATGATTCCAGGATGCACGTCCTTTTGCTGGACTTAGGGCATCTAATGTTGATCAGACTAATGATCATCATAGAACCTTCGACATCATTTTAGGATGTATATTTTTGCTCAGCGTTGTTCGATCTCACAATGCATCTCAAAAGGGGCATCTGTAGACACCTAAAATGCATCATGTCGAGGGCGACTACTCATATGGACATGCTACAAAACCATATGGAGGATCTTGGATAGACTCCAAGATAGAGCAATGGTTCTAACCACTCAATTTAGGCATTTTGGCCTAATCAGGTTGAACCGCAGCCAAGATCTATGGTCTCCATTCTAAACCATGGCTGATACCTGCATTCTGTAGTCTAGACCACAACTGTGACCTGCGGTCTTAACTGAAGTTCAGTTAGGCCTTCCATCCGAGCCAAATTGGTTGGAATGGCCAAAAGATCTAGAAGCAAGCAGTTGAAGGATGAAAGATTCTAGAGGCTTCCATCCCAACTATCCTAACCAACCTTCTTGGTCTTGGCTTCTCCATGAAGCTACCCCTAGCCCTAGGGACATGCTATAAATACCCCCTCCAAATGGGGTGAAGATATAGAGAGAGTTAATTGATCAAGAGAGCAGCGAAGCCCTATCAAATTGCATACTAAATCTGTGCATTTGAGAGCCCCTTTGCTATTCACCTAAAGACCAATTAGCCATGGATGCCCTAGGTGCCTAGGAGATTCAAGAAGCACAAATCCGGGCAAACGAAGGCCCGTCATAGTGATTTGACCACCAAATCTGTCAGAGGACAACAAAGGCGACCCTTGAACATCAATTTGGACAAGGAGGTCAAGCCCACTGCCCCTAATTCTGAGGGTAAACCTATCAGAGGTCAAACCACGATTGTCAACCATGGTTCATAGTGCAGACCACCCACCATAGCTATGGTTTGCAATAGGTGACTGATCACCTTACTTGCTTTGCTTTTGACCGCATAGATTAGTTATATTAGTCTTTTTATAGGTTTAATTGCACTTTAGAGAAACTCTGACCATAGGAATTAGTTATTTCATGCATTGTATTAAGTAGGATTATATTGGATCTTTTATGCACTTTATTGCTCCTAACTTGATATTTGATCCATGCATCATTTGCTTATTCATGTCCGTCATGTTATAGTATAATTCTTGATCTAATTAGAATAGTTTAAAGTCTTTCTTTATGATTTCTTGTTTTACTAGTTTAATGGCATTTGCATACATATTTCCTTAAAGGGCCTCATCACGAGAGGCTATCAATATTTTTAATCGTGTGTTGTTGTTTCTTGTTCATAGGGAGACAGGTGCAAGAGGAGCTTACGTCATAATCCTTCCACATCGCGAAGAAGGGGGTCAACTCCACCCCAAGGCGGTTTGTGACTAATCAATAGAGCACTATAAGTGCGCCTACCCTATTGAGGGCATTGGCAATTGTAATATCAGTATCATCTTTCAAGTGACCCTAAGAGGGCATTTTTGTAATCAAAGCTCATTCAAAGATTAATACAAGAAACCTTACTTTTTTGTTCAATTTATGTACTTGTGTCAATCTTTGTGCTTTCATGATGGTATAGATCAATACAGTAGCTAGGTGCATGCTCCATGATTAAGTCACATCCATTGGCCCAAATCCTACGTACCCTTGGATACTAGACCAATACTGGATTCGAGAACCTTTCATACCTTAGAAAATTTGTATGTATTCTCTTTGGAAGGTATAACGCTGACTGGGGAAAAATGAGTGAGTATCTAGGAGGACCTATGCTCCCTGTTCATGTGTGGGCTTCATTACCACACATTATAGGTTGGATTACATGACTTGGAGTTCATAGCCAAGTTGAGCTGCGAGTATATAGGTGAAAGCCAATTTAACTGAGAATATCATCCAATAAGATTTCAAAACATGATAAGGAGTTATTTACTGATACAACAAACTTGAAACAACATCAAATAATCTAGGGCTCACTTTTAAAAATTAATATGAGATAAACACCATTGTATACCTTGTTTGCTTAATAAAGAATAAATCTAGATGCTAGGTACACCATGGTGGAGACACGGGGTGGTCGACAAAGGTATAAGCCTTATGCCCATGACCAAGCCCCAACAGATTCACAACAACACATGTCGAATCCTCGCCCACATGCACTTCTTGAATAACGTTCGACAAGAATTAGAGGAGATAATTTGACAAGAAGAGAACCTATTGAGTGTACCCCCGTTAGAGGATATTTTGTGCATTCTTATAGACATAGAATAGAGCATGGAGCCTCTCAACATGAGGGTGTTCCACTTAGAAGCCATTACCAGGATTGCATTGCATGTGCATCCATAGGATCGGCTGAAGAGTATGTTATACAGGGGTCCAAGTTGGTACCCCTATGTCATAGGTCTACAGGAGGATCCATGGCTCCACCTTCGGAGTATAGATGTGATTGAGACCAGCCCATTCAGGGGTATGCAGATAGGACCACTACTAAGCATAGGCCTGTGTAGACTCCCACACATAGTGAACCTTGAAATATCACTATTGATATGGCTAAGGTGGGAGCCAATGGCACACCACCGCAAGAGCGGTGGAGATCCAAACAGTTGGACAACTTAGGTAGTGTCCTAGAGTAGCTAGGCTATAGGCCTTCGGTTTCACCCACCCGTGCTCTGAGTGAGCATAGTGGGGATTATAGTAGGACTACTAGAAAGCATGGAGAGGCTTCTACGCACCCTCGTGTGACACATACACCATCTGTGCATGGTGGCACAGAGCATAGAGCTTAGCAGGATGCCAATGTCGTATTTATGGACAAAGGCAAAAGTGTCACAAATTAGTAATATGGGTACATAACCCATAAGGTCGCTCGCACAAAGCATGTATACTAGTGGCCTATCATGGCTAATGACCTTAATAGATCACACAGACTGGTATCTGAGAAGTGATGACAACTCCTCCAAGATAAATTGGAGGATGCTCACTTGGAAAGGCAACACATTGCAGATGAGAATCTTCAGGCACAAAGGCTCATCAGACAAAGGCTATATGAGCAGTGCATGTGTGAGGAATGCATCCTTACCCAAAAGGAGTGCATAGAGAAGGAGGATAGGCTATCCAAGGTTGGTCTGTATAATCACATGGAGAATAGAGAGAGCATACATAGGAAGGATTTTTCACAAGCTGATGTGTAGTAGAAGCATAGGGATGCTCATACTCATATTAGTGCCCTACCAATAGAACGACCACCATCGTTCGAACATGAGAGGCAACAATAATATGAGGAAGAAGAGGGAGAGGAAAATAATCAAGAGTGTCTTGAAGAATCCCAAGTTGAGGAGGAGGAAGAGCAACGTCCTCCACCTCGACAAAGGAAGAATGTACCTCCAAGACTGCCCTCACATCAGCTCATGGAGGAGGACTTCTTATCCTTAGAGGCTTATAAAGCCATAGCATTAAAAGTAAAAGCAATTGAGAGGTAAGGCACGGTGCTTCAAAATATGAAATTAAGAAAGATTCATAATGAGCCTTTGGACACCTCGATACCTACTCAAACCTACCCTGAGCATTTTTTTATGCCTAGGCTAGACAAATTTAAAGGTGACAAAGATGCACAGGAGCACGTCACACGATTTTTGGATGCCTGTTTCCAAATTGTAAGAAATAATAAATTAATTTTGCACACATTTGTCATGACCCTCTCAATCCCATCTCGAGAGTGGTTCAATTAGCAAAAGAGGCACATCATTACCATTTTTGAGCAACTGGTTGACGCTTTTATTGAACGCTTTTCCTTTGGCATCAAGAAACAGACTAACCTTTTCGATTTGGCTATGCTAGCTCAGCGCGATGATGAACCAATTGAACAGTACAAAAAGAGGTGGAAAATATTTATGGTGAAGCTACCATTCCCTTTTCCTACTACGAAATTGACCCAAATGTTTACCAAGAGTTGTGCCAAGCACATCTCGCTACTGTTGCAGCTACAGTAGTATTCAACATTCAAGGAAGCTTTGGTGCAAGCCAAAGTAATTGAAGATATCAAGTTGCAAGAAGAAAACTTTAAGCTTAAGAACAAGAAAGATGGGCCTAAGAAGAGCTCCATGAAACATAAGGGCAAGCATGCCCATGTCAACCAAGTGGTACTAAACCTCTAGAGAGAGAATAAAGGGCAAAAAAAGTAGAATTATCAAGCCTAACCTCCTCCTGCATAGTATGAAAAGCGAAACAATAACTATAAGGGAAAAAAAAATAACAATGCTTGCCTCACCAATTCACGCATCTAACGAAATAATTGACATCAATATTCCATTAGTTATGTGAGGCTAAGGTGACTAGACTGCCTAAGGTTAAGTCAGTCGATTCAAATCAGCCCAAGTCAAAGGGGTATCTGGATGACTTATTTTGGCACCTTTAAAGTAAAAAAAGTTCTAAGGCTTAAACAAGGATGGAGAAGATCTTCCATCACGCGAAGGGTCACGACATTGAGGTATGTTGGTCCTTCAATCATATTGTGCAAAACATGATTGAAAATGGTGAGCTTATAATACCAAGTAATCCATTGGCACCTAACAACCAAAACATGGGGATTTACAAAAATCCATTACCAAACCATGAGGTATCGCGCAACAATGTTGGCCAGGTCAACCAAGTGCACGTTGAACTGCCTACCTATGGGTTCATAGGCATGGTGAATGTTGTTACAAAACATGGGAGATATGAGTAGCTGAATCAAAATTGTACTCCCAGTAGGATACAAGCTACACCGAATCAGTGACTGACACAGAATATTCTAGGCCCACCAATGAGACCGATGGTGACCATACGAAGTAGGCTAGTCCAAAACTTAAAGATAACCCCTACAAAGATGTCTATATATGAACTGATACATCAGTTACCTAGGCATAGGGAGACTCTTATGGACATTCTAAGGTCCATCAAAGTACAGTATCAATATGCGCAAGCATTTACCAATTTTTTGGGACATGTACAATAGTACCAGGAGCCCATGATCCAATTTTATAATCATGAAATTAAGATGTTTTCCACAGATACGACTAACCCTCCGTTGCATATAATTGTGTGCATCAATCATGTACCATTCAAGAGGGTCTTGATCAACACTAGTTCATCGATTAATATAATAACGACCAAGACATTGAATCATCTAAAGCTAACAAAGTCACATATCGTGCCCACTACCTTCATATTGAGAGCATTTAATGATGCCCTATGCTCTATGGTTGGCACAATTATCCTACCTATTTAGGTAGGCCTAAAGACCATCTTTGTGATATGTCATGTGATCGATGGGGCCATGCAATACAACATCTTACTCAGGAGGCCTTGGATTCATGAAATACATTGCATTCCCTCTATACTTCACCAATGTGTAAAATATCTGCATGAGGAATGGGTTCATGTAGCGTCATCATATGTAGAACCTTTCAAGTTTATGAACCTAGTAGATTTTCCTAGGGGTTTCATACTCCCATCAATGCACCTGGACGTCCGACCTGTGTCGTCGATTAAAAATCTAGGAGGTAAACCAACAATACATGCTTAACCATCGATATTTGTATCACACAAATTTGAGCATACTACTGCTACTTCACTGAAATTGACTGCATCAGTAATATTCGGGATGATAGAAAGTTAAAGGAAAAAGTGGGAAAAAAAGAGAAGAAACACATGCCCGAATCAGTCACCAAGGAGGCTCCCATATTAATGGAAGTGGAGGAAGCTCAAGATATAGCCAAGGAGGTACCTCAATATGCCTTACCTGCATCATCAATAGGGTCATTCGCACCATGGGTGACTGTACATCTCACCAAAATAGGATTAGGTGAGTATATTATGCAAAATGTAACCTTCGGACCTATTCTAGAGATTGCACAAGAGATGGGCTGACACTTGCTCATCATTTTTTGGTTGGATCGGTGGTACTGTTAGGTTAGCCACCTAATCATACTAACTTCATCTATGCTAGGCTGGATCAGATTCCAACACAAGATCCCATGGATGAAGATAGTGATAAACATTTCATAGTAAATGTTCGTTATTTATCCAACCTGAAGCACTCCATGCATATTTTTGAGTTATATCATTGGCATGGGTACAGAATTGGCTTGTTCGAACAAGGATGTAGGACTCCACTCGAGCCACATTATTAGCTAGCAACTAATAGGTTCGACCTGGGGTTATAGATACAAGGACAAGATGATTTGCTCATGGCATCCTTAGATCACTTGTACCTTAGTCTGGGGGATGATGTGGACTTTAACCCATATCATCCTAATCCATCTAGATTTTGGAGGACTCACCCGATGGTATCTGTTGGTCCGGCTTTCATGCACACCCCGGGAAAAAAGGGATGAAGGCAAGGAAAGCTCCGGAGACACCCACGGGACTGATCCCACTCATCTTTAGGATCTAGCTGGTTATCCAAGGTGCGAGTTACAGAGTTGGGTCGAATGGCAATTCACTCTTTTCCACTTCTGGAATAGATTTCGATATGGATCTGCTCTGTTACCTTACGGGGGGTTCTGAACTTGTTCGGTAGTTGCAAAAGTTGTTGACAATCGGATTTAACTTGAATTCTTGATCTAGCTCTCATGGGTCGACGATTTAAATAAAAGGCAAATAAAGAAAATAAAAATGGATCATTCACGGAAAGCAAAGAGAGGGTAGGGTAAGGCGAGAAAGAGAAGTTTATCGGACTTTAAAGCTGTAAAACTCTAAACTATCAATCTTATCTATGCTATCGACTTCACAACAGAACAAATCCCGGAAGAAAGTGTCCAGTCGGTCTAAGATCACTTTCAACTAAGAGCACAAGGCGAGTGAAACGGATCTAGCGAGAAAATTATAAATCCAAGGGGCAGTTGGTTAAAGCGGTATCTTTCATCGGCGACCTAGCTCGCACGGTGAAGACAGAGCAATTAGAACAAACTTACACCCGAAATCTGTAATTTCCCCTAGCGAGACAATAGAACAAGCTGAAGCCTAACGACATATTTAATCTTGACAATGGCGGATTTACTGACATATATCTAACAAACTTTAAATGGAACGGATAACAAAAGAAAATACACTTATCACACTCTGCAAAAGATTAGGCTCCAGGCCATGCTATCACAGAAAAGCTAAAGCACATCAACTCCAAGTCCAGAAACAAAGGATTTCACAAAATTTGCAAGAAATTGCTTATAAGCCTTTATTTCTAAGTCTCCGCCTCCTGCGATTACATTTAGAATTTGTATTTATAGACTCAGGACGGACCCTGATCTTTTCCAAAATATCTTGCTCAAACCCTAAATCTTATCGCACTTAAACCCTAGGACCCGGGTTTTACAATAAAAATCCATTTAAAAATCAAAGTCCGGATAGAACTTAACCCTTCGGCAAATACGTGCGATCAGGCTGCCATAAATGGAGAAGATAAAATAAAATGCAATTTGCATTCATCCGCAGCTGCAAATAAATGCTTCCGTTAATTCTGCTGGTGAGCCGGATGAGTCACCACTTCTCCATCAATTTGATCTCCGTAAATCCATCTCTGAGTTGAAATGGTCTCCATGCTATCAAGTCTGCAATAAATTTGTCGTTGAATGCTCTCACCGGCAGCTTCTCTCCTAGCATGGCGGTCCTTGACTAAATCCGCACTTTATCTTCGCCTTTATGGTCTTTCCCGGTTGTCCCGTAAGTGCCAGGTGGAATCCTGCATGAAAGACAAAAAGATGCATTAGATTAGCATTTTAATTAAATCAGAAGCTTAAAACATTAAAAACAGATTAAATCCGCAAAATAAGCTTGCATGTCGGCTTCTGTTTGTCCCATTCACGCTTTGACACGTGTCGCTACCCCAGGAAGCCTTCTGTTTCCCGCCGGAATGCACTTTCAGGTCAACTATGACTTTCTCTCTCCTGCCGCGATTCTACGACATGTCGCGATTTCGCGACATGTCGCGAAATCGCGACCTCGCGAGCATCGGCAACTTCCTCCCTCGTCGGCCGCGAAAACGCGACATGTCGCGATTTCGCGACATGTCACGAAATCGCGACCCTTCCTGGCCTCCGTACGCTTCTTGATTTTCAGCCGCGATTTTAGAACACGTCGCGATATCGCGACAGTTCCCTTACCTGCATGCGTTGACCGCGTTGACCGTGATTTTGGAACATGTTTCGACTTAGCCGATTTTTCATCCTGCAGCCCATTTTCTCTCTCCTGCCGCGAAAATACGACATGTCGCGATTTCGCGACATGTCGCAAAATCGCGCCCTCCGTACAACTTGTGTTTCTCTCCAAAAAAACTGTCGCGATTTCGTGACATGTCGCGAAATCGCGACCTTTACGGCACTTAGCCGCATTTTGACTTACCTGTCGCGATATCGCGACATTTCCGAAAAATGGAAGTGTCGCGATATCGCGACACTACCAAAAATGGAAAGTTTGATTTTTCGGTGAATTTATGCAACTGTTTTCTGGATTTTTCTCGGTAATGGTGCAAGATTTTCTTGTGCATGAATGATTCTAGCATGTAAAAAGTGAATTCTTGGATAACACAGCTAGAATGCAAGAAAAAGCACAACTTTAAAAAGGAGGCAAGCAAAATATGGATTTAAAACTGAAAATGACCAAGAGGGTCCCTGCTGCAAAAATGGAAGTTCATAATTTTCTAAGGATGGAATCTCATTTTTCAGTGGGGGTGTGTTGCTTATCAACAAATGGCGATATCTGCGGGTAAAATAGTAGCACTATTTTAGAACCCAAGACTCTGGTTTCAAAACAAAAAGACCATGCATCATGCCTTGCCACGAGGCATTCTTCACAATAAATTGACTACTAATCGCCAGCTGTTAAAATTTCCCAAGGACATACTAGGATGGATCACTTCAAGGAAGATTTCTGATGTGCAATTACAAAGGTATAGAACTTTCTTCAAGGATGACTGAATTGAATGATAAACTTGGATTAATCAACTTTTCTAGATTGTAAATGGGGAAACCGAGTAGAGCTCTGTTTACTAGTTTAGCTTTTTACAGCCTAGACAGAGTTACCCTTTAGATTTACACGACCCAATTTACAACTGTAGGGCAGAATCTAATATTGGCTGCCTCTTTTGATCATATAACTCTTTTTTTTTTTCTTTTTTCTTTTTTTTTCTTATCTCTCTTTTTTTTATCTCTCTTCTTTTTGAAATATATCACTATCTGGAAGACCTTAGAGAAATTACAATTTTCTTTTAATATTTGATCAATCTGGAACTGTTTCAGTCTAGGCATTGATAGCCTCTGGTGACACCCAAATAATTGCATGAACCATAGTCCCCTCTTATAACCCGCTTTTCTTGGATTCCCGGGAGTTCCTCCAACAAAACAGCATAGCAGTTTTTCTATCATTAAAACAGCTGTGGCAAGTAAGACACAAGATCCAATCATCTCTCTACCTTCATCCTGGATAACAAAATAGTTCCACAGTTTAGTGCAAGCAGACTATCTCAATTAGAATAATGAGCGAGAATGGGGAGAGCACTTGGATTGAGGATTTATCGACTAGGAATAAAACAATTTTCAGCAGGTGACTTTTCATTGATTGCTCGAGCGAGAGGTTAAAAAATAGAATTTTAGAAGCCAAAGGACTTTGTACAGGCTTCCAAGGACAGGCACAGGCTTCTAAAGCAAGAAGAGAATAAAAACTGCACAGACTGCAAATAAAACTGCACAAGCAACTAAGACTAAAACTAAAACAAAAGACTGTACAGACAACAAAGAAAAGGAAAAGCAGGGAAGAAAATAAAAACTGTACAGGCAATAAAAGAAATAAACTAAAAGAACTGAAGCAAATAAAAATTATGAAGCTATGACAAAGCTAAACCGCAACAACAACTGAAATAAACTAAACGCAAATCGAAATAAAATAAACCGCAATCGCAATCAGTACATGACAACAAAGAAAAAGAAATGCAATAAAGAAAAGACTGTACGAGACTAAAATAAAAGCAAGCTAAAATAAAAAAGACAAAGAAAGGAAATAAAAAGCACCGACAAAAGAAATAAACTGCACAAGCTAAAACTGAAAAACAACTAAAGAAAACTGAAAAACTGCAACCGTACAGACATTTAAAAATAA
The DNA here is from genome assembly GCA_028583015.1 of Wollemia nobilis. Taxonomy (NCBI): domain Eukaryota; kingdom Viridiplantae; phylum Streptophyta; class Pinopsida; order Araucariales; family Araucariaceae; genus Wollemia; species Wollemia nobilis. Next base: position 4,877,427 of record JAQPPZ010016917.1, on the reverse strand, counting down.
AACTGCACTGACAAAGAAATAAAACTGAAAAACAAATAAATTAAAGCTGCAGAGCATTAAAATTAAGCTGAAGCAGATTAAAAGCGCACGAGACATTGAAATAAAAACTGCACCGACAAAGAAATAAAGCCGAAAAACTTCAAAGCTTATTTACAATGCATACATATGTTACAACTTCCCTTCATACTCAAAAAATGCGGCGGTTGGGAAAGCGAGAGAAATGGTGCTTTAAAAAATTTTGACCATGCAAGTAATTTAAAAAAAATTACCTTTCGAGTCCTGTTGACGAAATGCACTCCAGACCGTGCTTCAAAAATTTGCTATCTAGGAAAGACTTGGGTTTATTGTCTTCCCTGTCCCATTTGAAAAACAAATCTGCAACTCCTTCAAATTAAACAAATCATATAATAACAAATCATATGATAACATGTTTATGCTTCTAATTAAAGGGTTTGCAGAGTTCTTTCAAAAGGACTGAATGTAAAAAACCCCCAGGATCAAATACTTTAAAACCTTGACAGACCCAGACCACCACATTTTCAAAATGATGTGACAACTGAAAGAAATCATGTTTTATCTGTATGCCCTGGTTCTTAACAACTTGAACATTTTGTGGTTCCTGCACTGCTTCAATATCCAGGACTTCAATTTTTATCCCTCTAGCAGAGTGTTTACAATTTTCCTTTTCACCTGAGCCTTGCTTAGACTTAACCTCATCAATGTGCAATGTCCAAACATCATTGTTGTTATTGATTAGGGCTATAATTGTTCTCACCTTTTCAGTTGCCAAATCATAAACTCCAATATCTGCATCAACACAGTTTATAGCCTCCTCTTTGACATTATGTTCAAAGTTGCGAGGCTTATGTTGAGACAGGTTCATCAATTCCAAGTTGGTTGACCACATTCATATTTACCATCTTTTCCTCCTTTTCTTGAAATTCAACGGGTGGTCCAGAGTAAGCCTCAATCAAGTTAATGTTTTGTCCAACAATGCGAGGCGGGTTCATAGAGGGTGATGTCAGCTTTAAGTTCCCTCATATCCTCAATGATGCTATCCTCCTCAGTTACTTTCGCATAGTGAGATTGAATCTCACTTTCATCATCCTCTGATGAGGAAGGATCATTGTTAAGTTACGGACTCTCACATTTCAAGTCATAACTGTCCATTTTGAATTGTTGAAAATCTTGCATTTCATCCACAGAAGTCCGTACAAGACTTTCTGTCTCTTCGGGAAAAGTGACGAGAATCCGAAACCCCGGTTGTACTATTTTTGGGTGAACTAGAAAGATCAATATTTCTTTGATCTCTAGGGAAAATTTAACTCACCGGGGAAAAACTTCAGATTTGGGTGGTGCCGAGATCACAACTGTTCGGTTCAAGCACCTCCACTTTGAATTTGTCGAACTTTTCTCCGTATTTTGCACATGTTGAGTGGATGTCACAGTTAACGGAGTCTCCTTGGGTAGAGCATGACATGTTGGCATTAACTCATGATGTGGAATGGGAGTCTGGAACAGGCATGTTCTGTGTAACATAGGATATCAAAGGTCTGCTCAAAATTTGAGGCCCTAACTGTCTTTCAAGAATTAAGGCTTCTTTATAAGCCCCTGCCCGAGGTTGTAATATTAATGTCTCTCTTGAGGAAAATAGAGGTCACCGAATCCAATGCATTCTTGTAGATTTCTAAGGCCGGATTTGCATTTGGGATGTAATGGCCGATCATTCTACCGTAAGCTCTTTGGAACCTCATATTGAAAGACCTGACGGTTTCTCCCGACTCTCTCTTGATCCTTGGAAAATTGCTGATATAAAATGTTGGGATCTATCACTTCACCGAACCGTGATATAAAAGCTTTCTCTAGATCATCCCGACTAGTAATGGAATTCTTTGGTGAGGTTTAAAAACCGGTCATAAGCTCCCTCCTGGAGAGTGAACGGGAACAATCTGCAGGCAACATCTTCATCTTTGTATATTCAATAATCTTAAAGCATTTTTAAAAGCTAGCGAGATGTTCTTCTGCAGGTTCTTGTCCCATCATGTTTGTACCTGGGAGATACCTTTACGGACTTACGGCGAGGTCATGGGCTATACCCGGAATGTTCAAAGCGGTGGGGCCCAACCAATTTGCCATTAATACTTGGGCGACAGGTGATGTTCGATTTGTAATTGGATAACTGCAAGTGATGATAGAACTGTTCTTAACAAACCACTGAACTTAAGGCCTTCTCTGGCAATTTCAAAAACTGCACTGACAACTTTCAAAAACTGCACTGACAATTTACAAAACTGCACTGACAATTTAAAAACTGCACTGACAATTTAAAAACTGCACTGACAATTTAAAAACTGCAGCGACAATTTTAAAATCTGCACTGACAATTTAAAAACTGCATTGACAATTTAAAACGCATGCTTGACAATTTATAAAATTGTCCTGACAATTTATAAAATCGTATCGACAATTTATAAAGCTGTCTGGAGTTCATTGTGGGTCCTTCAAATGTTCTTTGTTATGCCCTTACAACACTTGAAGCCGAGTTCAGCCCTCCTTCTAGCGCCAATTAGGTGTTGGGCGAGGAGGAGGGGAAAATTAGCTACCGGACTTTGGATAAAATACGGTTTACAGTTCCACATACAGTCGGATTTCTCAACACAAGTGCACTAAGAACAGATGTTTGGCCCTCCTTCTAGCGCCAATTAGGTGTTGGTCCGGCTTTCATGCACACCCCGGGAAAAAAGGGATGAAGGCAAGGAAAGCTCCGGAGACACCCACGGGACTGATCCCACTCATCTTTAGGATCTAGCTGGTTATCCAAGGTGCGAGTTACAGAGTTGGGTCGAATGGCAATTCACTCTTTTCCACTTACGGAATAGATTTCGATATGGATCGCTCTGTTACCTTACGGGGGGTTCTGAACTTGTTCGGTAGTTGCAAAAGTTGTTGACAATCGATTTAACTTGAATTCTTGATCTAGCTCTCATGGGTCAGCGATTTAAATAAAAGGCAAATAAAGAAAATAAAAATGGATCATTCACGGTAAGCAAAGAGAGGGTAGGGTAAGGCGAGAAAGAGAAGTTTATCGGACTTTAATTGTAAAACTCTAAACTATCAATCTTATCTATGCTATCGACTTCACAACGAACAAATCCCGGAAGAAAGTGTCCAGTCGGTCTAAGATCACTTTCAACTAAGAGCACAAGGCGAGTGAAACGGATCTAGCGAGAAAATTATAAATCCAAGGGGCAGCTGGTTAAAATCGGTATCTTTCACCGCAGACCTAGCTCGCACTGATGAAGACAGAGCAATTAGAACAAACTTACACCTGAAATCTGTAATTTCCCCTAGCGAGACAATAGAACAAGCTGAAGCCTAACAGACATATTTAATCTTGACAATGGCGATTTACGACATATATCTAACAAACTTTAAATGGAACGGATAACAAAAGAAAATACACTTATCACAATCTGAACAAGATTAGGCTCCTAGCCATGCTATCACGAGAAAAGCTAAAGCACATCAACTCCAAGTCCGGAAACAAAGGATTTCACAAAATTTGCAAGAAATTGCTTATAAGCCTTTATTTCTAAGTCTCCGCCTCCTGCGATTACATTTAGAATTTGTATTTATAGACTCGGGACGAGACCACGATCTTTTCCAAAATATCTTGCTCAAACCCTAAATCTTATCGCACTTAAACCCTAGGACCCGGGTTTTACAATAAAAATCCATTTAAAAATCAAAGTCCGGATAGAACTTAACCCTTCGGCAAATCTGTGCAGTCAGCTGCCATAAATGGAGAAGATAAAATAAAATGCAACTTGCATTCATTCGCATCTGCAAATAAATGCTTCCGTTAATTCTGCTGGTGAGCCGGATGAGTCACCACTTCTCCATCAATTTGATCTCCGCAAATCCATCTCTGAGTTGAAATGGTCTCCATGCTATCAAGTCTGCAATAAATTTGTCGTTGAATGCTCTCACCGGCAGCTTCTCTCCTAGCATGGCGGTCCTTGACTAAATCCGCACTTTATCTTCGCCTTTATGGTCTTTCCCGGTTGTCCCGTAAGTGCCAGGTGGAATCCCGCATGAAAGACAAAAAGATGCATTAGATTAGCATTTTAATTAAATCGAAGCTTAAAACATTAAAAACAGATTAAATCCACAAAATAAGCTTGCATGTCGGCTTCGTTTGTCCCATTCACGCTTTGACACGTGTCGCTACCCCGGGAAGCCTTCTGTTTCCCGCCGGAATGCACTTTCAGGTCAACTATGACTTTCTCTCTCCTGCCGCGATTCTACGACATGTCGCGATTTCGCGACATGTCGCGAAATCGCGACCCTGCGAGCATCGGCAACTTCCTCCCTCGTCGGCCGCGAAAACGCGACATGTCGCGATTTCGCGACATGCCGCGAAATCGCGACCCTTCCTGGCCTCCGTACGCTTCTTGATTTTCAGCCGCGATTTTAGAACACGTCGCGATATCGCGACAGTTCCCTTACCTGCATGCGTTGACCGCGTTGACCGCGATTTTGGAACATGTTTCGACTTAGCCGATTTTTCATCCTGCAGCCCATTTTCTCTCTCCTGCCGCGAAAATACGACATGTCGCGATTTCGCGACATGTCGCAAAATCGCGCCCTCCGTACAGTTTGCTCTTCTCTCCCAAAAACTGTCGCGATTTCGCGACATGTCGCGAAATCGCGACCTTTATGGCACTTAGCCGCATTTTGACATACAGTAGCGATATCGCGACATTTCCCAAAAATGGAAGTGTCGCGATATCGCGACACTACCAAAAATGGAAAGTTTGATTTTTCAGGTGAATTTATGCAATCTGTTTTCCGGATTTTTCTCGGTAATGGTGCAAGATTTTCTTGTGCATGAATGATTCTAGCATGTAAAAAGTGAATTCTTGGATAACACAGCTAGAATGCAAGAAAAAGCACAACTTTAAAAAGGAGGCAAGCAAAATATGGATTTAAAACCTGAAAATGACCAAGAGGGTCCCTGCTCCAAAAATGGAAGTTCATAATTTTCTAAGGATGGAATCTCATTTTTCAGTGGGGGTGTGTTGCTTATCAACAGTATCTATCATCACTTCTAAGCCACTTGAAGAGCATAATGAAGGGCTCCTAGAGCAGACCAACACAGGTATGCAAGGGCATAACCCCATAGTTTTAGGTTATCTCGAGTTAGGAGATCTCTATAGCGATGATGGAGAGGATTCCACCTCCAAGATAAGTGGACAAAGTTATGATGTCGACAGCAAATCCTCAAACGACAATCAATCTGAGGAGGAAGCTGAGGGGGGCTATCTAAGGCCTTGGTATATGCATCACCTACTCCCTGAAAAGTTGGTAAATATTACCAAGGATATTCTTCCCAATATTTATCATTTGGGGGAAGAAGCAGAGCCAGTTTTCTTGGAAGCATCATACATACAGACTAATTATCTGATTTTTCAGATATGGATGACATCGACTAGGAAGTGAGATTCATGGGACCGCACCTGCCAGAGTGTCCCCCACATGTAGGGGTAAATGAAGTATTGTACTATGATAGTGATGAAGAGGATGAAATAGAGAGAGCCTATTTAGGGTCTCCTTACCTACGTCATTGCCATGCACCGTATACGGTTGATGACCCGCAAAGAGAAATCAATATTGACCCTCATATTAGGGGAATACCACCAAAATCTAATGTGATTTATCACATATTGTTTTCCCGTATACCTACCTACATGGAGCTCTGTGAGCTGAATGATACCATATTGCAACCAAAGCACAGATAGGATCCAGTAGTTTGCAGTTCTCATAGAGAAGACCCATTTGTGCCCATGCCATTAGAGCCAGATCTCGGGTATGAGAGTTGCATCGACGATGTAGAAGTTGGCCCATGCGGTCCTAGAGATCAATTCCATTCCATAAATATGGTATCCATTGATTTGACCACCCCAATCCGTAATCCAATGGATCTATCCAAACCGTTGTATCTCAATGAAGATGCTATCGACTAGGATCGCGCTGACTCACCCGTTGAGCCTGACTATTTCTTCCCTAAAGAAGAAATGTTACAACCATTTCATTTTGCATTAGGCTATGCATATGATGTCTATCATGCCAAAATTCTTCCAACGTGGAACCTATCAACCTAGTTTATGACATCCATTTGATTCTAATGCCTCATCAGCTTGAGGAGGGATTGTACATGTCAGTAGAGGAAACCTTCGAGGTGGATATTAGTAACAATCCCACCAATCCAAGGAAGGTTAAATTTAGAGAGAGTCTCACTCCCGATGAGCATGCCACACTCATCCCTCTACTAAAAGAGAGACCTAATATTTTTTCTTGGACATACAAGGATATGCTAGGTCTAGACCCAAAATTGGTTATGCATAACCTTTTGCTAGATCTGAAAAAGAATTTGGTCAAGCAAAAGCTTAGAAATATGCATCCAACAGTAGCCTTAATGGTGAAAGATGAGCTACAAAAGTTGTTGGATGTAGAATTTGTAATCTCCACCGACTATCCAGAATGGGTATCCAATATGGTGCACGTAGGAAAACCTGATGGAAGAATCCGTATTTGTACGGATTTTAGAGACCTAAATAAGGCAACAACCAAAGATTCATTTATGTTACCCACTATTGATGCTCTTGTAGATGCAACTACAGGTCACGAAATGTTGTTCTTAATGGATGATTTTTTTGGTTACAATAAAATTTGGATTAAACCCAAATACCAGCATAAAACTATCTTTATAACGCCATGGGGAAAATTTTGCTATAAAGTTATGCCATTTAGCCTCAAAAATGTTGGTGCCACATATAAGAGGGTCATGACATACATTTTTCATGACTACATGCATAAGATTCTAGAAGATTATATCGATGACTTATTGGCCAAGTCATTGTTGTGATAAGAGCATGTAGAGGTCCTAAGGAAGGTCTTCAATCGCTTGATAGAGCACAACATCAGATTGAATCCTAAGAAGTATGTATTTGGCGTAACTTTTGGTAAACTCTTAGGATTCATCATTTCTAAATGAGGGATCGAAGTCAACCCAACGAAGGTCAAGGCTATCTTAGAAATGCGTCCTACCTCTAATATTAAAGATTTAAGAAGCCTTCAGGGAAAAGTAGCATCGATAAAGTGATTCATCACTCAATTATCAGATAAATGTTGACCGATGAATCGACTGCTACATAAGGGGGTCCCATTCAACTGGGATGAGGACTGTCAAGCAATTTTCACTGAAATAAAGCAATACCTGGTGATGCCACCAGTGCTAGCTCCACCAAGGCCAGAGGTGCCTTTTCTACTATATATAGCTAACTAACTTTGCACTGGAACCATGTTATCCCAAAATAACATGAAAGGTAAAGAATATGCCATATATTATATTAGTCAAACCTTGGTGAGCTATGAGATCGGGTATGTATATGTGGAAAAATTGTGTTTAGCAGTAGTGTTCGCTACCAAGAAATTACGACACTATATGTTAAGTCATACAACATATGTTATATCCAAACAAAATCCTTTGCAATACATGATGAGTAAAATGTATCATAATACACGGATTGCAAAGTGGATCATGCTACTGAAAAAATTTGATCTGGAATTCATAAGCCAAAATTCCATTAAAGGATAAGTCATATCTGATCATCTGGCTGAGGCACCATTGTCAAATAGTAGGCCTCTGACCATTGAGCTTCTGAATGACGTAGTCTTCATTGTATCCAAAGCTCTCAAACCTGAAGAACCAGATAATAATGTTGACATGACTCTATTCTTTGATGGTTTGAAGTACGAGCAAGGGGGTGGTGCAAGAATGGTATTTTTCACACCACAAGGAGCTCCCATGCCCTTGTCATTTAAATTAGACTTTCCATGCACCAAGAACAATTTTGAGTACGAAGCCCTACTACTGGGCCTCCACAAAGCCATCACCATGAATATTAAAATATTAAACATATTTGGTGACTCCTTGCTCATAGTAAATCAGGTTAAGGGGCTCTTCCAGTGTTGATGTCCCGTATTGAAAGCTTACAAGGATGTTGTTGCTATATATCTGGCTAAATTAGAATGGTACGACATCAAGGTAATCCCTCATTCATCAAATAGGTTCCCATACACCATGGCCTCTTTGGAATCCTTAATACCTCATAATCCATTTTTTGATTTCACTACCATTCATGTTAAAACACTTCCACACCCTACTGCAGAACGCGAAGCCTTTGATAATAGAATGTCAATCAACATGATTAGCGTAGAACCAAAATTTGAATGGTTTTGTAGAGAAAAAGACTTTCCGAAGAAGGCACCCTAGGGTTCATTAACCTCTCAGAGTATTATGGGGAGTGGTACCACCATTCACCATAAGGTTGTTTCCAAGTCTACATTTGCAAAAGTAAATACACAGGGGGAGCAAGTCATCTTGGTAGTCAAAGTTGAGGCTTATCAAAATTGAATGTTGCAAATCCATGACTTCCTAAAGCTTGGTGTAATCCTAGAGGGATTGTCGCATGCTGCAAAATGCACATTTAAATATAAAGTGGTTAAATATGTCTTAGTAGGAGACATCTTGTACCGATGAGGTTACGATGGAGTTATCCTTCGTTTTCTAGAGCCCCAAGAGGCATCATGGGATATTTCACAAGCTCATGATGGTACATGCGATGGTCATTTTAGTGGCATGGCCATCATCAAGCAAATCCTTTGAATGGGCTACTATTGACCCACTATGGAGGAGTGCAATATGTATGTCAATAAATGCGTCAAATGTCAAAATCATGCTAATATTACGCACTTGCCATTGCAAGCCTTACAACCCATCCAAGCGGCTTTGCCATTTTCTCAGTGGGGATTAGATCTTATAGGCAATATCTCTCCTCCATAATCGGGTCGACATACATTTATTATCACGGCTACTGAGTATTTCATAAAGTGGGTGGAAGCAATACCCTTAACAACGATAACTGGATCTCGTATAGCAGAGTTTATACTGGAGCATATCATAAGTCATTTTGGGATTCCATAAAAAATAATATCGAATAATTGAACATCATTCAATAACAAAATTATGAGAGCTTTGATGTCTAAATATAGAATCAAGCACAATTTTACAACTTATTATCCGCAAGCAAACGGTAAAGCTGAGGCCTCAAACAGGACAGTGGTGGCCATATTGAAAAATATGGTCCAAGAAAACCACAAATATTGGCATATCCAACTGCCCCTTGCATTATGGGCTTATAGGACTAGCATTCGAACGCCCACTGGGGCAATGCTATTTTCACTAGTATATGGCATTGAGGCCATTATGCCCTTGGAATTGGAAATTCCAATGCTACACATCACATTGAAAGAGTTCATCGATGATGACACCACATGGCAAGCTCGATTGGATCAACTGACGTTACTTTATGAACATTGCATGAATGCCCTAGAGCATCTTTTAATTTATCAGGAGTGAATAAAATGAGCTTAAAATATCAAATTCCACCAGATAGACTTTGAATTTTGGGATCTTGTCTTGAAAGAGAACCAACAAAACTCTAAGTTACCGCCAGATATGTGAGATAAATTCATGGCTGATTGGATAGGACCCTATATAATATCTAAAAATATTGGTCGAGGTACCTATCACCTAACATCGCTAGGAGGTTTTGAAGAGCCTAAACCTCTAAAAATCATCCATATTAAGGTGTTCTATGCTTGAAAGTGTAGCAAAAGGCTCCAAGGGTTCCTAAAAACTGCTTGGTCATGTTAGTCAAAGGCTTCGAGGGTTTCTTTAAAACCGCTTGGTCATCCCAAAAAGGCTCCAAGGGTTCCTGAAAACCGCTTGGTGATGTCAGTCAAAGGCCCTAAGGGTTTGCTCAAAACCACTCGGTCATCCCAAAAAGCTCAAAGTTTTCTTAAGAATCACTTGGTCAATCCTAAAATATCCAAAGGTGCCCATAATCCCTTTGGTCAACCCAAAAGCTCCAGGGGTTTTCTAAAAAATTGCTTGGTCACCCCTAAAGGCTCCAAAAGCATGTACTCATTGTTTGGTCAAATATAAGGCTCAAAAGTAAAAAAGAAATTAAAATCAATAAAATCCAAAAAAATTTGGTAAAGCATAAAATCCAAAAACATTTGAATTTGCATTATGCATTGTCATTTGCATTCACACATGCATTCACTACATCACATTGCATGTAGGCATTTCTCCATCCGTTGCATTCTTCTATAGAAGGGATTGTGTTTGTCAGTTTTACAAACAACACCACATTTGTGTTTCAATCATGTACTTTTGCATTTATCATAAGTCATCTTTCATGTGAGTAATTATGTTTTTCAACCCAATAAAATTGTTGCTATGAAGAATATACTAGGGTTTTACGATCATTCAACCATACCTAGTGGTCTGCTCAAGAGTTGATAGAAAGCTTGCTTTGCTTTTGCAGCTGAGGTCCAATTATTATAGCCCTTAGCATATCAAAATTTTGTCACTAACCAACAAATTAAACAATCATAACAAGGACTAGGGGAAGATGAAAGTCACGAAGCAGGACCGGGTATCCTGAGGTGAAAAGAGTTATTCTTGCTTATCTCCATGTGTCGACGATTTGGGAAATGTTGGCAATTGGCAAAAGGACATGTTAGTTCCCTATTCATAATCTCTTGCTTATGATAAAATGAGAAATATTCCAAAGTGATATCCCACATCAATCCTCAATATTTATACCCTAGATCGATATCATAGATCGACATCCCAGATTGATATCCCATATTGATATCATAGATCGATATCCTAGATCGATATTCCAAAAATAGTTCGCACTGTAACATAGCAATGGAGTATTTCCAGTGGGGAGGTATATTCTAATGGTCAGAATAATCCCTAGGATGAGCTTGATATTAAGTACCAAATCAAACAATCTTCTAAGTACCCGAACTACCCTTGTACAGACTGTCAATCTCTTGTACGACCTTCCACATATGCACTGTACGATCTGAGATCATACAGTGGTCAAGATGGTATGATATTGCACTCAAAAAAATTGACGGATGCTTTTTTGGAGGCTGTCATACACAGTTTTGTAATCATTCAAGCCAATTACCAAAACTGCCAAATTGGGTAAGTTTCTATCAATCGCCTATTTTACCAAATTGGGTAAGGATTCTGTGTATGATTTGTACGATGTACGATATATACGATACAAAGGTACAACAAGATAGTATTTGCAATGCTCTTCTGCTCCAATCTCTCTCTAAAAGGTTTTATAAGGTTTTAACAGTTCAAACAAGATGATTCCACACACAAGCAAAGCATCCAATTCGGGATTATAAGTGATTCCATTCAAGCAATTACACCCAAAAATTGTATAGTCTACTTCAATACATCCTTGAAAATGTCCTCATGCTCCTAGATAATTCTCCATGATTCCCACCAGTAGCAATATGCTCACAACCTGCAATGAAGCCTAAAACTAACATATGATAGTAAGGAAGAAACTCAATCACACAATAATCATCCATAATGCATCAACCATACACACAAGATCATACACTATCATCCACAATGTCTGTTCTTTATTATTAATGGTGATCAACTCAATACAATGTGAAAAATATATCTATACTATAGCAATAACTCAAAAATATGGCTAATTCTCCATCCTAGCAACTATGAACCAGTAAACTAGTAGCCAAACTCATAAATTCGAAAATGGGGCCTTACATAACGTTGCCCATGTTGTTACAAAGTGGTTCCTGAGACAATCCATTATTCACAACTATCCAATTAAAATTGAATATATTATTTTGTCATTTTCCTAAGTTTACACCTTAGGTTAGCAAATCCATGCGACATTTCATCTCGAAATTGCATTTCCTTTACATTTCAGTGAATTTTAGTTTGCCCTATACGATTTGCCATTGCTTTGTATGGTTTGCAACTTTAGTTGCATGGTCTTATGTATGATTTTCTCCCTACTGTATGGTTTCATAAAACTAGAGCAAATCATCTCCAAAACAGTCAAAACTTTAGCAAATATCTTATTCTTTCTCTGGGAGGTGGATTTGCTACCTACATCTGCCCTCCCCTTTATTTGAGTTGGCATCCTTGATGACTCATTATGCTTCTTCTGTAATATTTCTAGTCAAGCTACCTTAGCCTCCAAGTCCTTGACTTGGGTCTTGTACATTTCTTTCTCATTTTTTAGCTTGGCTGCGTAGCTCCCCATCTTTACGACTTTGGCTCCGTGAAGGTTAGCCTTTGCCTCGACGACTTTCACGAAGTCCATCATCTGTTTCTCTCGATAGGAGGCACTCTTTGATAACTTATATTTCCAATGAGCCTCTGCTCTAGTAGCCACTTGAATATCTTTGTTCTTCTCATCAATTGTCTTCAAGTGATGCTCGATGTCAGCTTTGAGAGCTCGTATCTAGTCTTCCTTCGTCCTTATTTGAGCCTGCTTGTCCAAGACCATCTCATTGAGCTTCTTGTCGTCCATCGTCAATTTCTCTATCTACTTGGCATGCATGGCTATTTGCTTATCTTTTTCAGCCAACTGAGCTGACACCTGCTCATCCTTTGCTTTAAGTTGTGCCTCCAACTCCTTGATCCTGTCTTCTGTCGTCTAAGTGATCTATCACTTCTCTTCCTCAAGCATTGTAATATTGGCTTTAGATTCTATTCTGAAACCTGACAGATCCTCCTCCAACTTCCTTATATTTTCTTCTACTACTGGCCTACTTTTCTATAGTTCTTCCTCCATTGCGACCAATTCCTTTTGAGTGGCTGTAGTCTCCTCTACTTGCGCCTCCTTGAGTTGATGGATTTCTGTCAACCCAACACTCAACCACTCTATCCAATGAGTCAAGAAGTTCAACTTCCATAGGGTAATGGACACACCTATGGCCACCTATCTATACTCCACATATTTCGTATTGGTTGGGCAGGTTGGATGACTCACTCTATCCAGGTAAATCCTTGGGTCCCTCCTATAGTTTGTGACCATCCCTTTTGGCAAGTATTTTCTTCCCAAAATCATTGTTACCTATTCCTTGGGTAACATCCATGTATTATATGCATGGATCTCTTCTATCTTCTTTATCTACTCTACACTAATCACCTATTATGTTATACACTCCAACTCGAGAGACACTTGATGTTCCCACAACATCAATTATCCTACATGGCCAATACAAAATGCCATTCTTGCACTATTCATTGCATGGCCTAATTTATTGAAGAAGTGCTCCACCTTATCCTCTACACCTCGTGCCTCCTCTTCCATCGTAATTATTTCAAACCATGGTATCTCTAAGAGATAACTGGATTGCATTCCCCATCATTCTTCCTCTGAATGAGTCCTCGATTTGTCTTCTTCTATAATGTGGCTAGAGCTTCCTCTAAGCTCTCTAAGTTCTCTCTCGATATCAATATTTTCTTGATGTGGAGACTATTTCTCTTGTTCCCCCTCCCCCTTGTTATCTACAGTGTTTATCAACTCTTCCTTAGATCACTGCTAGTACTATCCCTGAGCCTTATCTACTCCATATGAGCCTCCTTGTGGCTCCTTCGTATTGTCTCAACATTCCTCCTTGCCCTCTACTTGTTGCTATTCTACCACTCTTTCCTCCTGCAGCTTCTATGCATCCTCCATTATGACCTTTAGGGCAACAAGTGCTTCGCTTTCTTGTGGCACTTCCTTATTCGATACTTCATGTCTGCTAGAGCCTCCTGATACAAGTATGTATCGCGTCTTCTTCTTCGGCTTTGCTATTTATTCCTTTTGGGTAGTGGCCACTCCATCATGCCCTACCTCAAATTCTCTAAAGAAGTCAGAGGCATCCATATTCTCATATTGAGAGAAAATTTTTGATGAGCATACTATTTTCTCTGCCTTTACCCAATACACTTCATCCAGCTTCATCACTTTTGAATCTGACTCTTCTGTTCTTTGTACTTCGAGAGCTAGTTTTCCTACCATCCTCTCTATCTACCTTCTTGTCCTTATCTAAATTGTACTAATCTCCCTTTCTTTCTCGAGATATTGCTCCTGCTGCCTTCTAGCAAGTATCGATTGTTCCAATTTTGGCTCCAATCGTCTTGGGTATTTCCTTCGATGATGTACATCGACATCCTTCTCTAGAGAAGTATCTTCTTGAGCTTCACTCTTGTGTCACTCACTCCATGTCTGTGGTTTCTCTAGAGTCACCTTGGCTATGGGTACATTCTTTACCCATTTTAGTATAGTTGGTTGATCTAGCCTAATCTCCCTAGGCTGCATCAACCCTGGGAACTACATTCTCGCTTTCGTAACTACATTCAAAAGCAATCCTATAGCTTGAAATGCCATCCCAAAGTTCTTTGGTCACTTCATCAATGCTTCATGTATTCTTCACTCCAGATAGGTACCCCAGTCATATGAAATCCCCTGGGTAATACCTTCTACATACTGTGCCATCCACATTGGCATATCTATCTTGTTAGACTCCTTTGTATTTTGATTATTCCAAAGGTCTACTACAATTGGAATCTCTTCATTATGTAGCTTACACCACCATGTGGCCTTAAACATGCTCAAGATGAACAACATCATCAACATGATGGGTAACACCCCTATCCACCTATGATGGGGGTCAAGGGGATGGGAACCCCCTTGTAGGTTCAAGGTACAATGTCCCTTGCAAGGTCGAGGGACAACGTACCTCATAGAGCCCTAAAACCTCAATAGAAAAATTGCTAAGACCATCACTGTCAAAGTCAAAAAAAAAATTTCCTTAGCACTTTGGGGTTCTTTACTCAACCTCCTTAAACAAATCCACATTGACTCTCTTTTACCTTGTCTTAACCACTTATGGAACACTTTGTATGGTTCTACTCTGTACGATTTCATATTGTATGATTTCCTATTACACAATATCACATTGTACAACTTGACTTGAAATCATACAATCTCTGCCAACCGTATGATCTCACCTAGCCACCATATAGTTACCTCTTGTAAAATTGTATAATCTCATTCTTCCTTAGGGAATTTTGAGTGTATTATGGGTTGTTCTATTTGGAAAACATCTTCCATAACAACATCTTCCATCAAAACATCCTCCATGTCAACATCTTCCATGATAACATCTTCTATGTCAACATCTTCCATGTCAACATATTTCATGTCATACCATATTCTGCATATTTTATTACTATGAGGAGTGTCACAAACTACATCACTAGTTAAAACCTTCCTCTTTACACCATTTTCCATCCTAATGGTTATGCAAGTTCCTACATGCCATGTGGGGTCTTCCTTACCCTCACCTGAAAACAATGGACATCTTTGCTTGTCTGATCTATTAGCCATCTTGGGAGAGTCGTCACTCTCACTAGAGGTCTCTTATGGAAAATTGATCGAATTCCTCCTTGGATGTGTCTTACTTCTGTTATCGTCGAAAGAATAAATTTGAGGTATCTTATTCTATCCCATCACTTGGTGACCAAATTCTTGTGCATCCTCACTCTACGACATTCTTCGCTGATGTGATGGAGATTGTCTTGGTCTATCTTCCTGAGTCCTCGCATCCTGTTGCCTTGGTGACTGACTCCCATTATATACACCCTCTCACAACCCCATTGTCACTTCCTCAGACCTTACCATCCAATCTTTGTCATCATGCACTTTCTCTTTACCACCCATCTCCTCTATGATCGGTGGGTTTTCCTCATCATCTTCTATCTCAATCAACAACGTCTCAAAGTCTCCTTCTTCAGATGTCCAAACTTAATCTATCTCTGGTTTGTGCGTACTCTAATCTGAGTTACTCATATTTCCTCTTTGAGCAATCCTTATGCTCCTTCTTACTGGAATGTTCTCTCATGGTTCTCTTCTCCCACGACTTTGTGTACTGGTGTCTGTCATAAGAAATCACCTCCAATTATTTCGTCAAATTTGACCCGTTTTAATAAAAATTCCAAATTCAATAAGGTAAAGACACCAAATTTAACATAGTGGTGGAGTATTTCTAGTGGGGAGGTATCTTTCGGTGGTCATAATAATCCCTAGGATGAGCTTTATCTTAAGTATAAAATCGAACAATCTTCCAAGTACCCGAACTACCCTCGTGCGGACTGTCAATCTCTTGTACGACCTTACACACATACATTGTACGATCTGAGATCATACAGTGGCCAATATGGTACGATATTGCACTAAAAAAAATTTATGGATGTTGTTTTGGAAGCTACCGTACACAGTTTTGTAATCGTTCAAGCCGATTACCAAAACTGCCAAATCGGGTAAGTTCCTATCAATCGCCTGTTTTACCAAATTGGGTAAGGATTTTGTGTATGATTTGTACGATGTGCGTATTGGGAACTATAGGAAATATATTATTATTTATGGTAATGAAATATATACAAATCTTAGGCTAGGAATAGCCTAACATGTTACCATGAATATAGGTAACAAACCAACAATAATAATACTAACAATAATATATGCCTAATAATAAAGTATTCGACCAACAATAGAAATGTTGATATCTAACATAGGGAGTAAAGAAACTAACCTAGGGTAGGAAATACTAACCAAAGAAGGTAATAACAATAGATTTACTATAGTAACTCTAACATCCCCCCTTATTACATTATTTGGGTAATAATATAACTACTAGCTATGCTAACATCCCCCCATACAACAATATTTGGGTAAAGTATATAACTGCCCCAATACAGTGAAAAAGAATAAGAGAAATGAAAGAATGGTGGCTCATGCTTTATCTTCAACTCTGGCTCTGGATCTCAGCATACCTCTGGATCTTTACTTCTGGGTCTATCTCTGGATCTGCCTGTGAATCTGCCTCTGGATCATTGTCTCTGGATCTGCCTGTAGATTTGCCTCTGGAACTTTGTCCCTAGGTCTATCTTTAGGTCTGTCTCTAGGTCATTATCTCTAGGACTGCCACTCGATCTGTCATTGGATTTTCCTTAGGGTATACCATAGGTTTTACCTTTTCGGTAGAAGCTATACAACATTTCTTTCATCATGGTCCATTGTGTGAGATCTGTCCATCCACAATCAATATGAACCTTGTTGGTTAATTTTACTTTGTACCAACATATTGAAGAAGAGTGATTCATACATCCACAAGAATCACAAGGATGTAATCTCCAACACTTAGCTGCAACATGTCCTATCTTTCCATAGTGACTGCAACAATGCTTTTTAGGATTTGTAGGAGATTTAGGTTTTACAAACATAGAATTACTGGTACTTGCATGTCCAGTATAGCCAAGGCCTTCATGCTTTGCCCTAACACTTAGCATTATTGGAGATTTAATGCCTTGTTCCTGTTTACCTAATCTCTCACCATTGAATCCCATTTTCTTCATCATTTTGGAACCAAATCCTTTGGTGTGTTTTTCAAAACACCCAATTTCATCATCTTCATCAATGCTTTTAACAATATTTCATTTTTCGCTATCGATGAGATTATGGAGCTCTTTTTGAGGAGGTTCAGTTGTTAAGTCACTAGTGTCACAAGCAAAATCTGCTACTGAAATGAGATCACTTGTGCTACAACTGATATCTACCATAGAAGGTATGAGGTCGCCTGTATCACAACAAGCATGTGCCACAATGGGCTGAAGGTCACTCGTGTCACAACAAGCATTTGCCACAATGGGTTGAAGGTCACTTGTGTCACAACAAGCGTTCGCCTTTAGGACCTCGCTTTCCTCACTAATGTCCCTTTTCTGTTGTGCTTTATCAAGAGCATAAAATGACATGAATATGTCCATTATAGCACCAATAGGGATTAGAACACCATTTTTCTACATGTCTCCACAAGACGCATAATCATTGATTATGGCATTTACACCACTCCTTAGTGTACGAAATGTGCCATCTTCATAATAATCTATCCCTTCCAGGTGTGGGGGAAAATATGGGCCTTTAACCAATTTTGCAACATCATCAGTTTGTTTTGGGATAGTTTTCTTCTTTGATCTACCCATTCTTAAGGTGTCGATATCTGCAAAAATGCACCTTTTATAATAAAATTTTGCAAAAAATAATTTGACTAAGGTGTCGGTCACTGCCGAAAATGCACCCTTATAAGTCTTCCCCCCTTTTGTTTGCAAAATTATAATGTATCCCCCCTTATTGCAAGAGAGGAGATGGAGGAAAAAAAATGTTATCCCCCCTTTTGTGCAAAAAAAATGCAACAATTCAACCTAAAAAAGGCTCTTACAAAGCTTGCCCCGTAGGCAGATTAGCACAAAATATCACCTAAAAAAAAACCCCCTGTGTGAAGTACTTCAAACAAAAAATTGCTATTTATGAAGTCTAAAAAACAGGAGTGGAGGTTGGATGATTTTATGCCTCTTTAATTGCTTTGATGGTGGAGAGTAAAAAATCTATCCCCTTTTCAAAATAAATTTGATCCCCTTTGCAAAAGAAATAAGTGCCCTTTCTTTTAATTTTAATTTGCAAAAAATTAAGTTTGATCAATATTTTAAATTAATAATTAAACAATTTTGATTAAAAAGAAAACATAAATTTAAAATAAATGATTTTTAATCAAAAAAATTAAATTATTAAAAAAAAAACTTAAATAAAATGCAAAAAATAAAATAAACCTTTGGGGGGGGTCGACGGGGTTTGAACCCCCGACCTCGAGCTTCCAAAGCTTGGCCGCTAACCAGCCGAGCTAGCTCCTCGGCTGGGATATAAAGGGCAGGGCCCTTTATTTACCTTGAAGCGGCGCCTCCCTTCTCTGGTGGCGCCCCTCCGATAGCAAACTAGCCTCCTCCTATTTTGGTATTCGACGTGCAAACCCTTCAAAATATTTTAATCAACTAGGCATGCAATACAAAAATCTCTACGGTATTTTAGAAATTAATTTGGATATTGCTTTGTTGATGATCGCAAGCACCAAATCATGGCTGCATCTCATGCAAACATCCATACGATGATGGTTTTACAAAATGGCTCTTTCTTAAGTGTTTGGCAATCTGCAAACGTGTTTGGTGACTTCACGCTGCAAGCTTGATACCATCAGAGTTCTACAGCGCTTAACAAGCATAGCTGCTGCAACGTTCTCTCACAATCCATGTCAGCTAGGTTAGATTCAGTCCACATAGTATCCACTTGTGTCTGTCTTGTCAATGATCGATTGGACCTTAGTTTGTCATCCCCTGGATCACCATGTCATGTGCAGTGTAGCAGTCACCATAGAGTTCATTAGGATCTGCATCCTTGTCCAAATCAGTTAGCCTACGACCAACCATCCAGCATGGATGCAGTGGGTCCGTCTAGAGTGTTGGTCCATGTGTAGGTTGACTGTGTCACCACGTCTGGTTACAATCGTCCCCTCTAGCAGTCCATTGATTATAGTCTGAATCAGATCTATATAGTCTCTCTAGGTTAGGATCTATGTTGGCTGTACGTAGGATGTTGTCAGGTCTTGTGTTTGGTCCAAGTTCAGTCAGCTAGCTAAAGCCTATAAAGATCGCCATGTTAAACAAAGCTCTCCAAATTCAGTTAGTTAGCTCTGACTCCAGGACAAGACCTCCTCCAAGATTCATAGGTTTCATTGAGTCGTAGCTCTGATACCATATTGGGCACTATATGCAATATATTATTATTGATGGTAATGAAATATATACAAAGCTTAGGCTAGGAATAGCCTAACGTGTTACCATGAATATAGGTAACAAACCAACAATAATAATACTAACAATAATATATGCCTAATAATAAAGTATTCGGCCAACAATAGAAATGTTGATATCTAACATAGGGAGTAAAGAAACTAACCTAGGGTAGGAAATACTAACCAAAGAAGGTAATAACAATAGATTTACTATAATAACTCTAACAGTGTGATCTGTACGATCAAAAGGTACAACAAGATAGTATTTACAATGCTCTTCTTCTACAATATCTCTTCGAAAGGTTTTGTAAGGTTTTAACAATCCAAAAAAGATGATTCCACACACAAGCAAAGCATACAATCCAGGATTATAAGTGATTTCGTTCAAGCAATTACGCCCAAAAATCACACAGTCTGCTTCAATACATCCTTGAAAATGTCCTCATGCTTCTAGATCATTCTCCATGATTCCCACCAGTAGTAATCTGCTCACAACCTGCAATGAAGCCTAAAACTAACATATGACAGTAAGGAAGAAACTTAATCACATAATAATCATCCACAATGCATCAACCATACACACAGGATCGTACAGTGTCATCCATAATGTATTTTATTTATTATTAATGGTGATCAACTCAGTACAATGTGGAAACTCTATCCATACTATAGCAATAACTCAGAAATATGGCTAACTCTCCATCCTAGCAACTATGAACCAATAAACTAGTAGCCAGACTCATAAATTTGAAAATGGGGCCTTATATAATGTTGCCCAGGCTGTTCCAAAGCGGTTCTTGAGACAATTCATTATTCACAACTTTCCAATTACAACTAAATACATTATTTTGGCATTTTCCTAAGTTTACACCTTAGGTTAGCAAATCCATGCAATATTTCATCCCGAAATTACATTTCCTTTACATTTCAGTGAATTTCGGTGCGTCTTGTATGATTTGCCACTACTCTATATAGTTTGCCACTTCAGTTGTATGGTCTTATGTATTATTTTATCCCTACTATATGGTTTCACAAAATTGGAGCAAATCATCTCCAAAACAGTAAAAACTTTAGCAAATCACTTATTCTTTCTCTGGGAGGTGGATTTGCTGCCTACACCCACTAAAGAAAAATTCCCAAAGGGAAGTTTCTAAAGAAAATTATCACATGTAAATGCCAAAAATTGAAGATCAAATGAAGATTAGAAAACAAGCTCAAGTGAAGATCACAAATCAAGTTCAAATCAAGATCAAATGAAGATCATAAATCAAAGTTCGAGTGGAGATCAAATGGAGATCAGAAATCCAGTTTGAAGAGAGATCAAATGAAGATCCAGAGACATTTCAAAGCCAAAAAAATAATATAATCCCTTGCTTCACTACACATATGAGAAAGTATCCCAAAAATTGAAGGATAGAAAGGAATGAGCTTGAATCCCTAGAATTGTTGGCACTATTGTACCTTACACATGATGATATGTCCAATACACTTGCTTTTTTTCTTATGTGTAGACCAATGTTTGAATGTGGAAGAGCTAGCTTTAGATATCCTACATTACCTAGTGGCTTAGTCCAACTAAAATCTGAACCTGGGATTGGATAAGTCATTTGTGGAACCCCTATCTTAGCAATGGGATGAAAGAATCCTGCCCGATATCGAGGAACGCTTGTGTCTTATCTTAATATATTCATGTGTACACACAAGGATAATGAACAGTTAGGGCCTATCCTAGCAAAAGCCTTATATCTCAGAAGTCTAGTATGGTTAGTATACAACTTTTGAGCAGTCCACTAGGGTGTTTGAATCTCATGGAAAACCCTTAAAAATATTTTCTAAAAGCAACAAAATATCAAAAGCTCATAAATCATTGTAGCACCCTAAAATTGGCACAGTAAACCTTAGCAAATAATTAAAATTACCTTAGTAATAATTCAAATTCAAATTTTAAACCCCAAAATCGCTCCCAAACCGCCTGCTACCCGTTTCCTCATTTTCCGTGCCATTTTTAGAGTTTGTTTCGTCCGTTGGATGATATCGTCTCCGATCAGACGATATCGCCTCAGATCGAATGATTTCGTCTGGAGCAGAACGTCCAGCCGATTTCGTCCCAAAACTGATTTTTCATAATTAGCTTCTGTTTCAACGGCGTCTCTAATCTGGGCAGAAGCGTGTCTGCGCCGTTAGAGACCTCCCCCATTGGAGATCTTCCAGATTAGGATGATCTCCAACCTCCTAACCTCCCTCCTAAGCCTATTTAAACCTTAGGACCCCCCTTGACATCCCCCTGGCTGAATTTTTCTGCACTTCGAGTTTACATGCATTAGAATATCCTAGACCATTGTTTGCCTTTGTATCTTTTCAAATTTTCTTGCAGGAACTTTGTTATTCTTCAGCTGGAGCAAGCTCAGATCGTCGTAGACGATCCTGTCCAATTCGAGACGATTTCGTACCAATCCGAGATGATTTCGACTACAGTCAACATTGGGGGCAATCAATGCCCTGAGTTTGCATTCTTTCTCCATTTTTTACTGTTTTGCTTTGCATTAGTTAAACTTATTATTATTTTGCATCCCGGAGTTCACCCATATAGTCTTAATGCATAATAAAATCATAAATTGTCATTAAATCATTGTAATGCACTCGTGTTTTTGTTTATTATTATCATTTTAACATTATTACTTGTCATTCTACATCATTGCCCTCTTTTGGCATAGCTGCATTTTCTGTATTTTGTATCTATTTCTCTGATTGCAGGTCTCTAACGAATTCATCTGACGAATTCGTCAGATCTCAGACGATCTTGTCAAATCGGAGATGATTCTGTCAAATTCCAGACGATCTTGACTGCTTCAAAAATTAGAACCTCCATCAGACATCCGAAACCAGGTATGGATCTCTTCACTTAATTATTCTCTGTGTTTTCTGTTTAAATCTATTTTCTGTCTTCATTTAATTTGCATTTTCATAATAGAACAACTTAGATTCATCTGGCCAAACCTAGGACTTGGATGTTTAAAGCTAAAACTGAACACATCAAACACATTCCCAACCTAGGCATGGAAACTACCACTAAACGTTTCCTGGTGAACCCCACCATCCATCGAAAAATCACCTTAATACCCCTCCCCCGAGAGGCGGGACCTTCAAAGGGCCTCTCAGTCCGAGGTATTGTCCCATCCTTTTCCCATCCTCCTTCCGGGCACGGATCCTTTAGCCTGAAGGTAAGGATGCGAAAAATTTGGAGCGATACATTTTGGTGAACCCGACGTGAATAACATAGGCATATTTCTGATTCAAAAATATAAAAAAACAAATATATATATATATATATATGTATACAAAAAAAAAGTAACAAAATCATCATTTCAAGTTTGTATGTTTTAGATTCAATTCTAAATAGTAGATACTAAATATTACTTTTAGAAGTACTAAAGAAACCATGAGTTTTTACTCAAATCAATATGAGCCCATCAGTAATGTTGGAAGAATTCAGCTAAATACATTTGTTGATTATGACCAACCTCATCCCTATTCAACACCACCTCCATCACACTTTTCTCATTTTTCATCCTTACCCCAACAGGACAATCCCTTTGCCAATCCTCTTCATAATGATATTATCTATTCTCCCATATATCCATATTATGTCTATCGATCCACATACAATCCTCCTCCACCCTTTCAATATTCTTCTTTCAATACAACACATCCATTTCAACAAGAAAATACTTATTCTTCCAATTCTACCATGCACTCACCTCATACTTCGCAATCTTCCTGTCATCATTCTACCCATAATAAAGAAAGTAGAGGTGAGAAACCATTAGGCCCTTTTATGACTGAATTCCTAAGGCACGTATCAAAAACCTCTCGAAAACCTTCATCACGTAAATTTACTAAGCTCAATCAACCAATGGATATAATTCTCAAGTATTTACTTGACACAAATAGGATTGAACTCCCTTCCATAAGACAACTTGATACCACATCAGATTGGTTTAAACCTGAGCTACATTGTGAATATCATAGAGTAGATGGACATATGACACAAAAATTGTAAAGATTTAAGATGTGCAATTCAAGATTTGATTGATGAGGGTCTTTTTAATATAAAGGAATTACAATCTACAACCGATTATAAATCTCCAGTAAACAATCAAACTCCTACACAACAAATACCAATAATCAATCAAGACATGGGGATCTCCCAAGAACCCCTATTCAATTATCAACAACAAGAAACCAATCAAATATTGCATGTTAATGTGTCCCATCATGATGATATTATTAATATTGTAACAAAAACTACAAATGAGCAACCTCAAGTTCAATCAACTCAATCTGATATTCAAGATATGGATTCCTCATTTGACCAACCTTCAAAACTATCTTTGGCTCTAGAGAATGATCCAAAATGGAATGTAAGCATAGAAAGCTCATCTTTAGAATCAAAATCTCAATCTGAAATCCACTTTGATAGCCAACAACAAGTGATTAATCCTCAAGCAAAGATATCCCTTTTAGAAGTATTACAAAGTTCTCATAAGGAAACTTTGTTCAAGATACCTAGCCAACAATTTGTTCCTCATCATATTTTCTCTAAGAACATAATTAATGGTGTAAACCCTCTTGAGGTTAACCATATTTCATTCTATGATGAGGAGATTCCTTCCTCTACTCCACAAGAAGACTACTATCTTTACATTACAGGATCTAGTAAAGAAACACTTGTTAAAACTATCATGGTAGATAATGGCTCCTCTCTTAATTTATGCACTTATCAATTATTCCAAAAACTCAAATTAAAGGAAGAAGATCTTAATGAATCAAATGTTATTATAAAATCTTTTAACAATGAAATTCAAGAATTTTTTTTTTTTTTTTTTTTTTTTTTTTCTTGCTTTTTTTTTTTTAATAAAATTTTCTTGCTTGAAGAATTTTAAGGTTGAACATCAAGTTCTATACATTCTCTATTGTCACAATTATCTTCTATCCATCACTTTTCTTCATCCATATATGATCATCCTTGTTTACCAAATAACACTCATGCATATCTTTCACATATACTCCCTCCATCTTATCAAGACTTGGAAGATAGTGATAAGAATGAAGAACCTTCTTATCCTTCTGACATTTTATTTTGTAATATGATCAATTTTACACATATAAAAGTAAAATCTTTTGCTACATTATTCTACATTATAACAAAGCTTTTGTTATCACTACCTTTTATTCATCACCTTTTGTTCTTACCTTCAACACAACCAAATTATCCTTCAAAACCTCCTTTGATTTTGAAGCAACCTTAGACATGCTATACTCAAATAACCTTGTATAGTGTATATAGATCATCTTGTATATACCACCAATTCCATCATCAAAAATTCATAAAAATATAAAATCAAAATATAAAAAAATAAAAACATCAAAATTATCAAAATCTTCAAAAACATTTGTTGTACATATTTATTGTACTTTTTAATTCTTGAAGTATTGCAGTTATATTTTCAAATTATTTTTGGATAAATTAGCATTTATTTGGAATCCCTCACTATCACAAACACAAAAATAAATATCTTGATTTTATCTGGCATGATTACTAATCTCTCTTATATCAAAGTCCACAAAATTTAATTAAATAAAGTTTGAGCATAGAGAATTGATCTTGTTATTTACTTAAACCAAGCATATCTTTTCACAATAAAATGATTATATTTGTAATGTCCATACTATGCTACATAGTAGAAGTGGTTTCTTGAGCGAAAAGTTTCCCCTGCTATCCTATCATGCACATGGTCTAGAATCTTTGAGAATTGACAAAAGGACAAGCTCACCCCTACCCGGAATAAAAATCCCTTGCTCTATGGCTAATCCGAGCAAGTATCCCTAGCATAGGAAGAAAAGAAAAGTTCAAGAAAAAGAGAAAAAGAAAAAAGTTATTTCAGCATTATCTCAAATATCAAGCCAAAATACAAAAGTACAAAAAAAAAAAGAAAAAAGAAAAAAAAAAAGAGCAAAAGAGAAAAGCAAAAGCAAAAGCAATAAAATCCCTTTCCCTACCCATTGAAAAGAAAAGAAGGGTTGATGAGCTTGAATCCCTGGAATTCTCAATTATTCGAAAACTGTGAGGTAAGCCCCATAACAGGTGGTTTGTGCCCAACCCGCTTGGCCTTGGGTAACTCCTAGCGTGGTGATATGTCTGTCACATTAGCGACCTTCTTTTGTACAGACCTATGTCTGCTTATGGATTAGCTAGCTCTTGATAACCCGACCTACATAGTAGTCCGGTATGGTTATATGCATCTAAATCATGGTTAATGAACACTTATTTGGTTCATTCAAATCACTTGTATCAAATTATCTTGCTCAAAACTGGGTAAATGAACAATGCAATTGCACACACATTTGTATTTGAGAGATTTTGTGTATCATTATGATAAATCAAGATTGGTAATGAACTCACATACGCACATGGGATTCCTTATAAATCTAACTTTTGTCTTTAAGATACTTTGAAATATTTTTGCAAATTGTTTGGAATAAATTCATTTTCTTCTTTGAAGAACAGTTGTTTAGTATAAAGACAACTACATGCATTATCAAAAATCAAAATCATTTTCAAAAACATGCAATCAAGTTACATTTATATATAACTTTTGACTTTCACGACGATGGTATAGTTCCAAAACCAAAATTGGAATTTTATGACTAGCGCAAGTCCTCATCTTCATATTTTTTGACTATTTTCAAAAATTAAAAATCAACCATGCAATAAAACAATCTATTTTCTTCTTTGGATTTCGCGATGATGGTATAAGTCTATACCTATAATTCTATGCCTAGCGCAAACCATTGTACCAATTTTATTTTCCATTTATTTAAAAGCATCAAAACATGTGACTTAAATCATTATGTTACACAATTATGCTTTAAAACAAACAAACACTTATTCTATTTCATGTCATTATGTCAAACTTCAACTTTGCAATGATGGTATAATTCCTAGGGAATTATTCAAAAATTTTATCACACTTAGGAATTTATGCCTAGCAAAAATCATTTTAAAATATTTCATGCATAATATTTTCATGGAAATCTGAAAACAAATCATCATCATCATCATCATTTGCATCATCACAACAAAGTCTTAAGACAGTCTCTTAAGCACTCTTTTACTTTTAGCAATATTTCTATACTGGGATTAGCTTGACGACCGAGTGAGCGGCGACTCCATGAAATGGTCTATAATAGCGACAATGTCCTTTGAAATTATTGTTAAAAGTCCCCTTTTATTTTTATCAAATTATCACATCACAAACAACCAATTTGTTTACATCAGATTATTTCATTTAAATTTTACAAGCATGACATTCAAACCATAATATTTCCAAACGACATAATTACATGAATCATCAAATCAAACAAATCAAAACATTAAAGCATCATACAAACACATAAGACAAGTCATATGATCAAAAATATCTCATCTATATATATATACAACAATATATACATCATCTCAAAACTGGATCGGTATGCCACAATCTATACCTCGGCATACTCAATCCCCTATCAATAATAATAAGCACTATGTATCAATCTGTGTAGTGCAATCTGTAGCAGCTAGCCTCGAGAACCCCTCGAGCTCTCAGCCTCATCTCCTCCCCCGCCTTGAGGTGGACGAGGTGGCCCCATCGTAGTCCGTGTGGTGCTATGAGTCCTGGACTCTGATCGTGATGATGTCCTCGATGACCTCATCATGACAGGCTCTGCAATATGGGCCGACAGCGGTAACCTCTGCCCTCTTGGCACCATATGGTGGTATAGTGTCTGATAGAATGTGACCCGGGCAATAGCCCATGCTAGGTCCCGAGTGCTCGCCCCTCCACCTTAGCTCCGAGGCATGCAACCTCATCCTGCAAGAGACTGCACCTGTGCCTGGAGACGGACAGTCTCCGCCCGGAGAGTAGCCATCTCACTACTCTCTCCTGTGTCCACACCCTTGCCCTTATCGAGCGATGGTGGCCTCTCTCTCCATGGAGAAGGGGGTCTCTCCTCCCTCCTCTCCCACTACCGTGGCCTCTGCTGAGCCTGTGGCCTCCTCTGCTCTCTCCCATCGTGACCCTGTGCCACCTCAATGGCCGCCTAGCACCGCCTCCCCATCCGATGCACAACTACATGAATCAGACCCTGAGCCCTCATCATCCGAGGAGGGCGGATGCCTATGTACCAGGCATCATAGTCGTCGGCTACCCCTACGTCATCCCCATCCATTGGCTGGATCGGGGCATCATCTACGTCCTGACTCTAGAAGCACTGCATATCTGGAGCCCCGCTAACTGTAGTGTTATCCCGGATGGTCCAGGAAAACTCGTAGTCTCTGAGAGATGGGATCCCTTGCTGTAGACCGAACTGCCTCAAAACTCGGTCGTAGCGGTGGAGCTCCACCTCTCCCCTCTCCATCCTCAGCCAACAGGTTCACCTAATGTGAGCCAGCTCCTGTCCATCCTCGGCCCACCCTGGATGATCTCTCCAAGGCCTCCAGGTGATCTGGTCGGAGACAAGGTCGTCAAGTAGTCTCCGGGACATTGGCAGATCTATCCATCATTGTGACCCTCTCCGGAGCCACCAGTAGAAAGCTCGGGGCCTCTCCCCATCAATCCCTATCAGTGGGAGCCCTACCGGCCTCCGCACCGTGATGTGCTCCCAGCACCAAACCTGTAGTAGTGATGTCATAACCAGACATCGACCGCCCTTGTATACGACCCCATGCAGGATCCTATACAATCGGCATAGTACAAAACTCCCCCAAGCAAACCTATACCCGTGGTCTCTCATGTCGCAGACCACATCTGTCAGTAGCCATGGTACTCTGCATCCACTCTGATGGCATAGCAGCAGACCACCTACCACCCCAACCAAAACCTGTGTCAGTCTAGATGCCCCAAGCATCTGGCGTAGCGACTCGATGTTCACTCCGCCCTTCTCCAGGGCGAAGCTCGGATCTCCGCATAGTCGCATCATCGCGTGGCCCTGATTGGCCGTGGGAGTTATTAGCCATCCTTGTATGGGGATCCTCAAAATCCTCCATACATCCTCCAGTGTGGGAGTCATCTCCCCTGTCGATAACCGAAAATAGGAAGAACCCGGATACCACCTCTCTGCTAGGGCTGTCAATAGCCCCATATCTGTAGAAACCTATGGCATATCTACCACATGCTGCAAGCCGACTTGAGCCAACTGATCTCGCTCTACCTGAGATAGAGCGGCCAAGTCATCCCTCAACCCGTCGTATTTCCATTCTCTGCTCTTTAATAATCCTCTCTGCAACATAAACAACAAAACAATAAAAATCATTAATCAAATAGTGATTAAAAATGCAAGTAACACAAGTTCAATTTGAGCAAATTCGTCTCCGATTTTGCAAGCCGAAATCGTCCCTTATTTGACGAAATCGTCCCCATTTCACCGATTTCGCCCCTGGACGAAATCGGCGATATCGAGACGATTTCGACGAAATCGAGACGATTTCGTCCCGACGACGTCGACGGCCCAAAAATGGCCGCGATGCTCAAAAATCATTTAAAATTAATCTAAAAAGCATAGAAAATCAAAATTAAAGCATTCTAAACTAAGTTTAGACTCTTACCCGTAGCCCGCGTCGGACCTCTGTCGATCTGTGCGCTTGTCTCGACCATTTTGTTTGCAGAGCTCCAGAAACCGAGAAAATGAAAATGAACAGTAACAATGAATTAGGGTTTTTCCCTATTTTTCTTAATTTTATTCAAAAACAATTAACAACATTTTAAAATTTTGCTTTTTCGCATTTTTACCTCAAACGTTCGATTTGGGTAAAAACACGGAGGGGGCACCATAGTAAGTTGTCGTACGATTCGACCAAGAATCGTCGCCTAAAAATGGGAATAATTTTTGCTTTCTCGTAGATCGAGAAGAACTCATCTTTAACGCATTTTCCTCGAAAAATTCGCTAAAGAGGGGGCAAAATGTAGCACCCTAAAATTGGCATAGTAAACCTTAGCAAATAATTAAAATTACCTTAGTAATAATTCAAATTCAAATTTTAAACCCCAAAACTGCTCCCAAACCGCCTGCTACCCGTTTCCTCATTTTTCATGCCATTTTTAGAGTTTGTTTCATCCGTTGGACGATATCGTCTCCGATCAGACGATATCGCCTCAGATCGGACGATTTCGTCTGGAGCAGAACGTCCAACCGATTTCGTCCCAAAACTGATTTTTCATAATTAGCTTTTGTTTCAACGACGTCTCTAATCTGGGCAGAAGCGTGTCTACGCCGTTAGAGACCTCCCCCGTTGGAGATCTTCCAGATTAGGATGATCTCCAACCTCCTAACCTCCCTCCTAAGCCTATTTAAACCTTAGGACCCCCCTTGACATCCCCCTGGCTGAATTTTTCTGCACTTCGAGTTTACATGCATTAGAATATCCTAGACCATTGTTTGCCTTTGTATCTTTTCGAATTTTCTTGCAGGAACTTTGTTATTCTTCAGCCGGAGCAAGCTCAGATCATCGTAGATGATCCTGTCCAATTCGAGATGATTTCGTACCAATCCGAGATGATTTCGATTGTAGTCAACATTGGGGGCAATCAATGCCCTGAGTTTGCATTCTTTCTCCATTTTTTACTGTTTTGCTTTGCATTAGTTAAACTTATTATTATTTTGCATCCCGGAGTTCACCCATATAGTCTTAATGCATAATAAAATCATAAATTGTCATTAAATCATTGTAATGCACTCGTGTTTTTGTTTATTATTATCATTTTAACATTATTATTGTCATTCTACATCATTGCCCTCTTTTGGCATAGCTGCATTTTCTGTATTTTGTATCTATTTCTCTGATTGCAGGTCTCGACGAATTCGACGAATTCGTCAGATCTCAGACGATCCTGTCAGATCGGAGACGATTCTGTCAAATTCCAGATGATCTTGACTGCTTCAAAAATCAGAACCTCCATCAGACATCCGAAACCAGGTATGGATCTCTTCACTTAATTATTCTCTGTGTTTTCTGTTTAAATCTATTTTCTGTCTTCATTTAATTTGCATTTTCATAATAGAACAACTTAGATTCATCTGGCCAAACCTAGGACTTGGATGTTTAAAGCTAAAACTGAACACATCAAACACATTCCCAACCTAGGCGTGGAAACTGCCACTAAACGTTTCCTGGTGAACCCCACCATCCGTCGAAAAATCACCTTAATACCCCTCCCCCGAGAGGCGGGACCTTCAAAGGGCCTCTCAGTCCGAGGTATTGTCCCATCCTTTTCCCATCCTCCTTTCGGGCACGGATCCTTTAGCCTGAAGGTAAGGATGCGAAAAATTTGGAGTGATACAATCATCAAACATAAAAGTCATTCAATAATCAAATTGTAAAGTATCAATTCATGATACATCATTACATTGAGCATAAAGTTTTGCGATATAGGGTAGATACCGTATGGATATCATAAACAATATTTAGATGACCACTGACTATATCATGCATATATATCAAATTGCAAAAGAATATATAATGACATATTATATCATTCGCATCATACAATTTCATATCATTGCATTTCATATATGGGTGATTAATTGATTAAATTCTTGTAATGAGGATCTTTCAATCACATTCATGATTTTTATACATTCTGTGGTGTCATCCATTAGATTGTTAAACACATGTAGCATTCATTCCTTATGTTTTAAGTGATTAAAGCATACATGTTCATTTACATTAGATTACCATTATGTAAATAATGCATTACATACATTGCATCAGCATATCGTGATAATGTCATAAAATTAAATGCATGCAATAAAGAAAAATTAAATATGCATTTAAGTAAACATCACATCCATATGCATCCATAATATATCGCACATCTAAGCATCTAGATCACTACATATTATCATCATCATAAATTAAATAGCTATCTAGTGTATTCCATCCATACATCACATAATATAGCATCAAATTAACATAAACATCTGCATCCATGTGCATAACATAAACAAAAAATATTAAACATATACAAGTACACATAATGAGCCAAAATGATCAAATCTCATATGTATATATATGTGTCAAAGAGTACATTAGGGTACATAAAAATGCTCACAGGCTACAATCATGTAGGTCCTCAAACCTCACACCAAAAATGTTATATACAAAAATGATATAGCCTATATCAAATGGAGACCCTAGCTCTGGCTTGATCCTCCTCCACTAGATCCCTCTCCACCTCCCTCAACCTAGTCTCTAGGAGCCTGCTCTACAGTTTGCTCTAGTGCCTAGTGAGGATCCTGTGTCTGGCATAATCCAAAGAGGCTCCGTACATGAGAACCTATCCCCTGACTCTTGTGCAAGCTAGCTCCATGCGTACTAGAGGACCTGTGTGTCCTCTCGGTCCTATGGGTTCGATGGCTTGAACTAGTAGAAGATTGTTCAATCTCTTTAGTCTTGGTCCGAGAGTTGCTCCTATGAGTACATGTGGTCTGGGTGTTCTTTGGAACCTCTCCACATATTAGTCTAATGTGATCCTCCAGTGTAGAGATGTGAGATACCCTCACAACTGATCGTGCATTTTCCTCCTCTAAGAGGGAAGTGAGTCGTCTAACCTCTACCATGGGATACAAAACTACAGGCAATAGGTGATATGGAGCTATAGGTGGTGCCATAACTACCTATGAGGATGAAGGAATAGCCCTTGAGTCCCTCAATAAATCCCTCTCCCTAGTCATCAGGTCCAACTGAGTCCGTGCTAAGTCATGCTCTATAGTAAGTCATTGAATCTCTATGTATGTTATGACAACTTGGGCCTTTAGGAGAGGCCTATCCTCCTCATACTCTAGACACTATCTCTACCCATGAGTGAGCTTCATCTTTGTTGTGGTGATGATAGTATCCCTATGTCGTAGCTGAGTCTGTAGCCTCCCAACCTGGCTCTATAAATCTACCACCTAGGCTAGCAACTACCCTACCTCACTATCTAGAGGCACCTCACCCTCATCTAGGGCCTCCTCATAGACCTCTACTAGTGGTGTATCCTATGTTGCAACCTATGCCCCCCATCCACCCTCATTCCATGGGTGCACATTGCGCCCCTGTGGATCAGCCTCTACCTCATCATCTACCCGATCAAGAGGACCAGATCCCTACCACTAAAGTAAGGACCACCAGGTATCATACACTAGGGTGGTCCCAGCCATAGCAACTCTAGACTCCTAGAAATCATCTATAGCATTGCCTAGAGGTGTAGGTTGCATCCACTGTAGATCCATATCTAGAACTAGACACCTATAGATAATAAGAAGCTCTAAAATATCTTGCACCATTCCTAACTATCGTAGGACCCATGAGATTAGTACTCAGGGACCTCGGTCTTGTGGCTGAGTAGCCATCTATCTCATCGAGCCTAGTGCAGCCACTTGCCAACCTCTAGCCATGTAGGGCAACCCATGTAGGGGCACCATTCAATGTCATCAGGTTTCAATGCTACAAATCGACTAATATAGCGCTCAATATCCCCTGCATGGGACCTACTCCAAAACCCCTCCTCCTTGTGAGGCCAACATGTTGCATAGCACTAGCGTGCGATAGGAATAGAAGTAATCTCCCAAGGTATATTTATAGGTCTCTCGATTCGGATATGCTTCCAACCCCAGATTTGTAGGAGTAGACTGCAGTTGATGCCTACTCAACTCCTATTGGTAATCTGATATAGCTCTCGATAGAGCTGGCATAGTAATGTGCTCCCCCAAGCTAGGAGTAGTGGTTGAGTCGTGGAGCTTCGGATGACCCTCCTGACACTGGCTAGAAGGTCCAAGGGATCCTCGCACCCAAGGAGTCTATAAGGACAATCTGCATAATCAGGTGAATGAAAACTGCCTCTCGAACATAGAAGACCTACTCCCCATACCAGTCTCCAACATGGTCGATCTTTCGTTGGGCCTATAGGCTTCGATCGTTGAAGATCTCATCAAAAATAGCTCCTCTACTCTGAAAGGTTGAAGAGGTGATGGCCTCGCTATCAATGGGGATCCTAAAGATCTTATAGACATCCTTGAGTGTGACGATCATTTCACCTGTCGATAAGTGAAATGTGTTGGTTCGAGCATTCTAGCTCCAGGTCAACGCAGTCATATAAGCTTGATATACCTTGATAGTGGATAGATCTAAAACATAGCCAAAGCCTACGACCCTAAACCATCCTTGCTCCTTGATAATCAATAGTGGTCGAAGAGTGTTAAGGAGCTCTAGCTCCCTAGCTCTAGAGGTTAGTCTCTACAAAGAGATATAGTATAAGGAAAAATCTAACTA
Organism: Wollemia nobilis; assembly: GCA_028583015.1. Classification (NCBI taxonomy): domain Eukaryota; kingdom Viridiplantae; phylum Streptophyta; class Pinopsida; order Araucariales; family Araucariaceae; genus Wollemia; species Wollemia nobilis. The sequence continues at coordinate 4,843,421 of JAQPPZ010016917.1, read as the reverse complement.
CAGGCTAATTAAATAGTTAAAAATGACCTAAAAAGAGATAGATTAAGCAAAAAATAGCTAACAATGCAAAATTATGCTAAGAATGATAAAAAAAATTAATAATACATCTCATAGGTGCAATAAATGGCATTAACTACCAATAAAATCACAAAAAAAAATTGAAAATTTTGAAAAAATTTCACAAAAAAGAGGAACCACAGGTCAATCCCGTGGTCCACACAATGGTTAATTTTTTGATCATTGTAATTTAAACCTAACTGCAACTGATACCTGTAGTTTCCAACCTGTCAAATGGGAGCCACAGCTGTCGAAAATGATCCTTTTCGGGTCTTTTCCTAGTCGATAAAACAAAAAAAATATATAATAAAAATTTAATCTAAAGCTAGCCTAACCTAGGGTGTGGTTCATTGCCAACAGTTTAATGTGATTGATTAACCAATTAATTAATTTTGTTTTTTTTATTGGTAATGAATGCAAGGAATTGGTTTTGAATTACCTTGCCCACACTGAGGCCTCAATTGGAAGAAGGTTGTCCGTGGTCTGCCATCCTGATGTGTGTAGGGTATTAGGTTTTAGTTTGCATCAAGTTTACTCTCACACCTCTCAAAGCTCTTCAAATTGCAATCATTATCAAGGAATAATGAGGAATTTTAAAAATAACAAATTTTTAAACCTTTTCCTATTTTCGTCGGACCACAACTGACACTCGTGGTCTTGGGATTAGGGTTTTTCGCTCGCGGGTCAGACCTACGGTTCCCAAAATTTGAAAATTCCAACCATCGCAAACTGTACCTATGGTTTGCAACTGGTATGAAAAATAGCAAAATCCCATCGTGGGAAGGTTTTAAATGATAAATCAATGTCCCCTAATGGATCAAATTTTAATACAAGCAATTAATTTGCAAATTTGGTGACGATCAAGCACTAGGATCCAATTAAAAATAAAATATCTAGCTGAGATTATAAAGTACATTCAATCGAGGTTTTTGCTTTGACAATACTTTCATGGAGCACCGTATCTCCCAGCCAAGTAAATAAATTCAATTCAAATTCAAAATTAACAAAAATATTTCAAAAAATCAAAAATCTAAATGCACCTCGTATTCAGTTATTTATTCTATACATTTGACGACTGTAGCGACTGACACTCCATGCAATCTAGAAATATGAGTAAATAACCATAAGGACATTTGGGGTAAAATTATCATCGTTGATCTGATATGCTTCTTTTCAATTCCGAAGAAGACCTTTGAGGCTGGACCGCTCCATGGAAATGATACATTTCATGTCATTTCCCCTATGACATCTTTTTAGCAAATCATCGACAAATTTATTCAACACAAAACTAATTGGATTTGTATCATTTCGATTCCATAAGAAGGTTATTGTAGCCCAACTGCTCCATGGGATAGAAATGTGCAATTACTTTTAACAGTTGTAATCATACATTGAACTAGGCTTAGCCAAGTAATTAAATGCTTGATTCTAAATCTGTTCAGATCATTCATTGTGGTCATGTGACCTCGTCGCTTCATACATTGTCATTACCCTCATCAAATCATCATTTGAGGGGGTAGTCATAATATCAAATCATAATCAAAATCAGCAAAAGATCCCTAAAATTGTAGATCCTTTGATCTTGTCAAAATTGCGTCTGTCCTTACGAATCATTGTCAACAGCTATCATAAGCTTACCCCTTTGCTTGGGGTAAATAGCAAATATGATAATTAGTTTTTAACTCTCATCCTTTCGGTTATATAGGCCTAACTCCTATTTTAGCGCCAAAGCTACTCGAATGTCTGATAACGAGTACAAACTCTTTTAAATTTAAGCCTCCAAAGAGTTAGAAGCAATAATTCCATGATGCGCGTCCTTTTATTGGACCTGGGGCATCTAATGTTGATCTGACTAATGATGAACATAGAACCTTTGACATTATTTTAGGTGGTGTATTTTTGCTCATGCATTGTTCAATCTCACAACGCATCTCAAAAGGGGTATATGTAGACACCTAAAATGTGTCATGTCAATGGCGACTACTCATATGGACATGCTACAAGACCATATGGAAGATCTTGGGCAGACTCCAACATAGAGAAGTGGTTTTAATCACTCAATTTTAGCTCCTTAGACTAATCATTTTGAACCGTAGTTGAGGCTTGTGGTCCACAGTATGAACCGCGGCTCACACCTACGGTTTACAGTCTGAATCACAGCTATCACTTGTAGTCTTAACTGAAGTTCAGTTGGCCTTCATCCAATCCAAATCAGTTTGAATGACCATTTGATATATAAGAAGGTGGTTAAAGGATGGAAGCTTCCAATCCAACTGTCCTAACCACCCCTTCTTGTTCTTGGCTTCTCCATGAAGCCACCCCTAGCCCTTGGGTAGTCCTACAAGTACCCCTCAGAATTAGGGCAAACAATGAAGCAAGCATTGGAGATTATAGCATCGAATCCTTGTCGAATTATGAACTCACTTGAGTGCACTAAGAGAGAGATTTGTTGCTATCACTTTGCCAACCTAAGCATCATGACAAATTATGCCATGGATGCCCTAAGGATCTAGAACACCAAGAAACATCAATTTGGGCAAATAGAGGCCCTATAGAGCAATTCAATTATCAAATTAGTTAACTCCACCCTAGAGCAGTTCGTGTCACCTCGAATGGCTTGAAACTCACATTTGCTCTTGAGAGGGATTTCATATGCTTTTCCTACTGTAACAAGAGTATCAAATTAGTATCCCTAAGAGGGACGTATTTGTAATTGGGATTGGCTTCATTAATGGAAATAAAGTGTTATTCTTTTTTATCATTTGTTGTCAATTTTGCAATGCATGCTTTTGTATCTTTTATTTCAATTACATAGTAGGAAGCATAGGTGTGAGGCCGTTTTGGTGGTCACATATTGTAAGTTTTATTCATGCTTGTACATGAGTGATTTTAACCATTTTACATCCATATTTGATATTATAAGTGAATGTTATTTCATTACTATACTGGCCTAGATATATATTTAATTATTCATATATATAATTATACTCTTAATAACATTTAAACCGTTAATATTATGGCTTCTTCATATTGAAACTTGTGATATCTTGTGGTAGTAAGGCTTAAAAGCTAGCAAACATAGGTATTTTCATTAAGGATCAACCTATCAAAGTATGTTGGTGGTAGTAGTTGATTTGGTTAGCGAGCATACTTTTGGAAATAAAAGGTTTTGAGTTTGAACTTTGTCAATGGAAGGATCTCATAATTTATTGTCTATGAATAAGAAGGCATGGAATAGGTCAAAATTGGGCAAGATCCATTTTCCTCAGCAAAAATAATTGGAATTTGGACAACAATATGTGTTTAAACCCTAACTAACCCAAAATAAAATCCATATGGGTGCTTTATTATTTATTTTAGAAGAGTAGAATGACTTACTCTCTTACATGAAAATCAACATGGCATATCAATATGACACAATTTTTTTTTATTACTTATGTGTATTGGACCAATCAAGAGAGGACAAGCACCAAGTCTACAATACATTAATGGAGCCCATGTGGCAAAAAAGGAATGGTCAATATCATTGAATGAATAGGAAATACATAGTAGGCTATGATTTGGTATCATTTTCCAAGGTTTGAGAATTTAATTTTTTATCTTTGAGGGATATTAGGGCAAAATTTTGAAGGCCATAACTTTTGCATATGGAAGTGTTTTGAGTTTTTTTTAATTGTACAAATTTTAAAGCTCTACATATTGGTTGCAAGCTTATGGAAATCTTGTGGATTATTCCTTAAGTCCTATTGTCCTAATTTGAAAGGATAAATTTATATTTATTATATGTAATTAGAATATTTGGCCTAAATTTTAGGGAGGTATAGATGGATTTATGATAGTTGCAATAGATTTTAAGTCTTTTGGAGTCTTGTATGAAAGGTATTTACGATGTGTTTTAGTCAATATATCTTGCTTTTTTGGGTTATTAATTTAGCTTATTCATGGAGATCTAATCCTTTAAGATCTCTTTCTTCTTCTATTTCCCATCCATGTACCCTTGAAAATTTATTACAACTCTTCTTTTAAGTAGGTTCATGTAAAGCCTCTTTTAGTGACTAAAATCCAATGGCCCAAGGGCAAGGGAAAGTCTTTAAATACGATGATGTATGCCATGAGTGAAAAAATTATGCCTTCAAGATGTACCTTGTGTGAATATGGAAGATTAAAGGAGCTTATCTTTAAAGGAGGTGGTGATATTCACTTTTCTTCTTCATTTAAAGTCCTAGTAATTTTTTTTATTAGATGTGTATAGGAGTTTCTAATATGGAATTGGTGACTATGGTCCAACCTAAGGGGACTCTTGTGCAGAATACATTTTTGTAGTAGCAAATTTTAGAATATGGGAAGGATCCAAATGATTTGACCTCAAAATGCAAAGGCCCACTAAAGCATCCATTATGGTGGGAGCTCTAACCACTACTAATGTATCATCTCCTTGGCCCTTCAATTTAAATTATGGGGAGGTGTTGAAATTATAATGTAATCCATGACCAAGGATGACTTTGTATAATGTAATGGATAGGCCTAAGGGCATTTCATCATGCAATGTATTAATTAATTGTAATATTTTATTGTGTATGCCCTATAGGCATGTGATTAACCTTACTATGGTTAAAACCTATTTATAACTTATAATTAACCTACATACCTCTTTTTATGTTGTCTTAGGTTAAAATTTAATATTATTTAAATACCTCCTTCCAATCCTCACTAATTATCAAAGTGTGTGAATGTAATCTATAAATTGTATAGTTTTATTTATGGTGCCTATGGGTGCCCCCAAATATTTATATCTCTTTTCCTTTATTTTCATCCTTTTTATGTTTTTTGTATAAGATTTAAGTGGATGGATTGCTTATGTTTATTTTTGGAAAATATTATAAATTTTGACTCTCATGTCTTGCTAGCTCCATCACATTTACCTCATGTTTATAGTGAGCATCATTCAGCTACTACCATACTATACCATGTCAATCATCTAACACCATGCATTAACAACCATTGATTTTTATCATTCAATGACAAGTATTAGGGTACATAGGAGATGTCATTGAATCAATAATCTCCTCAATATCACACCTTGGAAAAGATGACATTTATGAACTCATACAAAACATCCAATAAATAAGTTAATCTCCAACATGTAATATTTATTAGATAGTGCAAATTTGTATGCTAGATATTTAGCATATTGTCTTCTATCATTTAATGACACCTCTACGCAACTAACAAAATAATAAATTTAACACTTGATCTCATCCATAAGGTTTTTCATGATGCCAAAAACTAGTTTTTTCTTAATAAGATACAAGTCCTCACTGAAAAAAGTGACATCCTCCTCATCCTTGTAGAATAACTCTCAAGAGATACCCTCAAATATCCAATTGCAATTGACTTGATAGTGCTTGAAAATATGCAATAGCTTTTTATAGGGATATTTGTATTTCCTCTTATACTAGTGGTACTACATCTAGGATTTGAACTACGATGGCTCCATGCAATTATCCATGTCCAACATAACATCTCAAAGCCTCACACTTATGATTGAATTAAAACTTGTGTAGCATCTCAAATTCAACTACCTTCAAATAAGGCATCAAGAGAAATAAATGGAATTTACCATAATTTTTTCCACCACTTGCTGAGATGATTAAGTTTAGAGGACCTTCTTCTAATGATACTAGATGACCTTACATAGACAACCTCTCATACAATTATGTTCGATGATATTATGTGCAATGCTTGGTCTTCTATTGAATGGTCTTGTGTGGATCTAGATGGATTTATGTAGATGGCTCTTTTGATAACCTTGACAACCTATTCATGAGATGACCTAATCAACAATAGACAACCAAGTCAATTTGAACATATTCTAGACAACTCTATTAGTATAATTAGCTAACAATATTTAATTATATAATGTTCCAATTTTACTTAAGCAATGCATCACATCAAATATCCCTAATGCATGATGGTCAAGTCTTTGAGTTGGATGATATTCTTACATGATGGTCCTTTAATCATAAAATGACAATAAATCTCTTTAGATAATCGTCATAAGCTATGTGAAAAAATTTCCATCACGAGTAGGATGCAAGTAGAACAAACCATAAAATGCATAAGACAAAAATATTCCTTCCTTTTCACTCCTTTACATTGACAATTTTATATGCAAAAAAACAATACAACTTCTTTGTCTCATGAAGATGATGATAAGCCATTTGTAGCCTTAAATACCTCTAGTGCAACAAACGACTGATGAACATCTCCAATGCAATAATTCCTAGGCAACATAGCATCCCCATGCTTTCTTTAGCAAGTAGCTTATCATTCAACATGTAACTAGAGAAATTTGGGGAATCCTTGAACACATTTATAGAATAAACAATAAAAATAGATGATAAATATATTTTTCAAGTTCAACAGTAATGCATAATCTTCTCCATGTAGCATTCCAATCAATTCTCAGCCTCACAAATAAGAAAAAAGGACATCATAAGTCCTCAAATATTTTTAGCTATTATATTAGGCAAGAACCTACTTATATACACCTTACTTTTTGAAAAATTAATGCACAACACTCTCTAAAAAACTCCTACATCTCATTTACTAAGGTCAATTTGGCATGGAAGATTGACTTATTTAGGCCTCTTCAAAATACATGATCAATTAAATGACTCAAAATGATCAAGCAACAAAGAAGACTACATGTTGACTTGAGATCTACAAAACAAATAAATAAGAAAACTCTATAACTTTAGCATCCTCCAAAATTGATACCCATTTAGATATATTGCTCAGGTAACCTGCTCATAACCTGCTCTAATACCACATGTTAGGATCAGTATGGTATTGGATTATTATATTATCAAGAAATTGATACATATATAGATACAAGATTGAGTCAGTTATGTTTGAGTATTATAACAACCAATAACCAACTTATATGTATAGGTAAAACTTGTTAAAACTTCATCTAATGCACTTATTAGTGATGTAATAAACCTAACATTAAATCCTTATATTCTTGTTCTTTTTAATGTTTTAAAATTTATTGCAAATGGTAGTTTATTTCATTGTGTAATTTTGCGATATTTAGTTGGTTTTTCTTTTTTTTTAATGCATTGAGCAAAGCATATGTTGTTATTTTGATTTTGTATGAAATAAGATCCATGTTACTGAATCATATGAGGGCTATCATAGACCATTACTAAGTTGACATGATATAAGATCTAGGTTATGGATCATATTTATATTTAATTTTTTCTAAAGGTGAATTATTTTGATTAGAGAAAACAAAGGAAGTATACACGTTGGAATGATTTTTATGTTGACCACAACAAAAAAAGTTAGGGTTTATTTAAACAAGATTTAGAGGAGCATGAAAATAAAACAAGTTATAGAGTAAATAAAATCTACCTAATTTTTTCATTATATGTGTTTGGATCTCTTTCCATTATGAACATTTTGAAAAGAGTTGATATTAATACAATTGAAAAAAAATGAAAAAGAATTATGAATACTAAAAAAAAATTAAATTCTATTATAGTATAATTATTAATGCTTATGATAATCAATATGGTAGTGTCTACATTAATTCTTTATATTTATCATAAAAAATATATCTATACCTTGATTTCACCTTGTGTGGGGATTGAATATATTGAAAAGTAATGAAATAAGAAATTTATTTTCTCTTTCAAAGGAGAAATTTAAGTAAGTCTTCAAAATTTACAAGTGTTGGTCCTTGGTGTGAGAAAAACTAGTCTACTGTCTTTACTTCTAGGATTCATTTATAGATATGAATTATCTAAGTCTTGATTTTCTAAACATTTTTCATTTCATAACATTTAAGATGATAAGGAAAATGAAATATTAAACTTTTCTATTAATATCCTTCCAACTTTTTCTCTAAGGCTTATATGTTTATGTGTTTTTGTCCCATGTGAAACTTCTCACTTTTTCTTTTTTCCTTTTTTTCATGTCTTGCACATTATGAAAATACAAAGATTTTTTTTTTCTTTTTGTGGAGAGAAGATGAGTTCAGTACATTCATATTTTCTTTCCGCGATATTCTTACAAATCCATTTTTATATAAACATGAAATTTTAAATTTTGAATTCAATTTTTTAATAATTTTTATTAAATATTTGTAAACAATATATCTATTAATAATAAACTTTGATGTAGGAAAAAAATGTGTTAATAGCTTGGTTAAAGGATTTGCACATTAATAGAAGATTTATATTCAATAACAAAATTAAAACAAAAGATCTATTTCGGTCTATGGTAAAATGGAAATGTCCAGAAATTGTGTTTATCAAAATTAATTTTGATGGTGCTTCTAAAGGAAATTTAGGAAAAGCTGGTCGAGGTGGTGTTTTTAGAAATAGTGAAGATAAAATTATCTTCACTTATTCAAAATCATATAGAACTTCAAATAACAACTATGCAAAGGCTAGGGCACTTCTTAGAGGGATTAAAATTGCAACAGATTAAGAATGGAAATATATTTCAATTGAGGATTCACAAATTATCATCAATGCTATTAAAAAAATGGATGTGGAGACTGGATAAAAAATAGTATTATTGCTGATGTTCATTGTCTATTACTAGAGGCAATCTCCTAGCAGTGTGAGCATATTTATAGAGAAGGAAATCAAGTAGTAGATAAATTAGTGAATTACGGTGTTGATCTGTATCCCGGTGAATTTCAAATTTTAGAATGCAATTGGCCAAGTGAGATTTTATGTCTTAATCAAAATGATGTTAAGGAATTGATTGTGGAAACAACACTTTGAGGAAGTTAAAGAATATATTTAAGAGAAAAAAGAAATGAAAAAGTCATGATATAAATGTATGCTACAACAAATGTAATATTTTGGTATTGTGATAGGAGTAGCCTCCAATAAAAACCACATATAACCTATTTAAAAAATAATAATAAACTTTAATGTTAAATTTATCTTTATAAAACCCCATAAGGGGGGCGGATGTCCAAGGTTCAAATCTCGGCCCTCGTCGGACTGAACGCTTGTCCCTTTCCTGGTGCTTTCAGCGGCGTAAAAGGTTTAAAATGATTGTGGCATGGTGGTTATAGGGACGGATTGCGCGAAGATCTATGTGGTGGCTTATGGGGCGGACATCGCAGAATATTGTGGCGGCCATAAAAGCTGGACAACCTGCTCGGATTCGTGGCGGTTACCGATTCCACCATGTAAATTCAAAAAAAAAAAAAAAATTATCTTTATAAAAAAAAAACAATAAACTTAATTTCTTACAAACAAATTATATTAAATAAAAACTTTAATCATCACTAGACTCTATTAAAATTTTAAAAAATAAATGCTTAGTTAAATGAATATATTATTAAGTTTTAGATAATAAATGATAAACTTTTTAGTACACAATGTTTCATGCAATGAAAAAATAGGTTAGTACTATCCACCAAGGCTACAAAGTTAAGGCCTACATTATAGGCAACCTTTCATGCCCTATCTTTTAACAATAAAAATGTATAAGTAAAACTGTTAGCACATCACCAGCAAAGCTAAAAAAAGCTAAAGGTTGCATGAAACAAACCCCCAATTAGAATAAACTAAACAAGAGAACGCCAGATTGCATGAGACCCTCACGAATCATGTGGGAAACCGACTCCCAAACCCAAAAAAAATATCTCAAGAGTCAAGTGAGAAAACAAAGCAAATAGTACATGATTTGATATGTCATGTTGCTACTTGAATGAACAGAAAATGACATCCATGATTTAAATAGTCATAAAGGGTGTTTCGCCCATCTTTCTACAGTTACTATAAAAGAAAAGGTTGACACAGTAGGCTTATGAAGTGTTCTGATTGGCAAACACATGGAGGCACGGAAAAAAAAAAAGATTATGACATAGGAGACTAGATTCCGCTTCCGCCCCTAGAGATGCAAGAAGAAAGCATGGGATAAAAGCCAGCATGGAAAGTTGGTAGAGGATCTTTTCTTCCATAGTAAAATCCCACTTGCAGAGAAATGTAGTAACAAATCATGTTTCACAACTATGACAGTCGGTGATCTCAAAGACGAGACAAAAGATAAAAAGACTTGGTCAAATTCACCATCTGTGGTGCATGATTCCTTGTTGAAAATAAAACCAATATGAATTAACCTGCTCCAACAATTCAATTCGTCGTACCACCCTCTCCCTGACCGTTCTTTTTAACCTCGTAAAGTTTTGAGCTTCTGCGGCCTAGACAGACGCCCGGCAATTATTTAATGAAATGGTGCTTTCCTCAATTCGATTAGATAATGACCCATTCGTCTTTAAAATAGTAATATGGCTCCCTAGATTTTATCGTGGCGAAGCATCTTATTGATCTGTGTGCAGGGTCATACATTAGATTTGGTAGTGGGAATCAAAGTTGCCAATTTGTGGCATGTCTTTACTCTGGGAATCCCCTGGTCCTTACCCCCTGGGCAAAACGAACTGTTCATAGCTGGAAAATTGACTGAATCTGATTTCATGGTCAAACCAATTTAATTTCTCTGCTCCATGTGGTATCTGGAGAGACCTACCCCACACAAACAGACGCATAAATAAATATCAAGAGAACCGGCCAGGATGTTTATTGGGTTTAAATTTGGTTTTGCCTTGAATTTTGTCTGGGTCTGTGATTTTATAATAAGTTCGTCCCAATTTCCCCCCCCCTCTTTTGGGGTTATGATGTTCGAGGAGGAATATTGTGTGTTGTTGAGTTCGATTTTGGAGATGGAAGACGGCAGGAGAGCGGGTGCTCAACCGTCGGAGGAGAAACCGGGCAGCAAGCGGTACAGAGGGGTGAGGCGGCGGGCGTGGGGGAAGTGGGTAGCCGAGATCCGAATGCCCAATTGCCGGGCGCGGGTGTGGCTGGGGTCCTACACCACGCCCGAGCAAGCCGCCCGGGCCTACGACACCGCCTCCTTCTGCCTCCGCGGGCCGTCCGGTTTCCTCAATTTCGCCGACCGTCCGCCCGCCGTGCCGTACCCGTGCCGCTTCTCCACCCGCGAGATCCAGGCCATTGCCGCGGCTGCCGCGGCCGAGTTCGCCGTAACGGCAGCTCCCACGCCTGTCACCGGTGGAGTCAATAATATTACCAATATTGCCCGACCGTTGCCCGCAGATTTGCCGAGCAATGCCGTGGCTAACGCAGCGTATTTTGCAGAGCGAAATGCCGTTTTCAATAATAGCAGTAGTGCCGGTGGTAGTGGGTATTCAGAGGTAGTGGCGATGTTGGAACGGGCTTCGTCGGAGATGACGCCCGGGTTGGGCTTTCCCAACCTGAACGACTCTCTCGACAATGTCATGGAGAATTTTCTCTACGAAGACACGCAGTGAGCTGCTGCGCTGTCTTTGCAATAAGCGTCTGTCAAAATTCCTGCAATGAGTGTTTCAGCCTGCATCAAAGTCTGAGCTGAGTATATAGATATAATTTGAATGTTTGATTTTGATTATTCACGCTGGATAGAGTTCGACTATATATTGGGCATTGAACTCTATTGGGCAAAGTCGAATATCGAGTCCTGGTGTTTTTGTCTGATAGAGTTTGACTATATATTGGGCATTGAACTCTATTGGGCAACGTCGAATATCGAGTCCTGGTGTTTTTGTCTGCCGTAAATTAAGGTCGGAAGTCTTTGAGTTCTAGGTTAGGGTAAACTAGTGTAGCTATGTAAACTCAAAAAGAGTCGGCTCCAATAAGTTACTGAATTGTTCCGTTCTCGCGTCTGTCTCTGTGAAATCTTTAATTGAAGAGTGAAATAGCTTCCTCGAGGTGGCCTTCTAGTATTCCATGAGTTTTGAAATCTTGAAGAGTGAAATGGGTTGAAAATAAAAGTGTTGAAAATTAATAAAATAAGAATTTGAACAAAAATTAATAGAGTAATGAATGGATGGTATTCAATTTCATTATAGTTATATGGTGAGTAATAAGTCGGTGGGATTCATTATGGTTAAATGGTCAGTGAGAGACCTGGCCACCATAAAGTCCAGGCTTTAAAATCCTCCATGCATGTGTATCTTTAAAAAAATATGCATTTCGAAAGCATAGATATAGCCATTAGCTGGTGCCATACACTCAGAAAATGACATTTTATAATTTAAAATGTTAGACTTCCAATCTATCTGAACTGTCAACGAGTCAGTGAGCTGTGCATGTGAAAGATATAAAAAACAAAACACTCTGAAACAAAATCCTGACTAGTTTTCAAGCTTGATGCTTAAGAAAAACACACACAGTGAAATTGCGTTGTATTGCAATTAAACAAAGGTGTCCACCCGCTTTGTGCAGCTAGGAAATTAAATATGTTAACTCCAATGATTAGTTTTCTAACGGTTAGCAGAATTATGCTGGGCTGTATGGACACCTCATTAAAGGAAGTCATTCAGCAGAAGACACCAAACAAAATAATTAGATGCCGTTATCCGAGGTAATATGATTTTAGGTTTATTTTAAGGAAATCAAACTTCAAATAATTAACAATTATATTCAATAAAAATTAGAAGTTGGGGAGTTATAAAAATCACAATTTGGGTGTAAGGTTATTCAAACTATTAATATTGTAAGGTTATTCAAATTATTAATATTGTAAATACCAGGTATAAGGTTAAAAACAAAACCAGCCTTTAAAAAGGCTAATAAACAATATAACTAAACAAAGCGCAAGATTACCTAAACGATCAATACTACCTGAGGCCAAAACTAACCCTTACCTAAACGATCAATACTACCTGAGGCCAAAACTAACCCTTAAAGGACGAATAAACAACATACCTATGCTCAACATACCTATGCTATAAGCACTAACAAAACAATAAGAGATCAATTTTTTAATTGAACGTTTAAAAAAATCTAATGAGATTGTTTTGGCTTAAACTTGGGTTTCTCAAAAAGAAATTTAAAGTCCTAAAGAGAACCTAAAGCTTTTGAGAAATTAAAGTTCTAAAGAGAACCTAAAGCTCAAATTACTACACTGCTTTAACCCAAACCATTGCGCTGTCCATTGTGTTGTTCAATGACAATTAGACAAAACAGACAAAAATTAACGTAAAACCAAATTCCAATCATAAATATGCTATCAAACTTGCATCCTCATACGAAAAAAAAAAGAAAGTACCAAGCCTAAAAGTAAAAGTAAAGCATATAGTGAAAGAACATAACGCTGCAATCAGATCAAAACTGGCAATTATGTATTTCTAAAAATCTCGACGAATGGTGTGTTATGTATCTGGAAATGATAAGGAATCCCGGCGTCGTCTTATTTTGCGTCCGCCGTTAGATGGAAAATCTCGACGAATGGTGTGTTATGTATCTGGAAATGATAAGGAATCCCGGGGTCGTCTTATTTTGCGTCCGCCGTTAGATGGAAAGAGAGTGATTTCTGTTGAAAGTTGAGATCTGTGCAGGCAATAGCAATTGATACTATGGAGAACCAAATGGATATTATGGAGAACCAATAGAACTAAAGTCCGCAGTTACATAAATCAATATAAGATCGGAGAAAGTGATTAAGACAACTCCGGGAAAAAGCTGATCTTTGTTGGCGTTCGCAGTGAAAGACATGTCAATATTTTATTTTTCGTATAGTTCGTGGCAACACATGGAAAGGAACAATTTATATTTAAAAGAATGTTTTTTAATTTTATTAGGTAAAAGTAAAGTTAATAAAACTTAAATAAATTAAAAATTGATCTAAGAAATCTAGCAACAAATACTAAACTGTTAGACAACACATAAATCTCCACATATTCACTACAGTCGTATTCCTAGGTGTTACTTGTGATGTTCTTAAACTAGTTAATCTGAAAGCTGGGGATTAAGCCACGGTCACTTGGTGCATGTTTCAAGAACTCGCTTGAGAGCTTTCGGCGATAACGAAATATGCCTCCCATCAACAGCCGTGAGTAGAGAATGCACTATTAAACAAAAAGATGGTGTCAAATTTCATTATGACAATTTGAATTTGGCCTTACTACCAATTTACCACTTTGAGCCGCTTTTTAGGTACGCCATAAGCTCTTCGCATAATCTTTCAATGACAGTATAGGACTCTAGTCACAACGTTATTATTATCATAAGGTGGGGAAAGATATTAGGATTCAGTTTTTTTAATAATTTAATTGGGTTTAATGATGATTGTTTTAAAATAATTTTAAAAATATATATTAAAATAAAGATTATTTATAAGTTGAGATGAGATTCCTCTTAGTTTTAGTTGGTAAGAATATTTGTTTACAATTTAAAAAGAAGATTGAGACTCCTCTTAGTTTTAGTTGGTAAGAATATTTGTTTACAACTTAAAAAGAAGATTTGTATTGGAGTCAAATCTCCTAAAATATATGTTTGCAATGGCTGCCCAAACTAGTTAAACATTAAATTTTTTCACCTACCTACTCCTCTCATCCTCAATAGCTATGCCATTGTACCATTGGATCCCTACCTTCTTCTCGGTACCCATATTAGCCAGGAAGTCTACCATTTTATTCAAAGCTCTATCCACATAAATTGAAATCACATCATCTAATTCCCTCCACAATTCCTTAATTTGGGTGATAAGAATCCTCAACCTCCATGTCTCCAAAGCAAAGATCCTCAAACAATCCAGATTTCCTACCAAGATTTGAGAATCTAATTCTATGATTGTCCTCATATAACCTTGTCTTACCACCCAAATAGAAGCGGATTTGATAGCTAAGGCTTCTACTTCATTGTTCGTGGCCCTGCCCAAGCCCTATAGTTCCCAATAGAGCAATGTCTCAACATGATTCCTGTAGACCACTCCAATTCCAACTCTACCTGGATTGCATTTTACAACTCCATAAATATTAATTTTAATCCATCCTTTTGGGGTGGTTTCCAACTAACTTTATCCCGCCCTTCTTGCACTTCAGCTTCCTTCTCCACCATTCCTATTTCAACCTAAATTTCATCTTTAGCATACATTACCATCGTTTCCATGACTTTGATCCAAATGACCTGCTAGACATCATCCAAGGATGAAAAGGTTTCTCTAAAAATTTTGTCATTTCTCTCCAACCACACTTGCCACCAAATAAAGTTTAATCCAAGATTCCATCCAATACGAAGAGCTTCAAATTTAAATCTACCCCTCTTCCATCTTTCCCAAATATTAATTAAATTCAAATCACCATTGACTCAGATTTTATAAGCTAAAAAATATTGCTCCTAGATCTGGTGCATGATCGAGCACTCAAACATCAAGTGGTAAAATGTTTCCTCGCTTTTGTAGCATAAAACACATTGGGATAGACCAATGATTCCCCTACATCTTAGATATTTAAAATTAAGAATTTTGTTGTGCATGAACTACCAGACAAAGAAGTTTACTTTCGACCAACCCTTGTACTACCAAATATTTCTCCAATCCTCAACCTGATATGCATGAGAAGAGGTTTTGAAAGGATCTTATCATATCCATCCTTCATTGTGTAGACTTCAAGGCTCCCATATCCCAAGTTAATCCATCCTCCTTGTCTTTACCGAGAAATCTTTTTGCCAAGATTTTAGTCATGATGGGTGTCAATTGCGAAGGGATTGGAATTGACTAATCATCCAACTTAAAATGCTTAAACCTATAATCCCCCAGTTGACTAGTGTTGAAATGACTTTCAATCTAGATCCAACCCCTGAGATCCTAACTTTAGAGCTTGCCATACTAAGGACCCATTACCATCCAAAGAAAAATGACTCACCTCATTCAAATTCACCTGTCCCAAATATTTACTATTTAAAACTTTATTGAATAAAGAAGTTGGCCGAGATCCTAAATTTAGAGCCTGCCACACTAAGGACCCATTACCATCCAAAGGGAAATGACTCACCTCATTCAAGTTCACCTATCCCAAATATTTACTAGTTAAAACTCTACTGAATAAAGAAGTTGGCTAGGAGATCCACCTCTAGTAAAGCTTTCTAGCCAAAGCTTTATTATTTAACTATGATCTCGTCAGTCCTAAACCTCCCTTTACCTTGGGCTGGCTTACTTTCTCAAAACCTACTAAGGCCCATTTCCTCTCTCCTTTTACTCTTGCCCATAAAAAATTTCTAGCCATTTTTTCCAACTCTTTCCATATGGTATGTAGGGTAGTAAGGATAGAAATTTTATAAATTGGCATGGCCTGAATGATTGACTACAAAAAATTAATCTACCCCCAAAGGTTAACCATTTGTGGGACCATTGGTTAATTCTTTCTTTGATACGATCCAAAATATTCCTCTAGATAGCTATATTTAGTTTTTCAAATGCAAAGGGACCCCTAAATATATCATTGGGAGAGAAGTCCTCGTGAATCCCAAGATCTCTAAAATTTTGTCCTAAAGCCTTTGATCAAGATTGAAGAAGACCACTTTGGATTTCTTATCATTGATGACTTGGTTTGTGGTCCTAAGGTAAACATTAAGAGTATCTCTAATCATTCTTTATTTCCTAAAGTTGCCTACTCCCACCAATCCTATGCCATCCACAAACTGTAGGTGATTCAAAACCTCCTCATTAAAAGTTTAAAATTTAAATTTTATAAAAGATAAAATTGTTTGAAATATTTTAATAATAAATTATATTTAATAAAAGGTTAATTTGAAGTTTGTAAAAACTATTTTTTTCAAAATATTTATGGGTTTTGAGGTATGAACTTTGGAATGATCTAGGGTTTTGTCACATCTAGGAATGGTTATATTTGCATCTCTCTTCAAATCTAGGAATGGAGTCTTTTCTTTTTTTTCCCACAATTTACTCTTCGAGCAAAGCACGATGATAAACATTTCCAAGGTTCTAAATGCCCATCCATACAAAGCAATTAAATCATAGAAATCCAATTCCAAAATTCCCTTTGTGGTGAAGTTGGATGAGGTTCTAGTTGTAGAGGCACCTTCAAACTTCATTCAACATATGATCTTGGCTCTTTCAAACAAGGCCTTGATCTACAAATTTGTAGGTATGTGCCCAACCTGAATACAATAGAGAAGTGGATAAGTAATTCCTAGGGTTCAAAAACTTCTAGTTTTGAGTTTATGATGACTGGTAAAGGCTATTTTTTTGTTACCTTTCCTTCATCTAAAAAAAGAGACTATTTTTCATGGTGTTCCATGGTTTTTGGGAATAAGCCCTTTGTATTTGACTCCCTAGACTCTTGGATTTGACCATCAGGAAGAGGAACCTAAAGAAGTTTCAATCTAGGTTCATCTCCCTTTCTTGCCCCTGCATTTGTGGAATAAACCCACTCTAGAGGTTATAGGAAACACAATAGGGAAATATGTAGATTGGGCCCCTCCCAAGGAAAACAATACCTCTTGTGCTCATATTTGTGTTAGAGTAAACTTGAAAAAAAGACTTTCAAAAAATATAAAAATCAAGGTCCTTGATTGGGTTTATACATAGTCATTGGATTATGAACATATCCCCTTCAAATGCATTACTTGTCACCAGTATTATCATTTTTCTATAAACTTCCATTCTAAGGCAAAACAAGTTGAGAAAGAAAAAGAAACTCATTTTCAAACTATTAAAAATAGAAAGCCTCATAGATCAAGAAGCCATAGAATGGCCATGCAAAGAAAACAAGATCCCCAAATATCTAATAGATTTTTTATCCTCACAATTGATGTAGAGGAGGAAATAGAGCCACAACTTAATAATGCATATCAAGACATAGCCATAGAAACAATGGCTAAACCTGTTAATGAACAAATAGCCCCTTAGGATACCCATTAAGAAAATTTGAACAAAATACCAAAGTCCTCTAATGGATTATTGTAGGTGAATTTCATTAAAGAATTAGATCAATTTGGTAAAGAAATAGAAGAGGAGGTTGTAGAAACTCAACATGTGGAAATAGTACTTCCAAAAGGTGCTCCAACAACCCATTTAGTAACAAGGGGTAGAAAGCATAATCAAGTGTTAAGGGAAGATCAAAACCAGAAGGATATTCAAAATAAATATCACTTCAGAAATATATCCAAATAAGTCCTCTAAAAAATGATAGTTCTTTCTTGGAATTACAATATTTTATATTTGATAATATTCTTTTTATCTATATTTCCTTATACAACATCTTAAAGTAGATATTTTGAAATTAAATATTAAAATAGAAATGGATAGTGTAGGCATCAAATCCACCTTCCAAAAGAAGAAGAAGTGATTAAAAGGATTTGCTCAATTTTGATAGTTTTGACACAAATGACAGTTTGCTCGAGTTTTGTAAATCGTACAGTGGGGAGAATACCGTATAGTAAGGGGAAAAACTATACAATTTGAATGGTAAATCATACAGGGCAATGGCAAATCGTACAGGGTGCACTGAAATTCACCCAAATGCAAGGGAAATGTAATTTCAAAGTGAAATAGTGCATAGATTTGCTAACTAAGGTGTTAAACTTAGTAAAAATACAATTTAATGTATTTAGTTGTATATGGGCAGTTTTAAATAACGTATTATCTTAGGAACCACTTTGGAATGGCTTGAGAAGCATTATATAAGGCCCCATTTTCAAAATTATAGGTGTGGTTGCTAGAGTTAAGAGATAGTACTTGTAGTTGTTGATTCTCTGAGTTATTGCAAGTACATTGATATATTTTTCCACATTGTAATCGAATATATAGACATCAATGAGCATAATTATGATTTTGGATGACTGTGTATGATCCTGGTAATGATGAATAGTGATTTGTGGATGCATATAATGTGTTTGTATTTTCTATTGATTGTTATAAATTAGTTTTATGCATTATTGCAATCCTATGTTAAAATATGGTACTGGTGAACTCTAGAGGATGATATACAAGCATGGAAGCAGCAAGGAATATGTATTGAATGATTTTGTATGATTTATGGACGTAATAAGACACCTAAGATCTCTCAACAGTATGGTTAAGATGTTTTGCCTATTGCGAAGATTGTATTGATTGGTCTATCAAACCCTTAAAAAACATCCTGAAGAGAGATTGGAGAAATAGAAAATCTATACTACCATTAGGCTATGTCGTTATTTCGTACAAATCTTACATTTTTCCTTACAAATTGTACAAAGCACTTTTACCCGATTTGGTAAAACAAATGATCGAGAGAAACTTACCCGATTTGGTAGTTTTGGAGAATCGACTTGATCGATTACAAAACTGTGTACAAAAGCCTCCAAAACAAAATCTATAAATTTTACTGTGTGCAATATCATACCATATTCGACATTGTACAAGGTGAGTATAGTTCGTACAAGGGTAGTTCAAGTGGGCATACGATCGTACGATTTGGTAAGTGAGTTGGGTTTAACCTATTGATCATTATTAGCTCTATAAAATACCTCCCCACTAAGAATACTCCACCCCTGTGCTACATTTGGCACCGTTGTCTTATTGAATCTGGCAATTTTTGTTAAAACGAGTCAAAAAGTCATGAAGATTGAATTTTGAGACTGGAGGTGAATGACGAACACCAATGCACGAAACCATGGGAGACGAGAAATAAGAGATAACATTCCAGTAAGAAGGAGCACAAGGATTTATCAAAGAGAAAAAACAAGTAACTCAGACCATAGTACTCAAGAACTAGAGATAGAGCAAGTTTGGAAATCCGAAGAAGGAGACTTTGAGGCATTGTTGATAGAGATAGAAGTCAAGGAAATAGAACCACCAAGCATAGAGGCAAGGGTTGACAAAGAAAAAGTGCAAGATGACGAAGAGTGGATGGTGAAACCTGAGAAAGTGATAGAAGAGTTGCAAGAGAGTGCGGAGGATGGGAGTCAGGCACCAGAGCAACAAGATGCGAGGTCTTAGGAGGATAGACCAAGATCATCTCTCTCATATCAGCAAAAGAGGTTGCAAAGTGAAGACACATAATAATTTAGTCGCTGAGTGGCAAGACAAAACAAGATATGTTGAATTGATACTTTTGACGACAATGGGAGTAAGACACCCCAAGGTGGAATCAGACAGAGATTCCAAAGAATACCTCAAGTGATAGTGACGAATATCCTAAGATGGCTAACATGGAAGCCAAACAAATATGTCCACCATTTTCAGGTGAGGGTAAGGAATACCCCACATGGCATATAGGGACTTGCATAACAATTTGGAGAGTAAATGGTGTAGAAAGACCTATGGATTGGGTAATCCTATTTCCTACTACCTTGAGAGGATTGGAAATTGATTGGTATTTGAAGAGAGAAAATGACATAGATTTTCAGACTTGGAATCAGATAAAGGAGAAATTCATCAAAGAATTTCAACCTCTAAAGGATGATGGAGATATTGTTACAAAACTTTGTGTGATGAAGCAAAAAGCTGATGAGGATGTGAAATCCTATAAACATAGACTAAAGCAATTAGTCGATAAGATGTAGATGTCATTGGCAGATGTTCTAGTAAAATTATGGTTCATAGATGGATTACTCCCAAAATATAAGAAAAATATGAAGGTAGTACCATCAGAAACATATGAAGAAGCGCTCAAGAATGCAAAGAATTTTGAAAGTGAATTAAAACAAATGTATACAAGAATTCTGTCTCATCCCAAGTTGAAGGAATCGGATAGTAAAGAAGATGACACTATACAGAGGATGGTAGCATCATTTCACAAGGATTTTGATAAATTCATGAAAGAAAAATAGGTTAAACCTAAGAGAAATGACATGTGGTGCACGAAATGCAAAACGGAGGGACATACAAATATGAAATGTCTGAGGAATGACTATTGTCATATTTTTAATGTGATGGGGCATGAGGTAACACTATGTATATATAATTCAAGAATACGCCCACAAGTATTGTCAATCCAAGACTAGGAAGAGAAACTGAAGACCCAAGGAAATGGGTAACAAGTGATAAGTGGTGGATACAAAAATAGCAGATGAGGTGGAAGATCGAACTAGGGTAATTGACAAGGAGTACAAAGTCATTTACAGTATGATTCGAAAGGAAGACCGATCATACAATGTTGTAATTGCCAAGAATGGGGGAATTTTGCAAAAAATTGTACTGCACCTTAGAGGTAAGATACACCGCAAACAAGCACTCCACATATGTATATGGTGTGGTCCGGGGAACCACAAAGAAGAAAATTATCCAAAATAGGCAAGTTCGAGTAACCCATAGAATGTTAGTTATTTTGACATCGAAGTTCCTCAAGTTAAGGAGGAAACTCAGGAAGTTTTAGACGTGATGAGAAATAATGCTAAGAAGGATAAGTATCCTGAGCCAGCGAAAGAAAAGCAATGTTGGCAAGCATCAAAGAAAATATTGCAAGAGGAATCTAAGAATATTAAACCAACAGAATCGAGAGTAGATAAGGAATCAAGAAAACCATTGGATCAGGAGGTAGTTGTGCAAAATTTTGCAGCATAGGTTTTGGATACCACGGTGGAAATTAAAGTATCCAACCTATTAGAATCTATTCCAACATTACAGAAGGTAATGATGGAAGAATTACAGCCATAGAACGTGATGGGAGTATAGAGCCAACCAATTCAAGAAGAGGAGCAGAAAGATTAATTTATGGACCCAACTGTATTGATGATTAATGTGAGAAAGAAACTTGCATTACTACATATGGAGATATTAGGACACAAATTGACACAAGTTATCGTGGATGGAGGATCCAGCATCAATGTGCTACCTGAGAGAACTTGGCTAGAACTCGGTTCTCCATCCCTATGGGTACCGAGCTTTCAGTTATATGATGCTGATAAGAATGGCATTGAGATAAAAGGAGTCTTAACAACACAATAAATAGTGATAGCTGAACAAGAATTTGTCTTGGATTTCGTTGTGATTACAATGCAAAAACTTGCATACGATGCCCTCTTTGGGAGAGGTTGGCTACGAGTAGCCAAAGTTAATCACAACTGGGGAAAGAATCAAATCACTTTTAAGAAGGGACAACATAAATACATGATTAATTTAGCCAATCAAAGAGTTAGTGAAGATATAGCTACAACCGATGAATCAAAAAATTCCTTAGAAGATGAAGGGCATGAACCTAATGGGGAAGGAATGTTGTACCTAGATGAATGTAGTGAAGATGAAGCTCGATCTGATAGCAGACTTCTTCATTAGAAAATGGAGGAGTATGAAATGTTTCAGCCTAACTACCTCTGTATTGAATTGTTAGCATATAGGTTAACATTAGGTGATTTTACTTTATTTGCCGACACTTTTACTATGGTCGGCATATAATGTTTAGCTTGTCAGCACTCTAGGTAGAAGGAGAGTTTCATTTTGCTTTGTATAAGCATCTTCTATGTTTGGCTTAGTGGTTAGTGGTTTTTCCTGCTTCTAAACTATATAAGCCTATGTATTTCTTGATTTAATTTAATTACTAAGTGATCTATTCTATATTTGGTATCAGAGCATTGGAGGGGTCGAAGCAATTGATCGGATCGAGGTGTGCTCGCAATCCGAGGAAGACCAGGTGGGCCGAGTGGTTCCCACTGGACGTTTGCTTGTCCATCGTAGACCGTGCGGTGACCAAGGATAGACTGGTCGTAACGTGGCCAAATCCTATCAGAGACCTAGGCGAACATAGACAAGGATGATGCTGGTGATGTGGACACCTGACATGACTAGCATAGCTTATCGGATGACACATGGCGACTAGCCACTAGACGAAGACCAAATGGACCTGACTCTAGACAAGGACAACACCAAGTGGCACGACTCAACTAGACTCGCTGACAGGCCTGAAGGCCGACGCACCTGACGTGGAAATATGCAACTAGACCTAAGGACAAGATGGGGGACTAAGACATGCGACCATGCCAGATGGGAAAAACCTCGACCAGCTAGGCCCCCAAAGCGTGGCATCCAAAGTTGCCACCCATCGACAAGGAGCATTGTCCTCTCGATAAAAGTCTCCCCAAGAGGAGACACCTCAATAGGTGAGGACTCACCTATTTAAATAGCTAAATAGTTGTTTTTCCATGCATGTGAAATAAAACAAACCTTAAAAAAACATACAGTTACCCAATCATCTCGACAGGCATCAAACTGGTGAGATAATTCCTATTTTTCATTATCAATCACGTCGTTAGATCTGTTTTTTGCAAATAGTGATCGATCTTAGATGAGTTTTTAGAGATTTTGGTCAAATTACTTTTGTATTTTTTGGCTTTAGATTTTCTTTGATCTTCTCCCTCAGTCATCTTTGGCCGTCATAGCAGCAGTAAAGTTTATTTTGTAGCCATTTAATGGAGGTTTAAATTGGAGAAATTATTGCTTAAAGGGGCCTACATGTGTCGTAGACTTCTTTGGAAACGTTTGTAGCTGGTGGCGAGTTTGCTGAAGCCATCTAGGAGTATTTTATTCGAAGGGATCCATTGAGCATGTGATGCTCACGAACGGAGGCCGAGCATGGAGAGGAGACCGAGCGGAGTCTGAGAGGAGGCCGAGTGTGGGGTTGAAAGGAAGTGCTAGGGTGGTGGCTCACAGAAGTGTCGCTCGTCGCTCATAGCTGCTAATTGGGTACGACCAAACCTTAAGTAAAGGGTTGTTACCCTTCATACCCATCGAGGCAGGTAGCTCGGTCGGTCATCGACCGAGCGCTAAGGCGCTAGTGACCAAGGGGTCGGGGGATCGAATCCCACCGAGTGGTAATATCAAATTTTTTTTAGTGGTAATTTTTTTTGCACATTTAATATTAATTTTATCATTTTTTTAATAATTTAATATTAATTTAATTAAAAAATCATTTTTTTTAAATTTTAAATGGTTTTTTAGTTAAAATTAAATTTTATTATTAATTAAAACTTTGATAAAATTTTATTTTTTGCAATTAAATAATTTACACAATTGCCTAAGAGGCAATCTTTGTAGATGATTTGCACAATTGCCTAAGAGGCAATCTTTGTAACAAGCCCAAAAAGGCTTTATAAGTGTTGATTTTCTGCTTTAAGGGGGATATTTTTTGCATCAAAGGGGGATAATTTTGCAGCCATTAATGATAAGGTCAAACGGAAGCTACTTTGTCCTACAATCTCTTCTAGCTAGAGAGACCCCTGAAGCATTTGATGAAAGGGTGCGAATATATGGTTTGAATACCATCTTCAGTCAGCTCCAAAATGTTGTAATAGCAAACCTAAGAGTACCTGACGCTGGTTACGATGGTGATTCCGAAGACAATAATTCTTTTGATAGCCAACCTGAGGAGTCAGTATCTATTGAAGTTGCACCACAGGAACCTGAAATCATTTATCTTAGTGACAGTGATTCTGTTGAGCTAGTGGAGCCAGAACCACATTCACCTGAAGTCATAATTGTTAGTGACGACAATGATTCTATTGCTGATAATTTTGTCAATGAAGTGATAGGTGAACCTATGGAGGTAGAACAAGATCTCTATGAGAGAATTGACCAAGTGAGATTTGATTTAAATCTGTAATTTTCTTTTGCAAAGCATAGTGCATTGTTTGTATTGAGGAATAAAAGAAGAGTATTTCTAGTTTATTTCCAAAAGTTATGGCATCAAATAATAATCTACCCATACCTGAGTTTAATGGGGTAGATTATGAGTATTGGTCCATCAATATGAGGACCTTACTCATTGGCAAAGGACTATGGGATATAGTCGAAGAAGGTTATGCAGAACCTTCAGATTGGACCACTTTGAGTGCAGCAGATAAGAAGACCAAAAAGGATGCCCAAAAGAGCAATTCTTCTGCCCTCTACCATCTCCAAGCAACTTTGGAGAAGAGCATCTTTCCAAGGATTGCTTCCTGTTTATCAGCCCAAGAAGCATGGAAATCCTTGAAGGAAAGTTATCAAGGTAGTGATCAGGTGAAGCAAGTGAGGCTTCAAACCTTGAAGAGGGATTTTGAAAACTTAAAAATGCAAAATGATGAACATGTTGGTGATTATTGCATTAGAGTGAAATCCATTGTAAACAAAATGCAAACCCTTGGAGATGACATCAAAACTGAAGTAGTGGTGAAGAAAGTGTTGAGGACACTTCTTCCCAAATGGAATCATATAGCTATCATTATTGAGGAGTCAAAAGATCTTTCTAGCCTATCTTTTGATGCTCTAATTGGTTCCTTGATGTCTCATGAAGAAATATTACAGGGTTCTCCTTCAACAAGCTATGGAGGTGATGACAAAGCTTTCTCATCCAATGAGGGTGCAGGAAGAGGCCAAGGAAGAGGCCAAGGAAGAGGACAAAGGAGAGGCAGAGGAAGAAGTAGCTCAAGAGGTGGAAATCAAGCAAGAGGTGGAAATCAAGCATGAGGTGGCAATCAAGGAAGAGGTGGCAATCAAGGAAGGAGTGGCAATCAAGGAAGAGGAGGTGACAAAACAAAGAAAGCTTGTTTCAATTGTGGCAAGCTTGGTCACTTTGCTAAATATTGTTGGTCCAAGACTTCTCAAGGTGGAAGAGGTCAATATGGCAACTATGGTGAAGAAGAAGGAACTTCAAATTTATTTCTTACTTATGGAAAATCAGATCAAAGTCTAAATGAATCTTGGATTTTGGATACTGGTTGTTCCAATCACATGAGTGGCAAAGAGGAGCTCTTTGCTACAATGGATTCCACCTACAAATCAAGAATCAAGTTGGGAGATGACAAAGCTCTACAAGTTGAAGGTATTGGAGCCATGGAGGTTCCAACAAAAGAAGGCACCAAGAAGGTAAATGACATCTATTACACCCCCAAACTCCAACATAACTTGCTTAGTGTTGGACAAATGATGGAGAAAAATTATAGGCTTGTTTTTTATGAAGGCAAATGTGTAATTTTTGATAAGAACAATTGTAATAGAGTTGTTACCCAAGTACCTATGACAAATAATAGGTTGTTTCCTCTTAAGTTTGGGGAACAAGGAGGTGCTCAACTTGCTAGTATTGCTATAGCAAATCCAAGTGTACTTTGGCACTTGAGATATGGTCATCTAAATTCTGCAAGCTTGAAATTGTTAACTTCTCAAGCTATGGTGTGTGGACTTCCAAAAGTTGATGAACACAAGGAGGTCTTGTGAAGGGTGTGCTTTGGGAAAGCACTCTAGATCCAAATTTCCAAGAGGACAAGCATGGAGAGCTAGCCATCCACTCCAATTGGTGCATTCGGACATTTGTGGTCCAATGCAAACCAAAAGCATTGGTAACAATTCTTACTTTCTCACTTTCATTGATGATTTCTCTAGGATGTGTTGGATCTATTTTTTGAAAACTAAAGATGAAGCTTTTGATTGTTTCATAGATTTCAAAAATAATGTAGAGAAACAAAGTGAGTTTGTTGTAAAATGTCTAAGGACTGATAGAGGAGGAGAGTATTCTTCAAATGCATTTCTAAAATATTGTAAATATTGTGGAATAAAAAGGCAATTCACAACTGCCTACACCCCACAACAAAATGGTGTGGCTGAAAGAAAGAACCACACTATAGTAGAAATGGCTAGATCAATGCTGCAAACTAAGCATCTAAGTAACATGTATTGGGTTGATGTTGTTAGAACTAGTGTTTACATTTTGAATAGGAGTCCTACTTCTAGTCTAGATGGGATCACTCCTTATGAAGGATGGTATGGCAAAAATCCAAATGTAAAACACTTTAAGGTTTTTGGTTGTCTTGCCTATGCCCACATTCCTGATGAGCAAAGAAAGAAACTTGACCCCAAAAGTCAAGCATGTATTTTTGTTGGATATTGTGAGTCTTCCAAAGCATATAGGCTCTACAATCCCAAAACACATAAAATTGTACTTTCCAGGGATGTAATTTTTGATGAAGGGGGAGAATGGGGTCATCAAAAACTTTTTGTTGATGATGGATCTCATGATGCAAGTTCCTCTCAAGTGCAAAGTGCACAAGTGCAGCCCAAAAATAGCAAAGGAAGTCCTCCAAGCCCAAGTATGAGTACTACTTCAAGTACAACTGATGCTACTCCAAGTCCTTCTCCACAAAGATCAGTAAGTTCTTCACCAATGGATATTGATTCTCCATCAAGAGGTAAAAGAACACTTCAGTACCATCCATATTACCAAATGTTGGATAAGAATTTCCAGAAAAGATACACTAGAAGTCAAGCTAGTGAAATGAATGCAGTTTTAAAAAGACTTGAAAATCTGCATATGTATGGTGATGATGACTCCCAAGAACCTAAGGGAGATGTAGTCAATTATGCTTTAATGACTAGTGTAGAGCTAGAGCCATCTAGCTATGAGAAAGCATGCACTCATGATGTATGGCAACAAGCCATGGAAGAGGAAATAACCTCTATAAAAAAGAATGATACTTGGGAGCTAGTGAAGCTTCCTAAGGGTAAAAAATGTGTTGGATGCAAATGGGTCTACAAGACCAAATTCAATGCTGATGGAAGCATTGAAAGACACAAGGCAAGACTTGTAGCAAAAGGCTTCACTCAAAAGTATGGGATTGACTATGAGGAGACCTTTGCTCCTGTTGCTAGATAGGAGACTATCAGATCAGTACTTTCCTTGGCTGCCCACAAAGGGTGGAAAATTCAGCACATGGATGTAAAGAGTGCCTTTCTCAATGGGTACTTGAATGAAGAGGTTTTTGTGCAACAACCTCAAGGTTTTAAAGAACAAGGTAAGGAGAACCTTGTCTACAAACTAAAAAAAGCACTATATGGCCTCAAGCAAGCACCAAGGGCATGGTACTCTCGCATTGATGGCTACTTTCAAGGAGTATGGATTCACTCGGAGCAAAAGTGAACCTACTCTCTACTACCTAAAGCAAGGTAAAGATATTCTCATTGTATGTTTATATGTGGATGATCTAATATTCATGGGTAGTAGTGACAAGATGAATAAGGAGTTCAAACACTCCATGATGAAAGAATTTGAAATGAAAGATCTAGGCTTAATGCATTACTTCCTAGGCATGGAAGTTCATCAAATAGATAAAGGGATCTTCATATGTCAACACAAATATGCTCAAGATATGATTAAGAAATTTTCCATGGAGCAATGCAAGCCTATTGCAACTCCAACGGGTCATGGGATCCAATTGAGCAAAGATGATGGAGCACCAAAAGTTGACATGACCACTTATAGGAGCATGGTTGGGAGTCTAATGTTCCTCACCAACACAAGGCCTGATATTCAGTATGTTGTTTCTCTTGTTTCAAGGTATATGGCTGATCCATCAGAACTTCACTTTCAAGCAACTAAGAGAATTCTGAGATATGTAAAGGGTACATTGGATTTTGGGATCCATTACCACAAATGTAATTCTATAAAATTAGTTGGCTTTAGTGATAGTGATTGGGGCAGCAATATAGATGATAGAAAATCTACTTCAAGGAATTGTTTTAGTCTTGGGTCAGGACTAATTACATGGAGTTCCAAAAAGTAGACTATTGTAGCATTGTCATCTACTGAGGTTGAGTATATAGCAATCACACATGCTAGTACTCAAGCTCTATGGTTGAGAAAAGTCCTTGAAGATATTGGAGAGCAAAAAAGTGGTCCTACAAGATTGTACTATGACAATATGAGTGCCATCCAATTGGCACATAATCCCATCCACCATAGCAGGTCAAAACACTTTGATATGAAGTATCACTTCATTCGAGACATGGTGGAGAAACAGGTAGTTGAGCTTCAACATTGCAGCACTTTGGATAACATGGTGGATATCTTCACCAAAGGAGTTGCTAAAGCTCAATATGTAAATCTGAGAGACTGTCTTGTCAGCCCTCTCAACTTTAAGGGGGAGAATGTTAGCATATAGGTTAACATTAGGTGATTTTACTTTATTTTCTGACACTTTTACTATGGTCGGCATATAATGTTTGGCTTGTCAGCACTCTAGGTAGAAGGAGAGTTTCATTTTGCTTTGTATAAGCATCTTCTATGTTTGGCTTAGTGGTTAGCGGCTTTTCCTGCTTCTAAACTATATAAGCCTATGTATTTCTTAATTTAATTTAATTACTAAGTGATATATTCTATACGAATCAGAGGAGATCAAGTAAAAACAAGACAAAAATAAGGTTAGAAAAGAACCTAAGAAGGAAGCAAAATAGAAATGGATATTTTCAAAAAGCTTTGCAAAGTATACAGTAGGAGATGCATAGATTGATACAAGACCAACACACCCCGATAACGTAGAGGAAGCTAAAAGTGAACTAGAAAATATCAAATATAAGGGAACTCGAATAGTGGACATCAATCTAGGAATGGAGGAGGAACCTAGGTTGATTCACTACGACGAAGATTGGAATCCGGTATTGAAGGCAACAACTTTTAAGATATTCTTGGAATACAAGGATGTCTTCGCATGGACATATAAGGACCTGAAAGGAATTCTACTAGAACTATGCGTCCACAAGATTACACTAATGCCTGGTGCTCAACCAGTAAGGAGGAGACCATATAGAATGAACCCAAAGTATGTTGCATTAGTGAATGCAGAGATAGAAAAGATGCTAGAAGTAGGGATTATATTCAGGGTGACAAACAGTGAATGGGTTTCACCTATAGTGATCACCTTGAAGAAGGAAGTGGACAATATCAAAATATGTGTGGACTTTAGGAGTTTAAACACTGTAATTATTAAGGATCCATTTCCCATTACCTTCATAGATTCTATCTTGGAAGAAGTTGCAGGACATGAGATCTATTCATTTTGGATGGATTCTCGAGATACAATCAAATCAACATCACTAAGGAGTATAAGTTGAAGACCACATTTGTTGTGGATAATGGCATCTATGCATATAATCAAATGTCATTTGGGCTCTGTAATGCCCTAGCTACATTTCAGTGTATCATACTGTATATATTTTATCATCTAGCAATGAGGAACTTCAAAGCATTTTTGGATGATTGGTCCATTTATGGGAAGATTAAGGATCATCTTCCTACCCTTAGTGAATGTATGAGTAGGTGCAAAAATGCATAGATATCATTAAACCCAGGGAAATTTTTTCTGATGGTACCATATGGGAAATTTTTAGGACACATTATGTACAGTGAAGGATTGAAGATAAATCTTGATAAGATTCGAGTGATATTACACATGGAGGAACCATTTGATGTGATTTAATTGAAGACCTTCCTTGGTTTGACAGGATACTATAGAAGGTTTATCAGGAATTATGCACATGTATCCTACCCATTAGATTCCTTAACGAAAAAGAATAATCCATTCAGATGGACAGAGGAACATCAAGGAGCCTTCAAGGATTTAAAGGCTAAGTTAGTGAGTAGCCAAATTTTTGTGTTTCCTAATTGGGATAAGGAATTCCATGTCCATGTTGATGCTTCAAATTTTGCAATTGGATGTGCTTTAGCACAAGAAGGATAGTTTAAGCTAGATTAGCCTATTTATTTTCTAGTTGTATTTTATCAAGGCAATATAGAAACTATAGTACAACATAAAGGGAGGCTTTGGGAATGGTATATGTCATTCAAAATTTTAGGCATTACCTAATGGTAAATCCCTTTGCTTTCTATGTCGATCACCAAGCACTGTTGTACTTGATAAACAAATCGGTGATCCAAGGATGAGTCAGCAGGTGGCTCGTCACCCTTTAGGATTTTGTATTCCAAGTAGTGGTGAGACCTAGTAAGAAGCATGTGATTGCATACCATTTGTCTCAAATACAATTAGGGGAGTCTGTAGGAACAAGAATTCCTGATGAATTTCTAGATGCACAATTATTCACCATCGATGTTATTCCATCATGGTACAATTTGGTTGGCCAATATCTATCCACAGGTGAGTTGCCACAAGAGATGCCAACAACCAAAAAGAATAAAATAATAATGAATTCAGCACCTTTCCAAATAATAGCAAGATTATTGTATAAAATGGGAAGTGATGGTATCTTACAAAGATGTGTAATGGATGAAGAATTCAAGGTGGCATTGAAATAAGCCCATGCAGGCTTAGCAGGAGGACATATGGGACCAGATTTGACTACTAGAAAAGTATTTCTAGCAGGGCTATAATGGCCCACATTGTATAATGATGCAAAGGAGCATGTGAAAGCATGCGATACTTGCCAAAGAGCAGGGAAGTCGATAAGAAGGGATTTTATGCCCTTCCATCCATCACAACCACAAGAGTTGTTTGAACAATGGGGATTGGAATTTGTAGAACCATTAAAAACATCTTGAAAGTGGAAGTGTAGATAAATAGTAGTAGCAATAGAATACCTGATAAAGTAGGTTGAAGCAAGAGCATTACCTGATATTCAGCCAAAAGTATAGTGAGATTTTTGTATGAGCAGGTAATCACAAGATTTGGTATTCCACTAAAAATAGTAAGTGATCGAGGGGGAAACTTTGTTAACAAGATTATCAAGACGCTGACAACAGAGTTCAAAATTTTACATTCATTTTCTAGTCCATACTACCCCAGAGCGAATGGGCAAGTGAAAGCGACAAATAAAGTCTTAGTATCTACTCTGTATAAAACCTGTGGAATAGATGGAGCAGACTAGGAGGAAAGGTTACCATCCATTTTGTGGACATATAGATCACCTTTTAAACCAACAACAGAACATACACCTTTCCAACTAATGTATGGATAAGAAGCAATGGTGCTAGTCGAATTCTTGATACCAATTTTGAGAGTCATGATAGATAATTGCTTGGGAGATCAAGAAAGTTTAGAGGAACGACTAATGAAACTGACCAAGTTAGAAAAAAGGGGAGTCATGGCACAGTGGGTGATTGAGATAGCTCAAAAAATATGAAATGTGTGGCATGACAAGCACTTGAAGAAGTTGGAACTTAGTCCTGGTGACTTAGTTCTAAAGTTTAATGGGAAGAGGGAAATCAAGATAGGTAAGTTGAAGATATTATGGCTTGGTCCTTATAAAGTAATTGAAATAATGAATAATGGAGTAGTTAAGTTGCAGAACTTGAATGAAACAGAGGCACCCAACACTGTAAATGGCTCAAATATGAAGCCTTATAAGGTACAATGTTTATTCATTGCTTTAGAATAAATTGAACAATGAATATGAGTGAAATATCAATATGAGGCTCACCGTGAGCTAGGTCCATCGCAGGAAGAACCTGATATGGGACTCGTACGCATATATGAAAAAGGAAAGGAGACACAACTAATAGTTGAATAACAAGAGTTGACTCCCCAAACTGGTGAAAGAAGAAGGATATGAGTACATGCCAGAAAGGCAAATGGGACCATACAAGAATAATAGGAGAGGGTTTCTCCAAAACCAAGTAGCGAGGAGATAACACTATTACCTAGAACTACGACTATGAGATACCCACAAGCAAAGCATAGGGAATTACCTCGGTAGAATGAACGACGAATAAAGATAGGGTTAATAGTGCATAATGAGGGTAGAGTGGACACGTACAAAAGGGAAATTCCAAAGGATGATAGGGATGAAACTGTAGATGAGAAATTAGTCAAACTTTCTCCATTGGCTCAGATTGGGCTATTACAACATAGGATGATATGTCAGGACTTAAAACTTAGTCTAAAGCTATAATCAGTATGCTTTAAGAAGAGAAGTGATAGATCTCTTAGATGGTAGAGGACATAATTAAGGAGTTGGAGACACAACTCAAAGTAAAATATAAGCAGATGACAGCTTAGTTGGCCAAAAAGAGTGAGCAAATGGCTACACAAGCCACGAAAATAGAGGATATGATGAAGGAAAATAAATGGTTGAATGATATGGTCCTAGAGAAGTAATCTTAGTTGAATATTAAATAAAACTAGGCTTGAGCCATGGAGGCATATATCGATCACCACATGCAAACCATTACTAAAAATAACAAAGAACTACAGACGATAGCTTGAGTAGAAGCTCACTGGAAGGAGAAGTTGAAGAAGAGTGCCTAAATTTCCAAATACAAGGGAAATGTAATTTCAAAGTGAAATGGCGCATAGATTTGCTAACTAAGGTGTTAAACTTAGTAAAAATCCAATTTAATGTATTTATTTGTATATGGGTAGTTTTAAATAGTGGATTGTCTTAGGAACCACTTTGGAATGGCCTGGGTAACATTATATAAGGCCCCATTTTCAAAATTATAGGTCTAGTGGCTAGAGTTAAGAGATAGTACTTGTAGTTGTTGATTCTCTGAGTTATTGCAAGTACATTGATATATTTTTCCACACTGTAATTGAATACATAGACATAAATGAGCATAATTACCATTTTTTATGACTATATATGATCCTGCTAATTATGAATAGTGATTTGTGGATGAATATGATGTGTTTTAATTTTCTATTGATTGTTATAGATTAATTTTATGCATTGTTGCAACCCTGTATTAAACTCTGGTACTCGTGAACTCTAGAGGATTATATAGAATCATGGTATTAGAAATGAAGATGTATTGAATGATGTTTTATAATTTTTGGATGTAATTAGACACCTAGGATCTCTCAACAACCCGGTTAAGATGTTTTGCGTATTGCGGAGATTGTATTGATTGGTCTATCAAACCATTACAAAACATCCCAGAGAGAGATTGGAGCAATGGAAAATCTAGACTAGCATCAGGCTATGTCATTATTTTGTACAAATCATACATTGTTTTCCTTACAAATTGTATAAAGCACTTTTACCCAATTTGGTAAAATAGACGATCAAGAGAAACTTACCCTATTTGGCAGTTTTGGGGAATCGACTTGATCGATTACAAAATTGTGTACAAAAACCTCTAGAACTGAATCTGTTAGTTTTTATGTGTGCAAGATCATACCATCTTCGACACTGTACAGTTTGATATCGTACAATGTAGGCATTGATGACCGTACAAGGTGAGTATAATTCATACAAGGGTAGTTCGAGTGGGCATATGACTGTACAATTTGGTAAGTGTGTTGGGTTTAACCTATTGATCATTCTTAGCTATGTAAAATACATCTCCACTAGGAATAATCCACCCTTGTGCTACAGATATCTAGAATTATCTTCTTTTTATAAAATTAAACAAGCGTAAACCTCTCTCACACATATCATTCTACTTTAGCATGAAGGTGAGATGGTTAATCTCACATGCACACTTTAGGTATATTATTCAGTTGGGGTTTTGAGAATGTTTCATTTTAAATTATTATCTAAATATAATAATAAATTATATTTATATAAAAATGTTTTATATAACCAAAAAATATTGAATTGATAGAGCTAACGGTAATAAAAAAAATAATCCAATTCATATTTTAGAAGCTATATATTTGCATAGAGTTGTTTGGTTTAGATAATATTTGTATCATTTTGTATAAAATTTGAAGAGCGTTGAAATTATTAATTATACGAAATAATCCAAGAAATATTGAGGGATGGAGATACGACCTTATGAAAATAGTTGTCTAAAAAAAGGGTAGTGTTAGGGTATTTTTTCTAGAAAAATATTTTATCTTTCAATAGCCATATCTTTACGAAGAGTTGTTCAATTTATATTATTCTTAGAACAATTTGTGCAAAATATGAAGAGATTTAAAGTGAATGGTTATTTGAAATAATTTGAGTAGTATTGAGGGAGATACGACCCTATGAAGTCATCCATTTAGAACAAGGGTTGTGATGGTTTTTTAAGTTGTGGGAAACGAAATTGTAGATATCTATTATCCAAGGTTTGGATGATGGGAGGAGAAATGGAGGTACAAGACATTAATGAGGAAGGATATTCTATTTGGGCACATAATTTTTTAGCTAAGTTTTATTCATCCCTTCATTATCATAGAAGTTCTACATGTATATTATCATAGGATTATTTTCAAATAATATAATTGTTAGAATATATTGGTAAATTTTAGTAGATATCGAGTTACAGTTTCCTACCCATAGACTAATTTATAGATAAATCCTTTGAATACATTGAATTTTAATCTTGACTCTCTCAAAATATCACAGGTCCCAATGTAGAAAAGCCAACAATATTATAGGTCGAAATATCAATTATCAAGAGTAGAATAATATATAAGCAATTATATATATATGGGTCAATATAATAATAAAATAACATTCACTTATAATATCAAATATGAATGTAAATGGCCAAAATCATTCATGTACATGCATGAAGAATACTTACAATATGAAAATTGCTCAAAATATATATACAAGCTTTATTATCAATGCTTGCTATGAGGTGATCAGTACAAAATGTTTTTCCTCTTTTTATCATGTTTTATTGTATGGAGCTGTCTCCATAATAAATACATAATAATGTGAATTTTCACATGCTTGACTATTTCTATCCATATGACAACTCCCATGACCTTGGCTTATCATATTACCACTTGTATACTAGACTCTTCACTCTCTTCTTACATGCATAATTGACTCTATAACACTTGCACACTTCTATATGACTCTTACTCTCCTACATGCACTCCTAATACAAGACACTTGTGCACATCCTTACATTACATATTTGTACACTTACATACATGACACTTGTGTATATTCTCTCAATACACACTTACACTCTTACTTACATGACACTTGTGCATATCCTTCACATTGCACTCTTACATGACACTTGCATAAAGAGGAAATATATTTACTAATCTAAACTGTAGACACAAACCTTAATCTATCACTATAGACACCTAAAAAGTGTCACATTTACAATGGTTAAAATATTTAATAAATTTTGCAATTATTTTAATTAATACATTGCAACCTTATAAATATTAAAGTTGACTATTCTATACCCTTTGACCATTTTTAGCACCTTCTTATGCCTAATTCACGGTCATCATGAGACCACCCTGCTATTTTTTTTTTTTAAAGCGAAAAACCCCTTGTGGAGCCTCCTTGGTCTAAGAGACCACGAACATGGGGTTTTACACCGTCAAAGTCACCCGGGGTTGCACCCGACCCTGCCCGCACCAACATTATCAATTGGATTTTGGATACCCAATTCAGCTTTTTGGTAGGGTGGAGATTTGAACCTGGGACCTCCCTTGGAGGATTGCCCTCTCCTCTCCAACTCACCTACAACACCTGGGTGACCACCTTGCTATTTTAACCTCAATTCACCTAACTCCGATTGAAATTAATTTCCCTCTCCTCCACATTACAAGCTCACTAATGCATTTGGGTGAGGATTCCCTCCACCTAAACACATTGATGAGAAATACCATTTTGGTGGGTGAGGAATCTCTCCAAAAAAGAGCATTAGTGAGGTATGTCATAATGTGTCATAGAACGTCATAGGGTGTCATAGCCCAAATAGAGAAAGTTGCACATTTGTCTAGCCAAGTGGGGAAACCTAATATTCCTCCCTTCCCTCACCCAAGCCACTTGTCCCTCATCCTCTTACCCCCTCATAAATCTCCTCCACCATTGGGAAATATTACAAATAGGCCCCAAATTTCACTTTCATGAGCACACAAAAATACTACCGAAACTCTACCATATTTTGCTTGAATCTTGTGTATTTTTGAGTTTATGAATATAGGTACCCCAATTTGGAGAGCTCAACAATGCCAACCATAGAGTCTATGATAAATAACCTTTCAAATTTTTAGCAACATATACCATAGATGACGTGAACCCACCTTGCTATCAATGCACACTTGGTGGGACCTTCGTCTCACTTTTATGATAAAGTAGGGTTCAGTGATACCCTATTTCAAGCAATAATATATTTCAAATCACATGGTGATTCTATTGAAGATATATATTCAAATCCATGATTGGTTGTTTTTATTTAAAATATTTGATAGGAGAACCTAATATTTGATTGGCATAAATCATTTGGTGACTCCTCCCTGAAGAGAGAGCTTCAAAATGCTAAAAAGGATCAATGGCCCAATGACATTTCCCTCTACAAAATGATACAGGTTATCTTAATGTCCAGTATATGCATAATATTACTAAGGCTACTTTGAAAACCTTACAAATATTTTATGGTACAGAAAAGACTGCCTATGAACATGTTAAGACGTGGCTTCCTTGGATACTATGCATAATATGACATTTGAAGATGTAATGCTCAAGATACTTTTTCTATCTCTAAAAGGGAAAGCATTGTGATGGTATAGTATATTAGAGGATCAAATAATATATACATGGGAATATTTATAAAAATCTCTCATTGATGCCTTCGATGACTTTGGAGACCTTTTCCTATTGCTCACTCATCTCTCATTTATTAAACAAGCACCCCTTGAAAAAAAAAATGAATTCAATATCTAATTCAAAAGGATGTGGAGAAGGATTACTCATGCGTTCCATCAATCCCCTACTCAATCATACTTATAATACATCCGTGCTTTCCATCATGACATAAGCCTTATTATTTAGAAATCTAGAGAAAGGAATTTCTTACAAATTTTCAAAGAATCCATTTGTGACAAGAATATATTGATTCAAATAAGAAAAATACCACCAAATGGAAACTCCTATCCCCTATTAAATTCATTTCCTACACCTTCTTATGGATATATCAATTAACACCTATACCAAGTTATAGAAGGATGTTATCCTACTAAGTATCAAGAACATATATGTTGAACAGAGCAAGATTTGAGAATGGAGATTCAGAGACTAGTTGATGAAATAAGGAATATGAGAAGATAGATCTCAGAGGATAGCAAAAAAAATATAAATGACTGGAAATATATGGTACATAAATTTTATCAACCTAATTATCTTCAAATAACAAACTCAAAAAAGGCATAACCACAGGATAGTAATAGGAAATGTGAAAGTGGTAAAACTTTGATTAAACATCTATCCCATAATGATGTTCATATTGAAGAGAAAGAAGGAGACTAGTTGGAGCAGGTAAGGAGTTACCATTTGATGTTTAACATAATGACATGTAATATAATACAAAACTATTAGTACTAGAAAAATTCAAGTCCGAAATTATCTCAACCTAGAGATTACAAAAATATTAATATTTGGCCTCCACTACCACAAGGTGATTGCTTGAATGATCAAATGCTTGTTTGTAGCCCTTCCCTAAATGGTCAAAAATTAATTCAAATGAGGTTAGAGACATGTAAAATGTTGTATTTTCCTACTACAACAGTTGAGTAGAGAGTCAAAATGATGAAACATTTTCACAAGTTTTCTAGAAATTCAACCTTAGTGTTTGAAGGAGAGCTTTTGGTATCAGATCAGGTGGACCTAATTAATGTTGCTATCAGAAAACTCCTAGGTATATACATCCACATAGGTTTCTCTCCCCTTTCTATATATTTTTTTAGAAAAGGGGATATTACATAACTACATAGTAGATTTGAAGGCTCAAGTTTTAATTATGCCAATAGAGATTTGTAGAGGTTT
The DNA here is from genome assembly GCA_028583015.1 of Wollemia nobilis. Classification (NCBI taxonomy): domain Eukaryota; kingdom Viridiplantae; phylum Streptophyta; class Pinopsida; order Araucariales; family Araucariaceae; genus Wollemia; species Wollemia nobilis. The sequence goes on along the minus strand of JAQPPZ010016917.1, from coordinate 4,805,135 downwards.
GGGTCTAAATCTAGATGTGCAGGAGTTAGAGATGTTTTATTTCAAAGGAAAGTAGTTTAAAATGGTAGGGATACTACATAGAGTACCAATGTTGATATGCGAATATCTAGACTTAGTTGTAATTCAATATATAGAAATTGTTGATGTACCTCCATTGTTTAGAGTGTGCCTATCCCAAAGTTTGTTGAGACAATTGGATGAATGTGTGACTTGAGTGCAAAACTAGATATGCATCTCATTGGCTAGAGATATCATCATGATACTTTTTACATTGAAAGCTACAAGAATTAATGGGTGGCCTCTTTCAAATAACCCACATGTAGTAAGAAGGATGTAAATTTTAGTAATCCATCAAGAGCACGTTCTACTCAACCTAAATCCAATTTTCATTTTTCTAGCCAAATACCCTGTAATGACTTGGTAACAAGGTTAGGGGATTGCAATCCTCTTTGTTGGGAGTTAGTCAAATATCATAGAATATGGATAATGGATGACATGAGATCCCAGAGAGAATAAAATATGTATTCGTCATACAGAAAGTTGATGTCTATTTGCAAATCCAGTGAAGCGGTACCAGATGCCTAGAATATAACCATCTCAAAACAAGAACTAGAAATAGAATGGGACTTTCTTGAGGTTGGTGGGATAATGGTATTACAGGTTCATGGAGTAGGTGTGTAAAATATCTCAAAAGCTAGGCATGAGCATACACATCATATTTTGTGTACATTTTCGGTATATATATGGTGATTAGCTATGTCATTATGAATAAGTAGGTTTATTTCATGTGAAAGCATGTAATATACAACATACGATACAAGCACCAAGTAAAATTGGAAGGGTCATTTGATGTAGTTACCAGAATATGAAACACAACATTACTCTTTTTATTTTTTATTTATTTGTATTTCTTTTGTAATGTTTTCTCTAACTTTGTAACCCATTGGATAAAGGTAATATATTTTTGAAAAATCATGAGACACACCCAAGAATACGACATGGAAAAGACAAGACCAATGAAGCACATGTAGACAAACAATTGTGTCATGAAATGTAGAGTACAATTTCTTACCAAATTATAAAAAGTGTATGGAAAGAGCTCAACTGATGCAAAGTTAAACAGAGCAAAACAACTGAAAAGATCAGTTGACGTGTGAATTCTAGCTTAAGCACCTAGTAGATCATAAAATCTACAAAGTGTGATTTTCCAATCATCTGTTGATAGGATATTTTATCTTGGATCAACCTTATAAAATTATGGATGCTTGTATCAAAGCAAAGCAATGCAATCTCAGAATATGAGATGAAACTGATAGTGCAAATAGAGAGTTGTAAAGAAAATTTAAATGATAGAAGAAATTTTTGTTTGCCCATATGAAAAAGTGAAATAGATACAGGAGAAGTATATGGTTTCCCATCAAAGAATGTCACCTTATGTAAATATATCTACTTTGGAAGCAACCTCAAGCCCTAATGGAATATATTTATGGAGGTAAAGTGTTTGGGAAACAACTTTGAGCCCTAATGGAGTATATTTATGGAGGTATTTTTTATTGAAGGTTACATTAATTTGTGTACCTCTAATTCCCTTGATTTATTACCTTCCTTTATTTATCCCCAACACTCTAGTGTTTCTCCCTCTCGCTTTCCTATGAATACACCGTATTCTTTTCATTTTTTGGTATTCCCCTTTGGTTTTTGTGGATTTTTATATTATTCTATTTGTATCCATGTCCTCTCACCTCAATTTTGTCATGTATAAGTGCTCCCTCCACAATTTTTTTATAGTTCTTCATACATAATTTTGAGCTTCCCATATATGTATATCCTTTCTTTATTTCCTAGAGATATAATTTTATAAGAGAAAACCTTCCTCTTCTCTTATATTGGCTACCTTTTCACTCAACTTACTTTTTTGTCTAGTCAAGTCTTCCACATTCTCTTGGTTTCTTTTATACTTTAGAAAATGCTAGCGTGGTAGCAAGGCAATCTAGGTTCTATAAAATTTGCTAGGAAAGTTCCCCTATGAGTCACCAATAACGTGGGTGATTTTTGCATACTACTTCACCCAACTCTCTTTTTTGTGATAAGAAACATTTAAGGTTACAAAAAAATATAATGGAGGTGAATGTAGTAGCAGGATGATATGTTATTCATAAAAATAAAGTAGATAGCTAATAGTTGTTAGACGCTAGAAGAACCAATCTAAAGAGTCTAATTTACTTTAAAAAAGGCTTGTGACATCACAACATTGTGACTTGTCATTGCATCATGATCGTAAATTTTTTCTAAGGACTTTGTGTAGAGATAAGGGTACGACATCATGATTTGTCACTGTGTCACATTCATAATTGCTCACAAAATGGAAGGGTAGAAGATTGTCATGATATCACATTGTGCATCCGCATCACGATCACAAAAGTAAAGACAAAGAAATAAAAATTATCGTGACATTACGAATTATTTTCATTTTACAACCATAAGATACACAAAGGCCAAAGCACACAAAAAGGAGTGACTTCATGGTTTTTTTCCACGTTGTGATGACCAAGGTTTGATTAATTCAAGAAAATAATAGAAGATACAACATCACAACATGTCATAATGTCACGATTGCTAATTCCAAGAAGTCCAAATTATTGGGAATCATCATGACATCGTGATAGATATATGCATTGCGTTCACTAATGATGAAAGGTGTAGACACTGAAACAACACCAATCTGATTATGTGACTACAAGCACTGATTGAATTGGCATACATACCCCCTAGGACAGCCTCCAGAGGTTAAATAGTGGTCCTACCTACTCCCAAATCAATTTTGGAAGTTTAGAGGTCAGTTTTGCACCTTTTAAGCACCTTGCTTCCTATTCGTACCACCCTGGGATTATTAGAATCCTATTCACCCCACCCCAAGATGATTAGCAACAATCGCTTCAGGGTGGGACGATTAGCAGGTTTGACTGGAAAAAGTCAAACCTTGACAAATGGCAACCCAGATCCGCCACATAACTCTGCCTTCAAGGCATGCAATTGCAAGGGAATATTTCAAATCAGAGAGAGAGCCTGCCCTGATCATGGAGACCTCAATCAATGAGCCCCTAATCAGGGAGGAATATTCTCTCCCCCAAGAAGGCATGGTGAGCCAAGTGGCACCCTGGCATGCACATTCAAAGGAGACCCTTAGGTCTATAAAAATATGAGCCTCCTCACCCCAAAAAAAGAACAGAGCTAAAGCATTTGGAGAAATGAAGTGCTGCCAAATTTTACCCCCATTCCTCTTTGTGCTTCCTACATCCCTAATTTCTCTTTTGGAAGAGAGGTTATCGGGTGAACACTAGGAATGCAATACAGATCCAAAACCCAAGAAATTGACCACAATCCCACCCCAAACTCATCAAAACAACCCCCTAGGATTTTTTTGACCCATCCCACTTGGATTGGTGTCAAAATTAGGCCCTAAACGGTGGGCATCCTGCCCTCGGGTGCCCCCCAAATTGCTGCAGTCCTAATTGCCCCACCCCTGAGTGATTAGAAATATGTGCATAGTTTTTCTACTATTATTTTTGCATGCTTTTACATTTATTGTACTTATGCTATTGTCCAATTTTTATTGCTTTCTGACTTGATTTGACCTGATTTTTGTCACTTTATGCGTATACTAACCTACAGGGAGTGCTTTCAAATATAGGGTAACCTGGGTAGAATATGCAAAATCTGACATTTTGGGTCATCTTAAAATGTCGTTTTTAGCCTAACCACAAGTTTATAGGATTTTTGGAAGCCTCTAGATGGCACATTTGTAAGGTCACCTTTTGCAAGTTTTGTGATAGTCCCCAGCGTCCCACCCCAGAGTGATTAGAAATCTGTGAATTATTTCCTTACTATTATTTTTGCAATATGTCCTATATGATACCCTAATGCTTCTGTTAAAGTTTCATTGAATTCTAACATGATTTGACTGTAGTTTTATCATTTTATGTGTTAACTAGCTTGTAGGATGCCTCTTTCACATACAAGAAAATATGGATAGGATAGGTATATTATGAGCATCTGGGTAGTCTTAAAATCACATATAATGCCTAACCCATGAGTTTTAGGTAATTCAGATAAGCGTAGATAGGACATTGGAGTACTCACTTTGGAGAGGCCCTCGATAGGTAAACGCGCATAACAGGGCCGTCCGACGCCGCTTCGATGAAAAATTAGGTGATACAAATCCTAGAAGTTGTCCTTTGCATCTATATGTCATTCTGTAATCCATTTATCAGTCACATCACTGATATCCCACAAGCACCCACTGGAGGCCTTGGGGATTGCATGCCTTTCTGGATACGCATTTGCTATTAACGATTTGTTGTCTCTATGTGTGTAGGATCTCACCACAAGGAATAATAGAGGGGCAACAAGGAATTAAAAACACATGGACACAATCAATGACAATATTTTTCCCACACACTTCGAATGTGGGCACGTGGAAGACCCTAGAAGCGTACCGTCCGAACTGGTTCTTTTGGGCATCCATTGATGTAACAAACTATATCAAACATTCTGAGCCCTAAAGGGGGGATGTATTGTAATTGGATTAAAAGCAATGTTAATAAAAGAGGCCCCACTTTCATTTTGCTCACATCTTGTTTATGCATCATTCCCTTCATGCATTGCTCTTCGCATTCGTAGGACTTAGCATCTATATCTACTTTTGTTTGCATCATATCGGTACGTTGTCTTTCTGCATTGCTTTCAGTGGTGATCATGGTGGGACCCTATCCCCTAATGTTAAGATCAAGTTTATTATCCAAATTTTATGGTTTTTCTTTACAAGTGTTACTAATTTGGGCATTGGACTGCTACTCGTGTCACCCCGGTATGAATGCATATTCGTCCCACCCTGTGATGAATGCAGACCTGCTATTCGTCCCACCTCGGGATGATTATAACTTTGTGTATTTTCTAAGCAAAAACTCATAGGCATATGGTTTGGAAAGAGAAGAGGTAGGCCTTCTGAACATCCTCTGTGTTTTTCTACTTTTTGTTTCTGCAAATTTTTGCTTTCTTTGCTTTATTTTCAGACACTTGCATAGAAAGGTTAAGTAGTTTATTTTCCTTTCTTGCAATAAAAAAAAAAAAGAGAAAAAAAAAAAAACATAGAATAAATTAAATGGAAGGAACTTGATTAGGAATGCATTCTTCTTTGGTTTGCTTGCATGATACTTGCACAAGTGGCAAGTCCTCATTATAGGTTTTAGTTCTAGGCAGGTTTTGTGATTTCCCTTTTTTGCTACTAATTGTTTCTAAAATATAAAACATACTTTAAAGCATTGCATTAGTGAAAATCATCTTTTGTTGTATGTTTTCTTTCTTTACACGATTAAAAGGAACCACACACACACCACCTAATAAATTTAACATCAAGGAGTTGGTCTTAATACCCCAACACTTGATCAAGACCAACGATGGATTTCATCACCACCTTGGCTTGGATTTTGCATACATATACCATGATCACGACTATTGCTAGACGTAAATCCTGATGAAATATGACCAAGTGTAGCAGGGATGATTCCTCGTGCATGAGGATAAGTCTTCTATGGTAGGTGTCAAAAATAGAATGATCCCCCTTCCATACCGCCTATGTTCCACTTACTATTCTACTCTCGCATACCAATAGTTTCCCTCACGTAAGGGTGGGTATATTGAGAGGTTTGGTATAACGACCTGGCAATGGTATATTAAAGGGGCGACCATTTTGGAGATACAAGAGCCCTCATTATGCATGTATAACAAATTTTTCTTTACAAGATTTACACAAAAAAAATCAAACACACTGAACTAGATCTAGGACACACATTAATCCGTAAATGAGATAATCATTTCTTTGTTTGTGTGGTCCCCTTTTGTTTGGTATAGCATAAAAATTGTAAAGGAGATAAGAGTACGTGTATCTTTTTAAAAAAAACCACCACCATGGTGTATACCCATAGCCAATCCCAATCACGGACAAAAGCTGTGAAAAGTATACAAGGAGGTACAAGTCACCTCCGTTACAGCCCTAAGGACTTGGTTATACCACCTTGGCAGCCTGACCCACAACATAGTCCACACTATGTCACTACAAAAAAGTACTATAGAGGCACCCCTTTGAGGGGCACTCCCATTCAACACAAACCCTCTCAAGAGGAGTACACACATGGGAAGGCTCCCTTAGACACTAATTATGAGTGGCCACTGCACGATGAAGTTCTAGAGCAGCATAGGGTTCATAAGGAGGGCCCACATGATTATATCATCCCTCATCCACCCCTCATTATTGTTAGAACTAATAGGCCAAATCTAGAGCACAAGGCTCTTCAGATAGGGTGAGCCAAATCTGCCTGTCCCTTTTGCATGTATGAAAGGAAGCATGGGGAAACTAGTATATTCCTCAAGAGCAATACACCGCATGAGAGCAATGCACCTCCGCACCTACTAATTATCAAGATAACTTATTGAGGCCAGAGCCTTAGGTGAATGCTGCTAACCTCGATAGAGGAAAGTGATCCATAGATATCTTGGATTACCACGATCGAGATAGATATGTATGGGAGGCATCTAGGCATCCTAGACCTAGTACGGTGGAACAAATCAACTTGGCATTTGCCAAATAGGCCGCCTACCAAGCGCAAATCACACAACATAGGCAAGATCAGTAGCAGTTAGAATAACTATATCATCTTAACAAAGAGCGCATTCAGTTCCAGATAGATGATTTGTTCCAAAACATTATGCATGAGAGGATTCCAACCCCTCGCATGCACATGACATAAATTTATGAGAGGCACAACCCCTTAGTGCGAGACAGGTCTCCATGAACTTATCAAGTGTTACCTCCAAGACCTCTGAGGACTGAGCGGGAGGCCACCCCTAGAACCAATGATGGGTGCCTTCCTTGGGAACCCATCCATTTTTATAGGTCATGCCTAGAAACTACTCAAGAAGCCTATGAGAAATTTGAGTGAGAAGAAGAGTGGGCTAAAATGCCCCACCATTGCATCTTATCCAATCAGCTTGGCCATTTTCACAGTGGGGCTTAGATCTCATCTCCTACATCGTTAGGTCATCATACGTTTATCATAATGGCCACAGAGTACTTCACTAAGTGGGTAGAAGCAATTCTACTTACCTCTACGACTGGGCCCCACATTGCAAAGTTCATTTTACATAACATAATGTCATTTTGGTATTCCATCCAAGATTATCTTGGATAATGGGACGTCATTTAAGAACAAATATCTGCATGCTTTGACAACAAAGTACAAAATTTAGCATAGTTTTTTGACACCCTATTATTCGTAGGCAAATGGGCAAGCAGAGGTGTTAAACAAAATGCTAATTGCCATCCTTAAAAATATGGTCATAGATAGTCATAAGGATTGGCACATCCAAATACCACTTGCCCTATGGGATTATCACACTAGCATTCGGACGCCCATTAGGGCAACTCTATTTTTGCTAGTGTATGGCTCCGAGGCAGTCATGCCTCTCAAGTTGGAAATACCCTCCCTATGCATATCAATGCAAGATTTCATCAATGATGACACTACACGGTAGGCCCATTTAGACTAGATTACGTTACTCGAGGAACAACGTGTCAATGCTCTCGAGCATTTACGTACCTATCAAGATAGACTTAAGAAAGCATGCAACATGAAAGTTCACCTGAGGGACTTTCAGGTTGGTGACATGGTCTTAAAAGAGAACCAAAAAAATTCTAACTTGTTGCCCCATTTAATGGACAAGTTCACGACAAATTGGTTAGGTCCTTATGTAATCGATAGTAAAATAAGACCTAGAACATACCGGCTCGCCTCTCTTGAAGGAATCAAGGAACTCGAACCCTTGAACATTAGTCATTTGAGGCCATTCAAAATTTAGAGAGCCATACACCACTACAAAGGCTCCAAGGATTCCCGTAATCGCTTGGTCAACCTCAAACGCCCCAAAGGTATCAATAATCCCTTTGGTCAAACCAAAATATCCAAGGGTTATCGCCATCGCTTGGTCACCCAAAATGCCCCAAAGGTATCCATAATCCCTTTGGTCAAACCAAAAGCTCCAAGGGTTCTCGCCACCGCTTGGTCACCCAAAATTCCCCAAAGGTATCTATAATACCTTTGGTCAAACCAAAAGCTCCAAGGGTTCTCGTAATCGCTTGGTCAACCTAAAAGGCCCCAAAGGTATCTATAATTCCTTTGGTTAAACCAAAAGCTCCAAGGGTTCTCACCATCGCTTGGTCACCCAAAATGCCCCAAAGGTATCCATAATCCCTTTGGTCTAGCCAAAAGCTCCAAGGGTTCTCGCCACCGCTTGGTCACCTAAAATGCCCCAAAGGTATCCATAATCCCTTTGGTCAAACCAAAAGCCCCAAGGGTTCTCGCCATCGCTTGGTCACCCAAAATGCCCCAAAGGTATCTATAATCCCTTTGGTCCAGCCAAAAGCTCCAAGGGTTCTCGCCACCGCTTGGTCACCCAAAATGCCCCAAAGGTATCCATAATCCCTTTGGTCAAACCAAAATCTCCAAGGGTTCTCGTAATCGCTTGGTCAACCTAAAATTCCCCAAAGGTATCTATAATTCCTTTGGTCAAACCAAAATCTCCAAGGGTTCTTGCCATCGCTTGGTCACCCAAAATTCCCCAAAGGTATCCATAATCCCTTTGGTCTAGCCAAAATATCCAAGGGTTCTCACCACCGCATGGTCACCCAAAATGCCCCAAAGGTATCCATAATCCCTTTGGTCAAATCAAAAGCTCCAAGGGTTCTCGTAATCGCTTGGTCAACCTAAAATGCCCCAAAGGTATCTATAATCCCTTTGGTCAAACCAAAAGTCCCAAGGGTTCTCGCCACCGCTTGGTCACCCAAAATGCCCCAAAGGTATCTATAATCCCTTTGGTCAAACCAAAAGCTCCAAGGGTTCTCACCATCGCTTGGTCACCCAAAATGCCCTAAAGGTATCCATAATTCCTTTAGTCAAACCAAAAACTCCAAGGGTTCCCACAATCGCTTGGTCAACTTAAAATGCCCAAAAGGTATCTATAATTCCTTTGGTCAAACCAAAATCTCCAAGGGTTCTCGCCACCGCTTGGTCACCCAAAATGCCCCAAAGGTATCCATAATCCCTTTGGTCAAACCAAAAGCTCCAAGGGTTCTTGCCATCGCTTGGTCACCCAAAATGCCCCAAAGGTATCCATAATCCCTTTGGTCCAACCAAAATCTCCAAGGGTTCTCGCCATCGCTTGGTCACCCAAAATGCCCCAAAGGTATCCATAATCCCTTTGGTCAAACTAAAAGCCTCAAGGGTTATCACCACCGCTTGGTCATCCAAAAAGCCCCAAAGGTATCTATAATCCCTTTGGTCCAGCAAAAATCTCCAAGGGTTATCACCACCGCTTGGTCACCCAAAACGCCCCAAAGGTATCCATAATTCCTTTGGTCAAACCAAAAGCTCCAAGAGTTCCTACAATCGCTTGGTCAACCTAAAATGCCCCAAAGGCATCTATAATTATTTTGGTCAAACCAAAAGCTCCAAGGGTTATTGCCATCACTTGGTCACCCAAAACGGCCCAAAGGTATCTATAATCCCTTTGGTCCAACCAAAATCTCCAAGGGTTCTCGCCATCACTTGGTCACCCAAAACACCCCAAAGGTATCCATAATCTCTTTGGTCAAACCAAAAGCTCCAAGGATTCTCACAATCACTTGGTCAACCTAAAAATGCCCCAAAGGTATCTATAATTCCTTTGGTCAAACCAAAAGCCCCAAGGGTTCTCTCCACCACTTGGTCACCCAAAACGCCCCAAAGGTATCTATAATCCCTTTGGTCCAGCTAAAATCTCCAAGTGTTCTTGCCACCACTTGGTCAACCAAAATGCCCCAAAGGTATCAGTAATCCCTTTGGTCAAACCAAAAGCTCCAAGGGTTCCCAAAATCGCTTGGTCAACCTAAAATTCCCCAAAGGTATCTATAATCTCTTTGGTCAAACCAAAAGCTCCAAGGGTTCTCACCACCACTTGGTCACCTAAAACACCCCAAAGGTATCTATAATCCCTTTGGTCAAACCAAAAGCTCCAAGGGTTCTCACCACAGCTTGGTCACCTAAAACACCCCAAAGGTATCTATAATCCCTTTGGTCAAGCCAAAAGCTCCAAGGGTTCCCACAATCGCTTGGTGAAAATCAAATATTCAAAAAACAACAGATAATCAAAAATAACAAAAAAATTGCATCTCACTTTCATGCATAATCTTAAAAATCAAAACACAAAAAAAACTACATTAGGCATCACATACATACATTACATATTTGCTGGTCATACATGTCAAATTCACCATACACTGTAATTCCTCGACAATGCCATCATTTTCCATATTTATCCATTTTATAAATGATCCAAAAAGAATAACGCCATTTGCATTTTTGCCATATCATAGTCAGTTGTCTTTTAATGTCTTTAGGGTTTTCATCATTCAACAGTCTTTAGATTTCTAGCCAAATGCTATACAAAGTCAGACCAATTTTTACAAGGTAGAGTTTTACTTGGATCACACCTTGTTACATAGCATCCCAACACAAGCTTAAAAACACATAAAAATTCCCAAGTTGTGTGAACAAAAGATGAAACCTGCATAGCGGACTAGACTACCATAAGTGAAATGATTATCTTGCTCACCCCCCTATGAAAATGGCCCAAGAATGTTGAGATTTGGCAAAAGGACAAGCATCTTTCCTACCCAATTCCCCAAAATAAATAGTGGTTTTTACCACTATCAGAAATCTCAAATTCTCAAAAGTTGCAAACATCAAAAAACTACAAAAGTCAAAGTACAAACTCCAAAGTTTGGCATCAAAACCCTCAAAGTGCACACATCAAAAAGCACAAGAAATAGTGATTCCCATCACCCAAAATTCAAATCCCTTGCTCAAAAACAAAATAAAAATAAACAGTGATTTTTATCACTATATATGAGAGCAAGTATCCCAATAAAATTTAAGAAAATAAGGGAGTCGAACTTGAATCCCTAGAATTCTTAGCATTCGAAAGGTCATGAGGTGATCCTCAGTCTCGGTTTGGTGGATAGCCTGCTGGTATTTGTGGCAAACCTCTCGCATGATGATATATCTATCACATTAGCTGTTGGGCATATGTGCAGATCAATGTTTACATGTGGATGAGCTAGCTTATGGTATCCTAGATTGCATCGTAGATTAATATTACTAAATGCAACAAAGGCGTTAGTGGATCTAATTAGGTGATCCTCAATACAGGTTTGGTGGATAGCCTACCTGGCACTGGCGGTATCCTTATCCACATCAACGAACTCAATCGCACACACAGGGATGTGAAATAACTTGGTCAAACTCAAGTCTAAATTTGTACCTTGTTCAAAAGTCTTGTAAGATAATGTACAGTCTTGACTATTTAGTTAAAGCATGTGAGTCTCAAAAAAACCTTAACCACATTCTAAAAACAATTGTTGTACATTTCATTATTTACATCAACATCAAAAAATACAACACAAAAATTACCAATGCAAAGTTATTTCATAAAGCACTCACATAGTACAAAAAGCCATTAAATCTTGTACATTTTATGGTGCCACCGCCTATATACCAACAAATAGTTCCATCCATTCTATATGCATACATTCATATCATATAGCTAACATCATCCATAGTCATAATAGCATATGCATACATCAACATAAATAAACATGCATAAAGAACAATAAACCATCTAATCAAACCAAAAAAGAGTCATGTATATATATCCAGTCAAAATGCCCTCAGGCTACAATAAGAAAGTCCTCTGATCTCACAAAAAAACCAAAAATTCAAAATCCCCAAAAGCCTAGGGATTTGGCCACCATGATCATGCAGGATCAGTGCGACTGGTACTAACCCCAATAGCATGGGTCCTATGGGACCTCTCAGGATGGCTGTTTCTAGCCCCTGCACCCTACCCACCAACACTACCCTCACCTAGCTGCCTGTAACAAGATGATGTAGATTGCTCAGTCTCACTGCCTCTTGTACGATGCGACGATCCACCTCCATCAAGCATAGACAACTATCCACCAAGATGGACAACCTTTGTCTCCAACTCTACCCGATACCAATCCCACTCTATATCTCATTGATGATACACAACTAATGCACTATCTTGCTATGCCAACTGAGCCCATAGGAGATCCCTCTCATGTGTTATCTCCACCAAATCATCTTTATGCTCCTCCTCTCATCTTCGTAGGAGACCCTCCAATCGTGTTATCTCAGCATGAAGCCCGACCTCCACATCCCATAAGATAGCCTAAGGCATGGGCACCTCCGGGATGACCTGCTGCTTCGGCACCCATTGCTTTGGGACATCCTGTACATTTGGCTGCTTTGGAACTCTTGAATCATCTCCATTATCTATGAAGTCATCAACCTCCACCATGTCAACATCATCAAGCAAAGCCCCCCAACCCTCCATCGGTGCCTCTGCACCCCCACATCCCACAGCTATAGTATCCATGCCCCCTAGAGGCCCCTCACTCCACCACCATCACATAATCCACCATCGGTCATAGTCTGTAGTCACCTCGACATCATCCACGTCAGGTATATAAATAATTGTATCAAAATCCTCACCCAACTACTCAATTGTAGGCCAAACTAGAGTCCTCTCATCATCGTGACATCGATAGATCAAGGGATCACCAAGAAATCCCTGGTGCACCCCAAACTGCCACATCACCCAAACATATAAGAAGTACTCTTGATATGTCCCATGCCACCCAATCAACCATATACCCCTGCACACATGATGAAGCCACTCTCCAGCCTTAGGCTAGGCTAGACAGTCCCGATACAGCTGCCAAAACACCTGCCCTGGTTCTAGATGAGAAAAGGCATCAATATAGTGACCTACGCCACCTGCCCACCATCGACTTTGTCCATGCTCCTTCAACCTCTGCCATAAATAGGCATAGCTGATTTCCCAATCCACCATCTCACCTCGGGTGGTCCAAGGCAAACCCTACGGCCACTCCATAGCTATGTGCTACCACCTCCAACACTGCAAAAGATAGCTACACAATGCCCTTTCACTTTTGATAATGAACCTCGTTCAGCTCATTGTACAACTGCGCCAGTAACGTATGACCCCATCTCATAATAAGTGGAGTTGTTGTAGGGCACTCCACCAATGAGAAAAATAACTCAATCAGGTTCCAATGGAACCTCACACCTAAGGAGTTAAGAAGTAGCATATTTAATATGAGGGTCATGATCAAAGCATGCCTCACCCCTAATACGCCCTTCTCCGGCCACCATCGCATCAGAATATTGCCTTTCCAATAGTCAACCTTTGCCATCTCCACAACCCTCTCCACTCCCATCTCCATTACCAGACCAAAACATCATGTCAATACCGTCGTTCGCTAGTCACGGTGGACCATCTGGATAGGCAACCCATCTATAAAAATCTGCATAATCTGATACACGTACTCCAGAGTAACAGTCATCTCCCCTATTGGGAGATGAAAAGTGTTGGTGCGGGGATCCCATAGATTAATCAAGGTAGTAAAATATACCTAATCCCCCACCATAGGCTCCAGTCGCATCATGTGCTTGATCCTAAGGGAATCAAGCCACTCCCAATCCACAATGGTCAAGGCATCCCGGGAATCAGAGAAAACATTCGGCTGGCGGTACCGACTCTTCACAACCTGAAACAACAAAAAAAAACAAAAAAAACAAAGGATATTAAGTACATACTTAATATAAACAAAAACATTAAAATAAAACTGTACAAAAGAACAACAGGCTACAATTTACAATTGTACAGCAAAAGTACAACATAAAAAGTATAGAAAAGCAAAAGTATAGCATAAAAAGTACAAAAAAGCAAAAGTACAACATAAAAAGTATAGAAAACAAAGTACAACAAAAGTACAAAAACATTAAAATAAAACTGTACAGAAGAACAACAGATTACAATTTACAATTGTACAGCAAAAGTACAACATAAAAAGTACAAAAAAACAAAGTACAACAAAAGTACAAAAACATTAAAATAAAGTTGTACAACAACGATAGCAGACATGCAAATAACTATACAATCAACATAAAACAACAAAAATCATATTAGGGTTTCAACCTTAATATGAAAAAAACAAAAACAAAATAAAAAATATATATTAGGGTTTCAACCTTAATATGGCAAAAACAACATAAAACGAAAACGTTTGGGCTTTAAAACCTAAATACAAACACAAACAAAGTACAGACAACAGTTGTGTACTAGGGTTTTGACCTTAATATACGAAAATTAACAAAGCAAATAAAGTTCCTATATTAGGTTTTCAACTTGATATACGAATGAAATCAAACCAACACACAAAAAAAAAATTAAAAACCTTAAAAACAAAATAAATTAAACGAACATTTTATATGTGAGTTTTAAATCAAACACGCACGAATAACAGGCAGGGAGAAAGAACATCATACCGGTCTCACCTTGGCTCTTCCACTCGAAGATATGGGTCTCGCACTCCTGATGTCCACAAAATTTTAGTAGTGCTCTGCTACACACACTCGCACTCCTCCTCCTCACTGCTCCAAATCGCCAAGAAAAAAATATTGCAAATGAGCCCAAAACCTAGTTTTGGTCCTTATATAGGCTATTAGGCCTATAATCATTCAACCTTGGGATGAGCACTCTAGTTAGCGCTCATCCTAGCATGGGATGATTACAGAATTGCTATTCGCCCCATCCTAGGATGATTATAGAGCAAGAAATAAAGCAACAAAAACTGCATCCAAAAAATGCACCAAAAATAGCAATAAATATGCCGAACAAAGGTGCCTTTGCACCTGACATTCATGGCATGAAAAACCACCGTCGGGGTCACAAATACTCACTATCCTACTCCCTAAGAAGGCTATCATAGTCAGACCACTCCACGGGAAGGAGGATTATCGATAATTTCTACCCCAATCAGCATTGCAAAAGGGTAAAAACCCACAAAAAATAGGTTCAATGGTTGGAAAACTGCAATAAGCGTTGAATGAAAAACAACTCTAGGCACCCTAACAAACATTATCTTGGGTCAAGTGACTCATTTATTTTCTCATTGTTGGTCATTCCCTCATCGATTTATCGCTTGAGGGGGTAGTCACACTCAGTCACCAATCAACAAATATACACCCAATCAAGGAAATGGCATGCATTCAAATAATCATTGCAAATACAATCACACTCCTGCTTGGGGCAGCAAACAAGCAATAATCACAAGCTAAAAAAACACTTGGCATTCGGGAAGCATGCAAAAATGGTTCCTTAGACAAAAGGTTGCGCCCTTTGCCTGTTCATGTCTGAACAATGTCCAAGATCAAGTACACCTCACTGAAAAAGGTTACACTTGAGTTAAGCTCCTTAGCTCATCAAAAGCAAGGATTCAAGAATGCATGCTCTTCCCATACTTGGGGCATCAAAGGTTGGTTAGGTTACTGAGAAAACCTAATAATTAAGTGCTTTGGTCATCTATTTTTTCTTAGCACTGTGCCACACACAACGCATCCCAAAAAGGGGCATCTATAGACACAAAAATAGGACCAATCTAATTATGTGACTACAAGCACTGACCGAATTGGCATACATATCCCTAGGGCAACCTCTAGAGGTTAAAAAGTGGTTCTAACCACTCCCAAATCAGTTTTGGAAGGTCAAAGGTCAGTTTTGCACCTTTTAAGCACTTTGCTCCCTATTTTTCCCACCCTGGGACGATTAGAATCCTATTCATCCCACCCCAGGATGATTAGCAACAATCGCTTTAGGGTGGGATGATTAGCAGGTTTGACTGGCAAAAAGTCAAACCTTGACAAATGGCAGCCTAGATCTGCCACATAACTCTACCTTCAAGGCATGCAATTGCGAGGGAACGTTTCAAATCAGAGAGAGAGCCTACCCTAATCATGGAGACCTCAATCAATGAGCCCCTAATCAGGGAGGAATCTTATCTCCCCCAAGAAGTCATGGTGAGCCAAGTGGTGCCCTCGCATGCGCATTCAAAGGAGACCCTTAGGTCTATAAAATGGTGAGCCTCCTCACCCCCAAAAAAATAATAGAGCTAGAGCATTTGGAGCAACGAAGTGCTGCCAAATTGTACCCCCAGGTCTATAAAATGTATCGTGATATCGTGACATGTAATTTTTTCATGACTAAAAGAGAAGAGAAAGAGCAAGAAGGAAAAAGTGTTACGATATCGCAACATGTCGCGTTGTCGCGATCAAAATAGAAAATAAAAAGCAAGAGGGAAAAAGTGTCGCGATATCGCGACATGATGAGCAAGAATGAAAGAGTGTCGCGATATCACGACATGTTGAGCAAGAAGGAAAATGTGTTGCTTTTTGGTGATATGTTGAGCATGAAGGAAGAAGTGTCATGATATCATGACATGTCACATTTTTGCAACCAAAAAATAAGAGAAAGAGCAAGTGGGAAAAAGTGTCGCGATATTGCGACATGTCGTTGTTTCGCGACTAAAAGAGAAGAGACAAAGCAAGAAAGAAAAAGTGTCACAATTTTATGACGTCTTTTCATGACCAAAAGAGAAGACTAAGAGCAAGAAGGAAAAGTGGCATGATATCGTGACACGTCGCATTCTCATGACCAAAAAAGAAGTGAAAGAGGAGGAAGGAAAAAGTGTCGCGATGTCGCGACATGTTGAGCATGAAAGAAAGAGTGTCGCGATATCGCGACATGGAAAAAGTGTCGCGATATCGCGACATGTCGCATTTTCACGACCAAAAGAAAAGAGAAAGAGAAAGAAAGGAAAAGTGTCGTGATATCGTGACATCTTAAGCAAGAAAGAAAGAGTGTCATGATATCGTGACATGGTGAGCAAGAAGGATTTAGTGTCGCTTTCTGGTGATGTGTTGAGCTTGAATAAAAAAGGGTCGCAATTTCGTGACATGTTGGATTTTTGCGTCCAAAAGAGAAGAGCAAGAGCAAGAATGAAAAAGTGTTGCGATATCGTGACATGTCGGTTTATCATCACCAAAATAGAAGAGAAAGAGCAAGATGGAAAAAGTGTCATGATTTTGCGACATGTCATCTTTTCACAACCAAAAGATAAGAGAAAGAGCGAGAAGGAAAATTGCCACGATATCACTACATGTTGCATTCTCACGACCAAAAGAGAAGAGAAAGAGGAGGAAAAAAAAAGTGTCACGATTTCATGACATGTTCAGAATGAAAGAAAGGGTGTAGTGATATCGCAACATGTCGCTTTTTCATGACCAAAAGTGAAGAGAATAAGCAAGAGGAAAAAAGTGTCACGATATTATGACATGTTGAATTTTCGTGACCAAAAGAGAAGAGAAGAGAAAGAGCGGGAAGGAAAAGTGTCGTAATTTCACGACATGTCACTTTTTCACGAACAAAAGAGAAAAGAAAGAGGAGGAAGGAAAAGTGTCATGATGTCACGACTAGTTCAGAATGAAAGTAAGGGTGTAGCGATATCGCGACATGTCGCTTTTTTGCGACCAAAAGTGAAGAGAATAAGAAAGAGGGAAAAAGTGTTGCGATTTCGTGACATGTCATATTTTTGCCACCAAAAGAGAAGAGAAAGAGCGGGAAGGAAAAGTGTCACGATCTCATGACATGTCACTTTTTTTTTCATTACCAAAAGAGAAAATAAAGAGGAGGAAGGAAAAGTGTCACGATATCGTGACATGTCGCGATTTCACGACCAAAAGAGAAGAGAAAGTGTTAGGAGGTGAAATTGTCGACTGCCTATGTTTTAAGGTGTGTGTAATATTTTGTAAGCATGTTTTTCTTTGTTGGCTATGTGGCCCCAGTAGGGGGCTAAGGACAAACTATTCCTATTGAGGTCTTGTTCCGTTTAAGCTTTGTGCTATTTTTGTAATAGGTTTTGGGTCAACCTGTAAAACCCGGTTGTAATGAATTTGTACCTTAATTACAAAAAAAAAAGAGGTTATCCAGTGAACACTAGGAACGCAATCCAAATCCAAAACCAAAGAAATCAACCACAATCCCACCCCAAAATCATCGACACAACCCTCTAGAAAGTTTTGGACCCATCTCGCTTGGATTGGTGTCAAAACTAGGCCATAAACGGTGGGCGTCTTGCCTCTAAGTGCCCCCCAAACTGTTGCAATCCTAATCATCCCACCCCGGAGTGATTATAAATCTATGCATATTTTTGCTACTATTATTTTTGCATGCTTTTAAATTTCATGTACTTATGCTGTTGTCCAAGTTTTATTGCTTTCTGACCTGATTTGACCTGGTTTTTGTCACTTTATGTGTATACTAACCTACAGGGAGCGCTTTCAGATATAGGGTAACATGGGTAGAATCTGCAAAATATGACCTTCTAGGTCATCTTAAAATGTTGTTTTTAGCCTAACCACAAGTTTGTAGGAGTTTTGGAGGCCTCTGGATGGGACATTTGTAAGGTCACCTTTTGCAAGTTTTACGACAGTCCCCAACGTCCCACCCCAGAGCGATTATAAATTTGTGCATTATTTCCTTAATTTTATTTTTGCAATATTTCCCAGATGATATCCTAATGCCTCTGTTAAATTTTCATTGCATTCTGACATGATTTGACTGTAGTTTTATCATTTTGTGTTAACTAGCTCGCAGGGCGCCTCTTTCACATACAGGAAAATATGGGTAGGATAGGCATATTTCAAGCATCTGGGTAGTCTTAGAATCACATATAATTCCTAACCCATGAGTTTTAGGTAATTTGGATAAGCGTAGGTGGGACATTGGAGTGCTCACCTTAGAGAGGCCCCCGATAGACAAACACCCATAATGGGGCCGTCCGACGCTGCTTCGATGCAAAATCAGGTGATACCAATCCTAGAAGTTGTCATTTGCATCTATATGTCATTATTTAATCCATTTATCAGTTGCATCACTAATATCCCACAAGCGCCCGCTGGAGGCCTTGGGGATTGCATGCCTTTCTGGATACGCATTTGCTATTAACGATTTGTTGTCTCTCTGTGTGCAAGATATCACCACCAGGAATACTAGAGGGGAAAAAATGAATGACAAACATATGGACACAAGTGGCAGCAATGTTTGGCCCGCCCACTTCTAATGTGGGCACGTGGAAGACCTTGGAAGTGTACCATCTGAACTGGTTCTTTCGGGCATCCATTGATGTAACAAACTGTATCAAATATTCTAAGCCTTAAAGGAGGGACGTATTGTAATTGAATTAAAATAAATTTTAATAAAAGAGGCCTGCTTTCATTTTGCTCACGTCTTGTTTATGCGTCATTCCCTTCATGCATTGCTCTTCGCATTCGTAGGACTTAACATTTGTATCTACTTTTGTTTGCGTCATATTGGTACACTGTATTTCTGCACTACTTTCAAAAGGGTCCATGAGCATGAGGTAGATCATGACATTCTAACATATTTATATGGTGGTGTCACGATAGTTATAGAAGGTAAAGTTTGTAGAGGAAAGTTAGTCTAATAGTGTCCATTATAGATCTATGGTGGAGGATATTTTCAAGAACAAAGAATAGATCAAATTCAATTTCATATCCACTACCTTCCCTACATGCATGAAGAATTAACTCTGTAGAAATAAATCTTGCATAACATCCTTTTTAGGTTCAATGATGTTGCATGATATTTGTACCAATCCAACCACCTAGCATTCTATTGTAATAACTTCGAATTAACCTATTTTTGTACTTTTAATATTGAAACATAGAGGAGTTATAAATAAGAGTGGTGGCCTCTTGTTTTGGGTTCAGCTCCTAGGCATTTACAATTTTCATGTGTAAAGACTCTTGGAAGGAGCAATGCAATAAAAATATTTGTTTGGCCTTTGGTTCAACATCTTGTAGAAAATGTATGTATGAATGGATGAATGTTTCTATTTAGCTAGATGAATGTGCATGACATTAATTCTAATTTTTTGGATTCTTGTACATGTTAGTTATCCATTTTTGGAACTGGTAGTCTATGGAACTAAATATTGATTAAAGGTTATTTTGCATATGATAAAACTGGTTGGTCTATTAGGGGGTTTTAACGGCTTTTTCATTTCATGATATTTATGCATTTATTGATGTTGTCTAATCCACACCATTACGAGTTCTATAAATAGCTATATTTAAATCTCTTTCAGCATTCTTTTCTCCTCCCCATAATATTTTTAGCTAGTTAGAACCTCAAAGGAGCCAACCTTCTATAGATATTGAACAAGTTAAGCTCTATAGCTTGTCTGGTCATTAAATATTGGCCAAGTCTTGGGTGTAATAATCAACCATAGGTAGATTTTGGACCAAAATGTTGAAAAAGAAGTTATGCTCTTAAATGTTCAATGTAATAGAATAGGACAACCTACAATGTATAGATGATAAAATGTCATCAATGATAATATAGACACATAGCTTAAAGAATTACAGAGAGCCATTGTAGAAAAGAGAGAATTAATACCATATTTTTCTTATTATTCCTTATACATTTCATAATCGGATATTTTACTAAGCAATTGATTAAACAATGGGGAGGAGTATATGATGAGCCTATTCACGAAAGGCTCCCTAAAAATACAAGAAGGCCAGTCAAGTTATGCCCAATTATTTGGCCAATTCCTCCCAAAAATTCATTACCAGCTCTGTAATCACTATCCTCATAGGCTTGGCTTTGGGATATCTAGGTTTTTGCATGAAAAGGAAGTAGGAGATTTTTTATTCATTGAATAATTTACTTACATAAGAGTATATGGGTCTAAAATTCCCCTAAAGGTATTGCCCAAATTCTATCCCATATCTATTGAAATATTATATATTATTAGATAGATAGCAGAAGAATATAAGATGAGGGTAAGGAAAAAAGCAATATTTCCATGTCTATAACTCCCCTATAGAATGGGGTATTATGTATACAAAGGATACTTTGGTCTATTGGGAGCCCTAAGGATAATGGATTCATATGGTTTTGCAAAACTTACTTGGTGACCATATGACCCTTTTGATTACTATAGGAAGAATGTGCTTGAGAAAATACCAAATGCTCTAGTATTTCATTGAGGATATGAATTTGAAGATGAAGTGCAAATGGATATTAGGAGAAATTAACCTTTAGAATCCACATGGAACAAACATTTAGAGAAGAGACACCACACTCAGATAGAGATGGTGGGTAACTACCAAGCACATTTGAGAGTGCAAAGAATGATTTTAGCATAGTCAACTACACCATTGGTCCTTACAGTATGCCTCAAAAAATTTTGAGATCCTATTTTGGAGATTATAAACCAAGAACCTAAACAAGTTGAGGTATTTATGAAGGTAGAAAATACAACCATAACAAAAATAGAGGAATCTTCAATTGCCCAATCTACTCATGGAACTATTATGGATACTAGGAAAGGTAAGGAGATTGTTGCTATTTCATCTACACAAGTCCAACCTTTTAGCCTAAACCTAGCTCAAATATTAATGTCTTCACAACATAATCTATATTTAGTAGTGAATCTATCAAAAGTGATACCCACAACCTTATTAGTAAATAAATAAGAAATAAAAATATCTTCAATTGTGCTTAAGATGATCCAAGGTGTTGGGGGACTATCTAATATTCTAACAAGACATAAAATTGTAGCTAAAAGCCCCTTAAATTCATCAGAGCAAAAAAGGGCTTGACATGAAATTGTTGCTACTAGCTCTAGAAGCATTACTTTGACAAGAGTACAAGAGAAAATTTAGTTTGATCTAGTCAAATAAAACAAATTCAAGCCATAGAAGAAAATAAAGATCCTAATGAAGTGTAGTATGCAATAGATAAAATTGAAGAGTAAACTACATGTGCTACAACCACTACCACAATTAATATCTCTTTATCAAATAATATGAAAGAGACTCAAATCGACCTAGAAAAAGAAGAAATATCATCTTCATGGGACCTGGTTTCCATGATGAAGTCAAGAGTGATTGCATAGGCACAACTTACACTAGTAGAAAAAGAAGTTGAAGAATTGAAAATCAAGGTAGCAAGAGTGAATCAACTATAGGTTGAGATAGATAGCCTCATAAAATAGATTTTTGATTCTCAAGCTGTAGTTTCAAAAATAGAGCCCTAGATCATTATAAAAAGTATTGATTATTTTTATTACATCATCAAATATAAGAGATAAATTCTTAATAAGATACAAGATAAGATAGGGGATATGGATATGATATTTCATAACCTCAATGTAATCAAAGGCTTTGTAGAGATCATGAAACATCTCTTACAACAAATAGAGAACATAGAAAGTGTGACATATCCTATATTCTAACAATTAAAAGTATTATGAAGAAATGAATGAAGAGAAAGTAACCTTGGAATATGGCACCACCATGGAGTGTGCTAAATAATTCATAAAGGTATCAATGTTCATAAGAAATAGACTTGGATGGCACAACTAAATTAAAGAGGTAGAAACATGAGAGAATGAAATAAATGATGAGTTGAATGTAGGATTTTCCCTTGAGGAATTTTTATAGGTACATGATATTGAAGACCTTATCCTAAATATAATTCAAAATTTTAATTATAATCCAAAAAATGATTCAAAATTGTCTAGACAAACTACTTTTCTAGCAGAAACAATTACCACCTATGCAATTTTTCTTAAGAGGGCAAGGAATGGTTAGAAAACCAAAAAGTTAAGATATCGCAATATTTAAATTGTTAAATATACTAGGACCTTTTGTGATGAGGCATGGGAGCTCATTGAAATATTAATAAAGGACATCCAAATAGAACAAAAGAAATAGAAGAATATAAAAAGGGACAATATCAAAATGTCTTTAGAGAAATTGAAGTTGTCCAAGAAAGAGACAAATGAAAAAGGACAAAGTTCAAGAAAATACTAAGACTAAAATTCAAAGAGACAAAGATGACCAAAAAGTAGGCCCCACATCTAGGAAAAAGAGCATGGGTTGAGAACAAAACAAATTAAGGGATCAAATAAATGCAGTTGTATTCCATTTTAAATAACTCTAAGGTTTTGGATGCAAGAAAATACCAAAATTTCTAATAAGAATGGCTCAATACAGCTGTAATTTTTCTATAACACATCCAAAGATCAAGGGCATGAATGATTACAAGTGGAGGGTTCAATTGAAGATAGTTATAATAGAAATATGACACCTTTAATCTATAAGAGGAGTAGTTGCAACCAAAAATAAGGATCAAGAATTGCATCACCATTTTTGCCTAAAGGTATTCCTAAGTGTCCTTACTTTATCAATTGTATTCCCATTTGTATCTTATTTTTCTTATCATCTATTTATTCTTCCCATTGTTGTGCAGGTCTTGTTAAGGAAGTATCTAGGTAGCTAAGATTATTTCCAATGACTAGATCAAAATCTTGGAGGCTTTCTATTACCATATTGGAATGGAAGGTTTAAGGGTTCTTATTACATCATTTGAATGAGAATCCAAATTGTATTCATTTAGTGAGTTTTTGTGTTGATTGTAGCCAGACTTCCCTAGTAAAAATATTTTGATATTAATACAATTCTAGCTTCTTCCTTTGGGCAATTCATTGTGTTCAAATTTGTATGTGTGTCATGTTTACATGTTACATAATTTGAATGTGTAAATGACATCTTCTTTAATTGGTTAGTTAATTATGTTTATTACAATATTTGAATGAATATAATTAACCCAACATTTTTCCTCTCTTTCTTTATTTTACATTAATATGTTCATAATTTTGCTATAATTGGCAAATGAACAAGGCACGGGTCTACTAATAGAGGCATTATTATAGGGTTTATGTGAATCTTGGTCAAAAACACTTAATATTTTACACTTTATGTTAATATAGATGAGCATGTACTTAAAAATAATAATTTAAGCTCTCTCTCTTGGGATTCCTAACCAACCTCAGTCTTTCTAAATTCTTCTTGATTATTCATTCTCGAGTAAAGAGGTGGATTGACCAAAGTCCACAGTACTAGTTAGAATCAAAAATTTATTTTGGCATGACAAACCATAAGGGACACAAGAAATTTCTCCAACAGTTTTTGGTACTATTTTTAGGGAAGAATTACATGCTTTTTTGTTTTAGTTTTTTTTTGGTCTTTCTCCCTGTATGTTTAAAGTTTCAAAAAATTCAAAATACAATGGTCATGAGTCTTGACAATTTTTAAAAATTTTCTATCACCTTTATTGTATTATCAAATCCCTTGAGTGTATTATTATTTTTTGAGGCTAAGAGTATTCCAAGCTGAGCATTCTTGGCCAGAGTGATTTTTTTCTTTCTACACATATTGTGCTAGCGATTTTGATTGGGTTATACCTTGAAATTAAGAAATAAATAAAGAAATATCAGCTTGTCCTAGCATCTACAAGAAGAAAAGCTAAAGATATATATCCAAAGCTATCAAATCTAGACGTACTTCTCTAGTATCATAATAAAATACCTATATTTATAAATTCTACTTATAATAGCAATTCAAATTCTAATTATGTTAATATTAGTTCAAGTGTTATTGTTTCTTTGAGTATTACTTTGAACCCTATTATTACATCTCTTATAGCTAACTTGGCCAATGTACCCCCTAATAAAAATGTTCAAAAATGGAGAACCAATAGATATAGGCATTTTAGATTACCCCTACTGTTTTAAACCCCCTACCCAATAAGGCTCATAAATATTTACCCAAGTTTCAAGGAAGCAATTTTGTAACTATCAAAGATCATATCAAAGATTTTCTCTATACCATGGATAGTTTGGAAGTAGAAGAGGCAGATGTATTCCTTAGATTTTTCCTTCAAACTCTATTTGCTTTTATAAGAATGTGTTTCTTGGGTATTTTAAATGTAAACTAAGGCAATAATAGCTCACCAATATTGATTCTTTCATGTAAAATGGTATTGAGATTGAAAGAAACATGATAGAAAATGGAAAAATGAAAGCCTATTCTCTAAATCCCAACCAACCAGATAAAAAGCCTAAAAAAGTAGGGTTCATCATACTAAAGAAATTTGAATATAAACCTATGGATGAAATTATAGAAATTTTCAATACCATGAACAATAGGTTGGCCAAGATAGAGAGAGAGAGAAAGAGGAGATAGTGCTGAGACCTCACAATCATAGGGTGATAAAATACCCCTTTCCATAGAAAATTCAACAAAAAATGGAATAACAATAATAATTATGGGCTAAAAGGGAGTAAAAAGAGGAATGGAGGTAATAAATGGAAAATGAAATAAGAAAAAAAATATTTAAATGTTGTACCTAACCCTATTCCTATTGCTAATGTAACTATATATTTTCCTTTTTGTTGTTCAGCTTGTGATTCTCCTTATAATTCCACTGAATGTAGAATATATTTAAGCATGCATAATAATGTAGATATTGAGGATGAGTTTGAAGAAGATATCATGATTAATGTATGTTGGAATAAATATGATGAGGCTATAGAAAAGCTATTTGAGGAAGATATGGATTTATACACCTTTAACCATCATCCCAAATTTTTAGTCGTTGATAATGCAAAAATTATGTAGATATCACAAGATTCTATATATGAAAGAATAATACAAGGTAAGTTAACACCAACAACAGAAGATATAGAGACACGAAAGAATTCATGCAATAAATATAAGAAATATAATAGTGCCAAATAAGGCAGAGAAAGCATTTATAAATGAAAACAAAGGATAGAAAAATCAGAATAAGTTTATCTATAAAGAGAAAATTGATAAAAAAACAAAAATATAAAAAACAAGTCATTTATAAAGTAGTTGAAATAGATGAAAATATGTAAAAATAGTAGAAAGAGAAAAATTCAAGAACATTTTATGTTAAGAAAATTGAATTTGAAGCCGGTTCAAAAATAACCAAACAAAAAGTTAATATTACTTTGGGGAGTTAACGATAATCCCTAAATATAGATATCATGTCTACAAGCTTTTGGATTGATAGATCAAACAGAAGGATAGACATGTAATGCTTTTAGACAAAAAAATTATGAGGTTAGAGCCCCATATTTAGTCATACCATTCCATGTATTTCTTAGATAAACATCAAAATTAAGAGACCAATATGTTATTCATAATTGCATGGTTAATAGTGGTGCCTCCCACAACATAATTCCTAAACAAGTAGTTGATCTGTTAGGGATTATTTGCACAAGATATTCTCCTCCCATTTCAGTGAAAAATAGTAGATAAATACCATGTGTGGGAGTAATAACTAGTTTGCAAGTATATCTGGATCAATATCCAAAAAAAGGTATTGTCATTGATGTAATAGTACTGGATGTAGATCCTTCCTTCTCCTTGTTATTATTAGCTTTTGATGTTGTATATTTAATGAAATAACTACCACAAGGTATAAAATGAGCATGCAATATTAAATATATGAAAAAGACAATATACTAAGCATGTAAATATCATGAGAAAATTTTACAACTACTCATAAATAAGCCATTAATGAAAGCTCAAAAAAATAGTATATTGCTATAAAATGGAGGTCTCAAACTCTCCATATTTCATACATGCTCTACATTGTATCTATCATATCAACTACTACTACTCTACCTTGTGCACTCCAAAATTGTATCTCTCTCACTCTCATTTTTCTTTCCCTTCATATGTCCATACAAAATCATATATATAATGAGAGGTGACTCTTGACCTTCCATCTTCCTATGAATCTTCACCTTCCTATTCTATGAACTCATGTGCACATGGACAACATTTACATCATCAAGTACTTTGCACATTCTAAAACTTTTGCATTTATTACATTACATTAAGTAAATACTCAAACTCTAATCTAAGACAAACTCCTAATCTAAACATGTACCCATGATGGTACATTAACATGTACCAAATAATGTAATATATTCCAACACCCCCTATATTACATTATTTGGTTATTGAAGACTTTAGTCTTCAATATGGTCTTCATCCTGGTTCTGGAACTTGAGCTCTTCTTTTCTACTTTCTTTATTTTTCTCCTTGTCTGTATCCTGATCAAGTAAATAATTAGTATCTTCATCTTGTTCCTTTAGTTCACTTTGATCTGTATTCAACTTGAAATTATTTTCTTTCATCTTCATATTTTCTTTTCTATCATGCTTCCTCTTCCTCCTCCTCCTCCTTCTTCTTCTTCTTCTTCTTCGTTTCTATATTTTTACTCGTTATATATCTCCTTCATGGTGAGTTAGTATATCATCACAATAGTATTGGCTCTGATTCAATAAGTTATTGCGAGTATGTTTATTTTGTTTCATGTTTAGAAATAATTTAAAAACAATTAATAATAGATATATCATCAAACATTATTCTGATGTAAATATAACTATACTTTGAGTATTCCACCAAGATTTGAAAAGTACTTCATAAAGATAACCAATTAATGTCATAAAATTTCCTTCTGTATTCTTCCATGAGAAACAAATTCTTTTTTACTAGTAGACAAATATTTGTATCCATAAAAAGTATCTATTATGTTTTGTGAATAAAATTTTAATTCATGAAATAGTTCTTCGTTATTGAATGCATTCCTCACTATTTCATCCATGCTTCTTCTAATTTAATATTTGAAGTGGAATTTATTATAGCTCCCTAGTATTATGTATTGAGAATAATTTTGATAGAATATTTTATCTTTCAAAAAGGTTGAGGTTGACTACCTTATGACTCCCTAATTTAGTGATCAAATTCAATGTACTCTTTTCAATTCTCAAATTTGTAGGATACCTTGAAATTTCTAATATTCAATCAATGGTTTTGACAAGGTTTTAATTTTTCAAATTTCTAGGTAGAATTCCTTTTAACTCCCTAGTATTTTGAGTATAAGATCAAATTTGATGAGATCTTTCCAATTTTTTAGGTTTTGTAGAATATCTTGTATCTATCAAGTGTTTTGTATATGGATTTGATAAAATTATTTCTAAGCTTTCCTTTGAGTTGAATTCCTTTTGTCTCCCTAATTTTCAAATTCTATTCTTCACCTTATTTCTCCCTATTAATGAATAGAAAGCTAAAGATATTTTTTATGCACTTTCAATTGATAAAATTTTCTATCTTCAAGACTTTAGAGTTGGATTCCTTATGTCTCGTTAATTTGAGCATGAGACTAATACCAATATAATTTTCCAACTTTTCAAACAACTCTAGGTTGTGATTCTTATACCTTTCAATTTTCAATAATGTAGTTTCTAAATTTTAAAGATTTAAATTGGTGTTTAAGTCTAAACACCAATTGGAAATTTAAAAAACTACTGTAGTTACAAATTCAATATTTTAATTTCAATGTGGAAATCCTTATTTCTCCAAGTTAAAAAATTTGTAAATATTTCAATGCCATATGAATTTCAAAAAAATTATAAAGTAATTTCAAAAACTTTCAAAATGCTTCTTGCTTCAAATATTTCTAAGGCATTCAATACTTCTTCTAAGGTTATAATTTATTACCTTATTTCTCCTTATATTCAAATAACCTTAAGTATAAAATCTTAATTAATCTTATCCTTAAAAAATAAGCTTTATACCTCCTTTAATCTTTGCAAATGTTTTGATTTAAATATTTCTTACCTCCTCGTATATGAGACGCGTCAAACTTGAATTGCTTAAAACAATATTCTCTCTTGCTACAATTAATGTGTCTCCTTTATCATTAAATTTGGCCTTATGAAGTTTGACTCTCCTCTACACTTTTCAATATTTTCCAAGGCACTCAAGTTTGATTTCCACATTCTCACTTTGTTCTCTATAGACTATATTTAGTCCATGCATTAATAGATGCTCTTAGATGTTGTGCCTTCCTCCAATCATGATTTACATTTTGAGTTTCAAGTGCCAAGTGGCATCAAATATCCTTTGTTCTTCTATGGTTGTTACTTATGGTGCTCTATCCAACTGATCTTTGCTCAATGCTTGGCAAGAGCATTATATTTCTTGAGCCTTGAATTATCTGATGATATTATGACTCCTTAAATGTTATAAATGTAATTATGCTCTTCTCCAATGCCAATTTTAATGTCCTCCATGTGGTAGATGGCTTCTTCAATACTTTACCTTCCTTATGATGCTCCTAATGCACCCTAAATTGGTTCTTTTGTTGCTTGGTTCTCAAGCATTCAAAACTCCCTTGCTTTTTTTAGATTATCAAAATATTCCTAAGTTATTTTGGCTATCACTTCTCCAATGCTCTCCTCCTATAGTGGTTTCAACATTTGATGATTCCTTTGTAATGAAGCTTGCTTCAAATTTGGTGGTGCTCAAACTCTTCGACATTTCAACTCCTCCAAGTAATATTACCTTCTATAATGCTTTTGTCTTTCCTTTTTACATTACTTTCTTTGTCTAACATTGTGGATTTTCTTCTCTATGGTGGCTCAAGTTTGTTATGGTGGCTCCTCCTCCAATAGGGTGGTGTTTCTTCACTATGGTGGTTCTACCTTTCAATGGTGGCTCGACTTCACTATGGAACCTCTTCTACACCTTTGGTGATTTATCTTCATCAAAAGTTTTCCACACTAAGCACACCTCTCGATGTCTTTAGACACTACAAATCTGCCCTGCCTTTGTTCACTATTGAATCTCTTTATTTTTCTCAATAGGACTTAGAAAAATTTACACTTCAATTATAAACACAACATATGCTTCTTCTACTTATCACTCCCTTTTTGAGCAAGTTTTAACTTCTACCTTTGTTGTTTTGTTTTGCAAATTTCAAGATAATAATGAAGTCTCCTTCCTTGGCTTGGAGATACTTAAATAAAACTAGATTTTTCTCCTTAAATAACTCTTAATATGGTGCTTTCAAAAACCTTAAAATGAACTAGATTTA
Organism: Wollemia nobilis; assembly: GCA_028583015.1. Classification (NCBI taxonomy): domain Eukaryota; kingdom Viridiplantae; phylum Streptophyta; class Pinopsida; order Araucariales; family Araucariaceae; genus Wollemia; species Wollemia nobilis. The sequence goes on along the minus strand of JAQPPZ010016917.1, from coordinate 4,775,249 downwards.
ATACTTTAAAAATGAACTTTCATAGCACCATTTTTACACACCTTTTGGCCTCCTTTTGTAGCTAGTATTTTTGGTGATTTGGTTCACCTATTTGCTGCCCTGATTTAGTGAAATTTGCAGCTTCAATTCCTTTTTCTTTTCTTCCCTAAACTTGTCAATCTTGCAACTCTCCTTTCTACTCAAATGCTGCCTTAGATTTGTCAATTTTGTAGCTCTAATTGCTTCCCAAATTTTCTGATTTTTAGCCTTTAATTTGCTTCTTGAAAATATAATGCTTCAATTCTCCTCCAAACTCATTCTCTTGGACTTTGAAATTTGCAGCTATTAGTGCTGCCCAAAATGCTTCCCTATTGTTGTCCTAAAATCTATAATTTTTAGCTTCTAATGCATCCAATTCCTCCTTCAATTTATTGTTCAAGGGCTCTTCAAAATCTGCCCAAATCTTCTCTAAGTTGCATCTCTATGTCACCTTGAATTTGTTTTCTTGTGACTCTTCAACTTATACTAAAAAATTAGTAATATTCTCTTTTGTAAATAAACCTTCAAATCCTTTGTGGCTATCCTTAAAACTCTCAAATTTGGTGGCCTCTTCTAGCTTCTTTCTCCTTCAATATTCCTTGTTGAATTTTGAATTCAAATTGGACCTCTTTGTTGGCCTTCTCCTCAAGAATCTGAATGTCTTGAGGTCTTCAAAAATCTCTTCCAAAATTTGGAAAACTTCTTACCAAATCCTTCTTCCTTTTGGGCTTGTTGTTGGATGGTGATAATTGTCCCAAATTCTTCTTTTCAGGAGCTACTCCTTCTTGCAATATTCTACCTTGAGCTTTCTTCAAATCTCCTCCAATGGCCACTTCTTCAATTTCTTCAATAGGGCTTCTCTAGCCTTCTTATTCTTTCTCCTTCCAAATTTTCTTGAGACCTCTTCTTTTGGGTCTTCAAATTATACAACTTCTCAAATCTTCAATAGGACTTTTCTTAGTCCTTCTCTATCTTCAAACTCAGTCTTATTTCTTCCAAATATGAAAGTTCTTCAATGGGACCTATTTCTTTGGTCTTGTCCTTCTCAATATTCAATAAAGTTGATTTTTCTTATTTCTTCAATCTTCTAACTTCTATGAGGATCTCCTTCTTGGTTCTCCTCAATATTCAATCTTATATGGAGATCTCTTTCTTGAGTCTCCTCAATATTCTATCTTTAATAGGGCTCCTTTGGCCTCTTCCTCTTTTCTCAATATGAAATCTTCAAATTCTGCAATGGAATATTTTTCTTTAGGCCTCCAAATTCTTCAATATTCAACTTGTTGCTTCAAGTACTAGATCAATTCCAAAGAAGATATTATTCCTAGATATTGTAGGAAGCTTCTCAACTTTTGAGAATTAATTTTCTACAACAAAAAACTTAGATAGTAGCAAGAAAATACATGCAAATATCTAGATCTCTATAAATCAATAAGCATCACTAGTTATCCTTCAATCTAGTGGAAAAAATCTATGTTGAGTCCTAGTCTTCATGAGTTTTCCTACAACCTTATGGAAAGACTCTAGCCAAAAAGAAATTTCAAAAATTCTGGAAATGAAATCTCCCTATCTCCTCTCAATATTCTTGTGGCTCTCCCTATCTCCTATCAATCTCCCTTGTGGCTTTGATACCACTATTAGCTTTTGATGTTGTATATTTAATGAAATAACTACCACAAGGTATAAAATGAGCATGCAATATTAAATATATGAAAAAGGTAATATACTAAGCATGTAAATATCATGAGAAACTTCTACAACTACTCATAAATAATCCATTAATAAAATCTCACAAAAATAGTATATTGCTATAAAATGGAGGTCTCAAACTCTCCATATTTCATACATGCTCTACATTGTATCTATCATATCAACTACTACTACTCTAACTTGTGCACTCCAAAATTGTGTCTCTCTCACTCTCACTTTTTCTTTCTCTTCATATATCCATACAAAAGCATATATAATGATAGGTGACTCTTGACCTTCCATATTCCTATGACTCTTCACCTTCCTACTATGGACTCATGTGCACATGGACAACATGAACATTTACATCATTAAGTACTTTTCACATTCTAACACTTGTGCATTTATTACATTACATTGATTAAATACTCAAACTCTAATATAAGATAAAATCCTAATCTAAACATGTACCCATGATGATACATTAGCATGTACTAAATAATGTAATGTATTCCAACAGTTATTGAGTAGAAACTAGGTCAAATAATTAGGTGGATCCATTCAATTAGACTGGTCTTATGCTATCATTCCACTATCAAGGAAATAAAATGCAACTCTCAAGAGGGAACCTTTTGAGGAAAGAAGAATAGGAGTATATTCTATCTGGTAGAACTAAGAAAATCTAATGACACTATGATGAATCTTTTGAATTCTATTGAGAAAATAGGAATGGAAATATATTCTATCTAGCATACACATTTTCTAAAAGAAGTCCCTCAAGCAAAAGAGATGGATCCAAAAACTAAAGCAAAATTGGATGCTAAATCTAATAGGATCTTGACAAGTGATTGGACCATGAGTTTTGATGGGGTAAATTCATAGACTGAGGTAGGTGTAGGGATAAATTTGATTGATATTAAGGGTAACTATTTAGGTATTCTCTATCGATGTGAATTCCCTTGTACTAATAATGTCATAGAATATGAAGCTTTACTACTTGGGTTGAGAAAACCTAAAGAACTAGGCATTAATTACTTAATTATCTATGGAGATGCAAAACTTATCATTCAATAAATAAAAGAAAAATATCAGGGCAAACACCCAAGGTTGAGACAATACAAGCAGGTTGTCCTAGATAAGATTGATAAGTTCTTAGCATTTAATTTGTCGTATATTCCTAGATAACAAAATCATGTTGTAGACCTGTTAGCTACAAATGCATTTGGTGCAAACTATCCAAAAATTTATACATAATACATGGATAGAATTCCTACTTTTTTTTATAATCCATTTATGCCAAATAATGATGTTTATATTCAAGTATTTTAGGATGATGTAGACGTTAAAGACTTCATGACTCATAAAAAACATTTTTCTAACATAATATGTGAAGAAGATGAAGAGAAATTAAAGGATGTTATTGGAGAGCCAGTTGAAGTCATCCAAATAAAAACAAATAGAATCCCTAGGGGGTTTGTTTCTTTAGAAAGTTTATTTGATGATTTTTATAGAGCTTATAAGCCACTCTTTCAAGAATCTAAATTTGATGATGTAAATATTAGAACAAAAGAAGAACCAAGGTTTGTTAAAAAAAATAAGTCTTTGTTAAGGAAGGAAAGGCAACAATATATTATTTTTTTGAAAAAGAATAGAGGTTTTTTCCTGGAGTTATAAATATTTGGGGATGTTTAACAGGGATATTATAAAACATATAATACCTGTACAAAATTATGCAAAACCTTTCAAGCAAAAACAAAGAAATTTCAACCCTACATTCAATTTAGTTATGCAGAAAGAAGTACAAAAGTTACTAGATGCCAAAATAATAAAAAAAGGTAAGATTTTCTTCCTAGATAGACAATTTAGTACCAATTAAAAAGAAGAATGGAGATATTAGATTATGTGTTGACTTAAAAATTTGAGTAAAATTTTACTTAAATAAAATTAATCATCCCCAATATAGAGTAGTTATTATAGACAATAGTTGGGTCAGCCATGATGTCTCTATTGGATAGTTTTTCAGGGTATAGTCAAATATTGATTAATCTAGAGGACAAGTATAATACTACCTTCACTACACCTTGGGGAACTTTTGAATACCTTAGAATACCTTTTGCATTGATGAATGCAGGTGCAACCTTTCAGCGATCTATAGATTTTGCTTTTAAAGGTTCTATTTTTGAATTTTTTGCTATATATCTTGATGACATCATAATTTTTTCTAAAAATCTAAAAGACCACTTTAAACATTTAGCTACTATATTTAGCAGGTATAAATAATTTGGCATATCTCTCAATTCTAAGAAATGTATCTTTCGATCTACACATGGAAAATTATTAGGGCATGTTGTTTCTAAAGAGGGCATCAACATTGATCCACAAAGGATAGAAGCCATTACTAAAATCCCCCCTCCTAAGAATATGAAAGGAGTTAGATATTTCTTTGGCAAGATTAAATTTTTAAGGAGGTTTGTCCTCAACAAAGCCTATCAATGATATGATTAAGAAATATGGGGATATAAGGTGGACAAAAGAGAATATTAGAGCTTTTCATAGTATTAAATATGCAATTACTATAACCCCTACTTTGAATTGCCCTAATTACTCTAAAGATTTCAATATATACTCATTTACATTAGAGCATACTATTGTTGCACTTTTATTTCAAAAATATGATGATAATAATGAAAGACCCATAGCCTTTATGAGTATGAGACTAAAAGGAGCTCAGTTGAAATACTCCATGATATAAAAATATGCTTATGCTTTAATAAGAGTTCTAGAATATTTTAAAAGCATCTTTGGATCAAACAAAGTGATAGCCTATATCCCTTATATAGTGTAGCCCAAAAATTCTCGCACTCCTTTCCTCAAGGCTGATGGATCTGTGCCTCAGAGGGGAATGGGAGAATGGATGGTCTACACCTCAAAAGAGAGGTACTTAATCGTACCTTCTAAATGGTGATTTTTTGACGAATTGTTTAGGGTTCACCAGGAAACTCTTGCTATGGCGGTTTCCATGCCTAGGTGAGGTAGTGTTTTGATTTGATTGTTTTGTCTCACATACAACCTAGGTTTGGCCAGAATGTAGTTTTTACCTAACTAGATGCAATTTTATATTCAATGAAGACAAGGGCAAACAAATTTTAATCTAAGAAAGCTTTGCAAATACAAATAAGAATGCAATGATGCAAAGATGAATGTTTTGGGTTTTTTGTAAGTTTTTCTATAATTTTTAAATTCAAGTTATCCAATGCGATTAAAGCCTATGTTTTTTGGGTTTCTTTTCTTTTTCAATGCAAAGAGTGTGTAAAATAAAGAAGATTGTAGATTTTTTATGCGAAAAATAGAGAATTTGGGTTTTATACCCTACCTGGATCTACAATTTGAAGTCTGAATAAATTTGGATCTGGACTACGAATTCACATCTTCGAATCGGTTTTGGTCATCTGGATTTGTCAAAACCTGCAACTTTCACAATGACACACTAAAATTTTTAATTAGGGATGGGGGATCTGCATAGGTCACAGTGAATCATGATCTACAACAGTCAGATCCCCTCGACTCTTTAATAACCATTGGAAAAATATGAAATCTAATAATCTGATGCAAAGCATAACAATTAAATACAACAAAGAGTAATAAAATGAGTGTAAATGCTTATAAGATTATGCAACATTAATATGACAAGATTAAGAATCATATTTTGCCCCCATATTTATTATTATTGTCATTGTTGTTATTAATTTTTTTTATTATTATTATTTTTATAAATTACACATAAATAAACAACAAAGACTATAAAGGTGATGATTATAAATGAATTAAGTCTATATCCGGGTGCTAACAATGCAACGATTGATGAAGAAAATAAGAATAAATGGTTTAACAACAATACTTAATTTAAATTCAATTATTTGCCTCCATATTTAATTTTCTATAAATTTATAGATCTGGGCGAATTCGTAATAACTAGACATGCATATAGTTTTCTAGCATTTTAGAGGTCTAAACGTTATCAAAATGAGTCAAATCATATACCATTGGAAAGCTCTTTTCGAGCCCTATCCAACGGTATAATATCTAGGGAAAAAAAGGTGATTTACTTAGAGAAAATTCAACCCGAAGGTAATATTACGTTTTAAGAGAAATAAATAAAATATAAAATATGATTGTAAAATAAATAAGACGATGATTTTTAGGATAATTAAAAGAAAAAAAACTTGCTTACAATGGGGGTATCATGGGTTTTGACTATTGATAATTCAAAGCAATGAAAATGATCGACAATAGTCTTCAATCAACTTCAAGCATTCAACCTGCAAAAGAAAAGGGAAGAGAAAACTTGTTCTGGATATTCACCTGCAATAGAAAATTATTAATCCATAAGCATCTCTCAATTCAGCACTATCATTGCCCTTAATTTCTCCATTCCTCTCCCTTCTTCATTCACGCGATCTCTCTCTGCTTCTCTCCCTTCTCGATCTCTCTCTGCTTCTTTTCTTCCTCGTTGTCTCTCTGCTTCTTTTCTTCCTCTCGCTTGGGAGATGGAGCCCGTATATTTATCTCTTTCGTGAGATAACCAATCTGGTAATTTTGTTGAGCCATTCTCATTAGATTAGCATTTTGTTGAGCCGTTCTCATTAGATTAGTAATTTTCTAATCTAAATTATTTTCTAGCCCAAATTAGGGCTTAGAAAATCAATGAGAAAGACTCCTTCTATTGAAATAGTCTTTGAGCAAAATTAAATAAATTTTATAAAGTTAGATGCGTGATTTCCCGTGATTTTCGTGATAGCTAGACATGTACATAATGTTTTTGTAGTTTGAGGGGTCAAACGGTGTCGAAATTGGACATATAATATACCGTTGGAAAGCTCTTTTTGAGCCCTATCCAATGGTATAAAATTTGAGAAGAATTGAGATGATTTGATAGGGTAAAAATTCTCTTGAAGATGACCTTAGTTTTCTAGGAGGAAAACTAAGGAAAATGAGTCAATTTTTCATGTCTACATTTTGCCCCCTCTTTGGCGTATTTATGAACAATAAATGCATCAAAGAAAAGTGTAGACACTTGAGTAGAAATGATTATGATTGACATGGAAAAAAATGAGTAGATGGTTTAGAATGAATAGTTCATGGGAAATTGATGTTTTAGAAAAATAATTACTAATTTACTTGACTAGGATGCCCCCTCGAGTTTTTACACCAAATTCTATGTTTGGTGGAAAACTCAAATTTTTATATATATATATTGATCTTCTTTGTTTTATGTGACTTTGTATGATTTATTGGATGATTTATTACATTTTCTTATGATGGTTGTGTTACATAATTTCTTGTAGTCATGCTTTGATTTTTGAACATTTTGATCATGCTTAACATAAAAGGAAAATGATTTTGTAAAGTGTGTTTTGAGAAAGATGTTTTTGTGTGATGATAGATTTGAGGGATTAGCAATGAACCTCGAAGGATGTTGTGTTGTTATATGACCATTGGTGGAGATCGATGCTCACTAGGTCATGAAGCGGATCCTGTTATGAGGAAGTTTTGTATTGCTAATACCAAAATATTGTGTGCTTAAGAATAATCTTAAGGCTTTATGATGAGAAAGAAATGTTTGATGTTGTTTTGGGACAAGATGTTTGATAGATGTTGTGAAAATGTATGAATTTAAGCATGAAAATTTTGAAAGATGATTTGCGCTAAGCATAGAATTCCTAAGTGTGAAATTATATGAAATAATTACTTAGGAATTATACCATCATCATGAAAATCAAAATGAAATGCATGATGATATGAAATTATTTGTTCTTTTAAAATGCAAAGTAATGTAAGATAAATCATTGTGTCACATGTTCCAAAAATATTATGTAATTTTTATGAAAATATATGGACTAATTTTGGGCATGAAAAATTAGAAAGATGACTTGCGCTAGGCATAAAATTCCTAAGTGTGAAATTTGAAGAGAAATAGTTACTTAGGAACTATACCATCATCACGAAAATCAAAATGAAATGCATGATGATTATGTTTGATTTTGCAATATTATTTGAGATAAATTATTGTGCTATGATGATAAAATAATTTGTAGGAACTAATGCAAAGGATTGAAATTAATTATCTAACAAAATTCCAAAGAAATATTTTAACTTATTTCAAAAACAAATTCAAATTTATCTAGAACCAATGTGTGATGTGTGAGTTCATTATCTATTTTGATTGTCATAATGATAGAAAATCTCTCAAGGATCAAATGTGTGTGCTTTGTGAAGTTAATTTACCGATTTTGAGTAAGGTATTGATACAAGCAAACTTTTATGAACCAATGTGTGTGCATGTGAAATGTTCATTAACCATGATTTTGTGCATGCATTGGTACTGAACTACTATGTAAATCAAATTACCAAAAGCTAGCTAATCCATAAGCGGACATTGGTCTGTACAAAATAAGGTCGCTAATGTGACAGACATATCACCACGTGAAAGGAATTACCCAAGGCCAAGCAAGTTGGGCACAAATCACCTGTTATGGGGCTTACCTCATGGTTTTCGAATAACTGAGAAATTCCAGGGATTCAAGTTCAATACCCCCTTCTTTTCTTCAATTTTTTTGGAATAGGGATTTCTTGTCCATTTTTGAACAAGGGGATTTTATTGCTTTGTAATGGAACATTTTTCTTGATTTTTCTTTTTCTTTTTTTTTTTCTTTTTCTTTTTTTTTTATTTTTTTTCTTTTCTTTCTTTTCTTTCTTTTATTTTGGGATACTTGCTCAGATTAGACGTAGAGCAAGGGATTTTATTCGGGTAGGGAGGAGCTTGTCCTTTTGCCAATTTCTCAGTATTCTAGACCATGCACATGATAGGATAGCAAGGGAAATTTTTCACTTAAGGTATTAAGACTTACTATGTAGAATCACTTTGTCGAATTTTGCAACAAATCATTTTAAGATGTAAAAGTGTGTTCTTGGTTCAAGAAGTAGCAAGATCATTCTCAAAACTCAAAATTATTTAATGAAGTAATAGTGCTTTTGGTGCAAGAGAGATTTATAATCAAAGTAACAAAATCAAAATCATTTTAAAGTTGTGAAATTTAGTGCATGGTTCAAGATAACTTTTGAATTTATCTAAAATAAGATAAAATATAACTCAAAATTTTTGAAAGATAACAACAAATAAAAATGCAATAATTTTGAAATATTTTTAGAAATTTTGATATTTTTTTATTTTTTTGGTTGTTTTTGATGTTTTAATGATGGAATTGGTGATCTATATACACTATACAAGGTGATTTTGATTATAGCATGTCTAAGGTGGCTTCAAAATCAAAGGAAGTTTTGAAGAACAATTTGGTTGTGGTGTATGTGATTGAAGTTGATTGGTTAATAGTTGAGATTGTTGTGATGAAGAATGATAAGTAGATGTAGATGAAGAAAAGTGATGGATAGAAGATGACGATGATAAAGAGGAAAATAATAGAGAACTTGATGTGATAACAATAATGAAAGAGAGAATGAAGGATAAAAGGTGACAAACAAAAAGTGGCAATGATGATAAAGAGGAAAAGAGTAGAGAACTTGTTGTAATGATGATAAAGAAAGAGAGAATAAAGAACAAATATTCCTTATGAATAGGAGAGGTTTGCAAAAGTTCCAAAAGATATATCTTATGTGGATGATTGTCCCATTGTTGTTGAATGTTGAGGGAGACTTTAGGTTGAGACTTCAACACTAAATATGGGTTTTCTATGCTTGTATCTTCTTTTGGATTATTCTTCAAAACTAAGAGATGTCTTGAAGGTTGGTTGGATGAAGAATTTATTTCTTGTTTATCAAATTGAGTTGATTGAGCTTGAGGTTGCTCACTTGTAGTTTTTATCACATTATTAGTGATATCATTGTGATGGGACACATTAGGATGTAATATTTGATTGGTCTCCTATCGTTGATGCTTGATTAGTTCTCTTGGGATTTTATCAATAATTGGTTCATTATCTCTTTCTTCTTGATTGTGAATAGAATGATGATGAATAGATTGTGAAGTATGATGTGATTGCATGGTAGGATTGGAAGAAGAAATATTTCCTTGTTGAGATGAATGTGTTGTGTTGAAAGAAGAAGGTTGGAATAGTTGTGATTGCAATGATGATAAAGAAGAATTACATGGGGATTGAATAGCTTTAAATGAATGTGGAGTGGGAATAATACCACTATTATGAAGAGGTTGAGGTGAATAAATATTTTGTAGAGAAGAATATGGTGGTGATTTTTTATTCATTATTTGAGTTTGAATTTGAGAATTTTGATTTTGAGTTTGTTGTTTAGTGATGGTTCCAATAGTACCCACAATATTATTATTATGCAAATAACTAAAATGTGGCCTAGCATTTACTACTTGTTCATTTGAAAGCACTTGTTGATATGATGGTCGAGTAGTCACTCTTCTAGGGAATGGTTCTTCAGGCACCATTAAATCTGTGATGGGAAGAATTGGATATGATTCATCTTCAGAACTATTTGAATTATTTGAGGTAATGTCAACCTCACTCTCTATTTCACTTTCTTCATCACTTTCTAAATATGTAATTTGACAACTTCTTAGAGGTCTAATAGTAACTTGAGATTCAGTAGTTACACATGGTTTTTGCAAATCTTGATGAGGTAGAAAGCTGCTAATAGTTCCCACATATCGAGTTGGATGAGGAACATTGTGATGTTCTACTTGATTTACAACTTCTTTACCATGCTTTGGTAAAGGGTGTTGAAAAATATCCAAATTTTGATTTGCATTTTGATTTTGAGGTTTTTGTGTATTATTTTGAGCATTTCTTGGAGGGAAATTTTCTACTTCCATTTTTCATTATCAATTAAATCTTGTATCATGTGTTTCAATATTTTACATGAGTTTGTTGAATGACCATCAACTCTATGGAAGTTACAATGTAAATCAACCCTAAATCCAGCTATGGTTGTATCAAGTTGTCTTATTTCAGGCAACCGTATCAAGCCTTGTTCCAATAGTTGAGGTAAAATCATAGTTAATGGTTGATTTAATCTTGTAAATTCTCTTGGTGGTTTATCAGGAACCTTTAATACAAATTTCTTCACAACTTCAGCAAGATTAACATTTGAGTTGTTTCTACTATCAGTAACTCCATCACCCACTACTTGTTTATTCTTATATTGATTCTTAGAAGTTTTGTCTTCATCCTTCTTCTTAAATTGACCTCTTCTAATAAGGGCATCTTCTACCCTCCTTGCTAAATCAATGGCTTGATCAAAGGATGTTACTGTAGCAATAGAAAGTTCATAAGATAGTTGTTCTTGCAAATTACCTATGAATATGTCCAACATTTCATGATGAGGTAATGCAAAGTGTAATTTACCTAAAAGTTGTCTCCACTTAGTCAAGAATTCAGCAAAACTTTCATCTTTTCCTTGTTTCAAGTTGTATAAATATTTAATAGTCACATGCCTCTCTATGTAGGCACTAAATTGATGGACAAACATTTTCGTTGTCTCCTCAAAATTCCTTAGAGAATTAGTGGGTAACTGATAATACCACTCTAGAGCCATGCCTCCCAGACTTTTAGGGAACATCTTTAGCAACAACAAATCATCATGAGAAACATCATGACATGTTGTCCTAAACATGCGAAGATGCTCAATAGGATCTTCGGTTCCTTTATATATCGGGAGGACATACATAGGGAAATGCTTAGGATAAGGTTGAGCTACCACAATAGGATCTAAAGGTTGACTACACATCTCTCGATAACTATATGAGGGATGGTAGGGATCCATCTGGTCTAGACGAGAAGCTAACTATTTAACCATGGCTTCAAGTCCCTGTTGTTGTCCACCAAATTGATTTTGTTGCACCATATTATTGTGTCTTTGATAAGTTGATGTTGTTGTGTAAGGATTTCCAACTGAAACACTATTGTGTAAAGTCTTTGTGGGAACAATATTATGGAGTTGATATGAAATCTTGTTTTGTTGGATTTTCTGTTGAGGATTGGTATTTTGCACTTGTTTAGCTTTTTGTTGATTTGACATTTGTTGATTAAGAGCTTGAGAGAATATGGATGTGAATGGTTGTTTCTGTTGTTTAGGATTTACTTTGGTGTTATTAGCAACCATCTTAGATGATTGTGCCATTGGTTTTTGAACATTTTGATTTAAAGGTATCATGTTTTGATTAGATGGTCCTGCTTGATCATTATCTTGGTCTGTTGAGTTCATGTATGATAATGGATTTGTATGTATTCGAAATGTAGATGCTAAGGCTGATTCCATATCACCTTCTCCTAAATTATCAATTTGTATTGCTTGATTAAACTCTTCTATGTGGTTTTTTATAAATTGGGTAAATTTTCTAAGAGACTCAAATTTAACATTTCCTTTTTCATCTAATGTAGGTTCATCAGGATCTTCTATTTTATCTTCATTATTATTCTCTTCACTTTGTTCTGAAATTCTATCATCTTCTATTTGAACTCTATCATCATAATTTTCTTGATCTTGTTCTTCCATGTAATCAGATTCTAATTGCTTACCACTTCTCAAGATTCTAGGCATTTTGTTTTATTTTTTTTTTTTTTTTTTTTTTTTTTTTTTTGTTTATTTTTGGGTAACATCTATGCTTATAGCTCTTCTTATGTTGAAATTTAATATCTATGGAATGAAAATGTGCAAATTTTAATTAATGATATTTTTGGTTTTTGTTTTGTTTTATAATTTTTATGTTTTTTTATGTTTTATAAATCAGAAAGATGCCTAATGTTTTTCACGTCGGGTTCACCAAAGAATGTAGCCCAAAAATTCTCGCACTCCTTTCCTCAAGGTTGATGGATCCGTGCCTCAGAGGGGAATGGGAGAATGGATGGTCTACACCTCAAAAGAGAGGTACTTGATCGTACCTTCTAAATGGTGATTTTTTGATGAATTAGTTTAGGGTTCACCAGGAAACATTTGCTATGGTGGTTTCCATGCCTAGGTGAGGTAGTGTTTTGATTTGATTGTTTTGTCTCACATACAACCTAGGTTTGGCTAGAATGCAATTTTTACCTAACTAGATGCAATTTTATATTCAATGAAGACAAGGGCAAACAAATTTTAATCTAAGAAAGCTTTGCAAATACAAATAAGAATGCAATGATGCAAAGATGAATGTTTTGGGTTTTTTGTAAGTTTTTCTATAATTTTTAAATTCAAGTTATCCAATGTGATTAAAGCCTATGTTTTTGGGTTTCTTTTCTTTTTCAATGCAAAGAGTGTGTAAAATAAAGAATATTGTAGATTTTTTATGCAAAAAATAGAGAATTTAGGTTTTATACCCTACCTGGATCTACAATTTGAAGTCTGAATAAATTTGGATCTGGACTACGAATTCACATCTTCGAATCGGTTTCGGTCATCTGGATTTGTCAAAACCTACAACTTTCACAATGACACACTAAAATTTTTAATTAGGGATGGGGGATCTGCATAGGTCACAGTGAATCATGATCTGCAATAGTCAGATCCCCTCGGCTCTTTAATAACCATTGGAAAAATATGAAATCTAATAATCTGATGCAAAGCATAACAATTAAATACAACAAAGAGTAATAAAATGAGTGTAAATGCTTATAAGATTATGCAACATTAATATGACAAGATTAAGAATCAAATTTTGCCCCCATATTTATTATTATTGTCATTGTTGTTATTACTTTTATTATTATTATTATTTTTATAAATTACACATAAATAAACAACAAAGACTATAAAGGTGATGATTATAAATGAATTAAGTCTATATCCGGGTGCTAACAATGCAACGATTGATGAAGAAAATAAGAATAAATGGTTTAACAACAATACTTAATTTAAATTCAATTATTTGCCTCCATATTTAATTTTCTATAAATTTATAGATCTAGGCGAATTCGTAATAACTAGACATGCATACAATTTTCCAACATTTTAGAGGTCTAAACGTTATCAAAATGAGTCAAATCATATACCATTGGAAAGCTCTTTCCGAGCCCTATCCAATGGTATAATATTTAGGAAAAAAAATGTGATTTACTTAGAGAAAATTCAACCCAAAGGTGATATTACGTTTTAAGAGAAATAAATAAAATATAAAATATGATTGTAAAATAAATAAGACGATGATTTTCAGGATAATTAAAAGAAAAAAAAACTTGCTTACAATGGGGGTATCATGGGTTTTGACTATTGATAATTCAAAGCAATGAAAATGATCGACAACAGTCTTCAATCAGCTTCAAGCATTCAACCTACAAAAGAAAAGGGAAGAGAAAACTTGTTCTGGATATTCACCTACAAATTTTTTTTATTAATCCATAAGCATCTCTCAATTCAACACTATCATTGCCCTTAATTTCTCCATTCCTCTCCCTTCTTCATTCATGCGATCTATCTCTGATTCTCTCCCTTATTGATCTCTCTCTACTTATTTTCTTCTGATCTCTCTCTACTTCTCTCCCTTCTCGATCTCTCTCTACTTCTTTTCTTCCTCTCGCTTGGGAGATGGAGCCCGTATATTTATCTCTTTCGTGAGATAACCAATCTGGTAATTTTGTTGAGTCGTTCTCATTAGATTAGCATTTTGTTGAGCCGTTCTCATTAGATTAGAAATTTTCTAATCTAAATTATTTTCTAGCCCAAATTAGGGCTTAGCAAATCAACGAGAAAGACTCCTACCATTGAAATAGTCTTTGAGAAAAATTAAATAAATTTTATAAAGTTAGATGCATGTTTTCCCGTGATTTCCATGATAGCTAGACATGTACATAATGTTTTTGCAGTTTGAGGGGTCAAATGGTGTCGAAATTGGACATATAATATACCGTTGGAAAGCTCTTTTTGAGCCCTATCCAATGGTATAAAATTTGAGAAGAATTGAGATGATTTGATAGGGTAAAAATTCTCTTGAAGATGACCTTAGTTTTCTAGGAGGAAAACTAAGGAAAATGAGTCAATTTTTCATGTCTACATATAGCCATTAAAGATATTTTCATTTAGTTTGAACCCATAGGTAGTATTGCTAGATGGATGATTAAAATTGTTGTAATATGATGTAAAATTTAAATTAGTTTAGATTATCATAGGATAGGGATTAGCAAAGTATATGGCCAATAGATAAGGGAGGGATATGCATAATATTATCTTGCAGATGAACAACATATAATGAGAAGGACTGAGAATTTTGAATGCAAATGGTATGATGACATACTATTGTACCTTTAAAAACTATATTTTCCAAGAGGTATGTCCCAAAACAAAATGAGATATATCAAACAACAAACCCAATGATACTATGGTAAAGAAGGTAAACTTTATTATAGAAATCTAGATGGTATATTGCTACTCAACTTATTTTATAAAGAAGTTCTTTAGGTCCTAAAATAATATCATTCAAGATACTATGGAGGTCACTTTGCTTCAAAATATACAACTAATAAAATAGTGAGAGTTGGTTATTATTGGCCTATCCTATTTAAATAAATTCATCAATTAGTTAAGATTTGTCATAATTATCAAGCATTTATAGGAAAGAATTAATTATCAGCTATGCCTCTAAGACCAGTCATCATAAAATATCCCTTTACATAATGAGAAATTGATCTAATTGGTGAAATTAATCCTATTTTAGGATTCATAGATGGATCATAAAATTTACAAAATACTTTACTAAGTGGGTAGAAGTATCTCCCCTTAAGAAATCAATGACTAAGGTTGTAATTAAATTCCTTGAAGAAAACATATTGACTACGTTTTGGAGTTATTAAGACGATAGTTACAAATAATGGCAACTATTTCACCTCATTTGAAATGATTGACTTTTGCACCAAGTATAGTATAGAAATTTCTCATGCTACAAATTATTATCCTCATGGAAATGGACTAGAAAAATCCTCAAATAAAAATTTCATTACCAGGATCAAGAGATCACTAGGAAAAAATAAAAGAAGTTGGGACAGTGAGTTAAAGTATGCTATATTGGTAGATATATTATCTGTTAAAAGAAATATAGGGAAGTCCCCATATGAAGTAGTGTATGGTGAGAATTCTCTGTTACCTCATCAAGTAGAAAAAATTTCCTTATCTCTACTATTACAAGACCATGAGAATCTAGATTCTTTGCAAATAATATTAGATCATATTGTGCAATTACAGGAGGATAGAAGAAGGGCTCTAGTAAAAATGATAGAATAAACTCAAAAAATAGTGTAACTTTTCAATAATAAAGCAAAGGGTAATCCATTCCTTGAATGTTATAGAGTAATATATTAGGATTCCAAAAATAGCAGACATGGATAAAAGGTAAAGCTTGAGCCTAAGTGGCTTGTATCATATCAAATCATTCAAATTGTTGGTCAACATACCTATAGGTTACAAAAATTGAAATGAGAATAGATGTAAATTTTTTTAAATGGCTAACATCTATGTTGGAAATTTTGGCTATGTTGCCTAGCTTCATGTTTGTGTGTTGTCATTGATGTCAAAAGGAGTTTGTGTTGATGTCAAAAGGAATTTGTGCTGATGTCAAAAAGAGTTTGGTGCCAAAAATATCTTGAAATTTCCATGATGTTTGTTTAAGGGTTTTTATTAAAACCATGGTGACAAGGTTAAAGGTTTTTCTTAAAACCATTTTGACTCATTAAGGGTTTTTATTAAAACCATCTTGGCTTAATGAAAAGGTTTTGCTCCTTAAAAAAACCTTAAAAGTCCATTTTGATTATTAATAAATAAATTAATTCAAACCTTTGAAAAGGTTTTAAGCTAAGTTTATTAATAATAAAATAATAATTATTAATTTAATAATTATTATTGAAAGGGTTTCTAAACCCTTAGCGGCGATCATGTAAAAGACTTACCTCACCGACGTCAACTTGCATGGGATGAAAAACACAATGTTTGAAAGGAGCACCAATGTCAATTTGCATGGGATGAAAGACTATTAAAGGGCATTATTTCCTAAGGTTTTAAGCGCCTTCGATTTGCGTGATTACCTTCAATTTCGTATTGCTCTATGACCTTTGAATTTGGATTGCTCTATGATTTTTGAGTTTTGTATCACTTTATGTTTAAGTTTAGATTTTGTACTCCTGTGAGGAATACAAATATGTTTATCTTTAATTTCTATGAGCAAAGGGAAGATATAATGATGAGTGGTTCTTGAGAGTTTCGTTGGGCACTTGTGCTCCAACGATGGAGGTATTGGAGCAAAGGCGCTCGCTAGGCAGAGGTGTCGAGATCAATTCGCATCAAGCGTGTTTCATTTTTGATCACATATTATTGTGCATGTGGTACAACAGTTGCTTTGGGCCTTGAGTTTGGATTAGGAAGCACTTTGGCACTTATTTTGGTGTCTCCACACTTCTCCTAAGGTTGGAGAATTTATTTTTGGCCAAGGTAGATCTTTTGTTGATAAAGTGGAATATTTGATTTGACTTGGCAATTATTGTTGGTAATTGGATGAAGATATAAGGTTAAATAGAAATATTGCTTTGACATTATTATTATTGATGCTTAATGTTTATGTGGTAAATTCATTTAGAAGTAAATGTATTTTAGGAGTTATAAGGGTTTAAGGAATAATTGTGCTTAATGTCATATTGGGGTTAGAAAGCCTTTGGATTTATTGAGTGGATATTCTCTTGTAATTATTTTTGAGATTGAGAGTTGAAGGATAGAACATATTGAGTCTCTAACAATTCTCTTTATGCTCCTATGATATTGATTTGAGTTGAGATTTCAAGTTGAAGGATAGAACATATTGAGTCTCTAAAAATTCTTTTTATGCTTCTATGAGATTGATTTGAGTTGAGATTGAAAGTTGAAGGATAGAACATATTGAGTCTCTAACAATTATATCTATGCTTCTATGAGATTGATTTGAGTTGAGATTGAAAGTTGAAGGATAGAACATATTGAGTCTCTAACAATTCTCTTTATGCTTCTATGAGATTGATTTGAGTTGATATTGAGAGTTGAAGGATAGAAAATATTGAGTCTCTAATAATTCTCTTTATGCTTATATGAGATTGATTTGATATGATTGGATGAAACGCATTGGGTCTCTAAAAATTCTCTTTGTGTGTTCACATTGGGTAATTTTCTTGGTAAACTTGCTTGAGATGATTTGGGCAAGTTCTTGGTGAGCTTGCTATGACTGATTTAGATAGGTTCTTGTGGATAACTTGTGGACTAATTTGGATAGGTTATTGTGGAGAACTTGTGGACTGATTTGGACAGGTTCTTGTGGAGAACTTGTGGACTGATTTGGACAGGTTATTGTTGAAGAAATTGTGGACATATTTGATGAAGTCTTGGTGAAGACTTGTGAGCAGTTGTGATTGATTTGTTCAAGATTTTGGCTTAATCTTGGGACAGATCTAACAGAGATTTGAGAGCAGATTTGTGCTGGACCAGAGGACTAAGTTTGGTGTAGATTTGTGATAGATTTTGCGAGGACTTGTGCTGGACTGACTGACTGTGTTTAGTATAGGTTTTGATGAACAATTATGGAGGTGATTAGTGAGATAGAAGTCTCTAGAGCCATAGCAAGGAGGACATGACATCTTCTGTGGAAAGGAGTTCCACCTACTAGTGGCAAAAGAGGCAGTGATCTTCTGAAGTATCATTTCCAGATCTTTGGGGGATAGGACACCTCCTTTGGGCAAGAGGCTCATAAATACTTCTTTGGGGGATAGGACATAGCCTTTGGGCATGAGGCTCATAAATACTTCTTTTGGGGATAGGATATCTCCTTTGGGTAGGAGACTCATAAATATTTGATTAGGGAAAGGATTCCCAAATGATTTGATTGAGAAAATTTAGTGAAATATTTTCTCTGTGGAGTAGTCCACCTTAGTTGAACCACATTATATTGGTGTCTCAATTGTGTGATGACTTGTACACTGGTTTGATTACTGCTTTGATTTTGCTATTGGTTCATTACATTGCTTTGTGAAGTAAAAGAAAAAAGTTAAAAATTGGTCTTATACTATTCACCCCCTCTTAGTATAAGCTTGTGTTATTCAATGTGAAGTTATATCACCTCACTTTTGGGATCATGAGAGAATTATTTATTATATCTTCCAAAAATAAAAATAAAAAACAAAAAAAAAAAGTGTCTTTTGCTCTTTGTTGTTATCACTTTAGGCCTATTATGTTAATAAGTTATTCAAGATTTTAGTCTTTCCCTTATAACATTAGATGATTAATTAGGATGTTACAAGTTAGTAGGTTAACAAATATATTCTAGAGTTCTCAGGTGAATCACTGTCGAGATTCATTTATATCACCTATCCCAATCAGAGCTTTTGTTAGATCCTCAAAAATCCAACTTGAGAATTACCCCTAATTTCAAATTTTGATGTCCTATGGAGTCCTAGTTTTAGGTTGTATTGTTTGTCTAGGTTAGGTCTAATTTTTCTTTGAGTGGTAGTCTTATAGATTTTGTAAATATCCCTATGGTTGGTCCTCATACTTTTGGTTTTCAAAATTCTTCTCCATTTTGTCTATTTTTATTGTTACAAAAATTTGTTACCTAAAGTGTTATAAAAAGGTTCAAAGGCTTAAAATATCCCCATTTATCCTACACATCCAATATCAAAGGCTAATTCATGTCAATATATTTTTACTTTCCTTGGTCACCTTTAACTTCCCCACATTTTCTAAAATTGAATCATTTAATTTTTATTGTTCCCCCTAGCCACATTATAATCCTAAGTCACACCAACAAAAAAAATTAAAAATTTCTTCCAAGGCCTAAGTCTTCCCTCAAGTCCATTGTGCCCCTTTTCATAAAATCTCATGTGCTTTCCATGCATCCTATAGCCAAAATCCATCTCCACCACCCACAATTATCCCATCCATACAATTGATTAAGTTTCCCCTTGCTTAAATCCTTCAACAAAAAATATGTGGCTCATATACACCCGAAGGAGCTAAAGAGCTCAAATCCAATTGGCTGACAAATAAGTGGCTAGGAATGTTTTGGAGGGATTGGAAAATTAAAGTCCAATTTATAGGTAAATCAACGATTAGGATTTATCTAGGAAAAGTTTAGAGCTCAAATCTGATTGGTCCAAAAAAATGAGTAGCCCTTGTTTTCTAAAGTCTAAGGGTCTCATCCACATAGAACAAATATTTTCCCTTTGGCCTCAAATAATAGTTCTTTGTACATTTTTCACCTTAGGTAAATCAACATTTCATAATGTTTAAGGTTCAATAACACATAGACTGAAATTTTCCTTTTTTGCCTTAGTCACATGCTTGAAATAATAAATCCATACATTTGCTAAAAGAGATCATAATTGCCATTAAAAAAATATAATCCAAAAATAATTAAAAATTTATTTCATAAGACATGGATTTTTCTTATGTCTCATATGTTATCTCCATTTTTCCATAAAAACCATGCTCCTCCCTCATATCCTATGGTCACATTCATCTCTGTCCTCCACGAGTATTTTTGGCCATACAATTTATCCAACTCCCTCACCTATGGTTTTCATTATATAAAATATGTGGCTAAAATTTGTTTAGGTAAGGTCAAGCATATTAATATGAATATGTGACCCAGGATCATTCAGAGAAAATAAAGCACCAAAGTTCGATTGGTAGGGAAAATAATGATCAAGATTTATTCGAGCAAAGTGTAGTGCCTTCATCCAATTGGCTAGTGCAACCAATAAAACAAGTTTTTTGAGTGATCAAACCACCTATATTTCTCTAGATTTCCAAGGTAGACCAATTCCAAAAAGACACGTGAAAATAACAAAAATCAGCAAATGAAGACAAATGAGTTGTACCATGATAGAAAATGAAGACAATAATATTAAACAGCCATCCCTAAGGTCCAAGCCTAAGTCAAATAATTGTTGCCTTGTTGTGTGTCTATTATTTTATTTTCCTAAGATATATAAGCCACCATGGTCTAAGTTTTCTTAAAAGGTCCTAAGTCATGTTCCCATTGAACCTTATGTTATAACATTTAATCCCAAGTCACATTCTCCCTTTGTCATTTCAATCCCTGGGGTCAAAAATATTAAGGCCAACAATTAAAAATTTTCTTGAAGGTCTAATATCCTTAGAATTTTAATAATAATTTTCTTCCTTCCATATGTCATAAGCCTAAGGATTAAAATCACTATTCATGTATATGCACCCCCTTTTTGTTAAACATTATGCATCTTTCCCATATCACATGGTCTGCAATTATGCACTTTCCATCAAATCCTTCTAGACATATGTGTTGCCCAAGAATTCCTATCGAAGGTCTTAAATTTTTATCTTTTTCACCCACTCTGCATGGTACTATGATATTTGGTCATAGAAATTCAAGCTCCACTTTTTGATTGGCTAGAAAATTAATGACTCAAATTGTGTTGCTAATAGAAGAGTCAACAGTTCAAATTTATTTGTAGATAGATACAAAAGACATGTACCCCAATAGATATCATAAGTTCATTATTTGAATTTATTTTATTTCAACTAATATATTAAGTTTCAATTTATGCCAATATGGACGACCAATATAGTCATCGAATGATCGAACATCATGGATTCCATAAGAGAAGCTAGAGCGCTATGCTCTAATTTTCCCACTAGAGAAGCATGTGCTAATTAAAAATAAAATAGATGTACCATAGTAGTGGTAGACGAATAAATGAACTAAAGGCTTGAATATCATAAGGAGGGTCTCATATTAAGAAAAGGATAAAATCAACAAGAACTAGCTACAATTGGTATAAAATTTAGCAACACCTTTTGGTAGACAAAATCTGGTGAAAAGGGATTTATAATAACAATGTCACAACAAAAGTACCTTTTTGGAAAAGGATGAGATTAAAGTAATTGGATACACTAGCCAAATCTCATCATCCAATAGCAGAACACAAATGCCATGTTGTGACAGTTAATGCCATTATGAAGAGTAAGGTGGTGAGATTTTGGTGGTGGAAGAAGTGAATGTAGTTGGCAAAAATAAAATTTTAATCATACAAATCCATATTAAAAATGCTATAAATATTCACCTCACACAATCAAACTTAACTTATGGTGAGTCGAGCACTGAAACATAGTACATAGAGAGTATATAGAGATGTTGAGCTTGGGGTTTATTGTAGGTTTTTAGAATTTGTGAGTTAAAAGGGATAGTATTGTGATGGTGTACTCTAATATTGCTTTTATAATCCCTATCCCCCATAATTGTGGCTAAATTTGAGAACCTTATGAAAACCTTCCCATACCAGGAGTACAGGGAAAATCCATCACCAAATATGCAAAGGAATTCATTGTGCTATCTGACCAAAACCAAGAAATCACTATCAACCAACAATGGGAAATAGAGGACACCTCCGTCTTTAGTTAGGACCAACTATAGAAGGCTATCAAAACCATCCAACATTTCTTAAGGGGTTTTTTAAAATAGCATGGAAATATCGACACAATGCCAACTCTTACTATAATAAGTGGACCTACAATTTGGGTAATATGATATTGTAACAACCCAAAATCTACTAACCCAATTTTTTTTGTAGAGCACTTACAATTACAAGCTCGTAAGGAAAACACCCTTAATAATTTATTTTAGCATACAAGGCTTCACCACATTTGATTTCTAAGTCCTTATAGACAACATTAAATGGATAGGAGATACCAACTCTCATGTCTTCTAGGGTTCACCTTACTAAATCTACATGTTTAGAAGGATGTCATAAGTGGTCCTCCCATCTTTCCTATACCCTTCTAAATATAGGTCCATGTGACCACGGTATAGGGATTACCATTTAAGGCCCATAACACTTAAAGGGGGATGCCAATTCCCTAACCTAACTCTAGCTCCATCTAGATAGGTTATTTTATGTAGAGCCTGAGTACTTAGTTACCATACCTCTATGAGCTAACTAATATTATTACCACTTTGATGATAACTAACATGATCTCTTGATCCTACATGATCAAGGGGTCACCACTATTGTCTTATGAATAGGTTTCCCCACACACTTGATCCTACTCAATCAAGGTGTGACTACTCACAAGTACCCTAGCTATTGTATACACACAACTCCTTCCAGGTTCATGATATCCTATCCCTTGCATTATTGCAACTCATTCTAGGACTCGTAGATACCTAGATATTGCATTCATGCAACTCCTTTCAATATTGGGTTTCATGGTTTTCAAGAGGAAATTCTACCCATTGGAAGGATAGATAAAACATGATCACATCATAAAGCTAAAATAAAGTATTAATTACATTTCATTAATCAACTCAAATGAGCATAAGATGAATTCCTCTTAACCATAAACTATGCTCCTTAACAAAACTTGAAACATAAAAGCTTTCCATCAATATTTATGCATTAGCAAGATAACTCAAAATTATAACATAAGCATATATTTCAAATAGTCAAAGGAAGCATATTAACAACCATCTCTAGAAATTATGCAAGAGTTCAATTCCAAGTTAATAACATAAAAAATATTTAAAAGCCTAGCTCAATACAAATTCCTAGATTCTAAACTTTTTTTTTTTTGTGGAAAACATCCCAAAAGGGATGCCACTTTTGGGTAAGACCCAAGGAGGCAGGGGTATCCATTCCGCCAAAAATGCCCGGGACTCGGACCTGGCCTACCACCTTTGACATACTCAAGGAGCAAACAAACACACAAAACCAATTTAAAAATAAGTAAATAACAACAAAAATAATAAAATAAAATAAAAAACATGCTCCTTGAGTGTGTCAAAAACAAAAGCACAACCAAACACGCACAATAAGATAAAAGAAACCACAACACAAACCACATAGAAAAACACAAGAACCACATAACAAAACACAAACAAGACAAAAACAACAGAACACTACAAAGACATAACCCAAAAAAAACATGAAAAATAAACACAACCAAAACCTAAAAAATAAAAAAAAAAAAAAAAAAAAAAAACAACCAACAAGAGAATAAAAATAAAAAACAACCAACAAGAGACAATAAACAAAAACAAAAAACATAGAAAACACTCACACATAAAAACACGAAATAACACAAACAAAGAGAAACCCAAGAACAAGAACGAAAAAAACACAAGAACAATAACAAAAAACATAAAAAAAAAAAAAAAAACAAAACAACAAAAACACAAGAACAACAAAAAACAACACAAAGAACACAAAAACAAAAGAACCCACCCACCTTAAAAACTAAACAAAAAAAAAAAAAAAAAAATGAACAAAACAATGACCTATCTAGACCAGAAGACTATTAAGGCAAGAATCAATAGAGGAAACAAAATAAAGAATAGAATGAGCTAGGGAACTAAAAAAAACTGAATGAACCAAAGAGAAGCAAAAAAAAAAAAACAAGAAGAAACTAGGTACCTTCAGAACTGGAGCCATCCAAAGAAATGATAGAAAGAAGAGCTTCCCTAATTTGAGAAGCCCACCATATAGGAGGGTGGCCATAACAAGTAAGATCACCTTTGTCCAAAGCCCAATTAGCTAAAGCATCAGCACTCTTGTTTTGATCTCTGACCACATGATTGTAATCAACTTTCAAAAATCCCATCCTGGATTAACTGAATCTTCTCAATAATTCTTTTTATTCTCCAATCCACCTTATGATTCTTAGAAGGAGTCTTCAAGAGATTAATCATAAGTTGAGAGTCAGACTCAACTAACACCTTTTCCCATCCAACCTTAGTAGCCTCCTGAAGGCCTCCGAGGATACCATACCCCTCAACAAGGTTATTGGAAAGAATACCCAAATTCTCAGCAAAAGTAAAAACCAGGGAGCCATCTGAAAGTCTACCAATTCCTCCCACACTGGCTTTTCTAGGGTTCCCTCTAGAGGCTCCATCGGTATTGACTTTTCCAAAATCCTTAGGAGGAGGTTGCCAATTTCTAGTCCTATCCATCTTACTAATACTCACATTCCCTTTAAGTTGGTTGCCCTTAGAAGGTTTAATATTCAATCTTTGCATCACTTGATCCCATCTTTGGTGGGAGTTTTGGGGGTGATTAAGGAGTTGATGGACTGATTCAACTAAGTTGGCTATGGTCTTTTGCCAAATATAGTGAATATCCTTCCTATCTTGATTAAAAATTTGGTTGTTCCTTTCATTCCAAATATTCCAAAGAAGAATGGTAGAACCCATCCAAACTAACTACCTAATAAAATGATCAACACCCTCTTGATTAGGCCAATCCCTCCAAAGTTGTTCAAAAGTAAAAAAATTGGACCACTGTAAGCCAAGTAAAGTGGCC
This sequence comes from Wollemia nobilis, assembly GCA_028583015.1. NCBI lineage: Eukaryota > Viridiplantae > Streptophyta > Pinopsida > Araucariales > Araucariaceae > Wollemia > Wollemia nobilis. The sequence goes on along the minus strand of JAQPPZ010016917.1, from coordinate 4,750,248 downwards.
ATTCTCCTCCATAGCTCAGAGGCTAAAGTACACTCAATAAAAATATGGTTGATATTTTCTACATTCTCTTCACACATTTCACATCTAAAAGGGCCATGAAAACCATGCTTCATAAGTTGCTCACCGAGTAAGCACCCTACGATGCAATAAAATCCAATTAAAGAACCTCACCTTAGGCCTAGAGCTTTTGAGCCCACAATCGAGAAAATATGTCAGAAGAATGGTTGGGATTATTATGGCATAAGGTCAAATAACCTTGAGCAACTGAATACTCACCCTTAGTAGTGTTGTTCCATCCAAAACAATCTTTTTCATGGGACCAAGAGAGGGATCTCATATGAAGGATGCCTTGGATATCTTGTCTTTGCCTTTCTAGGATTTGAATAGGCCGGTCCTCAATAGGGATCCAATATCTACCAACCTTTGAATTACCAGTATGGTACCGACGAGTAATTAGCCACCTTTATCCAATTAGCTCGGTGAAGCTCCTCCATCCAAGGCCTCCAATCGGGAAACTGAGTTATCAAAGGCTTGTGACCATCCCAAGAATCTGTCCAAAAATTTGCATGTTGACCATTATGAATGATCCAAAATAATTTTTTCTTTATCAAATCCTCACCGGTCTTAAGAACTGCTAAAATGGGAGAACCTTTGGTAGGAAGTTGATAGCGAACAAGGTCTTCAGGACTTTTGTTCTCAGCATATTTAGCACGAAGATTATTGGCCCAAAGAGCATTGGGGTTATGCAACATCCTCCAATATAATTTAGCAGCTAAAGCTTTGTTGTTATTAATTGAAGACCGGAATCCTAACCCCCCTTCACTCTTAGGAAGACATAAAGTATCCCATTTCACCAAGGCCCATTTTCTTTTCTCCTTAGTACCACTCCAAAGGAAACGATGACTGATTTGATCCAATTCTCGAAGAACAACCTTTGGGATATTCAAAATGGAAGAAACATAAATAGGAATAGCTTGAAGGACTGATTTTACCAAGGTGATTCTACCCCCAGAAGAAAGCCACTTGTTGGTCCACTTTCCAATTTTCTTCTTGACTTTGTCCAACAACCAATTCCAATATTTATTTTTTTGCCTTTGAATATTTATGGGAATACCTAAATAAGTGATTGGAAGAGAGGTCTTCTTATATCTTAATTTATCCAAGACCATGGATTCCTATCTAGCAAAGCAGTGAAAGAAAATAACTTTAGATTTGTCTTCATTGATCAACTGCCCAATAGCCTTAGAAAAATAGCTAATGATTTGCTTAATATTAGAAGCTTCCTTAACTGTAGCTTTACCTAAAAGAGTAGAGTCATCCACAAATTGAAGATGAGAGATAGGTCTAGCTCCATGAGCAATGGTAACTCCCTCAAGGGTTTTGTTTTCCCTCTTTTTGGTTATAGTCCTACCCAAGCATTCAACAAGAATGATGAATAAATAAGGGGATAGCGGGTCACCTTGCCTAATACCTCTGGAAGCTGGGAAAGACTGAGAAGGCCTACCATTGATAAGAACTAAGTAGGAAACTGAAGAGATACATCCCATAATCCAATCCATCCAATCCTTAGAGAAACCAAATTGCCTCAAAACTTTGATAAGGAAGTGCCAATCCACTCTATCATAAGCTTTGGATAAGTCTAACCGAATGAACATGGAAGGAGAATTTTGCATATCCATGGAATGGATGGCTTCCTGAGCAAGAACTATCTCATCTACTATTTGACGTCCTTCCACATAACCCCCTTGCTCTAGGGAAATAATCTTATGCAAAAGAGGCTTCAACCTTTCTGCCATGATTTTAGTAATGATTTTGAGAAGAACATTACATAAAGCAATAGGTCTAAAAGCTGAGATATGATCAACCTCTTGAGCTTTTGGAACAAGAGTAATATAAGTTTTATTGATAACCTTCAAAATTTCTTTGGCTTTCCTGGCTTCTTCCACCACCTCTAATAAATCAACATGAAGGATATCCCAGAACTCTTGGTAGAACTCAATGGGAAAACCATCAGGACCCGGGGTTTTCCCTTTTTGCATTTTAAAAACTACTTGTTGAAGCTCATTGATAGTAATAGGAGCAGTCAAAATAGAGTTCTCCTCAGAAGTGATAAGAGAAGGGATTGCTTGAAGAACATTTTGTTGTGAAGCTGAGTCAAGAGGAGTAGCAACAAAAATATTGGAAAAGTAATCAACAACAATAGAGTTCATGCCATCCCAAGTATAAACAACATCTCCAGAATCTGATTTTAAGGAAGAAATAAAGTTGTGAGATCTTCGAGCTAGAAGATATTTGTGGAAGAAATTTGTGTTTCGATCTCCTTCTTTGAGCCATTGAATTCTAGATTTTTGCTTCCATAAGATTTCTTCTCTTTTTTCCCATTCCTCAAGCTGAGTTGTGAGTTTAATTTCATCTGCACTTCTCTTCTCTATGAGGCCATCTAAACGGATTTTCTTATTCAAATTTTCAAGATGAGCAATAACTTCATGTTTTTTTTATGAACATCCCCAAACTCTTTCCAGTTCCAAGTCTTGATTTTGGATTTAATGTATTGCAGTATTTTGGCAAAATAGAACATCTTAGTCCCATGCCTAGGTTTACCTTCCTTCCACCATTGTTGCACATGAGGTCTGAAGGAAATGTCTCTAAGCCACATTAATTGAAAATGAAAAGGAGAGAAACTCACATTGGTTTTCCACATTTCCACCATGGTGGCCAATGATCCGAACCAGCATTATTAAGAGTCTTCACTTTAGGAATGTGACCATGGATTAAGAAATTTTTAGAGAGCAAAAACCTATCCAATCTCTCCATTATACAAGCTAAGCCTTGCCTTCTGTTAGACCAAGTCATAAGGCCATTATCCGGTTGGATATCCACAAGATGGAGGTTTGCAATATATTCACTCATGAGGTCAGTGCTTTTGTCCAAATTTCTATTTCCCCCCATTTTCTCATCCAGAGAGAGGATGGTATTGAAATCTCCTCCGATCAAGATCCAAGATTTAGGAAAATGAGAGATAATATGAGTAATATCCTTCCACTATCTTCTTTTTTCCTCCAAAGAAGTCGGAGCATAAATAGTAATGTAGAGCATAATCTGGTTGGAATGTCTACTTTGAATAGCTATAGCCAACAAACCCCAACTGCCAACCATATGGTGAATAACTACCTCTTTTGGGTCCCAAAGACAAGCAATGCCACCCGAAGTCCCTTGGGAGCCGAGGGAAACCACTTTTCCAGTTGGCCAAATTTTACTTGGCAATTAAGTCCATATCCTCCATTGACATCTTTGTTTCTTGAAGGAAAACAAGATGTGGATGATTTATCTGAATCATTCTTCTAATTTCATTTTGTTTTGAAAGACTCCCTTTGAGTCCTCTAATATTCCAAGTGATGATCTTCATTAATACCAGGGCTAAAAAATTTGGGAAGGGCATTAATATTACCTTCCTCTACAAGCTTTTCACCTTCTTTTACCATATGATATTGATTGGTCTTGCGACCTACTTTTTGATTAGAATCCATCTTCAATTTTTTTTCCCTATTTCTTGACTTATTCCAATTGAATCTGAGATGGCTTCTAACCTTGAAGAATGCTCGTACACAGCCAAAATTTTACTAGATGGTTCAACGGAGTCTATATTGGGACCTACATTATTTGAAGTTTTGACATTTGAAATATTGTTTTTCTTGTGTAAATTTTCTCCTTTTTTTTTGTTGAAAACCTTTGATTTGTTGGTTTGTCTCTGAGTTCTTCCCTTCATATTTAAATTGTGTTTCTAAGATTTCAGTTTCCATTATTTCCTCTTCCTCACTTGGGACATCATTTGTGGAAAGGATTTCAAACATATTAGCAGATGACTTTGATTGATCCTTCATAACTGGTTTTTTTTTAGTGTTCTTCTTCTTAGGTATTTGGAAACCTACTGAGTTTATATCTTCTTTCTTTTGATCAAGAATTTTATTTGGGCAAGCACTGGCCAAATGACCATATTCATGGCAAATTCTACAATGAAAAGGAATGTTCTCATAGTCCACTACTTGCTCCCAAGTGTCTTCCCCAAATTGTAATGTGATATTTTTAGGTAGGGGTTTGTCAAAATCCATTAAAACACAAATTCGAGCATAAATAATATGTTCAAAATTTTGAGTACAATCAACAGTCATCATAAAAGTTCCTAAAGAGTTTCCAATTGAAGAAAAAATAGTAGGATTCCAAAATTCAATAGGGAGGCCAAAGAGTCTAACCCACACGGGAGCTATAGAAGGCATCTCTTCTTCGACTTTAAATTTAGTATGCCAGGGCTTCATGAAAAGCCCTGCCCTTCCAAAAAACCAAGGACCCCCTTGAAAAGTTTTCTCTCTATCTTCATTATTAGCAAATAAAACAAGAAAATAACCATTTGGATAAATAGAGATTTGTAACTCACCTTTTTTTTTCTTTTTTGCCCAGACTTTGAAAGTAGATAGACTCGGACGAAAACCCACGAACCGACAAATTAGTCCTCTTTTTTCCAAATCTTCAATGCCAGTCTGAATGTTACCCATATCAAGCTTAACAATAGGAGTTCCATCAGCTGCTTTAAGACATCCTGACTCCATTTTCCTGGGATCAATCTTAGGCATTCTTAGAGGTTTATGGGAAGCCCTAATATTGATATTAGCATTGGGTTGAGGTTGTCCACCATGAAGGGCATCCCTAAAATTCATTTTTGGGATTGAGTCTTCAAAATTCTTACCCTTGATAGGGGTTTTCACAGTAGAATTATTTTGTGGGTGCACCTTAGCACCAGATTCACTTGAGATATGAGCCATTTTTTGATCAACTGCTTGAAACTTGTTTCGTGATCTCTTTAATCCTTGCCCTAGACGTCGTGGAAAGGTATGGTTTTCACTTTTCTTTTGTGCAGAAAATTGGAAGCCGTTGTCACTCAAGTTCACAGTATGATCTATTGAAAGACAAATTTCTAACCCATCTTGTATCCCCTGCAACATTTCCTGCTAAAATATTGAGCATAAACCACAAAAATCCCTAGATTCTAAACTTAAAGCAACACCATTCAACAAGATTAAATTAAATATTCATTGCATAAAGAATCATCTTACTATCCCTAGAAACAATATCCAAGATTACAATTCTTTCAAGCAAAATAAGTCTTTGCTTATTTACAACAATATCATCTTGAAGGGTTTACAATCATCTTCTAGAGTCTTCTACCAACTAAGTCCACAAGCTTCTTTTATGGAAACCACTCACCAATTTTGAATATTACTTAGGGATTAGAATAGGTCTAAATGTAATGCATATTAACTCATGCCTTACTCTAATATGCAACAACCATGCTAAAAAATCAAGCTATATTTCTTTTCATTTAAAAGCACCATCCATATAAATAACTTAAATATTAAATCATTCAAAAAATAATCTAGGGGAATTTCATACTTTCCCTTATAATGATCCTTAATCCACACAAATCTTAGGAGTCATTATAAACAAAATTTGAAATAATATAAGAGAATTCTAAATTTTTCTTTACAATAATCCTTTAATCCATTTATATCTCAAGAATCATTATAATTATCTTTTCTATATAATGATTCCCTAACTCACAAGAGTCTCAAAAATCATTACATTAATTCCCTTTCAAAACCATAAAGCATACATTAACCTAAGTTTCCTTTAGTAACTAAGAAATATTAAAGCATTTAATCTAACATAAAACTTCCCTTAACAATAAACTTTCTTTACAACAACTAAGGAAGATTAAAGCTAACATCAAGCTTTCTTTAACAATAATAATAATATTCTAACCTACAACAGGGTCTTAAGAATAATTAAAATAATATTTATTTTGTAGAAACATCTAAGTAATAAAATCTTAAAATAAAGCTACCTCTTAGTTATCTTTTTCTTCCCAAGGCCTAGCATGATTAGAATAAACAAGGGTAAAGTTATATCTCTAACACAAGCCTTAAAATTTCAGCCCAAATCAAAACATAAAATGAGCTTCAACAACTTGAAAGATAAGGGCAAAAATGTTTATAACAACTACAAACAATATAATAATTAAAGGAAAACATCCAAAAAAGTTATTGCAACTTCATTAAAGCACCAATGCACAAATAGGTCATAAATCCAACATAAATAATTACAAATAAAAGCTTTACTAAAAGCATTAAACTAACCATGAGCTAACATGAAAAGGAATAAGATAACCATCAAACTAATACCATTATTCCCATGATCAAAACCATGCAAAGGTTAAAGAGAACATCAAATGGGTGAAAGAAGAATAATACAACTTGAAGCTTAGCTCGAAGGGTGATGTAAGGATGCAAAGGCCAAACCAACAACAACAATTAGGATTTTAAATGAGACATCACCACCATCCTATAGAAGGGATTTATGATCAACATAATCATGATATCCCTCACTTAGATAAAAGAAAAATGAAAGGGTGTTCATCCAAACAATAGCAAAAACAAGCCACCAATGTATTAGCCAAAGCAAACTTTCTTGGGAAATCCATAGGAAAAATAAGGTATACAAAACAACATGAATATAAATAAGAGATTAATGCAACAGTAAGTTTATATTGAACAACCAACACAAGGAAAACAAGGATGCAACCATCTATAAAAGAACAAGATAACATTAAAATAAAGAGGCTTTCTCATCAACAAAAAACATAATCTAGAATAGAGAAAACACAACAAGAAGCACTTATTCTATGAGTTTTACTTGCCTCCATCGATCTTCGAACATTGCTACATTACCTTCATCTCCATTTCTTCTTTAGGTATCCATTATCCCCTTCTCATACCCCCCTCTCTTGGATTTAAAGAGAAGAATAATATTACGTACAAGAATATTTTTTTGCATGCTTAAATATCATTACTCCTTTGAGTAGTTTTATTTGCTTTAAATATCACGAGGAAACCAATGAGGCCCCTTCATCTCCCAAAGACAGCTAGAGAACATAACATGCTAGCAAACCAGTCCAAACGGTATCCTAAAACTTACTACTCGAAATTAAAGTTACACATACAATATTTATATAAATATGTGTGTATGTATATGTATATATATATATATATATAAATGAATCCATACAATGCTCAAATTAAATTTCCAAACAAGCAAACAAGAGTATTAAGTTGCTAATCCAACATAACAATCTTTCTTGACCTCAAAGCAACTTAAATAAATAAGGCATCACATCCACAATATTCTGCACCAAGGTTTTATCCCCAAGTAAGTGGTCATTTTTATGATAGTCTAAGATATCACCAACTTCATTGAGGAGGCTCATTGCAAGCAATATCTTGGCCCAATGGTGCAAATATGAAAACAAAAACAAAATGTTATGCTTCTACATGAAGGTAAATTTTCCATATTTATGATGAGTTGTTGATGAACGAATCATCATCATCATTTCCCTAGGTATCCCTCATGGTAGGTGGTTTTCCTATAGCCCCACCAAGGATATGGTGCTAGATTTTGATGATATATAGTAAAGGGAATGCAGCCACAAGATGTAAAATGAGCAAGCAATTATAACTATATGATAATGACACTATAATATGCAAGAAAATTATATAATAAACTTCTGCAATAACTCAAAAATATGCCATTAATGAAAGCTCACAAAAATAGTACAATTTAATATAATGGAGGACATGAACACTCCATAAATACATGAAGGATCTACATTGTACTCACTATACTAACTATCTACTAATGCTACTCCCTTCAACTATTGTATCTTATGTATCTCTAGCATATATATAGGGAGATAAGTCCCTTGGAATTTTATCTACCCATGACTCTTCATATATCTAACCTATGACTCATGTACATGTGGACTACATGCACATTTACATCATTGCATATTCTAACACTTGTGCATTTATTACATTGCCTGGAGTAACTACTCAAACCTTAATCTAAGGTAAAATCCTACTCTAGTTATGTACCCAAGCTGGTAAATTAGCATGTACCAAATAATGTAATATACTCTAAAACCCCCCTATATTACATTATTTGGGTATTTAAGACTTTAGTCTTCAATATGGGTCTTCATATTTCAAGTACTCTTTAGTTTGAACTGGTCCTTCTTTTGCTACTTCAGTCTTCATGTTGTCTTTCCATGTCTTCTTCATTCCACTATTCTTCGGTATTTCAAAGTGTTTGGTAGAATCATTGACCTTGAAGTCTTCTAGGCATCCTTTATGAACTAAGGATCTTATAATCTTGCAAGTCATAAGTGGATCATAATTGCTTCCTTTTCTTTCCTTTGGTCTTCTGAATGACCTATCTCCTTGCTCAAAAGTTTCAAACTTGAATTCATTGTTAGTGGATGCTTCTAAAATAATAACTTGAAAGAAATAATCTAATATGAATATTAATTTCTTGTAAAAAATTTATAGTACTTGTATTTTTAGTAATAGAAGAAATATGAATGATATTTTCCTCCAGAATATTTACATGGATGAAAACTCTAGTAGTTTGCTTTCTCATGACCAAATTTGTTGTAATAAGTGCATGATGAAGATACCCCAACTCCTTTGTTACTTGTTTTAGGTGAATCAAGTTCATCCATTTCCTTGATGAAATAGTCAAACCATCTGTGTACGATTGAAGCTATTCCATATTTACTTCTTTCATAAATCTATATAACCTTTTTCTAATCAATAATGTTAAAGGTAATAAGTCTTCTGAAGGTAATTTTCACAACATGATCGAAGAATCAAAGAGGTTGCTAATAAAGTATAAAAATGTGATCATACAACACACATTAAGGGAGGGCAGCAAATCCATAGACATGATGGCCAACATTGTATTATCTAAAGCCAACCTATGTATTTGGACTAATCAATTCCTATGTGGCATCTTCGATGAGATTAATACCAATGATTGTACCTTTATTTAACATCATGATCATCCATTTGGCAGTCATCAGCCAAACTAGAAACTTTTTCCAACCAAGGATGGTTTCTAGATTTTATGTCAAATGGTTTATCATCCACCCTATGTGGTAGCAGGTATTCATATCTATGTTTTTTCTCAGCCCATTTGTACCCATTCCTAGTAATAATTCCATCAACTAGGTTTATCCTGACGTAGGTGCTATCACATGGTATGTCAAGTCCTATGTGTACTTTATATTTGTAGTGTTTGTTTAGGCCTATGTTATCACTACCCATTTATTGATGGTTTTTAGCCAACTTGACTTATTTATTAATCCTAGTTAGTCTTATTGCCGCCATGTTAGTTTTTCCTTTACCCACCTATTGTGTAATTTTGTGCCTTTCACCCTATGTTTGCCTAGCTCATTTGTGCCCCTACCTCATAATATCTTCACTAGTCATGTCTACCATGACCCCTATGCTCTCATGTGGCTTTTTAAGGCATCTTAAGTTGGCTATGAGGATGGGTTTTTCAAAATTAGCAGTCCCCTACTTGGTACTCATGCCCTATCTCATTTCCAAGGAGGAGGTATGTTTCTATCTGCATCATCCTCCATGGTATTTTTGATAAAGCAAGGCCTATTATCAATTTTCAATTTTTTTTCATTGGCCATAACATTTCTAATATTGATTGGACATCACATTTAAAACTCCTTTGGCATGATATGGCTACTCAAATAGTATCCTCCAAGGATGGCATACATACTCTAGAAGGCACTTTCACATCAGTTATGTGGGAAGCCTTTATTCACAGCCCTAAAGATATTGGGTACATTATCAAAACAAGTTTTTGTTCATGGAGCTTGTAGTCAAGTAAGTGGCATAAAATCCTAAAGAAAAGTGGATGAAGGAACCCTGGTGGATGGATCATGTGGATGAATCAAAATAAAATAATGGTGCTAGTTTAACATTCATCTTTGCAAGAAGATAGCCCGGTGGAGTTCTTAAAAATCCATTGATTAATGTCATTCTTCCAAAATTTCAACAGTAATGACTCAACCCTCTCAGATGAATTTATTTCATCCTAGGACAAAGATCGTGCAACACTCAAAGGACTCAAATTCAAAGTCAGTATCTAGCTACTTATGAAGGTAAATGGATTACCAATTTATGGGGATATCATTCACAGATATACAAACACCTTGGTGGGAGAACTCATTGACTCCAAGGAGAAAGTTGGTGAGGGATATAAGAGGTATTGTCAGGAAAGATCTTCAAGAGCCATGGAACTAGATGATGATCTCCATCATGGAGTACATCATTGTTGATGATATCAACTCACCCCTTAGGATTTTCCACATGGATTTACTGAATCATATGCATTCAATAAAGGAGATAAACATACAAAAATACCTCTTTCGATAACTAGAACTTTTAGTTGCAAATGTTAGATATGGGTCCTTAACCCACCCTAAGCACCATGATCTCCATATCATGTTGTACCACTTTGCTATCCAAAAGGAAGTAGACAAGGCAAATCTTGTTATTGTTGGAATCCAGGAAAATATCCCCTCTATTGTGATTCTTAGTGATGATGATTTAGATGAATACTTTGATGGTACAATAAAAGTTAAAACCCTTGCTCACTCTTTGTCTCCCTCCAAATCAAAATTATGTCATTGTGTGACCAGGAGTGGATCTTTCAGGGGGAAACGTAAAAGCACTAACATAAATATTTTGGAAACGGTCTCCAAAAAGACCCTAATAAAGTTTTAAAATATGGAGAATGAAAAAGGATCCAAGAAGCTTTAGAATCATCCTAATTCCTTGACTAGCATGATGGATCTTCTAAATTCAGCATCATCAATGCTCCTTCAAGATAGGAAAATATTTTCCACCATGAAAAAAGATAATACCCATGCTAAGGAAGATGTCACCAGTGATGATTTGGCTGACATGGATTATATCATAGATTAGTCATCCTTAGTATCTTTGATGGTTTTTGGTACATTAGTGGGTCACAAAACTGATCTTTGACCTTCCTAGTTTTGTCCTATGATCCTGAACCTTTTTGTTTTGATTCCTCTATTTTGATGTCTGCATAATTCATCTCTACTGATATGGATTCTTGTTGGTCTATTGTGGTAACCCCTTTGGGTAATTTCCTTTGTGTTTCATTTTCTTAAGGTTGTAAGGTTTGGGGATTCTTTCAAAACCCTTTTTTTCCATCAATAAAAAATATATATTCTTTTCTATCTTTTGGTTTTTGATAATATAGTTGTCATCAATTCCTTTCATCATATCTAAAGAATTTACTTTTGGTGAATTCTCAAAAATATTTCTAAACCATATTGGTTCTTCTCTTCTAATTGCATTTTCCTTATTTTCATTTCTAGATTCAAGCATGTCTCTAAACCATTTTGATTCCTTGAAACTTGTATACTTAATAAGTTTTTCCATGGTTCTTTTGAAGTTGTCTTTCTTGTTAAGAAGGAACAATTTTGATAGGATTTTAAATTTCTAAACCTTTGAGGTTGACTACCTTATGACTCCCTAGTTTAGAGTATGTGAACTAACCTTATCAAATCTTAGGTTTTGTATAATCCCTTCTATCTCCAAAGTGATTAGAGTATGCTATGGTCTTGATAAAGTGCCTAGCATTTATTAGATTTCCTTTTGAGTTGATTCCCTATTTTTTTGAGGACAATGTTAATATAATGATCAACTCCTATTTCACCTTATTTCTCCCTATTGAAATATGCACTTTTCAATTGATGAAGTTCTCTATCTTCAAGACTCTATGGTTGGATTCCTTTTGTCCCTTTAATTTGTATATGAGATAATTATAAGCAATAAATTCCAACTTTAAAGCAATAAATGATTTTGCTTCTTTTAACCTTAATTTTCAATGGTTCAATTTTCTAAATTCCAATGATCTAAAGTTTTATGTAGCACTCCTTATATCTCCCTAATTTAGAATTTTATAAAATGATAATATTTGCAAAAGAATTTATTTTAATTTTTTCAAGGTATAAAACCTTATATCTTCTATTTTAATTATTTACAAATATTATGATATTTGTATTTCAACGAATGCACTTTTTGAAATATCACTTAAGGATATAAACTCTTTATTTTGATTTGCTTTCTAATTCACTAAGGTTGGTATTTTCTTATATCTCCAATGCAATAATAAATAAACTTAACCTTATATAATGCACCTTATAACTCCTTGCTCTTAAAGAAAGGAAATATTAGATCATGTAAAACTATACCTTACTTGTAATGTTGTATGCTATGATATGATTGGCTTCTATTTTGACTCATCTATCTAGGCCTTGGGTGTTGTGTTTACTGGTCTTCAAAGTATGACAATGATCAGTGAACTCTCTATATTCAATGGGTGCCTTATGATAGTCTTCTCCTCCTTCAATGCACTTTGACCTCTCTATGCTAGATATTCATGCTCTTCTTGTACAGGGCTATTAATACCTCTTGTATCCCTTTGAAATGTATGCCAAGTGATGTTTACATTGCCTAAGAATGTATGTCTTCTTATTATGTGGTATTGGGAGGTTATAATATTTGGAGGTATTAATTTAGGTGGCATAGACCTTATGTTATGTATTGGGCATTGAAACAATGATTATTGATTCCTCTTTGGCTTGAATGGAGCATTACTCCAACCTGGGTGCTCTTCTCCCTTAGTGCAAGTGTTATGTCATTGAAGATATGCAAGCACTCTTTCTTCCTTTGTGCCAAGTGGCACAAGATTCCTTATGTTGATATGGAAAGTGGAGGCTCCTTCCCTTGCATGCAACCAAACTCTTCAATGTACATTTTCTTCTCAATGCTCTTCGTTCTCTTATCACCTATTCTTGCCAACTTTCTTTGCAAGTTTGTTTGGCTTCTTTTGTAATAGCAAGCTTTCTTGATTGTCCAATGTGTGGTGGCTCCTTTCCAACATAGGTGGCTCCTCTCAATGAAGGTGGTCATTCATCCAAGCTTCTTTCTTCTACCGCTTGGGTAACTATTGCTATTCTCTTTGCACCTTGTCTTTACCACTTGTATTACGTTATTCTCCAACTTGCACTATTGTTGCTTTGGCTATCCTTGTTGTTTGCACTATGTTGTCCTTAATATTTGTTCCTTGGTGCAGGTGTATTTCACTATGGGTGTTGCTTTTGTGAGACTGTGGCACCAAACTTGGTGTCTTGAACACCTAGAATGGGATGATATTGAGCCCTTAGGTGGCTCTATCTTCTTTGCACCATAGCTTGTGCTTAAACCTAGTTTATGCTACCACTTGATGACTGTAATTTTGTGCTACATTAGTGTCTTAAGACACTTGAACCTTGTCTTCCTTTTACTGCTTTGAGAAGACAAATATGAAGCTATTAAACCCTGAATTAAATCTGCAATAGACTAAGATAGAATACCTTAGTTGCACTTGGGTTTTTGAGACATTTTGTAGCTTGCTTATTTGTCTAGATATGGTAGCTTCTTCCCTATTCCTTGGTGGTTGTAATGCTCATTTTTGGTGGCTTCTCTTCACCAAGATATGTTGTAGTTTTCCTATGCTCAATAGTGTCTTTTGACACTCCAACTTAATCTCGTTTTGTGCACTAATATTTCTTCCTTTGCTAAATACTTAATGCACTTTAATAACTCTTGGAGATAATTTGTATTAAACTCTAAGATTTATTCAACATTCACTATAGAATAATGTCTTATTTACTTTCAATAGAAGGTAGGATGTTAATATTTTTCTTTCTTTTGAAATATATCTAACTCCTTTTTCTTATGTACAGGTTTAACCTTGTAATAACTATCTTCTGCACTTCCTTTAAGACTTAAATATGAAACCTTCTTCTTTGCAACTTTAAACTCTAATTTGGTGTTGTTGTGGCTGCTCTACAACGTACCCAAAAATTGGGGACCCACCTTTTTGCATGTGTTCCAAGAAGACCGAAGTGGCCCATAGGCTAAAGATCAAGGAAAAAAAAGCAAAACACCACAAGGAGAAAAAGTGTCGCAATATCGCGACATGTTGCACTGTCACGACCAAAAGAGGAAAAGTGTCATGATATCGCGACATGTTGCAGTTTCATGGCCAAAAGAGAAAAAGTGTCGTGATATCACATGTTGCACTATCATGGCCAAATAAGAAAAAGTGTCGCGATATCGCGACATGTTACGTTTTCGTAGCCAAACAAGAAAATGTGTCACGATATCGTGACATGTTGCATTTTTGCGGCCAAACAAGAAAAAGTGTCGCGATATCGCAACATGTTGCGTTTTCATGGCCAAACAGGAAAAAGTGTCGTGATATCACGACATGTTGCATTTTCGCTGCCAAAAAGAAAAGTGTCGCGATATCGCGACATGTTGCGTTTTCGTGATTCAAAGCAAAGAGAGAGAGAAGAAAGAAAAAGTGTCGCGATATCGCGACATGTTGCATTTTCGCGACCAAAAGAGAAGAAAGAAAAAGTGTCGCGATATCGCGACATGTTACATTTTCGTGGCTAAAAGCAACAAAAGAGAGCAAGGAGGCAAAAGTGTCGCGATATCGTGACATGTTACATTTTCACGGCGAAGGGCCACAAAATGGAAACCAAAGCACATATGCATACAAGGGAAGGTGAAACGAACAGCCATTGGAAAATGAAACGAACAGTCAGGGAAGGTGAAACGAACCATCATGGAAGGAGAAACAATTTTTTTAGAAGTTTAAATACGCCATTCAAAGAGGCCAGAAGGGGTTGGAAATTACTACGAGCAGAGTTGCAGAGTTAAAGACAAAAGGGCCATTCTGGACCTGTTTGAGTCATTTTTCTTCCATGGACTGGTTTGGGAAAACCAAAAAAATTTGTTATTGTAAAATGAAAAATTTTTAACATAGAAAATTTCAGAAAGTTGCATCTTATGGACAAGAAATGAGGAGTCATTTTCTGCATGCAAGATTAAATGTCTATTTTTCCCCTTTTCAGATTTTAGGCTTGTAAATGGATTTTATGCAAGTTTTCTTGGTTTCTTCATGTGAATGTTTAAATCTAAAAAACCTCATTTAAAACCCTAGGAGCCAGCACCTAGTTTACCCGAATTGTGCTTGTTTTGCAGGTCCAATAGGTTAGGTTTCATGCATGAAAACCTCACATATTTGGTTTTGTCGAAATAGGATAGCATCATACTGAATGCGTTTTATTTTTAGTTTTCTGCATTTCATTTTCATTTTCTGCATTTTATTTTTTCCAAAAATTTTCACTTATTTTAAATTTTTAGGCATTAAAATAAACATTTAAAAATTTTCAAAATCCAAAAAAACAATGAACAATCACTAAAGTTTCATGGTGAAATAAACCAAAATTGCCCCTTGTTTACAGTTACTTGCAATCACTAAGGTGTTCGAAGTATTCAAATCGAATATCTTTATTTGAGATTACTAATACACATATGGAAATGCTAATACAACGGAGACCTTGGAGAATTTGTTTGTTTAACTTCTTTGCAAAAGGGGATTTGGAACCCAAATCCTAAAGGAGAGTGTACTTTCACAACTAAATGAAAATACCACTCAACAGATTGGTGCTAGAAGGAGGGCCTAAATTTTTTTATTTCAGAGTGATTTAAATGCTATAGGGATTTAAATTTTGAATATTTCATGCCCTATTGATTATTATCTTTAGCTCTCTTTTAACAACACAACCTTGTAGTGTTAAAAGGAGGACATGAATTGCTATGCATTGTTCTAACGCTTTTTGATTGTTCATACAAGAATAATGTGTTTTGATTTGATTTTGAAAAATTTTGGTCTTGACTAACGAGGTTGTCTCCATGCAATTACTTTCATTTGATTTTAAGGGATACATCTCTTGGTTGATGCTAACATGATTATTAATACGTTATATGTTTGATATTTTCTAGTCAATTTCATGCTTATTTGTAAGGAATTATTTTTTGTCGAAAATGTATTTGTTGTCGATATTATGCTCTTCACTTGCATGTAATGTGATCTTGTGAATCAAAAAGCCTACAACACTAGGAGTATGCTCTTCACCTGCACATATGCGATTTGGTGAATCAAAAACTTACATTTTTAGAATACTGCTTTGTCATGATTCCTTTCATTCACGACTAACAAATTGATTTTGAAGTTATTCTTTGAATTTCATTAATTGCAAGATTTTCCTTGTGTCACAGGTTTTCTTTGAGGTATTGAGAGTTTTGTCAGGTTTTGTAGGGTAGTTTCATTTACAAGATGGACCCATCGCATCGCTACTAGGTCCAAAAAAATCGAGGAAGCTGTTGACAATTTTGTCACATTGCACAAGGGGTAGAAAAAAAATCAAAAAAATCAAAATTTTGTATAGTCTTTCCTTTTGCAAAAGTATTTATTTTTGTTGCTTCGAAAGTATTTGTAAGTGTTGCAGCAATTTTGGCTTTCAATGCCACCCCCTTGTACACAAGATGAAGAAGGAAAAGCTTCACTGCCAAATGGGCCAAAGAAGATAGCTTCACCGCAAGAAAGAAAAAGTGTCGCGATATCATGACATGTTGCATTTTCATGGCTGAAAGCAAGGAAAGTGTCGCGATATCGTGACATGTTGCAATTTTGTGGCTCAGAGCGACAAGAGGGAGCAAGAAAGAAAAGTGTCGCGATATCGTGACATGTTGCATTTTCACGATCGACAGCAAGGAGAAAGCGTAGAAGAGAAAAGTGTCACAATATTGCAATATGCCACATTTTTGTGGCCGAAAGCAAGGAAAAGTGTAAGAAAGAGAAAACGTCGCAATATCGTGACATGTCGCATTTTTGTGGCTGACAACAGGGAGAAAGCGTAGAAGGAAAAAGTGTCACGATATCATGACATGTTGCATTTTCACGGCTCAAAGTGACAAGAGGGAGCAAGAAAGAAAAGTGTCATGATATTGTGACATGTCATATTTTTGCGGTCGACAGCAAGGAGAAAGCATAGAAGGAAAAAGTGTCGCGATATCGTGACATGTTGCGTTTTCACAGCTCAAAGCGACAAGAGGGAGCAAGAAAGAAAAGTGTCACGATATCGCGACATGTCGCATTTTCATGATCGAAAGCAAGGAGGAAGTTCAAGAATGTAAAAGTGTCGCGATATCGCAACATGTTACGTTTTCACGGTCGACAGCAAGGAAAAAGTGCAATAGAAGAAAAGTGTCGTGATATTGCGACATGTCACATTTTCACGGTCGACAGTGAGGAGAAAGTGCAAGAAAGAGAAAGCGTCGTGATATCGTGACATGTTGCATTTTCACAACCGACAAGGAAAAAGCGCAAGAGAAGAAAAGTGTCGCGATATCGCGACATGTCGCATTTTCGCGACTGACAGCGAGGAGAAAGCACAAGAGAGGAAAAGTGTCACGATATCGTGACATGTCACATTTTTGTGGCCAACAGCGAGGAGAAAGCACAAGAAAGAGAAAGCGTCGCGATATCGCGACATGTTGCATTTTTGCGGCTTAAAGCAACAAAAGAAGACAGACAAAAATGTTGTGATTTCACAACATGTCTAATTTTCACAATGCAAGAAGAAGAACCAAGCTGAAGGCATAGAAATGTCATGATATCATGACATGTTGCTTTTTTGTGACTCAAAAGGGGCACACACTCCAAGCCGGGTATTTTCCTGAGACCATCAAAGTGCCTCATAATTGCATTTTTACTTGCCCGATAAGCTCGCTGCTCATTTTTTGAAATTGAAAGCGAAGTATCAATCCCTGAAGGAGATATCAGCAAGCATGGTAGCCACTCAAGCATTGCACCTAGAAACCAAGGACACTCAAATGGCTCAATGCATGTTTCCACGGTTGACTCGGTCACAGTTGCCAGTTTTGGTAATGGATTTGAAAGCTCAGTCATGAGGGCAGCGAGGAGCTGACTTCTTAGATCTCAAGAATATACTTCACCATTTTTTGTAATAATGACTCAGAGGATCAGGTCCTCTATAAAAACCCAAGCATTATAATGTAAGAAAGAGGGGAACTATCTGCTAGAAAGCTGTTGTAGCACCCTAAAATTGGCGTAGTGAAATCTTAATAATTACATTTACTCTAGTAAATAATTCAAATTCAAATTTTAACCTCCCAAACTTCCCGTTAACCGCCGGTTAATCCGTTTCCCCATTTCCCATGCCATTTTTAGAGTTTGTTTTGACCATTTGACGATATCGTCGTCGATCAGACGATATCGCCCCAAATCGGATAATTTTGTCTAGACTAGGACGCCCAAACAATCTTGTCCCAAAACTAATTTTTCACAATTAGCTTCTATTCCAACGGGTCTCTAATCCAGGTAGAAGTGTGTCTGCACCGTTAGAGACCCTCCCCCATTGGAGATCTCCCAAATAAGGATGATCTCCAACCTCCTAACCACCCTCTTAAGCCTATTTAATCCTAAGCCCTCCCTTTAGCACCCCCTGGCTGATAATCCCTGTAACTTGACTTCATACATGTTAAAACATTCCAAATTCATATTTGTCGTAGTTCTATACAAATTTTGTTGCAGGTACCTTAGTGTTTTTTAGCCAGATCAAGTTTACATCGTCGCGGATGATCTTGTTTAGATCGGAGGTGATCCTGTCGAATCAGAGACGATTTCGTATCAATGCAAGACGATTTCGACTGTAGTCAACATTAAGGCAATTAGTGCCTAAAGTTTGCATTTCTTCATCTCTTTTTTTGTTGTTTTATGCTGTAATTAGATAGGTTATTACTTATTTTATGCTATTATACATTTTGGAGTTCACCCATCTAGATCAAATGCATAATTAAATCATAATTATTATTTAATCAGTGTGATGCATTCATATTTCTGTTCACAATCCTCAGTTTGGTATTGTTAGTGTCATTTTATACTGTTTCCCTCTGTTATCATTGTTGTATTTTCTATGTTTTGCACCTATTTCTCTATTTGCAGGTCTCTGATGAATTCGTCTGACGAATTCGTCAGATCTCAGATGATCTTGTCTGATCTTAGATGATCTTGTCAAATCAGAGGTGATCCTGACTGCTTCAAGAATTAGAATCTTCATCAGACATCTAGATCAGGTATTTTCTTTTAATATTCCTTAATTTCTCTATTTTCTATATTAATTCTATTTTTTGTATTCATTTAATCTGCATCTTCATATAGAATAGCTTAGATGCATTTTGGCCAAACCTAGGACTTAAATGCTTAAGGCTAAAACGAACACATAAAACACATTCCCAACCTAGGTGTGGAAACTGCCATTGAATGTTTCCTGGTGAACCCACCATCCATCGAAAAATCACCATAATACACCTCCTTCGAGAGGCAGGACCTTCGCAAGGCCTCTCAGTCTGAGGTATCACGCCATCCTTTTCACATCCCCCTTCCGAGCACGGATCCTATAGCCTGAAGGTAAGGGTGTGAAAAATTTGGAGCGATAAATTTTGGTGAACTCGACGTGAATGCATTTTAAACCTTTTGAAAACAAAAAACAAAAAAATATATATGTATACAAGAAAAAAAAAACAAAATCATCATTTCAAGTTTGCATGTTTTAGATTCAATTCTAAATAGTAAATATTAAATATTACTTTTAGAAGTACTAAAGAAACCATGAATTTTTACTCAAATCAATATGAGCCCATCAGTAATGTTGGAAGAATTCATCCAAATACATTTGTTGACTATGACCAACCTCATCCCTATTCAACACCACCTCCATCACACTCTTCTCATTTTTCATCCTTAACCCAACAGGACAATCCCTTTGCCAATCCTCTTCATAATGATATTATCTATTCTCCCATATATCCATATTATGTCTATCAATCCACATATAATCCTCCACCACCCTTTCAATATTCTTCTTTCAATACAACACATCCATTTCAACAAGAAAATACTTATTCTTCCAATTCTACCATGCACTCACCTCATACTTCACAATCTTCCTGTTATCATTCTACCCATAATAAAGAAAGTAGAGGTGAGAAACCATTAGGTCCCTTTATGACGAAGTTCCTAAGGCATTTATCAAAAACCTCTCAAAAACCTTCATCATGTATATTTACAAAGCTCAATCAACCAATGGATATAATTCTCAAGCATTTACTTGATACAAATAGGATTGAACTGCATTCTATAAGACAACTTGATACCACATCAGATTGGTTTAAACCTGAGTTACATTGTGAATATCATAGAGTGGATGGACATATGACACAAAATTGTAAAGATTTAAGATGTGCAATTCAAGATTTGATTGATAAGGGTCTTTTTAATATAAAGGAATTACAATCCACAACTGATTATAAATCTCTAGTAAACAATCAAACCCCTACACAATAAATACCAATAATCAATCAAGACATGGGGATCTCCCAAGAACCCCTATTCAATTATCAACAATAGGAAACCAATCAAATATTGCATGTTAATGTGTCCCATCATGATGATATTATTAATATTGTAACAAAAACTACAAATTAGCAACCTCAAGTTCAATCAACTCAATCTGATATTCAAGGGATGGATTCCTCATTTGACCAACTTTCAAAACTATCTTTGGCACTAGAGAATGATCCAAAATGGGATGTAAACATAGAAAGCTCATATTTAGAATCAAAATCTCAATCTAAAATCCACTTTGATAGCCAACAACAAGTGATTAATCCTCAAGCAAAGATATCCCTTTTAGAAGTATTACAAAGTTCTCATAAGGAAATTTTGTTCAAAATACCTAGCCAACAATTTGTTCCTCATCATATCTTATCTAAGAACATAATTAATGGTGTAAACCCTCTTGAGGTTAACCATATTTCATTCTATGATGAGGATATTCCTTCCTCTACTTCACAAGAAGACTACTATATTTACATTACAGGATCTAGTAAAGAAACACCTGTTAAAACTATCATGGTAAATAATGACTCCTCTCTTAATTTATCCACTTATCAATTATCCCAAAAACTCGAATTAAAGGAAGAAGATCTTCATGAATCAAATATTATTATAAAATATTTTAACAATGAAATTCAAGAAGCTCAAGGTACTATAATTTTTCCCCTTAATATTGGATCCAAGATCCTGGATACTTTGTTTTATGTAGCATATTGCCCTTCACCTTACAACCTACTTCTCAGAAGTCCTTGGATTCATACGATGTGGGTTGTCCCTTCCACTCTTCACCAATGTTTGGAGTTTGAACTTGCAAATAAAATTGTTACCATACATGGTGACCCAACACTATTTGAAGAATATTTAACGGTTGAAATATCCAGTTCTATACATTCTCTATTGTCACAATTATCTTCTATCCATCACTTTTTTTCATCCGTATATGATCATATTTGTTTACCAAATAACACTCATGCATATCTTTCACATATACTTTCTCCATCTTATCAAAACTTGGAATATAATAATAAGAATGAAGAACTTTCTTATATTTTTGATATTTTATTTTGTAACATGATCAATTTTCTACATATAAAAGTCAAATCTTTTGCTACATTATTTTACATTATAACAAAGCTTTTGTTATCACTACCTTTTATTCATCACGTTCTATTCTTACCTTCACCTCAACCAGATTATCCTTCAAAACCTCCTTTGATTTTGAAGCAACCTTAGACATGCTATACTCAAATAACCTTGTATAGTGTATATAGATCATCTTGTATATACCACCAATTTCAATTCATAAATTAAAATCAAAATACAAAAAAATCAAAATCCTCAAAATCTTAAAAAAAAAATACTAATGCAACTAAGGACCTTAAAGGTAAATTTGAGCCCAACTGGCTTGGACCATACATTATTACTGCTAAATTTGAATCTGGAGCATACAAACTATCTACCTTAGATGGTAAAGAACTTAAAGAACCCATGAATATTTTGCATCTTAAACGTTACTATGTATAAATTTGGTC
Source organism: Wollemia nobilis (assembly GCA_028583015.1). Taxonomy (NCBI): domain Eukaryota; kingdom Viridiplantae; phylum Streptophyta; class Pinopsida; order Araucariales; family Araucariaceae; genus Wollemia; species Wollemia nobilis. The sequence goes on along the minus strand of JAQPPZ010016917.1, from coordinate 4,728,403 downwards.
ATTTCATCCTTGTATATATTTGTTTCAAAATCGTTATCTTGTATTTCTTTCAATTTATAAATTCAAAAACACCAAAAACATTCATAATCATCAAAATCTTCAAAACTATTTGTTGTATTTATTTATGGCACTTATTAATTCTTTAAAGAATAATAAAAATCAAAACAACAATATTCTTGACTCTTTCGAAACCAAAACAACATAAAGAAGAAAGAGAGAGTCAACATTCTCAAAACTTCTCAAAAACTATTTATATTTTCTTACAAATGTTGCAGTTATATGTTTCAAGTTATTTTGGATAAATTAGCATTTATTTGGAATCCCTCACTTTCACAAACACAAAAATAAATATCTTGATTTTATCTGGCATGATTACTAATCTCTCTTATATCAAAGTCCACAAAATTCAATTAAATAAAGTTTGAGCATAGAGAATTGATCTTGTTATTTACTTAAACCACACACATCTTTTCACAATAAAATGATTATATTTGTAATTTCCATGCTTTGCTACATAGTAGAAGTGGTTTCTTGAGTGAAAAGTTTCCCCTGCTATCCTATCATGCACATGGTCTAGAATCTTTGAGAATTGGCAAAAGTACAAGCTCACCCCTACCCAGAATAAAAATCCCTTGCTCTACAGCTAATCCGAGCAAGTATCCCTAGCACAAAAAGAAAAAGCAAAGTTCAAAAGAAAAAGAAAAGAAAAAGAAAAAAGAAACAAGTTATTTCAAGCATTATTTCAAAAATCAAGCAAAAATACAAACGAAAAGCAAAAGAAAGCAAAAGAAAAAGCAATAAAATCCCTTTCCCTACCCTTTGAAAAGAAAAGAAGGGTTGATGAGCTTGAATCCCTGGAATTCTCAATTATTCAAAAATTGTGAGGTAAGCCCCATAACAGGTGGTTTGTGCCCAACCTGCTTGGCCTTGGGTAACTCCTAGCATGGCGATATGTCTATCACATTAGTGACCTTCTTTTGTACAGACCTATGTCTGCTTATGGATTAGCTAGCTCTTGATAATTCGACTTACATAGTAGTCTAGTATGGTTATATGCATCTACATCATGGTTAATGAACACTTATTTGGTTTATTCAAATCACTTGTATCATAGTATCTTGCTCAAACTGGTAAACAAACATAGCAATTGCACACACATTTTATATTTAAGAGATTTTGTGTATCATTATGATAAATCAAGATTGGAAATGAACTCACATATGCACATGGGATTCCTTATAAATCTAACTTTTGTCTTTAAAATACTTTGAAATATATTTTTGCAAATTGTTTGAAATAATTCATTTTCTTCTTTCAAGTACAGTTGTTTAGACAACTACATGCATAATCAAAAACATCACAATTTCTTTCAAACCATACAATCAACACACACATATATATATATATATATATATATATATATATATATATATATAAATTATCGATTTTCGTGATGATGGTATAAGTCTATACCTACATATTCTATGCCTAGCACAAACCATTGTAACAATTTTTATTCCCCATTTATTTAAAATCATGAAAACCATATGACTTAAATCATTCTATTATACAATTATGTTTTACAAACAAACAAACACATTTTCATTATTTCATGTCATTATGTCAACATTTAATTTTGCAATGATGGTATAATTCCTAGGGAATTATTCAAAAAAATTTATCACACTTACGAATTTATGCCTAGCAAAAATCATTTTAACATTATTTCATGCATATTATTTTTATGAAAATCTGAAAAACAAACCATCATCATTATCATTTACACCATTGCACCAAAGTCTTAAGACAGTCTCTTAAGCACTCTTTTACTTTTAACAATATTTCTATACTGGGATTAGCTTGACGACCGAGTGAGCGGTGACTCCATGAAATGGTCTATAATAGCGACAATGTCCTTTGAAATTATTGTTAGAAGTATTTTTTTATTTTTTATCACATTCCATCACAAAACAACCAATTTGTTACATCAGATTATTTCATTTAAAATCTTACAGCATGACATCAAAATTATAATATTTCCAACGACATAATTACATGAATCCTCAATCCAATCATCAAGTCAATCAATCAAACATAAAAGCATCATAAAAATACACAAGTCATATGATCAAAAATATCTCATCTATATATATCAACAATATATACATCATCTCAAAACTAGATTGGTATGCCACAATCTGTACCTCGACATACTCAATCCTCTATCAAAAATCATAAAAACTATAATATCAATATGTACAATGTAGTGTAGTACTCTAGCCTAGAGAACCCCTCCAGATCTTAGCCTCATCTCCTACCCTGTCCTGAGGTGGACGAGGTGGCTCCATCGTAGTATGTTTAGTACTATGAGTCCTAGTCGTCGATCGGGACGAAGTCCTCAACGACCCGATCCTGATCGGATCAACGATGTTAGCCGAAAGTGGTAGTCTATCCTCCTCTGGCATCGTTTGATAGTATAATATCTGATAGAAAGTGATTTGGGCAATATCCTATGTCAACTCCCCAGTGCTCGCCCCTCTGTCTCGTGCCATGAGGCGTGCAATCTCATATCTAAGCTGTGTCACCTCAGCTCGATGTCATGCAGCCTCCTCCTGTAGGGTCTGCACCTGTGCCTGGAGATGGATTGTCTCCGCTTGGAGAGTCACTGTCTCACTACTCTCCCCTATGTCAACACCCTTGCCCTTGTCAGGCGATGGAGGCCTCTCTCTCTATGGATAAGGGGGTCTCTTCGCCCTCCTCTCCCATTGTCGTGGCCTCTCTTGTACTTGTGGCCTCCTCTCCTATCTCCCATCATGACCCTAGGTTGCCTCCATAGCCGCCTGGCATCACATATCTATCTGATGCACAACTATGTGAATCAGACGATGAACCCTCGTCATCCGAGGAGGGTGGATGTCTGCATACCAGGCATCGTAGCCATCGGCTACGCTTGCATCATCCCCATCCACTGGCTAAATGGGGGCATCGTCCAAGTACTAACTCTAGAAGCATTGCATGTCTAGAACCTCGCTCACTATGGTGTTATCCCAGACAGTTCAAGAAAACTCATAATCCCTGAGAGATGGGATCCCCTGCTGTAGGCTGAACTATCGTAAAACTTGATCGTAGCAATGGAGCTCCACCTCTCCCCTCTCCATCTGTAACCATCAAACTTGCCTGATGCAAGCCAACTCCTATCCATCCTCGGCCCACCCTGGGTGCTCCCTCCATGGCCTCCAGGTGATCTGGTCTGGGACAAGGTCATCCAGTAGTCTCTGAGACATCGATAAATCAATCTGCAGCAATGACCCTCTTCGAAGCCACCAATAGAAAACTCGGGGCCTCTCCCCGTCAATCCCTGTCAAAGGAATCCCTACCGACCTCTGCACTACAATGTGCTCCCAGCACCAAACCTGTAGAAGCGATTTCATAACTAGACATCGACCACCCTTGTACATGACCCCATGCAGGATCCTATACAACCGGCATAGCATAAAGCTTCCACAAGAAAATTTGTAACCATGGTCTCGCATATCACAAATCACATCTGCTAGCATCCATGGTACCCTGCACCCTCTCTGGTGGCACAGCAGAAGTCCACCAACCACTCCAGCCAAAACCTGTGTGAGTCTGGATGCCCCAAGCATCTGACGCAGTGCCTCGATGTTTACTCCACCCTTCTCCAGGGTGAAGCTTAGGTCACCACACAATTGCATCATAGCATGGCCCTAATTAGCCATAGGAGTGATCAATCGTCCTTGTATGGGGATTCTCAGAATCCTCCATACATGCTCTAGTGTGGGAGTCATCCCCCCTATGGGTAACCGAAAACAAGAAGAACCTAGATACCACCTCTTTGTTAGGGCTGTCAGTAGCCCCATGTCTGTAGAAACTTGTGGCATTTCTGTCATATGCTGTAAGATGGCCTATGCCAGCTGATCCCGCTCTGCCTATGATAGAGTGGCCAAGTCATCTCTCAACCCCCCATATTTCCATTCTCTGCTCTTTAGCAATCCTCTCTACAACATAAACAACAAAACAATAAAAATCATTAATAACAACTCAAGTGATTAAAAAAAATGCAAGTTAAAATAAGTTCAATTTTATACAACTGATGATATCGTCCATAATTGGACGATATCGTCCCAAATTTGAGCACAATCATTTTTTATTTTTCCAGTCGAAATCATCCCTAATTTGACAAAATCGTCCCCCTTTCGCTGATTTCGCCCTTAGATGAAATTAGCAAACTTGAGATGATTTCGTCGAAATTGGGACGATTTCGTCCTGACGACGTCGACGGCCCAAAAATGGCCGTGATGCTCAAAATTAATCAAAATTCACCTAAAAAGCATGTAAATTCAATTTAAAGCATTCTAAACTAATTTTAGACTCTTACCCATAGCCCGCGTCGGACCTCTGTCGATCTGTGCACCGTCTCCACCATTTTTGCTTGTAGAGCTCTAAAACCAGAAAAATGAATAGTAAAAATGAATTAGGGTTTTACCCTATTTTTCTTAATTTTATTCAAAACATAATTAAAAACATTTTAAAATTTTTGCTTTTTCGCGTTTTTACCTCAAACGTTCGATTTGGATAAAAACACGGAGGGGGCACCATAGTAAGCTGTCGTACGATTCGACCAAGAATCGTCGCCTAAAAATGGGAATAATTTTTGCTTTCTCATAGATCAAGAAGAACTCATCTTTAACGCATTTTCTTTGGAAAATTTGCTAAAGAGGGGGCAAAATGTAGCACCCTAAAATTGGCGCAGTGAAATCTTAATAATTACATTTACTCTAGTAAATAATTCAAATTCAAATTTTAACCTCCCAAATCGCTCGTTAACCACCGGTTAATCCGTTTCCCCCTTTCCCATGCCATTTTTAGAGTTTGTTTTGATCGTTTGACGATATCGTCACTGATCAAACAATATCGTCCCAGATCAGACGATTTCGTTTGGACTAGGACGTCAAGACGATCTTGTCCCAAAACTAATTTTTCACAATTAGCTTCTATTCCAATGGGTCTCTAATCTGGGCAGAAGCGTGTCTACGCTGTTAGAGACCCTCCCCTATTGGAGATCTCCCAAATAGGTATGATCTCCAACCTCTTAACCACCCTCCTAAGCCTATTTAATTGTAAGCCCTCCCCTTAGCACCCCCCTGGCTGATAATCCCTGTAACTTGACTTCATACATGTTAAAACATTCCAAATTCATATTTGTCGTAGTTCTATACAAATTTTGTTGCAGGTACCTTAGTGTTTTTCAGCCGGAGCAAGCTTACATCATCGTAGACAATCATGTTCAGATCGGAGGCGATCCTATCGAATCAGAGATGATTTCATACCAATGCTAGACGATTTCGACTGCAGTCAACATTGAGGCAATCAGTGCCTAAAGTTTGCATTTCTTCATCTCTTTTTCTATTATTTTATGCTATAATTAGATAGCTTATTACTTATTTTATGCTATTTTGCATTTTGGAGTTCACCCATCTAGATCAAATGCATAATTAAATCATAATTATTATTTAATCAGTGTGATGCATTCATATTTCTGTTCACAATCCTCAGTTTGGTATTGTTAGTGTCATTTTATACTGTTTCCCTCTGTTATCATTGTTGTATTTTCTATGTTTTGCACTTATTTCTCTGTTTGCAGGTCTCTGACGAATTCGTCTGACGAATTTTTCAGATCTCAGATGATCTTGTCTGATCTCAGATGATCTTGTCAAATCAGAGGTGATCCTGACTGCTTCAAGAATCAGAATCTTCATCAGACATTCGGATCAGGTATTTTCTTTTAATATTCCTTAATTTCTCTATTTTTTGTCTTAATTTTGTTTTTTGTATTCATTTAATCTGCATCTTCATATAGAATAGCTTAGACGCATTTTGGCCAAACCTAGGACTTGAATGCTTAAGGCTAAAACGAACACATAAAACACATTCCCAACCTAGGCGTAGAAACTGCCATTGAATGTTTCCTGGTGAACCCACCATTCATTGAAAAATCACCATAATACACCTCCCTCGAGAGGCGGGACCTTCGCAAGGCCTCTCAGTCCGAGGTACCACACCATCATTTTCACATCCCCCTTCCGGGCATGGATCCTATAGCCTGAAGGTAAGGGTGTGAAAAATTTGGAGCGATACAGTTGTTGTAACTTGATGTCCTACAATTAATACTAAAGAGCTTTGGGCTCAATTTCTCTCTTTTATGCTACCTTCTTTGTTTGATTCTTTTATCTTTCTTCATTTGCATACTATGACTCTGAATCCTGAATCCAATGTGTGATTGGGGACTGTACCCTGAAACTTGCCTGAAGGATACATAGGAGAGGAAAAATGCTATATTGATTTTCTTTTATGCTGCTTGGTGGGTTGTGGTTTTTGTTACATTCACTTGTCCTAATCATCTTTACTCTGAACCCTGAATTTTGATGAAAGGGAGAAGGAGAATCCTTGGAGCTCTCTTAGAGGATACATAGGAAATTCAATATGGCATTTATTTCATTTATTCTTGGTGTTCCTTGCTGCTATTCAAGTTGTTAGTTAGTGATTGTGCTTCCTATTCTCTCCCACCTTAAATCACCAATCTCTCTTCCCTTACCCCTTTTATTTCTTTCTTGCATCCCTTATCTCAAAACACCAAAGTAGTTTAGCATAGGAGCCGAACTTTCTTCGAAGATTGGCACAAGGGGCATCTCTTCCCTTTAGCCTTTCAATGTTGGTCTAGGTCTAGGGCGCATACACTTACCCAAATTCTTTCCTAGGCATATTTGATGACCAAAAATTTTTGGCACGCCTGGTGGGACCCTAGTCCCATGTTTTAAGGAAGCCCGAGTTTGGTGAATCTTTGGCTTACCTCCATCTAGAAAAATCACCTAGCGACTCTGACTGAGCTGAAGATCTAGATTTCTTGATCGTAGGTGCATTTTAAAGCTGAAATAAGACATCCCAGAGGAATCAAGGTTTGGTGAGAAGCCTTGACCTCATAAGTGGAGAAAAGAATGTTCACCTAGAGACTCTGACTTAGTGGCAAGAATTGTGATATCTGTAGGCCACTGCAATATTGGAGAGGGTATGTTATCCTAGCTAGGATGATCGTGGCCATCTGAATATTCAAAGTTACCATGAAATTCTTGAAAACGCCTTGGAGACATTGACAAAATACAATGGCACTAAGGGAATGGCTCGAGAGCACCTTGAAGATGTTGCTGCTTTAGCGGCCCTCGATGAAATAACCCATGAAGATGTCATGATCAGACTCCTGGTTCTATCTTTGGAAGGAAGGGCGCTACAGTGGTATAGACTACTTAGGCATAAAAGCATCCGCTCATGGTATGACTTAGTGGGAGCACTATTCAAAATATTTGATGGCTCTCAAGACTCATTCCAGCTTTTGACATACCTCTCCACCATCAAGAGAGCACCTTTGGAGAGCATTACAGACTTTAATGTCTAATTCTATAGAAGTTGGAAGAGAATTCTAGGGGATATCCAACCAATGCCCGCCCAAGCCCACCTCTTATATGTTTGGGATTTTCACCCGGACATGGGCCTCCTCTTACTGTGATCAGGTGAGCGAAGATTCCCTCAAATATTTGAGGAAGAAATACGATCAGAACAACTTTTGCTCTTATCAAGAAAGTTGCAGTGGGGAGCAACCCCATCACCCTACCCAATAATTACTGCTCCTATTTATCCAACATAGTATTCATCATGGTAGACTCCTCATACTGAGCAGAGGCCTGAGATGCAGTCATTTGAAGCTCAAGATGCGGGTTTCATCCAAGTCCAACAATGGGAATATGCAAGCCATGATCCAACAATGAACAATATGGTTGCTTGTAGTTCCCATCAGAATATGGGCCGAGGAGAAGAACAGGCTCAAGTGGTAGAGCCTGAGAATGAAGAGGGCACATTTCTACACCCTTTTTGTATCCCAAAGGATGGCACACAAGTACTCAGCCAAAATCCATTAAGCATGTCTCATCAAACTGAACCTGAAGAGATCCTGGAAGATTACTCTTTGCCGGAGGAACCCTGTTACCACATCAAGAGGATGGAAGAACCTGTACCCAGCCCATAGTTAATAGATTTTTTGGTATTCTAGTATTGCTTCCAACCCCCACTACAACCAGTACCCCAAGAGGCCCCTCATACGATGAACTTCTTTGCCACATATTTTATCAACAGTATAGGTACTGGCAGGAGCAACAACTCACTGCATTGCTCCTTGTTCGCAACATGGACAACTTCGAGAAGAGGCCAACCGAACTTCAAATATCAACTAAAGTTCTATAAGATTTGGTCCGGCCATTACAGGTTCATCATATAGGCACCCGAAGATGGGTTTATGGTGGTGGCATGCCAATCATGTAAAAATTTTGTGTAAATACTATAAATAGCTCGGCTAGTAAATAAGTGCTGAAAGCACTAAGTGTTGCTTAGGAGCTGAGGAACAAACAAAAAAAAATATTGTCAGTGGATAGTCAGAGAAGAGAACAATGGGAATGACTCTGTTACCCAATGGATAAAGTCCTGGGATCTCTGCATTTAGACAAGCTAAATGCCCCACGAGCCACCAAGAATGTTGACAATTTTGTCACATTGCACAAGGGGTAGGAAAAAAACCAAAAAAATCAAAATTTTGTATAGTCTTTCCTTTTGCAAAAGTATTTCTTTTTGTTGCTTCGAAAGTATTTGTAAGTGTTGCAGCAATTTTGGCTTTCAATGCCACCCCCTTGTACACAAGATGAAGAAGGAAAAGCTTCGCTGCCAAACGGGCCAAAGAAGATAGCTTCACCGCAAGAAATAAAAAAGTGTCGCAATATCGTGACATGTTGCATTTTCACGATCGACAGCAAGGAAAGTGTCGCAATATCGCAACATGTTGCATTTTCTCGGTTTAGAGCGACAAGAGGGAGCAAGAAAGAAAAGTATCGCGATATCGCAACATGTCGTATTTTCACGACTGATAGCAAGGAGAAAGCACAAAAGAGAAAAGTGTCACGATATCGCGACATGTCACATTTTCACGGCTGAAAGCAAGAAAAAGCGTAAGAAAGAGAAAGTGTCATGATATCGTGACATGTCGCATTTTTGCGGTCGACAACAAGGAGAAATCGTAGAAGGAAAAAGTGTCGTGATATCATGACATGTTACATTTTCGTGGCTCAAAGCGACAAGAGGGAGCAAGAAAGAAAAGTGTCACGATATCGTGACATGTCGCATTTTCATGGCCGATAGCAAGGAGAAAGCGTAGAAGGAAAAAGTGTCGCGATATCGTGACATGTTTCATTTTTGTGACTCAAAGTGACAAGAGGGAGCAAGAAATAAAAGTGTCACGATATCGCGACATGTCGCATTTTTGTGATCGAAAGTAAGAAGGAAGCGCAAGAAGGAAAAAGTGTCACAATATCATGACATGTTTCATTTTTGCGACTCAAAGTGACAAGAGGGAGCAAGAAATAAAAGTGTCACGATATTGCGACATGTCGCATTTTCATGATCGAAAGCAAGAAGGAAGCGCAAGAAGGAAAAAGTGTTGCGATATCGTGACATGTTGCGTTTTCATGGCCGAAAACAAGGAAAAAGCGTAAGAGAATAAAAGTGTTGCGATATCGTGACATGTTGCATTTTCATGGTGGACAGCAAGGAGAAAGCGCAAGAAAGATAAAGCGTGTCATGATATCGTGACATGTTGCATTTTCACGACCGCCAACAAGGAAAAAGTGCAAGAGAAGAAAAGTGTCGTGATATCACGACATGTCACATTTTCACGGCTGACAGCGAGGCGAAAGTGTAAGAGAGGAAAAGTGTCACGATATCATGACATGTCACATTTTCATGGTCGACAGTGAGGAGAAAGCGCAAGAAAGAGAAAGCATCGCGATATCGCGACATGTTGCATTTTCACGGCTCAAAGCAACAAAAGAAGACAAAGACATAGAAATGTCGTGATTTCGTGACATGTCATATTTTTGCAATGCAAGAAGAAGAACCAAGCTGAAGGCATAGAAATGTCATGATATCACGACATGTTGCTTTTTCATGACTCAAAAGGGGCACACACTCCAAGCCGGGTATTTTCCCGAGACCATCAAAGTGCCTCATAATTGCATTTTTACTTGCCTGATAAGCTCGCTGCTCATTTTTGGCAATTGGAAGTGAAGTATCAGTCCTTGAAGAAGATCTCGGCAAGCATGGCAGCCACTCGAGCATTGTACCCAAAAACCAAGGACACTCAAAGGGCTCAATGCATATTTTCGTGGTTGGCTCGGTCATAGTTGCCAGTTATGGTAATGGATTTGAAATCTCAATCACGAGGGCCACGAGGAGTCGAATTATTAGATCTCAAGAATATACTTCACCATTATGTGTAATAATGACTCAAAGGATCGGGTCCTCTATAAAAACCCAGGCATTATAATGTAAGAAAGGGGGGGAACTATCTGCTAGAAAGTTGTTGTAACTCGATGTCCTGCGATTAATACTAAAGAGATTTGGACTCAATTTCTCTCTTTTATGTTGCCTTCTTTGTTTGATTCTTTTGTCTTTCTTCATTTGCATACTGTGACTCTAAATCCTGAATTCAGTGTGCGATTGGGGACTATACCCTGAAACTTGCCTGAAGGATACATAGGAGAGGAAAAATGCTATATTGATTTTCTTTTATGCTACCTGGTGGGTTGTGGTTTCTGTTACATTCACTTGTCCTAATCATCTTTACTTTGAACCCTAAATTTTGATGAAAGGGAGAAGGAGAATCCCTGGAGCTCTCTCAGAGGATACATAGGAAAGTCAATATGGCATTTCTTTCATTTATTCTTGGTGTTCCTTGCTGCTATTTAAGTTGTTAGTTAGTGATTGTGCTTCCTATTCTCTCCCACATTAAATCATCGATCTCTCTTCCCTTACCCCTTTTATTTCTTTCTTGCATCCCTTATATCAAAACACCAAAGTAGTTTAGCATAGGAGCCGACATTTCTTCGGATATTGGCATGAGGGGCATCTCTTCCCTTCGGCCTTTCAATGTTGGTCTAGGTCTAGGGCACATACACTTACCCAAATTATTTCCTAGGTGGATTTGATGACCAACAAAAACCATATTCCAAAGCCTCTCACTCACTCATAGGAATCCAAGGAATAAAACCGAGAAAATTGTGATCCCGTAAGATATCCTTGTTATAGAAGATCCTTCTATTTTAGATGCATCTAGCGGACTTGCATCGATGGTGTCATTTGCCACTAGTGTACCAATTATCAGTACCATTTCCATGGTTCTTGTAGGGTTATCATCATTGATTTTGAATCAAATGGCCCAACCCCCACCAGCTCCTTGGTACGGAGCCAATAAAATTCCTTTGAATATTGTAGGGGATATTCACGAGATCCCTAAGAATATAGATAGATTTTTGCTTGAATACAAATCGGATGGCCCAAGGACCGCAAAAGAACATATTCAGGCCTATAGGGATGTTTTGATAAGATTGCAAGTTCAACATGAAAATGTGACTTGTAGACTCTTCCCCATGAGCCTAGACCAAGTGGCTTATGAATGGTATATTTGCTTACCTAATGGTTCCATTACATCATGGATGCAAATGGAGGATGCTTTTGTTAACCAATTCAGGTCACCATTAGATCCCACAATCATCTATAATCAGTTCATTACATGCAAAAGAGGCCAGGGTGAGCCAATTCAAACTTTTAATCAGAGATTTCAGAAGTGCTATAATAGAGCAATTCGGCATTTTGCCATTGATCCCGTAGTAGCTTTGCAAATATATTTTGGGGCATTGGATCCTATAATGACAATGTTTTCAAGGCAAAATCCTCAAATTACCATGCTTTCTCTAGCCTACAATGAAGCTATGACCATTGAACAACAAATGACACCCCAGGGTTATGGGTTTTCCCAGATGCCTATGGTAGGACAATATGGTCCATATGGTCAAGCTCCTATGATGAATCAGATCATGGCACCACAAATATTAGGCATAAATGCTTTGCCTTATCAACAACCATATTCATCAACACCCGCTTACGCACCCATTCCAATTCAACCAATCACATCCATTCCCCCCATTCCTTCATTTTTGCAAAATAATCAACAGACTATGCAAGGAGCTAGTTCGATTAATTCTCAGGCTATAGTTACTTTCCCCAATCTAATTATGATTCAAAGTGTGAATCCCTACACATATCAAGTGGCTCAAAATCCAACTCAAATGTTAATTCAAGATCTCACCAATTACGCAAATCCTATTGGAACTAGCAATAACATAGCTCAACCAAAATAGATTTATTCAGAGGTTGAAGAGCTCAAAAATATAGTTCACAAATTGAGTAATGATTTGGTTCAAAAATAGAAGTATGAATCCCATGCCCCTCACCCAAATCAAAATTTCAACAATAGAGGGAGATAATGGAATACGAAGCCAAACAATAGGGGCGTGCCTTCCTCTATTGCTAATCAGATAGATACTTCTGTAGGACCAAGTCACTCTAGTTCCATTCTTAATCTTTCTGATTTTGCATGGGAAAAGGGGTGTAGATTGCATAATACAAAGGAGCATAATGAAAGGAATTGTCCTGAAATTTCTAGGTATACCCATTGTCTCCAAGCTCAAGTGGATGATTTGGAACTTGTGCCAAATGAGGGTCCACCCCAACATCAACAAGGAGAGGACAATATTTTGGTGGTGGAAACTCTATATCGTCAAGAGAGTGAGAATGAGGAAGGTGAAGATGAATGGGGTGAGAAACATGTTGATGAATCAAAATATGAAGAAGAAGTACTTGAGCATCATGACTTGAACTTGGAGGATGATTACTATGATTCGTGGAAGAAATGGGAAGAATATTATCAATCTAAATCTTCTAATAAACTTGTTGTGTCAATTAATATGCAGGATAACTCAATTGCTTCCTCACATGAGGATACTATAAATCCTGTACAATTTGAGAAATTTTTGGAAGAGGAATTCAAATCTCATCAAATTTTGGAACATGATAAGGATTCTTCAACCATGAATCAAGAAAGAGAGTCATTTGCTTTAGATTCCTTTGGAGGAAAAGAAATTGAAAATCTTGATCCACTTACTTGTGCTATAATGATTATGCCATTTCAAAATGAGAAAATTACAAAACCTAAATCATTTGGGTTTGATATCATTGATGATCCAATTGAAAATCTCACGTTACCCAAAAAAACCCAAGTGATTGATCATAGAAATGTGTTAGTTAACCCACCTCTAGATAGACAAGACTTATGGTTTGAAAGGGATGGACATATTTTCAATTGGGTACCTAAGTTTGGTGCCTTTGATAAACAAGTCATGGAGAAATAACAATTGCTACATGATGATGAATGTCATGAGAGAAAAGAGGAATTTTCAAATCCACTTCAACTAAGGTCAAATGAAAACATGCCAAAGGTAAAATCTCACCTTTTTGATTTCACCATGCAAAATTCGAATGAAGGTTTGCCTAATGAATAGTTTGATTCAAATATTATTAATGTTATGGCTTTATTGAATGAAAATGAAAGCTTATTTCTACACCATGAATCAAAGTGTGGAATGGACATCTTAAAGAATAGACATAAAGGAATTGAATATCAATCATTGTCTAATCAATTTGAAAACTTGAAACTCCACCATAGGATTATTAATGAAACTAAATCAAATTGGTATGGTGAGAGGGGCAAGTGGAATTTTGTTTCTTTGTTTGGTTTGATATTGTTTTTATTGGATTCCTACAAAAATTGGTATGCGTATCACATCATACATCTTTTAAAGAATTCCAATCAGGTTTGGGATCCGAGAAAATGATAATCCAAATTTTTGCACCATCTTGCGTTATATTGTACATTTGTATATACTTTTGGTTTTCGTGTTTTGGTTTTGGATTGGATCTTATTTTGGTTTTAAGTTTTGTGTGTTGGTCCTTTGGACACTTTTGGTTTGTCAACTTAAGTTCTTATGAATGTTGACTAAGACTAGGAGAATATGAAACATAAGAATTGTATTGTAGAAAGCTCCATGAGTATCACAAACACATTAAAGAATATCATTTGGAAATTGTGATGCATGAAGTTGTTAGTTTTACACATTATGGTAAAGTAGATGATATATTCCATCTGCATTTCAAAAAGAAACAATGCATTCATCCATATCTCATATTACATTTCACATTGCATATACATTTCATCTCAGTTGCATCTACATTTCAAATACAATCATTGAAAAGGTGTCAAATCCTCTTAGGGTTATTACATAACATATATTAAAAGGATCCTAAGGTTGGAAACTGATGCCCAAACTATCTTGAACCAAGCACATTCTACACATATTAAAGAGGATCTTGAGAAAAATGGTCAAAACCATACTTGGAAGAAATGGTGAGGCGAAAGGAATATTTCATGTCTGTCCTATCATGCAACATAATCCTTAAAACAGTGGTTTTTACCACTCCCATAATGCTTAAAGCCTAAAATCAGAGTAGTAAGGATAGGGTTAAATCCTCATCGAACTTAGGTTGAGGATCCAATTCCCCAAAGCTCTGATTTGACCTTCATGGAGTAGTAAGGATAGGGTCTAATTCTCATCTCACTTAGGTTGAGAATCCGATTTCCCAAAGCTTCTATTTTGCCCATTCAAGAACTTTAAATTCCAAAGCAAATATTTTTCATTTCTTTATTAATATTGGATTGGAAGGATTGTACTACATGTCCCTTGCAAGGATGGGTAGTCATCCCCAAGGTCTAAGAAATCAAAAGTAGAGCCAAATCCTGGATTATGGGGTTGATCTCCATAGGGGCTATAGACGCCTGACTGGCAGTGGAGTATGCTCATGCGTGGAAATATTTCTTGTCTAAAAACAAGACCACTGACTGCTCAAACGGATAGGCGAGCCTAACAGTTTCATCCATAATAGGTTAAATCATTTTGTTCAAGATGAGGTAATGAACTCCAGATCAGAGTAGTAAGGATAGGGTTAAATTCCCATCTCACTTAGGTTGGGAATCCTATTACCCAAAGCTCTGATTTCACTTACACTTGCACATGGGTTCAAGATGGTAGTGACACATAACCAACTTTGGGATCTAATAAATTAATTTAGTATGCACATATTTGGTCCTAAGAGGGTTTGACAGTTTTAATATGTTTGTTTATGATACTAGAAAGTTTGAGCCTTTGCAAAGTAGGTTGTTATATCTCTAACACAGTTGTCTTACGTCAAATCCTACACAAATAATTCATAGCCTTACATATGAATCATAAGTGAAACTGACAATGGAAAGTTGAACGAGTTTCAAACGATAGGGAATGAAGCACATTGCACACACCGAGCTGATGCTTAATAATTCTAATGCTTCATGTATTTCTCGTCTAGTTTTATTCTTGGGATATTTGTTGACGTTTGTATTTGAGTCTATGTTTTTTCAAGTTGAGTTCTCACCAAAATGCTCGGGAGCATTTTCCAGTAGAGTCGCCATTTGTTGTTGCTACTCCACAACGTACCCCAAAATTGGGGACCCACCTTTTTGCATGTGTTCCAAGAAGACCAAAGTGGCCCATAGGCTAAAGATCAAGGAAAAAAAGCAAAACACCACAAGGAGAAAAAGTTTCGCGATATCGTGACATGTTGCACTATCACAGCCAAAAGAGAAAAAGTGTCGCGATATCATGACATGTTGCAGTTTTACGACCAAAAGAGAAAAAGTGTCGCGATATCGCGACATGTTGCAGTTTTACGACCAAAAGAGAAAAAGTGTCATGATATCACGACATGTTGCACTATCGCGGCCAAAAGAAAAAAAGTGTCGCGATATCGCAACATGTTGCATTTCATGGCCAAACAAGAAAAGGTGTCGCGATATCGCGACATGTTGCATTTTTGAGACCAAACAAGAAAGTGTGTCGCGATATCGTGACATGTTGCATTTTCGCGGCAAAACAGGAAAAAGTGTCGTGATATCGCGACATGTTGCATTTTCATGGCCAAAAGAGAAAAGTGTCGCGATATCATGACATGTTGCATTGGCAACATCGCGACATGTTGCATTTTCATGATTCAAAGCAAAGAGAGAGAGAAGAAAGAAAAAGTGTCGCGATATCGCGACATGTTGCATTTTCGTGGCCAAAAGAGAAGAAAGAAAAAGTGTCGCGATATCGTGACATGTTACATTTTCGTGGCTAAAAGCAACAAAAGAGAGCAAGGAGGCAAAAGTGTCACGATATCGTGACATGTTACATTTTCACAAAGAAAGGGCCACAAAATGGAAACCAAAGCACATACGCATACAAGGGAAGGTGAAACGAACCACCATTGGAAAATGAAATGAACAGTCAGGAAAGGTGAAACGAACAACCATCAAAAAATGAAATGAACCGTCATGGAAGGAGAAACAATTTTTTCAGAAGTTTAAATACGCCATTCAAAGAGGCCAGAAGGGGTTGGAAATTGCTGCGAGTAGAGTTGCAGAGTTGAAGGCAAGAGGGCCATTCTGGACCTGTTTGAGTCATTTTTCTTCCATGGACTGGTTTGGGAAAACCAAAAATTTCTATTATTGTAAAATGACAAATTTTTAATACAGAAAATTTCATAAAGTTGCATCTTATGGACAAGAAAGAAGGAGTCATTTTCTGCATGCAATATTAAATGTCTATTTTTCCCATTTTCAAATTTTAGGCTTGTAAATGGAGTTTATGCAAGTTTTCTTGGTTGCTTCATGCGAATGTTTAAATCTGAAAAACCTCATTTAAAACCCTAGGATCCAGCACCTAGTTTACCCGGATTGTGCTTGTTTTGCAGGTCCAATAGGTTAGGTTGCATGCATGAAAACCTCACATCTTTGATTTTGTCGAAATAGGATAGCATCATACTGAATGCATTTTATTTTCAGTTTTCTGCATTTCATTTTCATTTTCTGCATTTTATTTTTTCTAGAAATTTTCACTTATTTTAAATTTTTAGGAATTAAAATAAACATTTAAAAATTTTCAAAATCCAAAAAAACAATGAACAATCACTAAATTTTCATGGTGAAATAAACCAACATTGCCCTTTATTTACAGTTACTTGCAATCACTAAGGTGTTCCAAGCATTCAAATCGAATATCTTTATTTGAGATTACTAATACACATATGCAAATGCTAATACAATGAAGACCTTGGAGAAGTTGTTTGTTTAAATTCTTTGCAAGAGGGGATTTGGAACCCAAATCCTAAAGGAGAGTGTACTTTCACAACTGAGTGAAAATACCACTCAATAGGTGCTTAATGAAACTTAATAATGAACTTAATATAAATAATTAACCTTTTGCACCTAAGTTGCATACCTTTTAAACCTCTATAGATGATGTATTTCTTAGTGATTTGGATCACCTAATTGCTACCTTTTTCTTGATGGATTTGCAACTCTTCATTTTTTTCAAAATAGCTCTTTAACTCACCAATTTTTAGAATTAAAAACTCATCTAACTTGCTGCACAAAAATGTAGTTTGCTGGCTTTAACCCTCCTTTAGTATGCTCCATCGAACTCTAAAAATTAGCAACTATTAATGCTGCCTAAATTGTTGCTCGTACTCTAAAATTTTTAGATTCTAATGCAACTAATTTATCCTCTAAAATTTTGTCCTCGAATATCTATATTTGGTAGAAAAAACCTCCAAATCACAATTGAGACTTGTCTCCTAGAGACCTTCAATTTTCTATTGTAAAATCAACAAAATCTTATTTCTAAATTAGCCTTCAAAAAATTTCAAAAGGAATATTCAAATCTCTTAGATTTGGTGGTTTCTTCTAACTCCTTTCTCCTTCAACCTCCTCATTGAAATATATCTTCAATATTGGCCTGTTTTGTGTCCTTCTTCTCAAGAATATGAATGTCTTGAGGTCTTTGTAAATATCCTCCAAAATTTGGCAAACTTCTTTCCAAATCCTTCTCCTTTTGGTCTTGTTGTCATATGGTGATAATTGTTCCAAATACTTCTTTCTTAGGTGCTTCTCTTTACCAGCACTCTTTTTCCTTGAGTTCTCCTTAATTCTTCTTCAATGGACTTCTTCAAGTCTTCTATTTTTTTCTCCTTTCAAGTTAACTTGAGGCCTTCTCCTTGAGCCTCTAAATCCTATAGCTTTTCTAGTCTTCTTGAAACTTTAGTGAGGCCTTACTTGATCTTTTCAATCTTCAACTATGGAAGTTTTGCAATGAGATCTCTTTCTTGGATCTCTAATTTTTTTTGCTTCTAAATTCTAGAATAGGACCTTTCTAGTACTCCTCTATTTTTAATCTTCCAAATCTATAAGTTCTTATGGGACCTCCTATGGTCTCTTAAACTTCTTAATTTGTTTTCTTCTTCTTTCACTCTATAGTCTATAGTCTTCAATATTTAATGGAGATCTCCAATCTCCAATATTCTCCTAGAATATTTTTTGGAGTCTCTAATTCTTTCAATTTGAAGTCTATAATCTTCAGGTTTCTATGAGGACCTCCTTCCATGTTCTTCTCAATATTCAATCTGCAATGGACCCTTCTTTTTGGGACCTCCTCCTTGATCTATAGTATTCAATATGGCTTCTTTGGCCTCCTCCTTTCTTCTCAATATTTATTTATGGAGTCTTCAATTTGAAAATTCTACAATGGAACCTTTTACTTAATCCTCTAAATATTTAATATTTCAATTGTTGCTTCAAATATTGGATTCATTCCAAATAAAATTTTCTTCCTAAATCTTGTAGGAAGCTTCCCAAATTTATTTGAATCTCATTTTTTTGCAACAAAATATTAGAAACTATAATGGAAGAAATTATAAATATTGATATAATGAATCTTCACTAGTTGATTTGTCAATCTAGTGGAATCAATGTTGAGTCCTAGTCTTCATGAGTTTTTTTGCAACTTTGTGGAAATACTCTAGCCAAATGTAATTTTTAAAAATTCTAAAAACAAGATTTCTTATCTCCTATCAATCAATATTGTGGATATTCCTATTTCCTATTGATCTACCATGTGCTTTGATACCACTATTAGTGTTTGATGATATATATTAAAGGAAATGCAACCACAAGATGTAAAATGAGCAAGCAATGATAACTATATGATAATGGCACTATAATATGTAGGAATATTATATAAGAAAATTTTGCAATAACTCAAAAATATACCATTAATTAAAGCTCATGAAAATAGTATATTGTAATATAATGGTTAACATGAACACTCCATAAATACATAAAGGATCTACATTGTAATCACTATACTAACTAGATACTAATGTTACTCCCTTCAACTATTGTATCTTATGTCTCACTGGCATATATATATGGAGATAAGTCCCTTGGTCTTTCATCTATCCATGAATCTTCATCTACCTAACCTATGACTCATGTACATGTGGACTACATGCACATTTATATCATTGCACATTCTAACACTTGTGCATTTATTACATTGCATGGAGTAACTACTCAAACCTTACTCTAAGGTAAACTACTACTCTAGTTATGTACCCAAAGTGGTACATTAAAATGTACCAAATAATGCAATATAATACAACAGAAGGTACTTGATCCTACATCCATAAATACATCATCAGTACCATGTTCCATGCTTAAAGAAGGTAATAATTATATTATAAAATCATGCTCATAGAAATTATGTCATTATATAAACACATGAATACATAGTTCATTATCCATAAAAGTTCTACCAAGGAGGGTGGTTACATACTTCCCCCCTTGGACTAAGCATAGTACTTTGTGTTTCCTGCAAAAAGTAGAATACATATGTTTATTCGAATGAAAATAGAAATTGATGTCTCAACTCATCAAAAAATTTGCATGTAACACAATTCTCTAAATATTGGTCCCTCTAGACCTTACACTGATCTAGGGTTTATTTCTTTAACAATCTAGAATGAAACCCAAAAATATTAATTGGATGCACCTCAATGGCTACAGGATATCCCATATACAAATTAAAAATATTCCACACATGAGTAGGATCAGCAACATATTTCCTAAGTAGGGATATGTGGAAATTATCATGGATTTTTGATAGGTTGGGTAGCAAAGCGAGCTTATAAGCTACTAGGCTAGTCTTCCCAATTATCTCAAAGGACCCCACATAGTGAGGATCCAAATTTGTTTAATTGATGGCACTTTTTATGGGTCTAACCCTTAAGAAGGCTCTATCTCCTACAAAGAATTCCATTGGCGATCTTTTCAAATCTGCATAGCTCTTTTTGTGATAGATTGCTTCCTTAAGTCTAAGCTAGATTGCTCTGAGTTTTTCCTCCATATCTTTGATAGTATCAAGTCCAATCATCAGTTAATCTTCTAGATTATCCCATGATAGAGGGGTTCTTCATATTTTTCCATACAAGGCTTCAAAGGGAGCCATCCCCAGTGATGCATGTTATTTATTATTATAAGGAAACTCCATGAGATGTAAGAAGTCATCCTATTTTAAATTTTGGTCCATTTAGTACATGTGTAACATGTCTTCCAAAAAATGGTTCACCCTCTTGGTTTGACCATCTATTTTAGGATTATATACAAAAGTAATGATTAGCTTAGTACCCATTGCATTATGAAGAGCTTGCTAAAATTCTAACGTGAATCTAGAATCCTTGTCAGATATGATTACCTCTGGAAACCCATGTAATCTAATAAATTTTTTGATGAACTTATATGCCACCATCAATGCATCATCCTTGATGTTCCCTAGTATGAAGTGTGTGACCTTGGTCAGATTATCAACTACTACCAAGATGGCATCATGTTGGAACCTATTATTAGGTAATCCTATAATAAAGTCTATAGATATTGCCTACCATTTTTGCATAGGTATCTCATATGGGTACAATTTTCCACCTATGTGATGATGTTTTACCTGAAATTTATGGTATTCCAAACATATTGATAAGAATTTTGTAATGTCTTTCTTCATCCCAGCCTATTATAAGGTATTTTTCATATTTTCCCTTATTTTTTACCCTCTTGGATGAGTGAAGTAGGGAGAATTATGTGCCTCCTACAAGATCATTCTCCTCAGATCACCCACTTTGGGTATAACTACCCGATCCTCAAAGCATAAAATCCCATATTTTATGTTGAAACCCTTGTTTTTTTTGGAATATCCTACTATATTCTTCCAAATTTCCAAGTAATAAGGATTCTAAAGTAGCATCTCCTTAACCCTATCCATAATATATATATGTCTTAGGGTTAAGGTGATTATGTGCCTTCTCCTACTCAAGGCATCTACCATTTTATTTTCTTTGCCTTTGATAAAATAAATACTTAAATCATATTCTACTAAGAAATCTACCCATGTTCTTTGTCTTGCATTTAGCAAAGGTTGGGTAAATATATACCTCAAGCTTTGGTGTTTTATCCTTAGCTAAAAAATTCCACCCAATAAGTAGTGCCTCCAAATATTTAGGGTATGCACAACTGCTACCAACTCCAAATCATGAGTTGTATAGTTTACCTCATGCTTCTTGAGTTTTCTAGACTCATAAGCCACTATAGCTTCTTCTTGAGACAAACCTCCACCTAAACCTTCTAGAGAAGCATAACACAGTGAACTTCCCAAGAGGGTCAAAAATATTTAGAATTGATACCATTGTCAACTTATTTTTTAAAGTCTCAAATGCAAACTCACACGTATTCATACATTTATATTATTTTCCCTTTATAAAGGTTGGTGATTGGGTAGGTAATTTTAGAGTAATTTCTCATGAAACACCTATAATAGCTTGATATCCCCATGAAACTCTTAATTTATATCACATTTGTAGGCATAGGCAAATTTAGGATAGCTTTGATTTTCTAAGGATCCATAGTAATACCTTTTTTTGAGATAATGTGCCCCAAACACTATACTTATGGAGTATAGAACTCACATTTGGATAGTTTCCCATAACGTTGGTTCTTCCTTAGTACATCCAATACTAATATGAGATGTTGATCATGATCTTCCCTAGTTTTAGAGTAGATTAGTATGTCATCTAAGAAAATCAATATAAAATGATCTAGATACTTTTTAAACACACTATTCATCATATTCATGAAGGTATTTGTTGTGTTTGTTAACCCAAACAGTAGCACCATGAATTCATAGTGCCCATATAAAGTTTTAAAGGCCATATTATGAGCATATTCTTCTTTAATTATTAGTTTATGTTAACTTGATCTCGTATCTATTTTTGAAAATATGGTAGAACCCTTTAATTGATCAAAGAGATAATATATCCAAGATAGAGGTTATTTATTCTTAATGGTTACCTTATTCAACATTATATAATCTATACATAGTCTCAGGGAACCATCCTTATTTTTCAAAAATAACATTGGAGCACCCCAAGGTGACATAATTGGTATGATCATACCCTTTTTCAAGTACTAAAGTTGAACTTTTAGCTCCTATAACTCAATAAGAATCATTCTATAAGGTTTCCTAGAAATAGGTTCAGCTCCTGGCATTAACTCAATAGTGAAATCAAATTCTCTTCAAGGGGATAGACTCAAAAGATCTTCAAGAAATACATACTAAAACTCATGAAGAATTAAATATTTCTTAAAAACTTCTTCATTTCCTTTTTCTTTAGTTCTACCATTGATCTTCACTACATAGAGTAAGCCACCTCTTTTGATAGCTTCCTTTAATTGCATAGCTAAGAATAGGTAGGGTTGGAAATAACCTTACCCACTTTGAATTCTTATTCTCCTCTTATCATTTTTTGTGAAATCCATCCACCTATATTGAAAATTGATTAAGGCTCCATGTGCCTTCAACCAATCCATCCCTAGGATAATATCGAAGGTGTGAAGAGGTACCACATATAAGTGACATATAGTAGACCCTTCAGGTATATTTATCTCTATTGTAGGTAGAAACTAATCTATTGAGTAGGTTGACCCAAAACAATTCTCAATTTTCCATCCATGTGCCAAAAATCTAGGTCTTTTTGGCATATCCTTGATAATACTAGTGGAAATTAAAACTATATGAGGATTCGCTATCAATTAAAATTTGTACATCTCTAGTAAATAGCTTATCATTTAGTAGCATCAATGTTTCTTGGCCATCTAAAGTCTAATTTCCAATGGCAACATAGATTTTGTGTGATGACTCCTTCACTCTAAGACTACACTCTATTCTCTAAGTGCACTTTTTGGCATAGTGAAGACCCCATAGATATAACAATCTATCCTAGGTGCTTGGGATTTCTACTGCATTTTTTCTCTTATCTCTTCTTTTTGTGTTGAATCATGATGTTTAGGGGTATTAATATTGGATATGTCCTTATGAAATTTCTTCTTGTTTTGACCTAAGTTTCCATTGTTCTTATTATTGAACTTTGGATTGTTTTTTTTCTTTTTTTTTATCCTTATCTCATTTTATGAATCATGTACTCTTTATTTTACTCAACTCTTGCATTTCATTTATTGTCATTCTTAAGTAGTTGAACAAGTCCTTCTTGTTTGAATGTTGGTTTATTCATGCCTATCCAGGTCATATGCTTCTTACAAGGTTTTTTATTTGAGTAGATTGATCATTATCCTTAATTTAGGTACCAACCCTAGAATAAACTTATGTACCTTAACATAATAATTGTGCTCATATTCTGGAACATAATTCAAAAGTCTCACATTTAAAAAAATATACTTCTAGAGATAACGACCCTTACTGGAGGGTAGAGATTTCTTCAAATTTCTCAATATAAAATTGGTCTATGAGAAACCTTTTCTTAAAAGCCTTAATGAACTCTTCCCATTTAAGATCCATAGCTTGAATTTTTTTTCCTAATTTGTATGTGTCCCACCACTCTAGGGCCACCTCTAGGAGATGTATAGAAGCCCATGTTGTCTTAGTCTTGAAGAAGTAATTTTATAAGGAAAAGAAGGTTTCTAACTCTTTCAACGATGCCTCAGCCACATCTCTTCCTATATTTCCATTGAATTTTTTTATGTTAACACACGTAATGGCTCTTGATAACTCATACTCAATTTATACTCTACCCTCTTGGCTCCTTTGAATAGGATTTTATTCCTACCGACCCTCTTTGTTTCTAGCATTGACCTATCTATTGACCAAGGAGTCTATTAACTTTTCTTGTTGTTCCAATAACTCCTAGAGTAATTTTTTTTTTGGTAAATAAAATTCTTCATTAATTACCAGGTTTGCAGGTTAACCCAAAACCTATTACAATATCCAGCCTTCTGCTAAGATTGTAGATCCTAGTCATCCTTGAAACTTTCTTACCAGAAATTGTGTTGAATCCCCTACAACACCTTACTAAAAAAGCACACCCATACCTAAACATAACTGTAAACATTACTTACATTGATAGGAATTGAATTTTGGAACTTTGCACTTGTGAAACCTGTTGCTTGCCCATTTCCTATTCTTTGTCAGAATATTCCAAGGCTTACACCCTGTTACCTTCATTTCCAATTTGGTATGATTTAGAGGGAAACCCCATAGTTATTACCAACTCCATGGGGAAAGAACACCCATTCATATTTCTCCTTAACGGGTAGGTTTCTTTTCATGACTAATAATGTTTTCCACTTCACATGGCACACCTTGTGTCCATGTCACCAAACTACCAACATCAACACCTATGTTGGCTAATTTGTCAGCTGACCTGTTGGCCTCACGGTACACGTGATGAGCCCTCCTGTTTTGTCTTGCTATAAAGAGGATCCTCACTTCATGGATGACTCCATCGATTCTCCATGGAGGTTTTTTGCCATTGGTTAACAGGTTGATGATATTCATAGAATCACCTTCAATCATCAAGTTACATTGAGTTGCTTGGGCTACTTGTAGCCCTCTCCAAAGGGCTCTAGCTTCTGCTTTGTTATTAGTTCTGATTCCCAATGGTTCAGCGAAGGCCTTGACTAGATTTCCTTGATGATCCCTAATTATTCCTCCAGCTCCAGCTCTTCTCGGGTTCTCCTTGGCTGCACCATCAAAATTTAGTTTAAACCAACCATGCGAGGGTGGCTCCCAAGAAATCCCATTTCTGAGATTGGGCAAAGGAATGGAAGGTTTGTCCTCAATACCTAAGGCCCGAGCTAATTGTTTTTCTTGGGGAAGAATTGAGTGGTTCTCATCCACTAAGGTTCTAAGGTTTTCTTTCACAAAGACAATAATCCTATTGAGGGTGGTTTTTGGGTTGTGAATGGTATCCTTAAAGGCTTTATGGTTCCTTTCTAGCCAAATCTTCTAGAGAAAATGATGCCAACAGATTTTCCATAGGTACTTAAGTTTTAGGCTAATAAAGGGTTGAGGCCATTGATGGAATACTTCAGATATAAGAGCAAGCTTAACGCACGAAATCCTAAATGCTTGGAAAAGTTCATCCAGGATGGACTCCACTACTGGAAACTCCAAAAATAAGTGTTGGGTTGTCTTCCATCCTGCCCTGCACATGTATCAACGGTTAGCAATAACCATACCTTTGGATAACATATTGTCCATAGTGAGGATTTTTTCTTGAATCACCAGCCATGAAAAAAAATATATTTTAGGAATTAAGCCTTTGATCCAAACCAAACTCGGTTGAAATTGTTGATCTTCCACATTGAGAAGAAAATTATAGGTAGACTTAACTGTAAAGTCACCACTTTCAGTCTCAGCCCAAACAATGTGATCTTCATCCTCTCCGGAGGGAATAATTTGTTGAGTTAAAATGTTATAAAGCTCTTTAGACTCTGCTTCAAAACCCTGTACTCTGATGTGTTTCCACCTGTTGATATTTATATCCTACCACATATAATTTGCAACCTTATTCTCAATATGCTACTCCATATGCTCTTGAATCCTAGCCAAACTAGGATTCTAGGATAACTCCTCAGCTCTCACCCACCGATCCTTCCAAAAATCTATTGTTTGCCCATTTCCTAGAATCCATCTAAGACCTTTCTTGAAAAGATCCTGCTTGTGAGGATTGCCTTCCAAAAAGTAGACCCCCTTCTTTCTAAGTTGTCATTAAGGAAGTTCACGCCTTGGAGGTATTTCCTTCTAACTATGGCAGTCCATTCATTATTGACCTTAGTCAATAACCGCCATGCTTGTTTGGCTAACAGAGCTGTATTGATATGAGCAACTCTCCTCAATCCTAACCCCCCATAAGCTGTAGGTTTGCAAACCTTGTTCCAACCTACTAAATGGATCTGTTTCTTATCCTTAGTCCTTGACCAAAGAATTTTTTTTTGGAAGCTGCTCAATTTTGTGATACACCTTACTGGGAGCTCTGAAGACTGATAGGAAGTAAATGGGTATACTTTTAAGTGAAGCCATAGTTAAAATTGCTTTGCCTACTTGAGATAAAAAATGTCCTTTCCAACCTGCTAGCTTTTTTTGGATCCTCTCTAGAACTATGTTCCAAATTGATCCTTTAGGTTTCCCCGTAAATAGGGGAAGACCTAAATAGGAGGTGGGAAGGGATGCAATCTAACATTCCATGGTCCTTGCTATGTTGTTTTGCCTAGGAATGGGGGTATTGATGAAATAATTTTTTCTCTTATCAAAATTCACTTTCTTTCCAACCGCTTCTTCATACATTATGAGAATATTTTTAATCCTTCTTGCCTCAACCATAGAAGCCAAAGTTAGTAGCAATGTATCATCAACAAATTGTTGATGTGTCACCAGGGTAGTTAGCGATGTGGCCTTGATACCTGATATGAGTCCAGCTACTGCTGTTGCCTTAATGGTTCTTCCTAAGGCCTCAGCTACAATGATGAACAACATAGGACTTATGGAATCTCCTTGTATTAGACCACATTTGCTTTGAAAAAAACCTGCAGTTGAACCATTAACCAAAACTGAAAAACAAGGTTTAGAAATACACTCTCTTATTAACTTGACCCATTTCATATTGAAGCCAAATTTTAATAAAACTGCCTCTAGGAATTCCCAATTTATCCTGTCATAAGCTTTGTTCATGTCTAACTTTAAATACATGACTACTTTTTTGGTCTGAGTGGCTGTATGAAGAGCCTCATGAACAATAATAACTTCATCTAAGATTGATCTTCCTTGTACAAAACTTCCTTGACTTGTATCAATGATAACTGGTAGAACTTTCTTCAAACGGTTGGCTAAAAAATTTGGACATAATTTTATAGGATATATTACATAGGCTAACCGACCTAAAGTTAGCCATAGTCTTGGGGTTGGGGCCTTTAGGGATCAAAGCAATGAAATTTGAATTGAAACCCCTTGGAATATGATTTGAACTTTGGAACTCCTTGATTGCAGCAATAACTTTTGCTCCAACAATATCCCAACAAACTTGGAAAAATCATAGTGAAAACCCATCCAGCCCAGGAGCTTTGTCAAAATCCATGTTAAACAAAGCCTCCTTGATCTCTTCGTCTAAAAAAGCTACTGTAAGAGACTTGTTAATCATTTCATCAATGAGTTATGGAATGAATTGAAGGAGACAGTCCTTTGCTTGGGCATTACAGGCCCGTTCTTCACCTAATAAAGAACTAAAAAAATTAACAGCCTCGTCCTTGATCTCCTGAATGTTTTGAGTTGATGATCCATACACCTTAGTTAAATTTCTAATATTATTGTTGCTTCTATTGCTCAATGTGGTAACATGGAAATTTTTTGAATTAGAGTCCCCTTCCTTTAGCCATAATGCCCTTTATTTTTGCCTCCAATACATCTCTTCACAAGCTAAAATATTATAAAACTCACAAAGGGTTTCCTTCTATTCAGTCCTTGTCGCCTCATCATAGGTTCCATTTTGGATTTTGCTTTCTATTATTCTCATTTTTCCCCCACTACTCTTTTATTCTCAAAAATATTTCCAAAGACTTCTTTATTCCATATTCTAAGGTTGTTTTTCACCATCTTAAGTTTTTGAGATAGTTTGAAGTAAGCACTTCCTTGGATAGGCTGTTGCCACCATTCCTCTATTCGTTTCTTGAAGTTCAGGTGTTTAGCCCACATTGATAGAAATCTGAATGGATTTTTAAAGGATTTAGCCTGAAATGCCTCCCATAGAATAAGATTATGGTCTGAAGTGCATTTAGGAAGGTCTTGTAACGCTGAATCACCAAACATTGTTGTAGCTTCCTTGGATAAAAAAAACCTGTCCAACCATTATTGAATCAACTGACTTGCTATCCTCTTGTTACTCCATGTAAATTTGGCTCCTTTTAGTCTTACATCCATCAATTCATTTGTGTTAATGAATTCATTGAAGTCCTCCATGCTCCTTGAGGGTAACCCAGATCCTCCCTTCTTATCATATGGGTAAAGGGGGTATTGAAATCTCCCCCAATCACCCAAGGAATGTCTTTAAAAGCTTGGCTCAAATTACCCAAAAACTCCCACGGTTCAGACCGCCCTTGGACAGAGGTGGGGGCATAAACATTTGACATAATCCAATTCTTATTAGTATCAAAATCATGAGATAATACGCTTAAGACTCTTTCATTTGCCTGAATAATACTTCCTTCTATTTTAATAGGATCCCATAAGATCATGAGGCCCCCAGATGCTCATCTTGCCTATTGAAAGGCCACTTCCCCTTTCTTCCAAATCCTTCTAGCTATAAGTGTTGATTGTGCCGCATTTGTTTTGGTTTCTTGAAGAAAAATAATAGTAGGATTCCAATTCTTCCTTATAGACTTCACTATCCTTTGTTTTGGTGGGCCATTTAGGCCTCTTACATTCCATGAGAGAACCTTCATTTAGACTTTTTGATATTTTTTCCCCGCCCCCTTCCTTGATCCAAAGGGGGTTTGTCAATTTTGCTATTATCCTGGCTAGGAATAGCTTGCTGTAACAATGTTCTTTGCTTTCCATTTGCAATTTCTTCATTGATTCTCATTCTATAGTGCTCTGCTATAGATATTCTCCCTTTCTTTATTTCACTTCCATAATCTATCGAAGGCTTGGTAGTGCTTCTAGTCTATTTTGGACTAAAATGAGGGGGCATATACTATGATAGTCTAGGGATTGAACCTTATTCCTCATTTTAGGGGTTTTCAATTCCCTCTTCATCCTCAGCCTTGTTTTGGTTCACCTCTCCTATCTGGATCCTAAACAAGGGTCTTTCCTTCAAGGAACCTTTTACCATTGGGATCGTCTAATAAGGGATAATTTGCTCCACTACTGAATTAGGAGCTATATTCCTGGCTCTTGTTTCCACAACTTCGACTCTTGAATCTATTTTTCCATGTTTAAACTGAAATGACGTGGCAATTTTTCTTCATTTTGAGCATAGATTTTGGGGCTTTTTGTCATAGTTTTGGATTGTCCCGATTTGGATGGGGAGTCTAGGGTTTCAAGAAACTTGACACTGATGGTATCATCCTTACTATTTTCTTTTTCAACTTCTATATTTGCTAGGAAACTTGACACTGATGGTATCAAGCTGGGATCTTTATTACATACCTTATGATTTTTGCCTCCCTCATTATGTTGCTTTCCTTTCTCCTAGATTTTTTCCAGTTCTGTGCTGGCTTGGTCAGCCTGGTTATTCTTAACTTGTATGTATCCTTCCAAGTTAAGACGCGGTCCTAGAGTAATTTTACCAAGGAGGAAAGATCATCTATTCCTCTACTAGAATTTAATGTTACTCTAACATATATTTTTGGGTTCCTTAACATCTCAAGCCCCTTACACAAAGTTTTTGACTTCCTAGTATTCTTACTAGGGTCTAAAGTTTATCCTACCCTTTGTACTATATTACTCAAAGGTGCAATTGTTTTGGTTTTCTTTAACAAACTCCCATTTTTAATAGGTTCCTTTTCCTATTCATACAAGGAATTTAGGTGAGCTACAATCCTCCCCCAATTGTACTTAATTTTTCTAGATTCATTCTACTCATGAACTAAAAATATTCAATATCGTTCTAGGGTCACCCTTATAATTTTGCAAGGGGGTATAACCCAAATTCAACCATAAAGTCAAGGATCAACCTAAGTACACTCTGATACCAATTGTAACAACCCAAAATCTAGCAATCCATTTTTTTATAAAGCACTTACAATTACAATATCTTAAGGGGAACACCCTTAATAATTTTATTTAGCATACAAGATTTCACCACATTTGAGTTTCCAAGTTGTTTAGATGACACTTAGTGGAGAGTAGATACCAACTATCATGTCTTCTAGGGTTCATCTTACTAAACCTGCATGTTTAGAAGGATGTCATAAGTGGTCCCCCACATTTCCTATACCCTTTTTGGTGTAGAACCATGTGCACATGGAATAGGAATTATCCTTTAAGGCCTATAACACTTAAAGGAGGATGCCAATTCCCCAACTTGAAAACTAACATCACCTCTTGATCCTATGTGATCAAGGGGTCAACACTACTATATTTTGAATATGTTTCTCCACACACTTGATACTAATTGATCAAGGTGTGACTACTTACAAGTACCCTAGCTATTGTATACACACAACTTCTAGGTTTATGAGATCCTAGCTATTGCATTCTTGAAACTCCTAGGAATCTTAGCTACTTGTCTATTACATTCATGCAACTCCTTCTAGTATTGGATTTCATGGTTTATAAGAGTAAATTCTACCCATCCCAAGGATAGATAAAACATGATCACATCATATAGCTAAAATAAATTATTAAGCACATTGCATTAATTAGATCAAATGAAAAGCATAATATGAATTCATCTTAACCATAAACTATGCTCCTTAACAAAACTTGAAACATAAAAGCTTTCCAAAAATATTTATGCATTAGCAATATAGCTCAAAATTCTAACATAAGCATATATCTCAAATAGTCAAATAAATCACATTAACAACCATCTCTAGAGATTACTCAAGAGTTTAGATCCAAATTAATAACATAAATAACATTAACAATAAAATATTTCCAACAATATGTATGTGTTAGCAAGATAGCTCAAAATTCTAACATAAACATATATCTCACATAGTTAAAGGAAGCACATTAACAACCGTCTCTAGAGATTACTCAAGAGCTCAAGTCCAAGTTAGTAACTTAAAAAACATTTAAAATCTTAGTTCAATACAAGACCCCAAATTTCATACTTAAAGCAACACCATTCAACAAGATTAATGTAACTCTTCATTGCATAAAGAAGCATCTTACTATCCCTAGAAATAAACAATATTACAAAACTTTCAAGCAAAACAATTCTTGGCTTATTTACAACAATATCATCTTAAATGGTTTACAATCATCTTTCGGAGTCTTTTGCCAACAAACTCTGCAAGCATCTTTGATGGAAACCATTCACCAATTACAAATATTATTTAGGGATTAGAACAACCCTAAATACAATGCATCTCAACTCATGCCTTACTCTAATATGCAACAACCATGATCAAAAAGTAAGCTATCTTTATTTTCATTTAGAAGTACCATTCTTATAAATAACTTAAATATTAAATCATTCCAATAAAATTCTAGGAGAAGACCATACTTCCCCTTATAATGATCCATAATCCACATAGATCTCAGGAGTCATTATAAACAACATTTAAAACAATAAAAGAGAATCCCATACTTATATTTACAATGATTCCTTAATCCACTTAGATTTCATTAATAATTATAATTATCTTTTCTATATAATGATTCCTTAACTCACAATAATCTCAGAGATCATTACATTAGTTCCCTTTCAAAACCATAAAGCATACATTAACCTAAGTTTACTTCTACAACCAAGAAATATTAATGTATTTAATATAACATAAAAAATTTCCTTAACAATAAACTTTCTTTATAACAACTAAGGAATATTAAAGCTAACATCAAGCTTACTTTAACAATAATAATAATATTCTGACCTACAATAGGGTCTCAATAATAATTAAAGTAAGATTTATTTTATAAAAACATCTAAGTAATAAAATCTAAAAAGAAAGCTACCTCTTAGTTATCTTTTTCCTCCCAAGGTCCAACATGATTAGAATAAACAAGGATAAAGTTCTATCTTTAACACAAGCCTAAAAATTTCATCCTATATTAAAACATAAAATAAGCTTCAACAACTCAAAATATAAGGGTAAACAATGTTGGTGCTAGACATAATCAAGAGATTAATTAAAGGAAAATAATCAACAAAGTTATTGCAACTTCCTTAAAGAACCAACCACTAACATATCACAAATCCAACATACGTAATTACAAAGAAAAGCTTTACTAAAAGCATTCAGCTAACCATGAGCTAACACAAAAATAAACTAGGTAACCATCAAGCTAACACCATTTGTCCCATGATCAAAACCATGCAAATTTTAAAGAGAATGTCAAATAGGTAAAATAAGAATAACACAACATAAATCTTAGCTTGAAGGGCAATGTAAGAATGCAAAGGCCAACCCAACAACAACAATTAGGGTTATCAATGAGATGTTGCCACTATCCTATGAAAGGAAAAAAGGATCAAAGCAATAATGACATCCCTCATGAAGACAAAGGTAAAATTAAAGGGTGTTCATCCAAACAACAATGAAAACAAGCCACTAGAGAGACCCTTCATAGGGAATTCATAGGTAAATTGAGGTATGCAAAACAACATAAAAATAAATAGCAAAAAAAAAGCACTGGATACTCACGTAGCATAAAGTTGATGTCAAACAACTAATGCAAGGCAAAAAATATGCAACTAGGTATAAAATAACAAGGCAACATTAAAAGAAATGGGTTTTCTCATAAATGAATAACATAATCTAGAATAGAGCAAACACAACAAGAAGCACTTATGTTGTAGGTTTTTCTTACCTCCACTGATCTTCTTTAGGTGTTGCTACCTTTCCTTCATCTCCACTACTTCCTTAGGTGTCCATTACCCCCTTCTCACACCCCCTCTCTCTTGTATTTAAAGAGGAGCATAACATTATGTGCAAGAATGTTTCCTTGAACACTCAAAGAGAATTACACTTCTAAGTGGTTTTATTTTCTTTCAAGATTATGAGGACACTGATGGTACCCCTTCATCTCCTAAATATGGATAGAGAACATAACATGCCAAAAAACCATTCCCAATGGTAGTCTAAAACTTGCTACTCAGCATTAAATTCAAACATACAACATATATAGATAGATAGATATATAGTTAGGATGATAGATATATAGATAGATGTAAATATAAATGAAACCATACAATTCTTAAATTAAATTTCCAAACAAGCAAACAAGAGTATTAAATTTCTAATCCAACATAACAATCTTTTTTGACCTCAAAGCAACTTAAAAAAATAAAGCATCATGTCCAAAATATTCTAAACCAATGTTTTATCCCCAAGTAGGTGGCCATTTTTATGATATTCTAATCTATCACAAACTTCATTAAGAAGGCTCATTGCAAGAAATATCCTATCCCAATGGTACAAATGTGAAATCAATAATAAAATGATATGCCTCTACATGAAGGTAAATTTTCTGTCTTTACCCTAAGCTATCTATAAATGAATTATCATCATCATTTTCCTAGGTATCCCTCATGGTAGTTGGTTTTCCTATAGCACTACCAAGGAGAAGGTACCTAATACTACATACACAAATACATTAGTATTACCATGATCCATGCTTAAAGAAGTTAATATTTTTTTTTAAATTCATGCTCATATAAACAATCATTACATAAACACATCAATACATAGTTCAATGTCCATAAAAGTTTTTCCAAGGAAGGGTGTTATAGATATACCCTAAGGTCTACTATTCCTTTGACCTTCTATCCTAGATAGAATTTACCTATGATCCTTAAACCAAAGTAATTTAATATTATGTAAATTGAGCAGCATTCATAATCACTCTAGATAGAATAAAAAAATATTTGATTTGAATGAAGCTACAATGATTCTGGACAATAAGGTACTAGCATCTCAAGCTCAACACATGATTGGTACTACTTTTTATACCAAGTTGTTTAATTACAATGAACTTGTATCATATAATTTTCCTATTCATAAATCTACACTTCACCCATGGGCTAGAGATTATGTTGATATAATTAATATACTACAAGGAGCTAAATATTTGAATTAGGTTTAAAAAGAAGTTATGCTCTTAATTATTTAAATTAATAGAAGAGAGTAGCCTGAAATGTATAGATGGGAAAATTTCATTAGTGATAATATATACATAGATCTTAAATAATTACAGAGAGCCATTGCAGAACAGAGAGAATTAATGTCCTCTTTTTCTTATTATTCATTTCTTATAAATTTTATAGTTAGACATTTTACTAAGCAATTGATTAAACAATGGAGAGAAGTATATGATGAACCTATTCAATAAAGTCTCCCTTGGATATGAGAAGGTCAGTCAAGCCATGTCCAATTATTTGGCCAATTCTTTCCAAAAATTCATTACCAACTCTGTGATTGCTATCCTCTTAGGCTTGGCTTTGGGATAGCTAGGTTTTACATGAAAAGAAACTAGGAGACTTTTTATTCACTGAATAATTTACTTACATACAAGTATATGGGTCTAAAATTTCTTTGAAGGAATTATCTAGATTTTATCCCATGTCTATAGCAGCATTAGAGATTTTTATACAAATAGCAAAATAATCCAAGATGAGGGTAGTAAGGAAATATGCAAGCATTCCATGGTTAAAACTACCCTATAGAATGGGGCATTATGTATACAAAAGATACTTTGGTCTATTAGAAGCCCTAAGGATAATGGATTCATATTGTTTTGCAAAAATTAATTGGTGACCATATGACCCTTTTGATTACTACAGGAAGAATGTGCCCGAGAAAATGTCAAATTCTCTAGTAGTCCATCTAGGAGATGAATTTGAAGATGAAGTGCAAATGGCTATCAGGAGAAATTAGCCTTTGGAACCCATATGGAACAAGAATTTGGGGAAGAGACCTCATACTTAGATATAGATAGTGGGAAAATACATAGCATAGTTGAGAGTCCTAAGAATGGCTTTAATAGAGCCAAATGCACCATTGGTCTATATAGTATGCCCTAAAGAATTTCAATATCATACTTTAGATAGTATAAACTAGGAACCTAAACAAGTTGAGGTATTGATGGAGGTAGCAAATACCAATCTTCAATTTCCCAATATACTTATGGCACTATCATAGATACTAGGAAAGGTAAGAATATCTTTGCTTTTTCATCCCAACAAGTCTAACCTTTTTTCCTAGACCTAGCTCAAATATTGATGTCTCCACAACATAAGCTAGATTTAGTAGTGAATCTACCAAAAGTGATAATCACAACCTTAGTAGTAAATAAAAAAGAAATAAAAATATATTCAATTATGCTTAAGATGATCCAAGAGGATGGGGTATTATCTAATATTCTAAGAGGACATCAAACTGTAGCTAGAAGCCCCTTGAATTCATCAAAGAAAAAAATAGTTAGACATGAAACTACTACCACTATATGTAGAAGCATTACTCTGACAAGAGTAGAAGAGGCTATTCAGTTTGATCTAGTCAAATAAAGGCAAATTCAAGCCATAAAAAAAATAAACAACCACAATGAAGTGCAGCATACAGTTGAGGAAACTAAGGAACAAACTTCCTATGCTACATCCACTTTCGCTGTTAAGATCCCTTTGCCAAAGAATATGAAAGAGACTAAAATTGACCTAGAAAAAGGAGAAATATCATCTTCACAGGACCAAATTTTCATGATGAAGTTAGGAGTGATTGCACAAGCACAACTTACACTTGTAGAAAAATAAGTTAAAGAATTGAAAATCAGGGTAGCAAGAGTGAATCAACTACAGACCAAGGTAGATAGCCTCAAAAAATAGATATATGATTTCTAGATTTCAATTTTAAAGACAAATCCCCAAATCATAATAAAATGTATTTATTGTTTTGATTAATCATAAAATATGAGATAAATGCTTAATAAGATACAAGATAAGATAGGGGATCTGGAGATGATATTTTATATCCTCGATGTAATTCAAGGCTCTATAGTGATCATGAAATATCTCTTGAAATATATAGAGGACATAGTAAGCATGATATATCCTATATTTTGATAGTTTGAAAAGTACTATGAAGAAATTAATGAAGAGAAAGTAACCTTAGAATAAGGCACCACCATGAAGTGTGTTAAACAATTCATAAAGGTATCAATGTTCATAAGAGATAGACCTAGATGGCATGACTAGATCAAAGAGGTAGCAACATGGGAGAGTGAAATAAATAATGAGTTGAATGAAGTAGAATTTTCCCTTGAAGAATTTTTATAGGTATATGATATTAAAGACCTTATCCTAAATAGAAATAAATATTTTAATTATGACCAAGACAATGATTCAAAATTGGCTAAACAAATTGCTTTTCTAGAAGAAATAGTTAACCAACTATGCAATTTTTATCAAGAGAGCAAATAATGGTTAGAAAACCAAAAAATTAAGATATTACAAGATTTAAATATGATAAAATTTACTAGGACCTTTTGTGATGACTCATGGGAGCTCATTGAAATATTAATAAAGGACATCCAAATAGAACAAAAGAAAGAGAAGAATATAAAGAGGGAAAATATCAAAATGTCTTTGGGTAAATTGAAGTTGTTCAAGAAAGAGACAAAAGAAAAAGGACAAAGCTCAATAAAATACCAAGACTAAAATTCAAAGAGACAAATATGACAAAAAATTAGGCTCCACATCCAATAAAAGGAGCACAAGTTGAGAATAGTATAAATGAAGAAATTAGATAAATATAGTTGTATTCCATTTTGAAGAAATCTAAGGTTTTGGATGCAGCCAAGTACCAAATTTTATAATAAGAATGGATCAATACAACTATTATTTTTCTTTAACATATCCAAAATATCAAGTGCATGAATGATTCCAAGTGGAGGGTTCAACTAAAGATAATTATAATAAAAATAGGGCACCTTGAAGCTATAAGAGGATCGGTAGTAGCCAAAGATAAGGATAAATGATTACATCCATTTTTTCCTAAAGGTATTCCTAAGTGTCCTTAATTTTTCAATTGTATTCTCCCTTGTGTATTATTTTTCTTGTCATATCTTATTCCTCCCCATTGTTGTGCAAGTCTTGTTAAAAAATATCCAGGTAGCTGAGATTATTTCCAATGATTGGATCATAGTCTTGGAGTCTTACAAATTACCATATTGGAATGGAATATTTAAGGGTTCTTATTACATTATTTGAATGAGAATCTATATTGTATTCATTTAGTGTATTTTTTGTTGATTGCAGCCAAACTCCCCCTATAAAAATATTTCGATATTAATATATTTCTAGCTTCCTCCTTTGGGTAATTCATTGTGTTCAGCTTTGTATGTGTGTCACATGTACATGTTACATAATTTTAATGTATAAATGGTGTATTATTTCATTGATTACTTGATTATGTTTATTATAATATTTAAATGAATATAATTAACCCAATATTTTCCCTCTTTTTTTACATTAATGTGTTCATAATCTTGCTGTAATTGGAAAATGGACAAGGCATTTTTCTATTAATAGATGAATTATTATAGGTTTTATGTCAATCTTGGTCAAAGAACACTTAATATTTTATACTTCCTATTAATCTAGATGAGCATACACTTAAAAATCATAATATAAGCTGTCTCTCTCTTGGGTTTCCTAACCAACCCTTGATCTGTCTAAAATCTTCTTGATTATTCATTTCCAAGTAAAGAGGTGGATTGACCAGAGTCCACAATACTAATTGGAATCAATAAATATTTATGGCATGAAAAACCATAAGGGACACGAAAAAATTCTCCAATAATACCCAAGTTCAAGCCCCGATAAAAGGGAACTGAGACCCCTTATAAAAACTCATGTAAACTTAAATTATTGAAGAGGGGTAGATTTAAATTTGAAGCTCTTCATATTGGGTAGAAGCTTGGATTAAACTTCACTTGGTGGTAAGTGTGGTTAGAGAGAAATGGTATAATTTTTAGAAAAAAAAATTTCATACTTGGATGGCATTTGGTAGGTCATTTGGAGAAAAGTCACAAAAATTGTGGCAATGTATACTAAAGAAAAAGCTCGGGCTAATATAGGGATGATGGAGAAGGAATTTGAAGTGCAATAGGGGTAGGATAGAGATAGTTGGAAACCACCTTGAGAATATTGGATTAAAATTAATATTGGTGAAGATACAAAAGGCAATCTAGGCAGAGCTAGAATTGGAGTGATATGTAGAAATCATGTTGGGATAGTGGTCTATTAGAAACAAGAAGGTCTAGGCAGGGCCATGAACAATGAAGCAAAAACCTTAGCTATCAAATTTTCTTCTATTTTAATAGTAAGATAATGTTATAGGAGGATAATCATAGAATAAAATTCTCAAATTTTGCTAGGAGCTCTGGATTGCAGTAGGAACTTTGCTTTGGAGACATGGAAGTTGAGGATTCTTGTCACCCAAATTTAAGGAATTGTGGAAGGAATTAGATTATATGTTTTTGCTTTATGTGGGTATAGATTTGAACAAAGTGGTATATTTCCTGGCTAATATGGGTATCGAGAAGGATGTAGGGGTTTAGTGGTATGGCTATTGAGTATGAGAGGATTAGGCAAGTTGGTGAGCAAATTGAATGTTCAGCTAATCTAGACAACCCTTGCAGATATATGGTTTAGGATATTTGGCTCCAATGTAGAACTCATTTTAATATTGTAAACATGTGTTCTCATTGGCTAAGGATGAGAGGAGTCTCATCCCAACTTGTAAATGATCTTTTTTTCATGGTATTTTTTCAAATTCTTTTAAAAATACATATTAAAGAAAAATCGTAAAAGGGAAAACATTATAGTTTCAACAAAGATTTAAAAGGTGCAACAAAAGTTTTTTTAATGGGAAAAATTAAAAGGATCCAACAATCTAAGATTTGAAAAAAACATAAAGTTATGGATGAAATTAAAGTCTCGTCAATCAAAGAGTTATGGAAATTAAAACCCAATAGATTGGAACCCTAGATAAGTGGAAATTTATGGGGAAATTAAAATCTCATGGATATTATTAGGAAACTAAAAGCTCTGCTAACTCATAACCCTATCAATTGGAACAACTTGAATTGTGCAGGATTTGTTGGGAAAAGTGGGAAAATTATTGGAGGATTCAAAAGAAGGTAAAAACTATAGAATTTTGTTAGATAAGGTAGAGTTAATCAAAAAATTTAGCAATGTTTAAAAATGTAGAAAAGGAGAGAGAGAGAGAGAGAGAGAGAGAGAGAGAGAGAGAGAGAGAGAGAGAGAGAGGAAGAGGGAGATAAAATAAATAAATAATAATAACAAATTAGTATTTATATAAAAAAAAATAATAGTGATGGTAATAAACTCTAACGCCTAATATGTTTTTCTTTTGTAGGATATTTTTGCAGATGCTCGGAGTTCAAACGCAATGGATGTGAGTTTTTTTAAGTTGACCTATAAAGTACAAACATACATGATGGTGGATATGTTAAAATTAATTTTCAACCTAGATTGTGGAGATAATTAATGAGGCATGGTTGATGTGCAACAAAAGCAACCCCAAGGAGCACATAATAGGGGAGAAATTAAAATCTTATATTGGATACCCCCATGAAAATGAATACAATAATCTTATTGTAAAAGTAATGCTATATGAATAGCCACTACCAAGTTGTATAAATACCAGCTCAGTAGTCAGTGTTAGAGATTTTTTTTTTGTTGGTGGCATTGTAAATATTAGATTAGAGAGTGATTTATTAGATTATGAAGTATTATTTATATTTCCTCTATAGTATATATCAATGTGTGAGAAGAGTCCAAGTGTCATGCAATTAAGTATGCAAATATACAAAGTGTGAAGTGTACAAAGTGTCATGTAAGTAATTCAAGAGTCATAGAGTTAGGTATCAAATATACAAGTGAAGAGTCACATGATATGTGGCAATATGTAAAGTGAAAAGTCATGAGAGTATTTTCATATGTGAGTAATAGAAAAGGATGCTTCTCCCAAATATGTGAGGAGAGCAATAGTCAAGTATTAAATTCACCTTCTAAGGTTATATTATGGAGGTAAATCTCCATGTATAAACACATCAACAAAGTATTGAATATTGGATCAAGAAGAATATAAGAGTTTGTATATTTAATGATTTATGAATAATATTGTGAGTTTTATTATTGAGTAATATTATTGTTATTTCTGGTTTTTCTTTTTCTGGAACTGGTTTTTGAGCTCTGGCGATTTGGCGGGAAACTTTCTGAACTATCGTCGACCGAGGATCTAGGGTTTTTGGTGGGAAGATTCTACCAGGGACTCAGGTGGTTTGTTGTTGTTTTTTGCTGACGACTCTTTCGTTGCCCCGGGAGGGCCCAATGGGGTCTCCTCCAGGATTTCTCGATGGGAAGAAGACCTCTTATGCCAAGATATTAAGAGAAAACCCTGCGTCTTCCTTCGATGAAGCTCAGCGGAGTGCTTACCATTCGCTATCCGGGAATGCGGGCAAGGGTTCTCCTATGCACAGAGTCAATGGATGTCTCCCGCAATCCGCTTCCAGACCGAAGATTGTCATAGAACCAAAGTTGGTCGAGGACACGATCAACTATCATGCTACTCATGACCTGATTTGTAAATTCATGGGTATTCGACCCACCCTGCACTTTCTGCACACCTGGGTGAGACAAAACTGGGAGCCTATCGGTGAGTACTCCTTATGGCCCATAAGCAATGGGTATTTTATTATTAGTTTTTCCTCCTTAGGGGATAGAAATAGAGCATTTGAATCAGAAAAGAGGAGCCATGGCCCGGCAGGGTTATTTGTCCAACCGTGGAGAGCGGGCTTCGACCCTCGCATTGAGCCCACGGCTGTCCCGGTTTGGATCCGGCTGTATGCTCTCCCGATGGAGTTTTGGGGTGAGCAGATTCTTGAATTGATAGGTAACTCTCTAGGTAGATATTTGGGAGTTTCCAAAGATACCATAGAAGGAAACACTGTTGTTTATGCTAGAATTTGTGTAGAACTGGATATTAGCCAGCTGCTACCAGCTGAGATGGAACTGGAGTTAGCAGGACAATCCTGCATATAGCAATTAGACTATGAAGCCCTACCTTTCCGATGTAGAGTTTGCCATAAACATGGCCATTTGGCTAGGTTCTGCCCAAATATCATGAGCACCAAAGCGGATGTTCCACAGGGAATACCAAATCGCCCCCGAGAGGGTAAGCCCACTCCGATCAAGGAACCACCCATCATTCCCCTTGGTTCTGATGCCCAAAAATATGGCTTTGAACAGCAGAAGAGAAGAAGAAACAAAAAGAGAAATGGCAAGGAGCAAGCTCAACCCAAGCCAACCAACCGGTATGAAATCTTCAAATCTCTTGTGGATCAAGAAGACCAAATTATGGAAGGATCGAGATGGGAACCTTGAGGATAATATCATCCATTCTCATGCTCCTCCCTCACCAACCCCTGTCCTAGAACAGGTGATTGACTCCTCTGAGATTTTGTAGCTAGAAAACCCAGGGGCATTGGTAATCCACTCCCCAGCACAACCAGTTATTAAGGATGTCACCATGGGAAATGCAAAAAATATCAGAGAAAGACCAGCTCTAGGGATTACCCAGGTGGAGAAGAGGTCAAAAAATAGTAACTCCCAAGAGGCGGGCAGGAAATCCAATAAGGATCTAATTGCAGTGCAAGGAGATAAGCTAATCAATGGAGGATTGGTGAGAACAATTGATTCTTATTGCTCCCAAGGTTTCCAATGATTATTCAATCTTGGAATGTGAGGGGTTTAAACAGTAGAACCCATCAATATGTTTTTCAAAGACTTTTAGAGAGAAGTAAAATAGACTTTCTGCTCATTCAGGAGACAAAAATGTCTTTAGACCTTATGAGTAAAATTGTCAGTCGAATCTGGAGGGGTGCTGGCCATATGGCTGTGGCTGCTTTAGGTGCCTCGGGAGGGATTGCTACTCTTTGGAACCCTTTGGCGTGGATAGCAATAGAACATATAGCTTGGAGGGGTGTCCTCACATCTCTTTTTAGGAACATTGTTACAGTTGAACAAGTCTTAATTACAAACTTCTATGGGGCTCAGAACATCGATGGTCAGCGGTTTCAATGGAAAGCTGTTCAAAACATGAGGTCCTCCTGGGAAGATTTTGATTGGATTATTGTTGGGGACTTCAATTCCAAATTATCTGCCAGGGATCAGGAAGGTGGCATCCCAGTTTTGGATACAGGGGACCGGCTTTTAATTGCCCAAGTCCAGGCCTTTAACCTTGTTGATATCAAAGGCCCTGGTAGAAACTTTACCTGGACTAATAAGAGAAGAGAGCCATACAACAGGAGGGTTAAGATTGATCGGTTTCTGGTCTCGGAGGAAGCTTTTGTTAGATGGAATATCAAATTTCAGATTTTGGATGGCCCAGTCTTAGATCACTCTCCCATTTTGCTGGAGGGAGGGACTATGTCAGGGCAGTATTACAAACCATTTAAATTTGAAAATTTTTGGTTGCAAAAAGAGGACCTCCGAAGGAAAATTCCACGAGTGGTGGGAAGAAGGTCGTCTCCCTTTTGGGACAGCTTATGTTCAAATTTCATAAACAACTTCTTTTTGTTAAGAGTAAACTAAAACAGTGGAGGCAAACTAACAAATCTGATTTCCAGCTCCAACGGGCTCCCTTGTTGACCAGATGGAACGAGGTGCAAAAACAATTCAGGGAAGGAATCATTTCTGAGCATCTTAAATCCGAGGATGATGCTTTACGCAAAGCGGTTGAGGACATTGATAATCAAGAAGAGATATACTAGAAACAGAGAGCAAGAAACACATGGTTATTAGAAGGAGACAGAAATACAAAATTTTTCCATCACTCTACCTATGCTAGAAGATAATTGAATAATATGGAACTCCTTCAAGACGAGAATGGAAACTCTTTTGACACTCTCCCTGGTATGCACTCCCACTCAATGGAGTATTTCTCAAAACTCTTTAAGGAAAGTATAGAGCATGATGTGGAAGCCCAAAATGAAGTCATTGATGGCATTCCCTCTATTATATCTCATGAAGAGAATCAGGCCCTTCTTAAGCCCATTGATCATGATGAACTCAAGAAGGTGGTCTTTGGGATGTGCACTGGAAAATCTCCTGGTCCTGATGACTTCCCTATTGAGTTTTTTCAGGCCTTCTGGGATACCTTGGAGGAGGATGTGTTGGCTGTCATTGAGGAGTCCCGAACTAATAAAAGAATGCTCAAGGCTCTAAATCACACCTTTATTACCTTAATTCCAAAAGGAGAGGGGGGGTTCACATTTTTGATTTCAGACCTATTGCCTTATGCAATGTGATTTACAAAATAATCACTAAAATTATGGCTGAAATACTAAAACCTCTTCTTCAGAATATAATCTCCTCAAAGCAAGGGGTTTTTTTTGAAGGGAGACAGATCTTGGATGGAGTGATCTTGGCTCAGGAGGCTATCCATACTATGCACAATTCAGGTAACAAAGGAATGTTCATCAAACTGGATATGTCTAAGGCTTATGACAGGGTAGAGTGGGGCTTCTTGGTCAAGATGTTGGTAGCCTTTGGTTTTTCTCAGGACTGGATTGCCTGGGTCATGAGCTGTATCTCTACGCCTTCATACTCTGTTTTAATTAAGGGGCTTCCCTCGCCACATTTTGGAGCCTCTCGGGGTCTTCGCCAAGGAGACCCTTGCTCTCCTTATCTCTTTCTCATCTTGGCTGAAGGATTAGGCAGACTCCTCCTGAGAAGAAGACTTCAAGGACAGATAACAGGAATTAAAATCGGGGCTAAAGTTTTGACTCATTTACAGTTTGTGGATGATACTGGATTGGTGGGAGTGTCCAGCCTCAGGGAAGCAAGAGGAATCATAGATTCTCTAAACGTCTACCTCCAGGCCTCTAATCAAGTCATCAACGAAACAAAATCCAAAGTGGTTTTCTTTAATCTTGATCAAAGGTCACAAGACAGAGTTATTGAGATCTTGGGATTCACTAGGACCTCTCTTCCTGTAGTTTACCTGGGGGTTCCTCTGCATTTCAAAAAACTGAAAGCTAATTTCTGGAAGGACCTTTTGGATGGCATCAAAGAGAGAATGAATCACTGGTCTCATAGATGGTTAAGCTATGGGGGCCGACTGACTTTCTTGCAGTCTATTATTCAGGCCATGCCAATTTATAAATTCTCTATCCTGGCTGCCCCTCCTTCAATTTGGAAAGAGCTGGACAAAGCGGCTAGAAGTTTTCTTTGGGAAGGTGCCAAAGGAGAGAGGAAATGGGCCTTGGTTGGATGGGATAAGGTCACCCAGCCCAAGGAAAAATGTGGGCTGGGATTAAGAAGCTCCAAGTTTAACAATCAGGCTTTGGCTGGTAAACTGTATTGGAGGTGGATTTCCCATCCAACGTCCCTCTTCATCAGAATCCTCTCTAGTAAATACTTGGGTCTTGTTCACCCCAATGACTTGGGCCGCTTTCCTTTGGAGGGTAATGGATCATTAGTGTGGCAGGCTCTCAAGATTGGATCTCGCATTATCAAATATCAATTGTTC
Organism: Wollemia nobilis; assembly: GCA_028583015.1. Lineage (NCBI taxonomy): Eukaryota > Viridiplantae > Streptophyta > Pinopsida > Araucariales > Araucariaceae > Wollemia > Wollemia nobilis. Next base: position 4,683,870 of record JAQPPZ010016917.1, on the reverse strand, counting down.
TGGAAAGTTGGGAGAGGGGAGAAGGCCCGATTCTGGACTGATTCTTGGGATCAGAATCCTCCCATTCTTGCTGTGTTTCCTGAATTGCATCCGTTAAAATTAGCTCTAGAAGATAAGGGATGGATCCATATTGAGAGCTACTTCAATACCAGCCAATTGGGGGAGTATAAGATTCAAAATTTCAAGTGGCTGGGTGAATGGCCTATTCCAATCCCCCTGAAGCAGGCTCCAACTCTGGAAAAAATCTTGTCATAATGGTTTCTTACTGGGAGAGATGAGGAGGATGAGCTTGCCTGGGGCTTTGGGAACCTTGGGGTTTATACTGTGAAGGAGGGCTATGATTCGATCCTTCCAGAGCCCCCCCCACACTCTTTTCCAGTTCAAGAATGGAGGAAGATTTGGCATCCCAAGGGCTGGCCGAAAGTGAACTTCTTTGCTTGGCAGCTGATGCACAATGGAATCCTGACCTTTGACAATCTCGGAATCGGAGGCATCATTGGTCCTTCCCGAGTGTGTTTTATGCTATAGGAATGAGGAAAGCTGCTGATCATCTTCCGTTTGATTGTCCCTTCACACAACAGATTTGGCATCGTTGGTTCTCCCATTTTAAACTTCAGGCTATTGGAGACTTGTCTCGGACCAACTTATGGGAAAGCTGGAAGAGAGGTAGATTTACATCTAAAGCTCTTCAAATTTGCTGGGAGCTTGGTTTCATTTTTATTTGGTGGCAGGTGTGGTTGGAAAGAAATGCTCGTATTTTTCGTGAAACCTTCTCTTCGGTGGATGGGATATGGTAGGTCATCTGGAGCAAAGTAGTGGAAACCGTTGCCATCTATGCTGAGGAGGAAAATCAGCCTGCTTCTAAGCCTTTGGAAGAGAGAGCTACTAATCTTGAGAGACAGGTAAGAAGTTGTTGGAAACCTCCCCCAGAAGGCTGGATCAAAATCAACATTGATGGAGCTGCAAAAGGCAATCCGGGCAATGCTGGAAGTGGAGTAATCTGCCGTGATCATGCTGGGGCTGTGCTCTATTGGGAATTGCAAGTTCTGGGATATGCCACAAACAATGAAGCCGAGGCCTTTGCTATTAAATCTGCTTCAATCTGGGCCGTCAAGCAGGGTCATAGAAAGATAATCATTGAGTCTGATTCCCAAATCCTGGTTGGCGCTCTTGATTGCATGAGGAACTTTGCCTTAAAATCTTGGAGGCTACGGATTCTGGTCTCCCAAATTAAAGAGCTTTGGAAGGAATTAGAGGATGTGATACCTGTTTATGCTAGCAGAACTCTTAATAAGGCGGCTGATTTCCTTGCTAAGATGGGTGTTGAGAGGGAGGTTGGGATGCATCCGCATAGTGATATGCCTGTGGAGGATGCAGAGATTAGACAAGGCCTTGAACAAATTTTGAAATAATGTGCAGTGTTTTTTATGCTAAGGAAATTTTTTGTCGCGATATCGTGACCTGTAGTGCTGTCGCGGCCTCAAGCCGGAAGCTGTCACGATATCGCGACAGGTTGAGCCTCCGCGGCATTTGGTGGGTTTCTGTCGCGATATCGTGACATGTCGCGCTATCACGACATGTCGCGCTATCATGGTCCTTGTTGAGATCCTGTCACGATTTTGCACCTCTTTTGAAGTTGAAGAGCAAAGTTGAAATTTCATCACGATATCGAGACAGGTTGGAGAGTGGGAAGCTGCAAGGTAATCTTGTCGCGATATCGCGACACGTTTGGCACTTAAGCGGCTGGGAGGAAAATTGTCGCGATATCGTGACCTGTAGCGCCGTTGCGGCCTCGAGCTGGAAGTTGTCACGATTTCGTGACAGGTTGAGCCTTTGCGGCCTTTGGCGGGTTTCTGTCGCGATATCGCGACATGTCGCGCTATCGCGGCTCTTGTTGAGATTATGTCGCGATTTCGTGCCTCTTTTGAAGATGAAGAGCAAAGTTGATAATTCGTCGTGATATCACGACAGTTTGGTAAACTGGAAGCTGCAAGGTATTTTTGTCGCGATATCGTGACACGTTTGGCACTTAAGCGGTTGGGAGGATATTTGTCGCGATATCGTGACCCTTTTATGGCATGAGAGTCGTTTAGATACTTTGTCGCGATTTCACAATGCCTTTATTGGTTGGATGATGCGGAGACATTCCGTCACGATTCCACGACCTTTTTGGTGCTTTGGTGCTCTTTGGAGTTGTAGTCACGATTTCATGACGCCTTTGCTGTTTGGCTGCTGGAAGGTGCTGTCATTGTGATTTCGTGACTCCTTTTGTGTGCGGCTATCGAGGGCCCTTCCTGTAACGATTTCGAGACCTGTCGCGATATCGCGACATGTCACGATTTCGAGACCTGTCGCGATTTTGCGACATGTTGCGATTTCGCGACATGTCACGATTTCGCGACCTGTCATGATTTCGTGACTGTCGCGATTTTGTGACCTATCGCGATTTCACGACATGTCATGTTATCGCGACTGTTGGTGCCGATGCAATCGAGACAGGGGTGACTGTCGCGATTTCGTGACATGTCGTGATTTCGTGACATGTCGCCTTTTTGTGCCCTGTTGTTTTCTTTGCCCTGTGGTTGTTAGTGTTGCCTTTGTGATTTGCACTTGTTGTGTTGCTCTTTGCTCTGGGTCGGGATGTGTTCTCTCCCGTTTGTAATTGTTCTTTGTATTAATACAAGTTTTCATTTTTTTCAAAAAAAAAATATTATTGTTATTTCATGAATTTGATATTTATTGATATTTGATAAAAAGTTGATAGGATTATATTGTGATTAATATTTAATCCTTGATAAAAGGAATTGTGAAATAATCTAGTTGAATTGCCATTAGTGGTATCAAAGATACAGTTTGGCTATTTATCCAAATTTAAAAATGGTTGATATTTAGCAAAGAAGTGATAAAATAAATTGGTCAAAACTGCATCAAGGAAGTGAATACACCCAAAAATTACGAGGAGATAATTGTTGAGAAGAAGACATTGAGAAGGGTCGACTACACCGAAAAATTACAAGTTGGACAAAGTTTGCTTAATTGGAGACATTGAGATAGGTTGATTGCACCCAAATATTGTGAAGATATTTGTTATGAAGTGACATTCCTGAGAAGTGGATGGCAAGAGAGTCCTAATAAGTGGACAACAATATTAAAAGAAGATAAGTGTAGTAGAGAAGAAGCATACTTCCAAGAATAAGAGCACCTATGTGAAGGCTAATATAAAAAACTTTGAAGAGCCAAAATATTTTTTATTTATAATTTATAAAAATCCATACGATGAAGATCATTTTCTTAAAGAGTTAAAGCATATACAATATTTTAGAGCATCCAAAATTGATTGAATTTAAAAATTGAATGAATTTAAAAAATGATGATGAATTGACTTTGAATATTGAGTGAATGATTAATTGAAGAAATTTAAAATTTGTTAAATATTGATGAATGGATGTGAAGATTTATATGAAATTGAGAAGAATTTGGAATTAAAAATTAATTAATTAAATTTTAGAGAAATAAGGATTTCTACATCTAAGGAATTTGAAATTTGAATTACTTGAATGAGTTCCATTATGGTAAATAGTAAAATTTTCCTTTATGAATCACAACTTCTAAAAGGACCAAACTTTGCATCATGGAAAAATAAAATGAAATTAATTCTCATTGTTGAAAAACTTTGGGATATAGTGAATGGAACAAAGGATAAGCTAGAAGATGAAAGAGAAAAACAAAATTTTGAAGAAAATGATGCAAAAGCCCTCATGCTAAATATATTTGAGATAATTGATGAAATTTAGCCATATAAGTCAACTAGAAATTTCAAAAGCTACTTGAGAAAAATTATGCAAAATATTTGAAAGGAAGAATAAAGCAACTATATTGCATTTGTAATCACAATTATATTCATTAATAGTTAATAGTGGAGGAAAGTATTGATCTCTTTCTTTGAAGGATAACAAAATTAAAGGCTAAGTTATTAAATTTTGGAGAGAAATTATAAGACAATATTCTTTTCCAAGTTATATTAAGATAATTTCTAGTGAAATTCAAACATTTAGTTGCTTCACTTTAAGTATAACCTTCGATAAAATTATTTATGTTCTTCAAGAATATGAAGTGAAGAATTTAGTCAAAGATGATATGACTAATAATTCTTTGATATCAAAGGAAAATGTGTCAAGTAATATTGCAGCATCATCACAATATTAGCCTAAATGGAGATAAATATATTGTCGATATACCTACAAATATTTATAAGTACAATTATTTGAATCAAATGAATAGACCTTTTCAAAATTTTAACCAAGACAATATCAGCCTCATTATCAATATGCATAGCAAAAACAATGATGAAGAGAAGAGAATCAGAAGGGAAATTTAGTTTAATAAGTCCAAGAGATAGAACCTAAAGAAGAAATTGAAATAAGAGCTCTTATAGTGAGTATTATAGACACTAAAGATGAAGATCAAATTGTAGATGATTGTGAAAAGGATGAAAATAAAAATCATTAAGACAATCCTAAAGGTACTAATGTTTTACTTGATAAAATAAAGAATAATTAAAAATAAGACCATAGAAACAAATAAAAGACACAAATTAAAGTCAAGACAAAATTTGTGATAGGACCAAACAAAAAATAAATCACAAAAATAAAATTGAAGTACACCATGGATGGATCAAAAGATCAAATTGGAACAAAATCATGGATATGTTATAATGTTTTTATGGTGATAAATAAAATATTATAAATACTATAGAAAATAGGTTAGTATATCAATCCCTCGACTTCAAGCAGTGCTAGAGCCAAAGGACAAAGACCAAAATCAGATATTGAAGACTAAAAGTCTTCAAACCAAATAATGTAATATAGGAGGATGTTAAATATATTACATCATTTGGTAGCATTGTAAATACTATATTAGGGAGTTATTTATTAGATTAGGGAGTATGATTTATATTTCCTCTAAAGTATGTGTCAATGTGTGCAAAGAGTCTAAGTGTGTTGTAATTAAGTGTGCAAAGTGTGAAAGTGCACAAAGTGTGAAAGTGTGCAAAGTTTGAGAGTGTTCAAAGCATCATGTAAGTCAAAATTCACAAAGTTAGGTGTCAAATATTCAAGTTAAGAGTCACATTATATGTATAAATATGTAAAGTTAAGATTCATGAGATTTTTTTCATATGTGAGGAAGAGAAAATGATGTATCACCTAGATATGTGAGGAAAGCAATAGTCAAGTATTGAAGAGTCACCTCCTAAGGTTATATTATGGAGAAAAATCTCCATGTATAGACACATACACAAAATATTGAATATTGGATCAATAAGAATCCAAGAATTTGTATATTTGATAATTTATGAATAATATTATGAGTTTTATTTTTGAGTATTATTATTGTTATTTCATGAATCTCATATTCATTTTTATTGGTAAGATAATTGATAGCATTATATTGTGATTAATATTTCATCCTTGATAAAAGAACCTATGAAATAATTTGACTAAATCACCATTAGTTGGTTACAAGGGTTAGAAACCATCTAGCAGTTGGCCTCTTTTATACTTTCTTTTTTCTCTACCTTTTTTGTTTATAGTTGGATGGATTTTTTGAGCCAAACCTACTGTTATTCTAAGTTTTATTCTTGTACTTCACCAAAGTGGGTAAATATAAATCAAATGTACTCAATTACTATCTTTATAATACAAGTATTTTGAATTTACTATGTTCAATATATGCATTCTGATGGTGTTTGCACTCAATCCATTTCATAGTCTATTTCTCCTCTAAATATTGCACTGTCTTGAACCTCAAGTTGTGTGAATACTAGTTGAGCCAGGGTTGGTTTTAAATTAAAATTGTAACTTTACTAGATTAGAACTAAATTTCAAGGTAATATAGGCTTGTTTATTTTTCTTTTCTCTTTCTCTTGCCCTTAAACCTTTGATATTTCTTTAGAATATATTTAGATTAGGAGTAGATTAATTTTTTTTTAAAGCATTGAAGTTGGTTTTCCACCATGCATTTTAAAATTCCATATAGTTATAAAATAATTATAATTGTTATATATGCGATAATAATTTTAAGTGCAATGAATGATATTGATCGAAAAAACACAATTTGCATAGTTTAAAATTTATAATTTTTGGTTGCCCAATTTCAATTCTACTCAACTCACATATGTTATAATGTTAATGCAGTGGACTTTTTTCTAGATAGTTAATCATTTTGATTCTAAGACACTATGCCTAGGAAATATATATCTATGGGTCATACCAACAAATTCCCCTTGAAGGAACAATTATCAATGACCTCTGAGTCTATTCACACCAGCTAAGACCTGGCATACCCAAACCTGAGGGAAAACAATTTCTCTTTCAAGAGGGAACAAACTTTATTCCAAGTAAATTGGCTTACCCTTGACACACCAATAGTTTGGCTTCTTACTCTTCCTACCTAGAAAAAATGGTACTAGAGAGGGAAAGGTTGGAGTGTGTCATTTGCACCCTCAACAAGTAACACAAATATTGCACAGTAAAATACTTCTCTATTACATTCATAAATATGATATTATCACATTACAAACTTATTCTCATTACTTTGTTACATTCCATGGATGTTTATCTCCAATATATAACCTTATAAAAGACTTCAACTTTTTTGAATTTTTCTCTCCTCAAAATCATGGGATATGCAACCTTTCACATGTCTTTATTACATTATGACAAAGCTTCACATGATTACATAACCTCCTACTTCTAATCTTGACACATCATATATGACTCTTCACTTACATACTTGACACCTAACACTCATGACTCACACTTGCACACTTGATAAATACTATTGAAAAACTCCTAATCTAAATATTTATAATGGTACAAATAATGTAATAGCTCTAGCAATAAGTGACTTGGTTCCCTCGATATACACAACAATACAAGAGAGCAAATATTGAGGTACTAGACTAGGAATAGTACAAGAATCAATTACACCTAAATATGTGATAGTATTGATACTTTTACATCAAGACTTAAGGAACCAATTGTTAACTCTTGATTAATGTGACTTAACTAATCAATCATAATTTAATTGTTCTTGTTTAATTTTGAATAAATTTATCTTATAATTCAAATATGTATGTTCACATTGGGTTCACCAAAATGTAGATTTGGAACCTTGCATCGTGTGGAATGGATTAGATCCCGAGTCTCTTTCCAAAGGAGACCTAAAAGTTGATTTTCATGCTAGTAGGATCTATATCCAAGTTCAACTTTATGTTGCTATGTATATGTTCAAGTTCAAGAGGAGTTTTATGAGTTAATTAACAAACACCTAAGTTTTTGTCTCTAACAATCCTCTTAAGATAAAATTTATTTAACTTAAATAATATGATCACTAAATTCATAAGATAGATGTAATCAAACAAGAATGCAACAAACAAGGTTCCTATACTAAAATTCTTTTCAAATTTGAATTATTTTCTAACTAAAGAGACCTTTTCTTTTCAAGGCAAATAAGAGATAATGCAAAAAACAAGCTAGCGTAAAATGCAACTATATGACTTCAACTTTCTTGCTTAATTGCTTTTGAAGGAAAAAAAATTAATCTATGCTAATATTCTTTGATTTTTCCCAAAATAAATGTGATTAAAAAATAATTTGAACTACTCCAAGTGTTCATTGATTGATCCAAAATAAATGTGTTTTAAGCCAAATATATAGAAAACAAAGAATTAAAAACATAAATAATGAAATTGCAGTAAGCAAGGATCCACAAAGGTAAAATAACCTATTTTGGAGGCTAAGCAAAATTGCACCCGAAGAGAAGAAATCCCATTGGTGCTTTTTATAGTAAGTGGTAGTTTTGAAATCTATAAAACTTGAAGTAAAAATTTAGATGATGTCTATTTGTGGTAGCTTGTTCAATAGCAGAGAAGTAGTATACTATCTTCCTAGCTAATCAAACCCTCTTTTTATAAAAAAAAAAAAAAATTGAAATATATGTTGGATTTGGAAGGAAAAGGTGATTTTATAAAACTTCCATTGTTTGCAAAATTACCATTGGTAAAAAATTCCATTGTTAGCAAAAATGCTACTAAAAAAAATTTAGAGAGGCATTTTTGCTTCTTGTACCCAAAACAAAGTGGTAAAATTTTCCACTTATGGGTTGGATGGCGTAATTCACCTTTGAGTATTTTGAGTGAAATCTGGAGATAAATTAGATGCAAATGCTACCAAATTCAACAATGGTTGTGAAGGATTGAATTCCTAAGTCCTATTGATTGATAATTTCATAAAGTCTTAGAAAATACCTTCCAAATTTTATGAAACTTGTGCAATTAATTAAATATGACCAAGAAGTATGAGATACAACTATTGAATGATTGGAATGGCTCAAATAAGAGTTCAAAGGTGTCTAAACGGTAAGTAAAATGAGCTAAAATGGTTATGGAATGAAGTCAAAGCTAACATAACCCAAGATGCTACAAATTGGAAATTATGAGGTAATGATTGTATAAATATAGAGGTCTACAACCATGATTAGAGAGTTTGTGGTGCTTAAATATCACTAAAATGAATAAAGTAAGATGTGATTTTGTAATAGAAATTATTGAAATAAGATTATGCCTACAAATAAGATTATTGTGAGCTCAAAATGAACATATGGGCCTACATATAAGACCAATAAAATGATATGACCGAGATTTAATGATTAACATAAATAAAGTACAATGAACTTGTAAAATGAGATGTATATGAAATGAGTAGAGCATAAAAAAATCCTACAACAAGTGTTAGATAAGGCAAAAGAGAGCATATATAACTAAAAATGAAAGCAAATCAAAATAGACTATAGGAAATTACATGCATGAGGAAAATAGTGAGTTAGTAATCAAAATAAAGCTAATAACCCTAAAAAAAGTGATTATAAATTAAATTAAGCAATAAAATTATGCTAATAAAATGAGAAAATACATGAAATTAGTTAGACTTTTACAAAACAAGGATTTTATGTGTAAAATTATAATAAAAATGAAGATTAGTAGCTACATAATATAGAAACAAGTGTTAGAAAGGCTTGAATAAAAGGTAAAATGCAAATAATAAAAGCAATAGAGATGGAAAGAGAAGGGAACTAGGTATTTTATTACCTAGAAAGACCTCCTCTTGGATCCAATGTGCTCTCCTTACCCCAAACCTCTTTTACTTGCACAACATGCCCCAATGCTTACTTCAAGTGCTCCAAATGCAATAAAATGCGAGAATGAGAATGAAGGATAATGGGAGATAATTTTTATTAGTATGGATAACTTGAATTGCTTATGAAATGTCCATCACAATAACTCTATTTTATAGATTTTGGAAGGGAAACTTTTTGGATGGAAAATGAGGTCTAAAAAGCCATTAGGGAAAAACTAAAATTTAAATTTATACGCCTAATTCAAGACTAGAACATGTGTGATTAGGGAAAGGAAAGGGATGAAGGAATTTGCATGCTTCTAGCTTGTGCCTAGGGATTTTGTTCATATTGGCAAAAATGCCATTGGTAGTTTTGCATCCAATTGGTAGTTTTGCTCAAAAGTCAAGTTGACTAGTCAAACTTATGGAAAAATATGTTTGTAAATATGCCACTAATGAGAAAAAATAGCCACTAGCATTTTTTACAGTGTGTGGCATTTTTTTTTCTATCCTACCTAGGTGTAGTTTTCTTGCAATTTGAGGTATTGATAATTATCCAAGTATAGGCATATATATACTTGTTGGAAACATTTTTTTGAGCCTGATTTAATGGTGGAATTTTTGTAAAGACTTTCTAGGGAAAATGGTACCCCAAAAATTATGGTACTTTTAGGGCCACAAACATCCCAAATCTAGGCATAAAAAAGGTTGTTTTAATTTTCTTGATTACAAGGCTTGTGAATGAGGGTTAGTTGATGAGTTTTAGTGGACTTGGAAGTTGGTGAAATATGCCAAACTTGATGCCCAATTTGGCAAGGTTAATATTTTTTGATGGTATGTTGTTTGGTGATTTTATTGAGGATATTGTTAACTAGGAATGTTAAAATTAGATGTATACATGTAGATATATAAGGAATAATAAAAAAGAGATAACCAAATATAAGGAATACAATCTTAAGGATTAGTATCTTAACAACATCATATATCCTTAAAAATATAAATGTAGAGGGACCAGTGTCCCAGCATAGTCCTACACAAAATAAAATGCTTATAGGAATAAATCACTATTGTATTCCAATATCCAATGGAAAAGGATCAAATATCTCCCTAAAGATTCTACAAATCCAAGTATTTATGCAAAATGCCAAAATTCAAAAGAGATTTTTCATGAGATATAATATACAATATATTGTGTCCTTACATTGCAATAAGGAATTGAAATATATACTAATATAATAAATGTTACACCTAGTAGAGTTTAAGGCTAAAACTATTTATAATATGAACTACAAAATTTCTATTTATTCTGGAATTATTTTTAATTATAAATTTGATTTTGGTTATTATAAATTTATTATGAATCTCTACAAATTGCATGCCAATATTTTTTATTTACAACAAATTAATTCTTGGGAAGAATGCATATTTATTTAGATGAGTTTTTGGGTTCATCATTCTAGACCATATTTTTTGTAGTGGATTAAATTTAGTTGGTGTACCTAATGCCTGAATATGTCCATGTATGTACCTGATACTCCTTGGGATCTTCAAATTTTTTGTTAGAATATGCAAACATATTATCTAGATAATTCATGAGTGACCTCATGTAGATCAAATATTAGTATTGAAATATGATTTAATATTCAAATCTAAATAATTTGACCTTGTTACCAAAATGGTAAACTTAAAATTTTTAAATCTATTGTGCACTTGTCAATTATATGTCAATGTCATCATGGTTGTTTGTGATGCAACCATATGTTGACCATATATATTTTCTCTAAATCGTATGGATATAGGACACGGTTTGAGAATTAGAGATACTCATGAAATGATTTCTTTTTTCAATGGGTGACTCATTCACTAATTAGTTAAAATTTTATTTTGTTGACATATTCCTTTGGCTAGTAGAAGGTTTCATGTTAACATTTTTCTTTTGATAGACTATGATCAATCTATGTGTACTTTATTTACAACTAATATAATTCCTTGGAATTGATTAAGTCCATTGGTTGTTGGTATGGATTGAAGCCATTAGAATTTTATTTGTGCTCTCTAATTGGTTCATAATACTTAGTGTGTTTCATTCAATACTTAGACCAGATAAAAACTTTGAAATTGAATGGGTCTTGGTACTCAAGTTTTACTTTGAACTTAAAATATATATAATTTATTTGGATATATTGAACCTTTTAAAAGATGAATTTTATGAGACTCGTTGAGAATCCCATCATACTATTTGATTTAATGAGAGTGATGTTGTTATTTAGCCATTATGGTCCTTCCAAACCTTTCCAACTTGTTCAAAATGTACTTAATTTTGGATTTGAACACTTGATCCATTTTATTTAATCATATTTGTATCATTTATGAAGTTAGTAATTTAAAATTTACTTTTGAAATGAATTTTAAATTTATCTTTAGATTTTTTTCTCTATCGAACACACAAATATTTTAAAATCATGTTTTCTAAAAAAATCACAAGGCATAAAGCCTTAACCAAACTTAAGGAGAATTCCCCCACAAAAATTTATTTATATTTTAATATAATTTATTACAAAAATAGTAGTAATTATAAATCTCTATATATGTTAAAATAACAAGATAAAATTGAAACAAAAGATGGAGTGTACTCTAACAAATAAATCAATAATGATAACTAAACATTGTCACCCTTAATGGAACTCACTCAGAAACACTATAAATTAATGCTAAATCTATGATACAAAATAGAATAGCCTCCACCCTTTTACATCATACTCAAAAATTGTAGTTTTCTATTTACATAACATAATTGTATACATTGGTGCATAGTTTCAATGATGCCAAAAGTAGTTTCTAATAAGTTGAATATGGTCTATACTTGTACCTTCAATGGGTAATACAAATGGATGAAAACTTATTAAATGCATTAGGGAATTTTAAAGGTGTCATGATTGTTACAAGTGTGAATAGGGTTGTTTCGAAACTGGATTAGAAAAATCTCTTTTCTAAGCTTCCGCTCTTATTCCCTATCTTTTCCTAACTACCCTATCCTATTATTCCTATTCCCTATACACTATATAATATTATTATCAAATGAATGTATGGTTGACGTGAGGGGCAATTGAATAAATCATTCATCTTTTTCACTGCGTGATTATTCTTTTGTTTTATTTATGCTGTGTGTGTACTTGGCCTAACAATGGTATCAGAGCCAGACTTCGTCGTTCGACGGGCACGGTTCTCGAGGTGAAGTGAGGTCAGAGCGGGCACGGTTCCCGAGGTGGGCATGCATCCCGAAGTAGGTCACAGCAGGGCTCGAATCCCGAGGTGGATCACGAGCAGGCTCGGGCATGGATCCCAAGGCGGATCGTGCACAGTCAAGTTGACACGTGGCAGCGATGCGACAGTCGAGGCAGTGGCTGGACAACACGTGGCGTAGTGCGATTGGCAGTTTGGTTGGCTAAAATATCGCCATGTGGTGAACGTTGGTTGGTTGAAGCGACGGTTAAAATTTTTTGGTTGAGGATCGACTGCCCGAAGGCAGTCGAAATCAACTGTGGGGGTTTCAGATTATAAACCCTGACGCGCCCGCAGAGTGGCGCATGTGGGATAATCCCACGTTAATTTTTTTTTTAAAAACAATTTTCCCGTCGTGGAATAAATTCCTACTCGCTGCCGTCCATACTCGTCCGCTCGTGTGACGTGGTGGTTAGTTGGTTCGATTACTTGGAAGAGGGCCAGGGATCGAATCCTGTCGCGCGCGATACAGAGCAAGTTTTTTAATTTTTTTTTTGTTTACGTGACGCCGCCCAGGGAATAAAAGGAAGGCACACCTTCCTTGTTCACGAAGGGGCCGTGAGGTCGCGCGGCTAAGGCGCTTGCTCAGCCCACCGCAGGTCACGTGATCGAATCACGACAGAAAGGTAAAAAAAAAATTTAAATATTTTCTTTTAAGGGTTTAAAATAAATTTAATAATTTTTATATTATTTTTGAAAATTATCTTTTTTTTAATAATAAAGTAATTTTGTTTTTTTTTTAAAAAGGTAATTTGAAAAATAATAAAAGGTTATTAAATTTATTTAAAAAAAAACTTTATAAAACCTTTAAAGAGAATTTGTGAAAGGAGGAATAATGTGCTCATGGAAATGATAGATGATCCGATCTGAAGGGTGCTATCATGCACTTCTCTCTCTTTTGAAGAGAGAAACGCCAGAATCCTTTGATGCAAGGGTTCATCGATCAGGGCTTCATACTGTGTTTTGTTAGTTGGAGAATCAGGTGATAGCTCACCTGAGAAAGCCGGATTCAGGATACGAGGCTAATTCCGAAGACAATATCTTCGAACAGAGAATTGAAGAATCTGAGACCGTGCAATTTGTTTCAGACGTACAATCTGGTGCCAGTTACACACCAGGTGTACCAACAGCTGAATCGAGTGAGGGCTATACACCACGCTCTCCTGAGCCTGAACCTGAACCAGCAGAAGCAGAAGAAGAGGAAGAAGAGGAAGAAGAAGAAGAAGAAAAAGCAGAAGCAGATCCAGAGGAAGTGAAACCTGAGATCATCATTATTAGCAACGGTTTCGAAGCAGAACATGAATGTACTAAGAAGGCGAGATTTGATTTAAATTATTAAATCATTCTGTATTGCTTTCTGCTTTGTATTTCCAGTTTGCCTCAATAAAAGTACTTGTTTGCTTCGAATAAAGGTTGTTTTTTATTCTGCAATGGCTGCAAACACTAGTCTACCAATCCCTGAATTTAATGGTAGTGACTATGAATACTGGTCTATAAAAATGAAGACCTTGTTGATAGGAAAAGGTCTTTGGGATGTAGTTGAAGAAGGTTATACAGAACCAACTGCTGCTGAATGGGCAACATTTTCTAATGTTGATAAAAAGACAAGAAAAGAAGCACAAAAGAATAATGCTTTTGCCTTATATCACATTCATGCTGCCTTAGATAAAACTATCTTCCCTAGGGTTGCATCTTATGTAATTGCACAAGATGCATGGAATGCCTTAAAAGAAAGCTATAGAGGCAGTGACCAAGTGAAGCAGGTAAAACTGCAAACTTTGAAACGAGATTTTGAGAATCTCAAAATGCAAGAGAATGAAAGAGTTGGTGATTACTGCGTGCGAGTGAAAGCAGTAGTCGACAAAATGGTCACACTAGGGGAGGATATTAAGCCAGAGATGATGGTGAAGAAAGTGTTGAGAACACTTCTTCCAAAATGGAATTCTGTTGCAATAATTATTGAAGAATCAAAAGACTTAACCACATTGTCTTTTGATGCATTAACTGGTTCACTTCTCTCACATGAAGAGAGGTTGCAGGAAACTCCTACCACCAACTATGGAGGAGATGACAAAGCTTTTTCCACACATGATGGAAGAGGTAGAGGCCATGGCAGAGGTCAAAAAAGAGGTAGAGGCAGGAATAATCAAAGAGGGGGAACTCCTAACAGAGGAGGATCATCCAACAGAGGTGGAAACCAGAATAGAGGAGGACAACAGCAAAATAGAGGGAAACAATCTGGTAAAGGAAAAGGAGGAGACAAATCAAAGCAAGTTTGCTACAATTGTGGCAAACCTGGCCATTATGCTCATGATTGTTGGTCAAAGACTTCGCAAGGAAGCAGCAGCAACCAGAGCAGAGTCAGTTTGGGAATTTTGGAGAAGAGGAAGAGTCCTCAAATCTCTTTCTTTCTTATGGCCAGACAGAACAAAATATGAATGATACATGGATTTTGGACACAGGGTGTTCAAATCACATGAGTGGCAAAGAAGAACTCTTTGCTAAGTTAGACTCCTCATACAAATCTAGCATCCGGTTGGGAGATGACAAGTCATTGGCAGTTGAAGGCATTGGAGCCATGGAGGTTCCAACAAAAGAAGGCATAAAACATGTAAGTGATATCTATTACACTCCTCATCTTCAACACAATCTGTTAAGTGTTGGTCAAATGCTTGAAAATAATTAGAAGTTGATTTTTGATGAGGGTAAATGCACCATTTTTGACAAAAACAATAGTAATAGAATCATTACACAAGTGCCAATGTCAAAAAATAGATTATTCCCTTTGAAGTTTGGCCAGCCAGGAGGAAATAAGTTAGCAAATGTTGCAATTACTAATCCAAGTGTCCTATGGCACTTGAGATATGGTCACTTGAATTCAGCAAGTTTGAAGATGCTAACCTCACAAGCAATGGTGACTGGACTTCCCAAAGTTCAAGACAGCAAGGAAGTCTGTGAAGGGTGTGCCTTGGGCAAGCATGCCAGATCGAAATTTCCTCGTGGACAAGCATGGAGGGCCAACTATCCTCTTCAGTTGGTACATTCAGACATCTGTGGTCCGATGCAGACCAAGATTCTAGGTAATCACTCTTACTTCCTACTTTTCATTGATGATTGCACAAGAATGTGTTGGATATACTTTTTGAAGCATAAGGATGAAGCATTTGCATGCTTTGTTGATTTTAAAGCAAAAGTTGAAAGTGAGAGTGGATATTCAATAAAATGTCTTAGATCAGATAGAGGAGGAGAATACTCCTCTAATCAATTTTTGAATTTTTGTAAACATCATGGCATCAAGAGGCAGTTCACAACTGCCTACACTCCACAACAGAATGGTGTAGCAAAAAGAAAGAATCGCACCATTGTGGAGATGGCAAGATCAATGCTTCAGACAAAGCATTTGAGTAATGCATATTGGGGAGATGCAACAAGGACTAGTGTTCACATCTTGAACAAAAGTCCTACTTCGAGTTTGAAAGGGAAGACACCTTACCAAGCCTGGTATGGTAAGAAACAAAATGTGAAGTATTTCAGAGTATTTGGTTCATTGGCATATGCTCACATTCCCGATGAGCCGAGAAAGAAGTTGGATCCAAAGAGTCAGGCATGCATTTTTGTAGGATATTGTGAAAACACAAAGGGTTATAGACTCTACAATCCTACAACTCGAAAGATAGTGGTTTCAAGGGATGTGATTTTTGATGAAGGGGGAGAGTGGGGTAAGCCCCAAATATTCAGTGATGTTGAAGCCACTGATGTAGTAGCTCAGCAAGTGCAACCACAACTACCACAGAAAGGAAAGCAGTCTTCGCCCACACATCCACCAAGTCCATCTTCTGATTCAACTGCTTCACCAAGTCCTTCTCCACAGTGATCAGTAAGTTCCTCACCAATGGATATTGATGTTCCATCCAAAGGTAAGAGAACTTTACAGTATCATCCATCATCTCAGATGTTGGATAAGAATTTTTCAAGAAGATATACTAGGAGTCAAGCTAGTGAAATGGAATCTGTTTTACACAGATTAGAAAGTATGCACTTGTATGGTGATGATGAATCCCAACAAGAACCCAGAGGAGATCAAGTTAACTATGCTTTGTTAACTAGTGCACAACTTGAACCTTCTAGTTATGAGAAGGCATGTACTCAGAAGATTTGGCAAGATGCCATGAAAGAGGAGATAACCTCTATAAAAAACAACGACACTTGGGAGCTTGTGAAGCTTCCAAAAGGAAAGAAATGTGTTGGCTGTAAATGGATCTTCAAGACCAAGTTTAATGCTGATGGAAGCATTGAGAAGCACAAGGCAAGATTAGTGGCAAAGGGTTTTACTCAGAAGTATGGAATAGATTATGAAGAGACTTTTGCTCCTGTAGCCAGACAGGAGACAATCAGAATAGTTCTTGCCTTAGCTGCACATAAAGGATGGAAAGTCCAACACATGGATGTGAAGAGTGCTTTTCTCAATGGTTACTTGACAGAAGAAGTGTATGTTGAGCAGCCACAGGGATTTGAAGTGCAAGGTAAGGAACACCTTGTTTACAGATTGAAGAAGGCACTCTATGGTCTCAAACAGGCACCAAGAGCTTGGTACTCATGCATTGATGGGTACTTCAAAGAATATGGGTTCACAAGGAGCAAAAATGAACCCACACTCTACTACCTCAAGCAAGGTAAAGACATCCTCATAGTTTGTTTGTATGTGGATGATCTCATTTTTATGGGTAGTAATGAAAAAATGAATAGGGAGTTCAAACACTCCATGATGACGCAGCTTTGAGATGAAGGATCTTGGTTTAATGCACTACTACCTTGGAATGGAGGTTCATCAGTCGGATACAAGGATCTTCATCTGTCAACATAAGTATGCTCAGGACATGATCAAGAAGTTTTCTATGGAGCATTTCAAACCAGTTGCAACTCCAGTTGGACATGGGATCCAACTAAGCAAAGATGATGGAGCACCAAAAGTTGATGTGACCACTTTCAGAAGTATGGTTGGGAGTTTGATGTTTCTCGCCAACACTAGACCAGATATTCAGTATGTTGTATCTCTTGTTTCTAGATTTATGTCTAACCCCTCTGAGCTGCATTTGCAGGCAGCTAAAATAATTTTGAGATATGTGAAGGGTACATTGGATTTTGGAATCCAGTACAATAAATGTAACACTATCAAGCTTGTAGGCTTCAGTGATAGTGATTGGGGTAGCAATATTGATGACAGGAAGTCAACATCAAGAAACTGTTTTAGTCTTGGATCAGGACTAATAACTTGGAGTTCAAAAAAGTAGACAGTAGTAGCGCTATCTTCAATAGAAGCAGAGTATATAGCGGTTACTTATGCTAGTACTCAAGCCTTGTGGCTAAGGAAAGTACTAGAAGAGATTGGAGAACAGCAAAGTGGTCCGACCGTAATCTATCGTGACAACATCGGTGCCATTCGGTTGGCATATAATCCCGTCCACCATAGCAGAACGAAACATTTTGATATGAAGTATCACTTCATCAGAGATATGGTGGAACATGAAATCGTTGAGCTTCAATACTGTCACACTTTGGAGAACGTTGCTGACATCTTCACCAAGGCGATGACTAAAGCTCAATTTGTAAAGCTGAGAGATTGTGTAGTCAGTCCTCTCAACTTTAAGGGGGAGAATGTTACAAGTGTGAATAGGGTTGTTTCAAAACTGGCTTAGAAAAATCTCTTTTCTAAGCTTCAATGTGAAATCTCCCTATATTTGTCGATAATTTTTTGTCGGCAAATTCCCTTAACGTCTCTCCTAATATCCCTCCTATCTTCCTCCTATTTTTCCTAACTCCCTTATCCCTCCATCTCATCTTCATCCCCTTATTCCTCCATTTCCTAATCCTACTCTCCCGCCTCCGCTCTTATTCCCTATCTTTTCCTAACTACCCTATCCTATTCTTCCTATTCCCTATACACTATATAATATTATTATCAAATGAATGTATGGTTGACGTGAGGGGCAATTGAATAAATCATTCATCTTTTCCGCTGTGTGATTATTATTTTGTTTTATTTATGTTGTGTGTGTACTTGGCCTAACAATGATGATTGTGCACTTGCATCCAAAATTAGTAGTTACACAAGAACTATTTGTAGTGGATATGTCACCACTATTTATATTCATTACCTTGTGAATGGATCAAAAAAATATTAAAAAATAATATGGAATAATCATAATTAAATCTAAGAAGGTGTGTTCCTATTATATTCAAGCATATAAATAAAAAAATCAATATGATATATGGATATAAAAAACTTTAGACTAAAAATGAACAAGTTAGTGAGGTAGACATGACTAGTGGTAACCTATATGAAGAATACAATGAATTCTAGAAATTTTATGAGGAAATATATTATGAAAACTATTTGGTTTTAAGTAATATAGATGAGAAATCTAAGGGCAAATTAGATATGGATTTTCATTCAAGTCAGGGAAAATAGATTGTGATGGAATGAGAGGACGTTTTTCATAGGAATTCCAAAATTGCCAAACTTGTTTTGGACATATTTCACTCATCTGAACTTGGATTGAGCTGAAATTTTAAGGGTAGTGTTGTGGAGTTTTTTTGCTTACCCTTGGAAGATTTGTCATGTCATGAAAAACTCTTATAAACACAACTAGCACTGTGGATTCTGGCGGATCCACCTCATTAACCTAGGACAAGATTACTGTGGATAGCTCAAGACAGACTAGGTTGGGTAAGGAAACCCCAGATGGTGGGTTTGTCTAATATATTATGCACATGCCCACTTATGACAGACAAAATATTATTTAGTTGTTTTGATAATTTTGGGTGACCAAACCTATTAATGTGAGTGCTCATAAAACCCATACCGGTGCCTTATCCATTACAGAGTCGTAGCAAACTGATAAATGGCCTTGGAAATGATAACAGAAAGAGGAACTAGTTCATTTTACTTCATTCAAATGATGTAATGTAAATAAAATAGTTAACTAGCGAGAGAAGGCATCATTTATGGATTCTGATTGCAATAATACATAAATGAGCATCACACAAACCATACAACACAAAAGGTAAACTAGGAATCGAGTTGGATTTTGTATTAATATATCAAAATATTACATAAAGCAGGCCCAGTAGAGTGCTTGAGTCCTGTATGTCAACAAATTACAATAAAACCCCCATTAGAATATCATAAAGGGGCTACTCATGTCCATCCTGATTGCAGTGACGTAAGAGTCTCCAACTTTGCGCGTTCAATAGGAAATGATCTCAGTGAAAAACGCTCCCTGGTGATCCCTGGATATGGCAGAAAGAAAGGTGATAAGTAACACAGACATGAGACACAAAGGAAATACGACTAAGCACTGGACAAAGGTTATACCTGGCTTTTCTCTCTTAGAGGTTTGATAAAAATCTGCTACAGTAATCTTCTCCTTCTTATAGCACAAGCTGTTTGATTGTTGTAACTGCCCATCCTACTAGAATAATCATATTGTACCTACACCTACGATGCATCCAAAAAATGCCACATATCCCACATTCCCTTCATGCAGGTGGAGGCACCTTCACTGGTACTACCTTATGCTGGCGGATGTGGCCCTCTTGGTGAGTGTGTTGTGGCAGCAGTGGACCCCACTCCTGACCTATGATTTTGAATAGCTTGGTCAATGAATGCCTAAGCCTCATTGTGAAATGTCAAGAAGAGGAGTAGGTTCAAATCTTGTGTGGCCTCAATTATTCGATCCTTAGCCCATTGCACATTATTATTTGTAAATTCGCACAAGCAGTCTACCATATCCATTAAATCCATGAAATGCTTAGACAACCTATCGCCATAATCTAAATCAAAATCTTGGATTTTTTGGAAAATAAAATCTTTTATAACGGGGGCTCATCCAAAGTCTTCAATGGAAATACTGTAGTCGATCAGCTCATAATTGACCTCATACTTAGATTCAGCCACCTCTTGGCCCCACTGGCACCAATTTTTCTCATTTTTTAGAAATAGGGAGACCTTGATATATTCTTTCGCAAAGAATCTTAGGGAGTCATCCGACAAAGTGGTTGTCAGCTCAAAAATGGGTACGTAGTCTCCTGAAACCTCTTATAGATCAGCATGATTTCATCTATCCTTTTTCCTCCCATGTTGTAAGTTGTCCTGGATGAGACCTACTACTCATCTGATAGTATATATATCTATCAAGATGGACTCCAAATCCATTATCTTGGGCTGGATCTTCTCCTTCATATCCTATTTTAGCTCATCCATCGAGTCGATCTAGACCCCAGACTATGTAGTAGAAGGAGTAGGTATCTTCAATTTATCAAATTTAGCTTGAAGTTGCTTGACCTTGAGTTGTAACGGCTCTACTTTCATAGCTTCGGCTTTACATTCTTCAATTTCATTTTCTACTACTTTGGCCACTTGTGCTTGAGTAGCCATTTGTGATTTCAAAATTTGGATAGGTGCAGCAAATGCTCAGATGACACCTTTTCTTGTATCTATAGTGGCCTCTTTCATGCTAGGTGGTAGTGGAATTTCAAAAGATGCCACAAGTGTATTGGTAGTCTCTTTTCTAGTTGTCTCCCTGTGCTTGACTATCCCCCTACTTAGAGACCTTTGTTCTTCTATATATTGGATCCTCTGCCTCATCGGTTGTGAATTGGCAAGTGTCAGTGACCTTAGTCATCGTAAACTTTTCTACTTATTGTTCTAAGGATTCAGTCCTAGCCTTTTTATGAGTTGGGGACCATGTGGGGATTTTCACTTTGTAACCCCTTAAAATATTAGATAGCCCCCTAGCTTGCGCTATCTTTTTCATCACCCTTGGTCTTATTTGATGCTCCTCTTGATTTATCACCAAGGTGGCAAAATACAATGAGCGTTGAATTTTTACCAATTGTCCTTGCTCTCGTGGACTTATCAAAGTCAATGTTGATGAGGTGGTAGTCTTCTTAGAGAGCCAATGGCCAACTCCTTCCCTTTTGAAGTGGCAATGGGGGAACTGGAAGAGGAGGGGAGATTGGCTTGCTCATCAACTATTTGCATCATGACCTCAAAGATATCAAAATCTTGTTGAGCTAGTTGGAGAGTGGGGTCTTTGAATTCTTCAAGAGGGGCTACTAGGACCAACAGGGCCATTTTTTCCACTAGCAAGCCTCAATGTAGCTTAAGTTGAGCGTTGTAATACCCAACAACCTCCAATCCATTATAGGGTTGCTGATCCTTGGGCATCCTCCATATCAAGTCCAACGTCTAGTTATTTCTGAAAGCCTCTTACATCACCTCTTCAAAATTATCATCGCTATGTGTGACTGCCATAAGGGCCAGCTTGCTAGTAACTTCTCTCATGTGGTGACCCTCTGGGTCGTATGCCCTCCAAGTTACCTCAGGGAAGTAGTAGGTGTCCATATTCTATATGGCTCACATCGGGGAGAAGTGGCCAAGGTAGGTGTAATGCCCCATTGTACATGGAATGGGCAACCACATTACTGGTCCCTTCTTCCTTAGGTGTCTAATTTTTACTTCTTTGAACATATTTCGAGTGATTTCAAGTATGACAATGGAAGTTGATAAGTGAAAAGGTAGTGCCTTCAAGGGTAGTTTTGATCCATAAATTCTGATATAGGAGAATTATTCTACGTAAAATTAGTCTCCTACTTTCTCCTGGCATAGAAACTCTCTGACCCCCGCCCTGATTCTATCTAGGAAATTCCCACATAGTCAAAATTGTACTACAAGGATGACCTTATCAAAGAAGATGGTATAGCTGGAACACCCCTCCTAGATGCATAACAGTTGATCATGTATAGTAGGTGCATTTACCACCCCCCCCATTTGGGCCACCAAGGTCTTGTCCAATTTCTCTATGAATAGGTGAATGAAAAATGAATAGTATGATAAGGGAGGCATCTCCCTTTTATTGGCCAATATGACCTCCTACAACAATCATAGTTCTTCATCCATTTTATCACTAATAACATCTTCCCATCGATAGAGATGAGTCTTGTCCATTTGGTTGCATTGGAGGATTAAAAACGTCACCTCCTTGTGATCAACTCCAAATATTTCACTCCTAGGGCTAGATTGATCATGTCTATGTAATATTGCACCCAAGGATGGAGCATGAATTTCTTGATGGGGAAGTCTACTGGCCTCATATTCCCTCTCTTCAATAGACTCTGAGGGAATTTAGTATTCATCATATAATTGGCCTGAAGCGCCAATGTCTTGAAATCCACCACCCTAGAGGTAGTGGCTAAGCCAAAAACTTGTCGAATCCTATCAGCAGATACCCGGGCTACTGCCTGACCATTGAAATCATGGATGGTGTGTACTTTGGAATAATAGGAGATGGTGATCCATGCCAACATATTGGAATAGTGGTATACATTTGGAAAATTTAACCAACCTAGGTTCGTGCTCCATTTGTTACATATCAGGATAGGTTTGTTACTGTATCAATAGGCCTGCGCATAGAGATCCCTCAAAAGTGTTGGGTGGTGCTGGTTATCCTCCTCTATGGGATAAAATGAGTAGATGATGACTCCTTCCACCTCTTTCTATTATTATTTGGTGATATCCCTAATGGATTCAGGTAGATTTTTGAATGCCTTGGGATTCTATGCCCTCCCTGGCCTCTTGTCAATGGGCCATGCTCTGATAATTTTGTTGATTCTCTTTCGAATGAGTGACGTATCAGGGGCCAAAGAGTTGGTAGACACCATCTCACTCAAACTATCATAAAACTTTCATCCCTTCTTGGCTGTAATTTCTCCTCTATGTCCTCCTTGCTTTACTCTACGCTTGACCTTGTCAATAGGCAATTCTACATGTGTGGACGATGCAAAAAATGACTGCCACATTCTTTTTAAAACATGCACATTAAATGTGGTAGATGGCGCACACACTTTTTGCTTTTCATGAGCTGTTGGGATTGGTCAGTTATGCCATGTCAACCATCGCCTCTTTGTATTGATGGATGAATTGTGATTATGAACAATTACCAAGGCATGTGGTGGTTTAGCATTGGCTTAAGGCAGGGTGTAGGTAGGTATGTGCTTGCTTAAGGTGCATTTGGGTTAATTCTAGCATGTGCACCTTCTTGGGGAATGCGGTGCATGAATTTTCTAGGCAAGCGCATAGGGTTATGCACTCACACAACATTCGTGCACTCCAAATGGGTGGAGCACACTCAATTTAACCGAGGTACATGAGCTATGCACCCTTGTAGACTTTGTGCGCTCCACTAGAATGGAGTGCAAAACCTAAAGGTAGGCACACAACCTTGTGCGCCTGTATTGGACACTTGCACACCCCAAAGGGAGGGGCGTGCTGACTCAAGATGGGACACACAGCCTTGTGCACCCCGATTGAGGTTATGAACTCCACTTGAGAGTGGAGTGCATTCGATTGGGGGAGTGCACAACCTTGTGCACCCTGGTTGAGGTTATGTGCTCCACTTGAGAGTGGAGCACATTCGTCTTGGGGGGAGCACATAACTTGTGCGCTCAGATGGGTTGAGTGCGCTCCATGGTGGGGCACATATCATCCTTTGGGTGCATAAGTAGTGTGCCCTTCGTAGGCTTGATTGCACTCAGTTGAAGCATGTGAGGTGCATGACCTTGTGCACCCCAAAGGACTCTTATGCGCTCCACTTCCCTGTGGAGAGCATAGAATATTGGTGAGGAGCACTTCCTTGTGCACCCCTAAGGGATGTTGTGCACCCCCACCTTCAATGGGCCACACTAGATAGATGTGGGTGCATAGCCCTATGTGCCTGCTCGGGGGACTCCACACTCCATTGGAGTGGAGCACACTGGCTTGGCTTGGGGTGCATGACTTGCATGCCCGGGTGGATTTGAGTGCGCTCCATTGGGGTGGAGTGCATGGGATAAATTTTGGGCGCACCACCTTGTGCGCCCCAAGGGAAAATGTGGACTTGGCTCCTAAAAGATGGTTAGCCTTTTAGGAGTCAATAGGTAGATGCCTAAAAAATCCTAGAACATCTCCACAAATTTTTATATCATTTGGAGTAACACAAATCCTAGTGCATCCCTATGTGTGAACGAGATTTTTGGTAAGCGATTGTGCAAGGGTTTCATCTAGGTTGAGTGCAAGTAGCTCTAGAGGTTGGTTTTTGGGGCCTCCAGGCCCTAGCAACCAATATTTTGTGGTTTCTACTCAAGATTTTAGTAGGATATGCTGCAGGGGATCTAATATGGGTTATAAATTTATCTTTCAACATATCTTCATGATGTGAACATGATTGACAATGGCTTCCAATTTTTTGCACAAAAGAAAAGTAAAAATCATACCTTTCCATGGTGTCTAGGGCATGGATTAAAGAGATCACGAAACAAGTTTCAAGTTGTTGATCAAAAAATGACTCAAATCTCTCAAGTTAATCTGGTGTTAAGGTGCACCCACAAAATAAATCCACTATGGAAAATCCTATCAAGAGTAATAATTTCCAAGACTCGGCCCCAAAAATAAATTTTAGGGATTCTCTTCATGGTGGACGACCTTATCCTAATGATAATATTAATATTAGGGCTTCTCATAAACCTCTAAGAATGCCTAATATAGATCCTAGGAAAATTGAGTCAGGATGTCTTAAAGCAGCTGATGGAAATCCTATTTTTAAGCTTGATATGGGTAACATTCATACTGGAATTGAAGATCTAGAAAAAAAAGGACTAATTTGTTGTTTCATGGGTTTTCGTCTGAGCCTATCTTCTTTCAAATTTTGATCTGCAAAAAGCTAGAAAACTAAAGGTGAGTTACAAATCTCTATTTATCCAAATGGTTATTTTCTTGTTTTATTTTATAATAATGAAGATAGAGAGAAAACATTTCAAGGGGGTCCCTAGTTCTTTGGAAGGGTAGGGCTTTTCATGAAGCCCTGGCATACTAAATTTAAAGTCAAAGAAGAGATGCCTTCTACAGGTCCTTTGTGGGTTAGACTCTTTGGCCTCTCAATTGAATTTTAGAATTTGAATATTTTTTCTTCAATTAGAAATTTTTTAGGAACTTTTATGATGATTGCTTATTGTACTCAAAAATTTGAACATATTTTTTATGCTCGAATTTGTGTTTTAATGGATTTTCACAAACCCCTACCTAAAAATATCACATTACAATTTTTTGAGGACACTTGGGATCAAGTAGTAGACTATGAGAACATTCATTTTTGTTGTAGAATTTACCATGAATATGGTCATTTGGCTAGTGTTTTCCCAAATAAAATTCTAAATCAAAATAAATACGATATATACTCAGTAGGTTTCCAAATGCTTAAGAAGAAGAACACTAAAAAAAAAACCAGTTATGAAGGATTAATCTAAGTTATCTGTTAATATGTTTTAAATTCTTTCCACAATTGACATCCCAAGTAAGGAAGAGAAAATAATGGAAACAAAAATATTAGAAAAACAATTTAAATATGAAGGGAAGAATTCAGAGATAAACCAACAAATCAAATATTTTTAACAAAAAAGGGAAAAAATATACATAAGAAAAACAATCTTTTAAATGTTAAAACTTCAAATAATACAGGTTCCAATATAGACTTTGTTAAACCTTCTGGTAAAAATTTGGTTGTATACATATTCTTCAAGGTTAGAAGCCATCTCATATTCAATTGGATTAAGTCAAGAAATAGGGAAAAAAATTGAAGATAGATTCAAATAAAAATGTAGGTCGCAAGACCAATCAACTTCATAGGGCAAAAGAAGGTGAAAAGCTTGTAGAGGAAGGTAAGATTAATACCCTTTCCAAATTTTTTAGCCCTAGTATTAATGAATATCATCACTTGGAATATTATAGGACTCAAAGGAAATATTTCAAAACAAAATGAAAATAGAAGAATAATTCAGATAAATCATCCACATCTTGTTTTCCTTCAAGAAACAAAGATGTCAATAGAGGAAATAGAATCAATTGCTAGTAAAATTTGGCCAATGAGAAAAATGGTTTCCCTTAGTTCTTAGGGGACTTATGGTGGCATTGCTTGCCTTTGGGACCTAATAGAGGTAGTTATTCACCATATGGTTGGTAGTTGGGGTATTTTGGCTATAGATATTCAAAGCAAACACTCCAACCAAATTATGCTCTACATTATTGTTTATGCTCTGACTAATTTGGAGGGAAAAAAGAAGACATTGGAAGGATATAACTTATATTATATCTCATTTTCCTAAATCTTGGATCTTTATCAAAGGATATTTCAATACCATCCTCTATTTGGATGAGAAAATGGGGGGAAATAGAAATTTGGATAGGAGCACTGACCTCATGAGCAAATATATTGCAAACCTCCATCTTGTGGACATCCAACCATATAATGGCATTATGGCTTGGTCTAACATAAGGCAAGGTTTAGCTTGTATAATGGAGATATTGGATAGGTTCTTGCTCTTTGAAAATTTCTTAATCCATGGTCACATTCCTAAAATGAAGACTCTTAACAATGTTGGTTTAGATCACTGTCCAGTCATGGTGGAAATGTGGAAAACTAATGTGAGTTTCTCTCCTTTTCAATTCTAGTTAATGTAGCTTAGAGACAATTCCTTTAGACCTCGAGTGCAACAATGGTGGAAGGAAGGTAAACCTAGGTATGGGACTAATATTTTTTGTTTTACCAAAGTATTGCAATATATTAAATCCAAAATCAATACTTGAAACTGGAAGGAGTTTGGGGATGTTCTTAAAAAAATATGAAGTTATTGCTTATCTTGAAAATTTGAATAATAAAATCCATTTAGATGGCCTCATAGAGAGTAGAAGTGCAAATGAAATTAATCTCACAACTTAGTTAGAGGAATGGGAAAAAAAGAACTCTTACGAAAGCAAAAATATTGAATTCAATGGCTCAAAGAAGGAGATCGAATCACAAATTTCTTCCACAAATCTCTTCTAGATCGAAGATCTCACAACTTCATTTCTTTCCTAAAATCATATTTTTGAGATGTTGTCTACACTTGGGATGGCATGAACTCTATTGTTGTCAATTACTTTTCCAATATTTTTGTTGCTACTCCTCTTGACTTGGCTTCTCAAAAAAATATTCTTTAAGCAATCCCTTCTCTTATCACTTCTAAGGATAAATCTATTTTCACTACTCCTATTACTATCAATGAGATTCAATAGGTAGTTTTTAAAATACAAAAAATAAAAATCCCATATCTTGATGGTTTTCCCATTGAGTTCTACCAAGAGTTTTGTGATATCCTTCATGCTAATTTATTAAAGGTGGTGGAAGAAGCCAGGAAAACAAAATAAATTTTGAAGGTTATCAATAAAACTTATATTACTCTTGTTTCAAAAGCTCAAGAGGCTGATCATATCTCAACTTTTAGACCTATTGCTTTATGTAATGTTCTTCTCAAAATAATTACTAAGATCATGGCAGAAAGGTTGATGCCTATTTTGAATAATATTATTTTCCCTGAACAAGAGGGTTATGTAAAAGGGCATAAAATAGTGGATGAGATATTTCTTGCTCAGGAAGCCATCCATTCCATGGATATGCAAAAATCTCCTTCCATGTTCATTCCGTTAGAATTATCCAAAGCTTATGATAGAGTTGATTGGCACTTCCTTATAAAAGTTTTGAGGCAATTTGGTTTCCATCAAGATTGGATGGATTGGATTATGGGAGGTATCTCTTTAGTTTCTTACTTAGTTCTTATCAATGGTATACCTTCTTAGGTTTTCCATGCTTCCAAAAACATTAGGCAAGCTGAACTTCTTTCCCCTTATTTATTCATCATTATTGTTGAATGCTTGTGTAGGACTATAACCAAAAAGAGAGAAAACAAAACCCTTGAGGGAGTTACCATTGATCATGGAGCTATACCTATCTCTCATATTCAATTTTTTAATGACTCTACTCTTTTAGGTAAAGCTACAGTTAAGGAAGCTTCTAATATTAAGCAAACCATTAGCTATTTTTCTAAGGCTAATGGGCATTTTATCAATGAATATTATGTGTCACTAATCACATCATTAAATCTAAAGGATCTATCAATTTGGGGTGGTGTCCAAGGCTATTTACGAGAGAAAGTTCAAGTAGGACTGTAGTTTAGTTCATTTAGAATTAGTAGGTCTTATTGGAAAAACATATTGTGTTGGGGATTTTTAGGTCACCTTCAATTCTAGGTTGCAATAAAAAAACTAATTTACTTGCAAGAATGGAAATCTAGTCCTTAAGTTATAGAAATTGGAATCTAGTTACAACTGTAGAAATGAAATCTAGTTACTTTTGTAGGAATGAAAATTTTATTAAAACACACAAACTGATCCCTGTCAATGTTCTTTTTTAGAAGGTTGCCAATATTCTGTGCAGTAGCTGGCAACAAAAAGGACAAATGCAAGAAAAATTGGTAAAAGCTGCTAAAATGAAAGCATTCAAAACAATACTATAATATGCTGGAAATGTAAAACAGTAACTAATCTATCAAGGATATCCTACTTAGAAAGTATTGAAAAATAGGAAATGAATCATAAAACTGCAACAAATTTAGTGTGCAACAAAATGTGAAATTGACAGATATTCAACTAATTCTATTGCAATAGGAATTAGAAGAAAACCTATCTTGTTAGTCCTTCTCCTAGGCCTGGAAGTGGCCCTTGCTTCCTTTTCCAAAAGAAGGTATGAACTCCTCTTACTTACTAAATTTCACACACACTCATATATGACAAAGACAAATGAAATAACTACACTTTATTATTCTGGAAATAACATTACAATGTTGTTGTTGCACTCTGTTGCAAATCTGAACCTATTATGCTAACTTCTATTTACTCACAGCAAATGTCTACCTTATACTTCTTCTTCTTAGCTCAACCACAATGGGAGCTATGCCTTTAATAAATATCTAAAATCTATTTACATACACAAAATATACCATTTCTATCTACAGCTTATCTTCCTATTATGCTGAAACTAATTCTGGGTCTATTTCAGGACATGGTCAGTTGCATTAGTTGATCTTTTTCGTGAGATGTATCTTTTGGTCAACAAGGAATGGTGGGGACAACTGTAGAAGACTTTACCTATCTTTACTCAATCTTAAGTTGTATTTTTAACCACTTGAATACCGTAAAAAGTCAAACAAAAGCTTTTTTCCTTATTATTCCAAATATCTTCGAAATAACTGGTTGTAGATGCAATTTAAGCTTAAACGTCTTCAAAATGCTTGTTTTGGTTATTACTTTCAGGTAGGTCTTTAAATATAACTCCCAGGAGGTTATTTCAACTGACTTCATCCTTCCTTAGTGATAAATTTCATGCCTTCCTTCATAGTGACAAGTGGATAAAATTTGTATGGACTGTTACCTATTATTTCCAGCTGTCAAAACATACCGAGTTTCTCTTTTGGAGTGCTCATAACTTGTGCCTCGTAACTCCAATGTATACCAAATTGTATCCACATTTTCTTGGTTGTATGAACTTCATTTGGTTTAATTTTTAGCTCTTAAATCTTCAAGAATCACTCCCAGCATCGTTGTCAATTTGGCATCTAACATAGATTTTTCCAAAAAATTTAGTTGTCAAAAAGTGTGAAACTGTCATTTTGCGGGCCCCATAACTTCCAGATTACTTGTCTATATACCTTCAAATTCATAATCATGTGTTCTATCTACTATGAAGTACCATTGGTATGAATTTGGTACCTTAAATCACTTTGGATCATTCCCAATAGATCCACCAATGTTCCCCTTAACACATATTTGCACTTGTTAACAACTCTAGAAAAGACTAAGGCATGAACATTGAGTAAGCACCAGAAAGAATGAGCTCCAGAATGATGTAACCTTCATAAATTTTTATCTACAACTCGGATTGAATTGCTTCAAAAAGCAAAGTTGTAGTTCTCGATGAGAGGAATCTGTTCATACCATCAAAATATAATTTTACTATAGTATGACACCAAAATTGACATGATACTCATTTTTGACCTTTTACAAGTATACCTAGACTGTGTTGACAACAATGACAAAACATCCTAGGGCCTCCTTTACTCAACATACAACATTTGGCTAATTGAAATACATGTTTTATTTACTACTTAATCAACTGAAACAGTGCATAAAATGTTGAAAATAGTCAAAACATGGGTATAATGTTCCAAACATAAAATCATGCAAAAAATTAACAAATAATATATTTTAATCAACTATTTGGCAATTAAATTAATTTCTCCTTGCTATACTATATCAAGTATTTTACAAATTTGAATTTGAATCTTTTGGAGGGATGTACTACTTGTGGTGGGATAATTTTGAGCTTGAGGAACCTCAATAATTGATGTACCATACTTTTATTGTTGTTCTACATCATTTTCAAGAATTTTGGTACAATTTTTTTTTTTCCAAAGATGTTTCTATTCATTCTGAAGATTTTTCTATTCATTTTGAATATGGGCCTGTTCATTCTGAAGATGTTCAAATTTTGAATATATAACAACTTTGTAATTTCAAAGATAAAACAACTTCATCATTCTGAAGATAACCTATTATTCTGAATATCAGACAACTCTGTTATTTTGAATATCAACAAGCTGCATCATTTCAAAGATAACCTGTTATTCTGAATATTAGACAAATCTACTATTTTGAAGATCAAAAAGTTGCATCATTTCAAAGATAACCTATTATTCTAAAGATCAGACAACTCTGTTATTCCAAATATCAACAAGTTGCATCATTCTAAAGATAACCTATTATTCCGAAGATTAGACAACTCTACTATTTCGAAGATCAACAAGTTGCATCATTTCAAAGATAACCTGTTATTCCGAAGATCAGACAAAAATGTAGAAATGACCTTATATGCAAAATTTAGTTGTATATTCTAATGTGGGCCCATATCTAGAGTGTATAAGCCTTCTATAACATCAAAATCCTTGCTCTATCCTTTTATTTAGATGATATTCTTCATTTTCCAGATTATCCTCTTCATGTTTATGAAGCATTTGTGGGGTATCAACTTGTAGTTCTCCTTATGAAAGCTACCATATTAATTCAAATAGAATTGTTGCTATGTCTATCCCAAAAACAGATTTTTACACAATTTTGAAGTTCTCATGCAAATAAGGATAGAAGGGGTTGTTTCTTGACATTTTGAACAACATGTTCCACTTTTTTTTTTTAAATTGCCAATATTGTATGAATATTTTATGTCAAATACCAACTATAATACACTAAATGTTAAATACTTACTATTACTAAATGCAAGAAACACATACCTTACTATCCTAAAAATTGATCATGCACCTTACAAGCTACTTCTAATGATTTCTAGTAAGTTATCTGAAAGCATAAACATAAAACATGTGCAGTGTGAGATTTGTACAATGGTGGAACAATTATGGATGGATCAACAAGGTAATGCATGCCGAAAAACTAGTTTTCATGCAAGCCAATTCAGCAGCGCCTCAAGGAGGTTTTCACTACTGAATTATTCATTTTTTTCATTTTTTCATCAGAAGAGGCTGTCATTTCTAGTTTTCAACCAACTTCTATCCTTTTTTTTTTCAAATGCTTCAATGAGAGAGAATGTCTCTCACTCTTATTTGGATAATAACAATCCTTATTCTACAAAAACATGTCAATCTTTGTATGAAAACACCATATTTTTCTATTGAAACCTGCAACAATGATGCAACCG
Source organism: Wollemia nobilis (assembly GCA_028583015.1). NCBI lineage: Eukaryota > Viridiplantae > Streptophyta > Pinopsida > Araucariales > Araucariaceae > Wollemia > Wollemia nobilis. The sequence goes on along the minus strand of JAQPPZ010016917.1, from coordinate 4,651,742 downwards.
TCCTTTCCATATGAGTAATAAGAGCCTTCTTATGTCATCATTAACTCCTTATTGCTGGAAATGAAGTATTGACTTCATTTTTCCTCCTCCATGCTGAAATTTATGTTTGTCCTCATGTATCCCTATTTTGTGGGACATGCCTTTTGCTGCAATTTTTTTCTCTTTCTCTCTCTTTTCTCTTTTTTTAATCTCTTTTTTTTTATTTTTCAAAATTTTCTCTTGTCTTGCTTGTGCCCATGAAGGAAGTTCACAAACAAGATTATTCTCTTTTTGCTTTTCTTGTATTTTCTCTTTTTTTTTCTTTTTGTCAAAATTTTTAGCATCACTTTGAATCTGATATGGAAGAGAAATTCTCTTCCATCATGTGTACATCCAATTGTGTAATCTCCCTCAAGAACTCCTCCTTAGTTAATTTTGCATGGTATACCCGAAGGCAATATCCATTCACCACTATCTTCCTCCATGAATCACCAATGGAAGAAATAAGCATTGCTTCATATTTGAAAACTTCTTCAATCAAGTGTGGTCCATGCCACTTAGTATACAAAATATTGTTAATTTGTACTTGAAACAATTCAATACCAATTCCCAAAGATTTTAAAAGCATTAGTAACTCAATTTCAATAGAAAAATGTGGTTTCTTATCATAAACCAATTCATGCAGTGTGAAATTGAGTATGTCTAACATATGATCATAAAATAGAAAATGGTCCTTATGTGTGATTGTATTTAGTTCTTGATAATATTCACACACTCTCAGTTTCCTATTTTTCTTTGGAATAATAACTAATGGATGAATCCATCGGTTATCAAAAATTCAATAAACTAATCTAACCTCCAAAAATTTCTTTATTACAGTTTGCACAATAACTCTTAAGGTTCAATTGCAATTGTAGCTATTTCATAGGTTTAGAATTTTTAATATATATCCTATGAGTGCATATATCAAGATGAAATATTGACATACCCTTGTAATTCCATGCAAAAGGATTAAAATATTGTTTCAAAATAGCAAACAATTTTATTTTTTGTTTATAATTCAACCAACTAATAATGTTAAAAAAAAAAATTGGTTGTACTTCAATTTGTTTCATTCCTAGGAGGATAGAATTTACCCCTTTGTAATTGCTTACTAAGGAGTTCAATGGAAGTAAATTTTCTATGTGTAGTTTTTATATTTCTTCTTCCTCTTTATCCAGGGTTGATTGCTTTGTTTCTGGACTAAAGGATTCTTGTGTATCTCCATTGAATTTTATCTTTTCAAGCTCAAGTAAGGTCTTGTTTGAGCACAGTTGGATGTTGCTACAGTCAATAACATTTCTTGTAGTATTTTTACCAGATTCAGCTACATAGACAGGGGCTACCTATACTTTTTTATTTAGAATGGAAATAGGTTGGACTGAAGATAGTGGTTGATTTACTTACTTTGTTTGTTGTTGGTGGGATCTCTCATGAGAAGAATTCAAACTAGGCAACAAATTTTGCATCTCTAGGATATTTCTAAGTTGTAGAAGTAAATGGTATTTATTAGTGATATGTCCCTATGAACAAATGCTACAAGTAGCTTATATGGTTGTTTTTTTCAAGGGATAGTCTTGTATATCTGCCATTATGTCTTCCCAACACTTAGTACAAATTTTTTTATACTACCGTGATGATATGGATATAAAAAAGGTAGTACTAGCAGATGACTCCTAAATTTTTCAAGAGATCTTACGTTTCCTGATAATTAGGAGGATGAATTTATTTCAATTTTTATCAATAATTTCAACATAGACAATTTAACCCCTAAGTGTGAAGATCACCTCCCTGTGGTTTCTTGCTTGTTTTCTAAATAGACTAAAATGCAACTATCAATAATTATTATTTATACCAGTTATTATATTTAGATTTTACTCTGGACTTCACAACTTAGCACAATAATAACTATTTGACTACTTTTACCCTCTAACAACATCATTTCCTCGACAACAGTGTCAAAATGATGTGTGTCGCTAATCACATCATTAAATCTCAAGGATTTATCAATCCAGGGTGTTTTCCAAGGCTATTTACGAGAGAAAGTTCAAGTAGGACTACAGTTTAATTCATTTAGAAGTAGCAAGTCTTATTGGAAAAATAGATTATGTTGGGGGTTTTTAGGTCACCTTTACTTCTAGGTTGCAATAAGCAAACTAATTTACTTGCAGGAATGGAAATCTAATCCTGAAGTTATAGAAATTAGAATCTAGTTACAACTGTAGAAATGAAATCTAGTTACTTTTATAGGAATGGAAATTTGATTAAAACACACAAACTAATCCCTGTCAGTATTCTATTTCAGAAGGTTGTCAATCTTCTATGCAGTAGCTGACAGCAAAAAGGGAAAATGTAGGAAAAACTGGTAAGAGTTGCTGAAATGAAAGCATTTAAAACAATATTGTAATCTGTTGGAAATGTAAAATAGTAACTAATCTATCAAGGATATCCTACTTAGAAAGTATTGCAAAATAGGAAATGAATCATAAAATTGCAACAATTTTTAGTGTGCAAAAAAATATGAAATTGGTAAATATTCAGCTAATTCTGCTGCAACAGGAATCAGAAGAAAACTTGTCTTGTTAGTCCTTCTCCTAGGCCTGGAAGAGGCCCTTGCTTCCTTTTCCAGAAGAAGGTATGAACTCTTCGTACTTACTAAATTTCACACACACTCATATATGAAAACGACAAATGAAATAATTGCACTTTATTATTCTAAAAATAACACTACAATATTTTTGTTGCACTCTGTTGCAAATCTGAACCTATAATGCTAACTTCTATTTCCTCACAGCTAATGTCTACCTTCTACTTCTTCTTCTTAGCTGAACCAAAATGGGAGCTATGCCTTTTATAAATATCTAAAATCTATTTATATACATAAAATATGCCATTTCTATCTATAGCTTATCTGCCTATTATGCTACAACTAATTCTGGGTCTAATTCAGGATAGGGTCAGTTGCATTAGTTGATATTTTTCATGAGTTGTGTCTTTTGGTCAGCAAGGAATGGTGGGGACAGTTGTAGAATACTTTCTCTATCTTCCCTCAACCTTAAGTAAATACTTTCATCAGAGAGTAAGTATTCGCATGCCCATCATGCATCGCACGTGATGAGTGTAGTTGAGTCTCATCATTTAATCTCAATGATTTATCAATTCGAGGTGGTTTCCAAGGCTGTCTACGATAGAAGGCTAGGGCAGAGTACAATTCAGGCATTCAAATTTCAAGCATTTATTGGTGAAGCGGATTTTGTTTTAGCATTTTGGTTTCACACTAAACCTAGTCTGAAGAATGGAAACTAAAATAAATTACAGGAATTGAAAACTAAATCTAAATTGTAGAATTTAACAATTAACTACAATTGCATGAATTGAAATTGCTAAATTGAAATCTAGTTTACTTTTGCAGAATTGAAATAAAAAATTTGAAATTGTTAAATTGAAATGTTGCTAAAATGAAATCCTAAATTACACTTGCAAAATTGAAACCTATTTTACTCTTGCAGAATGGAAGTGATTCTTGGAAATAAAACACCTGTCAATGCCCTACCACAAAAGGTCATCAAGCTTCTGCTATAGGAATTGATAGCAAAATGAAATATGCTGAAAATGGAAAGTTGCTAAAATAGAAAGCAAGGAAAAAATGGAAAGCAAAATAAAAATGCGTAATATAATTTGTTAGCTGACATACACACAAATGTTGTACACAAACATAATAGAAAACATAAATCACATAATACAAAATAAAAACAAGAAAATGAAATCTGGCAAGTAATCTATTAATTCTATTGTAGCAAAATTATAGATTAAAACCTACCATAAAATCCCTCCTTCTAGATCTAAAAGTGGTCCCATACTTCCTGATCTATAAGGAGGTGAAAAGCACTCCTTAACTAATTAACACTCAAAACAAAAAATGATAAAATAGCTACACTTTTATTGATGACAAAACATGCTGAAAACTGTTATAGGAAATTGTTGTACAGTCCTAATTACTACAATTGAAAACTCTCCTCTATTCTAATTTCTAACTGGCTCAACCAAGGAGGGAGTTGTGTTATTTATATAAATATTTACAACATATCCCATGCTCAAATCAACCTATGTGCTACTTTACAGTGATTTGCCAATAATTTTGGATCTAAAATAAATGCAAATCTGGACGAGTTTTGTTGCAGTAGTAGTCATTGGCCCTTAGAAAGCATCTTCAGTGGTGGGAGTACATGGGAGAAGTCTAGAAATATCTCACATATCTTTCTTCACTTTAGAATATGCCCTTTCTATCTTGCAAACAATTTCCTATTATGTTGCAGTTATTTCTGTGTTTATCTTAGAAGATGATCAAATTTGATCTTTTCCATGAATGGTGGCTTTGGATGGCAAGGATGGCAAATTCAGATGGGAGATATTTTTATTTAATATTTTCAACCTTATTTCCTTTTTTCCATTGTCAAAAATCAATCAAAAATTTTGGAGATAAGTGGCTCATTTCAAAGAGACTGTATTTCTCATTCTGAAGATGTCTTGTTCATTCTGAAGATCTTTAGAATGAATAGCTATGTGCTCTTCAAATGATTTTAGCTGCATTTCTCAAGTGTATTAGCCCTCAGTATCAGATTGCAATAGCCTTCATTCCTCTCCATGTGTGAATTCCATGCTTTGCCATTCTTTGGTAGCTTGCTGGAATTTACATAGTAAATTACTGCATTTTCCAGTTCTGCTGCACAATTGTAAAATATTGTAATTTCTTGCAAATTCAAATAAATTAGAACATGGAAAAATTATTCAAATATCAACATGAATGAGTACATCAAGTTGCTACTGAATTTATACACTTCATTCACCAAGTAACCATGTTGAAATAGTGCAACAGTGCTACACAATTGCCCCTGCTCTGTTATACCCTGTTGCTGCCTATTTAGACCATGTGGGAATGCTTCTAAATAGGTCAGATGTCTTCTATAGTCCTTATGAACTCATTCCATCCATATCCTCATGCTTTGCTTGACAACTTCAAGGTGTTCCTATAAAGTAACAGCTTGCTGATTTTTATATGGCTATTTTTTTAGATTTTCAGATTTATGACAGTCCTAAACTTTTGGCTTCAATGTGGATTTGAAACAAGTTGAAGGGTAGGAAAACATTTAAAAACCATTGAGAAGTTAATGGATATCATAATACCACATTTTTTTAATTGAAATGCATGTTCTTACTTGCTACTTAATCAAGCAAAATCAGTCACAGAATGCTGAAAATAGTCAAAAATAGAGATATAGTATTCCTAACATAAAATCATGTAAACACTTAACAAATAGTATATTTTAGTCAACTCTTTGGCAATTAACTTATCATATGGTAGTCAAACATTGTGCAATAATGAGGCATTTTTGGGCCTCATCAACATGTCTGTCAAATTGCCATGGCCTCCCCAACAACAAATGGCAAGCATCCATAGGCAAAACATCACATAGAACCTCATATTGATAATTTCCAATATGAAATTTAACTAAACACTGCTCATTGACTAATGCTCTATGATATTTTTACAACCACGCAATCCGATATGGATGTGGGTGCTTCTTCTTATCCAATTTCAACTTAGCAACCATTTCTTCTGAAACTAAATTATCTATGCTACCATTATCTATGATAATATTACAGACCTTACCTGCACATTTGCATCTTGTGTGAAATAAGCTCTTCCTCTGATCCACATATTTCCCTCCATTCATCAATGCTCTCCTTGTCATCAACACTTCTCCTTTTGCTTCTTTAGAATGTTCTAATTTAGCACCTTCATCTACTACAGCAGATCTGGCATGACCCTAAGGTCTCTTGTTCGTCCTCTCTTGGTGTTGGGGACACTCATATGCCCGATGTCCCTCTTCCCCATAATGAAAATAGGTTCCATGAAATCCTCCTCTTCCATACCCATGTACAGATCTACCTCTTCCTCTTGGTAACCATTGTTCTGATGATGAGGGCGGTAGGTATTCTTCTCTTTCTAATCCTGGTTATTACTTGTTTCACCATTCTTCTTCTGATCTTCATATTTTCCTCCACTAGTTCTTCCACCAATTCTTCCACCATGACCTCTTCCTCTTTGTTTGCTTTCAAATCTTCTGTTCAGCTTCTCTTCAACCTTCAAGGAAAACTGATATGCATCCTTAATGGTGGTCATCCTGACCAAATTAAGTTCTTATTGGATATTCATTCTTAACCCATTTATGTAACAAGCTACTTTCTCCTTATTAGGCTTTGAATGGCCAGTTCTGATTGAGATCTTGTAAAACTCCTCTGTATATTCTTTGATAGATTTGCTTAACTATCTCAAACTCTATATTTTCCTCAACAGATCCAATTCATAATCTATGGAAATAAATTGCCTCTTTGCCTTCTCTACCATTCAATCCCATCTGGTTATCTTTTTCTTTCCTTTTCTATTTATTTCTAGCTGCACTTATTTCCACCATATGCTAGCATGGCCTTTCAACTTTGTTTTTGCAAACTTGATCCGATATGGATCTACAACATCCTCATACTCAAAATACTTCTCCATATCATTGATCCAATCAATCAACTCCTCTAGATTGAGATTCCCAGAATACATGGAGACATCAAACTTTGGCCTCTTCTCGATCATAGATATGGCCCTAAATAATCTAGATTCTACAATATCCATTGCTTCTTCTTCATCCGATGGATCATCAACCTCCCAAGCTTCATCTTCACTATGGTCTTCTCTCCTTGGCTCAACCCCTCTTCGCAACTCCTCTTACAGGGCTTGCACTTGCCTCTGCAAAGCTCTGAAATCTTTTTTAGGTATCAAATTTCTCCCACCAACATGGTTTCTTCATGGAGGCATTCTTCCTCGCTCTCTTCTCACAACCCTTCCACAGATCCTGGTGCAAACTGCCTCACTTTCGGTGATCTCTTCACACACTTAGGAACCCTAAGCTCTGATACCACTTGATGGAGAGCCAAATTTGCTCAATACTACTTGATGGAGATACAAACTTTCTCAAACCAATTATCATTCAAAAACTTTGAAGATCCCCCCACAAACCCTCATTCTGTGGCTATATAGCCAAAAAACCCTAAAAATTGAAATGAGTCGGATGGGGCCCAAAATTGGGGTGCGCATCCCTCTTACAATAGACAAGCCAAAAAATAAAGTTTCCAGTCCTAAATATAAATACATTAGGATATTTTAACCTTAGAACAGCTCAAAAAGCATAAAAAACTAGGTAAGTAATTTTAAAACTAATTTTAGGGCACTAGATGATGGAATTTGGCCCCAAAAACTGGATTTTTTGGACAAATAGGAATCTAGGGAGTCATATTTTTTTAGAACTCTCCCAACTATCTCCCTATCAAATTTCACGTCAATCGAAGCTACGGTTGAGAATTTATGGCCTCGGTAATTTCATTGGATGCTCCTGCATCATCATTAAATCTCAAGGATCTATCAATCCAGGGTGGTGTCCAAGGCTATTTACGAGAGAAAGTTCAAGTATGGCTAAAATTTAGTTCATTTAGAAGTAGTAGGTCTTATTGTAAAAATAGATTGTGTTGGGGGTTTTTAGGTCACCTTTACTTCTAGGTTGCAATAAACAAACTAATTTACTTGCAGGAATGGAAATATAGTCCTTAAGTTACAGAAATTGGAATCTAGTTACAACTACAGAAATGAAATATAGTTACTTTTGCTAGAATGGAAATCTGATTAAAACACATAAACTAATCCCTATCAATGTTCTATTTCAGAAGGTTGTCAATCTTCTATGCAATAGCTGACAACAAAAAGGAAAAACTTAAGAAAAACTAGTAAAAGCTGCTAAAATGAAATCATTCAAAACAATATTGTAATCTGCTGCAAATGTAAAACAATGACTAATCTATCAACGATCTCCTACTTATAAATTCTTGTAAAATAATAAATGAATCATAAAACTACAACAAATTTTAGTGTGCAACAAAATATGAAATTGAAAAATATTTAGCTAATTTTGCTGCAGCAGGAATTAGAAGAAAACCTATCTTGTTAGTCCTTCTCCTAGGTCTGGAATTGGCCCTTGCTTCCTTTTCCAGAAGAAGGTATGAACTCTTCTTACTTACTAAATTTCACACACACTCATATATGACAAATACAAATGAAATAACTACACTTTATTATTCTATAAATAACATTACAATGATGTTGCTACACTCTGTTGCAAATCTGAACCTCTACTTCTAACTTCTATTTCCTCACAGCTAATGTCTACCTTCTACTTCTTCTTCTTAGATCAAACAACATGGTAGCTACACCTTTTATAAATATCTAAAATCTATTTACATACACAAAATATGCCATTTCTATCTACAACTTATCTGCCTATTATGCTGCAACTAATTCTAGGTCTATTTTAGGACAATGTCAGTTGCATTAGTTGATCTTTTCTGTGAGTTGTCTTTTGGTTGGAAAGGAATGGTGGGGACAGCTATAGAATACTTTCCCTATCTTCCCTCAACCTTAAGTTACCTTTTCAACCACTTTAATACTGCAAAACATAAGTTTTTTCTCTTGTTATTTTGAAGATCTTCGGAATAACTAGTTGTAGATGCAATTTAAGCTTAAACATCTTCAGAATGTTTGTTTTGGTTGTTGCTGCTTTCAGGTAGGTCTTTAAATATAGATCCTAGGAGGTAATTCCAACTAAATTCATCCTTATGTAATGGTAAATTCCATGTCTTCCTTCATAATGATAGGTGGCTGGAATTTGTATTGATTGTCACCTATTATTTCCAATTGTCAAAACATGCCCAACTGCTCTTTTGGAGTGCTCATAACTTGTGCCTCATAACTCCAATGTATACAAAATTTTATCAATATGTTCTTGGTTGTATGAACTTAATTTTGTTCAATTTTCAGTTCTTAAATCTTTAGTAATAACTCCCAACATCATTGTCAAGTTGGACTCTAACATAGATTTTTCCAAAATTTCTAGCTATCAAAAAGTGTGAAACTATCATTTTGTGGGCCCCATAACTTCCATATTACTTGTCCATATGCCTTAAAATTTATTTCATGTGTTCTCTCTATTATGAAGTATCATTGGTATGAATTGGGTACCTTAAATCACTTTGGATCATTCCAAGTAGATTTGTCCATGTTCCCCTTAACGTAGATTTGCACTTGTTAACAGCTCTAGAAAAGACTAAGGCATGAACATTGAGTAAGCACCAGAAAGAATGAGCTCTAGAATGATGTAACCTTCATAACTTTCTATCTACAACTCAAATTAACTTTCTTAAAAAATTAAAGTTGTAGTTCTCGATGAGAGGCATCTGTTCATGCCATCATAATGTAATTTTACTACAGTATGACACCAGAATTGACATGATACTCATTTTTTACTTTTTGACTACTTTTACCCTCTAACAACACCGTGTCCCCAAAAATGGTGCCAAAATTATGTGTGTTACTAATCACATCATAAATCTCAAGGATCTATCAATCTGGGGTGGTTTTTAAGGCTATTTATGAGAGAAAGTTCAAGTAGGGATATAGTTTAGTTCATTTAGAAGTAGTAGGTCTTATTGGAAAAACATATTGTGTTGGGGGTTTTTAGGTCACCTTTACTTCTAGGTTGCAATAAACAAACTAATTTACTTGCAGGAATGGAAATATAGTCCTTAAGTTACAGAAATTGGAATCTAGTTACAACTGCAGAAATGAAATCTAGTTACTTTTGCTAGAATGGAAATCTGATTAAAACACATAAACTAATCCCTATCAGTGTTCCAATTTATAAGGTTGTCAATATTCTATGCAGTAGTTGACAGCAAAAAGAGAAAATGCAAGAAAAACTGGTAAAAGCTACTGAAATGAAATCATTCAAAACAATATTGTAATCTACTGGAAATGTAAAATAGTAACTAATCTATCAAGGATCTCCTAATCATAAATTCTTGCAAAATAAGAAATGAATCATAAAACTACAACAAATTTTAGTGTGCAACAAAATATGAAATTGAAAAATATTCAGCTAATTCTACTACAATAGGAATCAGAAGAAAACCTGTCTTGTTAGTCCTTATCCTAGGCTTGGAATTGGCCCTTGCTTCCTTTTCCAAAAGAAGGTATGAAATCTTCTTAGTTACTAAATTTCACACACACTCATATATGACAAAAACAAATGAAATAATTGCACTTTATTATTCTATAAATAACATTACAATGATGTTGTTGCACTTTGTTGCAAATTTGAACCTATACTGCTAACTTTTATTTCCTCACAGCTAATGTCTACCTTCTACTTCTTCTTATTAGATCAACCAATATGGGAGATACACCTTTTATAAATATCTAAAAAAAAATTACATACACAAAATATGCCATTTCTATCTACAACTTATCTACCTATTATGCTGCAACTAATTCTAGGTCTATTTCAGGACATGGTCAGTTGCATTAGTTAATATTTTCTGTGAGCTATCTTTTAGTTGGAAAGGAATGGTTGGGACAACTATAGAATACTTTACCTATCTTCCCTCAACCTTAAGTTACCTTTTCAACTACTTTAATACCACAAAAATTCAAACATAATTTTTTTCTCTTTGTTATTTTGAAGATCTTCGAAATAACTGGTTGTAGATGAAATTTAAGCTTAAACGTCTTCAGAATGTTTGTTTTGGTTGTTGCTTTCAGGTAGGTCTTTAAATACAGCTCCCAGGAGGTGATTCCAACTGAATTCATCCTTCCTTATTGGCAAATTCCATGCCTTCCTTCATAGTGATAGGTGGTTGGAATTTGTATTGACTGTCACATGTTATTTCTAGTTGTCAAAACATGCCCAACTGCTCTTTTGGAGTGCTCATAACTTGTGCCTCGTAACTCCAATGTATACCAAATTTTCTCCACGTGTTCTTGGTTGTATGAACTTAATTTGGTTCCATTTTCAGCTCTTAACTCTTCAAGAATCACTTCCAACATCATTGTCAAGTTGGCCTCTAACATAGATTTTTTTAGAATTTCTAGCTATCAAAAAGTGTGAAACTATCATTGTGTGTGCCCCATAACTTCCATATTACTTGTCCATATGCCTTAAAATTTATTTAATGTGTTCTCTCTACTATGAAGTACCATTGGTATGAATTTGGTACCTTAAATCACTTTGGATCATTCCCAGTGGATTTGTCAATGTTCCCCTTAATGCAGATTTGCACTTGTTAACAGCTCTAGAAAATACTAAGGCATGAACATTGAGTGAGCACCAAAAAGAATGAGCTCCAAAATGATGTAACCTTCATAAATTTCTATCTACAGCTTAAATTAACTTGCTTAAAAAAGCAAATTTGTAGTTCTCGATGAGAGGCATCTGTTCATGCCATCATAATGTAATTTTACTGTAGTATGACACCAGAATTGACATGATACTCATTTTTTAATTTTTACAAGTATACCTAGACTATGTTGACAACAATGACAAAACATCCTAGGGCCTCCTTTACTCAACATACAATATTTGGCTAATTGAAATACATGTTTTATTTGCTACTTAATCAACTGAAACAATGCATAAAATGCTGAAAATAGTCAAAACAGGGGTATAATGTTCCAAACATAAAATCATGCAAATAATTAACAAATAATATATTTTAATCAGCTATTTAGCAATTAACTTTGTCATGTTTGGTAATATGGTATTTTTTTATATGTCACACATAGTGCAATAATGAGGCATTTATAGGCCTCATCAGAAGACAAGTCTAAAGTTATTTTCTTATATAAGTTAATATATAAGAAGACTTCCCTTATGATCACTTATTTAGTTATTCCCATCAATATTCAAATATAGAAAAAAAAATTTAAACTGGTTGTTGGACAAAGTCAAGAAGAAAATTGAAAAGTGGACCACTAGGTGGCTTTCTTTTGGGGGTAGAATCACCTTGGTAAAATCAGTCCTTCAAGATATTCCTATTTATGTTTCTACCATGTTGAATATACCAAAGGTTGTTCTTCAAGAACTAGATTAAATCAGTCATCTATTCCTCTAGAGTGGTACTAAGGAGAAAATAAAATAGACCTTGGTGAAATGGAATACTTTGTCTTCCTAAGAATGAAGGGGGGTTTGGATTCTGTTCTACTATTACTAACAACAAATTTTTAGCTACTAAATTATATTGAAGGATTTTTCATAACCCTAATGCTCTTTGGGCCAATAATAATATCCATGCTAACTATGCTGAGAATAAAAGTCTTGAAGACCTTGTTCGCTATCAATTACCTACCAAAGGTTCTCCCATTTTAGCGATTATTAACACTGGTGAGGATTTGATAAAGAAAAAATTATTTTGGATCATTCATAATGGTCAATAGGTAAATTTTTGGATAAATTCTTGGGATGGTCACAAGCCTTTGATAACTCAGTGATTGGATGCCTTGGATGGAGGAGCTTCGCTGAGCTAACTAGATAAAGGTGGCTAGTAATTGTTGGTACCATACTGGTAATTCAAATATTGGTAGATATTGGATCCCTATTGAGGACTGACCTATTCAAATCCCATAAAGGTAAAGACAAGATATCCAATTCATCCTTCATATGAGATCTCTATCTTGGTCCCATGAAAAATATTGTTTTGTATGGAACAATATTACTAAGGGTGAGTATTCGTTAACTCAAGGTTATTTGGCCTTATGCCATAATAATCCCAACCAATCATCTGACATATTTTCTCCATTGTGAGCTCAAATTATCTGGCCTAAGGTGAGGTTCTTTACTTGGATTTTATTGCATCGCAGGGTGCTTACTAGTGAGCAACTTATGAAGTGTGGTTTTCATGGTCCTTTTAGATGTGAAATTTGTGAAGAGAATGTGGAAACTCTTAGACATATTTTATTGAGTGTACTTTAGCCTCTAAGATATGAAGTAGAATGACCACTTTACTTGGTTTATAGTGGTCCAATTTTTTACTTTTGAACAACTTTTGAGGGATTGGCCTAAACAAGAGGGTGTTGATCATTTTATTAGGCAAATAGTTTGGATGGGTTATACCATTCCTATTTGGAATATTTGGAATGAAAGGAACAAATGAATTTTTAATCAAGATAGGAAGGATATTCACTATATCTGGCAAAATACCATTGTCAACTTAGTTGAATCAGTCCAACAACTCCTTAATCACCCTCAAAATGCCCACCCTTAGTTACCAAGTTTGAGTTCGTGTTCGAGTTCAACACTCTTGAAGTTCGAAATAAATTCGACATGTTTAAAAATTTGGAATAAAATTTGACATATAAAATTTGATATATTATAAATGTGCATATATCCTTTCAAAATATTATGTAAATAAATTAGTAACTAAGAAACTCAAACAAAGACTTGAAACAAACATTAATAATTCCCTTATCATATATTTCTAAGCTTCTACATTAAATTTTAATGGTATCATTTTAAATATGTTTTACGTTTTGATAAATTTTATATTTAAATGTTGAAAGTAAAATTAAATGGTAATTTTTATATAAATTAAATTTTATATCTAAAACAAACACCTAATAAAAGCATGATAACTTACTCAAACTTACATATGTTATTATCATTTATCATCAACAAAAAGTAAATAATTTTAAAATAAAAATTTTAATCTTATAAGATTATTAAATTGCATCTGAATTGACTTTAGAAAACAACTTATTTTTTATAATTTTTTTCCATTCCATAAATTTATTCAGTTTCCTTGGTTAAATTAAAATATGTTTTACTTTCCTTGTAAAGCATTCATGACAACTTAAAACTTATTCTAAAATATCTATATCCTCTTTGATAAGTCCATTATTTACCTATGATAAGTCATGACTTATACGTTAAAAACCTTCTATTCTAAATACCCAAAGCCAAGTCAAGGCTTCTCTATTAAGCAAATATTGTGTTTGTGCCCCAGGCACAGGCACTCGCATCTCAAAGATAAATTTGAAATCGTTACGGTACCCCAATATTGTTGAGATTTACGAAGTCATGGCGACGAAAACGTTTGACGAATTTAATCTTTCTCTTTTAGCATTTCTTCCTTGTTTTTTTGTGAAAATATTTTTCATTTCCGAACTTACGATTTATTCGCCGAATTTGTTTATTAGGGTTTTAAATTCAACAAATTTTGAATTTTATCTAAAAAATTTGATGAATTTGGTAACTAATCTCCCACAAAATATGGGATCAATTGATGCAAATATTGAAGATTAACTCTTCTAAGGGTAACCAGCTTAAAGGGAATGTAAGTAATTGCAAGATGGATATAACAAGGAATTGGCAACCTCCTCCTAAGGATTTTTGAAAAGTCAATACTGATGGAGCCTCTAGAGGGAACCCTGTAAAAGCTAGTGCAAGAGGAATTGGTAGATTTTTAGATGGCTCCCTAGTTTTTACTTTTGCTGAGAATTTAGATATTCTATACAATAACCTTATTGAGGGGTATGGTATCCTCAAAGGCCTTCAAGAGGCTACTAAGGTTGGATGGGAAAAGGTTCTAGTTGAGTCTAACTCTCAACTCATGATTAATCTTTTGAATACTCCTAAAAATCATAAGGTTGATTGGAGAATAAAAAGAATTATTGAGAAGATTTAATTAATCCATATGGGATTTTTGAAATTTGATTACAATCATGTGGTCAAAGATTATAACAAGAGTGTTGATACTTTAGCTAATTGGGCTTTGGACAAAGGTGATCTTACTTGTTATGTCCACCCTCCTAGATGGTGGGCTTCGTAAATAAGGGAAGCTCTTTTTTCTATCATTTCTTTGGATGGCTCCAGTTCTAGAGGTACCGAGTTTCTTCTTGCTTTATTTTTGCTTCTCTTTGGTTTGGTTAGGATATTTTAGTTACCTACCTCAAACTAATATTTCTTTTGTTTCCTTTGTTGATTCTCGCCTTAAAATTTTTGGTCTAGAAAGGTCATTATTGTATTCAATTTTATTCTTTTTCTTTTTCTTTTTTCTTTTTTGTTTAGTTTTTTGAGGTGTGTGTGTGTGTGTGCTTTTTTTGTTTTGTTTTTGTATTTTTTGTGTTGTTTTTTGTTGTTCTTGTGTTTTTGTTGTTTTGTATTTTTTATTATTGTTCTTGTGTTTTTGTTGTTTTTTTTCTTGTGTTTCTGTATTTTTGTGTTAATTGTTGTTTTTGTGTTTTGGTTTGTAAGTATTTTATATGTTTTTATTTTTGTTTATTATCTATTTTTGGTTGTTTTTTATTTGTTTTTATTTTTATTTTTTAGGTTTTGGTTGTTTTTGTTTTTCATTTTTTGTTGGTTGTGTCTTTTTAGCATTCTGTTTTTTTTGTCATGTTTGTGTTTTGGTATATTGTTCTTGTGTTTTTCTATTTGGTTCATGTTGTGTGTTTTTTATCTTGTTGTGTGTGTGTTTGGTTGTGCTTTATCTTTTTGACACACTCAAGGAGTATATTTTTTTTAATATTATTGTGTGTTTGTGTTTGTGTGTTCTTGTTTTTTGTTGTTTCAAGTTTACTCCTTTATTATTTCAAAGATGCTATGGCATGTGAGAGCCCTTGGAAATTTTGGTGGAAGAGATACCCTTGATTCCTTGGGTCTTACTTGAAAGTGGCATCCCTTCTCGGATGTTTTCCACAAAAAAAAAATTAATCTAGATTAGACTCCAAATATAATGAAAGAACAAAAACTCTAGATTAGATATGTACCATGTATTTCAATGGATCTCAAACTATAAATTATTTTGGTTCAAGGATAGTATTGATAAATCCATAAAGAAAATATAAAATAATACATATAAATTATTATTCAATTTCACTAGTAACATGATATAATATAAGATGATTTATCTTGGCCTTTATGAATTCAAAATATTGGGTGTTATATAGCTAAAGATATTTTATGACTCAATATTTATGGTCAAATAGGTCCATAACATTTGTGTAACCCCCCCCAAAAAACTTAAATTTTATAAGCATAGAGTTCAAAACTTGATGGAGTCTTTTGAAGTGGTAAATATTAAAGTCATCTAGAGAGGGAAAAATTAACTAGAAGATCGAATTATAGTAAATTCAATAATATTTGATCAAATAAGTGACATGTGGTGTAAAATAGATGTATTAATATCATATTTTGACCATTTATCCCTAGTAAAGGATATTATTATTAGGTATTTTTAAACAACCAACATATCCTAAAATTCTTGATCAAAGGAGTATGAGATGTTGACCTACATGGAGAATATGGTGATGTTGTGTAAAAAGGCATCATTCAACTTAAAGGTAATTAGCCTTCTAAATGACTTATCATGCTTGACAACCTCGTCTATGCAAACGATTGAGTGAAACAATAATATTTAATTGAAGTTATCAAACTAATTTCTTATTTAAATTTTAAATGGAAATTCCATATTTCAATCGAAATATTATTCTCTAAAGGATGTGTGAGAATTCATGGAATTTTTGAAAAAACATGATTACATCATATACTAGAAAAATGATTATTTGAAGGTGTATAGTAAGATCATAGACACACAATTGACTTAGTCCTTTGATAAAGACCTTTTAGGTAAAGTAAAGGTTTATTATTTCTAATATGGAGAAAATAATTCATCCTATTAAGAACTCAAAATGGTTAGCCAATTTAGTTGGTTTAAAATAAAAATGGAGACATGTGCCTATGCATAGATTTTTAAATAAGACATCACTAAAATATAATTATCTACTACCTTTAATGAATCAAATCCTTTAGATAGTCATAATACTAGATATGTTTTCCCTTCAAGTTTTTTTTATAAGTAGATTGTATTAAAAAATGGGTTTTGAAAGGGGCTCCAAAACCTTTTACAAAATGTCAAAGGTTAGCTGACCTGAACAAACAACATAGATCTTATAACCAAGGGCTTACGGCCATGACATACCAAACCATGAAAGGGAATCTCAGCAGGATGATCCCAACAAAACAATCCTAAACCAAAAACAATAGGGAAGACCCTGCAACATAGAACTAGTAAGTAGCACCACTACCCTTTATAGTTGACATTTGCAGTCATATTGGCATTTGAAGAATCACCTGCATTCTCTAAAATTTTCCCTTCAAGTTGAACCTTTAGGTGATAATATAATTTACACAAAATATTGTGTGATTTTTTAAAAGAAATGAGATAAGCAAAGATTGTTTTCCTAATGCATAGAATCACATATAAAAATAGGGATGATACTAAGGATGGTACTAAAGGATTAGGTTAAAGGTAGTGTGTGTTTAGCCTATTTTAAATTCTTGAACACAAGAAGGAAAGTTTTAGGTTCTCAATCTAAGCTAAAGTTATGGTTCTAATTATAGAAATAGAACTCCTAAGTAACAACAAAGAACAAGAAATTCTAATAAAGGACTTAAATAAATTATCGTTTCCTTTATATTTTGTATGTGAATATGAATACAAATATTTATTCCTTTATCTTTCCTAAAATTAAATGTATCAAGGGAGAAATATGTAGCCTAGATGCTTCTTGATTCTTGAAATAAAAATATAATCTAATGCATAAAACATCAAAGGTTATGATCTTTATGACCTTTTTGAGTACATAAGAAAGAAGTATTCTATTGTTAGATATTATGATGCAATTAGGCAACATAAATGTTATCAAGTAAGGGTCTATTATTATATCTAGCTATTTTTTTATTCTATAAAAAGCATAGTCAAAGGGAAACACTTTTGTAGAATTATAGTTAGAGAGAATTGCTCTTGTCTAAGATGTAGATAAATATAATCTACAAATGCTATCATGCCAATAAATTATGCTAATATTATTTTATTCATTTAACACATAGATGTAGGGGAAGAAAGGATAGAAAATGTAATCTATTTTGATATTTGACCTAATATGGATAGAGAGAAAGGGGGGAGAAAGATAGAGAGAGAGAGAGAGAGAGAGAGAAAGAGAGTTAATTTTATATTATTTTTAAAATAAATAAATATAACTCCTTATATTTGTATGATGTAAAAAATAAATAATTCAAACCTTTTTATAATGATATTGATATGCTTTTAGTGTGAAATGCACCTAAATATCAACAACAATGACATAAACCTTAAATGTTTTATTTGCAAAAATAAAGGGAAGAATAATATTATGTAACTATTTCTAGATATTTGGAGGAGGTTTTGATCATCGATGCTATTTAAAAGTATTTGATATAATTCTAATAATCTGATCTTGATTTGTGTATAAGTTTAAACTAGATCTTCTAGCACTTAACATGCCTTATGGAAGATCTCTTAGAAATGTTATCGATAGGCAATGCTATCAATAGTATGGATACACTATTAGAAATTTGGTTCAAGGATTATATTATTGAATAATTTCTTAAAGGATAATATTCAAACATTAAATCATTTGATATATACAACTTGCATTGATAAGTTACATACTACAAGTATACTATACAAAGTTAATTGGATAACATAAGAAACTAAATGAAATTGTTTAATGGTTATATCTAAATGAAATATTGATAAATAAGAACTTATAAATTCTAATGTAAATATAATAAAAATGTAAAACATAATACAATAAGTAAGGAGCCCCTTTGAATATATAAATGGAAGGATCAACATGCATTGGTGTTATTTGCCCCAAAGCCTTACCTAGTAAAATTTTCATAAATGCTCCTATACAACTTAATTTTCTCATAGAATATCAACAATGGCCAAGATTTTCACTATTGCATATTCTATTTACTTGCTTTATGATGTGTAAAATTCTATCTACATTTTCTATTAGATCATCTAGTATTCAACTTTCCAAACTTGTTGATTCAATTCCTTCATCCCATGACTATATTTATGGTTAACCATGCATAAGAGAAAAGAGTTGTTGATAGGATTCAATTGGAATGGATACACTAGAGAAAATGGAGATGTGATGGTTAGGAATGAGGTGAAAGTATGAAGTTGAAACTAAATAGTTTGATGATGAGATAATAAATATTAGTTGAGGGGGAGAACAATGCAATTGAACTGATGATCAAGGAAGCAAATATTTAGGAACAAGTAACTAGTAGGTTGCATGGCTTTAGAGTAGTTAGGTAACTATTCCTTAGAATTTTCTTGTTCTTGACTCAAGAGAACAGCTATGCTATCAATAGTGTTATTACACTACTAATATCAATATCATGGTTGTGCTTTCAATAGCATAGTTGTGCTAACAATGAATATGAAGAGATGAGAAAATTTAAGTAGGTAATCTAGATTAGGTTTAGGGATGATGTTGGATTTGGGTATGAAGGCTCCAATGACATATTAATGTGATTTGAATATTGATGTTTAATCAATATTAAGATGTTGTGTAGCTTAGGCTAAGCTTTATTTTGATAAGGTTTGATGATTTCTTAATAAGGTTATTTAGATTCAAGAAGCTTTGTTGATAAAATGATGATTGAATTTTGGATGTCTATATTTTGGCTCTTTTTGATATGGTCATTGATATATGATGTATAAAAAATGACCCATGATTGCTTGAATATAGGATTGGAAGATGAAGTTAGATTTAACTTACCTTTAATGATAGGCATTTTCTTGGTTGAGTTGACTTTGGTTTACTTGATATTGAGAGTGGCTTGATTTTATTTAGAAAAATATCATAAATGATGCTTAAGGATGACATACATGTGTGATTATCCCTTCACATTTTTAAAGAGGAGTAAAATGAGTGAGAAAATTTGACTTGCACAACTAGAACACAAGAGAAGATGATGAAATTTGACTAAACTAAGATGAAATGAGAGATAGGATGGATAAAAGGATGGAACAGAAAAAATAATAATATTATATGATGAATTAATAATAGATGATATGATAACTTTTATTTGTGATGTGATGAT
This sequence comes from Wollemia nobilis, assembly GCA_028583015.1. Lineage (NCBI taxonomy): Eukaryota > Viridiplantae > Streptophyta > Pinopsida > Araucariales > Araucariaceae > Wollemia > Wollemia nobilis. Next base: position 4,631,853 of record JAQPPZ010016917.1, on the reverse strand, counting down.
AATATGATGAAAGAATGGGTTTATGATATTGTAATTAAATCGTAGCTTAGCCTATAATATATGCAACTAAATGACAAATAGTTATAAACAAAATAAAATATTTCATTAAATGGCATATTTAAGAACACAATTTCTTTAAGATACCTAATGTTTTAGATAGGACTTCTATAAATCATAGATATACCTTGAATAACTACTAAAAGTAAATAATATGCCTTAAATATGCATATATGTCTTAAATATGCATCCAAGGATTTTTATATGATGATAGATATACCCAAAAAGGACTTTGAGATATGCCTTGGATAAGCATCCAAGGACTTTTACTATTTCACATGGAAATTTTAGATGACATGAATTAAGATTTTAAAAATAATTGTGAGAGTGAAAAAATTCTAAAATGATATTTGAAGGGTACCTATAAATAATGTACCTTTAAATCATAAGGGAACAAGGTGCCTCAACTAAAAATGCAATTAGAAAGTAAATTGCTATTGCTAGAAGCCAAGAGGGAGAGACATCTACAAACCAAGATGATTATTTGTGCCTAGATTGCAATGATCCCCATATTGTTGATACCTATATAGTTTATCAACATCAATACCATTTGGTTGTAGCTTAGAATCCAAAAGAAAGTAAAAAGGACTAGTGGGCATGCTCATGGATATAGATCATAACCTCTTACCTAAAGAACCTACAAAATCTTGAAACATGTTACATATTGACTAGATCTAGATAGAGACCTCTCCTAGTTGATCCCCATAAGGTTAATGATCCAAAGGCTTCAAATCAATTGCACAAGGAGGAACCTAAAGATCAACCAAGGCCAAACGTCACTCAAAGCTAATAGGATACTAAAGAACAAGTGCTAATAAATTGTGTTTCCCTTTGGTCACCAAAAAGAAAAGAGAAGAGGTAATGTAACAATTCCAAAAAATATTTGGGGAGTTAGTACAAAAAGAAGAAAAGTTTACAAAGGCCTTAGATATAACATCATAGAATAATAGAATAAGAAGCACTCAAGAGATAGCATGTATGATACTTTGTTGATTTCTAGATAGATTGATTTTCTCAAAGTAGAACTAAATAATACATCATCAATTGGATCTAATTTCCTAAATTTAAACTTGGCTCAAGATCAAAAGACCCTAGGGAAGGAAAAAATAGGTCTCTACCCTTATATATGTCTCTACATAAAGAGGGATGGGTGGTGTAAAATTTTATGGTGGACTCTGAAGCTGCTACAATGGTGATGCCTAAGGCTATATGTGATGCAATGGTTATGGAATATACCTAGACTATTTTTTATATGCTATAGTTAGATGGAACTCCAATTTTGAATAGTAGGAGCAGTCAAAGACATACCCATGGAATTGCAAAATATTATGGAAGTCATTGTGATCTAGGAGGTGATAGTTCTTGACCTCCCTCCTTTATTTAGGCTATTCTTATCTAAAGAATTCACAACCAATATTGGATTATATTTAGCCTTGGATTACACATACATGGTGATTCCTCATAAAGGAAGAAAAATTAGGATCTATGTGGAGAAGCCAAGCCCATACCATATAGAAAATATAGAAGAAGAACAGGTTAATATTATTGAAGAAGATCTAGAATGCCTATAAGAATTAAGAGAGGATTTACAAACAAAATATGAGTTCTCATTAAGTGATTTTAATGTAGTAATTGACACTGGAGGGGGAACTTATTGCATGTTTGAATTAGATAACCACAAGTTTCCAGATATAATAGATCAGGCATTTTAAAAAATAGAAAGATAGAAGCATCAAAATTTTGGGTCGCTATGGTTTGAACATTACCAATTCTACTGAATGGAATTTTTTTGAAATATCAAGCACAAAAATCACACCAAATCTTTGTAACATATTGTAAATAAGTGGTAGCTAATAACAAGCTAATTTTAAATAAAATCCAGGTTATCAGATGGTTGTTTTCTATGAAGGGTGATGTTATGAAATCAAATAATAAATCAAAGCACTAACACAAGCCAAATATATAGAAAAATTAGACTAGCTATATCAGGAAGCACATGCAAGCATGCGTACATTAGTTTAATTTTAAATCTTATTATTGACAAAGGCTTATAAAAGGCACTTGCCAGTTCTATGCAACTCATCAAAAGCATTCAAGCATTAATCCATTGTGAGTAGAATCTAATAATAGTTGTGTACTTTGTCTTTTCATAAAATATTTATGAAAATAGCTACGGAGTCTAATGAATCCAAGAATTTCAAATATTGCTTGGGATATGTTTTTAACCAATTCCTAACCATAAAATCAAAACATTTGAGGGATACAACAAAGTAGAAGGCTACAAAATATTCAAAGAGACACTAGGTTTCATATGCCTAGTACTTTTTCTTGGGGAAGTACATGCCCAGAAGGGTACATCCTTGTCTAGAGCTAATCCAAGTAGTAGTTGAACATTACCATGCAAAATCTAGAACTATGAGGAACACTAGAACCAGGTACTATTTTTTCTTATGCCTAAAATTTTTATAGCAACTTTTGCTAGGACTATTCCCTTGTGTGCACCCTAGGAATTTGACAGAGAGCACAAAGTAGCTTATTATAATATTAAAATAATAACTTAGCTGAATAAACAGTTAGATAAACTTGTGATAACTCTTCCTAAAGGTCCAATTCTTTTAGATAGTTTTCAAAAACATTCCCAAGAATACTTTTCCATGCTAGCAATCATTTTTGGATTAAATTCAAATAAACATATACATGAATACCAAATACCCATGGCCTATAAAATAATTAACCCCAAAAATCCCTTCTATTTTTATTGGGCTTTATGTATTTACTCCCAAATTCATGAGTAGCTAGTAGAGTTTAATCAGCTAGGTTTTTTTTATATCCCTCTCTACCTAGCCTGACTTTTCTTATTTTGCAAACTAAAATTATCCCAAGCCTTAAACCTGAGAAGTAAGCTAAGGATGGAATGGTTTTGTTAGTAGTATAATGGACACCATCCCTTCGTATGTATAATTCCTTTTTATATTTCAATAACATTTTCTTCAGACTTGGTATTTCATACATGAAGGGATCAATTTCCTAGTTTACCAAGGAAATAAAAGCTCTATTGCAAAAAAAACACAAACTGAAGACTAGTAATTTATACTAGAAGGCACTATAATAAGGGTATATGTATTTATGGGAGAACTTATTGTGTTGCTTTACTATGTTATAGAGTGGATTTTCAACTTGGAATCCACATGGATTATGCAAATCAATAGTTGAGTACCAAAGAAAACAAAAAAACTTTATATAACTTACCTTTGAGTCAGGAGCCAATTTACTAAACTAGAAGCTCCTAAGACAAACTTTAAAAATAGAACCAAACAGGTGGAGCTATGACCCAGATAGGATTTTGAAAAAATATCTTGTAAATTTGAACAATAAGCCCCCTACATTTCAACATAACCCAAGGCTAAAATTTGAGAAGAGAAGAACCCCAACATAATAAGAGGAAGCTAAGGTAGAAGCATTCAAAGATAATTGTCCTCCATGGATGAATTTTAATGAGAAGATACATGATTATGACCCTGAGCACAACTCAAGTCATGTGCTAAATAAGAAAAGAAAATATACAATGGTGAAAATGTGTCAAACTAAAAATAAAATTCAATAATGGTGGATCTTCTAGTGTGAGAATGACACTCAAAACCATGGTTATGACCTTATATATAATCAAATTTTTGAAGATGCTTTTGACAAAGATCCTCAAAATAAATATGAATAAAGGAGAGATGACTCTAAGGCCTAATATGATTTGAAATAATATTGGGGAAAAGAGATTAGCTCCTTTGTACGAGTAGAACAAGTCCCAAATGTTGTTGCTTTAATTTAGCAACAAGATCGTCCATCGCCTTCACTTGAAGAGTAGTTGTGGTAAACCTATACATTATGTATCAATATAATAGAAAAATGGGTTACACTAATGATGGCATAGGTCCAACAACAACCATACCAATATACCCTCTCTAGGCACCCCTTAATAGGGACAAATAGGGCTAGGTTTTAATATTTTTTATATCCTAGTCTTAGAAGTTCTAAAGTCTTAGATAAAGCAATCAAAAATAGGTAGCAAAGCAAAAAAATTAGGACCTTATTTGGAATAGCAGGGTTTGAAAGAAAATAAAATAAATAACTAACTAAAACCTCCACCTATTGAAGAACATTTTGAAGCAACAACAAAAGTATAATGTGTGTCATCTCTTCCTCCTCCTCCTCACCCTCCTCATCTATATTCTTCTTCTTGATCCTCTTCACCCCCCTCTACTAAATTACTGCATCCCCTCCTCAAGTGACGTTACCACCTCCTTCTCCTTCCCATTCATCCCCACCAAAAGAGATATTCATTGGGATACCTTCCAAAGTAGATATCACTTCTCCACTCCTAAACACTTTTCAAGCTCCCATATTCACACCTTCCCCATATTTTAGAGTGCTCCAAACTATTTCCTCCATACCTACTTGTTGAGTGGTATTTTCACCCAGTTGTGAAAGTACAACTCTCCTTTAGGATTTGGGTTCCAAATCCCCTCTTGCAAAGAAGTCAAACAAACAACTTCTCCAAGGTCTCCGTTGTATTAGCATTTGCATATATGTATTAATGATCTCATATAAATATATTCAATTTAAATGCTTGGAACACCTTAGTGATTGCAAGTAATCGTAAACAAGGGGCAATGCTGGTTTATTTCATCATGAATCTTTAATGATTGTTCATTGTTTTTTCTGGATTTTGTAATTTTTAAATGTTTATTTTAAATAAGTTAAACTTTAATGAAAAAAATAAAATGCAGAGAATGAAAATGCAATGCAAAAAACAAACTGAAAATAAAAATGCACTTAGTATGATGCTATCCTATTTGACAAAACCAAAGATATGAGGTTTTCTGCATACAACCTAACCTATTGAACCTGCAAACATGCACAATCCAGATAAGCTAAGTGCTGGTTTCTAGGGTTTTAACTACGGTTTCCAGATTTAGACATTCGCATGAAGCAACCAAGACAACTTGCATTAAACTCCATCTATAAGCCTAAAACCTAAAAGGGGGAAAGATAAACATTCAATATTGCATGCAGAGAATAACTCCTTCTTTCTTGCCAATCAGATGCAAATTTTTGAACACTTTTGCATTAAAAATATGTCATTTTACAATAGCAGAATCTCTGGTTTTTCCAAACCAAACTGTGGAAGAGAAACAACTCAAGCAGGCCCATAATGGCCTATCGCCTTCATCTCTACAACTCTGCTCGTAGCGGTTTTCGACCCCTGTACCTATCTTGTGCTTCTGCTTTTAAACTTTCTGGTGCGGTTCTCTGTTTCACTCTATGACCCTTCATTTCATTTCCCAGATCTTTTCGTTTTGTCTTCCCCGACTCTTCATTATTTTTGGCTTTTGTTCGAGCGTCAAAACGTTTGATCTTCTTTGCTAACTATAACCGTTCTGTAACCCTTACACCTTTATGCCACGTGTTCAGCGCTTCCCTACATGTTCCATAATGGCCCATCATGAATCGAGACAAAAAAATAGCATGTCGTGATATCGTGACATTTTATATCTACAGCTTTGTTATTCTACTTGTATCACGAAAATGAGACATGTCACGATATCGTGACATTTTTCTGTCAACAGCTTTGTTCGCCTTCATGCACCATGAAAATGAGACATGTCATGATATCGCGACAATTTTTTGCTTCGGGCCATGCATATGCAACCTGTCGCAAAATCATGACGTTTTTCTCTTTCGGGCTGTGCAGATGCAACTTGTCATGAAATCATGATGTTTTTCTCTTTCGGGCTGTGCAGATGCAACTTGTCATGAAATCGTGACGTTTTTCTATTTCAGGATGTCTCGCTGCACTTGGCCACAAAAACGCGACATGTCGTGAAATCGCGACACCTTTTCATTCTACATCATCTTCTTGATTTCTGTCATGAAATCGTGACACTTTTCTTCTATATCCACTTTGGTTGCCTCTAGGTTGCGAAACTCTGACATGTCAAGATATCGCGACATATTTCCCTTGCTTAGCTTGTAGGTCGCTGCAAATCGTGAAAATGAGATATGTCGCGATTTTGTGACACTTTCTATCTTCACCTCCGTTGCCGCTGACAGATCGCGAAAATGCAACCTATCGCGATTTCGTGACAATTTCTTTCCTTTGTTCCTTCCTCACTTTCTTGCCACGAAAACCTGACATGTCACGATATCACGACATTTTTTCTCCTTGCCCTGTTTTGACTTCTTTGACCGTGATTTCATGACATGTCGCGATATCGCGACAATTCTAGCGCCTTATCTTCTCTCTCCTCTATGAACCACGATTTCATGACATGTCGCGATATCGTGACGTTTTTCACTTTGTCTTTATCTCTCCTCAATGAACCGTGATTTCATGACATGTTGCGATATCACGATGTTTTTCACTGTCTTTCTCTCTCCTTTGTGAATCGCAATTTCATGACATGTCGCGATATTGCAATGTTTTTCACTTTATGCTGCATCTTATTGCTCTTAGCTGCAAAAACGCGACATGTCGTGAAATTGTCACACTTTTTTGTTCCATTGAACTTCACTTGTCTAAGCCGCAAAAACGCGACATGTCACGATATCACGACAATTTTCTTTCCACTATACTTTTGCTATTTTGAACCGCGAAAATGTGACATGTCGCGATATCGTGACACTTTATTTTTCTTAGCCGTGATAGAGCAAAATGTCACAATATCATGACATTTTTTCATTTTGGCCGTGACAGAGCAACATGTCACGATATCGCGACGCTTTTCATTTTCTGAGCCGCGACGGAGCAACATGTCGCGATATCGCGACATTTTCATTTTTTGAGCCGCGATGGAGCAACATGTCGCGATATCGCGACACTTTCATTTTCTTGCTTTTCTTTGCTCTTTTAACATCTGGGCCACTGCAATCTTCTTGGAAAGCATGCAAAAAAGGGGGTCCCCAATTTTGGGGTGTGTTGTGGATCAGCCACAACAAATGGCGACTCTGTTGGGAAATGCTCCTGAGCATTTCGGTGAGAACCTAACCTGGAAATATACAAGCTTAGATACAGGCGTCAGCACATAAGAGATAAAACAAATGTCGATAGATCAGAAATACATGAAACATTAGAATCATTAAGTATTAGCTCGGTGTGTGCAATGTGCTCCATTTTCTATCGTTTGAAATTGATCAACATTCCATTGTCAGTTTTACATGAATGCATATGTGAGATTGTGAATGATTTATGCATCCTAATAAATATGCTTAGAGATGTAGCAATCTGCTTTAAGCTTTCTAGTATCATACACAAACATTTAAAATTATCAAACCCTCTTAGGATCAACTATATATATAATGAATTGCTTTATTAGATCCCAAAGTTGGTTATGAGTCACTACTATCTTGAACCCATGTGCAAGTGAAAGTGAAATCAGAGCTTTGGGGAATCGATTCCCAACCTAAACGAGATGGGAATTTAACCCTATCCTTACTACTATGATATGGAATTCATTACCTCACTTTGAGCAAAATGATTTAACCTGTTATGGATGAAATTGTCAAGCTAGTCTATCCGTTTGAGCAGTCAGTGGTCTTGCTTTAAACAAGACATGCTGCCACGCATGAGCATACTTAACCCCATAATCCATAATTTGGCTTCATTCATTATTTTTTTTTTTATTTCTTGGACCTTTGGGATGACTACCCATCCTTGCTAGAGGACATGTAGTACGATCCTTCCAATCCAATGATGAAATGGGAAATATTTAGTTATTTTATTTCTTGGACCTTTGGGATGACTACCCATCCTTTGCGAGAGGACATGTAGTACGATCCTTCCAATCCAAGATTTATGATGAAATGAGACGAATGGAAGCTTTGGGGAATCGGATTCTCAACCTAGGCGAGATGAGAATTATGCCCTATCCTTACTACTCCATGTAGGTCAAATCAGAGCTTTGGGGAGTTGGATCCTCAACCTAAGTTCGATGAGGATTTAACCCTATCCTTACTACTCTGATTTTAGGCTTTAATATTTATGGAAGTGGTAAAAACCACTGTTTTAAGGATCATGTTGCATAATAGGATAGACATGAAATACTTCTTTCGCCTCACCTTTTCTTCCAAGTCAAGGTTTTGATCATTTTGCTCAAGATCCTTTTTAATGTGTATAAAATGTGCTTGGTTCAAGATAGTTCGGGCATCAGTTCCCAACCTTAGGATTTTTTATGTTTTATGTTATAGAATAACCCTAAGAGGATTTGACATTTTTCAATGATTGTATTGGAAATGGATATGCAACTAAGATGGAATATATATGCAAAATGGAATGTAATATGAATGCATTGCTTTTCTGAATTGTGGATGGAGTATACCACCTATGTTGCCATAATTTGTAAAACTGACAACTTCATGCATCACAAGTTTCAAATGATATTATTTAATGTGTTTGCATTACTTGTGGAGCTTTCTGCAATACAATTCCAATGTTTCATATTCTCCTGATTTTAGGCATAAGTTGACATCTCAATTTTTTTTTTTTTTTTTTTTTACAAACCAAACATGTCCATAGGACCAACACATAACTTTAAATCAAAACTTATTCAATCCAAAACCAAAATGCAATCCAAAAATGAAAATTTGAAAACACAAACCAAAACCAAAAATCAAAACCTATATACAAATGTACAATATAATACAAGATGATGCAAAGCTTGGACTATCACTTTCCCGGATCCCAAACATGATTAGAACACTTCAACAAAAATATAACATGATACGCATGCCAAATGTTGTGGGAATCCAACAAAAACAAGACTAGACCAAACAATGCAACCCACTTCAACTTTCCTCTCTCACCCCACCAATTAAATTTAGTTCCATTAGTATTCTCATAGGTGAGATTCAAATTTTCAAATTGATTAGACAATGATTGATTTTCAATTCTTTCATGATCCCATTCATGATTTAGAACTAGGCTTTCTTTATTCAAAATGAAATTTTGTAAGCAAAAGCCTATTTCTAAAAATTTCAAAGCTAATTCATTTTTCTTCAATAAAGCCATAACCTTAATGATATTTGAATCAAACCATTCATTAGGCAAACCTCCATTCGAATTCTGCATGGTGAAACCAAAAATATGAGATTTTACCTTTGGCATGCTTTCATTTGACCTTACCTGAAGAGGATTTGAAAATTCTTTTTCCCTCTCATGACCTTCATCATCACGTAGCACTTGTTCTTTCTCAATGACCTGTTTATCAAAGGCACCAAACTTAGGTACCCAATTGAAAATATGTCCATCCCTTTCAAACCATAAGTCTTGTCTATCTAACGCCTTTCCATGACCAATCACTTGGGTTGTTTTTGGTAACGTGAGATTTTCAATTGGATCATCAATGATATCAAACCCAAATGGTTCAGGTTTTGTAATTTTCTCTTTTTGAAATGGCATAATCATCGTAGCGCAAGTACGTGGATCAATGTTTTCAATTTCTTTTCCTTCAATGGGATCTAAAGCAAGTGACTCTTTTTCTTGGTTCATGGTCGTAGAACCCTTATCATGCTCCAAAATTTGATGAGATTCAAATTCCTCTTCCAAAACTTTCTCAAATTGTACAAGATTCATAGTATCCTCATGCGAGGAAGCAATTGAGTTATCCTGCATATTATTTGATGCAATAAGTTTGTTAGAAGATTCATATTGATAATATTCTTCCCATTTCTTCCACGAATCATAGTAATCATCTTCCAAGTTCAGGTCGTGACGCTCAAGCACTTCTTCATCTTCTGATTCATCAACCTGTTTCTCATCCAATTTATCTTCACCTTCCTTAGATGGTCCCGTTATTTCCAAAAGTGGGTTATTTCTTGAATTCAAATTGGTAAAGCTATCATAATCCAAATTTGTAACCCATGATTCAATTTTATCACAATTTGGAAGGTGTGGATCCTCTTGGTCATCACTTTCGAGAGCATCATCCTCAGTGTCTTTTGAGAACAAGTGGTGAAATTCGATTATGTCTTCAACTTCATTTGTTGATTTTATTTCAAATTCATTTTCAGCCACTTGTGATGACTTAGGAGCTTCTATAATGGGATCGATTTTTGAATTTCGTGTCATATAGTTGCTCCAATCCTTTGCAAGTACATCTGCCCAAATCATATCCACATAAGTTTGTTCATCCAAATCCTCCTTTTTGGGTAATGATTCTGGATATTTATTTTCCAAAACAAGATGGTGATTATTTGATTCCAACTTCTTGTTACCCATCCATAAAATTTCTTCTCCAAAATCTTCATGCTCTTCAAGAATTTTTGAATAGGTATTTACTTCAACATGAGTCACCTCCAAATCTCTTGTAACGCTCGAAGAAGCATAATAGGAAACACCATTAAGATCGGCATTATGAACTTTCTTCCTAGGATGATTTGGATGCATACATTGATGTGCTCGTTTTTGTGGTGGAACATGCCTACATACCTTCTTAACCACTTTTTGTTGCTCTTTTACTTTCGATACGAACTCTTTGGGTTGAGTGGTAGAAGTAGTAGTATTAGTTGGATTGATATCCACGGACAATGCTTGAACATTTGTTGCGATATTTCCATGAGTGGCCACATGATTCTCTAATTGAGGCATAGTTGGATGGATGGAAGTACTTGTATAAGCACAAGTGGGAGCATAAGTCGGCATGGTAGGATAAAGTTGATTGTAGGGAAAAACATTTAATATCGAATTTTGTTGTGCCCACGCTTGATTTACCATCGAGGTTTGATTGCAAGCCCCTAGTTGTCCTACCATAGTTGATTGCTCCATTCCATAACCTTGCGGCCTTAATTGTTGATCTACAATCATAGCTTCTATGTAGGCCGATGCAAGATCAGTAACCAAGGGATTCATCCTAACAAATATGGCAAATAATGGATCCAATGCTCGAAAGTATATTTGAAGAGCACCCCTTTCCTCCATCATATAGGGAGAAATTAATCTCGCATAAAGCTTTCGAAACCTCATGTTGAAACTTCTCACTGGCTCATTAGGTTCTCTTTTGCAAGAAGCAAATTGTTGAAATATCATGAGAGGATCAATGAACAACCTAAATTGATCGATAAACTCATCTTTCAATTGCATCCAAGATGTAATAGAACCAGTGGGTAAATTGATGTACCAATCATATGCCACCTCATCTAGGGTTCCAAGAAACATTCTACATGCCACATCCTCATGTTTGACATTCCATCTAACTAGGATATCCACATAGGCTTGAATATGTTCCTCGGCTAATGTTGGACCATTGTGTTTAAACTTGGGCAAATGTTTTTCTACGTTCTTGGGTAAATCATGAAAATCTCCACTAATGTTCAAAGGATTAGCATGTATCCCATACCACATTCCTGCAGTTGTAGCCATTAATGAAACTCAAAGAATAATTTCAAAACCAATTTGTTAGTCATGAATAAAAGAAGGAACCTTGACAAAGCAGTATTCTAAAACAATGCAGAATCAAAACACCTTATTCCAAACATATTATTCTTGTATGAACAATCAAAAAGCGTTAGGACAATGAAATAAACCAATTCGGCCCTCCTTCTAGCACCAATCTGTTGAGTGCTAGAGGAGGCCGAAGATGCCAATCAAAATGGACCTAAAATATTTAGCAATACAAAGCTTTTAAGAAATTATAAACATGTAGCATTCAAAATCATGATGAAATAAACCATTTCATGCCCTCCTTCTAGCGCCAATATGTTGAGTGGTATTTTCACCCGATTGTGAAAGTACAACTCTCCTTTAGGATTTGGGTTCCAAATCCCCTCTTGCAAAGAAGTTAAACAAACAACTTCTCCAAGGTCTCCGTTGTATTAGCATTTGCATATATGTATTAATGATCTCATATAAAGATATTCAATTTAAATGCTTGGAACACCTTAGTGATTGCAAGTAACTATAAACAAGGGGCAATGTTGGTTTATTTCATCATGAAGCTTTAATGATTGTTCATTGTTTTTTTTTGGATTTTGTAATTTTTAAATGTTTATTTTAAATAAGTTAAACTTTAATGAAAAAAATAAAATGCAGAGAATGAAAATGCAATGCAGAAAACAAACTGAAAATAAAAATGCACTCAGTATGATGCTATCCTATTCGACAAAACCGAAGATATGAGGTTTTCATGCATACAACCTAACCTATTGAACTTGCAAACATGCACAATCCAGAAAAGCTAAGTGTTGGTTTCAAGGGTTTTAACTACGGTTTCTAGATTTAGACATTCGCATGAAGCAACCAAGACAACTTGCATTAAACTCCATATATAAGCCTAAAACCTGAAAGGGGGAAAGATAAACATTCAATCTTGCATGCAGAGAATAACTCCTTCTTTCTTGCCAATAAGATGCAAATTTTTGAACACTTTTGCATTAAAAATATGTCATTTTACAATAGCAAAATCTCTAGTTTTTCCAAACCAGTCTATGGAAGAGAAACAACTCAAGCAGGCCCAGAATGGCCTATCGCCTTCATCTCTGCAATTCTGCTCGTAGTGGTTTCCGACCTCTAAACCTATCCTATGCTTCTACTTTTAAACTTTTTGGTGCGGTTCTCTGTTTCACTCTGTGACCCTTCGTTTCATTTCCTAGATCTTTTCGTTTCGTCTTCCCTAACTCTTCATTATTTTTGGCTTTTGTTCAAGCGTCGAAACGTTTGATCTTCTTTGCTAACTGTAACCGTTCTATAACCCTTACACCTTTATGCCACGTGTTCAATGCTTCCCTGCATGTTACATAATGGCCCATCACGAATTATGACAAAAAAATAGCATGTCGCGATATCACGATGTTTTTATACCTGCAGCTTTGTTATTCTTCTTGTACCGCAAAAATGAGACATGTCTCGATATCGAGACATTTTTCTATCAGCAGCCTTTTTTGCCTTCATGCACCATGAAAATGAGACATGTCATGATATCGTGACAATTTTTTGCTTCGGGCCGTGCATATGCAACCTGTCGCGAAATCATGACGTTTTTCTCTTTCGGGCTGTGCAGATGCAACTTGTCGTGAAATCATGATGTTTTTCTCTTTCGGGCTATGCAGATGCAACTTGTCATGAAATCGTGATGTTTTTCTATTTCGGGCTGTCTCGCTGCACTTGGCCGCGAAAACATGACATGTTGCGAAATCGCGACACCTTTTCATTCTGCATCATCTTCTTGATTTCTGTCACGAAATCATGACACTTTTCTTCTATATCCACTTTGGTTGCCTTAGGTCACGAAACTCTGACATGTCACGATATCACGACATACTTCCCTTGCTTAGCTTGTAGGTCACTGCAAATCGTGAAAATGAGACAGGTCACGATTTCGCGACACTTTCTATCTTCATCTCTGTTGACGTTGACAAATCACAAAAATGCAACCTATCGTGATTTCATGACAATTTCTTTCCTTTATTCCTTCCTCACTTTCCTACCACGAAAACCTGACATGTCGCGATATCGCGACGTTTTTTCTCCTTGCCCTATTTTGACTGCTTTGACCACGATTTCATGACATGTCGCGATATCACGACAATTCTAGTGCCTTATCTTCTCTCTCCTCTATGAACCGCAATTTCATGACATGTCGCGATATCGCGACGTTTTTCACTTTGTCTTTCTCTCTCCTCAATGAATCGTGATTTCATGACATGTCGTGATATCGTGATGTTTTTCACTTTGTCTTTCTCTCTCCTCTATGAACCGCGATTTCATGACATGTCATGATATCGCGACGTTTTTCACTTTATGCTGCATCCTGTTGCTCTTAGCCGCGAAAACGTGACATGTCGCAAAATCGCAACACTTTTTTGTTCCATTGAACTTCGCTTGTCTGAGCCGTGAAAATGCTACATGTCACGATATCGCGACAATTTTCTTTCTACTGTACTTTTTCTATTTTGAACCGCGAAAACATGACATGTCGCGATATCATGACATTTTCATTTTATGAGCCGTGATGGAGCAACATGTCGTGATATCGCGACACTTTCATTTTCTTGCTTTTCTTTGCTCTTTTAACATCTGGTCCACTGCAATCTTCTTGGAAAGCATGCAAAAAAAGGGGGGTCCCCAATTTTAGGGTGTGTTGTGGATCATCCACAACACCTACAATTTTTTTGGTGTCTCCTCAACCTCTTAAATTTTCCCTTTACCATATCCACTTAGAGTCTCTTGATGGCTACTTTTCAAATCCAAATACAACAAGCATATGCTACTTTGCAAGCTTGGCTTGATAAGAAGAATCAACAAAAAAAGACAAGTTGTGCCAACAAGGGTGATGGGCATGATTGACCCCAAGAAAATAAAGTACATGGTGACAACCATGAATCCTACCATGTCCAAGCTATCATCCCAAATGATAGAGGCAGACTATCAAATAGCTACAGCTATTACAAACATATATAAGGTCCCAGTTGGGGATAAGGTATATATGGAACACACATCCATTGATGTGTTATATTCAGATGGATTCTAGATGACTACTACATACCGCAAAGATAAATATAAAGCAGATCAATTGGCCAAGGTACTTGAGCAAGAAAAGACACAATAAAAGGGCTCGAAGAATCAAATTCAATAGATGTTAGAGTAGATTTTTTAGACTCTAGCTCATGCTCACCTAGGTACTTTATTTTATATTAGTTTAGTTTATATTCCCCACCCACTTTATGTGTGTATAGTTTTTTTATCTTATTTAGATATTATAGGGATATTTGGCATTTATTAGATTCCTAGGGAGTTACAGTCATTGATTACTTTTTGAGGGTTGATATATTTTCTCCCCATGGTAGTTATAGATCTATGTATCATATCATATATTCCTATTTGTATGGTGGATATTGATCCTTATACCTTTTTTGATCCTATGGTTGTGGTGGATCTTCCTTGCCTATTTAAGCAAGGCTTCTCCATTGTATTCACACTTCATTCTGATATATGATATTGTAGTTCTTGTTTAGCTTCCCATCTCTTATTTTCTGTTTAATGTGGTGTATCTTTAATGCCTTGATCCTTGAGGCTTGTGGTTTGATGTTTGCATCTCACCATCATTCCTTTCATGGTATTAGAGATTGAAGGACTATTGAAGACATCCATTGTTGAGGATCATGCAATCAAATCATATTGAAGATTTTGTAGTTGGAGATTGGAGGTTCTAAGCCCTAGAAGGTGAAAAAAAATATCTTCTATTTGTTTTACAAAGAGCTTCTATATCTTTTGGCCCTTCATTGTATCTTGGTTGACCCCTCTGACCATGGAGTTACTCAAAAAGTTTCATTTAATTGAGATTTTTTTGGGGGTTTTTCTTGTAGGTATAAAGTTATAGAAACATCGTCGATCGCTATGGATTAGAGACTTTTTTTTGTATTTGGATTTTTGCACATAGTTTGCAAATTTCTTGATTTTTTCACATATCTAAATTTTTTATTGTCTGGAGGTTTGTAGAATTACTACTACAATTTGGTGGAGTGGAGATTTGTAATTTTTTTCTTCATTCTGGTTCCACCTGCAATGTTTACCTCCATGCAACTCATATTTTGTGAGGATAAATATTTGACATTAATATTTTAGTGGAATATATATTGCATTAATTAGAGTGGCTTTCAATTTTATGTAAGTCAATTTTGCATTAATTGAACTAATAAGTGTCAAATTCAGAGAGTTGCATACAACTTTGTAAAAGATTATTTTTTGTGACTCCAAATTTCTTAGATCTGCAAAATTCTCTATTATAAAAATTAGATATAAAAATCCTAAATTATAAAGGCATTCAATTTTTATGCTTTTCTGCTATTTGGTTTGTTGATGTTCCATTTTCAAGGGTTTGAAGACATGGTTGGAGGATCTCTTGGTGGTGGATTACACATGTAGGGTTTGTTAGGCTTTGTTTTCTCACCCTTCTTCTTGTGGATAAGCCACAACCTACCAACACTCTTCTCCTCACATGGCTTCACCCTCCATATCAAATATCTTCTTGGAGTTTCATTTTTTGCAGCATTTATTTTTTAGGGTTTGAATATTTTTTAGGGTTTAAATCATCATTTCTACCTTTTTTCTCTCAAAACCCTAGCTCGTCTAGAAAATGGACATATATTTCAAATGGATGTGAATTTTTCTACAAAATTTTAGGAGGTTATTTAGATCTGTCATATAAACCTCTATAGATTTTAAAAAAATTGTTGGATATTTTGAAATTTATAAGGGTTTTGGTAAAATAAGTACAAATATGTTATTTTGATCATATATTAAAAAAAGATAGGATTTTTTCTACAAACTTTTAAAAATTACTAGAGAATATCATCAAAGATACTCACCTAAAATTTTAGTGCATTTGGATTCGTATTTAAATCATTATAGTGATTTTACTATTTTTAGTAAACGCAGCCTTTTGGGTAAAATATTCAGAGTTGCTTAGCTAATTTTTTTCCAATACTGTAAAATCATATTTTTGATATGTTTCTAAAATTTTAGATCATCTGGATCTATATTTAGAAATTTATGATGATATTATGATGCACTTTCATTATATTGCATTGTGAAAAGGTATTTTTATCTTTTGCACTTGAACCTTGTATATGGACTATTGTTATAAAGTTCCACCTCCCTTCATTTGTTATTTTTCCACTTAGTTTAGACCTTTATGATATTATTAATTGGTGTTCAGTATTGGTGAAGCCTACACATTTTTGTGCTTGAAGATTCCTTTGTCTTTTACTTCCCTTGTTTTGTTGTGGTGCATCCTCTTGTGTCAATCTTCCTTGTTGAGGCACTTATTTTGAATGAGGCGATTCTTTTAGGAATTACTTTGGATATTTTTTAGAGTTTGAAGGCTAAAATTGTACATTGGTGTGATTTTATTGCATTTTACACCATCTTGTGACATCACACTAGACCTCTTACATTATAATGTCATTTGATTTTTTTGGAGGGGCTCTTCTACTTTTGAGGACATCTTGGAAACTTATTTTTTAAACTTAGCATAGAGGCAAATGCTAAAAATTTTGAAGCATGGTTTAAGGTACTTTGTTCATTATGTAAAATTGAAGGTTTGGATCCTTTGTTCATAACTCCAAAACCCAAACCAATGGTGAAGGATAAGGAGTATAGGACATGGTTCATGAACAACTTAAGGATCTCTAGTATGCTTTATTATTAAGTTTGTAGGGAGCCTCTAAATTTTATTGGAATTCACAAGAACACACCTCACCTTGCTTATCATATGTTGAGAAGAAATTTTTTACCCAAGGCACCTTCTCTTACAATTGCTTACATGAAGGACATCATTTGTGACATTACATATTTGTTTTTGGAGTCACTATCTCATGATAGTTTAGATATTGAGGTTGATGCTATAGTACATACTTGAAATATTTTATACGACACATCTTGATACTTATTTTATGTGGATGATCATATTGATTTTGTAGCATATACAAAAAATATTTCATAGCCTACTACATCCTTACATATGGATGACTTCTTGGATGGTGTTGCCTCTCTCTTCATTAAGGGTCACATGTGATTTTCTTGACATGTATGAGGAGCTCACTCATTTATTTGATGATGATGTATACATTGTATTTTCTCCATGTACTTCTTCCTTTGAGGACCCTTTTTTGGTGTGTCCTTATTATTTAAGTGATCCACCTTATCCACAATTTTCTTCTCCTATTGTTTTCATATTGGATGATGTACTCATACAGGAATTGGATACAGAGATTTTACCTTCAGTTGGACACTCACTTGGAGATCCTAAAGACCGTGTTGATTCTTTTGAGGCTTCTAAGCCGCCACTTTTTTCTCTTGTTTCTTCCATGGTATTTTCATCACTTATGCAGCTAAACATTGGTGATTCTTCTTTGATAGATGTTCTTCATACATCTCTTTCACTTTTGCACACTCATGGTTTCATGCACATTAATATTTTAGATGTTGATTGGGACTATACTATACCCCATTTTGGTGTTGGTTTGGGCTTCTATATTCCTATATATTCATTTCATAATTCATTTATGACATATTCTTTAATTCAGAGGATTCTACGTCATAATTCTACATTTTTTTCCCATATTCTCACACTCACTTGGAGTGGGAAGACATTCGACAGATGCTTCATGGCTACTTTCTTCCTCATGGGAGATACATTATTCATTGCAGAGGAATATTCTTTTTCATAGGACTTCTTCATGGAGCTCATCATCCTAATGGGTGTTGGGAGCACTCCTTGGCTCCATTCTTACTTCTCCTTTTCTAGCAAGATATTTTTTCCCACATGGTTTTCCATCTTCTAGTTCAAGAGCTTTTGGATACACATTGTACATGAGTACCTGATCAAGACTTGTTTTTGGGACATATTATAGATATGCCACTTATTTTTGGCTCTATATTTTCTTGAGGGGGGTGTTAGAGTAGATGTTTTATAATCTAGCTCATTCTCACCTAGGTACTTTATTTTTATATTAGTTTAGTTTATTTTTCCCCACCCACTTTATGTGTGGATTTTTGTTCTATATTATTTAGATATTGTGGGAATATTTGTCATTTATTATATTCGTAGGGAGTTACACTTATTGATTACTTTTGGAGGGTTGATATTTTTTCTCCCCATGGTAGTTATAAATCTATGGATCATATTGCATCTCCCTATTTTTAGGGTGGTGTTGGTCAGAGATCTACCTTAGGTAAGGGTTTGTCTAGTTATGCACCCTAGACCCGACCAACATTGAAAGGCCGAGAGGAAGAAATGCCTCCCGTGCCAATCTCCAGAGATGGGTTGGTTCCCTTGCTATTCTATCTGGGGGGTTGAGATAAGAGAACTGGAAAGAAATGTAAATGACTAAAAGAAATGGGAAATATGGCCACAGGCCGGATAGAACAGGGGTGATGGGCTAACAACATGATAACTTAACTGTACGTTGAATCAAATAGCCATTTAATACAAATGCTAACAGAAATTAAAACTGAACATCTAACATGCATAATCTCCAGGACTACTCCAGAGGTTCACATTTTATCAGAAGCTAAATCTAGATATTAGAATTCAAGCCTACAGACAAACCAGAGAACTTAATAGAAGATAAGCAATAGAAGACATACACACAATCAGAAGTCCAGAGTTAGAGCCAGACACTATTTGTATTTATAGCAAAATTCGAGTTACAACAAGCTTCTAGCAAACACCCATCCATTTTACAACAAGAAGGCAGGCTTATATAGAAAATTTTACCGCTTGAACATTAAATGCACACCAACAAACTATGGCAGTGGCAGCCAAGATAAGGATTACAAGAGAGTACAGTCATGAAATATTTATTAGGCATGGCTGGGATTGATGACTCCTTGAAAATGTAGTTGAGCTCCTTCAATGCTCTGATAGGCTTGGCTTGCTAGCGCTGCCTCCTCACTCACGAGGACCGCTTCCATGGAAGATAGACTTGAAATCCTAGAATGTCTAGTCTGGAAGCTTCTCAAAATGGCTACACTTGGATGGATAAGGATGCACCTTATCTTTGTTTATGTGGAGTTCAACTGGTATAGACCAGTGTCAGAGCTGACAAGCCCAAAGGTAGAGTACAACCAGATAGTGCACCAAAGCTCGATGCACCTGATGGAGTGCACTAGATTTTGGTGCACCTAATGGAGTATGTCAGAGCTCAATGCACCTAATGGAGTGTACCATAGCCCAACACACTTGATGGAGTGTGCCATATCCTAGTGCACCAAATCATGATGTACCTCATAGAGTGCACTAGAGCTTGGCACACCTGATTGAGTGTGCCATAGCTCGATGCACCTGAGGGAGTGCACTAGAGCCTGGTGCACCTAAGGGAGTGTGCCAGAGCCTAGTGCACCTAATGGAGTGTGCCAAATCTTGGTGTATATAAGGGAGTGTGCCAGATCTTGGTGCATCTAATGGAGTGTGCCAGAGCCTAGCCTACACTTAGTCATTTTTCTAGGTTGATGTTGAGCATTGCACTTTGACCATTTTAACCTATGTTGTGCCCTGCTGGTAGTGCGCTCCTTCTTCTCCCTGGGGCCAAACTGCATTAGGGGACTTGTCACAAAATACCATCACCATCGAAAGGAGGATTTTCTTGCATGGTCAGTAGATAGAAACAACTGCACACTATTTTAGGTTTTGTAGCAAGGGTTTGGCAAAAAACTTAGGAGAGAGAAAAACATATTGGAAAAATGAGAACAGAGTTTCTGAGGAGCAGAAATTACTAGAAAGCTTAATGTACACCATGTTGCAGAAGTGACAACATCTCTGGTGGCTCATAGGGAAATTGAGCTCACCTCAATGTCGAAACCCTAGGCCTTATTCATTGGGCTCAGAGTCATCATCGTTATCGCTCTCCGAATGCTCGCTGGTAGCAGTGGACTCTTCTCCCGACTCTTCTTTTCTTGTCTCTTCCTCATGAATTTCGTTGTGCTGCTCTTCATCCCATCCTGGTACCTCATCTAGGGGCTCATCTTCCTCATTTTGAGGGTCTTGGCTTGCGTCTTGTTCAAGGCTTTCACCCTGGCCTTCCCCTTGAGCGTCAACCTCTTCCTCAACATGAACTTCTTTATGTGCCTTATCTCCTTCTTGTTGCTTTTTCATCCTGAGGCGCTTGGCCTCCATCCTGTTGGGGCCCAAGGCTTTCACCTTGGCCTTCTTGTTGAGTGGGAACCTCCTCTGCATGAATTTCACCCTGCGCCTGGTTTTCTCCCTGCACCCCGATTTCCCCTTGCGCTTGGATCTCTCCTTGCACCTGGGTACCTTCCTGCTGCTGAGGAGGCTCGGGTGGCGCGAGCTCCTTCTGGATACGGTCATAGGTCACTTGGACCAGGGCCCAGTTGTCCTCATGCATGGCATCACGCTTCTGGAGCTCTCGGATTAGGTACCCAAACCTTTCCAAATGGCGGACTTCAGCAAAATTAAACCTCTCGTTGAGGTCCACAAGACAGGCTTCCATTAGCGCGAATCTGGTTGTATATTGCATCACCTGAAGTTCAGTAATGGGCTCCTCCCAACTGTCGATTTCCAAAGTGTCATTTTTGAAGGAGTCCCACACTGATTGCAGTTCTTCTTCATTTAGGAGATGGTCCCCCTCATCGGTGAAGCCTGGGAAACCGTTTTGCGCCAGAGTATCGAAGTACACAAGAGCAATCTTTCTCTCTCTTTCAAACATGTCCATGAGATCTCGGGCCTTTCGGGCCACCTTGGCCTTCTTGAAGAAAGATCTGAGCATTGTATCTATGGATGCCCATGACCGAGCCAGGTCAGACATCGGGGCAAGCTGGATGCCCGATCTATCTAGGGTTTGCGCCTTCATGGCCAGTTCTAGCCATTCATCAACCTCCACCTCGACATCTTCTATGATGGAAGCATCATGGGAAACTATCTGCTTGGCTTCCCAGATGAATGCTAGGACTACAGCTACCCGAGTGCACCCTATTCCTGAACTTGGACAGGAAGCGATTGCGCGCCTCCTTGACATGGTCTTTTGATAGGGCCGCTGTGGGTTCTGGTTTACTATCCAATTTAGCCTGTAGCTCTTGGATCTGAGCATCTAACACTTGCAGTTGGTCCTTTGCCTCTCCCTGAACCCTGAGGCGCTCCTCAAAATCTTTCTTGGTGTCCTCCAGTTCTTGCTCCAGATCGATCACTCGCTGCTACAACTGCTTCACTTTGGACTGCTCATCTTCGAGCTGCCCCTTCGTGAGTGCCAAGGTTTCTTCAAACTATGTATTTTTGGCCTCAATGTCGTAGCAGCGCTCCTTAAAATGCTCCACCTAGAGGTAGAGGGATGTCACCTCAACATGAATATTCCCAGCTTTCTCTATGGGATCGACAGTCTTCAGATCTTCCACCGTTTGTCGATAAGAGTAGTCCGCTGGCGTCATCTCATTCAATGGTTTATGTACCTTGGGCGCCTTCTCCATTCTATGGAGCTGCATATTTTGAGGATCAAACACTGCCCTTTTCTCTGGTCGAGCTAGCACTTATGCACTTTTTCTCTTCTGGCCTTTCAGCTAGGTTGAGGAATTTTGTTGTGCCTTGTGAATGCTCTCAACCATTGGGCCTTCTTCATAGAAATCTAACTCTGTAGGCTCCTGCACTCCAAAGAATGGGGTAAAGGGAAACAAAGCCTGTTGAGGGCTTGATCCGATAGGTGTTTCTAGGATAGCTGGAGTGATGACTGTAGTGACCATGGGGGGTGTTGGGGTTTGTACGGCTGAAGCCGGAATGCTAGGTTCCGGGGGAGGAGTCCCCATGGAGGATATTGTTGGAATAACTGAGAGAGTTGGGATAGGCGAGGGCTGGCCAAGACTGACTATCGTAGCAGATGTTGTAGCTGAAAATACTGAACTCTAGGGAGTAAGGATGGAAGTCATCGGGAAGATGAAGGCGTTGGAAACTTTTGCAAATGTTTCGAATGACTTAGAAACTGCAGGCAGGGGAGGATGAGACTTTGCTTGGAGCAGGGGGTTTGGAAAGACTTTAGCAAGGGTGTCGAATGGGATGTGGGTAGACACTAGGGTTTTGGCGCTAAGGAGTGGGGTTTCTAAAGGGGCAGATGAGAGAAAGAGAGGAATAGAAGATGCACCTATGGGCTCGAACGTCTCCAGAGCCGACGTGGTGAACTACTACGTTATTGGGTTGGCTTCTCTCTCTCTATTGATGCCTCATCCTCTAGGTTAATAAATGGCACTTCAGGTTGTTCTTACAACATCTGCTACGCCTATAGTGTTGTATGGGTATGTTGCACCTATTGGGGAGGAACAAAAACCCCTAAAGCACTCCCTTCTATGATTGCTCCCACTCGTCAGAGGGCCTGCACCAATGAGCTTGATTTTAATAGTATGAGTCTTCTTCGCGGTGCTCTAGGGCGCAGGTGCATCGGGCGCACTCCTCTTCCTTGGAGCAGCCTTTTCTTCGTGAAGGGGTTGCTTACCCTTGCCCTCGACAGGTGGCGGTTGACTAGCTCGTTGCTCTTGCACTACCGATGCATCTTCCACTCTGTTGGGACTCTCCGTACTCCTGGGCACAAGGTCGCCGAAGAAGAGGGGTTGGTAGGAGTCATAATTTTCATCAAATATGTTAGAAAATTGGTGATCTATCTGCAGCGTTGGGTCAGATACTCCTTTTCTATGGTGGCACCTCATGATCCACCAGTTCACAATCTTCTCCTCCGACCAATGGGGCACTTTTTCTTTTATGATTTTGAACATTCGGTCATCGGGGTCCTGCTTTGGATACCGCCTAGGGTTGTACTCAGCCTCCATGATGTAAAAGTCATGCCATGGGGGGAAGGAGACCATCCTTTCAATGTGCCATTCGAGATCCAGCCCAGAAGGGTTATTACGCTGTTGCTCGATGTTCGGGCAAGGACAACGGTGGAATTTCTCCCTTGCAATTTTTTCCTTAAAGACACCATCTGGGTCATACTTCCACCGTTGGGGTAGGTCAATCAGACCAAACTCATACAGAGTAACTGCCAGATGAACGTTTTGCTTATTTTTTGTCACTTTGATGGGGCCAAGCTCGATAGGCCAGGGGCAGGTGTGCTGTCTTTTTCACCCCTTGTCGTACGTATCATCTGCGAAGTCGCACTGGCGAGCAACTTTGAGGGCAAATAGGTACTCGATAGTGTAGTACGACAATAGGAAGGGTTTGCCAGAAAACCCAAAAATCCGTACCACAAGCCCCTGTGTCAGTCAAAAAATATCTCCGAGCCACTGCTCTATCACATATTCCCTCATAGCTCTTGGCACCCGCTCACAGACACCATAAATGATCTCCAACACTAGGCCCAGAAAGACTCGGTTAAAATTGTAGTAGGACTCGCGCCTTGATAGGCTCGAAGTCCACTGGTACACCGGGAGCGCCTCGCCCTTCTCGTTCGTGCAACTTTTGTCAATGAAGGCAAAACAACGGTGCGAATGCAACTGGTGGAAGAAGTACCACACCAGGAATGAGCAGCTCTAGAATGCCATGTTTCCGTTCTGCATCCCGCATAGCTGGAGGTGCAGCTGCCATGACACCCAATCTACCCAATCGAAAAATATGGGCTTTATCCCTCGTGATGCAACATCGAAAGCATAGAATTCCCCGTGGGATACGCATTCGACAATAGCTGCCTACCAGGAATTTACCTGGGCATCAGAGGCTTGACCAGTAATCCATGCCAGCATGGAGAAGAGCTCGGAGTTCTTGAATCTCCTCAAGGACATGGGGAGTTGCGGCAAAGTCCCGGGTGCGAGTGTCTCTGTGTAATGGGACTCCATGAATCGCCTCATCGGCGGCGTGTTGGTGTATCTCTCCCCCTGCTCCTTGGTGTTAATTTTCTTGACGATAACCTGACCAGAAGGTTCTCGCCCACAGGCGAAGGCTGCGCGGATTTTGTCAGCAGAGATGGAGAACAACCTGCTTCCCTCTTTGTTCTTCACCGACCTAGTCTGAGGGTCATAAAATTGGGCAATTGCGCAAACCAACTCCGGGCAGGGGTGCACAGGTGTGCACAGGTACCAGTACAGGAGGGAGTGGTAGGCAACTACCCGATTATTCACTTCGGACACCTTAGTTATCATCTGCTCAACATCCTGGCGCAACTTCTCTATACTGGTCCTAGTGAGGACACAGTCCCAAATTTTACTTAGCTTATCTTCAGGTGGAGGCGGCAGGGGTTTTTCCTTTTTTCTTTTGTCTGCTCCTGCTCACCCTCTATTGACTTTGGGACCTTCTCCTTTTCTTCTTGGGCTCTCCCTTCTTGCCCATTTTCACTGGTAAATCTTCCAAGTGCACTGGGAATGGCAACGCCTAAGCACGGTCCGCCCGAATTGCATTGTAGCAACAATCTGCTTGTGCAGAATAGTTTAGCGCAACAGCGCGCTCCACTGAAGCTGTCCGCTCTTACCCATGATAATCGTTCTCTGAAACTTAGCAATGGTGGGTGGCACAATAGTTTAAGAATTTTAAAAGGCATAACTGGTGTGCAATGCATCCTTTTATAGTTTTGGTCTACACCCACCTGCATTAATGTTGCTTAAGCGGAGTAAATGCCAGGAGTGATTTGGGGGCACTGTGGAAGATCTCTTGCATGACAATCGATGGAGGAGTGCGCATCCCAATGCTAACTAATAAAGTGGAGCGCAATATTCCTTGGGGGATGTGAAGCATCGCCCTTATTACATTTATTTCCTTGTGTCTTGCTTTGGACAACATGTCGAAGGTGTTCAGAGAAAAGTGCCTCATGCATAGAAAACTAGAAACTGGGTTGCGCTCGCATACCGAAGTGCAACGACCTCCTTGGAATGTGTGTCCACCTTGGGCACACTCTATACTGCACCCTTGGACACGATGTGCACACCTTGGGTGCACTTAAATGTGGCACCTTGGTACACTCTGGAATGTGTGCCCACCTTGAACGTACTCTGGATGTGCGCCTCACCTTAGCACACTCTTGGTTGTGTACCCACCTTGTATGCACTCTGGATGTGCACCTCGCCTTAGCGCACTATTGGCTATGTGCCCACATTGGGTGCACTCTGGATATATGCCTTACCTTGGTGCACTATTGGTTGTGCACCTCACCTTGGGCACACTCTGGATGTGTGCCTCACCTTGGTGCACTCTTGGCTATGCACCTTGCCTTGGGTGCAATCTATATGTACATCTTACCTTGGTGCACTCTTGGTTGTGCACCTCGTCTTGGGTGCACTCTAGACATGCACCTCATTTTGGCACACTCTGGAATGTGCACCCACATTGGGTGCACTCTAGATGTATGCCTTGTCTTGGTGCACTCTTGGTTGTGTGCCCATATTGGATGCACTCTGGAGAAAAACTGCTACTTGCCTCTACACATGGCTCAATAGAAAAAACAAAATTGCATCCCTCGACATTCTCCCATCAGTTAGGATTCTGACCTAAAAATTATGCTATCGCTAGCATGGGAGGAGGTGAAGAGATACTCTAAAAAGCAAACTGAAATGCATAAGGAAAATACAAAAAATATGTACAATTGTACAAGAAACTCTCGTACTACCCCTCACTGGTAGTACGCCTTCAAGTGAATGCCATTAACTGATAGTGGCAGAGTAAACCCATTCAGGTCCTGCAGTGTGAAAGAGTTTACTGGATGAACTTGAGAAACCTGAAACGGGCCCTCCCAAAATGCATCAAATTTGTCGTGGTATCCGGGTTTGGACTTCTTCTCATTCCATTTAAGTACTAAGTCCCCAACCTGGAAAGTGCGATCAGAGGTCTTTTTGCCGAACCAGTTTTTCATGGTAACGACATGCTTCATGAAAGCCACATAGGCTTTCTCCCTTTCCTCTTCCAACTACAGTAGTTGGGCAATTCTGACGTTGACCGGGTCAAACCCTTCCTCCTCGCCATCCAATGACCGGAGAGACTGTAGTGTTGGCAACTCAATATGCGTTGGAAGCACTGCTTCCTTCCCGTACACCAGGGAATATGGGGACGTCTTAATGGATTTCTTGATGGAAATTTTGTCCGCCCATAATGCAAAATCTAGAAGTAGGTGCCAGGTCCGCTTGTTGTCTTCCAACATCCTCTTTAGGATCCGGAGCAAGTTTTTATTAGTAGACTCTACCAAACCGTTGCCCTGCGGGTAATAGTTTGATGAAGTTTTTAAGTAGATACCATACTTGCTGGCGAATGCGCACATCTTGGCCCCAATGAAATGGGAACCATTATCTGTCACTATGGCATCCGGTATTCCAAAATGGGTTATTAGCCCTTCCAGAAAAGCGATGACGACATCTTGATTAGCCCGCTTGGTGGGCACTACCTCCATCCATCGGGTGAAATAGTCTGTAGCCATCAAAATATACTTGTGCCCTATAGAAGAATTAGGCTCAATTATTTCGATGAAGTCCAAACCCCATTGCTGAAATGGAGCCTCAACCTGAATCGGGTGCAGAGGCAGAGAAGCATTCTTGATACGACCAACATATCTTTGACACTTATCGCACTTTTGGCTCACACTGAAGGAATCAACAAAAATGGTGGGCCAATAATAGCCCACCCTTATTATTTTTAAAGCCATCGACCTTCCAGAAAGATGGCCCCTAGACATTCCAAAATGGAACTCATCCAAGATTTTCTTTTTTTTGTCCCCTTGACACATCTCAGGAGGACACCGTCGATATTTTGATGGAACAACCCCTCGGGTAGCAATACATATCTACAGGCCTGAAGCCTGAAACACCTCCTCTACGAAGAGTTGAGGCTGGTAGGGCACTGTCCCATGCTGAAGTACTCTACCAAGTCTTCAGTCCAATCCCTATATTCCACTGACTGATTTTCCAGATTGCTCTACGATGGTGGATCTTCCCATTGGCAAGTTGTTACCTCAGCTGCGGCGCTCTTGGCAAGCTCCAGGCATAGAGCCCGACCACGGACCAACTTGGTGGGCCGGACCTCTATATCATATTCTTGGATCTTGGTGATCCAGCCTGCCCTCTTGTTACCAAGTTCACCCTGACTGATGAAGTTTCGGACGTCCGGGTGTACTACGTACACTATCGTCTTGCTCTGCGAGATGAAATGATGAAACTTCTTCAGTGCCCTCATTACCGCATGCACTTGACTTTCAATAAAATTGTGCTTTTCCTCATGCGGGAGAATGACTTGACTGAGGAATGCTATGGGTCGTTCATCCCCATCATCATTTTTTTGGGTCAGCACAACCGCATAGCTTTCTGGCTCCCCGACCGCATATAGAATGAAGTCTTTGGAATAATCGAGGTTTACCAGGATGGGAGCCTGGGCGATCCGGTGCTTGATCTCCTTGAATGCCTACCTTCTCTCTTCTATCCATAGGAACTCCACATCCTTTTTGAGGAGCTCAGTCATAGGCTTCACTACCTGGGCGAAGTCAAAAATAAACTTCCTGACAAAATTTATCTGTCCGAAGAAGGATTGGAGGCCCTTCTTGTTTGTCGATAGAGGTAGCTTGAGCAGGGCTTCGGCCCTAGTGGGATCAATAGCTAGACCTTTCTCTGATATGAGATGACCAAGGAGTTTACCTTCTTTGACCGTGAAAATTGATTTTTTTGGGTTTATTGATATTCCGAACTCCCGACACTTCTCAAAAACCTGCCGCAAATGTAAACCGTGCTCCTCCCTCCTGTGGGAGAAAATAGTCATATCATCTAAGTATATTACAATGACACGGTTAAGCAACTCACCAAAGGCTAAGTCCATTGCTCTCTGGAAGGTCGCTCCGGCATTGGAGAGGCCGAACGACATGCGTTGATACGCGAAGGTGCCCCACTTGGTGGTGAAAGCAGTCTTATACTGGTCCTGATCCTTGACCCAAATTTGGTTATACCCTGAGAAACCATCCAGAAGGGAAAACCTCTGGGTGCCTACCACTACATGAAGAATCTGATCAATTTGTGGCAGTGGGTAGTGATCTTTCAGGGATGCCTGATTGAGATTGCGGAAGTCGACGCAGAGGCGAATATCTCCATTCTTTTTTCAAACCGGGACTAGGTTCGCTACCCAGGATGAATGCTTGATAGGGTAGATTATCTTTACCTCCAGCATTTTTTCAGAAGCTCGACCTTCATTAGTATTTCAATCTTTGGATTCACAGGCCTTTGCTTCTGTCGGGTGGGCTTGACTCCCTCCTGGAGTTCAATCGTATGCTGAATGACATTTCTATCATACTCCTTTAGGTCATGGTAGCTCCAAGCGACGATGTCTGGATACTCTCTACAGAGGGTCCTGATCTGCTCGATTTCTTGTGGTGTGCAATCAGTCCCTACCTTGATCATTTTCCCAGACTCTAGCTCTAGCTCTTGGTATTCTCTTGCATCCACTTTGATCTTGTGGGGAAGAGCCCTGTCATCCTGGTCAAATAGACTTTCAAGGGTGATCAAACCCTTGGGGAGGTGGTTGTTCTTCAGCTGGATAAGGCCCTCATATTCTTCATCATTGAGAGCTCTATCTTCGATGCTTCCAGCTTCATCTATCAAAAAATTGATGATCTGCTCATCATTATCAAAGACCTGCCAGTGAATATTTTTATCTGGCACGGAGGGCCGGTAGATAACCCTCACTATTTTTGGCCTTTGCATCAGATTCTCGGTTGGGGAGCATCTTGC
Source organism: Wollemia nobilis (assembly GCA_028583015.1). Lineage (NCBI taxonomy): Eukaryota > Viridiplantae > Streptophyta > Pinopsida > Araucariales > Araucariaceae > Wollemia > Wollemia nobilis. The sequence goes on along the minus strand of JAQPPZ010016917.1, from coordinate 4,602,635 downwards.
TCCGATGGATGCCAAAACGTCAGCATGTTTATTCCACTCTCATAAAATAAATTGAATGTTAAGAGCCGAGAAGGACTCGAGCAGATCCCATACCTTATTACGGTATGCCTTGAGGTAGTGTTGTTTGGCAACACATTTATTTGAGACTTGATTACAGATCAATTCGGAGTCCCCAAATATCAGTAACTGTTTTATTCCTAGCCTATCCACCTTTCGTAACCCCAAACACAGGGCTTCATACTCGATGACATTATTAGTACAGCTCCAAGCGAGCCTGTACGAGTATGTTTTTTGAATTCTGGATGGAGAGATGAGGACAACTCCAGCTCCAATGCCATTCTTGCATCGGGCACCATCAAAAAAGAGCTTCCATAACTGGTCATCCATCGGGTCAGTGTCACTCGGTACTTTAGCCTTTTCAGGCTTGGTAATCGAGTAACACCCGATGTCTGATTCTATCATAGCATTAAAATCATGCATAGAGAACTCATCCTCTATGCGCAGCTCATCAAGAGCCTCCTCCATCAACTCCACTTCCTCTTCCACTTCTTCCACTCCATCAATGATATTGATTGAGTCCAGGGGTTTCTCCACATCCTGGATCCTTTCAATGAGAAAGGTAGAGGGTTTCTCATTAAAAATTTTTACCCTCTTCCCCTTGAAGGGGACCTCCAAGTGTGAATAGTCAAGAGACAGATAGCCTCCAAGCTTGGCAGTGAATTCCCTTGATAAGCACATGCTGAAATAGGGCTCCAAGTCAACTACCACAACTTCTTGGATTACTGTGATCTACGACATCTTGTGCAGCATGATCGGGATGTCCTTGATGACCCCCACTATCCTAACCAGAGTCCCATCCAGTTGGAGCACTCCAGGACTACTCTGGGTGTACTCCATGCCCATGAATTCGCATACAACTTTGGGCATTACAGTGGTGGCAGCGCTAGAATCAACCATGCAATTATGCACTACCCATCCTTCCATCTTGAGGGATAAGTAAAATGATGGTGACCTATTCTTACCGATAGCGAAGGTGGACAGTGGTTGTACCAAGATGGTCTGGGTCGGCCTCCCCTTGCCCTTAACGGACTTGAGGGATTCTTGCAATAGGTCCACTTGACCAGGCAATTGGAGCGCATCGAAGAGGCTTACCTTAGCTAAAGTTTTCCTTAATTCTTCGATGACATTGTATGATCCTACTCCAGACTGACCTCCCTCTTTAGCGGTCTCATACTAGGTGCGGTACTATTGCGTTGCTTCCACCCTCTGACGCTTGGTGATCGAGGGGTACCACAACTTTTCCCTCGCCTGATCTCTTGCTTCCGCTAGGGGCTGAGAGGTCGAAGCTTGCGGCTGAGGGGTGCTCGCTCTTGCCCTTGGGGGTAGATAGTCTCTTAACCGAGCATTGTCTATAGGTGTCGGTATCTAAATTGGTTCTCTTTCTGGTGGCATGGCTGCCTTTTCTCTTGGCAGCTTAGGATCAGCAGGTACCTTGAGTGGTTCCATCTAAACCGGGTCAACCTCAATTGGCTTCTTGCCTGTCCGCATCAGAATGGAGACCTGTTCGATAGGGGGGATCATACAATTTCTATCAGTTTCCCTTATCATGTTTACCTGTCCGCCAGATGCATCATCTGCAAGCGTCTGCACATAGTTCAAGTGAACCATGCAAGTTTCTTCACCATGAGGGTCATTGCAGGTGGAGCACCAGTAGGTCCTGTCGGATGAACTAGCCCCATCACATTCCCCCATGGCGGAATTTCTGTCATGAGGCCTTTCGGTGGAGGCAGCTTGCTCTCTTGTGATTGGAGGCTGGGGCCTTCTTGGCGGATAGTTTTGATCCCTGAACTGGCTTTTCTTCATGATAGCCATATCGTTTGCCATAGTTTTCATGAACCCATACACATCCCACAACTCCTTGGCCTGATCTGCATTTAGAGATGTCGTGGCTATGGGCGCGGGTAATGGTAATGGTGCCAATGGTGCTGGTAATGTTGGGTACTGAGGAGGAGCTAAAAGTTGAGGAACTACGGGGTTTGGATATTGAGGGGCTGGTACCTAAAATTGAGGAGTGGGTACCACCTAATTTTGTGGGTTAGGAGCCCACAGCTGATTGGGGTACATTTGAGGTGTAGAGGAAGCGGATGCACTTGGGTACATATTCTATGGGAAATCTGGATAAATCGGTGTGGTTGCCTTTGGGGGCAACTTCCCGATAGCTACCAGGTCGGCTTCCGCCTTTTGCGCCTGTTGGTACAATTCCAGAAATGTGTTAATATTAGCATACCGGATATTCATGCTAATATCAGAGTGGAACACTCTTAGGAAATAGAACGTCGCCTGCTCAGATGTGGGCTGAAGGCCGGGAGTGACTCTCTGCCAGGTTCGAGCGAACCTAACATTGAAGTCAGCTATCTCCTCCTGTGGATGCCTCTGGATAGAGGTGAACTGGTGTAGGAGAGAGAAGGGGTCTGCTTGCTCGTTGAAGCCCCTTATGAGCTGACTGGCCAGGTGGTCCCATGAAGTGATGGTGCCAGTCGGGAGCGATCGGTACCAGTAGAGGAGCTTACCTCTAAGTGAAAGCACTAGCAACTTCACCATGACATCTTCTTTGGTAATTTGGTGGATAGTTGCCAGTCCTACGACGTCTTGAATGTGCTCATGCATCATCTTTCCCGTGTCATCGTAAGTGGGTAAAGCTTTCAGGGTGGTAGGCGGTACAGTGTGTTGAGCTTGTAGGGCAAGAGGTCCGATGTGATTCCAGGCCAAAAATAGCTTGGGTAGATTTGGTTGCACCATATGGGGTGGCGGATTTGCTTGGGGTGGTGGCTGCAATGGTTGAACTAGAACAATGGGAATACTCGGAGCACCCGAATCGATGTTAGGTGGAACTGAAGTGTTCTGGTGATCTAGAGAATTCGGAGGAACTGGGGGTAAGCTAGTAGTTGTGCTATCGGGAGTTGGATTCCATGTAGCAATAGTAGCTTCCTACGAAGAAGTCCCATCCAATGGGATATTTGGCCTGACCACTCTGGGGTGCTCTCCCAGAAGGTCGATGTCAAGCTCGAGGAACTCAACTTCTTCTTTTGTATTTCTAATCTGCCACCTCGTTCGCATGAAGGCATGATATTTTAAGCTGGTCTACGAGGTTCGGAGGTGTCTGAGTTCGTATGAGTCGCCAGATGTTCAGATGTGTCAGTAATAAGATGAACATCAACTTCTTAGTATTGCTTTTGTAGTGGAACGTTTGCGTCCCATCGGGCGTGCCAAAAACTGTTGGTCAGAGATCTACCTTAGGTAAGGGTTTGTCTAGTTATGCGCCCTAGACCCGACCAACATTGAAAGGCCGAGAGGAAGAAATGCCTCCCGTGCCAATCTCCAGAGATGGGTTGGTTCCCTTGCTATTCTATCTGGGGGGTTGAGATAAGAGAACTGGAAAGAAATGTAAATGACTGAAAGAAATGGGAAATATGGCCACAAGCCGGATAGAACAGGGGTGATGGGCTAACAACACGATAACTTAACTGTACGTCGAATCAAATAGCCATTTAATACAAATGCTAACAGAAATTAAAACTGAACATCTAACATGCATAATCTCCAAGACTACTCCAGAGGTTCACGTTTTATCATAAGCTAAATCCAGATATTAGAATTCAAGCCTACAGACAAACCAGAGAACTTAATAGAAGATAAGCAATAGAAGACATACACACAATCAGAAGTCCAGAGTTAGAGCCAGACACTATTCGTATTTATAGCAGAATTCGAGTTACAACAAGCTTCTAGCAAACACCCATCCATTTTACAATAAAAGAGCAGGCTTATATAGCAAATTCTGTCGCTTGAACATTAAATGCACACCAATCAAACTATGGCGGTGGCAGCCAAGATAAGGATTACAAGAGAGTACAATCATGAAATAGTTATTAGGCATGGCTAGGACTGATGACTCCTTGAAAATGTAGTTGAGCTCCTTCAATGCCCTAACAGGCTTGGCTTGTTGGCGTTGCCTCCTCACTCACGGGGACCGCTTCCATGGAAGATAGACTTGAAATCCCGGAACGTCTAGTCTGGAAGCTTCTCGGAATGGCTGCGCTTGGGTGGATAAGGATGCACCTTAACTTTGTTGATGTGGAGCGTAGCTAGGAGAGACCAGTTCCAGAGTTTATAGGCCTAGAGGTAGAGCACAACTAGATAGTGCGCTATATCTTGATGTACCTGATGGAGTGTGCTAGAGCCTGATGCACCTAATAGAGTGTGCCAAATCCTGATACACTTTATGGAGTGTGTCAAAGCTTAGTACACCTAATGGAGTGTGCCTGAGTCTGATACACCTAAGGGAGTGCGCAAGAGCCCGATGCACCTGAGGGAGTGCACCAGAGCCCGACCACTTGATGGAGTGCACCAGAGCTCGATGCACCTGAGGGAGTGTGCCAGAGCCCAACACACCTAATGGAGTGCGCTAGAGCCTGGCTTACACAGTCATTTTTCTAGGCTGATGTCAAGCACTATGCTTTTCACCATTTTAACCTGTGGTGTGCCCTGTTGGCAATGCACTCCTTCTCCCATGGGCCAAACTACATCAGGGGACTTGTCACAAAATACCATCACCATTGAAAGGAGGATTTTATTGCATGGTCAGTAGACAGAAACAACTGCACACTATTTTAGGTTCTATAGCAAGGGTTTGGCAAAAAAACTTAAACACATTGGAAAGAAGAGAACATAGCTTCTGAGGAGCAAAAATTATTGGAAAACATAATGTACATCATGTTGCAGATATGACAATAGGTGGATATTGATCATTATCTCTTTGTTGATCCTACAGTTGTGGTGGATCTTCCTTGCCTATTTAAGCAAGGCTTCTTCATTGTATTTAAACTTCATTCTGATATATGATATTGCAGTTCTTGTTTAGCTTCCATTTTCTTGTTACTATTATTTCTAATCTCTTATTTTTTGGTTAATGTGGTGTATCTTTAACGCCTTGATCCTTGAGGCTTGTAGTTAAATGTTTACATATTGTCATCATTCCTTTAAATAGCTACAACAAAATATCAATGAAGTTCCAATGCTAGAACAATTACAGGCTAAGGATGCTATGAACCAAGCTTTGTAGAAGGTGTAAGACTTATAGCAGGACTTGCCTTTGGCCAAACAACAAATCCAAGCCTCTCAAATATCCATAGATGTCTGTCGAAGAATCAAAAGCTAATTTTGGGCTCAGATTTTTGAAGTTGTTAAAACATGATCTTCAACCTTAGAATTTATCAAATTTTGTTGGTAAATTACTTAAGTGCAAGATGACTTCAAGACCATGGAGAATAATATCGTCAAAAATGGCTCAGAAGCACATGCCATCATGGATGCACTAAATAAATCCTTTGGCTAGCAAATTTCTTTGGTTAAAGATAGGAAAACCACATACTCTATGGTAGCAGAGGTCATTGAGTGTATGCAACTAATGAAATAAGGATATGAGTCCCTCAATGCACTCATTACCACATACTAGATGACAATAAATATCATTGAGTGTATGCAACCAATGAAACAAGGATATGAGGTCATAAATGCACTCATTTGACTTCCATATATATGGGGGGAACTGGATGGCCATCCTTACTCTATGAATGAGCTTAAATGAACTTTTTATATAATGGCAGAAGATCGGACTAAATATTTTGATTGGTTAGTCAATTTTGATGAAGATAATTTTTTTTAGTTTTTCAAATAAGTTGGATACACTGCATATCAAGGTGATAGAATTGGGTAAGCAATACAAAAATGACTTAGCTTCAATGCTTTGTAGTTTTATCAAGCAATTCTTTGTTGGATGTCCCTCCCTCTTACAATATCTATAAGTGGTCTTTGTTTCCTTTAAAGAATTAGCCTGGCCCTTGAGCCCCTAGGTCTTAGCATCCTATTTGAATTTCTTTACATGAGCCTATATTTATGGACTCCCACAACAATTATGCATTGCCACTTGAAAATAAACTAGCAAGGAAAAATGTTGATCAATAGTAAGAGTCTTTTGAGATTCCAAGAACATAAGAATCATATGAGCCATTAGGTTCAACATCTAAAAGGAAGAGGAGATATTAGCAAGGATATTTTTACATATTTTACATCATATTTTTTTCCTTTAGAAGATGTAATATCTTCCCTCAAAGCCTTGAATGTCGCAATAGATTCCTCAATGTTTTCAAACTCAACTATTTTAATAGAGGAAAGCTTCAGTTCTAGGTGACTTACTTCAGTAGTATTGACTTTCCCAAAAAGCTCATATCGTTTTGACCATACCTTTGTAGGGTCAATCTCTTATTTGATGTGGAAAAGCAACTTTGGCTCAATTATCAAGAAAAAAGACCAAATACCACTTCTTTTCTTTGATGGCAAGTTTTAACATCAAGAATAGTTGTTTTATCCTCTTGAAAGATGCACCATAAGTTCTTACTTTGTAGCAAACCAATCACGTAAGTTGACCAAACATTATAGTTCCACCCATTAAGGTAACTAGGGCTTTATGGTCCATCTTACACAATCTAACCCCTAACACCATAGCAAGTCCATGAACCGATGCCACTTATGCATAGAGCTTGAAAAATTATACAATTTGAAAAAATGGGCTCAGAACACTTCCATATGCAAAATATATGATCTCTAAAAGTTTTTCCTTAATGGACTCCCAAAACATTAGGGTTGCAAGAGCCAATCTCAACCTACCACTTAGCGAATTTTGATTTGCTACTATGTTCCAATCACTTTTTGCTACTTCAACTCCTCTACTTTGCCTAGTTGACATTTACACGTCCCTAATTGGTCCAAGGTATATGTATATGAAAAATTGGTATGCGTGACCTAAAATTTTGCCACGTCAACCACCAAGGAGGCCTCCATGTTTACAACTATTTGAGCAGATGTCAAAATTGCATTTTGAACCTGCATCACCTTTGGGCTAAGTGTCTTATGCTAGCCAATGTGCCAAATATGCCACCATGGCGTTGTAGTTGGACATGTGTAAACAAGTAAATGCCTTGGCTAAAGCATGATACACAAGCTCAAAAAATAATTGCTTCAATTTGAACTATGCATGTTGACACAACAAGTGGCTTCTAATGCATGGGATAATTGACTACATTATCTACTTGGTGCCAAATATAGAGAGGGCCTTGTAAAGTACTCCATATGCACTATCCATTGACTTACATCCTCATAAACAAAAATATGGCATGCATGATTCGAACTTGGAACCACTCCTAGCATGCAACATATTTTCATTCAATTAGATGGTAGACCACTCCATCACTTCACGACATTTGTTCCCTAAAAATTACTTGGTCTAAAAGCAACAAAAAAACGTGTAGGCTCGAACTTGTGATCTCCTATTTGCAACACCATATCTCCTTTGATAGTCACCTTGTTGTCTTGCTAATAGTGACAAAATGATGTTTGGATTTTGTGAAGATGGATGTAACGCCTTTAGAAGAAGCATGCACAACCATGTGAGGAGCATGTGCGAGGACAAGAAAGCTAAATTCAAATTAAAAAAATTGCCCTTTTTCTTTCTTCAACAATTTGAGAGATGAATTAGGAACCAAATTCAAAGTAGCAATCCTCAAGCAAAAAACATGGAAATAAATCTCCTCTTTGCTCCTTATGCTGGAAAAGCTTATGAAGTTGGGAAGAGTAATTCGTCCTAAGAATCAGAGGCTCCAAATATCACTTTTGCATGACCAAGTGAGGTAGCTCCATACCTGCTCTAATACCATGTAAAATTCGCAATGTTTTCCAAAAACAAACAAAACCCAACCATGCACTCAAATCCTATACAAAGAACAAAAAGAACAAAAAAGAGAATGATTTTGTGGTCACTAATATGCACCATAAATAATCACTATATCCATAGATGATATTATACAACACTTTGATAAAGAATTGAGTGTGGGGGGAGGGCGTATTTATAGCAATACCAAAACCCCAATTACATTGCATAATGAAATGCCCTTAAGCCTATCCAAAAACATCACACAATGTTGACTTTGGCCATGAATCAAATTACAATTTCAACATAGTATTGTCTTACTTAGAAGCAAATTGTTGATGTGCTCACTAAATCACTTGGATCTAATAATTTCATCATAATTAGAGAAAAACTTTGTGTTATTCCCAATTTGATTAGTATGCATGTTTTATAAGTTATATATGACTTTTATTAGGGCCACTCCCATCAAAATAACAAAACATTATATTGCTCTCAATATATTGATGTCATGTTAATTAGACCATATCCAACTTGCTTTTTTATTAAATATATTATTTATATTCCTTATATTATTATGTTTTCCCAATCAACTCTTTAATATTATTTATTATTATGCATGTTTTTTAATACCATAAGTATATGCAATTACAATATAATAAATTATATTTTTGCTTCTACATGTATTCTTCTCTCATTAATATCATTTATAAATCTTATGATGTATGTTTTTGTACTTGTTCATTAAATTACAATGTAAAAACAAAACCAAAAAAAGTACTTTACTTTTACATATACAAATTTTAATAAGTTGTTTCAAACAAAAAGGATAAAAGATACATCAAATGACATTAGCTCAACTAGTTAAATTTCTCGGCTTTCAAGGAGGAAACTTAGGTTCAAATCTTGCCAAACGATACATGCATAATAGCCAAGTTATTGTAATATCACTATGTGGTCATAATGTAATAAGCGTGGTCCTCTTTCAATCCCATATAACAAATTAAAAATAAAAATAAAAATAAAAAATACAACACAAATTTGAATGTTGGTTCTTAATAAAGCATTGTTCATATTAAATCCTTATTAAGGATATATTACGAACAAATTGATTCTTTAAGAAAAGCATGGTTCATGTTAAGTCATTAGAAATATATAAAAAATAGGTTGGTTCTTTAGTAAAGCAAAGTTTATTTAATTATTTTTCATTTATAAATGTCATGAATTTTTTTATAAGAAACTCATTTATGTTATGTGCCTAGCAAGCAAACCAAATTTACATGAATTATATAATAAAATGGATCTTTGAAAGCCTTATAGACCAGACTTTTCACTTCTATCACTAAAGAATTCCAATAACCAAATTTGGACAACAATTTTTAGCAGTTAAATGTGCAAAACATGGTCTAATTCCACCCAAAATATTCTTGGTATTTTATGACCATGGACAGTGCAAAATCTGCATCAACTTATAAAGAAATTACTACATAGAATTTGGGCCCAGATGGCAGATGCAAACATAGGCACAAGATAATAGAATGAATCCAAACAAAAAGACTGCACAAAATGATAAAGGCAAGAGCAAAGTACAATTAAGAGTTGCTCTGCTCCTCATACCAAAGTACTGGGTTACTTGTAAGCCCTTCTCTAACATTTATTGTTCGTTGAGTGTTTTCCATTTCCTTCAAGTATTTCTCCTTTCATGTTCGCGATTCTTCCACCTCCTTCTCCAGCTCTTCACTCTACAGTTGTACAGGATTCCTGAAAAATAGTTCAATACCATGACTCCATAGTATTAAAAAACAAGGCTTTCACAAATACCCCATCGATATACCTAGGCAGTTATGTAAAAATCTTCTACCACTGAAATCTGAAAGCATGCACCATGTCATTGTGCAAGACTCTTTAGATCTTGCGTTACTTTGCATCACCAATAATCTCCACAAGAACATTCTCCATGTTTGAAATGATGGAATCGGTTTGCATCCCTCACAACAATGTCCCTTGCAACAATCTTGGAGATAAACTTGGTTGCAGTATGGCAGTCACCACATACTCGAAGGTTCTTCACAACTCTAATAATGGTTCCAGGGGGAGTCTTTAACAACCCGAATGCAATTGCCAACTTTTTGCTATGCTGGCAGAGAAGCAATTCTTTATCCTCAGCCTCCACATCATGCAACACAGGTATTGTATTTGGAATATACCCCGCTGCCTTCATCTCACTCGACAATTCCTCCAATTTTCCATAGATCTCCTGTGTTTGTGGGTGTGATCTGTCTCCTACACAAAAAACATGTACCCTTTTGTGAACTTCAATCCAACTACATCCAGGTGTCTTCTTAATTCCTCTATCTTTCATCAATGTCCTTACTCTTTGAACATCATCCCAGCTGCCCACTTCGGCATAAATATTTGAAAGAAGAACATAAGATGCAGCATGTTTAGGCTCCAACACAAAAAGGATTGTTGCCACAAATTCCCCTATTCCTATATTCTTATGTGATCTACAAGCACCAAGCAGACACATCCACACAACCAATTCAGGTTTTATGGGCATTTTGGCAATGAAGTTCAAAGCTTCCTCAAGATAGCCTGCACGGCCAAGAAGGTCAACAATGCATACATAATGATTCATCCCAGGAATAATGCAATAAGAGTCACTCATGCTATTAAAGTATTTACAGCCCTCATCCACTAGACCTGCATGGCTGCATGCAAATAGAACACATACAAAGGTTATGTTGTCAGGGTTGGTTCCCAAGTGCTTCATCAGATCAAAGAGTTTAAGGGCATCCTTGCTGTAGCCATGAATTGCATATCCTGCAATCATTGCATTCCATGAAACTGTGTCTGCATCATGCATCTTGTCAAACAATTCCCGGGCCTTGTCTATTCTTCCACATTTTGCATACATGTCTATCAGGGCACTCAGAACCACAACATCTGTTGAAAATTTGCTTTCCATTACTTTTTTATGAATGTCCATACCCTCTTCTAGAGCTCCCATGGTGGCACATGCTGGGAGAATGCTGGCAAAGGTTACTGAGTCTGGCTTTACACCTGACAATTGCATTTGCTTAAAAGTCTCCAGGGCCTTTTCAGAAAACCCATTTTGTGCATATCCTGCAATCATTGCAGTCCATGAGACTGCATTTCGATGAGGCATTTTGTCAAACAATTCGCGTGCCTTTTCAACGTGTCCATTTTGTGCATATCCTGCAATCATTGCAGTCCATGAAACTGTGTCTGCATCATGCATTTTGTCAAACAATTCCTGTGCCTTGTCTATTCTTCCACATTTTCCATACATGTCTATCAAGGCATTCACAACCACAACATCTGCTGAAAATCTGTTTTCAATTACTTTTTGATGAATGTCCATACCCTCTTCTAGAGCTCCCATGTTGGCACATGCTGGAAGAATGCTGGCAAAGGTTACAGAGTCTGGCTTTACACCTGACAATTGCATTTGCTTAAAAGTCTCCAGGGCCTTTTCAGAAAACCCATTTTGTGCATATCCTGCAATCATTGCAGTCCATGAGACAGTACTTCGTTGAGGCATTTTGTCAAACAATTCGCGGGCCTTTTCAACGTGTCCGTTTTGTGCATATCCTGAAATCATTGCATTCCATGAGACTGCATTTCGATGAGGCATTTTGTCAAACAATTCGCGGGCCTTTTCAACATGTCCATTTTGTGCATATCCTGCAATCATTGCATTCCATGAAACTGTGTCTGCATCATGCATTTTGTCAAACAATTCCCGTGCCTTGTCTATTCTTCCACATTTTGCATACATGTCTATCAGGGCACTCACAACCACAACATCTGCTGAAAATCTGCTTTCAATTACTTTTTGATGAATGTCCATACCCTCTTCTAGAGCTCCCATGTTGGCACATGCTGGAAGAATGCTGGCAAAAGTTGCTGAGTCTGGCTTTACACCTGACAATTGCATTTGCTTAAAAGTCTCCAGGGCCTTTTCAGAAAACCCATTTTGTGCATATCCTGCAATCATTGCATTCCATGAGACAGTACTTCGTTGAGGCATTTTGTCAAACAATTCGCGAGCCTTTTCAACGTGTCCGTTTTGTGCATATCCTGCAATCATTGCAGTCCATGAAACTGTGTCTGCATCATGCATTTTGTCAAACAATTCCTGTGCCTTGTCTATTCTTCCACATTTTCCATACATGTCTATCAAGGCATTCACAACCACAACATCTGCTGAAAATCTGTTTTCAATTACTTTTTGATGAACGTTTATACCCTCTTCTAGAGCTCCCATGTTGGCACATGCTGGAAGAATGCTGGCAAAGGTTACAGAGTCTGGCTTTACTCCTGACAATTGCATTTGCTTAAAAGTCTCCAGGGCCTTTTCAGAAAACCCATTTTGTGCATATCCTGCAATCATTGCATTCCATGAGACAGTACTTCGTTGAGGCATTTTGTCAAACAATTCGCGTGCCTTCTCTACGCTTCCACATTTTGCATACATGTCTACCAGGGCATTCACAACTACATCATCTGACAGAAATCCGCTTTTAAAGAGTCTTTGATGGATGTATAAACCCTGTTGCGAATCTCCCAGTTTGGCGCATGCTTTGAGGACGCTGGGAAAGGTGAATTGATCTGGTTGGACTGCTGCTGCTGCTGTTTGTTGCATTTGGTGAAACAGTGTCAGTGCCTGTCGAGGAAAGCCATGTCTTTGGTAAGCTGAAATTATCATATTCCATGAGAAGACGTCTCGTTCAGTCATGCAGTCGAAAACTTTGCGAGCGTCTGACAAACTTTCGCAGTTGGCATACATGTGGATAAGTCTGTCTTGTAGAAATTTGTGCTTGGAGGGGTCAAATTTATGTCCGATGCGGTTGATGAGTGAGTGAAGGAGCTTGCCCTCTGAAAGGGCATTGTTGGCGATGCAGGTCTGCAGGAGTTGAAGACATGTTGAAGAGTGTAAAGAGTTGTGTGTATTTGTATTTGTAGTAAGCAAAATGTGTATTGCGTCCTTCAACCGCCCCTCCCGACAGAGTTGTGTGAGAGTGATATTCATATCGATATGGAGATTGTGATTTTGGTGGGCAATGGATGAGATTGTATGATTGGAAAAACGTGAGCAACAAAAGACCATCGCCTTCAAAAGCGAAGGAGGTGGTCTTATGGCCATTTATTTCTACCCCTGTTAATATCTGTGATTTCAGATTTCGATTGCAAGAGTGAATGTGATGTGAAGGAGGATTTCTTTCAAGTTAAATTCCATTGCGAAAGAAGTAAAGTGAGGGATGCCAAGCCCTTCGGTGCGCAATTTATTTACTTTATCTTACAACAGAGCGCTTTGCATACCTATGATGGTTTTGGCTGAAGCAGGTGAGAGACCCGGGTCCTCTTCAAAATTTTACCGTCAAATAGAAATAGAGTCTCAAGAAATATATTGATTGGTGTCAAATACAAAGTTAAAGTTAGTAATGAAGGTTGAAATTAATGAAGTTATATCTAAGAATTAAATATGGAGGTTTTTTTTTTTTTTTTTGTTTGGTATTGATTTGCTTTTTTTATCTGGTTATTCTGAGAAATTTTATAACGGATGTATAAAGTTGAGCAGTCTCCTCTCGACCATGACCTCTCGTAAAGCCGAGAGTTATACTTATCAATAGGCAATTTAACACAAAGTCACCACACAGCCACCCCCTCACAGACTTGCCCTAGTCACGGTTTGAACCTTGGACCTCCTGAAGAAGATTTTTGTGTTGATTTAAAAGATCAGTTATGTCTAAATGAAATAAGTAAATATTTTTTAAGGGTTAGAGTAGGTTAGTATCAATTTAAAGAATTAAAGGATTTTTTTTATTCAATTTTTTTTGTAAGGGAGTAATATATTGATAATAAAGATTGCACATAACAAATAGTTTATCTAACAAGTAAATTGGAGGTTACAATATTACTATCCAAAAGGTGGGATAGGTAACAAAGCAAAATCAAACTTCCAAAAATGCATCAGAGTACAAAGGTATTGAAAATCCAAATAAAAAAGCACCAAAAATTCAAATACAAAAGGTATTGAAAATACAAAGGGCAACATAATCATTAAGACCAAAAAGACAAAAGCTCTGAAATCACCTAATGTTTCAGGATTATCTAGAGGTCTTGGGATCTCCAAAGGTGTCAAAATATTTAAAGGCTCTAGAATCTCCATCAGCTTTGTTGTTTTCCCTATCTCATCTGCCATTATATCTTTGTTGAATCCTTTTCCTCGTAATTCTTAGATTGGAATGGTCTCTTCTTATAGCACTGTTGGCAAGTGCATTTGCTATCTTGTTAATTTCTCAAAGAATGTGGAAATATTGCACATGTATGAATTTTTGAATTAGTTCTTTTATTATGCCCAATATGATGTGGAGTTGTATTGAACTGGTCTTTTTTCTCCTTAGATAGAGCATTTATAATAAGGGTAGAGTCCTCATATATGGGCAAATGTCTGATCCATTGTTCTATTGCCAACTTCAATCCAATATTGTATCCCATTGCCTTCACCACAGGTCCACATTGTTGGAAGCAAATCGTAGGTTGATATAATATTTCACTGCAAGTGTCCCATCTTCTTTCATGATCACCCCTCCTACAGTTGCTATGCTTGGATTTGACTTAGACACCCCATCAAAGAACAAAGCAGGATAATGTATCTTTGGTGGTGTTATTACTAATACATTCATGCTAGTTGAGATGAAATCTTGAAGTTCTAACTTGTTGATCAGATTTAATTCTTGCACATTCAAGCTTTGTTGATTTTGCTTATGTTTGAAGGTGGCTTTCAAATCAGTCACTAGGTCTTTGATTATTCTTTTAGTGGGAATACTATTTTTTCTTTACCTTCAAAGATCATTATGTTCCTATCCTTCCAAATATTCCAAACAACAAACAAGGGAATGGATTTCCAAGGAGATTTGATTAATGGATTTCCCTTTAGTCCCTAATTATATTTTGATTAGCAATTGATTACATAGTCTTCCATGTCTAGAGTTCTTGACAAGGGAGATCCAAAACAATGGGTTATCTTTAACCAAATGGGAGTGGTTGAGTTACACTCAAAGAATAAGTGGGACATAGTGTCATTGTGCTTCATACATATAGAACACACATGGGATCCTAGGGGGGACAACGCAACGGTTTGAGGTTTGACACTTCTTTGGGAGGTCAAAGTTTCAAACCACGACATGTGTGTGGTTGTATGTTAATCCTCTATTGACACGTTTAGCTCTTGGTATTATGAGGTGTCATGGATGGGATGGAAAATCTCAGCCCTAAGCGTTGATCGTAGGGATTTCTCACACCTACCAAACAAAAAATTGTAGAACACACTTGAGGACCAACAATATTCCTTTTTTGCAAGTTGTCACCTATGAGAATCTTGTTTTACAAAACTAACCAAGAAAATACTTGAATCCTAGGTGGAAAATTTAGATTCCAAATTGCTGCTAATATTTTATTGGGAACTCCATCTAGTTGCATATATGTATCCATTTGATTGCATATTCACCTAATTCATTGATATCTCCTTGAATAAGTTGATCCAAATTCTATTGTCAACAATTTCATGTTGTGTTTTTTCTTGAAATGATCCCATTCTATTGTTAGGGGTGATGGTAGTGGGGGATCTCTCCATTCCACTGTGTTGTTGTGCCAATACAAAATTTCATTAAGCTTTGAGATCTGCAAATGTTGTAGCTCTTCTTTGAGAGTTGAACTACAACTACTTAGCAAAGGAGGTTTGCCAAGTATTGGATCATTCCATAAGTCAATTTAAGATCCATCTTCTGGAATCCAAGAGATATTATTTAGGATCAATTGTTTGGATTTCATAATATGTTTCCATATTAGAGAGGCTCTAGACCTTGTGTTCAGATTTCTCATTAGGTGTATTCCTATTGTTGAGTCTACATATTTAGCTTTCAAAATATTTTTCATACAAACTCTAGAGGCTGATTTTGCTCCTAGTGCCTTGCTCATGATTTTTGCTCGTATTATTCCTAGTCCCCCTTGATCCATTCCTATAGCAATTGAATCCTAATTGACTAAATGAATTTTTTATTTTTTTTTACCTCCTTGCCAAAGAAATTTTTTTACCAAACCATCAAATCCTCATACAACATTTTTTGGAGTATGGTAAACTAGAAACTAATATGTTGGAAGCACAAACAAGACTTATCTGATTAAAATTCTTCTTGCTAAACTCCACCATCCATTATTATATGCTTGTATTTACTTTTGTAGCTTCTCAATATTTTGCATTCAACTATTTTTTGGTTTGAGGTGGAAGCCCATTAAAATCCCTAAGTATCTAAAATACTAAACCAGCCCTTTCCTAAATCCAAGTATTTAGGTAAAACCTCTATTTTTGTTGGCATTGTATTAGTTGTATAAATTAATTTTATTGCAATTAATCAATAACACCTGAAGCTGCTTCAAAGTAATTTAGATAGCTCTTGTTTTTTTTAATATTATACTTGGTTACTTCTCCCATAAATAAAGTGTCATCAACAAATTGGGTATGCATAATAGGTCTAACATCTCGAGTAGTTTTGATTCCTTGTAACTCCCTTGCACTTCGCATGTTGCTAAGAGCTCTTTTTAGTTTTTTGCTAGTAATATATAGATGTATGGGGATAATTGTCAACCTTGAAATTTTTTTCTAGAAGCTATAAATAAAGTAGAAGGTTCTTCATTGATCGAATGGGAGATCCAAGGAGCTTTGATAAAGACTCCTATCTATTGTATTGATTGTGCCAAGAATCCAAACTTGTTTAAAATACTTTCCAAGAACTGTAGGTTGACTCTATCAAAAGCATTTTCCACATCCAATTTTATGGCAATATTTCTTTGATTTAATGTTGAGTGTCTCGTGCACCATAATAATATTGTCATAAATTTTCTTACTAGGATAAATCCTCTTTGTTCTTCTAAAATCAACTTACAAAACAAATTTTTGATCCGGTTAGAAATAATCTTTGTCATAATTGTATATGAGTAGTTACATAGAGTATTGAAGAATATTGTATTATTTTGTACATGCTAATTTACCCCCATGGCATCTTCATGGTATAAATGTAAATATGTAATATATTAGGGTTTGATTCTATAGTTTAGATGAGTGATTTATATTTTCCTTTTATGTAAGTGTCAATGTGCAGGATATGCACAAGTGTCATGTAAGAGTGCAATGTGTAAGATATGCACAAGTATCATGTAAGAGTGCAATGTGCAGGATATGCACAAGTGTCATGTAAGTAAGAGTGCAAGTGTGTATTGAGAGAATGTGCACAAGTATCATGTATGTAATTGTGCAAATATGTAATGTGAGAATGTGCACTAGTATCTTGTATTAGGTATGCATGTAAGAAGAGAGTGAAGGATAGTATACAAGTGGCAAGATGAGAAGCCAAATGTCAAGAATAGAAAAGGTTGCATCTCCTAGATATGTGAGGAATGCAATAGATAAGTATTGAAGAGTCATATTACTATGTCTATATTATGGAGATAAAGCTCCATACAATGTAAGGGAAAACAATTTGTAGCAATCACCACATAGCAAACATTGATAATAAAACTTGTATATAGATTTTGAATAATTTTATTGTAATTATTCTTCATGAATATACATGAAGGATTTTGGTCATTTACATTCATATTTGATATTATAAATGAATGCTATTTCATTATTATATTGACTTGGATATATATTGGAAGTATTACATTATTTGACCCCCTTGTAAATATTAGTTTGGTAGAACCTTGAAGGTTCTAGCTAATATTTAATAAATGAAAAAATAAAATAACATTAAAAAGAATCACTTTTAGGGTTTGAATCACTGTTGCATTGATAAGGGGGTCCCTCCAATGGTTTCAAAGATATGTATTATTATTCATTCATGGATATCTTCAAATGAGAGATTGTACAATGCTTTATACCTACCCTAACCCTAACCCTATGTCACTTCATCATGACGATTCATAATAATTAATATAATTAATTATTATGACTATGCTAAGCCTTAACCCTAATAATATAATATAATAATTAATTATTATATTATCAACTATACTAACCTTAGGATATTAAATATATTATATTATTATTAGTAATAATGAGGGTTAGGATATAGGATCCTAACATGCCACCCCTCCTAAAAATAACTTTGTCCTCAAAGTGGGAATGCAGGAATTGTTGCAAAAATCATCGCAAAAGTCATCGCAATAATTTGCTGGAAAAATATTGTTGTACATTTTGAGTAGATGAGTTGTCATTGATGTCAAGAGTGAGTGGTCATTGATGTTAAGCTCTCATCACCAGTCAGTGGCAGTTTCGATGGGCAACATCAATTTCAGGTTCTTCAATATGTGCAAAAGGATAGTCCACCTTCAGTTGATCAAGACCCGGTTCCAGGCAATCCGATGAGGTCCAAAGGGCAAAGAAGAGGCCCAAGAAAATAATATTATAATAGTTTATTATAATATTAAAAAGGAAATTTAAATTAATTATAAATTAATTAATATAATTTTATTATAAATTAATTTATTAATTAATTTAATTAACTTTCATGTTACTTAAGTTAATTTTAATTTAATTATAAATTAATTTTTATTAATTTAATAAACCCTAAAAAGGGTTATAAATCTAAGTTTATAAATCGAATTTTAAATTCAATTTAAGCGTTTACGTGTTATGGCAATAAGGCATCATGTATAAATAAAGGTAAAACCTTTGCTTTAGAACCTCCTATGCTTTATTCGAATGTCTATGTTCTAGATTGTTCGAAGAAAGGATGCATCAATTTTCATGTTGAAAAGTCTCCGATGGTAGAAGAACGAAGAAATAGGAGTAAGGCTCCTCTCACCCTACACAAGCACCGTATAACGCAGTTGGCGATGGAAGAAGGTGTTAAGACGTGTTGTTGGCAGGAAGGACGCATTTTGAATCCCATGAGGTTCGTATTT
This sequence comes from Wollemia nobilis, assembly GCA_028583015.1. Taxonomy (NCBI): domain Eukaryota; kingdom Viridiplantae; phylum Streptophyta; class Pinopsida; order Araucariales; family Araucariaceae; genus Wollemia; species Wollemia nobilis. The sequence goes on along the minus strand of JAQPPZ010016917.1, from coordinate 4,583,881 downwards.
TGCAAGGAAGGAAGGTATTCATTTTTGCGAACAGTGCCTAACACAGGGATCAAAGGGAGGTTAGTGCCTTCCCCTCCTTGTAGGAGCATCTAGCCCACGTGGTGGGCTAGCGCCTTGGTAAGGCGCTCGACGGAAAGGTCTCTTGTTTGAAACCCATCGAGGTCTTTTTGTGGTTGAGACAAAGGTATGCGTTGATGTTGTTATGTTGGTCGCTTAATTTAGGATGTGCTAAGGTTGAAGGAAAGTAAACATATTTTTATGTGCCTAAGGTTGAAAAATAAATGATTTGATGGTTTATAAGATTTAATTTTTGCTTAAATTTATACTAGTTATTAAGTGTTTTGAGGGAGATAAAAGGGTAGGTAATTATTATTTTTGAAGGGTTTTTTTTGAAAGATTGGTTTATTAAATTGGATATTATAAGGAGCAATTTGAGTGATTATTTTTATGTGTGATTTGATGATTGCTAATTTCAAGGAGTAATAAAGTGTATTTGGGATTGATTATTTTTGTGTTTGAGAAATATCTTGAAAGAGAGTTAGTGTAATATTTTGTCATCTAATCATTAAAACTGGCAAAGAAGAAAATTATGATTGAGACAGGTTTTCTAAGGGCACTTCTACATCAAACAAAAGGTATGGACACATCTTCCTAGTGAGTTATTGTTGAATGTTGTGAATGCAAAGTTGGAGTAAAAAGGATTGTTTGGTAAGCATTGTTGAGTGTGTTTTGAATTAATGCTTCAAGGTTTTCTAGAATAAAGAGTTGTTGATAAAACCTTGTTTTATAAGCATTGTTGTTGAAGTGATTAGTTGAGTGAAGAACTTGAACTAGGGTTTGCCAAGATCAAGAGTATCATTGTTATGTAAATATTGTTTTATAAGCATTGTTGTTGAAGTTATTGGTTGAGTGAAGAACTTGAACTAGGGTTTGCCAAGATCATGAGTATCATTGTTATGTGAAGATTATTTTATAAGCATTTTTGTTAAAGTGATTGGTTGAGTGAAGAAATTGAACTAGGGTTTTCAAAGATCATGAGTATCATTGTTATGTTAGATTGGTTGGTAAGCATTGCTGGAAAAATTTAAGTGAATATTCATAAGTTGGGACTAGGGTTTGTGAGCAAGAATTATTTCATTGAGTGATTGGTTAAGTAAAGTTGGTTGAGCCTAGTCAAGTGGATGTGTTGAAGTGATAGTTCAAGTTGTATAAAACAAATTGTTATATATTTTAAATTATGTTGAGAAAGAGATTGAGTGTTGGTGAATGTGAAGCATATTGAGTCTCTAACAATTCTCTATATATTTTTGTGGTAAAAGAGTGATTGAAAGTGATTAAGCATTATGGTGAATGTGAAGCATATTGAGTATCTGACAATTCTCTATATGTTTCTGTGGTAAAAGAGTGATTGAGCATTGTGGTGAGTGTGAAGCATATTGAGTCTCTAACAATTCTCTTTATGTTTCTATGAGATTGGACAAGTTCTAGTGAGGACTTGTTGAGCAGATTTGAGGTAAGTCTTAGAGAATACTTGTGGACAGATTTGTGTGAGCTTTTGTGGAAGCTTACAATGCAAATTTGAGGATAGCTATTGAGAGCTGATTTGGACAAGTTCTAGTAAGGACTTTTTGAGCAGATTTGGACAAGTTATAGGGAGAACTTGTGGAAAAATTAGTGAGATTTTGTGGAAGCTTACAAGGCATATTTGAGACAAGCCTTTGAGAAGACTTGTGAGCAAAATTGATTGATTGATTTTTTAAAACCTTGAGTTAAGGTTTGGGGCAGATCTAGCAATGTTGATTTGTGATTGGATCAAGCTTTGTGTTATGGATTAAGGATAGATATTGAGGACAAATTTGTGCTATACTGAAGGACTGGTTTTAGTGCAGATCAGAGGATAGAGATTGAGGATAAATTTGTGCTAGATCAAAGGATAATTTTTAGTGTAGATCAAAGGGATAGATTTTGGTGTATATTTGAGGATAGGTTTGTGCCAGACCAGAGATAGAGATTGAGCAGATTTATGCTAGATCGAAGGACTATGTTTAGTGCAAATTTGAGATAGATCTTTGAAGGTGATAAAGTATAGAGGATGACAGTATCCAGTGGATAGAGATCCATTATCCAGGGCATTGAGGACAGGTGTCTTAAGTGGATAGATATCCATTAGCCAAAGCAGTGGGGGCAACAATTCTTCTAGAATATCACCAGTCAGAGCTAAGGAGAAAGGAGTTCTCATGTGGATAGATATCCATGAAATTTATTAGGGGATTGGTATCTCCTTTGGACAAAGATCCATAAACATTGTAATAGGGAAAGGATTACCAAGAGATTGATTGAGAAAATTTTAGTGAAATATTTTCTCCATGGATTAGCCCACATTGGGTGAACAATGTTAAATTAGTGTCTCTATTGTGTATGGTGATTTGGGAATTGCTTTTATTAATACATGTTGATATTGCTATCTATATATTGCATAATATTGATTGGGAAATAAAAGTAAAAAGTGGTATTATACTGTTCACCCCCCCTCTCAGTATAAGCTTGTGTTCTTCAATTGGTATCAGAGTGGGTTCCTTCGAAAGAGTTTAACAACTTGAATGAAAGCTTCAAGAACACAATGGATTCTAAGAATGGGTCCTCAGATAATTCAAAACTAGTATTTAATGGAAGCAATTATATATTTTTGAGTATGAGAATGAATATTCACTTGATGGCACTTGGAAATGAAATTTGGGAAGCAGTTGAAAATGGATACATACCACCAGTTGATCCACCTACAAATAAGGAAGGTAAGATTCTACAACATTGCAATTCAAAATAAATGAATGCAATTTTAAGAGGTTTGCATAGAAAATAATCCATAAAAGTTATGCATTGTAAATATGTAAAAGGAATTTGAGATAATTTGCAAAGCATATATGAAGGAGATAAAAGTGTAAAAAAGGTAAAGATACAAAATCTCAAAGGACAATTTGAAGAATTAAGAATGAAGGATGAGGAAAACATTAGTAATTATATACTTAGAATAGATGAGGTTGTTAATGCCATGCAAGAACTTGGACTTAAGGTTGAAGAATTAGATGTTTGTGATAAGGTCTTAAGATCTCTTCCAAAAATATTTAGTGAAAATATTTCTACTATAGAAGAATCAAAAGATGGTGATTATTTGACAAGAGATATGTTACTTGGTATTATTACAAATTTTGAGTTAAGAACAAAAGAGGAACCTAATCCCTGGAAGGAAGTAGCATTCAAAGATACTAAGAAGACAAAGGGTAAAAAGTTAGATTCAAGCAATGAGTCATCCAGTGATGAAGAAGCTAATTATGGGAGAAGGAATAAGGATTCAAGAAGATTTTAAGATGCAAAATAAATTAGATGTTTTAATTGTGGAAAGTATGGTCACTATGCAACTGATTGTCAAGAAGCTAAAAATAACAATGATAGAGAAAAACAGGATCACAAGAACAAGGAATCATAAAGATACAAGTACCAAAATAAAGGCAAGGATAAACAAGGAAATATATTCTTTCAAAGACAGAAGAGGAGTTACTATGCAGACAAGGCAAGTAAGTACTCAAGTGATAGTGATGCTAGTTCTTCAAGTAATGATAAATATGAAGTCCTATTTCTAATTGAAGAAAAAGAAGTTAAGAAAATATCACCAATAATCCTCAAGTATTTTAGATGTGGTAATTTTGGACATCTTGAAGATAGTTGTACAAGGAATGGTTTCAGTTTCAGTTATGATGAATATGAGGATACACTTGAAGGACCAGAAGAGAATATTCTAATGGCACTAGAAGAATAAGGAGGTGATCCTATAGAATACAAGTAAAAAAAGAATGAAGATGTTCTCAAAGGCAAAAAAATATAGGAAGAATCAGAAAAAGGAGGATTTGATCTTGAGGGAGAGCTTATTTATGCTCTTAAAACCTTAAATAATGTAAGAAAGTAAAACTCCCAACTCGATATTCAGTTTCAAGAATATGATGAAGAGAGAGGAAAGCTTATAGAGGATCTAAACAAGTCAATGTATAAGACAAAGAAGTTCAAGGATAAGTTAGAAGCAAAGGTCTTAGAATGTGAAAAGTTAGAACAAGAAGTAGCTCTACTAAGGGAAGAATTAGAAATGTCCAAGGATAAGCTACACAAGTTTGAAAAGAGCTCAAATAATTTGGATAAGATGATCAAGGTACAAAGAAGGTCAACAAATAAAACAGGTCTTGGTTTTGAAGAGGTTCAAAAGAAATAAGAAGATGAGTCAACCTCAAGTTCCAAAGAAGAAGAAACTTTAGAAGAAGATAGTATAAGAGAAAGTGATGCTTTTGAGGATGATTTGGACAACAAAAATTTCAACAAGGAAGGAACAATGCACAAAGAAGAAACAAATGGAACATGAACCAACATAAGAAAAAGATACTAAGAGACCAATGAGGTCAAGGCAAGGAAATTTCAATGGATAATGTTTCTCATGTCACAGATTTGGGCACATGGCTTCATAGTGCAGGACACATGAAAGCCAGGAATATGGGAACTTCATAAGCATGCAATTTTTTCATGGGTATTGCTACTCATGTAATCATTTTGGTCACAAGGCAATGAATTGCAAGGTACATGATAAGAACATATATGGCTTCACTAGGAGAAATCCCAAGATATTTGCACCTCCAAGGAATAATAACATTAAGTGTTATAAGTGCAATAATGATGGACATACAACAAAATGGTGTAGAGCAAACATTCCAGAATCAAGCATAAATAGGAACAAGAATATGGACATGAACAGGAATAGGAATATGGACATGAAGAAGAACAGTAACATGGACATGAACAAGAACTATCAATGGAATCAGAAGGATTAGATGAGAAGGAAAGAGGACAAAGGTAAAGACCAGTGCTTGCTGGGAGTAGAAATACTCCCACCCCATAATTAACCACCTCAAGAGGAGGTGGGGGAGGGGCTAAGCTAAGAGACTCATTATTAGCCCCGAGCCCCAAAGGTAACCCTTTGCCATTGATGTCAAAGAGGGAGATATTTGAGTAAGGGGGAGATATTTGGTTTAAGGAGAGAGCATTGATTCAGGGGGAGCAATTAAGGGGAGCAGAATAGGAAAAAGGTCAAGTTTTGGTAAAAATAATTTGGGTTGTCATCAATGACAAAGGGGGGATTGTTGGACATTTTGAGTATATGAGTTGTCATTGATTTCAAGAGTGAGTGGTCATTGATGTCAAGCTCTCAATACTAGTCAGTGGCAGTTTCAGTGGGCAACATCAGTTTCAGGTTCTCCAATAAGTGCAAAAGGATAGTCCACCTTTAGTTGATCAAGACCCGATTCCAAGTAGTCCGATGAGGTCCAAAGGGTAAAGAAGAGGCCCAAGAAAATAATATTATAATATTAAAAATGAAATTTAAATTAATTATAAATTAATTAATATAATTTTATTATAAATTAATTTATTAATTAATTTAATTAACTTTCATGTTACTTAATTTTAATTTAATTATAAATTAATTTTTATTAATTTAATAACATGATCCTGTTGGTCAAATATCTGCCTAATCAACAAAAAATGCATTTGTGCACCCTAGATACGGCCAACATTGAAAGGCCGGAGGAAAGGAATGTCCTCCGTGCCAATCTCTAGAGAGGGTTGGTTCCCTTACTAATCCTAAACTGGTTGAAGACTAGGGATGCAGGAAAGAAATTGGAAAAATAACAGAAAGAAAGGGAAATATGGCCACAGGCCGAAATGTAGGATTTGGGGTAGACTAGTAGCAAGAATTCCACCAAGTGTTATAACAACATGTAACAGAAAGAAAGCAGCAGAATTTTACTTACACCTTTGCAGCAACAACCTCCAGATTGCATTCCAAAACTAACTCATTCACCAACAATGTTTTAAATCCAGAAATAGAATTTTAAACTCAACAGCAGGAACATGAGCATAAACAAAAATGCTTAAAAACAGAAGGAAATCACACACATAAGAATGCTTGCAAATTTTAGAAGCCAAGTCTCTTCTATTGATGCAGAAGACTTAGAAAGTTTTCTTGCAGAATGTCCAACCTCCTTTACAATAGGAATTTGATTAGTATTTATAGAGGATTTCGCCTCTTTCATTAAATACACATGAGAACAAAATGATCGTAGATCAGGAACAAGAGTGAGGAAATTCCTCCTTGGAATCATTAAAAATCCATCCTTTTGGGGCAGCGATCCATCCTTCAGGGGAACATTCCCAGGAAATCAACAACTTGGGCGTCGGTGCACAGAGAATCAGGAGACATTCAATATCTTGGAAATGCACTCCTACCTTGGAAATCATGAAAAATACTCCCTGTGTTTCCATACAACTTCTTCCTTCACTCGGGATCCACAATTCGAATTACTTATTGCCACCATTATTTAATGCTTGCAAATTTGGCGCTCTTGAAATTTTGACCATACCCCTTTTCGCCCTTTTGCTCAAAAACTCCATTCACCCGATTTTTATCGCCCATCATGCTTGCGCGATTCTTCTTTAAGAACGTGTTCACCCACTGGAGGGGTGAACAGGATGTTCGCTTATCCACTAGGGTGAACGCGATAACATTCTGCTCTTGAGGTACGTTCACCCATGGGAGGGGCGAACGTGATCGTGCTTTGACTTTCGGGTACGTTCACCTATGGGAGGGGCAAACGGAATGTTCGCCCCTCATCCGGGGTGAACGCGAATGTGTTTCCATGTTGGGGCGCGTTCACCCATGAGAGGGGTGAACGGGATGTTCACCCCTCATCCGGGGTGAACGCGACTTTGATTTGTCGTGCCTCTTCTGTCGCCTTTTGTCTTCTTTATTTTGTTCGCCCCAAGGTGGGGCGAACGGAGTGTTCACCCCAACTTTGGGGTGAACGTATTTCCACGTTCTATCTCTTCGTGGCGCTTTTCAAAACTTAAGTCCCTTAAGTTTTTTACTTTGATCCTTCTTTTTTTTTCTTTATGAGCCCAAAGACACCTTTATTTTTTATGCATTTATAGTATGGCGAACTTGAATCCCGAATGAAGTGTACAAAACATTTATAATGCCGATGCAATGAAGTTTACATTTGCAAGTAAAACAATAACATATGAAATTACTTTCAAAATAAATATTGCCAATTACAATAAAAAATATTCTATCAAAATACTCCAACAAAATTCCCAATGTGGCATAGTGCAAAATTGCCAATATTTTTGGCGACTCACGGGGTATCCAGCTCGCATGGATGCAAGCGATCCCAGGCCTTTATCCATTGGGCTATTCAGGAGTCTTTTTTCCAGCCACCTTGGCTGGCACCTTTGCTGATGTCGTAGATGCCTTCTGATGCGCCTCCTCCTTAGCACGCTCCTTCTCTTCCACTTCAGCCGCTACTTTGAGCACTTCGGCTCGCTCAGCTTCTTCCACCGCTTTCTCTGCCGTCACGCGCTCCACTATTGCCTACTCTTCTTGTTCTTTGAGGCTCTCAGACATGACCTCATAAACTATTATGACATCTTTCCAGGCATGAGTCATAAATAAGCATGGGATACTGAGAGATTCATAAATGAAGCGAAGATTATGAACATCTATCAAATTGAGGTGCTTCACCCGTTGAGCCAACTCATACAAGGACAACTCTAGGCACATATATTTCTGCATCAGGGGCAATACCTGTGCTTCCATGAGAGGCTCTTCCCATGCATCAATCTCAGAGGTATCTTCCATGAACTTCCACCATAGCGCCTCTAGTTGTTCCATTGGCAAGGGTTCACCCCACTCATCTATAAAGGTCAAAAATCCCAACTCGACAATAGTCTCAAAATGAGACATGGAAATGGTATGCTCACGCTCGATAGTGTTGAGAATTGTCCACCCTTCCCTTACCAGGTCCATTCTTTGGAAATAACTATGTAGTGTAACCTTGGCCTTGGACCAGGCGTGATCCATTTTGTTGAGAGGGTGAATGTTCAAATTGGCATTAGCTAGGGCTTGGATCTTTACCACCATTTCCATGTGTGGTGATAGCATCTCTTCTATGTTGTCAATCAGTTGCTACCCTAGTTGTATCTATATCTACACCTCCCACAAATAGTGCAACACCTTAACGGCTTGCATGACCAACTTCTCACAGTTCTGTGCAGAGCGAAGATGGGTTCCCTTGATGTTGTTTGGCAAAAAACCAGTAGCCTATACTACTTTCTCTACTAACTGCTTCCTCATATCATCAAGCTGCTATTGGAGTTTATGCATTTCTATCTTGGTGGCATCTCATTCCTTCAAGTGTACTTTGACCTGTTGGCACAAATACTCATTTTTAGTGGCAGTCTTCTCCTCTTGCACTCTGCTTTTTGCTAGGGCAGTTTCGAGCTCAATAATCTTGTTTTCATTTTCAAAATACTTTTCTTTATAATGCTCGTCATGCAAATATACTGAGCTCATATCCACTTGTATATTGCCCATCTTCTCCATCGGATTTATCCTAGTGAGATCTTCTGTGATAGTCTCACTGATGTAGTCACTCGACAACATTTCTCCTTGTGGCTTCTGGACCAAGGGAGTGAGCTTAGTGATGTGGGCTTCCATAGAGATAGGATCAAAGGTGACTTTCTTAATTGGCCGAGTTGGAGCCAAGGCCTCCTTGTACCTCATGCTCTTCAACCACTATGAAGAGCTCAAGTGTGCTCGATTAATCTTCTCCATGTCGAGCTACTTGCGGGCCACCTACACATCAGGTACTGTCTGCAACTCCAAAAATGGGGTGAATGGAACCAAAATATCTGAGTGACTAGGCTCAGTAAAAGCGGATGATACGATTAGAAGGGGTGGAATAGAAATAATAGATTGGATGGAGGAACCGGGTTCAGCTGTAGTTACGCTTACTCTGGGAGGAGCTTGCGTACTCACAACTTCGATGGTAGTGGTGGCAGCAATAGAAGGGGAAGGGTGCAAAAAGGGATTGGGATTTGATGCATACAAACTAAAATAAATGGAAGATGAAGGAATGGGAATAGAAGAAGGAGCAATAGTGACTTTGGGAGGGAAAGAAGATGGAAGCAAAATGGATGTGGATGGCATACCAAATGGTAGAGAAATGGAGATCGATGATGATGGAAGTGAAATAGATGAAAATAAAATAGAAATCACTGCATGCTCTAAAGAAGAAGAAGAGGGAAGAGAAAATGTACCTTCGGGCGTGGGCATCGTGTGATGTGGTGATGAGGGCGGCTGTGAAATTACTTCCTCTTGCTGTGCTTTCACCTTCTCCTTGAAGTTCACATTCCCTTCGCCATCCATGATTTCTACGTGAGAGCTTTTCGACTGATGTTCTTCCTCTTGTTCTTGGACCATCGAAAATAGTTGTGCAACCTTAGTCGAGAGAACTTTCGCTGATGGAGGATTTACAACTATCATTAACACATTAGTAACTATAGGAACCATTACAACTGGAACTATAGAAACCATGACAACTAAAACCCTAGTGGTAGAAGTAACAACAACACTCGTCCTTGGTCTTTTGGCCACCTTTGGAAATGGAGGTACCTTCGGGACATTTTTCTTTTCTAGCGCGGGTGCCTCTTCCACCTTTCACTTTGTTCGTTGAGATCTCTGTTTAAACACATATTGTTGTTCTTCTTCCTCTGGAGTCTCCTCTTCAATAGTTGGGTGCTCTTGTTCAGTTTCGCCTTCACCACTATCAGAGTGTTGGAAGCTTTGTGGCAAAATATTGGCAAAGGTGACAGGCTGATATGAATCGACATAATCATCATAATTTTCTAAAAATTGCTCATCCAATTTCAGCCCGTAAGGGGTAGTAGGCTTCCCGTGATGAATCCACATGATCCACCAATTCATTATCTTCTCTTCAGTCTAGGTGGGCTCACTTTCTTGAACTTGACTGAATAAACCTGGTGGAGGAATTTGGGTCTTATATTTGGTCAGATTATATTCTACCTCCTGCTCATAATAATCATGCCAAGGCGAGAGCGTTGTCATCTTCTCAATGTGCCAGTTCATGTCCGACCCATCAAAATTATTTCTATTCCTCTGGATATCTGGTCGAGGACAACAATGAAAATATTTAGCCTTCATAATAGCTAAAAATTTACCTAGAGGGTCATATCTCCAACCATTGCGGTAGTTCTATCAAGCCCAAATCTTGCAGCGCCATTGTCAGGAGCCGATTCTATCCAACTTGGCTCACCTCTATACTGCCAAATTTGAATGACATATTGCATGTGGTCTTCTTTCCATGCCCAACTCCATATACATCATTTACATAATCTAACTGGCGCACAACTTCCATGGCGAACACATGCTCTGTGGCAAAATACGACAACAAAAATGGCTTACCCGTGAAACCAAAAATTCTCACAACTACGCCCTGGGTAAGCAAAAAAATATCACCCTTTTCCTGTGCAACAACTGCATCTCTTAAATTCCGTGGCACTCTTTCACACGTACCGCAAAGCAATTCTATTGTCGGTCCCAAAAACCAGCTATTAAAGCTGTAAAATGACTCCCTTCTTGACAAAATGGGAGTCCACATATAAACTGGCAGGGGTTCATTTTTCTCGCCCACCTACGTTACTGCAATAAAAGAGAAGCGCCACTATAGTTGAAAGAAGAAAAACCATACCAAAAATGACATGTGCTTAAATGATCTTGACTCCTCGATCTGCATCTTCTCCAATTGAAAATTCAACCTTCGAGAAATATAGTCTACCCAATCAAAGAAAATGGGGTTGTTGCCTTACCTCATTGCTGTAGGAGAATAAAATTCGACTTTACAAATACATTGAGCTAAGGTCACCTGCCATTTATGCACAGTCTCATCCGAAGGCAACCTAGCGACCCATGCCAACATCGAATATATATCCAAGCTCTTGAAATCTGATAGCAGCTTTGACAAATTGGGAAGCTGCCCCATTGGTGGCTCTTTAATTAGTTGAGTCTCCATAAATTGGTGCATTGTCACCGTGGAGACATATCTATCTTCTTGTTCATCAGTATGTAGTTTTTTATTAACTGCATATGAAGGGGGCTTCAATCCACAAGCAAAAGCTTCCCGAACCTCATCTGGAGTGATGGTGAACAAAATCTCTCTTCTAGCATTTCTGACAACTCTGGTGAATGGATCATAGAACTGGGCAATGAGTTGCACCAGCTCGGGGTATGGATGAACAGGCGGACATAAATACTAGAATAGTTATGAATGGTAGGGCACTATCAACCAGCTGTTCGACGTTACTCCTTGGCTCACCATCATTTCTACATCCTACCTTAACCTCTCCACTCCTTTGTGAGTAATGAGGTAGTCACCAATTTCTGCCATAGTGTCCTCGTATGGGTCCAAATCAACATAGTCATTTTTTTGAGCCCTTTTTTCTCTAGAGCCTCCTTCCTTATTTTTTGACTTCTTGGGCTCTATAGCCTCTATGACATCTTTGGGCTCCTTGCTTCGCTTTCCCATTCTTCTTTTATCTGACAAATATTCTGAGCACTCTCTGGACTCTTCTATAGCTACAATGCGAAACATAGTAGTTAAAATTTTTAAAAGGAAAATAAACTGCAGGCTTTTACCTCATCATTTATATAGAGCCCTCCCACAACTACCGCAATAAATGTTGAATTAATTTTGGGTGCTTTCGAGAGAATGTGAGTATTGATCTGCTAGCCTGGCACCATTCCCAATATTTCATTGGTTTCTCCTTTGATTCATTGCCATATCTTCCTAGGAAAGAGTCCCATTTTCATCGTGTAACTTCATTGAAAGTTGTGCCCTAGCGCTTGAAGCTTGCTCGAAAAACTAAATCGGCCGCTTAACAACCAATGATAAATATTTGCTGCTCCTTGGGAAAATAAACTTTCTACACAATGCACATTTTAAATTAAATGCCCTTTTATCAGTACTCCAGCTCTCCGATTACTGCCACGTATCCAAGGGCGCGATTTGTTTTACAATGTGCTTCCAAAATCTGATGCAACTACTCCTTTATTTGGTGAAAATATTTTTGGGCACTGAGCAAATTTGTCCCCTTCTCTTGGCATCTTTAGAGTTGAAGCAACATGTCTCCCTTTTCTTCATTCCAGGGTGCCTTTGAATTATTTGGGATCCTTGTGGCGAATAGCCTTCTTAAAAATAAAACTCTCGTCTGCTTTCACTTTTTTGCCCATATTTAGAAAATTAGATTTTCTAAAAAAAATAACTTATGACTTTTTCTCTCTTTTGCTTTTCCTTCGCTTATCCTCTTTTCTCTAAGTTTCAAGAAATCATCTTTAAAGCAACTTGGCTTTTTCCTCTTTTTTTTATATTTAAAATGCAACACCTTATCGCTCCTCCCGATGTGTTCACCCAAAATAAGGGTGAATGACCTTTGCATCCTCCTCTTGGGTGAACGCATTGTCAGTGTTGCATTTTACCTTCACCTGAATGGGATATCAAAATGCGTTCACCTCATCCTTGGGGTGAATGGTCATGTCGCCCCACTTTGGGGTGAACGTGACCTATGCATGACATATTGCTTCATGTTTGTTCCTTCACCTTTATTGGAACATGATATCACCAACTATTTTTCTTAGTCCCAAAGGTGAATGTTATCGCGCTCATCACTAGGGGTGATCATGATCTTTTCAAAAATTCTTTATTTTATTCACTCTTGTATAGGTGCCTGAGGTGTTGTATTTTGCTTTCGGGCGAAAGTGCCTGGGAGTGTCACTTTGCTTTTGAGGGAGAATGCGGCCTTGCTTTTTCAATGCCCAATTTAATTCTTGAAGGGGCGCTTTTTGGGAAACATACAACACTATCTTTTCTTTTCATGTTTTCTTCTTCTTTCTCTTTCTTTTTTTTTTTTTTATATATATATATATGCTAAAATAGCATCAACAAAAAAATCAAATAACATACTGGAAAGAATATTTACATATGTACAAGGTGGTACCTCACTAGAATATCATCATTGAATATAGGCCTTCAGATGAAGACCATTTACTGGAATAGGAAGGTCACAACCCTCCAGATCACGAAGGTGGTAAGCATTCACCGAATTTACTACAGTAATTTGAAAAGGTCCTTCCCAGATAGCATCAAACTTATGGTGTTTTCCTGGCTTGGCCTTCTTTTCATTCCATTTTAAAACTAAATCTCCCACTTGGAAACTGTGTTCGGTTGTTTTCTTACCGAACCACTTCTGCATCTCTTTTGTGTACTCAACAAATACTTGATAAGACTTCTCCCTATCCTCCTCTAACTGCAACAACTGTGCCAACCTTGCACTCATAGGATCATATTCTTCATCTTCATCCTGGAATAACTGCAATGTTTGAATAACTGGCAACTCAATATGAGTGGGAAGAATAGCTTCTTTCCCATAGACCAAAGCATATGGAGAAGTTTTGATAGATTTCTTCACTGAGATATGATCCACCCAAAGCGCTTGGTTCAACAACAAATGCCAGCTTCTTTTATTACTGCCCATAGTCCTTTTTAAAATCCACAACAAATTTTTATTGGTAGATTCGGCCAACCCATTCCCTTGCGGATAATAGTTGGATGATGTCTTCAAATAAATGCCATATTTTCTAGCAAACTCTATGATTTTAGCCCCAATGAATGGAGTGCCATTATCGATTACAATTGAATCTGGGATGCCAAAGCGAGTGATGATCCCTTCTAAGAAAGAAATAATAGTAGCCTGATCAGCCTTCTTGGTGGGAATGGCCTCCGCCCATCTAGTGAAATAGTCAGTCATCCGTTAAGATATACTTGTGTTCTATGGAAGAGTGTGGATCAATGACTCCAATGAAGTCAAGACCCCACTATTGAAAAGGTGCTTCCACTTGAATTGGGCGTAGGGGTAGAGCTCCTTTTCTTATTCTACCAACGTATCATTGACAGCTATCACAATGCTGACTTACTCTATGAGCATCGATGAATAGAGTGGGCCAATAGTAGCCTGCTCGAATAATATTTAAAGCCATAGGCCTCCCTACATAGTGAACACCAGACAATCCATAGTGAAATTCCTCCAATATTTTCTCCTTCTCGAAATCTTTCACACACCTGAGAAGAACTCCATCAATATTCTTGTGATACAATCCATTTGGCAATAGAATGTACTTGAGCGCTTGCAACCTGAACCTCCGATGCTGTGAAGCATCAAGGTGAGTTGGACATCTCCCAAAAGTAAAATAGTCAATCAACTCTTCTATCCAATCATGGTCATTCACAGTATGATTTACGCAAATTCTTTCACCAATGTCCTCCTCATGCGCTGCATCCAACATCTCCAAGGTAGCACTTTTGGCTAACTCCTGACATAGAGCTCACCCATGAACTAGCTTTGTTGGTCAGATCTCCACATCATATTCTTGAATTTTTGAGACCCAACCTGCCCTTTTATCACCTAGTTCTCCTTGGAGTATAAAATTTTGAACATCAGGATGAATAACATAAACAACAGTTTTGCTCTGAGAAACAAAGTGTTAGAACTTCTTCAATGATTTCATCACTGCATACACTTGCTTCTCAATAAAGTTATACTTCTCCTGATGTGGTGTAATAACTTGGCTCAAGAAGGCAATTGGTTTCTCTTCTCCATCTTCTTGCTTCTGTGTCAACACTGCAACATAGCTTTCTTGCTCACCTACTGCATAGAGAATGAAATCTTTTGAATAATCAGGATTAATTAAAACTGGAGCTTGTGTGATTCTTTCTTTGATTTCTTGAAAAGCTCATCTCCTGGCTTCCGTCCACTTAAATTCAGTATTCTTTTTTAAAAGCTCAGTCATGGGCTTCACAACCTGAGCGAAGTCGACAATAAATTTGTGGATGAAATTTATTTGACCAAAGAAATATTGTAGGTCCTTCTTGTTAGCAGGCAGTGACAACTTCATGAGTGCTTCGGCTCTTGCAGGATCAATTGCCAACCCTTCTTGTGAGATCACATGACCCAACAACTTCCCTTCTTTAACAACAAATATTGACTTCTTCGGATTAATGGAGATCCTGAACTCGTGGCACTTCTCGAACACCTACCTCAAATGAGCAACATGGTCTTCTCTGCGATGCAAAAACATAGTCATATCATCAAGATATATCACAATAATTCTATTCAGTAACTCATCGAAGGTGACATCCATGGCTCTCTGGAAGGTAGCACCAACATTTGAGAGCCCAAAGGGCATCCGTTGGTAGGCAAATGTGCCCCACTTGGTGGTGAATGTTGTTTTATATTGGTCCTCATCCTTCACCCAAATTTTATTATATCCGGAGAAGCCATCTAATAGTGAGAACCTCTGTGCACTAGCTACCACATGAAGAATTTGATCAATCTGCGATAGAGGGTAATGATATTTTAATGATGCCTGGTTCAAGTTGTGAAAATCAACACACAACCGAATATCTCCGTTCTTCTTCCAAACTGGGACTAGATTCGCCACCCATGTTGAGTGCTTGATCGGATAAATTATCTTCACCTCCAACATTTTTAGCAATTCTACCTTCATGAGCACTTCAATTTTGGGATTAACAGGGCATTGCTTTTTCCAAAAAGGCTTTACCCCCTCCTGTAGCTCTATGGTATGTTGGATCACGTTCTTATCATATCCCTTTAAATCTTGATAGCTCCATGCCACAATGTCAGGGTATTCATAGCACAAATTCTTAATGCCTTCCAGTTCATCCAGCACACAATCGATTCTAATTTTGATAACCTTCTCAGGTTCCAATTGTAATTCCTTGTATTCCCTGGCATCTACCTTAATCCTATGCTTTTCAGCTCTATCATTTTGATCAAATAAACTCTCCAGTGAGATTAAACCTCTGGGAATATGGTTATTCTTCAATTGAATCATTCCTTCTTTCTCTTCTTCAACAAGCACTCTATCATCTACGCTAGTAGCTTCTCTAAGCAAAAAATTAACTATTTGTTCATCATTGTCAAATACTTGCCAATGAAGATTCTTATCCAGAATCGAAGGTCTATAGATCACTCTAACAGTCTTGGGCTTTCGAACCACTTGCTCTATGGGAGAATAATTTGCACCAAGAGAGGCTAAAATATCTGCATGTTTATTCTGCTCCGAGAAATCGCCTGAATGTTCAAAGCGGTGAAGGATTCGAACAAATCCCAGACTCTGTTGCGATAGGCTTTTAGGTAATGTTGCTTTGACACACACCTATTAGTGGTCTGATTGACAATAAGCTCGGAGTCACCAAAAATCTGTAGCTTGTTTAATGCCCAACTTTTCAGCTTTCTTCAACCCAAGGCATAATACCTCATATTCAGCTGCATTATTTGTGCAACTCCAAGTCAACCTATAAGAATAAGTCTTTTGTAACCCTTTGGGAGAAATCAACATGACACCAACCCCTATGCCATTCTTACATCTGGCACCATCAAAATATAGTTTCCATAACTGATCCATGTCAGACTCCTAGGAATCGAGGACTTCTTCTTCAGTTTGCTCGGGCTTAGTTATTGAATAACAACCAATGTCTATTCCGATCATTGCATTAAAATCCATGAGTAAAAACTCATCTTCGAGGTGAAGCTCACCCAACGCTTCTTCCATCAAATCAACCTCTTCTAGCTCCTCAATCATCATGTTAACCGCACCTGGAGCTTCTTCTTCCTCTTCCAACTTTTCAATGTGAAAAGGTGAGGGCTTTTCATTATGGATACGAATCCTCTTTCCTTTGAATGGTATCTCCAAATGCGAGTAGTCTAAGGAGAGATATCCTCCTAGCTTAGTCATGAACTCCCTTGAGAGGCACATGCTAAAGTATGGCTCCAGGTCAACTACTACCACTTCCTGGATAACCATGATTTATGGCATACTATGAAGGACAATAGGAATATCTTTGATTACTCCCACTATCTTGACTAGAGTCCCATCCAGATGTAACACTCCTGGGCTACTCCTTGTATATTCCATCCCCATCACTTCACATACTACCTTTGGCATGATAGTAGTCGCAGCTCTAGAGTCGATCATACAGTTGTGTACAATCCACCCTTCCATTCTGAGTGACAAATAAAATGGGGGAGGTCTATTCTTTCCTATCGCTAAAGTTGGTAGCGCTTGCACTAGGACTATTTGAGAAGGATCCTTCTTCTGATCTTTAGCAGTCTTCAAGGACTCTTGCAACAAGTCAATTTGCCTCGATAATTGTAATGCATCATACAAGCTAACTTTTGCTGGTATCTTCTTCATCTCTTCCATAATATTGTAACTTGAGATGGTTGGAACCTTCTCTTCTGTAACCCATTCATACTTTTCTTGATACTAAGTAGCTTCTACTCTTTGTCTCTTTGTTAATGATGGGTACTTGAGTCACTCCTTGGCCTGCTCTTTTGTCTCATTCGGTGCTTGAGCAGCTGTTATGGGTTGTGAAGTTGATGCCTTAGTTTACACCTTTTCTTGAGCTTGCTTAGGCAATAAATCTCTTAACTTGATAGAATCTTGCTCCTTAGTCCTTACACTAGGCACTTTCATTGGAGCTTGTCATTTTTCATCTTGCACCTTTGGCTCTGTAGGCACCTTCAAAGGTTCGAGCTCAGTTGGATCTACCATTACTGGCTTCTTCTCGGATCTCGTAAGAACCAAAACTTGCTCCAAAGAAGGCATCATAAGATTGTGATCAGCTTCCCTGATCATATTGACTTGTCCACCAACCAAACTCTCTGCTAGCGTTTGTACATAATTCATATGCACCATGCAGGTTTCTTCTCCATGAGGATCGTTGCATGTTGAACACCAATACGCCTTTTCTGTTGTGCTAGTTTCCTCATTTTCTAGCACTATTGTGCTTTTCTCAGGGCCTCTACTGGTAGACGCTTGCTCTCGAGTAATCGATGGAGTTTGAAATCTTCATGATCAAAAATCAGCCTCGACTTGCTTCTTCCTCACCATCGTAAGCTCATTTGATATCATCCTTAAGGCTGAGTTATTAGATTTTACTTCTTGCAATAAGGTCGTAAGGGGATCAAGATTAGAAGATGTGGTTGGCGCTGGCAAGGGTAAAGGCACTTGTGATGTAGGTAATGGCAATGGGGTCGAAGGCACTGGAAATGTTGGGAAAGGAATAGGTGCTGACAACTAGGGTACTGATTGATTGGGCAACTATGGAAAACTTGGAGTCAAGCATTGTGGGGTAGGGATCGAAGCCATATGAGGTAGGCTAGAACTCCATGAGGGAACTGGGTACATGGAAGGCATGGGTTGCAAAAATGCACTTGAATACAAATACTATGGGAGATCAGGAAGAATGGGCATAGTCATTTTTGGGGAAGCCTACCTACTGTGATCATATCAGATTCGGCCTTCTGGGCTTGCGTGTACAAATCTGGGAATGTAGTCACATTGGCTTACCGCACGACCATACCAATTTTAGTGCTAAATGCCCTGAGATAGTAAAATGTAGCTTGCTCATGTGTGGGCCACAATCCATCAAGAATTCTCTGCTAGCTTCATGTGAACCTGACATTAAATTCAACTATCTCTTCTTGTGGATGCCTTTGAATTGTTGTAAACTGATGCAACAAGGAGTATGGATCAACTTGTTCATGAAAATTTTTAATCAACAACTCCACCAACTGATCCCATGAGGTAATAGTGCCCGGTTGTAGCGATCGGTACCAATACAACAATTTCCCTCTCAACGATAATACCAACAACTTTATCATTACATATTCATCTGTTATGTCATGGATGGTCACCAGAGATGCTACATCTTGAATATGTTCATAGGTTGTTTTACCAGTGCCATCATAGGTCGGCAAAGCCTTCAAAGCTGCTTGAGGCACTGGATTCTGTGCTTGCAGGTTCAAAGCTCCTGAGCTATTCCATGTTGGGAACTACCTTGGTGGAGGATTCTAAGCCATATGGACTGGTATATGAGGTGTAGTGTGAGGAAGGCTCATGGTCGTGTGAGGTGGAGGTTGAGGAAAACTCGTGGTAGTACTTACTGGACTTACAGGAGCAGAGAATATGCCAGCTAATCTTGAGGATGTGACAGATGGTATATGAGATATGTGGGGTAATGAGGATGTACATCAAAAAGTGGCTAATTGAGGATGTTCCCCTAGCCTTTGAATATCAAGCTCGTAGAACTCAATTTGATGATCTAGATTTTTGGCCTTCGATCTTGTATTCATGAGACACAACTTTCGTTGTACTCACGTTTGGAGATTTTTGGGTGAAATCGAGTCACCAGATGTTCTAATTTCATAGCACAAAGGTGAACATCAAACCTTAATACTATTGAAAATGGAACTTTTAAGTCCCACCAGGTGTGCCAAAAATTATTGGTCAAATATCTGCCTAATCAACAAAAATTGCGTTTGTGCACCCTAGATATGACCAACATTGAAAGGCTGGAGGAAAGGAATGTCCTCCGTGCCAATCTCCAGAGAGGGTTGGTTCCCTTACTAATCCTAAATTGGTTGAAGACTAGGGATGCAGGAAAGAAATTGGAAAAATAATAGAAAGAAAGGGAAATATGGCCACAGGCCAAAATGTAGGATTTGGGGTAGACTAGTAGCAAGAATTCCACCAAGTGTTATAACAACATGTAGTAGAAAGAAAGTAGTAAAATTTTACTTACACCTTTGCAGTAACAACCTCCAGATTGCATTCCAAAACTAACTCATTCACCAGCAATGTTTTAAATCCAAAAATAGAATTTTAAACTCAACAGTAGGAACATGAGCATAAACAAAAATGCTTAAAAATAGAAGGAAATCACACACATAAGAATGCTTGCAAATTTTAGAAGCCAAGTCTCTTCTATTGATGCAGAAGACTTAGAAAGTTTTCTTGCAGAATGTCCAACCTCCTTTACAATAGAAATTTGATTAGTATTTATAGAGGATTTCGCCTCTTTCATTAAATACACATGAGAACAAAATGATCACAGATCAGGAACAAGAGTGAGGAAATTCCTCCTTGGAATCATTAAAAATCCATCCTTTTGGGGCAGCGATCCATATTTCAAGAGAACATTCCCAAGAAATCAGCAACTTGGGCATCGGTGCACAGAGAATCAGGAGACATTCAATATCTTGGAAATACACTCCCACCTTGGAAATGATGAAAAATACTCCTTGTGCTTCCATACGACTTCTTCCTTCACTCGGGATCTACAATTCGAATTACTTATTGCCACCATTATTTAATGCTTGCAAATCTGGCACTCTTGAAATTTTGACCATACCCCTTTTCGCCCTTTTGCTCAAAAACTCCATTCGCCCAATTTTTATCGCCCATCATGCTTGCACGATTCTTCTTTAAGAACGTGTTCACCCATTGGAGGGGTGAACAGGATGTTCACTTATCCACCAGGGTGAACGCGATAACATTCTACTCTTGAGGTACGTTCACCCATGGGAGGGGCAAACGCGATCACGCTTTGACTTCTAGGTATGTTCACCTATGGGAGGGGTGAATGGAATGTTTACCCCTCATCCGGGGTGAACATGAATGCGTTTCCATGTTGGGGCACATTCGCCCATGAGAGGGGTGAACGGGATGTTCACCCCTCATCCGAGGTGAATGTGACTTTGATTTTTCGTGCCTCTTCTATCACCTTTTGTCATTTCATTCACCCCAAGGTGGGGGTGAACGTATTTCCACGTTCTATCTCTTCACGGTGCTTTTCAAAACTTAAGTCCCTTAAGCTTTTTACTTTGATCCTTCTTTGTTTGTCTTTATGAGCCCAAAGACGCCTTTATTTTTTATGCATTTATAGTATGGCGAACTTGAATCCCGAATGAAGTGTACAAAACATTTATAATGTCGATGCAATGAAGTTTACATTTGCAAGTAAAACAATAACATAGGAAATTACTGTCAAAATAAATATTGTCGATTACAATAAAAAATATTCTATCAAAATATTCCAACAAAATTTCCAATGTGGCATAGTGCAAAATTGCCAACAAAACCCTAAAAAGGGTTATAAAGATAAGTTTATAAATCAAATTTTAAATTCAATTTAAGCACCGACATTATGGAAATAAGACATCATGTATAAATAAAGGTAAAACCTTTACCTTAGAACCTCCTATGCTTTATTCGAATGTCTATGTTCTAGATTGTGCATAGAAAGAATGCAATAATTTTCGTGTTGAAAAGACTTCGATGGTAGAAGAACGAAGAAATAGGAGCAAGGCTTCTCTCACCCTGCAGAAGAATCATGTACCGTAGTTGGTGATGGAGGAAGGTGTTAAGATCTATTGTTGGCAGGAAGGACATGTTTCGAATCCTGTGGGGTTCATGTTTTGAAAGGAAGGAAGGGCTTCATTTTTTCGAACAACACCTAACACAAGGAATAAAGGGAGGATAGCGCCTTTCCCTCCCCGTGTGAGTGCCTAGCCCATGTGGTGGGCTAGTGCCTTGGTAAAGTGCTCAGTGGAAAGGTCGCTTGTTCGAAATCCACCAAGGCATTTTTGTGGTTGATACAAAGGTATGTGCTGATGTTGTTATGTTGGTCGCTTAATTTGGGATGTGCTAAGGTTGAAGGAAAATAAAAATATTTTTATGTGCCTAATGTTGAAAAATAAATGATTTGATGGTTTATAAGATTTAATTTTTGCCTAAATTTATATTGGTTATTAAGTGTTTTGAGGGAGATAAAAGGGTAGAAAATTATTATTTCTGAAGGGTTATTTTTGAAAGATTAATTTATTAAATTGGATATTATAAGGAGCAATTTGAGTGATTATTTTTATGTGTGATTTGATGATTGCTAATTTCAAGAAGAAGTAATAAGGTGTATTTGGGATTGATTATTTTTGTGTTTAAGAAATATCTTGAAAGAGAGTTAGCGTGATATTTTATCATCTAATAATTAAAATTGGCAATGAAGAAAATAGTGATTGAGACAGGTTTTAAGGGTATTTCTACATCAAACAAAAGGTATGGGCACATATTCCTAGTGAGTGATTGTTGAATGTTGTGAATGAAAATTTGGAGTGAAAATGATTGTTTGGTAAGCATTTTTGAGTGTGTTTTGAATTAATACTTCAAGGTTTTTTGGAATAAAGAGTTGTTGATAAAACCTTGTTTTATAAGCATTGTTGTTGAAGTGATTAGTTGAGTGAAGAACTTGAACTAGGGTTTGCCAAGGTCAAGAGTTTCATTGTTATGTAAAGATTGTTTTATAAGCATTTTTTTTGAAGTGATTGGTTGAGTGAAGAACTTGAACTAGGGTTTGCCAAGATCATGAGTATCATTGTTATGTGAAGATTATTTTATAAGCATTGTTGTTGAAGTGATTGGTTGAGTGAAGAACTTGAACTAGGGTTTTCAAAGATCATGAGTATAATTGTTATGTGAGATTGGTTGATAAGCATTATTGGAAATATTTGAGTGAATTTTCATAAGTTGAGACTAGGGCTTGTGAGCAATAACTATTTCATTGAGTGATTGGTTAAGTAAATTTGGTTGAGCCTAGTCAAGTGGATGTGTTGAAGTGATAATTAAAGTTCTATGAAATAAATTGTTCTATATTATGAATTAATTTGAGAAAGAGATTGAGTGTTGGTGAAAGTGAAGCATATTGAGTGTCTAACAATTCTCTATATGTATCTGTGGTAAAAGAGTGATTGAAAGTGATTGAGCATTATGGTGAATGTGAAGCATATTGAGTCTCTACCAATTCTCTATATGTTTTTGTGGTAAAAGAGTGATTGGAAGTGTTTGAGAATTATGGTGAGTGTGAAGCATATTGAGTCTCTAAAAATTCTCTTTATGTTTCTATGAGATTGGATAAGTTCTAGTGAGGACTTGTTGAGCATATTTAAGGCAAGTACTAGAGAAGAATTGTGGACAAATTTGTGTGAGCTTTTGTGGAAGCTTACAATGAAAATTTGAGGATAGAGATTGAGAGCTAATTTGGATAAGTTCTAGTAAGGATTTATTGAGTAGATTTGGACAAGTTATAGAGAGGACTTGTGGACAGATTAGTGTGAGATTTTGTGGAAGCTTACAAGGCAGATATGGACAAGTATTTGAGAAGACTTGTGAATAGAATTGATTGATTGATTTGTTCAAATATTGAGTTAAGGTTTGGGGCAGATCTAGCAATGTTGATTTGTGATTGGATCAAGCTTTGTGTTAAAGCTTGAGGATAGATATTAAGGATAGATTTGTGCTAGACCGAAGGACTTATTTTAGTGTATATCATAGGATAGAGATTGAGGATAGATTTGTGCTAGATCGAAGGATAGTGTTTAGTGTAGATAAGAGGATAGTGTTTGGTGTAAATTTAAGTACATGTTTGTGCTAGACCAGAGACAAATATTGAGCAGGTTTGTGCTAGACCGAAGGACTATGTTTAGTGTAGATTTGAGATAGAGCTTTGGAGATGACAAAGTATAGAGGACAATAGTATCCAGTGGATAGAGATCCATTAGCCAGGACATTGAGGACATGTGTCTTCAGTGGATAGAGATCCATTAGCCAAAGCAATGGAGGAAACTATTTTTCTAGAAGATCACCAGTTAGAGCTAAGGAGAAAGGAGTTCTCCTGTTGATAGAGATCCATGAAATTGATTAGGGGATTGGTGTCTCCTTTGGATAGAGATCCATAAATATTGTAATAGGGAAAGGATTACCAAGATATTGATTGAGAAAATTTTAGTGAAATATTTTCTCCGTGGAGTAGCCCACATTGGGTGAACCACGTTAAATTGGTGTCTCTATTGTGTATGGTGATTTTTGCATTACTTTGATTAATACATGTTGATATTGCTATCTATACATTGCATAATATTGATTGGGAAAGAGAAGTAAAAAGTGGTCTTATACTGTTCACCCTCCCTCTCGGTATAAGCTTGTGTTCTTCAATTGGTATCAGAGCGTGTTCCTTCGGAAGAGTTTAACAACTTGAAGGAAAAGCTTCAAGAACACAATGGATTCTAATAATGGGTCCTCAGATAATTCAACACCAATATTTTATGAAAGCGATTATATATTTTGGAGTATGAGAATAAAGATTCACTTGATGGCACTTGACAATGAAATTTGGGAAGTAGTTGAAAATGGATACATACCACCAGTTGATCCACCTACAAATAAGGAAGGTAAGCTTCTACAACATTAAAATTCAAAAGAAATGAATGCAATTTTGAGAGGTTTGCATAGAAAAAAATCCATAAATGTTATGTTTTGTAAAGATGCAAAAGGAATTTGGGATAAGTTGCAAATCATATACGAAGGAGATAAAGTTTCAAAAAGATAAAGATACGAAATCACAAAGGACAATTTGAAGAATTAAGAATGAAGGATGAGGAAAAAATTAGTACTTATCTACTTAGGGTAAATGATGTTGTTAATGCCATGCAAGGACTTGGACTTAAGGTTGAAGAATCGGATGTTTGTGATAAGGTCTTAAGATCTCTTCCAAAAATATTTAGTGAAAAGATTTTTGCTATAGAAGAATCAAAAGATGGTGATTATTTGACAAGAGACATGTTACTTGGTATTCTTAAAACTTTTGAGTTAAGAAAAAAATAGGAACCTAATCCTCGGAAGGAAGCAACATTCAAAGCTACTAAGAAGACAAAGGGCAAAAAGTTAGATTCAAGCAATGAGTCATCCAGTGATGAAGAAGCTAATTATGGCAGAAGGAATAAGGATTCAAGAATATTTAAAGATGCAAAATTTGTTAGATGTTTCAATTGTGGAAAATATGGTCACTATTCAACTGATTGTCAAGAAGCTAAAAATAACAACGATAGAGAAAAACAGGATCACAGGAACAGGGAATCAAAAAGATATAGGTACCAAAAGAAAATCAAGGATGAACAAGGCAAACAAGGAAATAAGTTCTTTCAAAGACAGAAGAGGAGTTACTATGCAGACAAGGAAAGTCAGTACTCAAGTGATAGTGATGCTAGTTCTTCAAGTAATGATAAATATGAAGTCCTATTTTTTATTGAACAAAAAGAAGTTAAGAAAAGATCACAAATAATCCTCAAGTGTTTTAGATGTGGTAATTTTGGACATATTGAATATAGTTGTACAAGGAATGGTTTTAGTTTCAATGATGATGAATATGAGGATACACTTGAAGCACCAAAAGAGAATATTCTAATGGCACTAGAAGAAGAAGGAGGTGATCCTATAGAAGACAAGTCAAAAAAGAACAAAGATGTTCTCAAAGGCAAAAAAATTGAGGAATAATAAAAAAAAGGAGTTGATCTTTAGGGAGAGCTTATTTATGCTCTTAAAACCTTAAATAAGGTAAAAAAGTAAAATTCCCAACTTGAGATTCAGTTTCAAGAATTTGATGAAGAGAGAGGAAAGCTTATAGAGGATCTAAACAAGTCAATGGCTAAGACGAATAAGTTCAAGGATAAGTTAGAAGCAAAGGTCTTAGAATGTGAAAAGTTAGAACAAGAAGTAGCTCTACTAAGGGAAGAATTAGAAATATCCAAGGGTAAGCTACACAAGTTTAGAAAGAGCTCAAAGAATTTGGATAAGATGAACAAGGTACAAATAAGGTCAACAGATAAAACATGTCTTGGTTTTGAAGAGGTTCAAAAGAAACAAGAAGATGAGTCAACCTCAAGTTTTGATGAAGAAGAAACTTTAGAAGAAGACAATATAAGAGAAAGTGAGACTTTTTAGGATGAGTTGGACAATAGAAAGTTCAAGAAGGAAAGGAAAAATGCACAAAGAATAAACAGATGGAATAGGAACCAACATAGAGAAAAAGAGACTAAGAGACCAATGAGGTCAAGACAAGAAAATTTCAATGGACGATGTTTCTCATGTCACAGTTTTGGGAACATGGCTTCATAGTGAAAGATATATGAAAGACAAGAATATGAGAACTTCAGAAGCATGCAAATTTTTCATGGGTATTGCTACTCATGTAATCAGTTTGGTCACAAGGCAATGAATTGCAAGTTACATGATAGGAATAGATATGACTTCACCAGGAGAAATACCAAGACATTTGCACCTCTAAGTAATAATAACATTAAGTGTTATAAGTGCAATAAATATGGACATACAACAAAATGGTGTAGATTAGACATTCCAGAATCAAGCATGAACAGGAACAGGAATATGGAAATTAACAAGAACAAGAATATGGACATGAACAAGAATAGGAACATGGACATGAAAAGGATAGTCAAAGGAATCAAAAGGATCATATGAGAAGGAAAGATGACAAAGGTAAATATCAATGCTTGATGGGAGTAAAAATACTCCCACCCCATAATTAACCACCTCAAGAGGAGGTGGGGGAGGGGCTAAGCTAAGACACTCATTCTTAGCCCCGAGCCCCAAAGGTGAACCTTTTCCATTGATGTCAAAGAGGGAGATAGTTGAATAAGGGGGAGAGATTTGGTTTAAGGAGAGAGCATTATGTCAGGGGGAGCAATTTCCTAGGGGGTGTAGAACTAAAAAAAAGGTCAAGTTCTAGTAAAAAGAATTTGGATTACCATCAATGAAAAATGAGGATATTATTGGACATTTTGAGTAGATGAGTTGTCATTGATGTCAAGAGTGAGTGGTCATTGATGTCAAGTTCTCAGCACCAGTCAATGGTAGTTCCAGTGGGCAACATCAGTTTCAAGATCTCCAATAAGTGCACAAGGATAGTCAACCTTCAGTTGATCAAGACCCAATTCCAGGTATTCTAATGAGGTCCAAAGGGCAAAGAAGAGGCCCAAGAAAATAATATTATAATATTAAAAAGGAAATTTAAATTAATTATAAATCAATTAATATGAATTTATTATTAATTAATTTAATTAACTTTCATGTTACTTAATTTAATTATAAGTTAATTTTAATTTAATTATAAATTAATTTAATAAACCCTAAAAGGGTTATAAAGATAAGTTTATAAATCAAATTTTAAATTCTATTTGAGCGTCGACATGTTATGGCAGTAAGGCATCATGTACAAATAAAGGTAAAACATTTGCCTTAGAATATCCTATTCTTTATTTGAATGTCTATGTTCTAGATTGTGCACATAAAGGACGTAATAATTTTCGTGTTGAAAAGTCTTCGATGACATAAGAAAGAAGAAATAGGAGCAAGGCTCCTCTCACCCTGCACAAGAACCATGTAGGATTGTTAGCGATGGAGGAAGGTGTTAAGATGTGTTGTTGGCAAGAAGGATGCATTTCAAATCCCGTGGGGTTCATGTTTTGCAAGGAAGGAAGGTATTAATTTTTGTGAACAACGCCTAACATAGGGAACAAAGGGAGGCTAGTGCCTTCCCCTCCCCATGGGAGTGCCTAGCCCACGTGGTGGGCTAGCACCTTGGTAAGGCACTCGGCGAAAAGGTCTCTTGTTCAAAACCTACCAAGGCCTTTTTGTAGTTGAGATAAAAGTATGCGCTGATGTTGTTATGTTGGTCGCTTAATTTGGGATGTGCTAAGGTTGAATAAAAATTAAAATATTTTTATGTGCCTAAGGTTGAAAAATAAATGATTTGATGGTTTATAAGATTTAACTTTTGCCTAAATTTATATTTGTTGTTAAGTGTTTTGAGGGAGATAAAAATGTAGGCAATTATTATTTCTGAAGGGTTATTTTTGAAATATTGATTTATTAATTTGGAGATTATAAGGAGCAATTTGAGTGATTATTTTTATGTGTGATTTGATGATTGCTAATTTCAAGGAGTAATAAGGTGTATTTGGGATTGATTATTTTTGTGTTTGAGAAATATTTTGAAAGAATTTCAAGGATAGGTTAGAAGCAAAGGTCTTAGAATGTGAAAATTTAGAACAAGAAGTAGCTCTAATAAGGGAAGAATTATAAATGTCCAAGGATAAGGTACACAATTTTGGAAAGAGCTCAAAGAATTTGGATAATATGATCAAGGTACAAAGAAGGTCAAAAAATAAAACATGTCTTGGTTTTGAAGAGGTTCAAAAGAAACAAGAAGATGAGTCAACCTCAAGTTCTGAAGAAGAAGAAACTTCATAAGAAGACAATATAAGATAGAGTGAGACTTTTGAGGATGAGCTAGACAATAGAAAGTTCAACAAGGGAAGGAAAAATGCACAAAGAAGAAATAGATGGAACATGAACCGGTATAGAGAAAATAAGACTAAGAGACCAATAAGGTCAAGGCAAGGAAATTTTAATGGATGATGTTTCTCATGTCACAGATTTGGGCACATGGCTTCATAGTGTAGGACACATGAAAGACAGGAATATGGGAACTTTAGAAGCATGCAACTTTTTCATGGGTATTGCTACTCATGTAATCAGTTTAGTCACAAGGCAATGAATTTCAAGGTACATGATAGGAACAAATATGGCTTCACTAGGATAAATTCCAAGATATTTGCACCTCCAAGGAATGATAACATTAAGTGTTATAAGTGTAATAATGATGGACATACAACAAAATGATGCAGAGCAGACATTCCAAAATCAATCATGAACAAGAATAGGAATATGGACATGAACAAGAACAAGAATATGGACATGAACAAGAACATGAACATGGACATGAACAGGAACAATCAAAGGAATTAGAAGGTTCAGATGAGAAGGAAAGAGGACAAAGGTAAATATCAGTGCTTTTTGAGAGTAGAAATACTCCCACCCCAGAATTAACCACCTCAAGAGGAGGTGGAGGAGGGTATAAGCTAAGAGACTCATTCTTATCCCCGAGCCCCAAAGGTGACCCTTTGCCATTGATTTCAAAGGGGGAGATATTTGAGTAAGGGGGAGATATTTGAGTAAGGGGGAGAGATTTGGTTTAAGGAGAGAGCATTGAGTCAGGGGGAGCAATTTCCTAGGGGGAGTAGAACAGGAAAAAGGTCAAGTTTTGTTAAAAATAATTTGGGTTACCATCAATGACAAAGGGGTAGATTGTTGGAAATTTTTAGTAGATGATTTTTCATTGATGTCAAGAGTGAGTGGTCATTGATGTCAAGCTCTCAGAACTAGTCAGTGGCAGTTTCAATGGGCAACATCAGTTTTAGGTTCTCCAATAAGTGCAAAAGGATAGTCTACTTTTAGTTGATCTAGACCCGATTCTAGGTAGTCCGATGAGGTCCAAAGGGCAAAGAAGAGGCCCAGGCAAGTAATATTATAATAGTTTATTATAATATTAAAAAGGAAATTTAAATTAATTATAAATTAATTAATATAATTTTATTATAAATTAATTTAATTAACTTTCATGTTACTTAAGTTAATTATAAATTAATTTTTATTAATTTAATAAACCCTAAAAAGGGTTATAAAGGTAATTTTATAAATCCAATTTTAAATTCGATTTGAGTGTCGACGTGTTATGGCAATAAGGTATCATGTATAAATAAAGGTAAAACCTTTTGCCTTAGAACCTCCTATGCTTTATTTGAATGCCTATGTTCTATATTGTGCGTAGAAAGGATGCAACAATTTTCATGTTGAAAAGTCTTCGATGGTAGAAGAATGAAAAAAATAGGATCAAGGCTCCTCTCACCCTGCACAAGTACCACGTAGCATAGATGGCAATGACGAAAGGTGTTAAGACGTGTTGTTGGAAGGAAGGAAGTGTTTCGAATCCCGTGAGGTTCATTTTTTGCAAGGAAGGAAGGTCTTAATTTTTGCGAAAAATGCCTAACACAGGGAACAAAGGGAGGCTAGCACCTTCCCCTACCCATGGGAGCACCTAGACAATGTGGTGGGCTAGCACCTTGGTAAGGCGCTCGGTAGAAAGGTCTCTTGTTCGAAACTCATCGAGGCCTTTTTGTGGTTGAGACAAAGGTATACACTGATGTTGTTATGTTGGTCGCTTAATTTGGGATGTGCTAAGGTTGAAGGAAAATAAAAATATTTTTATGTGCTTGAGGTTGAAAAATAAATGATTTGATGGTTTATAATATTTAATTTTTACGTAAATTTATATTGGTTATTAAGTGTTTTGAGGGAGATAAAAGGGTAGGCAATTATTATTTCTAAAGGGTTATATTTGAAAGATTGATTTATTAAATTGGAGATTATAAGGAGCAATTTGAGTGATTATTATTATGTGTGATTTTATGATTGCTAATTTCAAGGAGTAATAAGGTGTATTTGGGATTGATTATTTTTGCATTTGAGAAATATCTTGAAAGAGAGTTAGTGTGATATTTTGTCATCTAATCATTAAAATTGGCAAAGAAGAAAATTGTGATTGAGATAGGTTTTCTAAGGGCACTTCGACATCAAACATTAGGTATAGGCACATATGCATAGTGAGTGATTGTTGAATATTGTGAATGCAAATTTGGAGTGAAAAGGATTGTTTGGTAAGCATTGTTGAGTGTGTTTTGAATTAATGCTTCAAGGTTTTTATAGAATAAAGAGTTGTTGATAAAACCTTGTTTTATAAGCATTGTTGTTGAAGTGATTAGTTGAGTGAAGAACTTGAACTAGGGTTTGCCAAGATCATGAGTATCATTGTTATGTGAATATTGTTTTATAAGCATTGTTGTTGAAGTGATTGGTTGAGTGAAGAACTTGAACTAGGGTTTTCCAAGATCGTGAGTATCATTGTTATGTGAAGATTGTTTTATAAGCATTGTTGTTGAAGTGATTGGTTGAGTGAAGAACTTGAACTATGGTTTGTAAAGATCATGAGTATCATTGTTATGTGAGATTGGTTGATAAGCATTTTTGGAAACATTTGAGTGAATGTTGATAAGTTGGAACTAGGGTTTGTGAGCAAGAATTATTTCATTGAGTGATTGGTTAAGTAAAGTTGGTTGAGCCTAGTTAAGTGGATGTGTTGAAGTGATAGTTCAAGTTCTATGAAACAAATTGTTCTATATTCTAAATTAAGTTGAGAAAGAGATTGAGTGTTGGTGAATGTGAAGCATATTGAGTCTTTAACAATTCTCTATATGTTTTTGTGGTAAAAGAGTGATTGAAAGTGATTGAGCATTGTGGTGAATGTGAAGCATATTGAGTCTATAAAAATTCTCTATATGTTTATGTGGTAAAAGAGTGATTGAAAGTAATTGAGCATTGTGGTGAGTGTGAAGCATATTGAGTCTCTAATAATTCTCTTTATGTTTCTATGAGATTGGACAAGTTCTAGTGAGGACTTGTTGAGCAGATTTGAGGTAAGTCTTAGAGAAGACTTGTGGACAAATTTGTGTGAGCTTTTGTGGAAGCTTACAATGCAAATTTGAGGACCGAGATTGAGAGTTAATTTAGACAAGTTATAGTAAGCACTTGTTGAGCAGATATGGACAAGTTCTAGAGAGGACTTGTGGACAAATTAGTGTGAGCTTTTGTGGAAGCTTACAAGGCAGATTTGAGACAAGTCTTTGAGAAGACTTGTGAGCAGAATTGATTGATTGATTTGTTCAAACCTTGAGTTAAGGTTTGGGGTAGATCTAACAGTGTTGATTTGTGATTGGATCAAACTTTGTGTTAAGGCTTGAGGATAGAGATTGAGGACATATTTGTGCTAGACTAAAGGACTGTGTTTAGTGTAGATCAAAGGATAGATATTGAGGATAAATTTGTGCTAGATCGAAGGATAGTGTTTAGTGTAGATCAAAGGATAGATTTTGGTGCAGATTTGAGGACAGGTTTGTGCCAGAATAGAGACAAATATTGAGTAGATTTGTGCTAGACCGAAGGACTGTGTTTAGTGCAGATTTAAGACAGATCTTTGGAGGTGAAAGAGTATAGAGGGTGATAGTATCCAGTGGATAGATATACATTAACCAGGGTAGTGAGGATAGGTGTCTTTAGTGGATAGAGATCCATTAGCCATAGCAGTGGGGACAATAGTTTTTATAGAATATCACCAGTCAGAGCTAAGGAGAAAGGATTTCTCCTTTGGATAGAGATCCATGAACTTGATTAGGGTATTGGTGTCTCCTTTGGACAAAGATACATAAACATTGTAATAGGGAAATGATTTCCAAAAGATTAATTCAGAAAATTTTAGTGAAATTTTTTCTCTGTGAAGTAGCCCACATTGGGTGAACCATGTTAAATAGGTGTCTCTATTGTGTATGGTGATTTGTGCATTGCTTTGATTACTATTGTTGATATTGCTATCTATACATTGCATAATATTCATTGGGAAAGAAAAGTAAAAAGTGGTCTTATACTGTTCACCCCCTCTCAATATAAGCTTGTGTTCTTCAAAATCATCACCAAAATTGTTGAAAGTTATCATCAAAAAATGGGGCAAAA
The DNA here is from genome assembly GCA_028583015.1 of Wollemia nobilis. Lineage (NCBI taxonomy): Eukaryota > Viridiplantae > Streptophyta > Pinopsida > Araucariales > Araucariaceae > Wollemia > Wollemia nobilis. Next base: position 4,551,702 of record JAQPPZ010016917.1, on the reverse strand, counting down.
AACATCACAGAAGTTGGCACCAAAATATTGCTCACATAATTTGTCGCAAAAGTTGACAATAATTATTGCACAAAAATTTGCTCTCTATGTAGCCAAATTTTTATTGGTGGAGTTGATTAGGTTTGGCAAGTAATTGTATTTTTTTAGCCATTTGAGCTTCACATTTGAGCCACTTGTCTCCCTTTGATCAATCTCTCTCAATGTGATTGTAAATTCAGTAATTTGATGCATCCATAAAACCACTAACTCAATTGCATTACATGTAAAGCAAATTGTAGAAGAAAGTCCAACGTTATTTTTCAGTGTTCCCTTTTTGAAAGGTGCACTTTTATGTTTATGTCCAAATGGTCATATCTTTCAATGGTTAAACCAATGGTATATTCAAGTTGGTCAAACCAATGGACTTCATGAATGGGAGCCAATGACTAGTGTTACCTTGTGGTACTGTTTGCTTGGAACTCTTTGTATGCGCACGGTTTTAAAATTTTACATGATGAACTTCATGATGATTCATGGATTTAGTGCATGAGGTTATTGGTAGCTTCTGCTTGAAAAAGATTGCACTCATAATACCTTTTCATTTGTTGTATGATTGAATGCCTTGAATGACGCTATTTAGAATTAACATCCAATTCATGCTCCTGTAAAATCTTTCAACGTCTAGTATGCTCGACTGTTAAAACCTCCTGTGTCTATAGTATGACAGTCACTGCCTAACGGATTTTCACTCGTTATTGATTACTTCATTTTGGATGATCAAACTATAGAAAACTACACATGATTTTTCATTTGTAAATTTTGTGATGTTCGTAGGTAAGGTTCACCTTGTGTGTAATGTATTCAAAGTGCCTAAAAATAATCGTTGACATCTTTGCAAAAGGAATCTCATCTAATTGCTCTGCTTGGTAGTGACTTTCCTGTGTGTTATATATAATCACCTCCAGTACGTAATGGCTATTTAGGTTTAAAATTGATGTGTCTACCTTGCAATGTTAATTTTTTTAATGGATACTCCTTGATGCATTCAACAATGAATTTCCATTGTTGGCAAGTAATGCATGTGATATGAATGTAATGTCTCATTTTCTAGTGATAAAACTATAACAATTGTACTCTAACTTGAGTGGTCTTCTGATTATCCACGTGGATGGTGATTCGCTAGTTAAACCAATGCATTCCTTCACATCTTCTTAGTGCATCCGAAATCGACATGATAAAGGCTCTTCTAGCTTGCAATAGCTATATGATGCTTCTCAAAAAAAAAAAAAAACTTGAATTCACAATATGAAAAAAGGCACCCATCCTGCAGGTAAAATTTGTTGTGTCAGATTTTTGAACATCAGCCACCAATTGAAGAAGCAGATAAGGCATGATTTGAAGGTTGACATTAGTTCGTCTTCCATTACTATTCCAAGATTTGAATGAGAGCTCAGATTCAGATTTGGTTTATGCTCTTGGACTCCATTGTTGTCAGGTCTTGTACGTATTTGCTACTTACGATAGTATTTCAGGTATAATAAAACTATCGCCAGTGAGCATCACATCATATGCTGTGTCATCATCGATTGTGAAAGCCCACAATAAAAGAGGTTTCTCTTTAGTGTTGCATTCTTCTAGAGTTATGATATTAATTATAAAAATCTATTATTTAACCTTATCAAGTTGTAACTTTTATTTTCATTCAATGGAATGAACAACACCTCTAGAATTACATAGCCACTTTCACTATGTGACACTCAGTAGTTAGGGCAATGTAAGAGGACGGAGCCATACTTATCATTATCTCCTAAATTGTACTTGTTGGTTACTATCCATTTCAGCATTATCACCCATGTGGGAAAATGCAAGATAACAGTGGTCCTCAACACAATGTCAGGCTTGCTGTGATCAACTCGATGGTCTGTAGTTCATCTCCATATTTTCTTCAGTAATTTATAGTATTTGGTTTCAATTGATTATGCATTTCAATGTTATATACCAAGTGGAATCCCTTTTATCTCGCAAATGAGATAAAAATATAACAAGGGCTTGATTAAGTACTTAATTGTGTGATCATTAATCTACAACTATCAACGATGACTTTAAATCCCTCTAGGTGCTTATGATGAGACATGTAAATATTTTAAGTGGCCTTCATATAATTAATTATTAAAGGCCATCTTTGACAATGTATTAATCAGACTAAATTCTTAGGTATCGTTGATCCTTCGTTGTGATTTAGTCACAACCCACAAACTTGTCAATTTATCCTGATTAACGTAGAAATAAAGAAGATTCTATTGTTATATTTATCATGAACTGTGTAAACTTATTGATCTATGCTTTATTAAAATTAGATTGGAACTATCAAAGAAATTGAACGATATGAAGGCTCATAATTTTTTCAAGTGGGTAGATTGATGCACTATGAATTTGTACACCTCAGGAAAGTGTATACCTTGTCTTAATTTTTTTATAGATGACAAGCTGGTGTTTTAGAATGGCTCAAACAAATATATTATTCAAGATAAAAGTGGATGAATTGTTTAATTAAGTATAATCATAATTCGATGAAATTGTGACAACAACAGGCTAAAAATTGTATGTTCGTGGATGAAGCACCAACTGTACAACTTGCTGGTCTTGTTACCAGTCAGAACCTAGTCCACTACATCTGATGATCAATGATGAATTTTAGTGGTGTTTTTTAGGAGTTTTCATGGATCTCACAGCATGAAGGTGCTTACTTGAGGAGAGACACTAGTGGAAGCTTAGTTGATATTTCTATGAAGACAAAGGAGAAAAGGGAGACTTATGGGAATGTTGGCTATGTTTCAATTGAATATTTCAACTTCTAGATCATAGCCTTCCAAATTTTACCCTTCTAATGAGTCAGTGAGATAGACACAATAGTTTTATGGTTATGCTTTGTTGTTCCAAAGAGGGGTGAATGACAATAACAATGACAATGTCATTTATAAACCTTACCCATAGTCCTTAATTCTTAGCTTTGGATTAAATAAAAAATGTAGATTTGAAACAAACAATCACATAACTACGCCAGTTGTCTTGTGTCACACAAAAAATTCTAACAATATGTCTCATACCACTTTTATTTCTATAATCATCAGTTTCCACACCAATACATTATTTGATGATATACATAGTCTGCCTTGGTGTAGATTATGCAATTTGTATTTTTAGGACATTCTGTTCAAACTAGCAGCTATCTAGATGTTAGAACCTAGAACCAAATGGTAGAAAATTAAATGCTGAGTATAATTTTACAATGTTGCGATGCCGAATCCTTGCATGCTTTTCTCTTTTTGAAATGAAAACTCTTTTTTTCTACCTTGGTACCATTAGCAATTGGATAAAACTTATTGACTACTAGTATTTGGCTAGAGGGAAGGGGCAAAGATTGATGAGCTAGTAAGGAGGCCAAGAATGTGGGTATGCCAAACTAGTGCGTAGATGTCCGCAAGCCAGGCAAAGTCGATAAGCCAATAAAATGATAACCAGATCCACAAAACAGTTTACAGTTTCATTGGAGGCAACTTCCATGTCATCAGTGTAGATTAAAAGAGGATTGCAATTTATGAAAATGTGTAACTTCTCAAGGATCAAAACATTTTTATAATTTTTATTTTGTTTAGTTGAGGAAAAAAATTCTTGAACATTTTGGCTAAAAGCCTCCAAAATGCTTAGTTTCACGTCCTATCTCCCTTGCATTACTTGTTGTGAAGATACAAAAGAATCAAAACTATATTCTTTATAATATTACTACTTCTTAGAAGTATTAGTCTTTGAAACTAAAGGTGTAGGAGGTGGAGGCTGGAGAAAAATGTTGCCCTTTTTTAACTTGATATTTCTCAAACTGGTAGCAACAGATCTAACTTTCCCACATTGTAGATTTTTTTGTTTTGGAAGTGCAATAGGTACTGTTGACAATTTTGTCACATTGCATAGAGGGGTAGAAAAAAATCAAAATTTTATTTTTGTAAAGTGTTTCTTTTGTTATTTTTGAAAATATTTGTAAGTGTTGCAGCAATTTTGGCTTTCAATGCCACCCCCTTGTACATAAAATGAAGAAGAAAAAGCTTCACTGCCAAACAAGCCAAAGAAGATAGCTTCGCCAAAAGAAGGAAAAAGTGTCGCGATATCGCGACATGTTGCATTTTCGTGGCTGAGAGTGACAAGAGGGAGCAAGAAAGAAAAAGTGTCGCGATATCGCGACATGTTGCATTTTCACGACCGAAAGCAAGGAGAAGGAGCAAGAAAGAAAAAGTGTCGCGATATCGCAACATGTTGCATTTTTGCGGCTCAAAGCAAGGAGAAAGAGCAAGAAGGAAAAAGTGTCACGATATCACGACATGTATTTTTGCGGCTGAGAGCGACAAGAGGAAGCAAGAAAGAAAAAGTGTCACGATATCGTGACATGTTGCATTTTCACGGTCGAAAGCAAGGAGGAGCAAGAAAGAAAAAGTGTCGCGATATCGCGACATGTTGCATTTTCGCGGCTCAAAGCAAGGAGAAAGAGCAAGAAGGAAAAAGTGTCGTGATATCATGACATGTTGCATTCTCACGACCAAAAGAGGAAAAGTGTCACGATATCGTGACATGTTGCATTCTTGCGACAAAAAGAGGAAAAGTGTCACGATATCGCAACATGTTGCATTCTCACGACCAAAGGAGGAAAAGTCGACATGTTGCATTTTTGTGGCCAAAAGCAACAAAAGAGGACAAAGACATAGAAATGTCATGATTTCACGACATGTCGTATTTTCGTGATGCAAGAAGAAGAACCAAGCTAAAGACATAGAAATGTCGTGATATCGCGACATGTTGCTTTTTTGTGACTCAAAAGGAGCATGCACTCCAAGTTGAGTATTTTCCCAAGATGATCAAGTGCATCATAAATGCATTTTTACTTGCCCGATAAGCTCGCTACTCATTTTTGGCAATTGGAAATGAAGTATTAGTCCCTGAAGGAGAGCGTGACAAGCATGGCAAACACTCGAGCATCACACCCAGAAACCAAAGACACTCAGATGGCTCATCAATGCATATTTCTACAGTTGACTCGATCACAGTTGCCAGTTCTAGCAATGGATTTGAGAGCTCAGTCACGAGGGCTGTGAGGAGCTAACTTCTTAGATCTCAAGAGTATACTTCACCATTCTGTGTAATAATGACTCAGAGGGTCGAGTCCTCTATAAAAACCCAGGCATTGTAATGTAATAAAGGGGGGGAACTTTTTGCTAGAAATCTGCTATAACTTGATGTCCTACGATTAATACTAAAGAGCTTTAGGCTCAATTTATCTCTTGTATGCTACCTTATATGTTTATTTATTTTTCTTTCTTCATTTGCATACTGTAACTTTGAATCTTGAATTCGGTGTGCGATTGGGGACTGTACTCTAAATTTTTTCTAAAGGATACATAGGAGAGGAAAAATGCTATATTGGTTTTCTTTTATGCTGCCTAGTGGGTTGTGGTTTCTTTTATATTCGCTTGTCCTAATCGTCGTTACTCTAAACCCTGAATTTTGATGAAAGGGAGAAGGAGAATCCTGGAGCTCGCTCAAAGGATACATAGGAAGGTTAATGTGGCGTTTCTTTTATTTATTCTTGGTGTTCTTTGATGTTATTCAATTTGTTAGTTAGTGATCGTGCTTCCTGTTCTCTCCCACTTTAAATTATCGATCTCTCTTCCCTTACCCCTTTTTTATTTCTTTCTCTAACCCTAACTCTTCTTATCTCTTTCCTGCATCCTTACTCTGTTTATCTCTTTCCTGCATCCCTTATCTCAAAACACCAAAGTAGTTTATCATAGGAGCCAGGATTTCTCCGGAGATTGGCATGAGGGGCATCTCTTCCCTTTGGCCTTTCAATTTTGGTCCAGGTCTAGGGCACATACACTTACCCAAATCCTTTCTTGGGCAGATTTGATGACCAACAATTTTTGGCATGCCCGGTGGGACGCTGGTCCCATGTTTTAAGGAAGCCTGAGTTTGGTGAATCTCTGGCTTGCCTCCATCTGGAAAAATAACCTAGTGACTCTGACTAAGCTGAAGATCTAGATTTATTGATCGTAGGTGCATTTTAAAGCTAAAATAAGACACCCCAGAGGAATCAAGGTTTGGTGAGCAGCCTTGACCTCACAAGTAGAGAAAAGAATGTTCACCTGGTGACTCTGACTTAGTGGTGAGAACCATGACCTCTGTAGGCCACTGCTATAATGGAGAGGGCATGCTATCCCAGTTGGTATGATCGTGGCCCTTCGAATCTCCCAAGTTACCATGAAATTCCCAAAAATGCCTTGAAGACATTGACGAAATACAATGGCACTAAGGGAATGGCCCAAGATCACCTTGAAGATGTTGCTGCTTTAGTAGCCCTCCATGACATAAACCACGAAGATGTCATGATCAGACTTCTGGTTCTATCTTAGGAAGGAAGGGCGTTGCAGTGGTACAAACTGCTCGAGCGTAAAAGCATCTGCTCATGGGATGACTTAGCGAGAGTGCTAATAAGAACATTTGATGGCTCTCAAGACCCCTTCTAGCTTTTGATGTACCTCTCCACAATCACAAGAACACCTCTAGAGAGCATAATAGACTTCAATGTCCAATTCTATAGAAGTTGGAAGAGAATTCCAGGAGAGATCCAACTGATGTCCACCCAAGGCCACCTCTTCTATGTTTGAACCTTTCACTCGGACATGAGCCTCCTCTTACTGCAATCAGGTGAACAAAGATTTCCTCAAATATTTGAGGAAGCAGTACGAGCAGAGCAGCTCTTGCTCCTATCTGGAAAGTGGCAGTGGGGGGAAACTCCATCACTTTCTCCAATATTTGCTGCTCCTGTCTATCCTACATAGTGTTCACCATGGAAGATTCCTCATACTGAGCAGAGACCTGAGATGTAGTTGTTTGGAGCTCAAGGGGCAAATTTCATCCAAGGCCAATTATGGGAATATGCAAGCTTTGCCCCAGCAATGAACAATATGGTTGCTTGCAGTCTCCATCAGGAGATGGGCCAAGGAGAGAAACATACTCAAGTGGTGGAACCTGAGAACAAAGAGGGCATATTTTTGCACCCTTTTTATATCCCAGTGGATGGCACGCAAGTATTCAACCAGAGCCCATTAAGCATGCCTCATCAAGAGGCTAAGCCCAAGGAGATCCTGGAAGCAAAATTATCATGGGAAAAGCCCTGTTGTCGCAACAAGAAGTTGGAGGAGCTCGTATTCAAGAGTCCGCAAATGGTGGACTCTCTAAAATGCTAGTATTGGTTCTAGCCATCACCACAATCGGTACCCACAAAAGACCCCCATGCGGTGAACTTCTTTGCCACATCATTCATCACCAGTATGGGTACTGGCAGGAGTGACAACCTGCCACATTGCACTCCGTTTACAACATGGACAACTTCAGGAAGAGGCCAGTCAAACTTCAAAGATCAACTAAATGTCAATCAGATCTGGTTCGGACATTGCAGGTTCACCAGATAGGCACTCGAAGCTGGGTTTATGGTGGCGACATCCCAATCATGTTGCAAAATTTTGTGTAAATACTGTAAATAGCCCGACTACTAAATAAGTGCTGAAGGCGCTAAGTGTTGCTTAGGAGCTTAGGCACAAACAAAATAATAATAATAATAATAATAATAATAATAAAATGTCGTCAGTTGATAGTCAGAGAAGAGGACAATGGGAATGACTCTGTTGCCCAATGGATAAAGGCTTGGGATATCTACATTCAGATGAGTTAAATGCCCCACGAGCCACCAAGAATGTTGAAAATTTTGTCACATTGCATAGAGGGGTAGAAAAAAATCAAAATTTTCTTTTTGTAAAGTGTTTCTTTTGTTATTTTTGAAAATATTTGTAAGTGTTGCAACAATTTTGGCTTTCAATGCCACCCCCTTGTACATAAAATGAAGAAGAAAAAGTTTCGCTGCCAAACAAGCCAAAGAAGATAGCTTCACCGAAAGAAGGAAAAAGTGTCGCAATATCGCGACATGTTGCATTTTCACGGCTGAGAGTGACAAGAGGGAGCAAGAAAGAAAAAGTGTCACGATATCGTGACATGTTGCATTTTCACGGCAAAAAGCAAGGAGAAGGAGCAAGAAGGAAAAAGTGTCACGATATCGCGACATGTTGCATTTTTGCGGCTCAAAGCAAGGAGAAAGAGAAAGAAGGAAAAAGTGTCGCGATATCGTGACATGTTGCATTTTCGCGGCTGAGAGTGACAAGAGGGAGTAAGAAAGAAAAAGTGTCGCGATATCACGACATGTTGCATTTTCACGACCGAAAGCAAGGAGAAGGAGCAAGAAAGAAAAAGTGTCGTGATATCGTGACATGTTGCATTTTCATGGCTCAAAGCAAGGAGAAAGAGCAAGAAGAAAAAAGTGTCGTGATATTGCGACATGTTGCATCCTCATGACCAAAAGAGGAAAAGTGTCGCGATATCACAACATGTTGCATTCTCGCGACCAAAGGAGGAAAAGTGTCACGATATCGTGACATGTTGCATTCTCACGACCAAAGGAGGAAAAGTGTCGCGATATCACATGTTGCATTTTTGTGGCCAAAAGCAACAAAAGAGGACAAAGACATAGAAATGTCACGATTTCACGACATGTCGTATTTTTGCGATGTAAGAAGAAGAACCAAGCTGAAGACATAGAAATGTCACGATATCGTGACATGTTGCTTTTTTGTGACTCAAAAGGGGCACGCACTCCAAGTCGGGTATTTTCTCGAGATGATCAAGTACCTCATAAATGCATTTTTACTTGCTCGATAAACTTGCTACTCATTTTTGGCAATTGGAAATGAAGTATCAGTCCCTGAAAGAGAGCCCAAAAAGCATGGCAGACACTCGAGCATCGCACCCAAAAACCAAGGACACTCAGACGGCTCATCAAAGCATGTTTCCACGGTTGACTCGGTCATAGTTGCCAGTTATGATAATGGATTTGAGAGCTCAGTCACAAGGGTCGCGAGGAGCCGACTTCTCAGATCTCAACAGTATACTTCACCATTCTGTGTAATAATGACTTAGAGGGTCGGGTCCTCTATAAAAACCCAAGCATTGTAATGTAAGAAAGGGGGGGAACTTTCTGCTAGAAAGCTACTGTAACTTGATGTCCTGCGATTAATACTAAAGAGCTTTGGGCTCAATTTCACTCTTGTATGCTGCATTATATGTTTATTTCTTTTGTCTTTCTTCATTTGCATACTGTAACTATGAATCATGAATTTGGTGTGCGATTGGAGACTGTACCCTAAAATTTGCCCGAAGGATACATAGGAGACGAAAAATGCTATATTGGTTTTCTTTTATGCTACCTGGTGGGTTGTGGTTTCTATTATATTCGCTTGTCCTAATCGTTGTTACTCTGAACCCTGAATTTCGATGAAAGAGAGAAGAAGAATCCTGGAGCTCACTCAGAGGATACATAGGAAGGTTAATGTGGCGTCTATTTCATTTATTCTTGGTGTTCTTTGTTGCTATTCAAGTTGTTAGTTAGTGATCGTGCTTCCTGTTCTCTCCCACTTTAAATTATCGATCTCTCTTCCCTTACCCCTTTTTTATTTCTTTCTCTAAACCTAACTCTTTTTATCTCTTTCCTGCATCCTTACTCTGTTTATCTCTTTCCTGCATCCTGTTGGGTGGTATTTTCACCCAATTGTGAAAGGACACTCTCCCTTAGGATTTTGGTTCCAAATATCCTCTTGCAAAGAAGTTAAACAAACAACTTCTCCAAGGTCTCCCCTATATTAGCATTTGCATATGTGTAATGGTAATCTCAAATAAAGATATTCAATTTAAATGCTTGGAACACCTTAGTGATTACAAGTAACTGTAAACAAGGGGCAATGTTGGTTTATTTTACCATGAAATTTTAGTGATTGTTCATTAAACCAAAATAAACAAATGTGAATTGGCCCAGCAATGAAAATTTCCATTTTCAAATTTTTTTAAAGATCTGCAATAAAACAACAACTTCGGTGAATTTTTTAAAATACTAAACAACTCCGAAAATGAAATTTCAAATTGCGTATTTGAAGTATGAAGAATAACCTACGCAATGGTTACATTATTTTTTTTGTATTTTGAAGATTTTTTTTTATATTTATTTTAATGTCTAAATATTAAAATAAAGTTAAAATTTCTTGTAGTAAAATGCAGAAAAAATGAAAATGCATTCAGTATGATGCTATCCTATTCCGACAAAACCAAAGATATGAGGTTTTCATGCATGCAACCTAACCTATTGGACCTACAAAACAAGCACAATTCGGATAAGCTAAGTGCTGGATCCTAAGGATTTGAATGAGGTTCTCAGATTTAAGCATTCGCATGCAGCAACCAAGAAAATACTTGCATCAAATACATTTACAAGCCTAAAATCTGAAAAGGGAAAATAAACATTTAATCTTGCATGCAAAAAATGAGTCCTTCTTTCTTGCCCATAAAATGCAAATTTTTGAACAATTCTGCATTAAAAATATGTCCTGTTACAATAGCAGAATCTCTCCTTCCATGACGATTCATTTTGTTTCCCAGATTGCATCATTTCGTATTCCCCATCTCATCATTTCATATTCCCCGTATCATCGTTATCTTTGACTTTCTGTTTGATGTCTTAAACGTTTAATCTTCTCTGTGAACTGTAATGCCTCTGTCGCCCTTACACTTTTATGCCACGTGTTTTGCACTTCTATGCATGTTTCGTAACCGCCCCCTATAAATTGTGATAAAAAATAGCATGTCGTGATATCGTGACGTTTTTCTGCATGCAACTTTTCTCTTCTACCTGTATCATGAAAATGAGACATGTCGCGATATCACGACATTTTCCTGTATGCAGCTTAGCTTTTCTTCTTTCATCAAAAAAATGAGACATGTCGCGATATCGTGACATTTTCCTGCCCATAACCTTGTCTGCCTTCATGCATAGCAAAAATAAGACATGTCACGAAATCGCGACAATTTTCTGTCAACTAGCCGTGCAAATGCAACCTATCACGAAATCATGACGTTTTTCTGTTTCGAGCTATCTCGTTTCAACTTGTCACAAAATCATGACATTTTTCTCTTTCGGGCCGTGAGGGTGTAATCTGTCGTGAAATTGCGATGCTTTTCTCTTTCGCTGTACCTGTCGCGATATCGTGACAACTTTTCATTTCGTACACTTTGGTTTCTTTCTGTCACAAAATCGTGACGCCTTTTCATTTGGAGCTGTCTTGTGGCTTTCTATCATGAAATCACGACACCTTTTCGTTTCGTATCGCTTCGCTGCTTTTTGTCGTGAAATCACGATGCCTTTTCATTTGGCCTCATCTTGCTGCTCTTAACCGCAAAAATGCGACATGTCACGAAATCACGACAATTTTCATCTTTGCACTATCTTGCTGCTTACTTTTCTCTTTTGCTTTTCATCTCGTCTTCAAGCCGCGAAAACATGACATGTCGCGATATCACGACATTTTCCACTTTGTCTTTCTCTCTCTTCTATGACCCACGATTTCACAACACGTCACGATATCACAACATTTTCTCATCATGCTGCATTTTGTTGCTCTTAGCCACGAAAACGCGACATGTCACGAAATCGAGACAAATTTTCATTTCTAGCCGCGACGAAGCAACATGTCACGATATCGCGACAACTTTTCATTTTTGGCCACGATGGAGCAACATGTCGCGATATCACGACAACTTTTCATTTTCAGCTGCGACGGAGCAACATGTCGCGATATCGCGACAACTTTTCATTTTCAGCTGCGACGGAGCAACATGTCGTGATATCGTGACACTTCTTCTCTTTTGTGATATTTTGCTTTTTTCCTTGATTTTTAGCATTTGGGCCACTGTGGTCTTCTTTGAAAGCATGCAAAAAAGGTGGGTCCCCAATTTTGGGGTGTGTTGTGGATCAGCCACAACACATCCCTTATCTCAAAACACCAAAGTAGTTTAGCATAGGAGTCAGCCTTTCTTCGAAGATTGGCATGAGGGGCATCTCTTCCCTTCGGCCTTTCAATGTTGGTCCAGGTCTAGGGTGCATACACTTACCCAAATCCTTTCCTGGGTAGATTTGATGACCAATAGGTACCACTTGGAATTCCATGGCTACGGGCTCCTCCGAAGGAAAAAAATTTCTAGGGTTAGGGGCAACTTGTTCACTTGCAACTTCCTTCCCTATTTCTTCCTCTTCTTCTTCATGGGCAATTTCTTCACTTGCATTTGCTTCCACTTGGATTTTTATTAGATACTCCAAATTACTACAAATACTATCAAAAAAATTTTCCATGCTTTTGTTTTGATACTCTAACTTACTACCAATACTGTCAAAAAGAATTTCCATGCTTTTGCTTTTATAATCTTGTTCATTCCTTCTTATTCCATGTTGAACATTTAATTTGTCTTCCACTATTTGGGCTAATCCAATGGTCTGCATCATGGTATAGGGTTTGAAATTTGTCACCTCTATTTTAATTTCTTATTTCAATCCTTTGATGAAGCAATATATGAGAAATGCTTCATCCCACCCTGTGTTGTGTTTGGTGATATCCTTAAATTGAATTTCATACTCATGCATGGTAGTGTTTTGATGAAGACCCTTGAGAAATTCCCACATGACTAGGTCCCACATGGCTCTGATACCAAATGGTAGAACCTTGAAGGTTCTAGCTAATATTTAATAAATGAAAAAATAAAATAACATTAAAAAGAATCACTTTTAGGGTTTGAATCACTGTTGCATTGATAAGGGGGTCCCTCCAATGGTTTCAAATATATGTATTATTATTCATTCATGGATATCTTCAAATGAGATATTGTACAATGCTTTATACCTACCCTAACCCTAACCATGCATCACTTCATCATGACGATTCATAATAATTAATATAATTAATTATTATGACTATGCTAAACCTTAACCTTAATAATATAATATAATAATTAATTATTATATTATCAACTATACTAACCTTAGGATATTAAATATATTATATTATTATTAATAATAATGAGGGTTAGGATAGGTCGGAGGTGTAGACCAATTGGTTCCCCCAAACCCCATAAGGGGGCGGATGTCCAAGGTTCAAATCTCGAGCCTCACTAGACTAAATGCTTATCCCTTTCCTGGTGCTTTCAGTAGTGTAAAAGGTTTAAAATGATTGTGGCATGGTGGTTATAAGGGTGGATTGCATGAAGATTTGTATGGTAGCTTCTAGGGCAGACAACCCATAATACTGTGGGGGTCATAAAAATCTAGATAGCCTACCCAAATTCTTGGAGGCTACTGATTCCACCATGTAAAATCTAAAAAAATAAGAATGAGGGTTAGGATATAGGATCCCAATAGATTTATATTTTATAATGTGTGTGTCAATATGAGAGGAAGTGCAAGGTGTCAAGAGAGAGAATGTAGAGTCACATTAACATGTGGCAAGATGAGAGTTTTGTATTAATGAGAGGAATATGAAAGGATGCATATCCATGATGTTTGAGCATAGCAATAGTCAAAGTGCTAAAAAGTCATGTAAAATTATATCTTGGAGATAAATCTCCATGCAATGTAATATATCTGAATAATTCTTGTAATCTTTTGATATTGAATATATTTGAGTTGTATTTTGTGAGATATTATTGTTATTCCAATATTGTTATTTTGTATGACATTTATCTTATTTATACTTGATCTTGGATAAGGCTTTCCCTAAGATAATCTAGTTGGAAAGCTAATAGTGGTATCAGAGCCACAATGTGAGCTTATTATTGTTCAAAGAGAAGAATATTAGAAGAGTTAAAAGGGATTTACTGAAGATATTGATTGTGAGAATAGAAAAAATACTATTAAGAGGTTACTTTGCTAGAGAATCTGAGACAAATTGCTGGAGATAACTTGAGCTGTGAAAGAGATAGTTTGTTGCTTGCTATAATGTGAAGAGAAATCTAAAGTGTGTTTCTAGATGAATGAAGCATCTATAAATAACTTATGAGTAAAGTACAATTTGAATCCTTTGTGAAGAACAATTTAGAGAGAAGCAACAAGGAAGCTAGAAAATTCAATTTGAAAGCCTGAGAGGTAATAAAGAATCAAAACATCTCAAGAAACAAATAAGAGAGTACCAACATGCACTTGTGTATTTAGGAGAAGAATAAATAGTAAATTCAAAGATAATATAACGATGTTAGTAGAGATAACATCCAAAAATTTCAACAAAATATGGTAATTTTTTCTACTATCGATTTTAGGTATTTCATTTTTTTTTTAAAAAGAGGGAGTACATTTTTTAAGATTAGTGATTTTGTAGATATAAAGCATTGGAAGAAAATATTTCAAAAATTGTTTCAGTAGATAATGTTTGAAAATGAAATATTAGAGTCAAGTGGCATTAGCTCAATCGTTAGATTCCTCAACATTTAAGGAGGAGACCAAGGTTCAAAAATTTCCAAATGATACAAGGATAATATCTGAGATTTGTTGTAATACCACTATGTGGTGATGATGTAATATCGGTGGGGCTTGTTTCAATCCTATATAACCAATTGAAAAAAAGAAAATGAAATGTTAGTGCTAGAGAAATAAAAGAGCAATTGTAGTGCAATGCATCATTTATTTATTTATTGGCTTTAGTGCATGTTCTTATTTATTTTTGAATAAATCAAATTGCCTATGAATCTAAGGAAGAGCACCAAGCCAAGCTAAGGAAAAATAAGTAGAAGATTTGAAAACGTTACCAATGGAAGACTATCATAGGGAAAATGAAATCTAAAGAGAGTGACACATAGGTATTTTTTTAGGGTTGAAGAGATTATTAAAGGAAACCTACAATTTATTTTTGATATTAAATATATTATTGAAATAAATAAAAACTAAAAAGGGGAAGTATTGTAGGCATTGTGTTAAGGAAGGAATTTAAATAAAAGATATTTAAACCAGAGTCTTAAGGTGTTGGAAATTTTGAGTATACTGTGTTGTCATTGATGTCATAGGTTGATGACATTGGTTGTCATTGATGTCAAAGATAGCTTGGCATGGCAAAAAGATAAAATTTATAAGTTGGTTAAATATGCAAGGCAAAGTTCATCCCAAAGCAAGGAAATTGATAAAAAGGAAAATGTTATAATATTTACTTCAAATATTATAATCCAAAGAGGTTTGGCACAAATTCCTAAGTGTTTGGTTAAAAGGTTGAAGACCCTAGTTTAAAGACCATGCAAAAAGCAAGTGACTAAGGCTTAAAAAGAAATAATATTATAATATTTCAATATTATAATATTAAGGATATGTTGTGGCTGATCCACAACACACCCCAAAATTGGGGACCCCTTTTTTTTGCATGCTTTCCAAGAAGATTGCAATGGCCCAGATGTTAAAAGAACAAAGAAAAGCAAAAATGAAAAAATGTCGCAATATCATGACATGTTGCTCTGTCGTGGCCAAAATGAAAAAATGTCGCGATATCACAACATGTCACGTTTTCGCGGCTCAAAACAACAAAGTACATCGGAATGAAAAGGTGTCACGATATCGCGACATGTCACATTTTCACGGTTCAAAATAGCAAAAGTACAACCGAATGAAAAGTGTCGTGATATCATGACATGTCGCGTTTTTGCGGCCCAGACAAGCGAAGTACAGTGGAACAAAAAAGTGTCACGATTTCGTGACATGTCGCGTTTTTGTAGCTAAGAGCAACAGAATGCAACACAAAGTGAAAAATATCGTGATATCGCGACATGTCATAAAATCACGATCAAAGCAAGCAGGAAGAAGTGTTGACCAAAAATTGTCACGATATCGCGACGTGTCGTGAAATCGAGGGTCAAAGAGGAGAGAGAAGACAAAATAAAAAAATGTCGCGATATCGCGACATGTCACAAAATCGCGATCAAACCAGTCAAACAGGGCAAGGCACTAAAGTTGTCGCGATATCACGACATGTCATGTTTTCGCGATCTGAAGACGAGATGAAGGGCAAACAGAAAAAAAATGTCGCGATATCACATGTCAAAGTTTCGCGACCTAGAGTAGCCAAAGTGAACATAGAGGAAAAGTGTCGTGATATCGCGACATGTTGGATTTTCGCAACCAAAGGCAGGAAGATAGAGCTAAAGAGAAAAATGTCACGATTTTGCGATAGATTGCATCTGCACAACCCGAAAGAGAAAAGCATCATGATTTCACGACAGAAAGTAGCGAGATGGTACAAAATGAAAAAGTGTCATGATTTTGCGACAAAAAGTAGCAAGATGGTATGAAATGAAAAAGTGTCGCAGTTTCGTGACATGTCACGTTTTCGCGGCTAAGTACAACAAAACACAACAAAGGAGAAAAATGTCATGATTTTGCAACAGGTTGCATCCACGCGGCCCGAAGGAGAAAAACATCGCGATATCGCGACATGTCTCATTTTCGCGATGCATGAAGGCGAACAAGGCTGCTGATAGAAAAACATCGCGATATCGCGACATGTCTCATTTTTGTGATGCATGAAGGCGAACAAGGCTGCTGACAGAAAAACATTGTGATATCATGACATGTCTCATTTTTGCGGTGCTTACGAATAAAGCTTTAGGTATAAAAACGTTGCGATATCGCAACATGTCTTGTTTTCGCAATACAGGTGGAAGAACAAAGCTGCAGATAGAAAATGTCGCAATATCGCAACATGCTATTTTTGTCACGATTCATGGTGGGCCATTATAGAAAATACAGGGGCAATGCTGAACACATGGCATAAAGGTGTAAGAATCATGGGAAGCGTTACAGTTCACAGAGAAGATCAAACGTTTCGACGTCGAGCAAAAAGTCAAAAACGACGAAGAGGGGGGGAAGATGAAACGAAGCGATCTGGGAGATGAAGCAAAGCATCACGAGGCGAAACAGAGAGCATTGCCAGAAAGTTTAAAAGCAGAAGCACATATTGGTACGAGGGTCGGAAACCACTACGGGCAGAGTTGCAGAGCCGAAGGCAATAAGCTATTCTGGGCTTGCTTTTGGAGTGTTTTTCTTCCACTTTTTTTGGATATTTTCCTTTACATTGGACTAGGTAGGAAATTGCTGTAAGTAGAGTTGCAGTTCTGAAGGCCAGAGGGCCATTTTGGGCCTGCTTTTGAGGCTATTTTCTTCCATAGACTAGGTTTGGGAAACCAAAAAGTTTTATTGTTGTAAAATGACCAATTTTTAATACAGAAAATTTAGAGAGTTGCACCTCATTGACAAGAAAGGAGTTATTTTTTGCATGCAAGATTGAATGTTTATCTTTCCCATTTTCAGATTTCTAGGCTTATAGGTGAAGTTTAATGCAAGTTCTCTTGGTTGCTTCATGTGAATGTCTAAATCTGAAAATCACAGTTAAAACCCTAGAGACCAGCACTTAACTTATCTGGATTGTGCGTGTTTTGCAGGTTCAATAGGTTAGGTTGTATGCAGAAAACCTCATTAGCTTCGGTTTTGTCAAAATAGGATAGCATCATACTAAATGCACTTTTCATTTTCCTTTCACATTTTATTTTCATTTTTTTTGCACTTTATTTTAATTTACAGGCATTAAAATAAAAAAAAACTAAAAATTCCAAAATCCAAAAATAGTTTCATCATTGTGTATGTTATACTGCATATTTCAAATACGTATTTAAAATTTCATTTTCGGAGTTGTATAAATTTCACCGCAGTTGTTGTTTTGTTGCAAACTTTAAAAATTCAAAAATAGAAAATTTCCATTTCAAGGCCAGAATTTCATTTTTAGTTTTGTTTTTCATTCATGAGCCGATGATGACATTCCCTTCATGAAAATTCCAATTTCATTGAAGGATTTATGTTTTATGGCATTCCATAAATTTCCATTTTGAAGTTACGTCGTGGTCATATAAGGTCCATATCACATTTGCTTTATTTGGTTTCAATAAACAATCATTAAAGTTTCACAATAAAATAAACCAACATTGCCCCTTGTTTTCAGTTACTTGCAACCACTAAGGTGTTCCAAGCATTTAAATTGAATACCTTTATTTGAGATTATTAATACACAAATGTAAAATGCTAATATAGCGGACACCTTGGAGAAATTATTTATTTAATTTCTTTGCAATAGAGGATTTGGAACCCAAATCCTATTGGAGAGTGTGTTTTCACAATCGGGTGAAAATACCACTCAATAGGATAAAAGTTTAAATCCAAAGGTTTAATAATAAAAAGTTATTATAATATTTTATATTCTAATTTAAACCCAAGATGGGTTTTGGTGCCAAAAATTTTGAAGGTTTCAAATAAACCCATAAAGCACCGACATCAAGAAAGGGGGTAAAATCCATATAAAAATGGATTAAATTTATGCACTATGGTCTTAATAGCAATGCAATTCGATTTCCCTATGTGCATGATTGTGGGAAAAGTAAGGATACATTTTTAATTAAAAAAAATAGGACACTAGACTATTGGATAGAGTGTGCATTGTGGGAGTTTACTCTCAAGTAGGTGGTTGGCCTACCGGTAGACTAGGCAATGCTAAGGTGCAAGGCAGGCAGCAGGTCACGAGGTCGAAACTCGACGAAAAAAGTTTTGATGTTTTCCTAAGAAAAGAGGATTTACGAAGGTGTTAAAATATAGAAAGTGCATATTTGGTTTTGTGTGGGCGTTTGGCCTAGCAGCAACCCAAGCGGTGCTAGCACGCAGGCAGGTAGGAGGTTTCATGGTCGATTCCCACCTATGGTAGTTGTGGTAAGCAAAATAATTTTTATTATTTGTGAATAAGGTTGAGTTATTAAGGGCCTAAGTTATGCTTTATTATTGTGTGCTCTATTGGACTTAGGGAGTTATAAGGGAAATAAATATTTTAATTTTGCCATTGTTTTAGAAGGAAATAAAAGGGGGAAATTGCAATTAATTTTTGAAGTATTATTTTGTGGAGTAATAAGGTAATTAGTGGTAAATCAATTTGTGGGTGTATTGTTGAAATATTTAAAGTGGGAGATAATAGGTGTATAATGTGATTTTACTATTTGTAATACTTTCTTTAATATTGAAGGTTGGGGTTCATGATTTGATGTTTTATTTTGAGAAACTAAGAGAGTTATAGAGCATTGGTTTGAAACATAATTGTGCACACATTTTGAGAAGGTTTTCCAATATATGAAAATGTGTTGTGCTAATCCTCTTGAATTTGCAAAAGATACTACTTTTGAGACAAGTATTTGAGGGTACATCTTTATCAAGAATTATTAGCTATGGTGGTTCAACTTTTATCTAGGTGGTTGTGTTTTGTAAAAGTAGTTTTGAGGTGGAGTTAAAAGGGTTGATTGGTATGCATTGTTGGAAATATTTGCATTAGGGTTTGAGACCTACATGTGCATTATTGTTGAATGAAATTGGAAGCAATTGCATTAGGTTTTGAGACCTACATGTGCAAAGAAAGTGGAAACAATTGTATTAGGGTTTGAGACCTACATGTGCTCTATTGTTGAAAGAAATATGAAATACTTGTGTTAGGGTTGAGACCAAGTTTGTACATCATTGTGAAAAAATTTGTGCAATGGTTTGAAAGATATTGAAAGTAATTGTGAAGTTTTTGAGATCAATCTTATGAAGGAAATTTTTGCATTATTGTGTTTGATCATTGAGAGTAAATTTGCAAAGAATAGAGACCAGTTTTGTGGAACAAAGTTATACACTAGTTTGATTTGATTTGCAAGGATTTTTGCAAGAGGTAGGTAATGGATTGAATGAATGCAAGATTTGTGAATGTGAAGAACATATTGGGTTTTTGATAGCGCATATCATTCTCTATATGTTCCATAGGTTAAATGAATTCTAAATAGAATATGTTTAAATTGCAGAGGAGAAAGGTGTTCTCCTATGGATAGAGATCCATGAATTTGATTAGGGAATATTGTACAGAGGTCCATAAAAATTGTAATAGGGAAAGGATTCCCAAGATATTTATTGAAAAAATATTAGTGAAATATTTTCTCCGTGGAGTATCCCACATTGGGTGAACCACATTAAATTGGTGTCTCTATTGTGTGTGGTGATTTGTGCATTGCTTTTATTACTGTTGTTGATATTGCTATTGATACATTGCATAATATTGATTGGGAAAGAAAAGTTAAAAGTGGTCTTATAATGTTCACCCTTCCTCTCAGTATAAGCTTATGTTATTCAATTGGTATTAGATCGGGTTCCTTCGGAAGAGTTTAACAACTTGAAGGAAAACCTTACAAGAACACAATGGATTCTAAAAATGGATCCTCAGATAATTCAACACCAGTATTTGATGGAAGCGATTATATATTTTGGAGTATGAGAATGAATATTCACCTGATGGCACTTGGAAATAAAATATGGGAAGCAGTTGAAAATGGATACACACCACCAGCTACTCCACCTACAGATAAATATGGTAAGCTTCTACATCATTACAATTCAAAAGCAATGAAATTAATTTTGAAAGGTTTACATAGAAAAAAGTCCATAAAGGTTATGCATTACAAATAAACAAAAGGAATTTGGGATAAGTTGCAAAGCATATATGAAGTAGATAAAATTTTCAAAAAGGCAAAGATATGAAATCTCAAAGGACAATTTGAAGAATTAATAATGAAGGATGAAGAAAAAATTAGTGTTTATCTACTTCGTGTAGACAAGGTTGTTAATGCCATGCAAGGACTTGGACTTGAGGTTCAAGAATCTA
This sequence comes from Wollemia nobilis, assembly GCA_028583015.1. Taxonomy (NCBI): domain Eukaryota; kingdom Viridiplantae; phylum Streptophyta; class Pinopsida; order Araucariales; family Araucariaceae; genus Wollemia; species Wollemia nobilis. The sequence goes on along the minus strand of JAQPPZ010016917.1, from coordinate 4,531,003 downwards.
ATGTTTGTGATAATATCTTAAGATCTCTCCCAAAAATATTTAGTGAAAAGATTTCTGCTATAGAGGAATCAAAATATGGTGATATTTTGACAAGATATGAATTAATTGGTATTCTTACAACTTTTGAGATGAGAAAAAAAAAGGAACCTAATCTCTAGAAGGAAGCAACCTTCAAATATACTAAAAATACAAAGGGCAAGAAGTCAGATTCAAGCAATGAGTCATCCAGTGGTGAAGAATCAAATTATGATAGAAATAATAAGGATTCAAGAAGATTTAAATATGCAAAATCTATTAGATGTTTCAATTATGGAAAGTATAGTAACTATGCAACTAATTTTCAAGAAGCTAGAAATAGCAATTATGAAGAAAAATAGGATCATAAGAACAGGAAATCAAAAAAATACAGGTACCAAAAGAAAGGCAAGGATGGACAAGGCAAACAAGGAAAAAAATTCTTTTAAATATAGAAGAGGAGTTACTATGCATACAAGGCAAGTAAGTACTCAAGTGATAGTGATAATAGTTTCTTATATAATGATAAAGATGAAGTTCTATTTCTAACAAAAGAAAAAGAAGAAATTAAGAAAATGTCACCAATAATTCTCAAGTGTTTTAGATGTGGCAAATTTGGACATCTTGAAGATAGTTGTACAAAGAATGGTTTCAATTTCAGTGATGATGAATATGAATATACACTTGAAGGACTAGAAGATAATATACTAATGGCACTAGAAGAAGGAGTTGATTCTATAGAAGACAAGTCAGAAAATAATGAAGATGTTTTCAAAGGCAAACAAATAGAGGAAGAATCAGTGAAAGAAGAATTTGATCTTGAGGGAGAGCTTATTTATGCTCTTAACACATTAAATAAGGTAAGAAATCAAAACTCCCAATTTAAGCTTCAATTTAAAAATGTGATGAAGAGAAAGGAAAGCTTATAGAGGATCTAAATAAGTCAATGGCTAAGACAAAGAAGTTCAAGGATAAGTTAGAATTAAAGGTCTTAGAATGTGAAAGGTTAGAACATGAAGTGGCTCTACTAAGGGAAGAAATAAAAGAGTATAAGGATAGGTTACACAGGTTTGGGAAGAGCTCAAATATTTTAGATAAGATGATCAAGGTACAAAGATGATCAACAAAAAAAATAGGTCTTGGTTTTGAACAAGTGTAAAAGAAACAAGAAAATGAGTCAACCTCAAGAAGAAAAAACTTTAGAAGAAGATAGTGTAAGAGAAGTGAGACTTTTGAGGATGAGTTGGACAATAGAAAGTTCAACAAGGAAAGGAACAATGCACAAATGATAAATAGATAGGACAAGAACCAACACAGGGTAAAAGAGACTAAGAGACCAATGAGGTCAAGGCAAGGTAATTTAAATGGATGATGTTTCTCATATCACATATTTGGGCACAAGGGTTCACAGTGTAGGACACATGAAAGACGAGAATATGGGAACTTCACAAATAGGTAAATTTTTCATGGGTATTGCTACTCATGTAATCAGTTTGATCACAAGGTAATGAATTGTAGGGTTCATGATAGGAATAGATATGGATTCACTAGGAGAAATACCAAGATATTTGCACCTCCAAGGAATAACAATATTAAGTGTTACAAGTGCAATAATTATGGAAATACAACAAAGTGGTGTAGAGAAAAAATTCCAGAGACAAGCAGGAATAGGAACAGTCAGAGGAATCAGAAGGATCAGATGAGAAGGAAAGTAGACAAAGGTAAATATCAGTGGATACTAGGATTAGAAATACTCCCACCCCATAATTAAGCACCTCAAGAGAAGGTGGGGGAGGGGATAAGCTAAGAGTCTCATTCTTAGCCCTGAGACCCAAAGGTGACCCTTTGCTATTGATGTCAAAGGGGGAGCAATTTACCAAGGAGAGCAAAACAAAAAAAAGGTTAAGGAAATTGGAAAATATAATTAGGTTGCCATCAATGACAAAGGGGGAGATTTTTGGATATTTTGAGTAGATGAGTTGTCATTAATGTCAAGAGTGAGTGGTGAGTAGTGCAATAAGAAACAATTCTGCAATTAGTGTAAAAATGAGAGTCCGCTTACAGATTTTCAGATCAGGTTCTAGGTGGTTAGATGTGGTCCAAAGTGCAAAGAAGAGGCCCAAGCAAATAATATTATAATATTTTATTATAATATTAAAAAGGAAAATTTAAATTAATTATAAATTAATATATTAATTAATTTAATTAACTTCCAAAGTTATTTAAGTTAATTATAACTTAATTTTAATTTAATTATAAATTAATTTATATTAATTTAAATAACCCTAAAATGGGCTATAAGGTTTAAATTAAAATCGAATTCAAAATTCAATTTAGCACCGATGTTTTAAGGCATGAGGCCTTTGTGTATAAAAGGAGGAAAAAACCTAAGTTAAAGCCTCCCAATGCATTCAATTTAATTAATTCCTCCTAGATTCATGCACAAGGGAAGAAGATTGAGTTTTGCGTGTTTTGAGGTTTCGACGACAGCAACAAAGACAAGTAGGAGCAAGGCTCCTCTTATTTTGCATAGTGTTGTGTAGCACAGTTGGTGATGGTAGGTTGTGTTAAGGCATGTGGCAGGTAGGAAAACAAGGTTCAAAATCCACCGAGTGTCATTTTGTGAGGGAAGAGTGCATTCTATTTTTTGCATCGTGTTGTTCAAAAGGAAAGAAATGGAAGGCTTGCACCTTCCCCTTCACATGGAGGCTTATAGCCCACATGGTCGGCTAGTGTCTTGATAAGGCACTCGGTAGGATGAAGCCTCACGTTCGAAACCCACCAAGGATTTTTGGCTAGTGTTAAAGGTATGCGCTGATGTTAATTGCCTTGGTCGCTTGATTATTTCGGATGTGCTAAGGTTGGAAAAATACAATATTTTTGATGGTTTATAAAGTTTATTTTTGCCTAAATTAATTTGGATATTGAGTATTTGAGGGAGATAAAAGGGTAGGCAATATTATTTTGAAAGTTTAATTTTTGGAGGATGTTAATTTAATTTTTGGAGTTATAAGGTGTATTAAGGTCAATTTTCTTGTATGCTATTTTTGGAGGTTGTTAATTAAATTTGGAGATTATAAGGTGTAATTGAGTAATTATTTTTGTGTATGATTTGATGATTGCTAATTTCAAGGAGTAATAAGGTGTAATTGAGTGCTATTATTTTTGTATTGAGAAATATCTTTGAGGAGTATTTTTGTCATCTAACCCTTGAGATTGGCAAAGAGGTTGATTGTGTTTGAGGTAGGTTTTTGAGGTCTACTCTTCATCAAGTAAAAAGGTATGGGCACATATTCCTAGTGAGTGATTGTTGGATATTGTGAATGCTAAGTTGGAGTGAAAAGGGTTGTTTGATAAACATTGTTGAGTTTGGTTTTTCTGTAATGAAAGTTGATTCTAGAAACCTTGTTTGATAAGCATTGTTAGAAATATTGAGTAAAGCTTTCATATGCTTGAACTAGGGTTTGTGCAAAGAACATGAGTATCATTGTTATGTGAAGTTGAGAACTATCTTGAACTAGGGTTTGTGAAAGATCATGAGTATCATTGTTATGTGAGATTGGTTGGAAACAATTGAGTGAGCGTTCATATGCTTAGACTAGGGTTTGTGAGAAAGGATTGTTTCATTGAGTGATTGATTGAGTGGATTTGGTTGAACCTAGTCAAGTGGAAGTGTTGTAATGATAGTTCTAGTTCTGTGAAAAAAATTGTTCCATATTATGAATTGATTTAAGAAAGAGGTTGAGTGTTTGTGAGTGTGAAACATATCGAGTCTCTAACAATTATCTATACGTTTCTGTGCTAAAAAGAGATATTGAAAGTGATTGAGCATTATTATGAGTGTGAAACATATTGAGTCTAACAATTATCTATATGTTTATGTGATAAAAAGAGAGATTGAAAGTAATTGAGCATTGTGGTGAATGTGAAGCATATTGAGTCTCTAACAATTCTCTATATGTTTCTATGATATTGGACAAGTTCTAGTGAGGACTTGTTGAGCAGATTTTGTTGGGAATGAAACTGATGGGGATATTTTTATTGATACAAATGAGTTACATATATAGGCAAAAGGCCTATATGATAAACTAACAAGTGTCAATATAAACTGACAAGTGTCAAAACAGAGGCATAGTGCACTTTAATTCTAACATTCCCCCTTAAAGTGCACTATCCTAACTAAAGAAAAAACAAGTCAACATTAGGTAACATTTCCCCTTAATGTTGACTTCTCTAAAAAAATGCTACATCCTCCTTTATTGCTGATTTGGTCTAGGCTCGTGCTCTTTGCGCTTGGATCTCCAACTATGAATAATGCTAGATTCACTATGTATACATCTCGGTCTGTTGCCTCAGGGTCAACCACTTCCATGGGTCTGTTGCCACTGGGTCAGCCATCTAAGTGCCTCAGGGTCATCATGGGTGCCTCAGGGTCAGCCACTTCTGGGTCTGTTGCCTTTGTAGGTCATCCTCAGAGGATTTTGCCTCTTGTAGGTCACTGACTAGCTCCACCATAAATATCAAATCCCTCCTTATGGTGAACTCAATCTAGAAGGTGTCGGTCTCTGCCAAAAATGCACCTTAATACAAAGGAAAAATGAGCCATATAAGAGTGTCGGTCTTTGTCGAAAATGCACTCAATACAATAAAATGAGCCATAGAAGCCAAATATGGAGGAGAAGAAGAAAAGAAGAGAATCTTCTGAAGTGTCTTTGTCTGTAGTCTTCAAAAGTAGATCTAGAAAAACCTCGGATAGAGTCTAGGGTGCATATGTCTGTAGTCCCTAGAATAAGTGTCCTTATTGTAGTCACCTCATCTTATCGGAATGCATGGGAAACCAGCCACTGCATCTACCAAGTAGAAAGAGGAGAATACTAGATACTAGGTTCACTTACAAGTGCCTTGGGAGTGTCGGGTTCAACCGAGAGTGCACTCCAAGGTAGAAAAAACTTTGAGGCTAAAAAACTCAATTGAAATAGCCTCAAAATTACAATATGACACCACCATTGTGTTTTTCGTAGAAAAACGTTTCCAACGACTATAAATACCCCTATATTCCACCATTAAAGGGGCCTTCATCATGTGGAAAAACCATCATGCCTATCTAAGCAGTAAATAGACAACATCGCTCAATAGCGGCATCGCTCTCAGGCAAAAAAAATAGCATCAATTTCCCTTGCAGGGGAATTACATGGGCCATTTAGGCATTCAAGTTCTTCAATAAAGCATTCAAGTTCTTCAATAAAGTGACCCTGCCACTTTATAAAAAATAGTCTCCACTATGCTTTTAAAAAATAGTCTTCCATACATTTAAATGAAGTGATCCTATCCTTTTAATAAAATATGCCCTTTTATATATAAAAAATAAAATTAAATCATGGGCACTTTTAAAAAATTTAAATAGATCAACTTTCACTTGTGACCAGCACAAATTTTCCCCCACTTAGAATCGGAAAAAAAATTGAGGTCATTGAAACTCTTCAGACGCCAAATCCGAACTGCTCTAGGCGGGAATTTACTTTGACAAGAACCATGATACCCACGATCATCACCACCTATGACGTCGCCATCCACACCGACCTCGACACATCTGCATTCCTTATAAAATGCTCGAAGATGGTACCCGCTTCTATTCTTCTGAAGAATCCCCAAATGCTAGTGAGTGACACGAATACAAAGATGTCCACGAAGCCTTGGCAAGGCCGATATGGCTCAGAACATGATACAGCAGAAAAAAATAGTAACACACTCGTATAGTCTGGAATCTCCACATGGCATCCTCGGGCCAATCATAAAATTAACTGGGCACAACCACGTCTGCAAAATGTTGCCAAATATTGATCAATGTGATTCCTGCAAACTTGCTGATGGGATCGCCCTAAATCAAATCCCTCGACTGTCGCTTTAAATTTCACCTTTGATGGGAAAAAAAACATTAGTGATCATACGGGAAAAAAACAAAAGTGTGGGCCATGCAAACATTCAGTAAATCAATTTTGTTAAAAAAGATATGACATTCCCATGCTAGAACATGTTCGAAAAAAAACACGAACACTTGGAGGCTTTCAACTGTAACAGAACTCCTCTTTATCCTCCTTCAACGCATTTGTTCAATTGTGATCGAGGACCATAGGCACTCTTCATGAGAAAGAAATAGTTTCTATCACCATCAGAACTGCAGATCTTATTAAATTACTAATGTGAGGACCAATGGGAGTGCATCAGGAAATCTGATTTCACCGAGCATAGCACCGTTGAACATGAACTGGCATGGGAGCAAACTGATAGTTCTATTATAGTTCTGTGGTTTAGGTTCTGCAGTCCCATTGGCAGGATGTTCACGATGTCTGATGAGGGAAAGAAGATCCCTGTCCCACTAGCGAGGACAAGCCTTGGCCTCCCGAGATCCCACTCGACAGTGTTATCGATGTGGCCGCCCGAAGCCAACTATTTTCTTGGCTACCATTAAACAAGTATGTTTCCTCGTACTGAGAGACCAATATAAGCACACATCATAGATGCATTAGTACAACAGGAGTGAAATTTGTGGATTGGAACCAAAAAATATATCCAACGGTCAATTATGTCTTCAACTGCATAGTGGATGATGATTACGTTATCGTGGGCGTGGCGAACAGGAGCAGTTTTCCACTATCTTTGATGATCTCCCAAATCTCGTCCATGAGGCTATAGAATTTTTGCATGGCCATAGTTGGTGCTTATCATAATTCTGCTGAGTGTTTGGAATGCAGTAACAGGCAGCAATCAGACATCGAGCATTAAATCATCTCTACAGCTACAAGTAAGCGGCCAAACCGGCATCCATCATCGCTAAAAAAATTGGCCCACTACTACTGCCATTGTCACAACAGCAGAACGATGTCTCCACCTAGTAGTAAAACACAAGTTTAGCATCTCTCACCAGCTAACCCAGGAATCTTCCTTCAAGTTTGACCCTAATGTCAAGTTCATCCTCGTTGCTATCTTCGATGACACCCTCAAGCTCTGGAACCACTCAACATTGAAGTTAATGAAAACATACCATGTCAACAAGGTGTACTATATATCTTCAACATTCTCTGTTATCTCAGTGTCATGTAACCACTCTAAAAATAAGATTGATTTCGGTGCTCTGTGCCCGGTGCCAAGCGCCCATGGCTGTTCTTGCTACTCCTCTTAGAGCTAACCCAGGCATTGAAGATCAAACCTAATGATCTATCTTGCACCTCCTGGATTCGCACCTTTCACAGATCTTGCTGGCCATCCTTGGAGATACTAGCTTTGAAACCTCTGCAAAGGAAGATGAGATCAGAAGCCTCGTCCCCGATGTCATATCGAAACCCTCGAAAGGCCAAAATGTAAGCACCGCGACTCGATCCTCTGACCCCTCGTTACAAACCTTAAACACGTCCAGCCTTGTGATAGCCAGCTTTGGTTTCGAACAAAAAATAAAAAATACAGCACCCACATAATGGAGACGTGGGGCTAAATATCCATCCACATTTCAAATAAATAGAACAATGCAGCTGACTGCACGGTAGCTTTCTGCTCCTCCAATGGTCTGCTCGCTGCACGTAGGGACAACTGGATTTGACCTGAGAAAAAAACTTATAACCACCACTGTGGCTTGCCAATATGGGGCGACATTCCTAGCGACAACTTTGATTTATCTGAAGTAATTTGAACATGCATTTGTGGCAAGTCAACCACTGGGGCAGATTCAGAAACACACAACCAAGATCTCGAAAGAGAAGCTCACTCCGTTAGATCTAAAAACCTAAGAAATTTTTTTGAAAAAATTTCTCAAAATTTTAAAATTCTTACCATCTGGTTTCTGATCCATCAAATGATGGAGAGCATACTCCCTCGGTAAAATTTTTTAAAAAAATAGGAAAAAAAAAACAAGGGGGAGATGGGGGAGGGAGGATTTCCATGAGGGAAATCCCCCCTCAAGCTCACAAGGCCAGAGAAAGCCTGGAGCTTTGATACCAAATGTTAGGAGTAAAACTAATGGGATTATTTTATTGATACAAATGGTTACAATATATAGGCATAAGCCTATATGAAATGCATGACACTTGTCAAGTGAAACTGACAAGTGTCAAGGAAGGCATAGTGCACATTACATTAATTCTAACATTAATGTTAGGATTAAAACTGATGGGATTATTTTATTGATACAAATGGTTACAATATATAGGCATAAGCCTATATGAAATGCATGACACTTGTCAAGTGAAACTGATAAGTGTCAAGGAAGGCATAGTGCACATTACATTAATTCTAACATTAATGTTAGGAGTAAAACTGATGGTATTATTTTATTGATACAAATGGTTACAATATATAGGCATAAGCCTATATGAAATGCATGACACTTTTCAAGTGAAACTGACAAGTGTCAAGGAAGGCATAGTGCACATTACATTAATTCTAACATTCCCCCTTAATGTGCACTATCCTAACTAAAAAAAAAAAAAGTCAACATTAGGTAACATTCCCCCTTAATGTTGACTTCTCTAAAAGCAACCTATCATCCTCTGTTATTGCTGATTTGGTCTAGGCTCATGCTCTTTGGGCTTGGATCTCCAACTATGAATAATGCTAGATTCATTGTGTATACATCTCGATCTATTGCCTCAGGGTCAGCCACTTCCATGGGTCTGTTGCCACTTGGTCAGCCGTCTAAGTGCCTTGAGGTCATCATGGGTGACTCAGGGTCAGCAACTTCTGGGTTTGTTGCCTCTGTAGGTCATCCTCAGAGGATGTTGCCTCTCGTAGGTCACTGACTAGCTCCACCATAAATTTCAAATCCCTCCTTATGGTGAACTCAATCTAGAAGGTGTCGGTCTCTACCAAAAATGCACCTTAATACAAAGGAAAAATGAGCCATATAAGAGTGTCGGTATCTGTCGAAAATGCACTCAATACAATAAAATGAGTCATAGAAGCCAAATATGGAGGAGAAGAGAGAAAAATAGAAGAGAATCTTCTAAAGTGTCTTCATCTGTAGTCTTCAGAAGTAGATCCAAAAAAGACCTCGGATAGAGTCTAGGGTGTCTATGTCTGTAGTCCCTAGAATAAGTGTCCTTATGGTAGTCACCTCATCTTACCGAAATGCATGGGTAACTAGCCGCTGCATCCACCAAGTAGAAAGAGGAGAATACTAGATACTAGGTTCACTTACAAGTGCCTTGGGAGTGTCGGGTACAACCGAAAGTGCACTCCAAGGTAGAAAAAAAAAATTGAGGCTAAAAAACTCAATTGAAACAGCCTCAAAATTACAATATGACACCACCATTGTGTCCATCGCAGAAAACCGTTTCCAACGACTATAAATACCCCTATACTTGTATGTGAATGGGGCCTTCAACTTGCTAAAAAAAACAATAGCATGCTTCTCTAGGCAGCAAAATAAACAACATCACTCAATGGCGGCATCGCTCTCAGGCGAAATAAAAAAATACTCTTAAAAATTTCCCTCATAGGGGAATTACATGGGCCATGTGGGCCTTTCACATTCCACTTCCATGTGGAAAAAATATTTTTTAAAAAACTTCCAGTCTTCCATACATTAAAATGAAGTGCTCCCATCCTCTTAATAAAAGATGCCCTTTTATATATAAAAAATAAAATTAAATCATGGGCACTTTAAAAATTTAAATAGATCAATTTTCACTTGTGACCAGCATGAATTTTCTCCCACTCAGAATTGGACAAAAAAAGTCCATGAACTTCAACAAGGTTAAAATGCCTCCAATATCTCCACATGGCCGCTATTTCCAGTTTACTGAGATTAAATTTTTGCACTGTGAACCATGTAGAAGCAAAACATCAACTGATTTACAGGCCAAAGATATCTCGAGTGGTGTCCACGATGTCAGTCAGCTGGGTTTGAAATTGCTGTTCAATCAACAGTGCACTCAACGATGCACTTCAAGTTCTCATCATGGTAAGTTTACGTGTAGGTGAGCATAGGATCCAAATCTTCTCATCGATTCCCTCCATGATCTGCAACACTTGGCTTATCGATGGTCATCGTCCTTGTCTTGGATGCACCACCCTCCCACCATGGCTGCCATCCGTAGCTACTCGGTGTCCGCATTCCCATTTAGTTTGACGAAGAAGAAGAAGCCAGATGAATCAAAGACTTACTACCACCACCATTCATAGTTTTTATATCTTGTTGTTGCTGCATCATTGGCATCCGCATTCCCATTTAGTATAACGAAGAAGAAGAAGCCAAATGAATCAAAGACTTACTGCCATCACCATTCACAGTTTTTAGATCTTGTTGTTGCTGCATTGTTGGTGTGAAGATGCTAAGATCTATAACCCCAACAATCACGATAATTGTAGAAACTCTGCCAAGCACTTCACCTCCAAAATGATGGCCACTTTAGATTAAACATTCGTCTACTTCACCATCATCAATTCTACCTTCGATGTCGCATAAAAAAGGGCATTGTGACCATTGAAAATAATGGTGAAAGATCACAAATCAGGACATTCTGAGAATAATGCACACCAAGAATTGAACATGAACACCGTTGAAGTAATGCCATGATAGTAGGCGAATGATAAAATAAATGCAGCCTTAACTCTACTTATCACAGGCCAATGGAAACCACCATTCCACAAAAAACAAAGAAACCATTCCTCGTTTAGAGCCATTTCTCTGTGCACTCGCGTTGACGACAACATGAGGAATTGCGGCAAAAATCTGGGGATGGGTGGCCATTAAAAGACTGCAATTAGTCCCCTACCCCCCCTCAACATCAACCAGAAGCTTCACATCCTTAAACCCGTCGTAGCTCTTCAACACCAATTTCATCATGGCGGCGCCCAGATTGCTGATGGTGGAGAGAGAGAGTTCTCCCACGGAGGAATTCTATGTGAAGTATTGAAACGTAGGCTGGCCATGTAACTTGTCAAAGGGCACCACGAAATCATCAAGAATGGTCTTGTGAAGGTGCTGCATCATCTTCAGATGAGAGGTTCCCATGGTTATAAGGATTATGCAGTATAGCGACACATCGAGCTCGTTGCAGTCCTTCAACAGCAGGATCGATATGGCGTTTAGATCTTGTTACTCGTAGCACTCTTTGGAACCCGGAGCACATCCATGATGATGCCAAAAAACATTACAGCAAATTCCGTTTATCATAATTCCACCATAGTGTATTAGGCACTTTACATCATTGCTGAAAAAAACTTGTTAACACAGTATCCTTAAGCAGCAAAGAATATTATCTAACTGAATTTGTCTGCTTGAGATCACTGCGATCATTTGCCATAGACACCGCCTATGTCTCCAAGACATTTAAATCTAGTCAGGACGAAGCACACGAGAGAAATTTGGCTGTGGTGCTGGGTTTCAAGATCAATGCAGGTAGCACACACTTGCACACGTCTACACCAAGGCCCAAATCCTCGGATAGATCTCATATTTGGACGAGATCGCTTGCAACCAAGCTGCACTCGTCGTGGACAGAAATAAAGATCACCATGATCATTGTGCAGATCCTGCACAGTGAATCCACCACTACAGTGCATAAATCTAATGATTGCAAGCATCATCTACTCAGGTCTTGCAATGGCTCCATCCGATAGCATATTAATTTTTCAAGGTCTGGTTTCTGATTCATCCATCAAGGATGAAGAGCATACTCCCTATTTGAAAACAAATGAAGGGAAAATGAAAAAAAAATGAGGGGGAGGGAGGATTTCCATGAGGGAAATCCCCCTTCAAGGGTTTCACAGACAAGGAAAGCCTACTCTGATACCAAATGTTGAGAATGAAACTGATGGGGATATTTTTATTGATACAAATGAGTTACATATATAGGCAGAAGGCCTATATGATAAACTGACAAGTATCAATATAAACTAACAAGTGTCAAAATAGAGGCATAGTGCACTTTAATTCTAACAGATTTATGGTAAGTCTTAGAGAAGACTTGTGGACATATTGGTGTAAGCTTTTGTGGAAGCTTACAATACAGATTTGAGTACAAATATTATTGAGTAGATTGGACAAGTTCTAGAGATGACTTGTGGATAGATTAGTGTGAGATTTTGTGGAAGCTTACAAGGTAGATTTGTGACAAGTCTTTGATAAGACTTGTGAGCATAGTTGATTGATTGATTTGTTCAAATATTGAGCTAAGGTTTGGGGCAAATCTAGCTAAGTTGATTTGTGATTAAGTCAAGCTTTGTGTTAAGGCTTGAGGTTAGAGATAAAGGACAAATTTGTGCTAAACTAAAGGATTGTGTTTAGTGTATATTCGAGGATAGAGTTTGGTGCAAATTTGAGGACAGGTTTGTGCCAGACTAGAGATAGAGATCGAGAAGATTTGTGCTAGACCAAAGGACTATGTTTATTATAGATTTGAGATAGAGCTGAGAGCAAGCTTTAGAGGTGACAAAGTATAGAGGATGACAGTTTCCAGTGGATAGATATCCATTAGCCAGGGTAGTGAGGATAGGTCTTCTGAGTGAGGACAAGAGTCTTTAGTGAATAGATATTCATTAGCTAGTGCAATGGAGGCAACAGTTCTTCTAGAAGATCACCAACCAGAGCAAAGGAGAAATGAGTTCTCCTATAGATAGAGATCCATGAATTTGATTAGGTAATTGGTGTCTCCTTTGGATAGAGGTCCATAAACATTGTAATAGGGAAAGGGTTCCCAAGATATTTATTGAGAAAATATTAGTGAAAGATTTTCTCTATGGAGTAGCCCACATTGGGTGAACCACATTAAATTAGTGTCTCCATTGTGTGTGGTGATTTTTTCATTGATTTGATTATTGCTTTTGATATTGCTATTTATGCATTGTATAATATTGGTTGGGAAAGAAAAGTAAAAATTGGTTTTATACTGTTCACCCCCCTCTCAGTATAAGCTTGTGTTCTTCTGTCCCTACCAAGTTGTCCATATATGATCTCTTGCAACAATTACAACCTCATCATGAAGCTTTAAATGAGATCCTATGGTCCATAGATGTGGAAATACATGATACCAATGCCTTCGTATAGTTTGTGGGCAATGTGGAAATATGCATGCAACCCTCCATCATCTTCTATGACCATGAGATTACTACACTTGAAGGAGAAGATATTGATCCTCCCCTTAATATTTTAGCTAGTATCAATGATATCACTTACAAGCATGTCTTGATTGAAACTATATCTTCCATAAGTATCATATCCATGGTGGCCATCCACCATCTCAACATCCCCCATACTCATCTTGCTACTCCCACTTTTGATTTACGAGCATTTAATGGCTCTATGCACAAAATAGTTGGGTCTATTGTCCACCCAGTCCAAGCTAATGCTAAGATGATACCAAGAATATTTTTTGTCATCAAAGGTGAGATGTAGTACAATATATTCCTTAGATGACCATGGATCAGGGATATGCAATGTGTCCCTTCTATACTTCATCACTATTTAAAATACCGTCAAAAGGGTCAACTCCATCACATTCAGGTGGATGTTAATCCCTTTTAGTTTTGCAATACAACTAATCTACCATCCACCTCACTATTTTTATCTTCCCAATTCACACCTATTTCCATTCATCTTGTTAAGTCAAACCACTCATCCTCATCATCGTTCAACCAATCAGCACCACAATTTTTACCTACCCCTTCTTTCACCTCTCTTAGTTTGACCTTGATATTCCTGCTAGTCACATCTTGTACACCATCAATATTACCTACTTTTCCATCATTTCAATAGCATTCAATTCCATATTTATGCTCCACTTCCCTCAGATTACAACATATCATGGTGGTCACTATGACACCTGACACCCTTAGTTTGATTCCCCCAATCATATCTTCCACTCATACACCTACAATGTCATATCTTTCATGCATTCATCGACACTCACATAGACCATTATCCTTGTCTTTGCCAAAAATCCCTCATAATAATCATCCCATTCTAGATACTACCCTAGAGTGTCATTCATGAGAGAAACGTGTTGCAAACCTTACTATTTAGCTATAGCAGGACTCATTTTCCACTTCACCTTCTTCATGCATTTTGGTTTCACCTAAATCACAATTTGTATTCCCTTCATAACCTCAGGAATATGCATCACCTACCACATATTTTCCTACTATCTCCCTCTCCTCTATGACATAATCATCATCATATATTCCACTATTACATGAATCAACACCCAATAAAGACTTCTATGGGGTGCACCATGTGTCCATACTCATGACCACCTCAGGTCTAGGAGAATACAACATGCAAAATGCTTGTATCTCTCCTCCTAATGTTCAATCCATCCAAGATTTTTATCACCCCCAAAACATTCCTATCACCATTAGAGTTGTCATCCCTTTCGGTCCACCAACAAACTCTACTAACTTAATCTATGGGGGTTTGGATACATCATCCTCCTCTCTTGAACCAAACCCACCTAAAGATGAGTTTTATGGTACCCTTGATTACTTGTCAAATCCAAGTTTCACAAAATGTTACCTCAAACACTTTCATTAGCAAGGGTTCGATCTAGGGAGTTATGAACAAGGATATCAAAATTTCTTGTAGCCTTGTTATCGACTACATGGAGATAGATCTGGCTTAGGATACCACCATTCTACTCCCCACATTCTAGATGATACCTCTAAATATCCATCTTATGATCCACTCAAGGAAGAATGTGCCATGGAGCTCAAATCCGATGTTCAAAGTAATGCCTCATCTTCTCATTCCTCTATTGATATTCCAGACTATTGCTTTCTTGAACCATCTCCAAAAAATGTCCCTCCTATTGATGAACTCGAGGATATTACTTGGAAATTCACTATATTATCTCTTACATCACCCATCATGGAGGCTAAATCTATGCCACCAAACTTATCTTCACTTCTACCATCCATTCGATTACATAATCTATGATGGATTTGACCCTTTATTCAGCAATCATGCTCTCCCCCCATCATGCTACAACCTAACATTGATAAACCCATTCCTTCTTCTATAAACACATAATTTTTTATGAAAACATCATCCCCTACCACCATCATATTAGTGAACATGATATTTCTTAATATTTTTTTCCCTATTTATTAGGAAGCTCAACCTAAGCAACTCATATGTACCAATTTGAATTACATTGATTGTTATCATATTTCCTCTTAACCTTCCCCATAGGATTTCCTTATCTCCAAGTGTTTAATATATTATACTAATGCTCCTTCATAGGCTCATAACAACCATAACACTAACAATGCACATGAGGACGAGATACTTCTCCTTGATGCTGTAGATAACTTACATCTCATTCCCATTCTTGCTTAACTTGAAGATGGGTCACACATGCTCATCGAAGACACTATCAATGTTGACATTGGGGATGACACATAAAATACTCATATTTTTAAACTTATAAAAGGCCTCTCCCTCAAATAGAATGCTAGTTTAATTGCATTATTCAAAGAAAACAAGCACATATTTGCATGGTCCTATACTGATATGCCAAACCTAGACCTTACTTTGGTTATTCACAACCTAATGCTTGATTATAATGCTAAGAACATTGGTGCTACTTACTAGCATGCCATGACCTACATCTTACATGATTACATGCATAAAAATATGGAGGATTGTGTAGATGACTTGTTAGCTAAGTCCAAGAAGCATCAAGATCATATTCATGACTTGCGTAAAAATTTTGATCGCATCAATACGAAGAAGTGTGTCTTTGGTGTCACCTCAGGTAAACTTCTTGGATTCATTATTTATTTACATGGCATTGAAGTCAACCCCAAAAAGGTATGAGCTATCATTGATATGCCACCTCATACCAACCTCAAACAACTATGTAGCTTACAAGGCAATATTCAATTGATTTGTTGATTTATTGCCCAACTATCAGACAAATGTAAGCCCTTCAATCACATCCTATAGAAAGGAGTTCTATTTTATTGGGATAGCGAATGTCTACTTGCCTTCATTGATATTAAATCCTATCTCACTTCACCACCTATTTTATCATCACTTAGTCTTGGTATTCCATTTTATTTGTATATATCCACCACAAATTTTGCATTGGGCACATTATTAACCCAAAAAAATGAGGTATTCATGGAAAAAACTATATACTATATCATCCACACACTCATTAGTTATGAGATGTGATATGCCTATATGGAAAATCTTATCCTTGCATTGGTTTTTACTACTAAAATATTATGTCACTACATGCTCAACCATACCACCTTCGTGGTTGCACATGATAATCCCATTAAGTACATGATGGGTAGGAGCTATAAAAATAACCACATACCTAAATGGATCATGCTCCTAACTGAATTTTACATTGAATTCATTAGCTAAAAATCCATCAAAGGGCAGGTCATTGTCGACCATCTTGCTGAGGCCCCTTTGCCCACTACTCACCTAGTTGTCATTGACCTTCTAGACGATGTAGTGTTTCACGCTTCAAAAATCAAACAACAAGATGAATTTGAGTCTACTGCATATATGACACTCTTTTTTTATGGACCTCGATGTGAACGGGGGGTTGGTGTAGGAGTTATCTTCATTACACCACAAGGCGTACCACTCCCCTTCTGTTTCAAATTAAACTTCCCATGCACCAACAATAATACTGAATATGACACACTCATTCTCAATCTCAAAATGGCACTTGCCGTATGCATTCATAAAATCCAATTATGGGGTGATTCTCTCCTCATTTTGAATCAATTCAAAGGTATTTTTAAATTTTGATACCCTATGCTCAAACAATAAAAATATATGGCTACTCAATTAGTTGATCGATTTAAGTGGTAAAAAATTGAGGTCACCCCACGCTCTACCAGTTGCTTCATTGATACTATGGCTTCTCTTGGGTATTTAATACCCAAATATCCACATAATGAAACCACTTGTTTGCTTGTCCAAGTATTTTCTCAATCATCCATCATGCCATAGACACCACCTTCTAGTGCTACTATTAATCTCATTCAAATAGAGCCTCTAAATCCTTGGTTTTATCAAGTCAAGGATTACATCAAATTAGGTTTGCTTCCACTTGATTTATCTCAAACAACCAAGCATGATTTCAAACAATGAGCAATACACTTTTGTATGACCATAAAGACGTGCACCCGATATTGCAATAACGTAAAGTGAAGTAAAAAGCGATATTCAAACACAAATTTACAAAGACTAAACAATTAAGTAAAATGCATCTTTATTTCCTTTTGGAACCAATTCATGTATTACAAATGAATCGCTCTCAGGGATACCCCTTTTTGATATGCAATTACAATGTTGTAATCCCCTTGGGGATACAATGCACTTTTCAAGCCTTTAAGGTGACACGAACTACTCTAGGGTGGAGTGAACCCTCTTCTTCATGTTGAGGAAGGAATTGGATGGTTGAATCTCCTTTGAATCTGATTTACCATGGTCAAGAAACAACAAAAAAGCATTAAAAGAATATGAAGCCTCTCATGACGAGGCCCTTTAAATGAAATATACACAAATATAGCATAGAAACACGAAATCAAGAAAGCGTATTAACCATGCTAAACATAAGAAATTCTTATAAATATTGATAGAAATATGTAAATAAGGACTACAACTACAAATATAATGGATCAAATGTATGAAATGAAGCATTATAGCATAGAAAGAAATTAATTATGACCTACTTGCTAAAATGGAGTAAATCTAATCAAATCCTTAATCCAGTCAATCAAAGTCTTTAAACTACCAAATCAAGTACTAAAATGATTAATATAACCTAGCTAAGCATATTGTAAAAGGGACAATAAGGGGATCTTATACCTATTGTAAACTACAGCTCGAATGAGCAGACTGCACTGTAAACCACAACTTTCAGCCACGGGGAGCAATCAAATGGTTTTGCCCTCCAATTATAGGGCTTTGGGATTGATCCTCCTTATAAAATTGATGATCAAGGGTCGCCTCAATGTCCTTTGATAGGTTTGGCAGTTGAATTGCTCGATAGAGCCTCCGTTTACCCAAATTCACATTTCTTGACATTCTAGATCCTTAGGGCATCCATGGCATGAATTTTCATGATGCTCAATTTGTTCACAATTGGATAACAACACTCCCTCTCAATGCACTCAAGTGAGTCCATAATTTGATAAGGCTTCACTGCTTCGATATCCAATGCTTGATTGATTATTTTGATAATGCCTCACTATCAAAATGCACTCTATCATTGCCCTAATTCGAAGGTGTACTTATAGGACTACCCAAGGGCTAGGGGTGGCTTCATGGAGAAGCCAAGAACAAGAAGATGTGGTTAGGATAGTTGGATTGGAAGCTTTAGTCCTTTAACCACATTCTTCTAGAACATAAGGCCGTTCCAACCGATTTGGCTCATATGAAGACCAAATGAACTTTAGTTTAGATCATAGGTCACAACTGTGTTTTAGACTGTAGATCACAGGTCTCAGCCACGGTTCAGACTGTAGACCACAGGTCTCAGCTGTGATTCAGACTGATTAGGCCAAGGATCCAAAATTGAGTGGTTAGAATCACTACTCTATCTTGGAGTCTATCCAAGATCTTCCATATGGTCTTGTAGCATGTTCCATATGAGTAGTCACCTTTGACATGACACATTTTAGGTGTCTACAGATGCCCCTTTTGAGATGCATTATGAGATCGAACAACACTGAGCAAAAATAGACCTCCTAAAATTATGTCAAATGTTCTATGATGATCATTAGTTAGATCAACATTAGATACCCTAGGTCCAACAAAAGGATGTGCATCCTAGAATCATTGCTTTCAACTGGGTGAAAGGCTTAAATTTGAAAGAGTTTGCACTTGTCATCAGTCATTTGGGTAGCTTTGGTGCTACAATAGGAGTTAGGCCTATATAACCGAAAGGATAAGAGCTACAAACTAACTATTATTTTTTCTATTTGTCCCAAGAAAAGGGGTAAGCTTATGATAGTTGTTAGCAATGATCCACAAGGACGAACACAATTTTGATAAGATTAAGGGATCTACGATTTTAGGGATCTTCTGTTGACTTTGATTATGATTATGATAATATGACTACCCCCTCAAGTGATGAGTCGATGAGGGTAATGACAATGTATGAAGCGATGAGGTCGCTTGACCATAATGAATGATCTGCACAAACTTAAAATTGAGCATTTAATTACTTGGCTAAGCCTAGTTCAACATATGATTACAACTGTTAATAGTAATTGCACATTCCTATCCCGTGGAGCAGTCAGGATGCAATAGCCTTCTTAGAAAATCAAAATGGTACAATGCCAATTATATTTATGTTGAATCAATTTCATCGATGATTTACTAAAAAAATGTGTCATAAGAGAAATGACATGAAACACCTCGTTCCCATGGAGAAGTCCATCCTTAAAGGTCTTCTTCGGGATTGAAAAAAAGCATGTTAAATCAACGATGATAATTTTACCCCAAATGTCCTTATGGTTATTTAATCGTCTCATTGGATTGCATGGAGTGTAATTCACTACAACCGCTGAGTGTATATGGTAAATAACTGAATACGAGGTGCATTTGGTTTTTGATTTGTTTAATTAATTTTTTTTTACTTTTCGAATTTTTTATTGATCTTGGTGCTTGTACATCACCAAATTTGTTAATGTTATTGCTCTTATTGATATTATGATCCATTAGGAGTCATTAATTTGTCAGTTAAGACCTTCCCATGATGGGATTTTAGTGCATTTAATGCTGGTTGTGAACCACGAGTACAGTATACAATTGAAACTTTCAAAATTTGGGAATCATAGATCAGACCTGCGAGTGAAAAACCCTAATTTTGGGACCTTAGGTGTCAAATGCAGTCCAAAAAAATTAGGGAAACCTATAAATAGTTTTCCCATTTGAAAATTTCATTATTGTTTTGAAAGCGACTACAATTTAGAGAGCTTCTGAGAAGCATTTCTTGATCCGAAATGTTGCTAAACCTCTACCCGATATCGCACTCACACCATGATGGCGGACCCTGGATAACCCTCCACTAGCAAAGGCCTCGATGTGGGTAAGGTAACTCAAAACCAAGTCCTCACACTCATTACCAATTTAAAAATAAACCTCATTAATTAATGAGTAAATCAATTTTCACTAAACTGTTGGCAATGAACCTCACCTTAGACTAGGCTAGTTTAGGATTTAATTTTTGGCTAGCTAGGCTAGGAAGTGACCCAAAATGGGTCTCGATCCTAGACCGCAGCTGGCAGATGTGGTTCCCAATTGTTAGATTTGGGACCACAGCTATCGACTACAGTTGGAATTCAAATTCCAATGATCAATTTTTGACCGCATGCGAACTGTAGGGTTGACTCGCGGTTTTATTTTTTTTTGTTAATTTATAGCGGGTTTTAACAAGGATCCCAAAACCTGATTACATAAGCAATGGGCCTAGGGCATCAATCCCTTGAAACTGAACACCAAAACAAAAATCCCGTCCAGCGGTAACAGTAAGCATGAAACAATCCCTCTTAGCGGGAAACAAACAAATAAGAAAGGAAGTAGTTTTGGAGATCCCGCCCAGCGAGGAGTAGCCAAAAACCACCATCGAGAAGATCCCACCCAGCAGGAAGCAAAGAAAAACCGTTACAATAAAATCCCGCCTCGCAAGAAGCAGTCAAAACCACCACAAACAGTCCCGCCTAGCGGGAAGCAACAGGGAAATCCCACCATCCGGGAAACCAGTAGAAAAGAAAGGATCCCGCCTCACGGGAAAACCGATGGATTTGGCGGATCCCGCCCTGAGGAGAAACCATCCCGCCCATCGAGAAAACATTCAGTTCAGTGAGAGCCATCCTGCAAGAAGCCGACAGCTAGCACAGAGAGGATCCAACCCATCAGGAAGTGACCAGAGAGTTGCACCACAAGGAACCCGCCCCGAGAAAACAAAAGAGGATCCCAGTAGTAGGGACCAAGAATCTCGTCCAAGCACAGAGCCCGCCGAGGATTCACATGAAAAAGGGGGAAGCTGTCCAAACCCTAAACCATCATCTCCACTGCACCGAGAAATGCAGGGGACCAGATCCACGCGAATAACCTGCAAAAAACCCCATGGGGAAGCCTAAGGGAAAAAGGGAAGGGATCCCTGGGAAGCACCAGTCCGAAAAAACAACCAAGGAAACCCTAGCCGACCGGGAGGGGCGCAGATAGTGGAGAAGGATCTCCCCCCAGGAGATCATCTGCAAACAACCACTCCCCGGGAGGGATGACCTGGGTTGAGCCAGGGACTGGACAGGAACCAGGAGCCATGGGAGGGGGAGCAGGGGAGGGACCAGAGCCCTCCCCTCTCCTTTACATAAATGACTCGCGGTTTTATGACTTTAGAAAAATTTATCAAATTTTTTGATTTTTTCAAGGTTTTCTAACAATTAATGTCATTTATTGCACTTCTGAGATGCATTTTTATTTTTTATTTTATTTTTATTGATCACTTTTGACATGTTTTTATCATTTTTAGCAATTTTTAGATTTGTTTGACGTTTTTAAGGTCATTTTTAGCTATTTTTGGTTGTTTTTAGTTAACTTTTTCCTTATGCCATGTTTCTTTGCAGAGGCTGACCTCTAGATCTAGGGAGCTAGAACTCCTAAACACTCTCCACCAGTTTTTGATTACCCTAGAGCGATAGTGGTTTAGAGTCATCGACTTTGGCTATGTTTTGGATCTACCCACTATCAGGGTAGATCAGGCCTACTTGACTACGTTGGCTCGACACTGGAATGCATGGACCAAAATATTTCACCTATCGATAGGTGAGATGACCATTACACTAGAGGATGTCTACAAGATCTTTAGGATCCCTATTGATGGTGAGGTCATCATCTCCTTGTACTTCTAGATAAAGGAGGAGGTTTTTGATTCTATATTCGGCGATCGAAGCTAGGAGGTGTAGCATAAGATCAACCACGATGGTGTCCACATTGGGTAATGGAAGTAGGAGGGCATATTCTCTATCAGAGAGGTAGTTTTCATGTACTTGGTCATGCAGATTGTCCTTCTAGACTCCTCGAGTGTAAGGATCCCCTAGAACCTTCTGGCTAGTGTCAGGAGGGTTAGCCAGAGTTCCATCGATCAACCACTACTCCTAGCCTGGGGGAACACTCTACTATGCCAGTTATATCAGGAGCTTTATCAGATCACCTATAGGAGCTGAGTAGGGATCAACTACATCTTGATTCTCTAGATATGGGGTTGGCAACACATCAGTATCAAGCATCCTATGGAGCTGCCACTTCCTATAACTTATATTGATGCTACCCATCAGTGCTATGCAACATGCTAGGCTTTTGAGGAGGAGGGGTTCTAGAGCAAGTCCCATGCAGGGGACATAGAGCACTACATTGGTAGATTTGCAGTGCTCTGGGCAGATGACATTGAGTGGCGCCCCTATATGGACTACCTTACATGGGAGGAGGTTGGCGAGCAACTGCGCCAGGCTCATTGAGATAGGTGGATACTTGGATTCAAGGATGATATTAGGGATTATCAATTTTATTCTTATATCTTGTAGTAATTTTAACTTGCACAGGATATACCGGAGCTACCCATCATCAAGTGACTGGTGCTGGATGATGAGGCCCAAAAATGCCTCATTATTGCACAATGTTTGACTCATTATTGCACAATGTTTGACTACCATATGATAATTTAATTGCCAAATAGTTGACTAGAATATACTATTTGTTAAGTGTTTGCATGATTTTATGTTAGGAATACTATACCTCTGTTTTTGATTATTTTCAGCATTTTATGACTGATTTTGCGTGATTAAGTAGCAAGTAATAACATGCATTTAAATTAACCAAATATGGTAGGCTGATATCCATTAAATTCTCAATGGTTTTTGAATGTTTTTTTGCCCTTCAACTTGTTTCAAATCCACATTGAAGACAAAAGTTTAGGACTGTCATAAATCTGAAAATCTGGAAAAACAGCCATATAAAAATCAGCAAGCTGTCACTTTATAGGAACACCTTGAAGTTGTTAAGCAAAGCATGAGGATATGGATGGAATGAGTTTATAAGGACTACATAATACATATGACCTATTTAGAAGCATTCCCACATGGTCTAAATAGGCAGCAACAGGGTATAACAGAGCAGGGGCAATTGTGCAGGACTGTTGCACTATTTCAGCATGGTTACTTGGTGAATGAAGTGTATAAATTTAAGTCACAGCTTGATGTACTCCTTCATGTTGATATTTTAATAATTTTTCCATGTTCTAATTTGATTGAATTTGCAAGAAATGCCAATATTCTGCAACTATGCAGCAAAACTAGAAAATGCAATAATTTACCATGTAAATTCTAGCAAGCTACCAATGAATGGCAAAGCATGAAATTCACATCCAAGGAAGAATGAAGACTATTGCAATATGATACTGAAGGCTAATCCACCTTAGAAATGCAGCCAAAACCATTTGGAGTCAACACAGTTGGTCATTCTAAAGATCTTTGGAATGAACACAATGTCTTCGGAATGAGAATTGCAGTATCTTCAGAATGAGCCACTTATCTTCGGAATGAAAACATAATGTACTTTTTGACTGACTTTTGGCGATGGAAAATGGGATAATAAGGTTGATAAAGTTAAAGAAAAATATCTTCCATCTAATTTTGCTGTCCTTGCCGTCCAAAGCCACCATGCATTGAAAAGATCAATTTGATCCTCTTCCAGGATAAACCCAGAAAACTACAGCATAATAGAAAGTTGTTTGTAAGATAGGAATGGCATATTCTAAAGTTGAGAATTATGTGTGAGATATTTCTAGACTCCTCCCACGTACTTCCACCACTGAAGATACTTTCTAAGGGCCAATGACTACTGCTGCAACAAAAACTATCCAGATTTGCATTTATTTCAGATCCAGAATTATTGGCAAATGAATGTAAAATAGCACATAGGTTGATTTGAGCATGGGATATATTGTAAATATTTATATAAATAACATAGCTCACTCTTTGGTTGAGCTATCTAGGAATTAGAATAGAGGAGAGTTTTCAGTAGCAGCAATTAGGACTGTACAGTGATTTTCTCGTAATAGCTTTCAAGCATGTTTTGTCATCAATAAAAGTGCAGTATTTTATCATTTTATGTTCTGAGTATTAATTAGTTAAGGAGTGCTTTTCACCTCCTTATAGATCAGGAAATATGGGCCCACTTTCAGATCTAGAAGGAGGGATTTTATGGCAAGTTTTAATCTATAATTTTGCTGCAGCAGAATTAATAGATTGCTTGCCAGATTTCATTTTATTGTTTTTATTTTGTATTGTGTGATTTATGTTTCCTATTATGTTTGTGTATGGAATTTGTGTGTATGTCAGCTGACAAATTATATTAAGCATTTTTCTTTATGTTTTCCCCGCTTTCTATTTTAGCAACTTTCCATTTTCAGCATATTTCATTTTGCTGTCAATTCCTGTAGCAGAAGCTTGACGACCTTTTGTGGCAGGGCATTGATAGGTGTTTTAGAATAAGTTTCAATTATGAAAAAGTATATTAGATTTCAATTCTGCAAAAGTAGATTAGATTTCAATTATGCAATAGTAACTAGATTTCAATTCTGCAAAAGTAGATTAGATTTCAATTATGCAAGAGTAACTAGATTTCAATTCTGCAAAAGTAACTTAGGATTTCAATTTAGCAATTTCAATTCATGCAATTGTAGTTAGATTTCAATTCTTGCAAACTTAGATTTAGTTTTCAATTCTTGTACTTTATTTTAGTTTCCATTCTTCAGACTAGGTTTAGTGTGACACCAAAATGCTAAACCAAAATCTACTTCACCAATAAATGCTTGAAATATGAATGCCTGAATTGTACTTTGCCCTAGCCTTCTATCGTAGACAGCCTTGGACACCACCCCAGATTGATAAATCATTGAGATTAAATGATGAGATTTAACGACACTCATCACTGGAGACTCACCCTGGATTTAGCTGACACTACTAGGGGATGCAACTGATGACTTCTATGAGTCTGGGGTTGCTAGGACTGGGACCACCCCAACATATGAGACTTGGTGGTTCTTACTATAGTGGTAGGGAGAGGGACCCCTCGATTAGGTGGAAGATGATGCAATGGATAAAGCTGACCTAGATGGGCGTAGAGTGCATCAACAAACTGAGAGTAGATGGGGCACAAAGGCCTCTATAGAGAAGGCTCTGCAGGTCAAAGCAGAGGTGGATGGATCAAAGGAGGGTGAGGCACCTCTTAACAGTGATGTGGGGAAGTTACTAGCTCAGATTGTCGATCTACAAAGTCAATTTGGGAGGCTACAGACCCAATAGTTGTAGCGGGATAATTCTATCACCACTCTAGAGGTGAAGCTAGCTAACAAGGAGAGGTAGCTACAACAAGCCTAATAGGAGATCACATATGTGACAGTGCATGCTACAGTGGTGGAGGGGCAGGTGCAGGAGCTCACTAGTGCACTTGATTTGGTAGAGGTGTGATGGGGCATAACTATAGCAGAGAGGGATTTGGCCTTGGCTAAGAGGGGAGATCCTTCATCTTCCTATACTATCATGGCACCACTCACAACACCATCATTCGCACTGCCAGGAGGTCATGACCCCATGAGAAAAATTAGGCAGCTCGCTTCTCTTGTAGAGGAGAGGAATGATCTATGTGATGTGAGGGCAGCTCACATATCCTAGCTAGAGGGGTATATCAGATTGATAGGCAGGCAGGTTCCCAAGGATCCTCATGCTTTAGACAGTCATCAGAGCAGATCCAAGACTAGGACTACGAGGTAGTCATCCATGAGCTTGAGCCATAGGACTCACAGGACTGTGAGGACACATAGGTCCTCTAGCACTCATGGAGCTAGCTCGCACAGGAGCCACAGGGATGGAAGAGGTGATGGTAGTGACTCTCAGGCTGGGGGTGTACGCCCTCTGTAGTACATATCTATTGAGATATTTATTGTACCAATTTTGAGTGTAAGGTCGAGGACCTACATAGTTGTAGCCTGCAGACATTTTTATGTACTCTTTTGACACATATATATATGATATTTGATCATTTTGGCTAATTATGTGTACCTATATATTTTTAATTTTATGTTTATGTTATGCACATAGATTCAGATGTTTATATTGATGCTATGATTATGTAATGTGATGTATGGATGACATCCACTAGATAGCTATTTAATTTTATGATGATGATGATATGCAGTGATCTAGATGCTTAGATATGCTATTTATGATGGATGCATATGGATGCGATGTTTTAATTTTAAATGCATATTTAATTTTTCTTTATTGTATGCATTTAATTTATGATGATATCGCTATATGCTAATGCAATGTATGTAATGCATTATTTACATTATGGTAATCTAATGTAAATGAAACTGTATGCTTTAATCACTTAAAACATAAGGAATGAATGCGATATGAGTTTAACAATCTAATGGACGACACCACATAATGTGTAAAAATTAGGAATGTAATTGAAAAATCCTCATTACAATAATTTAATCAATTAATCACCCGTATATGAAATGCAATGGTATGAAGCGGTATGATGCGAATGATATAATGTGTCATTATATTTTATTTTACAAGTTTGAAAAATATGCACAATATAGTCAGTGGCCATCTAGATATTGTTTTTGATATCCATCCAGTATCTATCCTATATCTTGATTGTGCTTTATGTAATGATGTATCATGGATTCGATACTTTACAGTTTGATGATTTGCATGACTTTATTCTATATGGTTTGTGGTATTTGGTATTTTTTTGCTATTAGAGAAACTTTTGAGGTTTTCCATGAGACTCAAACACCCTAGTAGACTTCTCAAACATCACATACTAAATGTACAAGGCTTTTTTTGGACAAAGCTTTCATCACGAATGACCCAACTATTCATTATCCCTGTGTGTGCATGTGAGTATTTTTAGACAGACCATAAGCATACCCCATATGTCAGTCAGGACTCTTTCAACCCATATGTAATATCAGGTTCCTCCTATGTCCTTATCATCATTGTTTCATATTTGATTGGACTATACTGCTAGACAACCCTAGGCACCTAGAGCTAGCTCATCTCGCAAATTGATCAGGACTACCCCTCCAAAAATAGTCGGGACTCTTTCAACCCATTGCTACAATTAGGGATCACCCAATAGAACTACTAATACAAAAGTAGGCGGGAATATTTCAACCCATTGCTATAATCAGAGTTTATTCTATGGCTTTGAATGGTGAACAATCTAGGGATTCAAGTTCTCACCCCATTTTGATTTTTGCTCATATGTAGTCATAAAAATCACTATTTTTCACGTTTTACTCTGAGTGATAAAAATCACTATTTATTCCCATTTTTCTTGAGCAAGGGATTTATATAGTATTTTTGATTCACTATATCATTTTAGATTTGAACTTTGAACTTTGAACATTGGGTTTGAAATTTGAACTGTGTATCTATGTACGAGTAGGGGAAATTCTTGTCCTTTTGCCAAGGTTCACCACTCTAGACCGAACTATTTGCAAGATAAGCAGGTAATAAAACCCATCTCTCTAGATACCCAAGACCACTTTCGCAACTTTCATCCTCCCTTATCTTAACAGGATTTTAAATGTGCCAATTAGTGACGAGATCCTGATATGCCAAGCACTATCACAACTAGTGACCTCATCTACAAAAGCAAAAGTAGCTTTCTATGATGTATGAGAAACCCAATAAGTATGGCTGAGTGAATGGAAAACTTTGGTATATATACACACATATAGCAATGGGTGTTGTGTATGAATGCAATAGATTATGATAAATGCAAAGGTGCATGATTAAAACACAAACATGGTGTCGTTTGTAAGACTGAAAAACATAATCCATCCTACTATGGAATGCAATGGATGACGAATACCTATTTGCAATGTAATGAAATGAATGCATGTGTGAATGAAAATGCATGATGCAAATGCAAATATTTTTGGATTTTATGCTTTACCAATTTTTTTAGATTTTATTGATTTTATAATTTTTGTTGATTTTTGAGCCTTTATATTTGACCAAACGGTGAGTACATGCCTTCGAAACCCTTTAAATTGACCAAGTGGTTCTTAGAAACCCTTGGAGCTTTTTGGGATTGACCAAAGGGATTATGAACACCTTTGGGGCTTTTGGAGCTTTTGACATGATGTGTTTTAGGTGTCTAAAACTTCACCTTGTTAGGAGACATCTTGTATAAACGTGACTATAAGGGCATTCTCTTATGATGCCTCGAAGCTCACAAAGCACACTAGGTCATTATGGCCATCCAATGATGGCACCTGTGGTGGCCACTTTAGTGGTATCACTATTACTAAGTGAATCCTATATACGGGTTACTATTGACCCACCATGGAGCATGATTATTGTACATATGTAAAAAAGTGCATCAAATGCCAACAAAATTCTAACCTCACACACCAGCCATCATAGGCCCTTCAACCTATTCAATCTGCCTGACCATTTTCTCAATGGAGATTGGATATTATTGAGCAAATCACCCCTGATTCCTTAGGTAACCACAAATTCATTATTACCACCACTGAGTACTTCATGAAGTGAGTCAAAGCTATTCCTCTCATCCAAAACGCTAGACCAAAAATTGTTGAGTTCATTACCCAACACATCATATGTTGTTTTGATATTCCTTCCAAACTCATTTTTGACAATGGCACACCATTCAAAAACAAGAACATGCATGCATTGTGCATCAAATACAACTTCTATCATAGATTCTCCATGCCATACTACCCCCAAGGCAATGGCCAAGTTGAAGCTACAAATAAAACAATATGTGTCATTCTTCATAATATTATCATGGAATCACATCACGATTGGCATAATCAAGTACCTCTCACTCTATGGGCTTATAGGACAAGCATAAAAATACTGATCAGAGTAATACCATTCTATTTAGTTTATGGTATGAAAGCCATCATACCTTTACAACTCGAGATCCCTTCATTACAAATTTATTTGAAATAATTCATCGACGATGATACGTTTCACCAAGCACGGTTTGATCAACTCAATCTACTTGATGAACATTGTATTCATGCCATCGAGCACACCCACATCTACCAAGATCATCTTTTGTGAGCCTATCACAATAAGGTTCACCCACATGAATTTCAAAATGAAGACTTGGTCCTCAAATAAAACCAATAAAACACCAGTCAACCACCACATATTCATGATAAGTTTGCTCCAAACTGGTTAGGACCTTATGTCATCACCCACAAATTTGTTCTGGAACCTATTCCTTAGCCACTCTTGATGGCATGGTAGAACCTAATCCTCTCAATATCATTCATCTTCATGCATTTTACACTTAACACATCCCCCTATTTCACACTATGTATATTAGGTTTGACATTTATTTTCATTTCTTTCTTCTTTCTTCCATTCCCCACCTCTTATTCTAGAATCATATCAATGTTGTATGGTCATGCTTCGAGTGGCTACATACCTTTGGTTTGATTCAAAAGTTTTTCCTCCTCTTCTTATCTCTTTCTTTATTATTATTTTCTTCGTTTTACTTTCCACATTTTCTATTATTTTCTCTAGAACCTTCTCAATGTTGTATGGTCATGTTTTGAGTGGCTACATACCTTTGAATTGGTTCAATATTCTTTTCTTCTCTTTTGTTCTTTTCTCATCCTATGTCATTATTGTATGGTCATGCTACGAGTGGCTACATACTTTTGATTTAGTTTGAGCTTCTTTTCTTCTTTCCTCATTTTCTTTCACCTTCTCTCCTTTCTCTCTCTTTTCTTTTCATTTTCTCTATCTTCTCCCTTCTTTTACTTGCTCGATCATCAAGGCCTCCTAGTCACATTTTGCATTTACCTACTCATCATCATGATACTCTGTCATGCACATTCATACGTATCACTCACACTTGCTACAACCTTACATTGACATTATTTTACTTTACTTGTATATTCTTCCCCATCTGTTCACTTTGGTCCAATACATTGGACATCATATGGGGATATACCACTTTGTGTTCATCTCACACACTTGCTTGATTTATCCACTTATTCCAAAGGCACCAAATCCCTTTGGTGTCACTTCACCATTATCTCTATTCCAAAGGCATCTACTACCTTTGGCTTACTCACATCACTCTTTCATACATATTCACACATATCACTCATGGTTGCTACTACCACACATCAACATTCTCTTCACTGCATTTCTACATATGCCTACATGATCACAT
This sequence comes from Wollemia nobilis, assembly GCA_028583015.1. Taxonomy (NCBI): domain Eukaryota; kingdom Viridiplantae; phylum Streptophyta; class Pinopsida; order Araucariales; family Araucariaceae; genus Wollemia; species Wollemia nobilis. The sequence continues at coordinate 4,500,720 of JAQPPZ010016917.1, read as the reverse complement.
CCAACACATCGAACATCATATCAGGACACACCACCTTGCATTTGCCTATCTCACTTGCATTGGATCTCTCACACATATGTCAGTCATCTACCACCATGCATTTTAGGCATTTTGTTATGTTAGGTCCTCTAGTATATATCATAGTATCAACATTATTTGTAATCATGTCCACATCCCTTTTGTGCATCGACCACCCATTGTTTGCATATAGTACTACTTTGAGGAGTTAAAATTGCATTTGCTAGCATGACTACCATGGTGTCCAGTACTTAGTTGTGTGACAACGGGTTAGTCTAATTAATTTATATTGAACGTCATCAAGTTCTACAAGATTTTGAGGCTACCCCTAGTTGAATTCAGGTCATTCATGGACCACTTGCATTTTACATATTAAGAAAATTTTGAGTCTAGGGAGGACAACACCTTGTGTAAGCCTCACAATTTAGCAAACAATTTCCCTTGATCATCCTATAATTTCCGTGATCAAAATATACCCGGGGATAAACAAAGGGACAAGTATAAGCAATCAAAAAATGGGTAGTAAACAAAAGCCAACACCCACAAAAAAAAGAGCACCATGAAAAGAGAATTAAAAGGAAAAGGGGAAAAAAAAAAAGGAAAAGCCTCCAAAAGTGCTATCAAAATGCTTGAATCCCTTTTATCCTTAGGTCCAAAATAACATCACGGGGTGATTTTCATTGCCAGCAATAGGCTCCAAGAGCCTGCATAACAGTGGAATAGTCTTACAAGTGGTGATACATCTGTCATATTAGCAACCTTCTCTTGTATAGATCACTACACGCTTGTGGATGAGCTAGATACTTTGGCTAAGTTTGCAATGGGTTAGTCCAACCTCCCTCAAAATGGATAAATAAACATCATGTGCACACATAGGTCCATGATAGACTTAGATTCAGTTAGGCTAGTCTAGATATCTACAGGATATTGCATGACTATTATACAAGTTTGATTATTGACACTACGTTGTTAGAGTATCTATAAAATATTAAAATCCATCATGCTTTAGAATTACGGGTGAATAGCATCACCACTACCTCTACATATAGCAATTTTCTCTTCATTACAATTCTACATCATCCTCAAATACATTTTATTCATGTGTTTCTTATACACACACATCAATTCATGCACTTCATACCTACCCATTGCATATCTGGGTCATTAGTTCACAACCCCATTCATTTTTTTTGGCCTTGCAACACAAAGTGAGACAAGTCAAATGCAACACATACAACTAATCACTTGATACATTCTCATATTTCACATATGCACACATTTTGCTATCTTCTATTGGCACACATTCATCTGTGCATCTTCATGAAATCATTGGGTTCATCTTACCTAACATTTATCTTGCATAAAATCACATCATACATACTCAATCATTTGTGTTTCACATCACATACATACATCATTTGCATTATTCATGTCAATCAAATCAAATGCATACATCACATTCATCATTCATACTCATCACTTCATACACATTGTACACACAATATATAATCATAACAAAATAATCATTATATATATCAAAATTATGTGTACATGGTACATAATATCATCGTCCATAGGCTACACTAATTGAATATCACAACATTGGTCTATCACCTATAAAATTAGTGGCTCTCTCACCACATCAACAAAACATAAAACAATACAATACCACATTCTACCTCATATTTGCACCTCGTCATGTGTCTCCCCATTACCCTCTTGTGGGGTAAGAGACTCCTCTACTGTTATTGATCCACATTAGCTACTATGGTTGGGACCGATCCCGCTGCCTACGACTGTCTCTTTGATCGCCCGCTCTTGCTCTGGTAGGATCGTGATCCTATATCTAAAATCTCTAGGATACAAATCCCATTAACCACAAAACATACCTCCAATAGGTGCACCTACATCCCCTCTCAAAATAATAAACCCTCCATGTACTCCTTAGCATATCGTATCACATACATATCAGTTATCAAGGCCTCCTATTGTACCTTCTCCTGAGCAGCCTCCTCTTGTAACCGCTCTAGCTCCACTGCTAAATCCTCTCTCTGTGTCACCATCTCATATAGTTAGATTATATCAACCACCATGGCCTCCATTTAAGCTCACTCCTATGCAACCTCCTCTTGTAATAGCCCCAAGCAGGCCTCCATAGTCTCCATCTACCCTCTCACATGAGCTACCTCTCTCTTATCCTCTAGGTACCCCATCACTACACCATCCCTCTCTCCTATCAGGGTGGCCTGCTTATATGACTAGGAAATATTTTGATGGGTTAGCTCACGCTCCACCTATCATACTTTATCTCATAATATGTCAATATCCTCATAGGAATTTATTATGTTGAATAGACATATAAAAAAGTCTATCCTACCTGGAGCAAGGGCACCTAACACCTCTAGAAAAATGATTGAATTCTCGTACCTCCCTATGGGGATGTCACCCCTCTCCACTCACTTTCACACATAGCACAACAAATGACTATAAAAATCCTCCTCACTATCCCCATCCTCACCATCATCAAGATCCATCATTGCCTGATAGGGACTGCTAGGTCCCACACCTCCTGCATTAGCTGATCCCATCACATCTGTGGAGGAGTACTCACCCCTACCATAGGATATCCTCTAGGGCTACCTCCTTCACTCTTAGTATCCCCTCCAATCTATCCTAAGCCACCACCCAACCCAAATATTGTAGCCTTTGCATATCTATCATGCCTACTCCTGGCTCCCAAATCTAAGTCACCCACCATGTATCATACCCTAGGGTGGTCCTCGTATCACCTACATTAGGGATATCTATATTTGAATCCATATACAAATCAGAGGCATCACTACTGGTGCCTGTTGGTCTGGCTTTCATGCACACCCCGGGAAAAAGGATGAAGGCAAGGAAAGCTCCGGAGACACCCACAGGACTCGATCCCACTCATCTTTAGGATCTAGTCGGTTATCCAAGGTGCGAGTTACGTAGTTGGGTCGAATGGCAATTCACTCTTTTCCACTTTGGAATAGATTTCAATATGGACTGCTCTGTTACCTTACAGGGGGTTCCCGAACTTGTTCAGTAGTTGCAAAAGTTGTTGACAATCAGATTTGACTTGAATTCTTTGATCTAGCTCTCATGGGTCAGCAGATTTAAATAAAAGGCAAATAAAGAAAATAAAAATGGATCATTCACGGTAAGCAAAGAGAGGGTAGGGTAGGGCAGAAAAGAGAAGTTTATCAAACATCAATTGTAAACCCAAACTCGTCAATCTTATCTATGCTATCACCTTCACAACATAACAAATCCCGTAAGAAAGTGTCCAATCACCTAAGATCACTTTCAACTAAGAGCACAAGGCAGAGTGAAACAGATCTAGCAGTAAAATCATAAATCCAAGGGCAACTGGTTAAAATCGGTATCTTTCACCTGCAACTCTAGCTCGCACAAATGAAGACAGAGCAATTAGAACAAACTTACACCTCAAATCAGTAATTTCCCTAGCAGTACAATAGAACAACCGAAGCCTAACAAAGATATTTAATCTTGACAATGGCAGATTTACAAGATATATCTAACAAACTTTAAATGGAACGGATAACAAAAGAAAATACACTTATCACACTCGCAAAAGATTAGGCTCCCCGGCCATGCTATCACGTAAAAGCTAAAGCACATCAACTCCAAGTCCGTAAACAAAGGATTTCACAAAATTTGCAAGAAATTGCTTATAAGCCTTTATTTCTAAGTCTCCGCCTCCCCGCGATTACATTTAGAATTTGTATTTATAGACTCGTGACGGACCCCGATCTTTTCCAAAATATCTTGCTCAAACCCTAAATCTTATCGCACTTAAACCCTAGGACCCGGGTTTTACAATAAAAATCCATTTAAAAATCAAAGTCCGGATAGAACTTAACCCTTCGGCAAATCAATGCGATTAGCCGCCATAAATGGAGAAGATAAAATCAAATGCAACTTGCATTCATCCGCAGCCGCAAATAAATGCCTCCATTAATTCTGCCGGTGAGCCGGATGAGTCACCACTTCTCCATCAATTTGATCTCCGTAAATCCATCTCTGAGTTGAAATGGTCTCCATGCTATCAATTCTGCAATAAATCTCCATTAAATGCATTTACCGGCATCCTCTCTTCTAGCATGGCGGTCCTTGACTAAATCCGCACTTTATCTTTGCCTTTATGGTCTTTCCCGGTTGTCCCGTAAGTGCCAGGTGGAATCTGCATGAAAGACAAAAAGATGCATTAGATTAGCATTTTAATTAAATCGAAGCTTAAAACATTAAAAACAGATTAAATCCGCAAAATAAGCTTGCATGTCGGCCTCTGTTTGTCTCATTCACGCTTTGACACGTGTCGCTACCCCAGGAAGCCTTCTGTTTCCCGCCGGAATGCACTTTCAGGTCAACTATGACTTTCTCTCTCCTACTCGCGACATGTCGCGATTTCGCGACATGTCGCGAAATCGCGACCTCGCCGCAGCATCGGCAACTTCCTCCCTCGTCGGCCGCGAAAACGCGACATGTCGCGATTTCGCGACATGTCGCGAAATCGCGACCCTTCCTGGCCTCCGTACGCTTCTTGATTTTCAGCCGCGATTCTAGAACACGTCGCGATATCGCGACAGTTCCCTTACCCGCATGCGCTGGACCGCGCTGGACCGCGATTTTGGAACATGTTTCCGACTTAGCCGATTTTTCATCCCGCAGCCCCACTTTCTCTCTCCCGCCGCGAAAATACGACATGTCGCGATTTCGCGACATGTCGCAAAATCGCGCCCTCCGTACAGCTTGCTTCTCTCTCCCAAAACTGTCGCGATTTCGCGACATGTCGCGAAATCGCGACCTTCTCGGCACTTAGCCGCATTTTGACTTACCCGTCGCGATATCGCGACATTTCCAAAATGGAAGTGTCGCGATATCGCGACACTACCAAAAATGGAAAGTTTGATTTTTCAGTGAATTTATGCAACTGTTTTCTGGATTTTCTCGGTACCGGTGCAAGATTTTGCTTGTGCATGAATGATTCTAGCATGTAAAAAGTGAATTCTTGGATAACACAACTAGAATGCAAGAAAAAGCACAACTTTAAAAAGGAGGCAAGCAAATTATGGATTTAAAACCCGAAAAGATCAAGAGGGTCCCCGCCGCAAAAAATGGAAGTTCATAATTTTCTAAGGATGGAATCTCATTTTTCAATGGGGGTGTGTTGCTTATCAACAAATGGCGATATCTCATGGGTAAAATAGTAGCACTATTTTAGAACCCAAGACTCCGGTTTCAAAACAAAAAGACCATGCATCATGCCTTGCCACAGGCATTCTTCACAATAAATTGACTGCCAACTGCCAGCTGTTAAAATTTCCCAAGGACATACTGGGCTGGATTACTTCAAGGAAGATTTCTGATGTGCAATTACAAAGGTATAGAACTTTCTTCAAGGATGACTGAATTGAATGATAAACTTGGATTAATCAACTTTTCTAGATTGTAAAAGGGGAAACCGAGTAGAGCTCTGTTTACTAGTTTAGCTTTTTACAGCCTAGACAGAGTTACCCTTTAGATTTACACGACCCAATTTACAACTGTAGGGCATAATCTAATATTGGCTGCCTCTTTTGATCATATAACTCTTTTTTTTTTTTTCTTTTTTTCTTATCTCTCTTTTTTTATCTCTCTTCTTTTTGAAATATATCACTATCCGGAAGACCTTAGAGAAATTACAATTTTCTTTTAATATTTGATCAACTGGAACTGCTTCAGCCTAGGCATTGATAGCCTCCGGTGACACCCAAATAATTGCATGAACCATAGTCCCCTCTTATAACCAGACTTTTCTTGGATTCCCCGGAGTTCCTCCAACTAAACAAAGATAACAGCTTTTTCTATCATTAAAACAATCGTGGCAAGTAAGACACAAGATCCAATCATCTCTCTACCTTCATCCCGGATAACAAAATAGTTCCACAGCTTTAGAGCAAGCGTACTATCTCAATTAGAATAATGAGCGTAATGGGGAGGCACTTGGATTGAGGATTTATCAGCTAGGAATAAAACAATTTTCAGCAGGCTGACTTTTCATTGATTGCTCAGCAGAGGCAAAAGATAGAATTTTAGAAGCCAAAGGACTTTATACAGGCTTCCAAGGACAAGCACAGGCTTTAAAGCAAAACAAAATAAAACCGCACAGATCGCAAATAAAATATGGTTTGGTGGGGAAGAAACTAAGACTAAAACAAAAGAGTACAACAAAGAAAAGGAAAAGGGAAGAAAATAAAAACTGGAATAAAAGAAATAAACTAAAAGAACTCGAAGCAAATAAAAAGAATAAAATAAACTAAACGAAGAAATAAAATAAACGAAAAGAATCGTACGTACATTTAAAAATAAAACTGCACTGACAAAGAAATAAACCGAAAAACAAATAAATTAAAATCGCAGAGCATTAAAATTAAACTCGAAATAGATTAAACCGCACGTACATTGAAATAAAAACCGCACCGACAAAGAAATAAAACCGAAAAACTTCAAAGCTTATTTACAATGCATACATATGTTACAACTTCCCTTCATACTCAAAAAATGCAGCAGCTTGGGAAAGCAGAGAAATGGTGCTTTAAAAAATTTTGACCATGCAAGTAATTTAAAAAAAATTACCTTTCGAGTCCCGTTGACGAAATGCACTCCGCATCGTGCTTCAAAAATTTGCTATCCCGGGAAAGACTTGGGTTTATCGTCTTCCCCGTCCCATTTAAAAACAAATCTGCAACTCCTTCAAATTAAACAAATCATATAATAACAAATCATATGATAACATGTTTATGCTTCTAATTAAAGGGTTTGCAGAGTTCTTTCAAAAGGACTGAATGTAAAAAACCCCCAGGATCAAATACTTTAAAACCTTGACAGACCCAGACCACCACATTTTCAAATTGATGTGACAACTGAAAGAAATCATGTTTTATCTGTATGCCCCGGTTCTTAACAACTTGAACATTTTGTGGTTGCTGCACTGCTTCAATATCCAGGACTTCAATTTTTATCCCTCTAGCAGAATGCTTACAATTTTCCTTTTCACCTGAGCCTTGCTTAGACTTAACCTCATCAATGTGCAATGTCCAAACATCATTGTTGTTATTGATTAGGGCTATAATTGTTCTCACCTTTTCAGTTGCCAAATCATAAACTCCAATATCTGTATCAACACAGTTTATAGCCTCCTCTTTGACATTATGTTCAGAAGTTGCAGGCTTATGTTGAGACAGTTCATCAATTCCAAGTTGGCTGACCACATTCATATTTACCACCTTTTCCTCCTTTTCTTGAAATTCAACAGGTGGTCCAGAGTAAGCCTCAATCAAGTTAATGTTTTGTCCAACAATCTGAGGCACTCATAGAGGGTGATGTCACTTTAAGTTCCCTCATATCCTCAATGATGCTATCCTCCTCGCCATTTCCGCATAGTGAGATTGAATCTCACTTTCATCATCCTCTCGATGAGGAAGGATCATTATTAAGTTCGGACTCTCACATTTCAAGTCATAACTCGTCCATTTTGAACTCGTTGAAAATCTTGCATTTCATCCACAAAAGTCTGTATAAGACTTTCTGTCTCTTCGGGAAAAGTGACAAAATCTAAAACCCTGGTTGTACTATTTTTGGGTGAACTAGAAATATCAATATTTCTTTGATCTCTAGGAAAATTTAACTCACCAGGAAAAACTTCGGATTTGGGTGGTGCCATATCACAACTGTTTACCTCAAGCACCTGCACTTTGAACTTGTCGAAACTTTTCTCTGTATTTTGCACATGCTGAGTGGATGTGACAGTTAACGTAGTCTCCTTGGGTAGAGCATGACATGTTGGCACTAACTCATGATGTGGAATGGGGTCTGGAACATGCATGTTCTGTGTAACATAGGATATCAAAGGACTGCTCAAAATTTGAGGCCCTAACTGTCTTTCAAGAATTAAGGCTTCTTTATAAGCCCTTGCCAGGGTTGTGATATTAATGTCTCTCTTGAGGAAAATAGAGGTCACCGAATCCAATGCATTCTTGTAGATTTCTAAGGCCAGATTTGCATTTGGGATGTAATGGCCAGTCATTCTACCGTAAGCTCTTTGGAACCTCATATTGAAAGACCTGACAGTTTCTCCCGATTCTCTCTTGATGCTCGGAAAATTGCCGATATAAAATGTCGGGATCTATCACTTCACCGAACCGTGATATAAAAGCTTTCTCTAGATCATCCCAGACTAGTAATGGAATTGCCGGTGAGGTTTAAAAACCAGCCATAAGCTCCCTCCTGGAGAGTGAACGGGAACAATCTGCAGGCAACATCTTCATGCTGTATATTCAATAATCTTAAAGCATTTTTAAAAGCTAGCAGATGTTCTTCTGCAGTTCTTGTCCCATCATGTTTGTACCTAGGGAGATACCTTTCTGGACTTCTGGGCAGGTCATGGGCTATACCCGGAATGTTCAAAGCGATGGAGCCCAACCAATTTGCCATTAATACTTGGCTGATAGTGATGTTCTGATTTGTAATTGGATAACTGCAAGTGATGATAGAACTGTTCTTAACAAACCACTGAACTTAAGGCCTTCTCTGGCAATTTCAAAACCGCACTGACAACTTTCAAAAACTGCACCGACAATTTATGAAATCGATCCGACTTAATGTTAAAATGTGACTGAAATTTAAAAACTGTATCGACAATTTATAAAACTCGTATCGACAATTTATAAAACTGTCCGGAGTTCATCGTGGGTCCTTCAAATGTTGTCGTTATGCCCTTACAATACTTGAATCGAAGTTCATGCCCTCCTTCTAGCGCCAATTAGATGTTGGCTGAGGAGGAGGAGAAAATTGGCTACCGACTTTGGATAAAATACAGCTTTACAGCCCACATACAGTCGGATTTCTCAACTCAAGTGCACTAAGAACAGATGTTCTGGCCCTCCTTCTAGCGCCAATTAGGTGTTGGTCCGGCTTTCATGCACACCCCGGGAAAAGGGATGAAGGCAAGGAAAGCTCCGGAGACACCCACGGGACTGATCCCACTCATCTTTAGGATCTAGCTGGTTATCCAAGGTGCGAGTTACGTAGTTGGGTCGAATGGCAATTCACTCTTTTCCACTTCGGAATAGATTTCAATATGGATTGCTCCGTTACCTTACAGGGGGTTCCCGAACTTGTTCAAGAGTTGCAAAAGTTGTTGACAATCAGATTTGACTTGAATTCTTGATCTAGCTCTCATGGGTCAGCAGATTTAAATAAAAGGCAAATAAAGAAAATAAAAATGGATCATTCACGGTAAGCAAAGAGAGGGTAGGGTAGGCGTAAAAGAGAAGTTTATCAAACATCAATTGTAAACCCAAACCGTCAATCTTATCTATGCTATCACCTTCACAACGTAACAAATCCCGTAAGAAAGTGTCCACTCACCTAAGATCACTTTCAACTAAGAGCACAAGGCAGAGTGAAACAGATCTAGCGAAAAATCATAAATCCAAGGGCAACTGGTTAAAATCGGTATCTTTCACCGGCAGCCTAGCTCGCACAAAGGAAGACAGAGCAATTAGAACAAACTTACACCTCAAATCTGTAATTTCCCCTAGCGCATAATAGAACAATCGAAGCCTAACAAAGATATTTAATCTTGACAATGGCAGATTTACAAAGATATATCTAACAAACTTTAAATGGAACGGATAACAAAAGAAAATACACTTATCACACTCGCAAAAGATTAGGCTCCCCGGCCATGCTATCACGTAAAAGCTAAAGCACATCAACTCCAAGTCCGTAAACAAAGGATTTCACAAAATTTGCAAGAAATTGCTTATAAGCCTTTATTTCTAAGTCTCCGCCTCCTCGCGATTACATTTAGAATTTGTATTTATAGACTCGTGACAGACCTCGATCTTTTCCAAAATATCTTGCTCAAACCCTAAATCTTATCGCACTTAAACCCTAGGACCCGGGTTTTACAATAAAAATCCATTTAAAAATCAAAGTCCGGATAGAACTTAACCCTTCGGCAAATCGGTGCAGCTACTCGCCATAAATGGAGAAGATAAAATCAAATGCAACTTGCATTCATCCGCAGCCGCAAATAAATGCCTCCATTAATTCTGCCGGTGAGCCGGATGAGTCACCACTTCTCCATCAATTTGATCTCCGTAAATCCATCTCTCGAGTTGAAATGGTCTCCATGCTATCAATTCCGCAATAAATCTCCATTAAATGCATTTACCGGCATCCTCTCTTCTAGCATGGCGGTCCTTGACTAAATCCGCACTTTATCTTTGCCTTTATGGTCTTTCCCGGTTGTCCCGTAAGTGCCAGGTGGAATCCCGCATGAAAGACAAAAAGATGCATTAGATTAGCATTTTAATTAAATCATAAGCTTAAAACATTAAAAACAGATTAAATCCGCAAAATAAGCTTGCATGTCGGCCTCTGTTTGTCTCATTCACGCTTTGACACGTGTCGCTACCCCAGGAAGCCTTCTGTTTCCCGCCGGAATGCACTTTCAGGTCAACTATGACTTTCTCTCCCGCCGCGATCTCGCGACATGTCGCGATTTCGCGACATGTCGCGAAATCGCGACCCCGCCGCAGCATCGGCAACTTCCTCCCTCGTCGGCCGCGAAACGCGACATGTCGCGATTTCGCGACATGTCGCGAAATCGCGACCCTTCCTGGCCTCCGTACGCTTCTTGATTTTCAGCCGCGATTCTAGAACACGTCGCGATATCGCGACAGTTCCCCTACCTGCATGCGTTGACCGCGATTTTGGAACATGTTTCTGACTTAGCCGATTTTTCATCCCGCAGCCCACTTTCTCTCTCCCGCCGCGAAAATACGACATGTCGCGATTTCGCGACATGTCGCAAAATCGCGCCCTCCGTACAGCCTTGCTTCTCTCTCCCAAAATCGTCGCGATTTCGCGACATGTCGCGAAATCGCGACCTTCTCGGCACTTAGCCGCATTTTGACTTACCCGTCGCGATATCGCGACATTTCCGAAATGGAAGTGTCGCGATATCGCGACACTACCAAAAATGGAAAGTTTGATTTTTCAGTGAATTATGCAACTGTTTTCCGGATTTTCTCGGTACCGGTGCAAGATTTTGCTTGTGCATGAATGATTCTAGCATGTAAAAAGTGAATTCTTGGATAACACAAACTAGAATGCAAGAAAAAGCACAACTTTAAAAAGGAGGCAAGCAAATTATGGATTTAAAACCTGAAAAGATCAAGAGGGTCCCTACTGCAAAAAAATGAAAGTTCATAATTTTCTAAGGATGGAATCTCATTTTTCAGTGGGGGTGTGTTGCTTATCAACAGTGCCTTCTCAGGCTCTCCCTTCACCCATATAATAATAATAGGTGCCTTTGGTACATCCTACCATAATACAAACTATCACAACACATGGTTGAATACCACTTTGCTTAAGTCACCTCTTGTCCAATCACCCACTGGCCCCATATCACTCGTATCAGCTCATGATCTATCTCATCCTAATTGGACACCCCCTCCATGATCATCAACAGATGTGCTCAAGTCTCAGTTGACTGAACACATCCCTATAGTGTAAGCCCTACCCCTCATGTAGCATGTGCAGTCACTCCTCCATATCTATTTGCCATAGAAGAAGAGTGCCAAGGTACTAAAAATTTACTTTTTTATTTCAAATATTGAATTCATATTTCGTGGGAGTTATAAGTTAATTTTAGAATGTGATTATTCAACTTTAGAGAAAAAGACAAAATCAAGCTTTGTTTTTTTAGTGAACTGAATCTTGCATTTTTGGCATAAATATTTTAGAAAGAAAAATGTGATGCATGTATTTTTATGCATTTTTTAAAATAAAAATACTTTGATAGGTGAGTTCTTGGAATCAAAGGGATATTAAAGTTAAGTGGGAGAATAAAGTGAAAAAGATGAGAAGAAAACAATTATATATATGTGTGTGGGGGAAGGAGGAGTTATAAGTGGAAGTTGGAAAGTATTTAGGAGAAATAAAATAATTGGGAGATATAAGTATAATGAAATATATTTAATATTAATGATTATTTGATATATGATTATTAATATTAAATTAATAGTTGAAATTTGATAGCAAATTGAAATATATTTATTTATTTTTGAATCAATTATTTAAATTTAAGTTTGGAGAGATAAGGTATTCTACTCCAAAGGAATTACTTGAAATATTTTATTAAATTTGGGAGTTATAAGGTTGTCAACTTCAAAGGAAATGACAAATACAAGATTTCTTTTAAACTCAATTATTAAAGGGGCCTAATTTTACACCATGGAAAAATAAAATAAGGTCAATATTTATTGTTGAAAAGCTCTAGGATGTGGTAAATGGACAAAGAAATATTTTATAAGATAAAATAGAAATTCAAAAATTCAAATATGATGATGTTAAAGCTTTGATGTTAATTTTGTTTGGCATATTTGAAGAAATTCAAGCATACATTAGTGAAGCAGAAACTTCAAAAATTGCATGGGAAAAATTGCGTATGATATTTGAAAGAAAGAATAAGGCAATAATTTTACACCTACAATCACAAGTGTATGCACTAAAATTTCATGATGGAGAAAACATAGTACATTTCTTTGAAGGATATTAATATAAAAATAAAAATTCCATACCTTAGAAGAAAAGGTTGAAGATAAAATCTTAGTTTTAGTTGTACTTAGAGAACTTATTGAATAATTCAAAATGTTGGTCATATCCCTTCTAATATCTAATAGAAAGGTGTCATTTGAGGAATTAATAAATATTCTTCAACAATATGAACTTGAAAATGAAGAATACAAGCTTATACTGAGAGGGGGGTGAACAATGTTTTCTTTCCAAATCAATATTATGCAATGTATAGATAACAATATCAACAAAAATAATCAAAGCAATGAACAAATCACCATACACAATAGAGACACCAATTTAACATGGTTCACCCAATGTGGGCTACTCCATGAAGATTATATTTCACTAAATTTTTCTCAATCAATCTCTTGGGAATCCTTTCCCTATTACAATTTTTATGAATATCTATCCAAAGGAGACACTAATACCCTAATCAAGTTCATGGATCTCTATCCACAAGAGAACTCCTTTCTCCTTAGCTCTGACTGGTGATATTCTAGAAGAATTACTACCCCCACTACTCTGGCTAATGGATCTCTATCCACTAAAGACACCTGTCCTCACTGCCCTAGCTAATGGATCTCTATCCACTGAAGACTATCATACTCTATACTTTATCACCTCTAAATATCTATCTCAAATATGCACTAAACATAGTCCTTAGGTATAGCATAAATATACTCAATATCTGTCTCTAGTCTGGCATAAAATTACCCTCAAAATTGCACCAAACTCTATCCTCTAATCTGCACTAAACACTATCCTTTAGTCTAGCACAAATCTGTCCTCAATATCTGTCCTTTGATTTGCACTAATACCAATCCTTTGGTCTAGCACAAATCTATCCTCAATATCTGTCCTCAAGCCTTAACACAAAGCTTGATCCAATCACAAATCAACATTGCTAGATCTGCCCCAAAACTTAACTCAAGGTTTGAACAAATAAATCAATCAATTCTGCTCACAAGTCTTCTCAAAGACTTGTCTCAAATCTACGTTGTAAGCTTCCATAAAATCTCATACTTACTTAGTCCATAAGTCATCTCTAGAACTTATCCAAATATGCTCAACAAGTCCTTACTAGAACTTGTCCAAATCAACTCTCAATATCTGTCCTCAAATCTGCATTGTAAGCTTCCACAAAAGCTCACATAAATCTATCCACAAGTCTTATCTAAGACTTACCTCAAATCTGCTCAACAATTCCACACTAGAACTTGTCCAATCTCATAGAAACATAAAGAGAATTTTTAGAGACTCAATATGCTTCACACTCACCATAATGCTCAATCACTTTCAATCACTCTTTTACCACAAAAACATATAGAGAATTGTTAGAGACTCAATATTCTTCACATTCACCACAATGCTCAATCACTTTCAATCACTCTTTTACCATAGAAACATATAGAGAATTTTTAGAGACTCAATATGCTTCACATTCACAAACACTCAATATCTTTCTCAACTTAATTTAGAATATAGAACAATTTGTTTCATAAAACTTGAACTATCACTTCAACACATCCACTTGACTAGGCTCAACCAACTTTACTTAACCAATCACTCAATGAAATAATTCTTGCTCACAAACCCTAGTCCCAACTTATGAACATTCACTCAAATATTTCCAACAATGCTTATCAACCAATATCACATAACAATGATACTCATAATATTTTCAAACCCTAGTTCAAGTTCTTCACTCAACCAATCACTTCAACAACAATTCTTATAAAAAAATATTCACATAACAATGATACTCATGATCTTGGCAAATCCTAGTTCAAGTTCTTCACTCAACTAATCACTTCAACACCAATGCTTATAAAACAAGGTTTTATCAACAACTCTTTATTCCAGAAAACCTTGAAACAATAATTCAAAACACACTCAACAATGCGTACTATAGACACCAAAACAACACCAATCCGATTATGTGACTGCAAACACTGATCGCATTAACACACACAGCCCCAAGGGCAGCCCCCAGAGGTCAAACAGTGGTCCTAACCACTCTCACAGCAGTTTTGGAATGTCAGGAGTCAATTTGGCACCTTCAGGAACTTTGCTCAATACTCGTTTCACCCAGGGACGATTTCAAACTGGGATTCACCCTACCTAGGGATGAATAGCAGTATTCACTATAGGGTGTGGTGAATAGTAGGTTTGATGGGAAAAAATTCAAATCTTGACAAATGGCAGCTCAGATCTGCCACTTAACATCCTTCATCGCATGGGAGTGTGGGTGAGCATTTTTGAGTGTTAGAGGCAGTTGCAAGGGTAGTCATGAAGTACCTAATCAGGGAGGAATCTCCTTCCCCCTGGGAGGGCATGATTGCCAAGTGGCGCCTCTGCATGCCCAATTCAAGGGACCTCCAGGTCTATAAATTGGTGAGTTTCCTCACCCCAAAATATACAAAGAAGGAGCATTTTGAGCAATGAAGTGCTACTGTTTTACCTCCCCATACGCCCTTGTTTGATTTGTGCCTTTCACATCCATGATATATTTTAGAGAGGAGGTCATTGGGTGACCATTGTGTTAGACTTACAATGGCACTGAGAGGGGGGTGAATCAGTGTAGCTCTTTAATCATGAATTAACAGCTCTTAAAACTAGTAGCAGTTAAAACTTATAAACAGATACAACAAGTACAACAAGAGAACATCACACAACACAAGATTTAATGAGGTTCACCAATGTGGCTACTCCTCAAAAATGACTGCTTGGACTACCATCCAAATCCAGCCTTTGCAAAGCAACAACTTTTACAAACAGTTTACCAAGACCCACTGGAAGGAGCACCAACCCCCGATTTATCTCGTACCAACAGAAAGGAGCACCAACCCCTGATTTGCCAGCACCAACTGGAAGGAGCACCAACCCCTTATGCCAAGCACCAACTTGGACTTCAATTCTAAAACTAGAAGAATGATAGTAAGATACCTTTGCTTTTACAAGACCCTGACAGGTCTGCTTCACTTTTTTGTCCTCTGTGCACTCTGCTCTTTCTGCGCTATCACTTCGCACAATCTGCTGCTTAACTATTGAAAGATTGTCTTCTCCCCGTTGCGCACTCTACTTCCTTTGTGATCTTCACACTTAGAATGATTCGACAACTTGCACATTGCACTCTATGACCAAACTTTGCACTCTACAACATACCAACAACTCTTCAAATAACCTTCCTTTTATAACAAAATTTTCAAGATCAAAAACTCTAATCTTAGTCGGTTGTAACCCTAATCATAGTCGGCTGCAAACCCTAATCTTCATCGGCTACAAACCCTAATCTTCGTTGGCTTACATCGGTCTTCGTCGGCTTCAACTGCCCCTGTAACTCTTCTGTTGTTGTTGCTGCAAAAACACATGTCGTGATATCGTGACACTTTCACCTCCGTACGCTTTCTCTTAGCTTTGGCCCATGAGAATATAACATGTAGCGATATCGCTACACTTTTTCTTCTTACCTTTCTCTTACTTTGCGATCCCTTTTCCTTCCTCTTCTCCTTAAAAACATGTCGCGATATCGTGACACTTTTTCTCCTTAGCGCTTTAACTTGCCTTTGGGTCACGAAAATGTGACATGTCACGATATCATGACACTTTTTCTCCTTAGCGCTTTTACTTGCCTTTGGGTCATGAAAATGCGACATGTCGTGATATCGCGACACTTTTTCTCCTTAGCGCTTTTTCTTGCCTTGGTCAGGAAAACGACATGTCGCGATATCGTGACACTTTTTCTCTTGGACTCTCTCTCCTGCAATATGTCACGAAATCGTGACACTTTTTCTTTCGACTCTCTCCTCAACATGTCATGAAATCGTGACACTTTTTCGTCCGTACAATCTCTCTTGCAATATGTCATGAAATCGTGACACTTTTTCTACCTTCCTTGAATATGTCGCAAAATCGTGACACTTTTTCGTCGTACAACCTTCCTTGCAATATGTCATGAAATCGTGACACTTTTTCTTCGTACAACCTTCCTTGCAATATGTCACGAAATCGTGACACTTTTTCGTCCGTACAACCTTCCTTGCAATATGTCATGAAATCGTGACACTTTTTCGTCCGTACAACCTTCCTTGCAATATGTCACGAAATCGTGACACTTTTTCGTCTGTACAATCTCTCTTGCAATATGTCGTAAAATCGTGACACTTTTTCTTTCTTCTTCTCTCTCTCCAACATGTCGCGAAATCGTGACAGTTTTTCTTTCTTCTTCTCTCTCTTCCAACATGTCGCGAAATCGTGATAGTTTTTCTTTCTTCTTCTCTCTCTTCCAACATGTCACGAAATCGCGACAGTTTTTCTTTCTTCTTCTCTCTCTTCTAACATGTCATGAAATCGTGACAGTTTTTCTTTCTCTTGTATATGTCGCGATATCGCGACACTTTTCTTACTTGTCTTTTTCTTTGATCTTTTGCAAGTGGTCTACTTCGGTCTTCTTGGAGAATCACTGTACATACTCTGAGTAACCTTTGAACTCCTGTCTTCTGCATCTGACTAGCTTTTGAACTTCCTGTCCATTGCATCAATAGATCTATCTGACTGTGTTGACAACAATGACAATACTGTCATTGCACCTTGCTCAACAATCTCCCCCTTTGGAATTGTTGGCAACACATGTGCAATTTTCTGTAACTCTTCTCCCCCTTTGTCAATAATACCAAAGGGCTACTGTAGACTCCCCCTGAGTCCATGCACAACATTCTCAGGCACAATTTGTTACACTTAGCACAAATTATGAACATGAGCAAAAAAATAATCAAATACTTAAATGCTCCCCCTGAGAATGTGATCCCTGTAGCTAGTCAATTCTTGGGAAGTGTGACCACTCCCAATTTGTTTCGAAGGTACTCAAACACTTCCTTGGGCAATGGTTTTGTGAAGATATCTGCTACTTGTTCTGTGGTTGGAACAAAGTCCAATTTAACCTCACCTTCTGCAACTTTCTCCTTCAAAAAGTGATACCTGATGGCAATGTGCTTTGTGCGTGAATGCATAACCGGATTCTTGGAGATGTTAATGGCATTGGTGTTATCACACTTAACTGATATTGGCTCACTGAAGCTAATACCAAGATCTTTTAAGGTTTGTTTCATCCATAATACCTGTGTACAACATGTTGTCGCTGCAATGTATTCTGCCTCTGTTGTCGATAAAGAAACTGACTCTTGTTTCTTACTGTGCCACGCAACTAATCTGTCTCCAAGATAGAATGCACCTCCACTGGTACTCTTTCTATCATCTACACATCCTGCCCAATCGACATCTAAATACGAAATAAGGGTGAAGTCTTTACCTTTCGGATACCATAATCCATATTCCATAGTACCCTTGAGATACCGAAGAATCCTTTTCATCGTTGTTACATGAGTCTCCTTAGGATTAGCTTGAAATCATGCTACCATGCATACTGCCTATAAAATATCTGGTCTAGTAGCTGTCAGGTACAATAAACTTCCAATCATGGATCTGTACATGGTTTGATCAACAGGTGGAGATTTGTCATCCTTGCTCAACTTACAACCTATCATCATGGGAGTGCTAACTGGCTTACAGTCCTCCATTGTGAACCTTTTTAGCATCTCTTTTACATATTTAACTTGAGAAATAAATATGCCCTTCTTACTTTGATTAACTTGCAATCCGAGGAAATATGACAGTTCTCCAATCATTGACATTTCAAATTCTTTCTGCATATTATCTGCTAAGTCCTTGCATGACTCATCTTTGCTATTGCCAAATATGATATCATCTACATAGACAACAAGAACAATAAGATGCCCATTTTCTATTTTGACATACAGATTACTATCCACCATACCTTTCTTGAACCTTTGTTGAGTGAGATAGTTGTCTAGCCTTGCATACCATGCTCGGGGTGCCTGTTTTAAGCCATATAAAGCTTTCTTCAACCTGCAAACAAGGTTGGGATCATCACCAAGTTGGAAACCATCTGGTTGCTCGATGTAAACTTCTTCTTCAAGTTTCCCATTCAAAAACGCTGATTTCACATCCATTTGATAAACTTTGAAATTCTTGTAGACTGCTAAAGCCAAAAACATTCTAATTGCCTCTAGTCTCGCTACTGGTGCAAAAGTTTCCTCAAAATCAATGCCTTCAACTTGTGCATAACCCTTGCAAACTAATCTTGCTTTATTTCTGACTACCTGTCCGTCTTCATTCAGTTTGTTTCAAAAAATCCATTTAGTTTCGATGATATTTTTATTTGCAGTGTCTAGGTACTAGTTCCCAAGTGTCGTTTTTCTCTATCTGATCTAATTCTTCATTTATTGCCTTCATCCAACTTTCATCTTTGCTTGCATCATCAATATTTTTAGGCTCAATGTTGGATAGTAGAGAGTAGTTACTTACTGCTCTTCTTCTTGTATGAACTCCAACTTTGGGATCTCCGATGATTTGCTCTCTAGGATGATTTCTCTGCCAGCTACCTGTTTTGAATTTCTTATTTTCTTCCATTTTCGCATCATCATCTGAGTCAATTTTTTGTATCTTTTCAATTTCGTTTTCCTCATCTCCTTCAATAACCTCTTCATAGATTGGGTAGTTTGTTTCATAACTAATTACTCGTTCTTTACCTTCATCAAACTTAACATCAAGACTGTCCACAATTTTCTTTAGCCTTTTGTTGTAGCATTTGTAAGCTTTGCTTCTAGATGAATAACCAACAAAAATACCTTCATCTCGCTCTATCTTCAAACTTACCAAGATTATCTTCAGTTCTTTTGATATAGCACTTGCTGCCAAACACTCTGAGGTATTTTGTTGTTGCCCTTTTACCGAACCATAGTTCATAAGGAGTTTTGCTTTCATGTGTTCTCAGCATGTACCTATTTTGGATATACACCGTAGTATGGACTGCTTCTTTCCAAAATCTGTCAGCTACTCTGCTTTCAGCCAACATAGATCGTGCCATTTCTCGCATAG
Organism: Wollemia nobilis; assembly: GCA_028583015.1. Classification (NCBI taxonomy): domain Eukaryota; kingdom Viridiplantae; phylum Streptophyta; class Pinopsida; order Araucariales; family Araucariaceae; genus Wollemia; species Wollemia nobilis. The sequence goes on along the minus strand of JAQPPZ010016917.1, from coordinate 4,481,064 downwards.
TCCTGTTCTTTCTTTCTACCACTCCATTTTGTTGAGGTGTCCTGGCTGCTGAGAACTGTCTCCTGATACCATATTTTTCACAGTATTCTGCAAACTCCTCTGAAATGAATTCTCCTCCTCTATCTGATCTTAAACATTTGATCCTCTTTCCTATTTCATTCTCAACCTGGTTTTTGAAAATCTTGAACATATCAAAAGCTTCTGATTTATGCTTCAAGAAGAATATCCATGTCATTCTAGAATAGTCATCAATGCACAACATAAAATATTTGTCACCATTTATGCTTTGTGTTCTCATGGGTCCACATAAATCGGTGTGTATTAGTTCCAAAGGTTTGCTTGTGTAGTATTCTTTTGTTTTGAATGTGACTCTAGTTTGTTTCCCCTTTTGGCATGACGCACAAATGTTGTTTGCAGGTTTGCTGATGGTGGGAATATCTCTCACTGCCTTTTTTGAGGTGATTTTTACTAGATTATCAAAACTGATATGACCAAGTCTCTTGTGCCACAACCAATTTTCTTCTTCCTGTCCAATAAAGCAAGCTCCTTTTGAAGTCTCTGAGAGCGTGTACAGGTTACCAAATGTTCTTGACCCTGTTGCTATCAATTTTCCACTATTTGTTTTTCTGACTTCACAACCCTGCTTCATAAAGACTACTTCATGACCTTTATCACAAATCTGACTTACACTCAATAAATTATGTTTCAACCCATCCACAAATAAGACTTCTTCTGATTTAATCCTTCCATCACTAATTTTGACCGAGCCTTTGCCGACTATCTTGGCTCCATCATTATTTCCAAATTTTACTGATCCTCCTTCATATTTCTATAACTTTTCAAATTTTTGTTTGTCACCTGTCATATGACCGGAGCATCCACTATCTAGTATCCATGGTACATATTTATTCTGTGCTTTGAATGCAGTTTGAATGATTAAGGATTCCTTTTCTTCCTTCAGTCGTTCTTTTCCTTTCCACACTGTTTTGATAGTAGTTTTGGGCTCTTGTTTTGCCTTTCCCTTATCAGTAGTTTGAGCATGTTTTTCGAAAAGCTTACTATTTTGACTCATCCTGTATGGTTGAAATTTTCTTCCCTGAAACTGATTTGATGTAAATGTATTTCTACAGTTTCTTGCAATGTGCCCAAAATTATGACAGTTATAACATTCTACTGTATAATTCATCAGAGGAGAAAAAACATTTCTACTGGTGAAATTCCTTGGTCTTACATTATATTTGCAGTCTGAGATTTTATGCCCATAGCCATTGCATTTAAAATAGAAACCAGAGAAAGGATAATTGAACCTGGGTGATGGTCTTTGCCATGTTGTCGTAGGAGCCATAGGTCTTCTTCTTCTTTGATGTGTGATATTGGTGAATCCATCATTGTCAGTTTTCCTTTCGTGCCTGGCATTAATGCTTTCTTTTGCATGAGACATTTTTCCTTGATCAACCTGTCTCTTAGCTTCATTCTTTGTGGATTCTGTATTTTTGGCCTTTGATCCACTTGATGATTCTCCTTCGATGAAACCTAGACCAAATTTGATGCCTGCAGGTCTTTGGCCATTTATGATCTTATCCAGCTTCATAGAACTTTCTTCACGTTTGTGATAACAGCTGATTTTCTTATTCATCTCTTCTAGCTGCATCCTTAAACCAACAATCTCTTCTTCTAACTTGCTGCAAAGATCTATTTTCATAGTTAAATGCACTTCGAGATCTTCGAAGATTTTCTTAGATTCTTCTATCTATACTTTTAAGCTGGTTATGATTCCATTTGTATCCTCAAGCTTTCTTGATAGTTTCTTATTCTTTTTCTTTTCTATCTCCCACTCTTCAAGTGCAGATATCAACTCACCTTCTAAGTCTACTTCAGCCTGGAGATGTTCACCACAAACTTTAGAGGTCACTCCTTTTTCTGAATTAACTTCTTCAAATGCCATAAAAAGAGCTTCATCTCTTTCTTCTTCAGACTCTTCACCGGAGCTATTTTCTGATGAACTAACATTCTTGGAGATGAAACTTTTCTTTTTGAAGTTGCCTTTTCTGAAATTTGTTTTCATCTTCCAGTCACTTCTTTCTTGGTGGGATCCTTCATCATTTTTGTTCTTCTCTTTCAGTGGACATTTAGTCACAAAATGCCCAACGCCTCCACAGTTGAAACATTTAAATGGAAGCTTCCCTCTGTATTTTCCTTTCCCCTTTTTTAGTTTTCTAACAAAGTTTGCTTCCATTTCATCTGATGTCTCTTCTTCCTCGGACTCTTGTTTTGTGTTTTTATTTTTAAGGGCTTTGAAAGCTGCTTCTCTGTCAGAGGGTTTAGATCTTCCTATCCTCATCTCATATGCAGTTAAAGAACCATACATTTCATCTATACTAAAATAATTTAGATTTTTAGCTTCTTCTATCACTGAGACTTTGGAATCAAACCTTTGAGGAAGAGATCTTAATACCTTTTTCATGACAATAGAGTCATCGATATCCTCGTCGAGTCCTCTGATCGCATTGATGATTCCATTAACTCTCAACATGAATGCCTCAATGTTTTCATCGTCATTCATCTTCAATGCTTCGAACTGAGCTCGATGTGTCTGTAACTTGGCTTCTTTGATCTTATCATCTCCTTCATGAACACTCTTCAATTTGTCCCATATTTCTTTTGCCGATTTACAGTTCATGACCTTTACTAGTTCATTGTCTGCTAATCCACACAAGATGGCATTCGTTGCTTTCGAATTATTCTCAAATAGTTTCTTTTCATCCGCTTCTTTTGGAGGAGTGGTGGGAATTGTGTATCCACTAACTACTGAATCCCAGATGTCGTATCCCAAAGCACAGAGATATGTCTGCATCCTGACTCTCCAGAATGCATAATTAGATCCATCAAACAATGGTGCTTTGTTTGATGAGAAGCCTTCACCACCTGCCATTGTGTTATTTCCAAGATCACCCTAGCTGGTTAAGCTTGTATAGGGACTTAGCTCTGATACCAATTGTTAGACTTACAATGGCACTGAGAGAGGGGGGTGAATCAGTGTAGCTCTTTAATCATGAATTAATAGCTCTTAAAATACAACAGTTAAAACTTATAAACAGATACAACAAGTACAACAAGAGAACATCACACAACACAAGATTTAATGAGGTTCACCAATGTGGCTACTCCTCAAAAATGACTGCTTGGACTACCATCCAAATCCAGCCTTTGCAAAGCAACAACTTTTACAAACAGTTTACCAACACCCACTGGAAGGAGCACCAACCCCTGATTTATCTGTACCAACAGAAAGGAGCACCAACCCCTGATTTGCCAGCACCAACTGGAAGGAGCACCAACCCCTTATGCCAAGCACCAACTTGGACTTCAATTCTAAAACTAGAAGAATGATAGTAAGATACCTTTGCTTTTACAAGACCCTGACAGGTCTGCTTCACTTTTTCATCCTCTGTGCACTCTGCTCTCTCTGCGCTATCACTTCGCATAATCTGCTGCTTAACTATTGAACGATTGTCTTCTCCCCATTGCGCACTCTGCTTCCTTTGCGATCTTCACACTTAGAATGATTCGACGACTTGCACACTATACTCTACGATCGAACTTTGCACTCTATGCACTCTCTCTGAATTTTGCACTCTTCAACATCCCAACTCTTCAAACAACCTTCCTTTTATAACAAAATTTTCAAGATCAAAAACTCTAATCTTAGTCGGCTGTAACCCTAATCATAGTCGGCTGCAAACCCTAAATTAGTCGTCTGCTACAAACCCTAATCTTCGTTGGCTAACATCGGTCTTCGTCAGCTTCAACTGCCTCTGTAACTCTTCTGTTGTTGCCATGAAAACACATGTCATGATATCGCGACACTTTCGCCTCCGTACGCTTTCTCTTAGCTTTGGCCCATGAGAACATAACAAATGTAGCGATATCGCTACACTTTTTCTTCTGTATGCTTTCTCTTAGTTTGAAAATAAATGTCGTGATATCGTGACACTTTTCTCCTTATCTCTCTATCTTGCTTTGGGTCAAAATATGACATGTCGCGATATCGCGACACTTTTTCTCCTTAGCGCTTTAACTTGCCTTTGGGTCATGAAAATGCGACATGTCGCGATATCGTGACACTTTTTCTCCTTAGCGCTTTATCTTGCCTTTGGGTCGCGAAAATGCGACATGTCGCGATATCACGACACTTTTTCTCCTTAGCGCTTTTTCTTGCCTTTGGGTCACGAAAACCCGACATGTCGCGATATCGTGACACTTTTTCTCTCGGACTCTCTCTCCTGCAACATGTCATGAAATCGTGACACTTTTTCTTCCTCTCCTTCAATATGTCAGAAATCGTGACACTTTTCTCGTACAATCTCTCCTTGCAATATGTCACGAAATCGTGACACTTTTTCTTCCGTACAACCTTCCTTGCAATATGTCATGAAATCGTGACACTTTTTCGTCCGTACAACCTTCCTTGCAATATGTCGTGAAATCGTGACACTTTTTCGTCCGTACAACCTTCCTTGCAATATGTCACAAAATCGTGACACTTTTTCATCCGTACAACCTTCCTTGCAATATGTCGCGAAATCGTGACACTTTTTCGTCCGTACAACCTTCCTTGCAATATGTCATGAAATCGTGACACTTTTTTTCCTCTCTCTCTTGCAATATGTCATGAAATCGTGACACTTTTTCTTTCCTCTTCTCTCTCCTCCAACATGTCATGAAATCGTGACAGTTTTTCTTTCTTCTTCTCTCTCTTCCAACATGTCGCGAAATCGCGACAGTTTTTCTTTCTTCTTCTCTCTCTTCCAACATGTCGTGAAATCGTGACAGTTTTTCTTTCTTCTTCTCTCTCTTCTAACATGTCACGAAATCGTGACAGTTTTTCTTGCCTGTTGTATATGTCGCGATATCGCGACACTTTTCTTACTTGTCTTTTTCTTTGATCTTTTGCAAGTGGTCCACTTCGGTCTTCTTGGAGAATCACTGTACATACTCCGAGTAACCTTTGAACTCCTGTCTTCTGCATCTGACTAGCTTTTGAACTTCCTGTCCACTGCATCAACAGATCTATCTGATTGTGTTGACAACAATGACAATACTGTCGCTGCACCTTGCTCAACACATTGGAAGGTCAAATCTTGAGCCCAAAGCCTGAAATTTTGCCACAGCATACCACCCAATTTTCCGAAAACACTTTACAAGAGATTTTGGACCCATCCCAAGTGGATTGGTGCCAAAATCAGGCCCCAAACGGCGAGTGGCCTACCCCGGGCACCCCCCGCGCTATTGCAGATCTAATCATCCCCTTTAGGAACGATTAGGAATCTGTGGCAGATTTTCCTCCTGTTAGTTTCTTTTGCATTTCATCTTATGCTGCTTGGATAGTTTGCAATTTCAATTTCCTAACATTTTGAGCAAATCTTATCATGTTTCATCATTTTTTCGTCTTTACTAACTTGCAGAGGGCATATTAAAAATTTGGGTGTTAGAGGCCAAATTGGGGAAATCTAACCATCTGGGTTGTCCCAAAATACCCCAAATTAGCTAACTCCCACTTTTGCAAGAGATCTGGATCTGTCCAGATGTGACATTTTGAGCGGTGCTATCTGGCATTTTATTGCAGGTCTATTCGTCCCTCCCCGGAGTGAATTCAAATATGTGGGGAATTTCTTGACTATTCTTTTTGCAATGCCTTCCCAGTGATATTCCCACACCTCTATGAAGTTTTCAGCTAATTTGGATCTATTTTAACCATAATTTTATTTATTCTTTGCATGCACTAATCATATGCTTGGGGATTGCATGTTTCGTCTCCATTACAGGTGCTATTAATTGTCTTTATGTTTCCTTGGACGTAGGACCTAGACATTGGAGGAGTAGTAGGGAGCCAACATTCGCATATACAAGCGACGACGATGTCTTGGTCCTCCCACTTTACATGTGGGCACGCAGAAGAAGGAATGGCATCCATGGATGTAACAAAGAAACAAATTTAATGCTCCTCACCCCTAAAAAGGGAGGAGGCGAATTGTAACCGAATCCTAAAACATATCAATAAAAGAAAGGGTTGTTCTCCACATTGGATTTTCGTTTGGGTTTCAATTCGTTTATGCTTTTCTTATTTCATGCATTTTCAATTCGTAGGACTTAGCGTTAAGTTTAGTTCCATTTTGCATTGTACTTGGATATTTTCCTTTTTTGTTTTCGTATCATCATGCTTTCAGTGGTGATCGTGATGGGACTCTATCCTATATTTTTTTTTAGATCAAAAATCTGATAAAAATTTGCTTTTTGCTTGCAGGTATCATTTTTTTTTTGAATGCAGTACTGATGTTCGTTCCAGTCTATGGCGAATATAGAGCTGGAATTCGTCTTACCCAGGGATGAATGGGAATGCGCCCCTCCTTATGATGAATTCAGCTCTGTTATTCATCCCATCCAGGGATGAATCGCTCTCTACGCAGTTTCAGGGCAGAAACTTAGAGCCAGCATATTTGGGTAGAGAAGAGGTAGGGATTCTAAACTTTTCCTATCATTTTCTATCTTCAGTTTTTTTGTTTTTGGGTTACTTGCTTGCTTAGGGAAATTTTCCTTTACTTCTTACTTGTTTCCTTTTTGCAAAATAAAAAAGAACCCCACACATCATGTGGCAAATTAAACACCAAGTAGCTGGTCGTAAAACCCCAGCCCTTGATCAAGACCAACGGTGGATTTCATCACCACCTTGGCTTGAATTTTTGCATCCATTACCCCGATCGCTACTATTGCTAGACGTAAATCCTGACGAAAGTTGACCGAGTGTAGCTGGGGTGATTCCCAGCACATGAGGATAAGTCTTCTATGGTAGGTGTCATAAACAGGGTGATTCCCCTTTCGTACCGCCTACGTTCCACGTACCATATGCTCTCACGTACCTATAGTTTCCCTCACGTAAGGGTGGGTATATAGAGAGGTTGGTATATCATCCTGGCAATGGTATATCGAAGGGGCGACCATTTTTGGGAGTCATAAGAGACATCATATTGCATTTAAACGTTCTTTACAAAAACCTTCAAAACAAAAAAAAAAAAAACAAAAAACCAAAACACACTAAACCAGGTCTAGGACACACTTTTAATATTTAAATGAGATAATCATTGCTTTGTGTGTGTGTGCTCTTTTCTATTTAGTGTAGCATAAAAAATCATAAAAAGAGATAAAAACCTACATAGCTTGTAGAAAAACACCACCATGGTGTACACCCATAGCCAAGCCCAATCAAGGGCGAAAGCTGCAAAAAATGTACAAGGGGACACAAGTTGCCTCCGCTATGGCCTGAAGGACTTGGTCATACCGCCTTGGTGGCCTGACCCACAAGAGAGTCCGCATCGTTCCATTTCAGAATGAAACTATAGAGGTACCCCTTTGAGGGACACGCCCGTTCCTCATAGCCCCTTTTAGGAGGAGTCCTTACACATGGTGCTCAACATAGATAGGAAGGCTCCCTTAGAAGCTCGATATAAGTGGCCACCACATGATGAAGCGCTAGAGCAGCATAGGGTCCATGAGGAGAGACCACATGATTATGACATCCCTCCTTTACCCCCCATCACTGTTAGAACCAATAGATAAAACCAAGAGCGCAAGGCTCTTCAAGCAGGGCGAGCCAACTCTGCCCACCCCTTTCACACATACAAAAGAGAGCATGAGGAAGACCATTACATTCCTCAAGAGCAATGTACAACATGGGAGCCATGTGCTTCCGCACCCACTATATACCATGATCACCTACTGAGGCCAGAGCCTCGGGTAAATACCGCCAACCTCGATAGACGGAAGCGACCTGTTGAGATCTTGGATCATCACGACTGAGGTAAGTGCATAGGAGAGGCATCCAGGCCTCTTAGGCTCAATATGGTAGAAAAAATCAACCTGGAAGTCACCAGACATGCCACCCGCCAAGTGTAGATCATGTGGCTTGAGCAAGACCAACAGCAGCTAGAGCATCTATATCGCCTTAGCAAAGAGTGCATTCGGCACCAAACAGATGAGTTGCTCCATAACCCGGTGCCTAAGAGGGTTCCAACCCCTCATACCCAAAGAGCAAAACCGTATGAGAGGCGTAATCCCTTGGTGCAAGATAGGTCTCCGTGACCTTACCAAGTGCTACCTCCGAGACCTCCTAGACCTGAGCGGGAGGCCACTCCCCGAAACAACGATGGAGACCCTCCGCGGGGACCCACCCAGGGTCATAGGTCTCATCTAGAGACTCCTCAGGAAGCTTACGAGGAGTATGAGCAAGAAGAAGAGCGGGCCGAAACACCCTACCAAGGTGGAGGGGTTGCTATCCGGCCACCCCTCTATAGACCTCAAGTCTCCCAAAACCCACAACGGGAGCAAACTAAATAGGAAGAGATTAAATCTTTAGATGCATATAAAGTGCTGCTAGAGCGTCTGGAGTCTGTGGAAACAAAAATGTTTGGGCCCCAAAAGCCCACTTTATGCCAGCTCTGCAGTCATCCTATGCATCCGTCAGTGCCAGCACCCCCTTACCCTGAACACTTTAAGCTGCCTTAGTTGGCAACCTTTATAGGTGAGTAAGATTCTCAGGAGCATGTGATGATATTCTTGAGCCAATGCTTTGGCATTCAGGATAATGATGCTTTGTTATTAAGAACATTTATAACCACATTCGTAGGCCCTGCATCGGATTGATTTACTCAATTACCAAAGCACAACATTAACAACCTAGATTAGTTAGTGGATGTGTTCCTCGAATGCTTCACCTTCAACACCAAGAAGAAGGCATCACTAAGTGACTTAGCCAACCTCAGGCAGTATGAGGAAGAAACCATGGCGGCCTATGGGAATCGATGGAGGACTTTGCTTTCAAAGCTGCCCTACCTCCCTCCTAGGTCCGACCTCACTCAAATGTTCTCAAAGAGCTGTTTGAGATTGATCTCTGTGCTATTGCAGCTACAGCAATATGCCACCTTAGAAGAAGATCTGGCATGATCATTGAAGAGATCAAGATACAGGATGGCAATATAGCCAAACCTAAGAAAAAAGAGTGGACTAAGAACACTAAAATAGGGACCACGCAACAGAAACCCACTATGGTCAATCAAGCTGCTATCAATGTCCCTAAGTATGCACAAGTAACATAGCCCCAAAATGCTAATTATCAGGCAGTGCCTCCTAACAACTATGGTAGAGAAAATCAGAGGCAAGAGCAAAATTAGCAGCGTCACCCTAGGCGATAATACACACCCTACATAGAGTCTAGGGACTCCCTTTTTGACCGCTTGTTAGTGGCAAATTTGATCAACCTGCCATAGATTCAAACCATAGACCCCAATGCTCCCAAGCCTAAGGGGTACAGGGAGGACTTGTACTGTAGGTTCCACAGACGACAGGGACATGACCTAAATGTCTTCTAGAAGTTTAAGGGCTTGGTGCAAGACTTAATTGATAATAAGACACTAGCGGTGGATAATCCCGTGGTACCAAGCAATCAACAAATGGAGGTCTTTAAAGACCCCTTGCCTGCTCATGCTCCGTAGGCAAAAACCCTACAAGTTAATGAGATCACACAGAACTGCCCCATGTAGGGGTATGTAGGGATGATCAATATAGTGACTCGAAACAGGAGGTACCCGAGCACAAATGCTCCTACGATAGCTGTAGGAGAGGTGCCAACAACATCACAACCACAATAGCACCTTGCACAACCTCCTCCGCCTAGACCAATGGCCACACTTTGGACCAAACTCACTTAGAGTTTGAGGACCACCTTGGCTAGGCTCTCCATATATGATCTCATACAACAATCAACACCCCATCGGGAGGCTCTAATGGAGATATTGAAAGCCATTGAGTTGCAGCCCCACAAAAAAAATTATTTCAACAACTTCATGGGACATGTCAAACGATGCACTGAGCCAGTCATCACATTTCGAGAAGACGAAGTGAAATCAGTGGCTGATGACATGGCGGATCCACCCCTGCACGTTATCACGTGGGTCAACGGGATCCCATATAAGAGGGTGTTGGTAGACACTGGCTCGTCTAGTAATATCATCACAACCGCGACCTTAAAACATCTAAAGTTGCTAGCATCTCACATCACGGCTTCCACATATACACTACGAGCATTCAATGATGCAATATGCTCGACAGTTGGCACAATAGTCCTACCCATCCAAGTGGGACAAAATACTATACCTACATTGTGCCATATTTTGGAAGGTGAGATGGCCTACAACATCTTGCTGGGTCGGCCATGGATCAGGGACATGAAGTGTGTCCCCTCGATAGCTCACCAGTGCTTAAAGTATACATTTGAATGGGAGGTGCATGTAGTCTCGGCGGACTTAGAACCCTTCAAGTATTGTAATGCGGTGTAGCTAATGCCACAATCGACCCTTCCATCAATGCATTTGGATTTCCAATTGAATCCATCTAAACAGGGTCCGATTCTATAGGCATCCCCGTTAGCAAGTTCTTCAAAACCCCAATCGGGTCCATCTTCATCGTCTGGTCCTCCACCAATGATGCCACCTATGGGGGCCAAATAGAAGGACAAAGGGAAGAAACCTCTGGAAGAGGTGCAACCTCTGGAAGAGACACTGGCATCAGTATCAACTATCTCTACTGAGGAGATGCCTAGCCGAATGGAATTTGAGACTCCTAGTTCACCCAACATGGAGTGGACTCAGGGAGAACTTCCATTCCCTCCCCCTCAACCATAAAAAATCACCAATGAGATGGCCAATACGGGCCTCGGGGAATATTTGGTCTGGAATATTGTAGCAACATCCACACTGGAGTCCATGCAAGACATGGGGAGACCTCGCCTCCCCATCGGCACTATTGTTCCCCTAGGCTACCCGTCGAACCAGACAAACTTTGTGTATGGGGGCCTTGATCATGGCATTGCGCCATGCACGCAAGAGGATGAAGATGAAGAGCCTTTTTATGAAAATGTCAACTATTTGTCTAACCCAGACTTTTCTTTGAGATACCTTGGCCAAGGCAATTGGCATGGATATGGGTTAGGCAGATATGAGCAAGGGGTACATGTTCTTTGCCAACCAAGATACCAAATGCCATATGACAATTCAGGAGTAGGGTTCAACCACCCCCTGCCCTTGGACATCTTGGTGGAGAACATGCAAGGCCTAGGGATAGGCAACAAGGGGGGATTGGCATCAGATCCATATGCCAACCCTAACACGACATATACATTGAGGGATTATCTCCCATTAACGGTAATCAACCTTGTTGACCCTCGCAATCCCTTCCCTTCGCTTGAGAGAGGAGAAAGCTCGAGAGCTCATTTTCAAGGAGGGTCTGGAAAATTTCAAGAAGGGTCCTCAGAGGACGAGTTAGAGTATGACCCCTTCGAATCAAATAGCGATCACTCACAGGTGATCCCCATGGATGATTATCAAGAAAACCTCTTGAAAATGTTCCCTTTAGATGCTCCAATCGAGCAAGCACCACTCCAAGGTAATCAGGCCCCACCACAGAGAGTGGAACAACCCCAATGGGACCAGATCAATTTGCTCAAGCAAGATGAGCCTCTTAATGTTGCAAACAGTTTTTGGAGCCAATGAAGGCTTTTGGATCTCCGACAATGATTATGAAGATGAAACTGAGATGGCCTATCTCAATCATATGTGACAGCAACAATACCCCTTAGAGATTAACGACATATTTGAACATCTAAACATAGTGCCAGGGCATGAGTGGTACATAGACCCAGCATGGTGGGAACAAGTGTTGAATCTGCCACTTTAGGCATACAAAGAATACCTTCTGCCCAGAGACCCTATAGCAACATCAGTGCCGAGGGCAGACCCTGTCTTCCTATATGCACATAGGGATGATCCATTCATACCGATACCTCTAGAGCTAGACCTAGAGCATAGAGAACATCTAGAATGTCCGATTCATCACACCCATGGTAATTGAGACCAAAATCATTTCATCAACATGATCTCCATTGACTTAACCGCCCCCATCCACAACCTGGCCGATCCAGCACACTCATTGTATCTAGACATAGATGCCATAGACTGGGATCATGTCAGTTCACCTCCATTCCCATCAGAGTATTGGCCTTTTAGTGAGATGCTTCATCTCACCCTAGGTCCAACTCAGGATATTTTCCATGCTGAAGAGGAACCTGAGGTTCCCAATGATTATTTAAACTCGGCAAATGATATCCACTTGATCCCAACTCCACACCAGTTGGAGGATGAATCCCACATGTCGGTTGAGGAGATGACTGACGTAGACATCAGCTCTGATCCAATGAATCCATAGATTATCAAGTTGGGGGTAATTTTATCCCCCAAAGAGCAAGCCAACTACATTACCCTTCTCAAAGAGAAGAAAGAGGTTTTTGCATGGTCATACAGAGACATGTCGGGACTAGATCCGTAGCTAGTCAAGCATAACTTAATGCTTGATCCGACAATCAAGCCAGTTAAGCAAAAACTACGTAAGATGCACCCAACAATGGCCTTAATGGTCAAATATGAATTGCAAAAGCTATTGGATGCACAGTTTGTCATCTGCATGGATTATCCGCCATGGCTGTCCAACATGGTGCCCGTCAAGAAGCCTGACGGGAGGATTCGCATATGCACTAATTTTCAAGATCTAAACAAAGCGAGTCCTAAGGATGATTTCCCCTTGTCGAGCATCGACGCATTGGTAGACGCTACAATAGGCCACGAAATGCTTTCCCTCATGGATGGTTTTTCGGGATACAATCAGATTTGTATCAATCTTGAGGACCAACTAAAAATGGCGTTCACAACGCCTTGGGGGAAATTTTGCTATAAGGTCATGCCTTTTGGCCTTAAAAATGTTGGCACCACCTACCAACATGCCATGACATACATCTTCCATGATTACATGCATACAACTTTGGAAGATTACATGGATGATTTGTTGGCCAAATCTCTTTTGTGCCCAGATCATCTCGATGACTTAAGCAAGATCCTCGATCACCTCATGGAACATAAAGTTAGACTGAATCCCAAGAAGTGCGTATTTGGCATCACATCTGGAAAACTCTTGGGTTTCATAGTCTCAAAGTGAGGCATCGAGGTGGACCCAAACAAAGTCAAGGCAATCCTTGAAATGCTTCCCCCAACTACCATCAAGCAGATCAGAAGCCTGCAAGGAAAGGTTGCATCAATCAAGTGCTTCATAGCACAGCTATCTGACAAGTGCCGACCCATGAACAAATTATTGCATAAGGGGGTAGAATTTCACTGGGATGACGAGTGCCAGTTAGCCTTCGATGACATTAAACAATACTTGGCTTTGTCGCTAGTATTGGCACCACCCAGACCAGGAGTGTCGTTCTACTTATACATCTTAGCTACTAAGGTGGCACTGGGTGCCATGTTAGCCTAGAAGAATGAACTTCATAAAGAACATGCTAATTACTATCTTAGCCACACCTAGTCAGTTATGAACTTAACTATGCATACGTTGAGAAACTCTACTTGGTAGTGGTGTTTGCTACCAAAAAGCTACACCATTACATGCTGAGCAACAAGACGTATGTTGTGTCTAAGGAGAATCCATTGCGATACATGATGAGTCATACTTATCATAGTAGTCGCACAACGAAATGGATCATGTTGTTGACGAAATTTGACATAGAGTTTATTGGACAGAAATCCATAAAAGGTCAAGTCATAGCCGATCAACTAGTGGAGGCTCCTCTCGAAGACGATCAACCTCTGGTCATAGAATTACCCGATGATGGGATCTTCCATGTCTCAAAATCACCAGATTCTGACGAGCCTGAGTCACAGGCCAACATAACCCTATTTTTTGATGGTTCTAAATGTGAGCAAGGTGGTGGCGCAGGAATAGTATTCTTCAAACCGCAAGGTGCTCCAATGCCTCTGTCATTTAAATTAAATTTCCCATGCACCAACAACAATGCAGAGTATGAAGCCTTGCTCATAGGTCTTCAGACATCGATCGCCATGAACATCAACCGATTGAACATCTTTGGTGATTCGCTATTAATCGTCAACCAAGTCAAAGGGGTATTCCAATGTAAATTCCTAGTTCTGCAGGCCTACAAAGCCCTTGTGGACAAATTCTTGGCAAAGCTTGAATGGTATGACATCGAGGCACTCCCTTAGTCATCGAATCGTTTTGTGGAAACTATGGCCTCCTTGGGGTCACTAATCTCGTAAGACATTTCTAGTGATATGACCACCATTTAAGTCAAAACACTATCGCAATCCATGATGGAGCGTGCAAGCTATGACATGACGCCAAGGATCCACATGATCCAGATTGAACCACCTCAAGATAGGTTCTCTCGAATCCACGATCGTCTAAATCACACCAACTGGGGGTCCTTATTCTCCCCTACTCCCCTTAATAGCAACACAACACTATTCTTACAAGTTATTTCCCATTCAACTTTTGCTAGGGATAAACTTCAAGAGGGATTGGCCGTTCAGACTGTCAAGGTTTTCAATCAGTAGGATCGGTATACACCCATAAGGGACTACCTCAAGTTAGGTAACCTTCCACTTGGATTAACGCATGCCACGAAATGAGCATTCAAGCAGAAAATGGCAAAGTATGTCTTTTTAGGAGACATTTTGTACCATCATAGCTATGAAGGAATCCTCCTTCGTTGCTTGGACTAGCAGGAGTCCACTTGGGCAATCGCCCAAGCGCACGATGGTACGTGTGGTGGCCACTTCAATGGTATGGCCATCGCAAAGCGCATTCTCTACATGGGCTATTATTGGCCATATTTAGAGCGAGATTATTGTGCATATGTGAGGAAGTGCATGAAATGTCAACACCATGCTAATCTGACACATGTACCTTCTCAGGCCTTGCAGCCAATCCAATCGGCTTGGCCATTTTCATAGTGGGGCCTAGATCTAATCGATAAGATCTCCCCTACGTCGTCAGGTCGTCACACGTTTATCATAATGGCCATAGAGTATTTCACCAAATGGGTGGAAGCGATTCTGCTAACCTCTACGACTGGACCCCGCATTATGGAGTTCATTTTACATAACATCATATATCGTTTTGGTATTCCATCTAAGATAATCTTGGATAATGGGACGTAATTCAAGAAAAAAAATGTGCATGCTTTGACCACAAAGTACAAAATTTAGCATAGTTTTTCAACACCCTATTATCCGTAGGCAAATGGACAAGCAGAGGCATAAAACAAAACGCTAGTCGCCATCCTCAAAAAGATAGTCACAGACATTCATAAGGATTGGCACATGCAAATCCCCCTTGCCCTGTGGGCTTATCGCACTAGCATTCGGACACCCACTAGGGCAACTTCATTTTTTATGGTGTATGGCTCCGAGGTAGTCATGCCTCTCAAGTTGGAAATTCCTTCCCTATGCATATCAATGCAAGAGTTCATCGATGATGACACTGCGCTACAAGCCCAGTTAGACTAGCTTACGTTGCTTGACGAACGACGTGTTAATGCTCTTAAGCATTTACGTATTTATCAATAGCGACTTAAGAAGGCATACAACATGAAATTTTACCTGAGGGACTTTCAGGTTGGTGACTTGGTATTGAAAGAGAACCAATAGAACTCTAATTTGCCATCCCATCTAAGGGACAAGTTTGTGGTAAACTGGTTAGGTCCCTATGTAATTGATAGTAAAATAGGACCTGGAACATACCGACTAGCCTCTCTTGATGGAATCAAGGAACTAGAACCCTTGAACATCAGTCATTTGAGGCCATTCCATACTTAAGAGAGCCATAGCCCAACCCAAAAAGCCCCAAGGATTCCCATAATTGCTTGGTCAACCCAAAAAGCCCCAAGGATTCCCATAATCGCTTGGTCAACCCAAAAAGCCCCAAGGATTCCCATAATCACTTGGTCAACCCAAAAAGCCCCAAGGATTCCCATAATCGCTTGGTCAACCCAAAAAGCCCCAAGGATTCCCATAATCGCTTGGTCAACCCAAAAAGCCCCAAGGATTCCCATAATCGCTTGGTCAACCCAAAAAGCCCTAAGGATTCCCATAATCGCTTGGTCAACCCAAAAAGCCCCAAGGATTCCCATAATCGCTTGGTCAACCCAAAACAGCCCCAAGGATTTCCATAATTGCTTGGTCAACCCAAAAATCCCCAAGGATTCCCGCAATCGCTTGGTCAAACCCAAAATTCCCCAAAGGTGCCCATTACCCATTTGATCAAACCAAAAGCTCCAAGGTTTCCCACAATTGCTTGGTCAAGAAAAAAGAAAATTCAAAAAAAATAAAATCATCAAAAATAACAAAAATTTGCATCTCATTTCCATGCATACTCATAAGCACCACAACAATAAAGAGCCCTTTTGCATCTCATCTTCATACTCACAAAAATCAATCTATCAAAAAATTCAAAAATAATAGCTGCATTAAGCATAACATCCATACATTGCATATTTGTGGGCATACAGGTCAAGGCACCATAGACTGTAATTACTTGGCAAATCCATATTGTTCCACATTTCTCCAGTCTATAAATAGTCCATCAAAAATAACTGCCACTCACGTTATTTTCCCACATCATAGTCGGTTGTCTTCTAATGTATCAAGAGTTTTTGTCTTTCAGCCGTCATTAGCTTTCTAGCCACGTACTGTACCAAGTTAGACAGATTTTACAAAGGTAGAGTTCTACTTGTATCACACCTTGTTACGTAGCATCCCAACACAAATTAAAACACATAAGAATTCCCAAGTTGTGTGAACGAAAGATGAACCCTACAAAGCAATCCAGGTCACTGTTGACAATTCTGTCACATTACACAGGGGTAGAAAAAAATCAAAAAAATTTCCTTTTGTAAAGTGTTTCTTTTGTTGCTTCAAAAGCATTTGTAAGTGTTGCAGCAATTTTGGCTTTCAATGCCATCCCCTTGTACACAGAATAAAGAAGGAAAAGCTTCGTTGCCAAATAGGCCAAAGAAAATTGCTCCGCCAAAGGAAAGAAAGGTTGTCGCGATATTGCAACATGAAAATGGTCGCGATATCACGACATGTCACGTTTTCGCAACCACAACAAAGAAGAAGGAGAAAGCAGGCAAAACTGTCACGATATCGCGACAAAACAACCATCGCGATATCGCGACATAAAGCAAGGAAGAGCAGCCAGAGGCAAAGTTGTCGCGATATCGTGACGTGTCGCAAAATCATGGCTGAAAGCGAGGAGAAAGCCAAAAGACAAAAGTTGTCGCGATATCACGCATGTCGCATTTTCACGACCGACAGCAAGGCAAAAGCACATAAAGAAAAAGCTATCACAATATCGTGCATGTCGCATTTTCATGGTCGACAACGAGGGAAATGCGCCAGCAAGAAAGGCATCGCGATATCGCGCATGTCGCGTTTTCACGGCTCAAAGCGACAAGGGAGAGCAGAAACAGAAAGTCGTCACGATATCGCGCATGTCGCATTTTTGCGGCCGACAACAAGAAAAGAATGCAGCAAAGTAAAAGGCGTCACGATATCGTGCATGTCGCATTTTTGCGATGCAAGAAGCAGAGATGAACCAAAGAGTGAAAGACGTCGCGATATCGTGCATGTCGCGTTATCGCGACCGACAGTGAAGAAAAGGCACAAGAACGAGAATGTCGTCACGATATCACGCATGTCGTGTTTTCGTGGTCGACAGCGAAGAGAAGCACCAGGGTGAGAAAGTTGTCACGATATTGTGCACATCGCATTTTCGTGACCAATCAGCGGCAAAGACGCAAGAACCAAAAGGTGGTCGCGATATCGCGCATGTCGCGTTTTCATGACCGACAGTAAAGAAAAGGTACAAGAACGAGCAAGTGTCGTGATATCGTGCATGTCACATTATCACGACCGATAGCAAGGAGGAAGGGCATAAACAAAAAATGTCACGATATCGCGCATGTCGTGTTTTCGCAATGCAAGAAGAAGCACTAAGCAGAAAACAAAAAGTGGTCGCGATATCACGCATGTCACATTTTCGCGGTCGACAGTGAGCAAAAGCGCCAGCAAGAAGAAAAATGGTCGCGATATTGCGCATGTCGCATTTTTGCGGTCGACAGCGAGCAAAAGGACAGAAATAGAAAAGTGGTCATGATATCGCACATGTCGCGTTTTCGCGATCGACAACGATGGGCATGCACTCCAAGTCGGGTATTTTCTTAAGACCATCAAAGTGCCTCGTAAATGCATTTTTGCTTGCCCGATAAACATGCTGCTTTTTTCTGACAATTGGAAGCGAAGTGTTAGTCCCTAAAGGAGAAGTTCGGCGAGCATGGTGGCCACTCGAGCATTGCACCAGGGATACTCAGGCGGTTCATTAATGCATACTTCCACGGTTGACCCGGTCACAGTTGCCTGTTCGGGTAATGGATTAGAAAGCTCAGTCTCGAAGTCCGTGAGAAGTCGACTTCTTAGATCTCAAGAATACTTCACCATTCTGTGTAATTATGACTCGAGGGGGCGGGTCCTCTATAAAAACCCAGATTTTATAATGTAAAAAATGGAAGGGGGAACTATCTTCTAGAAAGCTGTTGTAACTTGATGTCCTACGATTAATACTAAGATACTTTGAGCTCATTTCTTCTCTTTTATGCCGCCTTTCGCTCTTGATTCTTCCATATATATTTGTTTGTAGACTGAGATGCTGAACTCTGCGTCCGGGGTGCAATCAAGGATAGTGTCCTAAAACTCATTTGGAAGGATACATAGGAGTAGATAAGTGTTGTGTTGTCTTTCTTTTATGCTGCCTACCTTGCTTGATTCTTCCATCTCTCCTCCTTTGTAAACTGAGATGTTGAACTCTGCATCCAAGGTGCAATCGGGGACAGTGTCCTGAAACTCATTCAGGAGGATACATGGGAAGGTTGATACCACATTTCTTTTATTTTTCTCTTGGTTTTCCTTGCTGCTATTCAAGTTGCTAGTTGGTGATCATGCTTCCGGTTCTCTCCCACCTCAAATCACAACTCTCTCTTCCCTTAACCCCTTTTATTTTATTTCTCTAACCTTTATCCTTTTATCTCTTTCCTACACTCTTGTCTTCAAACCCCAAAAGTAGTTAGTATAGAAGCCGACCTTTCTCCGGAGATCGGCACGAGGGGCATCTCTTCCCCTCGGCCTTTCAATGTTGGTCGCAGGTCCAGGGCGCACAAATCATCGAAAGTCCTTTCTTGTGCGGATCTGGTTACCAACAGTTTTGGCACGCCCAATGGGACCTTGTTGTGGCTGATCCACAACACACCCCAAAATTGGGGACCCACCTTTTTTGCAGGCTTTCAGAGAAAATCTCAGTGACCCAGATGCTAAAAATGAAGAAAAGGGGCAAAAATGCACAAGTGTAGAAAGTGTCACGAAATCGCGACATGTGAAATCGCGACATGTTGCGCCGTCGCGGAAAAAGAAAAGTGTCGCGAAAAGGAATGGAATGTTGCGCCGTCGCGGGGTGGCGTGCAAAAATAGAAAAGTGTCACGAAATCGCGACGTGTTGTGCGGTCGCTACAAAAATAGAAAAGTGTCACGAAATCGCGACATGTTACTCCATCGCGGCCCGAAAGAGGAGAGAGAAAAGGAAAATGAAAAGTGTCGCGAAATCGCGACATGTTGCTCCGTCGCGGCCCGAAAGAGGAGAGAGAAAGGCAAATGGAAAGGCGTAGCGAAATCGTGACATGTCACAAAATCGTGGGTCAAACCAGTCAAACAGGGCAAAGCAGAAAGAACGTCGCGAAATCGCGACAGGAAGCGGCAAGCGGGGCACGAAGCAGAAAGATGTCGCGAAATCATGACGAAAATCAGCAAGGGTGCATGAAGCGCGAAATGGTCGTGAAATCGCGACAGAAAGTAGCGAAGAAGGCATGTAGTGAAAAACGTCATGAAATCGCTACAGGTTGCGGTCGAGAATGTACGAAAGTGAAAACGGTCACGAAATCGTGACAGAAAGTAGCGAAGAAGGCATGAAATGGAAAATGGTCACGAAATCGCGACAACATTGAGCGAAAAGACATGAAGTGGAAAATGGTAGCGAAATCGTGCAACTTTTGAGAAAGCATGCCCGTCAGGCAAAAGCGTCATGAAATCGCGACAGGTTGAAGCTCAAGCAGTACGGATGAAAAAGGCATCGCGAAATCATGACAGAATCGAGCGAAAGGGTCCGAGGCATAAAAATGTCATGAAATCGTGACAGCATGCAGCAAAGACGCCCGAAGTAGAAAAGCGTCGTGAAATCGTGACAAGTTGCAGCGAAGGAGCAAGAAGCAAAAATGGTCGTGAAATCGCGACAAGTTGCGGCTGAAGGTGTACGAAACAGAAAAGCGTCATGATTTCGTGACATGTCGTGATTTCGTGACATGTCACGTTTTCGCTATGTTAACAGAGGAACAAGTTGCATGCATGAAAGCGTTGCGATTTCCATGGGACCATTACAGAAGGTGCAGAAAGCATGAGACACGTGGCATACAGGTGTCGGAGTTGCAGAGGCGTTACATGCAGCGATAGATTTCAAACGTTTTGGCATCAAGCATGAAGTGAAAGCATCGAAAAGGCAAGAATTTGAAAAGACGCATTCTGGGAGGTGAAACGAAGCGACGCAGGTGAACCGAAGAGCCATGCCAGACAATATAAAGTCGGAAGCATAGATTGGACAAAGGGTTGGAAATTGCTGCTAGCAGAGTTGCAGAGACAAGGGCTGCATGCCATTCTGGGCCTGCACTTGGAGCAATTTCCTTCATGTGTTCTGGATTTTCTTTTTGAACCTGGAACATTCTGTAACTGTAATTGATACATTATTTTAATACAGAAACACAGAGAGTTGGCATCTCATTGATGAGAAAGAAGGAGTCATTTTTGCATGCATGATTTAATGTTTTATCCTTCATTTCAGATTTCTAGGCTTTTAGGTGAAGTTTAATGCAAGTGTTCTTGGTTGCTTCACGCGAATGCCTAAATCTGGAATTACAGTAGAAACCCTAGAAACCCGCACCTAGCTTATCTGGATTGTGCGAATTTGCAGGTTCAATAGGTTAGGTTGCATGCAGAAACCTCATTGTCTTCGGTTTTGTCAATCAAGATGACAGCACTCTGCCCGTAGTTTAGTTTCTTTCATTTTATTTGCATTTCTTCATTTTAATAATCCTTTATTATTCCTGCATTTTTCATTGTCATTCAAATAAATAATTGAAAATCTACGAGAGCCTGAAATCCAAATAGATTCATCCTTCTTGTATTAACTTACTATGAGTCCATTGTAATTCAAAATAAAATAAACCACAGGGCCCCTTGTTAACATCCACTTGCAACCCTAAGGTATTCCTAGCATTTCATTTGAACAGCATCATTGGTGAATCACAACAGGAACCTTGGAGAAATCATTTAATTATAATTTCTTTGCAAGCGAGAGGATTTTGGGACTCAAATCCTACCGGAGAGTGTGCTTTCACAATTGGGTGAAAACACCACTCAACAGATTGGCGCTAGAAGGAGGGCCCAAATCGGTTTACTTTATTTTGGTTTCATACATGAATAATATCTTTTGATTTAATTTTGAAATCATTTCTTAAAACTCACAAACAACTAAACTGCAGCTTTTGTTTTCTTTTGTTGCAGGTTTTTCTTTGAAATAATCGAGGGTTTCATCAGGCAAGCTGGACCCACCGCGTCGTATTGCGACCAGGTCCCAAACAACCGGAGAAACCATTTTTCATGACCTTACTGGTACTCCCAAGAATAAAACCAAGCAAGTCGTAAGCTCACCAGTCACAAAAGACCTGTTTTCTCCAGGAACATCGAGTGGACCTACGCCCGTAATATCAGTTGCCACTAGTGTTCCTATTGTCAGTAATATTTCTACTGCTATTGTAGGTTTGTCTTCATCGATTTTGAGTCAAATGGCTCAAGCTCCAGCAGCTCCTTGGTATGGAGCTAACAATACTCCTTTGAATATTGCTGGGGATATCCATGAAATCCCCAAGAACATTGAAATATTTCTGCCTAAATACAAACCAGATGGCCCAAGAACAGCAGAAGAACATATCCAAGCCTATAGGGATGTTTTAATTAGGCCGCAAGTTCAATATGAAGATGTGGCTTGCAGACTTTTCCCTATGAGCTTAGATCCAATAGCATATGAATGGTATATATGCTTACCAACCGGTTCAATCACTTCTTGGACACAAATGGAAAACGCCTTTGTTAATCAATTTAGGTCACCCTTGGATCCCGCAACCATTTACAATCAGTTTATTACATGCAAAAGGGGCCAGGGGGAACCGATCAGAATGTTTAATCAGAGATTCCAAAAGTGCTATAATAGAGCAATTAGGCATTTTGCCATCGATCCCGTAGTGGCTTTGCAGATATATTTTGGGGCGTTGGACCCCATGACAGCCATGTTTGCGAGACGCAATCCTCAAGTCACCACGCTCGCTCTAGCCTATAATGAAGCCATGACTATCGAGCAAGCAAATGACACCACAAGGCTACGGGTTTACCCAGATGCCTATGATGGGACAGTATGCTCCATATGGTCAAGCTCCCTTGGCAAGTCAATTCATGGCACCTCAAATGCCAAGCATGAACGCCTTCCCATATCAGCATCCGTATCCACCAGCACTGGCATATGCACCCATTCCAATCCAACCAATCACATCCATTCCACCTGTCCCTGCATTTTTGCAGAATAGTCAATCAACTATGCAAGGAACTAGCCAAGTCAATCCTCATGCCATAGTTCCTTTTCCAAATCCAACCCCGATTCAAAGTGTCAATCCATACGGGAATCAAATTCCTCAGAACCCGACCCAAGTGTTGAATCAAGACCCCATCAATTATGCGAATCCAACGGGGGTTAACAACAATGTGATTCCACCGAAGGAGATTTATTCAGAAGTCGAAGAGCTCAAGAAATTAGTTCATAAATTGAGCAATGACAGGGTTCAACAGTAGAAGTATGAGTCCCATGCCCCTCACCCAAATCAAAATTTTAACAATAGAGGGAGGCACTGGAACACTAAGCCAAACAATGGGGGAGTTCCCGCTCCCATTGCTAATCAACTAGATACTTCTGCAGGACCTAGCCAATCCAATTCTCTTTTGAATCTTTCAGATTTGGCATGGGAAAGGGGGTGCAGGTTGCACAACACGAAAGAACACAATGAGAGGAATTGTCCTGAAATTGCTAGATACACTCATTGTCTTCAGGCACAAGTTGATGATTTGGAACTGGTATCAAATGAGGGTCCATCGCAACATCAAGATGATAATATTATGGTGATGGAAACTGTATATCATCAAGAAGGTGAAAGTGAGGAAGAAGAAGACGAAATTTTGGAACAGGAGGTGCAAGCGTTTCGAGATTTCAGAAAGGGGAATCATGGATACCATCTGAGAAGTAAATCTAAAGCCCCTAAAACCTCATCAACACCTCCAAACAATTCCATTCTTCCTCCTGATACTAAGGCGAATAATAATCCTCCTCCTCCACTCAGAAGAGAAATGTCTAATGACGTGCAGAAGACAGTCAAATTTGAAAAACCAAATTATGACATAGTGGAGGATTTAAAGAAGTCCAAATCTAGCCTTTCGTTTTTGGACGCGGCTAGATTACCTGGCCAAAAGGAGGCGTTGATAAAAGCTTTGAACTCACCTGATCAAATGTGGAAGGAAAAGGGAGTTGAGTCCCATCTGATTTTGCGAAAGGAGAGAAGGGATGTCCCGCCATTCTTACTGACTCTGAGAATTGCGGGTAAGAATTTGCATAACTGTTTGGTGGACACAGGTGCCACGAGCAACCTCATGCCTTCAGAAATATGTAAAATGCTAGGTCTGCAACCTGTTTCATCCAAATGTACGGTCTTGCAATTGGACCGTTCAGAGGTAAATGTGGTAGGGACCTTATATGATGTCAAGATTCAATTAAATTCTGAACCCAGGGTCCAAGCAGGTTGTAGACATTCTGGTGGTTAATATCCCAAGTAGGTATGGAATGTTACTTGCGAGGGATTGGATGAAAACTCTGAATGGCTATTTTTCAACAGACTGCTCACATATGTGGCTACCATGGAAAGGAATTGCAAACCAAATCAGAGTGGAAAATGAACCGAGGCTCAAAGAAATCATAACAGAATTTAACAAGCCGAATGAAGTTCAGTTTTCTGAGCCATAACTGGGGGTTTATGCACTTGATGTTGAGGAAGCTACTGAAGAGCCTAAAAAGGAAATATGTCATGGTGGCTCTTCTGAGGAGAATGATTGCACATGGTTGCTCAGGTTCGATGGATCAAAATCTAGACAGGGAGCAGGAGCTGGAGTCGAGCTCACTGGCCCAGGAGGTAAACCATTATTGGCTGCCTACAGACTGCAATTTCCTTGCACGAACAATGTGGCAGAATACGAAGCATTGATCTTTGGTTTACGTCTAGCATTGAGCAAGCAAGTCAAATGCTTGAAGGTTTTGGGAGATTCTCGAGTTGGTAGTCAAGCAAATCAAAGGACAAGTATACATGCCATGACAGAAGACTAAGCCTTTATAGAACTAGGGTTATGGACCTCATTGAGGAGTTCGATGCGTTCAATATAGCCCTTATTTCTAGGAAAGGAAATCGAATAGCAGACTCTCTTGCAGTCGCCGCGGGCATGTTAAACCCGGTTGATGTAAAAAGGTGTAAAAAGTTTTCCATTGAATTAGTTCCTTGTCCATCAATACCCGACAACGTCAAGAATTTCTAGGTTTTTGAAAGTGACAGACACATCTACAAATTTGTCACGAACTCGGGTATTTTTGAAAATCAGGTGATTGATGAGGAACAAAGGTGGCAAGATGAAGCAGAAAATGAAATTGAAACTGCGTATCAATCCAACAAAATACCTAAAGACGTGGTTTCATTGGAAAAAATGTTCGACATGGGATGCAAGCCCAAGAAAGGAAAAAGAGTCCCACTCCCCAAAGATGCATGTGATTCAATTAATCTAGGGAGTGCAGACAATCCAAAGGAGGTGTACATTGCAAAGGCATGTACAGATGAAGAAAGGAGCAACATAATGCAGGCATTGAAGCATTACATAGATTGCATTGCTTGGAATTACAATGAGCCGAAGACATACAACCAAGACATTATCACACATACCATCCCTTTGAAGCCAGACTCCAAGCCTTTTAGGCAAAGACAACGAGTTGTTAACCCGCTATTGGAGCCTTTGATCGAAAAGGAGGTCAAAATATTATTGGAAGCGAAAATCATTTTTCCTGTTAGGCACTCAACTTGGGTTGCTAACCTCGTCCCAGTAAGGAAAAAGAGTGGAGAGATTAGGCTGTGCATAGATTTTTGAAATCTTAATAAAGCCTCTCAAAAGGATAATTATCCATTGCCTTCAATTGATGAAATTCTACAAACGGTAAATGGATCGGAAATGATGTCCTTTCTTGATGGGTATTCTGGATACAACCAAGTTCTTATACATCCAAATGACAGGATGAAAACAGCCTTCACCACCAAGTGGGGGACATTTGCATATAAGAGAATGTCGTTCGGACTGTTGAATGCTGGTGCAACTTTTCAACGCGCCATGGATTATGCATTCAAAGGGCTCATAGGCAAATGTATCATCGTGTATGTGGATGATATCCCAGTATTCTCGAAAAAGAGAGAGGACCATGTCAAAGATTTAAAGAAAGTGCTTCAAAGATGCAGAGAACATGGAATTTCCTTAAATCCCAAAAAGTGCATTTTCGGAGTTACAGAAGGAAAATTGCTTGGTCACATCATTTCAAAAGAGGGCATATCCATCGACCCAGAAAGGATACAAGCTATCCAAAACTTACCTCTCCCGAGTAGTAAAAAAGAATTGAGATCTTTCTTTGGGCAGGTTAATTTTGTGAGGAAGTTTATCTCTAGCTTTGTTGAGATAGCCAAACCTCTAAACAAGATGCTCAAGAAATATGTGGATGTAAAATGGAACGAGGAAAGTAAAGTGGCCTTCCAGAACATCAAAGATGCCATTTCCAGGGCCCCGGTCCTCATAAGTCCAGACTATTCCAAACCTTTCTACATTTATGCTTTTGCATCAGAACACTCTTTTGCGAGTGTCTTAACCCAAAAAGGCGAGGATAGTGCAGAAAAACCCATAGCATTTTTAAGTGCCCCCCTGAAAGATGCTCAATTAAGGTATTCAATCCTTGATAAGCAAATGTACGCACTTTTTAAAACGGTAAAAAAATTTAGGCATTACATTGTGCACAACAGAGTTATTGCCATCGTGCCTGACTCTGCTGTTAAGACCATGTTTTTACAAAATGAACTAGGTGAGAAAAGAGGGAAATGGATTTCCACCATCCAAGAATTTGATCTCGAAATCCAACCTATGAAACTAGTTCGAGGACAGGGACTGGCGAAGGCGATCGCAGAAAATAATCCGCAGATAACATGCCAATACTCGAACACATAATACATTGCTAAGGATGACTGGTATGTTGATATTGTGCAATTTTTATTGACTGGTAAGTGTCCTTCTAATCTGAATTCAACCCAGAGAAGAGCTTTAAGGCTTAAGTCTGTCAATTATCTGATGAAATCTGGTGTTCTTTACAGGAAGAATCATGAAGGGATCTACCTGAGGTGCCTGAACAAAGAAGAAGCTGCCAGGGTGTTGCAGGAATTTCACGGGAAACATGGAACTGGTCATGGTGCGGCAAATGCTACAACACATCAAATCCTGAGAGCAGGATACTACTGGCCACACATTTTCAAAGATGCACATGCCCATGTACGATCTTGTCATATCTGTCAAGTGGCTGCCAATAGAGAAAGAAATGCAGCCATGCCGTTACAACCTGTAGTTGAAATGAGGCCATTTGCACAGTGGGGACTAGATTTCATTGGGGTTATTAACCCAAATTCTTCTGATTCTCATAAATTCATATTGACAGCTACAGATTACTGCACAAGGTGGACAGAAGCGATTCCTACTAAACATGCCACCACAGACGTTGTAATTAAATTCCTTGAGGACCATATTATAACAAGATTTGGAATGCCCGATGCTATTGTCAGTGACAATGGTAAAGCGTTTATTTCTACGCAATTTGCAGATTGGGCATACGATAACAAAGTGAGCTTAAAATTTGCATCCAATTATTATCCTCAAGGAAATGGGTTGGCCGAATCTTCAAATAAAAATTTGTTGAATACCATTAAGAAGTTGTTGGAAAAGAACCCTCGGGATTGGCACAGCCAATTGAAGTTTGCCCTTTGGGCAGATAGGACCAGAGTGAAAGAATCCATAGGGAATACTCCCTATCATTTGGTCTATGGGCAAGACCCGATATTTCCTGCAAATTTGAAGTTGCAGACCTTGCATTTCATACAAGAGTACTTGGGGACAGATGATCAAGTTGAAGCCAGGTTAAGTCAGTTGTTGCACCTTGATGAAAAGAGAGAAGAGGCCATGAACCACATGAATAAACACCAGGAAGTTATCAAAAGATGGTTTGACAGAAGGGCCAAAGTTAAATCATTCAGAATTTCAGATTTGGTATTACTATGGGACAAAAGACATGAGGAAAAAGGGAATCATCAAAAGTTTGATTGTCTTTGGTTAGGCCCATATCAGATTTCAGAGATTCTTGGGAAGAATACCTTCGAGGCTAAAAACTTTAGAAGGGAGAGATTTTATGCTACCGGTTAATGGGCAGATTTTAAAGCATTATTTTAGCCCTTAGGTTGTGAGATTTTGATATTATTCTTTCGGTTTTGGTGGGGATTTTCAGTTTTTGTTTTTATTGTTTAGGATTGTTAGTTTAGCTAGGATTTTGGTTGTGGATTTGATTTCAATTGACATGTTTTGTTTATTTTGATAAAAAAAATAATAATAAAAAATAATATATAAATATATATATATATATATATATATATATATATATATATATATATATATAAATAAAAAAATATTGAGATGTTAACTTATGCTTAAGGTTAGGGGAATATGAAATATTGGAATTGTCCTGTAAAAGCTCCACAAGTAACACAAACATCTTAAGTTATATTGTTTGATTTTGTGATGCATGAAAGAGTCAGTTTTGCATGACAAATCTTTCATTTGCAATTCAAGAGATAATGCATTCATGGTACATCTCACTTTACATATACATTCCATCTTAGTTACATATGCATCTTAGGTACAAATCATTAAAGTATGTCAATCCCTCTTAGGGTTGTGTTATAACATAAATGTAAGAGGAATCCTAAGGTTGGAAACTGAGTCTTGAGATATCTAGAACCAAGCACGTCTCATACATTAAAAAGGATCTTGAGCAAAATGATCAAAACCTAACTTGGAAGAAAAGGTTGGGCGAAAGAAGTTTTTCATGTCTATCCTATTATGCAACATGATCCTTAAAACAGTGGTTTTGACCACTTCCATAGAGCTTAAAGCCTAAAATCATAGTAGTAAGGATAGGGTTAAATCCTCATCGAACTTAGGTTGAGGATCCAATTCCCCAAAGCTTTGATTTGACCTACATGGAGTAGTAAGGATAGGGCATAAATTCTCATCTCGCTTAGGTTGAGAATCCAATTCCCCAAAGCTCCTATGTCTCATTTCATAATAAATCTTGGATTGGAAGGATCGTACTACTTGTCCTCTCGCAAAGGATGGGTAGTCATCCCCAAGGTCTAAGCGACAAAATTAATATTTTCCATTTACATCTAAAGTTTGGATTGTAAGGATCGTACTACATGTCCCTAGCAAGGATGGGTAGTCATCCCCAAGGTCCAAGAAGTAAAAAATAAATTTTTCCCATCTCATATTTATATTGGATTGTAAGGATCGTACTACTTGTCCTCTGCAAAGGATGGGTAGTCATCCCCAAGGTCCAAAGAAATGAAGATAAGTTTTGGATTGTGGGGTTAGATATGCCCATGCATGGCAACATGTCTTGTCTAAAAAACAAGACCACTGATTGTCCAAAGGGTTAGACTAGCATGACCATTTCTTCCATAATTGGTTTAATTATTTTGCTCAAAGTGAGGTAATGAACTCTAAATCAGAATAGTAAGGATAGGGTTAAACTCTCATCTCGGTTGGTTGGGAGTCTGATTCCCCAAGGTTCTGATTTCACATTCACTCGCACATGGGTTCAAGATAGTAGGGACTCATAACCAACTTTGGGATACAATAAGGTAATTAATTAGTGGATCCTAAGAGGGTTTGGCAATCTTGAATGTTTGTACATGATACTAGAAGAAAGACTATGCATTTTATAAAAGCAAGATCTCCTAGCATATTCATTAGGTTACACAAATCATTCACAATCTCATATATGCATTCATGCAAAATTGACAATGGAGTGTGGATCAATTTCAAACGATAGGGAAAGAAATTCATTGCACACACTGAGCTAATACTTGATGATTCTGATGATTCATGTACTTCTGATCTTTGGGCATTTGTTATATTGCTTATGTGATAACACATGTTTTCGAGTTTGTGATATGTTTCAGGTTGGGTTCTCACTAAAATGCTCAAGAGCATTTGACAGCAGAGTCGCCATTTGTTGTGGCTGATCCACAACACACCCCAAAATTGGGGACCCACCTTTTTTGCAGGCTTTCAGAGAAAATCTCAGTGACCCAGATGCTAAAAATGAAGAAAAGGGGCAAAAAAATGCACAAGTGTAGAAAGTGTCGCGAAATCGCGACATGTCGCGCCATCGCGGCCAAAAATAGAAAAGTGTCACGAAATCGCGACATGTTGCGCCGTCACTGCCAAAAATAGAAAAGTGTCACGAAATCGCGACATGTTGTGCGGTCGCTGCCAAAAATAGAAAAGTGTCACGAAATCGCGACATGTTACTCCATCGAAGAGAAAAGGAAAATGAAAAGTGTCACGAAATCGTGACATGTTGCTCCATCGCGGCCCAAAGAGGAGAGAGAAAGGCAAATGGAAAGGCGTAGCGAAATCGTGACATGTCACAAAATCGTGGGTCAAACCAGTCAAACAGGGAAAGCAGAAAGAACGTCGCGATATCGCGACAGAAGCGGCAAGGGGGCACGAAGCAGAAAGATGTCGCAAAATCTTGATGAAAATCAGCAAGGGGCATGAAGCAGAAATGGTCAGAAATCAGACAGAAAGTAGCGAAGAAGGCATGAAGTGAAAAATGTCACGAAATCGCTACAGGTTGCGGCCGAGAATGTACGAAGTGAAAACGGTCGCGAAATCGTGATAGAAAGTAGCGAAGAAGGCATGAAGTGGAAAATGGTCATGAAATCGTGACAACATTGAGCGAAAAGACATGAAGTGGAAAATGGTAGCGAAATCGTGCAACTTTTGAGAAAGCATGCCTGCGAGAAAAGCGTCGCGAAATCACGACAGGTTGAAGCTCAAGCGACGGATGAAAAAGGCGTCACGAAATCATGACAGAATCGAGCGAAAGGGTCCGAGGCATAAAAATGTCGCGAAATCACGATAGCATGCAGCAAAGACGCCCGAAGTAGAAAAGCATCGTGAAATCGTGACAAGTTGCAGCGAAGGAGCAAGAAGTAAAAACGGTCGTGAAATCGTGACAAGTTGTGGCCGAAGGTGTACAAAGATGAAAAGCATCGCGATTTCGCGACATGTCGCGTTTTCGCTATGTTAACAGAGGAACAAGTTGCATGCATGAAAGTGTTATGATTTCCATGGGACCGTTATAGAAGGCGCAGAAAGCGTGAGACACATGGCATACAGGTGTCGGAGTTGCAGAGGCGTTACATGCAGCGGCAGATTTCAAACGTTTCGGCATCAAGCATGAAGTGAAAGCATCGAAAAGGCGAGAATTTGAAAAGACGCATTCTGGGAGGTGAAACGAAGCGACGCAGGTGAACCGAAGAGCCGTGCCAGATAGTATAAAGTTGGAAGCGCAGATTGGACAGAGGGTTGGAAATTGTTGCTAGCAGAGTTGCAGAGACAAGGGCTGCATGCCATTCTGGGCCTGCACTTGGAGCAATTTCCTTCATGTGTTCTGGATTTTCTTTTTGAACCTGGAACATTCTGTAACTGTAATTGATACATTATTTTAATACAGAAACACAGAGAGTTGGCATCTCATTGATGAGAAAGAAGGAGTCATTTTTGCATGCATGATTTAATGTTTTATCCTTCATTTCAGATTTCCAGGCTTTTAGGTGAAGTTTAATGCAAGTGTTCTTGGTTGCTTCACGCGAATGCCTAAATCTGGAATTACAGTAGAAACCCTAGAAACCCGCACCTAGCTTATCTGGATTGTGCGAATTTGCAGGTTCAATAGGTTAGGTTGCATGCAAAAACCTCATTGTCTTCGGTTTTGTCAATCAAGATGACAACACTCTGCCCGTAGTTTAGTTTCTTTCATTTTATTTGCATTTCTTCATTTTAATAATCCTTTATTATTCCTGCATTTTTCATTGTCATTCAAATAAATAATTGAAAATCTACCAGAGCCTGAAATCCAAATAGATTCATCCTTCTTGTATTAACTTACTATGAGTCCATTGTAATTCAAAATAAAATAAACCACCAGGCCCCTTGTTAACATCCACTTGTAACCCTAAGGTATTCCTAGCATTTCAATTGAAGAGCATCATTAGTGAATCACAAGAGGAACCTTGGAGAAATCATTTAATTATAATTTCTTTGCAAGCAGAGGATTTTGGGACTCAAATCCTACCGGAGAGTGTGCTTTCACAATTGGGTGAAAACACCACTCAACAAGACCCAACTGTATATGTCCTAGATAAATCCATAACCAGTCAAGGTCCCAATTTTTTAACTCAATCCCATTTCACTGGGGCCACTAGTTCTAATCAGTTCCTGGTGTGACCCGGTCAGTCTCACCTAACTAGTGGTAGTGAAATCTGATGCTCTCATTACCAAAAGACTTATAGCATCTGGCGACTCTGTTCAACTCGAAAATCTCCAAGTCGTAAAGACCAGTTCCCAAATCTGTGCCTTAATGGCAAAAGTCCCCATGTTTTAAGGAAGCCTGAGTTGGTGAATCTTTGGCTTGCCTCCATCTGTTAAAATCACCTGGCGACTCTGACTAAGCTGAAGATCCAAATTTCTTGATCGTAGGCGCCTTTCTAAGTTGAAAGAAGACATCCCGAAGGAATCAAGGTTCGATGAGCAGCCTTGACCTCACAAGCAGAGAAAAGTATGCTCACCTGGACAGCAAATGTAGCAGCAACTACCACCTAGGACGTTCCCATCATGGGATTCGTTGTCACCACTAAATCTAGCGAGACAAGGGCAAGTGTCACCTGCTGCAATAAAGAACATCCCAACGTTCGACGAAACTGGGAAGACTGCTCTGGAACACATCAAGGACATAATCTCTCTGGCTGCAATCTATGACATCACAGAGGAACAAGTGATGGTAAAGCTTCTGGTCCTGTCCCTTAGAGGAAAGCTCCTCTACTGGTATAGATCTCTACCGCCCGATGCTATTACGGGATGGGACCAGCTAGCCGGGCAGCTGATGGGAGACTTCAATGAGTCCTCCGATCCTATCTCTCTTCTGCATCAGTTCACTTCAATACAGAGACATCCACAAGAGGAGATCACAAACTTCAATGTTAGGTTCGCTCAAACCTGGCAGAGGGTACCAGTTGGATTTCGACCAACCGACGAAGCTGCAGCGCTCTATTTCCTTCCGGCTTTCAACCCCGATATCGGTCTCATGATAAGATACTCTAACGTTGATACTTTTCTCGAGTTGTATGAGTTAGCTAAGAGAGCGGAGATGGATTTAATAGCTATGGGTAAGCTCCCCCAAAGGATGCCGATGCCCATACTTCTTGAATTCTTACAACTCTAGTATGCAAGTGCAGTCGCTTCACAAATCTCCACCACCTCTGCACTCCCGATCTCACCTTGGAACCCGAATCCTATTGTGTCTCAAGTCTCCTCTCCACAAATTCATTTTCCCACATTTTCAACCCCACATCCCGCCCTGCCTCCAATACCGACCATGGCTTCATTGCCATTCATTCCAAAAGCCGATGACATACAAGCTAAGATTCTGCAAGAGTTGCAGTCTCTGAGCTCCACAGTTCAGATGTTGTCCAACGACATGACCATTGTAAAGAAGAAACAAGCGCAACAAGAGTTTCTACCAAGAGGGTCTTATCCTACGCCTGCGCTTACTAAAGACCAAGCAGTCCAGCAAGGGGAGGCTTCGATGGAAAATGCTATGATTGATGAAGCTCCGAGCACTCCCGAGTGTGTATATCGGTGCTCCACATGCAACGATCCGCATGAAAAGAATACCTGCATGCTGCACCAACACTATGTACAAACGCTGGCAAGCAGTATTCATGGCGGTCAAGTCAATGTCATTGGGAAAATGAGTCAAAACCTGGCGATTGGCGAAGAGGAGCCGATTGAGGTGCTTTCTAGAGGAGGAAAGGAGGCAATTGAAGTGAATGCTACTCAGATGGCTCCCTTAAAAGTGCACACTCGATCCGAGAAGGGACAACCATCTTCTTCAACCCCATCACCCCAACCAATATTTTTTGCTCTTGTCTATCCTGCACAGTATTCATCATGGCAGACCCTTCATACCGAGCAGATGCCTGAGTTGCACTCGTTTGTAGCTCAAGAGGCGAGTTCCATCCAAGCCCAACAATGGCAATATGCAAGCTTTGCTTCGACAATAAGCAATATGGTTGCTTGCATGCCTCATCAAGAAGCTGAGCCCAAGGAGATCCTGGAAGCCGATTTATCATGGGAAAAGCCCTATCATCGTAGCAAGGAGTTGGAGGAACTCATATTCAAGAGTCCACAGCTAGTAGACTCTCTAAAATGGTGGTATCGGTTCCAGTCATCACCACAACCGGTACCCACAAAAGACCCCCATGCGGTGAACTTCTTCGACGCACCATTCATCACTAGTATGGGTACTGGCAAAGGTGATAACCTGCCACGTTGCACTCTGTTTGCAACATGGACAACTTCGGGCAGAGGCCAGTCGGACTTCAAGGATCAGCTAAAGTTCAATCAGATCTGGTCCGGGCACTGCAGGTTCATCGGATAAGCACCCGAAGCTGGTTTTATGGTAGCGGCATGCCAGCCATGTCGCAAAATTTTGTGTAAATACTGTAAATAGCTCGGCTAGTAAATAAGTGTCGAAAGCACTAAGTGTTACTTGGGAGCTTAGGCACAAGCAAAAATATGCTATCAGTGGATGGTCAGAGAAGGAGATAATGGGAATGACTCTATTGCCCAATGGATAAAGGCCTAGGATCTCTGCATTCAGACTAGCAAAATGCCCCACGAGCCACCAAGAATGTTGACAATTCTATCACATTACACAGGGGGTAGAAAAAAATCAAAAAATTTCCTTTTGTAAAGTGTTTCTTTTGTTGCTTCAAAAGCATTTGTAAGTGTTGTAGCAATTTTGGCTTTCAATGCCATCCCCTTGTACACAGAATAAAGAAGGAAAAGCTTCGCTACCAAACAGGCCAAAGAAAATTGCTCCGCCAAAGGAAAGAAAGGTTGTCGCGATATCGCGACATGAAAACGGTCGTGATATCGTGACATGTCGCATTTTCGCGACCGCAGCAAAGAAGAAGGAGCAAGCAGGAAAAACTATCATGATATCGCGACAAAACAACCATCGTGATATCATGACATAAAGCAAGGAAGAGCAGCCAGAGGCAAGGAGGAGAAAGCCAAAAGACAAAAGTTGTCGCGATATCGCGCATGTCGCATTTTCGCGACCGACAGCAAGGCAAAAGCACATAAAGCAAAAGCTGTCGCGATATCGCGCATGTCGCATTTTTGCAGCCGACAGCGAAGGAAACGCGCTAGCAAGAAATGCGTCATGATATCACGCATGTCACATTTTTGCGGCTCAAAGCGACAAGGGAGAGCAGAAACATAAAGTCATCGTGATATCGCGCATGTCACGTTTTTGCGGCCGACAACAAGAAAAGAATGCAGCAAAGTAAAAGGCGTCGCGATATCACGCATGTCGCATTTTTGCGATGCAAGAAGCAGAGATGAGCCAAAGAGTGAAAGTCGTCGCGATATCACGCATGTCGCGTTATCACGACCGACAGTGAAGAAAAGGCACAAGAACGAGAATGTCGTCGCGATATCGTGCATGTCACGTTTTCACGGCCGACAGCAAAGAGAAGCACCAGGGTGAGAAAGTTGTCGCGATATCGTGCACATCGCATTTTTGTGACCAATCAACGGCAAAGATGCAAGAACCAAAAGGTGGTCGCGATATCATGCATGTCGCGTTTTCGCGACTGACAGTAAATAAAAGGCATAAGAACAAGCAAGCGTCGCGATATCGTGCATGTCGTGTTATCGCGACCGACAACAAGGGGGAAGGGCATAAACAAAAAATGTCACGATATCATGCATGTCGTGTTTTCATGATGCAAGAAGCAGCACTGAGCAGAAAACAAAAAGTGGCCGCGATATCGCGCATGTCGTGTTTTCGCGGTCGATAGTGAGCAAAAGCGCTAGCAAGAAAAATGGTCATGATATTGTGCATGTCACGTTTTCGTGGCCGACAGTGAGAAAAAGGACAAAAATAGAAAAGTGGTCATGATATCGCGCATGTCACGTTTTCGTGATCGGCAGCGATGGGCACGCACTCCAAGCCGGGTATTTTCTTGAGACCATCAAAGTGCCTCGTAAATGCATTTTTGCTTGCCCAATAAACACACTAATTTTTTTTGACAATTGGAAGCGAAGTGTCAGTCCCTGAAGGAGAAGTTCGGCGAGCATGGCGGCCACTCGAGCATTGCACCAGGGATACTCAGGTGGTTCATTAATGCATACTTCCACGGTTGACCCGGTCATAGTTGCCTATTTGGGTAATGGATTAGAAAGCTCAGTCTCGAGGGCCGTGAGAAGCCGACTTCTCAGATCTCAAGAATACTTCACCATTCTATGTAATTATGACTCATAGGGGTGGGTCCTTTATAAAAACCTAGATTTTATAATGTAAAAAAGGGAAGGGGGAACTATCTGCTAGAAAGCTGTTGTAACTTGATGTCCTGCGATTAATACTAGATACTTTGAGCTCATTTCTTCTCTTTTATACTACCTTCTGTGCTTGATTCTTCCATCTCTCTTTGTTTGTAGACTGAGATGCTGAACTCTGTGTCTGAGGTGCAATCAAGGATAGTGTCTTGAAACTCGTTCGAAAGGATACATAGGAGTAGATAAGTGTTGTGTTGTCTTTCTTTTATGCTGTCTGCATTGCTTGATTCTTCCATCTCTCCTCCTTTGTAAACTGAGATGTTGAACTTTGCGTTTGGGGTGCAATCGAGTACAATGTCCTGAAACTCGTTCGGGAGGATACATAGGAAGATTGATACCACATTTCTTTTATTTTTCTCTTGGTGTTCCTTGTTGCTATTCAAGTTGCTAGTTGGTGATCATGCTTTCAGTTCTCTCCCACCTCAAATCACAACTCTCTATTCCCTTAACCCCTTTTATTTTATTTCTCTAACCTTTATCCTTTTATCTCTTTCCTACACTCTTGTCTTCAAACCCCAAAAGTAGTTATTATAGGAGCCGACCTTTCTTCGGAGATCGGCATGAGGGGCATCTCTTCCCCTCAGTCTTTCAATTTTGGTCGTAGGTCCAAGGTGCACAAATCATCGAAAGTCCTTTCCTATGCAGATCTGGTTACCAACAATCACCATAAGTGAAATGGTTATCTTGCTCATGCCCCTGTGCGAATGACCCCAAGAATGCTAAGAGTTGGCAAAAGGACAAGCATCTTCCCTACCCAATTCCCCAAGAATCCCAAGTTCTCTGAAAGTTGCAAAACATCATAAAATTTTGCAAAAGTTAAAACCCCAAATTTTTTTTGACATCACAATCAAAGTGCATACCTCAAAAAGCACATACAATAGTGATTCCCATCACTCACTACTCAAAATCCCTTGCTCAATATATATATATAATAAAAAGTGATTTTTATCACTACAAAAGAGCAAGTATCCCAACACAATTGAAGAAAATAAGGGAGTCGAACTTGAATCCCTGGAACTCTCAACATTCCGATAGGTCATGAGGCAAACCTTAGTACTGGTTTGGTGGATAGCCTATCGGTCACTATTGGTAAACCTCTCGCATGACGATATATCTGTCATATTAACTTGTGTGCAGATCAATGTTTGCATGTGGATGAGCTAGCTTAGGGTATCCTACGATAGCACCACAGATTAATCTGACTAAATACAAAAAAGGAGGTAGTGGAACTAATCAGGTGATCCTCAGTACAAGTTTGGTTGACAGCCTATCTGGCACTGGCGGTATCTTGACAAACACCACATAAATGAACTCACTTGCACACACAGGGATGTGAAATAACTTGGTCAAAAACAAGTTCGATTCATACCTTGTTAAAAAGTCTCGTAAGATAAAAGTATAGTCTTGGCTAGATAGTTAAAACATCTGAGTCTCGAAAAACCCTACCTACATTCTAAACCAACATGCTATCTTTCACTCTCACCTTGCCATCAGAAAATACAAAAAAATAGCCTGTATACATAAAGGTTAGGTCACACAACAATCACCCAGCACAAAAAGCCATAAATTCTAAATAGTCTATGGTGCAACCGCCAAAAATCACAAATTCAATTCATCCATTCCATTTGCATATCATATAAATTAAAAATATTTGCATTTCATCAAAACATATGCATCCATAAATATAAATTAACATGCATACATCCATATTCATCAATCATCATGCATAACATCAAATCATGACATGTGCATAAATAAAATAAAGTCCTGTATATATCATCAAAAATACTCGTAGGCTACAATGAACCGGTCCTATGACCCCACAACAAAATCCAAAAGCTCAAAAATCCTTAAAGCATAAGGCGTCGACCACCATGATCACGCAGGATCGGTGCGACGAGAACTACCCTCGATGGTGTGGGTCCTATGGGACCCCTCAGGGCAACTACTGCTAGCCCCCGCATCATGCCTACTACCCCCTCCCTCATCCAATTGCCTACGATGAGATGATGTTGACTGCTCAGTATCACTGCCCCTTGTTCGGTGTGAAGAGCCACCTCCAGAGGGCTCAGGTACCCGCCCCCCGAGGTGGATGATATCTCCCTCCAAATCCATTCGGTGTCGACACCACTCCACCTCCCGTCGATGGTACATTGCTACTACATCATCACGCTGCACTAGTTGCATCCGTAGGAGATCCCTCTACCATGCAGCGTCGGTATCCTCCTCATGTCGATGGTGCACAGCCCATGCGTTCTCCCGCTCTGCTAGCTGAGCCTACAAGAGATCCCTCTCTTACAAAGCCTCCCCCAGCTCCTCATATCACCTCTGCAGTAGCCCCACCAATCATGCATTCTTAGCGTGCACCCCTGCCTCTGTGTCCTCCGCCACTGCCTGGTGCATAGGCAAATTTGGGACTGCAGCCTGCTATGGCTCCCACTACTTCGGGGCGTCCTGTATCTCTGGCTAATCTAGAACACCATAATCCGCACCCACATCATCTACCTCCACCATGTCCACATCCTCTAGCGGAGCTCCCCAATCATCTCCTGGTGCCTTGGCACCCTCCTCGCCTATTGCTGCTGCCTCCATGCCTCCTAGTGGCCCTTCTCTCCTGCCATCATCGTAGTATCCACCACTGGTCATACTCTACGGTAGTCCCAATGTCATCCACATCTAGGACATCAATCATCACATCTAAATCCTCACCAAGTGGCACGATGACTGGCCGGTCTAGAGTCCTCTTGTCCCCCCGATGCCGATAGACCACGAGCTCACCAGGCAATCCCTAGCACACTCCAAGCTATTGTGTCACATGACTATAAGGGAAGAACTCCTGCTCAGTCTCATGTCGCCCAATCAACCACTACTCCTTACATACCCACCGGAGCCACTCTCCAGCCTCAGGCCAGGCTGGACAGTCCCGATAGGGGCGCTAGAACACCTCCCCTGGAGCAAGCCGAGCGAAGGCATCGACATAGTGCCCTATGGCATCGGCCCACTGTTGACTCTATCCCTGCTCCTCAGACTACTGCTATAGAGCCACGTAACCTATATCCTTATCCACCATCTCCGCTCGAGTCGTCCATGATAACCCCATTGGCCTCTCCATCGCTATGTGCTGCCAAGCCCAACTCTGTAATAGATAGTTGCAACTAATCCCCTTCTACCTCTGGTAGCGGACCTCGTACAACTCACCATAGAGTTGTACCAGCAGTTCCTGTCCCCACCTCATGATCAAAGGCTCATGCATCGAACACTCCACCAGTCGATAGACCACATCTAATAGGTTCCATGGGAACCTCGCACCTGACGAGTCAGGTAGCAGCATGTTGGAAATGAGGCCCATGAGTACTGCGTGCCTCACTCCCAACACCCCCTTCTCCAGCCACCATCAAACTAGAATCTTGCCAATCTGGCAGTCGCCCTCTGCCCTCTCCATTGGGCTGTCCACACCCACCTCCCCCCCATGCCCGAAGTAGTGTGTCAGCACTGTTGTTCACTGATCGCGCAACGTTGTCCTGATAGGTAATCCATCTATCAAAATCCATAGAATCTGATAGAAATCTTCTAAGGTCACTATCGTCTCCCCTGTTGGGAGATGGAAGGTGTTGGTTCGGGGATACCACAAGTTGATCAGGGCCATCAGATAAGCCCGATCCCTGACCATAGGCTATCACCTAGTCACCTTCTTGAGCCCAAGGGCATCAAGCCACTCCCAGTCAGCCACAGCTAGTGCCTCCCGCGCTTCAACAAAAATAGTAGGCACACGATACCGGCTCTTCACAACCTGTAAAAGAACACAAAAACATTAAAATCATGAAAAACTACATAAACAATAACATGAATATACAACACTACATCAAACAATGTACAACTCAAAAACAACAAAATTCACAAAAATTCAAAACAAAAATAGTTTGTTAGTCTTAGGGTTTCTGCATTCTAAGTTTAAAACTGACAAACAACATAAAAAACAAAAAAAAAACAAATTGTAAAATACAGTTTGTCAGTCTTAGGGTTTCTGCATTCTAAGTTTAAAACTGATAGACAACATAAAAAAACAAAAAACAAATTGTCAAATAACAGTTTGTCAGTCTTAGGGTTTCTGCATTCTAAGTTTAAAACTGACAGAAAACATAAAAAAAAAATTGTCAAATAGCAATTTTTCAGTCTTAGGGTTTCTGCATTCTAAGTTTAAAACTGACAGACAACATAAAAAAACAAAAAACAAATTGTCAAATAACAGTTTGTCAGTCTTAGGGTTTCTGCATTCTAAGTTTAAAACTGATAGACAACATAAGAAAAAAAAAAAACAAATTGTCAAATAACAGTGTGTCAGTCTTAGGGTTTCTGTATTCTAAGTTCAAATTTTTTCTTTTACTTAAGGTTTACCTTACTGTAAAAAGGAAACAAATTTCAGACTGTTATCACGTCTTTTTAGCATACATATAAACTCGGGTTTCATTTTTACAAAACCAACTAAAAAGAAAAAGAAAATTTAAACTAAGTTTTGAACTCAGTTTTTTTTTTAACTAGGGTTTTTTTTACCTAAATCATAAGACAAGTCACACATAATGACATACAGTTAATCAAGGTTTTTCAAATCAACAACAGATTACAAAAGAAGCAACAAATTACGGTATTAAAAATTGTAAGCAACAAAATGCAAGCAATAACGAGGAGGATCACTTATCGGTCTCGCTTCGGCTCTGCCGCTCAATCCAGTTCATGCACTCATGATGTC
The DNA here is from genome assembly GCA_028583015.1 of Wollemia nobilis. NCBI lineage: Eukaryota > Viridiplantae > Streptophyta > Pinopsida > Araucariales > Araucariaceae > Wollemia > Wollemia nobilis. The sequence goes on along the minus strand of JAQPPZ010016917.1, from coordinate 4,440,294 downwards.
GGGAGAAATTTGGCAGTGCTTCACTTCGCAGAAGTAACCTCCTCCTCCTCAGATCTCCAATTCGCCAGGAAAAACGAAGGCAAATGCGCCCAAAAATCATTTTTGGCCTTTAAATAGGCAGTTTAAGCTTGTAATCGTTCTTCCCTGGGACGAGTGCTAACCAGAGCGCTCGTACCGCCCTGAGACAAAAACTAAACTGGTATTCGTCCCACCCAGGAACAAATTCAGGGAAATTTTTTTTCAAAAAAACATCAAAAAAATTGCACAAAAATGACCCAACAACGAACCATAAACTTGCCCGCTAAAAGTGCTTTTGCACTTGACATTCTGGGCATGCAAAATAGATGTTGGGGTCACAAATACTCACTATCCTACTCCCTAAGAAGGGTACCATATCCGGACCGCTCCACGGGAGGATGGATTTTTGAGAATTTCATCCCCAAGCGGCGTCGCAAAACGGATCCACACCCAACAAAAATAGCAATAACATTGCCGAACGAAGGTGCCTTTGCGCCTGATATTCTTGGCAACCAAAATAGACATTGGGGTTACAAATTGTCACTATCATACTTCCCAAGAAGGCCACCATGGCCGGACCGCTCCACGGGAAGACGAATTTTTGACAATTTTAGCTCCAAAAAGCGTCACCAAAAGGGTTAACACCCACCAAAAATAGGTCTAAATGTCGGGAAAACTGCACACACGTTCAACGATAAGCATCTAAAGGCACCCTTACACAAGTCATCTTGGGTCAAGCGACTTGTTTCTTTTCTCATGTTGGTCATTCCCTCATCGATTCATCGCTTGAGGGGGTAGTCACACTTAGTCACCAATCAACAAATACACACCCAACCATGGAAATGGCATGCATTGAAAGAATCATTGGCAAAGACAATCACGCTCCTTCTTGGGGCAATAAACAAGCAATAATCACAAGCTGATCAATCACTTGGCATCAAAATGTTGTGCCCTTTGCCTATTCATGACTGATCAATGCCCAAGCTCAAGTAACACCTCACTGAAAAAGTTTAACATTTGAATTGAGTTCCTTCGCTCGTCAGAAGCAAGGATTCAAAAATGCATGCCCTTTCCATACTTGGGGCATCAAAAGTTGGTTAGGTTACTAAGAAACCCTAATCATTAGTGCTTTGGTTATCTATTTTTGCTCAGCATTGCGCCATGCACAGCGCTTCCAAAAAAGGGGCATCTGTAGACACCAAAACAACACCAATCCAATTATGTGACTGCAAACACTGATCGCATTGACACACAGCCCCAAGGGCAGCCCCCAAAGGTCAAACAATGGTCCTAACCACTCTCACAGCAGTTTTGGAAGGTCAGGAGTCAATTTGGCACCTTTAGGCACTTTGCTCAATACTCGTTTCACCTAGGGATGATTTCAAACTAGGATTCGCCCTACCCAGGGACGAATAGCAGTATTCACTCCAGGGTGGGGCGAATAGCAGGTTTGACGGGAAAAAAGTCAAATCTTGACAAATGGTAGCTCAGATCCGCCACTTAACGCTTCCTTCATCGCATGGGAGTGTGGGTGAGCATTTTTGAGCGTTAGAGGCAGTTGCAAGGGCAATCATGAAGTCCCTAATCAGGGAGGAATCTCCCTCCCCCTAGGAGGGCATGATTGCCAAGTGGCACCTCTGCATGCCCAATTCAAGAGACCTCCAGGTCTATAAATTGGTGAGTTTCCTCACCCCAAAATATACAGAGAAGGAGCATTTTGAGCAATGAAGTGCTACCATTTTACCTCCCCATACGCCCTTGTTTGATTTGTGCCTTTCACATCCATGATCTCTTTTAGAGAGGAGGTCATTGGGTGACCATTGGAAGGTCAAATCTTGAGCCCAAAACCTGACATTTTTCCACAGCGTACCACCCAATTTTTTGACAACACTTTACAAGAGATTTTGGACCCATCCCAAGTGGATTGGTGCCGAAATCAGGCCCCAAACGGTGGGCGGCCTACCCCGGGCGCCCCCGCACTGCTGCAGATCTAATCGTCCCCTTTAGGAACGATTAGGAATTTGTGGCAGATTTTCCTCCTGTCATTTTCTTTTGCATTTCATCTTATGCTACTTAGATAGTTTGCAATTTCAATTTCATAACGTTTTGAGCAAATCTTATCATGTTTCATCATTTTTCTGCCTTTACTAACTTGCAGAGGGCATCATCAAAATTTGGGCGTTAGAGGCCAAATTGGGGAAATATGACCATCTGGGTCATCCCAAAATACCCCCAATTAGCTAACCCCCACTTTTGCAGGAGATATGGAGCTGTCCATATGTGACATTTTGAGCGATGCTATCTGGCGTTTTGTTGCAGGTCTATTCATCCCGCCTTGAAGAAAATTCAAATATGTGAGGAATTTCTTGACTATTCCATTTGCAGTGTTTCCTTTGTGAGGTCTTGATACCCTTGTCAAATTTTTAGATCATTTGGACATATGTTAGTTATCGTTTTATTTATTCTTTGCATGCACTAATCGTAGGCTTGGGGATTGCATGTTTCATCCCATCCACAGGTGCTACTGACTGTTTCTTGTTTCTTTGAACATAGGATCTGGACATTAGAGGAGCATAAAGGGAGTCAAGACTCATCAATGCAAGCGGCGATGACGTTTTGGTCCGCCCATCTTACATGTGGGCATGCAGAAGAAGGATGGCTATCCATGGATGTAACCAAGAAAAAAATTTAATGCTCCTCGCCCCTAAAAATGGAGGAGGCGAATTGTAACCGAATTTTGAAACATATCAATAAAAGAAAGGGCTATTTTCCGCATTAGCTTTTCATTTGAGTTTCAATTCGTTTATGCTTTTCCTATTTCATGCATTTTCAATTCGTAGGACTTAGCGTTAAGTTTAGTTCCATTTTGCATCGTACTTGGAGCTTTTCCTTTTTTGTTTTCGTATCCTCGTGCTTTCACGTACCAAACAATCCTTTTCACTCCAACTTTGCATTCACAAAATTCAACAATCACTCACTAGAAATATGTACCCATACCTTTTGTTTGATGTAGAAGTGCCCGTAGAAAACTTGTGTCAATCATAATTTTTTTCTTTGCCAATTTTAATGATTAGATGACAAAATATCACACTAACTCTCTTTCAAGATATTTCTCAAACACAAAAATAATCAATCCTAAATACACCTAATTACTCCTTGAAATTAGCAATCATCAAATCACACATAAAAATAATCACTCAAATTGCTTCCTTATAATCTCCAATTTAATAAATCAATATTTCAAAAATAACCCTTCAGAAATAATAATTGCCTACCCTTTTATCTCCCTCAAAACACTTAATAACCAATATAAATTTAGGCAAAAATTAAATCTTATAAACCATAAAATCATTTATTTTTCAACCTTAAGCACATAAAAATATTTTTATTTTCCTTCAACCTTAGCACATCCCAAATTAAGCAATCAACATAACAACATCAGCGCATACCTTTGTCTTAACCAGAAAAAGGCCTCGGTGGGTTTTGAACAAGAGATATTTTTGTCGAGCGCCTTACCAAGGTGCTAGCCCACCACGTGGTCTAGATTATCCCATGGGTAGGGGAAGGTGCTAGCATCCCTTTGTTCCCTATGTTAAGCACTATTCGCAAAACAAAGACCTTCCTTCCTTCCAAAACATGAACCCCGTGGGATTCAAACCACGTCCTTCCTGCCAACAACACATCTTAACACATTCCGCCATTGCCAACTGCACTACGAGGTGCTTGTGCAGGGTGAGAGGAGCCTTGCTCCTATTTCTTCATTCTTCTATTGTCGGAGATTTTTCAACACAAAAATTGTTGCATCCTTTCTACACACAATCTAGAACATAGGCATTCGAATAAAGCATGGGGGGTTCTAAGGCAAGGGTTTTACATTTATTTATACATGATGCCTTATTTCCATAACACGTCGGTGCTCAAATCAAATTTAAAATTTGATTTATAAACTTAGATTTATAACTATTTTTAGGGTTTATTAAATTAATAAAAATTAATTTATAATTAAATTAAAATTAACTTATAATTAACTTAAGTAACATAAAAGTTAATTAAATTAATTAATTAATTAATTTATAATAAAATTATATTAATTAATTTATAATTAATTTAAATTTCCTTTTTAATATTATAATAAACTATTATAATATTATTTGCCTAGGCCTCTTCTTTGCCCTTTGGACCTCATTTGACTGCCTGGAATTGGGTCTTGATCAATTGAAGGTAGACTATCCTTTTGCACTTATTGGAGATCCTAAAATTGATGTTGCCCACTGAAACTGCCACTAACTGGTTTTGAAAGCTTGACATCAATGACCACTCACTCTTGACATCAATGAAAAGTCATCTACTCAAAATGTCCAACAATATCCCCCTTTGTCATTGATGGCAACCCAAATTATTTTTACTAAAACTTGATCTTTTTCATGTTCTGCTTCCCCTGGGAAATTGCTCCCCCTGACTCAATGCTCTCTCCTTAAACCAAATCTCTCCCCTTACTCAAATCTCTCCCCCTTACTCAAATATCTCCCCCTTTAACATCAATGGCAAAGGTTCACATTTGGGGCTCGAGGCTAAGAATGAGTCTCTTAGCTTAGCCCCTCCTCCACCTCCTCTTAAGGTGGTTAATTCTAGGGTGGGAGTATTTCTACTCCCAACAAGCACTGGTCTTTACCTTTGTCCTTTTTCCTTCTCATTTGATCCTTATGATTTCTTTGACTGTTCTTGTTCATGTCCATGTTCATGTTCATGTTCATGTTCATGTTCATGTTCATGTCCATATTCTTGTTACTGTTCATGTTCATGCTTGATTCTTGAATGTCTGCTCTACACCACTTTGATGTATGTCCATCATTATTGCACTTATAACACTTAATGTTATTATTCCTTGGAGGTGCAAATATCTTGGGATTTCTCCTAGTGAAGCCATATTTGTTCCTGTCATGTACCTTGCAATTCATTACCTTATGACCAAACTGATTACATGAGTAGAAATACCCATAAAAAATTGGTTGCTTCTAAAGTTCCCATATTCCTATATTTCATGTGTCCTACATTGTGAATCCATGTATCCAAATCTGTGACATGAGAAACATCGTCCATTGAAATTTCCTTGCCTTGACCTCATTGATCTCTTAGTCTCTTTTTCTCTATGATGGTTTATGTTCCATATGTTTCTTCTTTGTGCATTGTTCCTTCCCTTGTTGAAATTTATGTTGTCCAACTCATCCTCAGAAGTCTCACTTTCTCTTATACTATCTTCTTTTGAAGTTTCTTCTTCTTCAAAACTTGAGGTTGACTCATCTTCTTGTTTATTTTGAACCTCTTCAAAACCAAGACCTTTTCTAATTATTCCCTTAGTAGAGCTACTTCTTGTTCTAACTTTTCACATTCTAAGACCTTTGCTTCTAACTTATCCTTGAACTTCTTTGTCTTAGTCATTGACTTGTTTAGATCCTTTATAAACTTTCCTCTCTCTTCATCACATTCTTGAAACTGAATCTCAAGTTGGGAGTTTTGCTTTCTTACATTATTTAAGGTTTTAAGAGCATAAATAAGCTCTCCCTCAAGATCAACTCCTCATTTTTATGATTCTTCCTCTATTTGTTTACCTTTGAGAACATCTTCATTATTTTTTGACTTGTCTTCTATAGGATCACCTCCTTCTTCTTCTAGTGCCATTAGAATATTCTCTTATGGTCCTTCAAGTGTATCCTCATATTCATCATCACTAAAACTGAAACCATTCCTTGTACAACTATCTTCAAGATGTCCAAAATTACCACATCTAAACACTTGAGGATTACTGGTGACCTTTTCTTAACTTCTTCTTTTTCTTCAATCAAAAATAGGACTTCATCTTTATCATTACTTGAAGAACTAGCATCACTATCACTTGAGTACTTACTTGCCTTGTATACATAGTAACTCCTCTTCTATATTTGAAAGAACTTATTTCCTTGTTTGCCTTGTCCATCATTGCCTTTCTTTTGGTACTTGTATATTTTTGATTCCTTGTTCCTGTGATCCTATTTTGCTTCATCATTGTTATTTTTAGCTTCTTGACAATCAGTTACATAGTGACCATACTTTCCACAGTTGAAATATCTAACAGATTTTGCATCTTTAAATCTTCTTGAATCCTTATTCCTTCTACCATAATTAGCTTCTTCATCATTGGATGACTCATTGCTTGAATCTGACTTTTTTCCCTTTTTCTTCTTAGTAGCTTTGAATGTTGCTTCCTTCCGGGGATTAGATTCCTCTTTTATTCTTAACTCAAAAGCTATAAGAATACCAAGTAACATATCTCTTGTTAAAGAATCACCATCTTTTGATTCTTCTATAGCAGAAATCTTTTCACTAAATATTTTTGGAAGAAATCTTAAGACCTTATCACAAACATCCGATTTTTCAACCTTAAGTCCAAGTTCTTGCATGGCATTAATAACTTCATCTACCCGAAGTAGATAAGTACTAATATTTTCCTCATATTTCATTCTTAATTATTCAAATTTTCCTTTGATATTTCATATCTTTACCTTTTTGACACTTTTATCTCCTTCATATATGCTTTGCAACTTATCCCAAATTCCTTTTGCATATTTACAATGCATAACTTTTATGGATTTTGTTCTATGCAAACCTCTCAAAATTACATTCATTTCTTTTGAATTGTAATGTTTTAGAAGCTTACATTCCTTATATGTAGGTGGATCAACTGGTGGTATGTATCCATGTTCAACTACTTCCCAAATTTCATTACCAAATATCATCAGGTGAATCTTTATTCTCATACTCCAAAATATATAATCGCTTTCATAAAATACTGGTGTTGAATTATCTAAGGATCCATTATTAGAATCCATTGTGTTCTTGAATATTTATCTTCAATCTGTTAAACTCTTCCGAAGGAACTCGCTCTGATACCAATTGAAGAACACAAGCTTATACTGAGAGGGGGGATGAACAATATAAGATCACTTTTTACTTTTCTTTCCTAATCAATATTATGTAATGTATAGATAGCAATATCAACATGTATTAATCAAAGCAATGCACAAATCACCATATACAATAGAGACACCAATTTAATGTGGTTCACCCAATGTGGGCTACTCCACGGAGAAAATATTTCACTAAAATTTTATCAATCAATCTCTTGGAAATCCTTTCCCTATTACAATGTTTATGGATATCTGTCCAAAGGAGACACCAATCCCCTAATCAAGTTTGTGGATATCTATCCATAGGATAACTCCTTTCTCCTTAGCTCTGATTGGTGATATTCTAGAAGAACTATTGCCCCCACTACTCTGGATAATGGATCTCTATCCACTGAATACACCTATTCTCACTACCCTGGCTAATGGATCTATATCCACTAGAGATTGTCATGCTCTATACTATGTCATCTTCAAAGCTCTATCTCAAATATGTACTAAACATAGTCCTTTGATCTAGCATAAATTTGCTCAATCTCTGTCTCTAGTTTGGCACAAACCTATCCTTAAATTTATACCAAACTTTGTCCTTAAATCTATACTAAACATAATCCTTCAGTCTAGCATAAATTTTCTCAATATTTATCTATGTTTTGGTACAAACCTATCCTTAAATATGTACCAAACTCTATTCTTAAATATATACTAAACATAGTACTTCGGTCTAGCACAAATCTATCCTCAATCCTTAACACAAATCTTGACTCAATCTCAAATCAACTCTACTAGATCTAACCCAAACCTTAACTCAAGGTTTGAAAAAATAAATCAATCAACTCTACTCTCAATTCTTCTCAAAGACTTGCCTCAAATCTACCTCGTAAGCTTCCAAAAAATCTCACACTATCCTATCCACAAGTCCTCTCTAGAACTTGTCTCAAATCTACTCAACAAGTCCTCACTAGAACTGCCTGCATGGATATCCAACCCTTAATGGATATTATATCTTTCAACCTCTTCTTTACCCTTTGGACCTCATCAAACTACCTGGAACTGGGTCTTGATCAACTGAAGGAGGACTATACTTTTGCACTTATTGGAGAACTTGAAACTAATGCTGCCCACTGAAACTTCCATTGACTGGTACTGAAGGCTTGACATCAATGACTACTCACTCTTGACATCAATGACAACTCATCTACTCAAAATATTCAACAAAAAATCAATTGATTAGAAAATTGATCTTTCACTTCATTACAAAACTAAAAACAAAAGAAGTATTGTCATATTTATGAAAAAATATATAATACAAAATCTTATAAGTATAATGCATTGACTAGGAAATATCAAGACCAAGAATATCCTAAAGGGAATAAAAAATATCAGAGTAATCAACAAGAGTATGCTACACAATTAGAATGTGCATACAGAAATCTTATGGTAAATCACATATATCTGTTATCAAGTGATAATACCTTGGAACCTATGATGGTAAATGCATGTTATGAAATAAAAAGAAAAGATATAGAGTGCAACTCAAATGATTTGAATGTGGTTTATGATTGGTCAAAAAAAACCTATGTTGTCATAATTGATGACAACTAAGATTCAAATGATGGCAGGGATAGTGATGTTCAAAGTTGTCTTGATATTGAAGAGATCACAATGATGAAGAATTTGGTTATTTTGAAAGGTATACTAAAGGAATTGGTTCTAAATTGTTAAATAAAATAGGATACAAAGATATAGGGTTTAGGAAAACATGGATAATGAATGAAAGAGCCAATTATACCAAAAATAAGACCAAAATATGAAGGTCTTGGATATATAGGACAAACGAGTAGTAATAAATCTAGAACTAAATTCATGACAGAAAATAATGACATCAAATTAGTAATAGAGACTGATAAAATCAATAACAATGAAGGATAAAATGGAAAAATAAATTTTATAACAAGGAACAAATGTAATCATTATGGTAGATATGGACATAATATAGAGAAATATTGGAATCTCCATTGTTGTGAAACTTGTGGAGGACATAATCATTCTAAAAAATCTTGTCTACATAAAGAGAAGGAAAATCAAAAATAAAAAATAGATTATGGATGGATAAGTATGAATGAATGGAATAAGATGAAAGGAATGTTGTATGGTTTCTACAAAAGGAAACTAAGTATAATGAAAAATCAAAGTTTATTGAATGTAAAGAATGATATTGGTCTTACCATGAAGAAATGTGAAATGAATAATTATGACCCAAGCATAGCTTGGAAGGTGGCCTATAGTGAAAGCACCTGTAGTGATGATCCTACAAATATGATAGTCTTATAATTGTTCTAGAGGTAGTGACCTAGGGGTAGAGACCCAGAGGTAGTGACCTAGAGGTAAAGACTTAGAGGCAATGACCTAGAGGTGACTTAGATACATTGATCTAGAGGTAGACCTAATGAAGGTTGCATATATTCAACAGTACCAAATTTAGAGCTAAAGAATGAAGAAAAAGAACCAAAGAATGAAAGCAAAAAGCCTTCCTACCAAATAATGTAGTAGGGGGATGTTGGAAGTATTACATTCTTTGCCCCCCTTGTAAATATTAGTTGGTAGAATGATTTATATTTTATATAATATATGTGTCAATATGGGAGAAAGCGTAAAGTGTCAAGAGAGAGAATGAAGAGTCATATTGATATGTGAAAAGGTGAGAATTTTATTTTAATGAGAAAAATATGAAAGGATGCATCTCTTGAATGTTTGAGAAGAGCAATAATCAGAATATTGAAAAATCATATAAAATTATATATTGAAGACAAAGCTCCATATAATGTAATCTATCTGAATCATTTTTATAATTTTTTTTAATTATATATATAAAATATTGTTATATTGTGATTCATTGTTATCTTATATAAGATTAAAATGATTTATACTTAGCTTTCAATAAATTAATCTAGCTAATATTTTTTAGTTGACATACCACTTTAGACATTACTAAGAAGAGTTGATGTATAAGATGAATTTATGAATCCTTTCCTTCTATTGGAAAAAGACATGATCTCTATAAAAGGTGGCAACACGAAAAATAATAATGTGCTTTTATCCCCACAAAGAATAATTATATAGCGAATTTGGTACAAGAAATCATGGCTTCCAGAATCTCTAGCCAACCAACAAATGTAAACTTGTATATTGGTGAATAGCCGGCCCTACAAATCAATAAATTACAATTGCTTCCAAAAACACCATTTTTTTTTAATTGAACTTATGCCCTATATGGAAAACAGACGTCGATTCTATAATAAAAGAAAAGCAGAGAAGATAAAGCGGTTTCTTCTCGACACTTGGCGTCTTAGTGCGAAAGTGATCAGTGGACTCTGCCATTATGAAATAAACACTCTGCCATTATGAAATAAACAAACAAGTGTGGAGAATCTCCACGATAATAAAATTACTAAATTAAGTAAGTGGAGGGAACCTTTAACGGAACAACGTATAAATATAGAAGCAAACTTTTCTCAAACCAATGACTTAGCTAAAACTGTCATAAAATCGTACATAAATATTGTAGCTAAAGTTGGAAAGCAACGTGTCCAACTATAAAAGGGAAATTTGCTGAGTAAGATGCAGAATACCGTACGCAATAGAAAATAGAGGAACCGCCCTACTTAAATATTTAGTTCGACAGAAGTCGAGGTGTCCTTCTGATAAACCCTCGTTTTAGTTGACTTAAACTTGTCTTTTGCTGAGGCCACCATAGTGAATCGGATGGTGGAATGCAAGGTCAAGATGATATAGAAATCAGGCGATAAAAAGATGAGACCTTATCAAATTTACCTTTAGAGTCGGTTATAAATTAATTTTATTATCTAAAAATATATATTGATAGCCTTTAGGGTTTATCAAAATTTTAAATTAAAATTAAATACTTTATTAACTTTATCTTTATTTAAATAATTAAATTTATATTAACAACAAAACTATCAATGAATTCAAAACATTAATAATTGTGACCAAATTTTGCATAAGTGGTTTGTACACTCATCAGATTAATCAGTACGATAGTAACAAGTTAACTCTCATATTCTTGGGTTAAGATATCTGAATTTTCCTCGTTGACTGCCTGTAGATTTGAGTTGTCTGCCACCATGGTTTTTGCTCCTCGACAGGAAATCGTTAACTTTCTTTCATTATCCTCTATTTCACTCCAGCTGCAGGTAGTAATCGACTATAACCCCTCGTCTATTCCACTCCAGCTGCAGTTACTAATCGACTATAATTCATGAAAATGTTTTTTTTTTTTTAATCACAATTATATTGTTTTTTTTAACAGATAAGTGTAGGGTTCAAACTATAGGGGCTGCTCCCACTAAACCTATTCTCCTTCATTATTGTTGATCCATCGTGAAAGGAACCACCTACCCTTTTATTAGGGTTCAAACCATAGGGACTGCTCCCACTAAATCTAAACCTATTCTATTTCGTTATAGTTGATCCATCCGGAAGGAACCACCTATAGTTCGAGATTCATACCATCATCGTCATCGTCCTGATGCGCTCTAGATTCATACCATCATCGTCATCGTCCTGATGCGCTCCAGATTCATACCATCATTGAACCACCTATAGCTCGAGATTCATACCATCATCGTCCTGACTGCTCTAGAATCGTACCATCATCGTCCTGACCGCTCTAGAATCATACCATCATCGTCGATCTTATGTGCACTCAAAGAATTCAGATCAAACTACTACCTTTGCAAATAAACTGCCCCAAATTTAAACCTAAATATCTTCTTAATAAATACTTTACTAAACAAACATTTACCAATACACTAAACTCTTTAACTTTCATTATCCTCTAGCACACTAGCATTACACTGGTCAGGGGCTTCCAATTGGTCTATAGAGGAAAAAAACATTGTTATTAATCTAAATCATGAGAAGATCAACATAACATAGATTCTATATATTAATCTAAATCATGAGAAGATCAACATAACATAGATTCTATATATTAATCTACATCATGAGAAGATCAACATAACATAGATTCTATATATTAATCTAAATCATGAGAAGATCAACATAACATTAGATTTTATTAATATTCTCCTTTATTTTGTTGTAGTAGAATTCTTCGTCTGAAGTAAAGTCGCTTTTGAGGATTCGAATACCGATTCTACTTCTATTACAGATCATCCTCGACCGTCCAAGATTTCTCCACTTTTTATTTCTCAACATGATGGTCTGGGCCTCTGCCTATCATTTTGAAGAACCAGGTATTTACTGTAGCTTAGTGCAGGAATTTGGTCCTTAAGGTTGTCTAAATTTTTTTCTTACATGGCCTCTAACCACCCATTAAAAAAACAACCCATTAAAAAAACACCACGCTTGTGGAACACTTGTCAGCTTTAAGTGCAAGTGGATTAACCCAAGCAACGTATATATCTAGACCTCTCCCTTCCCGTTTCATCGCTAACTATCTCTGCTGTTTACAGGCCCCTGCTTTGTTTTCAGTAGCCAGAAAATGTCTTCTAAATATTTACTACTTGTAGCAGTATTATGCATATCAGCAGTAGTAGTAAGTACATGCCCTAGCTGTGGAGGGAAATTTGTGCCCTACCCCTTGAGCATTAGTGATGCGTGCGGCCTCCCAAACTATCGCGTCTTCTGCAACAATAACCGGCTGGAGTTCAAGTCTCTGGACGGCATTTTCTACCCCATCATCAGCATTAACCCCTGGTTCTATCGCCTGGTCATACGACCGTCGCCTATCGACGAAGATACATGTACCAGCGCCGACTTTGGAGCTCAGGGGCTTAATCTGGACGAGAATTTGCCCTTCAATATCTCGAAGCGCAACACTGTGATGTTGCTCAACTGCTCGGAGAGGCTGTTGTTGTCCCCTCTGAACTGCAGTTCGACGAGTCTGTGCCATCGGTATGAGGATGAGATGGAGGAGGCGAAGGGGTGTAAGGGGAAACTGTGCTGCACCTTTTTGAAGGACACGTCCTACACGTCTCACCGCATAAGGGTGCGCGAGGGGAGTTGCAGCGCCTACACCAGCGTGGTGAACATAAACCCTGCGTTGTCTCCTATGGCGTGGAACTATGGCGTCGAGATACAGTGGATTCCTGTTTGATATTTTGTGGGGTTGCGACATTGGGTTCGACGTGGGAAGCATGCATCTGGGAACGTTGATTTGTGGATAATGTACTAATGGGTGGACTATGGAGACATATGTATGCAAAATAATGTCCTTTGGATGCTGGATTTGGCTGTTTTTTTGTTTGTTTGGTTGGTTTTGATTATTATTTTTGAATGAGAGAATAGTATAGATGCCAAAAGGATGGGTTGCCAAAATTTTTGGCAGGTTAGTTGCGTCTGGAAAAGGTGGTTTTACCCTTTGTTCTGATTTGTACCAGTGAATCTACTGTTTTGACATATTTAGTCCTTAAAAAGACTCTTCAGGGAGGGATATTGGGGCCTTGCTGACATTATTATTCATGTTGTGATTCCTGAGTTTTTCTTCAAATTCATGGTCGTGCTTATTTCCTTAAGTATATATATATATTAATCTAATTATATGAGAGTTGAAACCATAAGGTATGGGTGCTGTTGAATGAGGAAAATCTAAAAAAAAGTTTTTTTAATAGATCTTAAAACACCTTTAGAACTATCAACCTACTGCTAACTTTCTTATAAAAAGTATTTTCTAATATACTTATGCACTTTGTTTACCAATATACTTGTAAATTTATATTAACAAAATAATCTATGTGTTTTATCAACTTAAACATCTGAAAAATATGATTTTTTTCGTCATAATGTGATAGACTTCAATTGAGAACTTACACAATCCACAAAATGAAAATTTATAACTACCAAATCTAACTTGTGGTAAATGATAAAAAAAAGAAAGATTAAATTTAATTTTATTATCTAACACCATTCATTTAATCATAGAAATGTTTAGTAGCAATTTCAGAAAACATAAAGCACTTCATACATATTATAAAACCATTAATATCAAAGACAAAGAGAGGTATTACATGACCTTGTAATCTTCCTAAGTCTTTCCTTCACTTAGATTACTAACCTAAATGAGGTGTATAATAAAAGAAGACTATAATAAGACAATATATTCTTATTAGCCTAGTCACATCCATCATGCATATTAGGCTTTCCAATATTTAATATATCTAAGATGGTTGGAAAGTAAAATCAACTAAATCCTCTTCACATGCCTTGAAGGAGTTGGTTTCCTCCCCATAATCTTCTATCTACTTCTATTTGTAATCTAGAAAAAATCTTCTTGATTTTTTATTAATAAAATAAACCTTTAAATAGTCTTACATTGCATGAATAGAGCTAATGATGGAATGCTAATAGATAGTTTTTTTGAGATTGATGGGTAATTACTACCAACAATAGAATAAATAACAATAAGACTGGATTATAATGATAGGTGAATCTCCTTATCATGCAATGTGATTATCCCTTATTACAATACAAAAAACATACTAAAATCAAACCTAGGAACTAGAAATTTAGAACTAGGTGTTATGTGATCCTCATTGTGCCTCCAAATAATAAAGGTTGTAGACTCAAAAAGAGGGAAAATGATGGGAAAACTAGTGTCAAAGCATTCAATAAGCCTGATATAGAACACAACCTTGTTTAGAAACAAGGTAAGAGATAGTATAATCCTAACTTTGTGTGTGATTTTTTATGTCAATAACATGTTCAATAAATATTTAAAATTAAAAAATAAGGACAAATCAATCTAATGACTAGACAATAGATCAATAATTAATTTTCACTTAGATAATGCTGATGCAAGTTAATAGTTCTAACACATAAATGCTAAAATATTCTATAAAATCATGACAAAACCTTTCTTAGATAAATTTTAATGAATGGTACAAGGTCCATATTAAAGAGGTTTGGCATTACTATATATGCTTTATCTTAGAAATTATGCTTGTTCAAATATAATAAAAACTTATCACAATCTTGAAGATGATGAAGAATACAATGTCAATCTAATATTTGATATATTTTTTCTCCTAAAGTCCTTTCATTAGTGAAAATGACCTCAAACTAGATTGACTATAAATATTGGATGAATTCTTGTGCTTTGTCTTGGTTTTTCTAAAAATGTGCTCTAGTAAGCGAAGGAAATGATAAAGGCAACTCATAAAAGATACAAATTGAAAATTAATATAGATTCTAAATAGTAAATAAAAATTATAGACATGTTTAATGTGGGTAAAGCACAAATACCACTTGACATGAGAAGTATGGTGATAAATACATAGGTGTTAAACCACAATATGAGTTGTGACCTTGGTTTGAACATCAGATCGTTAATGAAAGATAATTTTTTTGAGAGACTATAAGAATATTCCAAAGGGAATGCCAAAAATAACAAAAAATGTAAGAGTCATGATTAGACTTATTTTGGGACAATAGTAAAAAGAATTATGAAAATGAGTCATAAAATAGTTGAGCTAAGTCACTTGTAGAAGAAGCTTTGTAGCAAGGAATGAACTTATTCATATTAATTAATTGATAAAACACCATAAAGATAGCATCATAATGAGAATATTTAATAAGGAGTCCATTGATCAAGTCCATGAAAGTACTCTCTCAAGGACAAGTAGCAATATAAAATATAACTAAGGTCCAACTTGTTATTTATTAGATTTGAATGACAATAAATAATACTATATTAAAGAAGTGAAGAACATCTCTTTGTATGTGAGACCAATAAAAGAAATGCTCATTTTAATTATTTGATATATCGTCATTAAGATTCAATTATGATAAGAAATAGTGGTAGGAAGCCCATTTATCAAGTTCATTAAAATACCTTTCCGAGGACAAGTAGGTGTAGAAAAATGATAATTACGGTCTAAAATCTTATTTATGGTATTCAAATGATAATAGACAACATAGTATTACAAGAATCCAAGAATGTTCGTTTGCACATGAGGTTGGAAGAAGAAAAACTATAAATGGTTATATGTCTTCTACTTATCAAAATGACCACCATAAAGAGTAGAATGAGCCTCTTGAGCAGTGTAGTATGGTGATCACAGGGAACACAAAAATTATAAATCTTGAATAACAAGTCATCATGGGTTTAAAAATATTAAAGAAAAATTAGATTATATAGGGTGAATAAGACATGCATAGATGTTCCTAATATTTCAATCAATGGAATATTGGGGTGTCAAAGACTTAAATATAAGATGTGAAATAGAGAAAACTAAAGTATGATTTATAGGAGAGTAAGTAAATAATATAAAACTATATTGGGTGTTCTATTTCAATACTTAATAATAATGTATAACTTCCATGTAAAAATATTTGTGGTAATATCACATGCATCAATCTGAAAATCAATATATGAGATATATGTCTTGAAAAAATAAATTAGAAAGAGCAACATATAATTATTTCTATAAAAGTGAGGGAACTTATTCCAAATGTTAGAGATGTTCCTTCCAAGTTTTGGAGTAAATAAGGGATACCATCCAAATAGATGATGAGAAATTAGTCTAGGAAATCTTAAAATACATTGTTCAACAATATCATGAATGTGTTTATAGCATTTGTAAGATCAAAGGACATAGCAATACACTCACAAAGACACATTTTGATCTTAAAAGTAGTATCCCATTGCATCCTCTAATTGAACTCAAAATTGATGATACCAACATTTCAAATCCAATTCAGAGAAAAATTGTGCACCATGAAGTTTGTCACAACCCAAATTTTCCCAACTCAACCAAGAGTTTATTTTTTCCTAGATATGGCATGGAGTTAGCTTGAGTACCTTAGTGTACTAGTTTGAGCAACTCAATCCCTATATGGGTTTGTTTCTCCTCCTTTGGAAAACACCACAAGAATTACCCATCCCTACAACTTACATATATCATTTAATGTAAGTGTACTAGGTAATATGCAAGCTCAAAATATCCTTCTCATATTTATTTCAATGAGTTATCTTAGTTGCCTTCAGTCTATCGAAGGACCATGCCGATCCCTACACCATACATATACATTTTTAAGTAGGTGCACTAAGTGTGTCGAAAGCAAGCCTTCCATTCATTGTCTTGACAAGCTAGTCTATTAAGTTATTTTTGGTCAAATTATTCTCAAGGACACTAGGTCAATGCAAACTATACATCTATGCTAATAGAATAGTCACTTAAATTTTCACGTCGAAGGGTCTTCCTCTTCATCCATTCATTATCCACAAAAAATTGATAGTGGCTTATGTAAAAATGAGTTATTTCGTGCGAGTCATTACCTCAATTATACATTTAAAACACTTCTAGGTTTTAGAAATAAGGTCTACCTAGGGGTGTTACTCATTAAATATTACCCAAAGATTTCTTACCCACACCCCATATTATTTATTTTGTCTTTTTATTTTATTTTAGAGACTATCTATAAGTCCTTATATCCCATATAATTAATTTAAGAAAAGCCAAGCACATTCATGAAAAGTAAAGCCATAAATCAAAGAATTATTTCTGAAATAGAATAAACATAGATACATTAATATTGTTTTCATAAAGAGCCATAGAAAAATACATCACACAAAAAATTCACAACCACATATTTATCTTGGAAAACTTTGAAGGAAAAAACCCAGATCGAAATCATTCCTCAAATTAAATATCATAATATGCTTTATCTTTACATTGAAAAGGCTTTCACCTACTAGGGAAATCAGGTTTTCCCTTTACTTTTATACTATAAAATTTTCCTTTCATCCATAGGTCCAATTCAATTCCATATTAATGGAGCAAAGGCATATTGAGATACTTTTAATAATCACTTAAGAACCTCATATCTCAAACAATAATTACACTACTCTCTTACTTCACTTTGCATAATTACATTCCTGAAACCAAGTATTGAATTCATCATCCATAACTTTGGTATTCCCTTGAAGGTTCATTAAATGTGGACATTGTCCTATATCAATGAACATGTTATAAGAAAAATAATGAGATCATATCCTCAAGAATCTTTTTCAGCTACAATATTCGGTTGCGATCAAGGCAATAATAACACCGTAAAAAGCACAATTCATTAACCACTATGAGAATGCTAAAAAATAAAACACTCTCATACGTTAATTTAGAGACGTCTTTCGTAGAACTTTCAAAGTGCTAATCTACATTTTTACATCAACTATTTCTATAATAAATGATATATAATTTCCACACCTACAACAACACCTTGTCAAAAATGTAATAAAGACAATGTTAGCAGTAATGAGGTTTTATACACATTCAATCATAAGATATTATCATAATTTCTATTCTTCACTTGGAGAAATCCATGAGGTGCATTCATCACCAACTCCCTTCCCTCGATTCCTAATTTAAATTAGAGTCAATACATCAACCTTACTAAAATTCTTAATGACAGAGTCTTGCAATAGTAGTACCATGTTTCTCTCAATTAATAAGGTGGTCAATAACATTATGCATGAATCTATTAAATTCGTATGTTAGTGCATCCCCAGGTTTTGAAACATTATTCAAGATGATAACCGAAGGATAAGTATCAAATGACAGAATAGCCATTAAAATATACTTAAATAAACACAATGCTAAACACAAATCCTCGAGCCTCTTCCTACTCAATTGGTCTAGGTTTTGTCGAATTCCTACCCAAGAAAATTAAACTAGGTAAGCTTATTGGCCCCTCCTAATTTGAAAAATGGAAAGCAACCCTATAAATTAGCACTACAACATCGAGTTCCTAGAACCCATACATATCTATAAAATTTCAATTTTGGATACGAGAAAGGAATTTCTTTGGAACATACTATAAACCATACACACGTCTCACCTATTCACTCTCTAAGCTTACAAATTCTAACAAACTATCCTTATGGATGCATACTCCATAGGTTACCTTCTTTGGTAGTCAATTATGGTTGAAACTATGGTTTCTAATAGGTTTCAAGCAAAAGATATAATCAAACAACGATATTAAAAAAACCATTAAAAACATACAACCAATTATTATAAAACATAATCAACAAAACTATTATGGCCTCGTAGAAGTCTAAACCAATACAAAAAGTTAAAAGTTTAGTCCTTATAGATTTGATCTTATACAAACGAATTTCACTATAGTGTTCCATTTGCAATTAGCTAAGTTCTCATAGAAAACGATCTTAGAACATATGCAAAGATATTTTTTCTATTAAAAAAATCTACCTATTAAATACGAAACAAAACCAATAGAGTTTCTTTGAAGACCCAACTAACTTCTCCCCTAAAAATTTGTGTGGAATTTTCCCAGTGTCTCCTAAATTCCTTCATATTACTTCTTTATTTTTACCAAACATTGAACACCACACTTTTTTCTTTCCTTTAGCTGTAGAATCCCCCAACTACATCCATCCTTCACATCCTTTATTTTATCCCACTAACCTCTCACTCCAATTTGACTAACGATAAAAGGCACAATCGTTTCTATGAGGGAACCCAAAACTCACTCCTCAATCTTCTAGTCTAGAAGGCATGACAAAAAGCCACAACTTGAGTTAGTTGCACATCTAAAAATAAATACTTTCAATGAAATAGACAATGTTTGTTTTTTAAAAATATTATCCCATCAATAATATGTAGAGGTATTCTATTTGCATTTATTCCTCTTCAAAGACTTCTCATCTTGAGAAATCACAAGGCAAGACTTTTAGTCCAATAAGTTTAAGTTAAGATATACATGAAAAGCTAACAAGAGTTCACAAAACAAGAACCAAATCAATTCCAAATACCCTGCAAAGCTCAAATGAAATAAAATGTCATTTCCCATAATACATATATCCCTCATAAGCCAACACATGGAATGATCAAACATTCCATCAATAATTTACATTATATTTTTCGCAAAAATATATGTTTTGCATAAGCAGACAAAATAGCCAAACTATCCATTGAAAAAGCAATACAACAAAACAAAAATCCATCGACATAAAATTTTTCCAAGGAAGGGTCATGACATCCTACCCCCATTAGGTTTAACATCATCCTCTATGTATCAACCATGTTAAACTTAAAATAATATTTACAATGTATTTTCAAAGAGGAATGGAAATTTTTTTTTCATGTCTACGACTTTATGCCAAGTAGCATTTCTCTTAGAGTAGCGTTCCCACTAGATCTTGCATTGCTCCAAGGTCCCTTTCCTCATTGATTTGGAATAAAACTCAAGAAACTTTATTGGTCAAACTTCTATAGCCTTTGGGTCCACCATATGCAATTTATAAAAGTACCACATATGATCAGGATTAGCTATATATTTTCTAAGAAAATAAATGTGAAAGGTATCATGAATATTTGATAGAATGGGTGGTAAGGCAAGTCGATATACCATAGGAATGATCTTCTCTATAATTTCAAAGGATCCAACAAAGTGAGGGTCTAGTTTTGTGGAATTAATAGTGCTCTTATTTGGTCTTACCCTCAGAAACACTTTGTCACCCACTGAAAACTCTCTTGATAATCTCTTAAGATCGACATAACTTTTTTGATGATCCATGACTTATTTAAGCCTTTCTATGATAGTACTTAATTTTTGCTCCATTTATTTGACCATATCACGTCCAAGAACAACCCTATCCTCTGGATTATCCCAAGATATGGTGTCCTACATATCCTATCATATAGACCTTCAAATGGTGCCCTACACAAAGTTGAATTGTGATCGTTGTTGTAGGAAAATTCTACCAAGTGCAAGAAATATTTCCATTGGGTATTCTGATCCATATAAAACATACAAATAATTTCCTCTAATACTTGGATCACCCTTTCAATTTTCCCAACAATCTCTAGGTGATATGCAAAATTAATATTTAACCTAGTACTAATGGCACGATGTAAAACTTGCCAAAACTCGAATGTAAATCTCGAGTCTCTATCTGAAATGATCACTTCCAGATAACCATGAAGCTTGAATATTTCTTTGGAAAATTTGTTATCCACAACCACAACATCATCCCTGGTGTTTCCAAGTATAAAATGTGCAACCTTGGTCAGTCTGTCGACCACAACTAGGATTGTGTCATGCTAAAATCTTGTCTTTGGCAATTCTACAATAAAATCCATTAATATCACCTACCATTTTTGTGTAGGTACAACATGAGGATACAATAGCTCTGTAGGGTGTCTATGTTCTACCTTAAATTTCTAGCATTTGATATTTTGAGTGACATATTTAGTTATTTCCTTTTCTTTCCTGTCCAATAGAAGGTTTCTTCATATTCTCCCTCATTTTTACCCCTCTTAGGGGAGCAGAATATGGAGATATACGTGCTTCATTCATGATCATTTTATTCAAATCATCGGCCTTAGGAATTACTACCCTATCCTTAAAGCACAAGAAACCATCCTTGATGCTAAAATCCTTACTTTCATCAAGTTTCCTTCCCATACTTTTCCAATTTTGATTGTAAAACACATCCCGATGTTGCATTTCCTTAACCTATTGCATCAAGTCTATATGGATGTAATACAATATAGCTATGTGTCTTCTCCTATAGAGCGCATCGACAACATTATTTTCCTTCCCTTTGATGTATTCAATACCAAAATCATATTTGATGAGAAATTCCATCCACCTTCTTTGCCTAGCATTTAGCAAAGGTTGAGTAAATATGTACTTCAAACTTTGATGGTCTATCCTCAACTCAAAGGGTCTCCCTACCAAATAATATCACCAAATTTTAAGATAAAAATTTATAGTTACCAATTATAGATCATGGGTTGTATAATTGACCTCATGTCATTTTAAGTTCCTAGATCCATAGGCTACCACTGCTTCATATTGTGAGAGCACTCCTCCCAAACCTTCACATAATGCATCTGTACACACAAAAAAAGTACCATAAGGGTCTGGTATCTTTAGTATGGAATATGTAGCGAGTCTTTGTTTGAGCAGATCAAACGCTCCCTCATATTTATCCATCCACTTGAACTTTTTTTCCTTCCTCTAAAATTTAGTTATTGGAGTGGTTATCTTGTCTCAGTCCTTTACATAATGCCTGTAATATCTAGTCAAACCCATGAAACTTCAAACTTCCATCATATTTGTGGGTGGTGGCTAATTCAATATAGTTTCTATTTGATTAGGATCCACTATGATCCCTTCTATTGATACAATATGCCCTAAGTATTGCACTTTGAATACATAAAATCACACTTTGAAAAATTCCTGTAGAATTGATTATTTCTTAGTAAATATAGAATTATCCTAAGGTGTCTATCATCCTCTAAATTATTATGGAAATATATCAAAATATCATCTAAGAACATAATAATAAATTGGTCCAATAGCTTCATAAAAATTCCATTCATCGGGTTCATAAATATTGTTGGATCATTCATTAGACCAAAAGGTAAGATAATAAACTCATAATATCCATAATGAGTTTTGAAGGATATATTATGGGTATCCTCTTTGCAAATCCTCAGTTGATGGTATCTCGATTTAATATTGATCTTTGAGAAAATAGTGGCATCTTTGAGCTGATCAAAGAGATCTTTGATTATGGGTAGAGGATATCTATTCTTGACGGTTGCCTTATTTGGTATTCTATAATCTAAGCATAGTCACAAGGAGCCATCATTTTTCTTAACAAATAGAACAGGTGCACCCCATGGTGACACACTCGGTCTAATTAATCCTTTCTCTAGCAACCCTCATAGCCGCACTTTCAACTCCTACATCTCTATGGAATTTATTCTAGGCTGAATCTCAATTGTGAAATCAAATTCATGCTTTGAAGGTAATCTAGGTAAGTATTCTGGAAATACATCCCTAAATTTCTAAAGTACTAAGTGTTTCCCAAATATTTCTTCCTTATTTTCATCTTCTATATCATTATCTTAATTACATAAACCATTCCTACTTTTTTGATGGATTTCTTGAGTTGCATTGCTAAAAGACCCCTTGCAAGTTGTACACCCTCTAAGATTTATTTCCATGCTATGAATATTTAATCAATCTATCTTGGATATTGATTATGGACGGACTTATACAATTGCAACCAATCCATTCCTAGGACTACATCGAAAGTATCTAGTGGTGCTACATAAAGGTATCTTATAGTTGTATCACTAGGTAAGATAATTTCAACCATAGGGTAACACTGATATACAAAGTAGGTCTATCTTGAGCCATACTAGACCTTCCACCCATGTGCCAAGATTCCTAGCCTTTATGTTATATCTATAATTAAGATAGTGGAAACAAAGATATCTGTGGCACCACTATCAATCAAAATTCTAACATTTATCTACCAAAGATATTACCTTTTATCAATATTGGGGTGGCTTATCCTTCTAGATTTTGACTTCCAATTGCTGCTTAAATCTTAGGTGTAGGTTCCTTATATGTAGGCTCTTTATAAATTGGTTCCTTTCCCTTCGAACTCAATCCTATTTTGTACGAACACTTATTGGCATAGTGTGATCCACCATAATCAAAGCATCCATCCTTAGGTCTTGGGTGATTTTTTTGCTTCTATCCTTCTTCTGATTTTACTACTATTTTAAGGTTGGCTTAATCCTGCGGTGGTGGTCTATTATTCCCGTTGTTGCAATTATTAGGATTACTAGTTCTTTCCTTGGAACTTCTTCCTAAAATTTTCTTGCTTTCTATCATTTCTTTTGTTATGTTTAGAGAAGTTTTTGTTTGCCTCCTCACCCTACCACTTCATGAACCCTGTACTATTTCTTTTTCTCAATGCTTCTTTGTCCTTCTTAGATGCCCCTTCATAGTTGAAGTAGGGCTTAAGATAGGTCTCAACTTTTCTAGCCAAGTCATAAGCCTTCTAAAGTATATTAGGCTCTCTCATGTTCACTTCATGCCCTACACTGGGATCAACTCCTAAAATAAACTTATGGACCTTAATCTTCTCATCATACATGGGCACATATTTTAGCAACTTGAAAATTTTATGCTAATATGCCTCCATAATTTTATTTACTTGTCTAATATTGGTAAAATTTCAAATTTCTAGGTATAAAAATGTTTGGTGAGGAACATCTCTATAAAATCCATTACAAAAATCTTCCCATTTTAGAGCAACTGTAGCCTCACTACCCTTTTCCCCACTGAACATTTTCCACAAATCTAATCCAAAACCCTGTAAATATAGAGTCGCATATACTATTCAAGTCCCAGTGGAATAATTCTTCATGTTGTAGAAATTCTCTATCTTTTTTAGCCAATTTTGGGTTGCATCCCCGCCTTCATCTCCTTTGGATTTGGAATATTTCAAATGCTTCATATCCTTACCCAATTCTACCTCTGGATGAATTATAGTCTGTTGTGTCTCTATAATAGGTTCGTTACCTTATCGCCATCTAGAGTTTCCAACTCGAGTTTCTAGATTCAACATGACTTCCAATAGTTACTTCTATGTTTCTACCTATTCACGAAGTAGGGTAACTGTTGCAGAGATATCCTCCCTCTCATTACTAGGATTTTTTGCACCTACATCGATGGTCTTGACTTCTATATTATTCTTTTGTGTCTACCTCATCAATGGGGTAAAACTCCCTCTCCTTATATTTAGTGGCATTGTCCTTGGCCACACATAGGAGAGATAGTAAGTATTAGTTCTCAATTTTACTTCTTCAAACTACTTTTCCTACTATTAACTATCTACCTAGTCATCTTAACAAGGTAGAAAGGGTAGGATCTGAGGGCTTGGTTCAATGGTTATAACATTTATGTAGGAGAATGGAGACCAAGGTTCTAATACCTTGGCCCCTATAGTATCAGTGGATGTGTCGCATCAGCATATCCGACTATGTAAAAGGTTTACCCAATGCAATTGGAGGTTATAGTGGTGACAAGGAGCAAGATTTGAACCCACAAAGATGCATAGAAAATTTTAAAGTGTTATCAATTCCTCTAATATAGTAAAAAACAAGGCAAAAAGGGTTTTCTTTTAGCATATAATCTATTCTTGCAAGTGTAATCCTCACATGGGCATGTATCCTATACACACCATCATCTACTCTTACATAAGGAGCTTATATCCCAAATATAAGCTCCTTATGTAAGAGTTATAGCTCCTTATGTAAGAGTTATATACCAAATATCACAACCCAAATTTTCCCAACTCAACCAAGATTTTTGTCTAGACATGGCATGGATTTATAGCTTGAGTACCTTAGTGTACTAGTTTGAGCAACTCAATCCCTATTTGGATTTGTTTCTCCTCCTTCGAAAAATACCACAAGAATTACCCATCCCTACAACTTACATATATCATTTAATGCAAGTATACTAAGTAAGATGCAAGCTCAAACTATCCTTCTCATCTTTCTTTCGATGACTTAGATTAGTTCCCTTCAGTCTATCGAAGGACCATGCCAATACTGATAACATACATAGGCCTTTTTAAGTAGGTACACTAAGCATGTCAAAAGCAAGCCTTCTATTCATTATCTTGACAAGCTAGTATCTTAAGTCATTTTTTCTCAAATTCTTCTCAAGGACACTAAGTCAATGCAAACTATACATCTATGCTATTAGGATCTTCACTTAAATTTTTGTGCCTAAGGTTATCCCTCTTCATCCATTCGTTATCCACTACAAATTGATAGTGGCTTATGTAAACATGAGTTATTCCTTATGCAATTCATTACCTCAATTATGCATTTAAAACACTTCTAAGTTTTAGCAATAAGGTCTACCTAGGGATGTTACTTATTATAGAATTATCCAAATATTTATTACCCACACCCCACATTATTTATTTTATCTTTTTATTTTATTTTAGAGACTGTCTACAAGTCCTTCTTATATCCCATATAGTTAATTGAAGAAACTCCAAGCACATTTATGAAAAGCAAATATATAAATTAAAGCATTCTTTCTAAACTAGAATAAACATAGATTCATTAATATTGCATTCATAAAGCACCAAAGAAAAAGACATTGCACAAAATATTCACAACCACATATTTATCTTGGGAAACCCCTAAGGGAAAAACCAAGCTTGAAATCATTCCTCAAATTAATTTCATAATATACTTAATATTTACATTAAAAAGGCTTTCACCTACTAGGGAAATTTTTTTCCCTTTACTTTTATACTATGAATTTTTTTTCCCTTTGGTGTTATCCTACAGTCTCTTGATGGTAATGTCAGAATCTTTGACTAATTTGCTAAGCAATTTTTGTTTTTCTAGTAATTTTTTAAGCTATGGTTTAGTTTTAGTGTTATCTTACATGGTATAATTTATCAATAGCTCCATTGGCTTAGTTTTTGTTGTTTTTTTTCATGTTTTTTTTTGTGGTGTATTTGTATCATTTTATTGTTTTTGTTTTGGTTGTGTTTTGTTATGTTGTTTTTATGGTTTTTTTGTGTGGTTCATGTTCTGTTGTTTTTATTTTTATGTTTTGGTTGTAGTGTATTTGTATCATTTGGTTGTTTTTGTTATGGTAGTGTTGTGTTATGCTATTTTTTATGGTTTTTTTGTGTTTCGTGTTTTTTTTTGGGGGGGGGTTGTGTTTGTTTATGTCTGTGTGTGCTTGTTTTTGTGTTTTAGGCATGCTCCTTGAGTGTGTCAAAGGTGGTGTTTTTTTTGTTGTGTTTTTTTTGTGTTTGTTACAGTCTATGTGTGTTTTTTGTGTGTTTTAGGCATGCTCCTTGAGTGTGCCAAAGGTGGTAGGCTAGGTGCGAGCCCTGGGTATTTTTAGTGGAAGAAATACTCCTGCATCCTTGGGTCTTACTTGAAAGTGGCATCCCTTTTGGGATTTTTTCCACAAAAAAACAAAAACCAAAGGACTGTTGCAAATTGAAAGAGTTGAATCATTTGAGGTAAAATAGCAAAAATATTGGTGGAAATCACCACATAGAGAGAAAAGAAGCCAAATTGAAAGTTCGGATTTCAAACTATAAGGTTGCTAAATCCAAAATAGAAGATTGAAAAACCTATGACCAACAATAATAATAATTAAAAAAGGATATGAATAATACAAAGAATTGTTGGAAAATAAAGCAAATATTACTAGAAGAAAAAGAGTCACTTGAGAAAAGAGGTGTGAAAGAAAAAATACAAGTCAGTAGAAATAATACACAAAATACTTGAAGACTGAAGAAAGAATCCAAAAACCACAACCGAGCCTGAGACTCAAACCTAAAGCATTCTATCGAGGAATCATTTGAGTAATATTTTTTACTTTCCAGAGAAAGAGCAAAACATTGAACAATGCCAAAGGAGGAAATAATGTTTGAAAAGTTACACGTAAAATTTAGTTTTCACATACAAGAAGAGTGCCAAGGTACTAAAAATTCACTTTTTATATTGAACGCATATTTCATGGGAGTTATAAGTTAATTTTAGAACGTGATTATTCAGCTTTACAGAAAAAGATAAAACCAAACTTTGTTTTTTTAGTGAACTAAATCTTGCATTTCTAGCAGAAGAATTTTGGAAATAAAAAGGTGGATGCATGTCTTTTTATGCATTTTTTAAAATAAAAATACTTTGACAGGTGAGTGCTTGGAATCGAAGGAATACTAAAGTTAAGTGGGAGATATAACTAAAAAATATGAGAAGAAAAAAAACTATATATGTGTGTGGGGGGAGGGGGAGTTATAAGTGGAAGTTGGAAAGTATTAAGGAGAAATAAAATAATTGGGAGATATAAGTATAATGAAAGATATTTAATATTAATGATTATTTGATAAATGATTATTAATATTAAATTAATATTTTAAATTTGATAGCAAATTGAATTTTTTTTTATAAAAGGAATTAATTGAAATATTTTATTAAATTTGGAAGTTATAAGGTTGTCAAACACCTCAAAAGGTGAATTATATACATTAAAATTTGTACTTTTAATTGGTTATTTAGGTTTTTCGTAGGACTGCCCAAACTATCGAACTTGTTTTGGCCATATCTCACTCATCCGGACTCGGATTGAGCTAAAATTTTGAGGGTAGATGCCTGAAAAACCCTAGAACGTCTCCACCAATTTTTAGATCATTTGGAGCAACACAGATCCTAGCGCATCCCTATGTGTGAACGAGATTTTTGGCAAGCGGTTGTGTGAGGGTTTCATCTGGGTTGAGTGCAAGCAGCTCCAGAGGTTGGTTTTTAGGGCCTTCGGGCCCTAGCGACCAATATTTTTGTGGTTTATGCTCAATATTTTAGCAGGATATGTTGCAGGGGATCCAATATGGGTTAGAAATCTATCTTTCAATAGATCATGTTGTGAACTTGAGTGACAACGACTTCCAATTTGCTGCACAAAAGAAAAGTGAAAACCATACCTTTCCACGACGTCTAGGGCAAGGATTAAAGAGATCACGAAACAAGTTTCAAGTAGTTGATCAAAAAATGGCTCAGATCTCAAGTGAATCTGGTGCTAAGGTGCACCCACAAAATAATTCTACTATGAAAACCCCTATCAAGGGTAAGAATTTTGAAGACTCAGCCCCAAAAATAAATTTTAGGGATGCCCTCCATGGTGGACAACCTCATCCCAATGCTAATATTAATCTTAGGGCTTCCCATAAACCTCTAAGAATGCCTAATATTGATCCCAGGAAAATGGAGTCAGGATGTCTTAAAGCAGTTGATGGAACTCCTATTGTTAAGCTTGATATGGGTAACATTCAGACTGGCATTGAAGATTTGGAAAAAAGAGGACTAATTTGTCGGTTCATGGGTTTTCATCCGAGCCTATCTGCTTTCAAATTTTGGGCTGCAAAAAGTTGGAAAACTAAAGGTGAGTTACAAATCTCTATTTATCCAAATGGTTATTTTCTTGTTTTATTTGCTAATAATGAAGATAGAGAGAAAACTTTTCAAGGGGGTCCCTGGTTTTTTGGAAGGGTAGGGCTTTTCATGAAGCCCTGGCATACTAAATTTAAAGTCGAAGAAGAGATGCCTTCTATAGCTCCCATGTGGGTTAGACTCTTTGGCCTCCCTATTGAATTTTGGAATCCTACTATTTTTTCTTCAATTGGAAACTCTTTAGGAACTTTTATGATGATTGCTGATTGTACTCAAAATTTTGAACATATTATTTATGCTCGGATTTGTGTTTTAATGGATTTTGACAAACCCCTACCTAAAAATATCACATTACAATTTGGGGAAGACACTTGGGAGCAAGTAGTGGACTATGAGAACATTCCTTTTCATTGTAGAATTTGCCATGAATATGGTCATTTGGCTAGTGCTTGCCCAAATAAAATTCCTGATCAAAAGAAAGAAGATATAAACTCAGCAGGTTTCCAAATGCCTAAGAAGAAGAACACTCAGAAAAAACTAGTTATGAAGGATCAATCAAAGTCATCTGCTAATATGTTTGAAATCCTTTCCACAAATGATGTCCCAAGTGAGGAAGAGGAAATAATGGAAACAAAAATCTTAGAAACACAATTTAAATATGAAGGGAAGAACTCAGAGACAAACCAACAAATCAAAGGTTTTCAACGAGAAAAAAAGGAGAAAATTTACACAAGAAAAACAATCTTTTAAATGTCAAAACTTCAAATAATACAGGTCCCAATATAGACTCTATTGAACCCTCTAGTAAAATTTTGGTTGTGTACGAGCATTCTTCAAGGTTAGAAGCCATCTCAGATTCAATTGGAGTAAGTCAAGAAATAGGAAAAAAAATTGAAGATGGATTCTAATCAAAAAGCAAGTCGCAAGACCAATCAATATCATATGGTAAAAGAAGGTGAAAAGCTTGTAGAGGAAGGTAAGATTAATGCCCTTCCCAAATTTTTTAGCCCTGGTATTAATGAAGATCATCACTTGGAATATTAGAGGACTCAAAGGGAGTCTTTCAAAACAAAATGAAATTAGAAGAATGATTCGGATAAATCATCCACATCTTGTTTTCCTTCAAGAAACGAAGATGTCAATGGAGGATATGGACTCAATTGCCAGTAAAATTTGGCCAGTTGGAAAAGTGGTTTCCCTCAGTTCCCAGGGGACTTCTGGTGGCATTGCTTGTCTTTGGGACCCAAAAGAGGTAGTTATTCACCATATGGTTGGCAGTTGGGGTCTGTTGGCTATAGCTATTCAAAGTAGACATTCCAACCAAATTATGCTCTACATTATTGTTTATGCTCCGACTGCTTTGGAGGAAAAAAGAAGATAGTGGAAGGATATAACTCATATTATCTCTCATTTTCCTGAAGCTTGGATCTTGATCGAAGGAGATTTCAATACCATCCTCTCTCTGGATGAGAAAATGGGGGAAATAGAAATTTGGACAAAAGCACTGACCTCATGAGCGAATATATTGCAAACCTCCATCTTGTGGACATCCAACTGAGATAATGGCCTTATGACTTGGTCTAACAGAAGGCAAGGCTTAGCTTGTATAATGGAGAGATTGGATAGGTTTTTGCTCTCTAAAAATTTCTTAATCCATGGTCACATTCCTAAAGTGAAGACTCTTAACAATGTTGGTTCGGATCATCGGCCAGTCATGGTGGAAATGTGGAAAACCAATGTGAGTTTCTCTCCTTTTCATTTTCAATTAATGTGGCTCAGAGACAGTTCCTTTAGACCTCATGTGCAACAATGGTGGAAGGAAGGTAAGCCTAGGCATGGGACTAAGATGTTCTGTTTTGCCAAAATACTGCAATACATTAAATCCAAAATCAAGACTTGGAACTGGAAGGAGTTTGGGGATGTTCATAAAAAAAACATGAAGTTATTGCTCAACTTGAAAATTTGAATAAGAAAATCCATTTAGATGGCCTCACAGAGAATAGAAGTGCAGATGAAATTAAACTCACAACTCAGTTAGAGGAATGGGAAAAAAGAGAAGAACTCTTATGGAAGCAAAAATCTAGAATTCAATGGCTCAAAGAAGGAGATCGAAACACAAATTTCTTCCACAAATATCTTCTAGCTCGAAGATCTCACAACTTTATTTCTTCCCTGAAATCAGATTCTGGAGATGTTGTCTATACTTGGGATGGCATGAACTCTATTGTTGTCGATTACTTTTCCAATATTTTTGTTGCTACTCCTCTTGACTCAGCTTCTCAACAAAATGTTCTTCAAGCAATCCCTTCTCTTATCACTTCTGAGGAGAACTCTATTTTGATTGCTCTTATTACTATCAATGAGCTTCAACAGGTAGTTTTTAAAATGCAAAAAGGAAAACCCCAGGTCCTGATGGTTTTCCCATTGAGTTCTACCAAGAGTTATGGGATATCCTTCATGTTGATTTATTAGAGGTGGTGGAAGAAGCCAGGAAAGCCAAAGAAATTTTGAAGGTTATCAATAAAACTTATATTACTCTTGTTCCAAAAGCTCAAGAGGTTGATCATATCTCAACTTTTAGACCTATTGCTTTATGTAATGTTCTTCTCAAAATCATTACTAAGATCATGGCAGAAAGGTTGAAGCCTCTTTTGCATAAGATTATTTCCCCTGAGCAAGGGGGTTATGTGGAAGGGCATCAAATAGTAGATGAGATAGTTCTTGCTCAGGAAGCCATCCATTCCATGGATATGCAAAAATCTCCTTCCATGTTCATTCGGTTAGACTTATCCAAAGCTTATGACAGAGTGGATTGGCACTTCCTTATCAAAGTTTTGAGGCAATTTGGTTTCTCTAAGGATTGGATGGATTGGATTATGGGATGTATCTCTTTAGTTTCCTACTTAGTTCTTATCAATGGCAGGCCTTCTCAGTCATTCCTAGCTTCTAGAGGTATTAGGCAAGGTGACCCGCTATCCCCTTATTTATTCATCATTCTTGTTGAATGCTTGGGTAGGACTATAACCAAAAAGAGGGAAAACAAAACCCTTGAGGGAGTTACCATTGCTCATGGAGCTAGACCTATCTCTCATATTCAATTTGTGGATGACTCTACTCTTTTAGGTAAAGCTACAGTTAAGGAAGCTTCTAATATTAAGCAAATCATTAGCTATTTTTCTAAGGCTACTGGGCAGTTGATCAATGAAGACAAATCTAAAGTTATTTTCTTTCACTGCTCTACCAGACAGGAATCCATGGTCTTGGATAAATTAAGATATAAGAAGACCTCCCTTCCGATCACTTATTTAGGTATTCCCATCAATATTCAAAGGCAAAAAAATAAATATTGGAATTGGTTGTTGGACAAAGTCAAGAAGAAAATTGGAAAGTGGACCAACAGGTGGCTTTCTTCTAGGGGTAGAATCACCTTGGTAAAATCAGTCCTTCAAGCTATTCCTATTTATGTATCTTCCATGTTGAATATCCCAAAGGTTGTTCTTCGAGAACTGGATCAAATCAGTCATCGATTCCTTTGGAGTGGTACTAAGGAGAAAAGAAAATGGGCCTTGGTGAAATGGGACACTTTATGTCTTCCTAAGAATGAAGGGGGGTTAGGATTCCGGTCTTCTATTAATAACAACAAAGCTTTAGCTGCTAAATTATATTGGAGGATGTTGCATAACCCCAATGCTCTTTGGGCCAATAATCTCCATGCTAAATATGTTGAGAACAAAAGTCCTGAAGACCTTGTTCGCTATCAACTTCCTACCAAAGGTTCTCCCATTTTAGCGAGTTCTTAAGACTGGTGAGGATTTGATAAAGAAAAATTTATTTTGGATCATTCATAATGGTCAACAGGTAAATTTTTGGATAGATTCTTGGGATGGTCACAAGCCTTTGATAACTCGGTTTCCCGATTGGAGGCCTTGGATGGAGGAGCTTCACCGAGCTAATCTGGATAAAGGTGGCTAATTACTATCGGTACCATACTGGTAATTCAAAGGTTGGTAGATATTGGATCCCTATTGAGGATTGGCCTATTCAAATCCTAGAAAGGCAAAGACAAGATATCCAAGGCATCCTTCATATGAGATCTCTCTCTTGGTCCCATGAAAAAGATTGTTTTGGATGGAACAACACTACTAAGGGTGAGTATTCAGTTGCTCAAGGTTATTTGACCTTATGCCATAATAATCCCAACCAATATTCTGACATATTTTCTCAGTTGTGGGCTCAAAAGCTCTGGCCTAAGGTGAGGTTCTTTACTTGGCTTTTATTGCATCGTAGGGTGCTTACTGGTGAGCAACTTATGAAGCATGGTTTTCATGGCCCTTTTAGATGTGAAATGTGTGAAGAGAATGTAGAAACTCTCAGCCATATTTTTATTGAGTGTACTTTAGCCTTCGAGCTATGGAGGAGAATGGCCACTTTACTTGGCTTACAGTGGTCCAATTTTTTTACTTTTGAACAACTTTGGAGGGATTGGCCTAAACAAGAGGGTGTTGATCATTTTATTAGGCGAGTTAGTTTGGATGGGTTCTACCATTCTTCTTTGGAATATCTGGAATGAAAGGAACAACCAAATTTTTAATCAAGATAGGAAGGATATTCACTATATTTGGCAAAATACCATAGCCAACTTAGTTGAATCAGTCCATCAACTCCTTAATCACCCCCAAAACTCCCACCAAATATGGGATCAAGTGATGCAAATATTGAAGATTAAATCTTCTAAGGGCAACCAACTTAAAGGGAATGTGAGTATTTGTAAGATGGATAGGACAAGAAATTGGCAACCTCCTCCTAAGGATTTTGGAAAAGTCAATACTGATGGAGCCTC
The DNA here is from genome assembly GCA_028583015.1 of Wollemia nobilis. Lineage (NCBI taxonomy): Eukaryota > Viridiplantae > Streptophyta > Pinopsida > Araucariales > Araucariaceae > Wollemia > Wollemia nobilis. Next base: position 4,406,689 of record JAQPPZ010016917.1, on the reverse strand, counting down.
TAGAGGGAACCCTGGAAAAGCCAGTGCGGGAGGAATTGGTAGACTTTCAGATGGCTCCCTGGTTTTTACTTTTGCTGAGAATTTGGGTATTCTTTCCAATAACCTTGCTGAGGGGTATGGTATCCTCAGAGGCCTTCAAGAGGCTACTAAGGTTGGATGGGAAAAGGTGTTAGTTGAGTCTGACTCTCAACTCATGATTAATCTTTTGAAGACTCCTCTAAGAATCATAAGGTTGATTGGAGAATAAAAAGAATTATTGAGAAGATTCAATTAATCCAGATGGGATTTTTGAAAGTTGATTACAATCATGTGGTCGAGAGATCAAAACAAGAGTGTTGATGCTTTAGCTAATTGGGCTTTGGACAAAGGTGATCTTACTTGTTATGGCCACCCTCCTAGATGGTGGGCTTCACAAATAAGGGAAGCTCTTCTTTCTATCATTTCTTTGGATGGCTCCAGTTATGAAGGTACCTAGTTTCTTCTTGCTTTATTTTTGCTTCTCTTTGGTTTTTATTCTTGCAATAGTAGTACCATGTTTCTCTCAGTTAACAAGGTGGTAAATAACATTATGCATGAATCTATTCAATTCATGCATTAGTGCATCCCTAGGTTTTAAAACATTTTCCAAGATGATAATCGAAGGATAAGTATCAAATGATAGACTAGCCATTAAAATATACTTAAAACTTCACAATGCTAAACATAAATCCTCAAGCCTCTTCCTACTCAATTGGTCTAGGTTTTTTTTAATTCCTACCCAAGAAAATTAAACCAGGTAAGCTTATTGGACACTCCTAATTTGGAAAATGGAAATCAACCCTCTAACTTAGCACCACAACATCGAGTTCCTAGAACCCCTACGTATCTATAACATTTCAATTTTGGATACGAGAAGGGAATTTCTTTGGAACATACTATAAACCATACACACGTCTCACCTATTCACTCTCTAAGCTTACAAAGTCTGACCAACTATCCTTATGGATGCATACTCCATAGGTTACCTTCTTTGGTAGTCAATTGTAGTTGAAACTATGGTTTCTAATAGGTTTTAAGCAAAAGATGTAATCAAACAATGATATTAAAAAAACCATTAAAAACATACAACCAATTATTATAAAACATAATCAACAAAACTATTATGGACTCGTAGAAGTCCAAACCAATACAAAAAATCAAAATTTTAGTCCTTAGGGGTTTTATATTATACAAACGAAGTTCACTATAGTGTTCCATTTGTAATCAGCTAAGTTCTCATAGAAAATGATCTTAGAACATATGCAAAGATAAATTTTCTATTAACAAAATCTACCTATGAAATGTGAAGCAAAACCAATAGAGTTTCTTTGAAGACCCAACTATCTTCTCTCCTAAAACTTTGTGCGGACTTTTCCCTAGTGTCTCCTGAATTCCTTCATATTCCTTCTTTTTTTTAACCAAACATTGAACACCACACTTTTTTCTTTCCTTCGGCTGTAGAATCCCCCCACTACATCCATCCTTCACGTCCTTTATTTTCTCCCACTAACCCATCACTCCAATTTTACTAATGATAAAAGGCACAATATTTTCAATGAGGGAACCCAAAACTCACTCCTCAATCTTCTAGTCTAGAAGGCATAAAAAAAGCCATAACGTGAGTTAGTCGCACATCTAAAAATAAATACTTTCAATGAAATAGACAACGTTTATTTTTTTAAAATATTATCCCATCAATAATATGTAGAGGTATTCTGTTTACATTTATTCCTTTTCAAAGTCTTCTCATCTTGAGCAATCACAAGGCAAGACTTTTAGTGCAATAAGTTTAAGTTAAGATATTCATGAAAAGCTAACAAGAGTTCACAAAACAAGAACCAAATCAATTCCAAATACCATGCAAAGCTCAAATGAGAATAAAATATTATTTCCCATAATCCATATATCTCTTATAAGCTAACACATGGAATGATAAAACATTCTATCAATAATTTACGTTATATTTTTTGCAAAAATATATATTTTGCATAAGCAGACAAAATAGCCAAACTATCCATTGAAAAATAAATACAACAAAACAAAAATCCATGCACATAAAAGTTTTCCAAGGAAGGGCCATGACATCCTACCCCCCTTAGGCTTAACACAGTCCTTTATGTATCAACCAAGTTAAAACATAAAACAATATTTACAATGTATTTTCAAATAGGAATGGAAAATATTTTTGCATGTCTACTACTTTCTCCCAAGTAGCATTTCTCTCAGAGTAGTGGTCCCACTGGACCTTGCATTGCTCCAAGGTCCCTTTCCTCATTGATTTGGAATAAAACTCAAGGATATTTATTGGTTGAACCTCTATAGCCTTCGGGTCCACCATCTACAATTTAGAAAAGTCCCACACATGATCAGGATTAGCTATATATTTTCTAAGCAAATAAATGTGAAAGGTATCATGAATCTTTGATAGAATGGGTGGTAAGGCAAGTCGATATGCCATAGGACTGATCTTCTCTATAATTTCAAAGGATCCAACAAAGTGAGGGTCTAGTTTTGTGGACTTAATAGCGCTCTTCTTTGGTATCACCCTCAGAAACACTCTATCACCCACTAAAAACTCTCTTGGTGATCTCTTAAGATCGACATAACTTTTTTGATGATCCACGACTTCTTTAAGCCTTTCTCTGATCGTCCTTAATTTTTTCTCCATTTATTTGACCATATCAGGTCCAAGCACAACCCTATCCTCTAGATTATCCCAAGATAATGGTGTCCTACACCTCCTACCATATAGAGCTTCAAATGGTGCCATACCCAAGGTCGAATGGTGATCGTTATTGTAGGAAAATTCTACCAAGTGCAAGAAATATTCCCATCGGGTATTTTGATCCATACAATACATGCGAAGCATATCCTCTAAAACTTGGTTCACCCTTTCAGTTTTTCCATCAGTCTTTGGGTGATATGTAAAATTGATATTTAACCTAGTACCAATGGCACAATGTAAAACTTGCCAAAACTCGGATGTAAATCTCGAGTCTCTATCTAAAATGATCACTTCCAAAAAACCATGAAGCTTGAATATTTCTTTGGAAAATCTATTAGCCACAACCACGACATCATCCTTGGTGTTTTCGGGTATAAAATATGCAACCTTGGTTAGTCTGTCGACCACAACTAGGATTGTGTCATGCTAAAATATGGTCTTTGGCAAACCTACAATAAAATCCATTGATATCACCTACCATTTTTGTGTAGGTACATCATGAGGATACAATAGTCCTGTAGGGTGTCTGTGTTCTACCTTAAATTTCTAGCATTTGAGACACTGAGTGACATATTCAGTTATGTCCTTTTTCATTCCTAGCTAGTAGAAGGTTTTCTTCATATTCTCCCTCATTTTTACCCCTCTTGGGTGAGCATAATATGGAGATCTATGTGCTTCATTCATGATCATTTTCTTCAAATCACTAGCCTCAGGAATTACTACCCTATCCTTAAAGCACAAGAAACCATCCTTGATGCTAAAATCCTTACTTTCATTGGGTTTCCTTTCCATCCTTTCTCATATTTGATTGTAAAACACATCCTGATGTTGCATTTCCTTAACCTGTTCCATCAAGTCTATATGGATGCGAGACAAGATAACTATGTGTCTTCTTCTACTGAGTGCATCGACAACCTTATTTTCCTTCCCTTTGATGTATTCAATACCAAAATCATATTCGATGAGAAATTCCATCCACCTTATTTGCTTGGCATTTAGCAAAGGTTGAGTAAATATGTACTTCAGACTTTGATGGTCTATCCTCAACTCAAAGGGTCTCCCTACCAAATAATATCACCAAATTTTGAGAGAAAAAACCACCATTGCCAATTCTAGATCATGGGTTGCATAATTGACCTCATGTCATTTCAGTTTTCTAGATCCATAGGCTACCACTACTTCATATTGTGAGAGCACTCCTCCCAAACCTTCCAATGATGCATCTGTACACAAAAAAAACTACCCTAAGGGTCTGGTATCTTTAGTATGGGAGATGTAGTGAGTCTTTGTTTGAGCAAATCAAAATCTCCCTCACATTTATCCATCCACTTGAACTCTTTTCCCTTCCTCTAAAGGTTAGTTATTGGAGTGGTTATCTTGGCATAGTCCTTCACATAATGCTTATAATATCTAGTCAAACCCATGAAACTTCAAACTTCCATCATATTTTTGGGTGGTGGCCAATTCAATATAGCTTCTATTTTCTTAGGATCCACTGTGATCCCTTCTATTGATACAATATGCCCTAAGTATTGCACTTTCAACACATAAAATTCACACTTTGAAAAATTCTCGTACAATTGATTCTTCCTTAGAAACTCTAGAATGATCCTAAGGTGTCTATCATGCTCTAAATTATTCTGGGAATATATCAAAATATCATCTAAGAACACAAGAACAAATTGATCCAATAGCTTCCTAAAAATTCTATTCATCAAGTTCATAAATGTTGTTGGAGCATTCATTAGACCAAAAGGCAAGACAGTAAACTCATAATATCCATAACGAGTTTTGAAGGCTATCTTATGGGTATCCTCTTTGCAAATCCTCAGTTGATGGTATCCCGATTTAAGATCGATCTTTGAGAAAATAGTGGCATATTTGAGCTGATCAAAGAGATCTTTGATTCTAGGTAGAGGATATCTATTCTTGATGGTTGCCTTATTCAACATTTTGTAATCTATGCATAGTCGCAAGGAGCCATCATTTTTCTTAATGAATAAAATAGGTGCACCCCATGGTGACACATTGGGTCTAATTAATCCTTTCTCCAACAACCCTTGTAGCTGCACTTTCAACTCCTGCATCTCTATGGAATTCATTCTATAAGGAGCCCTATGTATAGGCTCTATTCCAGGTTGAAGCTCAATTGTGAAATCAAATTCATGCTTTGAAGGTAATCTAGGTAAGTCTTCTAGAAATACATCCCTAAATTCCTGAAGTACTAGGTGTTTCCCAAACATCTCTTCCTTCTTTTCATCTTCTATATCATTTATCTTAATTACATAAACCATTCCTCCCTTTTTTATGGCTTTCTTGAGTTGCATTGCTGAGAGTATTGTGGTTGAAAGATCCCTTGTAGGTTGTACACCCTCTATGCTTTCCTACCATCCTATGAATATTTAATCCATCTATCCTAGAAATTGATTACGGCCTTATACAATTGCAACCAATCCATTCCTAGGACTACATCGAAAGCATGTAGTGGTGCTACATAAAGGTAACCTATAGTTGTACCACTAGGTAAGATAATTTTAGTTATAGGGTAACACTGATCTACAAAGTAGGTCTATCCTGAGCCATACTCGACCTTCCACCCATGTGCCAAGATTCTTGGCCTTTCTGGTATATCTTTAATTAAGCTAGTGGAAACAAAGTTATCTGTGGCACCACTATCAATCAAAATTCTAACATTTCTACCAAATATCTTACCTTTTATCAGTAGTGGGGTGGCTTGTCCTTCCAGATTTTAACTTCCTATTGTTGCATAAATCTTATGTGTAGGTTCCTTATGTGTAGGCTCTTTATAAACTAGTTCCTTTCCCTTCGAACTCGGTCTTGTTCTGTACAAACACTTATTGGCATAGTGTGGTCCACCACAATCAAAGCATCCATCCTTAGGTCCTGGGTGAGTTTTTTGCTTCTATCCTTCTTCTACTTTTACTACTAATGGAGGGTTGGCTTAACCCTGTGGTGGTGGTCTATTATTCTCATTGTTGCGATTGTTAGGATTACGGTTCTTTCCTTGGAACTTCTTCCTAAAATTTCCTTACTTTCTATCATTTCTTTTGTCATGTTTAGAGAAGTTTTTGTTTGCCTACTCACCTTCCCACTTCATGAACCCTACACTATTTCTTTTTCTCAATGCTTCTTTGTTCTTCTTAGATGCCCCTTCATAGTTGAAGTAGGGCTTAAGATAGGTCTCAACTTTCCTAGCCAAGTCATAGGCCTTATAAAGAGTATTAGGCTCTCTCATGTTCACTTCATGCCCTACCTTGGGATCAGCTCCTAAAATGAACTTATGGACCTTCATCTTCTCATTATACGTGGGCACATATTTTAGCAACTTGACAAATTTTTGGTAATATGCCTCCACCATTTTATTTCCTTGTCTAGGATTGGTGAAATATTCAAAATTTTTGGTATAAAATGTTCGATGAGGAACCTCTCTTTAAATGCCACTACAAAATCTTCCCATTTTAGATCAACTATAGCCTCAATACCCTTTTCCCCACTAAACGTTTCCCACCAATCTAAGCCAACACCCTGTAAATGTAGAGTGGCATACGATATTCGAGTCCCAGTGGAATAATTATTCATGTTGTAGAAAGTATCTATCTCTTTCATCCAAGCTTCAGCTGCATCACCGCCTTCCTCTCCTTTGAATTTGGAAGATTTTAGATGCTTCATATCCTTACCCAATTCTACCTCTAGATGAATTTTGGCTTGTTGTGCCTCTGTAATAGGTTCATTACCTTATCCCCCTCTAGAGTTTCCAGCTTGAGTTTCTCGATTCAACATGACTTCCAATAGTTACTTTTGTGTTTCTACCTATTCACGAAGTAGGGCAACTATTGCAGAGAGATCCTCCCTCTCATTACTAGGATTATTTGCACCTACATCAATGGTCTTGACTTCTACATTATTTTGTTGTGTCTACCTCATCAATGGGGCAACACTCCCTCTCCTTATCTTTGGTGTCATGGTCCTTGGCCACACACAGGAGAGATAGTAGGTATTAGTTCTCAATTACTTCTTCAAACTACTTATCCTACTAATAACTATCTACCTAGTCATCTTAACAAGGTATAAAGGGTAGGATCTGAGGGCTTGGTTCAATGGTTAAAATATTTGTGTAGGAGCATGGATACCAAAGGTTCTAATCCCTTGGGCCTTGTATTATCAGTGGATGTGTCGCATCAGCATAACCAGATACATAAAAGGTTTATCCAATGCAATTAGAGGTTATAGTGGTGACAAGGAACAATATTTGAACCCATAAAGAGGCATAGAAAATTTTAAAGTGTTATCAATTACTCTAATATAATAAAAAACAAGGCGAGAAGGATTTTATTTTAGCATATAATATATTCTTGCAAGTGTAACCCTCACATGGGCATGTATCCTATACACACCATCACCTACTATTACATAAGGAGCTTATATCCCTATGAACCACACTCTGATACCAAATATCACAACCCAAATTTTCCCAACTCGACCAAGAGTTTTTTTCTAGACATGGCATGGAGTTATAGCTTGAGTACCTTAGTGTACTAGTTTGAGCAACTCAGTCCCTATATGGATTTGTTTCTCCTCCTTTGGAAAATACCACAAGAAATACCCATACCTACAACTTATATATATATCATTTAATGCAAGTGTACTAGGTAAGATGCAAGCTCAAACTATCCTTCTCATATTTCTTTCGATGAGTTAGATTAGTTTCCTTTAGTCTATTGAAGGACCATGCCAATACCGACAACATACATAGGCATTTTTAAGTAGGTGCACTAAGCATGTCAAAAGCAAGCCTTCCATTCATTTTCTTGACAAGCTCATCTCTTAAGTCATTTTTTCTCAAATTCTTCTCAAGGACACTAAGTCAATGTAAACTATACATCTATGCTATTAGGATCTTCACTTAAATTCCAAGGTTCTCCCTCTTCATCCATTCGTTATACACTACAAATTGATAGTGGCTTATGTAAACATGAGTTATTCCTTATGTAATTCATTACCTCAATTATTCATTTAAAACACTTCTAAGTTATAGCAATAAGGTTTACCTAGGGGTGTTACTTATTATAGAATTATCCAAATATTTCTTACCCACACCCCAAATTATTTATTTTATCTTTTTTATTTTATTTTAGAGACTATCTATAAGTCCTTATATCCCATATAGTTAATTGAAGAAACTCCAAACACATTCATGAAAAGTAAACATATAAATTAAAGCATTATTTCTGAACTAGAATAAACATAGATTCATTAATATTGCATTCATAAAGCACCAAATAAAAAAACATTGCAAAAAACATTCACAACCACATATTTATCTTGGGAAACCCCTAAGGTAAAATTCAAGCTCGAAATCATTCCTCAAATTAATTTTATAATATGCTTAATATTTACATTAAAAAGGCTTTCACCTACTAGGGAATTTTTTTTTCCCTTTACTTTTATACTATGAATTTTTCTTTCATCAATAGGTCCAATCCAACTCCATATTAATGGAGCAAAGGCATAATGATATGCTTCTAATAATCACATAAGAACCTCATATCTCAAACAAGTATTACACTACTTTATTACTTCGATTAAATTAGATTCTTGAAACCAAACATTGAATTCATGATCCATAACTTTGGTGTTCCCCTGAAAGGTTCAATAAATGTGGATGTTGTCCTATCTCAATGAACATGATATTAGAAAAAGAATGATATCATGTCCTCAAGAACCTTTTTCGGCTATTGTCTTTGATTGTGAGCAAGGCAATAACAACATCATAAAAAGCACAATTCATTAACCACTATGAGAATGCTAAAAATTAAAACACTCTCATACGTTCATCTAGAGATGTATTTCATGGAACTTTCAAAGTGCTAATATACAATTTTACATCAGCCATTTCTATAATAAATGGTATATAATTTCCACACCTGCAGCAACACCTTTTTCAAAAATGTAATAAAGACAATGTCAATAGTGGTCTAGTAATGAGGTTTTATACACATTCAATCATAAGATAATTATCTACATCATTTCTATTCTTAACCTAGAGAAATTCATGAGGTGCATTCCTTACCAGTTCCCTTACCTTAGTTCCTAATTTAAAGTAGAGTTAATACATCAACCTTACTAAACTTCTTAATTATGGAGTCTTGAAATAGTTGTACCATGTTTCTCTCAGTTAACAAGGTGATCAATAATATTATGTATGAATCTATTAAATCCACACATCAACACATCCCTATGTTTTGAAACATTGTCCAAGATAACAACTGAAGGATAAGTATCAAACAATAAACCAACCATTAAAATATACTTAAAACTTCACAATGCTAAACATAAATCCTCGAGCCTCTTACTACTAAACTGGTATGGGTTTTATCAAATTTCTACCCAAGCAAATTAAACCAGGAAAGCTTATTGGCCCCTCCTAATTTAGAAAATGGAAATCAACCCTCTAACTTAGCACCACAACATCGAGTTCCTAGAATCCATATGTATCTATAACATTTCAATTTTGGCTATGAGAAGGGAATTTCTTTGGAAAATACTATAAACCATATACACATCTCACCTAATCACTTTATAAGCTTACAAAGTCTGACCAACTATCCCTATGGATGCATACTCCACAGGTTACCTTCTATGGCATTAAATTGTAGTTGAAAATTTAGTTTCTAATAGGTTTCAAGAAAAATATGTAATCAAACATGTTGGACATTTTGAGTCCCTAAGTCAAAGTTGTCATTGATGTCACCATTGATGCCACCAGATGGAGTCATCATTAATACCAAGATTTCAGCAGAGATAAAGGCAAAAAATACGATCATTTGATATTCAGCAAGAAGGAAGAAGTTCAAGTGAAAGTGTAAAAGACATAAGTTAGAAAGGAGTGATAATATTTATTTTATAAATTATTTAAATTCAAGATGAATTTAAATTTTATAAATAAATATTATAATGGTTAGAAGTGCCATAGTGAAAACCCAAATAAAATAATTATAATTTTTATTACAATATTTTATATTGTCAAAGTGGGTTTATAAAGTTTAAAAATATCTAAACCCAAAGGTTGCGTTTAAAGGTTTAAGACCAAAGATTATTTTAATAAATCCAAAGGTTGGATTTAGAGTTTTAAAACAAGGTAAAGTTTATTTCCAAAGGGAAGCGCTGACGTCATAAAAGCCAAAGGGAAGCGCCGACGTCATAAGCCAAAGGGAAGTGCCAATGTCATTTGATTTAATTGAAATGCATATTAATACCTTACCAAAGTTATTTCCGAAATAATCCTTGCCCGTTTTTATAAATCCTGATATACGAATTAATGCAAAGCTCATAAGATAAAGTTGCGGAAATCGTGTTTGATTTGACAACGAAAGAGAAACAAACAAAAGGTATTAAAGTGATTAGTTGGAAGCCACCAAGGTTCTTTTGCCTAGTGGTAAGAGGGCTTACATTTTTGGTGTGCATGGTAGTTGATGTTCAAACTTTGGCAGAATAATTTCGTGGACATGTTGAAGGGGCCAAAACTTTAAGTGCATCAATTTTTAAAGGAAATAAAGGACAAGGGTGTTGAAGCACGTGGTCCTTATTTTTTTCCAACAAGCGTGTAGCTCATGTAGTGGTTTGCACCATGGGCAAAGATATTTGTGTGGGCTGCGTTGAGATTTCAAAACTCTCTAAAGGCAAAGGTACATTTTGTGTTTTATTTTATTAATGCCTAAGTTGGAGGTATAAGGTATTTGGTGATTAAAGTCTTTGCATTGTGATAAAGGTTGGTAGTTGAGAAATATTGTTAGGAGGTATAAGGAGAATTCTATTTTTATTTTCAAGTCTTAAATTTTGCTATTGTGGAATATTGGAAGGTTAAGACTTTGTGGGTGTATTTGAATAAAGGGTTTTTTATTATTGTGAGGATATTTATTATTGTTAAGTTGGAGTGATAAGGTGTAATTGTGATATTATTTTTGTGATATAAAAATTATCCTCTAATCCTTATTGAGTTTGTCAAAGAAGTAATTGTGAGTGTGGTAGATTTGTAAGGACAACTACTCTTCAAGAAAAGGTATGGTCAAAATTCTTCTTTGTGTATTTAGATGGTTGGATTGATTGAAAATTAAGTTTGGAGTGAAAAGGATTTAATTAGGGTTTCCTTTTCAAAAGTGGTTGAGTTAATGCTTCAAGGTTTTCTGGATTGTGAGTTGTGATTAAACCTTGTTTGATAAGCATTATTTTTTAGAAAATTGGTTGAGTGAAGTACTTTAACTTTATGCTTCAAGGTTTTATGAATTTAGAGTTGTGATTAAAACCTTGTCTTATTAGCATTATTGTTGAATCCAATGGGTGATGCAGAGAACTTGAACTTGAGTTATAAAAGAACATGAGTATCATTGTTATGTGAGATTTGTTGTTGAGCATTGTTGGAAACATTTTGAGTTGGTTGATACATGTTTGGACTAGGGTTTGTCAGAAAGGGTTGTTCCTTGAGGTGATTGGTTGAGTAGATTTTATTAAACCTAGTTAAATGGATGCATGAAGTGGTTTTTCAAGTTCCATGAAACAAACTATTCTAAATTCGGATTTGAGTTGAGATTGATCTTTGAGAATAGAATATATTGAGTCTCTAAAAATTCTCTTTAAGCTTCTATGAGACTGACTTGAGTTGAGATTGAGCTTTGTCAATAGAACATATTGAGTCTCTAACAATTCTATTTATGCTTCTATGAGATTGATTTGAGTTGATATTGATCTTTGAGAATAGAACATAATTGAGTCTCTAACAATTATCTTTATGATTATATGAGATTGGACAAGTTATGTGTGGAATTTTTAAGCTAATTTGAGACAAGTCTTTGAGAAGGCTTATGGACTGATTTTGTGTGAGCTTTTGTGGAAGCTTGCAATGCAGATTTGACCAAGTCCTAGAGAGGACTTATTGAGCAGATTTGGACAAGTTCTAAGTGAGCTTGTTGAGCAGATTTGAACAAGTTATAAGTGAGCTTGTTGAGCATATTTGTACAAGTTCTTAGTGAGTTTGTTGAGAAAATTTGGACAAGTTTTGAGTGATCTTGTTGAGTAGATTTGGACAAGTTCTGAGTGAGCTTGTTGAGCAAATTTGGATAAGTTTTGAGTGAGCTTGTTGAGCAGATTTGAGCAAGTTTTGAGTGGACCTGTTGAGAAGATTTGAGAAGGTTCTGAGTGGACCTATTGAGAAGATTAGAACAGGTTATGAGTGGATCTATTGAGTAGATTTGAGAAGGTTTTGAGTGAACCTATTGAGCAAAGATTTGGAGGTGATAGAGCAGAGAGGACAGAGTCTCTAGTGGATAGAGACCCATCAACCAGGACATTGAGGATAGGTCTTATGAGTGAGGACAAGAGTCTTCAAGTGAAAAGAGATCCACAGTCAGTGTAGTGGAGGCAGTCTTCTAGAGGATCACCATCCAGAGCATAGGAGAAGGAGTTCTCCTATGGATAGAGATCCATAAACTAGATTTAGGGGATCAGCATCTCCTTTGGATAGAGGTCCATAAATATTGTAATTGGGAAGGATTCCCAAAATATTATTTGAGAAATATTTAGAAGAAATATTTTCTCTGTGGAGGTAGCCCACATTGGGTGAACCACATTAAAATTTGTGTCTCTATTGTGTATGGTTTTTTATGCATTGCTTTGATTATTGTTATTGATACTGCTATCTATACACTACATAATATTGAATTGAAAATAAAAGTAAAAAGCGGTCTTATACTATTCCCCCCCTCTCAGTATAAGCTTGTGTTCTTTAAAACAATGATATTAAAGGAAACCATTAAAAATATACAAAAAATTATTACAAAACATAATCAAGAAAAATATTCTTGCCTTGCAGTAGTCCAAACCAATATTGCAAGTCAAAATTTCAATCCTTAGAGGTTTGGTCTTATACAAATGAAATTCACTATGATATTCCATTTACAATCAGCCAAGTTCTCATAGAAAATGACCTTAGAACATATGCAAAGATCATTTCACTATTTAGAAAATATACCTATGAAATGTGAAGTCAAACCAATAGAGTATCTCTAAAGAACCAACCAACTTCTCCCCTAAAACTTGGTATTGAATTTTCTCCAGTGTCTCTTGAATTCCTTCATCTTCCTTTTGTTTTACCAAACATCGAACACCACACTTTTTATTTTCCTCTAGTTGTAGGATCTTCCCACTATGCCCACCCTTCACATCCTTTATTTACTCCCACTAACCCCTCACTCCACTTCACCTAATGATAAAATGCATAATCATTTTGACGAGGGAACCCGAAACTCACTTCTCAATCTTCTAGTCTAGAAGACGTAACAAAAAGCCACAACTTGAGTTAGTTGTACGTCTAAAAATAAATACTTCTGATGAAATAGACAACAATTTTTTTTTAAATATTATCCCATAAATAACTCGTGAAGGTATTCTATTGGTATTTATTCCTCTTCAAAGTCTTCTCATCTTGAGCAATCACAAGGTAAGACTTTTAGTGCAATAAGTTTGAGTTAAGATATGCATGAAAATCTAACAAGAGTTCACAAAATAGGTACCAAATCAATTCCAAATACCCTACAAAACTCGAATTAGAATACAATATCATTTCCCATAATCCATATATCCCTCATACGCTAACACATGGAATAATAAAACATTCCATCAATAATTTACATTATATTTTCCACAAAAATATATGTTTTGCATAAGTAGACATAAAATAGCTAAACTATCCATTGACAAAGTAGTACAACAAAACAGAAATCCATCCACATAAAAGTCTTCCAAGGGAGGACCATGACAAAGTTAGTCAAGTAATACAATGATACAATTAAGAGGATATTGACACTAAAATATAATTTTGTTTAGTGCCTATAAATCAATAAAAAGGAGGAAAAAACCTTCTTTTTTTAGAATAAAAAAGATATGAGATGCCAAAGGACATATAATAGAATTGATTAATCCTTTTACCAACAAGTATTGAATTTGATATTTGATTTCTTCATTTGTGTTACTTAATTGTGATGAATAGAAAAATTTATAAATAAACACAAAGAAGGTAAATGGTATTATTTTCTTTGTTTGGATTAAATGTTTTGCATGTCTCGAACACATCAATATAGGATTGAAATTTTTTATTCAAATATACATGTAAATATATTATGGTTTTTAGTAGCAATAAAATATATAAGGGCTTTTTAGTCCACCCTATTGCTCAAGTTGCATTGAAGTTGAGGTATATTAAGGCAAAGCTGAAGGAATGGAATATATTCATTTTTAATAATATTTTATTAAGAAAAAATGAACTCATTGAGAAGCTCAAATAAGTGGAAGTAATTTCAACTAGGTCGTAGGTAGTGGAGGTGGTGAGATCCAAAGAAAGAAGTATACTTGTGGATTTGCACAATGTCTTGGCTGAAGAAGAGATTATGTGGCATCAAAAATCAAGGAATTTATGGCTCAAATAAGGAGATTGAAATACACAAATTTTTCATATGTCTACATTGAGGTATAGGATTCACAACAGGATCAAGGAAATCATAAAGGTGGATGGTGAGGTTACTAAGGAAATTAAAAAAATTAGGGAAAGTGTTGTGGAGTTCTTCAAAGACTTGTTATGCTCCTCGGTTCCCAAAAACTTGCAAGAAAAAAATTATCTTCTCTATAGCATCCTAGCATTGGTATTCGAAGATATGAACAAGATACTATATGATCCCTTTACTGATGATGATATCATAAAGGTGATATTCTCAATGGTAGGTCTTAAGGCTCTAGGTCCAGATGGTTTTCCACCTATATTTTTCAAAGGTTTTGGTATTATTGTGGCTAATCCACAACACACCCCAAAATTGGGGACCCACCTTTTTTGCATGTTTTCAAAGAAAATCTCAGTGACCCAGATGCTAAAAATCAAGAAAAAGGAAAAAATGCACAAGTATGAAAAAGTGTTGCAATATCGCGACATGTCGCTCCGTCGCTGGCAGAAAATGAAAAGTGTCACGATTTTGCGACGTGTTGCGCGGTCGCTGGCAGAAAATGAAAAGTGTCGCAATTTCGTGACTTGTTGCGCGGTCGCTGGCAGAAAATGAAAAGTGTCATGATATCATGACATGTCGCAAAATCATGGGTCAAACCAGTCAAACAAGGCAAGGCACGAAAAGCGTAGCGATATCGCGACAAAAATCAGCAAAGAGGCACGAAGAGGAAAAATGTCACGATATCGCGACAGAAAATGGCAAAGAGGCTCGAAGCAAAAAAATGTCGCGATATCACGACAGAAAGCGGCAAAAGGGCATGAAGTGGAAAAACGTCATGATATCGCGACAGAAAACGGCAAAGAGGCACGAAACGGAAAAGCGTCGCGATATCGCGACAGGTCACGGTTTCGCGGCTCCAAAGCAGCGAAGTGGTACGGATGAAAATATGTCACGATTTTGTGACATGTCACGTTTTCGCTGCCAAATACAGCAAGAGCAGCCCGAAGCAAAAAAGCATAGCGATTTCACGACGAAAAGTTGGCAAAGTGTACGGAAGTGAAAAACGTCGTGATTTCACGACAAGTTGCAGCCAAAGGCGTGTCGAGTGAAAAACGTCACGATTTCGTGACAGGTTGCAGCCAAAGGCGTGTCGAGTGAAAAGCGTCGCGATTTCGCGACATGTCACGATTTCACGACATGTCACATTTTCGTTGGGCAAGAAGGCAAGAAGGCTGTTGATAGGAAAACGTCGCGATATCGCGACATGTCACGTTTTTGTGGTGAAGGCAAAGGAACGAAGCTGCATGCCTAAAGACGTCACGATTTACATGGGGCCATTATGAAACATGCTGGAAACATAGAACACGTGGCATACAGGTGTCAGGATTACAGAAGAATTTCATGTAACAGAGAATATCGAACATTTCGACAGCACGCATAAAATCAAAAGCAACGAAAAGGCAGGGAATTTGAAACGATGCATTCTGGGAAGTGAAACAAGGTGACGCAGGGTGAATCGAAGAGTCATATCAGTTAGTATAAAATTAGAAGCATAGATCGATACAGGGGTTGGAAATTACTGCTAGCAGTGTTGTAGAGACAAAGGCTTGAAGCCATTCTGGACTTGCACTTGGAGCAATTTCCTTCATTTGTTCTAGATTTGTTTAACCTGGAACATTCTGTCATTGTAACTGATATATTATTTAATATAGAAACACAGAGAGTTGGCATCTCATTGATAAGAAAGAAGGAGTCATTTTGCATGCAAGATTTAATGTTTTATCTTTCCCTTTCAGATTTCTAGGCTTTTAGGTGAAGTTTAATGCAAGTGTTCTTGGTTGCTTCATGCGAATGTCTAAATCTGGAATTACTATAAAAACCCCAGAAACCCGCACCTAGCTTATCCGAACTGTGCGAATTTGCAGGTTCAATAGGTTGGGTTGCATGCAGAAACCTCATTATCTTCGGTTTTGTCAATCAAGATGATAGCACTTTGGCCGTAGTTTAGTTTCATTCATTTTTATTTGCATTTCTTTTATTTTCAATCCTTTATTTTTTCTTGCATTTTTTCACTATCATTCAAATAAATAATTGAAAATCTACCAGAGCCTGAAATCAAAATAGATTCATCTTTTTATATTAACTTACTGTGAGTCCATTATATTTCAAAATAAAAATAAATCACCAGGCCCCTTGTTAACATCCACTTGTAACCCTAAGGTATTCCTAGCATTTCAATTGAACAGCATCATTGGTAAACAAAGAACCAGCATAACAGGAACCTTGGAGAAATTATTCTGTATTTTCTTTACAAGCAGAGGATTTTGGGACTCAGATCCTACCGGAGAGTGTGCTTTCACAATTGGGTGAAAACACCACTCAACAGATTGGCGCTAGAAGGAGGGCCGATTGGTTTACTTTATTTTGATTTTCATGCATAAGTGATATCTTTTTTATTTAATTTTGAAATTGTATCTTAAATCTCACAAACGGCTAAACTGCAGCATTTGTTTTTGTTTTTGTTGCAGGAAATAACCGAGGGTTTCATCAGGCAGGCTGGACCCACCGCGTCGTATTGCGACTAGGTCCCAAACAACCGGGGAAACCATTTTTCATGACCTTACGCTCACTGGTACTCCCAAGAATAAAACCAAGCAAGTCGTAAGCTTACCAGTCACAAAAGACCTTTTTTCTCCAGGAACATCGAGTGGACCTACACCAGTGACATCAATTGCCACTAGTGTTCCTATTGTCGATAATATTTCCACTTGCTCTTGTAGGGTTGTCTTCATCGATTTTGAGTCAAATGGCTCAACCTCCAGCAGACTCCTTGGTATGGAGCTAACAATATTCCTTTGAACATTGCTGGGGGATATCCATGAAATCCCCAAGAACATAGAAATATTTTTGCCTAAATACAAACCAGGATGGCCTAAGAACAGCAGAAGAACATATCCAAGCCTATAGGGATGTTTTAATTAGGTTGCAAGTCCAACATGAAGATGTGGCTTGCAGACTTTTCCCCATGAGCTTAGATCCAATAGCATATGAATGGTATATATGCTTACCAACTGGTTCAATCACTTCATGGACGCAAATGGAGAACGCTTTTGTCAATCAATTCAGGTCACCTTTGGATCCCGCAACCATTTACAATCAATTTATTACATGCAAAAGGGGCAAGGGGGAACCAATCAGAACATTTAATCAAAAATTCCAAAAGTGCTATAATAGAGCGGTTCGGCATTTTGCCATCGATCCCGCAGTGGCTTTGCAGATATATTTTGGGGCATTGGACCCCATGACAGCCATGTTTGCAAGATGAAATCCTCAAGTCACCATGCTCGCTCTAGCCTATAATGAAGCCATGACCATCGAGCAACAAATGACACCACAGGGCTATGGGTTTCCCCAGATGCCTATGATGGGACAATATGCTCCATATGGTCAAGCTCCCTTGGCAAATCAGATCATGGCACCACAAATGCCAAGCATGAACGCCTTCCCATATCAGCAACCATATCCACCAGCACCTGCGTATGCACCCATTCCAATCCAACCAATTACATCCATTCCACCTGTTCTCGCATTTTTGCAGAATAGTCAATCGACTATGCAAGGAACCAGCCAAGTTAATTCTCAGGCTATAGTTCCTTTCCCAAATCCAACTCCGATTCAAAGTGTCAATCCATACGGGAATCAAATTCCTCAAAACTCGACCCAAATGTTGAATCAAGACCCAACCAATTATGCAAATCCAACGAGGGTTAACAACAATGTGATTCCACCGAAGGAGATTTATTCAGAGGTCGAAGAGCTCAAGAAAATAGTTCATAAGTTGAGCAATGACATGGTTCAGAAGTAGAAGTATGAATCCCATGCCCCTCACTCAAATCAAAATTTTAACAATAGAGGGAGACATTGGAACACAAAGCCAAACAATGGAGGAGTACCCGCTCCCATTGCTAATCAACTAGATACTTCTGCAGGACCTAGTCAATCCAATTCCCTTTTGAATCTTTCAGATTTGGCATGGGAAAGGGGGTGTAGGTTGCACAACACAAAAGAACACAATGAGAGGAATTGTCCTAAAATTGCTAGATACACTCATTGTCTTCAGGCACAAGTTGATGATTTGGAATTGGTATCAAATGAGGGTCCATCGCAACATCAAGATGATAACATTATGGTGATGGAAACTGTATATCATCAAGAAGGTGAGAGTGAGGAAGAAGAAGACAAAATTTTGGAACAGGAGGTGCAAGATTTTCGAGATTTTAGAAAGGGGAATCATGGATACCATTTGAGAAGTAAATCTAAAGCCCCTAAAACCTCATCAACACCTCCAAACAACTCTATTCTTCCTCCGGATACTAAGGCAAATAATAATCCTCCTCCTCCACTCAGAAGAGAAATTTCTAATGACGTGCAGAAGACAGTCAAATTCGAAAAGCCAAACTATGACATAGTGGAGGATCCGAAGAAGTCCAAATCTAGTCTTTCGTTCTTGGACGCGGCTAGATTGCACGGCCAAAAGGAGGCATTGATAAAGGCCTACGAACTCACCCGATCAAATGTGGAAGGGAAAAGGAGTTGAGTCCCATCTGATTTTGGGAGGGGTGTCCTTCTTATTGACTACGAGAATTGCGGGTAAGAATTTGCATAAGCTGTTTGGTGGACACGGGTGCCACGAGCAACCTCATGCCTTCGGAGATATGTCAAATGCTAGGTCCGCAACTTTGTTTCATCCAAATGCAAGGTCTTGCAATTGGACCGATCAGAGGTAAATGTGGTAGGGACCCTATATGATGTCAAAATTCAATTAAATTCTGAACCCGGGGTCCAACGAGGTTGTCGACATTCTGGTTGTTAATATCCCAAGTAGATATGGAATGCTACTTGCGAGGGATTGGATGAAAACTCTAAATGGCTATTTTTCAACAGACTGCTCACATATGTGGCTACCCTGGAAAGGAATTGCAAATCAAATAAGAGTGGAAAATGAACCGAGGCTTAAAGAAATCATAACAAAATTTAACAAGCCGAATGAAGTTCAATTTTCTGAGCCAGAGCTGGGGGTTTATGCACTTGATGTTGAGGAAGCTACTGAAGAGCCTAAAAAGGAAACATGTCATGGTGGCTCTTCTGAGGAAAATGATTGCACATGGTTGCTCAGGTTTGATGGATCAAAATCTAGACAGGGAGCGGGAGGCTGAGTCGAGCTCACTGGTCCAGGAGGTAAACCATTATTGGCTGCTTACAGATTGCAATTTCCTTGCACAAAAAATGTGGTAGAATACGAAGCATTGATCTTTGGTTTACATCTAGCATTGAGCAAGCAAGTTAAATGCTTGAAGGTTTTGGGAGATTCTGAGCTAGTAGTCAAGCAGATCAAAGGACAGTATACATGTCATGATAGGAGACTGAGCCTTTATAGAACTAGGGTTATGGACCTTATTGAGGAATTCGATGCATTCAATATAGCCCTTATTTCTAGAAAAGGAAACCGAATAGCAGACTCTCTTGCAGTCGCCGCGGGCATGTTAAATCCGGTTGACATAAAAAGGTGTAAAAAGTTTTCCATTGAATTGGTTCCTTGTCCATCAATACCCGATAATGTCAAGAATTTCCAGGTTTTTGAAAATGACAGACACATCTTCAAATTTGTCATGAACTCGGGTATTTTTGAAAATTAGGTGATTGATGAGGAGCAAAGGTGGCAAGATGAAACATAAAATGAGAGTGAAACCGCGTGTCAATCCAACAAAATACCTAAAGACATGGTTTCATTGGAGAAAATGTTCAACATGGGATACAAGACCAAAAAAGGAAAAAGAGTCCCACTCCCCAAAGATGCATGTAATTCTATTAATCTAGGGAGTGCAGACAATCCAGAGGAGGTGTACATTGCAAAGGCATGTATAGATGAAGAAAGGAGCAACATAATACAGGCATTGAAGCATTACATAGATTGCATTGCTTGGAATTACAATGAGCTAAAAACATACAACCAAGACATTATCACACATACCATCCCTTTGAAGCCAGACTCCAAGCCTTTTAGGCAAAGACAGTGAGTTGTTAACCCACTATTGGAGCCTTTGATCGAAAAGGAGGTCAAAAGATTATTGGAAGCGAAAATCATTTTTCCTGTTAGGCACTCAACCTAGGTTGCTAACCTCGTTCCAGTAAGAAAAAAGAGTGGAGAGATTAGGCTGTGCATAGATTTTTGAAATCTTAATAAAGCCTCTCAAAAGGATAATTATCCATTGCCATCAATCGATGAAATTCTTCAAACGGTAAATGGATCTAAAATGATGTCCTTTCTTGATGGGTATTCTGGATACAACCAAATTCTTATACATCCAAGTGACAGGATGAAAACAGCCTTCACCACCAAGTGGGGGACATTTGCATATAAGAGAATGTCGTTCGGACTATTAAATGCTGGTGCAACTTTTCAACGCACCATGGATTATGCATTCAAAGGGCTCATAGGCAAATGTATCATCGTGTATGTGGATGATATTCCAGTATTCTCAAAAAAGAGAGAAGACCATGTCAAAGATTTGAAGAAAGTGCTCCAAAGATGCAGAGAACATGGAATTTCCTTAAATCCCAAAAAGTGCATTTTTAGAGTAACGAGAAGGAAAATTGCTTGGTCACATCATTTCAAAAGAGGGCATATCCATCGACCCAGAAAGGATACAAGATATCCAAAACTTGCCTCTCCCAGGTAGTAAAAAAGAATTGAGATCTTTCTTTGGGCAGGTTAATTTTGTGAGGAAGTTCATCTCTAGCTTTGCTGAGATAGCCAAACCTCTGAACAAGATGCTCAAGAAATATGTAGAGGTCAAGTGGAACGAGGAAAGTAGGGTGGCCTTTTAGAACATCAAAGATGCCATTTCCAGAGCCCCGGTCCTCATAAGTCCAGACTATTCCAAACCTTTCTATATTTATGCTTTCGCATCAAAACACTCTTTCGCGAGTGTCTTGACCCAAAAAGGTGAGGATAGTGCAGAGAACCCCATAGCATTTTTAAGTGCCCCTCTAAAAGATGCTCAATTAAGGTATTCCATCCTTGATAAGCAAATGTATGCACTTTTTAAAACGGTAAAAAAATTTAGACATTACATTGTGCACAACAAAGTTATTGCCATCGTGCCTGACTCTGCTTGTTAAGACCATGTTTTTACAAAATGAACTAGGTGAGAAAAGAGGGAAATGGATTTCCACCATCCAAGAATTTGATCTCGAAATCCAACCTATGAAACTAGTTTGAGGACAGGGACTGGTGAAGGCGATCGCTGAAAATAATCCGCAAATAACATGCCAATACTCGAATACAGAATACATTGCTAAGGATGACTGGTATGTTGATATTGTGCAATTTTTATTGAATGGTAAGTGTCCTTCTAATTTGAATTCAACCCATAGAAGAGCTTTAAGGCTTAAGTCTATCAATTATCTGATGAAATATGGTGTTCTTTACAGGAAGAATCATGAAGGGATCTACCTGAGGTTCCTGAACAAAGAAGAAGCTACCAGGGTGTTGCAAGAATTTCATGAGAAACATGGAACTGGTCATGGTGCGATAAATGCTACAGCGCATCAAATCCTGAGAGTAGGATACTACTGGCCCCACATTTTCAAAGATGCACATGCCCATGTGCGATCTTGTCATATCTGTCAAGTGGCTGCCAATAGAGAAAGAAATGCAGCCATGCCATTACAACCTATAGTTGAAATGAGACCATTTGCACAGTGGGGACTAGATTTCATTGGGGTTATCAACCCAAATTCTTTTGATTCTCATAAATTCATATTGACGACTACGGACTACTGTACAAGGTGGACGAAGCGATTCCTACTAAACATGCCACCACAGACATTGTAATAAAATTCCTTGAGGACCATATTATAACAAGATTTGGAATGCCCGATTCTATTGTTAGTGACAATGGTAAAGCTTTTATTTCTACACAATTTGCAGATTGGGCATATGACAACAAAGTGAGCTTAAAGTTTGCATCTAATTATTACCCTCAAGGAAATGGTTTGGCCGAATCTTCAAATAAAAATTTGTTGAACACCATTAAGAAATTATTGGAAAAGAACCCTCGGGATTGGCACAGCCAATTAAAGTTTGCCCTTTGGGCAGATAGGACCATAGTAAAATAATCCATAGGGAATACTCCCTATCATTTGGTCTATGGGAAAGACCCGATATTTCCTGCAAATTTGAAGTTGCAGACCTTACATTTCATACAAGGGTACTTGGGGACGAGATGATCAAGTTGAAGCCAGGTTAAGTCATTTGCTGCACCTTGATGAAAAGAGAGAAGAAGCCATGAATCACATGAATAAACACCAGGAAGTTATCAAGAGATGGTTTGACAGAAGGGCCAAAATTAAGTCCTTCAGAATTTTAGATTTGGTATTACTATGGGACAAAAGACATGAGGAAAAAGGGAATCATCAAAAGTTTGATTGTCTTTGGTTAGGCCCCTATCAGATTTCAGAAATTCTCGGGAAAAATACCTTTAGGCTAAAAACTTTAGAAGGGAAAGATTTTATGCTACCGGTTAATGGGCAGATTTTAAAGCATTATTTTAGCCCTTAGGTTGTGATATTTTGATGTTATTCTTTTCGATTTTGGTGGGGATTTTCAGATTTTGTTTTCATTGTTTAGGATTGTTAGTCTAGTTAGGATTTTGGTTGTGGGTTTGATTTCAATTGACATGTTTTGTTTATTTTGAAAAAATAAAAAATAAAATAAAATAAAAATAATAAAATAATAAAATAATAAAAAATTGAGATGTCAACTTATGCTTAAGATTAGGAGAATATGAAATATTGGAATTGTCTTGTAAAAGCTCCACAAGTCACACAAACATTTTAAGTTATATCGTTTGAAATTTGTGATGCATGAAGGAGTCAGTTTTGTATGGCAAATATTTCATTTGCAATTCAGGAGATAATGTATTCATGTTACATCTCACTTTACATATACATTCCATCTTAGTTGCATATGCATCTTAGGTACAAATCATTAAAGTATGTCAAATCCTCTTAGGGTTGTGTTATAACATAAATGTAAGAAAATCCTAAGGTTGGAAACTAAGTCTTGAGATATCTAGAACCAAGCACGTCTTATACATTAAAAAGGATCTTGAGCAAAATGATCAAAACCTAACTTGGAAGAAAAGGTTGGGCGAAAGAAGTTTTTCATGTCTATCCTATTATGCAACATGACCCTTAAAACAGTGGTTTTGACCACTTCCATAAAGCTTAAAGCCTAAAATCAGAGTAGTAAGGATAGGGTTAAGTCCTCATCGAACTTAGTTTGAGGATCCAATTCCCCAAAGCTTTGATTTGACCTACATGGAGTAGTAAGGATAGGGCATAAATTCTCATCTCGCTTAGGTTGAGAATCTGATTCCCCAAAGCTCTTATGTCTCATTTCATGATAAATCTTGGATTGGAAGGATCGTACTATTTGTCCTCTGCAAAGGATGGGTAGTCATCCCCAAGGTCTAAGCAATAAATTAATAGTTTCCATTTTTTTTCCAAATCTTGGATTGGAAGGATCGTACTACATGTCCCTAGCAAGGATGGGTAGTCATCCCCAAGGTCCAAGAAGTAAAAAATTAATTTTTCCCATCTCATATTTATTTTGGATTGGAAGGATCATACTACTTGTCCTCTACAAAGGATGGGTAGTCATCCCCAAGGTCCAAAGAAATGAAGATAAGTCTTGGATTATGGGGTTAGGTATGCCCATGCATGGCAACATGTCTTGTCTAAAAAACAAGACCACTGATTGTCCAAAGGGTTAGACTAGCATGACCATTTCTCCCATAATTGGTTAAATTATTTTGCTCAAAGTGAGGTAATGAACTCTAAATCAGAATAGTAAGGATAGGGTTAAACTTGTTGGCAATTTTGGGTACATTGGGTACATTGCCTTTGCTCAAGTGTTGATGTTGTCATTGATGTCAAGAAGCGGAAAGGTTTTTTGTGAAAACCAAGGCAGACAAAATAAAAGGTTTTATTTAAAACCATGGACAACAGATTTGAAATGGGTTTTTCTTAAAACCCAAGCCGGCTCTTCGTTTCGTTGAAAAAGGTGCCCCGGTGATGAAGATATTTAATTTTAAATATCTAGTTTAAATTTTATTTATTTAAAATTTAAATTAATATTTTAAAATTAAATTAAAGTATTTTCCGACGTGTTTGGAAATGCCGACGTGTTTGGTAATGCATCGAAGTGCATATATAATGGGGCTAATAAATTCATTTCAGTGTGTGTGTGAATCGATATAAATCGGAGTGCATTTCGTTTTCGTCTTTGTAGCGAAGGAAGATGTCAAGCATTGACGGCGAAGGAGAAATCTCTACGAGAGTTAGTGTGGGATGGAGGCGACGTCGCGGAAGGGTGTAGTCATCAAAGTTGAAAAGGAATGTCCTACTGGAACTCTTCGACGAAGGCGAGTGAGACGTCAAGCTAGAAGTCAAACAGAAGAAGAAGCACCGTCGCAAAGTTTTGATTGCGAGATCATCGAAAGGAGGTAACGCCATGCAACAATCCATCAGCAATACTGAAGGAGTGAACGTTGAAAATCGTTAGCAGGTTCAACAAAACCTAGAAGTCACGGTTGCTGAAGTTGGAACAGTTTCACGTAGTGTGCTAGGGTTTCCACACGGACGACATAGCTTCGTATGCTGGACTGATGCAGTTGTGCTGATCTAGATGACACAAGGCTTGCGGTGATTGCAGTTGGATACCATAGTTTGGACATACTAACTACAGGAGTGCAGGTAGACCTCTACGATTGCGCTACTCCAATGAGATAGGTATACACGTGGCGGCGGGATGCTATAGTCGTGATAGTGAAAAGGGAAGCAAGGCAATTGGTCAAAAACCGCGTGGAGGTGAATCATTGTAACTTGTTCAAGAAAGTTTTCAATGCTAAAGGAAAACATTCAAACAAAGAACAAAAGGACAAAAACGTAAGGAATTATTTTTGCTTTCATAAGCTTTACTATGTATGTTTTAAAAGGAGTAATAAGGGAGTTATAAGGTTATGAAATGTTGTGATTTATTTTATTTTATGGTACAAGTGGTTTTAGGAGAGATAAGGAAGTTGTGCAATTAAGGGCTTTGGTAATGATTATTGAAAAGTGGAGTAATGTTGATTATTTTGTGATCTACTAACCCTTGTGAAGATTGGCAAAAGAATTTTGTGATTGTGGCAGATTTCCAAAGGGGTTCCTTCACTTCAATAAGGTATGGGCACATTCTTCTTATGAGTATGATTGGTGTATGTTTTCCTGAAATAAGATTGGAGTGAAAAGGTATTCAACAAGGTTTCCTTTGGTTGGGTATAAGTCCTAGTTTCTGGTTTGTTGAAGACTACTTATGCATTGTTATCATTGATGAGAGTTTTGGTGAATGCATATTTCTGGTTTGAGGTAGTGGAAGCATTGTGCACTAGGGTTTATGAATGTGAGTCTTGATACTTGCTTTGAGTAGGTGAAATCCTTGGATGGCTGTGTTGAGGTTGATGATTGAGTTGCTTCCATAGAGGTTGGTTGATCAAGTTATTGCTTTTACTTGATACATGATATTGGGCTTACTCCATTGAGTTGGTTTGAACAAGTTATTCTTTGCATTTGGTGATATTGTGTGGGTGGCTGTTTTGTTCAAATATCTTTGGAGGGAAAAGGATTTCTACTTGTTTCCTTTTCTTGTGATGATTGGTAGAATGCTTCAAGGTTAATGTTGAGTTGAATGATGTTGGTTAAACCTTGTCTATGAGCATTGTTGTTGAAGCCCAAATTGGTTGAGAAAAGATATTGGTTGTTGGAAAGAACATGAGTATCATTGTTATATGAGATATTGCATGGTTGGCAATTGTTGGGTTGTGTTTCATGTTCTTGAGAAAAGCATACTACATCTATCTTATTCTTTTGAGATTTGAGATTGAGTTGGGATTGAGATTGGGAGTTAAGTATAGAACATATTGAGTCTCTAACAATTCTCTTTATGCTTCTATGAGGTTGATGAATCACATTGGGTCTCTAACAATTCTCTTTGTGGGTTCATGCCAAGCAAGTTTTCTTGATGAACTTGTGAGCAGGTTTTGGACAGGTTCCATTGGGGACTTGTGAGCAGGTTTTGGACAGGTTCCATTGGGGACTTGTGAGCAGGTTTTGGACAGGTTCCATTGGGGACTTGTAAGAATATTTGGACAGGTTCCGGTGAGGACTTGTGAAGCTGAGTTTGATAGTTCTATCAGAGAACTTGAGGACAGAGGTGCATTGGTTCTATGAGAAGAACCTGAGGACAGATTTGTACCAGATCGAAGGACTGTGTTTGGTGCCGATCAAAGAGAGAGGACGAGGAAATTTGTGCTAGACCAAGGGACTGTGTTTAGTGCAAATTCGAGGACCAGCTTTGAGGTGATAGAGTTGAGGACAGAGGTCTCCGACCAGAGCAGGGAAGACAGGTGTCTTCTGTGGATAGAGTTCCATTTGCTAAGGGCAACGGAGGCAGAGGTCTTCTAGAGGATCACTAGCCAGAGCAGAGGTAGGGGAAGGTATCTCCTTTGAGAAGAGGCTCATGAATTCAGATTGGGGGAAGGTTTCTCCTTTGAGCCGAGGCTCATAAACATTGTAATTGGGAAGGTTTCCCAAAGAACTTTGAGATAACTTTTAGAGAAAAGTTTTAAGGATGAACCATGTAAATTGTTGTGTCACTTTGTGGATGGTTTTGTGCATTGCTTTGATATTGCTTTGGATATGTTGCTTTATTGTATTTGAAGTATAAAGGAAAAGTAAAAAGAGGTCTTATACTTGTTCACCCCCCTCTCGAGTATAAGCTTGTGTTCTTCAATTGGTATCGAGCCGGTTCCTTCGAAAAAGTTTAAACAGCTTGAAGGAAGATCTTACAAGAACACAAATGACAAGGAAAGGCAAAAGCAAAACCATAAAGAAAAGAGGGGTTTTGTGAAAAAGCGGAAGAGGTATTCTCACAAACACAAGAAGAGCTTCTACCTAGACAAAGCAAGTAAGTGTTCTAGTAGTGATAGTGAAAGTTCTTCAAGTGAAAATGAAAATGAGATGTTGTTCATATCAGAAAAAGAGGAAGAACCAAAACATAGATTCATTATCATGAAATGTCTTAGATGTGGAAATTTTGGTCACCTTGAGGATGATTGCACAAATAATGAATTGGTTGTTAGTATGTATGAGGATGCTTCAGAAAATGATAAGGAAGATGCATGTATGGTTTTTGAAAAGGGTAGCACCTCTAGTGATAAGAAATCTGAAAAAGGCCTTGATAATTCAAAGTGCAATCAAATAGAGGAAGTGATTCTTGAATGTGAACTTACTAATGCTCTTAGTGTTTTGAAAAAGGAAAGAAAGAAGAATGCTAGACTCAAGGATAAGTTAGATGAATGTTGTATGGAGAGAGATGAACTTATAGAAAGTCTTGATGTCTCTATGGCTAAGGCACAAGAACTCAAGAATGAGTTAGATTCTAAGGTGCGTGAGTATAGTGAATTAGAACAGAAAATGGCTTCGTTGAAAGAGGAAAATAAAGAGTACAAGGATAAGCCGTACAGGTTTCAAGAAAGCTCCAAAAAGGTTAAATCTCTTATCAAAGGTCAAAGAAAGACAACGAGATAAAACAGGTCTTGGTTTTGTTAAGCCTCACAAGAAACAAGTTGGAGAGTCTAGTAAGAGACTCCAAAAGGAAGAGAGTTCTAATGAGGAAAGTATTTCAAATCATGAGTCCTTGAATGATAGATGCATAGAAACAGAAAACAGAATTCAGAATGAGAAGAAAAAGTTTTCAGAACCTAAGAGGTCAAACAATGGAAAGTTTCAAGGCAGATGTTTTGCGTGTCACAAATTTGGCCACATGGCTGTACATTGCATGGCTCAAGTGAAGAAGGTAAATAACAGTTTCAGAAGTGGTAATTTCTTTCATGGGTATTGCTACTCTTGCAATCAGTTTGGGCATAAAGCAATTTTTTGCAAGGCAAATATCAAGAACGGGTTAGTCGGAGAGGCTTGGTCAAAAGGGTTTGGTCGAACAGGTTTGGTCAAAATAGGTTTGGTCGAACGGTTTGGTCGAACTGGTGGATTCAAAGAACAGGTATGCCTAAAAGAAATAACATTGTTACTTGTTATAAGTGCAATAATGAAGGTCACACAGTCAGACAGTGTAGAGCTGAAATTCCAGAATACAGGAACAGGAACAGTGGCATGATCAGGTCCAAGGATCAAAAAAATGACAGAAACAGGAATATGGAAAAAGAGTTCAAGAGAAGGCCCGACAAGGAAGTTATAGACGCTGATGATGATCAGTGCCTAATGGGAGTTTTACTCCCACTCCAGAATTAATCACCTCATCAGGAGGTGGGGGAGGGACTAAGCTAAGAGGCTCATTCTTAGTTCCGAGCCCCAAAGGTGGCCCTTTGCCATTGATGACAAAGGGGGAGAGATATGAGAAAGGGGGAGAGCTTCAAGTGAAGAGGAAAGCTTCAAGTCAGGGGGAGCAAAACTTCAAAGAGAGTGATTTCAGTTTTGGCTCTTGAAGATGTGTTTTTAGTAAAGTTTTGCCATCAATGACAAAGGGGGAGATTGTTGGCAATTTTGGGTACATTGGGTACATTGCCTTTGCTCAAGTGTTGATGTTGTCATTGATGTCAAGAAGCGGAAAGGTTTTTTGTGAAAACCAAGGCAGACAAAATAAAAGGTTTTATTTAAAACCATGGACAACAGATTTGAAATGGGTTTTTCTTAAAACCCAAGTCGGCTCTTCGTTTCGTTGAAAAAGGTGCCCCGGTGATGAAGATATTTAATTTTAAATATCTAGTTTAAATTTTATTTATTTAAAATTTAAATTAATATTTTAAAATTAAATTAAAGTATTTTCCGACGTGTTTGGAAATGCCGACGTGTTTGGTAATGCATCGAAGTGCATATATAATGGGGCTAATAAATTCATTTCAGTGTGTGTGTGAATCGATATAAATCGGAGTGCATTTCATTTTCGTCTTTGTAGCGAAGGAAGATGTCAAGCATTGACGGCGAAGGAGAAATCTCTGCGAGAGTTAGTGTGGGATGGAGGCGACGTCGCGGAAGGGTGTAGTCATCAAAGTTGAAAAGGAATGTCCTGCTGGAACTCTTCGACGAAGGCGGTGAGACGTCAAGCTAGAAGTCAAACAGAAGAAGAAGCACCGTCGCAAAGTTTTGATTGCAAGATCATCGAAAGGAGGTAACGCCATGCAACAATCCATCAGCAAGACTGAAGGAGTGAACGTTGAAAACTGTTAGCAGGTTCAACAAAACCTAGAAGTCATGGTTGCTGAAGTTGGAATAGTTTCACGCAGTGTGCTAGGGTTTCCACACGGACGGCATAGCTTCGTATGTTGGACTGATGCAGTTGTGCTGATCTAGATGACACAAGGCTTGCGGTGATTGCAGTTGGATACCATAGTTTGGACATATTAACTATAGGAGTGCAGGTAGACCTCTACGATTGCGCTACTCCAACAGATAGGTATACACGTGGCGGCGGGATGCTATAGTTATGATAGTGAAAAGGGCAGCAAGGCAATTGGTCAAAAACCGCGTGGAGGTGAATCATTGTAACTTGTTCAAGAAAGTTTTCAACGCTAAAGGAAAACATTCAAACAAAGAACAAAAGGACAAAAACGTAAGGAATTATTTTTGCTTTCATAAGCTTTACTATGTATGTTTTAAAAGGAGTAATAAGGGAGTTATAAGGTTATGAAATGTTGTGATTTATTTTATTTTATGGTACAAGTGGTTTTAGGAGAGATAAGGAAGTTGTGCAATTAAGGGCTTTGGTGATGATTATTGAAAAGTGGAGTAATGTTGATTATTTTGTGATCTACTAACCCTTGTGAAGATTGGCAAAAGAATTTTGTGATGGTGGCAGATTTCCAAAGGGGTTCCTTCACTTCAATAAGGTATGGGCACATTCTTCTTATGAGTATGATTGGTGTATGTTTTCCTGAAATAAGATTGGAGTGAAAAGGTATTCAACAAGGTTTCCTTTGGTTGGGTATAAGTCCTAGTTTCTGGTTTGTTGAAGACTACTTATGCATTGTTATCATTGATGAGAGTTTTGGTGAATGCATAATTCTGGTTTGAGGTAGTGGAAGCATTGTGCACTAGGGTTTATGATTGTGAGTCTTGATACTTGCTTTGAGTAGGTGAAATCCCTTAGATGGCTGTGTTGAGGTTGATGATTGAGTTGCTTCCATAGAGGTTGTGTTGATCAAGTTAGTGCTTTTACTTGATACATGATATTGGGCTTACTCCATTGAGTTGATTTGAACAAGTTATTCTTTGCATTTGGTGATATTGTGTTGGTGGTTGTTTTGTTCAAATATCTTTGGAGGGAAAAGGATTTCTACTTGTTTCCTTTTCTTGTGATGATTGGTAGAATACTTCAAGGTTAATGTTGAGTTGAATGATGTTGGTTAAACCTTGTCTTTGAGCATTGTTGTTGAAGCCCAAATTGGTTGAGAAAAGATATTGGTTGTTGGAAAGAACATGAGTATCATTGTTATATGAGATATTGCATGGTTGGCAATTGTTGGGTTGTGTTTCATGTTCTTGAGAAAAGCATACTACATCTATCTTATTCTTTTGAGATTTGAGATTGAGTTGGGATTGAGATTGGGAGTTAAGTATAGAACATATTGAGTCTCTAACAATTCTCTTTATGCTTCTATGAGGTTGATGAATCACATTGGGTCTCTAACAATTCTCTTTGTGGGTTCATGCCAAGCAAGTTTTCTTGATGAACTTGTGAGCAGGTTTTGGACAGGTTCCATTGGGGACTTGTGAGCAGGTTTTGGAAGGTTGGGAGTTGTGAGGGAGATTTGGACAGGTCCTCGCTGAGGACTTGTGAAGCTGAGTTTGATAGTTCTATCAGAGAACTTGAGGACAGAGGTGCATTGGTTCTATGAGAAGAACCCGAGGACAGATTTGTGCCAGACCGAAGGACTGTGTTTGGTGCTGATCAAAGACAGAGGACGAGGACATTTGTGCTAGACCAAGGGACTGTGTTTAGTGCAAATTCGAGGACCAGCTTTGAGGTGATAGAGTTGAGGACAGAGGTCTCCAACCAGAGCAGGGAAGACAGGTGTCTTCTGTGGATAGAGTTCCATTTGCTAAGGGCAGCGGAGGCGAGAGGTCTTCTAGAGGATCACCAGCCAGAGCAGAGGTAGGGGAAGGTATCTCCTTTGAGCAGAGGCTCATAAATTCAGATTGGGGAAGGTTTCTCCTTTGAGCCGAGGCTCATAAACATTGTAATTGGGAAGGTTTCCCAAAGAACTTTGAGATAACTTTTAGAGAAAAGTTTTGTGGATGAACCATGTAAATTGTTGTGTCACTTTGTGGATGATCTTGTGCATTGCTTTGATATTGCTTTGGATATATTGCTTTATTGTTTTGAAGTATAAAGGAAAAGTAAAAAGAGGTCTTATACTTGTTCACCCCCCTCTCGGTATAAGCTTGTGTTCTTCAATTGGTATCGAGCCGGTTCCTTCGAAAAATTTTAAACAGACTTGAAGGAAGATCTAGTACAAGAACACAAATGACAAGGAAAGGCAAGTAGAAGAGCAAAAAGTATTGAAGGGGGGGTAAAGAAGAGGTTACACAAGAAGAGCTTCTACCTAGACAAAGCAAGTAAGTGTTCTAGTAGTGATAGTGAAAGTTCTTCAAGTGATAATGAAAATGAGATGTTGTTCATATCAGAAAAAGAGGAAGAACCAAAACATAGATTCATTATCATGAAATGTCTTAGATGTGGAAATTTTGGTCACCTTGAGGATGATTGCACAAATAATGATTTGGTTGCTAGTATGTATGAGGATGCTTCAGAAAATGATAAGGAAGATGCATGTATGGTTTTTGAAAAGGGTAGCACCTCTAGTGATAAGAAATCTGAAAAAGGCCTTGATGATTCAAAAAGCAAACATATAGAGGAAAGTGAAGTAGATCTTAAAGGTGAACTTATTAGTGCTCTTAGTGCTTTGAAAAAGGAAAGAAAGAAGAATGCTAGACTCAAGGATAAGTTAGATGAATGTTGTATGGAGAGAGATGAACTTATAGAAAGTCTTGATGTCTCTATGGCTAAGGCACAAGAACTCAAGAATGAGTTAGAATCTAAGGTGCTTGAGTATAGTGAATTAGAACAGGAAAATGGCTTCGTTGAAAGAGGAAAATAAAGAGTACAAGGATAAGTCTGTACGGGTTTCAAGAAAGCTCCAAAAAGGTTAAATCTCTCATCCAAAGTCAGAAATCCAACAGATAAAACAGGTCTTGGTTTTGTTAAGCCTCACAAGAAACAAGTTGGAGAGTCTAGTAAGAGATTCCAAAAGGAAGAGAGTTCTAATGAGGAAAGTATTTCAGATCATGAGTCCTTGAATGATAGATGCATAGAAACAGAAAACAGAATTCAGAATGAGAAGAAGGAGAAGTTTTCGAGACCTAAGAAGTCAAATAAAGGAAAGTTTCAAGGCGAGATGTTTTGCTTGTCACAAATTTGGTCACATGGCTGTACATTGCATGGCTCAAGTGAAGAAGGTAAATAACAAGTTTCGAAGTGGTAATTTCTTTCATGGGTATTGCTACTCTTGCAATCGGTTTGGGCATAAAGCAATTTTTTGCAAGGCAAATATCGAGAACTGGGTTAGTCGAAAGGCTGGTCAAAAGGTGTGGTCAAAACAGGTTTGGTGACGGGGAAGGTGGATTCAAAGAACAGGTATTCCTAAAAGAAATAACATTGTTACTTGTTATAAGTGCAATAATGAAGGTCACACAGTCAGACAGTGTAGAGCTGAAATTCTAGAATACGAGAACAGGAACAGTGGCATGATCAGGTCCAAGGATCAAAAAAATGACAGAAACAGGAATATGGAAAAAGAGTTCAAGAGAAGGCCCAGCAAGGAAGTTATAGACGCTGATGATGATCAGTGCCTAATGGGAGTTTTACTCCCACTCCAAAATTAATCACCTCATCAGGAGGTGGGGGAGGGACTAAGCTAAGAGGCTCATTCTTAGTTTCGAGCCCCAAAGGTGGCCCTTTGCCATTGATGACAAAGGGGGAGAGATATGAGAAAGGGGGAGAGCTTCAAGTGAAGAGGAAAGCTTCAAGTCAGGGGGAGCAAAACTTCAAAGAGAGTGATTTCAGTTTTGGCTCTTGAAGATGTGTTTTTAGTAAAGTTTTGCCATCAATGACAAAGGGGGAGATTGTTGGCAATTTTGGGTACATTGGGTACATTGCCTTTGCTCAAGTGTTGATGTTGTCATTGATGTCAAGAAGCGAAAAGGTTTTTTGTGAAAACCAAGGCAGACAAAATAAAAGGTTTTATTTAAAACCATGGACAACAGATTTGAAATGGGTTTTTCTTAAAACCCAAGCTGGCTCTTCGTTTCGTTGAAAAAGGTGCCCCAGTGATGAAGATATTTAATTTTAAATATCTAGTTTAAATTTTATTTATTTAAAATTTAAATTAATATTTTAAAATTAAATTAAAGTATTTTTCGACGTGTTTGGAAATGCCGACGTGTTTGGTAATGCATCGAAGTGCATATATAATGGGGCTAATAAATTCATTTCAGTGTGTGTGTGAATCGATATAAATCGGAGTGCATTTCATTTTCGTCTTTGTAGCGAAGGAAGATGTCAAGCATTGACGGCGAAGGAGAAATCTCTGCGAGAGTTAGTGTGGGATGGAGGCGACGTCGCGGAAGGGTGTAGTCATCAAAGTTGAAAAGGAATGTCCTGCTGGAACTCTTCGACGAAGGCAGTGAGACGTCAAGCTAGAAGTCAAACAGAAGAAGAAGCACCGTCGCAAAGTTTTGATTGCAGATCATCGAAAGGAGGTAACGCCATGCAACAATCCATCAGCAAGACTGAAGGAGTGAACGTTGAAAACTGTTAGCAGGTTCAACAAAACCTAGAAGTCATGGTTGCTGAAGTTGGAACAGTTTCATGCAGTGTGCTAGGGTTTCCACATGGACGACATAGCTTCGTATGCTGGACTGATGCAGTTGTGCTGATCTAGATGACACAAGGCTTGCGGTGATTGCAGTTGGATACCATAGTTTGGACATACTAACTACAGGAGTGCGGGTAGACCTCTACGATTGCGCTACTCCAAGAGATAGGTATACACGTGGCAGCGGGATGCTATAGTCGTGATAGTGAAAAGGGCAGCAAGGCAATTGGTCAAAAACCGCGTGGAGGTGAATCATTGTAACTTGTTCAAGAAAGTTTTCAACGCTAAAGGAAAACATTCAAACAAAGAACAAAAGGACAAAAACGTAAGGAATTATTTTGCTTTCATAAGCTTTACTATGTATGTTTTAAAAGGAGTAATAAGGGAGTTATAAGGTTATGAAATGTTGTGATTTATTTTATTTTATGGTACAAGTGGTTTTAGGAGAGATAAGGAAGTTGTGCAATTAAGGGCTTTGGTGATGATTATTGAAAAGTGGATTAATGTTGATTATTTTGTGATCTACTAACCCTTGTGAAGATTGGCAAAAGAATTTTGTGATTGTGGCAGATTTCCAAAGGGGTTCCTTCACTTCAATAAGGTATGGGCACATTCTTCTTATGAGTATGATTGGTGTATGTTTTCCTGAAATAAGATTGGAGTGAAAAGGTATTCAACAAGGTTTCCTTTGGTTGGGTATAAGTCCTAGTTTCTGGTTTGTTGAAGACTACTTATGCATTGTTATCATTGATGAGAGTTTTGGTGAATGCATATTTCTGGTTTGAGGTAGTGGAAGCATTGTGCACTAGGGTTTATGTTTGTGAGTCTTGATACTTGCTTTGAGTAGGTGAAATCCTTGGATGGCTGTGTTGAGGTTGATGATTGAGTTGCTTCCATAGAGGTTGGTTGATCAAGTTATTGCTTTTACTTGATACATGATATTGGGCTTACTCCATTGAGTTGGTTTGAACAAGTTATTCTTTGCATTTGGTGATATTGTGTGGGTGGCTGTTTTGTTCAAATATCTTTGGAGGGAAAAGGATTTCTACTTGTTTCCTTTTCTTGTGATGATTGGTTGAATGCTTCAAGGTTAATGTTGAGTTGAATGATGTTGGTTAAACCTTGTCTTTGAGCATTGTTGTTGAAGCCCAAATTGGTTGAGAAAAGATATTGGTTGTTGGAAAGAACATGAGTATCATTGTTATATGAGATATTGCATGGTTGGCAATTGTTGGGTTGTGTTTCATGTTCTTGAGAAAAGCATACTACATCTATCTTATTCTTTTGAGATTTGAGATTGAGTTGGGATTGAGATTGGGAGTTAAGTATAGAACATATTGAGTCTCTAACAATTCTCTTTATGCTTCTATGAGGTTGATGAATCACATTGGGTCTCTAACAATTCTCTTTGTGGGTTCATGCCAAGCAAGTTTTCTTGATGAACTTGTGAGCGGGGTTTGGACAGGTTCCATTGGGGACTTGTGAGCGAGGTTTTGGACAGGTTCCATTGGGGACTTGTAAGAAGATTTGGACAGGTTCCGGTGAGGACTTGTGAAGCTGAGTTTGATAGTTCTATCAGAGAACTTGAGGACAGAGGTGCATTGGTTCTATGAGAAGAACCCGAGGACAGATTTGTGCCAGACCGAAGGACTGTGTTTGGTGCTGATCAAAGACAGAGGACGAGGACATTTGTGCTAGACCAAGGGACTGTGTTTAGTGCAAATTCGAGGACCAGCTTTGAGGTGATAGAGTTGAGGACAGAGGTCTCCAGCCAGAGCGGGGAAGACAGGTGTCTTCTGTGGATAGAGTTCCATTTTCTAAGGGCAGTGGAGGCAGAGGTCTTCTAGAGGATCACCATCCAGAGCAGAGGTAGGGGAAGGTATCTCCTTTGAGCAGAGGCTCATGAATTCAGATTGGGGGAAGGTTTCTCCTTTGAGCCGAGGCTCATAAACATTGTAATTGGGAAGGTTTCCCAAAGAACTTTGAGATAACTTTTAGAGAAAAGTTTTGAGGATGAACCATGTAAATTGTTGTGTCACTTTGTGGATGATCTTGTGCATTGCTTTGATATTGCTTTGGATATGTTGCTTTACTGTTTTGAAGTATAAAGGAAAAGTAAAAAGAGGTCTTATACTGTTCACCCCCCCTCTCAGTATAAGCTTGTGTTCTTCAAAACTCCCATCTTGGTTAGGTTGGGAGTCTGATTCCCCAAAGTTCTGATTTCACATTCACTTGCACATGGGTTCAAGATAGTAGGGACTCATAACCAACTTTGGGATATAATAAAGTAATTAATTAGTGGATCCTAAGAGGGTTTGGCAATCTTGAATGTTTGTAAATGATACTAGAAGAAAGACCATGCCTTTTATAAAAGCAAAATCTCTTAGCATATTCATTAGGTTACACAAATCAATCACAATATCACATATGCATTCATATAAAACTGACAATGGAATGTTGATCAATTTCAAACGATAGGGAATGAAATTCATTACACACACTGAGCTAATACTTGATGATTCTGATGATTCATGTGCTTCTGATATTTGGGCATTTGTTTATATTGCTTATGTGCTAACGCATGTTTTCGAGTTTATATATGTTTCCAGGTTGGGTTCTCACTAAAATGCTCAAGATCATTTGACAGCAGAGTCACCATTTGTTGTGGCTGATCCACAACACACCCCAAAATTGGGGACCCACATTTTTTGCATGTTTTCAAAGAAAATCTCAGTGACCCAAATGCTAAAAATCAAGAAAAAGGAAAAAATGCACAAGTATGAAAAAGTGTTGCGATATCGCGACATGTCGCGCGATCGCTGGCAAAAAATGAAAAGTGTCACGATTTCGCGATGTGTTGCGCGGTCGCTGGCAGAAAATGAAAAGTGTCGTGATTTCATGATGTGTTGCGCGGTCGCTGGCAAAAAATGAAAAGTGTCGCGATATCGCGACATGTCACAAAATCGTGGGTCAAACCAGTCAAACAGGGCAAGGCACGAAAAGCGTAGCGATATCGCAACAAAAATTAGCAAAGAGGCACGAAGAGGAAAAACATCACGATATCACGATAGAAAATGGCAAAGAGGCTCGAAGTGGAAAAATGTCGCGATATCGTGACAGAAAGTGGCAAAAGGGCACGAAGAGGAAAAACGTCACGATATCGCGACAGAAAATGGCAAAGAGGCACGAAACGGAAAAGCAAGAGCAGCCCAAAGCAAAAAAGCGTAGCGGTACGGATGAAAATAAGTCGCGATTTTGCAGCTTTTGCAGCTCCAAAGCAGCGAAGTGGTACGGATGAAAATAAGTCATAATTTTGTGACATGTCGTGTTTTCGCTGCCAAATACAGCAAGAGCAGCCCAAAGCAAAAAAGCATAGCGATTTCGTGACAAAAAGTTGGCAAAGTGTACGAAAGTGAAAAACGTCATGATTTCGCGATAGGTTGCAGCCAAAGGCGTGTCGAGTGAAAAACGTCACGATTTCACGATAGGTTGCAACCAAAGGCATGTCGAGTGAAAAGCGTCACGATTTTGTGACATGTCACGATTTCACGACATGTCACATTTTCGCTGGGCAAGAAGGCAAGAAGGCTGTTGACAGGAAAATGTCGCGATATCGCGACATGTCGCATTTTTGCAGTGAAGGCAAAGGAACGAAGCTACATGCCTAAAGACGTCATGATTTACATGGGGCCGTTATGAAACATGCTGGAAACGCAGAACACGTGGCATACAGGTGTCAGGGTTACAGAAGCATTTCATGTAACAGAGAATATCGAATGTTTCGACAGTGCACATAAAATCAAAAGCAACGAAAAGGCAGGGAATTTGAAATGACGCATTCTAGGAAGTGAAATGAGGCGACACAGGGTGAATCGAAGAGCCGTATCAGTTAGTATAAAATCAGAAGCACAGATCGATACAGGGGTTGGAAATTGCTGCTAGCAGTGTTGCAGAGACAAAGGCTGCAAGCCATTCTAGACCTGCACTTGGAGCAATTTCCTTCATTTGTTTTGGATTTGTTTAACCTGGAACATTTTGTCATTGTAACTGATATATTATTTAATACAGAAACATAGAGAGTTGGCATCTCATTGATAAGAAAGAAGGAGTCATTTTGCATGCAATATTTAATGTTTTATCTTTCCCTTTCAGATTTCTAGGCTTTTAGGTGAAGTTTAATGCAAGTGTTCTTGGTTGCTTCATGCGAATGTCTAAATCTGGAATTACAGTAAAAACCCCAAAAACCCGCACCTAGCTTATCTAGACTGTGCGAATTTGCAGGTTCAATAGGTTGGGTTGCATGCAGAAACCTCATTATCTTCGGTTTTGTCAATCAAGATGATAGCACTCGGCCGTAGTTTAGTTTCATTCATTTTTATTTGCATTTCTTTATTTTCAATCCTTTATTTTTTCTTGCATTTTTTCACTATCATTCAAATAAATAATTGAAAATATACCAGAGCCTGAAATCAAAATAGATTCATCTTTTTATATTAACTTACTGTGAGTCCATTGTATTTCAAAATAAAAATAAATCACCAGGCCCCTTGTTAACATCCACTTGTAACCCTAAGGTATTCCTAGCATTTCAATTGAACAGCATCATTGGTAAACAAAGAACCAACATAACAGGAACCTTGGAGAAATTATTCTTTACAAGCAGAGGATTTTGGGACTCAGATCCTACCGGAGAGTGTGCTTTCACAATTGGGTGAAAACACCACTCAACAAGTATATTTTGGGACCTAATATTTGTAATGCAATCAAAGAGATCCAAAGATATAATTTTATCCTGATCGATGTAAATTCCACCTTTTTGGTTTTACTGCATAAATCATCGGGTGCCAAAGGATTTACAGATTTTAGACTGATTAGCCTATGTAGTAAAATTTTCAAAATTTTGACTAAATCCATGGCCAATAGACTTAAACTTTTTCTCCCTTCGATCATTGATGCTCCGTAGAGTGGTTTCATGCCCCAAAGACAGATTTTGGATGGTGTTATTGTTGTTCATGAGATCATCCACTCTAGTGATCAAAGTGGGAGGGTCCCAGGACTCTTCTCAAGTTGGACATGAATAAGGCACATGATATAGTGGCTTGGGATTTTATTCTTAGGGTACTTAATAGGTTTGGATTTTCCCAGTGTTGGTTGAGACTGATTAAATCTTGTATATCTTCAGCCATGTTTTCAGTAATTATTGAAGGAACTTCAATGGGTTATTTTTATAGCAATAGAGGTCTACATTAGGGAGACTCTTTATCGCCCTAGCTTTTTATTATTATGGTTGATGCATTGGATAGGTCCATCAAAGATAATAAAGTTATTCAAGGTTTGAATCCAACCCAATTGATAGATCCCATATCCCATCACCAATTCACTGATGACACTCTTCTTTCCTTTATGGTGTCAATCCCTTAGGCTAAAGCAGTTAAATAATTTTTGATAGATTTTGAGAATGTGGTAGGTAAGAAGGTAAATTTTAGAAAAAATTTACTTTTTTTTATCACACCCTGGTTGATAGGTAGAGGAAGATAGCAGATATTCTGAGGTGCAACATTGGTTCCCTTCCCTCGATTTACCTTGGGATACCACTGTTCAAAGGTGCATCAAAACCATCATTGTGGGATTCGGTAGTTGAAAGAGTTCAAAAGAAGTTAGTGGGGTGGAAAGGTTCCCTTTAAGTAGATTAGGGAAGATTTTATTTTTCAAAGCCACTTTACAAAGCATCTCAGTGTTCTTCCTCTCCTTGTTCAATATTTTGAGGAAATTTATTGATAAGTTAGAGCAAATCTAGCGATATTTCTTCTGGTTAGGGGCTAAAAAGAAGAAGAGATTCCACCTAGTGGCATGGGATCAAGTCTATAGTAGGATATAAGAAGGAGGATTATTTTTGAGAATGTTGAGAATGGTTAACAAAGCCTTGATTGTAAAACAATATTATAAATTAGTTCAAGATTACAATGTCAACCTTTGTTAATATTGTGAAGGCTAAGTATCTTGGTAGTGGTAGTTTTTTTTTTAAATCCCAATATCTCCTAGTGGGGTCTACTTTTTGGTCTAGCATAGTTGGTAGTCGGGTAGATGTGCGTAAAGGCCTTCATTGGGTGGTGGGGGATGGTTATTCCATTGATTTTTGGGGAGATTCTTGGGCCTCGCCATCCCATATTGAATATTTCTTGACCTTTACCTATCTGAAGCCAATCATAGATAGGTTCTTTGGTCCCAAAGTTTCTAAATTTTTAGAATTATTCAATGGGTGGAAGCCCTTTAACTTCTCAAATATTTATCAGGAGGAGAAAATTGCTTTTATATATTTTAAAAACTCCATAAAATGGTTCTTAACCTCAAAAAATTGGTCTTCATGATAGGTTGGTTTGGGGTCCTAAGAAAGATGACCAGTTTTTAGTTAAGTCTACTTATGGCTACTTGGACTATGATTCGTATCTCTGGTTCCCAATGAATCAAATCTGGATTAAAGATCTAATACCTAAATTCAATGTGTTCTTCTAGTTGAAAATTCAAGGAAAGTGCCTTACTCTTGATAATATTCAAAAATGGGGAATGATTTTTCCTAATAGGTGCTTCCTGTGTGGTAGGAATTTTTAATAGCCTTTCCACTCATTTTCCCATTATGCCTATACCCTTGAAGTATTTCATCAATTTGTTTTAGAGATGGGTGTTGCTTGTGTACTTTGTTGTGGGCCAAACATAGGTTAAATTTGATCCTATTTTGTCACTGCCCATGCATTTAAATTGTCAAACTAGGGAGCTTCATAAACTTTAGAAGTGTCTCAAACAAGATCATTTACAATACCCACTTCTGAGATGAGTCCGGATAATTCTATCATTGGGGGGTTTAAAGAAATGACATTCATTCATCCACACCACAATAGTTTACATATGAATAATTAGATCCTTGGAAATTAAATACTCATACGTGCATAATTAAATAGACATGAAAATAATTCTACTACAACAATGAAAATAATAGTGCAAAAAGCAAACCTATGAAAGCAGGAAACTGATCTAGGAAAGCACAAGAAAAATGGAAGGAATACTAGCTTGGAGTGGGCCCAAGATCCAGCAACTCCCTTCCAGTTGAACACGCGATTAGGAACTCTTGAACTTTATTATAATTGCAAGATAATTACAATACTTCTATCTCCTCAAAATAATCAATAAATTTTGGATGATCTTCTGGATATCTATTAGAGAGGTCTATGTGTTTTTATATAGCACACACATAGATATTCTATTACAATGAGGTTACAACAGTAGTTTAGTCCAGACTAAACTATGACAGTCTGGTAACTGCATTCGGTATCTACTAAAAATAGTCATTCCTAACGGTAGCATGTTCGCTAATTGGTTTGAGTTGCTTGATCTAGATTATAATTTGCTTTGCATAGGTAAGATGTTCTCGTCCATTGATGCAATTACCAGAATTGTCTTGTGTGACGTGGAACTAGAACTGCACTAGTCAACACTACCCACACTACTCATTTGGTCAATTGGTGAAATATGAAGGCACCCTCTGTGAGGAAGGCACGTCCTCAAGTGCTTTTGGTAGGCACCTTATTTATGCGGAAGGCACATACTAATTTTGAGTGCCTTCTTCATGCTGAAGGTGCCTACTGAGGTTGGGCACCTTCTTCATGCAAAATGTGCCTACTGATGTTGGGCGTCTTCTTTATGTGAAAGGTGTCTTGCCTTGTATGGGGTGCCTTCCTTATGCGGAAGGTGCCTAAGTATGTTGGGTGCCTTATTTACACGGAAGGCACCTACCTTCTGTTGGTACCTTCCTTGAAGAGGAAGGCACCTAACCACCATGCCTTGATTCTGGGAGAAATAGAGTGCCAGGTCCATGAAGGACCTCGACTGATCCAAATATGTCAAAACCAACTACATTTCCACACAAACACACTAAAACACACAAATTAGATAACACACACAATTCTATTAAATAATTACATAATAATTCATGAAAGTACACAGTTCCTATTATATTTACACATAATAATAACAAAACCCATATAAAATATGAGCATTTTGGGGGCTCATCATCCCACCATGCCTAACATATGACACACCCTCATGGCATCAAAACTGCAGGTAGCCCTTCATACTCATCATCATTGTTTTCCAGTAGTCCTAGATATACTTGTGGCCTATGATCATTTTTTCTATGGACCGACATTGGGAGGTGTGGTCTTTATTTTTTGGTGTGGAACTGTGGTGTTGATGTGGCTAGATTTTGTTGTCTACCTCTACTCAATCCACTGACTTTGTCTATTCGGGTTTCCCACCTCAGCTGTTACTAGAGGTGGTATAGCTAACATAGTCCCTGCTTCCTGGAATGCAACTTCTATAGCCTACCATAGGTCAGCATCCAGGGGCCTAACAATTGCAATAGGGATGTCAGAATTGTCCCTCCTGAGATGAACTTCCTGGGACTTATGTAATCGGGCTGCTTCAAGTGTAATCCCTACATTTTCTTTTGCAATGGAAGCGACCTCTAATTCAAGCCCAAACACCTCCCACCTCTCAAAGTATTTTTGTATTTTAGAGGGTGTCCTCATGATAATCTATAAATCTCCTAAAACTGATCATCATATACCAGATTAACGCAGATACCAGGGTCTCCCTTGACCTTCATAGTAAATTTCCTAGCCTCCTTCACTGCTGCCATTTCTTCACTTAGTTGTTTGAACCTATTTTGCCTTTTTGTAAATGGCTACATATCCCATTCATCCTCGATTGGCTCGATGAAGGTAACCTTAGCCTTATTTCGAGTCGTCTTGGGCCCTTTTCCCTTGGCCATAGTGTAAAGTGTAGTGGCTCGAACAAGGGGTTTCTCCTCCTTACTAGTGGGTATATTTTCCTCATGAGAGGCTTGCTCTACTGACCTCAGAGTTGTCCCTCATTTCTCTGATTATTCTGGTGTGGACCCAACAGGTCCCTCAGAACCTCCTTCCTTAGGTCTAGGGAATTCTTCCTTAACCCCTGGTTCTGGTTGCGGTCGTTGGTCCATACCCAGTTCTGTATCACTCAACTCGATAACAAGGGGCTCCGTTGGGCTCCCTCTCCCATCAATTTTAAAAATAGAGGAATTCTTCCCTACTACCTTGCCAAGCATCCGACCAGAATTCCCCTGAAGAGAATACTCACTCTAATGAAGTGGGGGAATTCATTGGGACCTCCATCACCCAGTCAGTTTGGGTGGATGCATCCCTCTTCTCTACCTCCTTGGCCTAGAATTGTCGATTCTCATCCTGCAACTACTAGACCAGCTACTCAAGCTGAGCCATCATTTGTGCTTACTTCTCCAATTCTTCCCTATGCGTTGTCTGGAAATCCTCCAAAAATTTTTGGGCTATCCAATAATCAGTTTACCATTCTAAGGCTTCCTCTAGGGCTGCATCAACATGTTGGTTAATGCCATCAGAGGTCCCTATACCATGCAGGCTTTGACTTGTTAATTCCTAGAGGGTCTGGGCTATGAGACCAACCTCCAAGTCATATTCTTCCTCCTCTAACGATAGGAGTAGATGTTGTAGGTGTCTCCTCTTGATAAATGGTTCAATTTTTTGCAATTTTGTTTCACCGCTAGCAAGCTACGACCCTTCCTCTGCAAAATTGGGCAATGGTGATTGTCCTCTTTCTTCAACCTCCTCTATGGGGTCTTCACCACCTTGCCCTAACTTGATGGCAGAATATGTTCGTTCTCCCTGGTTGCCATATTACTATGCACTCAAGCCTTCCTTTTGTGCTTTTGCATGATGAACCAGTGTTGTTATCAACTTGTGGTGGGCCAAGGTGAAAGGTGCACCCCTCTGGTATCAAGTTGCTTCATCCTTTAGGGCATTTTCTAGGTAGAAGGGTACGTTAATTTTCCTTCCATGCACCAGGTGATCTAAAAACTGCACATGATTAGTGTGTAGGTGGGAATATTTCCCTGTGCATGTGAAGAATCAAGCAATCTGCTCGAACATATTTTGCAAATTCATTGGAAGTCCACTTTTTGGCAGCCCTTCCTTCTCTATCTGCACATTGTCCCCCTCCAACAGTAGTTTTGTGCACTATTTCAACATACCGCCCTTGTATGTGCTTTTACCCATTATAGTAAAATCGGTCACCTAGGAGATGTATTCTGGGGTGATCGAAATCTCTCTTCCGTGCACTTGAGCTATGTCACCTCTCAAGGAGGTAGCAAATTCCTTGGCTGCCTCTATATCCTAGTTTTGACTAACCAGGGTGCAGTAATCAAGCCACCATTTGACTTCAAACTGGGTCTTGATCGTCCCCTTGATCCCTTTAGATTCATTTGGCTCATTCTTCTTGATGGCATAGTTCTTCAAACGTCCTCCCATGGTGCCTTCCTTAACAGCATCCTCTATTTTTTTGCCGTATCTTCTTAGGAAGGTGCCTTCTTATAAGGAAGGTGCCTAACCCTAGCATTCAATTTTGGGGTTGCCAAGGTATGCCTCTCAAGCCATAATGTTGACATGATGTTTTGTCCATGGAGGGGTACATGATTTTTATGGCGATGCTATTTTTTGATACTGCATAGTTCATGAAAAATT
Source organism: Wollemia nobilis (assembly GCA_028583015.1). Taxonomy (NCBI): domain Eukaryota; kingdom Viridiplantae; phylum Streptophyta; class Pinopsida; order Araucariales; family Araucariaceae; genus Wollemia; species Wollemia nobilis. The sequence continues at coordinate 4,361,796 of JAQPPZ010016917.1, read as the reverse complement.
ATATAAAAATTTAATTTGAATTATGCACGTACCTGATTGGGTGCTTTGTGTGTCATGGAAAATGGTAACTCATCATTTTGTGAAATGGAGGATGCTCATTTTGTATGTGATGATTACGTTGGACTTATTGCTACATTATTTGAGGTTCAATGTTGAAGACAGACTCATGATTGGATTAAAAACCGTCTACTCATCATCCTTGGGGTGTGCAAGAATATCCCGCCCCATAACTTTGCAATATTTTTGGTTGGGGTGGATTTCCATCATGTGGGATGATGATGGTATTCTGGTGCCACCCAATCATGTATTAATATCATTCAAATCGATGCGTATGTGAAACCAAAGCACCGAATGCACACGGAAGGCACTTTGAATAAATGGTGCCTCCCTAGTGCAAAAGGCACTTTGAATAAACGATGCCTCCCTGGTGCAAAAGGCGCTTTGAATGAATGGTGCCTTCCTGATGTGGAAGGCGCTTCAAATGTATGATGCCTTCTTGGTGTGGAAGGTGCTTTGAAAGAACGACACCTTCCTACTGTGAAAGGCACTTCAAATGGATGGTGCCTTCTTGGTGCGGGAGGCACCTTCATAATTTTTTTTTTTCATGGCACCTTCTTGATGCGGAAGGCACATTCTCTCTATTTTTTTTATATGTGGTGACTTCTCTCTATTTTTTTATATGTGGCACCTTCTCACTATTTTTTTTATATGTGGCGCCTTCTTGATGCGAAAGGTGCCTTTTTTTTTTAAGGAAGAATGACGGGCGTCTTCTTTATGAGGAAGGTGCTTAATTTCGTTGGGCACCTTCTTCATAAGGAAGGGACCTCCTTTTTTCTTGGGCATCTTCTTTATAAGGAAGGTGCCTTATTTCTGTTGGGCACCTTATTTATAAGGAAGGTGCCTTATTTCAACTGGGTGCCTTCTTCGTGCGAAAGGTGCCTTGCCTCTGCCTGGTACCTTCTTCATGAAAAAAAACATCCACCTTAGTTAGGCACCTTCTTCGATGACAACAACACACATTCTCCATCCTAGAACTGCTTTAGCTTAATGTGACGATCATGCCACTATTTTATTTGCTTTTGTATGATCTCCATTATTTGTAAAGCATCCATTCAAATTTTTTCCAGTTGATTCAGCTGCCAAACTCTTTCTTTTTGTATTTCTTCCAAGCTTAGATTTAATTCTAAAGTAGTTCTCAATGTCTTGATTTCAAACTCGATGGGAATCATTGCATTCTTCCCATAGACCAGATGGAAGGGTGTGAAGCCTGTGGTCGATTTCCATGTGGTGTTATACGCCCATACTGCCTTCGATAATCATGCAAACCAATATTTTCTATGTTGTTGCACGGTTTTTGTCAGGATGTTCTCAATCTCTCTGTTCATCACTTCCACTTGCCCATTTTCCTATGGGTGGTAGGGTGTAGTATTATTTTACCAAATTCTATATTGCTTCATTAATTCTTCGATCAACTTGGAGGTGAATTGAAGCCCCTAGTCTGTTGTCATCTCTCTGGGGACCCCGAATCTTGTAAAAATATGATTAAATAATAATTCAGCGATTGTTCCCTCCTTCGAATCCCTCAATACTTGAACTTCAACCCACTTGGTGACATAGTCTGTATAGACTAAAATGAATCTCCTTCCTATTTAAGGTGGATTGATTGGCCCCATAAAATCCATGCCCCACTTATTGAAGGGCTCTAGGTGCACTTGAGGTTGAAGGGGTATTTTGTCCCTATGGGTCGGTATGCCCATTCTTTGGTATTCGTCGCACTTTTTGGTGTAGGTGGTTGCATATTTAAATAGATTGTGCCAAAATTACCCAACCTATAGCATTTTATATGTAATAATTTTCCCTATAAAGTGTCCTCCGCATGGTTTATTGTGACAAGCTTTGAGTATTTCTGAAAACTCTTGTTTTGCTATGCATCTCCTTATAATCTGATCATGTTCTGTTTTACACAGGAGGTCGTCAACCCATAGAAAGGAGGTGCTCTTCTGTATCATCACCTGATTTTCTCGTGAAGAGAGAGTAGGCAAATTTATTTTAGTGCATAAGTAGTTGGCTATGTCTACGTACCATGGTGTTTGTTCATTGATGGTGAAAAAATGTTCATCCAAAAACTGGTCTTCAACTGCTGCATGATCTGCTGGTATCAATCTAGATAGAAAATCTACTACTACATTGTCTTTTCCTGGTTTTTCAACTATTGTTATGTCAAACTCCTACAACAGTAGGAGCCATCTAATAACTCTTCCACCAATAGCTGGTTTGCTCATTAAATACCTAATAATTATGTGGTCTATATGGACGAACACCTGGTATTCGTTGATATAATGGCAAAATTTATTGATGGTATGCACAACCACAATAAATTCTTTCTCCATCACTGTATAGTTGACCTCGGCCCCTGTTAATTTTTTTCTAACATAGTAGATGGCATAAAATTCCTCGCCATCCTTTTGTTTAAGGACTGCTCCAATCACATTGTTGGATTCATCATAATAGATATGGAATGGTATGGCCCAATTTGGTCCCCTTAAAATAGGTGTAAATATCAGCTTTTATTTGAGTGACTAAAACGTTCTTTCATTGTCTTCCATCCAGTTAAACTCCACATATTTAGAAAACAAAGTATGTAGTGTCTTTGCAATATTACTAAAGTCGACGATAAATCATTGGTAATACCCAGAAGATCCAATAAAACTTCTCACCTCTCGCTATGTTCTAGTGCTGGGTAGGTCTTTGATGACCTCGATATTTCTTTTTTCAACTTTTATTCCTTTTGCGAAGATATGGTGTCCTAATACGATGCCTTCTCACATCATCATAAAGCACTTTTCATTACTGAAGGGTAAATTATTTTCCTCACTTCTTTTGAGCACTCTTTCTAAGTTCGTCATTACTTCATAAAAGGTTTCTCGATAAACGGTGAAGTCATCCATGTACACTTCAATTGCTTCTCCTATCATGTCTAAAAATATGCTAAGCATCGCCCTTTAAAAGGTGGTTGGTGCATTGCATAACCTGAAAGGCAACACCCGATAAGCAAACATCCCCCATGGGCAGGTGAATTTTGTTTTATCCTGATCTTCTTCTTCGATCTGGATCTGGTTGTATCCACTAAATCCATCCAGGAAGGAGAAGTACTTTCACCCAGAAAGTGTATCCAATACCTGATCGATGAATGGGAGTGAGAAGTGATCCTTTTTGGTTGCTTTGTTCAATGCCCTATAGTCCACACAAATATACCATTTCCTGTTCTTCTTGGGGACCACCACAAGCAGTGACACCCATTGACTATCAAAAATTGGATAGATGAATTCAGTAGATAAGATTTTTTGCAGCTCTGCCTTGACAATGTGTTTCATTTCCAAATTCATTCTTCTATATGACTACCTTCTTGGAGTCACCTGTTATTCGAGGTATATTCAATAGGTACAAATTTTTGGGTTGATACCTTTCATATCCGAGTATTCCCATGCAAATACCCATTGGTATTTTACCAGAATCTCTTTTACCTTTGTTAGTTGTGTGGGGGTCAACCCACTGCTAACGTTTAATGTCCTTCTAGGCCCAACGTTTGTCTATTTAATGTGGTGATCTTGGGCACCAGTGAATGGTGACTCAAGAAATGTGATAGGGGATTCTCCTTGGAGGAATCCTATGATAGCACCATCTTCATCCTCATCCTCCACAAATTCATCTAATGCCATCACCAGTTAGATTATGGATAACTCATTGTCTCTGTGCTTTGTCAATGAGGGCTCTCCCAACAAATCCATGAACTGCAAGGGGGGTGAAATCATCAATATTTTATGTTTTATCCATTGGAGATAGCCATTAGCCCATCACAGTAGCTTATGTAAGCATTAGCTATCACCATCCATGGCCTCCCCAAGATAAGCAGGTAGCCACCCAACCTTATTTTGGACTATAAAACCAGGAAGTCAACCGGATATTCCCACGCATCAACCGTCATTATTATATCTTTGAGCATTCATTTCAATGCTACGATTGATCGATCATCTAGTTGCAGCACCATTGTGGTGAGTCTCAGGTCTATGAACTACAACTTCTGCATGGTCTCTTGTGGCATCACATTTATGGCTACATCGAGATCGACTAACGTGTTGGCCAAGGAATGTTCCTTAATTTTTACAGTCAACACCGGGATGCCTGGGTCTGTGTATTTAGGATGACATGCCTTCCTCATAATTAAATCTACCAACTTACCCATGACATTGATGGTTTGGGTTAATTTATGTCCTCAATTTCTTAAGCACATCTCCTTTATCACCTTGGTATATATTGGGATGTCTCAAATAGCTTGAAAGAGTAGAATTATTACTATAATATTTTTCAAGCTAGAAAGAATATCAAAATACGACTGCGTTAGTTTCTTCTATTCTTGCAGCTAGTTGGGAAATAGAGCATTTTTTTTTCTCAGCCACTTCTTCTTCCACCTCTTCTATAAGAGTTGTTTCTCCTACATCTGCCTCCTCTTCTATCAGTGGATATTTCCCTACTCCTAGCTATCTACCTAATCTAAGCTGAATAAGATTGCAACTAATATGGTATATCAGATACATATCACCTTCTACATTGTATGTTGGTTGATTTAATTTATTATTGGGATTTGTTGTCGATTGTGCAGGTAACTACGTAGGTATCACAATAGGCAATGATGATAGGTTTTTTTGGGGGTGACCTAGCGCTACGTTCTATGGAGATGGATTCCATGGAGTATGGCTCCTCCACTACTGCCCATAATATTGATATGGCATCCAGGGTTGCTGGTTCAGGAATATTGCTCCTAGGGTGTGTTGGACCAAGGTGATGGCCCCTACCACCCCATTTTAGGTGGTTGAGGCTGGCCTTGTGGCATGTATGGTCCTCCCCCGTATGATGGCATTCTTGTTGGAATATTACCCACAAGGGGTTGTGGCCAATTACTTCAATTAACAACAAAAGAGGATTCCACTACATCAACATGATCTTTGATATTGCGCAATTGTGAGCACAATTGAGTCTTATAATTTAGTTTGCATACCGTGCATACTCTAAATTTGTTTTTTGGGCATGCTTTCCTCTGTATTTTAGGCAAAAATAGGCCAATGCTGCTTCAGTTTCTTGCTTTTTTTTCTCTAATAGTAGCGTGTCCATTTGCAATGCTAGAGACAAAAACATCTCACTTTTCAAATCTTCTAGCATGTTTCCTATCTCTATTTTTGTGATTGAAGCAGTTGCTTTCATGGTTCTAGAAGTGGTTTTGCCTCTACTTCTTGAGTATTTCTAACATAATTATTGGATATCTTCCATAGCATGTTGGTAGACGTCACCTATAGAAATCATATTGAGATCCTCTAATGATTCATTGTTAAGTCCTCTTAAAAATATGCTTTTAAGAGACTTGTCAGCTAGCTTCACATGAGGAGATCGTTGAAGGTTGAAATTTAACCTCTCCTATATTCCTCCAAATATTTGTCCTCCTTCTGCATCATGCTCAGAACCTCTTCTCTAGAGTCTCTTGCTCTCCCAAAGTCTTGATATTTCTCTAAAAAGATCTTCTTCATTTGATTCCATGTAACAATTTTTTTATCTCCCAGGTCAATGAACCATCGTAGAGCTGCATCGTCTAATGTATAAGGAAAGAGCTTCAGCTTCTACGTATCAAATTTGTAATCCACAGACCTACATAGAATGTCAAACTTGAATAGAAACAGGTCAGGATCTTCAGTTGGGTATTGTAGCACCCTAAAATTGGCGTAGTAAAATTGTAATAATTACATTCACCTTAGTAAATAATTTAAAATTCAAATTTAACCTCCCAAACCGCTCGCTAATCGTTGGGTAATTCGTTTCCCCCTTTTCTGTGCCAATTTTAGAGGTTGTTTTTACCGTTTGACGATATCGTCGTCGATCAGACGATATCACCCCAGATCTGACGATTTCGTCTGGACTAGGACGTCCAGACGATCTTGTCGCAAAACTAATTTTGCAAAATTAGCTTCTGTTCCAACGGGTCTCCAATCTAGGCAGAAGCGTGTCTGCACCATTAGGGACCCTCCCTCGTTGGATATCTCCCAAATTGGGATGATCTCCAACCTCCTAACTACTCCCCTAAGCCTATTTAATCCTAAGCTATCCCCTTAGCACCCCCCGGCTGAAATTCTCTGCAATTTAACTCCATCTACGTTGAACCATCCCAATTTTTTCATTTGCACTGGTCCCATACCAATTTTGTTGCAATTACATCACTTTTTTTTAGTCAGAGCTAGCACACATCGTCACCGATGAACTTGTTCAGATCGGAGGTGAACCTGTCGAATCCGAGGCGATTTCATACTGATGCGAGACGATCTCGACTGTAGTCCATATTGAGGCAATCAGTGCCTGAAGTTTGCACTTTTCAACCTTTTCTCTGCTATTTTATTCTGCAAATTAGATAGTTTATTCAGTGTTTATGTTATTTTGCATTTGGAGTTCACCCATTTAGCTTAGATTGCATACTAAGATCATGATTTATCATTAGAATATCGTAATTTTCTTGAATTTTTGTTCATAACTATTATTCAATATTCATACATTCATTTGGTGTTGTTTCCCTCTGTTAGCACAGTAGTATTCATTGTATTTTGTATCTATTTTTCTACTTGCAGGTCTCTGACGAATTCGTCAGATCTCAGACGATTTTGTCAGATCCCAGATGAATCTATCAAATTCTAGACGATCCTGACTGCTTCAAACATCAGAATCATTACCAGACATCCGGATCAGGTATTCCTCATTTGTATTCTGTAAATTCTCTGTTTTATGTCTTTAAATTTGTTTTATGTACTCATTGAATTTGCATTTTCATGTAGATTAATCTAGATTCATTTGGCCAAACCTAGGATATGAATGCTTAAAGTTAAAAATGAACACATTAAAACACATTCCAAACCTAGGCGTGGAAACTACCCTTAAATTTTTCCTGGTGAACCCACCATCCGTCTAAAAATCATCAAAATACACCTCCCTTGAGAGGCGGGACCTTCGCAAATTCCTCTCAGTCCGAGGTATCGCGACATCCTTTTCCCATCCTCCTTCCGGGCACGGATCCAATAGCCTGAAGGTAAGGATGCAAAAAATTTGGAGCGATACATTTTGGTGAACCCGACGTGAATGCATCATAACCTTTTGAAAACAAAACAAAACAAAAATATATATATATATAGAACAACTAAAACATAGATGCATTTTAAATCCTTTAACTTTGAAATCATGTTTAGATGGTAGCTCCTAAGAAAAGGTTAGCAGTTACTATAAACATAGAAAACCAATTGGCAGCCATAGAAGTCAATTTTGTCCTTAGTGTGCCTGAAACAAGTAGGAATCAATTCCTGTGGAACGAACTTGATAGAAGACTTAGTCTCATCTCATCTAGGTCCACACAACTTAAGTAAATCAAGAGGCTAGTCCTAGTTAGAATCCTGGATCCTCATCAATTAGTTTTTTATCATGAACTTCAGAGAGCCTGCCATAGATGGTTAGCTTATAGGAGAGCTCTAGTATCTTCAGAATTGTTCACTTTCGAGGAATACCTCGAGAACATAGCCATTGTGCACCAGTTCCTAGGTTGTGTATAATACCAAGAGGTTGTTCTTACAGATAGGGAAATATGGAATAGAGTTCCATGAAGCTGTGCTATATCGAGAGTATTGCCATGAGCTTTACTTTTATCAACCAGCATCTGAGACAGATAATATCACTATAGCTCTTTTCATCAAATTTTTAAAAGAAAACTTTCAATTTGAAGAAGAACACTTCATGACTCCGGAACAACTCGAACCTATTAATGATATTCATAAATTGTTTATAGAAAACTAGATTATTACTTTCAGTCTTATTTCTTGCATTTATTGTGTTGATTGTCTTTACAATATTATTTCAAAAAGCAAAGAAAAAACTAAAAAAAAAAACCCAAAAAACTTAGCAAAAACTTAGACATTTCATTTTCAAATATTGTAGTAGGTATATAGTAAACATATACCTCTTAATTTTTTGCATATATATATATATAAATATATATATATTTGCTGAAATCAAAATTTAGCACCATGCCTAAACTTAGGAATGGTAAAGAAACTTTAGGAGAAGAAGAAGATTGGTTACAAGATACAACTAGAGACCCAAATGTCCTTCTTGGAGATCCAAATCTGGAAGGAGAAACTCTAGGTCAATCAGAAGAAGACTTTGGTGAAGATAAGGAACAAGAAGGGAGTGTTAAAGAGGATGGATCCTCATCCCCTAGAGTAGCACCAAATGGAACTATTGCTTTTGACAATGCAGAGCATTTTCAGAAATTTCTCATTGATAACATTGATGACCTTAATGTGGCAATTCGTATTGATAAAGGTCAAATTAGTAACACTCAAGCATCCATGGAATATATGTGTAATATGTGCACTAATCCCTTGTCTTTCATTGATCAAGAAAGTGACAAGGATGGCCGGATATGGTCACTATGGCTCAAAACATGTCAAAACAACAGGTTACCCAACATCCTAAGGAACCTGTTATTCAACCTAAAATCACTCCCACACAAAAGAAACCTTCCTTCACTACTTTATTCCGCCAAACTATTGAGCAATATGCTTCAAGTAAACAAAAACCTAAAACAAAGCCAAATACAAACTTTCAACAATCCGGAATACAACATAATACAACTTCAAAATTCCTTCATAATACTTTTCCTACCAATAATTTACACAATAGTAACATGGCATCTAATCTGCATGTTCCTCCATCATATGCCCATAAAACTCATGTCAATGCCCTACCGAACCAATATGGGGGGCAAAATAGTAATCTGGAAGCCATGGTGAAACAATTAGCTTCACATATGGACCAGATAGATCCCTACCGTCCCTCGTATAATTATCGAGAGATCTGTAGTCAACCTTTAGATCCCATAGTTGTAGCTCAACCATACCCTAAGCATTTTCCCATGCCCATCCTACCTATATATAAAGGAATCGAAGATCCCATAGAGCATCTTCGCATGTTTAGGATAGCATGTCACGACATATCGCATGATGACTTGCTATTACTAAAAATGTTCCCAAAAAGTTTAGGTGGAATGGCATTAGAGTGATACTATCAATTGCCCACTCATTCTTTGAGAAACTTTGAAGAAATAGCGGAATCATTTGTCCATCAATTTAGTGCCTACATCGAGAGGCATGTAACTATTAAAGACCTATACAATTTAAAACAAGACAAGGATGAATGTTTTGCCGATTTCTTAGCTAGATGGAGGCAATTGATAGGAAAACTACACTTTGTGCTACCTTATAGGGAAATGTTGGACATTTTCATCAATAATTTATAGGAACAGATATCTTATGAGCTATCGACTGCTACTTTAACTACCTTCAATCAAGCTATAGATTTAGCTCGAAGAGTAGAAGATGCCCTCATTAGGAGAGGCAACTTAGGAAGAAGGATGATGAGAAAACATCTAGAAATCAATACAAAAACAAACAAGTTGTTGGTGACAGAGTCACTGACAGCAGGAATGTTGCGAATATCAATGCAACAAAGACAACAAAAAAATTCATATTGAAACCTCCTGATAAGACTCCTCGAGAATTAACTAGATTAAATCAACCCTTATCAACTATTTTACCTCAATTACTCGAAAGAGGTTTGATCCAATTACCAGCTATCCGGGAACCTGACCCAACTATACCCGGATACAGAGCTGACTTGCACTGTGATTTCCATAGAGGACCTGGACATTCTACCAACACTTGTAAAAGGTTGAAACATAAAATACAAGATTTGATTGACAATAATGAAATGGAAGTGCAAGCCTTCCAACCTAAACAAAACCCTCCTAATAATACTCAAAAGACCATTCCCCAAAATCAAAATCAAAATGCCAATCAAACTCTAGACATATTTCAACACCCTTTACCAAGACATGGTAAAGAGGTAGCCAATCAAATCGAACATCATAATGTTCCCCCTCCTACCCGATATGTAGGAACCATTAGCGGACAATTACCTGTTCAAGATCCTCAAATATTTGACATGACCTTATCCCTGGTTACGACCAGGCCCTTACATAATTTTCAAACTTCTGATTCTAGTGATATAGAATTAGATAGTGAAAGTGAACTAGACATTACTTCAAACCAATCGAATAGTTCTAAAAACGAATTAGATCCCATTCAACCCGTCATAGATGCTATGGTTCCAGAAGAACCATTTCCTAGAAGAGTCACTACTCGACCTTCTTCTAATATATTCCTTTCTAATGAACAAGCCATTAATGCTCAACCGAGACCGATTCAGCATCTTCACTATAACATTGTAGGTACCATTGGAGTCGTTACTCAACAACAAGCTCAAAACTCTCAACAAGAACCAAACCAGAACGATGGATCGGTTCCATTCGTTTTGAAAAACCCCAATAAAGGGAATCATGTTCCTACTTTTCAATATAAACCCCCTTACAATATTAATGAGTAATTGTCCAATACTACGGCCAGAATTTCCCTTTTGGATTTATTAAGATCCTCTCCCACCCATAGGGATGATTTGATGCTTACATTGAGCCAAATGATGGTACCTCAAAACATTCAACCTGAAGCTATGGCCAATACTATCATCACTTGAGAGATTGATTGTATTGACTTCCGGGATAAAGATATCCCACAACACAGTTTACATAAGGACAATCCCTTATACATTACTGCTCTAATTGGAGATGTAGCTATCAAAAGAGTTTTGATTGATAATGGCTCATCTCTAAACATTTGCACTTTTGAGTTCTACCAACGATTTGGCTTTAGAAGTGATGAAATGAAGAAAAGCGATATGATTATCAAAGCTTTTAATGATGAAACACAAGAAACGTGTGGAGTTATTACCCTCCCATTGCAAGTTGGCCCTAGAACCCTAGAAACAACCGTGTTTATTGTACATTGCCCAACATCATACAATATACTTTTGGGTCGCCCTTAGATCAATGCCATGCGAGCGGTCCCATCAACTTTACACCAATGTGTTAAATTCGAGTTTAAAAATTAGTTGGTCACTATTCATGGTGACCCTAGACCTTTTGATATGTGTGCTTTGGCAGAACCCGTTGGAGTGCAATTTTGCCCTGCTCTGTCATCCACACATCCTAGTTCTTATTTTTCATCTAAAACTATGAAACATACACCCATAACTTCACCTATTTCCCCTCCATTAATTTCATCCTCCTATATAGACCAACAACCCTCTAAACAAATCATTTTAGAACCTCAAAAATATCTTAAATCTACAACCAATCCTTCAAGTTCTATCCCTATAAATTCAAAACCTATAGACATTCCTCACATCTATCATACCTTCCACATCTAAAGATATAGGTCATAAGCCTTCTACATCTTATGCCCTTTCTGATGAACTTTTACCAGACTTATCTACAACCTTAATATAAAAAAAAAAAATGCTTTCATGCAAGATTCAAACCTTTTAAATAAATTGTCGCCATCTCCTCGTACTTTGGGCCTCCCACAACCTATGGGAAGTACTTACCAAGTCGGGAGTTGTGCCTTCATTTATAAAGGATATGACTGGGGAAGAATCCCTCGGAATATCAAAAATCATCATGAAGGATATGCTCGGTGTTATTTTACCAATGATTATATTAAAGCTAAACCCATGATGCTTAAAATGAGATATAAAGGGAAAGGCTTGGGACCTTCCCAAAATGGCATGAAAGAACCTTTCGAGGTAGAACCGTGGCCTGCCCACTATGGTGTGGGCCTATTTCCTAATAAGGGTCAACCCTTTCCTTTTGAGGATGATGATCATCTCATATGCTATCAAGATTATTTGGATAGGCATGTTGATTTGCCTCTTAAAAATTAGTCGTTTTCATGCAACATGCTATCCATAGCATACCCTGAAATGATTGCTGACCCCGATGAAGAGTTGGAAGGAGATATATTCCATGATGTCTCTGTTGAAGAGATGTTACACAATGGATTTTATTTTGATGGTTCTATACCATCTATAGCCCAACTTGAGGCCACTAATCCTCAGAATGAATTATCTAAATTAACCTTACAAGAATTACAATAATTGGGCGTTTCACCCGCCCCACCTAACTTTGAAAGAGATCTACATATGAAGGTAGAAAACGTCATTAAAATTAATATTGGAACTAAGGACAATCCTCACATAATCAATATTGGATCAGAATTAAGTCAAGAAAAACAAGAAAAATACATTGCATTCCTTAAAGAGTATGAAGATGTCTTCGTTTGGACATACAAAGATATGCCAGGTCTAGACCCTTCTGTAGTCATGCATCATCTAGTGGTCCATACGGATGCTAAACCTGTTAAACAAAAACTTAGAAAAATGCATCCCAAAGTGGCTCTGCTAGTCAAAGGGGAGTTAAAAAAAACTCCTGCATGTTATCTTTATACAAGCTATTGATTATGCTGAATGGATCTCAAATGTAGTTCCAGTAACCAAGAAAGAAGCTACCAAAGTTAGGGTTTGCACAGCTTTTAGAGATATTAACGCTACATGCCCTAAAGATGACTTTCCTCTTCCAAACATGGATCAAATCATTGACTTCACTGCCGGAAGTGGGATGATGTCCTTAATGGATGGATTCTCTGGTTATAATCAAATTCGGATAGCTCCTGAAGACCAGGCTAAAATAGCCTTTATTACCCCCTAGGGTACCTTTTGCTGGAAAGTGATGCCATTTTGCTTAAAGAACGCCAGTGCAACTTATCAACGAGCTATGACCTACATTTTTCATGATATGATGCATGATATCCTACATGATTATGTGGATGATATTATAGCTCGTTCTATCATTGAAAATAATCATTTAGATGATTTTAGGAAAGTCTTTAATCGATTATGAGAATATCTCATTCAATTAAATCCAGAAAAATGCATATTCAGAGTTAAATCCGACAAACTATTAGGGGTTTTAGTTTCTTTACGTGGTATTGAAATCGACCCTCTCAATATTACGGCCATCACTGATATGCCCGCACCTACTAATATATCTGAGTTACGAATTTTACAAGGTAAACTTCAAGCCATCAGTCTCTTCATCGATAAGCTGGCGGATAAAACCGGTCCCTTTCTTAAACTCCTTAAGAAGGATGTCCCTTTTAATTAGGACACAGAATGTAGAGAAGCTTTTGAACTTCTCAAACAATACCTCCTTAATCCACCTGTGCTTTCACCACCTAAATCTGATCGCCCATTTCTCCTATATATTTTTGCTTTAGATTCTGCCTTAGGGGCTATGTTAGCTCAACTTGATGATGAAAAGCGAGAACGTGCTAATTATTATATTAGCCAAACCTTCATCAGTTATGAAACCCGTTACACGACATTGGAAAAACTATGTCTAGCGATCGTGTTTGCTATGCAAAAATTATGACATTATATGCTTAGTCAAAAAACTTATGTCATTGCTAAATATGATCCCTTAAGGTATCTCATGAGTCGACCTTATTTATCAGGTCGCACAGCCAAGTGGGTTCTTGCACTAAGCGAGTTTGATCTCACATTCATAGGACATAAGTCTGTTAAGGGTCAAATCATAGCAGATCAATTAGCTGCTGCACCCTTAGGGTCTACCCATCCCCTCATCATTGAGTTTCCAGATGAATGCCTTCAATTAGAGGCAGACCATACCGACCAATGGTCCTTATACTTTGATGGAGCCCGATGCATGAGTGGGGCTGGTGCGGGTATTATTTTAATATCTCCACAAAAACATCTTATTCCTCTGTCATTCAAATTGACATTTGCTTGCACCAACAATACTGCTGAGTATGAAGCTCTAATACTTGGATTACGAGCTGCCCTAGCGCTAAAAATTAAACATCTCTTAGTTTTTGGTGATTCTCAACTAGTTATAAACAAAATTAATGAAGTTTATCAAACCAGAGATGATAAAATATGCCCATATAAGGCCTATGTTTTACAATTAATGTCTTTATTTTATCAAGTTACCTTGGAAGCTATTCCTCGAACTAGCAACTGTGCAACTGATGCTATGGCCGCAGCTTCATCTCTCCTACCCTTGGAGTTAGATGACGAATATGCCACTATCATTATTTGTTGACTCCAGGAACCCGCTTCAAATAAGTCATGCTTAGAGCCTTTGGATGTGTTTCTAATCAATGAAACTACTCTTGAACCTTGGTATACAGACATATTTGATTTTCTCCAAAATGAGACTTTCCCTACAAATTCTAATAGAAACCAGTGTCGGTTATTACGTCGACGAGCAAGTCGATTTGTAATCATTGGCAATACTTTATATAGGAGATCTTTTGAAGGTATCCTATTAAGATGTTTAAACTTAGAAGAGTCTAAATCAGCCTTGAGTGAAGCCCACGATGGATCTTTTGGAGGACACTTTAGTGGTAGTGTCATTGCTAAAAAGCTCCTTCGGATAGGATACTTTTGGCCTACCATGGAAATGGATGCACATGAGTATGTGCGCCATTGCGACAAGTGTCAAAAACATGCTGACCTTGTCCATGCGCCTGCACAAGAGCTATAGGCTATTTCATCTCCTTGGCCCTTTTCTAAATGGGGCTTGGATATTATTGGCAAAATCAATCTCGTGTCATCTGATGGACACAAGTTCATCATAACCGCCATCGAGTATTTTACGAAGTGGGTCGAAGCTATGCCTTTAGCTTCCTGCACTGGCACACAAGTTTCTAAATTTATTTTTAATCAAATCATTTGCAGGTTCGGAATTCCTGCCAATCTCATCTCTGAAAATGAAACTTGCTTCAAAAATAAAGATGTTAAAAAATTATGCCAAAAATATAAGATTCAACATCGCTGGTCCACTCCCTATTATCCTCAGGGTAATGGTCAAGCAGAAGCATCTAACAAAACCTTAATCAAAATTCTCAAAATATTAGTCAATAAAGCCGGTCGTGGTGGCACATTCAATTATATCCGGCCTTGTGGGCCTATCGAACTAGTGTTCGAACCCCAATGAGAACTTCACCAATTGTTTTGATTTACAGTGCTGAAGCAGTTTTTCCATTTGAATTGGAAGTTCCTTCTTTGGCTCTGCTACTTCAAGATACCGAAGTAGGAGATGAATATCGATGTTTGCGAGACTCAGTCAGCTGAAACTCCTAGATGAAAAATGCATCAATGCTTTGGAGCATCTCCGTGCTTACCAAAACAAGCTTAAAAGATCATATGCTAAGAAATTTCATCATTGATCCTTTGAGATTGGCGACCTTGTTTTAAAAGAAAATCAAAAAAATACAAATGCAACTAAGGACCTTAAAGGTAAATTTGAGCCCAATTGGCTTGGACCATACATTATTACTGCCAAATTTGAATCAGGAGCATACAAATTTTCTACCTTAGATGGTAAAGAACTTAAAGAACCCATGAATATTTTGCATCTTAAATGTTACTATGCATAAATTTGGTCATTTCATCCTTGTATATAATTGTTTAAAATACTTTCAAAAATTTTATCTTATATTTCTTTCAAATTTATAAAAATCCAAAAACATCAAAAATATTCATAATCATCTTCAAAAACTATCTATTGCATTTATTTAAGGCACTTGTTAAATTTTTTTGCTCAAAAACAAAAATAAAACCAAACATCAAAAATAAAGAATAAAAATATAAAAACAACTATATGCTTAACTCTTTCGAAACCAAAATAAAATAAAGAAGAAAGAGAGAGTCAACATTCTCAAAACTTCTCAAAAGTGTTTATATATATTTTCTTACAATTATTGCAGTTATACATTTCAAATTATTTTGGATAAATTACCATTTATTTGGAATCCCTCACTTGCACACTCACAAAAATAAATATCTTGATTTTATCTGGCATGATTACTAATCTCTCTTATATCAAAGTCCACAAAATTCAATTAAATAAAATTTGAGCATAGAGAATTGATCTTGTTATTTACTTAAACCAAGAACATCTTTTCACAATAAAATGATTATATTTGTAATTTCCATGTTTTGCTACATAGTAGAAATGATTTCTTGAGCGAAAAGTTTCCCCTGCTATCCTATCGTGCACATGGTCTAGAATCTTTGAGAATTGGCAAAAGGACAAGCTCACCCCTACCCAGAATAAAAATCCCTTGCTCTATAGCTAATCCGAGCAAGTATCCCTAGCAAAGAAAAAGAACATAAAAGTTCAAGAAAAAAGAGAAAAGAAAAATGTTATTTTATATCATTCCAACAATATTTCAAGCACTATCTCAAAAATCAAGCAAAAAAATACAAAAAGAAAAAGAAGCAAAGTTCAAAAGAAACAAAAAAAGAAAAGAAAGCAAAAGCAAGAAAGCAATAAAATCCCTTCCCTACCCTTTGAAAAGAAAATAAGGGTTGATGAGCTTGAATCCCTGGAATTATCAATTATTCAAAAACTGTGAGGTAAGCCCCATAATAGGTGGTTTGTGCCCAACTTGCTTGGCCTTGGGTAACTCCTAGCGTGGTGATATGTCTGTCACATTAGCGACCTTCTTTTGTACATACCTATGTCTGCTTATGGATTAGCTAGCTCTTGATAATCCGACCTACATAGTAGTCTAGTATGGTTATATGCATCTACATCATGGTTAATGAACACTTATTTGGTTTCTTCAAATCACTTGTATCATATTATCTTGCTCAAAACTGGTCAATGAACAATGCAATTGCACACACATTTGTATTTGAGAGATTTTGTGTATCATTATGATAAGTCAAGATTGGAAATGAATTCACATATGCACACGAGATTCCTTATAAATCTAACTTTTGTCTTTAAAATCCTTTGAAATATTATTTTTGCAACTTGTTTGGAATAAATCAAGTACCGTTGTTTACCACAAAGACCACTATATAATAGAAAAATCAAAAAAAAAATTCAAAATATACAATCAAAACACATATATCTGGTTGACTTTCGCGACGATGGTATAGTTCCAAAACCAAAAGTGAAATTTTATGCCTAGCGCAAGTCCTCATTTTCATATTTTCTGTTCATCAAAAATCAACCATACAATAAAACTATCTTGTTGGTCCGACTTTTATACACACCCTGTGAAGGATGAGCACAAAACTCTGATAACACTTATACGGGATAAATCCCACTCACTTTAGGATCTAGCTGGTTATCCAAGGTGTGAGTTACAGAGTCGGGTCGAATGTCAATTCACTCTTTTCCGCTTCTAGAATAGATTTCAATATGGACTGTCTGTACCTTACAACGGGCTCACTGAACTTGCTCAGTAATGTTCAAAAGTTGTCACTTGTTGACAATCAGATTTAAAATTAATTCTTTGATCTAGCTCTCATGGGTCAGCAGATTTAAATAAAAGACAAATTAAAAGAAAATAAAAATGGATCATTTCACGGTAAAACAAAGAGGGTAGGGTAAGGCAGAAAGAGAAGTTTATCAAACTTAACTGTAAAACAAAACTACCAATTTTATTTATACTATCGACTTCACAACAGAACAAATCAAAGAAGAAAGTGTCCAGCTTTTCTAAGATCACTTTCTACTAAGAGCACAAGGCAAAGATGGAACAGATCTAACAAGAAAATTATAAACCGAAGGGAAGTCGGTTAAAATTGATATCTTTCACCGGTAGCCTAGCTCGCACAGTGAGGACAGAGCAATTAGAACAAACTTGAACCTTAAATCTGTAATTTTCCCTAGTATACAATAGAACAAATGAAGCCTAACAACATATTTAATCTTGATAACACCGATTTACAGCATATATCTAATAAACTTTAATGAAACGGATAACAAAAGAAGATGAACTTATCACAATCTGCAAAATATTAGGCTCCCGGCCATGCTATCACAGAAAACAAAAGCACATCAACTCCAAGTCCGGAAATAAAGTATTTAACAAAATTTGCAAGAAATTGCTTCAATAGCCTTTTATTTCTAAGTTTCCGCCTCCTGCGATTACATTGAGAAGAAGTATTTATAGACTCAGGACAGACCCTGATCTTTTCAAAAATATCTTCCTCTCAAACCCTAAATCTTATCATCTCAAACCCTAGGACCCGGGTTTTACAATATAAAGCCATTTAAAACAAAGCTCGGATAAAACTTAACCATTCTGCAAATCAGTGCAATCACTTGCCATAAATGGAGAAGATAGAATTCGAATGCCACTTGCATTCACCCGCAACCGTAAATAAATGCCCTCATTAATTCCCTCGGGTAACTTGGATGAGTCACCACTTCTCCGACATTTCATCTCTACAAAGCCATCCCTGAGTTGAAAATATCCGCACTCCATTAATTCTGTCATAAATTGTCATTGAATGCATTCACCCGGCAAAATCCGGCAACTGTGTGCATATATTTTCATTTCCGGCCAATTCTCGACATATTCCACTATGGGCACTGCTTAGTCACCGTAAAGTCTCTTTGCAGCCAGATCTGAAAAAATTGGATGACACAGCAATTTCATCTTTCCTTCAATATGGCTGTCTTTGATTAATTTGCACTTAACTTTGTCTTTATGGCCATTTCTTCGTTATCCCGTAAGTGCCAGATGGCTTCCTGCATGAAAGGACAAAAGATGGATTAGTACTTTAAAAATATTAAATCAAAACTTTAATTATTAAATCAGATTAAAAACCCTAATGTTTACTTGCATGTCGGCCTTATTAATCTGATACGTGGCCTGGTGCTTTGACACGTGTCACAAAAATCGTGACACGTGTCCATTTTTAGCTGCCTTGCATTTTTGGCTCTTTGCTGTCAGGTCGCGAAAATGCGACATGTCACGATTTCACGACATGTCACGAAATCGCGACATCTTCTCTTCCTCCCTTCTCTCACATATGCCGTGAAACGCGACATGTCATGAAATCGCGACATCCCTTCCCAACTTTTCTCCCAGAAAACGACATGTGACGATTTCGTGACATGTCACGTTTTCGTGCTCTCCCTTTTCCACTTTCTTCCTTCAAGCCGCGAAAATGCGACATGTCGCGATTTCGCGACATGTCGCGAAATCGCGACCTTTTTTTGCCTTTTTTTTCCTTTCTTCTTCTTTTCTTCTTCTCCTTTTTCCACTTCGAATCACTTCCCTTTCCTTTTCTCTATTTCATGTCAATCGCGACATTTCTATCCTTAGCTTCTTCTTTTTGATTTATTTTTCTTCCTCTTGCTGCTTCGCTTCCTTCTGCTGACTTGGACCTGTCGCGATTTCGTGACATGTCGCGAAATCGTGACGGTCCGTACACTCGTCCTTTCCTCCTTTTCAAAATGCGACATGTCGTGATTTCATGACATGTCGCGAAATCGTGACATCTTTGTGCCTTAGCTGATTTTTTCTTCAATCTGCAGCGAAAATGCGACATGTCGCGATTTCGTTGGTTTGCGACATGTCGCGAAATCGCGACCATTTCACACTTAGTCGATTTTTCTCTCTCCGGAAATGCGACATGTCACGATTTCGTGACATGTCGCGAAATCGTGACGTTCCGTACGACTTGCCTTCTCTCTCCATATTGTCGCGATTTTGCGACATGTCGCGAAATCGCGACCATTTCATGCCTTAGTCAATTTTTCTCTCTCTCGCGACATGTCGAATCGCGATGTTCGTACGACTTGCCTTTCTCTCTCTCGGTAATCGTGACATTTCACATTTAAAAATGGAAAGTGTCACGATTTCGCTACGCTTCTGGGACTTGGCGGATTTTCTGAAAACCTGTCGCGATTTCGCGACATTTCCATAAATGGAAGTGTCGCGATTTCGTGACTTTGCCAAAAAAGGAAAGTTTTGATTTTTAATGAATTTATCTATCTGTTTTCTGCATTTTTTTCGTATCGGTGTAAGATTTTCTTTATCCATGAATGATTCTAGCATGTAAAAAGTGAAGTCTGAGATAACAAAGCCAGAATGCAAGAAAACTTGGATAAAGAAACAGGCAAAACTTGAAGAAGAAAGAGGCAAGTAAAAATTGGAATTAAAACCTGAAAATCATCAAGAGGGTCCCTACTGCAAAATGAAAGCTTAATGTTTTCAAAGGATGGAAAATTATTTTTCAGTGGGGGTGTGTTGCTTCTCAACAAATGGCGATATCTACGGGTAAAATAGTAGCATTATTTTAGAACCCAGGACTCTAGTTTCAAAACAACATAGACCATGCATCAAGCCTTGCCACAGATATTCTTCAAAATAAATTGACTACTAACTGATAGTTGTTAAAATTTCCCAAGGACATACTAGGCTGAATTACTTAAGGAAGATTTCTGATGTGCAATTACAAGGGTATAAAACTTTCTTCAAGAATGACTGGATCGAATGTTGAACTCTGGATTGATCAGCTTTTCTAGATTGTAAAAAGGGGAAACCGAGTAGAGCTCTGTTTACTAGTTTAGCCTTTTACAACTCCGACAGAGTTACCCTTTAGATTTACACGACCCAAATTTACAACTGTAAGGTAGAATCTACAACTTGGTAGAAGAAAAATATCTTTTGAAATCTTGGCTGCCTCTTTCATTATATAACTCTTTTTTTTTTTTTTATATATATATATTGGAAATAACAGAGTGCCAATTCAACTTACATCTCTTTCTTTTGAAATACATCAACATCTGAAAAGCCTTAGAAAGAATAACAATTTTCTTTTAATATTTCATCAATCTGGAACTGCTTCAGCCTAGGCACTGATAGCCTCTATGGATACTCAAATAATTACATGAATCATAGTCCCCTCTTATAACAAACTTTTCTTGGATTCCCCAGGAGTTCCTCCACCTAAAAAGTATAGTAGTTTCTTTATGATTAAAACAACTGTGGCAAACAAGACACAAAATCCAATCATCCTTCCACTATTGTTCTGACTAAAAAAATAGTTCCACTGTTCAGTTCAAACAGACTATCTCACACTTGTGATAATGAACACTGGATTGATCAGCTCAGAATAAAAACAATTTTGGAAGGCTGACCTTTTTATGAATGCTCAGGCAAAGGCTAAAGAACAGAATTTTAAAAGCCAAAGAACTTTGTACAGACTTCCAAGGATAAACACAGGCCTCTAAAAACAAAATAAAATAAAACTGCACAGACTTTAAAATAAAACTGTACAGGCAGCAAACAAAACTGCAGGGTTATTTACAAAGGAAACAAAATAAAACTGTACAGGCAATTAAAGGAAATGAAATAAAACAAGACTGTAGAGCTATTTACAAAGAAAATAAACTGCAGACCTTAAATAAAATATAAAATACAGAACTTTAAAATAAAACAACTGCTGTACAGACAGCAAAGGAAATAGAATACATAAATGTACAGACCTGAAAGGAATTAAAACTGCAGGGTTATTTACAAAGGAAAAAAAATACAGAACTTCAAGACAGACTGAAATTGCACAGACAAATTAGGATTAAATAAATAAAAAGAACACTGCACAGACATTTAAAAACAAATTAAAACAAAGCAACTAAAAACTGTACAGGCAATTAAAACTAAAGCTAAAAACTGTACAGGCAGATAGAATTAAAATAATTAAACAACACAGACACCTAAAATTAAACTAAAGCAATCAACTGTACAGACATTAAAAGTAAACTAAACAACTAAAAAAAACTAAACTAAAGAACTGTACAGACATGAAGAGTAAACTAAACTAAACAACTGTACAGACATTAAAAGTAAACTAAAGCAGATAAACTGCAAAGTTATTTACAATGTATACACATGTTACAACTTCTTTATGACTCATTCAAATGATACATTGGACGGAACAACCGAGAAATAATGTTTTAAGTACTGACCATTAACAGGGAGGTCCAAAAAATTACCATCAAGGTCTTGTAATCGAAATGCATTGTTACCCAGAATCTCAACAATCTGGTAGGGGCCTATCCACAGTGGCTGCAACTTTGTATGCTTACCCTTCTTCTCATGGGCCTTGTCCCATAGAAGCACCAAGTCTGCCAGTCTGAAAGCTTTCACTTTGGCCCTCTTGTCAAACCAGCGCTTGACGGTTTCTTGGTGCCGACTGAAGTGTTCCAGGGCTTGGAGTCTTTCATCCTGCAAGTTAGTTAGATCTAAAACACGAGCCTCTGCATCATCTTGATCCTCAAAATAGTCTAAGACAAATTGGTGAGTAGGTAACTTCACAGAGATGGGAACAATTGGCTGGGTACCATACAACAAAGCAAAAGGAGAAGTTTTAAGAGCCACTTTATATTTTATCCGGTCAGCCCAAAGTGCATATTTCAATAATGTATGCCACTGCCTGGGTTTATCTGCTGTAGATTTCTTGATGGCATTCATTAAATTCTTGTTTGTGGACTCAGCCAATCCATTGCCTTGGGGATAATAGTTGGATGAGAATCTGATAACTATCCCCATCTGGTATGCCCATTCTGCAAACTCCAATGATTGGAAGGCTGGTCCATTATCACACACCAAATTCAGAGGAACCCCAAACCTAGTTATGATATTTAATTCTAGAAATTCAATGACTTCATGAGCTGTACTTCTTGTGGTGGCTGCTGCTTCAACCCATCTTGTGCAGTAATCAGTAGTTGTCATAACATACTTATGCCCTGCTGAAGAATTTGGATTAATCACTCCCACAAAATCAAGTCCCCACTGCATGAAAGGTTTATTTATTACAACAGGTTGCAATGGGAGAGCCCGGTTGGCCTCTTTGGCTGCAAAAGTTTGGCACTGATGGCAGGTTCTTACATGCTGATGTGCATCTTTAAATAGTGTAGGCCAGTAATAGCCTGCTCTCAATATTTTATGCGTAGTAGCAGATCCTGATGAATGCCCTGCCCCTAACTTTTCATGAAAACTGGACATGACTTCATTGACTTCACTCGGAGAAATGCATCTTAGGAAAATGCCAGCATAATTCTCTCTATACAAATTACCTGCTTTGAGGAGATAATGAGCAGCTTTCAGTTTTAATGCTCTCCTTTGGGTTCTGTTCAAGTGAGACGGGCAAATTCCAAATTGCAGCAGATGAGTAATATCCCCATACCAGTCATCAGATTCAGAATTTAACTGATTAACTTCTTCCCGTATAGGTACTTCGGCAATGTGTCGGGACAAACCAAGTCCTCTGATCAATTTAGCAGGCCGAATCTCTAAGTCATACTCTTGCAGCCTGGTAACCCAATTACCCCTCAATTCACCCAATTCATTCTGACTTAGAAGGTATTTAACAGCTGGGTCTGGAACTATAGCATGAATTCTGCTTCTTAATATATAGTGCCTGAACTGCTTAACCGCTCTTACCAAGGCATAAGCTTGTTTGTCTAAACGAGAATATTTCAGCTCAGCCCCCTTTAAATTGGTACTCTTGAAAGCAATTGGATGTTCCCCAGTTTCTCTCTGTTGGGTCAAAACTGCAGCAAGTGTATGTTCAGAAGAGAAAGTGTACAGATAAAAATCTGCACTGAAATCTGGGCTTACCAGAACTGGTGCTTGTTTTATGGCTGTCTTGATTTCTTGGAAAGCTGTCTTAGCTTCTGTGGTCCAGACAATCTGAGCAGTTTGCTTTAGCATGTCATTCATTGGCTTGACTATCTCTGCAAAACCGGAGATGAACTTCCTGACAAAGTTAATTTTTCCAAAGAAGGACCTCAACTCTTTCTTGGAGTTGGGAAATGGTATGCCAGATATGGCTTCAACTCTACCTGGATCCATGGAAATGCCATCTTTTGTGACCAAGTGCCCAAGGAGCTTTCCTTCTGTTACACCAAAAATGCACTTCTTCGGATTCAAAGAAATACCAAACTCCCCGCATTTATTAAACACAGACTCCAAGTGTTTTACATGGTCAAACCGAGATTTGGAGAAGACTGTTAAATCATCCATGTAAACAACAATACATTTACCCATAAGGCCCTTGAAAGCATGATCCATTGCTCGTTGAAATGTAGCTCCGACATTTATTAATCCAAATGGCATCCTCTTGTAAGCAAAAGTTCCCCACTTAGTTGTGAAAGCAGTCTTCATTCTGTCTTCCTTCTCAACCAATATCTGATTGTATCCTGAGAAACCATCCAGGAAAGACATCATCTCCGAACCATTGACAATCTGAAGCACCTCATCCATGGAAGGCATAGGGTAATTATATTTTTCAGATGCCTTGTTTAAATTTCTAAAATCCACACACAAGCGGATCTCTCCATTTTTCTTTCTGACTGGCACCGGATTGGCCACCCAGGTAGAATGCCTGATGGGAAAAATAATGGCTGCACTCAGCAGTTTTTCTACTTCTTTCTGGATGAGGGGCTCTAACAGAGCATTGACATGCCTCTGCTTTTGCCTGAAAGGTTTGCAAAATTCTTTTAAAGGTATAATGTGAGTGTAAACTTTAGGATCAAATACCTTTAAGTCTTTGTATGACCAGGCCATAACATCCTTGGACCTGTGAAGAAAATCAATCATACTTCTTTTTATTTCTGGATCACAGTTCTTAGCCAACTTGATGTGCCTGGGATCTTCTTCAGTCCCTATGTTCAAATTTTCAGTCTCACTGTCTGTGGCACCCACATAATCCTCAAAATTCACCTTTTGCTTGATTTTGTCAACATCAAAGAGCCGCTCCAGCTCCACCATTCCTTTTGGAATTCTGTTGTCCTTCAACCTCATTATTCCTCTGTCATCATCTAACTGTTCCAACAGGGTATCTCTTTGGCCCTCATCAATTATAGCATTTTCAAATGTGTTAGTACTCTGCAAAAAGTTTACAATCTGTTGATCATCAGAGAAAACTTGAAAATTATCTATATTGTTTGGAACTGAAGGACAAGGGACTAACTCAATTGAAAACTTGTTCCATTTAAATTCTTCCAATGGCTTTAAACTTGCAGCTGAAGAAGCCAAGACATCTGCATGGGAGTTCTGCTCTCTGGGTATATGTGTCAGATTAAAAGCATCAAAGTCTTCTACAAGATCCCAAGCCCGATGTTTGTATCCTTTTAAATAAGATGCTTTACACTGGAATTTACCCTTGACTTGATTTGCCACTAATTCTGAATCAGTAAAAACTTGAATATTTCTTGCTCCTTTGTCCAAAGCAAACTTCAAACCTAATACCAGAGCTTCATACTCTGCTAAATTATTTGTACACGGGAACTGCAGGCGGTAAGACATAAAATATGTCTGACTTTCAGGCCCTTTGAGGACTGCCCCTGTTCCAGAACCCTGTTTAGATCTAGCTCCATCCACATGAAGTGTCCAGACTTCATTAGTATGTACAGGATGGGCTTTATTAAACTTGTTATTTTGCCCAGTTGTTAAATTGTAGACTCCAATATCTACCTCTGCAATATTTACAGTTTCATTCTCTGCATTGTACTCAGTAATTGTATGCTTGTACCTGGGTTCTCTTTCAACCCGTAATTGATTTGCCACTCCTTTCCACGACAACCACATGTGTGAAAAATCTGTTGCCAAGTATCCGTTCAGAGATCTCGACCAATCTCTACTCAACAGCATCCCGTACCCCACAGGGATATCTACAACCTGAATTTCAATTTTATGTTGAGCCCTTGGCTCAGATGCTAATTGGATATGAATATTTTGAAGCTCTCCAACAACTTTAACCTCTGATTTGTCCAATTGGACAACTCTCCTTTCAGACTTCATTGGGGTGAGACCCAACTGCTGACAAATGGCCAAAGGCATAACATTTGCAGATGCACCTGAATCTACCAAACAATTATGTAAGTTCTTCCCAAAAATACTGACAGTCAGTAAAAATGGGGGAACTTCAGTTTTTTCTTTGTACATGGCTAGATTGGCATGTGCTATTTTCTTTCCTTTGTCCACAGGTTTAGTAGCAGGGCCAGAGTATGTTTTTATCAGATTGTCTCTCTGCTCTGAAATCTGTGCCAGCTCATGCAGAGTAATGTTGGCCTTAATCTTTTTCATATCCTCCACTATGTTATATCCTTTGTTAAGTGGAGGGACAAAAGCATCTGGTCCTCTCAGATTCCCTCCCTTTGGTGGAGATGGATTATTGCTTGGAGAGGGGTCGGGAGGAACATTGTGAGAGTTGTCCGGAGGGGTTGATGTAGTATTAGGCTCCGGATTCCTATTCCTCAGGTTGTAATTATCTCTTCTGTACCAGCTGGAAAGCCTGCACCTCATCCATAGGCATTTCAACTACATTCTCAGATTCATCCGGGAAAGTGAAAGAATCCAGGACCATAGCTGCACTGTGGCCGGATGAACTTGGGCCATCAACAGTTCTTTGATTTTCAGGGGAGATCAAATCTCCAGACAAAGCTTCAAATGCATTGCAAAATTCTAGACAATCCAACTCCCCATGCTGTGAAGTGGCATGTATTCTGCACTAGTTGGGCAGAGCTAAATCACAAATGTTCACATCATGGCCTTTGCCCTTGTAATATTTATTAGGTTCATATGGGGGCCTGTTGAATTTGTTTGGTTGATATGAATATCTGTTGGAGTTGTCCCTAATAGAAACTTGCCTTTTAAAACTTAAGAAATCATTGGCCAGCTTTTGAACAATCTTTGAGACTTCTTCCACTCTTGCATTGTCAGCCTCTTTGCCTGGGTGCTGTACATTCTCAACAGGTGCTACAGCCAATGGATTTGCTGATGGTAGAGTCTGACAAACTGGCAACATTACCTGATGTGGAATAGGATTGAACACAGGGGCAGCTTGTGCAACCAGAGGAACTTGCTGAGCATTTAATGGTTGGGGTCCCAACTGTCTTTCCAGAATCAAAGCTTCTTTATAAGCTTCTGTCAAATTAGTAATAGTGGGATCTCTCTTCAAAAAGACAGAGGTCATCGGATCCAGAGAGTTTCTAAAAATCTCTAATGCCAGGTCAGAATTCGGTACATAATACCCAGTAAGTCTGCCATAAGCTTTCTGGAATCTAACATTATATGATCTGATAGATTCACTTAATTCTCTTTTGATGCCAGAAAATTGCTGGTACAATATACTAGGATCTATCACTTCCCCGAACTGTGACACAAAAACTTTTTCTAAGTCATTCCAACTGGTGACAGAATCATTAGTGAGGTTTAGAAACCAATCATAAGCTCCCTCCTGGAGAGTGAACGGGAATAGTCTGCAGGCAACATCCTCATGCTGTACATTTAATAATTTCAAAGCATTCTTGAATGCAACCAAATGTTCTTCTACAGTTCTTGTCCCATCATGTTTATATCTGGGGAGATATCTTTCCAGATTTCTAGGGCAGGTCATGGGCAATACCCAAAATATTCAAAGCAGTGGAGCCCAACCAATTTGCCATCACTACTTGGTTGTTAGTGATATTCTGAGTTGTGGTTGGAGTAACTATCAGCGGTGATAAAACTGTTTCTGACAGAGACTTAGCCCTTCTGAGGCTACTTCTTCTCGGAGTTTCTAATTCAGGGACAAGGAGCTCTCCAGCTCTGGGGTGGGACCTTGTTACCCTGTATGTAGAATCCAACTTTTCACAAGCACTTACAAACTTACAGTCCTTAACAGAGTACTGAACTTGAGGTCTTCTTTTCTGGCAATCTTAAAAAATTGTACTGACAACTTATAATACTGATCGAATTTCAGTAGGCCCTCCTTCTAGCGCCATTTTTAAATGTTGGTCCGACTTTTATACACACCCTGTGAAGGATGAGCACAAAACTCTGATAACACTTATACGGGATAAATCCCACTCACTTTAGGATCTAGCTGGTTATCCAAGGTGTGAGTTATAGAGTCGGGTCGAATGTCAATTCACTCTTTTCCACTTCTGGAATAGATTTCAATATGGACTGTCTGTACCTTACAACGGGCTCACTGAACTTGCTCAGTAATGTTCAAAAGTTGTCACTTGTTGACAATCAGATTTAAAATTAATTCTTTGATCTAGCTCTCATGGGTCAGTAGATTTAAATAAAAGACAAAATTAAAAGAAAATAAAAATGGATCATTTCACGGTAAAACAAAGAGGGTAGGGTAAGGCAGAAAGAGAAGTTTATCAAATTTAACTGTAAAACAAAACTACCAATTTTATTTATACTATCAGCTTCACAACAGAACAAATCAAAGAAGAAAGTGTCCAGTTTTCTAAGATCACTTTCTACTAAGAGCACAAGGCAAAGATGGAATAGATCTAACAGAAAATTATAAACCGAAGGGAAGTCGGTTAAAATTGATATCTTTCACCGGCAGCCTAGCTCGCATAGTGAGGACAGAGCAATTAGAACAAACTTGAACCTTAAATCTGTAATTTTCCCTAGTATACAATAGAACAAATGAAGCCTAACAACATATTTAATCTTGATAACACCGATTTACAACATATATCTAATAAACTTTAATGAAACGGATAACAAAAGAAGATGAACTTATCACAATCTGCAAAATATTAGGCTCCTGGCCATGCTATCACAGAAAACAAAAGCACATCAACTCCAAGTCCAAAAATAAAATATTTAACAAAATTTGCAAGAAATTGCTTCAATAGCCTTTTATTTCTAAGTTTCCGCCTCCTACGATTACATTGAGAAGAAGTATTTATAGACTCAGGATAGACCCTGATCTTTTCAGAAATATCTTCTTCTCAAACCCTAAATCTTATCATCTCAAACCCTAGGACCCGGGTTTTACAATATAAAGCCATTTAAAACAAAGTCCGGATAAAACTTAACCATTCTGCAAATCAGTGCAGTCACTTGCCATAAATGGAGAAGATAGAATTCGAATGCCACTTGCATTCACCCACAACTGTAAATAAATGCCCTCATTAATCCCTTCGGGTAAGCTGGATGAGTCACCACTTCTCCGACATTTCATCTCCGCAGAGCCATCCATGAGTTGAAAATATCTACACGCCATTAATTCTGCCATAAATCTTCATTAAATGCATTCATCGGCAAAATCCGGCAACTGTGTGCATATATTTTCATTTCTCGGCCAATTCTCGACATATTCCACTATGGGCAGCTGCTTAGTCACCGTAAAGTCTCTTTGCAGCCAGATCTGAAAAAATTGGATGAAGCAGCAATTTTCGGCATCTTTCCTTTCAATATGGTCGTCTTTGATTAATTTGCACTTTAACTTTGTCTTTATGGCCATTTCTCCATTATCTCGTAAGTGCCAGATGGCTTCCTGCATGAAAGGACAAAAGATGGATTAGTATTTTAAAAATATTAAATCAAAACTTTAATTATTAAATCAGATTAAAAAACCCTAATGTTTACTTGCATGTCGGCCTTATTAATCTGATACGTGGCCCGCAGTGCTTTGACACGTGTCACAAAAATCGCGACACGTGTCCATTTCCAATTGTCTTGCATTTCTCGGCTCTTTCTCTGTCAAGGTCGCGAAAATGCGACATGTCACGATTTCGCGACATGTCACGAAATCACGACGCTTCTCTGTCGCTGCCCTTCTGCTCACATATGCCCCAAAAACGTGACATGTCACGAAATCGTGACATCCCCCCTTGCTGCGCAACTTTTCTCCACCAAGATCGCGAAAACGTGACATGTCACGATTTCACGACATGTCGCGAAATCGCGACCTTCCCCCTTTTGGCACTTTCTTCCTTCAAGCCGTGAAAACGCGACATGTCACGATTTCGCGACATGTCACGAAATCGTGACCCTTCCTGGCCACCGTACAACTTTCTCCGTCGCGTCGCAATTTCGCGACGTCGCGAAATCGCGATGTTGCGATTTCACGACATGCATCTTGCCTTAGCTATTTTTGGGTAACCTTTCTTTGCCTTTACAACAACGAGCAACTTTTGTTTCTTTCTTTCTTCCCTTGCGACCTTGCCTTGCTGGCCTTGGCACTTCTTCGCATTGTGTCACGATTTCGCGACGTCGCGATTTCGCGACACCTTCTTTGTTTTGAGCCTTTCCTCTCCAACACATCGCGATTTCACGTCATAAAATCGCGACGTTGTGATTTCACACTTTTATGCCTTAGATTCTTTTCTTCAACTTTGAAATTGACTTTATTTTGACATGTGCGAAATGCTTTCTTCCTCTTACTCGCTTCTGCTTCCTTCGCTTTGACTTGGACCTGTCGCGATTTCGTGACATGTCGCGAAATCGTGACAGTTCGTACAACTGCGTCCTTTCCTCCTTTACTAGCCGTGAAAATGCGACATGTCATGAAATCATGACCTTTTTGTGCCTTAGCCAATTTTTCCTTCAATCTACAGCGAAAATGTGACATGTTGCGATTTCTGACATGTCACGATTTCGCGACGTTTCGTACTTTTCCTTCTCTCTCTAGATTTGTCGCGATTTCGTGACATGTCGCGAAATCGTGACCATTTCATGCCTTAGTCGATTTTTCTCTTTCTCAGTCGCGAAAATGCGACATGTCACGATTTCGTGACATGTCGCGAAATCGCGACGTTCCGTACGACTTTTCCTTCTCTCTCCAGATTTGTCGTGATTTCGTGACATGTCGTGAAATCGTGACCATTTCATGCCTTAGTCGATTTTTCTCTCTCAGCCGTGAAAATGCGACATGTCACGATTTCGCGACATGTCGCGAAATCGCGACGTTCCGTACGACTTGCCTTTCTCTCTCCTGGTCGGTAGCGATTTCGCGACATTTCCAAAAATGGAAATGTCATGATATCGCGACATTTCCAAAAATGGAAAGTGTCGCGATTTCGCTACGCTTCTGGGACTTGGCGGATTTTCTGAAAACCTGTCGCGATTTCGCGACATTTCCATAAATGGAAGTGTCGCGATTTCGCGACTTTGCCAAAAAAGGAAAGTTTTGATTTTCAATGAATTTATCTATCTGTTTTCTGCATTTTTTTCGTACCGGTGTAAGATTTTCTTTATCCATGAATGATTCTAGCATGTAAAAAGTGAAGTCTGAGATAACAAAGCCATAATGCAAGAAAACTTGGATAAAGAAACAAGCAAAACTTGAAGAAGAAAGAGGCAAGTAAAAATTGGAATTAAAACCTGAAAATCATCAAGAGGGTCCCTACTGCAAAATGAAAGCTTAATGTTTTCAAAGGATGGAAAATTATTTTTCAGTGGGGGTGTGTTGCTTCTCAACATATCTTTTTTTGGATTTTCGCGATGATGGTAGAAGCCTATACCTACATATTCTATGCCTAGCGCAAACCATTGTAACAATTTTTATTCTCCATTTATTAAAAATCATGAAAACCATATGACTTAATTCATTATGTTACACAAATTATGCTTTTAAAAAGCAAACCCATTTTCATTATTTCATGTCATTATGTCAAACTTCAACTTTGCAATGATGGTATAATTTCTAAAGAATTATCCAAAATTTTATCACACTTAGGAATTTATGCCTAGCAAAAATTATTTTAATATCATTTCATACACACTATTTTTATGAAAATCTGAAAACAAACCATCATCATCATCATCATTTGCATTATTGCACCAAAGTCTTAAGACAGTTTCTTAAGCACTCTTTTACTTTTAACAATATTTCTATAAATGGACTAGCTTGACGACCGAGTGAGCGGTGACTCTATGAAATGGTTTATAATAGCGACAATGTCCTTTGAAATTATTGTTAGAAGTCTCTTTTTATTTTTATTTTTATTATTATCACATCACAAACAACCAATTTGTTACATCATATTATTTCATTTAAAACATCACAGCATGACATCAAAATTATAATATTTCCAATGACATAATTACATGAATTATCAAATCAATCAATCAAACATAACAACATCATCAGTATACACATTATACAAGTCATGTGCTCAAAAACATATCTCATATCATATATATATCAACAACCGTATATATACATCATCAAAACTGGATTGGTATGCCATAATATGTACCTCGGCATACTCAATCCTATATCAACAAAATAATAATCATATAATACAATGTCAGTATGTACAGTGTCAGTCCAGCCCTCTAGCTTTGCGAGCCCCTCGAGCTCTTTGCCTCATCTCCTCCCCCGCCCTGAGGTGGACGAGGTGGCCCCATCGCAGTCTGCGTAGTCCTAGTCCTCGATCGAGATGTGGTCCTCGATGACCCGATCCTGATCGAATCTGCAATGTTGGCTGGCAGGGGTAGTCTATCTGCCTCTGGCACCAACTGGTGATACAATGTCTGATAGAATGTCAGTTGAGCGATAGCCCATGTCAGCTCTCCAGAGCTCACCCATTCACCCCGTGCCCTGAGGCGTGCAATCTCGTCCCGCAGTTGTGACACCTCAACTCGGTGGTGTGCAACCTCATCCTGTAGAGTCTGCACCTGGGCCTAGAGATGATCTCTCTCCGCCTAGAGAGTATCCATCTCACTACTCTCTCCTGTATCGACACCCTTGCCCTTATCGGGCGATGGTGGCCTCTGTGGAGATGGGGGTCTCACCTCCCTCCTCTCCCTCTGTCGTGGCCTCTCCTGTGCCTGTGGCCTCCTCACCTCTCTCTTGCTGTGACCCTGGGCTGCCTCCATTGTTGCCTAGCACTGCCTCCATATCTGATGCACAATCGCATGAATCGGACCTTGTACCCTCATCATCCGAGGAGGGTGGATGCCTACGTACCAGGCATCGTAGCCATTGGCTACCCCTGCGTCGTCCCCATCCACTGGTTGGATGAGGGCATCATCCATGTCCTGGCTCCAAAACCGCTGCATGTCGAGAGCCCCGCTAATTGTGGTGTTATCCTGGATAGTCCAAGAAAACTCGTAATCCCTCAGAGATGGGATCCCCTGCTGCAGATCGAACTGCCTCAAAACTCGATCATAGCGGTGGAGCTCCACCTCTCCCCTCTCCATCCGTAGCCAGCAGACTCGCCTGACACGAGCCAACTCCTGTCTGTCCTCGACCCGCCCTGGATGCTCCCTCCATGGCCTCCAGGTGATCTGATCCGAGACTAAGTCATCCAATAGCCTCCGGGACATAGGCAGATCTATCCATCATTGTGCCCCTCTCCGGAGCCACCAATAGAAGACTCGGGGCATCTCCCCGTCAACCCCTGTTAGAAGAAGCCCTATCGGCCTCTGCACTGCAATGTGCTCCCAGCACCAAACCTGTAAGAGTGATGTCATGACCAGACATCGGCCGCCTTTGTAAACGACCCCATACAGGATCCTGTACAATCGACATAGAACAAAACTGCCCTAAGAGAATCTGTAACCGTGATCCCGCATATCATAGATCACATCTACGAGCATCCACGACACCCTGCACCCGCTCTGGTGGCATAGCAAAAGTCCACCAACCACTCCAGCTAATACCCGTGTGAGTCTAGATGCCCTAGGCATCTGGCGTAGTGCCTCGATATTAACTTCGCCCTTCTCCAAGGTGAAGCTCGGGTCACCGCACAATCGTCCCATAGCGTGGCCCTGATTGGCCATAGGAGTAATCAACCGTCCTTGTATGGGGATTCTCAGAATCCTCCATACATCCTCTAATGTGGGAGTCATCTCCCCTATAGGTAGCCGAAAACATGAGGAACCCGGATACCATCTCTCTGCTAGGGCTGTTAGAAGCCCCATATCGGTAGACACTTGTGGCATCTCTGTCACATGCTGCAAGCTGGCCTATGCCAGCTGATCTCACTTTTCCTGTGTGAGAGCGGCCAAGTCATCTCTCAACCCTCCGTACTTCTATTCCTTGCTCTTTAGTAATCCTCTCTGCAAACATAAATAACAAAACAATAAAAAAATCATTAATAACAATTCAAGCAATCAATAATGCAAGTTAAAATTTAATTTTATGCAATTGATGATATCGCCCACTATTAGACGATATCGTCCCAAATTTGAGCAGAATCATCTCCGATTTCGCAAGCCAAAATTGTCTCTAATTTGACGAAATCGTCCCCCTTTCGACGATTTCACCCTCGGGCAAAATTATCGAAATTGAGACGATTTCATTGAAATCGGGACGATTTCGTCCCGACGACGTCGACGGCCCAAAAATGGCCGCGATGCTCAAAAATCACCTAAAAATTACCTACAAAGCATGTAAAATTAAATTCAAGCATCCTAGTTAAGTCTAGACTCTTACCCATAGACCGCGTCGGACCTCTGTCGATCTGTGCGTCGTCTCCACCATTTTTGCTTTAGAGCTCTAAAAACTAGAAAATGAACAGTAAAAATGATTAGGGTTTTACCCTTTTTTTTTTTTAATTTTATTCAAAAATAATTTTTTGCTTTTTCGTGTTTTTACCTCAAACGTTCGATTTGGGTAAAAACACGGAGGGGGCACCATAGTAAGCTGTCGTACGATTCGACCAAGAATCGTCGCCTAAAAATGGGAATAATTTTTGCTTTCTCGTAGATCGAGAAGAACTCATCTTTAACGCATTTTCTTCAAAAAATTCGCTAAAGAGGGGGCAAAATGTAGCACCCTAAAATTAGTGCAGTAAAATTGTAATAATTACATTCACCTTAGTAAATAATTTAAAATTCAAATTTAACCTCCCAAACCGCCCGTTAACCGCTGGGTAATCCGTTTCCACCTTTTCCGCATCAATTTTAGAGGTTGTTTTGACCGTTTGACGATATCATTGCCGATCAGATGATATCACCCCAGATCTGACGATTTCGTCTGGACTAGGATGTCCAGACGATCTTGTCGCAAAACTGATTTTACAAAATTAGCTTATGTTCCAACGGGTCTCCAATCCGGACAGAAGCATGTCTACACCATTAGGGACCCTCCCCCGTTGGAGATCTCCCAAATTGGGATGATCTCCAACCTCCTAACTACTCCCCTAAGCCTATTTAATCCTAAGCTATCCCCTTAGCACCCCCATGGCTGAAATTATCTGCAATTTAACTCCATCTACGTTGAACCATCCTAATTTTTTCATTTGCACTAGTCCCATACCAATTTTGTTGCAGGTACATCACTATTTTTTAGTCGAAGCCAGCACACATCGTCGTCGACGAACTTGTTTAGATTGGAGGCGAACCTGTCGAATCCGAGGTGATTTCGTACTGATGTGAGACAATCTCGACTGTAGTCCATATTGAGGCAATTAGTGCCTAAAGTTTGCACTTTTCAATCTTTTCTCTGTTATTTTATTCTACAAATTAGATAGTTTATTCAGTGTTTATGTTATTTTGCATTTGGAGTTCACCCATTTAGCTTAGATTGCATACTAAGATCATGATTTGTCATTAGAATATCGTAATTTGCTTGAATTTCTATTCATAACTATTATTCAATATTCATACATTCATTTGGTGTTGTTTCCCTCTGTAGCACAGTAGTATTCGTTGTATTTTGTATCTGTTTTTTTGCTTGCAGGTCTCTGACGAATTCGTCTGACAAATTCGTCAGATCTTAGACGATTCTGTCAGATCCCAAACAAATCTGTCAAATTCCAGATGATCCTGACTACTTCAAACATCAGAATCATTACCAGACATTCGGATCAGGTATTCCTCATTTGTATTTTGTAAATTCTTTGTTTTATGTCTTTAAATCTATTTTTTGTACTCGTTGAATTTGCATTTTCATGTAGATTAATCTAGATTCATTTGGCAAAACCTAGGATATGAATGCTTAAAGTTAAAAACGAACACATTAAAACACATTCCAAACCTAGGCGTGGAAACTGCCCTTAAATGTTTCTTGGTGAACCCACCATCTGTCCAAAAATCATCAAAATACACCTCCCTTGAGAGGCGGGACCTTCACAAAGTCCTCTCAGTCCGAGGTACTGTGACATCCTTTTCCCATCCTCCTTTCGGGCACGGATCCAATAGCCTGAAGGTAAGGATGCAAAAAATTTGGAGCGATATAGGTATCCTTTAAAGGTAGGAAGGTGAGCAGGGGATATGTTCTTCATTTTGGTTTCTCCTACTCCTTCTCTATTGGGAAACTAAATCCAGATGAAGTCTCTTCTTTGGCTATTATTTCATGATATGTGGTCTCTAATGCAGTTTCTATGGCCTTACGGTTGTTCAAAACTTTTTGGGTTAGGGCTTTGAAGTTAGCTGGCGTTATCGTCCGATCCTCTACAACTTTCCATAGTAGGTCTTCTTCTAAGGGTGTCCTCTTAAACAATGTATTTACAATGGTTTGTTCTTCCCCAGGTTGGTGAGATGAGAAGACACTTTGCACAAGGTGAGGATTCTCACTCTAGTGGACTGTTGGTGATGAGTCAAGTGAATCTAATTCAAATTCAAAGTGTTCGACTGACTCATATTTCTATGGACTTTGTTTTATGAAATGACCATCAGGTCCTCTCTTCCTCAAGGGACTCATACAAAGTCATATGGAAGTTTTTCAGGTATTGCAATTAATCTAGTAGAGGTGCTTCCCTGAAAACGATGCCAAAATGTTATGAACCAAACACAGGTTAAATTTGATCCTATTTTGTCACTACCCATGCATTTAAATTATCATACTAGGGAGCTTCACAAACCTTAGAAGTGTATCAAACAAGGGAGCTTCGCAAATCTTAGAAGTGTATCAAACAAGATCGTTTACAATACCCACTTCTGAGATGATTTCGGCTAATTCTATCATTGGGGGGTTTAAATAAATGACATTCATTCATCCACACCACAATAGTTTACATATGAATAATTAGATCCTTGGAAATTAAATACTCATATGTGCATAATTAAATAGACATGAAAATAATTCTACTACAACAATGAAAATAACAGTGCAAAAAGTAAACCTATGAAAGCAGGAAACTGATCTAGGAAAGCACAAGAAAAAGGGAAGGAATACTAGCTTGGAGTGGGTCCAAGATCCAGTAGCTCCCTTCCAACTGAACACACAATTAGGAACTCTTGAAATTTATTATAATTGCAAGATAATTACAATACTTCTATCTCCTTAGAATAATCAATAAATTCTGGATGATCTTCTAGATATCTATCAGAGAGGTTTGTGTGTGTTTATATAGCACACACACAGATATTTTATTACAATGAGGTTACAACAGTAGTTCAGTTTATACTAAACTGGGATAGTCTAGTAACCACATTCGACATTTGCTAAAAACAATCATCATTACTAATGGTAGCGCATTCGCTGATTGGTTCGAGTTGCTTGAGCTAGATTATGCTTCACCTAGCATAGGTAAGATGTTCTCATCCATTTGTGCAATCCCAAAATTTTCTTGTGTGATGTGGAACTGGAACTACACCGGTCAACACTGCCCACACCACTCATTTGGTCAACTGGTGAAATATGGAGGCACCTTATCTATGAGGAAGGCACCTTCCTCAAGTGCTTTTGGTAGGCACATTATTTATGTGGAAGGTGCATACTTATGTTGAGTGTCTTCTTCATGCAAAATGAGCCTACTGAGGTTGGGTGCCTTCTTCATGTGAAGGCACCTACTGATGTTGGGCGTCTTCTTTATGTGAAAGGTGCCATGCCTTGTATGGGGCCCCTTCCTTATGTGGAAGGCACCTAAGTATGTTGGGCACCTTATTTATATGGAAGGTACCTACCTTCTATTGGTTCCTTCCTTGAAGAGGAAGGTGCCTAACCACCATGCCTTGATTCTGGGAGAAACAGAGTGCCAGGTCCATGAAGGACCTCGACTGATCCAAATCTATCAAAACCAACTACATTTCCACACAAACACACTAAAACACATAAATTAGATAACACACACAATTCTATTAAATAATTACATAATAATTCATGAAAGTACACAAGAATAAAGCTAAGCAAAAAGAGTCACTAGTCATTGAGTCTAATGATGAAGACAAGGACAACCCTGATCGCTACATGCAGATGTTCATAATCTAGTTTGTAACAAACTACATTATCCATTTGGTTGATTTATGTAATGCTCTTAATTTATGATTTTCTAATAAGTATTTTATTGAAAGTATGGAATAAGTTCCTACTAATAAAATGAGGAAGGTGACTGTTAAAATTGAGGACATCCCTGCCAAGGACAATACTATTGATATGGACACCCTAAATTTTAGAATCCAAGATTATGAGGTCAATCCTGATATTGAATGTTAAGGGTGCCCACTCTATTTTGGAGGGTTTTTGTTCAAATTTTGTTGTTTTTTGTTCCATGTATCAGTTTTACCTAAATTTTTGGTTTTTGGTTTTGGCTGAGGATAGCCTTTTTGCTTGTTCTTATTTTGTTAATTTTATTTGCTCTTCTCTATTCCTTTGGCCATGGATGAATTTTTGTATATAGGTTTTGGGGCCCTATTAAAACCCACTTGATATATTAATTTCAATCTATTTAACTGATAAAATAAAATGACATCA
This sequence comes from Wollemia nobilis, assembly GCA_028583015.1. Lineage (NCBI taxonomy): Eukaryota > Viridiplantae > Streptophyta > Pinopsida > Araucariales > Araucariaceae > Wollemia > Wollemia nobilis. Next base: position 4,323,543 of record JAQPPZ010016917.1, on the reverse strand, counting down.
GATGATTGAATTTGCATTATTCCCACTATGAGCAATTTATTTCACATCTATCTTAATATTTGCACTTCAATTTCTACATCCACATTTTACATTTTATCACATCTACCAAATTCATGGGTACAATATTGAATTCTCATAGGTCATGAATTCATGCACAGGTCATGAATTTGTATAGACACAAGCCTAGAGGTAAATATTTGCTTCCAAATCTATTGTTTTATTTGCATAACACATTTTGATCATATCACATTTGATTTCACTCTGTCTTTAACACTACTTCACTATTTTATTTTAGTTCTTCATCCATCTACTAGTATATCTATGATTTCATTATTTTATGCACAATTTGTTAAAAATACCAAGAGGATTTGTCTATCATATCACTAAGATCAAAATTACAATGGCCTAAGCAGATCCCAAATCACTAATTGCAATTTTTAATGTTCTATATGATTAACTATAAGTTTCAAATCAATTCATGCTCAGAACAATGAATTCACTCACAGTGTGTGAATCACCAGATAGGTCACAAATTCACTCATAGGCCACAAATTTGCTAGTTCAACCATGAAGCCACTATACTCATCCATCTAGTTTAGGTATGCCCTCTATCTAATATGTTGCAATTATATCTCTCTATTTTCTATCTGCACCATATATGTTTAACCATAGATCATTTTGAAAACATAAGAAAATACTCAAAAAAATAAAATTGCAATGCATTTAGTTTAGAAGAATTTTTCTTGTTGTGTGTTATTTTCAAGGAAAGTGAAATTGTATATAGTATAGATTCTAGTTACATTTGACCTAAACCTACGTGTTTGATATCTAAAAGAACACATCAAAATATACATCTTTGCCACACTTGGAAGTGGTCTTAAAATACTTCTTGGTGAACCCAAAATCTATTAACCATCACCAAAGGAGGTATGACATTAGGTACCCCTTACATCGAGGTGTAGGCTTTGAAATCCCTCTTCTAGGCATGGATCCATCATCTTGAGGGAAAGGGGTGTGAAATTTTTAGCCTAAATTCTTTGGTGAACCCAACATGAAAGATCATGTATTAAGCGTTTAAAATTTATCATACTTTTCTTTTCATAACCCCCATTCTTGTTTTCTCATTGGTGGTTCGTACTAACATTGATCTAGTTCCATCCCACCCTTGCCACCAGGTTGTGTTAGGTTTTTGTGTGATTTTTAGGGTGAACCCTCCAACTTTCTAAGTTGTGTATTAAGAGGTGTATCCCTCATACTCTTGGTAAATATAGACAACTAATATTAGATCACTTTGGGATAATTTAGAGAGAATATTTTTATTATAAGAGACATCTTTCTTGTTCACCATTTATCCTTCATTTTTTTCAACTAGATTAAAGAGCACATTAAGAAAAGACTAGTTGATAAATTGAAGGAAAATTTATGTGTGATATCCTCTTTGAGTGTTTTCTTTCCTTTCAAAATAAACAAAAAAAAAAGAACAAGAACAAAACAAAACAAAATAAGATGACCATGACTATGGAATGGTAAGGAAATTGTAGGTCCTCTAGAGGATGAAGTTGATAGCAAAAATCCAAATGTAGAAAACACTAAAATAGAAGAAGAGAATAAGAAAGAACAAATTCACTTGGAGCCTAAGGGAGCTATTCATTTTAAAACCATGGATCACTTATGGGGCATAGTGAGAAGTAATCGTACTGCTCTCACTCAATAATTTGAGGAAGAAGACCACCTCACAAGGGATGATACTTTGGGTGAATAATCTTTGGGTGAGGATTATTGATCTTACCCCATTGTCTCTCAGTATCTTCTTGAGATTTCTTCAGGTGAGACTTCATACAACCTCACTCCACCACACTACTTCACATTTTTTAATCCTTTGTTTGACATCACTCAATCCATACAAGTTCAAGATATTTACTCACAGATACATGCTTGGGAAGTATTACAACACAAACCTATCTATGCTACCGCTACAACTATCAATATTGAGGAAATACCATGGGTTTATTTGACTGATCACAATCTACTTCCCCATAAATTTCACAATCCATAATCATAAGCTTCCACATCATAATTAAATCTTTCTTCTCAACTAATACATTCACAAAATTTTTAATCAGTACCTCCCCAAACTTCCATTCCATCTCTATTGTAATTACAACCACTTCCACATTCCTCCTACCTTCCACATTCATCCTATCTTCCACATTCTTCTCACATCCCACATGCTTCATACAACATACCATATCTACATAGATAAGCTAATACTTCTTTCTCAAACCCTCTACATAATGGTATCACCATCCCTACCATGAATCCTTACCAAGACACATAATCTAAATACAATCCTCCATTTGGGAATGTAAGATCTCCATATTTTAATAATCCACAAACACATCATATTGAAAATATAGTCAAATATTTGGCTTCACGATTGGATCACATGGATCCATATCATCATACATATAGCTATAAAAAATTATGTAATCAACCTTTGTATACTGTAGTTACCACCAGGTTATATCCCAACTATTTACCTATGCCAATCCTTCCCATTTACAAGGGGATTAAATATCATATTGAACATATCAAGATGTTCAGAACAACATGCCTTGACATTGCTTATGATGACAACGTGTTATTGAAAATATTTTCTAAAAGTCTTGGGAGTATGGCCCTAGAGTGGTACTACCAGTTACCAACACATTCTTTGAGGAATTTGAAGAAACAACTAAACTATTTGTATACCATTTTGGAGCATATATTGACAGACATGTAACTATTAAGGATTTGTACAACCTTAAACAAGGAAAGGAAGAGAATTTTTTTGAATTATTGGAATGATGGAGGAAAGTCGTAGGCAAGTTACCCTTTGCCTTACCTCCTAGAGAGATGTTGAATATATTTATCATATATTTACAAGAGCCACTCTCCTACGAGCAGGCAACTACCACTCTAACTTCCTTTGATCAAGCCATTGATTTGGCAAAAAGTATGGAGAAAGCCCTTATTAGAAGAGGGTATCTCAAAAGAAAAGAAGAATATAAACCACCCAAGAACCAATACAAGAATAAACACATGGTGGGAGATGGGATCACGGATAATATGATTGCTAACAATGTCAATGCTACCAATATCATAAAGAAAATAATATTTAAAGCACCACAAAAACCACAACCACACAACTTCACAAAGTTAAACCAACCACTAATAATGGTCTTGCCATAATTTTTGAAAAGAAGCATGATAGAGCTACCAAAAATTTGGCAACCAGACACTACTCAAAATTGATATAAACCTGACCAACATTGTGAATTTCATAGAGTGGATAGACACTTGACCAATACATGAAAGAGGTTGAAGAATTTAGTGCAATATTTTATTGATAACAGTAAATTGGAGGTAGAAGGCTCTACTCCAAATTTTGATCCTCCTGCCACTGCATAACCTCCTACACAATAGGTGCGGAATGCGAATCAAAATTTGGACATCTTCCAAAATCCACCACCCAATCATGGTAAAGAGGTAGTGAACCAAGTGAACTATGAGAATATGCCACCACAAAAACACTATGTGGGTATGATTAGTGGTGTTCCAATATCACAATATCCACCAAATTCATCTATGCCTGCATAATCTCATGTTACAAGTGAGGGTGATGAAGAGAAGGAATATCAACCTTCATATTCAAATCACTTTGAAAGTTATTTGAACACTAAATTTGATATTATTTAACTTACCTCTAATATCTTGAAGGAAGAATCTGATATTGTGATACTTATCACAAATATTTTTTCTCTTGAGGGTCCCTATGTGGGACTTTTGCCAACTCATCCACCTATGCATTAATTGCTTCCTTTAGAGAAAATAGTTAATCATAGAGTTCACCCCATCCAAGCCATTCCATATTTTCCACCTATTCTCATGCATCTTTTACCACAACCTGATAACATAGTGGGAATTATTGGAGCCATGACTAGACAATAGGCTCAAGCCCAAGCTTCCCAACAATCCCAACCATTAACATCTCAATTGCAATCGTCTTCTTCCCAATCAAGTGATCTTGTTCAACCTTCTTTAATGTTGAGGGAACCTTACAAGGGTAATAATGCAATAAACTTCAACAAAAATTACCCTTTGATATCAAAGAAAAATTGGCTAATACAATAGCTAAAATTTCTCTTTTGGAAATTTTTAGATCCTCTCATGTTCATACGAAATATTTGATGAATTCCTTAAGTCGGATGATGGTGCCCCAAGACATCAATCCAACTACTATAATAAATGTTGTAGCATCTCATGGAATGGATTACATAGATTTTCATGATGAGTACATCCCTCCTCAAATTTTAGAAAGTGATAATCCTCTCTACATAACAACATTGATTGGAGATGTTTTTGTTAAGAGAGTGTTGATATACAATGGGTCTTCACTTAATATTTGCACTTATTATTTCTTTAAAAGGTGTGGGTTTAAATATTAGGACTTGATAAAAATAGATTTTATCATTAAATATTTTAATGATGAACCTCAAGAAGCATGTAGCATGATGTTCATCCCCTTACAAGCCAACCCCAAAATTCTAGATACATATATTTATGTTGTACCTTATCGAACATCGTATAATATTCTTCTAGGGCATCTGTGGATTAATACAATGAGGTAAGTCCCATATACATTACATCAATATGTGAAGTTTGAGTTTAAAAATTAGCTAGTCACCATCCATAGTGACCCCAAGCCATTTGAATTGTGTGCAATGGTTGAGCCTAGTGGAATTCCTTTATATCCTTCTTTATCATCATCATCACCGTCTACTCATCAACCATCTTAATCTCATCAACCATATTTATATCATCAACCATTTTCATCTCATAAACCATATTCATCTCAACAACCCTCTTCATCTCACCAATATTTTTCATCCCATCCTTCTACATCTACTCATCATGAACATTCTTCTAGTACACTCCCATTTTTCCACACAACTAATCCTTCTACATATTATTCGCTCAAAGACCAATCGTTAGTTGATTCATCCATCACACTACCACCATCTAATCTCAATAACTTTTCCATGCAATATTCTCCCATCTTGTCCCACCTACCACCATCTCCTCATACCATGTGATTACCCCACAAGAGGGGAGATGTGTACCACGTTGATAGTTGTACCTTTATTTCTACTAGATACACTATATATGAGATCATTGGTGGTAAAAACCTAATTGTTGAAGAAAGTAATTTTTCCCATTGCTACTTATCATATGAATTCCCAATTTCTAATAAAATTATGTGTAGCATGGGCTACAAATATAAAGGTTTGGATCACCAAAAAAATGGTATATGTGAGTTGCTTGATGCTGATATTTGGCTGGAAAAATATGGCCTAGGATACATCCCCATAAAGAACCAACCCTTGATATTTGATGATGATAACCATTTAATCACTTATGCTGAATATTTAAAGAGTCATCAAAATTTAGAATGGATAGAATAAGATGATGGAACCCCTTCTTCCTCAAACATTTACTACAATATGCTTTCATTAATTTATCTTGACTTGATTGCAAGTCTTGATGAGTGTGTTGAAGAGCATGTCCTTTGCAACATAGCACATGATGATGTTGTATATAATGGTTTCTTTTTTTTATGGTTCTATCCCTTGTATAACACATGTTGAAGCTTCTAGTTTACATGATGAACATTTTGAATTCTCTCTAGAAGATCTTAAACAAATGTATGTTTCACTCACTCCTAATTTTGAGTGAGAATTTCAAATGGTAATCAGGGAAACTTTAAATCTTAATTTTGGTACTAAAGCCAATCCTCAAATGCTTAGGATAGGAGCCACTTTGAGTGAATAACAACAAAATAAGTTTATAAAAATTTTAACAGAATATTCAAATGTCTTTGCATGGACCTATGCAAATATGCTTGGCCTTGATCCTTCTATAGTCATGCATCACCTTGTGGTTTGACTTGATGCAAAGCCTATAAAGCAAAATCTCAGGAAAATGCACCCAAAAATTACCTTTTGGTCAAGGAAGAGCTTCAAAAGCTCTTAGATGTGGATTTCATTCAAGCCATATATTATCCTAAATGGATATCCAAAATTATTCCAGTAGCCATAAAACAAGGTAAAATCATGATATGCACTGATTTCAGGGGCATTAATGTTGCATGTACTAAAAACAACTTCCCTCTTACTAACATGGATCAAATAGTTTATTTTATAGCTAGGAGTGGGATGTTATCCCTCATGGATGGCTTCTATTGATAAAATAAAATTTGCATCACACCAAAAGAGCAACCCAAAACTGCTTTCATTACACTATGGGGCACTTTCTATTGGAAGGTAATACCCTTTGGTTTAAAAAATGTAGGCACCACCTATCAATGAGCCATGACATATGTTCTTCATGACATGATGCATGATATTATGAAGGATTATTTTGATGGAATTATTGGATGTTATATTGATGAAGAAAATCATATTCCTAATCTAAGATGGATATTCGGAGACTCTACAAATACAAAGTCCATATAAATCCTGATATATGTGTTTTTGAAGTTAAATCTAGAAAATTTTTAGGATTTATTGTGTCTATACGGGGTATAGAAATAGACCCTGGTAATATATCCACCATTTTATATATGTTACTGCCTACTAACGTAACTGAACTTCAAAGCTTACAAGGAAAACTTCAGGCCATTTGTCACTTCATTGCCCAATTAGAAAATAAATTCCAAACTTTTCTTAAATTTCTCAAGAAAGGTACACCTTTTAATTGGGACAATGAGTTCCAATAATATTTCTAAGAACTTAAGCAATACTTGCTTACACCGCCTATGCTTGTCCCACCAATGCCATATCAATATTTCATTTTGTACATATTTGCTATTGTGCATGCCTTGGGGGCATTGCTCACCCAACATGACAATGGAAAGAAGGTGTGGGCAATCTACTACATTAGTAAAACTTTAGTGAATTATGAAATTCGCTATAATTCCTTGGAAAAAATCTACCTTGTAGTAGTATTCTCTTCTTAGAAGCTTCACTATTATATGCTTAGTTAGAAGACTTTCATCATTTCTCGATTCAATCCACTTTGATATTTTATGAGAAAACCTTATTTATCTGGATGATCTACAAAATGGGTTCTTGCCCTCAATGATTTTGATTTAACCTTCATCAACCAAAAGTACATTAAGGGATAAGTCCTAGTTGATCAACTTGCTACTACTCCATTCTAGTCTGCCCACCTTCTTGTGATGGAATTTCTTGATGAATTTCTTAACCTAGAAGCTAACCATTCAAATTATTGGTCTTTATTATTTTATGGAGCTCATTGCATTGAGTGGCACTGATGCAGACATCATATTGGTGTTGCCTCAAAAGCAATTTATCCCTTTATCATTCAAACTTAAATTTACTTGTAACAAAAATATAACAGAGTATGAAGCCTTAATCCTTGGCTTGTGTGCAGCATTTGCAATATGAATTAAGGTCCTATATATATTTGTATACTCTCAACTTGTGGTGAATTATATTAATAATGTATACCAAACTCGTAATGAGAAACTTTTTCCTATAAGGAGTATGTTCTAAAAATGATATCCTTGTTTGAAAAAGTTACCATTGAGGTTGTTTTGCACTCCAGAAATCATTATGTGGATGCTATGGTATTGGCTACTTTATTAATTCCCTTGGAGTTGGATGATGATCATGCCACTATAATCATTCAACAACTTTGAGAGTCTGTGTTGCTATAATCTAGTATCATACCTTTAGATATATTCACAATTATAGATACATCATCTAAGCCATGGTACATAGATATCCAAAAATTTCCCCAAAATGGTTCCATTACCAAGGGCTTGGACCAAAATCAATGTCAGCTCTTACGTAAACGATCCATTTGTTTTTTCATCCTAGGCAACACCTTGTATCATCATTATTTCAAAGGAATTTTTTTAAGGTGTCTGAATACTAAGGAGTCCAAGCTTACTCTTAGCAAGGTTCATGAAGGATCTTTTGGAGTCCAATCCTACATCAATAACTTCTCCTTGGTGGTAAATTTCTCCAATGAGTTCTCTTAGGAACTCCTTCATTGGTCTTCTCTGAATCTCCTTTAATGAGGCTCTCCAAGTCTTCCCCTTGAGTTTCCTTAAGACCTCTTATTTAGGGTCTTCACTCTCACAGCTTCTCTGGTCTTTTCAATGACCTTCTACTATGGAATTTTTTAAATGATATATCCCTCTTTATTCTCTAAAATTTTCTTCTACTAAAATCTGGAACAGGACCTTCCCTAGTCCTTCTCTATCTCTTCCAAAATTGGAAGTTATTCAATGGAATTTCTAAGCGTCTCTTCAACTTCTTCAAGGTTAAGTATTCAATATTCAATGGATATCACAAATATCCTATCTTCACCAAGAATCTTCTCCTTTAGTATATTCTTCCTCAAATCTACAACAAGGCTCCTATGGCCTTTCTTTGCTTATGTAATCTACAGATCTACAATCTCTACAAATGAGACCCTTTCTTTAGATATCCAAATATTTGATATTTTATTTGTTGCTTCTAGTGTTGGATTTATTCTAAAGAAGATATTCTTCCTATATATTTTATAGGAAGCTTCCCAAATTTCTTTGAATCTTTTTCTTGCAACAAAGTATTAGGACAATGATGGAAGAAATTATAAATCTAGATATAATCAATCTTAACTAGTTGATTTGTAAATCTAATGGAATCAATGTTGAGTACTTTTCTTCATGAGTATTTTTGCAAGTTTGTGGAAATACTCTAGCTAAATACAGTATTATAAATTCTAAAAATGAGATTTTTGGATTACTCTCCTCACTAGTGTCTCTTCTTATTTCCTATCAATCTACTATGTGATTTTATACCACTATTAGCTTTTTATGAGTATATGATATAGGAAATGCAACCACAAGATGTAAGATAAGCAATCTAAGATGACTGTATGATAATGGGACCTATAATATTTAGAAAAATAAAGAGATAAAATTCTGCAATAACTTAGAAATATGCCATTATTGAAAGCTCACAAAAATAGTACAATGCATTATAATAAAGGATATGAACACTCCATAAATTATTTTAAGGAACTACATTGTACTCCTATACCAATCTATACTATGCACTCTCTATATTCTCTACTACTGATTTCACTCACTATAAGGCCTATATATAGGAATATAAGTTCCTTGGCCCTCACTCTACCTTTGACTCTATCCTATGACTCATGTACATGTGGACTACATGCACATTTACATCATTGCATATTCTAACACTTGTGCAAATATTACATTGCTTGAAGGAACTACTTAACTTTATTTTAAAGTAAAATCCTACTCTAGTAATGTACCAAATATGGTACATTGATATGTATCCAATAATGCAATATACTCTAACAAATTGAAAGAAATACAAACGTAGAGTTTTTTAAAAAGTTGGAAATTACATTTGGTTTTAATATCTTGCTCAAATTAATGAGACATAAGGAATCCAACTTAAATGTCTGGAAAATAGAGAACCTTATCAAAAATTGAAGTTGCATAAAATTTCTTTTTATATTTCTATTCATAAATAGGGAGAAATAAGGCGAAGAATATAAATTGAACATTAGGGAGACAAAAGGAATTCAACTCACAGGAAAATTTAGAAAGCATTTTATCAAAGTCATATTCAAAATATTTGGTAGCTACAAAGTATTCTACAAAACTTGAGAATTTGAAATATATTATCAAATTTGATCTCTAAACTAGGGAGTCATAAGGTAGAAAACTTCAAAGGCTTTGAAAGATAAAATATTCTATCAAAACTATTCTCAATAATAATACTAGGGAGCTAAAAGGAATACTACCTAGAGATTTGAAAAATTAAATTCTTGACAAAACCTTTGTTTGATAATTAGAAATTTCAAAGTATACTACAAAAGTTGGAGAATTAAAAGTTAGTATACTCAAATTCAACTCAAAATCTAGAAGTTGAAAATATTGGGAGACATAAGGAATACAACAATAAAACTATTATTTGAAGACAATAATGGATAAGTTAGCAAGAGGAACATATCATCACAAGATATACTATGAAAGGATTCAAGACCAAAATTCATACAATACTCCATATCAAAAATGCAAAATTACTTCAAGCACAAGTTCAAATGGAAAAGATATTTGGTTTATTGATTCTGGTGCAAGTCATCACATGATAGGAAATTTGTAATGGTTTGATTACCTTGAAGTCACTAACAATCTAAGGTTGAAAATTGTTGATGGTAAAACCTATATTATACATGGATATGGGTGTGTAACACCTAGTACATCATTTCCAAATCTTTTGTTACATGATGTAATGTATATTCTTGGATTAACATCAAATCTTATTTCAGTAGCTAAGTTGGTAGAGAGCAAAATAATGGTTGATTTTAGATATATAAATGGAGTCAATAAGTGCCTCATCATAAATAAAAATGAGATAGAAGCTAAAATATCAATCCACAATGATATATATACTCTAGACTCAATTGAAATCTCACAAGATATTGTTGTAGTTCAAAATAACACTAATGGATTTTTTGAGGAACAGATTGTAGGAAATGGAAAATATACTTATCATAGAAATCAACAAAGAAATCAAAGATACAAAATGAGAAATATGAGAGGACAATAATAATTTGGATTACTTAGCCATCCATAGATTAAATAAGAAGAACATGAACCTGATATAGTTGAAGAACATATGAAAGATGAAGATTCATATTGAAGACTAAAGTCTTAAATACCTAAATACTATGATACAGGGGGGTGTTAGAATATATTATATTATTTGGTACATACTTAGATTAGGAGTTTTATTATATTAGAGTTTGATTATTTACTTAATTTAATGTAATAAATGCCCAAGTGATAGAATATACAAAGTACTTGATGATGTAAATGTGCATGTTGTCCATGTGCACATGAGTCCATAGAATAGGAAGGTGAAGATTCATAGGAATACGGAAGGTCAAGAGTCAATTATCATTATATATATGCTTTTGTATGGACATAAGAGAGAGAGATATAGTTTTTGTGTGCACAAGGTAGAGTAGTAGTAGTTGATATGATAGATACAATGTAGAGCATGTATGTAATATGAAGAGTTTGAGACCTCCATTTTAAATCAATATACTATTTTTGTGAGCTTTCATTAATGGTTTTTTTATGAGTAGTTGTAGAAGTTTCTCATGATATTTACATGATTAGTATATTTTATTTTTCATATATTTCATATTGCATGCTCATTGTATACCTTGTGGTAGTTATTTTATTAAATATATGGCATCAAAATCTAACATATACCAAGTAACTACTCCATATTATTGCTCTAAATATTGTTGGTTGAGTGGCCTTGAATCATTCCCATGTGCCTATCCTCAAAATATTTTTGAAATATTTGGATTTGAGATGTTTGTAGTTGGGTATTTCAACATTTTAATATTGGAGGCATAAGTTAGAATAAGTACCTCTAGAGCCTCTAATGAATGTGCCTCTTTTGTTCTAGAAACATTGGTCTTAGAGGTTGTTGTATGGTTGTAAGTTATCTTCTTCTCCAATTTTTGCTAGTGCCTATTTGGGAATTTTGAAACTTTACTTTATTCTATGTCCCTTCTACAACTATACTTCTTTAATGACTTCTCATGTCTCAAAAAAAATTAAGTGCTCTGGATTTTGGAAAAGATGATATTGGATGAAGGAAGAGTTATTTATAGGATTTTTATTTTTGCCTTATCCATTCATTATTTTTTTTCATTTGTTATGAATTTTATAAGCCATGATATTTCAACTATGGTAGAAGGCTCATCACCCTACGTGACCAATCCTTATCCTTTATAGAGTTACCTCCATAAGATCTTCATGTATCCTAAAGTAGATTCATTCTTGTTTGATTACATACATAAATTTCTTTTATTTATCCAATTCTAAGGTGGATGTTGCTATGATATTCAATCACCTATGTATGGGAATTAATTTCATCTTATCAAAAGGATTTGGTGGAAAAAATTGACCATTTTATTTTATAGCTTCTCATTCAAGAGACTTATTGATTGGCTCTCTATTGTTGGCAATTTTCTCAAGTAGTTGTTCTAAATTTGAATGTCATCCATTTATTTTCTCAATTGATTAGTCTTTATTAATGCACCTTATCTATCCTTGTAGGCACCTATTTTTTCTCACTAGACTAGCCACTCAATGAACAAATTTTACCAAAATCTCCTTTTGTACCTAATTTCAAGGCAAAAGACATCAATCAATTTTGACTTTCATAAAGCTTGATCAAATCAAATCCAAACTTCACAAAATTGGTACCATTGAAAAGTTATTGGAATGATATTTTGTGTAAGTATAACTATGATCATTTTTTCCAATCATAACAAATTTGATCTCACAATAAATTTGACCTATCAAAACGAATTTGCCCCCCCTAATTTTGACCTTCTCAAAGCATGGGTAAATCAACCCTATATTTTACAAATTTGGTACTATTAGAAAGCTCTCAAAAAGATATTTCCAATGAGTGTGGACACAACCATACATAATTCATGGTTGTATGATGAATTCATTGTCATATGTTAGTTTATGACCATACATTGGTTTCACAATCATACTATGGTTGACCATCATTCGGTGGTTTTGCAGTTGTATGACCAATTTGAAAAACCATTGATAGAACTCTATTTTTGGTAGTGAAACTCCTAATCACCACTAGTTCCATAAATTCCATGTTTGATCAACTCAAAAATCATGCAACCTACTTGAACTTCCAATTAGAGGTAGTTAACTCAACAATCCACCTCCAATTAGCCTATGCAACTACCAATCAGGGGTAGTTATCTCTTTATAAATACATGCAACTATTAATAAATGGTAGTTAAATACTTACTTTATCTCCCAATCACCTCTTGTGGTTGTCAACCAAGGCAGTTAACTCCATGACTCACCAAGCCAACTCAACTCTTAATTAAACTAAACTAGATACCTCACCTCCTTAGAATGCATGTATTAAATCTTCCTCTCGTGCACCCTTGATGGAGATTCCAAAGTCATCTCTCATATATAAAAGGGACTCTTAAGGTCCCAAACGGGTTACACACATACATTCTAAGGCATACACATCCTAATAATTAAGAAGAGTTAGCATTTTTGCAGTTGCATTACTAGGATAATTTTTAGTAGTGCAGGATTTGAAAAAATATTTAGTAAGAGGCTTTTGGAGGTATTATTATAGGGTGATAATGTTTCTGAATTGGTGACTTGATATTTTACATTGGATATTCATACTTGGTATTTGGATTTTTTCTCTATCTCTTTTTTTTCCATTTATTTTAGCATTTTCAATCCTATTATTTCATATTTAGGCAATTATAATTTTAAGTCATTTAAAACCTTGAGTGGCAACATCGGGGCTTGATCCTTGGATTAATATAGTTTGTTGTTATATATAGTATGGATAAGCCCCAAATTATCTAATCCATGTTTTCTATTTCTTTGCAATTGTAGATTTGTGATTTCTATTTTATAATTTTCTAGAAAATTGTAAAATTTGTGGTGAGTCTTTAGGGTCTTTTATTTATTTTTTTGTAGGTGCATGACATTTTTGTAGGTGCACAATTTTTTGGTAGTTGCATGGCATTTTTTACGTGCATGACATTTTTGTAGATGCACAATATTTTTTGTAGATGCACAATGTTTTTGTAGGTGTACAATGTTTTTGTTGGTTCATTATATTTTCACAAGATCATGATGTTTTTTTAGGCTCATAGCATTTTTGTAGTCTATTTGATTTTTTGCAAAATTTATAGGAATAGGTTTGAAACTCAAATTTTTCCCTACTTTCGGCATAAAATAGATAAACTCTAACTCATTCTTAATTTTAAAATTTTTTCATAAAAGGTATAAAATATAAATCCTATATTTAAATATTTTGATCTATGAACGTATGTAAAATTTTCATTCCATATCAATAATATTTTTACAAAGTTGAATCCTAGGTAAGGGTTCTTAAATTTTGTATCCTTGGTTCATTCCATAATTTTTCTCATGTAAGCAACATTTCACTAACCATCATGAGAAAAATTACATCTTTTAGTCTATTGTTTTAGAAAAATATAATGTTTCATTTTATGTAATTTCCTTTCTTCAACATTTACATATAAACAATAAAAATAAAATAAAATATATATCTATCTTCTTTTGATTTTTCTAGTAGACCCTTTCATCTCCTTAATATTTTTAGGATAAAAATAGTAGCTAAGCATCTCTAAAAGGAAAAGGATAGAGTTTGAGATACGAACAAGTTATTCATAAAAGACCTAGGTAGTTTCATTTCGCTTTCCTTCTATTGTGTACTTAATGCTTTGATAATACATTAAAAGGATCTCAATCAAGGAACTTAGGATTTTTACTAAATTTCAAGGAAATATACCTTCTTTCATTTAGGCATAAAAAATAAAATGCATGTAGCCTATTGCATTTAGGGTTAATTTTGTATTCTTGCATTTCTCTTCTACCTTTGCTTAAATAAAATAAAAAATATTATTCCCTTGATTTATTTAGGATTATAAGTCATCAAAACTAAGAATGTTTAGGGTAGCATTTATTTGAATGCATAGTTGTGTGATGCATTTTATTTTGTTTTGGGTAGCATCTTTTGTTAAAATGTATTAAGACTAAAAGGAAATCAAATAACTCCTTTTTAGCTCAACATTTAGTTTCTTTGTCTTTTCATTTAGGCATTTGAATCAAATTTGTATATAGATAAGCAATAGGCTAGCTTGTTTGCTTGCATTATTCTTCTCCTTAAATTTTGTTTGAAATAAAGAAAACTAAAGATTTTATTTTACAAGATCATATTTTAGATTTAAGAACTAGTACCAAGAATTGAAATTGCATATAATATTATTTGATGCACTTTGTTTTCACTTGCATTTTGCATTAGCATTCTTACATTTAGACATTAGACTAGGAAAAACTTAAGATGTTTTGCAAAAATGAACACATTAAACTAGATTTAGGGAAATAAAAAATCTACCCTTGGTGAACCAATAATATTTTTTCAAAGATAAGAGCTTGGAAAAGCAAACAACGGGCCAAAAATAGTGCCCTCCCATCTGAGTGTGGGTCAACACTTAGGGAAAATGACTCGAAGGACAACCCCTTTGTGTCCCCATTTTGGTGCCTATAGTATTAACACCTTTCCATAGTTGCACTTAATATTTAGATAATTTGGGCATCTACAACTAATGTTGCTCTTTAGAATTTGTAGATATTCAACTATTTAATTTTATTTGTAGGCGATTTTGACCTTCTTCTTATGTTTTTACTACATTTCCAACAATTGGGACTTGAATTACTATTATTCTTTTATAAATGCTCCTATGTTAGTGTTAATGATTTTTTATTGGAGTATTTAGGATAGTACGAGTATTTAGCATGGATCAAGAACTCCTTAAAGCTTTAATCTTACACAAAGATATATAATGCTTGCATATTTTCATATATATATACACATACATACATACATACATACATACATACATACATACATACATACATATATATATATATATATATATATATATATATATATATATATATATATATATATATACATATATATATATATATATATAGATATATATATATTATACATGACTATGATTGGGTTGGCATAATTATTTCATTTTAGCTTCATTCCATACTTGTAGATCATATGCCTAAGTAGAAATAGTATCCCAAATCTTAATCTCCCATTGGTCCATCTGGTCATCTAGGATAAATGAGTACATTTCATATATCAAGACATCTAACTTAGGGCCTAGTCTACAAGTGTTCAATATGAGGTAGATAGAGTAACTTAGATAAAATTTTAATCCTAGTCCCATAGCGAGTCCTCAAGACCATTAAAGACCGATCTAGATACAAGTATCCTCATAGCTTAGCATTATAGTCTCTAAATAGACAAATGGAAAACAATGTAGGTAGATCAATTATTGTTATATCCTATATAATAGTTAGGAAATCATACCAAAATAACTCTAATTATACCAAAAAAACTTAAATCTAGGATAGGAAATAAACTTGATGACCTTAGCCTCCAAGGATCAGCCTTGAGAGAAAACTACAACATCAAGAATAAAAAAATCAACAAAATAAATATAAAGCAATAATAATAAACTCAAACCAAATAACCCTTACTTTAATTTTCACCATAGTAAATGGGGAGATGTCATCTATAATTTTTATAGAGAACATGAAAAGCATAGGAATCCAATCTACTATGGCCAAGATCACTAGCTATGAACTTTGATGGAGTTCTCTATCCTACTCTATTTAAAGTAATGAAATAGAGGTCAAAGTCTTTGATTGTACATATATGGATAAGATGAGTAAATTGAGAATAAATTTCACATGCTATGATGATGACAAAGACAAAATGATATTTTTAGAATTATATAAAATAGTTGAAATGTTTTAAAAAATCCAATGCTTTGATACCAAATGTAAATAATCCAAAGCTTTGATAATCAAATTATTCTTATATATAATTCCATAGAAGCATAGAAATTATCTTACAACTTCTAAAGCAAGAAAATTCATTCAATCACAACATACAATATATTTCATAATAAAATTAATATTCTCAATTTGGGTGCACCACTTATATATTTCGTTGATCAATACTTATGTAACAAATTTAGTTCCAATTGAATAATCCATCAACTAACTAAATTGGATCACCTTGAATCCATCAACTAGATCACCTTGAATATATCAACTTGATCATCTTGAATGAATCACCTTGAATCCATGAATCCCTTATGAATTTCCCATGAATTTCATTTTTATAATAGGTGTTTCCTACCTAATTTAATTCATGGACCATGCATAGATTGGATGATCCATGAAGTGAGGATGGATGGATAGATTCAATAGTGGGGATAAATAAATATAATAATTACAACAAATTATATTAATTATAGACCATGATTTTCTATATTTAGATATTTTTTTAATGTTTTTACCTTTTCTCATTTTTTGATTTTTGGCTTTTTTTGTGCTTTTATATTTTCTAGCTTTTTGGATTTTTTTGCTTTTTTATATTTTTGGTGATTTTGCATCACTAAATCTAATAGTCCCTCTTTGATGCAAAATTTTCAAATGTCCAACTTTATATTTAGCTTCACATGTACTCAAACTTCCAATTGCTACCTTTCCTCTCTTCTTCAACATGGGTGTCATCTAGTGACTCAACCAAAAGTGTCCTTATGGTAACCTTCCCATCGTATTGTATTGCATAGATAACTAGTTATTGCAACTACCAAGTATAATAGAGTATATCACTTCTTACAAGGTTCACTCTGTTGTTTCTATAGGCACACAATGTTAGGGATTCATTGTCTAATGTCATGGGGGGCCTACTCTCAATGTAAAAGAATTTTTTAAATGTTTATGGTCTATGTTGGATGGAAAATTTTAAAATTACCTAAGTTTATTTTGAGAAACTAAATTCTAAAATATTTAAAAAATTATCTTTTAAGTTAAAATGCATAAAAAAAAAATGCATGCATACAAGAGCTAACCTACGTGATCTTTGCTTTCAATGAAAGCTATTTCTACTTTTGCAAGAAAGTAAAATTTTTCTTTCAAAGTAGAGGATCAAGAGGGATGCAACATACAAGATAGCCTAGATTCAAATCTACATGCAATCCAACTTGAATTTCTAATTTAATAGAGGATATAAACAAATTAAAATAAACTAGTCTAAACTTTATTTGACTTCCTCTTTTTATTTTAATTGTCTTAAAACAAAGCAAACTAAAATCTAACTTAAAGGTTCCTTGATTTAAACCTTACAATGTGACCTATAATATAATAAAGGATTGTGAATACAACAAACAACAAGTTGTAGACATCAAAAATTAGCATTTTTGATAACATAATAAATTATAAATTAATATACCCAAATATTCCTTTTGTCACCTTACAAAATTATAATTAATATCTAAATTCCCCCTAATTTCCCTAATTTCTTCCAAATTTCCCTAGCTCTCCTAATTCTATTCTATTTCCCTTTAATTTTCCTTAGGTTCTTCTAAGGTTCCCTAAAATATTTATTTTCTTCTAAATTTCCCCTTTTTTCCTAAAATCCTTAATTCTTCAATTTTCTTAATCTTTCCCTAATTTTCTCCTACCTTGCTTAAGTCCTCTAATTCCCTCTTAGCTCTCCTAATCTCCTAATTTCCACCTAATCTCCCTCATTTATTTCCCCCTCTCCTTTCAAAATTCTCCTAACCTTGCTTATCCACCTAATCCCCTCATCTAGCCCTTAATTAATCCCTAATCCCATCCTAAGCTCCCCATCCAAATCCTTAGGAGATAATAATTTAAAAATCCTAAATCAAATCCCTAGGAAGCCCCCTTTGGAATTCCCCCTCATTTAATTCCTAAATCCTCCTACACCCTCCCACACATCCCCATGCAATTTTAATGAATTTAAAATTGCTCTCACATCCCCTAGTCAACCCACCTATTTAATCCATTTGTCCTCCACACCCTCCACCTTGCATTTTGGCAATTTAAAATTATCCACACATCACCCAAAGCACACATGCTCCTATTCACATCCTCCAAGGTTATGCATAGTGGCTATTTTTGCAAAATTAGCTAAAATTAGGATTTTCAAAATTTGGAATTGGCTAATATTTGGGACCCTTGACCAGGGTCCATTAGCCAAAAAAAATTGGGTGTAAATTTTTTTTTTGGTCGATTCGCCCCAATTTTATAATAATTTGACCATTTTAAGTTTAAATTTTCAACATTGCCCCTAATAATAGTGAACCTTCTACATGTGTTTCGAAACCATTCACCTAGATTTTGAAATCGATTCGCCAAATTTTTATAAATATATTTTTGGGCTAACCCCTTACCCATAACCCTGTCATCCTCCCATGTGCCCTTTTTGGAATTTAAAAATGTCATCCCAAATATCTAAAATGACCAACATTAATATTGTATCCCCTCATGTCATAAAAAAGAATTTTAAATTTAAAAATAATGAAAAGTCAAAAAGGTGCATTTATCCCACCTAGTCATAGGACAACCACCTCATTATTTCTTACAATTTTTAATTCATGCTACATTTTACATGAGCCATGGGAAACTAATTTAAAATTAGTTTCCCTCCCCCTAGGATGCCTCTTCCCAAGGCAATTTAATATGCCAACCTATCCCCTTTCCACATCACCACCTTCTAGACCCTTCCTCAACTACCTTTCCCATGTGGAAGCAAAGTGGCGCCATGTGGCATCCCACTCACCCAACCCCACAAATTTCTATAAATACCCCTAGCCATGGCTAAGGGGAGGGAGACCATTTTAAGCTAAAGTTATGCTGTCAAAATCATTCCACACACTTGCCTTAGCTCAGTTCATACCTACCTACATTTGTTAGCATTATTCAAAGACCCCCTTGATCTCATTTCATGTGCTAATAAGTTCTTAAGTGTGGCAGTTTATAGGCTACAAAAATAGTCTCGATACTGCCTCCCCTAAGATGGTTCCACCTATTGTCTATCACCTCCCTAGAGATGATCTTGCTTCTGATAGGGAAAAACTCACATAGAAGGATCCTCTATGACATTCCCATGCTTAACAGGTATATTTTCTATGTTTTCTACACTGGTTTCATTTAGCAGCAGTTAGCTTTCATTTTTATTATGGTTTATATTGTGCTTAAACAAAAGCCCAACTTTGGTGGTCCCATTTATCTACTAACCTCTTTCTTTTTGGTTATGTGCAGGTCTCTCACCCATCTACAATAGCCCTTGGAAGCTCCTACACCTTCACATGCACTCACATGATATCTCTTGATTGCATTCAGTTGTGGGAGAGAAACAATAACACCATTTCTATTGTAAAAGCCCTTGGAGGCTCCTTTGTATTTGTAAAATGACAAAGAGTTGTATTTTATGTTGTAAAAGCTGATATTTATAATAAAATTTATCATGTATATTTCTATATTTATCTTTGTATTCCCATTATATATGATGGTTTCTCCTCTCTACAAAATGGCACGCCCGATGGGACCATTCCCTTGACTTCCACCTTATCCTTACTTTATTTCAACTTATATCAGCAATAAGGATAAAGTGCAGTCTTTTTTTATGATTACCACCATTGGGTTTCTTTACTAGATGCTTTTGTTTTTCTTTTTTTATAGGTAACATTCAAGACCGCCTAGACAGAGACAGTCTCACCCTTACCACCTAGTCGGAGACAGTCATAGTTGTGCCACATGTGTAGAGATAGTTTCACCCCAAAGACATAAACTTGTAAATTCTCATGTAGGCTCTTAGGTAAGTCCTCATTATTTTCTCTAATACTATTTGATAGCATAATTTGGGTTCCTTTTTGCATACATAGGCCTTGGTTATAGCTTAGGTTGTCCCTTTAGGTTTATTTTACATACATATTTAGTATAGTTTATCTTTTAGATTTTTCCTTCTCCCATACATAGCTTCCTTAGGCTTCCCCCCTTCTTAGTATAGTTCATCATCCTTGGTCCTTAGGCTTCCTCCTTAGCTTATTTTACCTCCTTAGGCTCCTCATCACACACATTTCACAAGCCTCCTTAGGCTTTTAGCTTAACACCTTTTACACAATTAGCCTCCTTAAGCTTTTCCTTATTAGTTTAGTTTGCACACATACAAGCCTCTTTAGGCTTTTAGCATAACACATTTTACCCTCCTTGGGCTTTTATTGCCACACAATTGCAAGCCTCCTTAAGCTTCCCCTTTTACCACATTTTTCCCCCTTTGGGTTTTATTTTACACACTTGTTTAGTATAGTTAGCCCCCTAGATCTCCTTATTTCACACACACACAAGCCTCCTTGGTATTTTAGTTTAGTTTTTTCCCCCTTGGGCTTTACTTTTTACACACCTATAAGCCTCCTTGGGCTTCCTTTTAGCACAACTTGCCCCCTTTGGGCTTCCTTTCACAAACTCACACACAACAACCCCCTTTGGATTTACTTTCCCTTAGTTAGAACAACTAATTTCATTTGCATCTTTACTTTTAGCACTTTCATTTATTTGGTAATTTTAGGTAACTTTACTTTTTAAGCTTTCTTTCTTTTTTAGCATAGATTTCTTTAATTTCTACTATAAAACTATTAGATAATAGTAGTAATCAGTTAGATTTATTTTACTTATCATTTGATAAATTGATTGTTGGACTTTTGTTGACTATCTTTGTTTTTACTCAAGAACACCTGCCCAAAGGTGGTACTATATTTTGTCACTGTATTTGTGTCTTTTATTCTATTTGTTGTATTTTTATGTGAAACCACCTCTCCAGATATGGTCTTGGTCTATCGCCTCCTCGAAGGTGATATTGCCTGCTACTTATTTTTATATTGTTTGTTGTTTGTTTTTACACTGCCTACTTTACTGCCTTGCCAAAGACGATCTTCCCCTACCGCCTCCTAAAAGGTAGTCTTTCTTGCTACCTTTTTTTGTATCATTTGCTAGCTATTTTTATATTTCCTACTAAACCATCCCCTTAGAGATGGTCTTGACCCTATCGTCTCCCTATATACGGTCTCCCTTGCATAGCTTAACTTTCATATAAAACCGCATTTTTAGTTATATATTTGTTAGATTAGCATTAGTTCTAGCCTTAGGGTGATATTTGTTAGATTAGCATTAGTTCTAGCATAGCTTATCCCTTTAGGTTTATTTTACACATATATTTAGTATAGTTTATCTTTTAGATTTTTTCTTCTCCCATACATAGCTTCCTTAGGCTTCCCCCATTCTTAGTATAGTTCATCATCCTTGGTCCTTAGGCTTCCTCCTTAGCTTATTTTACCTCCTTAGGCTCCTCATCACACACATTTCACAAGCCTCCTTAGGATTTTAGCTTAACACCTTTTACACAATTAGCCTCCTTAAGCTTTTCCTTATTAGTTTAGTTTGCACACATACAAGCCTCTTTAGGCTTTTAGCATAACACATTTTACCCTCCTTGGGCTCTTATTTCCACACAATTACAAGCCTCCTTAGGCTTCCCCTTTTACCACATTTTTCCCCCTTTGGGTTTTGTTTTACACACTTGTTTAGCATAGTTAGCCCCCTTGGGCTCCTTATTTCACACACACACAAGCCTCCTTGGGATTTTAGTTTAGTTTTTTCCCCCTTGGGCTTTACTTTTTACACACCTATAAGCCTCCTTGGGCTTCCTTTTAGCACAAATTTCTCCCTTTGGGCTTCCTTTCACAAACTCACACACAAAAACCCCCTTTGGATTTGCTTTCCCTTAGGACAACTAATTTCATTTGCATCTTTACTTTTAGCACTTTCATTTATTTGGTAATTTTAGGTAACTTTACTTTTTAAGCTTTCTTTCTTTTTTAGCATAGATTTCTTTAATTTCTACTATAAAAATATTAGATAATAGTAGTAATCAGTTAGATTTATTTTACTTATCATTTGATAAATTGATTGTTGGACTTTTGTTGACTATCTTTGTTTTTACTCAAGAACACCTGCCCAAAGGTGGTACTATATTTTGTCACTGTATTTGTGTCTTTTATTCTATTTGTTGTATTTTTATGTGAAACCACCTCTCCAGATATGGTCTTGGTCTATCGCCTCCTCGAAGGTGATCTTGCCTGCTACTTATTTTTATATTGTTTGTTGTTTGTTTTTACACTGCCTACTTTACTGCCTTGCCAAAGACGATCTTCCCCTACCGCCTCCTAAAAGGTAGTCTTTCTTGCTACCTTTTTTTGTATCATTTGCTATCTATTTTTATATTTCCTACTAAACCATCCCCTTAGAGATGGTCTTGACCCTATCATCTCCCTATATACGGTCTCCCTTGCATAGCTTAACTTTGATATAAAATCGCATTTTTAGTTATATAGTTGTTAGATTAGCATTAGTTCTAGCCTTAGCATAGATATTTTTCTTGTTGTTTGCTTAGACTATATTTTTCACACACTTGCACTCTATTTTTCCACTTTCCATTATCATATATACACATTTTAGTGCAAGGATAACCTCCTTGGCAACATTGTATTTCACCACCAACCGTCGGAAGCCTTAGAACAACCATAGTTAGTGCGATAGTCTCCTAGATTTCATCACCGAGAGGCTGGTTACGCTTGGGAATAGCTCAGGGTGATCATTAGGATAGATTCCCTTTAGCCATGGGGCTTAATAGTTGGTAGAATGTAGTTGTCACTTTTTTCCAAGCTCATCCGAGAGTGAAGCAAAAACATGTGGGACTCATCCTAGGTATTAGGCAAGTAACAAGACCTAGAAATTGTGACCTCTCTCATAAAGGTATATTTTTTGTGTGCCCTTAGGCTACCTTGCACCTATCCTCCATTCTAGAAATCCATTTTACCCATTGGTATTTTACCATTCTATGAAATGGTAAGGTTCCAACACACCTTTTTGTAGATAGCATTTCACCTCCACCTTCTGTATTCTAGGGTAGGTTTTACATAAAACACACAAAAACCCTATTTATATATATTTGTGTGGCTATATAGATACTTGGTGTGGTTTGTATTATTGATTTTCAATTTTGTATTTATCTATATACATATATAATTTTTTATTTTGCGCGATTAGTATTACCCCTTAGGATTATGGTGTATTAATCTAACCTTTTTGTGTGACTAACCTTTGGCCATTTTTTTTATTCTATGGTTTTGATGTGAAGCCAATCCCGAGCTCAAAACCAACCCACTATGGACTCTACCCAACCATCCTCTACCGCACCTAACCTACCACCTATGAGTGAAGACTTAGTCACTCAATGTACCTCTTTTCTACAACATACCCCATTTCCCCCAGATACCCATCATAATTATGATGCTTACCCCATTATTACCACCATTGCTAATATTGAGATTATTTCTTTAGATACCTCTAGTGAGGCTAGTCCAACCTAAACCTAATAAATCCCATGACCTTGCTATATGTTGATTGGTTTCTTACTTGACTGCACTTTAAAATCTTTTGAATACTATATTCTCCTCAGTATTCAAGGTATGACACTATATTGATTGCACTACATTCTATGGCACACTCTAGACTATCCTATTCTACCTTTAATTATCTTTGACCTGTGGAAGCTTGATATGTGCACTCTTCTCAGGTAGGGCTATTAATATTTTTTTATACCCCTTTGGAATGCATGTCATATGGCACTTACGTTGCCCTTGAATGTAGATCTCCTTTTTATGTGGCATAGGGATGTTACAGTATTTATAATACATTGATTTAAGTGGCATATGTATTATCTCTCCTTATGGATATTGAAGTAATGATGTTTTATTATTTTTTTACTTGAATTGAGTATTACTTTAGACTTGGATGCTCTTCTCCTTGCACAAGTGTTATATTTTTGAGGGGTTACTAAGAATTCATAGGCACTCTTCTCCTTTGTGCCAAATAGCACAATATTCCTTTGTTTGGTGTGGCAAGTGGAGGTGTCTTCCCTTGCATGTAACCAAGAACTCAATGTCCCTTATCTCCTTAAAGCTCTTGCTAAATCCTTGCAATTTTTTTGGCTCCTCTTACAATAGCAACATGCTTTCTCCAACGTATGGTGGCTTATCTTTAATGAAGATGGCTCCTCATATGGTGTTTCAATGCTCTCTTCCAAGTGGTTATTCATTCAAGCTTCTTTCCTCTTCCACTTGGGTAACACTCCTTGCTACTTGTATTTTTGTTATATTATTCTCCTTGTGTTATTCTCCTTGCAACTTGCACCTTAGTTGCATTATGTTGTCCTTGCTATTGGTGCTATGTTATCCTTACTTAGTCTCCTTTCTTGTTGCAGGTTCCTTTTGAACTGTAAGAGCTACCTTCATGGGACTATGGTATCATATTTTATATCTTTATACACCTTGAATAAGATGATTTGGAGCCCTTAGTTGGCCCTTTTCCCTTTGCCTCGTAGATTATTCCTTATACTGAATAATACTATCACTTGATGATTACAACTAAATCATCTATAAAATAAGATAGAATACCTTAGTTGCACCTAGATTTTGATATTTTCTTAGTCTCTTTATGTAGCTTTCTTCCTTTTATTTAGTATGGTGCCACCTTATCTATTCCTTGTTGGTTGTAGTGCTCCTTTGGTGGCTTCTCTTCACCAAGACTTTCTCAACTTTACCTATGTTTAATGGTGGATTCAATGTTGCCTTCTCCTCCTTGGAAAATATCTCTGAAGTCTCCTTCTCCTCCTTGGCAACTCTCTCTTAAGTCTCCTTGCTTGTTTAACTTTCCAATGATTATTCTAATATTTTTAATCATCCAAATACTATACCTTTTGGATGGATATATTTTGCACTATTGTATATCAAATCTATGCTTGAGAATAATGTCTTATTTGCTTTCAATAGATAGTAGGAAGTTGATATTATTCTTTTCCTTTGAAAAATATCTAACTCCTCTTTCTTATGTGCAGGTTTTACTCCTTGTAAAAAAATATCTTCTACACTTCCTTGAAGACTTAAACTAGAAACCTTCCTTTTGCAACTTTAAACCTTGAATTTGGTGCTTAATAAAACATAATAATAAGATAAATATAAATGTTCAATTGATGAAAATTTTACACAAATATTGCATACCTTTTTGGCCTCCATTTGGTGATAGATTTCTTGGTGATTTGAATCACCTAATTGCTGCTTCGAGATTGATAAATTTGCAGCTTCACTTTGTATTACTTTGCTGCTTTAAACTAGTCTATTTTGCAGTTGTTCTTGATATTCAAAATAGCTCATTAACTCTCCCAATTTACAGCTTTGTAACTCCTTTAAATTGCTTCCTAAAACTATGGTTTTTTGTCTACAACTCTCCTCCAATTAGCCTTCTTGAATTCTAAAAATTAGCAGCTATTAATGTTGCCTTCTAACTATCCTTGAACTTTAAAATTTTTAGATTCTCACGCAGCTAATTTCTCCTTCTATATGTTATCCAATAATCTCTTGGACTTATGCTGTAAAAATAACAATCTCTTCTTCCACAGATCAGCCTTCAAATCCTTTGTGGCTGTCCTCAAATTTCTCTAATCTGGTGGCCTCTTCTAGCTCCTTTCTCCTCTAGTATCCTTTGTCGAATTTTGACTTCAATCTTGGCCTATTTTCTGGTCTTATTCTCAAGAATTGGAATGTCTTGAGGTCTTTGGAAATATTTTCTAGAATTTGGTAAACTTCTTACCAAATATTTCTTTCTTTTGGGCTTGTTTTAATATGGTAACAATTGTACCAAAGTCTTCTCTATCAAGAACTTCTCCTTGCCATAAATCTTCTCATTTGAATTCTCCTCAAATATTCTCTAATGGCCTTCTTCAAATTCTCCAATGAGGCTTTCCTAGCTTTCTCCTTCTTTATCCTTTCAACCTTTCTTGAGACCTCTTCTCTTAGGTCTTTTAATTTTGGTAGCTTTTAAAATATTCAATAGAACTTTTCTAGTCCTTTATCTTCAATCTTCAATCTTCCAAATTTGGAAGTTCTTCAATGAGACCTTTTTCTTGGGTCTCCTCCTTCTAGATATGCTTTCTTCTTTCCTCACTCTAAAGTATTCAATATTCAAATTTCTATGAGGAACTCCTTGGTTCTCCTCAATATTCAATCTACAATGGGGCCTTATTTCTTGGACCTCAAGGAGTCTTCAATGTGGCTTCTTTGGCCTCTTCTTCTCTTCTCAATATTTTACTTGGAATATTTAATCTACAAATCCTTCAATGGGACATTTTTATTAGACCTCCAAGTATTCAATATTCAACTTGTTGCTTCAAGTGTTGGATTGATTCTAAAAAAATATATTCTTCCTAGCTCTTGTAGGAAGCTTCCCAACTTTATTTGAATCTCCTATTTTTTGCAAAAAAGTATTAGAAAATGATAATAGTAATTTCTTTAAATATATATATATATATATATATATATATATATATATATATATATATATATATAAATGAATCTTCACTAGTTGATTTTTCAATCTAGTGGAATCAATGTTGAGTCCTAGTCTTCACAAGTTTTTTTGCAACTTTGTGGAAAGTCTCTAGCCAAATGCAACTTCAAAAATTCTAAAAATGATATTTCCTATCTCCTCTCAATATATCTTTTGTCTCTCTCTATTTATTATTAATATACCTTGTGCTTTGATACCACTGTTAGCTTTTGATGATCTATATTAAAGGGAATGCAACCATAAGATCTAAAATGAGCAAGCAATGTTAACTATATGAGAAACTTATGCAATAACTCTGAAAATATCCATTAATGAAAGCTCACATAAATAGTTCAATGTAATATAATGGAGGTCTTAAACACTCCAAAAATTCTTGCATGATCCACATTGTATTTGTGTTCTCTTCTCATCACTATGCTCTACTATTCTATATGCTTCTCTCTTTCATTCTCTTTTGCTTCACTCTATCAAATGCCTATATATAGGGAGATATATCCCTTGGCCTTTCATATACCCATGAATATTCATCTACTTAACCTATGACTCATGTACATGTGGACTACATGCACATTTATATCATTGCACGTTCTAACACTTGTGCATTTATTACATTGCATGAAGTAACTAATCAAACCTTAATCTAAGACAAACTCCTAATATAAAGATGTACCCAAGGTGGTGCATTGGCATGTACCAAATAATGTAATATATTCCAACAAAAAATCATCATTTCAGGTACAAATATTGTCGGTGGTGTTTTTGATCTGAGTGGCAAATTTATTCTATGGATTCTAGAGAGTCAAAATTATCAGTTATTGTAGGGAGTGATGATTTTGATCTAAAATGGGGTCGAGATGATTGAAAGGTTGATTTTGTAGTGGTTTTAGGGATTTTTGTGATGCAATGGTAGGATGGGATTTTTTGGGAGATCTATTATATATGTAACTCACAAATTTAAGGATTTAGGCTACATAATCCTACAAAATTGATGTTAAAATAAATGCATATGCAAGAGCAGTGGGTAGTCCCAAAAATGATTGAAATTTGAATGATTTTAAAATGTAAATTAGTCTAAAATGCAAGTAGGGATGTTAATAATTATGTATGATAACCTAATTTACCTTCAATCAAAGAAAATTAGTGACAATGAATGAAAAAAGGTAAAAATGCTAGAGAATGTAAAATGTTATAAATTTATAAATCTACAAAAACAAAGAAGAAGGTATGGAAATAAAACAAGAGTGATAAAATGTTATGAGTGTTGAGATATCAAGGTAGTTATGGCCTTGTATCTACATCACAATATCTTGGGAGCTAAAAGAGCATGTATAGATAGCTGCAAATGTAAAAGAACATGCCATAAATGAGAAAAGATAATACAAAATATATTTATAACCAAATTTATGCCTGCAAATGAGAGCAATGTGAGATTAAATGTGCATGGAGAGGAAATAAAATGTTAGAATGATGGAAATGAGAAGAAATTGGACTATAAATGGAAATAAATATCAGCCCATATGAATAAAATGGAGAAAATGAATGTGATAAAACCCTATAATGAAAATTTTACTGATGAAAATATGGGCAACAAGCTAAAGTAAGCTTGAATAAACCTGAAAAAAGATGTTAAGGCTTGAAATAAGGTAAAGGATGCTCAAATATAACCTACAATGATGATATTAAAGCCTAAAAACAAATATATACCTTACACAAAGAGATTAGAAGCATGCAAATAGAATAAAATATGAGCAAGTGAGTATTCAAGTTAGCAAGGCCTATACTAAGAGAGTAAAATGTAGTGAATGGAAGCAAAAGGATGGAGATAAGAGAGGTTCTAGGAATGCTATCACCTAGAAATAGTCTCTCCTTACCTCTAACAAGACCTCCTCACCCCAAAATCCCTCTTTGCATTTCTTGAATTGCCTCCAAATAAATTCTTTCTAAAATGCTTAAATAAGAATGCTAGTGAAAGAGAGAACTAGAATAATGTTGCAAAAATGTAATTAGCTTGAGACTTTTTGTGAATGCTTGCTACAAGGGCTATTTAAATAGGATTTGAAGGATATATTGGGAGGGAGAATTTGTTAGACCAAATTTAAAATTTACAAAACTAGTTCATTGTTAGAGCATGCAAGGTCAGAGGAGGTAGTGGGATAAAGGTATCTGCATGCCCATTGCCTCATACCAGGAGATTCTAGCTATTTTACAAAAAATTTTTGTGAATGCTTGCTATAAGGGCTACTTAAATAGGATTTGAAGGATATATTGGGAGGGAGAATTTGTTAGACCAAATTCAAAATTTACAAAACTAGTTCATTGTTAGAGCATGCAAGGTCAGAGGAGGTAGTGGGATAAAGGCATTTGCATGCCCATTGACTCATACCAGGAGATTATAGCTATTTTACAAAATCGTCAATGTGAAAAAAATACCACTTGTGTTTTTATTTTCAAATTAATTTTTTTGTTATTTTCAAATTAATTTTTTTGTCCAACAGTAAGCTTGACTTATCAATATTTGACATTTGAGGGTTTTGCAAAAATATCAGTTTAGGTCCAAAAAAACTAGTGGTATTTTTGTTTAGAGTGGCATTTTTATCCAAGGCTAAAAATGATGCCCAAATTACTGGGTTTGGGTTGATTGAGTGTTTTCTAATTTTGGGTGAATTTTTTTCTATATTTTGATTTGTTGATGTGTCAAAATTGGGTGTCTACATTTTACCCCTTTTTGATGTATTCATTGTAAAATGAATGTATCAAAAATATGTTGTGGGACCCCAATTTTGACACTAGCATGTTTGTTGATATTGAAGAAGTTGATTTGATGATTGATTAGATATTGCTTTTGATGATGTGATGAGTTGTGATGTGATATTTGTTTTTATGATTAGAGATGAAAAGAAAAATGAAGACACCCTAATATGATGGGGGCATTTGGGTTAAAAAGTTATCTTAGTAGTGGTATAGAAAACTAGATAATGGGCAAGCGCTAAGGGCACTCTAATATTATTGTTGATTGGTGACCTAAAATTATGATAATAGATAAGCACTCAGGAGTATGCTCTAGTATTGATTATGTTTATGAGTAGTAGTAGTTGGACCTAATAAAGGGCAAGCACTCATTATGATAACAATTCAAGTATCATCCTTTGAGCCCATGGAATACTTATGGAGGAAATGTACATCTTTAAGAAAAGTCTTTAATATTATACTTTGATCTTGGAAACACTTATGTACTAGTCCTTGAAAAGATGTGATGATTTCATTCCTAAGCGATGGCCTAAGATCCATGATAATGGACAATCATTTAGGGAAATGGAATTAAAATATCATCATGCTTAAAATGTGGTCTAGGATGCCACATTTAAGACTAGCACTTAAGGACATGATGAGGTACCTGTAATATGTACAAGGTGTATCTATTTTTGTTAGTAGAGTTAGTTGTTATTAGTTAGTAATGCACACTTTGAGAGGCATACCCAAAGGATTTTATGCATGCTTTGAGTGGCATACCTAAAGGATTTTATGCATGCTTTAAGTGCCATACCCAAATTAACTGAGCAAATACATGTCATGCTATGAGAAGCATGACCTAAAATGATTTTAATATGGATAATTTTGTAAACTTTGAAAAGTGTCCTAAGATTTGTGCAGGTTTGAATAAGTGTAATATACCATAGGGGTTATAGGGGATATTTGAGCATGTTTGTAATGTTTGAAAATATGTTTGCATATGTGATGTTTATTTATGATCTAATGTGAAATGTTCATGATAATGTTTATAGCATATGTATACAAAAGAATGATTTGTATATTTGCTTTGATACTTACCCCGAAGTGGGGAGAATATATGGATGGGTATGCATTCTGATGTTTGAATTATAATATAGAAACTTGGGAGAATGAGATGTATTGTTTCATAGGCTTCTAAGAAGATATGATGATGAACAAAATCTTGTTACCATCATGAGGGAGAGAATATGATTGATAGATACCCCAATCTTATTTAAAAACTAACAAGGAGAATTGGAATGAATATCTTTTGGTCTAAAGTAATGTTGAGGATTGTATTTTAGAAAGCATAAAATTCTACCATGTACCATGTGTTCTCCCTTGGGATTTAGAGGGGATGCCAAAATTAAATTAGGAAACTCAATTTGCATGGGGGTTACGGGAACCTATTGTCTAGGATGGATTGAATAGAGTGATTTATTTAGGATTATGATTGATTGTATAAGAGTGTATGACTGGATGATATTGGTTAAGGTTTTAGGTTTGATATATCTATGAGTAGAGGTAGGTGTACATTATATATACAAGGTTTGATATTGATTCACCCTTAATTGGTGGCCTTGGATACACACTTAAAGGGTGTTATGAATGATAATGCATCCAAGTGAGAAAAATATGTATAAATATCACTTAGATAGTGTTGAGAGTTTTCCTAGAGGAATTTGTTAGCTTGGCCTAAAGGACTTTATTAGCTTACCTGGAGGTCTTAGTTAGCTTTCTATAGGACTTTGTTAGCTTTCCTAGAATATTTCGTTAGTTACCCATAGGACTTAGTTATCTTTACCCAAATAATTTTGTTAGCATGTGCCTAGAGGACTTAGTTGGCTTGCCTAGAGGAATTTATTATCTTGATCAAAGGACTTAGCTAGCTTACCCAGAGGTCTTAGTTAGCTTTTCCTATAGGACTTTGTTATCATGTGACTAGAGAACTTAGTTGGCTTTCCCAAAGGACTTAGCATGGTGATATGATATGATATGTATATATTATGTGTCCATGTAAAAACAATATGTACAAATAACACTTAGACCATGTTTTTGAGATGAAATATGTATAATGATTAATTTATAGAAAAGGTTGATGAAGGTGGGGCATTGTTGGAGCAAGCTTAGTTTTTGCCCCTTAGTTATAAGTGGGTGATAGATCCTTGAAATTTCTAATATTATGATCTAATTAAGGTTGGGAACTAGACCCACTAAGGTCAAGGTTACATTATCTATCAAGTCTTGGATTAGATATTTAAGGTCTCTACAATTATAGGTTGCATGGTCATTAATATGGTGGAAAGCACAATGTTCCTGATAATGAGATGAATGAGCTCTTATGTTTGCATGATTGAAAGGTTTAATATATGGGATTTATATACTCTTAGTTTCAAGGAGTTGTGTTAGGATAGTTGTAGGAGATTGATCTAACTTAATGAAAGGTGTTATGGTTTTAGTTGTATAACAATCCTTTGAGGATTGGTAGTAGCATTGATATTATTGATTTTTTCAGCATCTATGACTTCATTATCTGTGACATGCATGTTATTTATTTCCCTATTTGAGTAAGGGGGATATTATTCTACTTCCTTAGAAGTATAGGTCTTTATTTTCTACTATTTTTGCCATTTCTATTGGTATTTTTGAAGGAAGACACATTGGATATTTCTAAGTGAAAGAATAGTTTCTCATTGATGTTTCTTATGAATATGTTTAAGAATTATTTTGGTGGAGGGAAAAATTGAATCCGCCATACCAAATATTTCCACCTTACTAGAAATTAAATGAGATTATCATCTTGAGATTTTTTGAGTTCAATAATGTCATTGAGTGTAGGCTTCTCTTATATGTAAATGGAGAATTGTTTGATAAATAATTTGACAAGGCCTCTAAAGTATTTGATGAAATATATTGGTAATTGGAAAGACCTATCCAAAGTGGGGCCACTAAGGATTTTAGAGAAATTTTTGAGTAATAATATTTCATCATGTTCAATGTTAGTACATGTTATTTGGAAAAGTCTAAGGTGTTTGATAGGGTCTTTTTTTCCTTCATATGTTTGAAGTTTGGGTGTTTTAATGTTAGGAGGAAAAGGATAACTAACTATGGTGGGATATAGTGGTTGATTGAACAAGTCTTCATAGGAGTACTTAGGTTTGGAAGAGGATCTTTGGAGAGAGGCTATTCATGGCCCTAGTTTCTCTAATTTAGGGTTTTCCTTTTCCAATTGTTCTAGTTTAGATTTTATGTTTTGATAGTGATGAAGAAGTGGTTTTGAAGGTGCTTGAGGTATGATCAAGGGAGGTTGTGAAATAACATAAGGAGAAGATGGAGATGTTGTGAGGGATGGTATCAAAGGTTATTTCCTATGGATTATCCCTATATTATCTGGTTTAAAAGATTTGATAAATGTAGGACAAGTGGTAGGAGAGATATAGGTTTGAGTAAGACTCTCATTTACACTAATGGAACTAGGAGATGTGTTGGTGAAAGTATGAGGGATTGAAGCACTAGGTGGTATCCCATATTGTCTTCTTGAGATAAGGGGCAACTTATGTTATCTCTCAAGATTTCATCTTGAGAAAATAGTGAGAGTGCATTGATGGTTGACTACCTTGGGTTATAATGTTTTCAACAACATTATTGATAGGATTGGGTTCTAAAGTGTTGAAGCTTGTAGTATCTTGTATATGATTGGAATTAGAGGAAATTGGGAATACTTAAGGGAATGTTTTTTATTGTTATTATCTATAGAAATGGGAGTAGAATATTAGATTCTAAAGGACAATACTTAAGGGATTCTTCCATAAGGGGAATATATTTTTTATTTTTAATGTTATTAAAAAATTCATTGATAGTTTCTTCATTCTCTTGTGAAAGGGTTGTCATGTGATTCAGGGAATTGGGAGTTCTCTTTTCATCATTGTTATGAATGTTATCATCATGAAATTTTTTAATGATAGTTTCATGTTCTTGAGAGGAAGACACTATGTGATTAGGGGATTCTAAGGTTCTCCTATTTTGATCATGGTTAGGTAATTGGATAAGGAATTCATTGATTATATCTTCATGCTCTTGTGAAAAGGGTGTTGGACATTTTGAGTCCTCAAGTCAAAGTTGTCATTGATGTCAAGAAAGGAAGTCATCATTAATATCCAGAAATTTGTCAAGAAACAAGTTATCAAAGTTGTCATTGATATTCAGGAAGAAGCTTCTAATAAAGTCAAAGGTCAAGAGGAAAAATGCAAAGGTTAAAGGCAAAGGGCTCCATAATATTTTTAAATATTATGTGGAAGCATAAGTTAAATGGTTTTCATAAAAACCCAAGAAAGTTTATTTGAAAAGCTAAAGGGAGATTTAATATTTATTTGATAAATTATTTAAATTCAAAATGAATTTAAATTTTATAAATAAATATTATTTATACCAAGGTGCAAAGTGAAATATGGTTTAAATAAAACCATAGGGTTTAAAGAATTAATTTATAAAATTTAAATTCAAAAGAATTTAAATATTTTATAAATTAATAAAGCTCCAAAGGTAATTCGAGCGTCGACGTCCAAAAATCGTTGAGGGTAAATCAAGCATCGACGTCATGCATGGAGGAAGAAATTTGGTATATAAGCTATGCCTTAAAGGTATTTGAGATCATCCTTTTGCTCGATAATCGAAGCATGCAATAGTGTTTTGAATTCGTAAGGAAGAAAGAGCAGCGAACATTTTTGTTTAAGCACCAACGAATAACGTCAAGGGGACTTGCACCAAAATACCAAGCACCAATGAGGCAAGTGGCCTAGTGGCAAAGAGGACAACGTTAGGGTGTTGGGTGCAAGGAGGTCTGTGTTCGAAACTCGGTGGCAACATTTTTGTTTGTGGTAGTTGCATTGGTGTTGAGCGCCAAGGAAGGCGCACGTTTTGTGCAAGGCGAGCGGGGAAGGTTTTGAGCACGTGGTGCTCGTTTATCCCCAAGCAAGCGCCTAGCTTGCATGGCATTGGGAGCCATGGCTAGGGCACCGATTGAGGTTGTGTTGTGTGTTCGATTCCCCTCCAAGGCAAGGTAATAAATTTTGAAGTTTAATTTTTGTATGATGCCTAAAGTTTGGAGTTAAAAGGGTGCATGAAAGGTTTATTAGTTGGAAATGATTTTTGATTAGTTGGAGGAATAAGGTGTTAAGTTTTATTTTAATAAAGTGTTTTGGCATATTGATTTATTGAAATATTAAAAGGATAAAGGGAGCTTCTTGTCTTAGGTTGTTTTTGAAAAGAAGAGTGCATTGAAT
Organism: Wollemia nobilis; assembly: GCA_028583015.1. Taxonomy (NCBI): domain Eukaryota; kingdom Viridiplantae; phylum Streptophyta; class Pinopsida; order Araucariales; family Araucariaceae; genus Wollemia; species Wollemia nobilis. The sequence goes on along the minus strand of JAQPPZ010016917.1, from coordinate 4,288,419 downwards.
ATTAGTGGGAGATTATAAGGTGTAAGTGGTAATTTACTTTTTGTAAATGTTGATGAATGTTTTATTAAATATGGAGTGATAAGGTGTATGTATGTTTTAATGTTTGCATTGTAATTTGAGGAAATTAATCACCTTATAATTTCTTTGAGCTTGGCAAGAAGTGTTTGAGATTTTGGCAGATTTAGAAGATTCCTTCATCATCAAGAAAAAGGTATGTGCACATTTTCCAAAGTTAAAATTGATTGGTTGGTTTTCTAGAAAATAAGTTTGGAGTGAAAAGGACTTGATTAGGGTTTCCTTTTGAGAGTGTTTGAGTTAATGCATCAAGGTTTTCTGGAATAAAGAGTTGTGATTAGAACCTTGTTTAATAAGCATTGTTGTTGAAGCCATTGGTTGTGTGAAGAACTTGAGTTAGGGTTTTGAAAAGAACATGAGTATCATTGTTATGTGAAGATTGTTTTATAAGCATTGTTGTTGAAGTGGGTTGTCATGCAAAGAACTTGAACTAGGGTTTGAAAAGAACATGAATATCATTGTTATGTGAGATTAGTTGTTGAGCATTGTTGGAAATATTTTGAGTTGGTGGTTATATGCTTGGACTAGGGTTTGTGAGAAAGGGGTGTTTCATTAAGTGATTGGTTGAGTAGAGTTGGTTGAGCCTAGTCAAGTGGATGTGTGAAGTGATTGTTCAAGTTCCATAAAACAAACTATTCTATATTTTTAATTGAGTTGAGAAAGTGATTGAGCATTGAGTTGAATTGGAAGCATATTGAGTCTCTAAAAATTCTCCTTATGTTTCTAAGAGAGTGATTGAAAGTAATTGAGCAATTTGAGTAAGTTTTGTGTGGACTTATTGAGTATTTGAAAGTTCTTGTGTTTGTATGAATATTTGAGCAAGTTCTGTGTGGACTTGTTGAGCAGATTTGAGCAAGTTTTGTGTGGACTTGTTGAGTAGATTTGAGCAAGTTCTATGTGGACTTGTTGAGAGTTTGAAGTTTTGGACTTGTTGAGTAGATTTGAGCAAGTTCTATGTGGACTTGTTGAGCATATTTGAGCAAGTTCTATGTGGACTTGTTGAGCATATTTGAGCAAGTTCTGTGTGGACTTGTTGAGAATATTTGAGCAAGTTCTATGTGGACTTGTTGAGCAGATTTGAGCAAGTTCTATGTGGACTTGTTGAGAATATTTGAGCAAGTTCTATGTGGACTTGTTGAGAATATTTGAGCAAGTTCTGTGTGGACTTGTTGAGAATATTTGAGCAAGTTTTATGATTATTTAAGTTTAGTGGACTTGTTGAGTAGATTTGTGCTAGACTCGAAGGACTATGTTTAGTGTAGATTTGAGATAGAGCTTTGGAGGTGATAGAGTAGAGAGGATAGTAGTCTCTAGTGGATAGAGATCCATCAGCTAGGGTAGTGAGGATAGGTCTTCTGAGTGGGGATAAGAGTCTTCAGTGGAGAGAGATCCACAAGCCAATGTAGTGGAGGTAGTAGTCTTCTAGAGGATCACCAACTAGAGTAGAGGAGAAGGAGTTCTCCTATGGATAGAGATCCATGAACTTGATTTAGGGGATCAACATCTCCTTTGGATAGAGGTCCATAAACATTGTAATAGGGAAAGGATTCCCAAGAGATTGATCGAGAAAATTTTAGTGAAATATTTTCTTCGTGGAGTAGCCCACATTGGGTGAACCACGTAAATTATGGTGTCTCTATTGTGTGTGGTGTTTTGTACATTGCTTTGATTACTACTGTTGATATTGCTATCTATACATTGCATAATATTGATTGGGAAAGAAAAGTAAAAAGTGGTCTTATATTGTTCACCCCCCTCTCAATATAAGCTTGTGTTCTTCAATTGGTATCAGAGCGGGTTCCTTCATAAGAGTTTAACAGCTTGAAGGAAAATCTAACAAGAACACAATGGATCCTAAGGAGGTGTCCTCAAATAATTCAGCACCAGTATTTGATGGAAGTGACTATATGTATTGGAGTATGATGATGAAGATCTACCTGATGGCACTTGGCAATGACATTTGGGAAGCAGTGGAATTTGGATATGATCCCTTAGTCAATCCTCCTACAGATAAGGAAGGTAAGCTTCTACAACACTATAATTCAAAAGCAATGAATGCACTTGTGAGAGGTTTGCATAGAACAGAGTCTATGAAAGTTATGCATTGTCAAACTACAAAAGAAATGTGGGATAAATTGCAAAATATATATGAAGGAGATAAAAGTGTCAAGAAAGCAAAGATGCAAAATCTCAAAGGACAACTTGAAGCATTAAGAATGAATGATGAGGAAAATATTAGTGCTTATCTACTTCGAATTGATGAGGTTGTTAATGGTATGCAAGGACTTGGAATGAAGATTGATGAATCTGATGTTTGTGATAAAGTATTAAGATCTCTTCCAAAAATATTCAGTGAACAGGTTTCTGCTATAGAAGTGTCAATGGATGGTGATACTTTGACAAGAGATAAGTTTCTTGGTATGCTCACAATATTTGAGATAAGAACAAAAGATCCTATTCCCCGAAGGAAGCAACATTCAAAGCAATCAATAAGACAAAGGGTAAGAAGTCAAAATCAAGCAATGAGTCATCCAGTGATGAAGAAGCTAACTATGGTAGAAGAGATAAGGACTATAGAATATCCAGAGATCTAATATCTATTAAGTGTTTCAATTGTGGAAAGTATGGACATTTTGCAACAGATTGTCAAGAACCCAAGAACAACAATGGTGAAGAAAAATAGGATCACAAAAACAGGGAATCAAAAAGATACATGCACCAGAAGAAAAGCAAGGATGGACAAAGCAGACAAGGAAAGAAGTTCTTTCAAAGGCAAAAGAGAAGCTACTATGCGGATAAGGCAAGTAAGTACTCAAGTGATAGTGATGCTAGTTTTTCAGACAATGATAGAGATGAAGTCCTATTTATGATTGAAGAGAAAGAACTAGTTAAGAAAAGGACTCCAATCATTCTCAAGTGTTTTAGATGTGGTAACTTTGGACATCTTGAAGATAGTTGTACAAAGGATGGTTATAGTTTCAGTGATGATGAATATGAAGATACACTTGAAGGACCAGATGAAAATATTCTAATGGCATTGGAAGATAAAGAAGGTGATTTCATAGAAGACAAGACAAAAGAAAATGAAGATGCGGACAAAGGTAAACAAATAGAGGAATATTCAGAAAAGGATGGATATGATCTCAAGGGAGAACTTATCTATGCCCTTGAAATAGTAAAGAAGGTAAGAAAGCAAAACTCTAAACTTGAAATTCAATTCCAAGAATGTGATGAAGAGAGAAGTTTGCTTATAGAGGATTTAGAAAAATCAAAGGCTAAGGCAAAAAGGTTCAAGGATAAGTTAGAAGCAAAGATCTTAGAATGTGAGAAGTTAGCACAAGAAGTGGCACTACTAAGAGAAGATTTGGAGGACTCCAAGATCAAGATGAAAGGGTTCAAAAATAGCTCAAATAACTTGGATAAGTTCATCAAGACACAAAAGACTACATCAAACAAAACAGGCCTTGGTTTTGAACAAGCTCAAAAGAAATAAGAAGGAGAATCATCCTCAAGTTTTGGAGGAGAAGAAACTTTAGATGAAGATACTTCAGAAGAAGATAATGTAAAATAAAGTGAGACATCTAAGGATGAGTTAGACAATAGAGAGTTCAACAAAGATAGGAACAATGCACAAAGAAGATACAGATGGAACAACAATCAGAACAGGTCAAGAGAGACTAAGAGACCAATGAGGTCAAGACAAGGAAACTTCAATGGAAGATGTTTTTCATGTCATAGGTTTGGGCACATGGCTTCATAGTGCAGGACACGGGAAAGATAGGAATATGGGAACAAATAACTTTTCCATGGGTATTGCTACTCATGTAATCAGTTTGGTCACAAGGCAATGAATTGCAGGGTTCATGATAGAAGAGGATATGGCTTCACTAGGAGAAATCCTAAGACATTTGCACCTCCAAGGAATAATAACATTAAGTGTTATAAGTGCAACAATGATGGTCACACAACAAAGTGGTGTAGAGCAGACATTCCAAAAACAGGTATGAACAGGAACAAGAACATGAATATGAATATGAATATGAATAGGAACAAGAATATGAACAGGAATAGGAACAAGAACAGAAACATGGATATGAATAGGAATAGGAAGAGGAACAAGAATAGGAAGGAACAAGAACATGAACAAGAACATGGACATGGAAAGAAATAGTCAAAGGAATCAGAAGGATCAGATAAGAAGGAAAGAGGATAAAGGTAAAGAACAATGCTTTCTAGGAGTAGAAATACTCCCACCCCAGAATTAACCACCTCAAGAGGAGGTGGGGGAGGGGCTAAGCTAAGAGGCTCATTCTTAGCCCCGAGCCCCAAAGGTGACCCTTTGCCATTGATGTCAAAGGGGGAGAGATTTGAGTAAGGGGAGAGATTTGGTATTTGAAGAGAGCATTGAGCCAGGGGGAGCAATGTCCCAGGGGGAGCAGAACAAGAAAAAGTCAAGTTTTTGGTAAAAATAATTTGGGTTGCCATCAATGACAAAGGGGGAGATTGTTGGACATTTTGAGTCCTCAAGTCAAAGTTGTCATTGATGTCAAGAAAGGAAGTCATCATTAATATCCAGAAATTTGTCAAGAAACAAGTTATCAAAGTTGTCATTGATATTCAGGAAGAAGCTTCTAATAAAGTCAAAGGTCAAGAGGAAAATTGCAAAGGTTAAAGGCAAAGGGCTCCATAATATTTTTAAATATTATGTGGAAGCATAAGTTAAATGGTTTTCATAAAAACCCAAGAAAGTTTATTTGAAAAGCTAAAGGGAGATTTAATATTTATTTGATAAATTATTTAAATTCAAAATGAATTTAAATTTTATAAATAAATATTATTTATACCAAGGTGCAAAGTGAAATATGGTTTAAATAAAACCATAGGGTTTAAAGAATTAATTTATAAAATTTAAATTCAAAAGAATTTAAATATTTTATAAATTAATAAAGCTCCAAAGGTAATTCGAGCGCCGACGTCCAAAAATCATTGAGGGTAAATCAAGCGTCGATGTCATGCATGGAGGAAGAAATTTGGTATATAAGCTATGCCTTAAAGGCATTTGAGATTATCCTTTTGCTCGATAATCAAAGCGTGCAATAGTGTTTTGAATTCGTAAGGAAGAAAGAGCAGTGAACATTTTTGTTTAAGCACCAACGAATAACGTCAAGGGGACTTGCGCCAAAAGACCAAGCGCCAATGAGGCAAGTGGCCTAGTGGCAAAGAGGACAACATTAGGGTGTTGGGTGCAAGGAGGTCTGTGTTCAAAACTCGATGGCAACATTTTTGTTTGTGGTAGTTGCATTGGTGTTGAGCGCCAAGGAAGGCACACGTTTTGCACAAGGTGAGCGAGGAAGGTTTTGAGCACGTGGTGCTCGTTTATCCCCAAGCAAGCACCTAGCTTGCACGACATTGGGAGCCATGGCTAGGGCATCAGTTGAGGCTACGTTGTGTGTTCGATTCCCCTCCAAGGCAAGGTAATAAATTTTAATTTTAATTTTTGTATGATGCCTAAAGTTTGGAGTTAAAAGGGTGCATGAAAGGTTTATTAGTTGGAAATGATTTTTGATTAGTTGGAGGAATAAGGTGTTAAGTTTTATTTTAATAAAGTGTTTTGGCATATTGATTTATTGAAATATTAAAAGGATAAAGGGAGCTTCTTGTCTTAGGTTGTTTTTGAAAAGAAGAGTGCATTGAATATTAGTGGGAGATTATAAGGTGTAAGTGGTAATTTACTTTTTGTAAATGTTGATGAATGTTTTATTAAATATGGAGTGATAAGGTGTATGTATGTTTTAATGTTTGCATTGTAATTTGAGGAAATTAATCACCTTATAATTTCTTTGAGCTTGGCAAGAAGTGTTTGAGATTTTGGCAGATTTAGAAGATTCCTTCATCATCAAGAAAAAGGTATGTGCACATTTTCCAAAGTTAAAATTGATTGGTTGGTTTTCTGGAAAATAAGTTTGGAGTGAAAAGGACTTGATTAGGGTTTCCTTTTGAGAGTGTTTGAGTTAATGCATCAAGGTTTTCTGGAATAAAGAGTTGTGATTAGAACCTTGTTTAATAAGCATTGTTGTTGAAGCCATTGGTTGTGTGAAGAACTTGAGTTAGGGTTTTGAAAAGAACATGAGTATCATTGTTATGTGAAGATTGTTTTATAAGCATTGTTGTTGAAGTGGGTTGTCATGCAAAGAACTTGAACTAGGGTTTGAAAAGAACATGAATATCATTGTTATGTGAGATTAGTTGTTGAGCATTGTTGGAAATATTTTGAGTTGGTGGTTATATGCTTGGACTAGGGTTTGTGAGAAAGGGTTGTTTCATTAAGTGATTGGTTGAGTAGAGTTGGTTGAGCCTAGTCAAGTGGATGTGTGAAGTGATTGTTCAAGTTCCATAAAACAAACTATTCTATATTATGAATTGAGTTGAGAAAGTGATTGAGCATTGAGTTGAATGGAAGCATATTGAGTCTCTAACAATTCTCCTTATGTTTCTAAGAGAGTGATTGAAAGTATTTGAGCAATTTGAGTAAGTTTTGTGGACTTATTGAGTTTGAAAGTTCTTATGTGTTCTATGAGATTTGAGCAAGTTTTGTGTGGACTTGTTGAGTAGATTTGAGCAAGTTCTGTGTGGACTTGTTGAGCATATTTGAGCAAGTTCTATGTGGACTTGTTGAGTATATTTGAGCAAGTTCTATGTGGACTTGTTGAGAAGATTTGAGCAAGTTCTGTGTGGACTTGTTGAGAATATTTGAGCAAGTTCTATGTGGACTTGTTGAGAATTTTGTGTGGACTTGTTGAGAATATTTGAGCAAGTTCTGTGTGGACTTGTTGAGAATATTTGAGCAAGTTCTGTGTGGACTTGTTGAGCAGATTTGAGCAAGTTCTATGTGGACTTGTTGAGAAATTTATTTGTGCTAGACCGAAGGACTGTGTTTAGTGTAGATTTGAGATAGAGCTTTGGAGGTGATAGAGCAAAGAGGATAGTAGTCTCCAGTGGATAGAGATCCATCAGCCAGGGTAGTGAGGATAGGTCTTCTGAGTGGGGACAAGAGTCTTCAGTGGAGAGAGATCCACAAGCCAGTGTAGTGGAGGCAGTAGTCTTCTAGAGGATCACCAACCAGAGCAGAGGAGAAGGAGTTCTCCTATGGATAGAGATCCATGAACTTGATTTAGGGGATCAACATCTCCTTTGGATAGAGGTCCATAAACATTGTAATAGGGAAAGGATTCCCAAGAGATTGATCGAGAAAATTTTAGTGAAATATTTTCTCCGTGGAGTAGCCCACATTGGGTGAACCACGTAAATTGTGGTGTCTCTATTGTGTGTGGTGTTTTGTACATTGCTTTGATTACTACTGCTGATATTGCTATCTATACATTGCATAATATTGATTGGGAAAGAAAAGTAAAAAGTGGTCTTATACTGTTCACCCCCCTCTCAGTATAAGCTTGTGTTCTTCAAAGGGTAATGTATGACTAAGAGATTTAGGGGTTGTTTTCTCTTTATCATTATTAAGAAACTAATTGATAATATATATGTGCTCTTGCAAAGATGTTATCGTATGATTAAGGTCATCATGTAAAGAGAAAAAAAAATAAAGAAGAGTGACATCTTTATCTCTTTTATTTGTAATAGGATTTTTGTGTGTGTGATATTCTTCATTATCTTCTACCAAAATTTTTGGATGGGTAGCTAATTTATGAGTTGTATAGTATATTTTGGATTTTAGGAATATTTAAAAAAGGGAGATAATCCAATATAATAACTTGTAAGGTATAAGAATATGGCCATTGAATAAATTTGGGAAAGTGAGGGTTGATTAATTTTATTAAAGGTTTGTTTTTAGAGTACTTATAGCAAAGAAGAGAAGATGTTTTGAAATCCTTGAGTCACCTTCAAAATTTTATATGTTGGTTCACTCAAGGGGTCATTATCCTTATCCAAATATGACTAACAATTTGTTATATTTATTTAATGAGATGTAAGCTATGCAAACAAAATTATGTGATATTTCTTAATTTTAACAAACTTTTATCTTATTTAAGGTAAAAGGGAGTTCTCACATCAGGTTCACCAAGATGTAAATATGTAAAAATGATTTTCTCCTTAAAACCTAATCATGCCAAGTGTGTAGGGGGAACTCATTGGAACCCCTACTTCCCTTATTGAGGGCATATTTCCAAAGAAGATCCCAAATATATGAATATATTCTATGCGATTAGACTCTACTCAATGCAGCTTTTCAAGGTGTCAATGTTGATGTTAATGCTTGTGTACTGATTTATATAAGTTTTATTCATCAAAACATCTAAGGTTTTTTGGATTGTAAAAATTGAATCTTTTTCGAGCCTTAAAAGGTTATTTAAAATTAATGTTAAGATCACTAAAAATGCATTCTAATATTATATCACACAAATGCAAGAAAACAAGAGCTAACCTAAATGCTTTTTTGTTTTGATGATGAGCTAATTAAGGAGGTATTTTATTTTCAAGGCAAACAAGGAATGAATGCAAAAGATAAGCTAGCCTAAAATGCAACTATATGACTTTCAATTTATTTCCTAAGCACTTGAAAATGAGAAGAAACATAAGTTTGATCTAAGATTCCTTGATTTGACTAATGTAGATGTGTTTTGCAAAATATTAAAACTAGATTTGGGTTCCTTTATTTTCCAAATGAAATGTGTTTTTCAGATAGAAAATAGCATCAAACAGAGAGCAAAATTTAGAAAATGCTATATAATAGATTTTAGGGAGGTGTCGAGTTGTAGTATTACCTCTATCAGTGTCTGTGAAAAAAGCCACTAGTGAATTTTTTCCTGCAAGTGAAAACAAAAAAATAGATTTTCTATTTTGGGGGCTTTGTCTAAGTGCTAAGAAAAGTGAATTTCTATCTTATCAGCTGAATAGATCCCATGTTCATGAAAAAAGTGAGTATGTTTACCTCCTTTGGATGGAAATGAAGTTGTGCAAAATTACCAGTTTAGGTACAAAAACACAAGTTGCATTTTTTCTGAGTGAAAAAATTGTTCTTATATGTATAGGTTAGCTCAAACTCTAGACAAAAGAAGATAAACACAAGAACTAATATAAGAATAAACATATTATGGGTGATGGAATTAGCAACACTAACTAATTGAATAATGTGAATGCAACAATCCCTAGAGCCCTATTAGCTTTTGATGCTATAAACTTAAATATTACATTATTTGGTTATTGAGGATTTTAGTCTTCAATATGGTCTTCATTCTAGTTTTGGAATTTATGCTCTTCTTTCTTGTATTCTTCATTTTGCTCCTTGTATGTATCCTAATCAAGTAAATAGTTAGTATCTTCATAAAATTATATTCTTTCTAAGATAGCTTTAACTTCATATTCATCTATAGGTTCTTCCAGTTCCTAAATTTTTTTTGAATCTCTTGAACTAAGTATCATTTTTTTTTCTCTTCTCTATATTGTAGTTATGGATGATTGTATTGATTCTGAGAGGTATATGGATGCTGAAATTATTTTTTATGTGGATTATATTGGTTTTGATATTGTCTTGGTTGGAATGGCCTACTTGATTGGCTTCCAACATTTGTTTAGTTTCCTTAAAATTGGTTTCTTGGATTTAATCTACAATAATTTGTACTATGAACTTTATTCCTACATACTTGACAATATCTATTATTCCATATTGATCTTCATTTTGGATATGATGCAGTATTTTCTTGAGGATTGTATTTTGTAACTAATGCATGGCTAGTCATTTCATATTTTACTATATTCTCTACCTCATATTCTTATAGAATATTGACTAACTCATCAAATAATGTATCTTTACTTAGAATTTGTAAAGATGTAACTAAATTATTGTAGCTTTTTGGAAGTTCTCTCAGGGTTACTTGAACAAGAAAATTATCTTCTACCTGTTCTCCTAAGGTTAAAAATTTTATATTTTATATCTGCTACTTCCCTTAGGAACAGTTCTATACTTTCACCACTATTCAATTTAAAGAATGTAATTGAGTTTGCAGATTCAATATAGTGGATTTATTCTTTCCTTCAAATATCTTGGCTAAGGTTTTCCAAGTTTATGTAGAAGTTACTGCTAAACTAATGTATGGTTGTATATCATCTATAATTGTAAAAGTTATTTTTTTGGTAAGTTAACAAAATTATATTAAGGAGGGTATTTGAAAGGTGCCCTAATGCCTTGGTAAAAAAGTTACATCTAAGGATGTTGGAGCCAAAGACAAACAATTACATCCAAACTAAGCATAATCCTTACAACTACAAAAAGAAACATCCAAAAGCACCGAAAAGGAACTAAACATTCCAACACATCAAAAATAAATAGACTAATAAAATTCTGGAAGGAATTACTTGGTTGTTGAATCCTTGGTGTCGTCCTTTTTAGATTCCTTGGGGACTTCCTTGAAGGCTTCCTTCATGAATTCCACCACCTCATCCTCCTTGTTGTTGACTCCAGCGTTGGCTCCTACGGTTTTCCCTTCGGACTGGTCCTCAGGGTAGTTGGTGCAGAAGAATAGTATATGGAGAATGTTTCTATGTTCCTTCAACTAATCAATGGCAATAGTGCTCGAGTCCAGTGTGTTCTCCATATGAGCAATGGTGGAAGTGCTCATCATGATGATGTATTCCTGTAGGATTTTGACCGTCAGTTCCTCATGATCATCCTCAGGAGTGATGTCATGAATTTTTTGATGTAATTGTAAAATTTATTATCATGAGTGCTTTTGCTTCATTTTATTTAAACTTGTAAATCTCACTATCCCCTATAGTAGGTTTAGTTTTTTATCCTTTAACAATATCCCAAACATTTTCAACTATCAATATTGACCTCACTTTATTTTTCATGAAGAGTAATTAGGTCCTTTAAGAAGTTGGGATTCTATAAGAATAATTTTATTTGTTATCATGGTGATGCTTGTAAGATACCTTATATATCCCTAAAGTATGTAATAAAATTTGATAAAACTTTTTCAATTTTCACATTTTGTAAAATACTTTCTGCCTTGCAAGTATTTTGAATGTACTATGATCTTGATAGCATGCTTAGATTTCTTAGTTTTCCTATAATTGAGTCCCTTTTATATCCCTAATGTTCAACTTCTATTCATCACCTTATTTCTCCTATTATTGTATAAATAAAAAGCTAAATATAATTTTGATGATTCACCTTCAATTTTTGATAAGGTTCTTTACCTTAAAGACCTTTTAGTTGGATTTCTAATGTCTAATAAATTAGAACAAGAGACTAATTTTAAATGCAATTTCCAACTTTCTATCAATACTATGTTTTGCTTCTTTCAATTCTTAAAAGTTTAATTTTCTAAACTTCAATAATCTATATTGACATAGAACTCCTTATATCTCCATATTTGGAAATTTAGAAACTATGGTTATTTGCAAATTTAGTATTTTTCAAAGTCTATGTAGAATTCCTTTTTCCTCCTAATTTTATTTGCAAATAATCCTAGTTATTGAATAAAGTAAATTCAAATGCTTTTAAATTAACCTTCCTTGCTTCAAAAATGCTTTCAAATATATTAATAAAGCATTTAAGGTTGTACTATATTAAATAAATTTCTTATATCTCCAACTATATAATTAATCTCAATAATTAAGAATTAATTAGTTTTACCTTAATAATTAAGTTTCTTATTCCTCCTTTACTTTATAAAAATACACTTTGATTTAAATAAATTATATACCTTTTTAAATTTGGTGTGCACTAAATCTAAAGTCTTCCTCTCTTTGACTTCTTGCAAGTTGCACTTGTCTTGAGATGTTATTCATTTCTTCTTCTCCAATGCTTATGATAACATTACTTGCACTTGCTTTTTATGTTCTCCTCAATGTGCATTGTGTCTTACTTCACTTTTCTCTTGGAATTTTACTTCATTGTCCTCTATGATTTCAACACTAGTCTTAATGCACTCCTTTTGCTGTTCACCAACTATTTTCACCCCATGTGTTATCTATGTGCACTTTGGACATTGCTTATCCCTTTAGTTGTAAATGATATGCAATGTATCTAGTGCCAAGTGATACTTAAGGTCTTGCAATCCCTGGTAACATCTCATGTGGTGCTTCTACCAACCTCTGTTTTCTCAAATCTTGCACCAAGTGGTAATAATGATCCTTGATCTTCTTTCTAATATCTTTTGTGGAACTATAATCAACCATACTTAGTTAATGCTTCCCAAGAGAGTTATACTTCATGAGTGCGAGAGTTTTAGGTTTACTTTAACATAGATTCTCTTCTATAAAATATGGCATGCTCTCCAATGGGATATGGCACTTTCTCCATGTGGTGAATGTCCTCTTAACACTTGGTCTTCCATGTCATGTAACTTATGTGCCTTAATATTGGTTTTACCTTATCAATCGATGCTACTTAATGCTCACGGAGATTCTTTCACTTATAACTTATTCAACTCTTTACCTCTATGGTATATTTTATGTATCTAAGATTATAACTAGTTTGGTGGAACTTTCTTCAACTTCTTGATGGTGTTATGAAGATGCAACTAGCCTCTTGTTTTTAAATATTCATCGTAGATGCCAATTGTGCATATTTTATGGCCTATAGTGTTGATTCTAGTAGTGAAAACTATCCTTCTTTTCATTACTCAGGTGGTGCAACCTTGATGACTTAGCCCTATATATTTGTGCTTCTTCTCTTCTCACTGGTGGTGCAAAATTTTTGGCTTAACCTTGCATTTCATGATTGGTTTCAATTGCTTTACATTGGCTGAATAGTGATTGTTCCTCTACATTCTATACTACCTTCCAACTGGCTATCTTCTTTAAAAATATTATGTTGCTTGAGGTAGTCTTTTCTATGCCTTGTTAACCTTACCTTCACCAAATGCTTTTTAAATACTTGATATAACTTCTTGGTGTCTTTAGGTTTTACAATTGAGTCTTCTTATTTTCTCAATAGACCTTAGAAAAAATATGTACCTTAAAGAGTCTAAAGCAGTTTGATGCTTTATTCTTTTTATGACTTCTCTAAGAAATATCTAATTTGCTTTATTGCTTGTTTGAAATGTGCAGGTTGATGATGTCCAAGATGTCTCCTTTTCACCTCATACATACTAAACCTTAGAGCTCTATTTAATGGCTCTAATGTGGTGCTTTTGTAATATTTAAAATATCGGATCTAAATACTTATAAAAACCTCTATAGCACCAATATAACTAAGTATTTTCCTGACTTAAAAGATGTAAAATCAGAAATTTTCCTTTTGCTACTCAACTATGGTGTTTAAAGCTTAAGAATACTTGAATCATAAAACTTGAATAACACCAATTTTTCAAACCTTATATTGGCCTTCTTTGTAGCAATTTTTCTTGGTGATTCAATCCACCTAATTGTTGTCTCGATTTTGTAATTTACATAGCTTTAACTCCTTGATATTTGCTGCCAAAAACTCCTCTATTTTGTAGCTCCAATTAGATATAATTTTTTGTCATGAACTTGTCTATTTTTTAGCTCTTTAATGCTACATATTTCTCCTTCAATTTTTCATTCTAGGATCCTTAAATTCATAGCTATTAGTGTTGCCCAAGTTGCTTCTCTTAACTCTAAATTTTTCATATTCTAATGCAGCTAATTCCTCCAATATGCTATCCTTAATAACTTGAAATTATGTTATAAAACCAACAATATCCTCTTCCAAAAATCATACTTCAATGGAAATCTCCAAATCTCTCAAATTTGGTGGCTTTCTCCTCAGCTCCTTGTCAAATTATGACTTTAATCTTGACCTCTTTGTTGGTATTCTTCTCAAGATTCTAGATATATTGAGGTCTTTGGAAATCCTTTCTAGAATTTTTCAAACTTCTTGTCAAATAATTCTTCTTTTTGGGCTTGTTTTCGGATGGTGACAATTGTCCCAAACTCTTCGCTATCAAGAACTCCTTGTTATCAATCTTCTCATTTTATTTCTCTTTAAATATCCTCCAATGGCCTTCTTCAAATTCTTCAATGAGGCTCTCCTAGCCTTCTCGTTCTTCCTCCTTTCAAGTTTTCTTGAGGTCTTCTTCTCCTTGGGCTTCATATTCTGCAACTCTTCTTCTCAAAACTTCAATGATACCTTTCCTTGTTCTCTTCAATATTTCAACTATGGAAGTTTTGTAATGAGATCTTTTCTTGGATCTCTAATTTTCTTTGCTTCTAAAATCTGCAATAGGACCTTTTCTAGTCCTTCTCTATCTTCAATATTCCAAATCTAGTTCTTCAATGGGACCTCATTTTGGTCTTCTCTTCAATATTCTATGTGAAGTCTTCAATATTCAATGGAGATATCTTTTTTGAGTCTCATCAATCTTATATATTCAATGGGGAATTCTTTCTTGGACCTCATCCTTGATCTATAGTCTTTAATGTGGCTTATTTGGCCTCTTCCTCTCTTCTCAATCTTCTACTTAGAATCTTTAATCTGCAAATATTGCAATGGGATATTTTTCTTAGATCTCCAAATCCTCAATATTCAACTTGATGCTTCAAGTATTGGATTGATTACAAAGAATATATTCCTCATAGATCTTGTAAGAAGCTTCTAAACATTCTTTGAATATCCTCTTTTTTGAAATAAAGTATTAGAAAATCATAATGGTAATTTCTTTAAATCTAAAGAAAATATATTTCACTAGTTGATTTATCAATCTAGTGGAATAAGTGATGAGTCCTAGTCTTCACAAGTTTTTCTATAACTCTATGGAAATTATTTATCCAAATTAAATTTTAAAAATTTTGAAAATGAGATTTCCTATATCCTTTCAATCTCTCTTGTAGCTCTCTTTATTTCCTATCAATCAACCTAGTGCTCTAATACCACTATTAGATTTTGATGTTATAAACTTAAATAAAATGCAACCACGAGTAGTAAAATAAGCATGCAATTTTATATATATTATAATGGTAATCTAATAAGCACTAAAATAGCATGAGAAATTTTTGAAATATCTCATGAAATAGCCATTAATAAAATTTCATAAAAAAATTAACTTGTTACAATATGTGGAGATCTCAATGCTCTAAATTTCATACAAGTTCTACATTGTATCTACTCTAGTCTATCACCTCTACTACTCTTGCTTGATTCCTCTCTCAACTCATCTACCAAAGGCCTATATATAATGATACATGACTCTTGGCCTTCCACCTTCCTATGACTCTTCATCTTCCTATTCTAAGGACTCATGTACATGTGGATACTATGCACATTTACATCATTGCACATTCTAATAATACTTGTACATTTATGCCTTAATATAATACACTTTCCCAATCTAATTATGTAGCCAAGATGGTACATTAGCATGTACCAAATAATGTAATATATTCCAACAAGCCCAAAATATCACCTTAGCTAAGCAGCAAAAGCATAATAGAAAATTCACTAAACTAGCATTGCATTAATTTGCTATCCTAAGCCAACTCCTTGATGTCCAAATAATCAATATTCCATAGCAAAATCCAATTGATTTATCACAAGGCATCCCTGATTGGTAAAAACCTAATGAACATTGTGATTTCCATTATGTGGTTGGTCAATAGATTAATAGGTGTAAAACCTTATGGAATATTATCCAAAATCTAATTAATGAAGGTTATATTATCATAAATTATTTTAATACTTAGAACTCCTCTAACTAAGACCCTAGGATTTTTCAAAACCCTCTACTTGATCATAAATAAAGGGTTTTTAACAATGTGACCTTCCAAAATATGGTTGGTATGGTTTTTATACAAATGATCACCCAACAATAGCAAAAAGTTCAACCTTCTAGTTTACCTTCTTAACCTCCCATAGTTCTCTAAAATAAATTAAAGAACCGTATATTAGATAAAACTCCCATTTTTATCTCAACTGCTCCTACTAGTTCTTTTGATCTTTTCCAACAATTGGAGAGTGTTCCTACAAAATATCCCTCCTTGAGTTATTAAGGGCATATTTTACTCATTGTAACATGCACCTCCAACTTCTAAGTGAGTAAGTGGTCCCCTGGGACTTACCACTTAATGATATTATTAACATATTTGGGACCTTGGAAGACCATCACATTATATCCTTTCAATAAATTGGTGTTCCCCATCTACTCTCCCTAGTGATCACCCCCTGTATATCATCCATTTATGAGAAAAATATATTAAACGGGTCTTGGTGGATAATGGATCTAATATTAATATTTATAATTTAGTGTTTGTCCATCATTTTGGACTAACACAACATGATTTATAGAAATTAAAGTTGGTCATTTGATCCTTCAATGATGGTGAATGAGGTACCTATCATACTATTTTTTTACCTTTGAAAGTTGGTCTTCATGTGATCAATACTCTGATATATGTCATTCATTATGAAATAACCTATAAAAAAAATTTAGGGTGACCATGGATTCATTCCATGTGAGTCATACCCTCTACTTATCATTAGTGCCTAAAATACAAGTATTAGGATTTAAAAATATACATCTCTACCAATCCTAAACCATTTTCTTATTGCTAGATGGCATCAATCCTAGAAATATTTTATCTATCCCTACAACCTATGTCTTCCTCTATATCTCAAATTATAACCTCATATCCATCCCTATTGTACTATCCTCTCATACCTGATGCTTGTTCATATTCCCATACTACCAACACCCCTTTATCACATAATATTTTAGGAAGGATAATTTCAATGTCTATCCTAACTTCATGTTAGATATTTATATTACATTTACTTCATCCCAAAATGACCTTACAAATCAAGAGCTATTCTTTTATGTGTGGTGGTACATCCAATGATGAGCACATACATGGTGAAAACATCTTCCCACCTAAGAGACAATATGCCTCCTACTATTTATCACCTAATTATCTAGTCCCTAAGAAAAACCTTGTTAACGTGGGATATCTCAAGAAATTTCTTAGGTGACACAAATAAGGTATTAGAGAGCCTTTAGAAGTTAGAGCTTGGCTCAGTTGCTGTGGGATTGGATATATCCCTAGTAAGACTAAAAATCTACCCTTCCTATCAACATCCAACCTTGCCACATATGTTAATACTTCTCCATAGTCCCTTTGTGTAGATAATATATCTCTTTACAGTTTGTAATGGAGTGAGTAGGATGAAAAATAACTTTGGCTCCTCCTTAAGACTAACACTTGTCACTTTGCCTACCTTGATAGCATGAACAATGTCACCCTAGTCTCATCCATGCTAGTTATTAGTATGTACCTATCCAATATGATAACTATCTTTTTTTATTCATCTGCTATAATTTTATGTGTGGATGATTTCACTTCCATCATGACTAGTTCCCCTATATCATGCATGCTTGAGCTATCCCCTATTGATACAACAGACCTTGAAGACTTAGGGATCCTTCCCACCCCTCCTTAGCTTGAATATGACTCTCATATTCTTATTGAATACACCATGGATATTAACTTAGAAAATAATATTGACTCTGATATCCTTATGTTGGGTGCTACTCTAATTCTTGACTAATGCTAGGAGTATACAATCCTTCTCTAGTAATATTATGACATATTGCATGGACTTATGCTAATATTATTTGATTAGATCCATCCCTAGTTATTCACCACTTAGTCATTTATCCCCATGCTAAACCAATTAAAAAAAAACTATGTCAAATAAGGTTTCTCTTCTTGTTAAGGACAAGATTCAAAATCTTTTTGATATTATAAAAGCAAGTGATTATTCTGATTGGATTTCTGATACCATACCTATCATTAAGAAAGAATGGCCTATATGAGTTTGCATTAATTTTTTAGACAATGAGGTTAATCCACCTACCACATGGACCTTATTATTTAATGGTTCTCATTATGCTAAAGATGTAGGGGCTAAAATTAACTTAAGAAATTCATAACAATAGCTCATTCCCATATTATTTAAGCTCCAATTATCCTATACTAACAACATCGTTAAGTATAAATCCCTTACTCTAGGTATTCATGCTACGCTTGTCCTAAATATCAAAATTTTATATATTTTTTTATGTATCATAAATAGTCATTAACCAGATCAATGGTATATATCAAAATAAAGATGAAAATTTGAATTCTTATAAAGCTATTATAGAAATGATTTTGTCTTTGTTTGATCGTATTATAATTAAATTCATCCCTCATTCTAGAAATCACCATGTAAATGTTATGGCTAGTGTAACATCCTTAATACCATTAGAACTTAAGGATGAATAGGCTACCATTTTTATTCAAAAAATTGAGTCTTCTAGCTTTTATACCTATTTAACACCTCTTAAGGTTCTCTTTTTTGGAAATTCCCCTCCTTTGGATCCATGGTACACTCATTTCCTTTAATTTTTCTATGATTGATCCATCCCTAATGGTCTTGATCGAAAAATACAAAAAAAGTTATCAACAAGCTTATCACTATGTTATTATTGGTGATATATTATACTATTGCTCCTTTAATAGTATATTACTTTGTTGTTTGAATTTTATAAAATATCAAGCTGGCATCCAAGATATTCATGATGGCTCCTATGGTGAATATTTTAGTAGCATTGCTATTGCCCACAAGCTTCTCTAGATGGACTACTATTGGCCCAACATGGAGAAGGACTCCTATGAATATGTTTGGAAGTGTGAGAAATATCAAAAACATGATCATTTGGTCCATGCTCCCACTGAATATCTTCAATCCATCAATGCTCCTTCACCCTTTTCTATTTGGAGTCTTGACAATATTGGAAAATTCAACCTATCTTCTTTTATAATCATAAATTTATCATAATGGTTATTGAATATTTTGTATGGCTTTATCCTTTATTACTGGTACATAATTATCCAAATTTATCCTTAACCAGATCTTGTGTCACTATGGTATCCCTTCCATGATCCTCTCGAACAATATCACTCTTTTTAAAAACAAATATATCAAATTATTTTATGCTAAGTATAGGGTCCAACAAAAATTGTCTACACCCTATTACCCTCAAGGTAATGGCCAAGTGGAAGCATCCAATAAAACATTAATTAATATTATTAAGAAAATTTTCAATAGAAATGGACTTGATTGGCATCTCCAACTTCATCCCAATATTTGGGCTTATCATACCAATATTCATACCCCGATCAGTGCAACTCCTTATGCCCTAATCTATGGTTTGAAAGTACTTTTTCCTTATGATATGGAGGTTCCATCTCTTTGGGTTCTTCTCTAAGACTCCCCCATTGGTTAAAATTATCATGTTGGTAGTCTAGCATAGTTTATATTTCTCTATGAGCACCATGTCAATGCTTTAGAAAATTTATGAGTTTATCATAACCACCTCCAACAATCCTATCATAAGAAATTACAATATCATTCCTTTTCTATTTGTGACTTGGTCCTTAAAAAATAGAAAAAAACCAATGCCAAAGATGACCTTAAAGAAAAATTGAACCTAATTGGATTTTTTCCTTCCTTATCATTGCTACTTTTGTCTTGGGGACATATTACTTATCTACCCTTGATGGAACTAAGTTTAAATAACCCATTAATATAATGCATTTTAAAATATATTATGGTTGATTGTGCATGTTTGCCTACTCATGTGCCTATATGCATGGTTACTTATTTGCACATTTCTTTATCACATGTTTTTCTTGCTCTCATATTCCTGATTGCATATTTCCCTACTCATACCTTAAGCATCATGGAGATCTCACAATAGGGAATTTATGATCCTATATAGATAATTATAGCACTTGTATTTCATTTAAGAATCGGTTCACTAAGATAGCATATCTTCCTAATGACTTCTTCGCATTCCTTTTGGGATCGATTCTCTTAATATTTTAGAATATGGAGGGCCTGATATCTTGATATTGCAATTTTTATATACGTTAATCATATGCAACAATATTACATTTTGATGTCTTAGCTTCTCCTTCAATATTTCAAGCTTGTATTTTGTTATCTTTAGAATTATCCCTGTTCTTTTTTTTGGTGTGTATTAGTCTACTTATATAATCTTCCTTTATTATTTGCTTCTCTCTTTGCTTCTCTCTATTTGCATACTCTAAAATACATGTTTGGGTGAGCATAATATAGAACAACCATTTAGTTTAGCATACTCTAAAACACTCATTTGGATGAGCATACTTTGAAACACCTATTTATATGAGCATACTCTAAAACACTCATTTGGGTAAGCATACTCTAAAACACCCATTTAGATGAGCATACTTTGAAACATTTGTATGGGTAAGCATATTCTAAAACACCTATTTAGATGAGCATACTTTAAAACACCTATTTGGGTGAGCATACTTTAAAACATCCATTTGGGTGAGCATACTCTAAAACACCCATTTGGATGAGCATATTCTGAAACACCCATTTGGGTGAGCATACTCTAAAACACCCATTTGGGTGAGCATACTCTAAAACACCCATTTGGGTGAGAATACTCTAAAACACATATTTGGTTTAGAATACTATGAAACACTCATTTGGATGATATTATTATTTACATTGTTTATTTATCTTTTATAGCATTTTTTATTTAACAATCAAGATGATTATAGGTTGCACACTATGTAGACACGTTTTAATTGCTTGTATCAGGATGTAAGTTATATTATGCACATTCACATCCATTCACATAGTTGCTATAATTGTCTCATCATAATTTTATTATTTATTTTCATATTACATGTACATTAGTTTCCTCATCCTCTATTATGCGTACATGAGCACTAGTGAGCTACCCAATTACTAAAATCATATACCTCTATCATTGACTCATCTACACCCATGTGATACATGAAGAACATCATACTACTTTGGTAATAATCTTGCACATCTTCCATATATTTGTCAAAAACATTTTGATAATCTAGTATTTGATACCACAAAAATAATATGAACCTTTACCCTATCCATACCAGCCCATGCTCTCACAAATATATTTCTAACCATGTGGTCCTCATTTGTGTTGCTACCTAGTTTAGTGCTAATATTGACTCTCTTCATTGCAACAATGTCAAAAAATTATCAAATATCTTGAGACTCCCTTTCAATACTTCTTATTCTAGCTTGATTGTTACTACATAGAACCATTGTAGATATTGTTAGATTTATTTGATCATCTAGGTTGCACGCCAGTCATATTTTGTTATTGTGTCATAGTATTTGAGCATCTTCCCAAATCAAGATGCTCAATCCATACATTCTAAATCCCTATATGTCTCTACTTGTGTCACCCTATTTACTTTTATTCACATTATCAACAAAAGGATAAATGTTGTATATCCCCCACAACTAGGTTGGGCATCCATCACATTCTCTACGACATCATATAGTTGTGAAGATACAAATCACACAATAGTTCTTGGTGGTTTTGCAAGCTCAAGCAGCATGTGTCCTTAAACTCACCTGGTCCTTCTAACCTCCAAGGCATCCCCAAGATCCTACTCATTTTGTAGAAAATGAATTATTCCTAAATCATAAGGTAATACAACCACACTTGTGGCATGTACTTTATCAAGTCTGATAATAGGATACCTATGATTGTCATTCACTCTTAGGCCTTATTTTCACTTACTTGTAGAATGTCTATCTTTTGATCCTTCTCCTTTAATCACTACACCAGCTTTTTTATTCCTCCCAAAGCCAATATATTTTCCTTTTTTATTATTCCTAGTTCCCAAGGCATACAACTTCCTTCTATCGTAGTATTCTCTCATGTTTTTCCCAAGCAATTCTTGGGGTCTTTTTTCTATCGTCAATATTCACCATAACGCCCTTCTCTTCCATCTCTCTTTTTTTTCTTGCACCATGTATTCTTAGGTTAGTCACATCACCTAGCTTGACCACTCCTCATTTTTTGCTCTCTTTTTTCCCTTGAATTTCTTCCCTCCAATATTTGTATCCTCCCTTGATTCATCCTTGCTTTCCTCACTCAGCATCATGGTATAACTACTCATGTATGATGATTCACTATATGAAAATCAACAAGGGCATAACTATCCTACCTTGTCTCTATCCTAATGGATCCACATCTTGTCCCTCATATTGCTTTAAATCATGAAGATACATCCATATACATATATACTCTTCATATTTTTGCTCCAAATACCTTTTTCTATTCTCCTCTACACTCTCCAATCTATCTTCCCTTTATGCTTTTACAACCACTTCAGCATATTTAATATCATCTTCTTCCCTCTCTAGGTATTTTATCATATTTCTACTTTCACTTCTTTCGTATAGATCATGGGACTTTCCAGACTCTGATTTTTTCTGACATCCTTCATTTTATTTATGTCATTCATGCTTCAAGCCCACTCTTCACTCTGAGCTACCTATTCCCCATTTATGCTCTAATCCTATTCCATTCTCTAAGCTCTCTGTCCACACTTTGAGCCTTTTTTGCACTCCAAGTATCCTATTTCCCATCCATTTTCTAATCTTGTTTCATTCTTTAATCCACCTATTCTGCATCTATTCTCTAACTTATCTATTTTGATAGGCCTTTTCCTAACACTTTGGCCTTTATATTTGACCTATATTTAAGTGTGTCACATCTAGTGATCCCTTATCACATCTCTAGTACTTTTATCAAGCTATTTGTTGCTCCTCATTGACTCATTTTTTATTCTATATTTCCCACCCTTGTGTCCAAACCCATCCATATTCATTCCATAGTTGGGTTATGTGCACCCCTATGACTTCCCTTTGCCACATTGCTCAGTTGATCTACTCTCTCTTTTTTTTCATCTTCTCCTCCTCATGAAGCAGCCACTTGTATTTGTAATTCTAAAATTTATCTTTCTAGTTCCTCCGTCTATTGTTGTGTAGTTTTCAAATCCATTTGTATCTCTCTTATAACCTCTACTATCTCCGTGTGGGACAGATCCTATTATGCGCCAAGTGTATCCTCACTCAATTCCTCTCTTTCTCTATTTTATATTTGCCTCTTATTTTACCATAATTAATATTGGTCCTTGCTATTATGTGCTACTTCTTATAACTCCCTTGTATGTGCTACCCACACACTATGTCCTCCCACCAACCAAATATCCCATTACATTCTCATTCCCCCTAATCGACCTAATATCAACACTCTAACCAAATCCTTGTTTGATAGACTCCATATAGTATTTTTGGAAATTTTGAATAATAAGGTTGTCATTGATGTCAAGTGTTTGGTGCAAGGCAAAGTCCATTTTGCTACAAGCATAGTGGTAGAAGAATTGGTTATAATATTTTATATTAAAAGCCAAAGATGTTGGTTAAAAAGTATAAGATAAAGTTTACACCCATGGTTTTGAAGAAAAAAAGAGAAGATATTATAATATTTTAATATTATAATAATTAAGCCAAAAGGACTTATTAAAAAGAGAGAAAAATAATTGACGAAGACCCCACGCAAAAGTATTATTTAATACTAAAATTAAATAATATAA
Source organism: Wollemia nobilis (assembly GCA_028583015.1). Lineage (NCBI taxonomy): Eukaryota > Viridiplantae > Streptophyta > Pinopsida > Araucariales > Araucariaceae > Wollemia > Wollemia nobilis. Next base: position 4,264,887 of record JAQPPZ010016917.1, on the reverse strand, counting down.
TATTTAACCTAAAGTTAAATATTATATCAAATAAATAATTAAATTTGAATTTGGCAAAAGGTGCCAAAAATCAAATTTAAATGGAGGCACTTATATTTTTTGTCGACGTCATGTAATTACCTTGGAGGCATATAAAAGGAGGAAGCAAATTATTAAAATTGTTTTTCAAATCATCCGAAGCTAATGTGCATGTGAGAAAATTGATCGTGAGGGTTTGTGAAATGTGGAGTAAAATCATTCGTCGAAGCAACCAATAGGGCATAAAGACAAGGAGGCTAACATCTTGGTCAAGTGAGGGTTGGTAGCCCAAGTGACAGGCAGGTCCTACTTAAGCTATTGGTAGAGAGAAGGTTTGGGGTTCGATTCCCCCTAGCATCGATTGAAGAGTTATGTTTTATTTTTGTCGGAGGCAGTAGGGATAAAGTGTTGAGGCCAAAGGTTTAGTCTCAACCTCTTGGCTAGCACAAGTGGTCGAGCATTATGCTTGGAGGGCTAATGTTGGAGGGTCAATTCTAATTCATGATAAATCAAGATAAATTTTTTATATAAGGTATGCACCATGGTTAATTTGTGAGATATCCGCTATATTGTTGAATTGCTAGCTATAGTGATATTTGGCGAATGAAATTTGACCTATAGTTTGAAACATAGGATATATAAGGAGAAATATGTTTGCATTATATTTAAAGGTCTTAAATGTCATTTATTTTATTTGCTAAGCTTGGAGTGATAAGCTTGTAAATGGTTTATCTATGAAGTAATTCTTTATTATTGGGAAATAAAGTGGAGTGAGAAATATTTTTGAAAATGTAGAGATAAAAGGTGTAATAGGTATTTTATTTGATTGTAATTATTTCTTTATAAAAAAGGAAAATTATCGAGAGAGTTTTTATGAGCTTTAATGCATTATACTTGAGAATTAAAGAAGAGCCCTAAAATATTATTTTTAGAATTCGTTGAGCATCTTGTTGAAGGAAATAATCAAGTGGAGGTTTTGAGATAGACTGTTGTTATCTAATCTTGAAGTAGCACAAAAGTAATTGGTTATTGGTAAGACAAGTTTTAAACACATATTTCCATCAAAGCAAAGAGGTATGGGCACATCATCCTTTATTTGAATTTTTTTGTGGGTTGAATGTTGTGAAACATAAGGTGGAGTGAAAAGGATTGTTTGATAAGCATTGTTGGAAATATTTGAGTGAGTTTTATGTGCTTCATTATTGAATGTTTTGAGAATATTTGAGATAGATATTATGAATTATTTGAGTTAGGGTTTGAGACCTACATTGTGCTCTTTGTTGGAAGAAGTGTGAAACGCTTCTTTAGGGTTTGTGAGCAAGTTGTGCTTCATTGGTTGAATAATTGTGTGAAACTCTTGAGAATTTATTTTGAGTGATATTGAAAGTGAATGTGCAAATCAGGAAAATAGGTTTCATGTGTTAGACTAGATCTATATTAAAAAAGGCAATGAAAGTAAGACATGTAGAAGCGATGGACTTAATTATTGAGTAGAACATATTGAGTTTTTTATAGAGTACATCATTCTCTATATGTTTTAGAGGTTAAATAGATTTTTTATAGAATATGTCTAAACTACTTCAAGTTAAAGGAATTACTTTGACTATTAGACAAAGCATTTGATAGAATTGTGTGCAAGGTTTGAGATTGATTGAGCATATCTTGTGATCTATTTTGAGCATGTGCTAGAGCAAATTTGAGTAAGTTCTTGAGAGGACTTGAAGGTAAATTTAAGCAATTATTTGTGAAGGCTTGATAGTAGAATTGAGAAATTTCTTGAGAGGACTTTAAGGTATATTTGAGCAAGTTTTTGTGAAGGTTTGAGAGCAAAATCGAGAAAGTTCTTGAGAGGACTTGAAGGTAGATTTTAGCAAGTCTTTGTAAAGGCTTGAGAGCAGAATTGAGGAAGTTCTTGAGAGGACTTGAAGGCAGATTTGAGCAAGTATTTTGAAGACTTGAAATAAAATTAAGAGCATATTTGATTTAATCAAGCTTTGTGTTGAGGCTTGAGGATAAATTTGAGATAGATGTTAGTGTAGATTTGTGACTAGATTTATGATTAGATTTGTGAGAAAAGTTAGAGCAGATTTGTACTAGACTTGGGATAAATTTTGGTGTAGATTTGAGATAGAGTTAAGAGCAAGCTTTGGAGGTGATAGAGTAAAGAGGACAATAGTATCAAATGGATAGAGATCCATTAGCCAGTGTAGTGGGGATAGAGATCTCCTATGGAGATAGATCCACAAGCCAGAGCAGTGGGGTCAAAAGTCTTATAGAATATCACCAGCCAGAGCAAAGGGGATAGAGTTCTCCTATGGAGAGAGATCCACAAACCAGATAAAGGGGAAAGAGTTCTCCTGTGCATAGAGATTCATAAACCAAAGCAAGGGGAAAGAGTTCTCCTATGGAGAGTGATCCGTGAACCATCTAGGGAGATAGAGTTCTTTTATGGAGAGAGATCCACAAACTAGTTCAGGAGATAGAGTTCTCCTAGATCAAGTTCCATGAACCAAAGAAAAGAGGAAGGATTTATCTTGTAGAGAGAGATCCAAAAATTAGAGCATAGGGGATTGGTGTCTCCTTTGGATAGATGTCCCTAAAACATTATAATAGGTAATTATTTTCCAAGAAGATTTGTTGAGAAAAATTTAGTAGAAATATTTTCTCCATGGAGTAGCCCACATTGGGTGAACCAAATTAAATTGATGTCTCTCTTGTATGTGATGATTTGTGCATTGCTTTAATTACTGCTATTGATATTACCATTGATAATATTAGATAATATTATTTGGGAAAGAAAAGTAAAAGTTGATCTTATACTATTCACACCCCCTCTCAGTATAAGCCTATGTTATTCAATTGGTATCAGAGTGGGTTCCTTCGAAAGAGTCTAACAGCTTGAAGAAAGAGTGTGTAGGAACACAGATGGCATCTCAGAGTGGATCTTTAGCAAATAAGACACCATTTTTCAATGGGAACAATTATACTTTTTGAAGCATAATAATGAAGACTTACTTGATGGCACAAGGATATGAGATATGGTAAGTAGTTGAGGATGGATTCACACCTACATCTAATCACCCAAAAGATAAATATGGTAAGCTCTTGCATGTGAATAATTTCAAAAGCTATGAATGTAATATTAAGTGGTTTACATGAAGCAGAATTTGTAAAAGTTATGCATTGTGAATCAGCAAAAGATATTTGGGATAAACTAAAGCAAACATATGAGGGAGATAAAAAGGTCAAGATGGCAAAATTGCAAAATCACAAGAAGACATTTTAAGGCTTGAAGATGAAAGAAGAGGAAGACATCGATCCATACTTACTTTGTGTGGATGAGGTTGTTAACACCATACGAGGACTTGGATTTAAAATTGAAGTCTCTGATGTTTCTCAAAAGGTTTTAAGGTTACTTCCTATAAGGTATGATAGAAATATTACAATCATAGAAGAAACAAGAGATATTGAAAATTTGACTATGGATGAGTTACATGGAACTCTCATAGCTTATGAGATGAAAATAGCAAAGGATCATATTCCCAAGAAATAGGTAGCCTTCAAAGTGGCAAAGAAGACAAAAGATGAGAAACCAAAATCAAGTGATGTTTCAAACAATTATGAAGAAGCTAACTATGGCAGAAGAAACAAGAAGGATTCAAGAAAGAAAAAATGTACAAAAATAGTAAAGTGTTTCAATTGTCGTAAAGATGGTCACTATGCACCTAATTGTCCAGAAGCTGGAAGCAGTAGCAGTGAAGAGAAACAAGACCATAATAAAAAGGAAGTAGGAAAATCCATGTATGAAAATAAAAATAGGTATGGACAAAGAAAGCATGAAAATAAGTTTTTTCAAAGGCATAAGAAGAGTTTCTATGCAGACAAGATAGGAAAGGTTTCAAGTGATAGTGATGAAAGATCCTCAGATAATGAAGAAGAAGAAATTCTCTTTTTGGAAATAGAAGAGGAAGGAAGTGCTCATGGTAAAGATAAATCTGAAAAGTATGAAGATGCTCTAGAAGACCAAGTAGTAGATCTAGAAGCAGAACTTATTGCTGCTCTCAAAGAATTGAAAAAGGTTAGAAAGTAGAATTCAATATTCAAGGCTCAATTTTAAGAATGTGATGAAGAGAAAGGAAAGCTTATACAAGATCCGACAAACTCAATAGCTAAGACAAGGAGATTTAAATAAAATCTAGAGGTAAAAGTATTAGAATGTGAGAAACTAGAACAAGAGGTAGTTTCTCTAAGGAAGGAAATGGAAGAGTCTAAGGACAAGCTACACAAGTTTGGGAAAATTTCAAAGACTTTGGATAATATTATCAATACACAAAGACCATCATCTATCAAAATAGAACTTGGTTTTGAATAAGGACAAGGGCAACAAGAAGAAGGGTCAAGTTCAAGCTCAAAAGAGGAAGATGTTTTAGAGGAAGAGAGTGAAGGAGAAATTGAGACTTATGAGAATAAGTTGAAAAATAGAAACTTCACCAAGAAATGAAACAATGCACAAACAAGGAACAAGAAACATCACAAGGAAGAAAGGACTAATAGACCAGTGGGTCCAAGGTAAGATTTCCTCAAACGATATTTTTTCTCTTGTAACAGGTTTTGTCACAAGGCTATGCATTACAGGACTCATGGAAATAAGAATTATGGTATTACAAAGAGAAACTTCAAATATGGACATTTCTTTCAAGGGTATTGCTACTCTTGTAATCAATTTTGTCATAAAGCAATTCACTGCAGGGTTCATGACATAAATAGGTGTGGCTTAAATAGGAGGAACTTCAAGAAATTTGCACCTTCTATAAACCACAACATTAAGTGTTATAAGTGCAATAATATTGGGCTTAAGGCCAAGTGGTGCAGAACAGATTTTCCAAAGCTTCCAAAGATAATAAATAATAGGGACACTCAAAATAATCAAAAGGGTATGTTGATAAAGAAGGTTGACAAAGGAAAAGAGCATTGTACGCTGGGAGTAGAAATACTCCCACCCCAAAATTAACCACCTCAAGGAGAGTAGGTGAGGATGGGGCTCAGCTAAGAGACTTATCTTTAGTCCCATAGGAGTCCCTTTGCCATTTATTTCAAATGGGGAGATATTTGAGTAAGGGAGAGAGCATTCATTCAGAGGGAGCAATTTCTTAGGGGGAGCAGAATTGGAAAAACAAAAAAGGAATGTTTAAAAAAAGGAGTTGCCATCAATGAAAAAGGGGATATTGTTGGAAATTATGAGTAATAATGTTTTCATTGATGTCAAGTGTTTAGTGCAAGGAAAAGTCCATTTTGGTACAAGTAGAGTGGTAAAAGAATTGGTTATAATATTTTATATTATAAGCCAAAGAGGTTGGTTAAAAAGTGGAAGACAAAGTTTACACCCATGGTTTTGAAGAAAAAAGAGAAGATATTATAATATTTTAATATTATAATAATTAAGCCAAAAGGGCTTATTAAAAAGAGAGAAAAAAATTGATGAAGACCCCCATGCAAAAGTATTATTTAATACTAAAATTAAATAATATAATATTTAACCTAAATTTAAATATTATATTAAATAAATAAGTAAACTTGAATTTGGCAAAAGGTGCCTAAAATCAAATTTAAATGGAGGCACTTATATTTTCTGTCGATGTCATGTAATTACCTTGGAGGCATATAAAAGGAGGAAGAAAATTATTAAAATTAATTTTGAATCATCTGAAGCTAATGCGCATGTGAGAAAATCGATCGTGAGGGTTTGCAAAATGTGGAGTAAAATAATTCGTCAAGCAAGTGATAGGGCATAAATACAAGGCGGTTGATATATTTGCCAAGCGAGGGTTGGTAGCCCAAGTGGCAGGTGGGCCCTGCATAAGTTGTTGGCAGAGAGAAGGTTCGAGGTTTGATTCCCCCTAGTGTTAGTTGAAGAGTTTTGTTTTATTTTCATCAGAGGCAATAGGGATAAAGTGTTGAGGCCAAAGGTTTAGTCTTAATTGCTTGGCTAGCACAAGTGGTTGAGCATTGTTCTTGTAGGGCTGAATTCGGAGTGTCAATTCCCATTCATGACAAAGCAAGATAAATGTTTTATATAAGGTATGTGCCATGATTAATTTGTGAGGTATGTGCAATATTGTTGAATTGTTGTCTATAGTGATATTTGACCTATAGTTTGAAACATGGGAGATATAAGGAGAAATATTTTTACACTAAATTTAAAGGTCTTAAATTTCATTCATTTTATTTGCTAATCTTGGAGTGATAAGCTTGTAAATGGTTTATATATGAATGTAATTATTTATTCCTGGAAAATAAAGTGGAGTGATAAAATTTTTTGAGTAGAGATAAAAGGTGTAATAGGTATTTTATTTGATTGTAATTCTTGCTTTATAAAAAAGAGAAATTGTTGAAAGAGTTTTTATGAGCTTTAATGCATTGTCATTGAGAATTTTTTTTTTGGTAGATTAAAAGTGGGTTTTTGTCAAGGATCCCAAAACCTGATTACAATGGAACAGATTGCATCAAAGTACATCAGATTAAATCAAGGCAAGGATAGCCAAAAGGAACAAATAAGGAGCATGCAATAGGACCAAAAAGGAAGGTGTCATCCTTTGCACCAGAGGAAGGTGTTTTCCTTTGCACCAGAGGAAAATGTCTTCAATTGCACCAATGGAAAAACGGGCAGGAAGGGAAGGTCCACTAGAAATCAAATTTGAACCAAAAAGCACCAAACAAGATTTTGAAGCTCACAAAGTGCGGGAGAAAGTGCTAGACTGCCCCAACCACTAAATGATAATTTGAACCTTTCCCAAAGGTGGGAAAAGAAACAAATCCATAAATTTAAAAATTGAAACAACCCAAGGGTGAGAAAACCAGAAACCACCCTTGGGAAATAGAGAACTGAAGGAAAACAAGCATCCCACATAGGGGAGCCCTAGAAGAAACATAGAAGGAACAAAAGCCTATAAAATAGAACTATAGTGGTTCAACAACAAAGGAACACCCTAGGCCACAGGGTCCTTTAGCAGAAAAGGAAGCCTTTGAGAACACCTACCCAACAAAGGAAGCAGCAGCAACAGAACAACACTTCTGAAGGAAAGGACGGGAAAGTGCCATAGGAATTCAAGATAAAGGAGTCCCGAAGATGCATGACTGTAGGCGTTAAAGCACAAAATAGAAAACAATAGCCATGCATCCTAGACAACCTTCAACAGCTTCAGGGCCACAGAAGAGGAAGTCCTGCAAGGAATCAGTGACAAGAAAAATAGAGGCCCCTACCAGCCATGAAAGGAACTAAAATCCTGTAGGAACCACCACCTCAAACCCAAAGAGTAGAGTCACAATAGAAAGCACATGGGCAACCCTCAAAACCCAAAAATATGTTGTGCAAAACTGCTCATGAATCCAAAATTCCTCAGACCTGCCAAAAGCAGCTTCAAGGAAAAAATGAGGAGAACCTGCAAGGATTTAGCAGCAAAAATACCATAGGCTGCAAAGCCACAAAAGAAACTAAAATTCTACAAGACCCACCACCTCGAATCCAAAGAGCAGATTCACAGTATCAAGCACACAGTCCCTCCTCTAACCAAAAGGATGTTGTGCAAAACTGCTCAAGAAGCCAGAATTCCTTAGACCCAGCCATTCACCACTGAATATCCTCAATGAGCAGATGTCAAGAAGACTTCCAAAAACAACCTAAGAAAACCTAGGAAGAGTCCCAAGAAAAAAATCCTAACCCCAACCCAGAACCCAGACACCAGAGGAAAAGGCAGGACAGTGGAGCAAAGGTGGAACACAGGTTTTCCCATCGTAGGGCAAGGAAAGGGGCAGAACAATGGAACAGTGATCTCCCCCCCAAAAGGAGATCATCTGCAAAACCTTCTATCCTAAAAGGATTGGAAAAGGAGGTGCCATAGAAACTAGAAAAGTATCAGGGACCTAGGACAGGGCCGAGGAAGGGATGTAGGAAAGTGGAATAGGACTTTTGTAAGAAGTCACCTACAGAGCCCCTCCTCCTTCCTCCTCATTTTCATTGAGAATTAAAGAAGATCCCTAGAATATTATTTTTAGAATTCATTGAGCATCTTGTTGAAGGAAAAATTCATGTGGAGGTTTTGAGATAGACTATTGCTATCTAATATTTAAGTGGCACAAAAGGAATTGGTTGTTGGTGAGATAGGTTTTGAAGATAAATCTCCATCAAATCACAGAGGTATGGGCACATCATCCTTTGTTTGAAATATTTGTTGGGTTGAAAGTTGTGAAACCTAAGGTGGAGTGAAAAGGATTATTTGATAAGAATTGTTGGAAATATTTGAGTGAGTTTTATGTGCTTCATTATTGAATGTTTTCAGAACTTTTGAGATAGATATTATGAATTATTTGAGTTAGGGCTTGAGACCTACATTATGCTCTTTGTTGTAAGAAGTGTGAAACACTTGTTTAGGGTTTGTGAGCAAGTTGTGCTTCATTGGTTGAATTATTGTGTGAAACTCTTGAGCATTGGTTTTGAGTGATATTGAAAGTGAATGTGTAAATTAGGAAGATAGATATCATGTGCTAGACTAGATCTATCTTTAAAAAGGAAATGAAAGTAAGATATGTGGAAGCGACAGACTTAATGATTGATTAGAACATATTGAGTTTTTGATAGAGTACATCATTCTCTATATGTTCCAGAGGTTAAACGAATTCTGAATAGAATATGTTTAAACTGCTTCGAGTTAAAGGAACTACTTTGAATATTAGACAAAGCATTTGATAACATTGTGTGAAATATGTGAGATTGATTGATCATATCTTGTGAGTTGTTTTGAGCATGTGTTAGATCAGTTTTGAGCATGTGCTAGAGCATATTTGAGAAATTTCTTAAGAGGACTTGAAGGTATATTTGAGAAAGTCTTTGTGAAGGCTTGAGAGTAGAATTGAGCAAGTTCTTGAGAGGACTTGAAGGTAGATTTGAGCAAGTATTTGTGAAGGCTTGAGAGAAGAATTGAGAAAGTTCTTGAGAGGACTTAAAGGAATATTTGAGCAAGTCTTATGAAGACTTGAAATATCATTAAGAGTAGGTTTGATTTGATCAAGCTTTGTGTTGAGGCTTGAGGATAGATTTGAGATAGAGGTTAGTGTATATTTGTGAGCAGATTTGTGAGTAGAGTTAGAGCAAATTTGTACTAGACTTGGGATAGATTTTGGTGTAGATTTGAGATATATTTGAGAGTAATATTTGGAGGTAATAGAGTAAATAGGATAGTAGTCTCCAATGGATGGAGATACATTAGCCAATGCAGTGGGAATAGAGGCCTCCTGAGAGAGAGATCCACAAGCTAGAGCAGTGGGGGTAAAAGTCTTCTAGAAGATCACTACCCATAGCAGAGGAGATAGAATTCTCCTATGGAGAGAGATCCACAAACTAGAGCAAGGGGAAAGAATTCTCCTATGGATAGAGATTCATGAACTAGAGTAAGGGGAAAGAGTTCTCCTATGGAGAGTGCTCTATGAACCATCTACGGAGATAAAGTTCTTCTATGGAGAGAGATCCACAAACTAGTTGAGGAGATAGAGTTATCCTAGATCAAGTTCCAAATGGAGAGAGATCCTTAAATCAGAGCATAAGGGATTGGTGTCTCCTTTGGACAGAGGTCCATAAACATTGTAATAGACATTGTAATAGGGAATTGATTTCCAAGAAGATTTATTGAGAAAATTTTTGTAGAAATATTTTCTCCATGGAGTAGCCCATATTGGGTGAAGCACGTTAAATTGGTGTCTCTCTTCTGTATGATGATTTGTGCATTACTTTGATTACTGCTATTGATATTTCCATTGATAATATTGAATAATACTATTTGGGAAAGAAAAGTAAAAGTTGATCTTATACTATTCACCCCCCTCTTAGTATAAGCATGTGTTCTTCAAGTACCATATCATTTATATTGGATACCCATACTTTCTAACACCTATGAAAAGTAGTATGGCACATTTAGTTTGTATTCTTCTCCCTCATTCCCACATTTGATGTGCAATAAAGCCTAAAATGATATCCCATCACAATAGAAAACTGCCCATCCCCCATAAAATACTTCAACATATAAAGAGCAATTACATTGTATGTCTCCATTAAAGAAGTTATCACTACCATCCCATCATCAAATATTTTACAAATATTGTGCTCATATGGTAATAAAAATATATCATGAATGCATTGTGTGGTCCATGCTTCTCAAAAATACCTCTACCTTTCTACGTGTAACCCTATCACCTATGTTATGATTGCTTCTAACACATCTATGTCCAAGGTATGCATTCAACTATGGTCATCATGCCAATTTTTTATAAACTCAATTGTCACCTCTTCGTCAAAAATCTTCAAGCATTGAACATCCATCCTACTTATTCTAATATTGTCTCCACCTCTACGCTATCCAACATTTCTAAAAGGTTTTTTTCTCCCATGGGTTTTCCTTGGATTCCATCATGTGTGCAACTCCAATTTTTTCATCTATTGCATATTTCTCCATGCATCATCATTTTTTCCTATACCATTGGACCATTATGCTCACTCACATCATGTGTATCCATAATTTCATATGTTCCCTTACACTCTGTTCTATACCACATGTTGCTTTATTTTCCTCCCAAATCTCCCCATTAGTTGCCTTAATGGTCTTGCCACATGCTTCACCCTTTATTATGTTCATCTACCTACTCACATTTCATAATTATTGGTCATTTACTTTGCTCTTCTGACTTGCTTTTTTGTTTCAATCCCCTAGTTTTCTCTTACACATTTTTCCCTCCCTCAAGTTTACTCCTTTATCTTTTCAATTTCTTTCAAACCCCATGCCTTAAGAACTCAAGGGGCACACCTTGGAAATTTTATATTTTAGTCCTTCATAGATCAATTAATACACCCATAAAAAGACATGACTACATTTTTTGCAAAATTAGGACATGAATACTCAAAATTATTTATGATGCATCCATTATATTAATGCACACATCAAAACAAGGCAAAATATGGATGCTCAATTATGCATATTTTAAACATATAATTATTACATGGGGTAAAAAGCATTGTTCATACCATAAAATTTCAACACCTTTCCCATATTATCTTTGATCCCATTTAGCCCTCATCTACCGAATCTATGCTAATGGGTTCGTATACACTAATTTGTGTTTTTCATACCCCAACATGGCTTTTAAGGTGTGGATTGACTTCAAAGGTGTATGCTCCTATACCAAACAAGCAATATTCCATGATGGTTGAATTTTTTTTGTGACATGAGCCATCTAAACCAAAACCCACCTATCACATAGCCTATCGACCATCCTAAAACATGTGCATATCCTATCCCTGTCATGCATCCCCAGGTTGTTAGATGATATGGCATGGGAAAGACCAATACCAACAAAGGATGAATTCCTTTATGAGGTAGTACATCATATCACAACCAATAATTAATTCATTTTATACCAATTCAAGTGGTTTAAATAATAGTATTCACTAGATCTTCTTGTCTTAGCCATTACAAGTAAAATCTTAGAATGCTTTTCCAAGGTCTTTAAATGATCTACCTATTTTAGAAAAGCTATTTGATCATCTAGATAAACTTTCCCTAGTAAAATATATCAAGCCATAATGAAATGCCTTAAAAAACTATTATTCTTATCCATTGTAACATGATAACCATGATCCAAGGTAGGTGGCATCTCAACCCAATGATGTGCCCTCTACAGTGATCTATACAAAAAATATTTTGAATTCTATCTATAAATATCATCTCTAAGAAAGAAATGGGTAATGTATGAATGAATGAATAACTCACTAAGTTCATAGGCAAACACACAATAATGTACTAACAAAAGTAACTCCTACAATTTACATCCACTAACATCTAATGACTTGCTCAACACTTTCTCTGATTGATCACCTACATATTTTTTATTCTTCCTATGTATATTGACTCTAATATTGATTATTATTGTCTTTCATAACTTATCTCATATGATTATATATTCGACAATTTTTATCTTGTTAATCACTCACCATAAAAGGATCTAAGGATGTACTATCTGGCCAAGGATATGCTTCACATGTTTGTATATCGGTAGTCCCCATAAACACTAACGCTATTAACTATTTTCCTATAGATGTTTAGATCATTTTTCCTATATAGATGGTGGTCTTACATTGTTAATTCTAGGTAACTATAACTAACTAATTTGAGATAGAGATATTGGTATATTGAATCCTTTAATCAAATCCTTGTTGCTTATGCTTTCAGTTTTATTTCCTAGATATATGTTTGTTTGGTTTTATTATAATAGTTCATTGGTTTATTATCTTGTTCTTTAATCATTTTTGTGAATCTTAAGAGGTTAGCCAGAACCAAAGACAACCATAGGATATTGTATATAGTCCTTTAGGTTTACCTCTTTTTTGTTATTGTGCATATACCATACACATGTTGAGGTAAAGAAAAGGGTAAAAGATCGATTTCAACTACCTGGAACTTTTTCATGTTTACAACTACATCACTAAAAGGAATCCACTTTGAAGCATAAGTGGAAGCTTAATTTATAGACTAGATATTATGCCCCTTATAAATTAAGAAACAAGGATGGAGAGGTTGCATATAATTTAGTTATCCTAAATAAATAAAGGATATATGATGTATTCAATGTGTCCTTGAAGAAAAATTTAGGTGCATAGGTAGTCTAATAGATAGAACTACATATAATAGATGAAGGAAATTTTATATCAGAACCAAAATAAATTAATGGGTTCAAGAATTCAAAATTCCAAGGAATAAAGAACTCATTAGTTATGAAAGGTGAAATGGAATATTTTGTATATAGATAATTTCAATTTGGAGTCAAGTAATTCATATTAAAATAACCCTAACCCACCAAATATTGTAAGTGTTTATAAAAAAGGATATGAAGGAAAAAAGAGAAAAAAATAAAACGTTATGAGAATCCAAGAGTTAACAAAAATCCCATGTCGTCCCTGTGGGATGCTATAGTGGTTTGGGCTTTGGGATTTCTTTTGGAAGACCTAGGTTCAAATCATAATGGGTTATGTGTGTGTGGTCAATTATGTTAAGTCATGCTAGTTTATTAGTTAGGCCCATATTTTAGAATGGATATGTTTAGGGTTTAATCTACATTGATCTCCTTTTCTAGAAAAATGTGCATCTTACCAATACCCCATATTTAACAATTATCAACTTTCAAATCATGCATTATATTAAGGTGTCATTTTATAAATTTTTAATTGGTTATATGGGAGTAAAACAAGGCCCAATCATATTACATCATAATCACATATTGGTATTACAAAAATTTGATAGTTATGCATGTATTGCTTGGACATTTTGTATAAACTTGGCTATCCTTGAAAGTTGAGGATTATAACTAGTTGAGCTACTATCATTTTGTAGGTGTAATTTTCTTGATGCTAACTACTATTTATTATATTTTATGAGCTATTACTAATTAAATTTATGTTTTATCATGTCAAAAGTATGGTCTTAATATTTTCATAATTTTTAAGGCCATTTAGTTAGACTTTGTATAGCTTTGGTAGAAAAGCTCTTTGTGAGAGAGCACATGTTGGGTACCTAGTCATAACAACAATAAAGGACTATTTTATAATATTTTAATTTTTAATTAATGAATTAATAATCCTCTAATCACTTGGCATATAATGTGACTATGATTTCCTTCATTCCATCTTTAAATAGAGGAAAGGCCACCATATATCTTTTTTTTGTACTCATCAAAAATACTCTAGAAAAGATCCATCATTGGTGACTTTTTTATTGGAACCAACAATTATATTCAATAAAAATAAAAGAGGTTTCAATAAAAAGGAGTTGTAAAGATCACAGCTTGGGGTGAAAGACCACCCATAGAATCAAAACCATAACCAACCCCTAAAATGGTGAAAAAGCAACATAAATAAGTATAGAAAAATAAACTAGAGTAAAAAACCCTAAGTTAAAAAATTGTAACTCTAGGAACCAACTAGACTTATTGCTCCATCATATTGTGTCTATTCAAATCCAACATCTCAAAGACGTTGTAATTGTTTCCATCCTGTGTCTTTTCAAATCCAACACCTCAAAAGTGTTGGAATTTTTGTGGTAACTATTAGGTTGGATGGGTGAAACATTTTTTGGGTAGACTATTGATGAGTTTCATCAACTCTTCATCATTTAATCATTATGTTTGTCAATACAGGGCGGTGTCCAAGGCTATATACGATAGGAAAGGCAAGCATTTTAAGGATCATTTCATTTAGAAGATGGCTTTATTGGTGAAATATTTAGTTCTTGGGGGTGTTTGTGTGTCCTTTTTAACTCCTAAAAACTGAAATTGACTCCTATTTACCCTTACAGAAATGTAATTACAAGAATTGAAACTTTGCAGAAAAGTAAAACTAACTATTGTTGCAGAATTTAAACTGATAGAAATGAAATGATGTAGAAATTTAAATATCATAAATGAAACTTGTAGAATTGAAAATCACACATTGCATAAAGCAAAATCTAGTTACAACAACAAAATTCAAATAACAAAAATTAAATGTTGCAGAACTAAAACATTAGGAAATTCTCTGATGAAAACTGGAAATGTCAAAATTTGGAAATGCAAACTGGAAACATAAAAATTTTTATGCTATAAGATTTATGAAGCTACCCTAAGTGATCATTTGATATGCACTAATCATTTGTAAGCTAACACAACTAGTAATATGTAATAAATACCAACATAAATGAACAATAAATGCACTAATAAGAACTGTCAGGTTCCTGCTAATCTACTGCAGCAAGAAATAGGTAGAAAACCTATCTATGTTGTCCCTTATCCTGGGCCTGGAAGTGGCCCTTACTCCCTGAACCAGAAGTAGGTGAAAATTACCTGTTCTAAACTATCTAAACTTTAAAAATTCACTCAAAATGCCAATGGAATGGGAAATTGCACCTTTTTATTAATTCTGCAATAGCATTTCAGTATTGCAGGAAAAGGCCTGCACAATACTGTTCTGTTGTAATTACAAAGAAAGCTTATGAAAATTCAGATACCTCTATATCCTCTAGCTCCTATATCTCCCCATATGCTCAACCAAATGGGAGCACTTTATTTATACTAGCAAGGTACAACAATGATAAAGTTTGGTGCTTCAATATAGGACTATTACAACCGTTGTAGGACTGTGTTTCCCAAAAATGCAGGGATCTGATCCATTAAACCTTATCCATTCTAGCTATTGGATTTATCTGGTTAGGGACAGGTGTTGGAAAGGATAGGGAGACCCCTAGAATAGTTGCAACCATCTTTTACCTTCCTTTTACTACAATTAAATATGCATTTGACCAAATTTATGTCTTTTGCGCTCATTTCAAAGCTGCTCCAAAATATCAGGTAGCAGAATATATTTGGCATTAATTCACGTAACAAAAGCATGTGTGACCAGTTGTGATGGCATAAATAACCTCCATAGGTACCCAGATGACTGATTCCACCTTTTGTATGAGTTGGAGTGGACAAATTCCAAGCCATGCTATATATGTACAATTGGCTGGAATTTGTATGGAAAAATTCTTGTTTTCTACATAGTCAACTGATGATAAAGTATTTAGCACATTTAGGTTATTCAAAATGGGTGAGTGGTGGGAAAACTTTCTAAAATAAGCACAAAACTAAATAGATAGTAGTACCTTCATATTACGATTCTATTTTAATGCAAAATATACTAAAACATATAGCTGAAACAAATTATAAAACATAGATAAATTAGTCAAAATAGGTCATATGCACTTTATCATTCCAATATGCAAACATCATAATATAATGCATAATATCACTAAAATTAGTACAAAAACATATCATAAATAGTTCCAAATAGTTTAATAAGTTATAAAAAGCAGTCTTTATATGAGGTAATGTTCTGCCTCATCATTTCTCCCCAACCTATTGCAATGCATGTCCTCATGCATTCTGTTCTACTACAGTAGCACAAATATCTATGTCAAGATAGTGCTCAGCATATTTCCATAGTTTGCCTCCAATATTTTAATATCCTTTGTGCTCTTTGATCTCCCTAATCCACTCCTAGAATTGATTGTCTTATTGAGGGTCATTATCAAAGAAATATGGAACAAGAGTGATGATTGTTGGATTCCTATACCTGAGACCTATCCACTGCTCCTTAACCTCAAATATGGTCTAGATTATATATTCTACCCTTCTTCTAGACCACATTAGATTATTTGGTGAGATGGATTCTCTCTTCTGTAGTGATATAGGTAGCTCTCCCCATTTTTTTTTGCAAGCTGATAAAGCCTCAACAAAGGATGTTGCACAGAAAGTTTGGAAATCAACCATGCATTTTTTAAGGTTATATAGATACATATTTCTTACCCTATCATCCTTCATAAATGTATAGTTTTCATTGGTGGAGGTCATATGGTTAAGGTGAATCGATCTGATGAGCATTACTGCTTGTAATTCCATGGCTTTGTTGGCTTTCTTCTCTTGTTCCCAATAAAATTGATTCTGCAATTTTGATAAGAAAGACCTAAGATGAATATCACCAGTAAATATGTGGGGGAGGAATATTACTTCTGATGGAAAAAAGAAATTTTGCAGGAACAATTCACACAACAAATTTTGGCATTCTACAGAGCTTTGCCAAAAAGCCTCTAGAAATTCTCCAAGAGTTTTTAATTTGTAGGAGAGACTAGCAGTGATCCTCATTGTTTGCCAACGAAGGTATATTTCCTTT
The DNA here is from genome assembly GCA_028583015.1 of Wollemia nobilis. Lineage (NCBI taxonomy): Eukaryota > Viridiplantae > Streptophyta > Pinopsida > Araucariales > Araucariaceae > Wollemia > Wollemia nobilis. The sequence continues at coordinate 4,248,089 of JAQPPZ010016917.1, read as the reverse complement.
AACATCAAAATATAGAACCTATCTGGTCTCCTACATTGTACCATACACTCTACAACATGGCATACCTCTTGTAACTGCTCTTTCAATTTATCAATCTCTAAATTTTTCTTTTCCAATTCTTTTGTTAAGGATTGTAAATATGAGACCTTGCCCTCCAATTGGTGACATTTCGTCATCTAATAAGCCACATATTTATTATATTTTTCAAGTGTGATTGTGTATGGTGATCTAACCATTGGTTGCATTTGAGGAATGACATTAACCTGAATGACTATATCCATATTTCCAATTGCAGGAGGTTATGTTTGTGTTCTAATTTCTACTAATTCAATCTCAGGTGCATTAAAATTATCAATATCTTGAGGATAATGTGGTCTTACCTCTTTTTGTACTGCTATTGCTACCTCTATATGTGCTATTGGTTCACTCAGTCATTGTGGATCCTCAAAAACTTGCACAAGTACTTCTAGATGTCCATCCCCTATTTGATCTTGAGCTTATTGTACTTCTTACGCTATTTATTCTTCTTCTATTGTAGCTCTGAAAGGTGAGTTTATTTCAATATTACCAGCTAAGTTCGGTAATATATTAGCTAATTTGTCCCCTGAGTTAGACTGAGGAGGTTGCTACTCCAGAATTTCTAACCTAGCCTTTATAGTCTCTATCTCTTGCTATAACTTAGCGATAGTATCATATTTCTCTTTTAGGGAAGCTTCACTCTTTTCAATCCATCATGTCTGAGTTTTGATGACACTCCTAGCTGCATGCAACTGAGTCTTTATGTTTATTTCTTCTTTCTATTCAGTGCTCAAATCATATTTCTCTTCCTCAGCTGCCTCAGATTCTTCCTCAAAATTTGAATAATCCATAAGTGGTGTAGACATTTATGCAATAGTGGTGTGTCCCTCTACTTCCTCTGTTATGGTTCTATCTTATGAATATGGTGGGTAATTGAGGGAAATTGTAGGCATAGCCATATCTATTGCACTATACATGCCCTTAGTACTTATATCTTCAACTTTCTCCATAGTTTCTTTTACCTACAGGATATCAACATGTGTAGTTCCTTCTTCCTTTTCCGCATCACCTATGTTGATGGATTTTTAAAGTCTTGAAGACCTTCTCAATCCTGGAGCTTATTGATTTTTTTTCCTTTTAGATTATGAAATAGAGCTTGTAAATCCTAGGGTAGGGTCTGTTGCAGGTGCTCCCTTATCCATCTACCCTTCCCTACTTGAACTTCCAAATTACTCAGTGGACTAAGTGGAAAAAATAGTTACATTTTCATAAACTGTAACCTTCCTCCTCTTTCCTACAAGATCAATCTTAGATTATTTCTCTCTTTGCTTCCTCGTCCTGGAGGATGGAGGTCCCCGTGGTGAGAAGGGAATTTCTTTTTTAGAGGATTCAGTTTCAATTTCATGTTCAGAATTTTGAATTTCTATTTTTGCTTCAGATTCAGTGCTTTCAATTTTCTCTTCCTCAATCAACTCATTCCATGCACGAAAAAACCTATCAAAGCTTCTAGGGTTTCCCATGAAGTGATGTCTACATATAATCTTGATTAGGCCATGGTGTTTGGGAGACCCTTTTCCTGCTTGGTACTTTTTGGCCATATTTACTAGCTCCTGATATAAATACAGAGGAAGGTTTACCCTAAGCTCAAGGTTTGAGTTGCCATGGTGAATATGGGTCAAAATTCTCATGTGATGTCCAGACAGGATAGGGAATTGCCCATTGCAGGTCAAAAACCTAATGACCCATACTACAAATTCATCCCAAGGAGGTTGTAAACTTGTTCTTTTGACCCCCTTGTAGATATTATTACTCAATACAAACTCAATGGGCCTATCCTCATTTCCCCTGAATTGGTTTACTAGTTCAATTAAAGTATTCTTGCCAGATTTTCCAATTTTAATCCCATGTAGTGGCATTTCAGTAACTTGACTAAGAATTTTGGGACTTACCTAGATTGTCATGCCGCTAATGTGGATTTGATTGTTGCAAAAGGTGCGTGCAAACTTAGCAGCCCATCGAATTTGCGTAAAAAGGGCAGAAATCCTCCTTCTGTAAGAATTCACATGGACTCCTCATATTTTTGCAAATTCTCTATATTGTCTGGTTCAATTTTATTTTTTGTCCTTCCATCATCAATTTCCTGTATGCAAAGTATATTAGGCCTACAAATTTCGAACAGTAGGGTAGTTTTTTCAATTTTTGGAATGCTTAGGTTTGCCAATGGTAATGCTCAAGGATGAGGAGTAAATAGATGCAGTGCCAAAATGATTTCAAATCATGCTAGGAACATGAAATGGGAACGTGTAGGTAAGTCATTGCACGCATAAGTCGTCATTAATTTTTATTGCATGTTATAGCTATCGGGAGTGATATGGCATTATTTACGAAAGTTTTTTTTTAAACAGATTTTGAATCATGTGCCAAGTGGTCACATGTAGTATTTGAAAATTTATGCCCTCATAGAAATTCTACCTTGGAACTCGTACTTGAAACCTGTGATCCAAGTGCTATTTCCAACCCAATTGGTGCAAAGACTTAGGAATCCATAGAAAAATTAACTTAATTTTGACTTTGCAATTGGATGATTCTGGATATTGATGAATTAACCTTTTGTTAATTCATTCCAATAGGTTTTATCGTATGGTTAATTCCATAGCATATACCCTTATTCATTCTGAAGCTAATTCCAAATCTCCTTTATTCCAAAACTGTTATGTGCAGTAGGTTCATTCTAGAGCAGTACCATTCAAATGCATTTGAAAAGTTGTTTTTGTCTTAGACTATCTTGATAACTTTCTGGAACCAGACCTTATGTATGTTTTATACTAACTAGGGATATCATACACTACATAATAAATATTTACAATATTAAAATAGAAAAGGCACATACCTGAAGAAACCATTCTATCTATATTTTGTACAAATGTTGTTTTTTGCTGATTTTAAGTTGACTCCTCACAGAGTGTAACAGGTGCAATCTAAAAAACAATGAAATAGAGGTGAGAATGAATGGAATGGTAAATAGTGAAACAATGGTGAGAATGGATGGAATGGTGGTGGGTCTGTGAGGCAAACATGCTGAAAAAACTGATTTTCATGTAAGCCCAATTCAGATGTGCCTCAAAGAGGTTTTCACATTTTGAATTTTTTTTTTTTTATGTATATATTTTATATATTTTTTTATATCTTGGTTCATGTCACTTGATTGAGTCCATCTTGGAAGAAGTGGTTTCTTCCAATACTGATACATCTAAGTTTCCTACTTGCTTGAGAAACTCCTCCTTGGTTAACGGTTTGTGATATATCTGAAGACGATGACCATTAACCACCATCTTCATTCTTGAATCATCTATTGATGAAAGACGTACAACTCCATTTGCAAATACCTCCTCAACCTGATAAGGTCCAAGCCACTGAGTCTACATTGCCAGGATAGTCTTCATATCGTGAGTCAAACAACAAATCCCAATCGCCTTGCTAAAACTTCCTCTTCTGAATGTGATTATCATGCCATAATTTTCTTTGTGCTTATATCATCTCAGTCTGGTGTAATGCATCCCTCCATAGCTCATCCAATGCATTGAGCTATAGAATTCGGTCTATTTGTGCCTATGACAAATCAATACCTACATCCAAATCAGTTTGAAGAGTCAATAACTCAAATTCAATAGGTAAAAGAGGCTTTTTACCATAAACCAATTCATATGGTGTGAATCCAATAGTGGATTTCCAAGTAGTGTTGTAAGCCCAAATTACTTCAGGTAGTTTGTCCATCCAATTCCTCCTATGGGAAGCTATGGTTTTGGTTAAGATTCTCTCTAGTTCCCTATTTGTTACTTCAACTTTGACCATTGGCTTTTGGATGATAAGGTGAGGATTTCTTGTGCTTGATTTCATATAGTTGAGTGAAGGCTTCAACAACTCTTGAAGTAAACTGAGGTCCTTGATCTGTGGTGATGGATTGTGGGGCCCCAAAACATAGAAAAATATATGAATATAGGAAATTAACAATTTTTTCTTCTCGAGCATGCTTAAAAGTACGGGCTTCTACCCATTTGGTTACATAGTTAGTACATACCAAGATATGCACTTTCCTTTGGGAAGGAGGGTCAATGGTGATATTCTCACAATGACACTGAGAGGGGGGGGGGGTGAATCAGTGTAACTATTTAAAACTTGAATCTGCAACTCTTAATGCTTAAAAATGCAAGCTTAAAAATAGATATAGCAAGTATAACAAAAGAGCATCACACAACACAAGATTTAACGAGGTTCACCGATTTGGCTACTCCTCAAATAATGTCTGTTTGGACTACAATCCAAATCCAGCCTTTGCAAGGATTCAATCTTTACAAATAGTTTACCAGCACCCACTAGAAGGAGCACCAACCCCCGATTTATCTGCAACAACGAGATAGGAGCACCAACCCCTTATACCAAGCACCAACTTGGATTTCTATTTTGAATAATAGATTGACATAAAAATGCCTTCTCTTTTACAAGACCCTCACTGGGTCTATTGCTCATTCAAATCAATCTCATAGAAGCATAAGGAGAATTGTTAGAAACTCAATATCTTCTATTGCTTACTAAAACCTCTCTTTCAATTTTTCAAGAATAAAACCAGGTTTCAGTTCTATTGTTGTTTTTCTTGCAGCACACTTTCTATGCTTCTTACAACACTCTACCCAACCTCACTTTTAGTTTTTCAAGATAAAAACACGGTTGCAGTAACCTAACTTACTGCGCCTTTTCAATTCTTTATACTTGGCTTACTCGAACGGCTCTTTCAAAATGGCTCTATTTTTCCCTCCAATTTTTCATGCATTCTCGGCTACGTTCAATCTGTCACACCCTCTCTGACGTGCTCTGTCTTTTAGCCGCTTTCTTTCTGACTCATACTGACAGACTACTCTGCTCACTCTGATAGCATTTTCTGACAACCTTTTCTATGTATTTCGATGCTCTGTCATTCTTATCTTCTATCCTTTATGCAACTGCCCTCTCGACACCTTTACTCTTTTCGATGGCACTCTTTTCAATTCTGAGCCAAACTTTTTCTTCTGCCCGCAACTGCCATTTCTGACACACGCAACCTTCGAGAGGATTTCTCGTTTATCGAGATTCTCGGTATATCTACACTTTTGATAGCCTTGCAGCATCACGGCCCTATAACAGCCATTCTTGTCTTTAATGCACTGTTCTGCCACCTGTAACTTCAGTTTTGACTCCAGCTAACTCTTACATAACTGGCTGCATGATTTTCTTCTACACTTTCCTCGACAATTGTCACTATGCATGCTTCTCGGCTTTTACCTGCGCAACTAAGACATGTCGCGATATCGCGACATTTCTGCCCCTTTGACCTTTTCTAGACATTTGACTGCAAAAACATGACATGTCGCGATATCGCGACATTCTCCGCCTCCTTGTCCTCTTTTCGGCATGCAACCGCAAAAACAGGACATGTCACAAAATCGCGACGCATTCGCTGCCTCTAGCTCTTTTCTGTCTCTTGCCCACGAAAATGGGACATGTCACGAAATCGTGACGCATTCGCTGCCTCTAGCTCTTTCTCGCCTCTTGCCAAAACGGGACATGTCACGAAATCGCGACGCATTCGCTGCCTCGAGCTCTTTTCTGCCTCTTGCCCACGAAAATGGGACATGTCACGAAATCGTGACGCATTCGTTGCCTCGAGCTCTTTTCTGACTCTTGCCCGCGAAAATGGGACATGTCACAAAATCGTGACACTTTCCGCCTTGGCTCTTTTTCCTTCCCATGAAAACGGGACATGTCGCGATATCGCGACACTTTTCTCCTTGCCTTCTCTTTCTGTGCACCTTCTTTCGGCCTTTCTCTGCTTCTCCTCCTTCTTCTTTTCTTTCAGAAATCGTGACACTTTTCATCCTTAGCGCTTCTTCTCAACTTGTCATCGAAATCGTGACACTTTTCATCCTTGGCGCTTCTTTTTCGAACTTGTCACGAAATCGTGACACTTTTCATCCTTGGCGCTTCTTCGAACTTGTCACGAAATCGTGACACTTTTCATCCTTGGCACTTCTTCTCCGAACTTGTCACGAAATCGCGACACTTTCCTTTCTTTTCTAAACATGTCGCGAAATCAGACATTTTCCTTCAAGTTTCTTCTAACATGTCACGAAATCACGACAGTTTTTCAACTTGGCTTCTTTTCTTCAACATGTCATGAAATCGTGACAGTTTTTCAACTTTGCTTCTTTTCTTCCAACATGTCACGAAATCGTGACAGTTTTTCCACTTTGCTTCTTTTCTTCCAACATGTCACGAAATCATGACAGTTTTTCCACTTGGCCTCTTTTCTTCCAGCATGTCGCGAAATCGTGACAGTTTTTCCACTTGGCTTCTTTTCTTCCAACATGTCACGAAATCGTGACAGTTTCTCTAGCTTTTTCTCTCTCCTCCGATATGTCGTGAAATCATGACATTTTTGGCTGCGCCTTCTCTCTCCTCCGTTATGTCATGAAATCATGACATTTTTGGCTACGCCTTCTCTCTCCTCCGTTATGTCGCGAAATCGTGATAGAAAACATGTCGCGATATCGCGACAGTTTTCTTACTTGTCTTTTTCTTTGATTTTTTGAATCTGGGCCACTTCTGTCTTCTTGGAAATTCACTGTACATGTTCTGACTGACCTCTGAACTGCATCAACTGCATCAATCTGTCTGTGTTGACAACAATGACAATACTTTTGCTGCACCTTGCTCAACAATCTCCCCCTTTGGAATTGTTGGCAACACATGTGCAATTTCCTGTAATTCTTCTCCCCCTTTGACAATAATACCAAAGGGCTGCTGCAGACTCCCCCTGAGTCTATGCACAACATTCTCAGGCATAAGTAATTTAATGCTCCCCCTGAGAATGTGTTCCCCATAGCTAATCAGTGCTTGGGTAGTGTGACCACTCCCAGCTTACTCCGAAGGTACTCAAAAACTTCCTTGGGCAATGGTTTTGTGAATATATCTGCTACTTGCTCTGTAGTTGGAACAAACTCCAATTTGACCTCTCCTTCTGCAACTTTATCCTTCAAAAAGTGATACCGGATTGCAATATGTTTGGTGCGGGAATGCATAACCGGATTCTTTGAGATGTTGATTGCACTAGTGTTATCACATTTAATTGAAATTGGCTCATTGAAGTGAATACCAAGATCTTTCAGTGTTTGTCTCATCCATAATATCTATGTACAACATGTTGTTGCTACAATGTATTCTGCCTCTGCTGTGGATAGAGAGACTGATTCTTGTTTCTTGTTGTGCCATGCTACCAGTTTATCTCCAAGATAAAATGCTCCTCCACTGGTACTCTTTCTGTCATCAATACATCCTACCCAATCTGCATCAGAATATGCAAAAAGAGTGAAGTCTTTTCCTTTTGGATACCATAGCCCATACTCCATAGTACCCTTGAGGTACCTAAAAATCCTTTTCATAGTTGTCACATGAGTCTCTTTGGGACTAGCCTGAAATCTTGCAACCATGCAAACTGCCTGTAAGATATCCGGTCTGGTGGCTGTCAAATACAACAGGCTCCCAATCATAGATCTGTACATTGTTTGATCAACATCTGGAGATTTGTCATCCTTGCTCAACTTACAGCCTGTTGTCATGGGAGTGCTAATAGGCTTACTATCCTCCATAGTGAACTTTTTCAGCATTTCTTTCACATATTTAACTTGAGAAATAAAAATGCCCTTTTCAGTTTGATTAACTTGCAGTTCGAGGAAATATGAAAGCTCACCAATCATAGACATTTCAAATTCTTTCTGCATTTTATTTGCTATGTCTTTACATGACTCATCATTGCTGCTGCCAAATATTATATCATCTACATAAACAACAAGGACAATGAGATTGCCATTCTCAGTTTTGATATATAAATTGCTATCCACCATACCTTTCTTGAATCCTTGTTGAGTGAGATAGCTGTCCAATCTTGCATACCAAGCTCTAGGTGCTTGTTTCAAGCCATACAATGCTTTCTTCAGCTTGCAAACAAAGTTAGGATTATCACAGAGTTGAAAACCATCAGGTTGTTCAATATAAACTTCTTCTTCAAGATTTCCATTTAGAAATGCTGATTTCACATCCATCTGATAAACTTTGAAATTCCTATGAACTGCTAAAGCCAAAATGAGTCTGATTGCTTCAAGTCTGGCCCTTGGTGCAAAAGTTTCTTCAAAATCAATCCCTTCAACTTGAGCATATCCTTTATAGACCAATCTTGCTTTATTCCTTACAACCTGTCCGTCTTCATTCAATTTGTTTCGAAATATCCATTTAGTACCGATTATGTTTTTATTTACAGGCCTTGGTACTAACTCCCAGGTTTTGTTTTTCTCAATTTGATCTAGTTCTTCATTTACTGCCTCCATCCAGCTTTCATCTGTGCTTGCTTCAATAATATTTTTGGGCTCAATGTTGGATAACAGAGAGTAGTTGTTTACTACTCTTCTTCTTGTTTGAATACCAACTGTGGGGTCCCCAATAATTTGCTCTCTGGGATGATTTTTTTGCCAGCTGCCTATTTTGGATTTCTTGTTTTCTTCTATTTCTAAATCATCTGAATCTGATTTCTGTCTCTCTTCTTTTTCTTGATCTTCATCCTCTTCAATAAATTCTTCATAAGTCGGGTAGTTTTCTTTATGGCTGATTTCTTGTTCCCTACCTTCATCAACCTTAACATCCGCACTCTCCACAATTTTCTTTAGTCTTTTGTTGTAGCATGTGTAGGCTTTGCTTTTTGTTGAGTAACCAAGAAAAATACCTTCATCAGCTCTATCTTCGAACTTGCCAAGATTGTCTTCAGTTCGTTTAATGTAACACTTGCTGCCGAACACTTTGAAGTATTTTGCTGTAGCCTTTCTGCCAAACCACAGTTCATAAGGTGTTTTGCTTTCATGCGGCCTCAACATGCACCTATTTTGGATGTAAACTGCAGTATGAACTGCCTCTTTCCAAAACCTGTCAGCAATTCTGCTCTCTGTCAACATGGTCCGTGCCATTTCCTGCATAGTTCTGTTCTTTCTTTCTACTACTCCATTCTGCTGAGGTGTTCTTGCTACCGAAAACTGTCTTCTAATCCCATGTTTTTCACAGTATTCTACAAACTCCTCTGAAATAAACTCTCCTCCTCTATCTGATCTTAAACATTTAATTCTTTTTCCTGATTGATTCTCAACATGATTTTTGAAAGTTTTGAACATCTCAAAGGCTTCTGATTTAAGCTTCAAAAATAGTACCCATGTCATTCTGGAATAGTCATCTATACACAACATAAAATATTTGTAGCCATTTATGCTTTCCGTTCTCATGGGTCCACATAAATCAGTGTGTATTAGTTCTAACGGCTTGCTCGTGAAGTACTCTTTTGCTTTGAATGTGGCTCTGGTTTGCTTCCCCTTTTGGCATGAAGCACAAATGCTATTTGAAGGTTTGCCAATAGTGGGTATATCTCTTACTGCCCTTTTTGAGCTGATTTTTACCAGATTGTCAAAGCTTATATGACCGAGTCTCTTGTGCCACAGCCAATTTTCTTCTTCCTGTCCAACCAAGCAAGCTCCTTCTGAAGTCTCTGAGAGAGTATACAGATTTCTAGAAGTTCTTAGTCCAGTAGCTATCAACTTCCCATTTTTTGTCTTTCTTACTTCACAACCACTGCTTCTTGAAAATTACTTCATGACCTCTGTCACAAATTTGACTTACACTCAGTAAGTTATGCTTCAGACCAACCACAAATAGGACTTCTTTAGAGTTGATTTTTCTGTCACTTAATTTGACTGATCCTTTACCCACTATCTTGGCTCCATCATTATTTCCAAATTTTACAGAACCACCTTCGTATGTCTGTAACTTATCAAACTTTTGTTTATCTCCTGTCATATGACTGGAGCATCCACTATCCAGAATCCATGGTGCAGATTTGTTCTGGGCTTTGAGAGCTGTTTGAACGATCAAGGATTCCTTATCTTTCTTAGGTTGCTCCTTTTCTTTCCACTCTGATTTGATAGCAGATTTGGTCACTTGTTTTGCCTTCTCCCTTTCATTGGCTTGTGCCTATTTTTCGAGAAATTTTTTGTTTTGTTTCAATCCAGTTGGTTGATACTTTCTTCCCTGATATTTATTTCCTGCAAAAGAGCTACGACAATTTCTTGCAATATGTCCAAAGTTATGACAGTTATAACATTCTACTGCATAATCTATCAAAGGTGAAAAAACATTTCTACTAGTGAAATTCCTTTGTCCTACATTATATCTACAATTTGAAATTTTATGACCATAAGCATTGCATTTAAAACAATAACCGAGAAAAGGAACGAGTGTACCTGGGTAATGGTTTTTGCCATGTTGTAGTAGGAGCCATGGGTCTTCTTCTTCTTTGATATGTGACTTTGGTGAATCCATCATTTGCGGTACTCCTTTCATGCTTGGCCTTATTGTTTTCTTTTGCATGATTCGGTTTTTCTTGATCAACCCTGATCTTATCTTTATTCTTTATTGGTTCTACAGTTATGGCCTTTGATTCCATTGATGATTCTTCTTCTACGAAGCCTAATCCAAATTTAATGCCTGTAGGCTTTTGGTTGTTTATAATCTCATCAAGCTTCACAGAACTTCCTTCAAGTTTGTGGTAGCAACTCAGCTTTTGACTCTTTTCTTCTAGCTGCATTCTTAAGCCAACAATCTCTTCTTCCAGTTTGTTGCACTCATCTATTTTCACGGTTAATTGTGCTTCAAGATCTTCAGACTTTTTCTTAAACTCTTCAGTCTGTACTTTCAAGCTGATAATTATTTCATTGGCATCCTCAAGTTTTCTTGAAACCTTTTTATTCTTTTTCCTTTCTGTACTTAACTCTTTAAGTGCAGCAACCAACTCACCTTCCAGATCTACTACAACCTCATCCTCTAGTTTTTCATCACACTCCTGGGTTTCCTCTGTTCTTTCTTCTTCAAAAGCCATGAACAAGGCTTCACCAGTTTCTTCTTTAGAATCCTCACCGGAGCTGTCTTCAGAAGAGGTGACATTCTTGGAAATGAAACTTTTCTTCTTGAAGTTCCTTTTTCTAAAATGTGGTTTCTTCTTCCAGTCACTTCTTTCTTGGTGTGTCCCTTCATCACTTTTGTTTTTCTCATTCATTGGGCATTTAGCTGCAAAGTGCCCGATGCCTCCACAGTTGAAACACTTAAACGGTAACTTACCTCTGTACTTTCCTTTTCCCTTTATTAGTTTCCTAACAAAGTTTGCTTCAGTTTCATCTGAAGATTCTTCTTCCTCAGATTCTTGTTTAGCTTTTATATTTTTCTGTGCTTGAAAAGCAACTTCTCTGTCTGAGGGCTTAGTTTGTCCTATTCTCATTTCATATGCAGTTAAAGAACCATGCATTTCATCCATGCTAAAAGTATTTAGATCTTTAGCTTCTTCTATAGCAAAAACTTTAGCATCAAATCTTTTATGGAGAGTTCTTAGTACCTTTTTCACAACAACTGCATCTTCTATTTCCTCGTCGAGTCCTCTAATCGCATTAATGATTCCATTTACTCTCAGCATATAGGCCTCTATGTTCTCATCATCATTCATCTTTAATGCTTCGAACTGGGCTCGATGTGTTTGTAGCTTGGCTTCCTTGATCTTGCCATCTCCTTCATGAATGCTCTATAGTTTGTCCCATATGTCTTTTGCCGATTTACAGCTCATGATCCTTATCAATTCACTGTCTACTAACCCACACATAATAGCATTCTTAGCTTTAGAGTTGTTCTCAAACTTTTTCTTCTCAACAACATCTGTTGGAGGAGTAGAGGGTATTGTGTATCCATTTTCTACAGACTCCCAAATGTCGTATCCCAATGCACACAGATATGTCTGCATCCTGAGTCTCCAGAAAGAGTAATTTGTTCCATCGAACAAAGGAGCTTTGTTGGATGAAAATCCTTCACCACCGGCCATTGTGTATCTTCCAAGATCACCTTAGCTGATTAAGCTTGTTCAAGTACCTTGCTCTGATACCAATTGATATTCTCACAATGACACTAAGAGGGGGGGGTGAATCAGTGTAACTATTTAAAACTTGAATCTGCAACTCTTAATGCTTAAAAATGCAAGCTTAAAAATAGATATAGCAAGTATAACAAAAGAGCATCACACAACACAAGATTTAACGAGGTTCACCGATTTGGCTACTCCTCAAATAATGACTGTTTGGACTACAATCCAAATCCAGCCTTTGCAAGGATTCAATCTTTACAAATAGTTTACCAGCACCCACTGGAAGGAGCACCAACCCCTGATTTATCTGCAACAACAGATAGGAGCACCAACCCCTTATACCAAGCACCAACTTGGATTTCTATTTTGAATAATAGATTGACATAAAAATGCCTTCTCTTTTACAAGACCCTCACTGGTCTATTGCTCATTCAAATCAATCTCATAGAAGCATAAGGAGAATTGTTAGAAACTCAATATCTTCTATTGCTTACTAAAACCTCTCTTTCAATTTTTCAAGAATAAAACCAGGTTTCAGTTCTATTGTTGTTTTTCTTACAGCACACTTTCTATGCTTCTTACAGCACTCTACCCAACCTCACTTTTAGTTTTTCAAGATAAAAACACGGTTGCAGTAACCTCACTTACTGCGCCTTTTCGATTCTTTATACTTGGCTTACTCGAACGGCTCTTTCAAAATGGCTCTATTTTTCCCTCCAATTTTTCATGCATTCTCGGCTACGTTCAATCTGTCACACCCTCTCTGACGCGCTCTGTCTTTTAGCCGCTTTCTTTCTGACTCATTCTGACAGACTACTCTGCTCACTCTGATAGCTTTTTTTGACAGCCTTTTCTGTGTATTTCGATGCTCTGTCATTCTTATCTTCTATCCTTCACGCAATTGCCCTCTCGGCACCTTTACTCTTTTCGATGGCACTCTTTTCAATTCTGAGCCAAACTTTTTCTTCTGCCCGCAACTGCCATTTCTGACACACGCAACCTCTGAGAGGATTTCTCGTTAATCGAGATTCTCGGTATATCTGCACTTTTGACAGCCTTGCAGCATCACGGCCCTGTAACAGCCGTTCTTGTCTTTAATGCACTATTCTGCCACCTGTAACTTCAGTTCTGACTCCAGCTAACTCTTACATAACTGGCTGCATGATTTTCTTCTGCACTTTCCCCGACAACTGTCACTGTGCATGCTTCTCGGCTTTTACCTGCGCAACTAAGACATGTCGCGATATCGCGACATTTCTGCCCATTTGACCTTTTCTAGATAGTTGACCGTGAAAACAAGACATGTCACGATATCGCGACATTCTCCGCCTCCTTGTCCTCTTTTCGGCATGCAACCGCGAAAACAGGACATGTCGCGAAATCGCGACGCATTCGCTGCCTCTAGCTCTTTTCTGTCTCCTGCCCGCGAAAACGGGACATGTCACGAAATCACGACGCATTCGCTGCCTCTAGCTCTTTTCTGCCTCTTGCCCACGAAAATGGGACATGTCACGAAATCGCGACGCATTCACTGCCTCTAGCTCTTTTCTGCCTCTTGCCCGTGAAAATGGGACATGTCACGAAATCGATGCATTCGCTGCCTCGAGCTCTTTTTTGCCTCTTGCCCTAAAATGGGACATGTCATGAAATCATGACATTCTTGCCTCAGCTCTTTTGCCTCTGCTCGAAAATGGGACATGTCACGATATCGTGACACTTTTCTCCTTGCTCTTCTTCCTTGTCGCGAAATCGCGACACTTTTCTCCTTGCTTTTCTTTTCTGCCTTCTCCTTTTCTTCTTGTCACGAAATCGTGACACTTTTTCTCCTTTGCGCTTCTTCTCCAACTTGTCACGAAATCGCGACACTTTTCATCCTTGGCGCTTCTTCTCCGAACTTGTCATGAAATCGTGACACTTTTCATCCTTGGCGCTTCTTCTCCGAACTTGTCATGAAATCGTGACACTTTTCATCCTTGGCGCTTCTTCTCCGAACTTGTCATGAAATCGTGACACTTTCTTTCTTCTTTTCTACATGTCGAAATCGCGACACTTTCCTTTGCCTGCGTCTTTACTCCAAACATGTCACGAAATCACGACATTTTTCTTGCAAGTGTTTCTTCTCTGAACATGTCACGAAATCGTGACAGTTTTTCAACTTGGCTTCTTTTCTTCCAACATGTCACGAAATCACGACAGTTTTTCCACTTGCTTCTTTTCTTCCAACATGTCACGAAATCACGACAGTTTTTCCACTTTGCTTCTTTTCTTCCAACATGTCATGAAATCGTGACAGTTTTCCACTTGGCTTTTTTCTCTCCAGAATGTCATGAAAATCGTGACATTTTTCCACTTCTTCTTTTCTTCCAATATGTCGTGAAATCATGACATTTTTCTAGCTTTTCTCTCTCCTCCGATATGTCGTGAAATCATGACATTTTTGGTTGTGCCTTCTCTCTCCTCCGTTATGTCACGAAATCGCGACAGAAAACATGTCGCGATATCGCGACAGTTTTCTTACTTGTCTTTTTCTTTGATTTTCTGAAATCTGGGCCACTTCTGTCTTCTTGGAAATTCACTGTACATGTTCTGACTGACCTCTGAACTGCATCAACTGCATCAATCTATCTGTGTTGACAACAATGACAATACTTTTGCTGCACCTTGCTCAACAAATGGGTCCTACAAAATCTAACCCCCACCTCTCAAATGGTTTTTTTCCTACTTGAGGTTGTAATGGCATTTCACTAGTGAAGGTAGGTTTTTCCATCCTTTGGCATGCATCATAATGTCTAACATAATTTTTCACATCTTTATGCAAATATGGCCAGTAATAACCAGTACCCAATATCTTCTTAATTGTACTCTTGACTGAATAGTATCCTCATGAAGATTCATCATGACATGCCCATAGGATATCATATACCTAATATTTTTGGATGCACCTACCAAAACATGGTCAGGACTGCATTTGAAAAGTAAACCTCCTATCCATTTAAAAGAAGAACTTTGCTTGATTAATTTTTTTCTTTGTTTAGGAGTAAAATGAAGAGGAATTTTTCTTGTAGCCAAATAATTAGCTATATCTGCAAACCATGGAGACTGCACTAAAATATCAAATAGCTTCTCATCAGGAAATGCATCTTCAACCAACTCTCTTGTATTTTAATTTGGTAATCTTGATAGAAAATCTGCAACTACATTAGCTTTCCCTGGTTTATTAACTATAGTGATATCAAATTCTTGCAATAGTATTAACCAGTGAATAATTCTTGCACTAACCAAAGGTTTATTCATCAGGTATTTAATGGCAGCATGATCTATATGAATGATTAACTGATATCATGTGATATAGTGTAAAAACTTATTAATAGCATATACTACAACTAAGAATTCCTTCTCAATAGTACTGTAGTTCTTTTCAACTTTTTTCAAGTTTTTGTTGATGTAATAAATGGCATAATGCTCCCCATTTTCAATTTGCCCTAATGCAGCTCCAATAGCAGTATTGGAAGCATCAGTTTGAATATGGAAGGGTAATTCCCAATTAGGTCCTCTCAATACAAGGGGAGTTGTTAACTTTTCTTTTAATTCCTTAAAAGACTTTTGACACTCAGTAAACCAAGAAAATTCAGAATTTTTCATTAGTAATGCAAAAATTGGATTGGCTATGGTACTGAAATTGGCAATAAATCTGCGGTAGAAACCAATGTGTCCCAAGAAACTCCTCACATCAGTTTGAGTTTTTGGAGGAGGAAGGTTTTTTATGACTTCCACATTTTTAGGATCAACCTTGATCCCATAAGAGGAGATATGATGACCAAGGACAATCCCTTCCTCCATAATTAAGAAGCATTTCTCAGGATTAAGAGACAAATGGTATGTTTCACAATGTATTAAAACTTTTTCAAGTTGTTCAAAAGTATATTTAAAACTATCCCTAAATACTGTGAAATCATCCATGTAAATTTCTACACTCTCATTTGTCAATTCAGAGAATATGGCTAAAATAGCTCTTTTAAATGTTGTTGGAGCATTACATAAACCAAAAGGTAGAACCCTATAAGCAAAGGTTCCCCAAGGACATGTGAAAGTAGTTTTATCTTGGTATTCAGGTGCAACTTGTATCTTATTATAACCACTAAAATTTCTTGTCAGCAAGGGTGTCTAACGCTTGCTCTATGAAAGGTAATGGGAAATGGTCCTTATGTGTTACCTTATTTAACTCTTTGTAATCCACACACACTCTCATTTTCCCATTTTTCTTTGGAACAATGACTAATGGAGAAACCCATCTACTGTATGATATTGGATAGATGAATCCTACATCTAAAAGCTTTTCAATTTCTTCCTTGACAATATCTTTCAAAGTAGGGTTCAAACGTCTTTGAGGTTGTCTCATAGGTTTAACATCTTTAGTGTATATTCTATGTGTACACACATCAGGGTGAATTTCAGTTATGTCCTTATAACTCCAAGAAAAATCTTGAACATGTCTCTGCAAAACAACAAATAATTTGGCTTTTTGCTCATTACTCAACCAACTATTAATGTTTAAAAAAAAAATGGTTGTATTTCAATCTACTTAATCCCTAGATAAACAGAGTTGATAGCCTCATATTTACTTATTAAAGGATTTAAGGGACAATAATGTGGTTGTAGAGTATGAAATACTCTTGATTCGGGTGTAAATGTGATACCTGATGGGATCATTTGCATAGGACATGTGAAAGAAGTTAGAAGATGATGATGCCATCCATGTGGCAATGTGAATGAGCTTTCTTGTAGTGGAATAGATGACAGATGTGCAGCAGTTTGTTATTCATCTTTCCATAACAAATAATGGAAAAGAATTTGATCATCTTTAAGTCCTTGTAATGTTGCAACTAGGATAGTTTCATCTTCAAAAAATTTCCTTTCTGATGAATTGATTTCATCAATGTGTCCCTTTACTATAATTGTGGCCAAAGTGGTAATAGTTTCTTGTTCTTCATCATACTCAGGATACCATATATGTCCAAAAAATTTAGCTGAAGGTTGCGCTGGTGGATACAAGGAAATATTCTTCAGTTCTATACCATTTGAAATGGTCATATCACCTGACCTGCAATCTATAAATGCAGTTGCAGCGGCAAGCCAAGGTTGTCCTAGAATAATAGGATATTCATTAGCTAAGTTTCTAGGCTGCAACACTAAGAAATCTATAGGATATTTCAAAGAAGACACTTCAATGGCAAAATCCTCCATAATTCCTTCTGGATTAGCCACTGACCTATCTGCCATTTCCAAAATTGTGGTAGTAGGACTAAGATTATTGAGCTGCAATTTCTACATGGTTTCCTACTACATTTGAAATTTTAACTAACCCAATAGTAATTGTAACTACTGGACCCCCTGGATCACCTTATTTTGGGGGTACTATTTTTCTAGAGAGCAGGTTAGCCAACTTACCTTCTACTTGCACAGTCTTAGGAAAGGCTTTCTTCTTCCTGCTAGGTTTCCTAATGCATAGCTCCTGAATGGTTTTCTTAATAATAGGTACATCGTTTATTTCCTACAATAAAGGGAGTGAGATAGACATTTTCCTCAATTTTGTGATTAATTATGATTCAGGAGGAGTGATAGTGTGGTCAAACATTTCAAGATATGGAAGGTCTGCTAAGGCAGGTTCAATTTTTCCTTGTAAACTTTTTGTTTTTCCTTCTTTTTGCTCTATTTGTGGTTTTTTTGGACTTGAAAATTCTTGCTTTCCATCAATTTCTTCAATAGTGGGTGGTGCAGGGTCGGGTAAAACCTTCCTTGAATGTAACTGGATGTTACTACAATCAAGGACATGGACTGCAGTAGTCTCTTCAGACTCAGCTCCATAAATAGGTGCTACTTGTCTATTGTTATTGGGGTTAGCCATAAGCTGAGCTGGAAGTGGAGGTTGCTTAACTGGTTGTGATTGTTGTGGTGGCATTCTTCATTGAAAGTTCTGATTAGGAACTGGTAACAGGTTTTGTGTTTGTCCTTGATACCTCTGTTGCCCTTGATATGATGGGTATTGTGGCCCCCATATCTACCCAGATTGTTGATTCTGTGTCCAAGGTGGATTAACAGGATTCCATGGTTGATTCCAACTAGAATGTGACCAGTCTTGAGGGGTTGACCAAGATTGATTCCATGGTTGTGAAGGTGGTTCTGAATATCCCCAAGGCATATTCCAAGGATTTTGTCCTCAACTTGTAGGAAAATGAGGGGCATTCTGGTATTGTGAAAAGTTGCCTCCTGACCTCTACCCAATAACATTAAGTTCTTCAGTTTGGGTTTGCAAAACATTTTTAATGTGAGGCAGGAGATGACACTTATCAGTGTTATGCTATTTTGAAAAAATGCCACAAATAGTTGAGATAGAGGTTCTATCCAAAGGACAATCATGTAGGTCATGCTTATTCCTACATTTAGGACAATAGATAGCTAGGGGTGGTGAAGAATTAAATTTTGCATTCCTTTCCCCTAATGCAGTATTTAATTGAACAAGAATATCAGTTTTCATGTTAGCCATTTCCTCCATCAAATATTTTATATCAGTATTACCAAGATTTCTCTTCCTTCTTCTTTGCCTAGTGCAGGAATAATTTATGCACAACTCTACAATATCATTAATCTCAAGTTGGTTTGCATCTCCTTTTCCCATTAAGTCCAATACTTCTCTTGAATCATCCTTCAAACCTCTCAAAAATATAGTTTTAAATAAGTTAGTTTCCACAGGACCACATCTCTTTTGGATAAAGGTAAATATTTCAAGAAAATCCTCTAATTTTTCATCCTCTTCTTGTCTAATCTGAAATAACTCATCCTTACTATTTCTCACTCTACAATACTCCTGATACTTATCCAAAAATGCAGTTTCCATTTGATCCCAAGTGCGGATTTAATCTAGTTCAAGGCTCATAAACCATCGTAAGGCTACATATTTAAGTGTAGAGGGGAATAATTTCAATTTTTGGTTGTCATTGACATAGTCATAAGTCTGACACAAGACCTCGAATTCAAATAGAAATTGATTAGGATCTTTAAAAACAACTTTCCTAAATATTGGTAATACTGAGGGTGAAATTGTTTTCATAGGAGCATTCTGAGTAGGATTCAGATGAATAGGGTATTCAAAATTTCTAACGAGAGGATTATCAGCATCATGACCAACAATTTCCCTATCACGTTCTCCTTTTTCTACCATAGGTGCTTCTTTAGTTTTGACTTGTTTAGCTGGTTCAGATGGATCAGCCCTATGGGTATGTATAGAAGTAAGTGCCTCTAAGAGCTCTTCTTGCAAAGATCCTAAAATTTTAGTTGATGAAGAAGATGATTCTCTTTTAAGTCTTTCATGAAGTTCATACACAGACATATCTTCACCAGATCGTGAATAATGCCTTGGTGGAAATATCTAGTTCTGCTAAACCCTCCTCTTTCATCTCTTGGCCTATTCATCCATGTTCATCCTCTAAATGAAATAGAATTCAATTTTTAAGAACTGTTACCTATAACATGACAATTCCTAAATTGTTATGCTTCTCCTAACAACACCTTAGTTTCCTAGGCAATGATGCCAAAAAATATGAGTGTCGTCAACTCTTCATCATTTAATCATTATGTTTGTCAATCTAGGGTGGTGTCCAAGGCTATATATGATATGAAAGGCAAGCATTTTAAGGATCATTTCATTTAGGAGATGGCTTTATTGGTGAAACAGTTAGTACTTGGGGGTGTTTGTGTCTCTTTTTTAACTCATAAAAACTAAAATTGACTCCTATTTACCCTTACAGAAATGTAATTGCAGGAATTGAAACTTTGCAAAAAAGGAAAACTTACCCTTACAAAAATGTAATTGTAGGAATTGAAACTTTGCAGAAAAGGAAAACTAACTATTGTTGCAAAATTTAAACTGATAGAAATGAAATGATGTAGAAATTGAAATATCATAAATGAAACTTGCAGAATTGAAAATCACACATTGCATAAAGCAAAATCTAGTTATAGCAACAGAATTCAAATAACAGAAATTAAATGTTGCAAAACTAAAACATTAGGAAATTCTTTGATGTAAATTGGAAATGCCAAAATCTGGAAATGCAAACTGGGAATAAAAAATGTTGTATGCTATAAGATGCATGAAGCTACCCTAAGTGATCAGCTGATATGCACTAACCATTTTTAAGCTAACACAAATAGTAATATGCAATAAATACCAACATAAATGAACAAGAAATGCACTAATAAGAATTGTCAGGTTCCTGCTAATCTGTTGCAGCAAGAAATAGGCAGAAAACTTGTCTATGTTGTCCCTTCTCCTAGGCCTAGAAGTGGACCTTGCTCCCTGAAACATAAGAAGGTGAAAATTACCTGTTCTAAACTATCTAAAATTTACACATTCACTCAGAACGCCAATGGAATGGTAAATTGCACCTTTTTATTAATTCTACAACAACATTTCAGTATTGCAGGAAAAGGCCTGCACAATACTGTTCTATTGTAATTACAAAGAAAGCTTATGAAAATTTTGCTACCTCTATATCCTCTAGCTCCTATATCTCCCCATATGCTCAACCAAATGGGATTACTTTATTTATACTAGAAAGGTACAACAATGATAAAGTTTGGTGCTTCAATACATGACTATTACAACCGTTGCAGGACTGTGTTTCCCAAAAATGCAAGGATTTGATCCATTAAACCTTAACCATTCTAGTTTTTGGCTTTATCTAGTGAGGGAAAGGTGTTGGAAATGATAGGGAGGCCCATAGAATAGTTGCAACCATCTTTTACCTTCCTTTTATTGCAATTAAAGATGCATTTGACCAAATTTATGTCTTATGTGCTCATTCCAGAGCTGCTCTAAAATATCTGGCAGCAAAATAGAGTTGGTGTTAATTCATGCAACAGAAGCATGTGTGACCAGTTGTTATGGCAAAAATAACCTCCATAGGTACCTAGATAACTGATTCCACCTTTTGTATGAGTTGGAGAGGACAAATTCCAAGCCATATTGTATATGTACAACTGGCTGAAATTTGTATGGAAAAATTCTTGTTTTCTACACATTCAACTGTTGACAAAGTATTTGACGCATTTAGGTTATTCAAAATGGGTGAGTGATGGGGAAAATTTGTAAAAGAAGCACAAAACTAAATAGATAGCAGTACCTTCATATTACGATTCTATTTTAATGCAAAATATACTAAAACATACAGCTGAAAAAGATTATAAAACATAGATAAATTAGTCAAAATAGGTCATATGCACTTTATCATTCCAATATGCAAACATCATAATATAATGCATAATATCACTAAAAT
Source organism: Wollemia nobilis (assembly GCA_028583015.1). Classification (NCBI taxonomy): domain Eukaryota; kingdom Viridiplantae; phylum Streptophyta; class Pinopsida; order Araucariales; family Araucariaceae; genus Wollemia; species Wollemia nobilis. Next base: position 4,226,711 of record JAQPPZ010016917.1, on the reverse strand, counting down.
TAGTACAAAAACATATCATAAGTAGTTCCAAATAGTTTAATAAGTTATCAAAAGTAGTATTTGTATGAGGTAATGTTCTGCCTCATCAACTATCTCCATATTTTTTCCCTCATCGAGGACTACAAGAATACCGAAACCACATAGAAAGGGAGGAATATTTATATTTTTCTTCCCCCGTAGGAATCACCAATTCCATTGATGATGGATCTACATCCAAAGATATATCCTCACCACTGCTAAGATACTCCAACTTACTGTAGTTGTTGAATGAATCAAGAACATAACTACCCAAATGGACACTGGTTATATGAAGTTGCTTCTCTGGAGTGGCATATTCTTATACATATCTCTTTCTCAAGCTACAAGGGCACCTTGTACTAGCTAGAGTGAATGTATAGAAGGATTGGTCAGATGGTTAGACTGTGAAGCAACCACTATTGTAGTCCTTGAGCTATGAATCTGTTGAGACTGAGGAGCCTAATTATTGGTAGTTTCAGCTAGGGGACCAATTTTTTCCTTTTCATACCCTTTTTCTATTGGCTTTGAGATATGTGCTAACTTGTATTGTGTACCTTTAGAAGCATCCAAACATGTATTTTTATGTACTTCCACCATCATCCAACCATCCACTTGATGTTGAGAAGTGGTCGTACTTGGTGTGGTGGGGCTCTTCTTGTCCCTATTATGTGACATCAAGAGACAATATTTGATCTTGTATGTTGAGGACTGAGGACTGACACCAAAAATATATTTTGGGTAAATTAATGTAGAGGACTCTTTGGGATAGCACAGTGTCACCAAATTATTTGTCACTAGTCTCCTTGATATCTTGAAAAATATTAATCTTGATGAAAAGATCTTATCATGTACCAAGGGCCATGCTCGTAAATCACCTTAGTGTGAGATGTTTTTGTAAAGTAAAACAAAATAAAACCTTTTTAATGTTTTGAGATATTGTTATCTAGACTCCATGAGGATTCCAAACTATGTTAACCCAGGACCTAAGGCAATACTCATTAGGGATGCATACAACTAAATACCCTCTGTGAGGAGTCCAAGCTATGTTAACCCAAGCCCTAAGGGAAGAATCATTAGGGATGCATCCAACTAAATACCTGATAAGGGTGAATTATTTTAAATAGTAACAAGCATATTCAAATTTAGGCAATGAAAGAATTACATCAGGAGAACAAGGGTTACATTATGGAACATTCTCAACACAAACCTACACATTCAATTGAAAGGAGCCATTATCATGTGCATTCCCTTCTACAGTGCTAATATTATGCATTAGTCCACCAGGGTTGGGGACCATATTAATACTCAAAATCCTAGCATTATCATTGGTGCCTTTTATCAATTGTGTTGGGTTCATAGGTATAAGTCAACCATTGGGTGACTAGGTGCTCCAACATTTGTTTATTTGTTTCATATAAACCATATTCCTCTACTATGACTATAGTTCTTACATGTAAGAATAATTAATAACTATTATCTGAGATCTTGAATTTAAAATTATATGTATGTTTGAGAATTATAATCCAAGTCAAAAGATCCTTAAAATTAAACCCATATATTTGATGATAAAATAAAACAACAATACCTTGATACCAATAATGATTTTTATTTAAATAGTAACATAATAACAATTGTAAATGATATATGTAGAATCAATACAATCCTTGAGAAGCTTAAGAGATTCTACATAAGAGCAACTTTATATAAAATCTCCTACGATATTAAGAAAAATACTACTCACAACTATTACCAATGTGGGATTATCCATGTGAGATAAAAAAATGGTACTACTCACAATTTAAGAGCAAATCTAAATAATAATGACCTAATATATTCCATATGAGACAAATAAATACGTTACTCACAACTATTACATTGTGGGAAAACCTATATATATATATATATATATATATATATATATATATATATATATATATATATATATATTATATCTCACAAATTTTACCAATGTATGACAACCATGTGAAACAAAGAAAAATGTTATTCACAACTATTACAAATATGGGACAACCCATGTAAAATAAATAAATATGTTGCTCATAGATATTACTATTATGGGATGACCCATGTGAGACAACCTTGTTACCATTATTCATGTAGGACAATTATTATTAATATGGAATGTAACTTATGTGACAACCCATGTACACTAAAGAAAAATGGTACTTTTACCCAATATTTTTGTTTGTGAGATATATCATTTACATATAATTGAACATAACTTTATATAAATATTTTAATTAAAAAATTCTTATAATGATTTACAATTTAATTTAAAATATTATAATTTTAAAATTTAATTAAAATATAAAATACCAATTGCATCTTTGCCATCTAATACAAAAAGAACATTTGGAGAGAGCGATGGTGAGCATTTTATCTCAGGTGAGTTCTGGCGGGAATGTATCGGGTGCGACAGTGACAGGGAACCTCGAACCAGGTGAGATCCCCAGCTTTGCTATAGGGGAGGGCACTGATGAGTCAGATGTTGATGCTGAAACGGACCTTTCCGTTGGGTGGGAGAAAGACCCGGGGAAGGACCCCCAGACAAGAATGAGGGCTATCCCAAGGTAGGGGGACCGGCTGGGCCCTCCGATTCTGCATCTTATCTTGAAAAGGTCATGGGTACCAAATCATAGAAATCTACCAAGGACCGAAGCCCTTTGATAGCGGTCGAAGAAGACTTAGTGATTCCAGAAACCCTAATGGCCGAATATCTTTCCCTAGAAGAACATTCTCTGATTGGGAAGTTCGTGGGTGGTAGACCGGACATGGAATCCATTCGATGGTGGGCCACTACCAGGTGGAAAGTTTTAGGGAATCTTGAGATTGTAGCTCTCCCTAGAGGGTTCTTTCAAATCCGCCTTAACAATCCCAAAGATGCAACCCGCATTCTAACAGGGGGGTCATGGTTCTATGGGAAGAAGAGTTTGTTTATTCATATATGGGGGGAATATTTCAACATCGAAACTCAAAGCATAAATTTTGCTCCAGTGTGGGTTCGTCTTTCGGGACTCCCTAGCCAATTTTGGCATGAAGACATCCTACAAGGAATAGGCAGATACATAGGGGAAATGGTGGCCATGGATTCAACCACCAAAGCTCGCACTAGGTTGACTCAAGCTAGAATATGCATCAACACAAATCTTGATTCCCAGCTCCCAACTCGAATCAATCTAGTCTATGGTTCCTTCCACCACTGCCAGGCCATAGAGTATGAAAACAAACCAACTTTTTGCATCGAATTCCAAACTCAAGGACACCTCAAGTCCCACTACCCCTCGCTCAGACCATAGAAGGAGGTAGATTCTGGCAACCATATCTATAGGAACCAAGGGTTTCGCTTCCCTAGGAAGCCCCCAATGCAAAAGAATAGGCAAATCTATAGCAAAAACCCTCATCAGCAAGCACCAGGGCAAAACCCTATGGCAAACAAAGGAAAGCAAAAAGTGCAGCCAAAACAATCAGAGGACCAAGCTCAGGTAAGCTCCCTGTTCGCTCATCCTAATCGATTTGATATTCTAGGAAATATCACCCACTCTGATTCAAAAATAAATGAAGGGTTATTCACTCAACAAGAAAATGATATGTCGGATCCAAATGTCGACCTCCAAATCCCCACCATCGAAGAAATTTTGCAGTATCCCCTTCCCACCAGTAGCCCTGTCTTATCTCCAGTCAAGCTAGCTTCCCCTGATCCCCCCCTAAAAATCTTCTTTCCCAAGAGGTTGTCGAGAAAACAAAAGCAAATTTCAGTCCCAAAAACACTCGAAGCTCCAAAAAATCCTATGTCGATGTTGGCAATGACAAGAAAAGGGGAAGGCCCAATATCCAAGAGCAAATAAGAAGCCAAAATACCGAGGACATAGCCAATGGAGTCCAAACAACCCTTGTACCTAAAATGTTTACTCACCCGAAGGAAGATCCCAAATTACCCAAACCCCCTGTGCAGTAGTCAAAAGGGGGCAAGAAATCATCTAAAGTTTCCATATGAGGATACTCTCATGGAATGTGAGGGGCCTCAATAGTGCGATCCAAGTAGAGGTTGGTTAGCACTATTAGAAAAGAAACCAAACCAACAATCCTCATTATTCAAGAGACCAAGTTAGATCAGTCAAAAGCATGCAAGGCGGGCAACACCATTTGGAAAAATAGTGGAAGCATTTTCAGTCCCAACCAAGGTCCATCTAGGGGTCTTTTGTGCCTTTGGGATCCAGAGAAAGTGGATGGTAGAGTAAGATAGAGTTATAAATATCATGTTTTTTTGCAAAGACAAGGATCAATGTTGGATCCTGTCTAATATCTACGCCCCAAACAATCCCCTCGGTAGGAGTTCCTTTTGGGACCAACTAAGTCAAATGAGGTAGGCTTTCAAAAATTTCCCTTGGGTTTTGGCTAGGGATTTCAACTCCCCCCTTTACCCGTCAGATAAGGCAGGAGGCAATGACATTCCTACCAAAAGTATTCAGGACTTCCATGGGTTTGTCATTGAGAATAACCTAATGGATATCCAGATTCGGGAGCTCAATTCACATGGAATAATAGAAGAATAGGGAACAATCTGATCCAAGTTAAGCTAGATATATTCTTTCTATCTCAAGAAGCCATACCTCTGTTTGGTGATGCCTCCCTCACTTCCCTGCCCAGAATCGGATCGGATCATAGTCCTCTCCTATTCGAAGCTAACAAGCCTCCAGTTTTTAGGACCCCTTTCAGATTCGAGGCAATGTGGGTTCTCCACCCATATTTACGTAATCAAATTGCAGGGTGGTGGCAACAGCAGGTGGATGGATCCCCCATCGCTCAAGTTACCCAAAAACTCAAAATAATCAAAGACCACATCAAAATTTGGAACAAGGAAGTGTTTGGTAATATTTTTGAAAATAAGGAGCAAATCACCAACAAGCTCAAAGCCATAGAAGAGCAAATTTAGAAAGGGCAGATGAGCATACAAATCAGGAATGAAGAGAAAAATCTCCTTGTCGATTACCACAACATTCTAGCCAAGGAAGAAATGTATTGGAGACAAAATTCTAGAGCCCTGTGGCTCAAGGATGGGGACTCAAACACAAAAATTTTCCATGCTTCCACTCTTCGTCATAGAAGCTCCAATAAGATCAGGGAGTTAATAAACAGTGATGGCACAAGTGTGAGAGACATCCACCTCATCAAAAATGAAGCAGTCACCTTCTTTGAAAAAATGCTGGGAACAAATTCCACTATTTTCAAATAGGCCCAGGATCAACTTCTTCAGCATATTCCAAATCTGGTATCCCCTGAAATGAATGACATGCTCATCAAGGACCTTACCAATGAAGAAATAAAGTAGGCTCTTTTCTCCATGGCCCCTGATAAAGCTCTAGGGCCTGATGGCTTCTCCCCCAGGTTTTTTCAAACTTACTGGGATATCATAGGGGTTGACATTTGCAAAGCCATTATTCACATGCAAAAATCCAAAGCCATCCCCAGAAGCACCAACTCCACCTTCATCGCCTTAATCCCTAAAGGCCCTGAGTGCAAATCCATGAATGACTACAAACCCATCAGTCTATGTAATGTCATATACAAGATTCTTGCCAAAGCCCTGACAACAAGACTCAAAGAAATACTCCCGCTCATTATAGATCCTTGCCAGGGCATCTCGATCAAAGGAAGGTCCATTCATGATGGCATAATCACCCTGCATGAAGTCCTCCATTCAGCTTCCCAAAACAAGAAAGCAGCCCTTTTTCTCAAATTAGATATCAGTAAGGCTTTTGACCGAGTAAACAGGGATTTCCTCCTGGTTGTTCTTCAAAAATTTGGTTTTCATAGGGAATGGATAAATGTAATCAGAGGCTGCATATCCAACCCTCATTTCTCAATCTTGGTTAACGGATCACCCACAGGTTATTTCCCTAGTGGTAGAGGCATCAGGCAAGGAGACCCCCTGTCACCCATCCTTTTTATAATACTCGTTGAATCTCTGGGAAGAGCACTTAAGAGTGTTGTCAGTGAGAAAACTATCATAGGGATCAGGGCTACCTCGAGTCTAAACCCGTTGTCACACCAACAATTTGTGGATGACACAATACTCGCTACCTATGCTTCAGTAGTGGAGGCCAAGATGATCAAAAAAATCCTTGATTTATATGAGAAAGCGGTTGGGCAAGAAATCAACTATAACAAAATTAAAAGCTTCTTCATCAATACCCCCTTTCTAGGAAGATTAAAATTGGGTGTATTCTTCAATGTAGCATTGGTGAGTTCCCTACTCGCTATCTGGGGCTTCCTCTTTTTTACAGTCATCCCAAATTGTCCATGTGGAGTCATGTGGTGGAAAGGATAAACAAAAAGTTAGCTGGATGGAAAGGGGCTTTTCTAACCCAAGCAGGTAAAATCACTCTTACCGTAGCATGCCTCCAAAGCATCCCAACCTATTTCCTCTCAGTATTCAAAGCTCCTGCTTCAGTTTACGCCCAAATCGAGCAAATACAAAAAATATTCCTATGGGGAGGCACAGAGGAGAAGCAAAAGATTCATTTGGTTGGATGGGAAAAGGTTTGTCGACCAAAAAACCAAGGGGGTCTGGGACTTAGAAGAATCAAGCATATGAACACTGCTCTGCTGGCTAAGCAAGCCTAGAAAATTCACACAAGTTTCAATGCAGAATGGGTGTCAATAATACAGAGGAAATACCTTCAACACAAAGAATTCACTGATGAAGATATCCCCAAAGAGGGATCAACTTTTTGGAGGTCAATTATTCAGGTCAGAGAAGTTCTCCAGAAAGGTTCAAGGTGGCAGTTGGGAACAGGTACTGCCATAAACTTCTGGATAGACAGGTGGGTCAGTGATCAGCCCCTAGTTGAATATGATGAGATATTTGTCCTAAAACCTATCCTTGATGGCACCATAGGCAGCAAAGTAGCAGACTTCATCCAAAACATCAATGGGTCTAAAAGCTAGAAAGACCTCAACATTAACTCAAATGATGGGCACATAACCAAGGCAGTGAGGGCTTTGGCTCTTATGCTGAATACTACAGTGATTCCGATAGATGGAAGAGAAGACTTTCTAATTTGGAAAGAAATAGATAGTGGATGTTTTTCTATCAAATCTGCCTACCAACTTATCCTCAATCCACAGCAAGCTCCCTTCTCTCCTACCCAAATTTGGATCAAGCACCTCATCCCTAAAGTGGCAGTGTTTTCCTGGTTGGCAATTCAAAACAAGATTCTAACCACTGATAATCTCATCAAGAGGGGGATGATGGTACCCAACAGATGCCACTTGTGCTATAAAGCTTGGGAATCCATCAACCATATTTTCACTAAATGTGATTTCTCTTATACTGTGATGAGTAACTTACTATCCAGTTTCCACATCAACTGGGTCCAACCCAACTCCCTGGTAGAGCTTTTCACTCAGTGGCCCAATCCTTTCAAAAACCCTCGATTGAAATCCTTGTGGAAAATGTGCACTCACCATTTCTTATGGTAGGTATGGCTAGAAAGAAACAGTAGGGTGTTCTCTAACACTCCCAAGGACCCTACCTCCATTGCTAGTAAAATCATCAGCTTTGCCACAGAGAACTCCCGACTCATCCCTTGCACAAAACCCCTTGATGTGGGATTGGAGCTTTTTCTGTTCAGCAGTCTTAATATCCCCAGGGAAGATAATCCTCGTGTCACTCATCCCCACCCAAGGCACACCTCTTCATGGAAACCCCCTCGGTAGGATGGCTCAAGCTCAATTTTGATGGAGCTTCTAAAGGAAACCCGGGAATGGTAGGGGTAGGAGGACTGGTCAGAGATAGCAGCGATAAGATTATGGTCACCTTTGTGGAGAACCTAGGCATTCAAACTAATCATGTAGTAGAATCCCATGCCCTATGGAGAGGTCTCAACATCATCCAAAAGCACAAAGGGAACTACAAAATAGAAGGGGACTCTCTAAACATCATAAATTATATCAACAATAGCTCCAATCCTTCATGGAAGGTCATGAATGCCATCAGGGAAGCCAAAAACATGATCAAAAGATAGGGCAACGTGATATGTAGACATGTGTACAGGGAGGCAAACAGATTGGCTGACCTCTTAGCAAACATGGGAATCAGTCAAAATTCCTTGACTGTATGGGATAACAATCCGCCCTCAAACATTGTCAATGAAGCCAACCAAGAGTGGGAAAATCAACAGCGAAGCACCGGAGTAGGAGATTCATCATCAGGTTGCCAACATCTTCATCAATAGCCTTATTAGTACTCTTGACAACATTAGCGGGAAGCTGAAGCAACTCATAAAGACTGAGGAAAGCACTACGAAGAAGAAGGTGGTTGACGCATGATGGAGGGTCGTGGGTCTTTTTTTGTTTATGGTTCTTTGGGTCCTTATTGGGGTTTGTTTTCATGAGGGTTATTTTAACTTTACATATATTATATGCATCAATGTTGGTTTGGGTGTCTGTTGTCCATATATTATCTGCATCAATCATGTTTGGGGTGTTGTCCATATATTATCTGCATCAATATTGTTTGGGGTGTTTGCTATTAGGCTTATCGGCTTTTAATCAATATATGGTGAACGATGTTTATCCATGTACGAAAACACTTTTTTAAAGTTTAGTCTTCTAAGTTGCTAGCCTCCTTTGAGGTTTTTGTAACTACTGGTTTTGGGATCCAGGAAAAAACCCTTTAATATAAGCTACACTATTTACCAAAAAAATATATAAAATACCAGTAAAATAATTGTATAATTTACATATGTATATTTGTTTTACAACTAATTTAGATCAAATTTGGAAGGAAAAAAGTTAATTATCCTTAGACATGGCCTTTATATGTTAATCATGTCCAACAAAGGTTAGATCACTACTTAATAATCTTTCTTAACTAGATAAAAATAGCAATATATGTATTTGAGATAGGTAATGCAGTTTGATATAATTTGAGTGTGCACATGTATAATATTAGTTTATATATTCTCACATGGGTTTACTAGCATCCCTAAAAGTTGAAGTATAAGTTGAAGCTAAAAATATAACCTAGATATTATGAACAAGTTTGGAAAGGTTGCATATACCATAGATATCTTTAATAATAAAAGGATGTATAATGTCTTCCACACATCCTACTTGAAGGAGAAGTTAGGTGCATAAGTAGTTGCATAGATAGAATTACCTATCAAATATGAAGTAAAGTTGAAATCAAAATCAAAAGGTATCAATGAGTTCAAGAATTTTAAATTCAAAGGAATGGAGAATCCATTATTTTACACAAGCTCTCTCACACACACCATGCCCCACCATGGTTTTAACCTGTGTTTCTCAAAAGACAACCCAAAGCCCTAACAACTAGGGTGTCCCGCAAGGAAAAAAAGAATTTTTAGATAGAGAATTCCACTTTGGAGTTAAAGTGATTCATATTCAAGTCACTTTGACCTATTAAAGCTTGCAAGAGTATAAAAGAAAGGATATGAAACGAAAAAGATAAAAAATGTAACGAGAGGCCAAGAGTTAATAAAAAGAGGATGTTAATATTAATGTTCAAATATGTTATCATGTTTGTAGACTAGTTAGATCCATATTTTGGCATGGAGATTTCTAAGTTCAATATTCATTGACCTCCTTTTTAAAAATTGTACATCTTACCAATACCCCATATTCAATTATTCATAACTTTTTATTTAGTCATTAGATCGGGGTGTCATTTATTCTTGTTAAACACTATTTGATATTTATTATGAGTTATTATTTTATAAATTTATGTTGTATTCATGTACAAAGCTTGAACTTATCACTAATATGGAATGATCCATGTGAGACAAAACGATGCTACTAACAACTTAAGAGAAACTCTAAATAATAACAACATGATATATCCCATATGATACAAAAGATGCTCCTCACAACTATTTCCAATGTAGAACTGCCTATATAAAACAAAAAAAGATGTTACTTGCAATTATTATCTATGTGACATGATCCACGTGAGATAAAGAAATATGGTACTCGCAATTATTACCACTATTGGATGATCCATGTGATATAAAGAAATATGTCACTCATGCCTATTAGCAGCATGGGATGATCCATGTGAGATAAATAAAAATGTTACTCATGCCTATTAGCAACATGGGATGATCCATATGAAATAAATTAAGTTGTTACTCATGTTTATTACTAGCTTGGGATGACTCATGTAAGACAAAGAAAGATGTTATCCATGACTATTACCAACATGGGATGGTCCATGTGAAAATAAATGTTACTCACAACTATTACCAATGTGGGCAACCAATGCTAGACAATGATGTTACATGAGAACACATATTACTAATATAGAATATAATTTATGTGACAACCCATGTAAACCAAATAAAAATGTTATGATGGCTATTGAAAAAGGTTTTGATTAGAATTTTATAGGTAATGATAGAACCACAAAGGTAGATGAACCACAACGACAGAGGAACCACAAAAAGTGGTATAACCACAATGACTGTTGGTAAGGATTTTTATTAAAATTTTATGTGGTAAAAAAACCTTAGTGGTAAAGGAACAACAATGGTGGAAGATCCATAGGTTATAGCAAAACCATAGAGGTAAAGAAACCATGATGCCAGATGAACCATAGGTAGTGATAAAACCACAATGGTTGTTGTAAAGGGTTTTAATTAAAGTTTGCAGGTGGTGATGGTGGAACCACAATGGTTGTTGGCAAGATCCTTTTGGTGGATGCTACAATATAGGAACCACAGGTAGTGGCTATTAGTAATATCCTTGTGGTGGAAACTATAGTGGAGGAACCATAATCAATAGTTTTTGGATTAGATGGAGATCTCTAGGACTAGTAACCTTCAAGGTGAGCAGGATCAAATGGAGGTATCTAGGGCCAGTAACCCTCAAGGTGAGTAGGATTGGATGGAGATATCTAGGACCAGTAAACCTCCAGGTGACCCTTTGATCACATCCAATCATGGTGCTAGTAGTGTTGCAATGGATTCTTCCAAGTATCCTTTGGATTTAATGAATTTTCTCTTGGGAGATGTATTGAAGGGTTGAGACGGTGAGCAAGGTGATTCAGATTCGAATGTCCCTATTTTGAGAGAGATAGTAAGTAACATCTAGGTGGATTGAGTGAAAGACAATAAAATTCCCAACTTTTTACAATGGAGAAGAATATTTGTATTCCTTCGATAAGTGATGAGAATGTGATGACCCTAAAAGTTCCAAATAAGATTTTTGTTAGGACCCTCCTAACATATTGTAATTATATTTATCCGGGGTGCGTCTTTCCAATCGCACCCCATCCTTCATATTTATGGTGCATCACCATATTCATTTTAAATCATCAAATCAAATACATTTATATATATATCAATATTGCAGGTTTAAACCCAATATTCCAAAAGCGATTCAATCCATTTTATACTGTGGTATCCTAACATTTGGATCAGAGCCATCATCCACCTTCCACTGTCAAAACCACCTTCCACTGTCAAAATTTTATCTGTTTATTTTATTTACCTCCGAGCCAACCCAAGCTCACCCTCCGCTGTCATACTCCAACGAAATCTACAAGCTTCCGCCGTATCCATTTCGTGAACATACACCACAGCTACAACCAAGAGATTTGCAGCATATAGAAAGTAACGTCATATTCGAATGCAGAATCCTATCATTATTTTAGGCTCAGGTACAACAGTGCAGGCGACCGTGGCATAAACAAACGTCAAGTTTCGGGATTGTTTTCTTTTTAATAGGCGAACAGGGTCCTCAAGCATCCATTGGTAATAAATTTAAACCAGAGCACAATATTTCTAAACGTCGCCAGCATCTGCCAGTTTTTAATCCGAAGCAGATGTCGAAATTAGTTTTACAGACCAAGAAATCGATATAAAATTTTACGACGCAAGGGAAAAAAAAAAAGCCCTCAGGCCTACCACTTATGGTCCACCCCATCGCTATTTAGCCACACAGCCCGCATACGTCGCTTCGCCTTCAGCCGTCGAACTTGCCTTCCTCCGTGTCGCCTCATCACCTGACACGTGTCCTCCTTCCTCCGTGCCTCCCACCGCCTGACGCGTGTCCTTTCTCTTGCCTTTGTCATATTTCCAACCCGCACCTCTATCAGTTGCCGCCTGCTGTCGCTCCTGTATGTCAGTCTCAGCCTTGCCGCCTGCTGCTATCGGGCTGCCTCTGTCGTCTTTCCAGCCCGCAAACCATCTGTGCGCTCTCGGGGGGGCCAAATAATAAATAGTTGATAGGGCATTGCCCACCAAATTTTTAAATATATATATATATATATATATATATATTAATTATTTAAATTTTAAATTTTTTGCTCACCTTGATCGTTACCTACACCAACCGCAATGGCCGACGGACGACGATCACTGGATTCCATCCACGAGAAACACGAAAGGCTCGCTGAAGAAGTTAAACAGGAAAGAGAGGAGAATTCCCGTAACACAAGAGAACTCTTCGAAAAAATATTTGCAATGGATGTTAAACTTGATGCCATCAATCAAAAACAGGCAACAACACAGGCAAACTCAACCAACAACGGGTCATCAAACCGAGCAATGTTAGGAGGTCCACAAACTTCCATTCTACCATGGACGACCAAATTAGACTTCCCAAAATTTGAAGGCGGAGACCCTACAAACTGGATCTACCGAGCAGAGCAATATTTCTCACTAAATCAAATTCCGAAAATACAAAAAGTGCATATCGCCTCCTTCCATTTGGAAAATGACGCCATCCAATGGTACCAATGGTTCGAGAAAACTAATGGCACTCCGACGTGGTCAACCTTTACACATAACCTATTAGTACGATTTGGCCCTAGCAAGTTTCAAAGCTTTACAGGGGCCCTCACTAAATTATGCCAAACCACTTCAGTAAGCGAGTACCAAGCAGAATTTGAAAGGTTAGCTAATCGAACATCCGGATTAGACGCTGCCTTCTTTCAAGAATGTTTCGTTAGCGGATTAAAAGAAGAAATTCGAATTGAGGTACAAATGTACAACCCTACAAACATGTTAGAGACCATCGGCTTAGCGAAATTAGCGAAAGACAAAATCAAGGCACGAAATCGGTTCACAAAACCAACTTGGGGGAAACAATCAAACACTTATACCAACCCCAAGCCAATGCAAAATGGACGAACCCAAAACTCCTACACAACCCCCAAAATTAACCCCGCTCTACCAATTAAACGTCTGAGTTTCGAGGAAATGAAGGAAAGACAAGCTAAAGGTCTTTGCTACCATTGCGATGAGAAATTTGATAGAAATCATAAATGTGCCTCACGAAAATTATATATTCTCGATGCCACAGAGGAAGGGAATTCTACTGAAGAGGAACCTGAACTCGAAGTAGAGGTATTATCCAACACACTTGAAAGTGACGAAGAAAATACACCAAAGGTTTCCTTCAACGCCCTTGCCGAATTTTCTGCCCCTCAAACAATGCGAGTAAAAGGGTATTTTAAGAAACAAAACCTTACCGTGCTCCTAGATTCTGGTAGCACGCACAATTTTATCGATCCAAAAGTGGCTAAACAAGCAAATTGTTTCATATACCCTTGCAATAACTTCGAAGTGATGATTGGAAATGGCAGAAAAATTGCATGCAAAGGAAAATGCAGAAATATAAAACTAACTATGGGAGTTTATACCATGCAAAGCGACATGTACGTCTTACCCCTAGGGGGATGCGACATTGTACTAGGCGTACAATGGTTAAGAACCTTGGGCGTAGTCCAATGGGAATTTGATGAACTATGGATGAAATTCACAACAAAGAACCAAACCTATATTATCCAAGGCCTGAAATCAGGACCTTCCCAAATCGTCAGCTCGCATAGAATGGAGAAAATTATCCGAAAAGGGAACAAAGGAATGGTCGCCCAATTATTTTCAATTCAACCTAGTCACCAAAAAGACGAGACACCAGAGTTACAAAAAATTTTAGACCACCATAAGGCGGTATTCAACGAACCAAAAGGACTACCTCCACAACGAAGTCACGATCACACTATTCCACTATTTCCAGGGCATCAACCTCCTAATATTAGACCTTATCGTTATCCATACCTCCAAAAGACCGAAATAGAGAAATTAGTACAAGAGCTTCTTACAATAGGAGTCATTAGACCTAGCAAAAGCCCTTACTCCTCTCCAATTATTTTAGTTAGGAAAAAGGATGGTTCGTGGCGTTTATGTGTCGATTTTCGAGCGCTAAATAAAATGACCATCAAAGATAAATTTCCTATTCCGGTCATAGACGAGCTACTAGATGAACTCCACGGGGCAGCTTACTTTTCCAAGTTGGACTTACGGTCAGGCTACCACCAAATACGAGTCGCTGAAAAGGATATTCCTAAGACGGCCTTTCGCACTCACGAAGGGCACTACGAATTCTTGGTGATGCCATTTGGCCTTACCAACGCTCCTTCTACCTTTCAAAGTCTAATGAATAAGGTATTTCACCCTTTCCTTCGTAAATTTATATTAGTTTTCTTTGATGACATTTTGATTTATAGCAAAACATGGGAAGAACATTTGGACCATGTTAGACAAGCGTTCCAAATCTTGAAGGAAAATCAACTTTATGCAAATAGATCAAAGTGTTCCTTTGGGAAACAAGAAATTGAATACTTAGGGCATATTGTCTCAAAGGAAGGCGTGATGGTAGATCCTTCCAAAATCGAGGAAGTGAAAAATTGGCCTATTCCAAAAACCGTAAAGGCTCTACGTGGGTTTCTTGGACTAACGGGATATTATAGAAAATTTGTCCAAAATTATGGTAAAATCGCTGCTCCTCTAACAACATTACTTAAGAAAAATGCTTTCAAATGGTCGCCTAAAGCGGACGAGGCCTTTATCACCTTGAAAACTGCAATGTGTACCACCCCTGTTCTAGCCATGCCCAACTTTTCTAAACCGTTCGTCATTGAAAGTGATGCTTCAGGAATAGGAATGGGAGCCGTACTCATGCAGGATGAAAGACCTCTAGCTTTTATAAGCAAAGCATTTTCTCCTAAGAATTTAGCTCGCTCTACATATGAAAAAGAGATGTTGGCGATTGTCCATGCTATTCAACATTGGAGGCCTTACCTTATTGGCCAACATTTCATTATACGCACCGACCATCATAGCTTGAAATATTTTTTGGAACAAAGGACTAATACCCCGGAACAACAAAAATGGGTTACTAAACTTCTTGGCTATGATTATGAAATTACATATAAAAAGGGCAAGGACAACATGGCAGCCGATGCACTTTCTAGAAAATTTGAAGATATGCCTCAAGTCCATGCTCTTTCCTCCCTTATTCCTAAATGGGTAGATGAGGTGCATGAAGAATGGATAAATGATCCTATTACCCACGCCTTAATTCAACAACTTCAACATAATCCTAGTAGCAAACCTCCATACACTTGGAAGGACAATATATTAAGATACAAAGGGAGGATGGTCCTCACCCCCAATTCAACTTATCGAAAGAAACTTCTTCATGAGTTACATACCTCACCCATTGCAGGCCACTCATGGTTCTTAAAAACCTATAAAAGAGCCACTACCTCCTTCTATTGGGTAGGAATGAAAAATTACATCAAAAACTTTGTAAAAGAATGTGAAGTGTGCCAAAGACAAAAGGGGGAGACCATCGCTATTCCCGGATTACTTCAACCTCTTCCTATACCCACCAAAACATGGGCAGATATTTCTATGGACTTTATTGAAGGATTACCTAAATCAAGCGAAAAACAACCATTTTCGTAGTTGTTGATCGTTTATCTAAATATGCCCATTTTTGTCCAATGGCTCATCCTTATACCGCAAGCACTATAGCCCACCTTTTCCTCGATAACATCTTTAAATTACATGGTATGCCCTCCACAATTATTAGTGATCGCGACCCAACTTTCACTAGTACCTTTTGGAAGGAATTATTCAAATTACAAGGTACTCAACTTCGTATGAGCTCCGCTTACCATCCTCAAACCGATGGCCAAACCGAAGTTGTAAATAAATGCTTGGAAACATACCTTCGATGTTTTGTCTCTACTCAACCACTCCATTGGGTAAGGTGGCTTTCACTAGCGGAATGGTGGTATAACACTTCATACCATACGTCCATCAAAATGACTCCTTACGAAGCACTATATGGTCAAACACCACCATCCCTCACTTCCTATATTCCAGGGACTACAAAAGTCCATGCGGTGGAAACAGAACTTGCTAGTCGAGAGGACATACTACGGACCCTAAAAGAGAACCTACACACCGCCCAACATCGCATGAAGCAGCAAGCCGATCAACATAGAAGCGAACGTAGTTTCCACGAGGGTGATATGGTTTTCTTACGTCTCCAACCTTACCGGCAAACCTCTCTTAAACAAAAAGGTTCTCAAAAGTTAGCACCCAAATTTTACGGGCCGTATAAAGTTCTCCAACGTATTGGGACCGTTGCTTACAAACTTGAGCTTCCTCCCTCTTCCAAACTTCACCCCGTATTTCATGTATCTTGCCTTAAGCTCGCAGTCGAAACACATATCACGACACAAACCACTCTTCCGGAATTCTCCGAGGAGGGAGTACTTTTAGTCGAGCCATAAGCTATCTTGGATCGCCGCTCTCGTCACCTTCGTACTCGCGATATCACGGAAGTGTTAATCCATTGGAAAGGTCTACCTTTAGAAGACGCGACGTGGGAAACTCTTCACGATATCCAGCAGCAATTTCCAAATTTCCAGCTTTGAGGACAAAGCTCCTTTAAGGGGGGTGGCATGTTAGGACCCTCCTAACATATTGTAATTATATTTATCCGGGGTGCGTCTTTCCAATCGCACCCCATCCTTCATATTTATGGTGCATCACCATATTCATTTTAAATCATCAAATCAAATACATGTATATATATATATCAATATTGCAGGTTTAACCCAATATTCCAAAAGCGATTCAATCCATTTTATACTGTGGTATCCTAACAATTTTAGATAGACCCAAAAATAAATTGAGTAATAGTCTAATTGGTAGATTTATTGGTTATAGATCATCTATAGATCAGATTAAGAAATGGGCTAACTTAAGGTGGAACTTTAAAGGGGATGTGGACTTCTCAACTCTTCCAAGATGTTTCTTTTTAGCCTCCTTTTCTGCTACGGAAGATAGGGATTCAATTTTTTGGGTGGACCATGGTTTATAGTATGATATGGACTTTTTCTAAGAAAATAGGCTCTTGGGTTCAATCCAACTGATATGGGTTATTATTTTCATCAACCTTAGGTTGAATATTATTAGGACTTAGTTGTAGGTTTAATTAGCCGCCTTGACGTTGGTTAGTATCTCATGTTGACTAGGTCTAGGTTTATAATAACTCATATCACCAACATCCAAAAACACTGATGTTGCTCCCATTTGGGTTAAAATTCTAGTGTTACCCCTTGAGTTCTAGGAAAATGAAATTTTAGAAGTTATTGGCAACTACATTGGTAGCTTTCTATTTCTAGATTTTGCTACTAAGGAGAGGAGGAAGATGGTCTTTGCTAGACTTTGTGTGCTAGTTGGAGTGGAAAAATCTCTACCAAGCTTCGTTAAACTGACCTCAAGTAAAGGTACTTGGACACAGGATATTTCTTATGAAAATAATCCTTTTGGATGTTGGAGATGTGGCAAAACAGGTCACCTGGCCAAAAATTGTCGCCTTAACAAAGATTCTGGAATTAGTCCAGAGGAGCAAGGAAGGAAGGGTAAGGCCATTTGGAAAGTGAAAGAGACTAAAAAAACTTTGGAGGACATTGAAAAAACCCCCAAGTTAAGCCATAGCAATCCCTCGAGTGTGCAAGAAAATATAGATGTATCTTCTATTTTAGTATTTCATGAGGAGGGAGAAGCAAACCAAAGGGTCATGGAGCAGTTGGGTATAAGCCCCTTGGAATGTAATGAAGTTGTAGAGGACTTGGAGGCTATTGGAGAAAGATAATGTGAATATGGTGAAGGTAGGGTAGGAAGGGTCAATCTACCCTCAAGTAAAATATGTGAATATGGTGAAGGTAGAGCAAGAAGGACCAATTTGTTCCCATGTGGATATGGAGACTATCCCTTCTACTTTGCCATTGATCCTAGAGAAAGAAAATGTGATTATGGTGAAGACTAGGCAGGAAGGTCCAAATTATTCCCATGAGAAAGACCAATTAGAGATTGATACTCATGAGATTGTAGAGGAACAAACTTTTGAGAAAGGTCCATCCTATGTTACTTCAAATGTAAGAATTACTAGGAGTTCTTGTAAAGCCCCTGACCTAGGTCGAGAAGAGTCTAGAAAAGTGGGTAGGAAGTCTCTCAAGGAGAAAAGGTACAAGGAAGTAGAAGAAGAGAAATCTATGGGGTCTCAACCTACTATTAAGGAAATTCTTGTAGGTATGAAAAAGCCTGCACCCTGGAACCAATGAAACTCCTAAGTTAGAATGTTAGGGGCATGAACACCCCTAGCAAACATAGGTTGGTTAAGGACCTTGTCTGCTCTTACCAACCAGATTTCTTGCTTCTCCAAGAAACTAAATTGAATCTTACAAATTGGCTAAAATTTCAGAAAGGTATTTGGAAAAATGTTGACAGCTTTCAAGAGGAAGCTAAAGGGGCCTCTGGAGGGATTATATCTCTTTGGAATTCCAATATTTATGAGGGAGACCTACTAGCTAAAAGTGAATATCAGGTCACAGTACTTCTCACAACTAAATCTTCTAAAGTTTCCTTTGTGATTACCAATATCTATGCCCCCAACTCAAGTAAAGCCCATAGAGAACTATGGATTTCTTTAGGGGAAATGGGTAAGAAGTTTAGAGGTTTAAAATGGATTGTGGCAGGTGATTTTAACACCCTCTTATCTCCAGGTGAGAAGCAAGGGGGTGTGGTTGAGTTCTCAGAAAGCATGCAGGATCTAGGGAAGCTTTTAGTTGATGGTGGTCTGTTTGATGTGGATTTAGATGGTAACAAGTTTACTTGGATGAACAGACACTCTGGTAGAAACTTGATTCAGGTCTAGTTGGATAGAGTTCTTCTTTCAGAGGATTGGTTCCAAAACAACTTCATGTTTAATATGAAATATCTTCCTAAATCTAGATCTGATCACAATCCTCTGCTCTTTTGGTGTAGTGTGGAATATCATAAGCATAATGGCCCTTTCAAGTTTGAATTTATGTGGTTGCACCACCCATATTTTTATAAAGAAATAGAAAAATGGTGGAGTATTCCTTCCCAGGGTACTAAGATGTAAATTCTCACAAACAAGCTTAAAACTATGAAGAAAGAAGTCAAGAAGTGGAATAGGGAGGTCTTTGGAAATATCTTTCAAAAGAAGAAAGTTATTTGGTTAGAGTTGGATATGTTAGAAGAAGAGATTAACAGGTTGGGTATGAACCAAACCCAATTCCAAAGAGAAAAGGAGCTTAATGCTGAACTGCACACCATAATAGCCAAGGAAGAAACCTATTGGAGGTAAAAGTCCAGGATCCAGTGGTTGCAGGAAGGTGATAGGAATTCTAAGTTTTTCCATGTCTCCACTATCAAAAACAAAAGTTCTACCCACATTGATGAAATTCTAAAGGATGATGACCAGGTTATTAGAGAGAGCAAAGAAATTGAGCGTGAGGTTGTGGACTTCTATCAAAATATTCTAGTTGAAGATATGGAAGAGGATGAAACAACGGTTAAGGAGATGACTAATCACATTCCTAGGTTGATATCCAAGGAGATCAATGCTCAACTTCTAAAGGAGATTGAGGAAGAAGAGGTAAGGATAGCCACTTTCTCCCTCGGTAGAGAC
Source organism: Wollemia nobilis (assembly GCA_028583015.1). Taxonomy (NCBI): domain Eukaryota; kingdom Viridiplantae; phylum Streptophyta; class Pinopsida; order Araucariales; family Araucariaceae; genus Wollemia; species Wollemia nobilis. Next base: position 4,206,848 of record JAQPPZ010016917.1, on the reverse strand, counting down.
AAAGCTCCAGGCCTAGATGGGTTCCAAGCAGGTTTTTCCAAACCTTCTGGGATATTGTTAAATTTGATGTTATTGAAGTAGTGAAGGAATCTTTAAAGTCGGGTCAGATCCTAAAGGAGTTTAACAATACCTTCCTTGTTCTAGTTCCTAAGAAGAAAGGGTTAAAAACCTTCAAATATTTTAGACCTATAAGTCTTTGCAATGCTATTTACAAGATTATCTCTAAAGTTATAGCCCTCAGATTGAAGATCTTCCTCCCCTCCATTATCTCCGATGAGCAAGGAGGCTTTGTTAAGGGTAAACAGATTTTGGATGGGATTATATCCCTTCATGAATCCATGCATTCTATCAAGATTGATGAAATAAAAGGCATGTTCCTAAAGTTAGACATGAGCAAGGCTTATGATAGAGTTTCATGGAGTTTTTTGGATAAAGTTTTGGCTGCCTTTGGTTTTTGTAGACAGTGGAGAAGATGGGTTGGAAGCTGCTATAAGACTGCAAGGTACTCTATTCTGATCCATAATAAACCAACAAGTTTTTTAGTAGTAGTAGAGGTCTTAGACAAGGTGACCCCCTCTCTCCTTATCTTTTCATTATTATGGCTGAAATGCTCGAAAGATACCTCAATGCTGCCAAGGCTTCTGGTCGGATAGGGGGCCTTAAACCAACTCATAATATTGAGGGTATTACTCATTTATAGTTTGTGGATGATACCATTTTACTTGGTAATCCTACTATGGTAGAGGTAATTGAATTTAAAAGAATCTTAGACCTCTATGAGCGTGCCTCTCACCAAAAGATCAATTTGGACAAGAGCAAGATCTTCTTCATTAACACTAAAGTTGCTCTCCAGAGAAGGGTGGCTAGAGTGATAGGGTGTCTTGTGTCAACCCTACCTTCTTCTTACCTTGGAATGCCTATGTTCGTGGGAACTTGCAAGGCACCTCTTTGGAATGGTTTGGTTGATAGGTTTCAATCCAAACTTGTAGGATGGAAAGGTAATCTCTTGTCTCAAGTAGGTAAAGTGTTGTTGGTTAAGAGTGTTTTATAGGCTATCCCCATTTATCTTCTCTCCCTTTTTAAGATCCCTACTAAAGTTTCCAAAATCATAGAAGGAATTCAAAAATAGTTCTTATGGTCAGGATCTGAAGAGAGGAGGAGGATTCCTCTTGTAGCTTGGGAAAAAATATGCCATCAAAAGAAGCATGGTGGTCTTGGTCTGAGGAGACTCAACCTAGTTAATAGTGCTATGGTAGCCAAGGTGGGATGGAGAGTTCTAAGGGATGGTCAGACTCTTTGGGCAAGGATTCTTAAAGAAAAATATCTTGACAACTAGGAGGATACCAGATTTCTCACAATTCAAGACCCCTGTCGTGGCTCTTCTTTATGGAACCACTTGGTGGAGGCTAGGGAGGCCTTGTGGAAGGGTGTGAAATGGCGTGTTGGAGATGGGGCCTCTATAAGTTTCTGGGAAGATGCTTGGTTAGATGACAACCCTTTAGCCAACAATGATATTTTCTCTAATCTAAAAGAGGATCTAGAAGATAGATATGGTAAAAAGGTTTGTGACTACATGACTTTATTGGATAACCAGTTGAGCTGGAAATATCTAGAGGTAGGCCCTAAGAATTTGGAGGCTTTAAACCTCCTTAAAGCTAAACTAAAGGCTTATTACTTAGGTGTTGTTAGGCAAAGAGACTCTATGGTTTGGAGCAGAACTAAGAATGGTGAATTCAGCGTGAAGACAGCCTATGATCTTTTGGATCCTGCTGTAGATAATGGTTTCCCTTGGAATAGAATTTGGGGTAAGAGAGTTATTCCTAAACTAGAGATTTTTCTTTGGGAAGCAGTCCAGAATAAGATCCTAATGGTGGATAATCTTAAGAAGAGAGGTTTTCAGTTACCTAATAGATGTAGTTTATGTGAAAAGGTAGAAGAATCAGTGGAACACATCTTCTTGGAATGTCCCTACGCTCTAAACATTTTCCAGCTCCTCATCAATAGGATGGGCATCTCTTGGGTGATGCCTTCTAATATGGTTTTGTGGTTACAATAGTGGGAGAACCCCTTTTTCAGTCCTCGTCTTAATGTAATTTGGAACCTGATTCCATTTCATTTTGTGTGGGGAGTATGGTTAGAGAGGAACAAGAGAATTTTTAGAGGGAAAAAAGGTCAGCAATGAGAAGTTTTGGAAGTATCACCCATTTTTTAGAGGAGAATGTTAAATCTATCAAGTACCCTATCAAGCCAGAGAATACTAAAGAGACTATGATAGCTAAGGCATGGAATTTGGAACCCATTAGTGGTGGAGAGGCAAATGCTCAGGTTAGAACTGATGTAAAATGGCAACCACCCCGAGATGAATGGTTGAAGTTAAATTTTGATGGGGCATCCAAAGGTAACCTAGGTAAGGCCGAAGCAGGAGCAATTTTGAGGGACAATCAAGGTAGATTGGTGGGGGTAGCCTACAAGTTTTTGGGAATTACTACTAGTCATAAAGCTAAAGTTAATGCTTTACATCTAGGTGCAGAGCTAGCTAAGGATCTAGGTGCTAAAAAAGTTATCTTTGAAGGAGACTCCTTGAATATTATCAATATTTTGAAAAAGGAGGGAGAAGCTAATTGGAAAATTGATTACATTGTGCAAGATATTAGAGAGATTGTAAAGCATTTTGAAGAAGTTGACTTTGTTCATGTCTTTAGAGAAGGTAACAAACCAGTAGACTAGATTGGAGAAACTTTGGTGCCATTAAAGAAGAGGATAGGAGATGGATCCCCCCAAGGGTGGTCCATGAGGACTTAGAAAAGTTCACGAGGGAGGACTGCAACTAATTGGGGTCTAGGATGGATATTGTTTGTCTTGCATCCAGGGGATTTTTGGCTACTTTCCCTTGGTAGTTGTGCAGTTGATGGGCTGACTTTGTGTTGTAAAAGGGTTCGGGCCCTTTCAAAATCTTGTTTTTACCCTAATAAAAAATCCTAATCCTGCTTTCACTCAATGTTTTCGTGTTTAATATAAATCATTTATATATAATTTAATATTATATTTACTAAATATTTTAATTAAAAATCTCTTATAACAATTTACAATTTTATTAAAAATATTAATAACATAATTGTATAATACACATCCATATTTTATAATTAATCTGGATTAAAATAAATTATCCTGAATAGAATTTGATTCCACGTTAATACATGTTTGTCTATTTTTTTTTTTTTTTTGAAAAAATTGAAAAAAACTTGTATTAAAACATTGATCAGTTACAATTGGGATAAGACACATCCCAGCCAAAAACAATGAAAGCACATGATTACAAGAGAAGAGGAAGATTTGCACTTGGATCCAAATCTCTTGAACCAATACCAAGCTAGTCGAGAGAGTCGATAGGTCAGTTACAACAACTTATCGCGAAAACACGCAGCAAACACCAACTTCACCTCTGTCCGCGAAAAAGCTACAAGTCACGAAATCGCGACACAAGACTCCTCTGACCGCAAAAAAGTCAACCTATCGCGAAATCGTGACATGTCACGAAATCGTGACAAAAATCCATCCTTGGTCGCGACGGAGCAACATGTCGCGATATCGCGACAAAAATCACCAAGAGAACACAACATGTCGCGATATCGTGACAACTTTCCTCCCTTGGCCGCGACGGCAACATGTCGTGATATCGTGACAACTTTCCTCCCTTGGCACGCGGCAACATGTCGCGATATCGCGACAACTTTCCCTCGACGGCGATGGCGCAACATGTCGCGATATCGACAACTTTCCTCCCTTGGCCGCGATGGCGCAACATGTCGCGATATCGTGACAACTTTCCCTCGTGGAGCGATGGCGCAACATGTCACGATATCGCGACAACTTTCCTCCCTTGGCCGTGATGGCACAACATGTCGCGATATCGTGACAACTTTCCTCCCTTGGCCGCGACGGTGCAACATGTCATGAAATCGTGACAACTTTTCCTCGGTGGCGACGGTGCAACATGTCGCGATATCGTGACAACTTTCCCACATCGGCGTGACAGCGCAACATGTCGCGATATCGTGACAACTTTCCCTCGATGGCAGCGACGGTGCAACATGTCGCGATATCGTGACAACTTTCCTCCCTTGGCCGCGACGGTGCAACATGTCGCGATATCGTGACAACTTTTCCTCGATGGCGCAATGGCGCAACATGTCATGATATCGTGACAACTTTCCTCCATCGGCCGTGACGGCGCAACATGTCGCGATATCGTGACAACTTTTCTCCAGCGGCCGCGACGACGCAACATGTCGCGATATCGCGACAACTTACCTCCAATGGCCGCGATGGCGCAACAGGTCATGAAATCGTGACAAAAACCACCCTTAGCTTTTTCATTGATCATTGTCTCAAGGATCTTTCAAGGCCCTGCCTAATCACCTCATCTTCAATAGGCATGTCACTGTGCAGCTGCACCCCTACCTCTTTCGCAGCACCCATCTTAGCCAGGAAATCGATCGCTTTGTTTAAATCTCTGCTCACATATACTGGAATCACATCATCTAATTCCCTCCATAATTTCTTGATTTGAGAGACCAGAATCCTCAACCTCCAAGCGTTCAACGAAAAGTTCCTCATGCAGTCTAGAGCTCCAACCAGAATTTGAGAATCAGATTCAAGAATTATCCTCCTGTGACCCTGAGTAACTGCCCAAATAGAGGCAGATTTGATAGCAATGGCTTCTGCTTCATTATTTGTGGCTCTACCCAAACCCTACAGTTCCCAATAAAGCACTGATCCCTCATGATTTCGGTAGACCACGCCAATACCGGTGCTACCCGGATTGCCCTTTGCAGCTCCATCAGTATTGATTTTAATCCAGCCTTCTGGGGGTGATTTCCAACTGGTTCTATTCTGTCCCTCTCGCTGGTCAACTCCCTCTTCCATTGGCCCAGGAACAACCTGAGTTTCCTCTTTAGCGTAGACGGCAACAGTTTCTGTGACTTTGCTCCAGATGACCTGCCAAACTCCATCTAGCGAGGAAAAGGTTTCTCTAAAAATTCTAGCGTTTCTCTCCAACCACACTTGCCACCAAATGAAGTATAAACCAAGCTCCCACCCAATTTGAAGAGCTTTGGATGTAAATCTACCCCGCTTCCATCTTTCCCAAATATTAGTCCGATTCATGTCACCATTAACCTGGATTTTATAATGAGAGAGCCAGCGCTTCCAAATCTGACGCGTGAAAGGGCACTCAAACATCAGGTGATCAGTTGTTTCTTCGTTCTTGTGGCATAAAACACATTGAGAAGGGCCGATGATTCCTCTACATCTGAGATTGTCAAAAGTGAGAATACCATTGTGCATAAACTGCCAAGCAAAAAAGTTTACTTTCGGCCAGCCCTTAGAGTGCCAAATCTTTCTCCAATCCTCAACCGAAAAAGAATGGGGGGAGGGTCTGGGAGGATCTTGTCATATCCGTCCTTCACTGTATAAACACCAAGGCTCCCATAGCCCCAAGCTAATTCATCCTCCTCGTCTCTCCCTGTGAGAAACCTTTCTGTCAAGATTTTGGTTAAGATGGGTGCCAACTCCGGGGGATTGGAATTGGCCACTCCTCCAACCTCTTAAACTTCTTAAACTTATACTCCCCAGGTGAGAAGTGTTGAAATAACTTTCAATTTGGACCCAACCCATGATTTCTATGGCAGATTTTATTGGAAGTAACTCGGGGAATTCAACAATGATGGGTGGGTACTGATCCCAAGAATCAGTCCAAAAACGGGCCTTCTCCCCTCTCCCCACTTTCCAAAATAGTTGATCTTTAATAACTTGAGATCCTAGCTTGAGAGCCTGCCACACTAAGGATCCAGTACCATCCAGAGGGAAACGGCCCACCTCATTGGGGTTAACTTGACCCAAATATTTACTCGTTAGAATTCTATTGAATAAGGAAGTTGGTTGGGAAATCCACCTCCAGTACAACTTTCCAGCCAAGGCTTGATTATTTAACTTGGATCCTCTCAGTCCCAGCCCACCTTTTACCTTGGGCTGGGTGACTTTATCCCAACCCACTAAGGCCCACTTTCTTTTTCCTTTAGCTCCTTCCCACAAAAACTTCCTAGCCATCTTGTCCAACTCTTTCCATATTGTAAGCGGGGCAGCCAGGATAGAAAATTTGTAGATTGGCATGGCTTGAATGACTGACTGTAAGAACGTTAATCTGCCACCATAACTTAACCACTTGTGAGACCAGTGATTAATTCTGTCCTTGATACACTCCAGCATATTCCTCCAAGTGTCTAATTTCAGCCTCTTGAAGTGCAAGGGGATACCCAAGTAAACCACAGGGAGAGAAGTCCTAGTGAATCCCAGGATTTCTAAAATTCTGTTCTGAAGCCTTTGCTCCAGATTAAAAAAGACCACTTTGGATTTCTTGTCATTAATGACCTGTTGAGTAGCCCTGAGATAGACATTAAGAGTATCCCTAATCGTTCTAGCTTCCCTGATGTTGGCTACTCCCATCAAACCAGTGTCATCCACAAACTGCAGGTGCGATACAACTTCATCCCCCACCCTAATACCCAATAATCTGCCTTGTTGTCTTCTCCTCGAGAAAAGTCTGCCAAGACCTTCAGCCAGAATGAGAAAAAGATAAGGGGAACAGGGATCCCCACAGTGCGTAGACCTCGAGAAGCTCCAAAAGGTTGCGAAGGAAGGCCCTTGATAAGCACAGAGTAAGTCGGGGAAGAGACACAGCTCATGATCCACTCAATCCAGCCACGAGAGAAGCCGAAGGCTGCCATCATTTTAGCCAGGAGGCTCCATTCAACCCTATCATAAGCCTTTGACATATCCAATTTAATGAACATCCCTTTATTACCAGAAGTGTGCATTGAATGGATTGCTTCCTGGGCCACAACCACCCCATCCAGAATCTGTCGTCCCTCAACAAAGCCTCCTTGCTCGGAGGAGATAATGTTGTGAAGAAGAGGTTTTAGGCGCTCAGCCATTACCTTTGTGAGTATTTTGTACACCACATTACATAAGGCAATAGGCCTATAATCTGAAATATGAACCCCCTCCTCCCCTTTTGGAATCAAGGTAATGAACGTGTGGTTTATAGCTTTAAGCATTCTCTTATTTTCTCTGGATTCTTCAACAACAGCCCTTACATCTTCCTCTAAGCAGTCCCAGAAAGCCTGAAAGAACTCAATTGGGAAGCCATCCGGACCGGGGAGTTTTACCGAGTGCTCATTCCAAAGACCACAGTTTTCAATTCATCCCTATCAATGGGTTTGAGGAGGGCCTGATTTTCATCCTCCGAAATAATAGCAAGTATGACAGAAATAACTTCATTTTGGGCCTCTACATCTTGAACCACACTTTCCTTAAAAAGCTTTGAAAAATAATCCATAGCATGGGAATGAATACCTGGAAGAGTATCAAAGGAATGACCGTTCTCATCTTGAAGGGCCTCCATCTTATTCATCTGTCTTCGAGCACAAGCAATCCGATGAAAGAATTTTGTATTTCTATCCCCTTCTAATAACCGGGAAGTTCTTGCTCTCTGTTTCCAATAGATCTCCTCCTGGTTGTCAATGTCCTCAACCGCAGAACGCAAGGCATCATCCTCAACTTTGAGCTGATCAGTTATTACTCCTTCTCTAAACTATTTTTGGACCTCATCCCAGTGGGCCACCAATGGAGCTCTTTGGGTCTGGAAGTCAGATTTATTAGAACGCCTCCAATACTTCAACTGAGATTTGACATATTGAAGTTGTTTGTGGATTCTAAACATAGCTCTCCCATAAGCTGGGCGGCCCTCTTCCCACCACTGTGGAATTTTCTCCCGAAGTTCTTCTTTCTGAAGCCAAAAATTCTCAAATCTGAAAGGTTTGTGATGGATCCCCATCCTAGTCCCGCTTTCCAACAGAATAGGACAGTGATCAAAAACAGGGCCTGCCAAAATCTAAAAATTGATATTCCATTTTACAAACACCTCCTCTGAAAGCAAAAAGCGATCTAGCTTCACCTTCCTACTATGGGGCTCCCGCCTTTTATTAGTCCAAGTGAAGTTATTGCCAGGACATTTAATGTCCACTAAGTGCAAAGCCTGGACTTGAGCAATCATGAACCGGTCCCCTGGATCCAAAAGAGGTGATCCCCCTTCCTGGTCTCTAGAAGATAATTTAGCGTTAAAGTCCCCCGCTATAATCCAGTCTATATCTTCCCTTGATGCTCGCATGTCATGCACAGCCTTCCACTGCCGCCTCTGACCCTCTAGAGTTTGAGAACCATAAAAGTTAGTGACAAGAATGAATTCTGCAGAGACATTATTCCTAAACAGGGAAGTGAGAACACCCCTCCAGGCAAGGTGTTCTATTGCAGACCATTCCAGAGAGTTCCACAGAGTAACAATCCCCCTGAGGCACCTTGGGCAGCCACATCCATATGACCAGCACCCCTCCAAATTTTGTTGACTGTTTTAGACATAAGATCCAAAGACATCTTGGTCTCTTGTAAAAGCAAAAAATCAGTATTGCTATGCTCTAATAATCTTTGAACAGCAGATTGATGGGTTCTGTTGTTTAAACCCCTCACATTCCAAGATTGTATAATCATGGGTTACCCTAGGAGCAATAAGAGTCAATTGTCCTCACCAATCCTCCCATGATCAATTTGTCTCCCTGGGTTGCTAGCAGCTCCTTATTGGATCTTCTACCAGCTCCATGAGAATTACTATTTTTTGATCTTTTTTCTATCTGGGTTATCCCCAAAGATGGCCTTTCCCTATTTTTCTCTGCTATCCCCATGCGAACATCCTGAGAAACTATCTGCTCCTGGTTATGGACTACTAAGGCACCAGAACACACTGGCTGTGATACCTCAGAGGGATCAACTATCTGTTGAATGACAGGAGAAGATGAGAGGGGGAGTTGCCCGGGAACAACAGAGGTTTCCTTGAAACCCTCCAAGCCCTCCATAGATTGATCCTCTTCATCAACCAATGACTTAAAAATCTCATACCTATTGGCAGGCCTGAGATGAGATTGCTCCTTTCCCTCCTTTTTCTTTGTCCGTCTTTTTCTTCTGGGCTGTTCAAAACCCTCTCTCTGAGCTTCCTGGCCCTGACTGGTGCTAATAGGATCTTTATTGGGTGCAGCCTTATCCTCTTTAGGCGAGTTTGGCATTCTTGAGGAGGCCTCCATATTGGCATTCATATTAAGAGGACAGAAACGGGCCAAATGTCCATGCTTGTGGCAAACCCGACATCTAAAGGGTAGGGCCTCATAGTCCAACTGTTAAATCCAGGAAAGACCTGCCGGTTCAATTTCCAACTCTGTCGGCAAAGGCTGGCTCAGATTCATCTCCACACATATTCGAGCATACACCGCCATGCTCCCTTCAATAGTGTCTCTGGCAACACCCAGATGTCTACCAATCGAATTGCCAATCATTGCCAGTACCTGCTCACCCCAGAATTCCATTGGAAGAGCATATAATCGAATCCACACTTGGGACAGCAGTAGGTTCAACACGAGGATCGAATCCTACCCTCCAGGGTTGAACAAATAGCCCTGTCGGGCCATGGTTTTTCTTCTCCGACTCAAAAGCCTTATTTCTATCGGCCAGAGCCGAGAAGCTGACAATAAAATAACCATTACTAATAAACCACAATGAAAACTCACCGTGGGGCTCCCAGTTCTGGCGGATCCAAGAATGCGAAAGCTCAGGGAAGGGCGAATACCCATGAACTTGCAGATTAAATCATGTCTAGCTCTATAGAGGACAGACTCCTCGACCATCATTGGGATCAATGACAATTTTTGGCTTGGATTCGGCCTGCGGTAAACAACCATTCACACGCCGTCGTTGAAGACCTATTCCCAGCAATCGTGAAGAGCTTTTTATATGCCATCTTTTGGGCTTCGGCATTCTTCGGAGGAGAATCTTCTTTAAACAAATCAGCATAAGAGCTAGTACTTCCTGGAAAAGGAGCCGGAGGAGTCCCCATTGGACCCTCCTGGGGCACCGATCGAACCTTCAGAACCACCGTACCCCAAAGACACCTCTGCAAGCCAGCAGAAGCCAGAGATTTTTCGAAAATCCAGAAACCCTAGTTCAGATTCAAAAATCGCCAGAGCTCATTTTCCCGCTCCTAACCGTTTTTTTTTTCAAAAATATATAGAGATGAACCCACATCCACCATGGGGATTGAACCCATATCACATCACCGATAATACAAGTAGCATCCTTACCACGGGAATCATGTTTGTCTATTTACCTTAAACATGACCTAGATACCTAAAATTAAATTTGAGAGACTATTTAATAAACGTTAATTTACACACAAAACTTGAAACTAGGGAGGGTAGAATATTAATTTCAAGACACTATTTAATAAGCCTTCTAACTAGCACAAATTTGTGCCAAGTTGAACGGGCAAAACACATATGAGAGCTTGTTATATCACAAGATATATTATATTTGATTTTTAATACATTAAAATACTAATATATATCCCCGGGCGCGCTAACGCCGGCAACCTGATAGGATCAAATATTTGGGAACAATAAATAATATGATGTCTCTAACCCTCAATTTCGCCTATCACAAATAAATAAAAAACAAAACTACAAGAGCCAAAAGAAGGCTTTCGCATTCTCTCCTCCAATTCAACAGAAGAAGTCGGGCTTTCTCTGGAATCGACGATTATGTCGATACATTTTCATATTATCACATTCACCATCTTACTAATATTCGCATGGATGTCGGGCGCTGAAAATTCAAGCTGTCCCGACTGTGGCAGAACGCCCGTTCCATATCCTTTGAGCACCGGCGACAAGTGCGGCGTTCCAAGTTACCGCATCTTCTGCAACCACAGCCGGCTTTACTTCAGATCGGCGCCCGGCGTTTTCTATCCCATCACAGCCGTCCCCTGGTGATTAGGCCGCCGGCGCTTGCGAGCGGCTAGTGCGCATCCACGGATTTTGGCACCGGCGGGCTCCAGATCGACGACAGCTCGCCCTTCAACATCTCGAAGCGCAACACCGCGATGCTCTTCACCTGCTCGAAAACGATTTTGCTTTCACCTCTGAACTGAAATGAATATCAGGTGACGAGGACATATCAGTAAGGTTTTTTATATTTTTATTTTGTTTGATGAGTAAAGAATTTTTATAAATTTTACTTGTAAAAATAATTATTATCAAACATTCCTGTCTATTATCAAACACATGGGATGGTACATATGAAACAAAGTACGTTGTTACTCGTGGTTATTACTAAGCTGGGATGACTCGTTCAGGTCATTGTTTTCATGGGACACTCATGTGGTTAAGGTTTTGGATTTTCTTTCAAGAGACCCAGGTTCAAACCACCATGAAGGTGTGTTAATGAGCTTGTGTAAAAGAAAAAAAAAACTATTACTAACATGGGATGACTTTTTTTTATACATAGAAGAGTTGGTCATATCCACATCTATCAAGTATAAGGTTTAAATTATAGATGTTGTTCCAATAAGCTTATACCACTTTGTTATTGTTGACCCGATGTGAGGGGACCATGAGTCGTTCCCACATCTAGCGCCCGAGGGCTAAGTGGATTGGTAAGTGCTTGTCTGGTCAAGCACTTACCAAGAAGACACACAAGTTCAAACCTCGAGGAAAGTCTGTTTGCAAAGGTAATAGTATGATCTAAATCCTCTAAGTATGCACTAAACCGACAATGATGGTATGAATATCGATCGATGGTTCCCTTCATGCCATGTCAACGCACCGTGTCAACAATAACGATCATCACTTGTCGTGAGGGGGACCACGGGTAGCTTGAGTTTGTACCATCATCTAGCGCCCAAGGGCTAAGTGGATTGGTAAGTGCTTGGCACTTACCAAGAAGACACCAAAGTTCAAACCTCGAGGAAAGTCCATTTGCAAAGGTAATAGTATGATCTAAATCCTCTAAGTATGCACTAAACCGACAATGATGGTACGAATATCGATCGATGGTTCCCTTCATGCCATGTCAATGCACCATGTCAACAATAACGATATCAAATTCTCCAATTAAAATTGAAATTGAAAGGTCCAAAATTCAAATCTTACTAAAAACAACCATTTAAATTAACTAAAAACTAAATTTAGGACACTATTCAATAGGCTTCCTAACTTATACACAAAACATTAATTAGAAGGGATAAAATATAATCTTGAAACTTTAGTTAACTAAAACTAAATTTAGGACACTATTTAATAGGCTTCCCAACTTATACACATACCATACCATTAATCAGAAGGGATAAAATATTAAGAAAACGTGGCAGCAAAAACCCGGTTGAAGCGGCAAAAACACATCTCAGCCCTTCCTATATAACAACATATATTATATTTGATTCTTAATACGTTAAGAAATATACGCGGCGGCGCTGACGTCGGGTCAAATATTTTGTCACCACAAATAACATAAGTAACAAAACGACTGGAGCCAACAATAAATAGCAAAACTACAAGAGCCAACAATAAAAAAATAGCAAAACCGCAGGAGCCAACAATAAACATTCATCATCATCTCTGGCTTTACTCTTCTCTCCTCCAATTCGACAGACCGGAGAAGGCAGTCTTTCGGAATCGACGATCATGTCGATACATTTTCATATTATCAAATTCACCATTTTACTGATGTTCGCATCGATGTCGAGCGCTGCTGAAAATAAAAAATGTCCCGTCTGTGGCACAACGGGCGTTCCATATCCTTTGAGTACCGACGACAACTGCGGCATTCCAAATTACCGCATCTTCTGCAATCAGAGCCAGCTTTACTTCAGATCGGCGGTCGGCATTTTCTACCCCATCACGGCCGTCGAAGCGGGTTCGAACAGCCTGGTGATTAAGCCGCCGGCGCTTGCGAGCGGCCAGTGCGCATCCATAGATTTCGGCGTCGGCGGGCTCAACATCTCCGACAGCTCGCCCTTCAACATCTCGAAGCGGAACACCGTGATGATTTTCAACTGCGCGGAAACGGTTTTGCTTTCACCTCTGAACTGCAGCGACAACAGCCTGTGCCACCGCTTTGAGGAGGAGATGCAGGAGGCCAAGGCGTGTAAGGGGAAATTGTGCTGTACATATTTGAAGGATACGTCGCAGACGTCTCGTTACATTCGGCTGCGCAAGGGGGGTTGCAGTGCCTACACCAGCGTGGTGAACATCGATTCTGCGTCGCCTCCCAAGGCCTGGAACTACGGCGTCGAGATACAGTGGGTTCCCGTTTGATATCAGATCCAAGGCTTGTCATGAACTTCAATAAAGGGCTGATAAATGCTAATAACACATTACAGGGGCGTTTGATTTATTACTATGATTGATGCAGATTTTTGGGTAGTTTTTTTTATTATCTAGTATGGAATAAAAACTTAGTGGGGTTAATATTAAAGACTTCAAAAACAAATTCTAAGGTTCAAAGTTGAAAGGGGCAAGATTCTTTGGTAGTTAAAAGTTTTTTTTTTATTTTTTATATTAAGATATGGGGTTTTGACTAGGAATTCTTTAATGGAGACACCCCACCCACCTCCTCACACACGTCACGGTTTGAACCTTGGACCTCTCGAATCATAGCCAAAGCCTAAACCGTTGCACTGCACCCCATATGCTTTTTGGCAGTTAAAGTTAATTGGAATAAATACACATGTTTTTGTAGTGAAGTTGGACAAAAACATTCGATAAACTACATCCTTTGCGATAATTATCTTATTTGATATATAATTTGAGTGGGTCTAAAAGCTGACGCTTTAGAACTCTAAATAAAAAGTTTAAGGTTTGAACTATATCATATTTTGATCTAATATTTGAATCTAAAAAGAGGTAAATATCGTACTTTCATATGCATAGATAATATTAGGATAATCAGGTACTCTTGTATGATATACTACTTGAGTGGGTTTAATGGTTAAGGATAAATATTAGGATAATCAGGTACTCTTGTATGATATACTATTTGAGTGGTTTTAATGGTTAAGGCGTTGAAACTCCAAATAAGATGTTTAAGGATCAAATCCCAAAATATATATATATACATTATATTTTTTTGGTTTAACGTTAGATTCAAAAAAGAGGTGTTTACATCATACTTTGGTAGGAGTAGATAAATGATTGAATAATCACATCCTTCCATATGGATTAAGTCTCATGGATGTTGAAGAGTATATTAAACTAATTTACATATTTCACTATAAATTTATATGATACCAAGTGGTGGGTAGTTGGGGTCTCTTAGTTGTAGTAGCACAAAGTAGACAATTAGACCAAGTTATGCTTTGCATGAGTGTCCATGCACCTACTATCTTAGAGGAGAAATAGAGATAATGGAAGAACATAAACTATATAATTGCCCAATTCCCTCAAGCATGGGCCCTGGTAGAAGGAGATTTCAATACCATATTGTCATTGGAAGAGAAGTTGGAGGAAATAGTAGCTTAAATGAGAACATATACCTTATTTTGGAATACATTAGAAACCTCCACCTTATAGATGCCATTCTAGACAATGGCTTGGTGACGTGGTCTAATAGGAGGTAATACTTTGCCTGCATTCTAGACATATTAGATAGGTTCCTATTATCAAATAATTTTCTAATTTATGGACACATTCTTAGGGTGAATATCCTAAATAATGTAGGCTTAGATCATTGGCTAGTCATGATAGAATGGAAATCTAAGGCTATACACTCACCATTTAAATTCCACTAGTGTGGTTTAGAGATAACTCTTTCAAGCCCAAAGTGCAAAAATGGTGGAAAGAAGGTAAACCTCTACATGAAACCAAGATGTACTACTTTGTGAGGAGGTTCTAGTACAACAGATTCAAGATAAAGACTTGAAATTGGGAAGAGTTTGGAGATGTCAAGAAGAAAGAACTGGAAGTGATAGCCCAAATCAAAGATTTGAATGAATAAATATACATCGATGGCCTCATAGAGGGTCTTAGTATGACAAAGATCAAACTTATATCCTAGTTAGAGGAATGGAAAAATAGGGAAGAGATATTATAGAAGTAGAAATCTACAATCAAATAGCTTTGGGAAGGGGGCCAAAATATTTTATTCCTCCACAAATATCTTCTAGCCCATAGATTGTACAATTTCATGCCCTTTTTGAGAATAAAAGCATGAGATGTTGTCAATACATGAGAAGGTATGAGGTCTATTATAGCAAACTATTTTACAAGTCTATTCACAATAGAATATTTGGATATTGAATCCCAATAGGAAGTGTTATAAGAGATACTTGCACTAATAACAGAGGATAATTTAGTTTTGACTACACCAATAACTACCAAATATTTATAATATGTGATTTTTAAAATGCAAAAAGCAAGACTCTTGGGCCAGATGGATTCCCCATTGAATTAAACCAATAATTTTGGGATATTCTACATGAGGACCTTCTAGATATGGTTGAGGAAGCTAGAAAGGCTAAAGATGTGCTAAAGAAAATTAACAAAACATATATAACATTGATCCCAAAGGCACAATATGCTGAGAAAATTACCGAGTTTAGACCAATAACTTTATGTAATGTCTTGCTCAAAATAATTACCAAGCTAATGGTGGAGAGGCTCAAATTGCTTATGCATAATATTATCTCACTAAAATAAAGTGGTTTTATCAAAGGAAGATATATAGTGGATGAGATAGTTCTATCTTAAGAGGCTATTCACTCTATGGAAGCATGGAAATCCCCATTTATGTTCATTCAATTAGACTTATCCAAAGCATATGATAGGGTGGATTGGCATTTCCTCAAAGTAATGAGTCAATTTGGCTTCTTGTAGGAATGGACATAGTAGATCAAGGGATGAATTTCATCAGTGTCCTATTCGATTTTGATCAATGACTACCCTTCATAATTGTTCATTGCATCTAGAGGTATTAGGTAGGGATATCCACTCTCATATTTATTCATCATTCTAGCCAAATGCCTTGGAAGGACAGTATTCAAATACAAGAAAAACAAAATATTAACAGGAATCAATATTGCTAATGGATCTAGAGCAATCATTTACCTCCACTTTGTTGATGACTTTACTCTCTTAGGGAAAGTATTAGTGAAGGAAGCCTCAAGAATTAAACATATTATAAGGTGTTTTTCAAGATCCATGAGGTAACAGATCAATGAAGAAAAGTCCAAAGTCATTTTCTTTCATTGCTCATCCAAATAGGAGATAATGGTTATTAATAAACTATGATTCCAAAAGACCTCCCTCCCCATCACTCACTTAGGTATTCCTCTTAAAACAAGGAGACACAAGGAGGATTGAGCCTAGCTAATGGATAGAGTAAAAAGGAAAATAGAAAAATGGACTAATAAATATCTATCATTAGGAAAAAGAATAACCCTAGTCAAATCAATCCTTTAGTCTACACCTATTTATGTCTCCATAATTTTGGATATTCCAAAGTTAGTGCTAAGAGAGTTGGATCAAATAAATCATAAATTCCTTTGGAGGAGCTCTAAGGAGGAAATAAAATGGGCTTTGGTGTAGTAGGAAACTTTATGCCTTCACAAACATGAAGGAGGGCTAGGATTTAGGTCAGTAGTCAAGAAAAATAAGGCACTAGTAGCTAATAGCTATTGGAGGATGTGAACAACCCCAATGTGCTATAGGTTCAAAATTAAAGAGCTAATATGTAAGAAAATAAAAATTATTGCTGGAGCATGACACTATTTCATGTAAACAAAATATTAAACCATGATCACAATATTATGCATTGAAACATAAATAAACACATTAAGATCACACATGAAAGATAGACATAAGATATTGACACAAATGTATATCACCAAAGAGAGATATTCACTATTATGCTTCCATATTCATGATATGATACAACAATGGAGAGTTATCTCCAATATAATACAATACATGACTTTTCAGTCCTCAAAATACTACTTTTTTCTACAAATCCAGGAAACAAGGTTATGCATAAGCACAAAATATCGTAAATTGGCTATATTTAGGATTTTCAAAATTTTAAATTTTCTAATTTTGGAACATTTCACTAGGGGTCATTCACCCAAAATTTACGTGGTGGAAGTTTTTTGGGGTAAATTAGCCTATCGTTGACAATTATTATCCTATTTTTATTTTAATTCGTCGACCACTTTTGCCCAATTCCACGGATAATTCACCTTAAAATTATAAATGATTTTGTTTTTCTTGTCCAATTTGCCTCATATACTACCCATATATATACTATAGGGGGTACTGATAAACATACATCTAAAACACTCTAACTCAAAAATAGCTCTAAAACAATGAAAAACTTGACAAGGTTGTAGAGAAGTGTTTGTCGACATAAGTCGATCGGTTGCAGAGGAGTGTCAATCGACATAATATGATCGACATAAGCTGATCAGTTGTAGAGAGTGTCAATTGGCATATACCTATTGGTTGTAGAGTAGTGTCGATCGATATAAGATGATCGATTATAGAGGAGTGTAAATCGGCATAAGTCGATCGGTTGTAGAGGAGAGTCTATCGGCATAAGTCGATCGATTGTAGAGAAGTATTTATCGATATAAGCTAATCGGTTGTAGAGATGTGTCTATCATAATAAGTTGATCAGTTGTAGAGGAGAGACTATCGATATAAGTTGATCGATTATAAAGAAGTGTCTATCAACATAAGTCGATCGATTGCAGAGATGTGTCTATCGGCATAAGCTAATCGGTTTTAGAGGAGAGAATATTGATATAAGTCGATCGGTTATAGAGAAGTGTCTATCGATATAAGTTGATCAGTTATAGAGGAGAAACTATTAGCATAAGTCGATCGGTTGTAGAGAAGTGTCTATCGATATAAGTCAATCGATTGTAGAGATGTGTCTATCGACATAAGTTGATCGATTGTAGAGGAGAGTCTATCGATATAAGTTGATCGGTTGTAAAGAAGTGTCTATCGATATAAGTCGATCGATTATAGAGATGTGTCTATCGATATAAATCGATCGGTTGTAGAGAAGTATCTATCAACATAAGTCGATCAGTTGTAGAGGAAAATCTATCAGCATAAGCCGATCGATTGCAAAGTAGGGTCTATCAGTATAATTTGATCAATTGCAGAGGTATGTCTATCATCCTAAGCCGATATGTTGTAGAGGAGTGTCAATCGACATACGTCGATCGGTTGTAGAGGATTGATAATCGGTCGTGATCGAGCAATTGCATTGTAAATCGATGACAGAAAGTTTTGATGACTATGACAATAGGTAGAGTATTCTTCTTCCACTATTATTTTATCCAAAGCTCTTTTTCTTCAGTTTCATAGGCACTGTAGATGCACTATATGCAACTGTGGTAGATAAGTATCCATGTCATCTGGTTGTGTGTTTGGAGCATTTTTCTTGTCAGAGACTGCTTCTTATCTATTAGAGTATGTTTCATAGGTAGTGTAGAAGCACTATCTGCAACTGTGGTCGACAAGTATCCATGTCATGTTGTGTGTTAGGAGCATTTTTCTTGTCAGAGACTACTTCTTGTCTATCAAATGTCATTCTATAGGGTAGCATAGGTTTGTCTGAAGATTCATAAATTCTTTATGGAATTACAGTTTAACCTTGGTTACTAAGAAACACAAATTTTTATTGAGGGAAGTATGCTATTTTCCTTCAATTTCATATTCATTTCCTAACATCTAAAGGTTTTTTATTTATAGATACAATGTCACCTACTAAAGATGGAAAGAATGGAGGCCAATATTCTGGTAAAAAGACAATTCTGAAATATTTTACACAAATATCAAAATGTAGTGAGGCATCAATATCTACACAACATGCAGGTACAAACACCTTTTACCATCAAATCATTAATTTTTCTCTTTTATTCTTAAATATAAAGCCTTTATTTATTAATAGATAAATGGTTGTCTGCTTATCTACCTCTTTTTAAATGCTTTGTAAAACTGTATTCTGTTAATTCTTTAAAATAATGTCTTTTTACATCCAAAAATGATAGAGAACACCAAACATTGAATGCAGTAAACATTTTCGACCTTGATGTGCATTCACTCGAAGATATTCTAGCGGATGAGATGGGACCACATGATAATTTTCCTAATAACAACATTCAACAACCACTTCAGGAGATGTTTAATTCAGACACATCAATCAAAAAATAAAATGATAGTACAATTAAAATGTAGACCTCTGGGGAATCTTGTAGTCAAAAATCTAAACGTCAAAAGATAAGTGAATGGACTATTGGAAGGGATTTTAAAAATGAATGGGCATGGTTATACCCCTTTATTGAGCGATATGAGACATAGAAAGTGTGTAAATGCATTATTTGTACTTGGAAGCTGGGAAAGGATCATTTGTTGCAAAATAAGAAAGACACAATAGAAAAACATTGTGGGAAAGTTTACATCAAAGAAATACAAAGTGATGGAACAATTAACAGATTTTATAGGTGGAAGGATGCATTGGAATGTGTGCATGTGAGATATGCACTTGAATACAAAAAATCAATGAAACAACAACAAACTCTCATTGAGAAGGGTGGAACAATCGAGGCCCAATTTCAAAAAATTAATAAGATTGTATTAGCCTCAAAAAATTTGTAGTTTGCTATTGTATACAATATTCTAAAAAAGGGTCGACCCATGTCTTATTTTGCTAATTTTAAACAACTATTTCAACTAGCCGATGTATAGAACCTTACCAGTTCACATTGGTCAGATCAAAGTGGTTGGGAAATGGTAAAATATCTATCACTGGTTGAGAAGGAAGACCTCAGAGAGAATGTAAAACAAGCCAAATTTATTTCACTTTCCATTGATGAGGTAACAACTGTTGACAACACATCTTGGATTTGCATACATGTTTACACATTCCAAAATCATTTGAGACAACCTCATTTACTAGCACTACATAAGATGATTGAAAATTGTAATGCAAAAAATATTTATAATGTTGTTGTAACCAGTTTAAAGGATATTACTGGAATGGATGAAAAGGAAATTGCCACAAAGTTAATTTGTGTTGGAGCTGATGGTGTTGCTACAATGCAAGGACAAAGGAATGGTCTTTGTGTTAGGCTTCAAACATCAATTGCCCCATATGTGATTCCCATTCATTGCATGGCTCATCGAATGAATCTTGCATACAAAATTGTGAGCACATTTGATAATGTAGCTAGAGTGGAAGATCTCATCCGTGAAATACACTCTTACTTTTCATGCAGTCCAAAATTGTTTGCAGAGTTTCAATAATTTTCTCTAGGTGTAACCGAAGGTAGAAAAATGTTAAAATATGTGGACACCAGATGGATTTCACTATTTCTTCCTGCAAAAAGGGTTTTTTCATAATATCAATCCTTGGTTGGGTTTATGTATGCACATCGTAGGGATGTTGACAAGGCAAAATATTTGCTATTTCATATGATTGACTTGGAAACTCTTCTCACATTATGTGGTATTCTTCCATTGTTGCAAGAAATGAATTCTTTGATTAAACTTGCACAAGAAAGGGCAATTTATATTGTCAATTTCATCAGGATGAGAAAACAAATATGTATGCTTATTGACAAGATTTACTTATCCAAAAAAAAAATTGAGGATCCCAAGTTTGATAGTTGGAATACGTTAGTTCAAGTCAATGATCCTAACAACTTTTTAAATTTCAACATCAATGATAATATTTGTATTGCTATCCATGGAAAGATGACCCTTTTATATCGTTATGAAAATCGGTTAGATACACTTACAGATGATGTTGAACAAGTACCCGTAACACATTCTAGATTCGATGAGGTTTTTTCTGAGGTTTTGGATAGCACTAAGAATAAATTAAAAAGAATTGCAAATACATTAACAAGTGAAATAAGAGATCATTTTCATAGAGATGAGACACTTGAGGCCATGGTTGTTGTTAATCCCATCTTCTAGAATCCTTGTGTTGACCATAGTAGTAGAAGTGAGTTGTTTGTAAAATATATGGGTAATCTTATGACACATTTCTCTAAAAGTGTGGAAGTAAATGGCATTGAAATCAATGGTATTCTAAAAAAAGAACTTCTGAGACAATAATCAACCAATTTTGAAATAACAATGGATAATCAAATTGCACATTTCAAAAACCCACATGTGATAGGTTCAATCACGTGTTTTTGGAAAAAATTGTATTGAAGTAGTGTCTTACAAGAAACTATGAGTGAATACTTTATTTTATATGAATTATGTCAAACAATGATTTTAGGATCTGTTGAAGATGAAAGGGTTTTCAGTGCACTATATTTTGTTAAATCAAAAGTTCATAATAGGTTGGACAAAAATTTGGAAAATTGTTTGAGAATGTATGTGTCATCGTACGAGGTGGGTAAGTTTCCCTATGACAGAGCTATGACATATTGGAAGTCCCTAGTGGAAAGGAGAGGTCTCACTAATATTGTTGATAATGATGAAAATGATACAACTTGGAGTGATGATGAGATTATGGAAACACAAAATTCACAAATGATTCTCGATTATTTTGGAGAAGTCGATAAGGCTTTGTATCAGCTTCCAAAAATGTAAAATTTCAATGAGTTAAACAAATTCATATAATCAATGATTTTCCGATTTGAAATAATTTGTAAAATTTCAGTGATTTGAAAAAATTCATATTATCAATGATTTTTCGTATTTGATATCATTTGTAAAATGTCAATGATTTGAAAAAAATCATATTATCAATGATTTTTTGTATTTGATATCATTTGTAAAATTTCAATGATTTGAAAAAATTCATATAATCATTCTATTTTCAATGATTTCACATATTTGCTTTTTAATGTTATTGATTGTCTATGTTGTCAAAATTTATGATTTATACTTTAGCTTTAAGTAAATTGGAAATTTGAAAACCATGCATGCATAATGATGCTTTGTTATTGAATTAACTATCTATGTTGACAAAATATAATGATTTATGCTTTGACTTTGAATGTATGTATGTATGTGTGTATCATTAGTATGTATGCTATGACTCTAGAAGTGTTATTGACTGTCTATGTTGACAAAATTTTATGATTTATGCTTTAGCTTTGAGTAAACCATGCATGCATACATAATTAGTAAATATTTCTTTTACAATAGTAGAAAGCACAATGCATTTAGCATAAATCTCAAGTTACAAAAACAACAATTCAATACAATAATGCTTTGTTATTGAATTAACTATCTATGTTGACAAAATATAATGATTTATGCTTTGAATTTGAATGTATGTATGTATGTGTATCATTAGTATGTATGCTTTGACTCTAGAAGGCAAAATGCAAATAGCATATTACTCTAGATATGGAAAATAAAAATTTAAACCCATTCATAGATATATCCATCGTAAACTCACTTTGAAATATAAAAACAATATAGCATAATACACAAGACAATACTCATTTTTATACAACAACAAGAATGACTATGAATAAAATGAAAATTTAAACCCATGCATAGATATATCCTTCATAAACTCACTTGAAAATTGAAATATAAAAACAACATAGCATAATACACAAGACAATACTCATTTTTATATCACAACAAAAATAACTTTGAATAAAATGAAAATCTAAACCTATGCATACATATATTCTTCATAAACTCAAGCATATTTGAAACCCCATAATACTCAAGAGATGAAACTCACTTGAAAATTGAAATATAAAAACAACATAGCATAATACACAAGACAATACTCATTTTTATATCACAACAAGAATAACTTTGAATAAAATGAAAATCTAAACCTATGCATACATATATTCTTCGTAAACTCAAGCATATTTGAAACCCCATAATACTCAAGAGATGAAACTCACTTGAAAATTGAAATATAAAAACAACATAGCATAATACACAAGACAATACTCATTTTTATATCACAACAAAAATAACTTTGAATAAAATGAAAATCTAAACCTATGCATACATATATTCTTTGTAAACTCAAGCATATTTGAAACCCCATAATACTCAAGAGAAGAAAATAACACACTATTATAAATGTAAATAGTATAATAGTAAAGTAATAAAAGCAAATGTCTTGTTTTCAAATGAAAACATATAAATTTCATAAAATTATCTTTTTAAAATATCAAATTTTCAAAAGCAATTCTAGGCTTCAACATTTTTTTCATGTTCCACTCTTTCCTTTTCCATGACTTTCACATTCTGCATTCCAATGGCTCCTCCCTCGGGCTGGGTAATAGTACTCTCAATTGCTCTGAAACTAACAAAGATGTTCTCAACACTTTGGAATCCTTCGAGCAAGGTGTTTTCCTCTTTCCCAACATCTTTGTATATCGATGCAAGAACTTCTTTACCTATCTCCTTTAGCAGAACATCAGGATCCAATCCATTTTGGGATGACTTTGGATAAATATGTGCACTCAGATGACGCCCGTAACATCCAAATTAGCCACTAAAATCTTATCAATGTTATCTAACACCTTACTTACATTCTCAGGTGATGCTTTATTAAACTATTAGCAACACAACTTGTATACAACTTTGGTGGGATGATTTTAGATGAACTAGATAGCCTATGTGCCAGACTTCTGCTACCTTGATAGATTACTCATGTTTTTGAATGGTGCTTCTATTCTCATGAACGTTACAATATTTTCTTCCACCAAGAAAATTTCATGTATGAATGGTTGCAAACATTTTTGAATAATAACTCTTCTATCCAAGGTGTTTCAAACTGGTTGTGTAGTTTTTGGATATTTGATCGCTCTTTCCTTTTGATATTCCTCAATAACTCTTCTCTACCTTTCCTTGGAAATGCTTTGTATCCTTCTATGGCTATCACCTCTTTTTTATCTGCAACTTGTACGTAGATTTACTCTTGCTTGTCTTGGATACGTAGATGGCACTCTTGGTGGCGTGCTTTCAATCTGTGCTCTCTTCATAGCTTTCTCAACCTCAAATGTTTCCATTTCCAAAATTTTTAACTTCTATTTTTGTTTTGAAATCTAGTTTTTTCTTCTTCCGATGCATCACTCTAATATCACAAAAATTTCCTTACCTTCAACACCTCAAATGGGCATGTCGTTGTATGGCAACAATTGTATCAAAAAACTTTACAAACAACCTAGCTTACTGGTTCTCCTTGGCTCTCTAGTTTTTTGGTTTTCTCAAAATCTCTCTCAACCTTGATTTCTCCATAGATTTCTCGATAGCTTTGATACAATGTTGGAACATGACACTATTTCATATTAACAAAATATTAAACCAATATTTAAATATTATGCATTGAAACATAAATAAACACATTAATATCACACATGAAATATAGATATAAGATATTGACACAAATGTATATCTCAAAAGAGAGATATTCACTATTATACTTCCATATTCATGATATGATACAACAATGGAGAGTTATCTCCAATATAACACAATACATAACTTTTCAGTCCTCAAAATGTTGCTCTCTTCTACAAATCCAAGAAATGCAACCTTTCATATTCTTATCATTAAGACAAGCTCTCAACATACCACATGTCAATGTGACTCTTCACTCACTTCTCTCTTTTGACACATTTCACTTTCACAAAGTGACACATACATTAGGACAAAAGGACCAAATAATGTAATACTCACAACAATTATTTACCACCAACTTCTTGATAGAGGATCCCCCATATTAGTAGTTTTGAGGATAGGAGAGGAGTTTATAAAGAAGGAGCTCTTTTAGATAGTTCACAATATTCAACACATAAATTTTTGAATAGACTCTTGGGGCAGACACCAACCTTTGGTGGTTCAATTTGTAGAGTGGAGACCTTTCATGGAGTGACTACATAGAACAAATTGGATAAATATAGCAAACTATTATAGGTACCACACCAAAAATTCAAAAGTTAGAAGAAATTCGGTCCCCACAATCAATAGCCAATTCAAATCCCAAAGAGGTAAAAGATGTTTATATCCAATGAACTCTACAAATAAGATCACTTTCATGGTATCAAGAGGAGGATTTCCTTGGATGGGGCACCATGATTCAAGGGGAGTATAAAATAACATGTGGATATAAATTTCCATACCAAAGTACTTATTTAAAAAAATATGGGCATAGAAGTTATGGCTTAAGGTGAGATTCTTCATTTGGATTCTTCTACATAAAAAGGTACTAACATGGGAATAACTTTTGAAAATATGTCACCATGGTCCTTTTATGTGTGAGATGTGTGGGGATAACCTTGAAATACTTTACTATTTATTTATTAAGTATACTATCGCCTCAAAGTTGTGGAAGATGATGGCTACATTACTTTGTATTAATTAGTTTGGCTTTACCACCATAGAGCATATTGTAGACACCTAAAATGCATAAGCTGTGAGGAGACTCCCAAAATACCTCCTTTCTAGCTCACACCCTTCATCTTGGGTAACCTTAGGGTCAATCCAATATTTTTTCCTAAGCAGCAAGAAACATTCCCCATAGGAAACCTGATCATATCAACATGAGATGGTCTCAGGATCAAGACCGTCTCGACCCAAGAAGATTGTACAAGACCAAAGATTAAAAAAATAACTAGCAAAAAAACTACCTATTAGCACAGTGCATGAAATTTCACCGATGCCAGATGCCCTGCATGAAATAAGTTTGTTAATTACATGTAAAAATTTAGTGGCATGTATTTGCTTTTCCATGCAGGCTACCCTTGAGTGGCACTTTCCATTTCATGTGTTTTTACCCTAGGAGACTATAAAATGGTGTCCTCTCCCATTATTTTAGAGATGAAAGTTTTGAATTCTAGAGCAATGAAGTGCTACCAAAAATCCACCATGTTCTTCCACTACCAATATAATGTTATGATATTGTCACTTTGTATTTGAAGATGCTTCCCTTTCTCTCAAACAATTTCTCATTTTGCTCTTTTGATCACCCGCATCCTTTCACCCACTCACACACTCCTAAAAATCTGCTCGAAATGACACCCCATACAACCACAGACATTGTTCAAACCTAGTTACACTAGGTCATAGGCCTGCGATAGTGATCGTCTCACCCTGAGATGGTCCACATTAGTTTATTGTTCCTACATTAGTTTAGATCTCAGATTTCACATGCATGCATTTATCTTTCATTTCATTTATTAGTTTCATATTCAATATGGGTCCAACTCTAGTGGGTCCCTCATATGCTATTGATTCATTTTCTAGTTTCTTTGTGTGCAGGTTACAAAGCTCCAGGATAGTGAAAGATAGTGGATTCGAACCTCACATGGTGGTCCCAAAAAACTTGCTCTTGATGAATTGTGTTGGCATGGAAATAATTAGATTGCACCTTATTTTTTGAAAAGAGGGGAATCATATCCTAGATTTGTAATTCATTGTATCATCTAAAAAAATCCTCTCGATATGAATCTCTTTGCAACCTTGAAATACAAATTAATATAAAAATTTCACTTTATGTTTTACACGTTTGTGTTTACTTTATTGGGTACAAATTCCTTGATTTTATAGCTCAACAAAGCGATCCCTAAGGATGAATTTCTACTCCCAAGCATCGATACGCTGGTAGATGCAACTACAAGTCATGAAATATTTTCCCTCATGAATGATTTCTCGAGGTATAATCAAATTCACATAAATATTGATGATCATCCTAAAACAACCTTTACCACACCATGGGGGATATTTTGCTACAAAGTTATACCTTTTGATCTAAAGAATGTTGGTGCCACTTATCAGTAGGCCATGACATACATTTTTCATGACTATATACACAATATTATCAGATATTATGTCAACGATCTTCTAGCCAAGTATTTATTGCATAGTGATCATGTAGATGTTCTATGAAAGGTCTTTGATTTCCTAACAGAGCATAACGTGCGACTAAATCCTAAAAAATGTGTTTTTGAAGTAACATCGAGAAAGCTTTAGGCTTCATAGTGTCTAAGTGAGGCATCAAAGTAGACCCAAGCAAGTTCTAAGCAATCATGAAGATGCCTCCCCCCACTAACCTTAAGCAGCTTCGTAGCTTACAAGAGAAGATATAGGCCATTCGATGTTTCAATTGCAATTATTGAACAGATTTTGACCATTCAACCATCTTCTACAAAAGGGGTTGACATTTAATTGGGATCAAAATTGCCAAAAGGTCTTTGAGGACGTAAATTAGTACTTTGTTTCTACACCAATATTATCTCCTTTACGACCTGGTGTGTCATTTGTACTACATATTTTTGTAACTAAATTTTCCTTAGGGACTATGTTGGCCCAAAAAACAAGGTAAATAAGGAACATACCATCTATTACATCAATTGTACCTTCATCTTGTATGAAATAAAATATGCTTATGTCGAGAAGCTCTGCTTAGTGATGGTCTTTGCCACCAAGAAACTACATCATTACATGATAAATCAAATAATGTATATTATTTCCAAGGAAAATCCTTTGCGATATATGATGAGTCGAACATATCATAATAGTCGCACTGCAAAGTGGATCATGCTATTGATGAAGTTTGACCTTGAATTTATTGGTCAAAAATCTATCAAAGGTTATATCATTGTAGACCAATTAGTAGAAGCACCTCTTCTCGACGATAAGCCTATGACAATCGAGCTACCTAATGATGTAATATTTGCATTATCTAGATAGAAAGAGCCAAAAGAACTAGATAAAAAAGCTAAAACTACATTGTTCTTTGATGGTTCTAAGTGTAAGCAATGGGGTGGTACCAGAATCATGTTTTCACATGGTAAGGGGTTCCTATTTCCCTTTAATTCAAACTTGACTTTCCATGCACCAATAATAATGTTGAGTATGAAGCCCTCCTTTTAGGACTTCAAATAGCTCTGACCATGAACATCAAGCACCTAAGCATATTTGGTGACTCCTTGCTCATTGTTAACCAAGTGAAAGAGATCTATCAATGCAATTGCTTAATATTGAAATCATACAAGACCCTTGTGGATAAATTGCTTGCTAAGTTTGAGTGGTATGATATCGAGGCAATTCCTCATTCCTCCAACCATTTTGTGGATACAATGGCTTCCTTGGTAACTCTAATTCCACAAAATATTTTAGATGATATCGCCACCATTCATATCAAAATTCTCTCTCAATCCATAATTTCATGATATAATTATAAAGAAGAGCAAAGCATCCACATGGTATAGATTGAACCATACCAAGATTGGTTCTCTCAAATTCAAGACTTTTTGAAACTCACTTTTTTGGGATCCCTGATCCCAAAGAGCCCTTATGATAATATCATGAACATTTATATTAAGGTCCTCTCTCAATATACATTCCTAAAAAATACTTCTAGAGAGGGGTAAGATGTTCATCTGGTCCAAGCTGAGTCTTATCAAGATTAGTTCATGCAAATTCAAGATTTTCTAAAGCTTGGTAATCTCCCCTTAGGATTATCACATATAGCCAAACATACATTTAAATAAAAAGTAACTAAATATGTCTTGCTAGGAGATATATTGTACCATCAAAGTTATGATGGTCTCCTTCTTAGATTCTTAGAGCCCCAAGAATCTACTTGGACCATTTTTCAAGCTCACAATGGTACTTGTGATGGTCATTTCAATGACATAGCTATCACAAAGTGCATCCTTTGAATGGGCTATTATTTTCCCACAATGAAACAAGACTATTGCACTTATGTGAAAAGGTGCATCAAGTGTCAACATCATGCTAATCTATCACACATCCCTTTGCATACTCTACAATCGATACATTCATTATGGAATTTTTTGTAATGGGGCTTAGATATAATTGGAAAAATATCACCCTCATCTTTGGGATGACACACATTCATTCTAAATACTATGGAATACTTCACAAATTTGGTAGAAGCTATTTCCCTTACCACTATGATAGGATCCTATATTTCAAAGTTCATACGACATAATATCATGTCAATTTGGTATTCCATCAAAGATCATCTTAGATAATGGGAAACCATTTAAAAATAAGGATGTTCAAGGTTTGTGCAATAAATATCATATCCTACATAGCTTTTCAACTCCTTATTATCTATATACTAATGGTCAAGTTGAGGTATCAAACAAGATGATTATCACCATCCTTAAGAAAATAGTTAACAACCATCACAAGGATTTGTATCTTCAACTACCTTTAACACTTTGGGCTTATAGGACAAGCATTAGAACACCAACTAGGTAAAATCCATTTTTAGTAGTATATGGTATTGAGGCCATCATGTCCTTGGAGATTGAAACTCCCTCATTATGCATCATGTTACAAGAATTCATCAATGATGATATTGCACGATAGAATTGCTTGGATCAACTCACTCTTATTGATGAACAATACATTAATGCTCTTGAACATATTCATGTTTATAAATATTGTATTAAATAAGCCTACGATACAAAGGTTCATCCTAGGGAATTTCAAGTTGGTAATCTTGTGTTAAAATAAAACCAACAAAATTCTAACATACCTTGCCACTTGTGCGACAAATTCTCTACAAAATGGCTAGGCCCATTCATCATTACACAAAATCTAGGACTGGGAACTTATCGATTAGGTACACTTGAGGGTGTTGAGAAACCTAAACCACTTAACATTATGCACCTACGGGAATTTTATGCATTAAAAAACAACAAAAACACAAAAATAAAATAAAAAATCACAAAAAAAAAAACATAAAAAAATTGCATACCACCATCCACCATAATTTTCATTGCATATAATCATGTAGTACAATGTATATTTTATCACTATTGCATCTTCATGAATTTGGCTAGTTGCATGATTAGTTACATTGCATTAGGCATTTTGTCTGATATAGTTGCATGCATCTTGCATTGAGTTTTTTATGTAGCATCATGTTTGTAGGAGAGTCACTTATCTTAATATAACCTCCTTTATCCTAGGCATAAACTCCATTTCATTGTTCATATACATTCACCCTCCCATGTTGTCTTCTCATCCAGCTTTCAAATCCCCTTTAGTAGTGGTTATCAAATATCTAATAGGATATTTTGGTCATTCAGCCACGTCGAGTTTTTCTTTCATATGTTGTTGTGAACCATCTTGATGTCTAGTGTTAGAATATCACTTTGGTCATACTTTGATTATTTCAAAATCTCAACACATGCTCACAATATTAATTACGATTTTTCACAAGGAAAGATGACACTACAAATTATGTCTTGCCTCAAAAGAAAAATATTTCTCTTACTCTTCCTATCATGCACATGGTGTAAAAGGTTGAGAATTGACCAAAGGACAAGCTCATCCCCCTCAAAAAAAATATAAAATCC
Source organism: Wollemia nobilis (assembly GCA_028583015.1). NCBI lineage: Eukaryota > Viridiplantae > Streptophyta > Pinopsida > Araucariales > Araucariaceae > Wollemia > Wollemia nobilis. The sequence continues at coordinate 4,176,568 of JAQPPZ010016917.1, read as the reverse complement.
CCTTGATCCTCCACAAAATGAGCAAGTCTCAAAAAGCAATAAAGCAATAAAATCCTCTTGCTCTTCCATAAAATGAGCAAGTCCCAAAAAAAATCCCTTTGCTCCAAAAAATGAGTAAAGTCCCCACAAAATAAAAATCCTCAAAATACCACAAGAAAAAGAAGAAAAAGAGCTTGAATCCTTAGAATTCTTAATTTTTGAACATTGTGAGGTGATCTCCATCACTCGCAATAGGCTATAGATGTCTGACTCATAGTAGAGTAGCCTTACGCATGGTGATATATTTGTCACATTAGCGACCTTCTTTGGTACAAACTAATTTCAGCTTGTGGTTGAGCTAGCTTTTAATGGCTTGCATTCCAAGTAGTGGAGTCCAACCGAGTCCAAAATCAAGGCAATGAACTTCAATATGCACACATAGGGATATTGAATATCTTGGTCTTCCTAGCAGATTTTTATCTTTTATATACTTGTATGGTCAGTACACAACTTTTGATTGGTCAACTAAGGTGTTTGAGTCTCATGAAAGCCTTATTGTTACCTTGTGATCTTTCATTGTTTTTAATCCATTATCATCATTCTTATCCATTGCATATCATTTTTTACATGGATTTTGTGCTAGTGTATACCCTTGATGAAATAGTTTACATCTTGATGTGTGTCTCTCATACATTTTGTAGTGCCCATACTTAGTTTGTGTAGGTCAAAATTACTACACCAAGGGAAGAGAGGAGATTTCTTCTTGAAATTTTGCAAAGTATGGAAAATGGTCATGATTTTAGGTTTTCATTGACTGAAATCAAAAATCTAGAAATGAACAAGTGGAGGATAGTTGGGCCATGATGTCTCCAAAAGGATCGAGTCAGATATGCGATAATAAGAATATCTCAATCGTTTGTTGTTGAAGACCCCATACTCTTTTAACTGTCAATTTACCATAATGAGCCTACTAGTATATTTTTGTAGCAAGTTTTAGTTTTTATGTTATTAAAAAATATATATATAGGGTGAGCGACCCTAAATAATGATCAGCTCTTGGACGTTTACAAGGTAATGTATACATACTTCTGAAAGCAATAAAATACTACTCATTCTGGTTTCTAGCTCAATGGTGTTTGATCAAGTATGTATGGATTGTTAAATTCTATATAAACTATGTTGAATATAAATTACTTTAATTCTCTTTCTAGATTTTTGCACTTTAAGTTTCACTAGAACTGAAGTTAACAATTCTAATAGGTTTACAATTGTTTAAATCCTTCCCAAATGACTACTTATTCTTATTTTGATGGTTCAAAGAATGCTTATCTATAAAAATTGTATGTGTTTCCTTGTTGTTGTCTAACCTATACCATTTAACATTCGTAGCAATAGTTATATTTCCCTTTATTTATGCACATTAATCTATCCCCTTTTCCTATAAAAAAACAAGGAACCAGTCTTCTCTGGAGATTGAACTGGGTAATATCTATTGTAAACTCGGTAATTCAATGTTGGTAAAGTCGGGCACAAACGTAACCAAAGGTAGATTTTTCACCAACAGTTTTTGGCATACCTGATGGGACACAATCCCACTATATATACAAATCAAATTTTTAGTGGTTATCTTTGTACCACACTTTTTTTATGAATCACCTGGCGATTCCATTCAAAAAATAAAATCCAAGAAAAACCTTATCTAGTTTTTGGTAGAATATCAAGATATATAAAAACCATATCTAAAGTGAAAAATTCTGAAGAACCCATCGAGTTATTTGAATTAAACCTTGGTAGCCTCAGATCCAATAATGTACTCGTTGCTTGATCAAATTCTTCTTCTACCATCACTACAAGATCTCCAAATCCTTTCCCTATAGTTCTCCCTAATACCGCTACTAGTGCATTTTTAAACATAGCTAGTCATACTGTTGAAATATTAGTCGACACTATAATGGTTGTAAATCAACCAAATATGCCCTACCCTACATGGAACCATTCAAGTCCCTTGAATATGGTAGATCAACATTAGATCCTAGCAATGACTTTAAAAGCACTACCCCAGTATGATGGCATAGGAAAAATGACTTCTGAACACTACCAAGATGTAGAAGTATTGGCACCGATACACAACATCACAGAGAAATATGTGATGATAAGTCTATTAGTCATCTCCTTAAAGGGTAAAATGCTCTATTGGTATAGATATATTCCTAATCAAACCATAGCCACCTAGGCTCAACTTACCGATAAATTGTTAGAATAATTAAATGAATAAACTAACCTCTTTTATCTTCTTAATTAGTTCACTGTTATTCAGAAGCATCCTCAAGAAGAAATATTTGATTTCAATATCTAGTTTAGCCATACTTGAAGAGTGCCTTATGGATTGAGATCGACACATGAAAAAGCAATGTATTACTACCTAAGAGCTTTTAATTCAAATATAAGCATGGTTATCAGATAATCTCAAGTGTTCACCTTCCCAAAAATATTCCAAGAAGCTCATAAAGCTAAGAAATATTGCATTGCTATTAGGAAACTTTTCTTTGATGGTGCTAGATGCAAGAAATGTAGAGAGTTTGATATCTCTTTGAATCTGAAGAAATCCATTCACTATTGAAGATGGGATTTTACTTGGACATGTCATTTCTAAAGTCATATTAGATATAGACCCTAATAGAGTGAAAGCATTGTTGGAACTCCCTTTACCTCCAAATAAGAAAGACATGCAGTCTTTCTTCGGGAAGATCAATGTTATATGTAAATTCATATAAGATTCTATGTAAATTATCAAACCCATGACAAAGCCATTAAAGAAAGATGTTAAGTTCAAATGGACAAACTTGCAAAATAAATATTTTGCTAGTATAAAGAAACAGATAGTCCAAGCACCTATCTTAGTAAATCCATATTACTCTAGAGGTTTCATCCTATATGTTGTAGGAGAACAAGAGAGTTAGGTCACAGTCCTTACTTAGAAGGGGATAGACAATGAAGAGAGGTCCATAGCCTTTCTAAGTCAAACCATGCAAGAACACGAGGAAAAATACAACTTCATCGAAAAGCAAGTATATGCAATCATGAAATCGTTCAAAAAGTTTAGACATTTCCTTTCACAAAGCAGGACTATTGTATATGTATTTCAACCTGATGTCAAAAACTTCATCATACAGGTATATTTGGTTAAGAAAAGAGTTGGTTGGGTATCGAATATACAAGAATATGATATCTATATTCACCCAACCAAGCTAGTGAGAGGCAGAGCATAATGTCAAGAACTCATCAAACAAGCCTCAGTAGAGTATGTAGCTTGCCAAACACAAGAACCAATTCTAGAAGGTGATCAATATCAAAACACCAACTATGCCAATGACTTGATCAAATATTTTTAGACTGTAAAATGCCCAATAAGTTTAAATGCTTCACTATGAATAAGATACAGGATCTAGGCTTTGAAGTATACCTTACTGTCTAAAGGAATGTACAAAACAAATCTGGATGGTGTATTACTTCGATGCATAAAATATGATCAGAAGCAAAATATTTTGGAGGAGTTTCATGGATGCCCATCAAGTGGACATTACTTAGGAAGGACAACAACTTTGAAAATAATTAGAACTGGTTGCTATTGGCCATCTATTTTTTATATGCATTCAAAATACCTAGAAACTATGAAGAATACCAGAGGTATATTGGGAGAAATAGAGACACTTCAATGCTTTGAAACCTATTCAAGTTGAAGAACCTTTTCAACAATGGGATTTGAAATTCATTGGGGTAATAAAGCCTAACTCATCTACTAGGCACAAATATATTCTGATTGCTACTAATTACTTCACTAAGTGGGCTGAAGCATTACCTACTAAGAAAGTTGATCAAGAAGTGATAGAATTTATTGAAATATTAAAAACAAGGTTTGGTATCTCTGATGCATTGGTCATAGACAATGGCACATCCTTCATAGGTGCTAAAATGATTGATTTTTCTAGAAAATATGGGATCTATTTGAAGACTTCTTCAAATTATTATCCCTAAGTAAATGGTTTAGTTGAATCAACGAATAAGAATCTACACTGGATTTTAAAACAGACTTTGAAAGACAATAAGAGAAGCTAACATTATTTGATAAACTAGGTGTTATGGGTTGACAAGATCACATTAAATAAATCTATCAACACCTCTCCTTACTCATTGGTCTATGGTAATGAATCCGTCCTCCAAATACACATAGAAATACCTGCTTTAAAATTACTCAATCAAACTAGCATGGTAGAAGTAGAACCGATAGAGAATAGGTTGATACAACTCCTACAGCTAGAAGTCTAGTCACCAGATTGATACGTTTTGCTTGATATTGATTAATCAAATTCTACTCACCATGTTTTTTTGAAAAAATGCAAACATATACAACTATTTTTTATGCATTTATTAAAATTGAAAAGACATAAAAAAGGGAGAAATTTTAGATACCTAAAATTTGAGCACCTATTTTACATCGATATTCAAAATAAACTAATAAAACAATCAAGTTAATTACAACAATTAACCCAACCCAAGAAATGTAGATAAAACCTAATAGTGGAAAATCCATTGACTTAGAGAAAATCTAACCTCAAGAAAATATGCTTTTAGCCTAGCATATTCATAAATAATTAAAATTTCCCCCACCTCTACCAAATTTTAATCTTAACATTTAGGATAACTAATATGTCTAATCACAAATATGACCATTGGTATATTTGTTTACGCGGTGTATTTACACCAAATAACACATGTAGAGGTCTATCAGAGTGTAAATCTCACTTGAATGACTGCCTACAATCTTAGAGAATTTCCAAGAATATAAAGAATGGGATGGATCCTCTTCCACTTCCTAACTTACATTAATAGGCCTCAATAAAAAGGTAATCACTTTTGATCATGACAACCAACCAACCAGTCAGTCTAGCTAATCGATCCAACCTACATGGCATCCACCTTGCCTCTCAAATTTGGGAAACTCAAAGAGGGCTAATTTCTATAAATTGACCTATTGTAGAAGCATTTCATAACAAATATCTCTTGCAATGAAGTTCTTCTAAAATCATAAATAAACCAAACAAGTAACGATGTGCTACCAAAATTTCTTCATGGAGTCACCAATAATTTTGCTCCAAAGCAAGGAAAGGAGGCATATTGTACTTGAAAGCTCGGTGATACCCTTCTAACATGTATTTATTTATTTTTTATTAATTATTATTAGTATTTTTTTTTTCATGATTTACATTCATAGCATGAACTCTTATATTCCATATTTTTACATCTAAACATTGGTTTGTTAAAAGTTCCCCTTGTTTCATCCTATAGGCACCTTAAGGAGCTCTTGTAGAGCAAGAATAGAAACCAAAACCTTTGTTTCCTTAAGAGAGAACATCCTTAGAAATCCCAAAATGGGATTTGTCTTTTCATTGATAGATTAAGTAAATTTATTGACTATATCTATTTCAGGTGGCATATTCAAACAGTGTTATCATACCATCATCTTGATTAAAATAATCATTCTCTATTTTTAGTACCTAGAGTGAATCCATCAACTAAACTTATTTTAGGTACTTTATTCATCATATCTATGAGAACCCTCATACTCTTATTTTCCCTAGCATCCAATTCAACCAAACTTGTCCTTGTGCATCTCTTGATAATATAGGAGACCTTTTTTTTACTACTTTGATATCAATTTAGTTAAGTCATAATAGCATATCTATAGACTATAACATTTCTAGTTGGAGTATTTACTACATATCTCTTTGCATCTATATCCAATGCAAGGTCACCTTGATTTTTTCATAAACAAATAGCCTAACTATGCAAACCAGAAAGAGACGATCTTCTTGTCATTTGGTAGGCCTTCAAATTATAACATCTGTATTTTTCTATCTATTTTGTAGGTATTCATGAATATTCCATCTAAGAGAGTTTCAGCTAGCATATTTGTATATGAAGCATATTCGAATCTAGATTGCATATTCATTTCAAACACCAAAACAAGCAAGTTTTCCTAATATTTTAATTTTCTAGTTCATAGCATAAGCGTTTTTGTCTACTTTGTTTTATTTTTTCTTCTTTCAATAAAATAAAATAAAATAAAATCAAAAGAATATTTAGTCTAGATAATGATTTATCTTGCTTTCCTAGGCATGCACAACATAATATCTCATGCAGCCTTGTATTAGATTAATTTGTATGAAAATTCTTCTTGCACCCTTGTCATCATCAGAAAAGAAAAGAAATTCCTTTCATAACAAAACAACAGAATCATCAAAAGTAAAATTGCATATAGGATAATACTTTATCTTTTACATCATTTTTTTCATATTATATTGTATTGCACTCTCATATTGCACATTAGATCCTAGGATAGATTGCCAAACCTAGGTGATTATCAAAATTGAACATATGAAATAGATTAGAGAATCTATAAATCCCTTGGTGAACCTGAATATCTCCCACCAAAGATAACACTACATGCAAAACATAGTTGTCACAAAAATTATAGGTTATCAATAACACTCTCCCACCCGAGTGTGGACAAAGCTAGAAGGAACCGCACCTAGGACCAATTCCCTAGATAGGTGCACCCTTTTTGGCATCCCACAAATATTTAATATTTCTCTATAAACATTCAATTTTTTTTTTCCATGCAGGTGGTGATCTTATATTGTTCAGTCTAAGGAACTATAGTTGACTAATCTAAGACATAAATATTAATATATTGAATCCTTTTACTATATTCCTTGTTGCTTATGCTTTCAATTCTGCATATTTCCTAGATATATGTTTGTTTGAATTTATTATAATAGTTCATTGGCTTATTATCTCATGCTTTAATTATTTATTGTAAATCTGAAGAGGTTAGCCAAAACATAAGACAACCATAGAAGCTTGTATACAGTCCTTTAGGTTTATCCCCCTTTTGTTATTGTTCATATACCATGTACATGTTGAGTTAAATAAAAGGGTAAAGGATCAGTTTCAACTACCTGGAACTTTGTCATATTTACAACTACATCCCTAAAAGTAGTCCACTTTGAAGCATAAGTGGAAGCTAAAATTATAGACTAGATATTATGGCTCATATAGAGGGATGAATAAGGTTGTAGAGATTGCATATTATTTAGCTATCCTAAGTAAAGGAAGGACATATGATGTATTCAATGCATCTTTGAAGAAAAATTTAGGTGCATAGGTAGTCTAATAGATACAATTATATATAATAGATGAAGGAAAGTTGATATTAGAACCAAAATATTTTAATGGGTTCAAGAATTCAAAATTCCAAGTAATAAAGGGGTCATTAATTATGAAAGGTGAAATGGAAGATTTTGTGTATAGCTAATTTCACTTTGGAGTCAAAGTAATTCATATTCAAATCATTCTAACCCATCAAGGCTTGTAAAGCTTTATAAAAAGGACATGGAGGAAAAAAAAGAAGAAAAATAAAAGAAAAATAAAAAGTAAAGGTTATGATAAGCAAAGAGTAAATAAAATTCCATGTTGTCCATGTGGGATGCTATAGTGATTTGGGATTTGGGTTCTCTTTGAGAAGACCTAGGTTCAAACCACAACAAGGTGTGTGTGTTGAGGGTGGATAATTGTGTTAATCCATGCTAGTATATTAGTTAGGTCTATATATTAGCATGCATATATCTAGGTTTAATCTATATTGAACTCTTTTTTTGAAAACTATACATCTTACCAAACCCTCCATATTTAATAATTAATAACTTTTAAATTATGTATTAGATTGAGGTGTCATTTTCTAATTTTTTAATTTGTTATATGGGATTGAAAAGTCCCAATCATATTATATTATGATCACATAGTGGTATTACAACATTTTTACAACTATAAATGTATCGCTTGGCAAGATTTAAACCTAGATATCCTCCTTGAAAGTTGAGGATTATAACTTGAGCTAATACCATTTGATAAGTGTAATTTTTTTTTATGTTAAGTACTATTTATTATATTGTATGAACTATTACTAGTTAAATTTATATTTTATTCATTTCATGGTTTTAATATTTTCATTATTTTTAAGGCTATTTAGTTAGAATTTCTATAACAAAACTCTTTTGATAGAGCACATGTTGGATACCTAGTTATAACAACAATAAAGAACTATTTTATAACATTTCAAGATTTAATTATTAAATTAATAAGCCTCTAATTACTTAGCATGTAATATAACTAAGATTTCCTTCATTCTATATTTAAATAGACGAAATACCCCACCTATATATATATTTATATTCATCAAAAAACTTTAGGAAAAGTGTCTTAACCATCCTGCAGAATTCATCTAGAAAACCAAAAGCCATAAGCACTTTTAAGATGTAATCCCATTCAACCCGATCATAAGATTTCTGACCCTATACATTTGCAGAGGTCTATAAGGCAAGGCTTCCCTTTAGCCCCTTCACTCTTTGTGATTGCCAATGACCTGTTATTCTATCTCTTAAGGGAGTCTTCCATTAGTCCTAATATTTGTTAGTCTTACAATGACATTGAGAGGGGGGGTGAATCAGTGTAGCTCTTTAATCTTGAATTTATAGCTCTTAAAACTGAAATAATGAAACCTTAAAACAGATATAGCAAGTATAACAATAGAGCATCACACAACACAAGATTTAACGAGGTTCACCAATGTGGCTACTCCTCAAAAATGACTGCTTGGACTACCATCCAAATCCAACCTTTATAAAGCATCAACTTTACAATCAATTTACCAGCACCCACTGGAAGGAGCACCAACCCCTGATTTATCTGCACCAACAGAAAGAAGCACCAACCCATGATTTAGTAGCACCTACTAGAAGGAGCACCAACTCCTGATGCCAAGCTGTAGCCTGGACTTCAATTTTGAATCTAGAAGTTTAACAAAAAATACCTTCACTTTTACAAGACCCTGACTAGTCTACTTCACCTTTGCGTTCTCTATGCACTCTGCTCTCTCTGCGCAATCACTTCGCACACTCTGCTTCATCATAGTCAAACTTCATGATCGTCTTCTCCCTTTTGCACACTTTGCTTTCTTTGCAAGTTTCACACTTAGCATGATTCGACACGACTTGCTCTCTACGCACTACGACCAAACTTCACACATATCAACACGCATTCGACTATCTATTCAACACACTTCAATTCTCCAAACAGCCCTCCTTTTATAACAATATTTTCATGAAGAAAAACCCTAATCTCAGTCGGTTGTAAACCCTAATATTAGTCGATTGTAAACCCTAATATTAGTCGATTGCAAACCCTAATCTTCGTCGGCTTACATTGATCTTCGTCGGCTTCAACTGCCCCTATAACTCTTATGTTGTTGTTGTCGTGAAAACACATGTCATGATATCGCGACACTTTCGTCTTCGTACGCTTTCTCTTAGCTTTGGCCTGTGAGAATACAACATGTAGCAATATCGCGACACTTTTTCCTCTGTACGCTTTCTCTTAGCTTTGGCTCGCGAAAATACATGTCACGATATCGTGACACTTTTTCTTCCGTATGTTTTCTCTTAGCTTTGGCCTGCGAGAATACAACATGTAGCGATATCGTGACACTTTTTCCTCCGTATGCTTTCTCTTAGCTTTGGCCCGTGAAAATACAACATGTCGCAATATCGCGACACTTTTGCCTTCTTACTTTCTCTCTCCTCCTTTAGTCGGAAAAATGCAACATGTCGCGATATCACGACACTTTTTCTCCTTAGCGCTTTATCTTGCCTTTGGGTCATGAAAACGTGACATGTCGTGATATCGTGACACTTTTTCTCCTTAATGCTTTTTCTTGCTTTCGGGTCACGAAAACGCAACATGTCGCGATATCGCGACAATTTTTCTCCTTAGCATTTTTTCTTGCCTTCGGGTCGCGAAAACGTGACATGTTGCGATATCATGACACTTTTTCTCCTTAGCGCTTTCTCTTGCCTTTGGGTCATGAAAACGCGACATGTCGCGATATCGTGACACTTTTTCTCCTTAGCGCTTTCTCTTGCCTTCGGGTCATGAAAATGTGACATGTCGCGATATCGCGACACTTTTTCTCTCGGACTCTCTTTCTTGCAATATGTCGCGAAATCGTGACACTTTTTCTACTTGCCTCTTTCTCTTCCAACATGTCACGAAATCGCGATAGTTTTTCCTGCTTGCACTTTCTTTTCGAACATGTCGTGAAATCGCGACAGTTTTTCTTTCTTCTCAACATGTCGCGATATCGCGACACTTTTTCCACTTGCCCTTTTTTCTTCCAACATGTCACGAAATCGTGACAATTTTTCTTGCCTGCTGAATATGTCATGATATCGTGACACTTTTCTTACTTGTATTTTTCTTTGATCTTTTGCAAGTGGTCCACTTCGGTCTTCTTGGAAAATCACTGTACATACTCTGAGTAACCTTTGAACTCCTGTCTTCTGCATCTGACTAGCTTTTGAACTTCCTGTCCACTGCATCAATAGATCTATCTGACTGTGTTGATAATAATGACAATACTGTTGTTGTACCTTGCTCATCAATCTCCCCATTTGGAATTGTTGGCAACACATGTGCAATTTCCTGTAACTCTTCTCCCCCTTTGACAATAATACCAAAGGGCTACTGCAGACTCCTTCTGAGTCCATGCACAACATTCTCAGGCACAATTTATTACACTTAGCAAAAATCATGAACATGAGCAAAAAGATAATCAAATACTTAAATGCTCCCCTTGAGAATGTGATCTTTGTAGCTAGTCAGTTCTTGGGAAGTGTGACCACTCCCAATTTATTGTAAAGGTACTCAAAAAATTCCTTGGGCAATGGTTTTGTGAAGATATTTGCTACTTGCTCTGTGGTTGGAACAAAATCCAACTTAACCTCATCTTTCACAACTTTGTCCTTCAAAAAATGATACCTGATAGCAATGTGTTTTGTGCGTGAATGCATCATCGGATTCTTGGAGATGTTAATGGCACTGGTGTTATCACACTTAACTGATATTGGCTCACTGAAGCTAATACCAAGATCTTTTAGGGTTTGTTTCATCCACAATACCTACGTACAACATGTTGCTGCAATATATTCTACCTCTGCTATCGATAGAGAAACTGACTCTTGTTTCTTACTACGCCATGCGACCAATATGTCTCCAAGATAGAATTCACCTCCACTGGTACTCTTTCTGTCATCTACACATCCTGCCCAATCTGCATCTGAATACAAAATAAGAGTGAATTATTTACATTTTAGATACCATAACCCATACTCCATAGTACCTTTGAGGTATCGAAGAATCCTCTTCACTCCTGTCACATGAGTCTCCTTGGGATTAGCCTAAAATTGTGCTACCATGCATACTGCCTGCAAAATATCTGGTCTGGTGGTTGTCAGATACAGTAAGCTTCCAATCATAGATCTGTACATGGTTTGATCAACATTTGGAGATTTTTCATCCTTGCTCAACTTGCAACCTGTTGTCATGGGAGTGCTAACTAGCTTACAATCCTCCATTGTGAACTTGTTTAATATCTCTTTCACATATTTAACTTGAGAAATAAATATGCCCTTCTTATTTTGATTAACTTGCAACCCGAGGAAATACGAAAGTTCACCAATCATTAACATTTCAAATTCTTTCTACATCTTATTTGCCAAATATTTACACAATTCATCTTTGCTGCTGCCAAATATGATATCATCTATGTATACAACAAGAACAATAAGATGCCCATTTTTTGTTTTGACATACAAATTACTATCCACCATACCTTTCTTAAACCTTTGTTGAGTGAGATAGTTGTCTAGCCTTGCATACCATGCTCGAGGTGCCTGTTTTAAACCATATAATGCTTTATTCAATTTGCACACCAATTTGGGATCATCACCAAGTTAGAAACCATCTGGTTGTTCAATATAAACCTCTTCTTCAAGTTTTCCATTCAAAAACGCTGATTTTACATCCATTTGATAAACCTTGAAATTCTTGTAGACTACTAAAGCCAAAAACATTCTAATTGCCTCTAGTCTAGCTACTGGTGCAAACGTTTCCTCAAAGTCAATGCCTTCAACTTGAGCATAACCCTTGCATACCAATCTTGCTTTGTTTCTGACTATAATTTGTTTCGAAAAATCCATTTAGTCCCGATTATATTTTTGTTTGTAGGTCTAGGTACTAACTCCCAAGTTTTGTTTTTCTTAATTTGATCTAATTCTTCATTTATTGCCTTCATCCAGCTCTCATCTTTGCTTGCATCAACAACATTTTTGGGCTCAATGCTGGATAGTAGAGAGTAGTTACTTACTACTCTTCTTCCTGTCTGAACACCAACTTTGGGTCTCCAATTATTTGCTGTCTAGGATGATTTTTTTGCTAGCTGCCTGTTTTGAATTTCTTATTTTCTTTCACTTCTGAATCATCATCTAATTCAATTTTCTATATCTTTTCCATTTTGTTTTCCTCATATCTTTCAATAACCTCTTCATAAATTGGGTAGTTCATTTCATAGCTAATTACTCGTTATCTACCTTCATCAAATTTAACATCGACACTGTCCACAATTTTCTTTAGCTTCTTATTGTAGCATTTTTAAGCTTTGCTTTTTGATGAATAACCAACAAAAATACCTTCATCCGCTCTATCTTCAAACTTACCAAGATTATCTTCAGTTCTTTTGATGTAGCACTTGTTGCCAAACACTTTGAGGTATTTTACTGTTGCCCTTTTTTTGAACCATAACTCATAAGGGTTTTGCTTTCATGTGTTCTCAGCATGTACCTGTTTTGGATATACACCACAGTATGGACTGCTTCTTTCCAAAACCTGTCTGTTAGACTGCTTTCATCCAGCATAGTCCGTGCCATTTCCTGCATTGTCTTTTTCTTTCTTTCTACCACTCCATTCTGCTGAGGTGTCCTAGCTGCTGAAAACTGTCTCCTAATATCGTATTTTTCACAGTATTCTGTAAACTCCTCTGAAATGAATTCTCCTCCTCTATCTAATCTTAAACATTTGATCCTCTTACCTTTTTCATTCTCAACCTGGTTTTTAAAAATCTTGAACATATCAAAAGCTTATGATTTATGCTTTAAGAAAAATATCCATGTCATTCTGGAATAGTCATCAATGCACAACATAAAATATTTGTCATCATTTATGCTTTGTGTTCTCATGGGTCCACATAAATCAGTGTGTATTAGTTCCAAAGGTTTGCTTGTGTAGTATTCTTTAGTTTTGAATGTGACTCTAGTTTGCTTCCCCTTTTGGCATGAAGCACAAATGTTGGTTGTAGGTTTGTTGATGGTGGGAATATCTCTTACAGCCCTTTTTGAGGTGATTTTTACTAGATTATCAAAACTAATATGATCGAGTATCTTGTGCCACAACCAATTTTCTTCTTCCTATCCAATAAAACAAGCTCCTTTTGAAGTCTCTGAGAGCATGTACAGGTTTCCATATGTCCTTGATCCAGTTGCTATCAATTTTCCACTATTTTTTTTTTTGACTTCACAACCCTGCTTCATAAAGACTACTTCATGACCTTTATCACAAATCTGACTTACGCTCAACAAGTTATGTTTCAACCCATCTACAAACAAAACTTCTTCTGACTTAATTTTTCCATCACTAATTTTAACTAAGCCTTTGCCAACTATCTTAGCTCCATCATTATTACCAAACTTTACTGATCCACCTTCATATTTCTGTAACTTCTCAAATCTCTATTTGTCACCTATCATATGATTGGAGCATCCACTATCAAGTATCCATGGTACATATTTATTCTATGCTTTAAATGTTGTTTGTACTATTAAGGATTCCCTTTCTTCCTTAAGTCGCTCCTTTTCTATCCACTCTATTTTGATAGTAGATTTGAGCTCTTGTTTTGTCTTTCCCTTATCAATAGCTTGTGTTTGTTTTTCAAGAAGTTTTCTATTTTGACTCATCTTGTTTGATTGAAATTTTCTTCCCTGAAATTGATTTGATGCAAATGTACTTCTACAGTTTCTTGCAATGTGCCCAAAATTATGACATTTATAGCATTCTACTGTATAATTCATCAAAGGAGAGAAAGCATTTCTACTGGTGAAATTCCTTGGTCTTACATTATATTTGTAGTCTAAGATTTTATGTCCATAGCCATTGCATTTAAAATAGAAACCAGAAAAGGGATAATTGAACCTAGGTGATGGTCTTTGCCATGGTGTCGTAGGAGCCATAGGTCTTCTTCTTCTTTGATGTGTGACATTGGTGAATCCATCATTGTCAATTCTCCTTTCGTGTCTGGCATTATTGCTTTATTTTGCATGAGATGTTTTTTCTTGATCAACCTATTTTTTATCTTCATTCTTTATGGATTCTACATTTCTAGTCTTTGATCCATTTGATGATTTTCCTTCGATGAAGCCCAGACCAAATTTGATGCCTGTAGGCCTTTGGTCATTTATAATCTTATCCAGCTTCATGGAACTTTCTTCGCGTTTGTGATAGCAACTAATTTTGTGATTCATCTCTTCTATATGCATCCGTAAACTAACATTCTCTTCTTCTAGTTTGCAGCAATAATCTATTTTCATGGTAATTTGAACTTTAGGATTTTTAGATATTTGTTTGTATTCTTTTGTCTATACTTTTAGACTGGTTATGATTTCGTTTGCATCCTCAAGCCTTTTTGAAATTTTCTTATTCTTTTTCTTCTCTATTTTCCACTCTTCAAGTGCAGATATCAACTCACCTTCTAGATCTACTTTAGCCTCAGGGTTTTCACCACATACTTTAGAGTTCACTCCTTCTTCCTTTTTTTCTTCAAATGCCATGAAAAGAGCTTCACCTGTTTCCTCTTCAGAATCCTCACCTGAGCTATCTTCTGATGAACTGGCATTCCTGGAGATGAAACTTTTCTTCTTGAAGTTGCCTTTTTTGAAATTTGTTTTCTTCTTCCAGTCACTTCGTTCTTGGTGAGATCCTTCATCATTTTTGTTCTTCTCATTAAGTGGACATTTAGTCGTAAAATGCCCAATGCCTCCACAATTGAAACATTTAAGCGGTAGATTTCCTCTATATTTTCTTTTTCCCCTTTTTAGTTTTCTGACAAAGTTTGCTTCCATTTCATCTAATGTCTCTTCTTCCTCGGACTCTTGTTTTGCATTTTTATTTTTGAGGGCTTTAAAAGCCGCTTCTCTATCTGTGTGTTTAGATCTTCCTATCCTCATCTCATATGCAGTCAAGGAACCATACATCTCATCTATACTAAAATAATTTAGATTTTTAGCTTCTTCTATCGCTGAGACTTTAGAATCAAACCTTTAAGGAAGAGATCTTAATACCTTTTTCATGACAGCAGAGTCATTGATATCCTCGTCGAGTCCTTTGATCGCATTAATGATTCCATTAACTCTCAGCATATATCCCTCAATGTTTTCATCATCATTCATTTTTAATGCTTTGAATTGAGCTTGATGTGTCTGTAACTTGGCCTCCTTGATCTTATCATTTTCTTCATGAATACTCCTCAGTTTGTCCCATATCTCTTTTACCATTTTACAGCTCATGATCTTTACTAGTTCGTTGTTTGTTATTTCGCTCATGAGAGCATTCATTGCTCTTGAGTTATTGTCAAACAGTTTCTTTTCATCAGCCTTCTCTAGAGGAGTGATGGGTATTGTATATCCACTAACTACTGAATCCCAGATGTCGTATCCCAAAGCACAGAGATATGTCTGCATCCTGATTCTCCAGAATGCGTAATTAGATCCATCAAATAATGGTGCTTTGTTTGATGAGAAGCCTTCACCACCTGCCATTGTATTACTTTTAAGATCTCCCTAGCCGGTTAAGCTTGTATAGGAACTTAGCTCTAATACCAATTGTTAGTCTTACAATGACACTAAGAGGGGGGGTGAATCAGTGTAGCTCTTTAATCTTGAATTTATAGCTCTTAAAATTGAAATAATGAAACCTTAAAATAGATATAGCAAGTATAACAATAGAGCATCACACAACACAAGATTTAACGAGGTTCACCAATGTGGCTACTCCTCAAAAATGACTGCTTGGACTACCATCCAAATCTAGCCTTTATAAAGCACCAACTTTACAATCAATTTACTAGCACCCACTGGAAGGAGCACCAACCCCTGATTTATCTCCACCAACAGAAAAGAGCACCAACCCCTGATTTACCAGCACCTACTAGAAGGAGCACCAACCCCTGATGCCAAGCTGCAGCCTAGACTTCAATTTTGAATCTAGAAGTTTAATAGAAAATACCTTCCCTTTTACAAGACCCTGATTGGTCTACTTCACCTTTGCGTTCTCTATGCACTCTGATCTCTCTATGCAATCACTTTGCACACTCTACTTCGTCACAGTCAAACTTCACGATCATCTTTTCCCTTTTGTGCACTCTGATTTCTTTACAAATTTCACACATAGCATGATTCGACACGACTTGCTCTCTATGCACTATGATCGAACTTCGCACATATCAACATGCATTCGACGATCTATTCAACACACTACAATTCTCCAAACAACCCTCCTTTTATAACAATATTTTCATGAAGAAAAACCCTAATCTCAGTCGACTGTAAACCCTAATCTTAGTCGGCTGTAAACCCTAATCTTACAGACTCTCTTTCTTGTAATATGTCACAAAATTGTGACACTTTTTCTACTTGCCTCTTTCTCTTCCAACATGTCGCGAAATCGCGACAGTTTTTTTTTCTTCTCAACATGTCGCGATATCGCGACACTTTTTCCACTTGCCTTTTTTTCTTCCAACATGTCACGAAATCGTGACAGTTTTTCTTTCTTCTCTCTCTTCCAACATGCCACGAAATCGTGATAGTTTTTCTTGCCTGTTGAATATGTCACGATATCGTGACACTTTTCTTACTTGTTCTTTTCTTTGATCTTTTGCAAGTGGTCCACTTCGATCTTCTTGGAAAATCACTGTACATACTCTGAGTAACCTTTGAACTCCTATCTTCTGAATCTGACTAGCTTTTGAACTTCCTATCCACTGCATCAATAGATCTATCTGACTGTGTTGACAACAATGACAATACTGTTGTTGTACCTTGCTCATCAATATTAGAGGTCTTAAATTGCCCAATGAAAAGGAGCTTTTAAATCTTCAGTTTGCGGATGATACTACAATTTTTTTGAAGATGGAGGATGAAAATTTTGAGGCTTTATTCAACAAGTTAGCCTTATTTTGCAGTGCTTCAGGGGCAAAGATATCTATGCCTAAGTCTGTTCTTCTGAGCTGGAATGACAGTCCTCCTCTTTGGCTTAACAGGTACAATCTGACTTGGCATGGTCCAGAAATGCAGGTGAGGTATCTTGGCATCCCTTTTGTTGTCAGTCCTAACTTAAGGAATATGTGGACATGGGTGAAAGAGAATATTTTCTCAAAGTTTAATAAATGGCATAATAGATGTTTGTCTTTGGCAGGCCGATTTCAAGTGTGCCACAAAATTTTATCTACATATACAATTTACTTTTCCTCTGCTTGGTTGTGTTGAGAAGCAACACACCCCCACTAAAAAAATGAAATTCCATCCTTTGAAAGTTTTTACTTTTCATTTTTTCCATAGGGATCCTCTTGAATTTTCCGGGTTTTAAATTTCAAATTTTTCTTGCATCCTTTGTCAAAATTTTCCTTCATCAAAGCATCCAAGTAGGCTTGCATATGGCATTGATTTCAATTTAAAACTTTTGAAAGTTTGCATGTTAAATGTATTAATTCATATTAATGCATTTTCTCTTAATCCCTGATGAATTCTAAAGTTTCGTTTGCAGATTCGGGTACCCTTTGGCCTTATTTAGATCCTTGTAAAGTTTCATCAAATTCTAGGCACTTTGAGTTTTTGTCATTTTTTTGCACCAAAAGAAGCAAAGGAAACGTCGTGAAATCGCGACGCATTTGGTCGGAGGACCCAAGGCAAAGGAAACGTCATGATATCGTGACATCACAATATCATGATGTCGCGAGATCAAGACGCATTTTGTCAGAGGACCCAAGGCAAAGGAAACGCCACGATATCACGACGTCGTGAAATCATGATGTCGCGAGATCGCGACGCATTTGGTCAAAGGACCCAAGGCAAAGGAAACGTCGCGATATCGCGACGTCGCAATATCGTGACGTTGCGAGATTGCGATGCATTTGGTCGGAGGACCCAAGTCAAAGGAAACATCGCAATATCGTGAAGTCGTGAAATCGCAACATCATGAGATCATGACGCATTTGGTCGGAGGACCCAAGGCAAAGGAAACGTCATGATATCGCGACGTCGCAAAATCATGACGTCGCGAGATCGCAACACATTTGGTCAGAGGACCCAAGGCAAAGGAAACGTCATGATATTACGACATTGCGAAATCATGACGTCGCGAGATCGCGAAGCATTTGGTTGGAGGACCTAAGGCAAAGGAAACGTCGTGATATCGTGACGTCGTGAGATCGCGATGCATTTGGTCGGAGGACCCAAGGCAAAGGAAACATCGTGAAATCACGACATCACGATTTTGCGATGTCATAAAATCACAACACGGTAGAAAGGAAAAGAAATAAGGGCAAAGGAAAGGGAACGTCACAAAATCACGACATCGCAAAATTGCGATGTGTCACGTTTTCACGACGAAGCTGCCAATGAAAACAAAGCAAAAGAAAAGGTCATGATTTCGTGACATGTCACGAAATCGCAACATGTTGCGATTTCACGACAAAAGAGGAAAATGGAAACAAGTGCGGAGCACGTTGCAATTTCGTGACACATGTCAAAGAAAACAAGCCGACATGTGATAAACATTAGAGGTTTAATTTAATAATGTTAAAATACTAATCCTTGCTTGTTCTTTTGTAGAAAGCCAGCTGGCAGTTGCATACTAGCGAAAGTAATGGCGAAAAAGGGCAAAATAAGCACGGGTTAAATGAAGGCCATCAGATGAAAATTTGAGATGCCGGGAATTGCTGGTTCATCCAGATTTTACAGATCTGGCCGCAAAGAGACTTTACGGTGACTAAGCAGCTGCCCATTTAATAGAATATGTCGGCAATTGACCGAAAAATGAAAATATCTACACACAGTTATCGGAATTTGCCGATGGACGCATTTAACAGGAGAATTTATGGTGAAAGTAATGGCGTGCAGAGAATCTTAACTCAGAAGCGGCTCTGCAAAGATAAAATGTCAGAGAAGCCAGTGACTCATTCTAAATTTTTTGAGGAATTAATGAGGCGCTCCCGACAAGTGCACCAGAAATATGAAGATATTTACTTACGCAGTGCCCATTTATGGAATATGTCAACGACCGACCAGAAAATGAAGATATTTACTTGCAGTTATAGATGGATGAGAATAATATCAGATCATGCCTTCTCCATTTATGGCAAGTAATAGCACTAAGATTTGTAGAGTGGTTAGGGTTTTCAAAACTCTATTTTTAAAGGGACTTATATTGTAAAACCGAGAGAGGAAGGTTTAGAGGATAAGTTTTAGGGTTTGAGAAGAAGATATTTCTAAAAAGATCAGGGTCTATCCTGATTCTATAAATACTTCTTCTGAATGTAATTTCTAGAGGCAAAAACTTAGAAATACAAGCTATTAGAGCAATTTCTTACAAATCTTGTTTGAATGCTTTGTTCTGGACTTAGAGTTGGTGTGACTTTTGTTTTTCTGTGATAGCGTGGCCAGGAGCCTAATCTCTTTCAGATTGTGATAAGTTCATCTTATTTTGTTTCCGTTTCATTAAGGTTTATTTAATTTATGTTGTAGATCTGTGTTACCAGGATTGGATATGCTGCTAGGCTTCATTTTCTTTATTGTATGTTAGGGAAAATTACAGATTTAATGTTCAGGCCTGTTCTAATTGCTCTATCCTCACTGTGCAAGCTAGGTTGCTAGTGAAAGATACCAATTTTAATTGACTTCCCTTCTGTTTGTGATTTTATTTCAGATCTGTTGTTGTCTTTGTCTTATGCTCTTAGTGGAAGGTGATCTTAGAAAGCTGGACACTTTCCTATTTGACTTTGTTCTATTTTGAAGCTAACTGGTATAACTAAAATTGGTAGTTTTAGTTTTGCAGCTAAGATAAATTTCTCTTTCTGCCCTACCCTACTCTCTCTGTTCCACCGATTGAATGATCCATTTTTATTTTCTTTTACATCTATCTTTTATTTAAATCATCTAACACATAAAGAGTTAGATCAAAGAACTGATTGTAAATTTGAGTGCCCACAAACATAACCAATTCCAAGAGCATTACTAAACTAATTCCAAGACCCGTTGTAAGGTAACAAACAGTCCACTTGAAACTATTTCAAAAGCAAAAAAGAGTTAATAGACATTCGACCCAACTCTGTAACTCACACTTTGGATATCCAGCAAGATCCTAAAGTGAGTGGGATTTATCTTGTATAAGTGTTATCGATATTTTATGCTCATTCTTCACAGGGTGTGTATAAAAGTTGAACCAACATTTAAAACTGGTGCTAGAAGAGGGCCCTAAACTCCGTTCAGTATTGTAAGTTGTTTGTGCAGAGTCTGGTGTTTTATCTTTTGAATCCTTTTCCCTCCTCTTTAGCTCTTTTTAACTTTGTTGTTTGAGTTTTGCCTAAACAGCGGAACTCAACACCAACATTTAAAATTGGCGCTAGAAGAAGGGCAAGAACTTACGTTCTTAGTGCACTTGAGTTGAGAAATATGATTGTATGTGGTATTTAACAAATACTATATTTTATCCAGAGTCTGGTAGCCTTTTTCCCTCCTCCTCAGCCTTTTAAAACTTGTTTGTTTGAGTTTTTGCCTAAACAGTGGAACTCAACACCAACATTTAAAATTGGTGCTAGAAGGAGGACCCACTGAACTCCGTTCAGTATTGTAAATTGTCTGTGTAGAGTCTGGTGTTTTATCTTTTGAATCCTTTTCCCTCCTCTTTAGATCTTTTAAATCCTGTTTGTTTGAGTTTTTTCCTAAACAGCGAAACTCAACACCAACATTTAAAATTGACAAAGAAGGAGGGCCTGAAGTTCAGTAGTTTGTAAAGGACTATTTTATCACCACTTGTAGTTACTCCAACTACAACTGAAAATATATCGTCATTAATCAAGTAGTAATGGCAAGCTGGTTGGGTTCCACTGCCTTAAATATCCCTGGTGCAGCCCATGATCTGCCCAGAAATCCTGAGAGATATCTTCCTAGATACAAGCATGATGGAACTAAAACAGTAGAAGAACACCTGATGGCATATAAGAATGCTCTAAAATTGTTAAATATACAGCATGAATATGTGGCTTGCAAATTGTTTTTGTTCACTCTCCAGGAGGGAGCATACGACTAGTTTTTGAATCTCACTAATGATTCTATTACTAGTTGGGATGACCTAGAGAAAGTTTTTGTATTACAATTTGGGGAAGTGATAGACCCCAGTGTGTTATACCAGCAGTTTTCCAGCATTAAGAGAGAGTCAGGAGAAGCTGTCAAGTCTTTCAATATGAGGTTCCAAAGAGCTTATGGTAGAATGACTAGTCATTACATCCCAAATGCAAATCTAGCCTTAGAAATCTATAAAAATGCATTGGATTCGGTGACCTCTATTTTTCTCAAGAGAGACATCAATATCACAACCCTGGCAGGAGCTTATAAAGAAGCTTTAATTCTTGAAATACAGTTAGGACCTTAGATTTTGAGCAGTCCTTTGATATCCTATGTTACACATAACATGCCTATTTTGAAACCCATTCCACATCATGAGTTAGTGCCAACATGTCATGCTCAACCCAAGGAAACTCCGTTAACTGTGACATCCACTCAACATGTGCAAAATATAGAGAAAGATTCTGACAAGTTCAAGGTAGAAGTGCCTAAAGTAAACATTTGTGACCTAGCATTACCCAACTTTGAAGCTTTTTCTGGTGAGTTAAATTTTCCTGAAAATCAGAGAAATATTGATAGTTCTGGTTCATCCAAAAATAGTACAACTATGGTTTCAGATTCATTCACTTTTCTCGAAGAGTCAATGAAATGCAAGATTTTCAACAGTTCCAAAGGGACAGTTATAATTTGAGATGTGAAAATCCAGAACCCACTCCTAATAATGATTCTCCCTCACCAAAGGATGATGAAAATGAGATTCAATATCACTATGCAGAAGTAACTAGGAAGGAGGATAGCATCATTGAGGATATGAAGAAAATTAAAGCTGACATCACCCTCCATGAGCTGGCTCAGATTGTTGAACAAAAAGATAACTTGATTGAAACTTACTCTGGACCACCTATTGAATTTCAAGAAAAGGAGAAAAATATAGTAAATGTGAATGTGGTCAACCAACTCGAAATAGATAAAGAGTCTCAGTATAAGCCTGTGTTTACTGAACATAATATCAAAAAAGAGGTTGTAAACCGTGTTGATGCAGATGTTGGAATTTGTAATTTGGCAACTGAGAAGGTGAGACCAGTTACAGCTCTAATCAATCACAACAATGATATTTGGACATTACACATTGATGGGGTTAAATCTAAGCAAGGCTCAGGTGAAAAAGCAAATTATGAAAATTCTGCTAGAGGGATAAAAATTGAAGTCTTGGATATTGAAGCAGTAGAGCAACCACAAAATGTTCAAGCTATTAAGAACCATGACATACGAATAAAATATGATCTCTTTGATTTGTTACATAAATTTGAAGATGTGATGATCTGGGTCTATGAAGGCTTTAAGGTATTTTATCCTGGGGGGTTTTTACATACCGTCCCTTTGAAAGAATTCTGCAAACCCTTCAAGTAGAAGCATAAACATGTTATTATATGATTTGTTTAATTTGGAGGTGTTGCAGATTTGGTGTTTCTGTGGGACAAGATCCATATAAAAAAAAAAAAAAAAAGAGGGAAGACGGTAAACACAAGTCTTTCCCAGGTAGAAAAAAAAATTTGGAAGCATAGTCTGGAGTGCATTTTGTCAACAGGACCTGAAAGGTAATTTTTCTAAATTTACCTGCAAATGGTCAAATTTTTTTAAGGCACTATTTCTCTGCTTTTCCATCTGCTACATTTTTTGAGTGATTGAAGGGAATTTGTGCATATATATATATATTGTAAATAAATTTTGAAGTAGTGTGTTGTTATTTGGTTTTGTTAGATTTTAAAGTTCTATGTTTTATCCTTTGCGATCTGTACAAAGTAGTTTGTTTTTATTTTATTTTATTTTGTTTTATTTTAAAGTTCTGTGTTTTATCCTTTGGGGTCTATACAAATTTCTTTTAGCTTTTAAAATTCTATTTTTTTTTAAGTTTTGCCTGGGCAGTAAAGAAAGAATTAGCCTTTTCAAATTGTTTTTATTCTAAGTTCAAAATCCTGTTTTCATTTTGTGTTATTCTAATTAAGAGATAGTCTGCTTAAGCTGAACAGTGGAACTATTTTGTTATTCAGAACAACAGTAGAAATATAATTGGATTTTGTGTCTTGCTTGCCACAATTATTTTAATTATAAAGAAATTGCTATATTGTTTGGCTAGAGAAACTCCCAGGGAATCCAAGAAAAGTTGATCGTAAGAGGGGACTCTAACTCGTGAAATTATTTGAGTATCCATAGAGGCTATCAGTACCCAGGCTGAAGCAGTTCCAGATTGATGAAATATTAAAAAAAAAAAAAAAGGAAGGCAGAAGTTATGTAATGAAAGAGATAGCCAAGGCTTCAGAAGATGTTTTCTTTTACCAAGTTGTAGATACCACCTCACAGTTGTGGATCAGGGTCGTGAAAACCTAAAGAGTAACTTTGTCGGGGTTGTAAAAGGCTAAACTAGTAAACAGAGCCCTACTCGGTTTCCCCTTTCACAATCTAGAAAAGCTAATCAATCCATAGTACAACATTCGAAGGCCCAGTCATTCTTGAAATAATTTTTATACGTTTGTAATTGTACATCAGAAATCTTTCTTAAATGATTCAACCTAGTATGTCCTTGAGAAATTTTGACAACTATCAGGTAGTAGTTAAATTATTTTGAAGAATATTTATGGCAAAGCATGGTACATGGTCTATATTGTTTTGAAACTAGAGTCCTGGATTCTAAAATAGTGCTACTATTTTCCCCGCAAATATCGCCATTTGTTGAGAAGCAACACACCCCCATTAAAAAAATGAAATTCCATCCTTTGAAAGTTTTTACTTTTCATTTTTTCCGCAGGGACCCTCTTGAGTTTTTCGGGTTTTAAATTCCAAATTTTGCTTGCATCCTTTGTCAAAATTTGCCTTCATCAAAGCATCCAAGTAGGCTTGCATATGGCATTGATTTCAATTTAAAACTTTTGAAAGTTTGCATGTAAATGTATTAATTCATATTAATGCATTTTCTCTTAATCCCTGATGAATTCTAAAGTTTTGTTTGCATATTTGGGTACCCTTTGGCCTTATTTAGATCCTTGTAAAGTTTTATCAAATTCTGGGCACTTTGAGTTTTCATCATTTTTTTGCACCAAAAGAAGCAAAGGAAACCTCGCGATATCACGATGTCGTGAGATCGCAACGTATTTGGTCGGAGGACCCAAGGCAAAGGAAACGTCATGATATTGCGACGTTGCAAGATCATGACACATTTGGTCAGAGGACCCAAGGCAAAGGAAACATCGTGACGTTGCGAAATCGCGACGTCATGAGATCGCGACGCATTTGGTCGAAGGACCCAAGGCAAAGGAAACGTCGTGATATCGCGACGTCGTGAGATCGCGACGCATTTGGTCAGAGGACCCAAGGCAAAGGAAACATCGCGATATCGCAATGTCGCAAAATCGCGACGCATTTGGTCGAAGGACCCAAGGCAAAGAAAACGTCGCGATATCGCGACGTCGCGAAATCATAATGTCGTGAGATTATGACGCATTTGGTCGGAGGACCCAAGGTAAAGGAAATTTCGCAATATCATGACGTCATGAAATCGTGACATCGCGAGATCACGACGCATTTAGTCGGAGGACCCAAGGCAAAGGAAACGTCGCGAAATCACGACACGATAGAAAGGAAAAGAAACAAGGGCAAAGGAAAGGGAACGTCGCAAAATCATGAAGTCACGAAATCGTGACGTGTTGCATTTTTGCAACGAAGTTGCCAATGGAAACAAAGCAAAAGAAAAGGTCGTGATTTTGCGACATGTCGTGAAATCGTGACATGTCGCAGTTTCGCGGCAAAAAAGAAAAATGGAAACAAGTGCGGAGCACGTCATGATTTCGTGACACGTGTCAAAGAAAATAAGCCGACGTGTGATAAACATTAGAGGTTTAATTTAATAATGTTAAAATACTAATCCTTGCTTGTTCTTTTGTAGAAAGCCAGCTGGCAGTTGCATACTAGCGAAAGTAATGGCGAAAAAGGGAAAAATAAGCACGGGTTAAATGAAGGTCGTCAGATGAAAATTTGAGATGCTGGGAATTGCTGGTTCATCCAAATTTTATAGATCTAGCCACAAAGAGACTTTACGGTGACTAAGCAGCTACCCATTTAATAGAATATGTCAGAAATTGATCAAAAAATGAAAATATCTACACACAGTTATCGAAATTTGCCGATGGACGCATTTAACAGGAGAATTTATGGTGAAAGTAATGGCATGCAGAGAATTTTAACTCAAAAGCGGCTCTGCAAAGATAAAATGTCAGAGAAGCTAGTGACTCATTCCGAATTTTTTGAGGAATTAATGAGGCGCTCCCGGCAAGTGCACCAGAAAGATGAAGATATTTACTTACGCAATGCCCATTTATGGAATATATCGACAACCGACCAGAAAATGAAGATATTTACTTGCAGTTACAGATGGATGAGAATAATATCAAATCATGCCTTCTCCATTTATGGCAAGTAACAACACTAAAATTTGTAGAGTGGTTAGGGTTTTCAAAACTCTATTTTTAAAGGGACTTATATTGTAAAACCGAGAGAGGAAGGTTTAGAGGATAAGTTTTAGGGTTTGAGAAGAAAATATTTTTGAAAAGATCAGGGTCTATCCCGAGTCTATAAATACTTCTTCTGAATGTAATTTCTAGAGGCAGAAACTTAGAAATACAAGCTATTGAAGCAATTTTCTGCAAATCTTGTTTGAATGCTTTGTTCTGGACTTAGAGTTGGTGTGACTTTCATTTTTTGTGATAGCATGGCTAGGAGCCTAATATCTTTCAGATTGTGATAAGTTCATCTTCTTTTGTTTTCGTTTCATTAAGGTTTATTTAATTTATGTTGTAGATCTGTGTTACCAGGATTGGATATGCTGCTAGGCTTCATTTTCTTTATTGTATGTTAGGAAAAATTACAGATTTAAGGTTCAGGTCTGTTTTAATTGCTCTATCCTCACTGTGTGAGCTAGGCTGCTGGTGAAAGATACCAATTTTAATCGACTTCCCTTCTGTTTGTGATTTTCTTTCAGATCTATTGTTGTCTTTGTCTTATGCTCTTAGTGGAAGGTGATCTTAGAAAGCTGGACACTTTTCTCTTTGATTTTGTTCTATTTTGAAGCTAATCGGTATAACTGAAATTGGTAGTTTTGGTTTTGCAGCTAAGTTAGATAAATTTCTCTTTTTGCCCTACCCTACTCTCTCTGTTCCACTAATTGAATGGTCCATTTTTATTTTCTTTTACATCTGTATTTTATTTAAATTTGCTAACACATAAAGAGCTAGATCAAAGAACTGATTGTAAATCTGAGTGCCCACAAACATAACCAATTCCAAGAGCATTACTGAACTAAGTCCATGACCCATTGTAAGGTAACAGACAGTCCACTTGAAACTATTTGAGAAGCGGAAAAGAGTGAATAGACATTCGACCCAACTTTGTAACTCACACCTTGGATATCCAACAAGATCCTAAAGTGAGTGGGATTTATCCCGTATAAGTGTTATCGGTATTTTATGCTCATTCTTCATAGGGTGTGTATAAAAGTCGAACCAACAGAGTTGTTTAATTTGTATCAAGTTAATGAGCTCCATAAATATATAAAATAGTTTTTGTGGGCTGGGAAATTTGGAAATAATAAAAAACATGTTGTTAAATGGGGCTGGTGCATTATGAATAAGTTAAAAGGTGGTATGGGCTTGACTAATCTAAGGATACAGGGTATGGTGCTTGCTATAAAGTGGATTGTTAGCTGTATTCAGGGCGATGAGCCTTGGAAAATTTTGGTAAGGCATAATATTATGAATGCCAATGTTAAAAGGAATAAGGCCTGGCAGGGTCTGTCTTTCATTGACTTATTATTTGGCAAGTTTAAGGCTCGACCTGCTGGTTCAGAGGTATTCAACAACCTATGGAAGGCGTGGGAATATGTGAAAGGAAATATTTGTATTGATCCAGATTTTTCATAGGATAATGATGTGTTGTTCTTGCATAGCTCTCTGTGGTGGAATTTGTCTCATAAAAATAAATGTTTAGCTATGTTGCAAGGTTGCAATGCAAAGCAATGGTCTCGTAGAGGCATAAACTCCTTTCATGATCTGTTTTGTGATGGCAAGATAAAGTCATGGGAAATTTTGCAAGCTGAATTTGATCTTCCAGATCAGCATAAAAGAACTTATAATACTGTGGTAACAACGTATAGGAAGTTAAGGAATCCTATTTTGATTTCTTCTGAATAGGAGTTTTTAGATAAATTAAAATGGCTTGATGGTACTTCTTTTTTCTATATCAAGCCTAAAATTTTGTATAACTTGCTGACTGACTCTGATGAAATTTTTGAGCATATAAACATGAAATGGCAAATGAATATTACTCCGATTCAGGGCCAAAGGTTCCTACATCATATCTGGTCCAACGTTATAGAGTCTAAGAAGGCCTATAGGATGTTTGTTGGTTCAGAGGTGGTCGGGATCTCACCTTCCTCACAATCCTCACTGATAACATAACTATGCAAAGGATTGAATTTATTTATTAGAGGAACATATTTACTTGCCTTACGATTGAACGGGCCTGGAGGGGGTCTGGAAATAGCTTTGCTGGCTACTGGCAAGACAGGCGAGGGTTGATGTTGCATCTTCTTCGACTGGTCCCTGGCGGGTTTTGACTATGGTGGGATCTAAATTTTGGGGCACTACAACTGAAGATGGCCCTGGGATTGGCACTCAAGGCAAAAAGCTGACTTGTTTCCATAGAAGAGTGGCTACTTCTAGTTGAAGTCACCATAGATGAGGTTCATATGGTCTAGAATTTGACTTTTCAGGTTCACATTCATGTAAATGCAAGCCTAGGTTAGCCGGGTTCTTTCCCGGGTGGCCGGGTCGATAGCCACGAGCTCATCAATCACCTTAGAAATACCAAGCAAGGAATCTTCATAGAAGAAGTGGGTTGGGATATCTGGAAGTCTAACCCAGATGGGGGTGAAATTGATGTTCTGGGAGTTGGGGTTAAAATTTGGTTACCATTTTTTGAGGAACAGACTTCACCTTCCATAGAACCAGGGCCCTTCGGATAATATGTGCTCCACGTATTCATGGGAATTGAGTTGAATCATGAAAAAACCCCTTGTCATTATCGAGATCTCCAAGTTGCCTAGGGTTTTCCATTTTGAAGTCACCCATCTACGAATAACATCTAAGTCAGGTTGCCCTCCGATGAATTTTCCTACCAAGGAGTTGGTATCCCGGGATTCATAGTTTTCCATGAGGGATTTAGGGCATAGAACATTATTCCCTTGCATGATGAATTTGTTGGCCATAGACGACATAGGAATTCATTTTTTGGAGCAATTCAACAAAGGATGGCTTGCCGCCTGCTATTGGAACCTCACCTAGGATATGGGGCCCTTGCTTGGCCATGGTGCCAGGCCTGACGGAGCCCTCGATGTCTCTGCTGCAACGATCAGGATCTAAGTGCATTGCCATGGGGAGTGCCTGCAAGAATCATTTCACTAACATGACCCAGTTTTGGGAGTCGGGGAAGGCTCCTAGTTAGCCATAGGAAGCGACAGGAGGATGGGTGGGGGGCAGGAAACAATTCGCCAAGGAAAAAAGAATATTTGAAAACTGAAAAAGGAGGGAAACAGACGATCGAACACCAAACCCCCGTAGAAAAGGCCAAAAGTCGCCAGGAGGCAGACTTTACTTGTTGCTACGCAGACCTTCGATCACCGTCACCATGGCATTATCCTAAATCTAATTCTCCACCAGGGGGGTTTCCTTTCTTTTTCTATGTTGCTCGATTACATATGTTTTTGGTTTTGGGATACCCGGATTATAGGGCTTGTTTCTTTTTGGATTGTTGTCAGCCTCATGGCCTGGCCTGTTCATTTTTGTATTGTCTACAACTTTTATGCAGTTATTCCATATGTAAATAGGGTCGGGTCCCTTCAACCCGTAAAGTAAATAAAATTTATTTTTACCTACCAAAAAAAAAGGTACTACTCACAACTTAAGAGAAAATTTAAATAATAACGACCTAATATATCCTATATGAGACAAATAAAACTGCTACTCACAACCATTACATTGTAGGAAGACCCATATTAATATATATTAATATATATACTCACAACTTTATATATATATATATATATATTTATATTATTTTTATGAACTGTTAAGTGAAGGGTTTAAATTATAAGGATTGCTCCCAAAAATCTTATAACACCTCATTTTTGTTGATTTGGTATGAGGGTCAGTCGCTTGGGATCAGACTACTACCTTTGCAAACAGGCATGCTCCTAAGGTTTTAACCTAAATCTTTTTTTGGTAAGTGTCTATTCAAACAACTATCAATATCTCTATTACCAATGTATGACAACCATATGAAACATAGAAAAATGCTAGTCACAACTATTTGAAATGTGAGACAACCCATGTAAAACAAAGAAATATGTTGCTCACAAATATGACCTGTATGAGGTGACCCATATAACACAACCATGTTAGCATTATTCATGTGTGGCAATTATTGTTAATATGGGTTGTAACTATTGTTACTCAAATCTGCCTCTATTTGGGTAGTTACTCAGGGTCACAGGAGGATAATTCTTGAATCTGATTTTCAAATTCTGGTTGGAGCTCTAGACTGCATGAGGAACTTTTCGTTGAATGCCTAGAGGTTGAGGATTTTGGTCTCTCAAATCAAAAAATTATGGAGGGAATTAGATGATGTGATTCCAGTATATGTGAGCAGAGATTTAAACAAAGCGACCAATTTCCTGGCTAAGATGGGTGCTGCGAAAGAGGTAGGGGTGCAGTTGCACAGTGACATGCCTATTGAAGATGAGGTCATTAGGTAGGGCCTTGAAATATCCTTGAGACAATGATCAATGAAAAAGCTAAGGGTGGTTTTTGTCATGATTTCGTGACCTGTTGTGCCATCGCGACCATTGGCGATAAGCTGTCATGATATCACGACATGTTGCATCGTCGTGGCTGTTGGAGAAAAGTTGTCACGATATCATGACATGTTGTGCTGTCATGGTCGATGCGGGAAAGTTGTCACGATATCGCGACATGTTGCATCGTTGCGACCATCGAGGAAAAGTTGTTACGATATCGTGACATGTTGCGTTGTCATAGCCGATGTGGGAAAGTTGTCATGATATCACGACATGTTGCACCATCATGGCCATCGAGGAAAAGTTGTCACGATTTCACATGTTGCACCGTCGCAGCCAAGGGAGGAAAGTTGTCGCGATATCGCGACATGTTGCGCCGTCGCTGCCGCCGAGGGAAAGTTGTCCCAATTTCGTGACATGTTGCACCGTCGCAGCCAAGGGAGGAAAGTTGTCATGATTTTGTGACATGTTGTACCATCGTTGCCACCCAGGGAAAGTTGTCGCGATATCGCGACATGTTGCGCCGACGCGGCCAAGGGAGGAAAATTGTCGTAATTGCGCGACATGTTGCACCATCGCGGCTAAGGGAGGAAAGTTGTCACGATATCACAACATGTTACGTCGTCACGGCCGCTGGAGGAAAGTTGTCATGATTTCACGACGTGTTGCGTCGTTGTGGCCACTGGTGGATTTTTGTCGCGATATCACATGTTGCTCTGTCGTGGCCAAGGATGGATTTTTGTCGCAATTTCATGACATGTCACGATTTTGCGACAGGTTGACTTTTTAGCAGTCAGAGGAGTCTTATGTCACGATTTCGTGACTTGTAGCTTTTTCGCGGACAAAGGTGAAGTTGGTGTTTGCTGCGTGTTTTCACGATAAGTTGTTGTAACAGACCTATCAGCTCTCTCAGCTAGCTTGGTATTGGTTCAAGAGATTTAGATCTAGTGCAAATCTTCCTCTTCTCTTGTAATCATGTGCTTTCATTGTTTTTGGCTGGGATGTGTCTTCTCCCAATTGTAACTAATCAATGTTTTAATACAAGTTTTTTTCAATTTTTTCAAACAAAAAAAACTATTGTTACAACCCATGTACACCAAATAAAAATACTACTTTTACCCAATGTTTTTTTAGATATAATTCATGCACACTATAATTCAACATAATTGTTTATAAATATTTTAATTGAAAAACTTTTCTAATGATTTAGAATTTAATTAAAAATATTATAATTTAATTTTTTTTATTATTTGGTTAGCATGAAAAAATCCTACGACCAATGCACGGGGCTGGGAAGTCTCCTCCCAACCATAACTCCTATAAAGTTGAGAGCATGCTTATCAATAGGGAATTTAACACACAGCCACTCCCTCACACACTTGCCTATGCCACGGTTTGAAATTTGGACCTCTCGAAAAAGAGCCAATAAAAAATTATATAATTTAAAATTTTAATTAAAATATAAAAATATCAATAAAATAATTATATAGTTTACATACGTATATTTGTTTTACAACCAATTTAGATCAATTTTGGAAAGGAAAAAAATGAAGTATCCTTAGACATGGCCTTTATATGTTAGTCACATCGAGCGAAAGTTAGACCACTACTTAATATGCTTTCTTATCTAGATTAAAAGAGTAATATATGTATTTGAGAGAGTTAATGTGGTTTGATAACATTTGAGTGTGCACATGTATAATATTAGTTTATATATTCTCACATGGGTTTGCTAACATCCTTAAAAATAGTACCCTTCTAAGTATAAATTGAAGCTAAAATTATAACTTAGATATTAGGAATAAGGTTAGAAAAGTTGCATATACCATAGATATCTTCAATAATAAAAGATGCATAAGGTCTTCCACATATCCTACTTGAAGAAGAAGTTAGGTTTATAAGTAGTTGCATAAATAGAATTACCTATAAAATATGAAGGAAAGTTAAAATCAAAATCAAAAAGTATCAATGGGTTCATGAATTCTAAATTCAAAGGAATAGAGGATCCATTAGTTATGAAAAGGTCAAAAAATGAATTTGTACATAGATAATTCCACTTAGAATTCAAAGAGATTCATATTCAAGCCACCTTGACCTATTGAAGCTTGTCAAATTTTATAAAAGAAAGAATGTGAAGGAAAAAAAAAAATATATATATATATATAGTGAAAAGACAAGAGTTAATAAAAATCAAATGTTGATATTGATGTTTAATATTGTTGTCATGTTGGAAAAAAATCACATCTCAACATTTATTTTAGATACAAGAAAAAACGAAAACGGAGCTCTAGCGATTTGGCGGGAAAATTTTTGAACAGGCGTCGGCGATGCTCTAGGGTTTCTGGTGTGAAGGATTTTCCAGGGACTTTGGTGGGTTGACTTTGTGCTACTCTGAAGGTTCGTCCGCTGCCCCGGGAGGGCCCAATGGGGTCTCCTCCAGTTCCTCTCGTTGGGAGAAAGAGCTCATATGCTGAGATGCTAAAAGAAAATCCTTCGTCTTCCACTGATGAAGCTCAGCGGAATGCTTTTCAAACGCTATTCAAGAATGTTGGCAAGGGCTCAACTGCACACCGAGTTAATGGATGCCTCCCGCAATCCGCCTCCAGACCTAAGATTGTTATCGAACCAAAGCTGGTCGAAGACACAATCCTCTACCGTGCTAACCATGATCTGATTTGCAAATTCATGGGTATCCGACCTACTCTAAATTTTTTGCATACCTGGGTTAGACAGAACTGGGAGCCACACGGTGAGTACTCCTTATGGCCTATAAGCAATGGGTATTTCATTATTAGTTTCTCTTCTTTAGCAGATAGAAACAGAGCATTTGAATCAGAGAAGAGAAACCACGGACCGGCAGGGTTATTTGTTCAACCTTGGAGAGTGGGTTTCGATCCTCGTATTGAACCCACGGCTGTCCCGGTTTGGATCCGGCTGTACGCTCTCCCGATGGAGTTTTGGGGTGAGCAGGTTCTGGAAATGATTGGTAATTCCCTAGGTAGATATCTAGGAGTCTCCAAAGATACCATAGAGGGAAACACA
Source organism: Wollemia nobilis (assembly GCA_028583015.1). Taxonomy (NCBI): domain Eukaryota; kingdom Viridiplantae; phylum Streptophyta; class Pinopsida; order Araucariales; family Araucariaceae; genus Wollemia; species Wollemia nobilis. The sequence goes on along the minus strand of JAQPPZ010016917.1, from coordinate 4,143,247 downwards.
ACTGTCTTTGCTAGAATTTGTGTAGAAATGGATATTAGCCAGCCTCTACCAGTCGAGGTGGAACTTGAGTTGGCAGGACTATCCTGGATCCAGCAGTTAGATTATGAGGCCCTACCTTTTAGATGCAGAGTCTGCCATAAGCATGGTCATTTGGCAAGGTTCTGTCCAAATATTTTGAGCACAAAAGCGGAGGCTCCGCTTGGAATGCCAAATCGCCCCAGAGAGGGTAAGTCTACTCCTGTCAATGAACCATCCAATACTCCTCAGGGTACTGATGTTCAGAAAGATGGCTTTGAACAGCCGAAACGAAGGAGAAACAAAAAGAAAAATGGCAAGGAGCAGGCACAACTCAAGCCAACCAATCGGTATGAAATCTTTAAGTCACTAGTGGATCAAGAGGACCAAGTCATGGAAGGAGTGGATGGGAATGCTGAGGATAATAACATCCACTCTCATGCTTCTCCTTCATTTACTCCTGTCATAGAACAGGTGATTGAACCCACTGAGATATTGCAGCCAGAGAACCCAGGGGCATTGGTAATACACTCCCCAGCACAGCCAGTTATTAAGGATGTCAACATGGGAAGTGCAAAAAAGAACAGAGAAAGGCCAGCTCTAGGGATTACTCAGGTGGAGAAGAGATCTAAAAATAGTAACTCTCAAGGAGCGGGCAGAAAGTCCAATAAGGATCTACTAGCAATGCAAGGAGACAAGCTGATCAATGGAGGATCGGTGAGGACAATTGATTCTTATTGCTCCCAAGGTTTTCAATGATTATTCAATCCTGGAATGTTAGGGGTTTAAACAGTAGAACCCATCAATCTGCTGTTCAAAGACTTTTAGGAAAATGTAAAACAGACTTTTTGCTCATCCAGGAGACAAAAATGTCTTTAGATCTTATGTGTAAAACTGTTAGGAAAATATGGAAGGGCGTTGGTTATATGGATGTGGCTGCTCAAGGTGCCTCGGGGGGGATTGTTACTCTTTGGAACCCTCTGGAATGGACAACAATAGAACATATAGCTTGGAGGGGTGTTCTCACATCTCTTTTTAGGAATAATGTCACAGTTGAACATGTTTTAATTACAAATTTCTATGGGGCTCAAAGCATTGATGGCCAGAGGCTCCAATGGAAAGCTGTACACAACATGAGGTCCTCCCGGGAAGATTTAGACTGGATTATTGCTGGGGATTTTAATGCCAAATTATCTGCTCGGGATCAGGAAGGTGGTATCCCAGTTTTGGATCCAGGGGACCGGCTTCTGATTGCCCAAGTCCAGGCCTTTCACCTAGTTGATATCAAAGGCCCTGGAACCTACTTTACTTGGACTAACAAGAGGAGAGAGCCACACAGCAGGAAGGTAAAGCTAGACCATTTTCTGGTCTCCGAGGAGGCATTTGTTAAGTGGAATATTAAATTTTAGATTTTGGAAGGCCCAGTATCAGATCACTTTCCCATTTTGTTGGAGGGAGGGACTATGACAGGGCAGCACCACAAACCATTTAAATTTGAGAATTTTTGGTTGCAAAAAGAGGATCTCCGAAAGAAAATTCCACAGTGGTGGGAAGAAGGCCGCCTACCTTTTGGGACAGCAATGTTCAAATTCCACAAACAGCTTCATTTTGTCAAGATTAAATTGAAACAGTGGAGGCAAACTAATAAGTCAGACTTCCAGCTCCAACGGGCTCCCTTGGTGGCCAGATGGGAAGAGGTGCAAAAACACTTCAGGGAAGGAACAATTATTTAGCACCTTAAAACCGAGGATGATGCTTTGCGCAAAGCGGTTGAGGACATTGATAATCAAGAAGAGACTTACTGGAAACAGAGAGCAAGAAACACTTGGTTATTAGAAGGAGATAGAAATACAAAATTTTTCCATCGATCAGCTTGTGCTAGGAGACAAATGAATAACATGGAAGTCCTTCAAGATGAGAATGGACACTCTTTTGATACTCTTCCTGGTATGCATTCCCACTCAATGGATTATTTCTCAAAACTTTTTAAGGAAAGTATGGAGCAAGATGTGGAAGCTCAAAATGAAGTTATTGATGTCATACCCTCTATTATCTCTCACGAAGAGAATCAGGCCCTTCTTAGACCCATTGATAGAGATGAACTGAAGAATGTGGTCTTTGGGATGAGCACTGGCAAATCGCCAAGTCCAGATGGCTTTCCTATTGAGTTTTTTCAGGCCTTTTGGGATACCTTGGAGGAGGATGTTTTGGCTGTCACAGAGGAGTCCAGAACTAATAAAAGAATGCTCAAGGCTCTAAATCACACCTTCATCACTTTAATTCCAAAAGGGGAGGAGGGGGTTCATATCTCTGATTTCAGACCTATTGCCTTATGCAACGTGATTTATAAAATAATCACAAAGATAATGGCTGAACGGCTAAAACCTCTCCTTCATAATATCATTTCCTCAGAGCAAGGGGGTTTTGTAGAAGGTAGACAGATCTTGGATGGGGTGGTCCTTGCCCAGGAGGCAATCCATACAATGCAAAAATCAGGTAACAAAGGAATGTTCATTAAACTGGATATGTCCAAGGCATATGATAGGGTGGAGTGGGGCTTCCTGTCAAAGATGTTGGCAGCCTTTGGTTTCTCTCAGGACTGGATAGACTGGGTCATGAGTTGTATTTCTTCGCCTTCTTATTCTGTTCTAATCAAGGGGCTTCCCTCGCCACCTTTTGGAGCCTCACGGGGTCTTCGTCAAGGGGACCCATGCTCTCCCTATCTCTTCCTCATCTTGGCTGAAGGATTAGGTAGACTCTTCCTGAGAAGAAGGCATCAAGGTCTGATAACAGGTATCAAGGTGGGGGCGGAAGTCTTGACTCACTTACAGTTTGTGGATGATACAGGATTGGTTGGAGTGGCCAGTCTCAGGGAAGCAAGAGGAATCAGAGATACTCTAAATGTCTACCTCAGGGCCTCAAACCAAGTCATTAATGATAAAAAATCCAAAGTGGTCTTCTTCAATCTTGACCAAAGGTTACAGGACAGAGTTATAGAGATCTTGGGATTCACTAGGACCTCTCTCCCAGTAGTTTACTTGGGGGTTCCTTTGCATTTCAAAAAACTAAAAATTGATATCTGGAAGGATCTTTTGGATGGCATCAAAGATAGAATGAATCATTGGTCTCATAAATGGTTAAGCTATGGGGGCCGACTAACTTTCTTACAGTCAGTTATTCAAGCCATGCCAATATATAAATTCTCCATCCTGGCTGCCCCACATTCTATATGGAAAGAGCTGGACAAAATGGCTAGAAGATTTTTATGGGAAGGTGCAAAAGGGGAGAAGAAATGGGCCTTGGTTGGCTGGGATAAGGTTACCCAGCCCAAGGAAAAAGGAGGGCTGGGACTGAGAAGCTCCAAGCTTAACAATAAAGCTTTGGCTGGAAAACTGTACTGGAGGTGGATTTCCCAGCCAACATCCCTCTTCAGCAGAATCCTTTCTAGTAAATACTTGGGTCATGTTCACCCCAATGATGTGGGCCATTTCCCTCTGGAGGGTAATGGATCCTTAGTGTGGCAGGCTCTCAAGCTTGGATCTCAAGTTATCAAAGATCAATTGTTTTGGAAAGTGGGGAGAGGGGAGAAGGCTCGTTTTTGGACTGATTCCTGGGACCAGCACCCTCCCATCATTGTTGTGTTTCCCGAATTGCAACCGATTAAATCTGCCATAGAAGACAAGGGTTGGGTTCAAATTGAGAGTTATTTCAACACCAGCCAATTGGGGGAGTACAAGTTCAAGAAGTTTAAGCGGTTGGAAGAGTGGCCAATTTCAATCCCCTCGGAGCTGGCACCCATCTTGTCTAAAATTTTGACAGAAAGGTTTCTCACTGGGAGAGATGAGGAGGATGAACTAGCTTGGGGCTATGGGAACCTTGGGGTATATATTGTGAAGGAGGGATACGATAAGATCCTCCCAGAGCCTCCCCCAAATTTATTTCCGGTTCAAGATTGGAGGAAGATATGGCATTCCAAGGGCTGGCCGAAAGTGAACTTCTTTGCCTGGCAGTTTATGCACAATGGAATCCTCACCTTTGACAATCTCAAAAATAGAGGCATCATCGGTCCTTCTCAGTGTGTGTTATGCCACAAGAATGAGGAAACCGCTGATCATCTGATGTTTGAGTGCCCCTTCACACGGCAGATTTGGAAGCGTTGGTTCTCTCACTATAAAATCCAGGCTAATGGTGATTTGACTCGGACCAATATTTGGGAAAGATGGAAGAGAGGTAGATTTAAATCTAAAGCTCTTCGAATTGGTTGGGAGCTTGGTTTACTTTTCATCTGGTGGCAGGTGTGGTTGGAGAGAAATGCCCGTATTTTCCGAGAAACCTTCTCTTCGCTAGATGGAATTTGGCAGGTCATCTGGAGCAAAGTCGTGGAAACGGTTGCCATCTATGCTGAGGAGGAAAATCAGTTTGGTTCTGAGCCACTGGAAGAGGGAGCTGTAGAGCAAGAGAGACAGGTTAGAGGTAGCTGGAAACCTCCCCCAGAAGGTTGGATCAAAATCAATACTGATGGAGCTGCAAAAGGCAATCCGGGTAGTGCTGGAATTGGAGTAGTGTGCCGAGATCATGCTGGGTCTGTGCTCTATTGGGAAATGCAAGGTCTGGGATGAGCCACAAACAATGAAGCAGAGGCCTTTGCTATTAAATCTGCTTCCATCTGGGCTGTTAAGCAGGGACACAGGAAGATAATTCTTGAGTCTGATTCCCAAATTCTGGTTGGCGCTCTAGACTGCATGAGGAACTTTGCCTCGAAAGCTTGGAGGTTGCGGATTCTGGTCTCTCAAATCAAGGAACTATGGAGGGAATTAGATGATGTGATCCCCGTCTATGTGAGTAGAGATTTAAACAAGGTGGTCGATTTCCTTGCAAAGATGGGTGCTGAGAGAGAGGTTGGGATGCAGCTGCACAGTGATATGCCTGTGGAGGATGCAGTGATTAGGCAAGGTCTTGAACGATCCTTGAGACAATGAGCAAATTTTATGCTAAGGGAGGTTTTTGTCATGATATCACGACCTGTAGCGCCGTCGCGGCCTCTGGTGGGAAGCTGTCGTGATTTCGCGACAGGTTGCGCCATCGCGGCCTTTGGAGGGAACCTGTCGCGATATCGTGACATGTCACGATTTCGTGACATGTCGCGCTGTCGCGGCCCTTGGAGAGATGTTGTCACGATTTCGTGACCTGTTTTGCTGTCGAGGCCTTCAGTGGGAAGTTGTCACGATTTCGCGACCTGTTGCGCCATCGCGGCCTTTGGCTGGAAGCTGCAGCGATTTCGCGACGCTTTTGGAGCAGGGGCGCCAAGGAGGATAATCGTCGCGATATCGCGACAATTTTGGTGAATTGGAGCCAAGAGGAAAATCCGTCGCGATTTCGTGACATTTTTGAAGTTTGGAAGCCACAAGGAAAAATCGTCGCGATATCGCGACAGTTTTGGCGAACTGGCGCCATTTGGAAAACTTGTCGCGATATCGCGACACTTTTGAAGACTGGGTGCAATGTGGAAAACTCGTCGCGATATCGCGACAGTTTTGAGGATTGGGAGCTGAAAGGAAATCTCGTCGCGATTTCGCGACACTTTTGGCGAACTGGCGTCATGGGGAAAACTCGTCGCGATATCGCGACACTTTTGACGACTGGGTGCAAAGTGGAAAACTCGTCGCGATATCGCGACACTTTTGGTGGTTGGGTGCCGAAAGGAAAACTCGTCGCGATTTCGTGACACTTTTGGCGCATAGGAGTCCTGGGGAAAAATCGTCGCGATATCGCGACACTTTTGACGACTGGGCGCCAAGTGGAAAACTCGTCGCGATATCGCGACACTTTTGCAGGTTGGGCGCTTAGGAGAAATCTCGTCGCGATTTCGCGACATTTTTGGAGATCTGGAGCCATTTGGAATTCTCGTCGCGATTTCGCGACACCTTTGGTGATGGGGCGCCGAAGGGAGCTGTCGTCGCGATTTCGCGACATTTTTGGCGATCGGGTGCCGAGGGCTCTGGCTGTCGCGATTTCGCGACATGTCGCGATTTTCACGACTGGTGGCTCTGGCGCGGTCGAGACGGGTTTGATTGTCGCGATTTCGTGACATGTCACGATTTCGCGACATGTCGCGTTTTCGCGCCCTGTTGACTTCTGTGCTCTGTGGTGGAAAGTGTTGACTTTTTAAGCTCTGCGCTTGTTGTCTTGTTCTCTGCTCTTGGTTGGGATGTGTTTTCTCCCATTTGTAACTGTTCTTTGTATTAATACAAGTTTTTCAATTTTTTCAAAAAAAAATATTGTTGTCATGTTTGTAGATTAGTTAGACCTATATTTTGGGAGAGATGTCTAAATTCAATCTTCATTGATCTTCTTTTTGAAAAAAGTGCATCTTACCAATACCACATATTTAACAATTCATAATTTTTGATTTAGACAATAAATCAAGGTGTCATTTCTTCTTGTTAAATATTATTTGACATATTTATCATAAGTTATTATTTTATAAATTTATGTTGTATTCATGCACAAATCTTAATCTTATCACTAATATGAAATGACCTATGTGAGATAAAATGATGCTACTAAGGACTTACTAACAACTCTAAATAATAACAATACGATATTATCCCAAATGATTCAAAGAAATATGCTTCTCATAACTATTATCAATGTAGATGACCCATATAAAAAAAAGATATTACTTGCAAAGATGTTACAAAGAAAGATGGTACTTAAAACTATTACCAACATTGGATGACCCATGTGAGATAAAGAAAGATGTTACTCATGCCTATTAGCAACATAAGATGTCCCATATAAGATAAAGTAAGTTGTTACTCGTGATTATTACCACAAGCTTGGGATGACTCATGTAAGACAAAGATAGATGTTATTCATAACTATTACCAACATGGCATGGCCCATGCGAGACAAAAATGGTACACCTATTATCAATATTACACCTATATAAAAACAAATATTACTAATATAGAATATAATTTAGCTCACGAGGGCTAGTGGATTGGTAAGATTTTGGACACTTACCAGGAGGAGACTTAGGTTCAAACGTCGCAGGCATACCCACTTTGTGCTAAAGGTAGTAGTCTATTCTGAATCCTCTGAATGCACGTCATACTGACAATGATGGTACAAATCTCGAAGCAATGGTGGTCCTCATATCACGTCGGTTAACCTTGGGCTAGTGGATTGGTAAGATTTTGGACACTTACCAGGAGGAGACTTAGGTTCAAACCTCACAGGCATACCCACTTTGTGCTAAAGGTAGTAGTTTGTTCTGAATCCTCTGAATGCACGCCAGACTGACGATGATGGTACAAATCCCGAAGCAATGGTGGTCTCCATCTCACGTCGGTTAACCTTAATGAGACGGATAGGTTTGGTGGATTTGAACCTTACGTTGACTAGTTACTAAAAATAGTGGTTGTTACCAACTCTCCTATATAATAAAATATATATATATAATATAATTTATGTGACAACCCTCTAAACTAAATAAAAATATTACTTTTACTCATGTAACAAAAAATACTATTTTTTTATTCAATGTTTTGGTGTATAAGATAAATCGTTTATATATAATTTAATATAATATTTACTAAAAATTTCAATTTAATTTTTTTTTTAATAATCTACAATTTAATTAAAAATATTAAAATTTAAAATATTAATAAAATAATTATATAATATACATTCATACATTTATTTCATAACTAATCTAAGAGCAAATTTCAATGGAAAAAAATTATCATTGAACATGTTTGTGTATATTTGTGTGTTAATTACCTAAAACTAAATTTGAGTCATTATTTAATAAACCACCTTAATTTCCACACATTTGTTTTATAACTAATCTAAGAGCAAATTTGAATGGAAAAAAATTATCATTGAACATGTTTGTGTGTTAGTTACCTAAAACTAAATTCGAGACATCATTTAATAAACTACATTAATTTACACACAAAACTTGAAACTAGGAAGGATAGAAAATTAATATCACTGCACTATTTAATGAGTTTTATTAGAATTGGTTATAGCCACTATTTTTATTAATTGATAAGTGTTGGGTTTAAATCATAGGGATTGCTTTCAATAAACCTATCGGACTCGATTTTGTTGACCTGGCGTGAGATGGGAATCGACCGGCATACACTCAAAGGATTAAGAGCAGACTACTACCTTTACAAAAGGTTGACTTCTCTAAATTTAAACCTAAACTTTTCTTGGTAAATACTTAACCACACCTACACTTACCAATAAACTTTCTAAACACAAATTTTTAACAAGTTTAACCGGCAAAACACATCTTAGATCTTGTTATATCACAACACATATTATATTTGATTTTTAATACATTAACATAATAATATATATCCCCAGGATCAAATATTATGTCACCACAAACAATTTAATGTAACCACAAATAATTTAATGTAACTAACCCTAAATTTCGCCCATCACAAATAAATAAATAGGAAAACTACAAGAGCCAAAAAAAAATAACATCCATCATCTCTCTGTTCTTTAGTATTCTCTCCAATTCGACAGAAGAAATCAGTCTTTCTCCCTCGGAATCGACGATCATGTCGATACATTCTCATATTATCAAATTCACCATCTTACTAATATTCGCATCGATGTCGAGCGCTAAAAATTCAAGCTGTCCCGACTGTGGCACAACGCCCGTTCCATATCCTTTGAGTACCGCCGACAACTGCGGCATTCCAAGTTACCGCATCTTCTGCAACCACAGCCGGCTTTACTTCAGATCGGCGCCCGGCGTTTTCTACCCCATCACGGCCGTCGATGCGGCTTCTTACAGCCTGGTGATTAGGCCGCCGGCGCTTGCGAGCGACCAGTGCGCATCCATAGATTTCGGCGACGGCGGGCTTAAGATCGACGACATTTCGCCCTTCAACATCTCGAAGCGCAACACCGTGATGCTCTTCAACTGTTCGAAAACGATTTTGCTTTCACCTCTGAACTGCAGCGCCAACAGCCTGTGCCACCGCTTTGAGGAGGAGATGCAGGAGGCCAAGGCATGTAAGGGGAAATTGTGCTGTACCTATTTGAAGGATACGTCGTGGACGTCTCGTTTCATTCGGCTGAGCAAGCGGGGTTGCAGCGCCTACACCAGCGTGGTGAACATCGATTCTGCATTACCTCCCAAGGCCTGGAACTACGGCGTGGAGATACAGTGGGTTCCCGTTTGATATCAGGTCCAAGGCTTGTCATGACCTTCAATAAGGTGCTGCTGCTAAATGCTAATAACACGGGGCGTTTGATTTATTATTATGATTGATGCAGATTTTTGGGTAGTTTTTATTATTATCTAGTATGTAATAAAGACCTTAACCCTTCGTGGGTTAATAGTAAATATTTTTAAACTTTGGAATGTTTACAATTTTTTTTTGGTATTTAGAATCTGATTGGCATAATATACCATGATTTTGTAGTGAAGTTGAATAATTACAATAGATAAATAATATATTTTTCTTCTAATCATGGTGCTATCACTATAACCCCATTTTGGTAAACAAGGCCTTCATTGAGGGAGACCTCGGTGGCTCGGGGTTGGTATCGACATGGGGTTGGTACCGTCATCATCAAACTACTACCTTTGTCCTAGATTGGGCATGCCTGCGAGGTTTGAACCTAGGTCTCCTCGTGGTAAGTGTCCAACTTCTTACCAATCTATCTAGGGGTTGGTACCGACACGAGGTTGGTACCGCCATCATCAAGCTGGGGCACACTCAACGAACTCAAGTCAGACTACTACCTTTGTCCTAGATTGGGCATGCCCGTGAGGTTTGAACCTAGGTCTCCTCTTGGTAAGTGCCCAACTTCTTACCAATCCATCTAGCTCTCGCGGACTCAATGAGTTTAAACATGTTTTTATAAGGGGTATTGAGTTGGGTTTGAACCTTGGACCTCTCAAAGAGAAGCCACCTTTGTAAGGTTATCTTATACGATATATAATTTGAGTGAATCTAATGATTTTGTAGTGAAGGGTTTTGAACCTTGGACCTCTCAAAGAGAAGCCACCTTTGTAAGGTTATCTTATACGATATATAATTTGAGTGAATCTAATGATTTTGTAGTGAAGGGTTTTGAACCTTGGACCTCTCAAAGAGAAGCCACCTCTGTGATATTATCTTATATGATATATAATTTGAGTGGATCTAATGATTTTGTAGTGAAGTTGGAAAAATACAATAAATAAACTACATCTTATGTGAGATCATTTTATATCCACCTCTGTGATATTATCTTATATAATATATAATTTGAGTGGATCTAATGATTTTGTAGTGAAGTTGGAAAAATACAATAGATATTATATAATATATAATTTGAGTGGTACTACAAGGCCTGAGGGATTGGAACCTGATTTCCAAGATTCTAAAAAACATTTTAACCTTTGAACCTAACCTTTGAACCTAAAAACTTGAATTTAAAAACAACTATATACATCATATTTTGGTTTAATATTTGAATAAAAAGGATATATATATTATACTTTCTTAAGGGTAAATAAATACTCGGATATATAGCATCCGACAGTATGATATACAACTTGAGTGAGTTAAATGGCAAGGCCTTCGAACTTCAAATAACTTATTTAAAGTTCAAATTTAAAAATACATATATATTGTATTTTTAGGTTTGAATTAAAAAGAAGTATATACATTATTATAATAGTAATACATAAATGTGTGGGATAATCATTATCGATTAGGTCTCATGGATAATAAAAAATATTTTATTTTAAATGGTTTATATTTTTTATAACACAATAAAATTAATTTACATTAAATATTATAGTTTTTATATAATCATATTCTAAACTAGTGTTGCATAATTTAATATAATTTTATATGATTATATTTATAAAAAAATTATTGTTGATTATTTAGTTATATTTTTAAGAAACTTAAGTTAATATTATTTTTTATTTTAAGATAATTTAGTTATAACACATGACATGATGATGATGGTTTTCCTAAATAAAATTCAATTGTGATTTAGTCTTATGACCTTATGAATATTCTAATTACTTTAATATTATAAATGTTATATAATCAATATAACCTAATATTTTTTATAATGGTAAAAAAGGTTTTTTTATATAGGGTTCTAAAACTTGTTTACATAGAGTGAAATATTATAATGTCAATTTACAAAATATGACCAAAGAACAACAAAATTACAATGTTCTTGTTTCAACTTTCAATGACCAATGATCAAAAACAATCTGTGACTTGGATAGTCTAACCATTTTCCTTTCCAACTCTATTTCATTCACTACCCTTCTCATTTTTACCCTTTGAAACTCGTATGTCTTTAATGAAAACTGCTTCAATTGACACCTTAGAATCCTAGGATAAATTTTCTTCCTACTAATTGTACTCCACACATTATGAATCTAAGTTTTTTCTTTTGGATTTGGTGACTAGATCGGGGATGTGGCTGCATCACCTTTTCTATCATGATTGTTGTAATTCGTTTTCATTACAAGCCTACAATGAACCATTACACCAAAACCTTGAGGTGTTAGTGAAATTTAAATACACTAGGATCATAACATCCCACTACGCTTTACAATTTGGACCTTGGGTGTGCGCTCGTATGATGGGATCCACCATTCTCTATATGAGAATTGAGTAATACTGCAATACTGATATTTTTGCTCGCTTTACGACTTGAACCCTGATGGTTGCTCTGATACCAAATGTAATAAATCATTACACCAAAACCTTGATGTGTTAGTGAAATATGAATACACCAGGATCATAATAGTCTTCCTCTTCCTTCGCTTCATTCTTATCCTTCTTGTTTTGTTGTTTAAGGTTTACATTTTCATCAATCATGATTTTAATCCTCTTGGCTAGCACATTCTCATGAATTCTTTCTTCCCTAAAAATTCTTTTATTACATTCCTTCCATATGGCCCATGCATAATGCGGTAGGGCCATATCCCACCAAGAGAGCTATTATTAAGGATTTTTAAAATCTTTCATTAGTATACCAATTATTGAAATGTTTGAGGTATGACCCATATGATTTACAAATGTTGAAACACTTCCTAGAACACCCTCTTGGAGTAGTTGCAATGTAGTAGCAAGTGATACACATCTTTAGCTCTTTTTAAACACAAAATGTAACAACCAGGCAATGCCATACCTCTTTTTTCTCAAATTATCAATGGTTAGAAACTTTTTCAAGAAGGTCAACCAAAAGAAGAAGGTAATTTTTGGCGTTAAGCCTTTTATCCAAACTTTCTTGTCAAAAAACTCTAGATCGTGATTGTTCATTTTCAATACTTTATATCCTTATTTTATCGAATAGAAGTCAAATTTATGTCTCAACCAAGATGGATCATCCTTTCTACGCAACTCACTTAGTAAAGTCCTTTGTAATATCCTATTGAATGTGTTTGTTGTTTGTGCCTAGTATTCAAAATTTAGAAGAGTAGTAAACTGAGATGCTTTGAAGAGTGGTTTAAATGACTTGGTACTTACCTACCTGGATGAGTGTAGCACCTTATCAGTCTCATTTTAAATTTATCCATGAGGGCTTTCCAATTATCCTTGTTGATTCTTCCTTTGAAAAGTGGAATACCTAAATAGGGTGTAAGGGAAGGAGATTATATAGCACCAAAATAAATCAGCAATCCTCTTTTGTCTAAGAAGGAGGGTGATTAGAAAGAACATCTTACTCTTATTGCAATTTATATTCTATTGGGATACCCATTCATAATCGTTCAAGACCTCCAAAATTTGCATTACTTCTATCAATGAATCTTATCCCAAGATCATCATGTCATCCATAAACTGATGGTGTGTGGTGGCTAGAAAACTTGTTGTCAGATGTAAGCCTTTGATCCTGCCACTACCTTAATTTTCTCTAATATCCCTACCCAAAACCTCTACCATAATGATGAATAGATATGGAGACATTAGGTCACCCTATTGGATTCCCCATTGAGATTGAAAAAATCTGTAGGTTTCCATTTATGAGTACAAAGAATGAAGCAGAAGACACACATGTGCTAATTCATTTTCTCCATTTAGGACTGAAGCTAAAATTATTTAGGACCTTGTCTAAGAAATGCTAATTTACCCTATCATATACCTTATGCATATCCAATTTCAATATCCCTTCCCCATTTCTCCTATCGATGTAATGCAACACTTTATGTATCTCTATAATACCATTCATTTATCTTTCACTCACAAAGCCATTTTATTCCTTCAAATGATCTTGGGTAATTTATGCTTCAATCGGTTAGCTAGTAGCTTTGTCAACAACTTGTAAATGGTATTATATAGACTAATTGGAAAAAAATTCTTGAACTCATTGACCTCCTATACTTTAGGGATCAATTCCAGGAATGTGGTATTCCATAACTTTAGTAGGACATTAGAGGTTTTAAATTCACATAATACCTTCCAAACATCTTCTCTCACTATGTCCTAGAAGTATTGGAAGAATCCTACTAAAAATCCATTAGGGCTAGACACTTTATTCTTTGGGAAGAACATGATTGTATCCTTACCCTCTTCCTTCGTGAAGGGATTTAATAAACTATTATTTATATCATCATCTATCATGTAGGTATTTGTTCTAACAAGATTTCCCCTATTATTTCCTCAACTCATTCATCATCAGAGAGTAATTCCATGAAATTCAGCCCCATCTGTTTGATTTCCTTAGGATCCTAAGAATACTCACCATTTTTTTTTATCTTCATGATTTTATTAGCAAACCCGTGTCTAATTGTTGTGAGGCAAAAAAAAAAAGTGTTGAAATCACCTTCCTTCCATTATAACCTAATGTTATATGATCATTATAGGTTTATCTAATTTTTATTTATAAAACTATTATTGTTAATAATTTAATTTTAGTTTTGAATAATTGAAGTAAATATTATTTTCTTTTAAAATAGTTTGGTTATAATACATGATGGTGGTTGTTTTCCTACTAATTTCAAATGTATTTGGCTCTCAAACTTAACTATCTATAGTTGTAGGTGCTTGATCTCAAGTAATATGTAACTAATATTTATACAAGTTATCTTGAGCATATTTTGAGGTTGGATCTTACAACACAATAATTAAAGTATTATACTTTGTTTTATTTTCTATTTTTAAATGATTGCTTATAATATTCATTAAATTTATTTTAAAAATTTGATTATTAATATGAATTGGTCAAATTACAAGGTTCTATGTTCTAAACTCAATATTTCAATAAAACCTCAATTAATACTTAAAATGAGATACCATGTTTAGGGTCAAACATAATGGTATACCAAAATACTATAAAGGTATTGTATTTCAATAGTCTATTGCATTAAAGGGAGATGATAAGTATTTTTTGCTATCACCTCTCAAAATGGAGATGGTCCCATATCCATAGTTTGTTCTTTTACTCTATCAAAATGGTCTAACAATAGTTGCGATCTCCTTTACCTTTAATAGCATGTCTTAGTGAAAGGTGGTATTGTAAGTTTAATGAATAAAGTTGGGTTGCTCTTAGTGCTACCATTTGGAAACCCAAAGTAAAAGTTTTTTTCTAGCTTATTGCTTGGATATTCTTACATATGATATTTTCCTGTAAGACTATGATTGCTAAGTTAGGTGTCACTATCCTTACTTATATTTTTTGTAAAAGACTTGGAATAGTCGATCACTTATTTAGTGATATAAATCTAAAAAGGGAACTTGGAAACATATTACTTCTATCTTGCCATCCATATTTCTAAAACTTGATTAGAAATTTATTTTCTTGTGTAAATAGAAAGTGATATACTATCTTATAAACTTTCCATCTATTTTTTATTAAATTTATTTAGAATAGAAGATGCAAAGTTTGCTATGATAGTTATTACTTGGAATTAGAATTTGTAAAGTTGAATATTTACTTTGATATATCATTATAGATGTATTTTCTTTCTTGATAGATATTATTAGAAGCTACCCAAAATATAGAACTATGATAACAAATGAAAAAATAATGGGTATAGTCCAATCCCTTGGAAGGACAACAACAAGTAATAATGAAGAAAATCAATGGTATGAATCAATCATCAAATCCCTATATGTTTAGCTCAAGTCCAATGATATTATTTCCAATAAAATCTCAACCAATGAGAAGTTGTTGTGGGTTAACATGACAGAGGTGGGGTTTGACCTTGAAGTAACATTGGTTGATGATTTTGACTCATGGGGAGAAAAGTATTTGAGATCTAGATTTTTCCTTCAATAAAAATGTGATTTCTATATCTTATGTAGGCAAAGTATTATTATCTATATTTTTTTTTAATTGGTCCATATGATTTCGTACAAATATTTATTTTTCTTTTACATCTACAATATAAAAAATATGAAGGGGTAAAACCAAAATACATATCTTAGGTAGTCATACAGGAGCCTTGAGGTTTCCTCTCCACCATAAATTATTATTTTTATTTAACCCATTAGGGATAGTGGGTATCATATAAGAAAATATAACCAAAGGAACTACTTATCAAAGCCCAAAAATAAACTCCTAAGCCACCTTATTGTCAAAAATAAAGTAAATAGCTAGAATCCAATCATCTTGATAATAAGGTCAAGAATAACTATAGTTGTGACTAAAATTACACAATGATATCCTCAAAGTTCTTAAGACCTAAAAGAGTACGTATAGTTACATAAGGAGGGACATCATGATGTACTCTAATTACAATGTAATAAGAATTACCCCAATAGTTCATAATATCTTATATATATATATATATATATATATATTTATTTATTTTTTTATTTGTGGAAAACATCCCAAAAGGGATGCCACTTTCGGGTAAGACCCAAGGAGGCAGGGGTATCCATTCCACCAAAAACGCCCAGGACTCGGACCTGGCCTACCACCTTTGACATACTCAAGGAGCAAACAAACACACAAAACCAAATTAAAAAAAGTAAATAACAACAAAAATAATAAAATAAAATAAAAAACATGCTCCTTGAGTGTGTCAAAACCAAAAGCACAACCAAACACGCACAATAAGATAAAAGAAACCACAACACAAACCACATAGAAAAACACAAGAACCACATAACAAAACACAAACAAGACAAAAACAACAGAACACTACAAAGACATAACCCAAAAAAACATGAAAAATAAACACAACCAAAACCTAAAAAAATAAAATAAAAAATAAAAACAACCAACAACAGACAATAAACAAAAACAAAAAACATAGAAAACACTCACACATAAAAAAATGAAATAACACAAACAAAGAGAAACCCAAGAACAAGAACGAAAAAAACACAAGAACAATAACAATAAACATAAAAAAAAACAAAAACAAAAACACAAGAACAACAAAAAAACAACACAAAGAACACAAAAACAAAACAAAACAAAAGAACCCACCCACCTTAAAAAACTAAACAAAAAAACAAAGAAGACAAAAGAAAAAAAAATGAACAAAACAATGACCTATCTAGACCAGAAGACTATTAATGCAAGAATCAACAGAGGAAACAAAATAAAGAATAGAATGAGCTAGGGAACTAAAAAAACTGAATGAACCAAAGAGAAACAAAAAAAAAAACAAGAAGAAACTAGGTACCTTCGTAACTCGGAGCCATCCAAAGAAATGATAGAAAGAAGAGCTTCCCTAATTTGAGAAGCCCACCATATAGGAGGGTGGCCATAACAAGTAAGATCACCTTTGTCCAAAGCCCAATTAGCTAAAGCATCAACACTCTTGTTTTGATCTCTCGACCACATGATTGTAATCAACTTTCAAAAATCCCATCCGGATTAACCGAATCTTCTCAATAATTCTTTTTATTCTCCAATCCACCTTATGATTCTTAGAAGGAGTCTTCAAGAGATTAATCATAAGTTGAGAGTCAGACTCAACTAACACCTTTTCCCATCCAACCTTAGTAGCCTCCTGAAGGCCTCTAAGGATACCATACCCCTCAGCAAGGTTATTGGAAAGAATACCCAAATTCTCAGAAAAAGTAAAAACCAGGGAGCCATCTGAAAGTCTACCAATTCCTCCCACACTAGGCTTTTCCAGGGTTCCCTCTAGAGGCTCCATCAGTATTGACTTTTCCAAAATCCTTAGGAGGAGGTTGCCAATTTCTAGTCCTATCCATCTTACTAATACTCACATTCCCTTTAAGTTGGTTGCCCTTAGAAGGTTTAATCTTCAATCTTTGCATCACTTGATCCCATCTTTGGTGGGAGTTTTGGGGGTGATTAAGGAGTTGATGGACTGATTCAACTAAGTTGGCTATGGTCTTTTGCCAAATATAGTGAATATCCTTCCTATCTTGATTAAAAATTTGGTTGTTCCTTTCATTCCAAATATTCCAAAGAAGAATGGTAGAACCCATCCAAACTACTCGCCTAATAAAATGATCAACACCCTCTTGATTAGGCCAATCCCTCCAAAGTCTGTTCA
This sequence comes from Wollemia nobilis, assembly GCA_028583015.1. Lineage (NCBI taxonomy): Eukaryota > Viridiplantae > Streptophyta > Pinopsida > Araucariales > Araucariaceae > Wollemia > Wollemia nobilis. The sequence goes on along the minus strand of JAQPPZ010016917.1, from coordinate 4,125,759 downwards.
AAAGTGAAAAAATTGGACCACTCGTAAGCCAAGTAAAGTTGCCATTCTCCTCCATAGCTCGGAGGCTAAAGTACACTCAATAAAAATATGGTTGATATTTTCTACATTCTCTTCACACATTTCACATCTAAAAGGGCCATGAAAACCACGCTTCATAAGTTGCTCACCAAGTAAGCACCCTACGATGCAATAAAAGCCAATTAAAGAACCTCACCTTAGGCCGTAGCTTTTGAGCCCACAATTGAGAAAATATGTCGAAGAATGGTTGGGATTATTATGGCATAAGGTCAAATAACCTTGAGCAACTGAATACTCACCCTTAGTAGTGTCGTTCCATCCAAAACAATCTTTTTCATGGGACCAAGAGAGGGATCTCATATGAAGGATGCCTTGGATATCTTGTCTTTGCCTTTCTAGGATTTGAATAGGCCAGTCCTCAATAGGGATCCAATATCTACCAACCTTTGAATTACCAGGTATGGCACTGATAGTAATTAGCCACCTTTATCCAATTAGCTCGGTGAAGCTCCTCCATCCAAGGCCTCCAATCGGGAAACCGAGTTATCAAAGGCTTGTGACCATCCCAAGAATCTGTCCAAAAATTTGCATGTTGACCATTATGAATGATCCAAAATAATTTTTTCTTTATCAAATCCTCACCAGTCTTAAGAACTGCTAAAATGGGAGAACCTTTGGTAGGAAGTTGATAGCGAACAAGGTCTTCAGGACTTTTGTTCTCAGCATATTTAGCACGGAGATTATTGGCCCAAAGAGCATTGGGGTTATGCAACATCCTCCAATATAATTTAGCAGCTAAAGCTTTGTTGTTATTAATTGAAGACCGGAATCCTAACCCCCCTTCACTCTTAGGAAGACATAAAGTATCCCATTTCACCAAGGCCCATTTTCTTTTCTCCTTAGTACCACTCCAAAGGAAACGATGACTGATTTGATCCAATTCTCGAAGAACAGCCTTTGGGATATTCAAAACGAAAGAAACATAAATAGGAATAGCTTGAAGGACTGATTTTACCAAGGTGATTCTACCCCTAGAAGAAAGCCACTTGTTGGTCCACTTTCCAATTTTCTTCTTGACTTTGTCCAACAACCAATTCCAATCTTTATTTTTCTGCCTTTGAATATTTATGGGAATACCTAAATAAGTGATTGGAAGAGAGGTCTTCTTATATCTTAATTTATCCAAGACCATGGATTCCTGTCTAGCAGAATAGTGAAAGAAAATAACTTTAGATTTGTCTTCATTGATCAACTGCCCAGAGCCTTAGAAAAACAGCTAATGATTTGCTTAATATTAGAAGCTTCCTTAATCGTAGCTTTACCTAAAAGGGTAGAGTCATCCACAAATTGAAGATGAGAGATAGGTCTAGCTCCATGAGCAATGGTAACTCCCTCAAGGGTTTTGTTTTCCTCTTTTTGGTTATAGTCCTACCCAAGCATTCAACAAGAATGATGAATAAATAAGGGGATAGCGGGTCACCTTGCCTAGATACCTCCGGAAGTCGGGAAAGACCGAGAAGGCCTGCCATTGATAAGAACTAAGTAGGAAACCGAAGAGATACATCCCATAATCCAATCCATCCAATCCTTAGAGAAACCAAATTGCCTCAAAACTTTGATAAGGAAGTGCCAATCCACTCGTCATAAGCTTTGGATAAGTCTAACCGGATGAACATAGAAGGAGAATTTTGCATATCCATGGAATGGATGGCTTCCCGAGCAAGAACTATCTCATCTACTATTTGACGTCCTTCCACATATCCCCCTTGCTCTGGGAAATAATCTTATGCAAAAGAGGCTTCAACCTTTCTCGCCATGATTTTAGTAATAATTTTGAGAAGAACATTACATAAAGCAATAGGTCTAAAAGCTGAGATATGATCAACCTCTTGAGCTTTTGGAACAAGAGTAATATAAGTTTTATTGATAACCTTCAAAATTTCTTTGGATTTCCCGGCTTCTTCCACCACCTCTAATAAATCAACATGAAGGATATCCCCGAACTCTTGGTAGAACTCAATAGGAAAACCATCAGACTTGGGGTTTTCCCTTTTTGCATTTTAAAAACTACTTGTTGAAGCTCATTGATAGTAACAAGAGCAGTCAAAATAGAGTTCTCCTCGAAGTGATAAGAGAAGGGATTGCTTGAAGAACATTTTGTTGAGAAGCCGAGTCAAGAGGAGTAGCAAAGAAAAGATTGGAAAAGTAATCAACAACAATAGAGTTCATGCCATCCCAAGTATAAACAACATCTCCGGAATCTGATTTTAAGGAAGAAATAAAGTTGTGAGATCTTCGAGCTAGAAGAGATTTGTGGAAGAAATTTGTGTTTCGATCTCCTTCTTTGAGCCATTGAATTCTAGATTTTTGCTTCCATAAGATTTCTTCTCTTTTTTCCCATTCCTCTAACCGAGTTGTGAGTTTAATTTCATCTCGCACTTCTCTTCTCTCGTGAGGCCATCTAAATGGATTTTCTTATTCAAATTTTCAAGATGAGCAATAACTTCATGTTTTTTTTATGAACATCCCCAAACTCTTTCCAGTTCCAAGTCTTGATTTTGGATTTAATGTATTGCAGTCTTTTGGCAAAACAGAACATCTTAGTCCCATGCCTAGGTTTACCTTCCTTCCACCATTGTTGCACACGAGGTCTGAAGGAAATGTCTCTAAGCCACATTAATTGAAAACGAAAAGGAGAGAAACTCACATTGGTTTTCCACATTTCCACCATGATTGGCCAATGATCCGAACCAGCATTATTAAGAGTCTTCACTTTAGGAATGTGACCATGGATTAAGAAATTTTCAGAGAGCAAAAACCTATCCAATCTCTCCATTATACAAGCTAAGCCTTGCCTTCCGTTAGACCAAGTCATAAGGCCATTATCTGGTTGGATATCCACAAGATGGAGGTTTGCAATATATTCGTTCATGAGGTCAATGCTTTTGTCCAAATTTCTATTTCCCCCTTTTTCTCATCCAGAGAGAGGATGGTATTGAAATCTCCTCCGATCAAGATCCAAGCTTTAGGAAAATGAGAGATAATATGAGTAATATCCTTCCACTGTCTTCTTTTTTCCTCCAAAGAAGTCGGGGCATAAACAGTAATGCAGAGCATAATCTGGTTGGAATGTCTACTTTGAATAGCTATAGCCAACAAACCCCAACCGCCAACCATATGGTGAATAACTACCTCTTTTGGGTCCCAAAGACAAGCAATGCCACCCGAAGTCCCTTGGGAACTGAGGGAAACCACTTTTCCAGCTAGCCAAATTTTACTGGCAATTAAGTCCATATCCTCCATTGACATCTTTGTTTCTTGAAGGAAAACAAGATGTGGATGATTTATCTGAATCATTCTTCTAATTTCATTTTGTTTTGAAAGACTCCCTTTGAGTCCTCTAATATTCCAAGTGATGATCTTCATTAATACCAGGGCTAAAAATGTTGGGAAGGGCATTAATCTTACCTTCCTCTACAAGCTTTTCACCTTCTTTTACCATATGATATTGATTGGTCTTGCGACCTACTTTTTGATTAGAATCCATCTTCAATTTTTTTTTCCCTGTTTCTTGACTTATTCCAATTGAATCTGAGATGGCTTCTAACCTTGAAGAATGCTCATACACAACCAAAATTTTACTAGATGGTTCAATGGAGTCTATATTGGGACCTGCATTATTTGAAGTTTTGACATTTGAAATATTGTTTTTCTTGTGTAAATTTTCTCCTTTTTTTTTTTGTTGAAAACCTTTGATTTGTTGGTTTGTCTCTCGAGTTCTTTCCTTCATATTTAAATTGTGTTTCTAAGATTTTAGTTTCCATTATTTCCTCTTCCTCACTTGGGACATCATTTGTGGAAAGGATTTCAAACATATTAGCAAATGACTTTGATTGATCCTTCATTACTGTTTTTTTCTTAGTGTTCTTCTTCTTAGGTATTTGGAAACCTGCTGAGTTTATATCTTCTTTCTTTTGATCAGGAATTTTATTTGGGCAAGCATCGGCCAAATGACCATATTCATGGCAAATTCTACAACGAAAAGGAATGTTCTCATAGTCCACTACTTGCTCCCAAGTGTCTTCCCCAAATTGTAATGTGATATTTTTAGGTAGGGGTTTGTCAAAATCCATTAAAACACAAATTCGAGCATAAATAATATGTTCAAAATTTTGAGTACAATCAGTAGTCATCATAAAAGTTCCTAAAGAGTTTCCAATTGAAGAAAAAATAGTAGGATTCCAAAATTCAATAGGGAGGCCAAAGAGTCTAACCCACACGGGAGCTATAGAAGGCATCTCTTCTTCGGCTTTAAATTTAGTATGCCAGGGCTTCATGAAAAGCCCCGCCCTTCCCAAAAACCAAGGACCCCCTTGAAAAGTTTTCTCTCTATCTTCATTATTAGCAAATAAAACAAGAAAATAACCATTTGGATAAATAGAGATTTGTAACTCACCTTTAGTTTTCCAGCTTTTTGCAGCCCGGACTTTGAAAGCAGATAGACTCGGACGAAAACCCACGAACCGACAAATTAGTCCTCTTTTTTCCAAATCTTCAATGCCAGCTTGAATGTTACCCATATCAAGCTTAACAATAGGAGTTCCATCACCGCTTTAAGACATCCCGACTCCGTTTTCCCGGGATCAATCTTAGGCATTCTTAGAGGTTTATGAGAAGCCCTAATATTGATATTAGCATTGGGCTGAGGCTGTCCACCATGAAGGGCATCCCTAAAATTCATTTTTGGGACCGAGTCTTCAAAATTCTTACCCTTGATAGGGGTTTTCACAGTAGAATTATTTTGTGGGTGCACCTTAGCACCAGATTCACTTGAGATATGAGCCATTTTTTGATCAACCGCTTGAAACTTATTTCGTGGTCTCTTTAATCCTTGCCCTAGACGTCGTGGAAAGGTATGGTTTTCACTTTTCTTTTGTGCAGCAAATTGGAAGCCGTTGTCACTCAAGTTCACGAGATGATCTGTTGAAAGACAAATTTCTAACCCATATTGTATCCCCTGCAACATTTCTTGCTAAAATATTGAGCATAAACCACAAAAATATTGGCCGCTAGGGCCCGAAGGCCCTAAAAACCAACCTCTCGGAGCCGCTTGCACTCAACCCGGATGAAACCCTCGCATAGTCGCTTGCCAAATATATCGTTCACACATAGGGATGCGCTAGGATCTGTGTTGCTCCAAATGATATGAAAATTGGTGGAGACGTTCTAGGGTTTTTCAGGCATCTACCCTCAAAATTTTAGCTCAATCCGAGTTCGGATGAGTGAGATATGGCCAAAACGAGTTCGGCAGTTTGGGCAGTCCTATGAAAAACGTCTCTACCATTCAACTCCCTATCTTATAAATATTGAATCTCCATTCTACTCACCTATAAATAAATTTGTATCAAAATATTAACAATAAAATATATTTTGTTATATACAAATATGTCCTTCCAAACATAAAATTGAAGGATAGAAGCATTATAATATTTTTAAAATTAGAAGAAGAATTTTGTTATAACAATATTTTGTATCTAGATAATAGTATACATTTACCACAAAAATCCTAAGAAACATGTAAACTTAAAATAAATAACTAAGGTGAAAATATTTAAAATATTAAAAAATCCACACCCAAATCTTGCAAGCTTTAATCAATTCCAAAATTCATAAATTTTTATCTTATGAAACAAAGAAAAAAGAGACCCTAAAGGAAGAGCTTGACAAATAAAATGCAATAAAAATTATCCTTCATACATTTTAGTAGTGCTTCTACAATATAATAGAGTTACATAAACAATATAACATTATATGATTTTAGCTCTCAACATTGCTTTGATACCCAATATCAAGATTATATTTCAAAAAAGGAACATTACAATTCTATCTATAAACCTACCATAATGATGCAAGTAGTTGAACATAATCTTATGCATTATAATTACTAATAACATTCTAGAATGCTTTTATAAGAGGCTTATTTTTTAAGAAGAAAAACTAATTATTGTTTGGATTTACAATATTTTCTAAAAACTTTTAAAATCATTCATTCACCACAATCATACATGGAAACAAATAAGAAGTGATTTAAATATAGCAATAGTAAATTAATTAAAGAGACGAAGAAATATGACAAGAAGGAGAAGGTGGGTGCATGTGAGCACCCCAATATATTAGATTTTATTCACACTTATATGTAAATGTAACTTCATTGAGAGGTATTTATAGTGATTTCAAATCCTAATGAGATGTTAACTTTGAGCCAACATAAACTTAACCTTGAGGTTAATATTATAGAAATAATAATAATAAATTATCCTTTTAAGCAAGGTTATAGATAAAGGTGGATTAACCAATACCACTAAGGATGAAATATGAGAGGGGCCCTTAGGATTACAAGAATATGCCCATAGGCTTACATAAATGTTGAATGCCTATAAGCTACATTAATAGTGCTTATAAGCACTTATTTAAACTTTTTGTCTTGGCCTAAATAAGATCATACTACCCATTTTTTTTATTTAGGTTAGTGTGAGAAACCCCTACGATCGATGCTTAGGGTTGGGCATCCCCATACCAACCATGACCTCTAATAAGGGTGAGATATGATCTTATCAATAGGGTCTAAACACACACCCACCCCCTCACACACTTTCCCATACCACGGTTTGAATCTTGGACCTCCCAAAGAAGAGCCAAAGCCTAAACCATTGTGTTATCCCCCTAGGGACTAGATTATACATATTTTAACACACCCTATAATATGAGTTGGTAGAGACAAGGAGAAAAGGCATTAGAGGTAACACCTTACCCATTAATGGATTCTCTAATGTAACTTTGTTGTCATACTCATCTTCATCATCATAATCTAAACCTCAAGAATTATGTCTTAATATTATTCATCATTGTAATGTAATTTTTGATGGAGTGTCCTTCCCTTTTATAATACTTACAAGAATTTAAGTTTTTGAAAACTTATACTTTCTATTAGGTAAATGAGCATTAGATTCCATTGATTTGCAGTCTTTTGGATGAGCTTGTGTATAAAAAATATATCCATAATTTTTTATTACCTCTTCCTTATAGATTAGAAGCTTGAGAATTCCTTCAAGAGAGATGAATTGAGGCTCTTTGATAGTAATAGCATTCACATAAATAACCAAGACAACTATATGAAAGGGAAGAGAAATATTGGAAGTAATAGGATTAGCATACTCTTTGTCACTCTTTACTTTGCCTCCTATCATAGCTAGATTAACTTTTAGTGCTTTGAAGTGAGATATATAGTCTTAATTACTATAACCTAAAATTTTGAGATTGGAAAACTCTACATCTATTCTATTAACTTCATTGGCACTTACTTTTCCATATATATCTTTCAAACTATACCACACTTCAATAAGATAAATTTTCTCTTTGATGTGGAAAAGTGCATCTTGAGATGAGTAACATACCTTGAGAAATCTATTTTACACAAAAGCCCTCAACAAATATATAATAGGTCTATAAAATGATGTCATCACTATGTAGAGCTCAAAAAATCATGTAATCTTAAAAAAAAGGATCCAAATGCTTTCATATGTAAAATATATGGCCTCCAAAAGAATTGGTATATTAGCACTCAAATAAAAAAAAAAATCAAATGGAAATCCTTAGAATTTTTTTTCCAAACCAATTTCTGCCACTTAGAACCATTGGATTGGATGCTATGCTATAAACTAATGTATATGATTTTAACAAGTTGATTGATTTAATTAATTTCTTAATGGGTTTGAATTCAATGGAGCTCAAACCTAACATGACTCACATGCAAATGAAAGGGTAAACCACTACACCAAGTGTGTTGGCTAAGACCAACAGAGTAACAAATTTGATTTGATTGTTGCATAGAGGATGATATTACCCATAGTAAGAAAATATGCCAATGTTAAGCTTTAAACTTGATACCTCCATTTGATGATAAAACTACCTAACCACTATGTCATGTATTTAGTTGAGGTACATGAAGAACACAAACTTATACTAAGAGGGATAGGTGAACAATATAAGATCAACTTTTACTTTTCTTTCCAAAACAATATTATCCATTATTATCAATGGCAATATCAATAACAATAATCAAATAAATGAATAAACCATCACACACATGAGAGACACACATTTAACGTGGTTCACCCAATGTGGGTTACATCCATGGAGAAAATCCTTCTAAATTTTCTCAATAAATCTCTTGGGAATCAATTCCCTATTACAATGTTTATGGACCTCTATCCAAAGGAGACACCAATACCCTATAATTTGATTTTTGGATCTCTCTCCATAGTAGAACTCTATCCCCTTGCTCTGGTTCTTGGATTGCTCTCCACAGGATAACTCTTTCCTCTTTTCTCTAGTTCATGAATCTCAATCCACATAAGAAATTTTTCCCCTTTGCTCTGGTTCATGGGTCTCTCTCCATAGGATAACTCTTTCCCCTTTGTTCTGGCTTGTGGATCTCTCTCCATAGGAGAAATATATCTCATCTACTCTATTTTATAGATCTCTCTCCATAGGAGAACTCTTTCCCCTAGAGAACTTCTATCCATAGAAGACCTATATCCCCACTGCTCTTGCTAGTGGACCTCTATCCATAGGAGACCTCTATCCCTACTGCATTGGCTGATGGACCTATATCCACTGGAGACCTCTGTCCTCTCTACTCTGGTCACATCCAAAGTTTGATATCAACTCTATCTCAAATATATACCAAACCATACCATAATTCTAGCACAAATCTGCTCTAACTCTACTCAAATCTTCCCCAAACCTTAACACAAAGCTTGATAAAATTAGCAATCAAAAATGCTATCAATTCTATCTCTAATCTACCCCAAGACTTAACACAAATATTGATCAAATCAGCAACCAAACCTGATCTCAATTCTATCTCAAATTTATACCAAATCTCATCATAATTATAGCACAAATCTGCTCTAACTCTACTCACAAATCTGCATCAAAATTATCTCATGTCTTCACAAGACTTTCTCAAATATACCTCAAGGCTACTCCAAGTCTTCTCACAAGACTTGCACAAATCTACCTCAAATCTACTCCAATTCTTCTCACAATACTTGCTCAAATCTATCTTCAAGCCTTATCAAAATACTTGCTCAAATCTACCTTCAAGCCTTCTCAAAAGACTTACTAAAATTTACCTTAAAGCCTTCTCAAAATACTTGCTCAAATATACCTTCAAGCCTTGTCAAAAGACTTACTCAAATCTACCTTCAAGCCTTCTCAAAATACTTTCTCAAATCAACCTTTAAACCTTCTCAAAAAACCTACTCAAATATTTCCAAATCTTGCATACAAACACAACTTAAATCTCTTTCAGAAAATCTTTCTTCAAACAGATAAATTCTACTTAGAATTTGTTTAACCTCTGGAACATATAGAGAATGATATGCTCTATAAAAAATCCAATATGTTCTTCACATTCACAAATCTTGCATTCAATCAATACAATCTCTATCTCTGGCAAAATCCCTTTCAAATCAAATCAAAACAGTGTATAACTTATTTTATAAAATTGGTCTATATTTCTACACTCATGCACAATTTTCTTTCACAAAATTGATCTTAAACACTTTCACAATTGCTTTCAATATCTATCAAACCAATGTTCAAAATGTTTCACAATGATGCACTAACTTGTCTTCAAACCTAGTACAAGTAGTTCACAATTTATAGCACAAATGTCTCAATCTCTTTCAACAATAGAAGCACAATTTTGTACTTAAACTCTATTCCAAATGTTTCCAAAACCATTCAAAAATGAAGTACAAACCCTAACTCAAATATTTCCAACAATGCATACCAATCAACCCTTTTAACTCCACCTCAAAACTACTTTCTCAAAACACAACCACTTAGCTTAAAAGGTTGAATCACCATACCTCAAAGTGCTTGGTGAAGATGTGCCCTCAAATGCCTGTCTCAAAAATAATATTTTTTGCAACTACAAAAAGGATTAGCATAACACCTTTTCATATGTTGGAAAAATCCTTCTCAAAATGTGTGCACAATTTTGTTCCAAACCAATGCTCTATGACTCTCTTGGGTTTTCAAAATAAAACATCAAATCATGAACCAAGTCCTTCAATATTAATGCAAAGATTACAAAAAATAAAAACACATTTTACACCTTTTATCTCCCACTTTCATAAAATAATTTCCAAACCACTTAATAACCTATAACACATATTTACAATATTAAATCAACCATTTACACCTTATCACTCCTACTTTTGCACATATAGAAATAAAACTTAATGACAACAATATCTTCAAAAATATTTGGTAAAAATAAATTACCCTTATACCTCCTATATGCTAAAAATTTTTACACCATTGCACACCCCTCAAACTTCATGCAAAGCAAATTTAATCAACCTTAGCACATACCTTTTTACCAAAAATAATATTGCTGGCCTGGATGGGAATCGACCCTCCGACCTCAAACTCCTAATGTAGTGCATGATCGTTTACGCTAGCCAAGCGGTTGAGACCTAACCTATGTACCTCCAATATTATTCCCTTGGTGTGTTTGCCAAAAAAGTTAAATCCTTCAAAACTAGTGCTAGGGAGAATCAAATCGTGAACCTCTACCTTGCAAATGACTTAACACGAATCTAGCCACCGATGGGCTACCCTGAAGGATGATGTCAAGATGTGAACGAAAATTATTTATTTTTTTCTCCTTCTACGCTCCGAAATCAATGTTGTCCCCTCTACCTCATTTTTTGTCACCACTTTGCACGAGACACAAAAATCAAAACACAAGATATTTATTTCCAAAGTCTTAGGAATATTTATATGTTTCCATGCACATTTTAGACGTTGGCCCTCTTTCAAATTTATTTTAAAATAATTTGAATTATATTTGCCATCATGTAACTTTATACTTAGGTATTATAATATTTAAAAAATATTATAATAAAACCTTTTGCCTTGGGTCTTTTTCCACCAATGAGAAGTCTTATCTTTTATTTGCAATTTAAAATTTCCCTTTATTTTTTATTTACCAAATGAAGCCCTTGTTACTTTCAAACTCTCTTAATAATATTTAAATTTAAAATTTAAATATTATAATCCTTTTCTTCAAAATTCTCTTTGCTTGCTTTCACAACCATGGAAAAATATTTTGTCTTGATATTTATTTCACAAAGTACTTTTGCCCCATATACTCTTTGATGACTTTTCCTTTGCATTTATTATTTCAACCTTGAAGACAAAACTTGACCTTTTCATATTTGACATCAATGACAACACTATACTAAAAATTTCCAACAATATCCCCCTTTGTCATTGATAAAAACCCTTTCTAAAAATTCATTTTCCTACCACTGGATTCCAAATCTGCTCCCCCTGACTGAATGCTCTCCATCTTACTCAAATATCTCCCCCTTTGACATCAATGGCAAAGGGACTCCTTTGGGGATAAATATAAGACTCTTAGCTCAGCTCCCTCTCCACCTCCTCTCCTTGAGGTGATTAATTTTGGGGTGGGAGTATCTCTACTCCCAACATACAATGCTCTTTTTCTTTGTCAACCTTCTTTTTCAACATTTTTACATACCCTTTTGATCCTTTTGAGTGTCCCTGGAAGTTCTGGAAATTTTTTTCTACACCACTTGGTCTTATGCCCAATATTATTGCCCTTGTAACACTAAATTTTGTAGTTCTTGGAAGGTTCAAATATCTTGAAGTTCCTCTTGATGAAGCCATACTCATTTATGTCATGAACCTTGCAATTGATTTCTTTATGACCAAAGTGATTACAAGAGTAGCAATACCCTTGGAAGAAATATTTATCTTTGAAAGATTTGATATTCCTTTTAGTGAGGCCATACTCCTTTCCATGAGTCCTACAATGCATATTCTTGTGACCAAATCGATTACATAAAAAATAATAGAAATATTGTCTTCAAACCTCTAGTCTCTTAGTCCTTTATTTTCATTCTTTGTGATGATCCCTATTTCTTTTTTGTGCATTGTTTCCTTTCTTAGTGAAGCTTATATTCTTCAACTTATCTACATAGGTCTCAATTTCTTCTTCACTTTCTTCCTCTGAAACTTCCTCTTATTTTGAGCTTGATCTTGACCCTTCTTCTTGTTTTCCTTATCCTTCTTCAAAACCAAGTCCTATTTTGATATATGAATATCTTTGTGCATTGATAATTTTATCCAAAGTCTTTGAAATTTTCCCAAAATTGTGTAACTTGTCCTTAGAATATTTCACTTCCGTCCTTAGTGAAACAACCTCATGCTCTAATGTCTCACATTCTAACTCTTTTACCTCTAACTTCTCAACCATGACCTCTCTAAATCTCCTTGCCTTAGATTTTGAGTTTGTTAGGTCTTGTAGAAGCTTTTATTTTTCTTCCTCATGTTCTTGAACTTGATACGTTAGTCTTGAATTCTATTTTCTAACCTTTTTCAATTCTCTGAGAACAACAATAAGTTCTGCTTCTAGATCAACTGTGCCTTCCTCTTCATTTTTTGAATATTTTTCTACTTCTTGGTCTCCAAGAACATCTTCATACTTTTCAACTTTATATTCAATAGGAGCATCTTCTTCCTCTTCTATTTCCAAAAATAGAATCTCATCTTCTTCACTATATGAGAGTCTTTAATCCCTATCACTTGAATCCTTGCTTGCCTTGTCAACATAGAAATGTTTTTTGTGACTTCGAAAGAACTTATTTTTATGCTTACTTTGACCATTAATGTTTTTCTTTTCATGCCTGGATTTTCCTCCTTCCTTTTTCTTATGATCCTTTTTCTCTTCACTGCTACTACTTTTGACTTCTAGACAATTAGATGCATAGTGACCAAAATTACCACAATTAAAACATTTCATAATATTCATACCTTTGTACTTTCTTGAGTCCTTGTTTCTTTTCACATAGTTAGCTTCTTCATCACTTCTTGACTCATCACTTGATTTTGGTTTCTTATATTTTGTCTTCTTTGAAGCTTTGAAAGTTGTCTCTCTCTTGGAGCTGGGATTATTTACTATTCTCATCTCATAAGCTGTGAGAATTCCATGTAACTCATCCATAGTCAACTGATCAATATCTCTCATCTCTTCTATAGTTGAAATATTTCTATCATACCTCATATGGAGTGATATTAATACTTTTTGAGAAACACTGGAGTCTTCAATCTCGAATCCAAGTTCACGCATGGTATTAACAACCTCATCCAATGAAGTAAGTACGTAGCAATATTTTCCTCATATTCCATATTCAAATCTTCAAACCTTTTCTTGTGGTTTTGTATTTTTTCTATTTTGATCTTTTTATCTCCTTCATATGTTTGCTTCAAATTGTCTCATATCTTTTTTGCTAATTTGCAGTGCATAAATTTCATAAATTCTGCTTCACGTAATCCACTTAAGATTCCATTTATAGCCTTAGAATTATTCACATGTAATAGCTTACCATATTTATCTATGGGAGGAGTAGTTTTAGGTGTGAATCCATCCTCAACCGATTGCCATATCTCATATCCTTGTGTCATCAAGTAAATTTTCATTTTTATACTCCATAAAGCATAATTGTTCCCATCAAACAATGGTGCTTTATTTTGATGAGGATCCATTCTGATATTCATTTTGTGTTCATGTAATATCTTCCTTCAAGTTGTTACACTTTTCTTAAGGAACCCACTCTGATACCAATTGAAGAACATAGGCTTATACTGAGAGGGGGGTGAACAGTATAAGATAAACTTTTACTTTTCTTTCCCAAATAAAATTATCCATTATTATCAATGGAAATATCAATAGCAGTAATCAAATCAATGCACAAATTATCACACACATGAGAGACACAAATTTAATGTGGTTCACCTAATGTGGGTTATGTCCATGGAGAAAATATTTCTTCTAAATTTTCTCAACAAATATCTTGGGAATCAATTCCCTATTACAATGTTTATGGAACTCTATCCAAAGGAGACACCAATACCCTATACTTTGATTTGTGCATCTCTCTCTATAGGAGAACTATATCCTCTTACTCTGGTTTTTGGATCTCTCTCCACTGGAGAACTCTTTCCCCTTTGCTTTGGTTCATGGATCTCTCTATAGGAGGACTATTTCCCATTTGATCTAGTTTGTGGATCTCTCTCCATAGGAGAACTCTTTACCATTTGCTTTGATTTGTGGATCTCTCTCCACAAGATAACTTTATCCCCTCTACTCTAGATTGTGGATCTTTCTCCATAGGAGAAATCTTTCCCCTATGCTTTGGTTGGTGAACTTTTATCCATAGAAGACCTCTATCCCCACTACTCTTTCTAGAAGACCTCTATCCATAGGAGACCTCTATCCCCACTGTACTTGTTAATGGACCTATATCTAATGGAGACCTTTATCCTCTCTATTATGGCCACCTCCAAAGTATGATATCAACTCTATATCAAATCTGAACCAAACCTCATCATCATTCTAGCACAAATATGCTCTAACTCTACTTAAATCTACCCCAAGCCTTAACACAAATCTTGATCAAATCAGCAACTAAACCTGCTCTCAATTCTGTATCAAATCTGCACCAAATCTCATCACAATTCTAGCATAATTTTGCTCTAACTCTGCTCACAAATTTATACCAAAACTATCTTAAATCTTCACAAGACTTGCTCAAATCTACCTCAAGGCTACTCTAAGTCTTATCACAAGACTTGCTCACATTTACCTCAAAGCTACCCCAAGTCTTCTCACAAGACTTTCTCAAATCTACCTTCAAGCCTTCTCAAAAGACTTGCTCAAATCTACCTTCAAGCCTTCTCAAAATACTTGCTTAAATCTACCTTCAAGCCTTCTCAAAATACTTGCTCAAATATGCCTTCAAGCCTTCTCAAAATACTTGCTCAATTCTACCTTCAAGCCTTCTCAAAAGACTTGCTCAAATCTACCTTCAAGCCTTCTCAAAAATCCTGCTCAAATATTTCTAAATCTTACATACAAGCACATCTTAAATCTCTTTTAGAAATGTTTTCTTCATACACATGAATTCTACTTAGAATTTTTTTAACTTCTGCAACATATAGAGAATGATATGCTCTATCAAAAACCCAATATGTTCTTCACATTCACAAATATTGCATTCAATCAATGCAATCTCTATCTCTTGCAAAATCCCTTTCAAATCAAATCAAAATAGTGTATAACTTGTTTCACAAAACTGGTCTATCTTTCTTGTAATTTTTCTCTCAAATATCAATCACACTCATGCACAATTTTCCTTCACAAAATTTATCTCAAACACTTTCACAATTTCTTTCAATATCTCTCAAACAAATGTTCAAAAGGTTTCATAATGATGCACTAACTTGTCTTCAAACCTAGTACAAGTAGTTCACAATTTCTAGCACAAATATCTCAATCTCTTTCAATAATAGAAGCACAATATTGTACTCAAAATCTATTCCAAATGTTTCCAAAACCATTCAACAATGAAGTACAAACCCTAACTCAAATATTTCCAACAATGCATACCAATCAACCCTTTTAA
This sequence comes from Wollemia nobilis, assembly GCA_028583015.1. Classification (NCBI taxonomy): domain Eukaryota; kingdom Viridiplantae; phylum Streptophyta; class Pinopsida; order Araucariales; family Araucariaceae; genus Wollemia; species Wollemia nobilis. Next base: position 4,110,175 of record JAQPPZ010016917.1, on the reverse strand, counting down.
CTCCACCTCAAAACTACTTTATCAAAACACAACCACTTAGCTTAAAAGGTTGAATCACCATACCTCAAAGTGCTTGGTGAAGATGTACCCTCAAATACCTATCTCAAAAATAATATCTTTTGCAACTATAAAAAGGATAAGCATAACACCTTTTCATATGTTAGAAAAACCCTTCTAAAAATGTGTGCACAATTTTATTCCAAACCAATGCTCTATAACTCTCTTGGTTTTAAAAAAAAACATCAAATCATGAACCAATTCCTTTAATATTAATGCAAATATTACAAACAATAAAAACACATTTTACACCTTTTATCTCCTACTTTGATAAAATAATTTCCAAACCACTTAATGACCTATAACACAGATTTACAATATTAAATCAACCGTTTACACCTTATCACTCCTACTTTTGCATATATAGAAATAAAAATTAATGACAAAAATATCTGAAGAACACAAGCTTATACTGAGAGGGGGGTGAATAGTATAAGACCATTTTTTACTTTCTTTCCAAACCAATATCAATTAATGTCTTTAATTACAATAACCAAATATAGCAGTGTGCATTAATAACTCAGATAGCAGTAGTAAGCAAGAGCACAAGTCACCACACACAATTGAAACACAATATTTAATGTGGTTTCCCCAATGTGAGGTACTCCATGGAGAAAATATTCTACTAAAACTTTCTCAATAAATCTCCTTTGGAATCACTCCCAATTACAATATTTATGGATCTCTGTCCAAAGGAGATGTTGATCCCCTAATATCAAGTTCATGGATATCTTCCATAGAAGAACTCTTTCCTGTTCTACTTTGGCTATGTGATCTTCTAGAAAACTATGTCTCTCTACTGCACTGACTGATGGACCTCTCTCCACTTGAAGACTCATCAATCATATTTGTCTTCAACTGTGCTGGCTATTGGATCTCTATCCACTAAGACTCTATCCTCTGTACTATATCACCTCCAAAGCTCTATCAATAGGCTCACTAAGAACATTATCAATAGGTTCACATAAAACCTGCTTAACAAGCTCACACAGAACTTATCCAAAATGGAATAACAAGCTCACACAGAACCTATCCAATGTTGAATAACAAGTTCACATAGAACCTGTCCAAATCTGCTCTAGCAAGCTCACCAAGAACTTGCCCAAATATTCTCTAGCAAGCTCACCAATAACTTGCCCAAATATACTCTAGCAATCTCACCAAGAACTTGCCCAAATCTACTCTAGCAAGCTCACCAAGAACTTGCCCAAAACTGTCCACAAATCTATCCCAACACTGTCCTCAAATTTGTCCCATCAAATCTATCCCAAAGGCCTTATCAAAGGCTCAATGAATCATGCTCAAATCAAATAGCACTCAAACATCATCCACAAATCTATCAAGGCAAAACTCAAATATGAACTCAATAATTAAGGGCAATGTACTCTTCAATGGATGACAACAATGATCCACAAAGATCTCAACTCAACTCAACTCATAGAAGCATAAAGAGAATTGTTAGAGACTCAATATGTTCTAATCTCAATATCAACTCAAATCAAATCAAATCAAATCAACTCATAGAAGCATAAAGAAAATTTTTAGAGATATAGAACCAAAAAGTTAGGAGCTCAAAATATAATCTCTAATATTCATTAGCCTTTAAAGGTTTGAAAATACATTACTTAAATACATAAACTAATAACCAATACTTAGAAATATTAGGAGAAATATTAAGGAGGAAGGAAAATAGGGAGGAAAGAAAAATAAATTTGGATTCAAACTCTTCCTGCCATCCATGTCGTCCAATCCTACTGACTCGGTTGCCATCCAAGGAGGTAAAAGGGTAAGGTCCAAAGCTTACATTTGTAAAACAAATTTTTACCATTTTACCATTTTAACTTCCAACAAGAGACTCAATATGTTCTAATCTCAATCTCAACTCAACTCAACTCAAATCAATCTCAACTCAACTCAATTCAATCTCATAGAAGCATAAAGAGAATTGTTAGAGACTCAATATGTTCTAATCTTACTCTCAACTCAAATTAGAATAATGGAATAGTTTGTTTCATAGGACTTGAACAATCACTTCACACATCACTTGACTAGGCTTAATCAACTCAACTCAACCAATCACCATAAGGGACAACTCTCTCTTTTACAACCCTAGTCCAAGTATGTATCAACCAACTCAAATGTTTCCAACAATGCTCAACCACAAATATCACATAACAATGATACTCATGTTCTTTTCTAACTCAAGTTCTTTCACAACCAATGGGCTTCAACAACTATGCTTATACAACAAATTTTAAACACAACTCTCAACTTATAAAACCTTGAAGCATTCAATCAACCACTTTAGAAAAGGAAACCACAAACAATCATTTTCCCTCCAATGATATTTCAGAAATCAACCACCATAAAAAATCAACAGAAGAATGTACCCATACCTTTTATGAAGATGAAAAACCTCTTTCTAAATCCACCACAATCACAAAATTCTTTTTCTAGTCTTCACAAGGGTTAGTAGATCACAAAATAATCAACATTACTCCACTTTTCAATAATCATCACCAAGGCCTTTAATTGCACAACTTCCTTATCTCTCCTAAAACCACTTGTACCATAAAATAAAATAAATCAAAACATTGCATAAAATTTTCACTCCCAAAACCACTTATACCATAAAATAAAATAAATCACAATATTGCATACCTTGTCACCTCATAAAATAATTAATCCTCTTGAAAAAGAACAAGGCAAACTTCACTTTTGGAACCCCTTTACAAAATCAGAAATATCTCTTTACACACACCTTATTTATCCTTCTAAATAAGTTAGTCAAATAGCCCTTGAAATAAGCTTTCCGATGATATATAATATGCCCCCTTTCCAAAATAAATTGAAACCTTTACATATATATATATATATATATATGCCAACCTCCATTAATTACACATATGTCGGTCCTCTATTAATTTAAACATAAACTTTAAACTTTAATATCTTCATCACCGGAGGTCCTTTTTCGATGAAACAAAATTCCACCTTGGCTTTTAAGAAAAGCCCTTTCCACATAATCCCACCATGGTTTTAAATAAAACCTTTTATTTTGCCTACCTTGGTTTTCATAAAAACCCTGTATATATCCATGCTCTCCAAAATATCATAGATGATTATATATGAAGTGCTTTTGCCACCAAAACCAAATATGATCCATGTGACATCAATGACAACATAAAATGCCTCAAATTAACTCAAATTTTCAACAATCTCCCCCTTTGTCATTGATGGCAACACCTCTAATGCAAACACCACAATCACTGTAAAAACCATCTCTGAGAATCAAAGCTGCTCCCCCTGATTAAATAATCTCTATGGAGGTTGCTCCCCCTAACTTAATACTCTCTTTGGAGGTTGATCCCCTTAACTCAATGCTCTCTTTGGTGGCTTCTCCCCCTAACTCAAATCTCTTCCCCTTACTCAAATATCTGCCCCTTTGACATCAATGGCAAAAGGGACACCTATGGGGCTAAAAAATATGACTCTTAAGCATAGCCCCCTCACTACTTTCTCTCTTGAGGTGATTAATTTTAGGGTGGGAGTACCTTTACTCCCATATTAAATTTATTCTTTCCTCTATCAACTTCCTTTCATATTTTTTTGATATCCTTCTCTTTATGAATTACTTGATATTCTTGTCTTGAACCTTTTTGACCTTCTTGCCTTGAACCTGTTTGGAATTGAGTCCTACACCATCTTGCAATATGCCCAAATTTATTGCAATTAAAACACTTGATATTGTAGCCTTTGGCTGGTGCCCATATCCTGAAATTATTCTTAAAATAATTTCCATATCCATTCCTTTCCTGAACCCTGTATTGTGAAGCTCTATTTTCATGACCATTATAATCATGACTTATGAATTGTGTAGCTCTAAAACCAAAACCATGTTGCTCATTTCCTTTGCACTGAAAAGCTCTATGACCAATCATGTTGCATGAGAAGCATTGTCCCTAAAAACCATACCTTCTTCCCTTGAATTTTTTTCTAGCAAAATCAAACTTCTTTGATCCATGGATCCTGTAATGTATAGCCCTGTGTCCAAATCCATTACAAGAAAAATAATGTCCTTGAAAAGCCCTTTGTTCATGCCTTGGTTCCTCATACCTTTCTTGACCATTATCCTTATGATCATCTTCAATTTGTGCATTGCATTCTTGAACCTTATTTGTAGCATGTAAAACTTCTTCCTTGCCTTTCTCTTCAAGAATTTATTTTCTTTTTGAACTTGATTGACCTATCTCAAAACAAGAACCAAACTGAATATTTGGAGCCATAGGAACTTTGGAACTTTCCTCACAAATCTTAGGTGCTTCCTTGCTTTCATATTTTATAACTTTCTTTCCTTTTGAGTGTGACTTTTCTTGGAAGTAAGATACAACCTTAAAATAATTTTCCACTCCTTTTTGAATCTTTTCATCTAATGTATCATGTCTTGTCGTTGTTAACCTTAGTTCTTCATTCATCCTCTCTTCTATAATTTTTGCATGTTGAAGATCTTCTCTGAGATTACTAATTGTTTGAAGTAGTTCTTCTCTGATTTTTATATCTGTTCGAATCTTGTTTTCAAGATTCCTGTATTCTTCTTTTAACCTTTTGATTTCTGATTTTTGTTTACTTGGCTCATCCTCTTCCTTTTCTATTACCAAAAATGAGACTTCTTTGTTTTCACTGTTGCTTGGAATTGTCACTAGAACTGCTGCTTTCTTTTTCAAATACACTTTCCTTGTTGTAATTGTTGCAGTATGTGCAATCATAATCTATATGCCCAAAATATCCACATATGAAGCATTTTAGTATCCTTAGACCTTTCTTGTACCTATCTGCTTGCTCAATGGCTATGGCAAGATATTCATATCTTTCTTCAATAGGCACATCCTCTTCTTTAACTTTAATACCTAGTTGCTTTTCTTCACTTATTCCAAAGAATGTACATTCTTCTTCATTTGAATGATCTTTATCACTAGAATCTGAACTATCACTTGCTTCTACAATGTAGTAATATTTCTTTACCTTACAAAAAAATTTCTTCTTCTCATACCTGTTTTGCTTGAATCTGTCATCTTTGTCATGCTTATGCTTTCCATCTTATTTTCTTCTGTGACCCTATTTTTCATCATCACTGATTTCTTCATGTGGACACTTGAATACATAGTGAGCAAGATCACCACACTTGTAGCACCTGAATTTCCTTATATCTCTAGAATTCCTTGAGTCTTTATCCTTTTTGATGAAGTTAGCGTCCTCATCATTTTCTAAAACTCTATCTATTTTTGAAACTTTCCCTTTATCTTTTTCTGAATCCTTGAATGCAATCTCTTTTATTAGAGCTTGATTCTTACTTACCCTCATCTCATAATATGTGAGAGTACCTTGAAATTATTCCATTGTTAACTTGTTGATATCCATTGTTTCTTCTATTGCTGAAACCTTTGCATCATATTTCATGGAAAGTGATCTCAAAACCTTTTGAGTAACTTTTGATTCTTTCATGTCAAAACCTAGGCCTCTCATAGTGTTAGTAATCTTATCAACTCGAAGTAAGAAATTTGAAATATCTTCAAAATCTTCCATTTTAAATTCCTCAAATATTTTTCTATGAGTTTGTAGTTTTGCCAACTTTACCTTGGAATCTCCTTCATAATTATTCCTCAACTTGGTCCACATCTCATTAGTTGAAGTACATACCATGACCTTTGCAAAATCTGTCTCACGTAGCCCACTCAAAATACAATTCATTGCTCTTGCATTGATCTCAACCAATTTCCTGGTAGTATTATTTTCCTCAGGACCAACTTCAACCATATACTCTTTTTCAATCATCTACCATACCTCATATCCTTGTGATATCAATTAGTTCTTCATTATCATGCTCCAAAAAGCATAATTGTTACCATCAAACAATGGAGCCTTATTTGAAGATAATCCTTTATGTGAAGCCATCTGTGTTCTTTGTAGAATCTGCCCTCTAGCTGTTAACCTTTTCGAAGGAACCCGCTCTAATACCAATTGAAGAACACAAGATTATACTGAGAGGGGGTGAACAGTATAAGATCACTTTTTACTTTCTTTCCAAACCAATATCAATTAATGTCCTTAATTGCAATAACCAAATATAGCAGTGTGCATTAATAACTTAGATAGTAGTAGTAAGCAAGAGCACAAGTCACCACACACAATTGAGACACAAGATTTAACATGGTTCCCCCAATGTGAGGTACTCCATGGAGAAAATATTTTATTAAAACTTTATCAATCAATATCTTTGGGAATCACTCCCAATTACAATGTTTATGGATCTCTGTCCAAAGGATATGTTGATCCCCTAATATCAAGTTCATGGATCTCTTTCATAGGAGAAATCTTTCCCCTTCTACTCTGGTTATATGATCTTCTAGAAGACTCTGTCTCTCTACTGCACTGACTGGTGGACCTATCTCCACTTGAAGACTCCTCAATCATATCTGTATTCAACTATGATGGTTTTTGGATCTCTATCCATTGATACCATGTCCTCTATACTCTGTCACCTCCAAATATTTTTCAATAGGCTCACTAAGAACCTACTCAATAGGTTCACACAGAACCTGCTTAACAAGCTCACACAAAACTTATCCAAAACTGAATAACAAGCTCACACAGAACCTATCCAATGTTGAATAACAAGTTCACATAGAACCTATCCAAATCTGCTCTAGCAAGCTCACCAAGAACTTGCCCAAATCTTCTCTAGCAAGCTCACCAAGAACTTGCCCAAATCTGCTCTAGCAAGCTCACCAAGAACTTACCCAAAATTGTCCACAAATTTATCCCAACACTATCCTCAAATATGTCCCAACACTATCCTCAAATCTATCCCAAAGGCCTTCTCAAAGGCTCAATCAATCATGCTCAAGTAGCACTCAAATATCATCCACAAATATATCAAGGCAAAGCTCAAATATGAACTCAACAATGAATGGCAATGTACTCTTCAATGGATGAAAACAATGATCCACAATGATCTCAACTCAACTCAACTCATACAAGCATAAAGAGAATTGTTAGAGACTCAATATGTTATAATCTCAATCTCAACTCAACTCAACTCAAATCAACTCATAGAAGCATAAAGAGAATTTTTAGAGACTCAATATGTTCTAATCTCAATCTCAACTCAACTCAACTCAAATCAAGTCAATCTCATAGAAGCATAAAGAGAATTGTTAGAGACTCAATATGTTCTAATCTTACTCTCAACTCAAATAAGAATAATGGAATAGTTTGTTTCATAGGACTTGAACAATCACTTCACACATCACTTGACTAGGCTCAATCAACTCAACTCAACCAATCACCACAAGGGACAACTCTCTCTCACACAACCTTAGTCCAAGTATGTATCAACCAACTCAAATGTTTCAAACAATGCTCAACCACAAATCTCACATAACAATGATATTCATGTTCTTTTCTAACTCAAGTTCTTTCACAACCAATGGGCTTCAACAACTATGCTTATATAACAAAGTTTAAACACAACTCTTAACTTATAAAACCTTGAAGCATTCAATCAACCACTTTAGAAAAGGAAAACACAAACAATCCTTTTCCCTCCAATGATATTTCAGAAATCAACCACCATAAGCAATCAATAGAAGAATATGCCCACAACTTTTATGAATATGAAAAACCTCTTTGTAAATATGCCACAATCACAAAATTATTTTACCAATCTTCACAAGGGTTAGTAGATAACAAAATAATCAACATTACTCCACTTTTCAATAATCATCACCAAGGCCTTTAATTGCACAACTTCCTTATCTCTCCTAAAACCACTTGTACCATAAAATAAAATAAATCAAGACATTGCATAACCTTTTCACTCCCAAAACCACTTATACCATAAAATAAAATAAATCACAATATTGCATACCTTGTCACCTCATGAAAGAATTAATCCTCTTGAAAAAGAACAAGGCAAACTTCACTTTTGGAACCCCTTTGCAAAATCATAAATATCTCTTTACACACACATTATTTCTCCTTCTAAATATGTTAGTCAAATAACCCTCGAAATAATATTTTCGACGATATATAATATGCCCCCTTTCCAAAATAAATTGAAACCTTTACATATATATATGCCAACCTCCATTAATTGCACATAGGTCGGCCCTCCATTAATTTAAACTTAAACTTTAAACTTTAATATCATCATCATCAGAGGTCCTTTTTCGATGAAACAAAATTCCACCCTGGATTTTAAGAAAATCCCTTTCCACACGAGCCCACCATGGTTTTAAATAAAACCTTTTATTTTTCTTGCCTTGGTTTTCATAAAAACCCTGTATATATCCATGCTCTCCAAAATATCATAGATTATTATTTATGAAGTGTTTTTGCCACCAAAACCAAATATGATCCATGTGACATCAATGATCCATGTGACATCAATAAAAATATAAAATGCCTCAAATTAACTCAAATTTCCAACAATATCTTCAAAAATATTTGGCAAAAATAAATTACCCTTATACCTCCTATATGCCAAAAACATTTACACCATTGCACACCCCTCAAACTTCATGCAAATCAAATTTAATAAACCTTAGAACATACCTTTTTACAAAAAATAATATTTTTGGTGTGGACGGGAATTGACCCTCTGACCTCAAACTCCTAACACAGTGCATGACCTCCTACGCTAACCAAGTGGTTGAGACCTAACATATGGGCCTCCACTCTTATTCCCTTGGTGCATTCACCAAAAAATTTAAATCCTTCAAAAATGATGCTAAGGAGAATCGAACCGTGAACCTCTACCTTGTAAACGACTTAGCACAAATCTAGCCACTATTGGGCTACCCTGGTGGATGACATCAAGAAGCGAACAAAAATTATTTATTTCATTCTCCTTCTATGCTCAGAAATCAATGGTATCCCCTTTACCTCATTCTTTGTCACCACTTTGCATGAGACACGAAAATAAAAACACACGACATTTATTTCCAAAGTCTTAGGAGTATTTATATGTTTCCATGCACATTTTAGACGTCGATCCTCTTTCAAATTTATTTTAAAATAATTTAAATTATCTTTGGTGCCATGTAACTTTATACTTAGGTATTATAATATTTAAAAAATATTATAATAAAACCTTTTGCCTTGGGTCTTTTTCCACCAATGAGAATTCTTATAGTTTCTTTGCAATTTAAAATCTCCCTTTGTTTTTTTATTTACCAAATGAAGCCCTTGTTACTTTCAAACTCTCTTAATAATATTTAAATTTAAAATTTAAATATTATAATCCTTTTCTTCAAAATTACCTTTTCTTGCTTTCACAACCATGGAAAAATATTTTGTCTTGATATTTATTTCACAAAGTACTTCTGCCCCATATACTCTTTGATGACTTTTCCTTTGCATTTATTATTTCAACCTTGAAGACAAAACTCATCCTTTTCATCTTTGACATTAATGAAAACCAATGACATCAAAACTTTGACATCAATGACAACACTATACTCAAAATCTCCAACAGCACATAGATATCTCTTTTCATAAGGTATATACACCACCCATTAGCTAGTAGAAGACCTTTAAAAATTGCTTATGGGAATAAAACTTCTAACCTACATGCTACAAGCAAGTTGTCTGGAAACTATGCAAAGGAGACATATGTGACTAAGAGAATCTTACTAATGTCCTATAAGAAATGCCTATACACACAAAAATATTTACCACTACAGTTAAAATTAGCAACTTTTCAGCTATAGAAAACTTTTGTTGACATTGTACCACTCCCTTGTAGTGCAACTAAGACCAAGAGGCTTCCTATAAAGAGAATGTGATAGCAACCAAGTAGGGAGTTGAACTATGCCCTCACAATTATAAGTGCATATTCATACTACCATGCCATCCATGCTAACATGTTTATTTTAATGTCAAAAATCACAAATATTTGATGGTAAGTTACATAAATGGCATGTGAAATGGATAATATTTATTTTTAATACCAAAAAATAATAGGAAAAATATTTCAAATCTATTTTTTTTCAAAAATAAAAAATAACAAGTTTTGGTGACCTTTGATCACTTTACAAAATTCTCCTCTACCTAATAAGTGATGTATATTTGAACCTTTATCTAATACCATGTTTGAATTCACAATATTTTCCACAAATAATTTAAATCATGCATTCACCACAATCATATTGCAAAAAATAACAAGAAGCAATTACAATGTAGCAGTACTAATAAAATAAATAGATGAAGGGATATCATAAGTAAAAGGTTGGTGCCTATCGGAACCCTAATATATCACATTTTATTTACACTTATCATACAAATGGAACCTCATTTAGGATTATTTATAACGATACCAAAACCCTAATGATAGATTAACCTTAGGCCAATATAAAATTAACCTTGAGGTTAACCTTACAATAAAATAATAATAAATCACCCTTTTAAGCAAGGTTATCAATAAATATGGATTAACTAATACCACTAAGGGTGAAATATGAAAGGGTCCCTTAGATTTGCATGAACATGGCCATAGGATTACACAAATGATGAATGCATATAGGCTTACATAACCACATGCCCTTGTTCGTATAAGCACTTATTCACACTTTTGTACTTGGCCTAAATAAGATCAGATTACACATATTTTAACAATTATATCTTGAAACATGATATTATTTAAGTTCTCAATATTGTTTGATATCGACACCTCATATTAGGCCTATATCTAGTAAAATGAACATTATGGTTTTGTCCACAAACCTACCACAATGATGCAAACAGTTGAACACAATATTGTTTATTGTAATCAATAAAATCATTCTAGATTTCTTTTATAATATATTTTTTTACTAAGAATATATATATATATATATATATATATATATATAATTCCATCCAAGGAAATTATTTTCATGTGATCCAATAAAATAAGCACTAAATAGATAAGATTTATTTGCTAAAAAAACTATTGGATTAAAATATAAAGACTTATAAGAGTGGAGTGTAATGTCAACCCACAATACAAAATAGTTATTAATACAAATCTCTAAACAAAACCTATATCCCACCGTTTTAATATATGTTTCATAGTTTCTTAAACCCACTACATACTCTAACTAAATATCCTTTAGTTTCATAGAGACATAGATAACAAGCAAAGTTTGTGACCTCAAGCAAAATATATATAAAAATATTTTATACCTCATTTCCCTTTAAGGCTCTCAAAATGAACCTAACATATAAGCAATACTTTGAAATATATATATATATATATATATATATATAATTGATACGTGTAGCAACTATATTACATCATGATCATGTTATCGTTGAATTTCAACAAACCACATAGTGATAACAACATCAATTATTATGCATAGATTGATTGACAAGATTTGAATCTAGGTCTCAACATTGGTTGTCCAAGGTTTTAACCACTTGATCTTATGTCATTTGAAAAAAATGTTAAAGTTCACCCATGCAATTCATACCATAGACTATGATGTGAAACTCTGCATTCCTAACCACTTGTACCAAATCTAATGGGTTAAGTATTAAGTTTCATCCATGAGATTAAAGAAGATTCTCAAAATCAACCTTACATATGAGGGAAGAATTACAAAATCATCATTTAGGATCGGTACAAGTCCTACTCATATTACATCATGATTTTGTTACCATAATATTTTAATAAATCACATAGTGGTATTACTACTAGCAATTATACTTTATTTATTAGCAAGATTTGAACCTAGGTCTCCACATTGGGTGCTCAATATTTTAACCATTTGATTAAAATATCAATATTTTTCCATGTAATTTGAATCTTAGGATATCATGTGAAAATCATCACTCCTAATAACTTGGTCAAAACCTAATGGGTTAAATATTATGTTTGACCTATAATATCAGAGTCTTAATTTATAGTTTGAAACTTCTCACTCCCTACCAATTGCTTTAAACCCATGTGCATATAAGATAATACTTTTACCCCATTATAATTTGGTAATTTATACTTATACATTGTCTAGTATTTATGATATTATTAAAGCCTCTTCCAAAAGTTATTATATGTACCCAGGTGTTGTAGGTGAGTTGAAGAGGAGAGGGCAATCCTCCAAGGGAGGTCCCAGGTTCGAATCTCCACCCTACCAAAAAGCTGAATTGGGTACCCAAAATCCAATTGATAATGTTGGTACGGACAGGGTTGGGTGTGACCCCCTAGTGACTTTGACGGTGTAGAACCCCTTGTTCATGGTCTCTTAGACCAAGGCGGCCCCATAAGGGGTTTTTCGCTTTAAAAAAATATATTATTATATGTATATCATGTATAGTTAATGAAATTTAATTTATAATTTTAAATGTTATTTACCATGTTATGAAAAATAAATATATTTTTGTAAAATTAATAAAACAATGTATAAAATGATTTTCAATAAAATATATAATTAAGCAAATGACTTCCAAAAAAATTATATAAAAAAAAATAAGAAATTTCCAAGAATGAAATAAATTAAGGTCTTTATTTTCTCTAATTTTAGTTGAAGCAATCAATAATAGAAAGGAGCAATGGGAGAGAGAATAGCTAGCAAGAAGGCAATTTCAATTTCAATTAAAACCAAGGGTGAAGGGTTATGCATTTTCAAATACGAATATATGGGAACCTATTCTAAGATAGTGACTAGACTCTAGTGGGTAGGAAAGAGAAGAAGAAAATTATGGGCTCAACCTTCTTTGGAAAAAGCAAGGCCTCTTTCATGAGTATAATGAATGGAAACTCAAAATAGCATAAGTGGATAAGGAAAGCCTGGTCCCATTTAACAGGAGGTCCATGGTTTGAACCTCTATGATGCGAAAGGGGACACACAAAAAATCTCATGTGGCTTCCCTGTAGATAGTGGTATACCCAGAGGGTATGGCCTTGTAAACCACCTAAGAGTACCTCTCAATGTTTTATCTTTACCTTAGGAGTTTCATTGGGAGGAGACTGCTCAACCCTATACATTGGTGATAGGGTTTTATCACACTATCCAAATAATTTTATTCATACATATTGCTCAAGTGGAGAAGGTGAGACTGGCCCCATTTTATGGGAGGTCCATAATTTAAACCTCTATGATGCAAAAAAGGACACAAAAAAACTCTTATGGCTTCCCTTTAGATAGTGGTATTTTCAGATGGGATGACACTATCGGCCACCTACGAGAAGCTCTTGAGGTTTTCTCTAGTTTAGTCCTGGTGGGGATAACATAATATTTTGGTATTTGGATCTTCTTTAGGAGGTCCAAGGTTCAAACTACGATGTTTTCTTGTGTTAATTCCCTATTGATAAGTGTAGCTCCTATCTTTATGAGAGTTCATCGCTAGGATGATACTGCTCAACCCTATGCGTTAGTCATAAGGGATTATCACACTATCCATTTAATAGGTGTATTGATAAGTTTAGGTGCTTACCAAGAAGAGACCTAGGTTCAAACCCTAGGGGTATGCATGTTTGCAAAGGTAGTAGTCTGCTCTAAATCCTTTAAGTGCATGTAAAAATGATGATGATGGTACAAACCCTAGGCGATTGGTGGTCGTCCTCATGCTAAGTCAACAACAAAAAGGTGGTATAGGCTTGTTGGGAGTAGCTCTTGTGGTTTGAATCATATGCTCTACAATTACAAAAAATAATGGTTGTAACCAACTCCCCTATGTATCCAAAAAATAATGAATGGAAAACCCCTCATTTAATGAGGAATGTGTTGATTTCTAAATTCCACTCTATGGAGCCTAGATAGCATGTGGTAAGCATCCTAGATGATCCAATAAACTAATACATGGAGAATTTTTTAAACTATCTTATCTACAATTTCTTAGGGCTTGGACAGGTTTGTGAATTTTATAAAATTGAATTAAGACAAAGTAGAATTTGAAAGGGTAAGTCTTTAAAAATCCTGTTAAAGGATTTTTGGAGCTACCTTTACATACTCAACATACTTTCAAAAGGATTTAATGGGTAGACCATGGTTCTTTGGAGTAGTAGGATTTTTTATTAATTTGTGGGAGTTTGGTATTAACCGTAATATGAAATAGATGTATAAGGTTCTAGTATGGATATAATTGTGCAATTTTTCTTTGGAGTTCTAGTCCTAAGAGATATTTCAAATGCTTGGAAACAACCTTAGGAATTTTCTAATTGTTTCATTATCTATAACTAAGAAATAATTGGTACTATGTAATAGGTTCTATATTAATATGGACTTGCAAAATCCACTTTCAAAATATATTAACCTATATTCAAAGTTGGGAGTGCATGTCTAAGAAGTTGACAATGAGAACCTGCCTTTTTGCTATTGGATTTGTTGTGATTATGGTCATCTAGCTTGGGACTCCTCCCATGGAGTCTCTCCTAGTGATAAGGTTGAGCAAGTAAATCATAAGGAGGGTGCATTCCTATTTGGGAGAGCAAGGGAGTTGAGCTCTAGGAATTCTTAGGATCAGGACCCTAAATTCCTTTAGAAATATTCACAAGAGCAGCCAAGAGTTATGGAGAATCCTTATGTAGAAGGGAAAAAAGGTAGAGATGAAGGAGGATGTGCTTAAGAATGTGGATGAAGCAGTTAATGATCAAGCAGTAGACTTGGACCTAGCAAATTGTTTGACTAAAGAGGTAAGTGAATCAAATCCTTTATTTTTCTTCTTTATTACCTTTACATGTTAAAGAGGGGGGACAACAGGAGAAAGATATTTTATTAGTTCTTCATAGTAATAAAAAGAAGAATAAATAAATGCATCTAAACATGGGAGTAGATCCAACATTTGGGTTTAGAAATAAGACCTGGAGAGATAGAGAAATAGATATCATATGGTAAATAACAAACACTATTGAATATAAAATTTAGAAAGGTGCATAAATGAAGAACCTTTATTAGAATATCAAGGGATTGAATTCCTTTAATAAGATAAGGGTTCTTTGTAATGTAATTAGAAGTCATCAACTAGATTACTCCTCCAATAAATAAAACTTTTAGTTAGGGAATTAAAGAAAATTAGGGCTTTTTGTTAGAAATAAAATATTTTCAAATTTGTACAGTCATTTACAAAGTGATGTCCAAAGCCCTGGCAAATAGACTCACTAAGATTCTCCCTACCATCATCGACAAGAGCCAAGGAAGCACTGTCAAGGGTTTAAATATCTTGGATGGGGTCATCTCTATCCATGAAATGATCCACTCTGCCCACATTTCCAACTCTGCCACCTTCTTCTTAAATATCGACATGAACAAAGCCTTTGATAGGTTCAACCGAAAATTCCTTTCCAAAATTCTTCTGAAGTATGGTTTGCATGAGTCTTGGGTAAATCTGATTTTGAATTGTGTTTCTTCCTCTTGGTTCTTGATACTTGTGAATGGGTCTACATCTGACTACTTCCCCAGCACCAAGGGGCTTAGACAAGGGGACCCTCTCTCACCCATTCTATTCATTATTCTAGCTGATAGTTTAAGTGAAACCATAAAAAAATCTTGCCACAAAAACATAATTTCTAGCATCAAGGCAGCATCTGGTCTTCCCCCCATCATGTACCAGCAATTCATGGATGATACCCTACTAGCTACTAGTGTATCAGTCACCAAAGCTAAAACCATCAAGACCATCCTCAAATTATATGAGAAGGTGGCAGGGTAGAAGAACAATTACACCAAAAGTAAGCTATACTTCATAAACACCCCCAGCAAACACCAAACAAAAATTATAGGTATTTTGGGGTGCACCATTGTGGATCTCCCAACCACCTATCTGGGCCTCCCCATGTTCAAAGGAAGACCCCTTAAAAACATGTGGAACAATGTCACTAAGAAAATCCATAAAAAGTTGGCAAGATGGAAAAGGGTCCTCCTTTCCAGTGCAGGTAAAGCAACCCTGGTCAAATCAGTCTTCAAAAGTATACCTACCTATTTATTATCAATTTTTAGAATTCCTATAGCAGTGGGAGAAGCCATTGAAAATCTGTAGAAATAATTCCTTTGAGTTGGGAATGACATTCAAAAAGAGTTCCACCTGATGAGATGGAAAAAAATGTGCTCTCATAAGGACATGGGGGCTAGGAATGAATCGCATTAACATCACAAACCAGGCCCTCTTAGCCAAGCAGGCTTGGAAAGTGGTCACAGATGCCAAAGTGGAGTGGGTGTCGATTGTCAAAAGAAAATATCTACAACAACACTCATTTTTGGACATGGAAACCCCCCGCAACGGATCCCACTTTTGGAAATCCATCAACCTCACAAAATAGATGATCAATCAGGGTTCTTGGTGGCAGTTGGGAGATGGCAAAACCATAGACTTCTGGAAATATGTGTGGGCCAGAAAGGACCCACTCATAAATGATTCTAATCTTGCTCCGATAAAACACCTCACTGACAAAAAGTATGGTACTCATGTCACTGACTTCATCACATATGCCAAGGCACCTGCCAATGGAAAAAGATCAAGTTCAAAATTTGGAATGGCACCATCAGCAAAGGATTGGCCACTCTTATGGACATTTTTAAAGCTAACTTCATCCCCCAAACCCTAAAGGAGGATGTAAGATACTGGAAGAATACCAGTGATGGAGGATTCACAGTCAAATCAGCCTTGTAGATGTTATAAAATAATTCCAAATGCCCCAACAAATATAACTCCCAGATCTTAGCCAGATGAATATGGCTCATGGCCCTAATCCCGAAGGTGGCATATTTCTATTAGATTTATGTTCACAACAGAATTCTCACCACTGATAACTTAATTCGTAGAGGGGTGATGGTCCCCAATAGGTGTTATCTCTGCACCCAAGCATGGGAATCCATCCAACACATCTTTCTGGACTGCCCTTTCACCAGGGAGGTGTTCTCTAATCTAGCCAAAAAATTTTAGGTTTGTTGGACTCATCCCAAGGTAGTAATGGACATGTTCATCCAATGGCCAAAAAACTTTAAGAACCCAAGACTCAGGTTCTTATGGAGTTCCATGCTCCATCATGCGGCTTGGCAGATTTTGTTGGAACGAAATAACCGCATCTTCACAGAAGGCAACAAACACCCGAAAGCTATAGCTAATAGAGCTCTGTCCTTGGCCATAAAAAATAGCAGTCTCATCCCTTGTGGTGAGATCCCTACCTATGGGCTAGAAGGCCAACTCTTTGCTTCCCTCAGGATTCCCACTGATGTCTGCAAAGTCCAGAACTCTGACTACCTCCAAGCCATGGCAACTTGGTCCCCCCCACGTCAAGGGTGGCTCAAAGCCAACTTCGATGGGGTCTCCAAAGGAAACCCAGGGTGTGTTGGAGCAGGTAAAGTCATCAAGGATCATACATGATGTATCATCAAGGCTTTCTTAGAGAACTTAGGGACTCAAACCAATAACTAAGCAGAATCCAGAGCTTTGTGGATAAGTATTGATGAAAGCAAAGCCCTTCCTAATTCAATAATTTTTGAAGGATATTCTGCTATGATCATTGGTCATATTACAAACAACATGGTTGGGGGGAAGAACATACACAACGTCATCCAGGACTATCAAAATTTTCTCACCAGCAATCCTCAGAATCAGATCAACCACGTATACAGGGAAGCCAACAAAGTGGTTGATATTTTAGCCAATAAAGAAGTCAATCAGTCTACCATGATCGTCTGGGAAGAAGACTTCCCCCAAGAAGTCATCACCCAAGCCAATCATGATGCAGGAAAGTGAACCATCTGGTAGCTCGTGCTACCTTCACATAGGTATTTTTTCAATACCCAGGAGTGTAGTACGCTGCTCCACTTATCACAGCAAGAACCCTTATAAATATGGTCATCACCACCAAACTAGTGTTTTGTCAACACTAGGGGTGTTCCTTAACACCACTCTCACCCTCGTTGTCTGTGAGGGTCTCCGCAAGGATACCATGGCCTGTGTAACCCCCTCGTGTTACCTTAGCCAAGCCACGATGCCGCTGACCAGTCGCTCTTACCTCCTCATTTTCCCCACCACCCTCACGTTCGCCATCTCCTTCATGATCTCCTCCACCCTTGTCCACCTTAGTCCTATCAACACGAGTCATGCTTGCCCTATTTTTTGCACCATCACCCACCCATTTTAGGATTTTTCTCTTGGAACTCTCTCTTGTTATCATTGTTTCCTTTCTTTGTTTTCTGTACTCGCACTGGCCCCTCCCACCTCTCTATTTTGCTTACCAATTTCCCCCTATTAATCTTGTGAGCCCCAATCCAGCCTCCACCATGGCTTTGATTGAGATCTCTATTGTGCAAGTTGATGTTGGGACTACCGACTTGCTCAATGCGAAACACTTCATCAATTTCTTCAAGCTCTTCTTCGGGTTTGAAGCGAAAGTGACCAAGGCCTTCATAAAGACATGGAATGATGGGGAGGTGCAAATACACGAGCTGCATTTTTAGGTTAGTGTCCACTCCATTGCTCAGATCTCTGGTATTCCTAATGACGGTAGTTTAGTGCGCCGAGACAAACATAATTTTAAGGAATAAATTGATCAATTCCTAGACAAAGGGAAAATTTTCATTTTGGAAAATAAAGGAGTTATCCAGTATTCCTTGCCCCATCCCTGGGCCACGACCATCGTATCCATCATCTAGTATATCTTGATCAATAATTCCAACAAGCCCCTCCGATCCTATAATCTGGCCCTGGTTAACCATCTGCATGATGTCCACCCTATCAACATACCTAATTTTATTTTTTGCTCCATCACCATTGTTATCAACAACTTTAGGGAGAGCAAGTCCCCAAAGCCTCCCTAACACCAGGTTCTATTCCTTGTCCTTTATAAGTATGCCCTAGCCCACCAGGTGTCAGGGACCATGTCTTCCATGTCCCCCAACCCTACTCGGTCCTCCACCTCCATTTGAATTGAGCCTTCGAAACCTCAACATTCCCCCACCACCTCACCGCCCCCCGTGCGTTCTTCCCCCCCTAGTCTAGGCCAAGGATGATCTATCCCTTGCCTCCTCTCCCAAATGGAATCTCTATATAGGTAAGTGGGCCAGAACCAAGCAGAAGTTCGTTTGGCCCCCTCAGATGCATAGGAAATCCAAAAGGCTAAAGACTCCCCAGACCAGTGATCAACAACTGGACACAGAGATTATCAGCGATGATGAGGCTCTGCCCATCAACAATGCTAAGGACTAGCTATGTTATTTAACCCTCAAAAGAGCCAATAAAGTAGTGAACCATTTGCAGATGGCCGCCAACGTTTACAGGGAAGGCTGCGCCATGTTGGCCAATGCAATGGATGAGCTCAGAGAATTCCCGAACCTGATAAAAACTCTCCTGACTCTCGATGATAGCACAAAGCAGGGAAAGAACAAGGAATCCCAGTAATCTAGGAAAATGGTACTATGGCAGCAGGGCTGCGTGGTTTTTTGTTTTTAGTTACTATGTTGGTCCAGTTCCTTCGACTTTGAAGGGCTTAGGTCTAGTCAGGATCGTAATGTATTTGGTTGGTTTTGTTACTTTTTGGTTTGTCTGCTACCAAAGTTGGCTTCAGTTGTCTTATTCTGCTACTTATGTAACAAGGACGGGACCCTTTAACCCATAAAGCAATAAAATATTTTCTACCTACCAAAAAAAAAAATATTTTCAAATTTAGTAGTAGATACTATGGGAGGTTTAGGTTTTTTAGGAATCTAGATATTTTTGAGGGAACTATGTTAGCTCATGATGGTAGGTTCATCTCAATGGAGCTTAGACACTTAGTTTCTAATACAATAGGCATTGTTACTAATGTCTATGCTTCCAACTTGAGAAGCCTCATAAAGGAATTATGGGAAGATTTGCTTAATTTTGATAATAGGATAGAGAATAATAAATGGATATTAAGAGAGGACTTCAATATTACCCTCAAGCTAGAAGAGAAGAGAGGAAGAATACATAGAATTTAAAATTTTATGAATGAGCTTGGAGAATTTTATGATTGCAAAGGGACTTTATTCCATTACACCCATCACAATCCCAGGAACTATTTGATAAGTGGAGGTTGGACTTTTTTGGACCACTGATAACAACTCATAGGAGGAAGTTTCGGTATATCGTGGTATCCACTAAATACCTAACAAAATGGGTTGAGGCATGGACACTACCAGATAACTCAATAAAAATTACAACATGATTCTTGTATGAGCAAGTAATTACAATATTTGGCATCCCACTACAAACAATGAGTGATCGCGTTTGTGAATGAGATCATCAAAATACTGACAACTAAATTTAGAATTTGGCACTCCTTGTCTAGTCGATATTACCCAAGAGCTAATGGGCAGGCGAAAGTGACTAACAAGGTATTAGTGTCAACATTATACAAAACCTGTGGAATAGAGGGATTAGATTGGGAGGAAAGGTTACCATCCATTCTTTGGGTATATCAAACTACCTTTAAGCCAATGATAAACCATACACCATTTTAGCTAATATATGGTCAAGAGGTAGTAGTATCTGTCAAATTATTTGTACCAAGCCTATGGATAGTGGTGGAGTATCGCTTAGGGGACCAAGAGAGTATGTAAGAATGACTAAAAGCACTAATTAATTTGGATGAGAGAAGAGTCATGGCACAATGGGAAATTGAAGTGGCCTAGAAGAGAAGAAATTTGTGGTATGAAAAGCATCTTTGAAAATTAGAACTCAAGCAGGGTGACTTAGTTCTAAAGTTTAATGGGAAACGAGAAATCAAGTCGGATAAGTTAAAAATATTGTGGCTTGGTCCATTCCAAGTTGTAGAAGTAAGGGACAATGGAGCAGTTAAATTGTAGAACTTGAATGGGATGAGTTCCAGATACTGTAAATGGTTCGAAGTTAAATCCATACAAAGTATAGTGTCTGTTTATCATCGCAAAATAAGTTAAACAAAGATAGTAAGCCTAGTTTGATGACCAGCAAAGAAGAATTTAAATCCCACCATAGGAGTACATTGATAGAGGACTCACATGCCTATTCATAGAATAGGAGGAGATAGGACCTATTATTAAAAAATAAGAGTTGGCACCTCAGCCTAGTGAGAGAAGGAGGACACGAGTACATGTAATATTGGTAGATGGGACTAGAAGGATTTCTCTAAGAGAAAGAAGAAATATAGAGGATCAAGGTATGGTGTATCCGTAGTTGGAGTATAGATCATTACCTTAACCATTAGAAGATCAAAGGATAATGCGACTAACAGTCTGATATATAGACAAGATGGATAATTTTGATATGGAAGCTCCATAAGAGATAGATGGTGACACTATGGAATATGAACTCATTGAATTCTCTCTATTAGCTCAAATAGGACTATTGCAACAAAATATGCAACACCAGATCCAGAAATTATAAGAGGAGTATAAAATGTTACAAACTCACACTACAAGAATCTGATAATGAAATATCCAATACTTGGATGATATGATGCAAATTATGGAGGAGCAAAGAACAATGAGGTCACAAGAATTAGAAGGCAAAGGGAAGGAACATGAGATGACACCACAAGTGAGTAGTTCACGCCATGATGGTGCAAGTATGAGTAAGGAAGAAAACATATTAAGAACACCTCATGGAATGTCCAATGACCCATCAATGATAGAGGAAGATGAGGATATAGCTTGACGAGACATTGAAGAAGACATTGCACCACCTAGACCACAAGGTAATATACATGAGGATTCAATAAAATCTAGTGAGGGGGAGTTGCCTTGGATAGTAAGAGAGGAAAGTTTAGATAGTGGTGATGATGACTTCTTAGAACTACCAACACCTCATGTGTGGCCTAATCCTGAGACCTACGCAATCTCTTATCGAAGGTTGAGGCAAAAAAGAAGAGAAGTGAGGGGATTGCAAAGCTTAATGACCTTGCTAGTAAATTGGTCAGAACAAAGAGATGATGATCATAATGATTCTATTTTTGAGTTTGATTTCTTGAAACCATATAGAGAAAATTTAGCAAATGTGTCTCCACAATGATGTTGGGAGCAAATGTTATGGACATACCAATTATTATGTGTAAACTATAGAATGAGAGCACTCCAATAGTTGACACCTGTCATACAAGGAAATGAAGGTCACTTGGCCAACATAGAATTGGTGGATATCACCCTACTAAGAAATCAGTAAGAACCCCTAAGACAGCAGCAAGGTCATGGATGAGGAGTACATCCACTACATACTGGGAGAGGTAGAGGATATTTTCCACCTAGAGGAGGTAGAGGACAAGGAAGGATTTGACCTCCTAATTATATATGGTCGAGAGAGACACCATTAACTTGTTTGAATTGGACCAAGAACTTACAAGTCATCCCCTAGTTGAGATGGATTGTACCTAACCTAAGAGGAAGACAACCACAGGTATGACCTCCACTAACCCGATCTAGACCAAAAAGAGTGGAAACCAGAAGAGTACGGGGTTAGGAAAGGGAATTTCTAGGGAATGTTCATAGAGGTCCTGTACCAAGAGGATGTGGTCGAGGAAGACCTATACAAGGAAGAGGTCTTGTTGATAGAGTAAGAGTATGCTTTACTTATGAAAGGAGTCAAGGACTAAAAAAAATTCGTTCATCGAGCTTAGAAATTGATTTGATATGAGGGGATAGGCAGAGAATTCACTCCAATGACAACGGTTAAGAACACAAGCTTATACTGAGAGGAGGGAGGTGAATAGTATAAGACCACTTTTTACTTTTTTTCCAAACCAATATCAATTAATGTCCTTAATTGCAATAACCAAATATAGCAGTGTGCATTAATAACTCAGATAGTAGTAGTAATCAAGATCACAGGTCACCACACACAATTGAAACACAAAATTTAACGTGGTTCCCCCAATGTGAGGTACTCCATGGAGAAAATATTTTACTAAAACTTTATCAATCAATCTCTTTGGGAATCACTCCCAATTACAATGTTTATGGATCTTTGTCCAAAGGATATGTTGATCCCCTAATCTCAAGTTCATGGATCTCTTCCATAGGAGAACTCTTTCCCCTTCTACTCTGGCTATGTGATCTTCTAGAAGACTCTATCTCTCTACTGCACTGACTGGTGGACCTCTCTCCACTTGAATACTCCTCACTCATATCTATCTTCAACTGTGCTAGTTGTTGGATCTCTATCCACTGAGAATATTTCCTCTATACTCTATCACCTCCAAATATCTTTCAATAGGCTCACTAAGAACCTTTTCAATAGGCTCACACAAAAACTACTTAAAAAGCTCACACAAAACTTGTCAAATCTGCTTAACAAGCTCACACAGAACTTGTCCAAATCTGCTCAAGCAAGCTCACCGATAACTTGCCCAAAAATGCTCTAGTAATCTCACCAAGAACTTGCACAATTTTGCTCTAGCAAGCTCACAAAGAACTTACCCACAACTATCTACAAATTTGTCCCAACACTATCCTCAAATCTATCCCAAAGACCTTCTCAAAGGCTCAATCAATAATGCTCAAGTAGTACTCAAATGAACTCAACAATGAATGGCAATCTCAACTCAAATTAACTTCATAGAAGCATAAAGAGAATTGTTAGAGACTCAATATGTTCTAATCTCACTCTCAACCCAAATCAATCTTAACTCAACTCATAGAAGCATAAAGAGAATTGTTAGAGACTCAATATGTTCTAATATTACTCTCAACTCAAATCAGAATAATGGAATAGTTTGTTTCATAGGACTTGAAAAATTACTTCACACATCACTTGACTAGGCTCAATAAACTCAACTCAACCAATCACCACAAGGGACAACTCTCTCTCACACAACCCTAGTCCAAGTATGTATCAACCAACTCAAATGTTTTCAA
The DNA here is from genome assembly GCA_028583015.1 of Wollemia nobilis. NCBI lineage: Eukaryota > Viridiplantae > Streptophyta > Pinopsida > Araucariales > Araucariaceae > Wollemia > Wollemia nobilis. The sequence goes on along the minus strand of JAQPPZ010016917.1, from coordinate 4,086,287 downwards.
CAATGCTCAACCACAAATCTCACATAACAATGATACTCATGTTCTTTTCTAACTCAATTTTTTTCACAACCAATGGGATTCAACAACTATGCTTATCAAACAAGGTTTAGACACAACTCTCAATTCAAAAAACCTTGAAGCATTCAACCAACCACTTTCAAAAATGAAACCACAAACAATCCTTTTCCCTCCAATGATATTTCAAAAATCAACCACCATAAACAATCAATAGGAGAATGTGCCCATACCTTTTATGAAGATGAAAAAAAAACCTCTTTGTAAATCTGCCACAATCACAAAATTCTTTTGCCAATCTTCACAAGAGTTAGTAGATCACAAAATAATCAACATTACTCCACTTTTCAATAATCATCACCAAGGCCTTTAATTGCACAACTTCCTTATCTCTCCTAAAACCATATGTACCATAAAATAAAATAAATCAAAATGTTGCATAACCTTTTCACTACAAAAACCACTTATACCATAAAATAAAATAAATCACAATATTGCATACCTTGTCACCTCATGAAAGAATTACTCCTCTTGAAAAATAACAAGGCAAACTTCACTTTTGGAACCCCTTTGCAAATCAGAAATATATCTTTACACACACCTTATTTCTCTTTCTAAATAAGTTAGTCAAATAGCCCTCGAAATAAGCTTTTTGACAATATATAATATGCCCACTTTCCAAAATAAATTGAAACCTTTACGTATATATATATGCTAACCTCCATTAATTGCACATAGGTCGGTCCTCCATTAATTTAAACTTAAACTTTAAAATTTAATATCTTCATCACCGGAGGTCCTTTTTCGATGAAACAAAATTCCACCTTGGCTTTTAAGAAAAGCCCTTTCCACATAAGCCCACCATGGTTTTAAATAAAACCTTTTATTTTTCCTACCTTGGTTTTCATAAAAACCCTGTAAATAGCCATGCTTTCCAAAATATCATAAATGCTTATTTATGAAATATTTTGGCCACAAAAACCAAATGTGATCCATGTGACATCAGTGTCATGATTTCGTGACATGCTGTGTTTTCACTGGTACAAGCCAAGAAAAGAGACAAGGAGGCGAAAGTGTCACGATTTTGCGACATGCTGTATTTTCGCAGGTATAAGCCAAGAAAAGAAGTACGACGGTGAAAGTGTCACAATATCGCGACATGTTTTCGTGGGGCCAATGCTAAGAAACAGAGCAAAGAGAAAAAGTGTAGCGATATCGCTACATGTATTCTCGCGGGCCAAAGTTGAGAGAAAGCGTACGGAGGAAAAAGTGTAGCGATATCACTACATGTTGCTTCTCATAGGCCAAAGCTAAGAGAAAGTGTTCGGAGGCAGAAGTGTCGCGATATCGTGACATGTTGTGTTTTCATGGCAACAGCTACAGAAGAGTTACAGAGGCATTTGAAGCCAACGAAGACCGATGTTAGCCGATGAAGATTAGGGTTTGCAGCCGACAAATATTAGGGTTTGCAGCTGACTAATATTAGGGTTACAGCTGACTAAGATTAGGTTTTTGATCTTGAAAATATTGTTATAAAAGGAAGGCTTTTTGAAGAGTTTGATGTGGTGAAGTGAGACGCTCGGAGATAGTGCGCAGAGTGCGAAGTTTGGTCGAAGATATCATCGAATAAGTGTCGAAGCGAGAAATGTGGTCGTAAGAGCGTAGAAGCGGCGAAATGATGGCGAAGTGCACAAAGTGAGCAAAGAATTCGAATCATGCTAAGTGTGAATTTTGCAAAGGAAGCAGAGTGTGCAAAAGGGAGAAGATGATCGTGAAGCTCGATAGTGAAGTAGTAGATTGTGCGAAGTGATTACGCAGAGAGAGCAGAGTGCGCAGAGGATGCAAAGGTGAAACAGAAAAGTTAGGGTCTTGTAAAAGCAAAGGTATTTTATCATCAAACTTATAGATTCAAAATTGAAGTCCAGGTTACAGTCTGGCATCAGGGGTTGGTGCTCCTTCCAGTAGGTGCTTGGTAAATCGGGGGTTGTTGCTCCTTTCGTTGGTGCAGATAAATAAGGGGTTGGTGCTCCTTCCAGTGGGTGCTGTTAAACTGATTGTAAAGATGTTGCTTTGCAAAGGCTAGATTTGGATGGTAGTCCAAGCAGTCATTCTTGAGTAGCCAAATTGGTGAACCTCATTAAAATCTTGTGTTGTGTGATGTTCTCTTGTTGTACTTGCTGTATCTGTTTATAAGTTTTTAACTGCTACTATTTTAAGAGCTATAAATTCATTATTAAAGTACCACACTGATTCACCCCCCCTCTCAGTGCCATTGTAAGACTAACATCTTCTATTGCTGAAACCTTTGCATCATATTTCATGGGAAGTGATCTCAAAAATTTTTGAGTAACTTCTGATTCTTTCATCTCAAAACCTAGGCCTCTCATAGTGTTAGTAATCTCATCAACTTGAAGTAAGAACTTTGTAATATCTTCAAAATCTTCCATTTTCAATTCCTCAAATATTTTTCTATGAGTTTGTAGTTTTGCCTTACCTTGAAATCTCCTTCATAAGTATTCCTCAACTTAATCCATGTCTCATTAGCTGAAGTACATACCATGACCTTTGCAAAATCTATCTCACGTAGCCCACTTAAAATACAAATCATTGCTCTTGCATTTATCTCAACCAATTTTCCGGTAGTCTTATCTTCCTCGGGATCACCTTCAACCCTATACTCTTTTTCAACCATTTGTCATACCTCATATCCTTGTGATATCAAGTAGTTCTTCATCCTCATGCTCCAGAAATCATAATTGTTACCATCAAACAATGGAGCCTTATTTATATATAGTCCATTTTGTGAAGCCATCTGTGTTCTTGTATAATCTGCCTTCAAGTTGTTAGCTTTTCCGAAGGAACCCGCTCTGATACCAATTGAATAACATAAGCTTATACTGATAGGGGGGTGAACATTATAAGACCACTTTTTACTTTCTTTCCAAACCAATATCAATTAATGTCCTTAATTACAATAACTAAATATAGCAAGTGTGCATTAATAACTCAGATAGCAGTAGTAAGCAAGAGCACAAGTCACCACACACAATTGAGACACAATATTTAACGCGGTTCCCCAATGTGAGGTACTCCATGGAGATAATATTTTTACTAAAAATTTCTCAATCAATATCTTTGGGAATCACTCCCAATTACAATGTTTATGGATCTTTGTCCAAAGGAGATTCTAATCCCCAAATCTCAAGTTTGTGGATCTCTTCCACAGGAGAACTCTTTCTACTTATGCTCTAGCTATGTGATCTTCTAGAAGACTCTGTCTCTCTACTGCACTGACTTGTGGACATCTCTCCACTTGAAGACTCCTCACTTATATTCGTATTCAACTATGTTGGCTGCTAGATCTCTATCAATATCAACTCAACTCACAGAAGCATAAATATAATTGTTAGAGACTCAATATGTTCTAATCTCACTCTCAACCCAAATCAATCTCAACTCAACTCATAGAAGCATAAAGAGAATTGTTAGAGACTCAATATATTCTAAACTCACTCTCAATCCAAATCAATATCAACTCAACTCATAGAAGCATAAAGAGATTTGTTAGAGACTCAATATTTTCTAATCTCAATCTCAACTCAGCTCAACTTAAATCAACTCAACTCAACTCATGTAAATCTCATAGAAGCATAAAGAGAATTGTTAGAGACTCAATATGTTCTAATCTTACTCTCAACTCAACCTTGAAACATTCAAAAAACCTTGAAGCATTCAACCAACCACTTTCAAAAAGGAAACCATAAACAATCCTTTTCCCTCCAATGATATTTTGAAATAAACCACCATAAACAATCAATAGGAGAATGTGCCCATACATTTTATGAAGATGAAAAAAAAAACTCTTTGTAAACCTGCCACAATCATTCTTTTGCCAATCTTCACAAGGGTTAGTATATCAAAAAATAATCAACATTACTCCACTTTTCAATAATCATCACCAAGGCCTTTAATTGCACAACTTTCTTATCTCTCCTAAAACCACTTGTACCATAAAATAAAATAAATCAAAATATTGCATAACCTTTTCAATCCCAAAACCACTTATACCGTAAAATAAAATAAATCACAATATTGCATACCTTGTCACCTCATGAAAGAATTACTCCTAAATAAGTTAGTCAAATAGCCCTCGAAATAAGCTTTCTGAAAATATATAATATGCCCACTTTCCAAAATAAATTGAAACCTTTACGTATATATATATGCTAACCTCCATTAATTGCACATAGGTCGGTCCTCCATTAATTTAAACTTAAACTTTAAAATTTAATATCTTCATCACCGGAGGTCCTTTTTCGATGAAACAAAATTCCACCTTGGCTTTTAAGAAAAGCACTTTCCACATAAGCCCACCATGGTTTTAAATAAAACCTTTTATTTTTCCTACCTTGGTTTTCATAAAAACCCTGTAAATAGCCATGCTTTCCAAAATATCATAAATGCTTATTTATGAAATATTTTGGCCACCAAAACCAAATGTGATCCATGTGACATCAATGACAACATAAAATGCCTCAAATTAACTCAAATTTCTAACAATCTCCCCCTTTGTCATTGATGGCAACACCTCTAATGCAAACACCACAATCACTGCAAAAACCATCTTTGAGAATCAAAGTTGCCCCCCCCTGATTCAATACTCTCTATGGAGGATGCTCCCCCTAACTCAATACTCTCTTTGGAGGCTACTCCCCCTAACTCAATGCTCTCTTTGGAGGCTGCTCCCCCTAACTCAAATCTCTCCCCCTTTGACATCAATGGCAAAAGGGACACCTATGGGGCTAAAAGATATGACTCTTAAGCTTAGCCCCCTCACCCCATTCTCTTTTGAGGTGATTAATTTTGGGGTGGGAGTACTTTTAATCCAATATCACTTTGTTTTTTTCCTCTATCAACTTCCTTCCATGTTTTTCTGATATCCTTCTCTTGATGAATTACTTGATATTCTTGTCTAGAACCTATTTGGAATTGAGTCCTACATCATTTTGCAATATGCCCAAAGTTATTGTAATTAAAACATTTGATATTGTAGCCTTTGGTTGGTGCCCATGTCCTGAATTCTTTATTGAAGTAATTTCCATATTCATTCCTTTCCTGAACCCTGTATTGTGAAGCTCTATTTTCATGACCATTATGACCATGAATTTTGAAATTTGTAGCTCTAAAACCAAAACCATGTCTCTCATTTCCTTTGCACTGAAAAGCTTTATGACCAATCCTGTTACATGAGAAGCAATGTCCCTGAAAATCATACCTTCTTCATTTGAAGTTCCTTCTAGCAAAATGAAACTTCTTTGATCGACGGATCTTGCAATGTATAGACCTGTGTCTAAATCCATTACAAGAAATACAATATCCTTGAAAATCCCTTTGTTCATGCCTTGGTTCCTCATACCTTTCTTGACCATTATCCTTATGATCATCTTCAACTTGTGCATTGCATTCTTGAACCTTCTTTGTAGCATCTAAAACCTCTTCCTTGTCTTTCTTTTCAAGAATTTATTTTCCTTTTGAAATTGATTCACCTATCTCTAAACAAGAACCAAACTGAATATTTTGAGCCATAGGAACTTTGGAACTTTCCTCACAAATCTTAGGTCCTTCCTTGCTTTCATCTTTTAGAACTTCCTTTCCTTTTGAGTGTGACTTTTCTTGGAAGTAAGATACAGCCTTAAAATAAGTTTCTACTCCATTTTGAATCTTTTCATCTAATTTATCATGTATTGTCGTTGTTACCCTTAGTTCTTAATTCATCCTATCTTCTATCCTTTTTGCATTTTGAAGCTCTTCTCTGAGATTACTAATTGTTTGAAGTAGTTCTTCTCTGATTTTGATATATGTTCGAATATTGTTTTCAATATTCTTGTATTCTTCTTTTAGCCTTTTGATTTCTGATTTTTGTTTACTTGGCTCATCCTCTTCCTTTTCTATTACCAAAAATGAGACTTCTTTGTTTTCACTACTGCTGGAATTGTCACTAGAACTGCTGCTTTCTTTTTCAAATACACTTTCCTTGTTGTAATTGTTGTAGTATGTGCAATCATCATCTATATGCCCAAATTCTCCACATATGAAGCATTTTAGTATCCTTAGACCTTTCTTGTACCTATCTACTTGCTCAATGGCTATGGCAAGCTCTTCATGTCTTTCTTCAATAGGCACATCTTCTTCTTTAACTTCAATGCCTAGGAATAGGTGTTCTTGCTTTTCTTCACTTATTCCAAAGAATGTACATTCTTCTTCATCTAGCTGATCTTTATCACTGTAATCTGAACTATCACTTGCTTCTACAATGTAGTAAGATTTCTTTGCCTTACAAAAAAATTTCTTCTTCTCATACCTATTTTTCTTGAATCTTTCATCTTTGTCATGCTTATGCTTTTCATCTTCTTTTATTCTGTGGCCCTGTTTTTCATCAACACTGATTTCTTCATGTGGACACTTGTATGCATAGTGACCAATATCACCACACTTGTAGCACCTAACTTTCCTTATATCTCTAAAATTCTTTGAGTCCTTATTCCTTTTGATGAAGTTAGATTCCTCATAATTTTCTAAAACTCTATCTATTTTTGAAACTTTCTCTTTCTCTTTTTCTGAAGCCTTTAAAGCAATATCTTTTATTAGAGCTTGATTCTTACTTACCCTCATCTCATAATCTATGAGAGTACCTTGCAATTCTTCCATTGTTAACTTGTTGATATCCATTGTTTCTTCTGTTGAGCAAGGTGCAGCAGGAGTATTGTCATTGTTGTCAACACAGTCAGTTAGATCTAATGATGCAGTGGAAAGGCAGTTCAAAAGCCATTCAGATGTAGAGGACAGGAGTTCTAAGGTTTTTTAGAGTATGGACAGTGAGTTTCCAAGAAGACCATAGTGGCCCATTTGCAAAAGATCAAAGAAAAAGACAAGTAAGAAAAGTGTCGCGATATCGCGACATATACAACAGGCAAGGAAAACTGTCGTGATTTCGCGACATGTTCGAGGAGAGAGAAAAATCTGGAAAAACTGTCACGATTTCGCGACATGTTCGAAGAGAGAGAAGAAGAAAGAAAAACTATCGCGATTTCACGACATGTTAGAAGAGATAAAAGAAGAAAGAAAAATTGTCGCGATTTCGCGACATGTTGGAAGAGAGAGAAGAAGAAAGAAAAACTATCGTGATTTCACGACATGTTGGAAGAGAGAGAAGAAGTTGAAAAATTGTCACGATTTCGTGACATGTTGGAAGAGAAGAAGGCAAGTTGAAAAACTGTCATGATTTCGTGACATGTTCGAAGCAGAGGCGCAAGCAGGTTAAACTGTCGCGATTTCGCGACATGTTGAAAGAAAAAGTGCAAGGGAGGAAAACTGTCACGATTTCATGACATGTTCGATGAGAAGGCACTTGCAAGAAAACTGTCACGATTTCATGACAAGTTCGGGGAGAAGGAGCTCGCAAAGAAAAGTTTCACGATTTTGTGACAATTTGCAAGAGAGACAGTACGAACAAAAAAGTGTCACGATTTCGTGACATGTTCGAAAAGAAGGTGCAAGCAAAGAAAACTGTCACGATTTCGCGACATGTTTGGAGAGAAAGAGCTCACAAAGAAAAGTGTCATGATTTCATGACAAATTGCAAGAAGGATTGTACAGATGAAAAAGTGTCGCGATTTCACGACAGGTTCGAGAGAAAGAGCTCGCAAGGAAAAGTGTCGCGATATCGCGACAATTTGCAAGAAGGACTGTACGGACGAAAAAGTGTCACGATTTCACGACAGGTTCGAAGAGAAAGCGCCAAGGAGAAAAAGTGTCACGATTTCACGACATGTCGGGTTTTCGTGACCCAAAGGCAAAGAGGAAGCGCAAGGAGAAAAAGTGTCACGATTTCATGACATGTCGAGTTTTCGCGACCCAAAGGCAAAGAGGAAGCGCAAGGAGAAAAAGTGTCGCGATATCGCGACATGTTGGGTTTTCGCGACCCGAAGGCAAAGAGGAAGCGCAAGGAGAAAAAGTGTCACGATATCATGACATGTCGGGTTTTCGTGACCCGAAGGCAAAAGAAAAATCTAAGGAGAGAAAGTGTCGCGATATCGTGACATGTCGCATTTTCGCGACTCAATGAGGAGAGAGAAGGCAAGGAGGCGAAAGTGTCGCGATTTCGTGACATGCTATGTTTTCGCTGATACAAGCCAAGAAAAGAGGCAAGGAGGCGAAAGTGTCGCAATTTCGCGACATGCTATGTTTTCGCTGGTACAAGCCAAGAAAAGAGACAAGGAGGCGAAAGTGTCACGATTTCGTGACATGCTACGTTTTCATGGGTATAAGCCAAGAAAAGAAGTACGACGGTGAAAGTGTCGCGATATCGTGACATGTTATGTTTTCACGGGGCCAAAGCTAAGAAACAAAGCAAAGAGAAAAAGTGTAGCGATATCGCTACATGTTGTATTCTCATGGGCCAAAGTTGAGAGAAAGCGTACAGAGGAAAAAGTGTAGCGATATCGCTACATGTTGCATTCTCATGGGCCAAAGCTAAGAGAAAGCATTCGAAGGCGAAAGTGTTGTGATATCGTGACATGTGTTTTCGCAGCAACACCTACAAAAGAGTTATAGAGGCAGTTGAAGCCAATGAAGACCAATGTTAGCCGATGAAGATTAGGGTTTCCAGTCGACAAAGATTAGGGTTTGCAACCGACTAAGATTAGGGTTACAACCGACTAAGATTAGGTTTTTGATCTTGAAAATATTGTTATAAAAGGAAGGTTGTTTGAAGAGTTTGATGTGGTGAAGTGCGACGCTCGGAGACAGTGCGCAGAGTGTGAAGTTTGGTCGAAGATATCATCGAATAAGTGTCGAAGCGGGAAATGTGGCCGTAAGAGCGCAGAAAGCGCAGAAGCGGCGAGATGATGGCGAAGTGCACAAAGTGAGCAAAGAAGTCAAATCATGCTAAGTGTGAAATTCGCAAAGGAAGCAGAGTGCGCAAAAGGGAGAAGATGATCGTGAAGCTCGACAGTGAAGCAACAGATTGTGCGAAGTGATTGTGCAGAGAGAGCAGAGTGCGCAGAGGACGCAAAGGTGAAACAGACCAGTTAGGGTCTTGTAAAAGCAAAGGTATTTTATCATCAAACTTATAGATTCAAAATTGAAGTCCAGGTTGCAGTCTGGCATCAGGGGTTGGTGCTCCTTCCAGTAGGTGCTGGTAAATCAGGGGTTGTTGCTCCTTTCTATTGGTGCAGATAAATAAGGGGTTGGTGCTCCTTCCAGTGGGTGTTGGTAAACTGATTGTAAAGTTGTTGCTTTGCAAAGGCTGGATTTGGATGGTAGTCCAAGAAGTCATTCTTGAGGAGTAGCCAAATTGGTGAACCTCATTAAAATCTTGTGTTGTGTGATGTTCTCTTGCTATACTTGTTGTATCTGTTTATAAGTTTTTAATTGCTGCTATTTTAAGAGCTATAAATTCATGATTAAAGTACCACATTGATTCACCCCCCCTCTCAGTGCCATTGTAAGACTAACAATTGGTATCAGAGCCAAGTTCCCTTCAAAGGCTAAATCAGCTAGGGTTGATCTTGGATTAGTACGCAATGGGTAAGAAGAATAGATCTTCCTCCAAAAGGGCATCTCAGTCAGTTTCAGTTCCTGTAGAAGAGAAAATTGAATCAGAAGAGGTTGAAGGTTTTTTATCAAACAAAGCACCTGTGTTTGATGGAACAAATTACACGACCTGGAGAATCAGGATGCAGGCATATCTTTGTGCCTTGGGATACTACGTCTGGGATTCAATAATCAATGAATGCACAATACCCATCACTCCTCCAACCGATGTTGTCGATAAGAATCTGGTTGAAAATGACTCAAAAGCAAGGAATGCTATCAGGTGCGGATTAGTAGACAGTGAGCTGATAAAGGTCAAGAGTTGTAAAATGGCAAAAGAAATATGGGACAAACTGAGGAATGCTCATGAAGGAGACGATGAGATCAAGGATGTCAAGTTACAAACACATCAAGCTCAGGTCGAAGCTGTAAAGTTGAATAACGATGAGAACATAGAGATATATATGTTGAAAGTTAATGAAGTCCTAGAGGATGATTCTAAAAGAGAAACAGAAAAAGAACAGAAATGTGATGAAGAAGAAATTGATGCTGAAATAAATTTGAAAGAGGAACTAACTACAGCTCTGGATGAATTGAAGATAGAAAGAAAAAGGAATAAGGAAATCTCAAGAAAGCTTGATGATGCAAATGAAATAATAACTAGGTTGAAAGTACAGGTAGAAGAATTCAAAAGGATTGAAGAAACTCTCAGGTCACAGATCAATGAGAAAGAGATTGGTTGCTGCAAACAAGAGGAAGAGACTGTGTTATTGAAGAAACAACTAGAAGAGGCCAATACAAATCTCAAATTCGAGAAGAGCACAGAGTTGCTAGATAAAATGATAAACCAACAAAGAAGCTCCACGGATAAGCATGGTCTTGGATATGAAGCTGAACAACCTTCATCTTCCAACTCTGCAGAGAAGAAGAAGTTCACTGTTGAAGGATCAAAGCAAGAAAATCCTGAAGCTGAATTTTCAAAAGGAAGAAAATATCAAAGGAGATCTACAGCAAAGCAACCACAACAAAAGAGGTTCTATCACTCTCACTCTATTCATACTAATACTTTTAATGGCTATTGTTTCAGATGCAACCAAGTATGGTCACAAGGCAACTTATTGTGGATTGAATAATAAATCAAAAAGTTATGCTGGTAGAAATACTTCTGCGTTTCTGAGTGAACAATATGTACAATGTTTTAAATGTAATGGTCATGGGCACATAGCAAGGTTTTGTCCAAGCATGTTTGTATCTAATCCAAGGCAAAATAGTAGATTTCATCAGATGCAAAGAACGCAACACGGACTGGGAATAAATCAGGTGCATAAAAAGGAAAATAATCAATCATCAAGGATGCACAAGAGACAACCACACAAGAGAAATGTTCGAGTTCACGAAAAGGTTCAAAACAGGGATGCAGCTGAAAAATCCAAGCCCGAGTTCAAGAAAGTTTGGAGAAAGATAGAAGAAAGGAATTCATGTCTCCTTGGACTGAAGGAGACTACTCCCCTATTGCACTAAGCAACTCCAGGTAGCACATCCTCAGGGGGAGCAATCTTAAAGTTTTATTTTAATGCTCCTATGTATTTGTTTGGGTTTCTGAGGATGAAAGGCAAGTAGTTAGGGGGAGTTGTCTATAGTTGTCGAAGCGTGTTCTCAGTTCATGTAGTTGTTTGTGGAAGTGCCATGAAGGGTGGTGATTAAATTGAAAGTTCTCATTGTTGGTAGTATTGCTATATGTCATTGTTGTACTGGTGATGGTTCTTACTGCCACCATCCAAAGTTAAGGATTATAACAGTTCAGATAACTTGGTTTGTGAAAGAATGTTGCTCTAGCCGTATATATGTGTTCTGATAAAAGCAGTGGGTATTTGAACTACACATTGATGGGAAGATTGTTAGATCTATTTTTGATGTTGTGGTGAAAAATATTGAAGTTTGATCATTGATTCATGTTTAGCTCATCAAGATGAGCAACTTTGCTTTGTGAATCATACCTATCCGAGGTCCAAAAGTATGAGTTTGAGTAAGGTGCATTATAGTTGGTCGTGAAGTGGTTAACAAAATATTGTTTTCTGATTCAAACAATTGACAGTAAGGTGTGACCAGCGGTGACTGTAGAAAACATAGACCAAGCTAAAAATGTAAAAAGGGATTTGGTTGGTGTTGTGATACTGTGTTTGATGCTTGCACAGAATTGACAGTAAAATTGCAGTGTTGGTACAGTATTGGACAAAAGTTGGTACAAGTGTGAGTCACTTGTCAATTTTGTTGACAGATGTGAAATTAGCATTTTTGAATGGGAAGCTTGAAGAAGAGGTTTATATTGAGCAGCTAGATGGTTCCCAACTTGGTGATGATCCCCACTTGGTTTGTAAGTTGAAGATATATGGCTTGAAACAGGCACCCCGAGCATAGTATGCATGGTAGCACGATTTCAGGCCAATCCCAAGGAGACTCATGTGACAGGAGTAAAAAGGATTGATTGTGGTTTCTTTTTCGAAAGTGATTGGTTTAATGCTTCAAGGTTTTCTGGTTTTAGAATTGTTATTAAACCTTATATTTATAAGCATTGTTGATGAAGCCCATTGGTTGTGCAAAGAACTTGAACTTGAGTTAGAGAAAAACATTTTGAGTTGAGATTGAGATTTGAGAATAGAAGATATTAAGTCTCTAACAATTCTCTTTATGCTTCTATAAAGTGGATTTGGTTTAAGACTGTCATTCATTGTTGAGTTCATTATGAGTACTACTTGAGCATGATTGATTGAGCCTTTGAAGAAGGCCTTTGGGAAATATTTGAGGACAATGTTGGGACAGATTTGAGGACAATGTTGGGACAGGTTTCTAGAGCAGATTTGGGCAAGTTCTTGGTGAGATTGCTAGAGAAGATTTGGGCAAGTTCTTGGTGAGCTTGTTAGACCAGATTTGGACAGGTTCTGTGTGAGCCTACTGAGCAGGTTCTTAGTGAGCCCATTAATAGAGCTTTGGAGGGGACAAAGTACAGAGGACAAAGTCTCAATGGATAGAGATTCAACAACCAACACAGTTGAAGATAGATCTGAGTGAGGATTCTTCAAGTGGAGAGAGGTCCACCAGTCAGTGCAACAGAGAGACAGAGTCTTCTATAATATCAAGGGTACTATGGAGTATGGGTTATGATATCCAAAAAGTAAAGACTTCATCCTTATATCATATTCAGATGCAGATTGGGTTGGATGTGTCGATGACAGAAAGAGTACCAGTGGAGGTGCATTCTATCTTGGAGACAGATTGGTCGAGTGGTTAAACTTCCCAAGAATTGGCTAACCATAGGGATCACATTTTTAGGGGGAGCATTTAAATATTTGATTATCTTTTTGCTCATGATCATGATTTTTGCTAAGTGTAATCAATTTTGCCTGAAAATGTTGTGCATGGACTCAGGGGGAGTCTGCAGTAGCCCTTTGGTATTATTGTCAAAGGGGGAGAAGAGTTACAGGAAATTGCACATGTGTTGCCAACAATTCCAAAGGGGGAGATTGTTGAGCAAGGTGCAGCAGGAGTATTGTCATTGTTGTCAACACAGTTAGTTAGATCTAATGATGCAGTGGAAAGGCAGTTCAAAAGCCATTCAGATGCAGAGGACAGGAGTTCTAAGGTTTTTTAGAGTATGGACAGTGAGTTTCCAAGAAGACCATAGTGGCCCATTTGCAAAAGATCAAAGAAAAAGACAAGTAAGAAAAGTGTCGCGATATCACGACATATACAGCAAGGAAAACTATCACGATTTCGTGACATGTTCGAGGAGAGAGAAAAATCTGGAAAAACTGTCATGATTTCACGACATGTTAGAAGAGAGAGAAGAAGAAAGAAAAACTATCGCGATTTTGTGACATGTTAGAAGAGAGAAAAGAAGAAAGAAAAACTGTCACGATTTCGCGACATGTTGGAAGAGAGAGAAGAAGAAAGAAAAATTGTCATGATTTCGCGACATGTTGGAAGAGAGAGAAGAAGTTGAAAAACTGTCATGATTTCGCGACATGTTGGAAGAGAAGAAGGCAAGTTGAAAAACTATCACGATTTCGTGACATGTTCGAAGCAGAGGCGCAAGCAGGTTAAACTGTCACGATTTCGCGACATGTTGAAAGAAAAAGTGCAAGGGAGGAAAACTGTCACGATTTCGTGACATGTTCGATGAGAAGGCACTTGCAAGAAAACTGTCATGATTTCACGACATGTTCGGGGAGAAGGAGCTCGCAAAGAAAAGTGTCACGATTTCGCGACAATTTGCAAGAGAGACAGTACAAACAAAAAAGTGTCACGATTTCGTGACATGTTTGGAAAGAAGGTGCAAGCAAAGAAAACTGTCACGATTTCATGACATGTTTGGAGAGAAAGAGCTCGCAAAGAAAAGTGTCACGATTTCGCGACAAATTGCAAGAAGGATTGTACGGACGAAAAAGTGTCACAATTTCGCGACAGGTTCGAGAGAAAGAGCTCACAAGGAAAAGTGTCGCGATATCGTGACAATTTGCAAGAAGGACTGTACGGATGAAAAAGTGTCACGATTTCGTGACAGGTTCGAAGAGAAAGCGCCAAGGAGAAAAAGTGTCACGATTTCGTGACATGTCGGGTTTTCGTGACCCAAAGGCAAAGAGGAAGCGCAAGGAGAAAAAGTGTCGCGATATCGTGACATGTCGGGTTTTCGCGACCCGAAGGCAAAGAGGAAGCGCAAGGAGAAAAAGTGTCACGATATCGCGACATGTCGGTTTTAGAGGAAGGCGGGAAAGTGTGGGTTTTCGCGACCCGAAGGCAAAAGAAAAAGCTAAGGAGAGAAAGTGTCGCGATATCGCGACATGTCGCATTTTCGCGACTCAATGAGGAGAGAGAAGGCAAGGAGGCGAAAGTGTCACGATTTCGTGACATGCTGTGTTTTCGCTGATACAAGCCAAGAAAAGAGGCAAGGAGGCGAAAGTGTCACGATTTCGTGACATGCTATGTTTTCACTGGTACAAGCCAAGAAAAGAGACAAGGAGGCGAAAGTGTCACGATTTCGTGACATGCTGCGTTTTCGCGGGTATAAGCCAAGAAAAGAAGTACGACGGTGAAAGTGTCACGATATCGCGACATGTTATGTTTTCGGGGCCAAAGCTAAGAAACAGAGCAAAGAGAAAAAGTGTAGCGATATCGCTACATGTTGTATTCTCACTGGCCAAAGTTGAGAGAAAGCGTACGGAGGAAAAAGTGTAGCGATATCGCTACATGTTGCATTCTCATGGGCCAAAGCTAAGAGAAAGCGTTCGGAGGCGAAAGTGTCGCGATATCGTGACATGTTGTGTTTTCATGGCAACAACTACAGAAGAGTTACAGAGGCAGTTGAAGCCGACGAAGACCGATGTTAGCCGATGAAGATTAGGGTTTGCAGTCGATGAAGATTAGGGTTTGCAGCCGACTAAGATTAGGGTTACAACTGACTAAGATTAGGTTTTTGATCTTGAAAATATTGTTATAAAAGGAAGGCTGTTTGAAGAGTTTGATGTGGTGAAGTGCGACGCTCAGAGACAGTGCGCAGAGTGCGAAGTTTGGTCGAAGATATCATCGAATAAGTGTCGAAGCAAGAAATGTGGTCGTAAGAGCGTAGAAAGCGTAGAAGCGGCAAGATGATGGCGAAGTGCACAAAGTGAGCAAAGAAGTCGAATCGTGCTAAGTGTGAAATTTGCAAAGGAAGTAGAGTGTGCAAAAGGGAGAAGATGATCGTGAAGCTCGATAGTGAAGCAGTAGATTGTGTGAAGTGATTGCGCAGAGAGAGCAGAGTGCGTAGAGGATGCAAAGGTGAAACAGACCAGTTAGGGTCTTGTAAAAGCAAAGGTATTTTATCATCAAACTTATAGATTCAAAATTGAAGTCCAGGTTGCAGTCTGGCATCAGGGGTTGGTGCTCCTTCCAGTAGGTGCTGGTAAATCAGGGGTTGTTGCTCCTTTCTGTTGGTGCAGATAAATAAGGGGTTGGTGCTCCTTCCAGTGGGTGTTGGTAAACTGATTGTAAAGTTGTTGCTTTGCAAAGGCTAGATTTGGATGGTAGTCCAAGCAGTCATTCTTGAGGAGTAGCCAAATTGGTGAACCTCGTTAAAATCTTGTGTTGTGTGATGTTCTCTTGTTGTACTTGTTGTATCTGTTTATAAGTTTTTAATTGCTACTATTTTAAGAGCTATAAATTCATGATTAAAGTACCACACTGATTCACCCCCCCTCTCAGTGCCATTGTAAGACTAACATCTTCTATTGCTGAAACATTTGCATCATATTTCATGGGAAGTGATCTCAAAATTTTTTGAGTAACTTCTGATTCTTTCATCTCAAAACCTAGGCCTCTCATAGTGTTAGTAATCTCATCAACTTGAAGTAAGAACTTTGTAATATCTTCAAAATCTTCCATTTTCAATTCCTCAAATATTTTTCTATGAGTTTGTAGTTTTGCCTTACCTTGAAATCTCCTTCATAAGTATTCCTCAACTTAATCCATGTCTCATTAGCTGAAGTACATACCATGACCTTTGCAAAATCTATCTCACGTAGCCCACTTAAAATACAAATCATTGCTCTTGCATTTATCTCAACCAATTTTCTGGTAGTCTTATCTTCCTCAGGATCACCTTCAACCCTATACTCTTTTTCAACCATTTTTCATACCTCATATCCTTGTGATATCAAGTAGTTCTTCATCCTCATGCTCCAGAAATCATAATTGTTACCATCAAACAATGGAGCCTTATTTATATATAATCCATTTTGTGAAGCCATCTGTGTTCTTGTATAATCTACCTTCAAGTTGTTAGCTTTTCCGAAGGAACCCGCTCTGATACCAATTGAATAACATAAGCTTATACCGATAGGGGGGTGAACATTATAAGACCACTTTTTACTTTCTTTCCAAACCAATATCAATTAATGTCCTTAATTACAATAATTAAATATAGCAGTGTGCATTAATAACTCAGATAGCAGTAGTAAGCAAGAGCACAAGTCACCACACACAATTGAGACACAATATTTAACGCGGTTCCCCAATGTGAGGTACTCCATGGAGATAATATTTTTACTAAAACTTTCTCAATCAATATCTTTGGGAATCACTCCCAATTACAATGTTTATGGATCTTTGTCCAAAGGAGATTCTAATCCCCAAATCTCAAGTTCGTGGATCTCTTCCACAGGAGAACTCTTTCTACTTATGCTCTAGCTATGTGATCTTCTAGAAGACTCTGTCTCTCTACTGCACTGACTTGTGGACATCTCTCCACTTGAAGACTCCTCACTTATATTCGTATTCAACTATGTTGGCTGCTGGATCTCTATCAATATCAACTCAACTCACAGAAGCATAAATAGAATTGTTAGAGACTCAATATGTTCTAATCTCACTCTCAACCCAAATCAATCTCAACTCAACTCATAGAAGCATAAAGAGAATTGTTAGAGACTCAATATATTCTAAACTCACTCTCAATCCAAATCAATATCAACTCAACTCATAGAAGCATAAAGAGATTTGTTAGAGACTCAATATTTTCTAATCTCAATCTCAACTCAGCTCAACTTAAATCAACTCAACTCAACTCATGTCAATCTCATAGAAGCATAAAGAGAATTGTTAGATACTCAATATGTTCTAATCTTACTCTCAACTCAACCTTGAAACATTCAAAAAACCTTGAAGCATTCAACCAACCACTTTCAAAAAGGAAACCATAAACAATCCTTTTCCCTCCAATGATATTTTGAAATAAACCACCATAAACAATCAATAGGAGAATGTGCCTATACATTTTATGAGGATGAAAAAAAAACCTCTTTGTAAACCTGCCACAATCATTCTTTTGCCAATCTTCACAAGGGTTAGTATATCAAAAAATAATCAACATTACTCCACTTTTCAATAATCATCACCAAGGCCTTTAATTGCAAAACTTTCTTATCTCTCCTAAAACCACTTGTACCATAAAATAAAATAAATAAAAATATTGGATAACCTTTTCAATCCCAAAACCACTTATACCGTAAAATAAAATAAATCACAATATTGCATACCTTGTCACCTCATGAAAGAATTACTCCTCTTGAAAAAGAACAAGGCAAACTTCACTTTTGGAACCCCTTTGAAAAATCAAAAATATCTCTTTACACACACCTTATTTCTCCTTCTAAATAATTTATTCAAATAGCCCTTGAAATAAGCTTTCCGACGATATATAATATGCCCACTTTCCAAAATAAATTGAAACCTTTACATATATATATATGCCAACCTCCATTAATTGCACATAGGTCGGCCCTCCATTAATTTAAACTTAAACTTTAATATCTTCATCACCGGAGGTCCTTTTTTGATGAAACAAAATTCCACCTTGGATTTTAAGAAAAGTCCTTTCCACATAAGCCCACCATGGTTTTAAATAAAACCTTTTATTTTACCTGCCTTGGTTTTCATAAAAACCCTGTAAATAGCCATGCTTTTCAAAATATCATAAATGCTTATTTATGAAATATTTTGGCCACCAAAACCAAATGTGATCCATGTGACATCAATGACAACATAAAATACCTCAAATTAACTCAAATTTCCAACAAATGGATCATTAAGAGCAACCCTACCTCATGGTCAATCAACAGAATTATGAGAATAAGTATTTACAAGAGGGAGTCCTACACACTGTAATTGTGTGATCCCAAATTATAAACATGGCAATTAGAGAGAAATAAATCAAATGGAGGACCAGTTGGCACCTAATGACACGATCATCCATAATGTAGAAATGGGTAATCTAACTAATGAGTCAATATATGGTATCGTACAAGTGAATATCACTATATGATTTCCACGACGGTAAGCATCAAAATAGTTATTAAAAAAAATTAAAAAATAGAAAAATATCTTAATTTTGAAAATCCTTCAGGACGCAATTAATATGGATGGGGTTGAAAATAAAAAATGGTAGCCCCTTTTGGGAAAAAAAGAGAAAAATGAAATTATATTAAGTGTGAAAATCCTTTGGAATGGAATTAAGATGGAGGGTGGTTAAAAATCGGTAAACGGTGACCCCCTCTGGGAAACAAAAAAAAAAAGGAAGTAAAGGATAAAATAGGGAAAAAGACAAAATCACATGCACCAAGGCAACGAGTTGTCAATCATCAACATGCATAGGAGCTAAGGTGATAGAATTTAATAATTAGGACGTTAGGGTTTAAAAAATTATATAAAGCAAGTGCCATGCAAAAATTTCCCTTCCTGCTCGCAGATCATACAAGGCAACATTTGAATTTTGAAGAATTGAAGGCAAAAAGGCTACAACTGCAGAAATTTTCTATATGGGTAGTGGAAATTCACCAATGTACTCCATTATTTCAAGACCCATTTTAATTGTGCACCATAGGGATTTTTGTTTTCATAAAAGCAACCTGTTTGGAGAAATAAGCTGTCGAATTAGGGATTTACTTCAAAGAAAATAAGTTTTTTTTAGAAATCAAGTTGCAAGTAAAGAAAATAAGTTGTATGAGTGACGGTTTGAGGAAAGAAATCACCCATGAAAGCCTTAGTGCAGAAAATTAGAGCTAGGATTTGAATTTCCAAATAGATAAATGGAAAGTTGCATGGAGATAAGAATAAGCAAACCCTAGAGCAGGAATTCACCTTAAAAGTAAAGAAATGATTTTTCAAAGACTGCATGTGTGAATATGTTAGAAGGAATGGTTGTACCATGCTACCATATTGTAGGAAAAAAAAATTGGAGGAATATTGCACCAAATGAAGGAAAATTTGCATGATTTACCCTAAAATTACATTAAACAAGAAGATTGAAGGATTTCAACAAATGGGTTTCATAGTTTTTGCACCTGGGGAAGAAAAATGAGGGTTTTTGACCAAGTGAAATTTTTTAAAGTTGTATGTATAATTTGGAGTAGTAATGGTATGATTTTGAGACATATTGTATGATTTACAAGCTCTTAGAGACCCATTTTGTGTGTAGTTTTGAGGACTTGTATGAATTTTTTCATATTAGTATAGACCCTGGTGAGGTTGTATAGAAGGGATGCACCCTTGTAAAATTTGATATCAATTGGTATGATTCTAGATCATGCTTGTACAATTTGAAGCACTAGTTGTAATATTTACTATAAGTGTACAAATCAGGTGTGATTGAACATATTTGATTGTTTTTGTACGATCTAGATGATATTGTATGATTTTAAAGCATACATGTATAGCTTGGGTGAGTCCTTGTATGATCTTGATAGTTTTTGTATATTTTGGAGGCAACCGTACATACTTTTGTAATGATTTTGTGCAGTATTGTCCTAAATTACTAAATCAAGGAAAAGGTGTGCAAATGAGGGTTTCACTCAGCGATGGTAGAAGTATGAGCTCCCAAGGATAATATTAGGCTCATTCAGATCACATTGTAGTATCTAGGGCTGATAGATCCCCAAGACCATTCCACCAAATATAATCATGACCCAGGCGATCTCCCCCAATTTACCCTGTTTAAGACCAATGACAGTAATTTTAGTCACCTAGAAGGTATGGTAATCATACTTGGAGAGGGATATAATGCAAGCCATGGAGGGGTCAAAGGCACTGGTTTGTTGGTATGGGAAGATCACCACTGCAATATAAGAGGGAAAAAATAAAACCACCTTGGGCACCCAGAAGAGAGATTTGTAGTGAAGTTCACCAAGAAAAAACTCCAGAAGAATAGGAGGACCTATCTAGTGAAGCAAAGGAGGAGCAAGTGGACATCAATGATGTCACTTTAGGGTAGCCTCAGGAGCTTTGTGTAGGAAATGGTGGAAAAATAATGATGCCAATCATCCATTGAAGGAGGTGCTACGGAAGGTCGAAGTAAGTACTATAGTGTAGATCCCACCACAAGACAAGGTTTTTTTTTTTTTTTTGTGGAAAACATCCCAAAAGGGATGCCACTTTCGGGTAAGACCCAAGGAGGCGGGGGTATCCATTCCGCCAAAAACGCCCAGGACTCGGACCTGGCCTACCACCTTTGACATACTCAAGGAGCAAACAAACACACAAAACCAATTTAAAAATAAGTAAATAACAACAAAAATAATAAAATAAAATAAAAAACATGCTCCTTGAGTGTGTCAAAAACAAAAGCACAACCAAACACGCACAATAAGATAAAAGAAACCACAACACAAACCACATAGAAAAACACAAGAACCACATAACAAAACACAAACAAGACAAAAACAACAGAACACTACAAAGACATAACCCAAAAAAAACATGAAAAATAAACACAACCAAAACCTAAAAAATAAAATAAATAAAATAAAAAAAAATAAAAAACAACCAACAACAGACAATAAACAAAAACAAAAAACATAGAAAACACTCACACATAAAAAAATGAAATAACACAAACAAAGAGAAACCCAAGAACAAGAACGAAAAAAAACACAAGAACAATAACAAAAAACATAAAAAAAAAAACAAAACAACAAAAACACAAGAACAACAAAAAACAACACAAAGAACACAAAAACAAAACAAAACAAAAGAACCCACCCACCTTAAAAAACTAAACAAAAAAAACAAAGAAGACAAAAGAAAAAAAAATGAACAAAACAATGACCTATCTAGACCGAGAAGACTATTAAGGCAAGAATCAACAGAGGAAACAAAATAAAGAATAGAATGAGCTAGGGAACTAAAAAAAACTGAATGAACCAAAGAGAAGCAAAAAAAAAAACAAGAAGAAACTAGGTACCTTCAGAAGTGGAGCCATCCAAAGAAATGATAGAAAGAAGAGCTTCCCTAATTTGAGAAGCCCACCATATAGGAGGGTGGCCATAACAAGTAAGATCACCTTTGTCCAAAGCCCAATTAGCTAAAGCATCAGCACTCTTGTTTTGATCTCTGACCACATGATTGTAATCAACTTTCAAAAATCCCATCTGGATTAACTGAATCTTCTCAATAATTCTTTTTATTCTCCAATCCACCTTATGATTCTTAGAAGGAGTCTTCAAGAGATTAATCATAAGTTGAGAGTCGGACTCAACTAACACCTTTTCCCATCCAACCTTAGTAGCCTCTTGAAGGCCTCTAAGGATACCATACCCCTCGGCAAGGTTATTGGAAAGAATACCCAAATTCTCAGCAAAAGTAAAAACCAGGGAGCCATCCGAAAGTCTACCAATTCCTCCCACACTGGCTTTTCCAGGGTTCCCTCTAGAGGCTCCATCGGTATTGACTTTTCCAAAATCCTTAGGAGGAGGTTGCCAATTTCTAGTCCTATCCATCTTACTAATACTCACATTCCCTTTAAGTTGGTTGCCCTTAGAAGGTTTAATCTTCAATCTTTGCATCACTTGATCCCATATTTGGTGGGAGTTTTGGGGGTGATTAAGGAGTTGATGGACTGATTCAACTAAGTTGGCTATGGTCTTTTGCCAAATATAGTGAATATCCTTCCTATCTTGATTAAAAATTTGGTTGTTCCTTTCATTCCAAATATTCCAAAGAAGAATGGTAGAACCCATCCAAACTAACTGCCTAATAAAATGATCAACACCCTCTTGATTAGGCCAATCCCTCCAAAGTCTGTTCAAAAGTGAAAAAATTGGACCACTTGTAAGCCAAGTAAAGTGGCCATTCTCCTCCATAGCTCAGAGGCTAAAGTACACTCAATAAAAATATGGTTGATATTTTCTACATTCTCTTCACACATTTCACATCTAAAAGGGCCATGAAAACCATGCTTCATAAGTTGCTCACCGGTAAGCACCCTACGATGCAATAAAAGCCAATTAAAGAACCTCACCTTAGGCCAGAGCTTTTGAGCCCACAATTGAGAAAATATGTCGGAAGAATGGTTGGGATTATTATGGCATAAGGTCAAATAACCTTGAGCATCTGAATACTCACCCTTAGTAGTGTTGTTCCATCCAAAACAATCTTTTTCATGGGACCAAGAGAGGGATCTCATATGAAGGATGCCTTGGATATCTTGTCTTTGCCTTTCTAGGATTTGAATAGGCCGAGTCCTCAATAGGGATCCAATATCTACCAACCTTTGAATTACCGGTATGGTACCGACAGTAATTAGCCACCTTTATCCAATTAGCTCGGTGAAGCTCCTCCATCCAAGGCTTGTGACCATCCCAAGAATCTGTCCAAAAATTTGCATGTTGACCATTATGAATGATCCAAAATAATTTTTTCTTTATAAAATCCTCACCGGTCTTAAGATCTGCTAAAATAGGAGAACCTTTGGTAGGAAGTTGATAGCGAACAAGGTCTTCAGGACTTTTGTTCTCAGCATATTTAGCACGGAGATTATTGGCCCAAAGAGCATTGGGGTTATGCAACATCCTCCAATATAATTTAGCAGCTAAAGCTTTGTTGTTATTAATTGAAGACCAGAATCCTAACCCCCCTTCACTCTTAGGAAGACATAAAGTATCCCATTTCACCAAGGCCCATTTTCTTTTCTCCTTAGTACCACTCCAAAGGAAACGATGACTGATTTGATCCAATTCTCGAAGAACAACCTTTGGGATATTCAAAATGGAAGAAACATAAATAGGAATAGCTTGAAGGACTGATTTTACCAAGGTGATTCTACCCCCGGAAGAAAGCCACTTGTTGGTCCACTTTCCAATTTTCTTCTTGACTTTGTCCAACAACCAATTCCAATCTTTATTTTTCTGCCTTTGAATATTTATGGGAATACCTAAATAAGTGATTGGAAGAGAGGTCTTCTTATATCTTAATTTATCCAAGACCATGGATTCTGTCTAGCGAAGCGAGTGAAAGAAAATAACTTTAGATTTGTCTTCATTGATCAAGCTGCCTAGTAGCCTTAGAAAAATAGCTAATGATTTGCTTAATATTAGAAGCTTCCTTAACTGTAGCTTTACCTAAAAGGGTAGAGTCATCCACAAATTGAAGATGAGAGATAGGTCTAGCTCCATGAGCAATGGTAACTCCCTCAAGGGTTTTTTTTTCCCTCTTTTTGGTTATAGTCCTACCCAAGCATTCAGCAAGAATGATGAATAAATAAGGGGATAGCGGGTCACCTTGCCTAATACCTCTGGAAGCTAGGAAAGACTGAGAAGGCCTGCCATTGATAAGAACTAAGTAGGAAACTGAAGAGATACATCCCATAATCCAATCCATCCAATCCTTAGAGAAACCAAATTGCCTCAAAACTTTGATAAGGAAGTGCCAATCCACTCTGTCATAAGCTTTGGATAAGTCTAACCGGATGAACATAGAAGGAGAATTTTGCATATCCATGGAATGGATGGCTTCTGAGCAAGAACTATCTCATCTACTATTTGACGTCCTTCCACATATCCCCCTTGCTCTGGGAAATAATCTTATGCAAAAGAGGCTTCAACCTTTCTGCCATGATTTTAGTAATGATTTTGAGAAGAACATTACATAAAGCAATAGGTCTAAAAGCTGAGATATGATCAACCTCTTGAGCTTTTGGAACAAGAGTAATATAAGTTTTATTGATAACCTTCAAAATTTCTTTGGATTTCCTGGCTTCTTCCACCACCTCTAATAAATCAACATGAAGGATATCCCAGAACTCTTGGTAGAACTCAATAGGAAAACCATCGGGACACGGGGTTTTCCCTTTTTGCATTTTAAAAACTACTTGTTGAAGCTCATTGATAGTAACAGGAGCAGTCAAAATAGAGTTCTCCTCGAAAGTGATAAGAGAAGGGATTGCTTGAAGAACATTTTGTTGTGAAGGTGAGTCAAGAGGAGTAGCGGCAAAAATATTGGAAAAGTAATCAACAACAATAGAGTTCATGCCATCCCAAGTATAAACAACATCTCCAGAATCTGATTTTAAGGAAGAAATAAAGTTGTGAGATCTTCGAGCTAGAAGAGATTTGTGGAAGAAATTTGTGTTTCGATCTCCTTCTTTGAGCCATTGAATTCTAGATTTTTGCTTCCATAAGATTTCTTCTCTTTTTTCCCATTCCTCTAAGCGAGTTGTGAGTTTAATTTCATCTGCACTTCTCTTCTCTGTGAGGCCATCTAAATGGATTTTCTTATTCAAATTTTCAAGATGAGCAATAACTTCATGTTTTTTTTTATGAACATCCCCAAACTCTTTCCAGTTCCAAGTCTTGATTTTGGATTTAATGTATTGCGGTCTTTTGGCAAAATAGAACATCTTAGTCCCATGCCTAGGTTTACCTTCCTTCCACCATTGTTGCACATGAGGTCTGAAGGAAATGTCTCTAAGCCACATTAATTGAAAACGAAAAGGAGAGAAACTCACATTGGTTTTCCACATTTCCACCATGGCTGGCCAATGATCCGAACCAGACATTATTAAGAGTCTTCACTTTAGGAATGTGACCATGGATTAAGAAATTTTTAGAGAGCAAAAACCTATCCAATCTCTCCATTATACAAGCTAAGCCTTGCCTTCTGTTAGACCAAGTCATAAGGCCATTATCTGGTTGGATATCCACAAGATGGAGGTTTGCAATATATTCGCTCATGAGGTCGGTGCTTTTGTCCAAATTTCTATTTCCCCCCCTTTTCTCATCCAGAGAGAGGATGGTATTGAAATCTCCTCCGATCAAGATCCAAGCTTTAGGAAAATGAGAGATAATATGAGTAATATCCTTCCACTTGTCTTCTTTTTTCCTCCAAAGAAGTTGGGGCATAAATAGTAATGCAAAGCATAATCTGGTTGGAATGTCTACTTTGAATAGCTATAGCCAACAAACCCCAGCTGCCAACCATATGGTGAATAACTACCTCTTTTGGGTCCCAAAGACAAGCAATGCCACCCGAAGTCCCTTGGGAGCCGAGGGAAACCACTTTTCCAGCTGGCCAAATTTTACTGGCAATTAAGTCCATATCCTCCATTGACATCTTTGTTTCTTGAAGGAAAACAAGATGTGGATGATTTATCTGAATCATTCTTCTAATTTCATTTTGTTTTGAAAGACTCCCTTTGAGTCCTCTAATATTCCAAGTGATGATCTTCATTAATACCAGGGCTAAAAATGTTGGGAAGGGCATTAATCTTACCTTCCTCTACAAGCTTTTCACCTTCTTTTACCATATGATATTGATTGGTCTTGCGACCTACTTTTTTATTAGAATCCATCTTCAATTTTTTTTCCCTGTTTCTTGACTTATTCCAATTGAATCTGAGATGGCTTCTAACCTTGAAGAATGCTCATACACGACCAAAATTTTACTAGATGGTTCAATGGAGTCTATATTGGGACCTGCATTATTTGAAGTTTTGACATTTGAAATATTGTTTTTCTTGTGTAAATTTTCTCCTTTTTTTTTTTGTTGAAAACCTTTGATTTGTTGGTTTGTCTCCGAGTTCTTCCCTTCATATTTAAATTGTGTTTCTAAGATTTTAGTTTCCATTATTTCCTCTTCCTCACTTGGGACATCATTTGTGGAAAGGATTTCAAACATATTAGCAAATGACTTTGATTGATCCTTCATTACTGGTTTTTTTTTAGTGTTCTTCTTCTTAGGTATTTGGAAACCTGCTGAGTTTATATCTTCTTTCTTTTGATCAGGAATTTTATTTGGGCAAGCACTGGCCAAATGACCATATTCATGGCAAATTCTACAATGAAAAGGAATGTTCTCATAGTCCACTACTTGCTCCCAAGTGTCTTCCCCAAATTGTAATGTGATCTTTTTAGGTAGGGGTTTGTCAAAATCCATTAAAACACAAATTCGAGCATAAATAATATGTTCAAAATTTTGAGTACAATCAGCGAGTCATCATAAAAGTTCCTAAAGAGTTTCCAATTGAAGAAAAAATAGTAGGATTCCAAAATTCAATAGGGAGGCCAAAGAGTCTAACCCACACGGGAGCTATAGAAGGCATCTCTTCTTCGGCTTTAAATTTAGTATGCCAGGGCTTCATGAAAAGCCTTGCCCTTCCAAAAAACCAAGGACCCCCTTGAAAAGTTTTCTCTCTATCTTCATTATTAGCAAATAAAACAAGAAAATAACCATTTGGATAAATAGAGATTTGTAACTCACCTTTAGTTTTCCAGCTTTTTGCAGCCCAGACTTTGAAAGGAGATAGACTCGGACGAAAACCCACGAACCGACAAATTAGTCCTCTTTTTTCCAAATCTTCAATGCCGGTCTGAATGTTACCCATATCAAGCTTAACAATAGGAGTTCCATCAGCTGCTTTAAGACATCCTGACTCCATTTTCCTGGGATCAATCTTAGGCATTCTTAGAGGTTTATGGGAAGCCCTAATATTGATATTAGCATTGGGCTGAGGCTGTCCACCATGAAGGGCATCCCTAAAATTCATTTTTGGGACTGAGTCTTCAAAATTCTTACCCTTGACAGGGGGTTTTCATAGTAGAATTATTTTGTGGGTGCACCTTAGCACCAGATTCACTTGAGATATGAGCCATTTTTTGATCAACTACTTGAAACTTGTTTCGTGGTCTCTTTAATCCTTGCCCTAGACATCGTGGAAAGGTATGGTTTTCACTTTTCTTTTGTGCAGCAAATTGGAAGCCGTTGTCACTCAAGTTCACGGTATGATCTGTTGAAAGACAAATTTCTAACCCATCTTGTATCCCCTGCAACATTTCCTGCTAAAATATTGAGCATAAACCACAAAAATATTGGCCGCTAGGGCCCGAAGGCCCTAAAAACCAACCTCTGGAGCTGCTTGCACTCAACCCGGATGAAACCCTCGCATAGCCGCTTGCCAAATATATCGTTCACACATAGGGATGCGCTAGGATCTGTGTTGCTCCAAATGATATGAAAATTGGTGGAGACGTTCTAGGGTTTTTCAGGCATCTACCCTCAAAATTTTAGCTCAATCCGAGTTCGGATGAGTGAGATATGGCCGAAATGAGTTCGGCAGTTTGGGCAGTCCTGCGAAAAACGTCTAATCCTCCTATAGATGAATTCCACAAGACAAGGTATTATTCAATGAATACTTGTTACAAATTCTACAATCGTATGAACCTACTAAGAACTACATGGTGGTATGAGTGGGTAATAGGTATGTTAAGGTGGAGTTCACGATAGAGGCATTTCGATGGATATTCAGATTGCCCATGCATGGACATCTAGTTTTTAAAAATAGTAGATCCCATTGAGATGCATAGGTTGATCACGACACTCACATCTATGAAGTCACCTATGAAAGCCAAGATTTTAGGTACTGGAACCCATGGGATTAAACAAAGTCAATTAAATACCGATGAGTTGGATTGTGCAATGAACGTTGTTACGACCTGATTGTCTGGAGAATCATGAACTTCGAAGATGCCAATATGGATGGCACAATATGTGGAGGATGTTTACAAGGGCATGGAGTATGATTGGGAAACATACTTGTAAGAACGGATGCAAAAATCTTTGATAGTGAGGAGGAAGACATTCACCATGACCTTTCATGCCATTACACTTTTATTGGATGCAGTATCAGGAATGGGAATTCATTTTTTGGGTAGGACTCAACCGTGGGAAATATTAGTCGATCAGCCTACCATACTGCACTGGGTAAAAAATGTACCCTTATCGAAGGCCACCCTAGATAAAAATAATACTAAGAAGAGCACAAAGCAACCAACACCACCGATGCAAGATGAGTCTGAGACTACATATGATGAAGACGTCCATCCAAAGATAAAGAGAAGAAGATAGTTGGAACCAACCTTGGAACAGTAGGCCCAAATCCACAAGATGTAGGAGAAGCTAAAATATTTTGAAAAGGAGGAGAGAGTAAAGCAACAAACTAGCCCTATATGGATTCAGACACGATGACAAAGGGAGAAACAAGCAAAGTCCATACAAAAATTACAACCCAAGTCAACACCAGAGGAAGGGTACTCTGATTCATAGTGGTTAGATCTACATAATTTTAAGATACCAGGTCTAGAAGGGATGAGAATAGTGGGATCCCCAAAATTACTCCAAACCTCTAATTTTGAACTTTTGGATTCATCTAGATATTTCACTAGAATGATAGTAGTGCCACCAGTTTCAAAAGCAAAAGTTGTACTGGAGGTTCCATTGGAAGAACCTAAGGAGAAAAAGAAAATAAATATTGTAATGAGATGTGGTTACAACTATCGAGATTAGATAAATGCACAGGTACCATAGGAAGAGATTGCTCCTAACCAAATAGTTGCAACTCTAAGGGGTGCACCCAAACCCGCAAGATGAAGGGTTGATAGTAAAATAATAAGAGGACTTGCATAGGTTGTAGGAGGAAGTCCAAGTACTGGTGGAAGAGCAGCAGTCTCAAAAAAATTATTAATGTGTAGGAGACATAATCACCGACAAGAGAAGAGACGAATACGGTGGTAGCACACAGTCCATTACTAGAGGGAAAAATAACCAGCACGACTAAGGAATTCAAAGGAATTTCTCATTCACAAGTATAACAAGAGGAAGAGAAGACCCCACCAGAGGATAACATTGAGGAACTTCATACAAAATTCCTAGTGGAAGTACCTCACTTTGATAAAGTAGAGGATGTGGGTGAAAATACCGATGAACAAGTGGAGCACTTCTTATGACAAGCTAGTGAAATATTTGTTAGTGCTAGATTATAGTTTTATATTGATGGCATTGGGCAATTGAAATAGTGGAGGGAGAAAAACTTCATTGAATTAGAAAATATTTTAGAATGAGTGTGTAATGAGGATCGTACGAGGTAGATAGCACACATCCATTCACAACATCTAATTATCGTGATGCTTGGAAGACAGGATTTACTAGAGGGAGTGAATACCAATTACTGTGCAACTCCACAAGTGTATTTGGATAGGACAACCTATCAGACCTATCCATTGAACATAGAAGGTACAAAATTTCAAAGAGTACCTTGGGAATTGACCTTCACCATGAGGAAATTGAATTTTCTAACATACTGGATCTAGTGGCTCGGCTTGGGTCTTAAACAAGTTTGCCAGGATAAAAAAACACAGTTAGAGGAGATAGAAGCTACTCGACATGAGATGGTTGTGATGGAAGAAGAATTAACATGCAATAAAACCATGGAAGAGGAAATAATAAAGAAGGTAGAAATAGAGTTAGAAAGCATGAAGCATGTTTATGAATATCAGCTCTATTCACAGGAAGCAAAAAATAGCTTATGATCTAATAGGCAGAAGAGTGAAGTAGTTGGAAGCGCAACTGGCAGCACAGAATAAACGGTTGGCCAACCAGACTAATCAATTAAAGGTAACATAGGAACAATTGTAGGAAAATAACCACAAATTTGAAGATATGACGAAGGATACCACACGCTACAATGATATTATTATGGATCATAAGACTATGTTGAAGGCTAAAGATGAGACTATGGCAGCATATGAAGCTGATATTCATCAGCATCTGAAGGTTAAAACCAATAATAATGAGGATTTAGTTGTAGCAACCTGAACATAAGTCATGTTGTCAAAAAATATATGCAAGGAAGCATCCAAACACAAAAAAGGAGTTGAGAGCACTATTGAATCTTGCAGAAGAGAAGGCTAATGAGTACAGGTTGAAATCCTTGGAAGTTGGTCAGTACGCAGCTCACTTGAAGGATGAGTGTACCGCCTTGCAACTTTTACTTGTTGATTACCACAAATAGGCATCGAATAAGACAAATAATATTGATATGGTGAGGATACTACCTGATTTAAATGGGAGGGTAGATGTAGGTAGCAAATCCACCTCCCAAAAGAAGAAGTGATCCATGGATTTGCATAGTTTTTATGAGTTTTGCTCAATTTTGACTAGATTGTACAAGTGTCAAAATGTGCAAGTAAGAAGCAAAACATACAAGGTTGCACATGTAGTGTGTGAAATAAAATGAAATTAAGTTTAAATATGCATTTGGGGTTAATTTGATAAAAATCAAATTAGACCTTAGTAAACCTTGTAAAAACATTTATTTTGGAGTTAGTTGGGAAAGGCAGTTGTAAATTATGTGATGCTTCAAAAACCACTTTCAAAAGGTCTAGGCATACATTATATAACCCCCCTTATTCATTTTTTTGTTGTTCATTCATGTTAGTTCATACTCATATGCAGTTCATTGTGATTATTGATTGAAGGTTCATCTATGTGATTGTTGAGTAGAATTATTGTTCATTGTTGAGATTGTAATGATTGATGGAATATATGTACAAGGCTATTGATAATTTGAATATGATAGTCATTTTTCTCATTTCATTGTCTTTGTGAATTCCATTGTACATTCTGGACATTGCAGTTTGATTAGATAAGGTTTACTACTTATTTTGCTATGAGAATGTGTGGAATTATCTAGTGAATGATCTTGGTTACCTATGACTTGGTGTGAATAATGGAGTTGATTATCTGAAGAGTTACAGTCATATTTTGATATTTCTAGGCTAGTGTACGATTTTTGGAATCATCCATGAAATGAGCAACTGATAATTAAGCTTTGCCATCAACCATTGTGAGTAAGGAGCCTCTGAAGACTAACATTTATACATAGATTTCCAAAAAAGTTGGTTGAACCTATAAGGACAAGATACACAAAGGATCCTTGAGCTCACCTACTTGCACCACTCAAGCACATCAATCTAATAAAGCAACTAGCATATTGAAAATAATGGTTATGAAATCCAAAGTAGGAACAACCTCAAGCCTAGAGCATTGATTGCAAAGATATTCTACACTTAGTCTTTAGGGATACCTAAGAGGGTAGTTAGAAATATCAATGATATCTACATATTTAGAGGCCTAGAATCCTTAGCATTAATAATTCTATATCTAGAAACCTCGATAAGATCAACAATTGAATGTAGATGGATCCTCGACATAGATTGGACAAGGCATTTTGAATCTCCTACATAGTATTAGAGGGAAAAATTCCCCAATTTTATCTATAAATAATAGTTTCTACTTCATTGCAAAGGATTGGAAGTGGTCTACTCATGCCTAATACTTGGCCTTGTATACATTATATTTTGTATATTAGTATGGACTCTAAACTTGACTCATAATGTTTTTAGCATTGAGCCTCTTTTGTTCTAGCATACATGTATGAATTATTGTGATATATATAAGAAGTTATGGCTAATATTTCTTTTCCTTATTTCTTGTGTGTATAAATTTATATGAATGATATACCAGATTAGAACCGTGTTCAATTTCTATCTATTAGCAAATGATGCATGTGTTTATTTATCCCACTAGTATATGGAAGAATATCTTGATTTTGGTGCATCACCTCTCATAGAAGAGGATTTTTATTTTCCTATTATCTCTCTCTTCTCTTTTCCTTTGAAGAATGCAAGCAGTTTAGTTTATCTTACATAGGTGAGCATTGAATATCATTGTAGCACCCTAAAATTGGCGCAGTAAAATCTTAAATAAATTACAATTACTCTAGTAAATATTCAAATTCAAATTTCAACCCCCAAAACCGCTCCTAAACCGCCGTTTAACCCGTTTCCTCCTTTCCCGCGCCATTTTTAGAGTTTGTTTTGACCGTTTGACGATATCGTCGCCGATCAGACGATATCGCCTCAGATCGGACGATTTCGTCTAGGCTAGGACGTCCAGACGATCTTGTCCCAAAACTAATTTTTCCCAATTAGCCTCTGTTCCAACGGTGTCTCTAATCCGGGCAGAAGCGTGTCTACACCGTTAGAGACCCTCCCCATTGGAGATCTCCCAAATTGGGATGATCTCCAACCTCCTAACCTCCCTCCTAAGCCTATTTAAACTTAGGACTCCCCCTTGGCATCCCCCTGGCTGAAATTTCTTGTAACTTGACTTTACATGCACTAAAACATCCTGAATTACCATCTGCACTTGTCCTATCCAAATTTTGTTGCAGGAACCTTGTCATTCTTCAGCCGGAGCAAGCTCAGTTCGTCGTGGATGATCCTGTTCAATTCGAGATGATTTCGCACCAATTCGAGACGATCTCGACTGCAATCAACATTGGGGGCAATCAGTGCCCGTAGTTTGCATTTTTCTCTTCTCATCTGTTGTTTTATTCTGCATCTAGTTAGTTTATTTATTATTTTTTGCTATTCTGCATCTTGGAGTTCACCCATGTAGTTTAATTGCATAATAAGGTCATGATTAGCTATTAAAGTGTTGCAACTTACTTGCATTTCTATTCGGGATTATCTGTTAACATCCTTATTGTCATTTTACATCATTATCCTCTATTAGCATTGCTGCATTTTTTTGTATTTTGTGTCTATTTCTCTGTTTGCAGGTCTCTGACGAATTCGTCTGACGAATTCGTCAGATCTCAGACGATCCTGCAGGTCGGAGACGATCCCATCAAATTCCAGACGATCCTGTCTGCTTCAAGAATCAGAACCTCCATCAGACATCCGGATCAGGTATGGCTCTGTAATTTAGCTTTTTCTCTCTGTTTTCTGTTCAAATCTGTTTGTTGTATTTCATTTAGTCTCTTATTTTCATAATAGAACAACTTAGATTCATTTGGCCAAACCTAGGACTCGAATGTTTAAAGATAAAACTGAACACATTAAACACATTCCCAACCTAGGCGTGGAAACCGCCATTCAAACGTTTCCTGGTGAACCCACCATCCATCGAAAAATCACCATAATACACCTCCCCCGAGAGGCGGGACCTTCGCAAGGCCTCTCAGTCCGAGGTACCACGCCATCCTTTTCCCATCCTCCTTCCGGGCACGGATCCTATAGCCTGAAGGTAAGGATGCAAAAAATTTGGAGCGATACATTTTGGTGAACCCGACGTGAATGCATTTAAAACCTTTTGAAAACAAAACAAAACAAAAAAAAACACAAAAAAAAACCTAGATGCATTTAAAATCATTAGAAAATACTAAGTTGCATATCATGTCTAGATGGTAGCTCCTAAGAAAATATTAGCAGTTACTATAAATGTTGAAAACCAACTAGCAGCCATAGAAATCAATTTTGTGCTTAGTGTGCCTGAAACAGATAGAAACCAACTTCTGTGGAAAGAACTTGATAGAAGACTAGGTGTCATTTCATCTAGGTCAACAAAACTTAAACAAATCAAAAGGCTTGTCCTAGATAGAATCCTGGATCCTCATCAACTCGTCTTTTATCATGAACTTCAGAGAGCCTGCCATAGATGGTTAGCTTATAGGAGAGCTCTTGTGTCTTCAAAATTTTTCACCTTCGAGGAATACCTCAAGAACGCAGCCACTATACACCAATTCCTAGTTCATGTAGAATACCAAGAGGTCGTTCTTACAGATAGGAAAATATAGAATAGAGTTCCTCGAGCTGTGTTATATCGAGAGTATTGCCATGAGCTTTACTTCTATCAACTAGAATCTGAGACACATAATATCACTATAGCCCTTTTCATTAAATTCTTGAAAGAAAATTTTCAATTTGAAGAAGAACACTTCATGACTCCTGAAGAACTTGAGCCCATTAATGATATTTATAAATTGTTTATAGAAAACTAGATCATTGCTTTCATTATTATTATTTCTTGTGTTTTGTGTGTTGTTTGTTACCTTTATAATATTGTTATTAAAACCAAAAAAAAAAAAAAAACTAAAAAACATAACAAAAACCAAAACATTTCATTTTAAATATTGTAGTAGGTATATAATTAATATATACCTCTTAAGCTTGTTGCATATATATATATATATATATATATATATTTTCTGAAATCTAAGTTAAGCACAATGCCTAAACTTAGGAATGGTAAACAAACTGAAGGAGAAGAAGAAGATTGGTTAGGAGACAAAACAAGAAACCCAAATGTCCTTCCCGAGGATCCAATCCCGGAAGAAGAAACTCTAGACCAGCAAGACGATGAGCTTGTTGTAGATGAACAAGAAGAAAATGTTAAAGAGGATGGATCCTCATCCCCTAGAGTAGCTCCAGGTGGAACTATTGCTTTTGATAACTTAGATCATTTCTGGAAATTTTTCAATAATAACATTGGCGCTCTTAATATGGCAGTTCGTATTGATAAAGGGCAAATTAGTGACACTCAAGCAGCCATGGAACATATGTTTGATGTGCACACTAATCCCTTGTCTTTTATTGATCAAGAAAGTGATAAGGCTGGACCATCCAATAGAGATATGGTCACTATGATTCAGAACATGCCAAAACAACAGGTTACCCAACCTCCTAAGGAACCTGTTATTGAGCCTAAAATCATTCCCACACAAAAGAAAACTTCCTTCACCGCTTTACTTCGCCAAACTATTGATCAATATGCTTCAAGTAAACAAAAATCTAAAATGAAGCCAAACACCAATTTTCAACAATCTGGGATACAGCATAATACAACTTCAAAATTTCTTCATAAC
Source organism: Wollemia nobilis (assembly GCA_028583015.1). Taxonomy (NCBI): domain Eukaryota; kingdom Viridiplantae; phylum Streptophyta; class Pinopsida; order Araucariales; family Araucariaceae; genus Wollemia; species Wollemia nobilis. Next base: position 4,051,336 of record JAQPPZ010016917.1, on the reverse strand, counting down.
ACCTTTCCTACCAACAATTTACACAATAGCAACATAGCATCTAATCTTCATGTTCCACCATATGTTCACAAATCTCATATTAATGCCCTACCGAACCAATATGGTGGGCAAACTAGTAATCTGGAAGCCATGGTGAAGCAGTTAGCTTCCCGCATGGACCAGATAGATCCCTACCGTCCCTCGTACAATTATCGAGAGATATGTAGTCAACCTTTGGATCCCATAGTTGTAGCACAACCGTACCCTAAGCATTTTCCCATGCCCGTCCTGCCTATATATAAAGGAACTGAAGATCCCATAGAGCATCTTCGCATGTTTAGGATAGCATGTCATGATATATCACATGATGACTTGCTATTACTAAAAATGTTCCCAAAAAGTTTAGGTGGAATGGCATTAGAGTGGTACTATCAATTGCCCACTCATTCTTTGAGAAATTTTGAAGAAACAGTTGAATCTTTTGTCCATCAATTTAGTGCCTACATCGAGAGGCATGTCACCATTAAAGATTTATACAACTTAAAACAAGACAAAGATGAATGTTTTGCTGATTTCTTAGCTAGATGGAGGCAGTTGATAGGAAAACTGCACTTTGTGTTACCTTATAGGGAAATGTTGGACATTTTTATCAATAATTTGCAAGAACAAATATCTTATGAGTTATCAACTACTACTTTAACTACCTTCGATCAGGCTATAGATTTAGCTCGAAGAGTAGAAGATGCCCTCATTAGGAGAGGCCAACTTAGGAAGAAGGATGATGAGAAAACATCCAAAAATCAATATAAAAACAAACAAGTCGTAGGTGACGGAGTCACTGATAGCAGAAATGTTGCTAATATCAATGCAACGAAGACAACAGAAAAATTTATATTGAAACCTCCCGATAAACCTCCTCGAGAATTTACTAGATTGAATCAACCATTATCAACTATTTTACCTCAATTACTCGAAAGAGGTTTGATTCAATTACCAGACTATCCGGGAACCTGATCCAACCATACCCGGATACAGAGCTGACTTACACTGTGATTTCCATAGAGGACCTGGACACTCTACCAACGCTTGTAAAAGGTTAAAGCATAAAATACAAGATCTGATTGATAATAATGAAATGGAGGTGCAAGCCTTCCAACCTAAACAAAATGCTCCTAATAATGCTCAAAAGAACATTCCCCAAAATCAAAATCAAAATGCTAATCAATCATTAGACATATTTCAACATCCTTTACCAAGACATGGTAAAGAGGTGGCCAATCAAATCGAACATCATAATGTTCCTCCTCCTACCCGATATGTAGGAACTATTAGCGGACATTTACCTAATCATGATTTACAACAATTTGACACAACTTTATCCATGGTCACGACCAGGCCCCTACATAATATTCAAATACCAGATCTCAGTGATATAGAATCAGATACTGAAAGTGAAATAGACATCACCTCAAACCAATCGAATAGTTCTAAAAATGAATCAGATCCTATTCAACCCATCACAGATGCTATGGTTCCAGAAGAACCATTTCCTAGAAGAGTTACTACTCGACCCTCTTCTAATCAATTCCTCCCTAATGAACAAGCCATAAACGCTCAACCGAGACCAGTTCAGCGTCTTCAATATAACATTGTAGGTACCATTGGAGTCGTTACCCGACAACAAGCTCAAAATTCTCAACAAGAACCAAACCAGAATGATGGATCAGCTCCATTTGTTTTGAAAAATCCCAATAAAGGGAATCATGCTCCTAATGTTCAACCTAAACCCCCTTACAATATTAATGAGCAATTATCCAATACTACAACCAGAATTTCCCTTTTGGATTTATTAAGATCTTCTCCTACCCATAGGGATGAGTTAATGCTTACATTAAGCCAAATGATGGTACCTCAAAATATTCAACCCGAAGCCATGGCCAATACTATCATCACTAGAGAAGTCGATTGTATTGACTTCCGGGATAAAGATATCCCACAACACAGTTTACATAAGGATAATCCCTTATATATTACTGCTCTAATTGGAGATGTAGTTGTTAAAAGAGTCCTGATTGATAATGGTTCATCTCTAAACATTTGTACTTTTGACTTCTACCAACGGTTTGGCTTTAGAAGTGATGAAATGAAGAAAACTGACATGATCATAAAAGCTTTCAATGACGAAACACAAGAAACATGTGGAGTTATCACCATCCCATTGCAAGTTGGTCCTAGAACTCTAGATACAACCGTGTTTATTGTACATTGCCCTGCATCGTACAATATACTTTTGGGTCATCCTTGGATCAATGCAATGCGGGCCGTCCCATCCACTTTACACCAATGTGTTAAATTCGAATTTAAAAATCAGTTGGTCACTATCCATGGTGATCCTAGACCCTTTGATATGTGTGCTTTGGCAGAACCTGTTGGAGTTCAATTTTGCCCTGCTCTGTCATCCACACATCCTAATTCTTATTTTTCATCTAAAACTGTGAAACACACTCCCATAGCTTCACCTATTTCTCCTCCATTAATTTCACCCTCATATATAGATCAACAATCTTCTAAACAAACCACGCTAGAACCTCAAAAAGATCTTCAATCCACAACCAATCCTTCATGTTCTATCCCTATAATTTCAAAACCTATAGACCCATTCATTAACACTTCCACATTATCAACATCTATCATACCTTCCACATCTAAAGATATAGGGAATAATCCTTCTACATCTTATGCTCTTTCTGATGAACTTTTACCAGATTTATCCACAATCCTAATATCAGAAAAAACAAATGCTTTTATGCAAGATTCAATTCTTTTAAATAACTTGCCGCCATCTCCTCGTACCTTGGGCCTCCCACAACCTATGGGAAGTACTTACCAAGTCGGGAGTTGTGCTTTTATTTATAAAGGATATGACTGGGGAAGAATACCCCAAAATATCAAAACTCATCATGATGGATATGCTCGGTGTTATTTTACTAATGAGTATATTAAAGCTAAACCCATAATGATTAAAATGGGATATAAAGGGAAAGGCTTGGGACCTTTCCAAAATGGTATGAAAGAACCTTTCGAGGTAGAACCGTGGCCTGCCCGTTGTGGTGTGGGCCTATTTCCTAGTAAGGGTCAACCCTTTCCTTTTGAAGATGATGATCAACTCATATGTTATCAAGATTATTTGGATAGGCGTGATGATTTGCCTCTAAAAAATCAGCCATTTACATGTAACATGCTATCCATAGCTTACCCTGAAATGATTGCTGAATCCGATGATGAGTTGGAAGGAGATATCTTCCACGATGTCTCCGTTGAAGAAATGTTACACAATGGATTTTATTTTGATGGTTCTATACCAACTATAGCCCAGCTTGAGGCCACTAATCCTCAAGATGAATTATCCAAGTTAACCTTAAAATAATTACAAGAATTGGGCGTCTCACCCGCCCCACCTAATTTTGAAAGAGATCTACACATGGAAGTAGAAAACGTCATTAAAGTTAACATTGGAACTGAGGATAATCCTCACATAATCAATATTGGGTCAAAATTAAGTCAAGAAAAACAAGAGCAATACATTGCCTTTCTTAAGGAATATGAAGATGTCTTCGCTTGGACATATGAAGATATGCCAGGTCTGGACCCTTCCGTAGTCATGCATCATCTAGTAGTCCATCCGGATGCTAAACCTGTTAAACAAAAACTTAGAAAAATGCATCCCAAAGTGGCCTTACTAGTCAAAGGGGAGTTAGAAAAACTCCCGAATGTTGTTTTTATACAGGCTATTGATTATGTTGAATGGATCTCGAATGTAGTTCCAGTCACCAAGAAAGAAGCTACCAAAGTTAGGGTTTGCACAGATTTTAGAGATATTAACGTTGCATGCCCTAAAGATGATTTTCCTCTTCCAAACATGGACCAAATCATTGATTTTACTGCTGGGAGTGGGATGATGTCCCTAATGGATGGATTCTTCGGCTATAATCAGATCAGGATAGCTCCTGAAGATCAGGCTAAAACAGACCTTTATTACCCCTTGGGGTACCTTTTGTTGGAAAGTGATGCCATTCGGCTTAAAGAACGCAGGCGCAACCTATCAACGAGCTATGACTTATATTTTTCATGATATGATGCATGATATCCTACATGATTATGTAGATGATATTATAGCTCGCTCTATTTATGAAGATAATCATTTAGATGATTTGAGAAAAGTTTTTAATCGATTAAGAGAATATCTTATTCGATTAAATCCAGCCAAATGCATATTCGGAGTTAAGTCCGGTAAGCTATTAGGGGTTTTAGTTTCTTTACGTGGTATCGAAATTGACCCTCTTAAGATTGCGGCTATCACTGATATGCCCGCACCTACCAATATATCCGAATTACGAAGTTTACAAGGTAAACTTCAAGCTATCCGTCGCTTCATCGATAAGTTGGCGGACAAAACCGGTCCCTTTCTTAAGCTCCTTAAGAAGGATGTCCCTTTTAATTGGGACGACGAATGTAAAGAAGCTTTTGAACTTCTCAAACAATACCTCCTTAACCCACCCGTGCTTTCACCGCCTAGACCTGATCGCCCATTTCTCCTGTATATTTTAGCTTTAGATTCTGCCTTAGGAGCTATGTTAGCTCAGCTTGATGATGCGAAGAGAGAACGTGCTAATTATTATATTAGCCAAACCTTCATCAGTTATGAAACCCGCTACACAACATTAGAAAAACTATGTCTAGCAGTCATATTTTCTATGCAAAAATTATGCCATTATATGCTCAGTCAGAAAACCTATGTCATTGCTAAATATGATCCCTTGAGGTATCTCATGAGTCGACCTTATTTATCGGGTCGTACAGCCAAGTGGGTTCTTGCTCTAAGCGAGTTTGACCTCACGTTCATAGGACAAAAGTCTGTTAAGGGTCAAATCATAGCAGATCAATTAGTCTGCTGCACCCTTAGAGTCTACCCATCCCCTCATCATTGAGTTTCCTGATGAATGCCTTCAATTAGAGGCAGACCATATTGAACAATGGTCCTTATACTTTGATGGAGCCCGATGCATGAGTGGGGCTGGTGCGGGTATTATTTTAATATCCCCGCAAAAACATCTTATTCCTCTGTCCTTCAAATTAACATTTGCTTGCACTAATAATATTGCTGAATATGAAGCTCTAATCCTTGGATTACGAGCTGCCTTGGCGCTAAAAATTAAACATCTGTTAGTTTTTGGTGATTCTCAACTTGTCATAAACCAAATTAATGAAGTTTATCAGACCAGAGATGATAAACTGTGCCCATATAAAGCCTATGTTTTACAATTAATGTCTCTATTTGATCAAGTTACCTTGGAAGCTATTCCTCGAACTTGCAACCGTGCAGCTGATGCTATGGCCGCAACTGCATCTCTCCTACCCTTGGAGTTAGATGACGAATATGCCACTATCATTATTCGTCGACTCCAGGAACCCGCTTCAAATAAGTCATGCTTAGAACCTTTGGATGTGTTTCTAATCAATGAAACTACTCCTGAACCTTGGTATACAGATATATTTGATTTTCTTCAAAATGGGACTTTCCTTGACAATTCTAATAGAAACCAGCATCGGTTATTACGTAGACGAGCAAGTCGATTTGTAATAATTGGCAATACTTTGTATAGGAGATCTTTTGAAGGTATCCTATTAAGATGTTTGAATTTAGAAGAATCCAAATCAGCCTTGAGTGAAGCCCACGATGGATCTTGTGGAGGACACTTCAGTGGTAGTGTCATTGCTAAAAAGCTCCTTAGGATAGGATACTTTTGGCCTACCATGGAGAATGACGCACATGATTATGTGCACCATTGCGACAAGTGCCAAAAACATGCTGACCTTGTCCATGCGCCTGCACAAGAACTGCAAGCTATTTCATCTCCTTGGCCCTTTTCAAAATGGGGTTTAGATATTATTGGCAAAATCAATCCTGTGTCATCTGATGGACACAAATTCATCATAACCGCCACTGAGTATTTCACGAAGTGGGTTGAAGCTATGCCTTTAGCTTCCTACACTGGAACACAAGTTTCTAAATTTATTTTTAATCAAATCATTTGTAGGTTCGGAATTCCTGCAAATCTCATCTCAGACAATGGAACTTGTTTCAAAAATAAAGATGTCAAGAAATTATGCCAAAAATATAAGATTCAACATCGCTGGTCCACTCCCTATTATCCTCAGGGTAATGGTCAAGCAGAAGCATCTAACAAAACCTTAATCAAAATTCTCAAAAGATTGGTCAATAAATCTGGCCGCGACTGGCACATTCAATTATATCCAGCCTTGTGGGCCTATCGAACTAGTGTTCGAACCCCCACTGGAACTTCACCTTTTGTTTTGGTTTATGGTGCTGAAGCCATTTTTCCCTTTGAATTAGAAGTTCCTTCTTTGGCTCTACTACTTCAAGATACCGAAGTAGGAGATGAATATCGAGCTGGCAGACTCAGTCAGTTGGAACTCCTAGATGAAAAACGCATCAATGCTTTGGAGCATCTCCGTGCCTACCAAAACAAGCTTAAAAGATCATATGCTAAAAAAGTTCGTCATCGATCCTTTGAGATCGACGACCTTGTTTTAAAAGAAAATCAAAAAAATACTAATGCAAATAAAGACCTTAAAGGTAAATTTGAGCCCAACTGGCTAGGACCATACATTATCACTGCTAAATTTGAATCAGGAGCATACAAATTAGCTACCTTAGATGGTAAAGATTTAAAAGAACCTATGAATATTATGCATCTTAGGCGATATTACGCATAAAATTTAGTCATTTCATCATTTGTACATATTTTGCATGTTGTCTTATTTTAAAAATATATCAAACTTTTACACAGAAACAAAAACAAACAAAAATAATAAAAATAAAAACAGCAATATTCTTGACTCTTTCGAAACCAAAACAAAATAAAGAAGAAAGAGAGAGTCAACATTCTCAAACTTCCCAAAAAAGTATTTGTATATATTTCTTCTTACAAATGTTGCAGTTATATATTTCAAATTATTTTGGATAAATTAGCATTTATTTGGAATCCCTCACTTTCACAAACACAAAATAAATATCTTGATTTTTATCTGGCATGATTACTAATCTCTCTTATATCAAAGTCCACAAAATTCAATTAAATAAAGTTTGAGCACTGAGAATTGATCTTGTTATTTACTTAAACCAAGCACATCCTTTCACAATAAAATGATTATATTTGTAATGTCCATGCTATGCTACATAGTAGAAGTGGTTTCTTGAGCGAAAAGTTTCCCCTGCTATCCTATCATGCACATGGTCTAGAATCTTTGAGAATTGGCAAAAGGACAAGCTCACCCCTACCCAGAATAAAAATCCCTTGCTCTACAGCTAATCCGAGCAAGTATCCCTAGCATAGGAAGAAAAGCAAAGTTCAAGAAAAAGAGAAAAAGAAAAATGTTATTTTATATCATTACAGCAATGTTTCAAGCATTATCTCAAAAATACAAAAGAAATACAAAAGAAAAGCAAAAGAAAGCAAAAGAAAGCAAAAGCAAAAGCAATAAAATCCCTCTCCCTACCCTTTGAAAAGAAAAGAAGGGTTGATGAGCTTGAATCCCTGGAATTCTCAATTATTCAAAAACTGTGAGGTAAGCCCCATAACATGTGGTTTGTGCCCAACCTGCTTGGCCTTGGGTAACTCCTAGCGTGGCGATATGTCTGTCACATTAGCGACCTTCTTTTGTACAGACCTATGTCTGCTTATGGATTAGCTAGCTCTTGATAATCCGACTTACATAGTAGTCTGGTATGGTTATATGCATCTAAATCATGGTTAATGAACACTTATTTGGTTAATTCAAATCACTTGTATCAAATTATCTTGCTCAAAACTGGTAAATGCACAAAGCAATTGCACACACATTTGTATTTGAGAGATTTTGTGTATCATTATGATAAATCAAGATTGGAAATGAACTCACATATGCACATGGGATTCCTTATAAATCCAACTTTTGTCTTCGAGATACTTTGAAATATCTTTGCAAAATTGTCTGGAATAATTTCATTTTTCCTTTCTCGCATAAAGACAACTACATGCATAATCAAAAATCAAAATTTCTTTCAAACCATACAATAAAAACACACCCACACACACACACACACACACACACACACACAAAATTTATATTTTTTTATATATATATATATATATATTGTCGACTTTCGCGACGATGGTATAGTTCCGGAACTTAAATGGGAGTCTTATGCCTAGCGCAAGTCCTCCTCTTCATATTTTCTGTTTATTTTCAACAATTAAAAATCAACCATACAATAAAACTATTATATCAACTTCTTCTTTGGATTTCGCGATGATGGTATAAGTCTATACCTACATATTCTATGCCTAGCGCAAACCATTGTACCAATTTTTATTTCCCCATTTATTTAAAATCATAAAAACATATGACTTAAATCATTCTGTTATACAATTATGTTTTTAAAAAAGCATGCACATTATCACTATTTCATGTCATTATGTCAATATGCAAATTTGCAATGATGGTATAATTCCTAAGGAATTATCCAAAAAATTTATCACACTTAGGAATTTATGCCTAGCAAAAATCATTTTAAAATATTTCATGCATAATATTTTCATGAAAATTCTGAAAACAAAATCATCATCATCATCATTTGCATCATCACACCAAAGTCTTAAGACAGTCTCTTAAGCACTCTTTTACTTTTAACAATATTTCTATACTGGGATTAGCTTGACGACCGAGTGAGCGACGACTCCATGAAATGGTCTATAACAACGACAATGTCCTTTGAAATTATTGTTAAAAGTCCCTTTTATTTTTTATCAAATTATCATCACAACAACCAATTTGTTACATCAGATTATTTCATTTAAATTTTTAAAAGCATGACATTTCAACCATAATATTTTCCAATGACATAATTACATGAATCATCAAATCAATCACACTTCAAACATTAAAGCATCATACAAACGCACAAGACAAGTCATATGATCAAAAAAATATCTCATCTATATATATATCAAATATATGTACATCATATCAAAAATAGATTGGTATGCCACAATCTACATCTTGGCATACTCAATCCTCTCAATCATATATCCTCTGTGCAGTGTCTCGAGAACCCCTCGAGCTCTCAGCCTCATCTCCTCCCCCGCCCTGAGGTGGACGAGGTGGCCCCATCGTAGTATGTGTGGTACTGCGAGTCCTAGTCGTCGATCGAGATGAAGTCCTCGATGACCCAATCCTGATCGGGTTGGCAATGCCGGCTGGTAGCTGTACCCTCTGACCCTCTGGCACCATCTGGAAGTAGATACCCTGGTAGAACATGGTCTGAGCAATCGACCGCGCCAGCTCCCGAGTGCTCGCTCCTCTGCTCCGTGCTCTGAGGCGTGCAACCTCATCTCTGAGCTGTGTAGCCTCCGCTCGGTGTCATGCAGCCTCCTCCTGCAAAGTCCGCACCTGTGCCTGGAGACGGACAGTCTCCACCCGAAGAGTAGCCATCTCACTACTCTCTCCTATGTCCACACCCTTGCCCTTATCGGGCGATGGTGGTCTCTCTCTCTGTGGAGAAGGGGGTCTCTCCTCCCTCCTCTCCCGCTGTCGTGGCCTCTCGCTGAGCCTGTGGCCTCCTCTGCTCTCTCCCATCGTGACCCTGTGCTGCCTCAATGGCTGCCTAGCGCCGCCTCCCCATCCGATGCACAACTACGTGAATCGGACCCTGAGCCCTCGTCATCCGAGGAGGGCGGATGCCTGTGTACCAGGCATCATAGCCATCGGCTACCCCAACGTCATCCCCATCCACTGGCTGGATGGGGGCATCATCTGCGTCCTGACTCCAGAATCACTGCATATCTGGAGCCCCGCTAACTGTAGTGTTATCCCGGACAGTCCGAGAAAACTCGTAGTCTCTCAGAGATGGGATCCCCTGCTGTAGACCGAACTACCTCAAAACTCGGTCATACCGGTGGAGCTCCACCTCTCCCCTCTCCATCCTCAGCCAGCAGACTCGCCTGATGCGAGCCAGCTCCTGTCCATCCTCGGCCCACCCTGGATGATCTCTCCAAGGCCTCCAGGTGATCTGGTCGGAGACAAGGTCGTCTAGTAGTCTCCGGGATGCTGGCAGATCTATCTGCCACTGTGCCCCTCTCTAGAGCCACCAGTAGAAAACTCGGGGCCTCTCCCCGTCAATCCCCATCAGTGGAAGCCCTATCGGCCTCCGCACCGCAATGTGCTCCCAACACCAAACCTGTAGTAGTGATGTCATAACCAGACATCGACCGCCCTTGTATACGACCCCATGAAGGATCCTATACAACCGACGAGTACAAAGCTCCCCCAAGAAAACCTGTATCCGTGGTCTCTCATGTCGTAGACCACATCTGTCAAAACCCATGGTACCCTGCATCCGCTCTGGTGGCACAGCAGAAGACCACCTACCACCCCAGCCAAAACCCGTGTGAGTCTAGATGCCCCAGGCATCTGGCGTAGCGACTCGATGTTCACTCCGCCCTTCTCCAGGGCGAAGCTCGGATCGCCACACAGTCGCATCATCGCGTGGCCCTGATTGGCCGTGGGAGTGATCAACCGTCCTTGTATGGGGATCCTCAAAATCCTCCATACATCCTCCAATGTGGGAGTCATCTCCCCTATCGGTAACCAAAAATAGGAAGAACCCGGATACCACCTCTCTGCTAGGGCTGTCAATAGCCCCATATCTATAGAAACCTGTGGCATCTCTGCCACATGTCTGTAAGCCGACCTGAGCCAGCTGATCTCGCTCTGCTTGAGACAGGGTGGCCAAGTCATCCCTTAGTCCATCGTATTTCCATTCTCTGCTCTTTAGTAATCCTCTCTGCAACATAAACAAAATCAACAATAAAAATCATTAATAAATCATTAATTAAAAATGCAAGTCAAAATAAGTTCAATTTTATAAATGATGATATCGTCCACAATTGGACGATATCGTCCCCAATTTGAGCAAATTCGTCTCCGATTTTGCATGAGGAAATCGTCCCTTATTGGATGAAATCGTCCCCATATCGCCGATTTCGCCATTAGACGAAATCGACGATATCGAGACGATTTTGACGAAATCGAGACGATTTCGTCTCGATGACGTCGACGGCCCAAAAATGGTCGTGATGCTCAAAAATCAATCAAATTTAATCTAAAAAGCATGAAATTCTAAAGTAAAGCATTCTAAACTAAGTTTAGACCCTTACCCGTAGCCCATGCCGGACCTCTGTTGATCTGTGCGCTGTCTCGACCATCTTGTCTCCAAAGCTCTAAAAACTAGGAAAATGAACAGTAACAATGAATTAGGGTTTTACCCTATTTTTCTTAATTTTATTCAAAAACACTTAACAACTTTTTTTAAAATTTTGCTTTTTCGCGTTTTTACCTCAAACGTTCGATTTGGGTAAAAACACGGAGGGGGCACCATAGTAAGCTGTCGTACGATTCGACCTAGAATCGTCGCCTAAAACTGGGAATATTTTTTTGCTTTCTCGTAGATCGAGAAGAACTCATCTTTAACGCATTTTCTTCAAAAAATTCGCTAAAGAGGGGGCAAAATGTAGCACCCTAAAATTGGCGCAGTAAAATCTTAAATAAATTACAATTACTCTAGTAAATATTCAAATTCAAATTTCAACCCCCAAAACCGCTCCTAAACCGCCGTTTAACCCGTTTCCTCCTTTCCCATGCCATTTTTAGAGTTTGTTTTGACCGTTTGACGATATCGTCGCCGATCAGACGATATCGCCTCAGATCGGACGATTTCGTCTGGGCTAGGACGTCCGGACGATCTTGTCCCAAAACTAATTTTTCCCAATTAGCCTCTGTTCCAACGGCATCTCTAATCCGAGCGTAAGCGTGTCCGCACCGTTAGAGACCCTCCCCGTTGGAGATCTCCCAAATTGGGATGATCTCCAACCTCCTAACCTCCCTCCTAAGCCTATTTAAACTTAGGACTCCCCCTTGGCATCCCCCTGGCTGAAATTTCCTGTAACTTGACTTTACACGCACTAAAACATCCTGAATTACCATCTGCACTTGTCCTATCCAAATTTTGTTGCAGGAACCTTGTCATTCTTCAGCCGGAGCAAGCTCAGTTCGTCGTGGACGATCCTGTTCAATTCGAGATGATTTCGCACCAATTCGAGACGATCTCGACTGCAATCAACATTGGGGGCAATCAGTGCCTAGAGTTTGCATTTTTCTCTTCTCATCTGTTGTTTTATTCTGCATCTAGTTAGTTTATTTATTATTTTCTGCTATTCTGCATCTTGGAGTTCACCCATGTAGTTTAATTGCATAATAAGGTCATGATTAGCTATTAAAGTGTTGCAACTTACTTGCATTTCTATTCGGGATTATCTGTTAACATCCTTATTGTCATTTTACATCATTATCCTCTATTAGCATTGCTTGCATTTTTTGTATTTTGTGTCTATTTCTCTGTCTCGTAGGTCTCCGACGAATTCGTCGGATCTCGGACGATCTCGTAGGTCGAGACGATCCCGTCAAATTCTAGACGATCCTGTCTGCTTCAAGAATCAGAACCTCCATCAGACATCCGGATCAGGTATGGCTCTGTAATTTAGCTTTTTCTCTCTGTTTTCTGTTCAAATCTGTTTGTTGTATTTCATTTAGTCTACATTTTCATAATAGAACAACTTAGATTCATTTGGCCAAACCTAGGACTCGAATGTTTAAAGATAAAACTGAACACATTAAACACATTCCCAACCTAGGCGTGGAAACTGCCATTCAAACGTTTCCTGGTGAACCCACCATCCATCGAAAAATCACCATAATACACCTCCCCCGAGAGGCGGGACCTTCGCAAGGCCTCTCAGTCCGAGGTACCACGCCATCCTTTTCCCATCCTCCTTCCGGGCATGGATCCTATAGCCTGAAGGTAAGGATGCAAAAAATTTGGAGCGATACAATCATATCTTATAAGGAGTCAACTTTGTAAACAATCTTGAAGGTTGTCCTAAGAGTCACATCCCATGCTTTCTAGACTTTTGCATATGTCACTCTATGTGAGGCACAAGTGTTGGGTGCATGCAAAAACTACAATGGATGACCATGATATTCTAATATAATAATACTTTAATGGCACACCAATGGGACCCAATCACATCAATTGGTATCACTAACTAGAGACTAGTATTATGATATTTCAATTAGGATCTCAATTTCTTCTACTTATTCAAGCACAAGTATATTGACCTAGAAACTCCTCTAAGAATGAAGGACCCACAAAATTATGAGTGCAAGACCTACCACTAGATCCTTTACAATTGCAAATCCTTACGTATTAGTGCATCCCCTCAACCCAACTCCACGGAGGAGGAGAAGAGCTAAACATTAGAACATGATGCAACAAAATCAATTTCCAAGAAGATAGAGGTACTATAAATGTTAAAACTTGACTTAAAATGATATTGGACTTGTGATTCTACCTATTCCTCCTCCTACATGGGGTCCAGTATTGGCTTCAATCCTAAAATCCCTACCATACTTCATCGAAGAAGATACAACTACACCAATAGAGCACCTACATCATATGGCCAACCTATGCACAATACGAAATATTTGATAATATAACATAGTTGTAATATTGTTGGTGACATATTTTAGAGGGAAAGCTCTAGAATGGTACATAAGCCTTCCTCTACAATCGATCACTAATTGGGATCAACTTGTTGATCTACTAGTTGATAGATTCGAGGAGAAGGTCGATGGAGTATATCTCCTAGAGTAGCTAATGACCATTAAAAGAGCGCCTACGGATGCCAAGGATGACTTTAGTACTCGATTTCACAAAACATGGTATAGGACCCCTGATGAAATTTATCCCCTTCCAAGTATGGTCTTTATTTATCATTTGAAATCTATTATTTCAAAAATAGCCATGATGATCAACTTTAGGGTAGGAAACATCTTACCAACAACTTATTGGATAGATATTCAAGCTAAGAATGACCTCATTCATGGGGTAAGGATAGATCCTAGACCTCCTATGCAACTACTTCCAAACATCCAACCTCCATATCACCCTCCTTTAGTCATTCAACCTACAACCTTTCAACCTACTCCAACTATGAATCTAGTTTTGGTCCTAAATCCTCACCCTGCTTTTGAACGTCCCTCTACAAGCCCCTACCCCTCCGTTGAGCTATATAAAATGAAAATATTGCTTAGGATGGTCTCTAATGAAGTCCTTGCCCTTAGGAGACAACAGAACTCCCATATTTTTTAATATTAAAATAATTTAAGACCTCCCTTTTAGCATAATAATCAAGGGTATAGACCTCATAATGGATATTAAAGGCCTAAATTCTAGGCCAATAAGGATGCTAACCAAACCAGAGCCATGATCATCATATAGTGCCTCTTCTAACCCTATTGCAGTAGATTCCTTATAGCTTTGCTAAAGAGATAACCCCTATGCAAAACAATTATGTGAAGGACTCTACTATGTTGTTCTAATTGTACCTAAATGTTTACTCTCCCACTACTTGTTATGGAGGAAACTCTTAATAGTCCATAACAGTTTTGAATAAAATGGTGTCCATATAGGCATATATATCTCATTCAAGGGAAGAAACACAAGCACATAACCAACCCTCCCTCATCCTATCCCTCCCTAGTTCAATCTTTTCCCTTCCAAAGTAGACCTCAATCACATAAGATGAGGAGATATAGGCTATATCCTATGGGTTGGGTACTTTAGCATCTAGAAAACCACATGTCCAACCAAACTATATAACATGGGTTAAGAGGAAGGTAGTAGAAGAGTAGGAAAAAGACAACCAAGTAACCCTCAACATACATAATAGGTCAATCAATACAAAAAATGATGTTTTTACCATGGTCCCACTAAATCAAAATGTGTTAAATCTCCTGATGGTTTCTAAACAAAACATCCCCAAAGTCCCAAAGTAGCACGTGCTCATGCTAGAGCCTAAAATTCCTCAATCGTCTACAAAGATATCCAGACCTTAGCTGATACTAAGTGTTGCATAAAAAATACATCCTCTAGGATCATTTAGTGTGGTGATCATATAAATTATGGCCATACCTATATGGGATGTCTTATCCATTCTCAAATAGAAGGAGCACTTGAAGAAAACCCTAGAGGAAGAAAAGTAGTGGGATAAGCAAAAATTACTAGAAATATTGTAAATATATGGTCTAGAGATAACTGATCTAAGATTATGTTCTTTTACTTGACCATGATCTATGAAGACAAGTTTATCCACAATTGCATGAGAGATTATGGATCAAGTACATTAGTTATTCCAAAAGGGGTGGAAAACACATTAGGACAGGCTTATCAACCTATCAATAAAAATATATTGCAACTATATAGGATATCAATTCAAATATTGGGGGTAATTGAAATCCTTCTACTCATATTATATGCCTACCCGAGCCTCATAGTACCACTAGATATAGTGGTAATTGAGCTCCTAGTCTTTTTTTGGTATTTTCTTATCTAAAGACTTCATCGTTAAATTAGGGGGCTATTTATATTTGGATTGGATACTCATGGTTTTGAGAACTTGAAATGGGATTGGGATAAATATTTATTAGAGCCACTCAACATACATCATGTTGAACACTTATTAGAAGTTGATCCAAGTTTGACCATACTTTCATAGCTGAAGAGGAGCAATTTGAACCAGAATTGTACGTGGATGAGATGCATTCCTTCATTCTCAATGACTAGATGGATCAATGGGCAGTGGAAATTTTAAATTCAAATCTTATTGGGATTTTTGAGCCAGAAAACATGGGTTGAGTTTTGACCCTGCCTAGGTCATATACAAAAATCATTTAACTTGTTTTATGTAGTAGGAGATGCCCCAATTCAAAAATAAAAGATATTGGAACCTACGAGCTGATAAAGAGTAGCATAAACCAATGAAGGCCATAGGCAAGCAAAATGAATGTCCAACACCATGTCATAAGGAATGATTTCTTCCATGGATAAAGTTAGTTGTTAGATTAAAGCTTGACCTCAGGATTATTACCAACTGTCTAATTGATAAATTACAGTAACCCAAAGATTGTTCGATAGAAGAAAAGACAACTACTTGAATTCATATGGCATGGATTTAATGCACAAGATGAAAAAATTCTTTCTCTTTTTCTAACACATTGGAGGAGTAAATTTAGAAAAATGAATCTAATTCTTGGGAAGGAATTGTAATTTTCTTGCATCACTCCTCTTAGATAAAAATATTGATTCGAGTCAAGTGAATCCAAGATAAGGATGGCGGACAGAGAAGGCATGAATTCATGTAAGGTGAATTCAATGCAAATTGGTGCACCTCTCCCTAAAGGGAAAATTATGTAAAAAGAGATCCTTGCCTTCATTATTTCTAGAAAATTCTCAGATGAAATTGAAAATAGAGTTATCATCTAGTGATAAAGTATCATCCTAGTGATCTTGCATCTCACATCTTCCCTTTCTGCAATGCTTTAGATATTTTGTATTTGTCTTCCTTGGATTTGGGTCCAATTGATAAGGTTGTTTTATGGGTTTCTTATCTTATACAAGTAGAATATCCCCTATGATATGCCAAATTTATAGTGAATATTCACTATAACCAACAAATATTGTTGAGGAAGATGACTTTGACCAACCATCCAAACATTGATTGGTGCTAATTTGGAAGGATAACAAAATAAGAGGTTCCTGACGCTCTACGAATATTGGACCTCATTATTAGGGTCTTTGAAAATTAATAACGATAAGTAATAGGCACCATTACCTTACCCATCAAAGTAGGACCTCATGTCTTGAACACCCTCTTTTACGTCATATCATGCAACGTAACTTATAATATACTCCTTAGAAGGCCCTGGATACATGCCATGAGGGTCATCCCTTATACCTTACATCAATTCCTTAAATACAAATATAAAGGAAGGGTTATCCACATCCTTGAAGACCCAGAACCTTTTTCCATGTGAAACTCTATAGACTTATAAGAACTTAACCTTTGTCCTTCCATACAGCCAACAAAACCAAATGGTCAAGCTAAAGCTAATAAAGATAAGGAAATAATAGAAGAACCTCTTATAGACTTAGAGGAAACCCCCCGATACTCCCTTAGCATGAATCAGATCAACCACATTTATCACAAACCAGATCCTTTCATAGAAATAGTAAGCATGTTCCTCTCTCCTTGAGACATAGGAATACCTAGTAGGAGGGGGCTCAAAATTTAGATAGGATCTTACACTTTCATCCATGGTGTAACCACCTTCAATGAAAATATTCAAGGATGCAATTTCTCACCCTCTAAATGAACTTACGCCACATGTTTTATATCACCTGTGTATCCCTTAGTTAAAAAAATGCTTGCCAAAATGGGATACCAAGGTAAAGGCTTAAGACATCATGAACAAGGCACTAAAGAACCTTTGGAATTCTTACGTTGGTTAGTATGATGTGTATTGGATTCATCCCCAAAAATAATAAACCCTCTCCTCTATCCGAAGAAGAAGATGAAGATAACCAATCTGGGTCAATGCATGGATCTCAATGGGACGAAGAGGATGAAGAAGAACTTTGGTCTCTCCTCAATAAACCCCCCATAAAACCATACGATTCAGAAGCATCAACATGTTAGAATTAATCCATCCAGAGGCAATTTCGACCAATAAGGATCTTGAAGGATCTCTAGATAATAGCCATATAGAATAATCTTTAGACCATATCTTCAACCTAAACATGGCCCAACCTCCCAGTCTAGAAGAAATATTCATGGACCCTAAAGAAATCAAAGATCTAGGAATAATAGATGTGCGTATCCATTTTAAGGATGAGTCACAAGCCTTAATTAAATAAACCATAGATTTTAACATTGGAACCGATCAAGATCCACGTATTATCAAACTAGGGAAGGTCCTAACCTAGGAAGAACAAGCGGAATACACAAACATACTAAAAGAATTCTTTGACATTTTTTTCTAGGGATTCAATGATATTCCAGGGTTAGATCCATCATTAGTAGTCCATCACCTAGTGGTACATCCCGATGTGAAACCCATCAAGCAAAAACTAAGAAAAATACATCCAAGAGTCACCCTACTAATAAAGGATGAACTCTAGAAACTATTAGACATTGGGTTCATAAAGGCCATAAACTATTCAAACTATATCTCCAACATCATTCCCATCACTAAGAAGTAAGGATCCATTCAAATCTGTATTGACTTTAGACATGACAGTCAATTTCACTGCAGGATCTAAGATGCTATCCTTAATGGATGGCTTCTCAGGTTACAACCAAATAAAAATTATGGAGGAATACCAATATAAAATGGCCTTCACCACCCCTAGGGGAATCTTCTTCTATTAGGTCATTCCCTTCGGCCTCAAAAATGTAGGGGCAACTTATCAAAGAGCCATGACCTACATATTCCATGACCTTATACATAAAATAGTAGAAGATTATGTGGATGATATTATACCTCGATCCTAAGAAATAAAAGACCATATCCAAGACCTTAGATGCATCTTCCAAAGACTACGAGACTACAAAGTCTAAATAAAACCCCTTAAGGGTATTTTTGGGGTAAGATCAGGAAAGATACTTGGGTTCATTGTATCTCAACATGGTATCAAGATCGATTTCTCAAATATCACTACCATAACCAGCATGTCGCCTTCCAAGAACTTAACTAAACTACATAGCCTTCAGGGAAATCTACAAGCTATATGTAGATTTATATCACAACTTGCAAATAAGTATCAACCTTTCTCTAAGTTGATGAAAAAAGGAGAAAATTTTGAATGGGATGAAGGATACCAAGAAGCCTTCGAAACCCTAAAAACCTATCTCTTAACACCATCAGTTCTAGTGCCACCAAACTTAAACCAACCACTACTATTATACATAGCCACTACAAAAAACACCTTAGGTGCCCTATTAGCCCAATATGATGACCTACATAGAGAAAGGGTGATCTATTACATTAGCAAAACCTTGGTAAACTACAAAAATCACTATACACCCATCAAGAAGATCTGCTTAGCAGTATTCTTATCATATTTCAAATTAATACATTACATGCTTAGACAAAAGACTTACATTATAGCAAGAGTAGACCCTTTACGCTATCTAATATCAAAGCCTTATCTATCAGGAAGAACCACCAAATGGGTTATTTCCCTTAGTGAATTTGACATAGAATTCATAAACCAAAAATCACTAAAGAGGTAGGTCATAGCTGACCAACTCGTTGTTGCCCCTCTAGAAGCCAAACATCCTATAAACACCTCTTTATTAGATGATATGGTTGCATCAATAGAGGCCCAAGAACCCGAAACATGGATCTTATACTTCAACAAAGCACAATGCGCAAAAGGTGGAGGTTTAGAAATTGTCCTAGTCACTCCATAACAACTCATCATGTTATCATTGAAGCTCCATTTTGCTTTAACCAATAACATGGTATAATACAAAGTTCTTATTTTAGGGCTTAGATCTATGATAAAACTAAACATTAGAAACATAACCATATATGGCGATTCACAACTAGTAGTCAACCAAACAAAAAACACCTATCATACCAAATATGAAAAGCTAAAACCTTATAATTACATTGTTGACCTACTAAAAACTCACTTCGATCAAATAATCATAGAAGCCATACCTCACTCTAGCAATCACCATGTTGATGTCATGGCAATAGTTGCATTCCCCATTCCTCTAGAATTGGAGGATGAAGAAGCTACCATCATTATAAGGTCAATCAAGGAATCTTATACCATGGGATCGTACCTCATACCACTCAATATATGTAGTATCGATACGACCATATCTCAACCACCTTGGTATCAAGACATCTTCAATTTCCTCAAGGAAGGAACATTCTCTAAGGGATTCAACCCAAACGTAGGAAATTTAGGCTAAAATCTTGTAAATATGTCATCATTGGAGATATCTTATATCAATGCTCCTTTGAAGGTATACTCCTCAAATGCATAAACATAGAAGAAGTGCAAACCCTCATAAAAGAAGCCCACGATGGATCATGTGGCGGTCATTTTAGTGGATTAACCATCACCAAAAAGCTCCTTAGGATGGGCTATTATTGTCCCTCCATTGAAAAGGATACTCATAATTACATTAAGAAATATGATAAGTGCCAATGTCATGACAACCTGGTACATACCCCCTCTCAAGAATTATAGCCTATAACATCCCCATGGTCTTTCTCCTTTGGGGATTGGATATTATAAGGAAAAATAAAAAATCAATAATTTTATGGATATAAATTCATTATAAATACCATAGAATATTTCACAAAATGGATCGAGGCAATGCCTTTGTCCTCTACCACTGGAATTCAAGTATCAAAATTCATCCTAAATCAAATTATTAGCTGATATGGTATCCCCTCAACTATAATCATAGATAATGGCATCCCCTTTAAAAATAAAAATATCACCAAAATATGTGCCAAGTACAAAATCCAACAAATATGGTCCACCCCTTACTATCCGCAAGGAAATGGATAAGTTGAATCCTCTAATAAAACAATAATTAAGATCCTTAAGAAACTAGTCAATAAAAATGGTTGGGATTGGCACCTACAGCTTTACCTTACCTTATGGTCATATCACACAAGTGTACGTACTCCCACTAGGGAAACATCCTATACCCTATTATATAGTGTGGAAGTAGTCTTCCCTTTTGAACTTGATATTCCCTCCTTAAGAGAACTATTACATGATTCATATGTAGAAGATGAATACCAAACAAAATGCCTACAACAGCTTGAACTCTTAGAATAAAAATGCATCAATGCTTTAGAACATCTTAGAACATACCATAATAGGATTTTATGAGATTACAACAAGAAAGTGTATCATAGGTATTTTGAAGTTGGGGATTTTAGTCCTAACAGAGAATCAAAAGAACACCCATGTTGACACCAACCTCAAAGCAAAATTAAAACCCAACTAGTTAGGTCCCTTTATTATCACATCCAAATTCATATCAAGAGCCTACCACCTAGCCATATTTAATGGTCAAGAACATAAATAACCAATTAATATCATCCATCTCAAATGATACTATGCATAAATCACTATCAAGATGATTTCTTTCTCATTTGATTGACACATGGTAAGAATCATCGCATAATCATGCACACTCTACCCCTTGCATGTTTGCCTAATTTGCTTGATCATACCATTGAGTCAAGAGGATTTACTATGATGCAAAGGCCAAATATTATTATAAATACATCTACATTGCACCCACCTAGGCTAACTCTATGTTGAGTAAACTCTCTCAGTCTAAAAATCTTATCCTCTACTATCTTCTTCTATATCTCCCACTATGTTATCTTCATATTTCTTCTCTTCTTCTCCCTCTCTTGGGTTAAGTTATGTATGATGTGATCACCCATAGCCCTGATGACCCACTCTTATCTCTTTCTTCTATTCCAATCTTGGGGGAGATCAAACAAATAAACACCATCAATTTTCTATCTACATTCTTCCCTCTACTCCTCAAAATTAAGCAATACATACAACCTACCTTCTTCTATATTACACATACTTCACTTCATCAATTTCAATAGCTTTCTACAACTCTATCAATAATATGTATCTACAACTCTCTACTAGAGTCTTGAAGTGGATTTGGAGTGATGTGTTGATTGTTCAATGGTTGGTGCTATCTCCAATAGTATTTTAGTGATAACTAAATCAAACCTCACCATTGGTTGAGTCCATAAATCATTTTGGTGATAACTAAAATGACTCCACTATTGACTTAGGTTCAAACCAAACAACAACTATGGATGTGCTCTACCCTTGTATGGTCAATCCCATATACCTAATTATTTGCCACATCTAATTAGTCTTGCGGTGGCTATCCATGTGGCTTCCATGTCCCTATCACACTCATAGGACACCATTAATGGTATATTGGGATGGGAAGAATCTAACAACCACAAAATATAAAGAGGAACTCTAAAGTGCTCAACACACAGAAACTTTACAAGTTGTTTGATCATGGTGTTTGATGGATTGCATGACCTCTACTCCATATAACTCTTAAACACTTGGTCAAGGGCACAATAGGTTAATTTCCTCCGCATTCACCCAATCTGGCTAAAATAGAGTAATCGCATGATGTTTCCATCAAGAGGAGATCAATGAATAGAGAGCAAGCCAAAGACCTAATGGTTTGTAAAAGTATAAAAATAATATTGGAGTGCTTCAAGTTACAAAGTTTCATGAGTTGTTTGATCTTATTGATCAATGGTGGATGTTTTTTTGGGCAATCAAGAAGCTACAAATTGCTTCCAAAACTTCATGGTTATTTTATCAAACATGATCTATGATGGACATTGAATCTTAGAGAATAGTGTTAGAAATATTGAGTTTTCATTGATGATTGATGTCAAAGGTGCATGGTATTGTAGACATGGAAAATTGACCCACTTTCAATGGGCAATCATCCTTGCAATCCCTAAGAGGACCCTAACCCTTGCCTACAACAAGGATATGCCTCTAATCCCTTATCCTTGCCTATGTTAGTGCCTTTGGCGATATATCGGGTGTGATTTTGTCAAAGTGATATCGCACACTGTCATCACAGCGCACGATTTCACTATTTTTAATTTAATTTTTATTTTATTATTTTTGGCCTGTTTAAACCTAGGTCTAAACCCTCTTAGTGTATCTTGGCATCATATTTGGGTTTATTTTACCCACATTTTCCCTTTGATTTCATCTATAAAAGGAAGAGGATTCTTGCTTAAATTATATATGCGATTTTAATGTGAGATTTTGATTAAGCTCGCAATTTTTTTATGATAGCTCACTCTTATTCCTTTACTTTTTCTACTACAAACTAGCCCCAAAGTGTGAATTTTGGATTTGATATTCTATTGTGTGGATTGGATTATTGTGTGACTTGGTGGATTCATGGTGTGGTTTGAAGAGAAAATATTACCTGCTTGGACACTTTGATCTTGTTTGTCTGCTTCTGCATCGTCCATTAGGATTTTCTTACTTTGTTTCTGGAATTTATTTCATCTTTTGCATCTGTATTTTATTTTGTGTTATTCTGCAGTGATATCATACCTGGTATTAGCAGGGTGTGACTTCGCTTATCCAAATTAGGGCAAAACAGTTTGTAGAAGCGATATTGCATCCCATCAAGACAGGGTGTGACTTTGTTGTTGCGTTATCGCACCTGCTCCAGGCAAGGCATGACTTTTCCTAAGAGCACACTAGAGGCAATTTCAAGATTCTACTTTCACTGTTACATTCCATTTTACTTTTAGGTCATACTGATGCATTCTATTTTCTATTACTGCATTTTTATTTTATGATTAATCATCCAAAGGTCAATTTCTGATTTTGTGTTAAAAGGTCATCTAAGGGACCTAGGGGGCTTGACTATTGTCTCTTTGAGGAATATTACATAGCGGCCTAAGTAGGCACCCTAATGCTAATCCCATTTTCAAGTGTTTTATAAGTTATTTTATAGAAATAGGTAATTTTGATATCATTGGACAAGAGGCAAAAAAAGCTAAATCAACCACCAGTCTAGATAAGTGCTCTAATCATTTTATTGGTTGAATATTTGATCTAATTATTGATTATTGGGCATCTGAAATTGAAAAGCGTTTAGTTTTAATCTAGGGATAATTTATGTGCATTTATTTTGAATGTTTTTGCTTTAAAGGTTTTCTTAAATAAACCCTAGTTTAGAAAGCATTCAAAGAAAGAATCATTTTAGGGTTAGTTCTTATATTCTTACATTTTTGTATTTCTGCATTGTCCTTTATCTTTCATAGCATAGATCTAGAAAGGTTAAACTTAGGTGATTTCTTGAAATTAAATACATCAAACTATCCTAAAATCATGAGGACTTGGAGTGAGTCCTTAAACCATTCCTTGTGAACCCATCCCCCTAGCACCAAGTGTAGAGTAAAACATACCCCCGTAGTTCACCCCTTAGGCTTTCTAAATTTTTGGATCCAACCTTTTTGGGAATTGTACATGGTAGGGAATTTTTCTCCCTCTACATATTTTGTGAATTCGATGTAAACACCTCCTTTTTCTTTCAAAATTTAAGCAAGATCATTCATTCTAAAAATATTTAAGTAATTAAAGTTTTTTGTTAGTGTTTTCCCCTATTTGTTTTTCACTACTTCTAATGGCTTCTATCCTTAGAATCTAGAGTAAACAACTAGAGTTTAATTATGTTCCTTTTGAAGATGATCATATTGATATGGAAGACCCTAATGTAGATCCAAAAGAGCAAGAAGAGGTAGACATGGAAACTAAAACTAATCCTGATCCTTTTGTCGGACCTAATGGTAGTTATGTCTTTTCATCATTTGATCATATTTGGGAAATCATGAAAGCTCATAAGTAAAAACTATTGGAATATGTGGAAATGGAAGCTCATATTTAAAAATAGGATGCTACTTCTTTCCCTCCTAATAGGTCTCCTTTGGTTCATAATGGCATTCTTACATCTCAATCCCTGCATCAAAAAAAATTTAAGAACCAAGTGACTTGTGCCACTACTAATAACACCAATGTTGGAGCGAATTTGCAAGTCTCTCTAAATAGTAATGGCCCAAAACATTATCCTCAATTTTATCCTTCATCCTCTAATGTCAACACCATTGCTTCTGTTCCACAAAATGTTAGTTATTCATTCTCACAAAATGCCAAATACAACCAAAGTATCCAAAACTTAAATCAAATATCAGGGTTTCAACATTCATACTTTCCTCCTTTGGGAAGTCTAAGAAACATATATAGTAATTTAGAGGTGCAAAATTTGGCAAATGTTGTGAATCAGTTGGTTTCAAGTATGGACATGATTCAACCTTCAGGGTTTACATACAGTTATAAAGAAATGTGTAGTCAGCCATTGGATCCTATTGTTGCTGCTAGACCTTATCCTAAGCATTTTTCTATTCCAATATTGCCAATCTATAAAGGGATTGAAGATCCAATAAAGCATTTAAGAGGATTTAGGATAGTCTGCCATGATCTTGTTTATGATGATATACTCCTATTGAAAACATTTCTAAAGTCTTGCTAGAGTGGCATTAGAATGGTATTATCGATTGCCCAACTATCCTTTGAAGATTTTTGAGAAGACTGCAGAGATGTTTGTTCATCATTTTAGTGCTTACATTGAAAAGGAAGTGACTATGAGAGATTTATATGATTTAAAACAAAGTAAAGAAGAAAGCATTTCAGAATTTTAATCTTGTTGGAGAAGTTTAGTTGATCGATTAAGACAACTTGTGTCTCAAAAAGATATGCTTGATATATTTATTGGTAATTTACAAGAATATTTATCGTATGCTCTAGAAACTACTACTATCACATCTTTAGATCAAGAAATTGAGTTAGCAATAAAAGTGGAACAAGCTCTCATTAGAAGAGGTCAACTTGAGGTTAAATAAGATAAGCCAATCAAGTCTCAACCTACGAATGAGCATATAGGAGGAAATAGTGATAATAGGTCTGTTAACAATGTCAATAACAACCTATAAAATATTGTACTTCAAAAGCCTCCTCAAAGAAACTTCACAAGACTTAATATGCCTATGGAAGTAGTTTTAAAACAACTATTGGATGCTAAGGCAATTGAATTACCCCTAGTGAGACATCATGATACTACATCTCATTGGTATAAGGTAAATCAATATTGCACTTACCATAGAGTAGAAGGACATTGGACAAACACTTGTAAGAAGCTTAAGCATGTGGTTCAATATTTGATTGATGCAGGACGCACTGATTTAGGAAATCTCTAATCAACAAGTAATCAAACTCCTACTCAACAAGTTCCAACAATAAATCAAGACATGGGGATATTTAAGGATCCTCTATCGAAGCATGATCAACAAAAAACTAATTAGGTAGCTCATAAATATGATTCCTTATGTCATAGTAATGTGGTCGGTATAGTTGGAGTAACCACAAGGAAACAAGCTCAAAATCAGCAACATCAGCAAAGATAGAGTTTAGAATCTCAGCCCAATTTAGTTTTAAAGGAGAATTAGAGAAGAGATTCAGCTACAAGGATTCCACCAATAGTGTTGAGACCATAGTCACAAGTTTCATTTGATCTTCAGAAGTAGTTTTCTAGTACTCCAGCAAATATATCAGTGTTAGAACTTTTATAGACTTCTCCCGATCACAAAAATTCTTTAATGAAATTTTTACAAAAAATTGTTTTCCCATATATCCCTCCTGATATCATAGTTGACATCTTAGGTTCTTTTGGGATACATCATGTCTCATTCGTAGATTATGATAACACTTCCTCAAAATTACATGGAGATTCCTCACATTACATAACCGCACTTATTGGGGATACCCTTATCAAGCGATTTTTGATTGATAATGGTTCATACCTCAATTTGTGTACATATCAATCCTTTCAAAATTTGGATTAGAAGAGGAAGATCTAACAAAAACTGATATCATCATTAAAGCTTTCAACAATGAGTTCCAAGAGACCTGTGGCATCATATCTCTCCCCTTAAAAGTGGGACCAAGAATATTGGATACTTTATTTTATGTGGTACATTGTCCTGCATTTTTTAATCTCCTTCTTGGATGACTTTGGATCCATGCAATGAAGGTTGTCCCTTCTACCTTTCATCAATATCTCAAATTTGAATTCAATAATCAACTTGTCTCCGGGTGATCGTTGACCATTTGAATTTTGTTCAAATATAGAGTTAGCTCAAATAGATTCTTATTCTTGTCCTTATATTTCTTTAACAACTTCTCCATATTCCTCATTTCAAATATCCAAGCATCTTAAAAGTTTAAAAGTGAGTGAGGAACATAAAACTCATTATTTCTCCTTGGATCATGATAATTAGTTTCTTCAAGAGCCTCTTTTGGATCTAGCCAAGCTAACACCTTCACCCCTGTTGAGCAAGGTGCAACAACAGTATTGTCATTTTTGTTAACACAGTCAGATATATCTGTTGATGCAGTGGACAGGAAGTTCAAAAGATATTCAGATGCAGAAGATAGGAGTTCAAAGGTTATTCATAGTATGTACAGTGATTTTCCAAGAATACCAAAGTGGCCCATATGCAAAAGATCAAAGAAAAAAGACAAGTAAGAAAAGTGTCGCGATATCGCGACATGTTGTGATTTCGTGACATGTTGAAAGAGAGAAAAAGTAGGAAAAACTATCGTGATTTTGCAACATGTTGGAAGAGAGAGAAAAAGCAGGAAAAACTATCGTGATTTCACGACATGTTGGAAGAGAAAAAGGCAAGTAGAAAAACTGTCGCAATTTCGTGACATGTTGAAAGAGAAAGAGAAAGTAGGAAAAAGTGTCATGATTTCGCGATAAGTTCGAAGAAAGAGAACAAGTAAGAAAAGTGTCACGATTTTGCAACATGTCACATTTTCACGACTAAAATAGGAGAGAGAAAGTAAGTTGGAAAAGTGTCATGATTTTGCGACATGTCGCATTTTCGCGACTAAAATAGGAGAGAGAAAGTAAGTTGGAAAAGTGTCACGATTTCACGACATGTCGCATTTTCGCGACTAAAATAGGAGAGAGAAAGTAAGTTTGAAAAGTGTCACGATATTGCGACATGTCACATTTTTGCGACAAAAGAAAGAGAGGAAGCGTACGGAAGCAGAACTATCATGATTTCGCGACAAAAGCAGAAAGCAAGACTTCGAAAGCAGAAGTGTCACGATTTCGTGACAAAAGCAAAGAAGCAAAGTACGAAGCAAAAGTGTCATGATTTCATGACAAAAGCAGAGAAGAAGAATTCGAAGGCAGAAGTGTCACGATTTCGTAACAAAAGCAAAGAAGCTAAGTACGGAAGCAGAAGTTTCACGATTTCATGACAAAAGCAAAGTTGAAGACTACAGATGCAGAAGTGTCGTGATATCACGACAAAAGCAAAGTCAAAGTCTATGGAAGCAGAAGTGTCGCGATATCGTGACAAAAGCAAAGTCAAAGTCTATGGAAGCAGAAGTGTCGTGATATCTCAACAAAAGCAAAGACGAAGTATACGAAGGCGAAAATGTCATGATATCGTGACAAAAGAAAAGACAAAGTCTGCGAAGGTAGAAATGTCACGATATCGCGACAAAATAATAGAGAAAGCGTACGGAGGCAAAAGTGTCGCGATATCGTGACATGTATTTTCACGACAACAACAACAAAAGAAGCTATAGAGGCAAAAATGTCATGATTTCATGACAGGTCGTAAATGCGCAAGTCAAGAAGGAGAACCCGACTGAAATGAGAAGTATGACAGTGGACCGACATCACTATGACATTTACAGGGGCGATTATAGAGTGATTTCATACTGCTGAAATATGAAGAGTGATCAAAAGTCAATGTAGCGGTTACTGAGGTCTGTCCAGAATGAAATCATCAAGCGATGGATAAACCGAATATCTTCTTGAGTTGAAGCCGATGAAGACCGATGACAGCTGACTAAAATTAGGGTTTATAGTTTTTATGAAAGCCGACTAATATTAGGATTTACAGCTGACTAAGATTAGGGTTTTCATCATAAAAAATATTGTTATAAAAGGAGGGCTATTTGGAGAATTGAAAAGTATGTCGAATGTGTGTGAAATACGATCGTTGTGCGCAGAGAGCAAGTCGTGTCGAATTGTGCTAAGTGCAAAATTTGCAAAGAGAGCAGAGTGCACAAAAGGGAGAAAACGATCGTGAAGTTCGACTGTAACGGAGTAGAGTACGCAAAAGGGAGAAGACGGTCATGAAGTTTGACTGTAACAAAGCAGAGTGTGTGAAGTGATTGCGTAGAGAGAGCAGAGTGCGCAGAGAATGCAAAGATGAAGAAGACCAGTCAGGGTCTTGCAAAAGCAAAGGTATCTTACTGTCAAACTTATAGATTCAAATTGAAGTCTAGGTTGCAGCTTGGCATCATGGGTTGGTGTTCCTTTCTGTTGGTGCAGATAAATAATGGGTTGGTGCTCCTTCCATTTGGTGCTGGTAAATTAGGGGTTGCTGCTCCTTTCTTTTGGTGCAGATAAATCAGAGGTTGGTGCTCCTTCCAGTTGGTGCTGGTAAATCAGGGGTTAGTGCTCATTTCTTTTGGTGTAGATAAATAAGGGGTTGGTGCTTCTTACAGTGGGTTTTGGTAAATTGATTGTAAAGTTGGTGTTTTGCAAAGGCTATATTTGGATGGTAGTCCAAGCAGTCAATTTTTGAGGAGTAGCCACATTGGTGAACCTCGTTAAATCTTGTGTTGTGTGATGATATTTTGTTATACTTGTTGTATGTAGTAATAAGTTTTAATTGCTACGGTATTAAGAGCTATAAATTTAAGTTTATAGAGATACACTGATTCACCCCCCCTCTCAGTGTCATTGTAATACTAACAATTGGTATCATAGCTAAGTTCTTGTACAAGCTTAATCGGCTAGGGTGATCTTGGAAGTAACATAATGGCAGGTGGTTAAGGCTTCTCATCAAACAAAGCACCATTGTTTGATGTATCTAATTACGCATTCTAGAGAATCAGGATGCAGACATATCTCTATGCTTTGGGATACGACATCTGGGATTCAGGAGTTAGTGGTTACACAATACCAATCACTCCAAAAGATTCTGAAGAGGAAACAGGTGAAGCTCTTTTCATGGCATTTAAAGAAGTAAAATCGGAAAAGGAAGGAGTGAACTCTGAAGTATGTGGTGAAAACCCTGAGGCTGAAGTAGATCTAGAAGGTGAGTTTATCTCTGCACTTGAAGAGTGGAAAATAGAAAGGAAAAAGAATAAGAAAATTTCAAAAAATCTTGAGGATGCAAAAGAAATCATAACCAGTCTGAAAGTACAGACAGAAGAATACAATAAAATATTTGAAGATCTCGAAGTACAAATTACCATGAAAATAGATTATTGCTGCAAACTAGAAGAAGAGAATTTTGGTTTACGGACGCAGATAGAAGAGATGAATCACAAAATTAGTTTCTATCACAAACGCCAAGAAAGTTCTATAAAGTTGGATAAGATTATAAATGACCAAAGGCCTGTAGGCATCAAATTTGGTCTAGGTTTCATCGAAGGAGAATCATCAAATTGATCAAAGGCCAGAAATATAGAATCCATAAAGAATGAAGATAAGAAATAGGTTGATCAAGGAAAACGTCTCATGCAAAAGAAAGCAATAATGCCATGCACGAAAGGAGAATTGACAATGATGGATTCACCAATGTCACACATCAAAGAAGAAGAAGACCTATGGCTCCTATGGCAACATGGAAAAGACCATCACCCAGGTTCAATTATCCCTTTTTTGGTTTCTATTTTAAATGCAATGGCTATGGACATAAAATCTTAGACTGCAAATATAATGTAAGACCAAGGAATTTCACCAGTAGAAATGTTTTTTCTCCTTTGATGAATTATACAGTAGAATGTTATAATTGTCATAATTTTGGGCACATTGCAAGAAACTGTAGAAGTACATTTGCATCAAATCAATTTTAGGGAAGAAAATTTCAACCAAATAGGATGAGACAAAATAGAAAACTTCTTGAAAAACATGCACAAGCTATTGATAAGGGAAAGGCAAAACAAGAGCCCAAAACTACTATCAAAACGGAGTGGAAAGAAAAAGAGTGACTTAAGAAAGAAAAGGAATCCTTAATCGTACAAACAACATTTAAAGCATAGAATAAATATGTACCATGGATACTTGATAATGGATGCTCCAGTCATATGACAGGTGACAAACAAAAATTTGAGAAGTTACAGAAATATGAAGGTGGTTCAGTAAAGTTTGGAAATAATGATGGAGCTAAGATAGTTGGCAAAGGTTCAGTTAAAATTAGTGACAGAAAAATTAAGTCAGAATAAGTCTTGTTTGTGGATGGTTTGAAGCATAACTTGTTGAGCGTAAGTCAGATTTGTAATAAAGGTCATGAAGTAGTTTTTATGAAGCAGGGTTGTGAAGTCAAAAAAACAAACAGTGGAAAATTGATAGCAAGCGGATCAAGGACATCCGGCAACTTTGTACACGCTCTCAGAGACTTCAGAAGGATATTGTTTTATTGGACATGAAGAAGAAAATTGGTTATGGCACAAGAGACTCGGTCATATCAGTTTTGATAATCTAGTAAAAATCAGCTCAAAAGGGCAGTGAGAGATATTCCCACCATCAAGCAAACCCGCAAACAACATTTGTGCTTCATGCCAAAATGGGAAGCAAACTAGAGTCACATTCAAAACAAAAGAGTACTACACAAGCAAACCTTTGGAACTAATACACACCGATTTATGTGGACCCATGAGAACACAAAGCATAAATGGTGACAAATATTTTATGTTGTGCATTGATGACTATTCCAGAATGACATGGATATTTTTCTTGAAGCATAAATCAAAAGCTTTTGAAATGTTCAAGACTTTCAAAAACCATGTTGAGAATGAAATAGGAAAGAGGATCAAATGTTTAAGATCAGATAGCGGAGGAGAATTCATTTCAGAGGATTTTACAAAGTATTGTGAAAAATACGGTATTAGGAGACAGTTTTTAGCAGCCAGGACACCTCAGTAGAATGGAGTGGTAGAAATAAAGAACAAGACAGTGTAGGAAATGGCACAGACTATGTTTGCTGAAAGCATAGTAGTAGACAGATTTTGCAAAGAAACAGTCCATATTGCGGTGTATATCCAAAATAGGTACATGCTGAGAACACATGAAAGTAAAACTCCTTATGAGTTGTGGTTCGGTAAAAGGGCAACAACAAAATACCTCAAAGTTTTTGGTAGCAAGTGCTACATCAAAAGAACTGAAGATAATCTTGGTAAGTTTGAAGATAGAGCGGATGAAGGTATTTTTGTTGGTTATTTGTCAAAAAGCAAATCTTACAAATGCTACAACAAGAGGCTAAAGAAAATTGTGGATAGTGCCAATGTTAAATTTGATGAAGGTAGAGAATGAGTAATTAGCTATGAAACGAACTACCCAATTTATGAAGAGGTTATTGAAGGAGATGAGGAAAACGAAACGAAAAAGATACAAAAATTTGACTCAGATGATTTAAGTTGTGATTCAAAAGTGGAAGAAAATAAGAAACTCAAAACAGGAAGCTGGCAAAAAAATCATCCTAAAGAGCAAATAATTGGAGACCTCAAAGTTGGTGTTCAAACAAGAAGAAGAGTAGTAACTAACTACTCTCTATTATCCAGCATTGAGCCCAAAAATGTTGTTGATGCAAGAAAAGATGAAAGTTGGATGAAGGCAATAAATGAAGAATTAGATCAGATCGAGAAAAATGAAACTTGGGAGTTAGTACCTAGACCTGCAAATAAAAATATAATCGGGACTAAATGGATTTTTCGAAACAAATTGAATGAATACGGACAGGTAGTCAGAAAATAAAGCAAGATTGGTATGTAAGGGTTATGCACAAGTTGAAGGCATTGACTTTGAGGAAAATTTTGCACCAGTAGCTAGACTAGAGGCAATTAGAATGTTTCTGGCTTTAGCAGTCTACAAGAATTTCAAAGTTTATCAAATGGATGTGAAATTAACGTTTTTGAATGGGAAACTTGAAGAAGAGGTTTATATTGAGCAACCATATGGTTTCCAACTTGGTGATGATCCCAACTTGGTTTGCAAGTTGAAGAAAGTATTATATGGCTTAAAACAGGCACCTCGAGCATGGTATGCAAGGCTAGACAACTATCTCACTCAACAAGGGTTTAAGAAAGGTATGGTGGATAGTAATTTGTATGTCAAAATAGAAAATGGGCATCTTATTGTTCTTGTTTTATACGTAGATGATATCATATTTGGCAACAGCAAAGATGAGTTATGTAAAGATTTAGCAAATAAGATGCAAAAATAATTTGAAATGTCAATGATTGGTGAACTTTCGTATTTCCTCGGGTTGCAAGTTAATCAAAATAAGAAGGGCATATTTATTTCTCAAGTTAAATATATGAAAGAGATGTTAAAAAAGTTCACAATGGAGGATTGTAAGCCATTCAGCACTCTCATGACGACAGGTTGCAAGTTGAGCAAGGATGACAAATCTCCACTTGTTGATCAAACCATGTACAGATCTATGATTGGAAGCTTACTATACCCGATGACTACCGCACCGGATATTTTGTAGGCGGTATGCATGGTAGCACGATTTCGAGGCTAATCCCAAGGAGACTCATGTGACAAGTAGTGAAGAGGATTCTTCGGTACCTCAAGGGTACTATGGAGTATGGGTTATGGTATCCAAAAGGTAAAGACTTCACCCTTATTTCATATTCAGATGCAGATTGGGCAGGAAGTGTCGATGACAGAAAGAGTACCAGTGGAGGTGCATTCTATCTTGGAGATAGATTGGTCACGTGGCACAGTAAGAAACAAGAGTCAGTTTCTTTATCAATAGCAGAGGCAGAATATATTGCAGCGACAACATGTTGTACGTAGGTATTGTGGATGAAACAAACCCTGAAATATCTTGGTATTAGCTTCAGTGAGCCAATATCAGTTAAGTGTGATAACACCAGTGCCATTAACATCTCCAAGAATTTGGTTATGCATTCACGCACAAAACACATTGCTATCAGGTATCACTTTTTGAAGGAGAAAGTTGCAGAAGGTGAGGTTAAGTTGGATTTTGTTCCAACTACAGAGCAAGTAGTAGATATCTTCATAAAACCATTGCCCAAGGAAGTTTTTGAGTACCTTCACAATAAATTAGGAGTGGTCACACTTCCCAAGAATTGACTAGCTACAGGGATCACATTCTCAGGGGGAGCATTTAAGTATTTGATTATCTTTTTGCTCATATTCATGATTTTTGCTAAGTGTAATAAATTTTGCCTGAGAATGTTGTGCATGGACTCGTGGGGAGTCTGCAGTAGCCCTTTGGTATTATTGTCAAAGGGGGAGAAGAGTTACAGGAAATTGCACATGTGTTGCCAAAAATTCCAAAGGGGGAGATTGTTGAGCAAGGTGCAACAAAAGTATTATCATTTTTGTCAACACAATCAGATAGATCTATTGATGCAGTGGACATGAAGTTCAAAAGCTATTCAAATGCAGAAGACAGGAGTTCAAAGGTTATTCAGAGTATGTACAGTGATTTTCCAAGAAGACCGAAGTGGCCCATATGCAAAATATCAAAGAAAAAAGACAAGTAAGAAAAGTGTCGCGATATCACGACATGTTGGAAGAGAGAGAAAAAGCAGAAAAAACTGTCACAATTTCGTGACATGTTGGAAGAGAGAGAAAAAGCAGGAAAAATTGTCGCGATTTTGCGACATGTTGGAAGAGAGAGAAAAAGCAGGAAAAACTGTCGCGATTTCGTGACATGTTGGAAGAGAAAAATGCAAGTGGAAAAACTGTCACAATTTCGCGACATGTTGGAAGAGAAAAAGGCAAGTGGAAAAACTATCGCGATTTCGCGACATGTTGGAAGAGAAAGAGAAAGCAGGAAAAAGTGTCGCAATTTCACAAGTTCGAAGAAAGAGAACAAGTAATAAAAGTGTCGCGATTTCGTGACATGTCGCATTTTCGCGACTAAAATAGGAGAGAGAAAGTAAGTTGGAAAAGTGTCACGATTTCGTGACATGTCGCATTTTCGCGACTAAAACAGGAGAGAGAAAGTAAGTTGGAAAAGTGTCACGATTTTGTGACATGTCACATTTTTGCGACTAAAATAGGAGAGAGAAAGTAAGTTTGAAAAGTGTCGCGATATCGTGACATGTTGCATTTTCGCGACAAAAGAAAGAGAGGAAGCGTATGGAAGCAGAACTGTCGCGATTTTGCGACAAAAGCAGAAAGCAAGACTTCAGAAGCAGAAGTGTCATGATTTTGCGACAAAAGCAAAGAAGTAAAGTATGGAAGCAGAAGTGTCACGATTTCGCAACAAAAGCAGAGAAGAAGACATCGAAGGCAGAAGTGTCATGATTTTGCAACAAAATCAAAGAAGCTAAGTACGAAAGCAGAAGTGTCACGATTTTGTGACAAAAGCTAAGTTGAAGACTACGGAGGTAGAAGTGTCGCGATATCGTGATAAAAGCAAAGTCGAAGTCTATGGAAGCAGAAGTGTCGTGATATCACGACAAAAGCAAAGATGAAGTATACGGAGGCAAAAATGTCATGATATCACGACAAAAGAAAATACGAATTCTACGAAGGTAGAAATGTCGCGATATCACGACAAAAGAATAGAGAAAGCGTACGGAGGCGAAAGTGTCATGATATCGTGACATGTATTTTTTACGAAAACAGCAACAAAAGAAGCTATAGAGGCAAAAATGTCGTAATTTCACGATAGGTCATAAATGTGCAAGTCAAGAAGGAGAACCCGACTGAAATGAGAAGTATGACAATGGACCGACATCACTACGGCATTTATAGGGGCAGTTACAGAGTGATTTCATACTACTGAAATACGAAGAGTGATCAAAAGTCAGTATGGCGGTTACAGGGTCTGTCCAGAATGAAATCATCAAGCGATGGATAAACCAAACATCTTCTTGAGTTGAAGCCAACGAAGACCGATAACAGCCAACTAAAATTAGGGTTTATAGTTGTTATGAAACCCGACTAAGATTAGGATTTACAGTCGACTAATATTAGGGTTTTCATCATAAAAAATATTGTTATAAAAGGAGGGTTATTTGGAGAATTGAAAAGTATGTTGAATGTGTGTGAAATATGGTCATAGTGCGCAGAGAGCAAGTCATGTTGAATCGTGCTAAGTGCAAAATTTGCAAAGAGAGCAGAGTGCACAAAAGGGAGAAGATGATCGTGAATTTCGACTGTAACGGAGCAGAGTGCACAAAAGGGAGAAGATGATCGTGAAGTTCAACTATAACGAAGCAGAGTGTGCAAAGTGATTGCGTAGAGAGAGTAGAGTGCACAGAGAACGCAAAGGTGAAGAAGACCAATCAGGGTCTTGCAAAAGCAAAGGTATCTTACTGTCAAACTTATAGATTCAAATTGAAGTCCAGGTTATAGCTTGGCATTAGGGGTTGGTGCTCCTTTTTGTTGGTGCAAATAAATAATAGGTTGGTGCTCCTTCCAGTTGGTGCTAATAAATCAGGGGTTGGTGCTCCTTTTTATTGGTGCAGATAAATCATGGGTTGGTGCTCCTTCCAATTGGTGCTGGTAAATCAGGGGTTGGTGCTCCTTTCTGTTGGTGCAGATAAATAAGGGGTTGGTGCTCCTTATAGTGGGTTCTTGGTAAATTGATTGTAAAGTTGGTGCTTTGCAAAGGCTGGATTTGGATGGTAGTCCAAGCAATGAATTTTTGAGGAGTAGCCACATTGGTGAACCTCGTTAAATCTTATGTTGTGTGATGCTCTTTTGTTATACTTGTTGTATCTAGTAATAAGTTTTAATTGTTGCGGTATTAAGAGCTATAAATTTAAGTTTATAGAGCTACACTGATTCACCCCCCCTCTCAGTGTCATTGTAAGACTAACAACCTCGAACTATGGGCTTGCCTCATAAGAAGGGTGATTTTCTACACATTGGCAAGTGTGCTTTCATATTCAGAGGTACGGATTCCAAAGAGAAACTCCATGGTGTCAACTCATCTCTCAATGAGTGCTCTTTTGCTCAATGCTATCTCACTAATGATTATCCCCTTCCTAAGTAGATCATGTCTAATATGTGATATGTAGTTAAAGGATTGGGACCACAACATAAGGGTATTCAAGAACCCTTTAGATGTGGATATTTGGCCTGGGATATGTGGTATAGGTTTTATACCTAATAAGAATCAAACTCTACCTTTTTAGGATGATGACCATCTTATGACTTATGCAGAATACATAGAATATCAAAAGTTGTCAATAGATGATAATAAAAGTGTTAATTTTTCTTTTCCTTCAAAGATAATGTCTTGTAATATGGTTGATTCTATTCATTCTAAAAATAATATTGTTTTTGTGCAATAAAATGATGAATCTTTGTATGATGTCTTTTATACTAAAAAGAATGGTGTTATTAGGAAATGTTGTGATTTTCGTGCCATGAATGTTGAACGAAGAGCTTTAAAAGAGCTTATTCATGAATTTGAGGATGTATTCGATCCAACACCTCATGGAACATCTATTTATTTTGATAAGATGTATGGTACATTTATATTTTGCATTGATTTTAACTCTCCATAACAAAAAATATATATATAGAAAAAACCAAAAAACAAAAATATTCATAGTTTCATCTTCATTTTCCATTGCATTCACCTGCTTGCTCATGTTGCATTATTTTTTATCATCCTTCCATGATTGCTTGACATATAACCTAACACCTTGCATGTTTGCCTATCATAAATGCATGATTGATTGTTCATGATTGCTTGCTCATATAGATTTTGGGGATCTTGCGATAATGGCATGTGATGATATCTAGTTAGGTCATAGCTCACATGTTGTTAGGATCCTCCATCCTAACATTATTAGTTAGTATTATTAATAATTTAATTATTATATTATTAACTCATAAAGTGAACCATCACATCTCTTCATAACGTGAACCATCACGTCTCTTCATAACGTGAACCATCACGTCTCTTCACCAATGTAGCTTTAGGGTAGATATATATATTAGGTTGGCCATTCACACAAATCATCCATGAAGAAGAATATATAATTGTTTATTGAATGCATTGGAGGGACCTTCCTACCAGTGAAACCGTGATTCTTTATCAAAGTGACCTTCCTACCAGTGAAATCGTGATTCTTTATCAAAGTGATTCTTTTAATTTAGATGCTATTTTAGTTATTTATTTATTAAAATTGTGCTAGAACCTTCATGGTTCTACCATTTGGTATCAGAGCCATGTGGGACCCAACCATGTGGTATTTGCTCAAGGATCTTCATAAAAACACTTGGGAACTTCGTCAAAATACTTTTGTGCGTGAGTATAAAATTAGATTTAAGGATATCACCAAAAAATACACAAGGTTGGATGAATTTTTTTCCATTTATTGCTTCATCAATGGATTAAAGGATGAAATTAAAATGGAGGTGATAAAATTCAAACCCTACACCATGAGGCTAGCCATCATATTGGCCCTATTAGCCAAAAGTAAATTAAATGCTCAACTTGGAATAATATCGAAGGACAAAATTACAAAACCACCTATATGGGAATCACAAAATAATTACACAACCCAAAAAATTACCCCTCTTACCCATTAAACGTATTAATCCCATGGAAATGAAGGCACGACGAGAAAAGGGCCTTTGCTTTTATTTTGATGAGAAATTTGCTTACAATCATCAATGTATTACACCTGCACTATATATTTTGAATGCAACTATTCCTTGTAGTTCTCCCAATGATGAAAATGCGATTGAGGTAGTCGTAGTGATGGATACACCTAAATATGACACTAAATATGGGGATGATGAGGAAGGTAAGGAATATGAGGAAGCCACAAAAGATAAGAAAGAGGAATAAGATGTGGAAAACAAGGACAATGAGCAAGAAATATCCCAAACACCTGATCACAACGATAAAGGCAATACGATTGATATGCTAGAAGTGATTGATGCATCAGGAAAGGATGAGGTAGACATACCCGAAATGACCCATTATGGCCAAACTTAAATTCTACAAGAACTATGCTCAAATTTCCCCCCAATTATAAGTTATTTCCACATAACCAAACCTATTAAAAAACAATGCAAAAATGTGATTACACACTCATTCTCCTTTGGCTCTCCTAGGAAACAACAAAAGGATATGAAAGTGTTACCATCACTTTTGATGCATCCTTCTAAAGTGTTTGAGGAAACTCAAGGGTTGCCCTCCCATAATCATCATGATTCTTCTAAGATTCTACTATTGTTCTTGGTAACCCCCCACTAACACTCCGACCTTCAAGATATCCCTACCTTCGAAAAAGTGACATTAAAATAGTACAAGAACTTGCAAAAATTTTGCTTGGAAAATAAAAGATAAAGCTCCTCACTTTGAGCTTTGAGGACAAAGCTCTTTTTAAGGAGGGTGGCATGTTAGGATCCTCCATCCTAACATTATTAGTTAGTATTATTAATCATTTAATTATTATATTATTAACTCATAAATTGAACCATCACATCTCTTCATAATGTGAACCATCACGTCTCTTCATAACATGAACCATCACGTCTCTTCACCAACGTAGCTTTAGGGTAGATATATATTAGTTTGGCCATTCACACAAATCATCCATGAAGAAAATTATATATGAATGCATTGGAGGGACCTTCCTACCAGTGAAACCGTGATTCTTTATCAAAGTGATTCTTTTAATTTAGATGTTATTTTAGTTATTTTTTTATTAAAATTGTGCTAGAACCTTCAGGGTTCTACCACATGCATTGCACTTATCACTAGGACTCTGATGCCTAGCAAGATCCCCCCTAGGTATTCTTTCCTTCCTTCTTTTATTCTTATGATCACTTCTTCTCCTTTTTTTGATTTCTTCATTATGCTGAAAACTCTTGTTGCACAAAATATTTCTCAAAGTCCCAATATGGGATAGCACTTGCATACTATCTTTATACATATTACACCCCACATGGGATATTTATACATCCTAGCGGGTATTACACTATTCACAATCTTCTATCATATCATACTCTCTTTTGACTCAACAAGCTCAACACCCCATTATAGGATAAGCTCCTTGGTCATTTTCATTAGACCTCGACATACATCCTAGCGAGTAATCACCTCACAATATTCAATAAGGGAGCAACCACCCATAGCAGGTTCCTTGCAACCTATTGTAGTCTTATACTATGGATCGTTTGTTCTTCTCCTTTTTTGATTATTGACCTTTGGACCCCCTATTTTCTCTTCTTATATTTCTTCTCTCTTCTTCTCTTTCTTCTTTATTCTATCTTCTCTCTTCTCTTCTTTCTTTCCCTTATTTTATCTTGTCTGATTTCATTCCTTCTTCCTCCTTCTTCTTGTTCTTTCTTTTTGCATTCATTCATCCTCATGTAGTTTGCATTTGGATAGTTTGCATATATAAAAAAAAAACTTAAAATAAAAAAGTAAAACATATACAAATATGCATTAAATCATTATACATAGAACACATAATATCACAATAAATTCACAACTATGTATTACTCATGGAAAAAAGAGTACATTATGTGAGGTTGGTGTACCACAATCCAGAATCAGTACACTCAACCTAGGGATGCACAACATAATAAAAAATTGGTGTATCATCTTGATCCCTAGCGTATCCTCTCCTAGATCTGATAGCCAACTCCCTCTGGCCCTCCCTGAGGTGGAGGCAACCTCGGCCAAATCATCAACTGCTGAGATATCATCGATGCCTGTGATCAGGATCATGACCTGCTCACTGATCATAGTGATGGAGGAGGTTCCATCCTTCACTTTGGAGTAATAGTTATGCAGTAAGCTACCTCAAAAAATATGGCCCTCCAAATGGCTATCTCCAATCTATCGCTTGTTTGTTGTAGTTCTATCTAAAATAGCTACATTGCATCCCTTACTTGGCTACTCCTAATGACAACCATCCTCTCAGCCTTGGCCTGATGGCACTCTCCATCTAGTCAGGCCACCTATCCCTAAATTTGGGTAGCCTCTGCATGTGCTCTATCCCTATCAGCCTCCAATTGGACCATCTATTTTTGAAGAGAAGCTAATTGTACTCGTAGCTCCTCTATCCCCTAGCTTTGGCCTCCTGCCACTACTGATGTGGATTCCTCTCCAAGATCTTTGACCTATGGCCCCTCTATCTCTGTGGGGGCATCTCTCACTCCTTCCTCTCTAGTCCCTACTATCAGGATGGTCTCCTCTACCACCCAAATCCAAAACTCGTGTCAGCATCTGCCTCAACACAATAGGAGCTTGTTGTACCCTCTCTATGGTCTTGCAAGCTACCTCTTGGAATGTTTTTTGCATACCCATGTCCATCACCTAATGCCTCTATAATTTTATAGGTAGGGAGATCCTCTAGGGCACAACTCCTCTATACCACCGCCTATACCCGATAGCCACCCCTACCTTGCCTACCCCTGGGTTGATGTAAGGAGGATCATCTATGTCCTCCTCAGCCCATCTGGTGAATTTTGGCTCACCTCAAACCCCTACTAGGTCTTGGTTCACCCTTCGATACCAGTAGTCCCCCAAGTCTAGGACTTCTTGTAAGATCTAAACTATCGCATGACTTGATCAAACCTGAATACCTTTGACTTCCCCTTCTTCGACCTCATACATCTAATCCTCCTCACCCTCGCTAGCTCTATTCAGTCCTTTGCCCAGCCAGGGTGAAGCCTCCATGGTTGCCATATGAGCTATGAATCTTGAAGCTCATCGATCACCCACCTAGCTAGTGGCAGGTTCCCTGCATAGGCCCTCGTAGTCCTCTCTAGGGATATCGACCATCTGTATGTTGATGGCCACTCTAACTCAAATAATGGTCTTGGTAGTGCTTTTGGTATTTGTATCACGATGTACTCCCAGCACCACACCTGGATAAAACTCATGCAAACCAATCCTATACACTGCTTATACATGATGTTGTACAATGTCCTATAGAAGCGGACCAACACATAAGGACCCCATGTAAATCAAATCTCTTGATATCGCGTATCTTCTACTACTCCCACCAGTGTCCATGGCAAGTATCATCTGCTAGTGTGGCATGTCAATAGAAAAGCTACAACCCCTACGAGCACAACAGTCAGAGGGTCCACTCCATAGCGATTGATCAAGTCATCAACTACTTTGGTACCTTCTTTCACCTAGTGGGTAAAACCTGTAGAAAACTGCTGAAGAGTGGTCACCTTTCCTCGTACTCTATAGACCTCTCTCCCCCTTATGGGGATTCTCAAAAACCACCACACATCCTCTAGTGTTATGGTCATCTTCCTTGTCTATACCAAAATGTGGAACTCTCTAGATACCACCTCTCTGCTAGGGTGGTCAGCATCACCCTATCTGTCTCTATTTGTGGCATCCTTGCCACATGGTCCAACCCCACTATCGCTAGCATGTTCCTCTCTATCTTCCCTAGAGCATCCAACTCTGCTATAGCTCCTACCCACCACTCTCGACTCTCGTGAATACCTATCTACATTCACAAAATAAAATTTAATTAGTTCCATAATAAAATTAAAAAATAAAATTAATTCAACATCATTTATTAAGTATACGGTAATTACAATTCAAAAATTACACTTCGGGTTTACTTGTTTTCTTTCTTTTTTTCTCTTTTTCTCTTTCTTTTGTTTTCCTTCTTTTTTCCCTAGCTTTCGCAAAATCGCATCCCATTTTTGGGGCACGTGACTTCGCTTTTGCGAAATTACGCCCACTGTTTTTAGGGTACAACTTCATGAAATCATACCCGATTTATTCTAGGCATGATTTCATTGTGATCCGCCCGATGTGAAATCGTGGTCAGGCCATAAAGTTGCACTCGGGTCGAGGTGCAAAATTTATCGCCTTTCACGGTGAATTCCCCAAATATCCTTTAAAACCTTGATTAAAATTGCAAAAAACAAGATAAAATTATGCATAAGGAGAGTTAAAGATGATCCTTACCTGCTCTTGTGCCTTGGCCTCACCCCTCGTGACCATCGCTCAATGAACTGGAAGTTCCATCACCTTTTCTCTCCTAGAGCTCTGTTTTCTCTCCTCTTCACGATAAAAATGAATTAGGGTTTGCCCCTTTTTACCTTTTTAAACCTTTTTTTGTTTGTTTTACCCCTTTGCTTCACTCGGTTGTCGCATTTCTCTCTCTCTCTCTTCTTTTGCGTCAGTTCTTTTGATTTTTTAATGAAACATCACTTTTTCATAAAAACTCGAGGGGGCACCCCAACCTATAGAGACATTAATGTCCCTAATACCTCGATTTGTGTGTAAAATTATAAGTGTCTGAAATGACACTATTTTTGCACCACCCCTTTCTTCTAACCCAACCATCCCATTGTTGCTTGTTGTTTTTTCCCAGTGTGTGTGCCTACATCCTTTCTTTGATGCATTTACTAGGCCATAAATGCATCAAAGAGGGGGTAAAATGTAGACATAGAAAATTGACCCACTTTGAGTGGGCAATCTTCCTTACAATCCCTAAGAGGTTCCTAACCCTTGCCTAAGGTAAGGATAGGCCTCTCCTCCCTTAGCCTTACCTATTTTAGTGTCTTTGGTGATATTGCACTTCGTCATGACTGAGCACGATTTCACCAAAGCAATATCATGCACCATCATCATGGGGCATGACTTCACTGTTTTTAATTTAATTTTTATTTTATTATTTTTGGCCTGTTTAAACCTAGGTCTAAACCCTCCTAGTGTATTTTGGCATCGACTTTGGGTTTATTTTGCCCATATTTTTCCTCTAATTTCATCTATAAAAGGAAGGATGTTCTTGCTTAAATGAATACGTAATTTTAATGTGAGATTTTGATTATTGATTAAGCTCATAATTTTTTATGATAGCTCACTCTTCTTCCTTTATTTTTTCTACTGAAAACAAACCCCGAAGTGCAAATTTTAAATTTGATCTTCTATTGTGTGGATTGGATTGTTATGTGAATTGGTGGATTTATGGTGTGGTTCAGAGAGAAAAGAGTGTCCGCTTAGACACTTCGATCTTCTTTGTCTGCTTCTATGTCATCCATCAAGATTTGCCTACTTTTTTTCTGGCATTTATTTCATCTTCTGCATCTGTATTTTATTTTTTTTTTATTCTGCAGTGATATCGCACCTGGTAATAGTAGGGTGCGACTTCGCTTATCCATATTAGGGCAAAATAGTTCATAGAAGTGAGATCATGCCCCATCAAGATAGGGTGTGACTTTGTTGTTGTGTTATCGTGCCTGCTCTAGGCAAGGTATGAATTTGCTCGAGAGCACATCGAGGGCAATTTCAAGATTTTTCTTTCACTATTGCATTCTTTTTTGCATTTAGGTCATACTACTGCATATGTTTTCTATTTTCTTTTACAACATTTTTGTTTTATGATTAATCATCCAAAGGTCAATTTCTAATTTTGTGTTAAAAGGTCATCTAAGGGACCTAGAGGGCTTGATTATTGCACCTCTAAGGACTATTACACATGTTGGCAATTTTGGGCACTTTGGGTACATTGCCTTTGCTCAAATGTATAAGTTGTCATTGATGTCAAAAGGCATTTTTGTTGATATCAAAAGAGTGTGATGTCAAGAATATCTTGAGAAGATTCTTTATGTTAAAGGGTTTTTATTAAAACCATGGTGACAAGGCTAAAGGTTTTTCTTAAAACCATTTGGACTCATTAAGGGTTTTTATTAAAACCAAGCTTAACTTAATGCAAAGGTCCATGTTTATTATTAATAATTAAATTAACTCAAACCTTTGTCAAAAGGTCCAAGTTTAATTTATTATTAATAAAATAATTATTATTATTTTAATTATTATTAAAGGGTCTTTCAACCCTTAAGCGACGGAAGAAAAAATAATTCTTTCGTCGATATGTTGCCATCGTTGGAGGAGCACCGACGTCAAACAGTTAAGGAAGAATGGCTATATAAGTGGGGATGATTTTCTAAAGTGAGCACCTCCGATTATTATTGATATCTGCAATTTGTGGTTACTCTATATTTTTTGATTTGTGCTTGGCATCTACGATTTGCACTTGCTCTATTTCGTTCGATTTGCGCTTGGCATCTGCAATTTGCACTTGCTCTGTTTCGTTTGATTTACGTTTGGCGTCTGCGATTTGCATTTGCTCCTTACCTTTCAAATAGCGCTTGGTGTCTTCGAGTTGAGCTTGCTCTGTGTCTTCGAATCTCCGATTGACGTCTTTGAAACCGTGCTTGGCATACTCGGATTTGAGCTTGGGCTGCATCCTTACTTTTTGTGTGACGGCAATGGATTGGCAATTGCTCCTGAACTACATTTTTT
Source organism: Wollemia nobilis (assembly GCA_028583015.1). NCBI lineage: Eukaryota > Viridiplantae > Streptophyta > Pinopsida > Araucariales > Araucariaceae > Wollemia > Wollemia nobilis. The sequence goes on along the minus strand of JAQPPZ010016917.1, from coordinate 4,006,363 downwards.
AGACTGTGTTGTGAGATGACTAATGCAAGCATTCAGTGACTTACGTCTTGGACAGCGCTCACCAGTTTGCATGTGGTTTGTGGAAGACGTTTATGTTTTCCAGATTCTTGGCATCAAAGGAAGATAAAAGAGAGGGCATCACTGTAGTATTTCATTGGGCACTTGTGACCCAACGGAGGTGGCGTTTAAGCGAAAGCATTAGAAGGCAAAGGTGCCGAGTTCGATTCTCTTCGTTGGATTTTTCTTTTGGTCGCGGTGTGCAAAGGATAGTGGTTGTGAATGCGCGGGAGGTATAAGGTTAAGGTATCATATTTGTTTTGACATTGTTTTATTGATGTTTAATGTTTATGTGGAGTAATAAGGTGTAAAGAGGTTTTACTTTGTATGTATATTGTACTTTGGTGGTTTTTACTAAGTTGGAGAAATCAGGTGTTATTTTGGATCTTTATTATTGTGTATTATTGTATAGTTGTTAACTCTAATTAGTGGCAAATTGAGAGTTAGTGTTGTGACATATTTTGAGTTCTCCTTCTTCATCAAAGTAAAGTTATGGGCAAAATCTTCCATGTATGTTGTTTATGGTATATTTTCTGAAATTGAGTTTGGAGTGAAAAGGTTGTCTACTAGGTATTCTTTGGTGTGAATCTTATTTTCTGGATATTAAAGATTGTTTATGCATTAAAGTTATTGTTGAATTTTTGGGTGAATGCATAATTCTGGTTGAGGAAGAGGAAGCATTTTTGCAATAGGGTTTATGTTAGTAAGTCTTGCTACTTGCTTTGAGATGATGAAACCCTAGTTGTTGGTGAAAATAATATAAGTATCATTGTTATATGAGATATTGCATGGTTGGCAATTGTTGGGTTGTGTTTCATATTCTTGAGAAAAGCATACTACATCTATCTTATTCTTTTGAGTTTGAGATTGAGTTGAGATTGAGATTGGGAGTTAAGTATAGAACATATTGGGTCTCTAACAATTCTCTTTATGTTTCTATGAGATTTGAGATTGAGATTGGGAGTTAAGTATAGAACATATTGAGTCTCTAACAATTCTCTTTATGCTTCTATGAGATTTATGAATCACATTGGGTCTCTAACAATTCTCTTTGTGGGTTCATTCTAAGCAAGTTTTTCTTGGTGAGCTTGCTGAGGTTTTGTACAGGTTCCGGTGGGGACTTGTGAGCAGATTTTGGATAGGTTCCAGTGGGGACTTGTGAGCAGATTTGGACAGGTCCTAGCAGAGGACTTGTGAGCTGAGTTTTTGAGAGTTCTATCAGAGAACTTGAGGACAGAGGTGCTTTGGTTCTTTGAGAAGAACCTGAGGACAGATTTGGCAAGTCTTTGATAAGGCTTGTGTGCAGAGGATTGATTTGTTCAAAGAGTTGGATAGATCTGACAAACAGAGGAAGACTTGTACTAGACCAACTGACTGTGTTTGGTACAGGTAGCTGAGCTGCTGTGGATGTGATCATAGAAGGCAGAGGTCTCTTAGGCTAAGCATTGAGGAAAGGAGGTCTTCGATGGAAAGGAGTTCCACGTGCTGGCAAGAGGTAGAGGCAGTTGATCTTTTGAGGGATCATTTCCAGAGTAGAGGGGAAGGTATCTCCTTTGAGCAGAGGCTCATAAATTCAGATTGGGGGAAGGTGTCTCCTTTGAGCCGAGGCTCATAAACATTGTAATTGGGAAGGTTTCCCAAAGAACTTTGAGATAACTTTTAGAGAAAAGTTTTGTGGATGTAGCCCAAGCTTTCTAGGTGAACCATGTTAAAATTGTTGTCACTTTGTGGATGATATTGTGCATTGTTTTGATATTGCTTTGGGTATATTGCTTTACTATTTTGAAGTATAAAGGAATAAGTAAAAAGAGGTCTTATACTATTCACCCCCCCTCTCAGTATAAGCTTGTGTTCTTCAACACAACGGCCTAAGTAGGACACCTAATGCTAATCCCATTTTCAAGTGTTTTATGAGTTATTTTATAGAAATATATATTTTTGATATTATTGGACAAGAGGTAGAAAAAGCTAAATCAACCACCAATCTAGATAAGTGCTCTAATCATTTTATTGGTTGAAGATATGATCTAATTATTGATTCTTAGGTATCTAAAAGTGAAAAGCATTTAGTTTGCATCTAGGAATAATTTTTGTGCATTTATTTTGTATGTTTCTTCTTTAAAAAAAATTGAAATAAACCCTAGTTTAGAAAGCATTCAAAGAAAGAATCATTCTAGGGTTATTTCTTGTATTCTTGCATTCTGTATTTCTGCATTATCCTTTATCTTTCATAGCATAGATCTAGAAAGGCTAAACTTAGGTGATTGTTTGAAACTGAATACATCAAACTATCTTGAAATCTTGAGGACTTGGAGCAAGTCCTTAAATTGTTCTTGGTGAACCCATCCCCCTAGAACCGAGTGTAGAGTACAACATACCCCCATGGTTCACCCCATAAGGCTTTCTACCTTTGTAGATCCAACCTTTTTTGGAATTGTATGCGGTAGGGCACTTTTCCCCCTCTATAGGTATTCAAGGCAAATATATTCTTCAAGTGTGATAAGTTTATAAGGTTGGACAATATATCAATAATGTCAAAGATGGACTTTAGTAAACAACGAAAAAACATTCAAGGCAAAGTTATATTTCAAGAGTAGCAAGGAAAGTAAATTTCAAAGCAAGGCAAATATATTATAATATTTAAAAGACAAGGACAAAGGTTTGGACAAAGACTTGAAATATTATAAAGATAAGGACAAAGGTTGGAAAAAATATTTGACATATTTAAATCAAAGGATTTAAATATATAAGAGTCTAAGAGTTGAACAATATAATATTTAAATCATAGATTTAAATATTATAACCTAAAGTGTTTGAAAATTAAAATGCGTCAACATATTTGGAGAAGATATAAAGTTGAAAGCAAATAATAAGAGCCAACGTCCTTGACAAAATCGAAGACAATGGGAAACGTATAAATATGAGGTATTATTTCATATTTTTCATGTGCAACATAATCGATTAATCCATTGTGGTGAGTGTGAGCGAAAGACAGAGGAGAAGAGCAGCAAAATATCAGTGGTAGTGAAAGATAAGGATAAATATTATATCATGCCCATTTGGTTTCACCTATTGTTATAGCCCAATTGGTTGTCTAGCTTGCATGGAGCATTGTTGTGTAGTAGGTTAGAGGGTAGAATCCCTTCGATGTTGTTTTATTGTGGTTTTGATGTTTGAGGTAGCACAAATACAAGGATAAACATTATATCGTGTCCCTTTGGTTTCACCTACTAGGATAGCCTAGTTGGTTGTCTAGCTTACATGGAGCACTATTCTACAGGAGCTTAGAGGGTCAAATATCTTCGATGTTTTTTTGTTGAAGAAGTTGAGACAAATCTATAACGAGTCAAATATACATGCACCCCTTTTAGGTTTCACCTATTGTGGTAGCACAGCTGGTCATAAGCGCTTGTCAAGGTACTGCACTTCTAGAGGAGAGGGGATCGAATCCCATCATGGTTGTGCAAGGTATTTAAATTTTTATTTTATTAAACTGAATAAAGCAAGATATAAGGGTCATGATGCTAGTGTAGAGTTTTATTTTTACATATTAGAAAAAGGGAGATATAAGGGTTATGATGTTAGTATAAGGTTTTATTTTTGCAAAATAATAAAACGAGATATAAGGGTTATGATGTTAGTATAAGTTTTCATTTTTTTTAAATTAATAAAAGGAGACATAAGGATTTTAGTTGTTAATAAAGCTTTATATTGCGAGTTTCAAAAAGGGAGATATAAGGAGTTATTTCTAAGCTTTATTGTGTATGTTTTTTATAAGGGATTTTAAAGTGGTTGATTTGATATGTAATTGTTGGTCATCAAATCCGCACAGGAAAGGACTTTCGGTGGGTTTGCGTGCCCTGGATCTGTGACCAACATTGAAAGGCCAAGAGGAAGAGATGCCCCTCGTGCCAATCTTGGAAGAAATGTCGGCTCCTATACTAATCTACTTTTGGGGTTTGGGATAAGAGTGCAGGAAAGAGATAAAGGAGTTCGGGTTAGAGAAAGAAATAAAAAAGGGGTAAGGGTTAGAGATTGATGATTCAATGTGGGGAAGAACAGGAAGCACGATCACTCACTAATAACTCGAATAGCAACAAAGAACACCAAGAATAGATGAAAGAAATGCAGTGCTGACCTCCCTATGTATCCTCTGGACGAGTTCGCAGGGTTCTCCTCTCTCTCTCGCTAGAATTCAAGGTTCAGAGTAACAACGATTAAGAAGAGGGAATAACAGAAACCTCGATCCACCAGGCAGCATAAAAGAAAGTAACATAGACGTTTTTCCTCTCCTATGTATCCTTCAGGGCAAATTTTAGGGTACAGTCCCCAATCGCACATCGGATTTAGGATTCAGAGTCTCAGTATACGAGTGCAGACAGACAAAAGAATTAAGCACAGAAGGCAGCATAAAAGAGAGAAATGGAGTACAAAAATCTTTAGTATTAGACACAGGACATCAAGTTATAGCAGCTTTCTAGCAGAAAGTTCCCCCCCTTTTACATTGCAAAACTTGGGTTTTTATAGAGGACCCGACCCTCTGAGTCATCATTACAAAAACGGCGGAGTACGCCCTCGGGCCCTGAGAAACGGCTCCTCGCTGCTGCTGAGGATGACCCCTCAAATCGGCTACCAAAACTGGTAATGGTGACCGAGTCAACCGGGGAAAGATGCATTAAATGAGCCACCTGGGTGTCCTCAGATTGCAGGTGCGGTGCTCGAGTGGCGACCATGCTTGTCGGGCTCTCCTTCTCGGACTGATACTTCGCATCCAATTGCCAAAAATGAGCAACGGGCTTATCGGGCAAGAAAATATGCATTTATGAGGCTCTATGATTGCCTCGGGAAAATGCCCAACTCGGGAAGCGTTCCTGGAAGCGCCTCGCTAATTTTTGCTTCACAAAACTACTTTGGGGGCGTGGAATGCCAAAGCCGATCCTCCGCTGCTTCGCTGGCAAAACTGCTTCGACGATGGGTCGAGACAAACGCTTCAGGCCGATCTTATTTTGAAACGGTGGTTCGGGGGAGTTTTGGCCGAAGCACTTTCTTGACTTATGCTGCTTCGGGAGAAATCTGGCCGAAGCAGATTTTAGAAATACTTCGGTCCCGAAGTATTTTCTTTGCCTTAGCCAATTCGGGCTATCTTTTCTTCTTCGACGAAGTTACTTGGATGCCGCTTTGCAAAATTTTCACCCGAAGTAGCTGCTGGGAATGCTTCGGGTGCGAAGCGTTTCTTTTGCTTTCTCGACAAACTTCTCACCCAAAGTGATGATTTGAAGCGCTTCGGGCCTGAAACTCTTTTCTTTTCATTTTGTCCACCAGAGGGCGATAGGGAAATCAAAATTGCTATAACTTATAGACAAAGAAAAAACTTTCAATCAAACAAATATCATACAAAGTTTTAATTTTTTTGCCCCTTGGTGGAATGTGACAATATTGTCAACATTCTTGGTGGCTCGCAGGGCAACGAGCTCGTCTCGGTGATAGAACCCTCATCTTTCATCCATTGGGCCAGAGTTACCTCCAAACTCTTCTCCTTGTTCCTTTTCTGGGGATGCTTCCACAGCTTGTCCTTCTTCCTCCTATTCTCCTGCTTCTGCTTCTTCCTCTCCTGTCGCCATTGCTTTTGCTATGTCTTCGGCCATTGGCAATGGGGCCAGGCGGACGCGGATGTTTCTTAGGGTTCGGCGAATCTGAGACCAGACCCTTTTCATGAACAACTCCTGATCTCCCAGAGATTTGACCAAGGCACGAAACCTATCGATCTGCCCGATTTTTGCATGCTGGGACCTGGTATACATATTGTTCAGGGAAGCGGTGATTCTACAGTATTTTAGTATGTAATCAGTAACCTGCTTTACTATTATAGGTTCGTCCCACTCGTCTATCTTTGAGACGTTGTCTTCAAACTGTTGCCACTTTGGCATGATTTATTCCTTGGCTAAGGGCTTTCCATCATCATCCGTGAAACTCGGGAAGCCTAAGGAGAAGAGGTCCTCGAAGTAGCCCATTGACGTGCGCCTCTCACTTTCGAATGCGTCTAGTAGGATTTTTGCCTCTTGAGCTTTCTTGGCTATAGAGAAAAAGGCGCGAACTGTGTCCTGGGTCGTTGACCAATCCCTTACTATCCGACTCATTGCTGCGAGCTTCAAATCTTGATACCTTGCGCCTTGGACCTTCAAGGCCAGCGTGAGTCAGGCTCTAACATTCTGAATGACTTCTTCGACAATTGGTCCTCCTTCGGCGGCAGCACTCTAGGATTCTATAGTGTAAACTAAAACCGAAAGGGCACTGACAACCCAAGACCTAAAATTCTTGAGCAGAGATGAGCGAATCTCTTTGATTTTGCTCCTGTCAAATAGCCCTAGGCCCTCTTTATTGTGCAGCTGGATCTGAGCTTGCAAGATCCTACTTTCAATATCCTTGACCCTCAAATCATTTTCGATCTGCCTTTGCGCCTGATTCTCAGTTGTGCATTCCAGCTGTGCTATCTACAGCTTTAGGGCGTGTGCTTCTTTTCGCATCAGTTTGCACTGTCCCTCGGCCTCTGCCAATTTGGAGTGAGTCCTTGCTAACTCCTCCTCCAGCTTGATGTTAGCACTCTCGGCTTCGAACCTGCGCTTGTTGGCGATGTTGGCGTGCGCCTTAAAGGTCTCGATTCCAATGTGCATAGAGGCGGACTCCTTGTCCACGTTCAGATGCTCCAGATCCTTTTCTTTATCTTGATATTCATAGTCCGCTAGAGTCATTTCATCCAGGGGCTTCTAGACTTTGGGTATCTTCTTTACTTTATGCACCTTTCCCGCCTCGAAGTCAAATATGGCACATGTCTCAACTTGAGCGAGCGAGCGCCCTCTCTTCTTTATTGCCTCTTTCAACATCCTCTCTGTGTTCTTTCGGGCTTGGAGGAGTTTTTTGGCCAAGGGGGATTCCCGTATTGAGGACAGCTCAGAGTCGAATGCGGCTGGGTCTAAAGCCGAGGGATTGAACAAATATAGGGAGCTAAAAGGGATAGCTTCACCCGAAGGTTCAGCAACAGGGGTGACAGGGGCTTTGGCAAGTGGGAGCATGTTATGTACAATAGAGGAATGGGCCTCGGGGTTCGGCACTGGACTATTAGCTTCACCCTAGTCGACGACTGGAGGATTGGCGATGTGGCTAGGTGAAGTAACTTGGACGGGTTTGTCCTGGCCGAAAGACTCAGGGGGAGTGGTTAGGGGCACAACGTAAGGAGGTGACTGACCTTGCGGAGGCAGGGTATACAGGTTAGAGCTTTCAGCCAGGGTCGGGGTGGACTTATGAGCAACCAGAGCGTAGGATGAAGAAAACATACCTGCCTGCCCTCTTGGCAGAGTGGCCATGGCGATCTCCTGGGTGATTGGTGTTTGCTCCTTCTGGGCTTCGGTACTCTCGGCTTCCACAACTTCCATGAGTCCCTCCACGTCAATGACATCTACATTTGGGATTGCTTCGGCACTTGGTGGAGTTCCTCTGTCGTTCACTTCGGCCGAACCCGATACTGATCTTTTGATAGGGGGATAGGCATACCTGTACACGGTCATTTTGGGAAGTTCGGGGGTGCTTGGGTAGGTTCATGCTCCTTTCTTTTCCTCCTCTCGAGGGGTTGCTCTGATTCCTCTATCGTTGTCTCCAGATCTTCGGATGGGCTCTTTAGTAAAGCTTTTGGCATGACCCTGACTGTTCTTTCCTTGGGGACATTATCAGTCTTCCTGGGGCCTTCATCTGAACTTGGAGTGGCCGGTGGAACGAAATCGACGAAGGACAAGGGTTTCCAAGACCCAATATTGGTCTGATACACAATTGTGAATTCCCTGTCCATTGTTAGAAGCCCGTAAGAATTCATCTTTCGGAAATGGACTCTCATAATCCACCATTCTCTTAACTGCTCCTCGTCCCAGTCCTTCAACTCTTCTTTTAAATCGTCCTTTGCTTTTCTCCAGAAAGTGGAGTCAGGAGTTGGGAATGGGTACCGGTCTCAGGTCAAATTCGACCTCCATAGGATAGAAGTCATGCCAAGGAGGCAACGTCCTCATCTCCTCTAAGTGCCACTCCAGGTCCGTACCATTGGGGTTATTCCTCTACTCCAGAACTTCGGGGCGAGGACAGACATGGAAGTTTTTGCTTTTCAAATGATCTCTCATCACCCCCAATGGATCGTAGAGCCACCTCTGTGGTATTTGGAGTAGACAAAATCAGCGAGTTTCTCCTCCAGGTATATGTTCTGCTTCAAGGTAAAAACTTTGATTACTCCCATCTTGAAAGGGAAATCGTAGGTGTGTGTCACTTTGCCAAGCAACTTCTAGGGCAAATTGGTATTTCGAAGGGAAAAAAGGCAGCAAGAAGGGCTTCCCTGTGAAGCCAAAAAGGTGGATCACAAGCCCTTGTGTCAATTGAAACACATCACCTCTTCTTTCTAGTACCACCTTATCTCTGAGGTCGAGAGATAGTCAAGGACTAAACCCTGTCAGAATGTGCATCGCAGGTCCCAAAAACTGCTGATTGAAAGGGTAATAGGACTCTGACCTCAGCAAGAGTCGGGTCCATTGATATACAGGCAAAGGGGTTCCATCCTTGTCAACTGGTGAAACATCACAATGGGGAAGGGCTTTATGTACATGAAAGAAGAAGAGCCAAACCAATAAGGAACAGGGTTGGAAGTATGGCTCCTTACTAGCATCCTTCATGGATGACAACCACATATGCAGATTTCGGGCCACCCATTCTGCCCAATCGAAGAAAACTGGGTTTGTGTTCGGCCGCAAAGCGTCGGGAGCATAGAACTCTCCTCTGGAAATGCATTCGGCTAGCGACACCTACCATGGGCATATCGAAGTATCGCTTGACAAGCCCCCTACCCATGCAATGATAGAGAATATATCCGTGTTCTTAAAGGCCTCCAGGGGCAGGGGCATCTGGGGTCGCTTACTGGAAGGAAGTCCGCTTTTGAGGCTTTCACGCAAAAAACTCAAAATGAAGGGATTAGTGATGAACTTATCCATTTGTTCACTCAGACTGACATTGCGAACGGTATAGCCTTTTGGTGGCCTTTGCTGCGGTGCGAATGCTGCCTGCACATCCTCCTTTAGAATGGAAAATAATTTTTTACCCGAGGCATCCAACACCTGCCTGGTTTGCGGCTGATAGTTTTGAGCAATGGCGTATATGAGCTCGGGGCAGTGATGTGTAGGAAGGACCATATACCAATATATGTAGGAATAATACGCCATGGCCCTCTTGTTCTCCATTGAGAGCCTGCTTTTCATGAAATCAATAGTATATCGAAGCTCAGCCATAGTTTTTGAGAGCTCTGGGTCTCTGATTTTCGCCCACTTATCGACAGGTGGTTCTATACTAGGCTCGTCATCAGACTCTTCCCTTCCTTCCATCACATTTTTTCCTATGCATGGGGGAGGATTGACCCTTCTAGGTGTCTATTTCTTTTCTTTCGCGGCTCTCGCCTTCTCTGGAGTCGTCGTCTCTGGTTCTTTTCCCTTCCACGTGGGGTTCTTCCTTCCCATTGTGAGCGATTGCAGCAGAATAGTTCAGCGCCTCAAAATAGCGAAACCTTTGATGCAGAAGCTCTTCGAGGTGATAGAATGCAGACTCGCCCCTCACACTTGCAAATGGTTTGTTCTTAACGGGCACCTGCATTTTATAGCTTTGGAGGGCAACCTCCGACATTTATGGCAACCACCGTAATTACTTCGCTGGCCTGGCTCGAAAGTGTCATTGCGGCATTTGATTGGCTATATGGCGGCGTCATACGCGAGGCCATGCAATTCGGTAGTTTGATTTTGTATCGAGGGCGCGGATCACTGCCACCTGGTGTTTTAGCGTAGCTTTTGGGTTGACGGATTGCCTTGGGATGAGTGCCACCTCCTTTGCATTGAGTTTGTCTGTTTTGGTCCTCTTTTGAGGCTATTGTTGGCACGTTCCTCGAGGCACATCTTAAATGTGTTCACCCTGAAGAGGGGTTCAGCAAAAATACTTCATCGTGAAGCTCTTCTTCGAGCTGATTTTCTTCATTTCGGGCCCGAAGTTCCCCTTTGCTACGTTGTTGCTTCGGCTCATGAATACCGTCGACCGAAACCCATTTCATCGAGGAGGGCTTCACCAAGAATTACTTCGAACAACACCTTCGGCACATTTCTTTAGCGAAGCATTTTGCACGTCCTTGATCTACATGTGGTTTGGTTCTACGAGGATGAACTGCTTCACGGCGAACTTCCTTTCGTCGGCTACTTCGGATCGGGACCCCCCAAAGGCAATTTCGATCATGCTTTGTGAAACCGAAGCCAGGAATCTAGCTTCTGCGGTTGAAGTGGCACTTGCTCTCCGTGATATTTTGAACAGAGTATATACAAAGCATTGAAATCCTATATACAAAAATATGTGCAAGATTTTTTTTTTTTTTTGGAGTATACATATCTCAGCGATTGAAGATCTTCAGGTGAAGACCATTGACTGAGATTGGTAAAACTTGGCCATTCACATCTTTGAGGATGAAGGAATTGGTCGAATTCACTTTTACTATTTCAAACGGTCCGTCCCAGAACGCATCTATTTTGTCATGATTCCTAGGCTTGGCCTTCCATGAATCCCACCTCCATACCAGGTCTCCTGCTTTGAATGTGCGATCAAATGATTTCCTTTTGAACCATTCTTGGGTGACCTTAGCATGCCATGTGAAGTTTTGGTAGGCCTTTTCATGTTCCTCTTCTAGTTGTAGTAGCTGGACCAGGCGTTCCTCCATCGGGTTGGCTTCATCTTCTTCTAGCAGCTGCAATGCAAGGATTTCGATGTGAGTGGGCAGGATGGCCTCCTTGCCATATACCAGAGCGTACGACGAAGTCTTGATTGACCTTTTGACAGAAACCCGATCAGCCCACAAGGCTCGATCTAGAAGGAGGTGCCAGGTTCTTTTGTTTTGATCAATCAGCTTTCCTAGAATCCTCAACAGGGTTTTGTTGGTGGATTCTGCCAATCCATTGCCCTGGGGGTAATAGTTGGAAGACACCTTGTGATATATCCCATACTTATATAGGAACTCGTTGATATTTGCACTTGTGAAACCAGGATCGTTATCTGTAATAATTGCTTTGGGAATGCCGAAGCAGGTAATCAATCCTTCCAAGAAGGCGACCATAGTATCTTGATCGAGATGTTTTGTGGGAACTGCCTCGGCCCACCTGGTGAAGTAATCTATCGCAGTCAGAATGAATTTGTGCCCAGTAGAGGAGCTTGGCGATATGGCTCCTACGAAATCCATTCCCCATTGCTGAAATGGGGCCTCCACTTGTATCGGTCGGAGTGGCATCGAAGCATTTCTGCTTCGGCCGACGAATATCTAGCATTGCTCGCACCTTCAGCAAATAGAGAAGGCATCGACAAAGAGGGTGGGCCAATAGTAACCCGTATTTATTATTTTTAGCGTCGTTGCCCTTCCAGAAAAGTGTCCTCTAGATAGTCCTGAATGAAATTCGCCCAGGATTCTCCTCTTGTCATCATATTTTATGCATCTGAGGAGGACGCCGTCAATGTTCCTGAAAAACAGGCCTTTTGGGCGCATAGTGTATCGGACGGACCACATCCTGAAATGTCTCCGCTGTGAAGCATTCAGATGCAAGGGGCATCTACCGGTGTTGAAATATTCCACTATCTCGTCGACCCAATATTTCTTAGCCTCTTCTTGATTAGCGAGGCATTCTCCTGTTGACAAGTCGTCCGACTTATAGTCTGTTATTTTGGCCGTCGTGTTCTTCGCCAGCTCTTGACATAGTGTGCGATCGTGAACTATCTTGGTGGGCTTGATCTCAATATCGAACTCTTGAATTTTTCTCACCCAACCAGCCCTCTTGCTTCCCAGTTCCCCTTGAATAATAAAACTACGCACATCGGGGTGAATGACGAAGACTGTGGTTCGACTCTGAGAAATGAACTGTTTGAATTTCTTGAGAGACTTCATTACTGCATGCAGTTGACGCTCGATGAAATTATAATTTTCTTCATGGGGGTTGATTATCTGGCTGAGGAACGCGATAGGACGTTCCTCTCCATCTTTCCCCTTTTGCGTTAAGACCGCTGCGTAGCTTTCAGGTTCTCCTATTGCATACAGGATAAAATCTCGACTGTAGTCGGGGTTGATCAAGACTGGTGCCTGAACAATTCGGGCCTTGATTTCTTTGAATGCTTTCGTCCTTTCTTCTATCCAGACAAATTCTACGCCCTTCTTTAAAAGCTCAGACATCGGCTTAATGACTTGGGCGAAGTCTGAGACGAACTTCCTTACGAAGTTAATCTGACCGAAGAAATATTGAAGGCCCTTTTTATCAGCTGGGATTGGAAGCTTCATCAGAGCTTCGAATCTTTCAGGATCCATGGTGAGACCCTTTTCTGATATTGCATGTCCCAGAAGCTTTCCTTCGCTAACTACGAAGATAGAATTTTTTGGATTGATTGAGATGCCAAATTCTCGACATTTTTTGAAAATTTTTTGAAGATGTTCTGGGTGGTTTTCTCTCTTTCGGGAGAAGACGGTCATGTCATCCAAATAGATAACGATAACCTTGTTCATAAGCTCGCCAAAAGCTAGGTCCATTGCCCTCTGGAAAGTAGCTCCCGCATTTGAGAGGCCAAAAGGCATTCGCTGGTAGGCGAATGTGCCCCACTTGGTTGTGAATGCGGTCTTATGCTGATCTTCGTCCCTGACCCAGATTTGATTATATCCAGAGAAACCATCAAGCAGGGAGAACCGTTGAGCACCAGCCATCGAATGCAAGATCTGATCGATCTATGGGAGAGGATAGTGGTCCTTGAGGGAAGCATGATTCAGGTTGTGGAAGTCCACGCATAACCGGATGTCTCCATTCTTTTTTTTGATAGGGACCAAGTTCTCTACCCAGGAAGAATGCTTGATGGGATAAATGATCTTTGCTTCAAGCATCTTTAGCAGTTCAGCCCTCATCAGGACCTCAATCTTTGGATTGACCGGCCTTTGCTTCTGTCAAAAATGTTTGGCCCCTTCTTGTAATTCGATTGTATGTTGGATTAGCTTCTGATCATATCCCTTGAGGTCGTGATAAGACCAATGTTAGGATCTCATCCTAACCCTTAATGTAATAACTTCCTTGATGTAATAATTCCTAGTGAACGTGGGTAGTACCCATGATTAATATTTTGTAATGTTCTAAGTTTTAGCTTAGGTAGTGCCTATGACAAATGGCACCCTTTTTTATGTAACACATGGTAGATAGGTGGCATTGTGCATGTAATTCGTGTGGCATTGTGCATGTAATTCGAGTGGCATTGTGCATGTAATTCGGGTGGCATTGTGCATGTAATTCAAAGTGGCACTATGCATGTAATTCGGGTGGCATTATGCATGTAATCCGGTGGCATTTTGCATGTAAGCCAACCTTGGAAGGAAACTCCTTAAATACCCGAAAGGGCACCAATGTAACCATCTTTTGCAAAATTAATGAAGTATTGAAGGAGGTTGCCCCCTCGAAGAGGCCTGCGATTCAGTTCTATTGTGAGATTGTTCTTTATGCAAATTTCTGTTATATTAATGTGATGTTTATGTGAGTTATTTCCAAGCAATTGTGTGAGAGTGTGTTATTTGAGTTTATTTTATAGCAGGATCTTAACAACCAAGCCATGATATCTGGGTACTTCTTACACAAACATCGGATCCGTTCTTTTTCTTCTGAGGTACAATCGGTCCCAACCTTTATTACTTTCCCAGGTTCCAGTTCTAAATATTGATATTGCTACGCACTGATCTGAATCTTGTGGGAGAGCGATCGATCATTTTGATCGAAAAGGCTCTCAAGCGTGATCAATCCCTTGGGAACGTGGTTGTTCTTCAACTGGACCAATCCTTCATATTCTTCCTCATCCGAGCTTCGGTCCTCGACCGTAGCGGCTTCTTGGATCATGAAATTGACGATCTGCTTGTCGTTGTCAAAAACTTGCCAGTGTAAATCTCTATCAGGGACAGAGGGTCTATAGATCATTCTTACAGCCTTCAGCTTATGCACCATATCATCTACTAGAGAATATCGGGTTGCGATGGACACTAAGACATCTGCATGTCGATTCTTTTCTCGTGAAACAGACTGTAGGTTGAGAGATTCAAACTGGTCAAACAGGTCCTATACCCTATTGCGGTATGATTTAAGATAGTGTTTCTTTGAAGAGCATCTGTTGGTGACCTGGTTGCAAACTAGTTTGAAATCTCTGAAGATTTGAAGATGTCTTATGCCTAACTTGTCAGCTTTCTTGAGTCCCAAGAACAAGGCTTCATATTATGCTGCATTGTTGGTGCAGCTCCATGTTAATCGGTAGCAATACTCCTTTTGCTCACCGATCAATGAAATCAGAAGGATTCTTGCCCCAGCGCCATTTTTGCATCGGGCACCGTCGAAGAACAATTTCCATAGTCCTTCTTGAGCAGAAACCTTTCTTTCCTTTTTAGCTAGTTTCTCGGACTTGGTGATGGTGTAGCATCCCACCTCAGTCTCTATCATGGCATTGAAATCTGCCAATGAAAATTCATCTTCACAACACAATCGTGCAAGGGATTCCTAGACCAAATCCACGTGCTCTAGTTCCTCTGCGATCGTATGCACAGGGCCACTGATTTCTTCTTCAGACATCTTCTCAACCAGGAACATAGAAGGCTTTTCATTATAGATCTTCACCTTCTTCCCTTTTAATGGGATCTCCAGATGAGTGTAGTCCATGGACAGATATCCGCCCAGCTTTGCCGTGAATTCCCTTGATAGGCACATGCTGAAGTAAGGCTCAAGGTCCATGACTACCACCTCTTGTATGACTACGATTTGAGGTGTCTTATGTAGTCGAATAGGAATATCTTTGATGACACCTACAGTATTCACTGGGGTACCATCCAACTGGAGGACTCCGTGATTGCTTCGTGTGTACTCCATGCCTATTTCTTTGCATACTGCCTTCGGCATTACTGTCGTCGCAACTCCAAAATCTATCATACAGTTATGCATGATATACCCTTCCATTTGTAAGGATAAGTAGAACGGTGGTGGTCTATTTTTCCCCGTGATGGACGTGGACAGGGTCTGCACCAGGGCGGGTGGCTCCGCCTTCTTTGTATTGATCCTCTTCAATGACTCTTGCAACAGGTCCACTTGTCCAGGAAGTTGCGAGCATCATACAGACTGATTTTGGTTGGAATTCTCTTCAACTCTTCTACAATGTTGTAGGCTGGGGAGCTATGCACCTCAGGTTCCTTTCTTGGTTTGTACTTGGTGCGATATTGCTCTGTTGCTTCGACCCTTTGTCGCTTGGTGAGCGAGGGAAGCTTGAGCTTCTCCTTAGCCTGTTCTTTGGTCTCCACCTGAGGTGGTTCGGTAGTGGCCTTTTGGGCCTTTTCCTTGATCGGAGCTAGCAGAGGAACTTTGCTCGGGGTCGAAGAGGACGGTTGTCCCTTTTCAAATCGAGCATGTACCTTCAAAGGGGCCATCTGAGTAGCATCCACCTCTATTGACCTTTTACCTCCCCTAGTAAGGACTGCGACTGGCTCTTCCTCGCCGATTGACAAGTTTTGATCCAATTGTCTGATGACATTGACTTGACCGCCTTGGCTGCTGCTTGTTAGCGTCTGCACGTAGTGTTGATGCAACATGCATGTATTTTCCTTGTGAGGATCATTACATGTAGAGCACCAGTATACATGATCGGAAGTGCTTGGGACTTCTTCTATCGCATCATTTCTTGCCGAAGCTTTCCCTTGATGGACCGCTTGATATTTGGTAAGTGTGGGCATGGGATAAGACCTTCTTGGTAGAAAATCTTGTTGTGCTTGCTTCTTCTTGACAACGGTCATGTCGTTGGACAAGGTCTGCACTGTGGCATTTAACGATTGCATTTCTTGCAATATCTTGGCTTGCATATCATCGGCCTTGGGAACTGATGGTAAAGAATCCATGGTCGATATCGGAGGCAGGGCAGGATGTTGGAGGGGTGCTGGCAACATTGGAAATGTTGGAGTGATAATGGGTGGCATAGTTGAAAGTGTGGGGAAATGTATCTGTGGAGCCGTGATCTACAATACAATAGGATTTAGGTTCCAATATGAGATCAGATATGCAGGGATTGCATAAATCTATGGAGCAACTGCACTCACATACTGGGCTTGAAGGAACTTGGGGAGTATGGGCATTGGCATTCTTTGATGGAGTTTGCCTACGGCTATGAGGTCCGTTTCTACTTTTTTGGCCAACCCATACAACTTTGGAAAGGTATTGACATTGGAGTACCTTATCATAAGGCCGATATTAGGATTGAAGGCCCGAAGGAAGTAGTACGCCGTGGCTTCGTCAGTTGGGCGAAGTCCAACTGGGACTCTTTGCCAGGTTCGGGTGAACCTAACATTAAATTCTGCAATCTCTTCTTGTGGATGTCTTTGGATTGAAGTGAATTGCTGCAAAAGAGAAGTTGGATCGGCGGACTCATTGAAACCTTGCATCAACTGCTCGGCTAACTGGTCCCATCTCGTAATAGTGCCGGGTGGCAGAGATCTATACCAATAGAGGAGCTTTCCTCTAAGGGAGAGAACCAAGAGCTTCACCATCACTCGCTCTTCTGTGATATCGTGGATTGCCGCCAAGGAAATGATGTCCTGGATATGCTCCAGAGTAGTCTTTCCAGTTCTGTCAAACGTCGGGAGCTTTTTGATTATCGCAAGCGGAACTTGCCCTTGGCCCGCAAGATTCAACAGTGACAAAGAATTCCATGCTGGAAATAATCTGGGCGATAATTGCTGTTGTTGTTGTTGTTGTTGTTGTGCCATATTTGTGCCTGGGTTCTATGGAACAGAAGTCCCCAAAGTCCCTCTTGGGTTGCTTGTCGGAAGGCCAAAGGGAACGGAGGCACTAGGATGCTTCGGTGAGTTGGGAGGATTCGAAGGAAAACTAGCTGCTGTGCTATCGAAAGTTAGGCCTTGCTCGTCAATAGCAGCCTCTTGCAAGGATGTCTCACGTAAGAGATATTCGAGGGTAACTAACCTAGAGCGTTCCCCAAAGGCGTCGATATCGAGTTCAAAGAAATTGGTTTCCTCTCCTCTATTCCTAACTCTCCATCTTGTTTGCATGAAGGCACAGGCTTTAGTACTGGTATTTACGACTTGAAGATTCTCGGGTAAAATAGAGTCGCCAAATGCTAAGAGTCTCTTAGTAATGAGAGCATCAATTCTCACTACTACTCAGGGGATGAGACTGATCGGGTCTCACCGAGAAATTTGTTAGAACTACTGGCTCCGATGAAGACAAGCTAGGGATTTTCTCAAATATGGGACCTTGAGTCCCACCGGATGTGCCAAAAATTGTTGGTCATCAAATCCGCATAGGAAAGGACTTTCAATGGGTTTGCGCACCCTGGACCTGTGACCAACATTGAAATTTTGAGAGGAAGAGATGCCCCTCGTGCCAATCTTCGAAGAAAGGCCGGCTCCTATACTAATATACTTTTGGGGTTTGGGATAAGAGTGTAGGAAAGAGATAAAGGATTTTGGGTTAGAGAAAGAAATAAAAAATGGGTAAGGGTTAGAGATTTATGATTCAAGGTGGGGAAGAACAGGAAGCACGATCACTCACTAATAACTCGAATAGCAGTAAAGAACACCAAGAATAGATGAAAGAAACGCAGTGCCGACCTCTCTATGTATCCTCTGGATGGGTTTGCAGGGTTCTCCTCTCTCTCTCGCTGGAATTCAGGGTTCAGAGTAACAGCGATTAAGAAGAGGGAATAACAGAAACCTCGATCCACTAGGCAGCATAAAAGAAAGTAACAGAGACATTTTTCCTCTCCTATGTATCCTTCAGGGCAAATTTTAGGGTACAGTCCCCAATCGCACACCGGATTCAGGATTCAGAGTCTCAGTATACGAGTGCAGACAGACAAAAGAATTAAGCACATAAGGCAGCATAAAAGAGAGAAATGGAGTACAAAAATCTTTAGTATTAGACACAGGACATCAAGTTATAGCAGCTTTCTAGCAGAAAGTTCCCCCCCTTTTACATTGCAAAGCTTGGGTTTTTATAGAGGACCCGGCCCTCTAAGTCATTATTACAAAAATGGTGGAGTACGCCCTCGGGCCCTGAGAAACGGCTCCTCGTTGTTGCTGAGGATGACCCCTCAAATCGGCTACCAAAACTGGTAATGATGGCCGAGTCAACCGGGGAAATATGCATTAAATGAGCCACCTAGGTGTCCTCGGATTGCAGGTGTAGTGCTCGAGTGGCGGCCATGCTTGTCGGGCTCTCCTTCTCGGACTGATACTTCGCATCCAATTGCCAAAAATGAGCAGCGGGCTTATCGAGCAAGAAAATATGCATTTATGAGGCTCTATGATTGCCTCGGGAAAAATTCCCAACTCGAGAAGCGTTCTTGGAAGTGCCTCGCTGATTTTCGCTTCACAAAACTACTTCGGGGGCATGGAGTGTCGAAGCCGATCCTCCGCTGCTTCGCTGGAAAAACTGCTTCGATGATGGGTCGGGACAAACGCTTCGGGCCGATATTCTTTTGAAACGGTGGTTCGGGGGAGTTTTTGCCGAAGCACTTTCTCGACTTATGCTGCTTCGGGAGAAATCTGGCCAAAGCGAATTTTAGAAATACTTCGGGCCCGAAGTATTTTCTTTGCCTTAGCCGATTCGGGCTATCTTTTCTTCTTCGGCGAAGTTACTTGGATGCCGCTTCGTAAAATTTTCACCTGAAGTAGCTGCTAGGAATGCTTTGGGTGTGAAGCGTTTCTTTTGCTTTCTCGGAAAACTTCTCGCCCGAAGTGATGATTTGAAGCGCTTCGGACCTGAAAATCTTTTCTTTTCATTTTGTCCACCAGAGGGCGATAGGGAAATCAAAATTGCTATAACTTATAGACAAAGAAAAAACTTTCAATCAAACAAATATCATACAAAGTTTTAATTTTTTCGCCCCTTGGTGGAATTTGACAATATTGTCAACAGTAATCAAGAAAGGAAAAAGAGAATTGCTAACCAGATTTTGAAGGGACAAACAAAAGGAAAATTATTTTTGTCAAGATAGGTTTGGAAAGTTCATGCAAAAGAAGATCATCATCATTGAGGTAGATTTAGAGGTATGGTGATTTAATTCCTTTCTCAAAGTGGTTTTGTTTGAGGAAAATATTTTTGTTGTCATATAGTGGGAGGTATAAGGAATTATTAGATGTGCATTATTTTTTATTGGAATTGGGAGTAAATGTGCAAAGGTTATAGATCAAATTTGTAAGCAAACTTGTGCATTGAGATTGGTTTTGGAGTGCATGTGGAAATAAGAAAAATAGTATAGTCTCACACAAATAGAAGGGTTGTTTCATAACAAGTCAAAGTGTCATATAGTGTAATAAATAGTGTGAAAGAATTCAATTGAAAAGAAGAATATTTTAAGCCATCTACAAAAGGAAGGAAATGTGTAAATAAGGTCAGTTATCAAGTGCTAGAATAAAACTACCTTTTATGTGATACATGTGAAATTGAAAGACTTAATGAATGTGAAGTGGATTTTTATGTTCATATTTGGAAATAGATGAACATTATTTGTATGCAAGATTTGGGAATAGATGAGCATGTATGTATGTAAGATTTGAGCAGAGTTGTGAGCAGGTTTTGGAGCATATTTGAGTAGGATTTGTGAGCATGTTTTGGAGTAGATTTGAGAAGGTTTTGTGAGCAGGTTTTGGAGCACATTTGAGCAGGTTTTGTGAGTATATTTGGAGTAGGATTTATGAGCAGATTTGAGAACATATTTGAGCAAGATTTATGAATAGGTTTAAAGCAATTTTAAGTAGGATTTTGGATAATATTTGAGAGAATACTTAAGTAGAGGGGATTGGTGTCTCCTGTGTATTGGTGTCCATGAACCAGATCAAAGTGGATTGGTGTATCCTATGGATTGATATCCATGAACTAGAGCATGGGGGGATTGGTGTCTCCTATGGATTGGTATCCATGAACCAGAGCAGAGGGGATTGGTGTCTCCTATGGATTGGTGTCCATGAACTAGAGTAGAGGGAATTGGTGTCTCCTATGGATTGGTATCCATGAAATAGAGTAGAGGGGATTGGTTTCTCCTATAGATAGGTGTCCATGAACTTGATAGGGGATTGGTGTCCATGAACTTGAGAGGGGATTGGCGTCTCCTATGGATTTGTGTCCACGAACTTGAGAGGGTATTGGTGTCTCTTGTGTATTGGTGTCCATGAACTTGAAAGGGGATTGGTGTCTCTTGTGGATTGGTTTCCATGAACTTGAGAGGGGATAGGTGTCTCCTGTGGGTAGGTGCCCACAAAATTGTGAGAGGAGATAGGTGTATCATGTGGATTGGTGTCAATGAACATTGTAATAGGGGATTGGTATCTCCTGTGAGTTGGAGCCCATAAATTTTTTTTGAAGAAATTTATAAGCAATATTTCTTTGTGGATGTAACCCATCTTGGGTGAACCACATTAGATCTATGTATCTTATATGTGTAGTGATTTGTGCATTGTTTTATTAATGCATTGATATTATTTGAAGTTAGTGCTTTGGAAAGAAAAAAGAAATTTTTTATCTTATATTGTTCACCCCTCCTCTTAGTATAAGCTTGTGTTCTTAAAATAGAAGTAATACAAAGAAAGTGAAGTAGTGTAAGTCATTGATCTCACTTGATCTAATGGCAAGCATTAAATTTGTAGAAGTAAGCAAAGAAATATTAACTTAGACATTTGGTAAATGTGGCAGCTAGTAGAGATTCAAGAAGAATAAAGGAGCAATCAAATTGTAAAAGTTTTATAAAATGCTTGATCTTAGATCAACGTCCCATCCAATTTTCAAGAAGTTTATATGAAGGTCAATGAAACAAAGTTCTGTAGATTGTCCAATGACAAGATAAAAAACCCATGCTATTTCAAAAGAATTCAAATTGAGAATGAGGAGGAAAATTTTTGTAGTCCATCCAATTGAAGATCAATAGTCTACATTATTTCAAGGCAACTTCGAGGAATATTGGCAAAGAAAAGTTTTATGAAATGTTTGATGGTGAGATTAGTGGCCCACATTATTTCAAGGAAACTTTGAAGGAAATTAACATGGAAAAACTCAATAGACTGTCCAATCCTATATCAACTTTCTATACTACTTTCAAGAGATGTTGATGAAGCTATAAAATGGAAACTATAACATCAACCAAAAAGAGATACATTCTCAATGCACTGGCCATCTATGGGATAAATCACCAGTTATTCCATCAAATAGTATATTTAGAAAAATACCAATTGTCAGTTGTGGGCATGAAATAAATCTGACCTATAGAGATTTAGAGGAATAATTGATATACCAAGGCAAAAGAAGTTTTATGAGTTATCTAAACCATTTGGTTCTATCATCTTATGACTCATGATGTTCCCAAACTCTCCAACTTAAGTAATTGATGATTCAAGAAATTCCTAAGCTCAAAGGTGATATACCAACCATCCAATCAAGGGGAGAAGGCGTACCTTGATCATTCTCTATTTAAATAACCTGTGTCTAATAATTAAGCTTCACCATCAACTATTATGAGCAAGGAGCCTTTGCAAAATTTATTAGAGGTAAATTCTACATACAAATTTCCAATAAAGTCGTCAAGCCTATAAAGATAACAGATATGAAGGAGCCTTGAGCTCCCCTCCTTACAGCACTTGAACATGCCAATCCAGGAAAAGTAACTAGAATATTAAAGATAGTGGTAGTGGAAGCCAAATTAGAAACAACCTTGAGCCTAGAGCATTGGTCACAAAGAGCTTCTATGCTCAATATTTGAAGATCCCTAGGAGGTTAGTTGGTAATAGTGATGATAATTGCATATCCAGAGGCCCAAAATCCTTAAAAATTGATGATTCTAGATCCAAAGACATTGAAAACATCAATAACTAAATTTATATGGATTCCCTACATGGATTGGACAAGGCATATTAAATCTCTTACATAATTTTGGAGGAAAAAATTCTCCAATTTTGTTTATAAATAAAAATTTTTGCTTCATTGTAAAGGATTGGAAATGACCTACTCATGCCTTATACCTAACCTTGAATACATTTTCTTTCATTTTATTTTGTATATCAGTCTAGACTCAAGTCTTGAGGTATTTTATTTTCAACATCAAGCCTATTTTGTTCTGCCATACATGTATGAATTATTGTGATATATATATATATATATATATAGACAGATAGATATATATATATATATAGAAGTTTTGACTAATCTTTATCTGCCTTATTTCCTGTGTATAAATTTGTGCAAATGATAATATTTTTGTAGCTCTTACCAGATAAAAAAGATCTAAATACTCTATACTCTCCTCCTCCTCCTCCTTACAAATAACACATTGTGAGGGTCCACAAAAATCCCTTTTCATAAGGTTATCCTAGGATAAAATTCATCTATGACCTACTATCCAAACAAATATTTTAACTTTAGGAATGCTTGGGATATCTCAAATATCTCTCCATATTCTTGCAATATTCCTATTTTGTCGGTGTTTTACATTATATCCACTTCTTATTGTGTATTATCCTAAGCTATTCAACTCCCAAATATACTTATCCTTGGTTCCCCTTAGAATAATCATTGTTGTTATCTTTCTTCTCAACTGCATCCTAGCATCAATGTCTTGTATACTTGTAATAAAATATTTTTTCTATTTGTATCTTCCTTCATGGTCCTTGTATAAAATATTTAAAACCCTATCACCATAATTATCTTTAAGTAATCTCATCCATGGTTTCAAAATTGGATCTAGATTGAGTGGTTTTTTTATCACACCAAGTATTCATCCAAAAAAAGATTTTTTCTCTAGTTCCCACCACCATCTTAAACCATTAATCACTAGATCAATTTTTTTTAAACCATCCCATAGTGTAGAACCATTTGGTAGAGAGAATGTAGTAAATATTAAGCTTGGTTCATTGAGCTCAACATACCTATTTAGAAGAATTATTGCCCATTATATTTGATTCTCTTTGTACAATATCCATATTACTTTTCCCCTAAGAACTAAGTATGCATCCGTAAGAACTCTTAAACCAAGATCTCCCATAGTTTAACCATCACATACCTTGCTCTATTTCAGCAAACAAATTGTCCTTATATCCTGTAATCCTAAATCATTACATAATATAGTTTAAAACTTTTTTCTATCAATTTTGGCATAGTGTACAAAGACATATACTATGTTTTTTTGAAAAATAATTTGAATAAACTTGTATTAAAACAAATATCATTTACAATTTGGGATGAGACTTCTCCTAGCCTTAGCCAAAGAGAACACATATTTACAATAGTAAAAGAAGATTTGCATTGGAGCCAAATCTCTTAAACCATATTTCTACAATGGTTGTTCACTTGTTTACAACTATAAAATAATATCTACATTGGAGCACAAATATCCTAAACCATATTTCTAAAATGGTTTTCCAAATTATCTAAAAACTGGATTTGCTCACCAACCTACCTAATCATCTCATCCTCAATAGCCATGTCATTGTGCCACTGAACCCCTACCTCCTTCTCAGTTCCCATCTTAGCCAGGAATTCTGTCACTTTATTTAGATCTCTACTCATATAAACTGAAATCACATCATCTAATTCCCTCCATAATTTCTTAATTTGAGTGACAAGAATCCTCACCCTCTATGTCTTCAAAGCAAAGTTACTCATGCAATCTAGAGCTTCAACCATTATTTGAGAATCTGATTCTAGGATTATCCTCATGTAACCTTGTTTTACTACCCAAATAGAAGCATATTTGATAGCTGAGGCTTCTACTTCATTGTTTATGGCTCTTCCCAAGCCTTGCAATTTCTAATAGACCATTGTTCCAACATGATTCCGATAAACCACTCCAATTCCATCTCTACCCAGATTACCTTTTACAACTCCATCAGTATTAATTTTAATCCAACCTTCTAGGGGTGGTTTCCAACTAACTTTGTCCTACCCCTCTTGCACTTCAACTTCCTTCTCCATTGCCCCTATAACAACTTGAGTTTCCTCTTTAGCATAGACTACCATATTTTCTGTGACTTTGCTCCAAATGACCTGCCAAACTCCATATAACGAAGAAAAGGTTTCTCTAGAAATTTTGGAATTTCTCTCCAACCACACTTGCCACCAAATGAAGTTTAATCCAAGATCCCAACCAATATAAAGATCTTTAGATTTAAATCTACCCCTCTTCCATCTTTCCCAAATATTAATCCGATTCAAATCATAATTAAATAATATTTTATAATATAAAAACCATCTATCCCAGATTTGGCGTGTGAATGGTCACTCAAACATCACGTGATTAGTTGTTTCCTCACTCTTGTAGCATAAAACACATTGATTTGTTTCTCCTGCGGTCAAAGAAACATAAAAAACGTCAGTAGCACCTGTGTTAATAAGTGAAACAAGTGAATCTTGAAATAAGTAGAAGATGTATGCATAAAATCATTAAAAATAGTGTATAGAACGAATTTAAATGACATGCACTTTTAATCAGAGTAAGCACTAAAAGATAGAACGTGGAACGTATTAAATAATGCGTCTAACAAAATAACGTATTGTCTTTCAATATATGTATATTCAGACTATGTTGCTTGAAAAATATATGTTCGAACATGAAACGTAGCCTACTGTTTTAAAACATTTCAAAAATAGCATGTATTCAGAATATAAAACGTAAACTGTTTTAAAATATCCGAAGACAACATATATTAAATTAGCTATGAACATGCGTAGGGTGCCCAAGCGGGCCGCCCTGTTAAAATCCGACTTCGACGCCAACCCACTAGGAATTGGCTCAAAATCCAGGATAATGTGTTGTCGGCAAATTGATAGTATACTGTGTCCAATGTCTGGTTCGAAAGTACAGAAGAATGAGTTCGAAAAGACTGTAAATGAGCCTCTGGTTTTGCAGCACTTCGTTATGTTTCAAAAAATGCTTCGTCCTTTTTACTTCGCATCGAGCTAGTTTTTTATAGAGGTTTTCGCCTCTTGGAGCATTAATGTCAAACCCTAAATCCGCAAGGGCCGCTCAGATTTGATCTTTGTCAGGCCATTATGAGACATGGCTCGCACTGACATTAGAAGTTATGAGGCGTGGCCTCGGATCGGATTTGTTTTAAAACCGCTTGTTTCATTAAAGTCCGCCGTTCTGCAGACCCACGGGGTTTCTTTAAAAAGGGGCACGTAAGGGTGCCACGTGGCGGTTATCCCTTGGATGCGGCGGCCACGTCAAAGTCCGCCTTTGATTATCGTAAGTATGCCTTTTAAACGTAAAGTGCCGAAGTGTCACGATATCGCGACGTCGCGATATCGCGACACTTCGGCAGAGCCTCCCCTTGGGGCGATATCGTCGCGCGATATCGCGACACCTTTGGCCGAGGCTCCCTCGGGGCCAAAGGTGTCGCGATATCGCGCATCGCGATATCACGACACCTTTGGCCGAGGCTCCCCTCGGGCCAAAGGTGTCGTGATATCGCGACACCTTTGGCCGAGGGTAGCCTCGAGGCCAAAGGTGTCACGATATCGTGACACCTTGGCCGAGGCTCTCCTCGGGGCCAAAGGTGTCGCGATATCGCGACACCTTTGGCCGAGGACTCTGAGGCCAAAGGTGTCACGATATTCGTGACACCTTGGCCGAGGAGTACCTCGGGCCAAAGGTGTCACGATATCGTGACACCTTTGGCCGAGGCTCCCCTCAGGGCCAAAGGTGTCGTGATTTTGCAACGCACGAAATCGCGACATCACGATTTTGCGACGTCGCGATTTCGCGACGTCTAAGGCTAGGTTCCCTTTTTGTTGAGGCTTGTTTGCTTTTGAAGACTTTGCTTTGGATTGCTTAAGGCTTGAAGTTTGGTGAAGTTTTGAAGGCTGCTTTGGACTAAAGGCTTAAAGTTTGTTAAAGGTTTTGACAAAACGACCAACTCTGCACCGCTCATTTTTTGACCTTCTAAACTGTCGTGCAAGTGGCCAAGACCACTGTTTGACCTCTAAGGGCTGCCCTGAAAGCTGTGTATGTGCATGCGATCAGTGTTTGTAGTCACTTAATCAGAATGGTGCTGTTTTGGTGTCTACAGATGCCCCTTTTTGGGAAGCGTTGTGCATGGCATAGCGCTGAGCAAAAATAGAGAACCAAAGCACTAATGATTAGGGTTTCTTGGTAACCTAACCAACTTTTGATGCCCCAAGTATGGAAAGGGCATGCATTCTTGAATCCTTGCTTCTGACGAGCTAAGGAATTTGATTTCAAGTGTTAACCTATTTTGGTGAGGTGTGACTTGAGCTTGGACATTGATAAGTCATGATTAGGCAAAGGGCGCAACCTTTTATCCACAGGGGAAACCTTGTGTTCATGCTTCGGGAATGCCAAGTATTTGATCAACTTAATGATTGCTTGTTTATTGCCCCAAGCAGGAGCGTGATTGTCTTTGTCAATGATTCTTTGAATGCATGTCATTGCCTTGATTGGGTGTGTGGTTGTTGATTGGTGACTAAGTGTGACTACCCCCTCAAGCGACGAATCGATGAGGGAATGACCTTCGTGAGAAAAGCGACGAGTCGCTTGACCCAAGATGACTTAGGTTAGGGTGCCTTTGGATGTTTTACCATTTGAGCACATGCGATTTCCCGACATTTGGACCTATTTTTGGTGGGTGTTAACCCTTTTGGTGATGCCATAATGGGGTGAAATCATCAAGAACCCATCTTCCCGTGGAGCGGTCCAGCTATGGTAGCCTTCTTGGGGAAGTAGGAGGGTGACAATTTGGGCCCCGACATCGATTTTCTGTGCCAAGAGGTTAAGTGCAAGAGCACTTGTGTCCGAAAATTTATTGCTTATGTTTTTGTGTTGCTTTTTGTGATGTTTTTGTTGTTTTGATTTTCTTTCTTTGCGTATATGTCATGATTTTATGCACAATGGTTGATGTTGGTGGATGCATGCTACTTTATATTGATGGATGCATATGGTATGATAATTACCGATGTTGTATGTTGATTTATTTTGATGGATGCATGATGGATGCAAATGTTTTTGATTGGCATGTGATATGCGGAAATAAGATGGATGGATGAACTTTGTGATGTTTGACTATGGCACCATAGACTGTTTTAGATCTCCATTATTTTGCTATGTACAAATGTGGTGTTTCTTTTTTGTATTTTCTGGTGGTATTGTAAGGATGAAAAGTAGCGCAGTTGGTTTAGAAATGTAGCAAAGGTTTTCCGAGACTCAGACGGTTTTAACTTACTAGCCATGATTGTATTTTATCTTACAAGACTTTTGAACAAGGTATGAATCGGACTTGTTTTTAACCAAGTTATTTCACATCCCTGTGTGTGCAATTGAGTTCATTTATGTGGTATTTGTCAGGATACCGCCAGTGCCAGATGGGCTTTCAACCGAATCTGTACTGAGGATCACCTAATTAGCTCCACTAACTCCTTTGTTGTATGTAGTTAGATTAATCTACGGTGTTATCCAGGATACCATAAGCTAGCTCATCCACATGCAAATATTGATCTCGTACACAAGTTAATGTGACAGATATATCGTCATGCGAGAAGTTTACCACCGATGGACCGATAGGCTATCAACCAAACCGATATCGAGGCTTGCCTCATGACCTCGTCGGAATCGTTGAGAGTTCCAGGGATTCAAGGTCAACTCCCTTCTTTTCTTCAATTGTATTGGGATACTTGCTCTTTATAGTGATAATAATCACTGTTTATTTTGATTTGTTTTTCTTTTCTCTTGAGCAAGGGATTTGGATATGGAGTGACGAGAATCACTATGCTTTGTGCCTTTTGATATGTGCACTGTAGGATGTCAAATTTTGGAGCTTTGACATTTGCAAATTTTTGATGTTTTGCAACTTTGGGATTCTTAGGGAATTGGGTAGGGAGGATGCTTGTCCTTTTGCCAACTCTCAGCATTCTTGGGGTCATTCGCACGTGGGGATGAGCAAGATAACCGTTTCGCTTATGGTAACCTGGATTACTCGTGGTGTTTCATCCTTCGTTCACACAACTCGGGAATTTTTATGTGTTTTAATTTGTGTTGGGATGTTACGTAACAAGGTGTATTGCAAGTGTAACTCTACCTTCGTAAAATCTGTTTGACTTGATACATTACATTGCTAAAAGAGCAAAATGATGACTAGAATCACGAAAAACTCTTGATACATTAAAAGACCACTGACTCTAGTGTGGTAAAATGAATGGTGTTTTTGCTGTTTTTGTAAGATGGAACAGTGTGGAACAAGATGGACTAGTAGAATCATGACAGCCTATGGTGCCTTTTGACCTATACGACCATGAATGTGCAATGTATGGGTGCGATGCTTGAATGCAGCTATGTATTTTTGTATTTTTGATGGATTGATTTTGGTGAATATGAAGATGAATTGCGAGAAGAACTCTCTATTGATGAATTTGAATATGCCTAGAAATGAGATGCAAATTTTTGTTGTTTTTGATGATTTTTGTTGTTTTTGAATTTTCTTGATTTTTGACCAAGTGATTGTGGAAATCCTTGGAGCGTTTTGGGATTGACCAAGCGATTGTGATAATCCTTGGAGCATTTTGGTTTGACCAAGCGATTGCAAGAATCCTTGGAGCATTTTGGGATATGACCAAGCGATTGTGATAATCCTTGGAGCATTTTGGTTTGACCAAGCGATTGCAAGAATCCTTGGAGCATTTTGGGATATGGCTCTCTTTAGATATGAAATGGTCGCAAATGACTGATATTCAAGGGTTCTGTTTCCTTGATACCATCAAGAGAAGCTAGCCGGTATGTCCCGGGTCTGATTTTGCTATCAATGACATACGGACCTAACCAATTGGCCGCAAACTTGTCCCTTAGGTGGGATGGCAAACTGGAATTTTGTTGATTTTCCTTCAAAACCAAATCACCAACGCGAAAGTCCCTGAGGTGAACTTTCATGTTGTAAGCTTTCTTAAGTCGCTCTTGATAAATGCGTAAATTCTTGAGAGCATTAACGCGTCGTTCGTCAAGCAACATAAGCTGGTCTAACCGGGCTTGCCGCGCATAATCATCATCGATGAACTCATGCATTGATATGCGCAGGGAAGGAATCTCCAACTCTAGAGGCATGACTGCCTCGGAGCCATACACGAGTGAAAACGGAGTGGCCCTAGTGGGCGTCCGAATGCTAGTGCGATAGGCCCATAGGGCAAGTGGGATTTGAATGTGCCAATCCTTATGACTGTCTGCGATGGTCTTTTTAAGGATGGCAACTAGCATTTTGTTTGACGCCTCTGCTTGCCCATTCGCCTGCGGATAATAGGGTGTCGAAAAGCTATGCTGAATCTTGTACTTTGTGGTCAAAGCACGCACGTCTTTGTTCTTGAAAGGTGTCCCATTATCCGAGACTATTTTGGATGGAATACCAAAATGACATATGATGTTATGCAAAATGAACTCCACAATGCGGGGTCCTGTCGTAGAGGTAAGCGAAATTGCTTCCACCCACTTGGTGAAGTACTCTATGGCCGTTATGATAAACGTGTGATGGCCTGACGACGCAGGGGAGATCTTTCCAATTAGATCAAAGCCCCATTACGAGAACGGCCAAGCAGACTGGACTGTCTGCAAGGCCTGAGAAGGTACGTGCATTAGATTGGCATGATGTTGACACTTCACGCACTTCTTGACATAGGTGCAACAATCTCGCTCTAAAGATGGCCAATAATAGCCCATGCGAAGAATGCACTTTGCGATGGCCATTCCACTGAAGTGGCCACCACATGTACCATCGTGCGCTTGGGCGACTGCCCAAGTGGACTCTTGCTGGTCCAAGCAACGAAGGAGGATTCCTTCATAGCTACGACGATACAAGATGTCTCCTATCAAGACATACTTAGCCGCTTTCTGCTTGAGTGCTCATTTTGCGGCATGAGTCAAATCAAGTGGGAGACTACCTAACTTGAGGTAGTCTCGGATGGGTAAATACCAGTCTCGTTGATCAGAAACCTCGATAGTATGAACAGACCAATCCCTCCCGAAGTTCATCCCTAGCAAATGCTGAATGGGATAGAACCTACAAGAATAGTGTTGTGTTGCTACTAATGGGAGTAGGGGAGAACAAGGACCCCCAGTTGGCATGTTTCAGACGATCTCAGATTCGAGAGAACCTATCCGAGGATGGTTCAATTTGGATCATGTGGATTCTTGGCGTCAAGTCTGAGCTTGCACGCTCCATCACGGATTGCGATAAGGTTTTGACTTGAATGGTTGTCATATCACCGAAAAGGTCCTACGGAAGTAGTGACCCCAAGGAGGCCATTGTGTCCGCAAAATGGTTCGATGATCGAGGGAGTGCCTCGATGTCATACCACTCAAGTTTTGCCAGGAATTTGTCCACAAGGGCTTTATAAGCCTTCAAAACTGGGCATTTGCATTGATATACCCCTTTGACTTGATTGACTATTAACAAGCGAATCACCAAAGATGTTCAGTCTTTTGATGTTCATGGCGATTGCTGTCTGAAGACCTAGGAGCAAGGCTTCATACTCTGCATTGTTGTTGGTGCATGGGAAGTTTAATTTAAATGACAGGGGCATTGGAGCACCTTGCGGTGTGAAGAATACAATTCCCGCACCACCACCTTGCTCACACTTAGAACCATCGAAGAATAGGGTTATGTCGGCCTGTGACTCAGGCTCATCAAAATCTGGCGATTCTGAGACATGAAAGACCCCATCGTCAGGTAGTTCTATGACCAGAGGCTGATCGTCTTCAAGAGGAGCCTCTGCTAGTTGATCGGCTATGACTTGTCCTTTGATAGATTTTTGTCCAATAAATTCTATGTCAAATTCCGTCAACAACATGATCCATTTCGCCGTGCGACTACTATGATAAGTACGACTCATCATGTATCGCAATGGATTCTCCTTAGACACAACATACGTAGTGTTGCTCAAGCATGTAGTGGCGTAGCTTTTTGGTAGCAAACACCACTGCCAAGCAGTAGTTTCTCAACGTATGCATAGTTAAGTTCATAACTAACCAGGGTGCGGCTAAGATAGTATGTAGCCTGTTCTTTGTGAAGTTCATTCTTCTGGGCTAACATGGCGCCCAGTGCCACCTCAGTAGCTGAGATGTATAAGTAGAACGACACTCCTGGTCTAGGTGGTGCCAATACTGGTCGCGAAACCAGGTATTGTTTGATCTCGTCAAAGGTCGACCGGCACTCGTCATCCCAATGAAATGTAACCCCCTTGTGCAATAATTTGTTCATGGGTCGGCACTTGTCGGATAATTGCGCTATGAAGCGTTTAATCGACGCGACCTTTCCCTCGTAGACTCTCGAGCCGCTTGATTGTGGTTGGGGGAACCATTTCAAGGATTGCCTTGACTTTCTTTGGGTCCACCTCGATTCCTCGTTTTGAGACTATGAAACCCAAGAGTTTTCCGGATGTGACGCCGAAGACGCACTTCTTGGGGTTTAGTCTAACTTTATGCTCCATGAGGCGATCGAGGATCTTGCTTAAGTCAGCGATATGATTTGAGCGCAAGAGAGACTTGGCTAACAAATCATCCATGTAATCTTCCAAAGTTTTGTGCATGTAATCGTGGAAGATATACGTCATGGCACGTTGGTAGGTGGCACCAGCATTTTTAAGGCCAAAAGGCATGACCTTATAACAAAATGTCCCCCAAGGCGTTGTGAATGCCATTTTTAGTTGGTCTTCAGGATTGATACGAATCTGATTGTATCCTGAGAAACCATCCATTAGGGAGAGCATTTCGTGTCCTGTTGTAGCGTCTACTAACGCGTCGATGCTCGGCAAGGGGAAATCATCCTTAGGACTCGCTTTATTCAGGTCTCAAAAATTGGTGCATATGCGAATCCTCCCGTCGGGCTTCTTGACGGGAACCATGTTGGACAGCCATGGCGGATAATCCACGCAGATGACAAACCGTGCATCCAACAGCTTTTGCAATTCGTCTTTGACCATCAAGGCCACCGTTGGGTGCATCTTACGTAGTTTTTGCTTTACGTGCTTGATTGTCGGATCAAGCGTTAAATTATGCGTGACTAGCTACGGGTCTAGTCCTGGCATATCCTTGTACGACCATGCAAAAACCTCCTTCTTCTCTTTGAGAAGGGCAATGTAGTCGGCTTGCTCTTCGGGGGAAAGACTTACCCCCAGCTTGAGAATCTGTGGATTCATTGGATCTGTGCCGATGTCTACGTCAGTCGTCTCCTCGACTGACATGTGGGATCCGTCCTCCAACTGATGTGGAGTCGGGATCAAATGGATATCATTAGCTGAATTTAGATCTATGCTTGGAACCTCAGGTTCCTCTTCAGCTTGAAAAATATCCTGAGTTGTCCTTGGGGTAAAGTGATGCATTTCACCGAAAGGCCAGTACTCTGATGGTGATAGAGGTGAATTGACGCGATCCCAGTCGATGGCATCTATGTCTAGATGCAATGACCGTGTTGGATCGGCCGGATTGCGGATGGGTGCGGTCAAATCAATGGAGATCATGTGGATGGAATGAATTTGGTCTCCATTACCGCGGGCATGATAACGCGATTCTTCTAGATGCTCCCTATGCTCTGGATCTGGCTCTAAGGGAACGGGCACGAACGGATCGGCCCTATGTGCCAAATGGAGGACAGGGTCTTCCCTCGGCATCGTTGTTATGATAGGGTCTTGAGGTGGACGGTGCTCATCGTGAATGTGGAGCCATGGATCCAAGATCAGGTCCCACCCTACTGGGTCGACCCACCATTCATGCCCTAATCTTATGCCCATCTGTCCCATTAGATCTTCATGAGTTAAAGGGCGGTAATGTCATCGCGCATGTCTGAGATAGTCCATCTCAGTCTCATCTTCTGAGTCACTTTTAGAGATCCAAAAATGTTCATTCTCTTAAGCAACTATTGCTTGCGACGTTGATGGTTCTCCTTGTTCCAGTACGTTAATCTGGTCCCATTGCGGTTGTTCCACTTTTGGTGGAGGGACCTGACTCTCTTGACATTGTACTGACTCAACTGGAATCTCTAAGGGGAACAACTTCGAGAAGATGTCCGGACACCATTGATATTCTCTTTGGGGATGAGTATCCGAACTTTCGCCTCTCTCTAGCAAAGGAGAGGGATTACTGCTGTTACCAAGGGTGTTTGGTGACCACGGGAGGTAATCTCCCAATGTAAATTCTGTATTTGGGTTGGCATAGAGATCTGGTGCCAATCCCCCCTTGTTGCCTATTTCTAGGTCTTGCATATTTTCAACCAAGATGTCCAAGGGCAGGGGGTGGTTGAACCCTACTCCTGACTTGTCATATGGCATCTGATATCTTGGTTGGCAAGGGAGACGCATCCCTTGCTCATATCTGCCTAGCTCCGTATCCATGCCAATGGCATTGGCCGAGATATTTGAGGGCAAATTGCGGGTTTGACAGATAATTGATGTTTTCAACAAAAGGTTCTTCGTCTGCTTCCTTTTGCTTACATGGTTCAAGACCATGATCAAGGCCCCCATACACAAAATTTGTCTGGTTGGGTGGGTGACCTAGGGGAACAACTGTTCCTATGGGAAGGCGAGGTCTTCCCATATCCTGGACTGACTCTAATGCGGGCGTTGCCACAACATTCTGCACTATGTACTCCCCCGTGGCCTGTACTAGCCATTTCAACAGTGATTGTTGATGCTTCGGAGGGAGGGAACGGGAGTCCTTCCTGAGTCCATTCCATGTTTGGTAGGTTTGGAGTCTCAGCTTCCGTTGTGCTGGATATTTCCTCTGTTGATATCGTTGAAATTGTTGGCAACCCCTCTTCTAAGGGCTGAGCCTCTTCCATGATTTGTTTTCCCTTGTCCTTCTGTGTAGCCATGACAGGTGGCGTTGGTAATGAAGGAGTAGATGATGAGGGTTCACCTGGCTGGGATGTTGCTATTTTGGTCACCAGTGGTGCCTGCGGTGTTGAACCCTTTTTAGATGGATTTAGCTGGAAATCCAAATGTGTTGAAGGGAGGGTCGACTGAGGCATTAGTTGTACCGCATTGCAATACTTGAAGGGTTCCAGGTCCATTGGGACTACATGTATTTCTCCTTCAAAAGCATACTTTAAGCATTGGTGAGCGATGGAAGGGACACACTTCATGTCCCGAATCCAAGGCCGCCCTAGCAATATATTGTAGGCCATCTCGCATTCTAACACATGGCACAATGTTGGTGTTGTCTTTTGTCCTACCTGAACAGGTAGAACAACTGTGCCGACTGTCGAGCATATTGCATCATTGAAAGCTCGCAAGTGTGTACGTGGAGGCTGTGATATGAGAGGCTGGCAGCTTCAAATGTTTTAGGGCTGCAAGTGGTAATAATATTATTGGACGAGCCAGTATCTACCAACACTCTCTTATACGGGATCCCGTTGATCCGCGCAACAACATGCAGGGGTGGATCTGCCGCGTCATTCGATATTGCTTTGACTTCATCCTCTCTGAAGGTGATGACCGGCTCAAGTACATCGTTTTACATGTCCCACGAAGTTGTTGAAAGAATTTGCTTCTTGGGGCTGTAATTCGATGGTTTTTAAAATGTCCATAAGAGCTTCCCTGTGAGGTGTTGATTGTTGAATAAGCTCGTAAATGGACAGCCTAGCCGATGTGGTCCGCAAACTCTGCGTGAGTTTGCTCCGTATCGTGATTTCTGGTCTAGGCGGAGGTGACTGTATAGGGTGCTGCTGAGGCTGTGACGTTGTCGGAACTTCCTTCGTGGCTACCCCAGGGGCAACTGCTGAGTACTTTTTATTCCTCGTCACTATGCTGATCATTCCCACAAATCCTTGCATGGGAAGGTTCTGGCGCACCTCATTAACTTGGAGAGGTTTTGCCTGTGCCTCGTGGGCAGGCAAGGGGTCCTTGAATACCCCCATTTGTTGGTTGTTTGGCGCTATGGGGTTGTCCACGGCCAATGTTTTATTTTTGATTAAATCTTGGATGAGTCCTTTGAACTTCCAACATCCATTCAAATCGTGTCCCCTTCGCCTATGAAATCTACAGTATAGTTCCTCTCTATATCCCTTAGGCTTAGGAGCGTTAGGGTCTATAGTTGGGATCTCTGGAAGGGTTACTAAATTTGCCGCTGACAAGCGGTCAAATAAGGAGTCCCTAGACTCCGTGTAGGGGGTGAATTGTCGCCTAGGGTGACGCTGCTGATTCTGCTCCTGTTTCTTATTATCTTTCTCATAACTAGGAGGCACTGCCTGGTAATTGGCCTTTTGAGGCTGCGTGTCTTGCGCAGGCTTGGGAACATTGATCGCAACTTGATTAACCGCTGCGGGTTGTGATTGCGTATTCCCAGTCTTAGTGGTTTTATTCCACTCTTTCTTTTTAGGCTTGGCAATTGTGCCTTCACCTATTTTAATCTCTTCTATGACTCTGGCTTGCGCCAAAGCTTCTTCTAAGTTGTCGTATTGCTGCAGCAGCAATAGCCCAGAGATTGATTTTAAGCAACTTCGTGCAAACATCTGAGTGAGATCAGACATAGGGGGACGGTAGGGTAGCCTGGAAAGCAAAGCCCTCCATCGGTTCCCGTATGTCGCTATTGTTTCCTCCTCATATTGCTCGAGGCTGGCCAAATCACTTAGTGATGCCTTCTTCCTTGTGTTGAAAGCAAAGCGTTCAAGAAATGCATCCACTAGTTGATCTAAGTTGTTGATACTGTGTTTGGGCAATTGTGTAAACCAATCCGAGGCAGGGCCCGCGAATGTGGTTATGAAAGTTCTAAGCAACAATGCATCATTGTCTTGGATGCTCGAAGCATTGACTTAGGAACCTCGTGACATGTTCTTGTGCGTCCTCCTCACCTTTAAAGACTGCCAATTGTGGCAACTTGAAATGTTCAGGGTAAAGAGGTATGGGTACTGAGGGATGCACCGGATGACTGCGGAGTTGACGTAGTGTGGGCTTTTGATGCCCATAAGCTTTTATCTCCACAGACTCCAAATGCTCTAATAGCGCTTTGTATGCATCGAAAGATTTTATTTCTTCTTCTTTGGTTTGCTCTCGTTGTGGGTCAAGGGAGACTGGAGGCCTATGGGGAGGTGGCCGATTGGCAGCCCTCCCGCCTTGATGGGGCGTGTCGGCCCGTTCTATTTCTGGTTCGAACTCCTCATAAACTTCTTGAGGAGTCCCTAGGCGAGACCTATGACCTTGATTGAGTCCCCGTTGGGGGTACCCATCATTGTTTCGAGGAGTGGCCTCCCTCTCGGGTCTATAAGGTCTCGGAGGCAAAACTTGACGAGGTCGCGGAGACCTGTCTTGCACCCAGGGATTGTGCCTCTCATATTGTTCTTCTCTATGGGTGCGAGGGGTTGGCACCCTCTCAGGTAGCTTATAGCGCAATTCATCCGCTTCGCGCTGCATGCGCTCTTTATTCAAGCGGTATAAATACTCTAACTCCTGATGACCCTGCTCAAGCCGCGTGATTCGAGCTTGGCGAGCGGCATGTCTGGCGACTGCCGGGTCAACTGGGTCTGCCCTCTTTTGTTGAGGAGGCTTGAATGTTTTGCCTATGTGTTTGCCTCGATCTTGATGGTCTAAAATTTCAATGGGTTGCTTCCCTTTGTCGGGGTAGGCAACATTTGTTTGAGGCCCTAGCCTCGATGTGTGATCATGATATCTGGCAGGTGCAGAAACGCAAGGTTCCCACGTTGTTTGTTGTTCTCGAGGAATGTGATGATCTTCCTCGTACTCCCTTTCATGGGTGTGAAAGGGGCGGGCGGAGTTAGCTTGCCCTGTGTAAAGAGCCCTGCGCTCTGGATGTTGTTTTTCTGTTCTGATGGGAGGTAAAGAAGGGACGCCATATCCACGTTGCCCCTCCAAATGGATAGTATGCCTCTCTAGCACTTCATCGCACTGTGGCCATTCAAATCTAGCCTCAAAAGGCGGTTGTCTACCGATATTGAGACCTGCATGTGAACCATCTTCCCGAAAGGGGCTGTGTTGAATGGGTGTATTCCAATGAGGAGGTTCCCAATAGTTCCTTCTTGAAGTGGCCTGATGTGGACTTTGTTGTAGGCCAGACTGCCAAGACGGTATGGCTAGGTCCTCGTGGCTAAAGCGAAGGCGACTAGCGCCCTCTCTTTGTGTACCTTCCGTAGCGTCTGCCCTTGATTGGGCTTGGCTACGAGTGTACACCATTGTGATGCTTCGCTACTATCTAAGCAGATTTTATCTCGTTTATGATGATTTGTCTTTTTGTCTACACTAAGCAGAAATGAACACACACATACACAAAATCGTGATTATCTCTTTTAAGGATTAAATAGTGTGTCCTAGACTGGTTTAGTGCATTTTGGTGTTTCGTTTTGTTTTTGCAATTTTGGAAGAACGTTTAAATGCATAATGTTGGCTCATATGACTCCCATAAATGGTCGCCCCTTCAATATACCATTGCCGGACCGATATACCAACCTCTCTATATACCCGCCCTTACGTGAGGGAGACTATAGGTACGTGAGAGCAGATGGTACGTGGAACATAGGCGGTACGGAAGGGGAATCGCTCTGTTTATGACACCTACCATAGAAAACTTATCCTCGCGTGTCGGGAATCACCCCAAGCTACACTCGGTCAGCCTTCGTCAGGATTTACGTCTAGCAACAATCGCGATCGAGGTAATGGATGCAATATCTCAAGCCAAAGTGATAATGGAATCCACCTTTGGTCTTGCTCAAGGGTTGGGGTTTTACGACCAACGCCTTGGTTTAAAATACCACGTGGTGTGTGGGGTTCATTTTACTTTGCAAAAAATTGAAACAGGCAACTGAAAAAGAAATCTTTCCCTATGCCAGACAGATAATACTAACTGAAAACAGTAAGTAAAAATTTAAAAAGATTTTTTTTTTTTTTTTTTTTAACAAAGCAAGAAAATTAACCGGAATTTTCTCTACCTTTCTTTAAATAAGAATGGAACAATTCTTAAGCTATACACAACCGAAAAACCAGAAAGCAGAAAAACAACAATTTGACAGAAGTTCAGAAAAACTCCTACCTCTTCTCTGCCCGACGGGATGCTTCTGATTGGCTCTGAAGAATGTACAGATCCGTAATCGTCCCTGGGTGAGGCGAATAACAGAACCGTAATCGTCCCAGGGTGAGACGAATATTTTATTCATCCCGGGGTGAGACGAATACGAACTCTGTACTCGTCACTTGCAGAGACGAATAATCGTACCTGTAAAAAAACAATTTTTAGATCAGCAACTTAACCTAAAATAAAAACTGTGGGTTCAGGTCCCACCGTGATCGCCACTGAAAGCATGAGATTTCGGAATAAAAGAAACACTATGCACGAAACAAAGAACAGAGATAAATAAAAGAAAACGTATTCAAAACACAGCCCTCTTTATTCAGACTTCTTATCCTCGGTTACATGGACATCTCCTCCCTTTTAAGGGGCTAGGAGCGTTAACTAAACCTCTGTTACACATGTGCACATTCATCTTCTTTCTCCCGCATGCCCACATGCAAAATGGACGGGCCAACGTATTTCCACCGCTAGTGCTTGGTGAATCCTTGTTGTTTGCTGTTTCTCCTACGGTCAAAGAAACATAAAAAACGTTAGTAGCACCTGTGTTAATAAGTGAAACAAGTGAATCTTGAAATAAGTAGAAGATGTATGCATAAAATCATTAAAAATAGTGTATAGAACGAATTTAAATGACATGCACTTTTAATCAGAGTAAGCACTAAAAGATAGAACGTGGAACGTATTAAATAATGCGTCTAACAAAATAACGTATTGTCTTTCAATATATGTATATTCAGACTATGTTGCTTGAAAAATATATGTTCGAACATGAAACGTAGCCTACTGTTTTAAAACATTTCAAAAACGGCATGTATTCAGAATATAAAACGTAAACTGTTTTAAAATATCCGAAGACAACATATATTAAATTAGCTATGAACATGCGTAGGGTGCCCAAGCGGGCCGCCCTGTTAAAATCCGACTTCGACGCCAACCCACTAGGAATTGGCTCAAAATCCAGGATAATGTGTTGTCGGCAAATTGATAATATACTGTGTCCAATGTCTGGTTCGAAAGTACAGAAGAATGAGTTCGAAAAGACTGTAAATGAGCCTCTGGTTTTGCAGCACTTCGTTATGTTTCAAAAAATGCTTCGTCCTTTTTACTTCGCATCGAGCTAGTTTTTTATAGAGGTTTTCACCTCTTGGAGCATTAATGTCAAACCCTAAATCCGCAAGGGCCGCTCAGATTTGATCTTTGTCAGGCCATTATGAGACATGGCTCGCACTGACATTAGAAGTTATGAGGCGTGGCCTTGGATCGGATTTGTTTTAAAACCGCTTGTTTCATTAAAGTCCGCCGTTCTGCAGACCCACGGGGTTTCTTTAAAAAGGGGCACGTAAGGGTGCCACGTGGCGGTTATCCCTTGGATGCGGCGGCCACGTCAAAGTCCGCCTTTGATTATCGTAAGTATGCCTTTTTAAACGTAAAGTGCCGAAGTGTCGCGATATCGCGACACTTCGACAGAGCCTCCCCTTGGGGCCAAAGGTGTCGCGATATCGCGACACCTTTGGCCGAGGCTCCCCT
This sequence comes from Wollemia nobilis, assembly GCA_028583015.1. NCBI lineage: Eukaryota > Viridiplantae > Streptophyta > Pinopsida > Araucariales > Araucariaceae > Wollemia > Wollemia nobilis. The sequence goes on along the minus strand of JAQPPZ010016917.1, from coordinate 3,966,625 downwards.
CGGGGCCAAAGGTGTCGCGATATCGGTATCGACACCTTTGGCCGAGGCTCCCTGAGGCCAAAGGTGTCAGGATATCGCGACACCTTTGGTCGAAAGGTGTCGTGATATCGCGACACCTTTGGCCGAGGCTCCCTCGAGGCCAAAGGTGTCAGGATATCGTCGACACCTTTGGCGCTGCCAATTGTGACACCTTGGCGAGGCTGGGCCAAAGGTGTCACGATATCGCGACACCTTTGGCCGAGGCTCCCCTCGGGGCCAAAGGTGTCACGATTTCGTGACACCTTTGGCCGAGGGTAGCCTCGGGCCAAGTGACCCTGTGTTGTCACGATTTCACGACTGCGGAAATCGCGACGTCGCGATTTCGCGACGTCTAAGGCTAGGTTCCCTTTTTGTTGAGGCTTGTTTGCTTTTGAAGACTTTGCTTTGGATTGCTTAAGGCTTGAAGTTTGGTGAAGTTTTGAAGGCTGCTTTGGACTAAAGGCTTAAAGTTTGTTAAAGGTTTTGACAAAACGACCAACTCTGCACCGCTCATTTTTTGACCCTCTAAACTGTCGTGCAAGTGGCCAAGACCACTGTTTGACCTCTAAGGGCTGCCCTGAAAGCTGTGTATGTGCATGCGATCAGTGTTTGTAGTCACTTAATCAGAATGGTGCTGTTTTGGTGTCTACAGATTTAAATCTACCCCTCTTCCATCTTTTCCAAATATTAATCCGATTCAAATCATAATTAAATAAAATTTTATAATATAAAAACCATCTATCCCAGATTTGGCGTGTGAATGGTCACTCAAACATCACGTGATTAGTTGTTTCCTCACTCTTGTAGCATAAAACACATCGATATGGACCAATAATTCCCATAAATTTGAGATTATTAAAAGTAAGAATTCCATTATGCATGAACTACCAGGCAAAAAAGTTTACTTTCGACCAACCCTTGGACTGTCAAATATTTCTCCAATCCTCAACCTAATATGTATGAGAAGGAGGCTTTGGAAGGATCTTATCATATCCATCCTTCATTGTGTAGATACCAAGGCTTCCATAGACCCAAGCTAATTCATCCTCCTCATATCTACATGTGAGAAATATTTCTACCAAGATTTTAGTCATGATGGGTGTAAAACTCGAAGGGATTAAAATTGGCCACTCATCTAACTTCTTAAAATGCTTAAATTTATAATCCCCAGATGACTAGTGTTGAAATAACTTTAAATTTGGACCCAACCCCTAGTTTCCATGGTTGTTTTTATTGGTTGTAGTTCAGGAAATTCAATAATTATAGGTGGGTATTGATCTCATGAATCTATCCAAAATCGTGTCTTCTCCCCTCTCCCCACTTTCCAAAATAATCCATATTTTACTACCTGAGATCCTAACTTAAAAGCCTACCACACTAAGGATCCATTACCATCCAAAGAAAAATGACCCACCTCATTTGGGTTTACCTATCCCAAATATTTACTAGTTAATATTCTACTGAATAAAGGAGTTGGTTGGGAAATCCACCTCTAGTAAAGCTTTCCAACCAAAGATTTATTATTTAACTTTGATCTTCTCAGTCCCAAACCTTATTTTACCTTGGATTGGCTTACTTTCTCCCAACCTACTAAGGCCCATTTCCTTTCTCCTTTTACTTCTTCCCATAAAAAAATTCTAGCCATCTTGTCCAACTCTTTCCATATGATATGTGGGGCAGCAAGGATAGAAAATTTATAAATTGGCATGGCATGAATGACTAACTGTAAAAAGTTAATCTACTCCCATAGCTTAACCATTTGTGAGACCAATGATTAATTCTTTTCTTGATACAGTCCAAAAGATTCCTCCATATATCTATTTTTAGTTTTTTAAAATGCAAAGGGACCCCCAAGTATACCACTGGGAGAGAAGTCCTTGTGAATCCCAAGATATCTAAAATTCTATCCTGAAGCCTTTGATCAAGATTGAAAAATACCACTTTGGATTTTTTATCATTGATGACTTTTCTTGTAGCCCTAAGGTAGATATTAAGTGTATCTCTAATCATTCTTACTTCCCTGAAGCTGACTACTCCCACTAATCCTGTGTCACCCACAAACTATAGGTGAGTCAAAACTTCCTCACCCACCTTGATACCTGTTAGCAAACCTTGTTGTCTTCTCCTCAAGATGAATCTACCCAAGCCTTTAGTCAATATAATAAAAATATAGGGGGAACAAGGATCCCATTGATGAAGGCCTTGAGTAGATCCAAATGGTTGTGAGGGAATATCCTTGATTAACATTGAGTATGTTGAAGTAGAAACATAGCCCATGACTCATTCTATCCAATCCTTAGAGAAACCAAAGGTTGCCATCATCTTTGACAAGAAGCTCCACTCCATCCTATCATAAGCCTTTGACATATCCAATTTTATGAACATTCCTCTATTACCAGATGTTTGCATTGAATGGATTACCTCCTGAGATAGAACCACATAATCCAAAATCTGTCTACCCTCTACAAAATCCCCTTGCTCCAAGGAGATAATGCTATGTAGAAGAGGTTTAGCCACTCAACCATTACCTTTGTGATTATTTTATATATGAAATTGCATAAGGTAATAGATCTATAATCTAAAATATGTACCTCTTCCTCCCCTTTTGAAATTAAGGCAATGAAAGTATGATTTAATGCCTTAAGTATTTTTTACTACCTTTGGACTCCTCTATAACAACCATTACATCCTCCTCCAAGTTATCCCTGAAGGCCTAAATAACTCAATTGGAAATCCATCTAGACCTGATGTTTTTTCGGTGCTCATTCCAAACACTACATTATTCAGTTCCTCTTTATCAATAGGTTTAAGTAGGGTCTGATTTTCTTCTTTAGAGATAACAGAGGGTATGACAACAAAAAAATCTTTTTTATCCTCTTCATCTTACATCATACTTTCCTTAAATAGTTTAGAAAATTAATCCATTGAATGGAAATGCATACCTAGAATTGTATCAAAGGAGTGTCCATTCTCATCTTGAAGAGCTTCCATGTTGTTCATTTGTCTCCTAGCATAGGCAGCCCAATGGAAAAATTTGGTATTTTTATCACCTTCTAATAACCAAGTGGTTCTTGCTCTTTGTTTCCATTAGGTCTCCTCTTGGTTGTCAATGTCCTCAACCGCTTTATGCAATGCATCATCCTCTTCTTTGAGCTGCTCTGTAATTGTTCCTTCCCTAAAGTTTTTTTGAACCTCATCCCATCTGGCCACCAATGGAGCTCTTTGGACCTGGAAGTCTATCTTGTTAGCTCACCTCCATTGTTTTAGTTGATATTTAACATAATGAAGTTGTTTGTGGAATCTAAACATTGTTTTCCCATATGATGGGTGGTCTTCTTCCCACCACTGTGGAATTTTATTTCAAAGTTCCTCTTTTTGTAACCAAAATTTTTCAAATTTAAATGGTTTGTGATGTTGCACTGTCTTGATCCCCCCTTCCAACAAAATGGTAAAGTGATCTGAAATTGGACCCTCCAAAATCTAAAATTTTATATTCCATTTTATAAATGCCCCATCTAAAATCAAAAAATGGTCTAACTTCACCTTCCTGCTATGTGGCTCCCTCCTATTATTAGTCCAAGTATAGTTGTTTCCAAGGCATTTAATATCCACCATGTGTAATGCCTAGAATTGGGTAACCATAAGTCGATCCCCTGGGTCCGAAATTGGGGTTCCCCCTTATTGATATCTAGAGGATCATTTAGCATTAAAATCCCCATAAATAATCCAGTCTAACTCTTCCCTTGAGACTCTCATGTTATGCACAACTTTTCATTGATGCATTTGACCATCTAGGTTTTGAGCCCTATAAATATTTGTGATTAAAACATGTTCATCTATGATATTGTTCCTAAAATGTGATGTGAGAACACCCCTCCAAGCTATATGTTCTATTGCAATCCATTAAAGAGAGTTCCAAAGAGTAACTATCCCCCATGAGACCCCTTGGGCAGCCACTTCCATATGACCAGCACCCCTCCAAAGTCTATTTACTATTTTACACATAAGATCCAACAATATTTTTATCTCTTGGATAAGCAAAAAATATGTTTTACATTTTTCTAAGAGTCTTTGAGCAGCAAATTTATGGGTTCTATTGTTTAAACCCCTAAAATTCCATGATTGTATAATCATTGATTACCTTGAGAACAATAAAAATATATTGGCCTCATCGATCCTCCAATGATCAGTTTGTCTCCTTGAACTGCTATCAATTTCTTATTTTATTTTCTACCCACTCTTTGAGAGCTGCTATTTTTTTCTCTTTTCCACCTGATTTATCCCTAGAGTTGGTCTTTCTATGTTCTTTTCTTCTATGCCCATGATGACGTCCTTAATTAGTGGTTGCTCTTGGTTATGCACTATCAATGCCCCTACACTCTCTGATTGTAGTAACTCACTGCACTCAAGTACTGCTCTATGATGGGAGGAGATGAAAGAGGGGCTTGAACATGGATGTTATTATTTTTATTATTCCTATCCACTCCTTCCATGAATTATTCTTCTTCTTGGTCCATTAGTGTCTTAAATATCTCATACATATTGGAGGGCTTGAGTTGGGTTTGCTCTTTACCATTTTTTTTCTTTTGCCTTCTCCTTCTTTTGGGTTGTTCAAAACCATCTCTCTGTGATTATTTACCCTGAGAAATATTGGTTGTTTCTTTATTGATTTTTGACTTACCCTCCTTAGGAAGATTTGACATTCCCAGAGGAGCCTCCATTTTTTTGTCCGTATTAATTGGGTAATATTGGGCAAAATTCCCATATTTGTGGCCAACTCTGCATATGAAGGGCAATACCTCATAATCTAGTTGTTGAATCCAAGATAGTCCTACAATTTTGAGTTCCACCTCTATCGGCAAAGGCTGGCTAAGATCTATTTCCACACATAATATTGCATAAACAGTTGTGTTTCCTTCCATTGTGTCTTTGGAAACACCCAAATATCTTCCAAGAGAATTTTTGATAATTTCAAATACCTGCTCACTCCAAAAATCCATTGGAAATGCATATAAATGGATCCAAATAAAAATAGCAGTGGGTTCCATTTGAGGATCAAATCCCACTCTCTAGGGTTGAACAAATAATCTTGCCAGACCATGATTCCTCTTTTTTTATTTGAAAGCCCTATTTCTATCGGTAAGTGAAGAAAAACTAATAATAAAATATCAATTGCTAATAAACCATAAACAATACTCACCAAGAGGCTCCCAATTTTACCGAACCCAAGAATGCAAAAAAATTAGGGTAGGGCAAATACCCATGAATTTACAAATCAAATCATGATTGGATCTATATAAAATTGTTTCTTCGACAATCCTTTGCTCAATGACAATATTTGGCCTTGATTTTGACTGTGGTAAGCATCCATTAACTCGTTGAGATGTTGATCTATTTCCAACAGTTGTAAAGAGTATTTTTAATGCAGTTTTTATGCTTTTTTAGTCTTTGATAGAGATTTATCCTTTAACAAATCTACAAAAGAACTATGTCTCTCTAAAAGAGGGTATTAAGGTGTCCCCATTGGGCCCTCATAGGGTAGCAATATTGTCTTAAAATTCATAGTAGCCAGAAATCTCTTTGGCTACCCAACTGATGCCCTAGTTTCTCTTCCCAAGATATATATTATGTTGGAATGGCCTATAAGATTGGTTTAGTTAGCTGCACTTTTCTTGTTAATGATAACCATCTACCTTTCTATATCGGTAGTTTATTCTAAACTTTACTTATAATTTGATTTCATAATTCTATCCTCATTCTCCCCTCAAATAAGGACATCTCTAGATAAGTTGTTGGTGAATCTGTCTCCTTCATTTGAAGAAACTTGTATATCCCTGCTTTGATTTTAGTTGGGGTGTTTAGGAAGTAGATTTTGGATTTTATCCTATTATTTTTTTTCCTAATGCTCTTTCATATTCCTTTAATAAGTTATTCAAAGCTCTAGCCTCATTTATCCTTGCCCTCCCAAAAGGATCATATCATCTACAAGCTATTGATGGATGATGTTGATGATGTTATTGGTAGCCTTAAGTCAACTTATAAGCCCATATTTTTTAGCCTTATTCAAGTTTCTACCCAAAAATTTTACCATAAAAATAAACTAATAAGGTGATAGAGGATCTCCTTGTCTAAGACCTCTCATGGCTTTAAATGATTTTGTTACTAACCTAGTGACCAACACTGAATATGAAACTATAAAGACATAAGTTTTAATTTATCTAATAAATTTCTTCTCAAATCCAAATGTTTCTAATACTAAAAAAATAAAATTCCATATAACCCTATCATAGGCTTTATTCATATCAAGTTTTAAAACCATTACTTTCTATTTTCTTGAAGTTGTTGAATACATAATTTTATGAGCTACTAAGATCCCATCTGAAATTTGTCTCCCTTTCAAAAATCCTCTACCCGATAACATAGTAATATTGTAACTTAACAACTATGTATATATTTTCAATTATTCTCAATTAACAAACTCATAATTATTAAAAAAAAATTACATCTTCTATGTTAAAACTTAGTTAAACTGTCATAAAAAAATGCTTTTGTATCCTAAACTACATTCAATATTAATATGAAAGAGAGTAGATTTTTGCATTATAAATCAATATAAGATCATAATTCCATGAAATGGTGGCAAATAGTGGAAAGTATAAAATTTGATAGCATAGATCAAGATTCTAAGTCTGTAAATGAACCTTAATATATTAGTTTAGTGTATATAACTAACCTTTACAAAATAGTTTTTATTTTATAAATATTTTTTTATTAATTGATTATATAAAATTATCTCACATGTATTATGTATGGTCTTGCAATAGCATTACAACAATTTTTTTTTATTGGTAAATACTTCTTATACATATACATATCCATCGTGGGGATTGAACCCGGGTCATATCACCGATAATGCAAGTAGCGTCCTTGCTGGCAACAATTTGACAATTGTGCATGTATATTTTCAAATTTAAAGTTAAAGGATATTCTTTATAACTCTTAAGTTAAGATAGAGTTAAAATGTAATAAAAATAAAATAAATAAAATATGTTTTATACTATAAACCAAACAAAAGTTAACATTAATTAATTAGTAAAAATATTTATACCATACATCAAACAAATATTTTAATTTCATGAATTAGGCATAAGAGGTAGAAAGTGCAAAATTTGACAACATAAACTAGTGTTCCAAATCCAAGTGCATATAATAAATCTTAAAAAAAAAATGAATTATAAAACATCGTAATTATAACTATATAATTTGTATACTTGTTGCATCTTGAACTGGTTTATAAAGAAGGTGGATGGAAGAATTAATATTTGGTGCAACAAATGGCTCTCTCTGGGGGAGATTGACTTTGGTCAATTCTGTGTTGGAGGTAATACCAATATATTGGTAATCTTTGGCTCATATACCAAAAGGACTTTTGGAAAAAATTAGTCAGTTAAATTATAGATTCTTATGGATAGTGAAAGGGGAAAGGGAAGGGATTTCCTTGGTTAAATAGAAATCCTTAGCCAAGCCCAAGGAAAATGGAGGTTGAAGACTTAAGAACATCTTCCTATTTAGGAAGGCTTTAGTAACAAAGTTTATCTGGAAGATAATATCAAAGGAAGGCTTATGGAATAATATTATACATGAAAAGTATTTAGATCCACTCACATTTGAGGAGTGGATAAGGGTCCCAATTAAGCAAACATGTAATGTTTCAATCTGTTGGAAGGTAATGATTCAAGCATTTTATATTGTTGGTGATTGGATTGCTTGGAAAATAGGGAATGGTTCAATGATAAGACTAGGATTAGACCCTTGCATAGGTTGTGGTGATATTCACAAACTACCAAATAAATAATTTAGACCCTAAGAGCACAAGGGATTGGAAATCTTGCCCAAGCAACTAACCCAGAATCTTCTACAAACTAAAGTCAATGATGGAAGGAAGCAACAATGTTAGGGCTTTAGGGCTAAGAGGCTCACCAGTGGGAAGAATATATGGGGAGATCTAAAGCTAGACATATCAAGTTGTAAGAGGAAACTGATCAATTGGTCTCGATAAAGAATGGAGCTATGGGGGAGTACACTCCAAAGTTTGGGTATAAGACTCTATTGGAAGATAGCAATGACAATCTAGCATGGTGGTGGAAGACACTTTGGAAGCATAAATCCCCATTGAAGATAAGACTGTTCTTGTGGCTTACCATGAAAAATAAGGTTCTAACATGGTAGGTTTTACAGAAGAAAAATTAGAATGGTCCAAGAAGGTGTCATTTATGTAGGTCAAACAATGAAATAATTGATCATTTACTGGTTGCTTGATCCTTTACTAGGCAGGTTTGGAGAGGTTTTATAAAATAGTTAAAGCTTCCTATAGGATGGCAAGAATATTCCTTAAGAGAGTGCTTAACATCTTGGTTTAAACATAGTTCTTACAATGTTTTTATAGCTCTCCCATTGTTTGTGTCTTGGGGAGAATGGTTAACTAAGAATGCTTTAATTTTTTAGGATCAAGAGAAGCCTACTTGGCAGGTCTTATCCAAATATTTGGCAATATTAAAAACTATAAGGTTTTGGCAATAACAAAGGTAAACAAATAAATCATCCCTCCAAAGATTGATAAATCAGGGGCCTAGGTTTTTTTTTTATGGGTCTAGACAAGGGGTCCCTAGAGTTTGTGGAGCAGGAGCATTACTATATTTTTTTGACTCTCATTATTTTAAATTCAAGGCTAGATTGAGAGAAGGTTCTAATAATTATGCTAAAATTATGGCCCTCAAATTGTTGGTTCAGTTGGCAAAAGCAAAAGGAATCTAAAAAATTCAAATTTACGAAGACTCACAGGTGGTAATAAAATGGATGTTTGATGTTTTTATGATGGAAAACATGATTCTACAACTTATCTTCTCTCAAATAAAAGAAATTGTGAATCAAAGTGAAGCTTTTACTTTTTGGTATATTTATAGAGAACTAAATAGGGAAGCAGATGAACTCTCAAAGGAGGCACTTCATATTGATCCAAGCATGTGCTTAATACAAGAATTCAATGAGGGAAATGCACTGCAGCTGGTCAAAATCCTTATCCAGGAGGGTTAATACTCTCTAGTTAAAGCAAGCACATATAAAGCAACTTTTTTAAAAAAACTCAAAAGTTAGCAATTTAAAGGATATTGTTTGATAAATTGGGAAGGTACCTAAGGTTAGAACTTAGCATGATAGAGATAGCTAATTATGATGTATAAATGACCTAATTTTAGGTCACTATTGAAATTTTGAAGAAATGTCAGAGAGGTATATAAAGAATGTAATTTCATATTTATCTAATATAAAATTATAACTTTTTTCGAGGAAAAAAATATAACTGTATATAATGAATTAGTTATATAAGTAAATAGATAGATAAATAAATATGTGTTATATAAAAGTTAAGAAATTTAACCAATAAATCTCATTTGAATTTTGATTAAACTTTTATGATTTTATCAAATGGTATTAGTTCAATTGGTTTATAAATTTTCAATGAGGAAATCAAGGTTTGATATTGCCAAACAATACATGTATAATTATCAAGCTTGTAGTAAAACACCATGTGGTCATGAAGTGATATGGGTCGGTTCAATTTCAATAATAAAAAATAATATTGTTGTAAGACTACCATGTAATCTACTTTCAATAAAAAATATAAAATTATTGTAATACCACCACGTGATCATAAAGTAATATGGGTGAGACCAATTTCAATAATAAAACATAAAATTGTTGAAATACCACCATTTGGTTACAAAGTAATACAAACGAAACCAATTTTAATAATAAAATACATAAAGATATTAAAAATTAAACCAAAATAATTAGCCTTAAACAATAATCCAAGGTAACCTTTTCTTAATTAAAAAATAAAACTACCAAAATAGAACAATATAATAACTAAAATTATGGAAAACCTTGTTAGTGTAAGGGACCATGCGACCCACTTTCAACAATAAAATATAAAGTTGTTGTAATACCACCATGTATAATAAAGTAGTACAAGTAGGTCAGTTTTAATAATATAATATAAAATACATAGATACATTTAACCAACATAATTAATCTCATTGGGATCTTGATTAAACTTTTATCATTTTATCAAATGGTATTAGTTCAATTGGTTTGATTTGCCAAATAATACATGTATAATTATCAAGCTTGTTGTAATAGACCATATGATCATTAAGTGATATGGGTCTTCAATTTCAATAATAAAATATAAAATTGTTGAAACACTACCATATGACCTACTTTAAATAACAAATTTAAAATTGTTGTAATACCACCACGTGGTCATGAAGTAATATGGACCAAACCAATTTCAATAACAAAACATAAAATTATTCTAATACCACCATTTGGTCACAAAGTAATATAGGTGAGACCAAGTTTAATAATAAAGTACATAGATATTTATTAAACATTGAGCCAAAATAATTTTTTTTTTAATTTGAATAATGTGATAAATTCTTACAACATTCGCCTCTCAACTATAACCCATGGTAAAGTCGAGAGCTACACTTATCAATAAGAAATTTAACACAACCATCACACACACTCACCTTAATTTGAACCTTAAAACCTTGAACCTGATTAAACCAAAATAATTAACTTTTTTTAATTAAAAAATAAAAACTATCAAATAAAACAATATAATAGCTAAAATAATGGAAAAACTTGTGAGGGACCATGTGACCCACTTTCAATAATAAAATATTAAGTTGTAATATCTTTTTTATATATATATAGAAGCAATGGTTATAATCACGATTTTTAGTAACTACCAGCACAGTTGGTAGGGTTCAAACTATCTACGAAGGTTCCCAGGACTTCCACCGTCTCGGTACATGGTAACCCGGTGTGAGATGGGGACCGCCGGACGCACAAGGGTTGCACCGTCGTCATCAATCTGACGCACCACTCAGAGGAATCGGATCTGGGCTACTGTCTATACATGAGCAAGCCCGTGGGATTGGAACCTAGGTCTCCTCTCGGTAAGCGCCCCAACTTACCAATCCACCTAGACCCACGGACAAATATAAAGTTGTAATATCACCATGTATGACAAAGCAATACTAATGGGTATATAATATAAAATACATACATTTGACCAATATGATTAACCTTTGCTCATATTTTTATTTAAAAAAAAACTATGGGCTTATAAACCAGACTGGTGTGAATTTTGTGCTTCTAGTGGTGGGTGGTCCCTTTTTTACACCGGGTTACCATTGACGGGACGGTGGATGTGTTGGAAGCCTTTGCTGATAGTTTGAACCTGCCAGCTGTACTAATAATTACTTAAAAATTGTGATTGTATCTTAAAAAAATAGTATATATAAGTCTTTTTCATTTTCTCAAAATCATGCCTTACTCAAAGTATAGTCCTGCAAGTTTTTTGTGGGGTTGGATGAGGCTTGACTCTAATTGAAGATGACGGAAAGTATGCTTCAAATGATTTCAAGGTTGATGATGATAACAGAAAGAGAATTGGAAATGAGGACGCATGTAGAGATCCGAAGGCAGAGAAAAATGGAAATAAGGATTCCTTGTCAATGTTGTCCGAAATGCCGGAGCACATCATGCTCACAAGTTTTGCATTGCTTCCATGGGACTCTATTCCTCGCCTGCAAAAAGTTTGTGAGGACTGGAAGGCGCTCTTCTCTTCCACCAAATTTAGAAGTTTGCGAATTAAAAATCAGCTGCTAGTTGTATGCACTGGTCACAGATATTCTGGGAAAGAACTGCACTGTTGCGCATATCGCTTGTCCACACAAAAGTGGAAATAACTCTTCATTCCTTCCCCATCATCTTTGACGTCACTCAGTTATATCTGTAATGAACAAAAGAGAGTTATAGAAGGGGAAGGAATTATAACCATCGTGGATGTGGATGAGGCCAATGAGAAGTCCTGTGAAATGGTGGGGCTAACTGAAGACGGCAAGATAGAAATATGTGATAGTCTAGATATGTCATGGAGAATCAAAACGCATCTATTTGATGACAAGAACAATAAGCTGTGCGATTCGGTATTGTGTAGCGATCTCCTTTACTGTCTGCTACTTCATGGAGGCATTAAGGTTTACTGAAACCCTTGAACTTTATGCAGAGAGGACCTCACTCGTTATGATGTTTCTTTACACAAGAATTGTAGTGCACTGAATTCTCTATTTTGAAAACTATCCGATTCACTTTTCCTTCTTTTGGAGTTACAAGGCTTTGTTGCAATTCCATAGCGTTGGTGTCTCATAGTTGAACTCGTGATTCCTTGATAATCATTTTATAAAATATATAAAATTTAATTTTTGAAATGTTATTGAACTATTTTTTAAAATTTAAACTATGTTAAGATGAAATTTAACATTGTAAATGGTTAAAATATTTGCTAACAAGTTTTTATATTCAAAAATATCTTATCTATAATAACCTTACAATTTCTTAATACTTTTTTAGAGTTCTTATTCATTTCCTAATGTTTCAAGATATTATTTTTTTTTAATTTGTGGGTTTAGTCCCACTTCTTGTTAACACGTGATATTTGCTTTGGTTTTCCCATATCAATATCTCTTTGTGTTTCTTTTTGTTGAGCAAGGTGCAGCAAAAGTATTGTCATTGTTGTCAACACAGACAGAAAGATCAGTTGATGCAGTGGACAGGAGTTCAGAGGTCAGTCAGAATAGGTACAATGAATTTCCAAGAAGACAAAAGTGGCCCAGATTCAAAAAAAAGACAAGTAAGAAAACTATCGCGATATCGCGACATGTTTTCTGTCGCGATTTCGCGACATATCGGAGGAGAGAGAAGGCGCAAGCAAAATTGTCACGATTTCACGACATGGACGAGGAGAGAGAAGGCACAAGCAAAATTGTCATGATTTCATGACATATCGGAGGAGAGAGAAGGCGCAAGAAAAATTGTCATGATTTCGCGACATGGACGAGGAGAGAGAAGGCGCAAGCAAAATTGTCGTGATTTCGTGACATATCGGAGGAGAGAAAAAAATGGAGAAACTGTCACGATATCGCGACATGTTGAGAAGCTGGAAAAGAAACTGTCACGATTTCGCGACATGTTGAGAAGCTAGAAAAGAAACTGTCACGATTTCGTGACATGTTGGAAGCAAAGAAGCCAAGTGGAAAAACTGTCATGATTTCGTGACATGTTTGAGAGAAGCAGCGCAAGTAGAAAAATTGTCACGATTTCGTGACATGTTTGAAGAAAAAGAGGCAAGTAAGAAAACTATCACGATTTCATGACATGTTTGGAGAAGAAGCGCTTGCAATGAAAACTGTCACGATTTCGTGACATGTTTGGAGAAGAAGCGCTTGCAAGGAAAACTATCACGATTTCGTGACAAGTTGCAAGAAGAAGCGCTAAGGAGAAAAAGCGTCACGATTTCATGACATATTGCAAGAGGAAGAGCTCGAGAGAAAAAGTGTCACGATATCGCGACATGTCGCATTTTTGCGACCTGAAGAGAAGAGAAGAGCTAAGGAGAAAAGATGTCACGATTTCGTGACATGTCGCATTTTTGCGACAACAACAAAGAGGAAGGCTCCGAAGGATGAAGTGTCACGATTTCGCGATAGAAGCAAAATGAAAGAGCATGGAAGTAGAAGCGTCATGATTTCGTGACATAGTCAAGGAGGAAGAGCTCAAAAGCGAAAGTGTCATGATTTCGTGTGACATGTTTCGATTTTCACGGGTAGAAGACAGAAAAGGCACAAGGTAGCGAAAGATGTCACGATTTCATGACATGTTCCGTTTTCAGGGCAGAAGGCAGAGAAGTGCAAGGAAGCGAAAAGTGTCACGATTTTGCGACATGTTGTTTTCGCTGGCAAGAGACAGAAAAGAGATCAAGGAGGAATGTCACGATTTCGTGACATGTTCTGTTTTCGCTTTTGCATGAAAAGAGGACAAGGAGGCGAGAATGTCGCGATTTCATGACATGTTCTATTTTCGTGGTTGCATGCCGAGAAGAGGACAAGGAGGCGAAGAATGTCATGATATAGCGACATGTCTTGTTTTCGTGGTCAACTATCATGAAAAAGTCAAAGGGGCAAAAATGTCATGATATCGCGACATGTCATAGTTTCACGGGTAAAAGCCGAGAAGCATACACAATGACAGTTGCAGGGGGAAGTTGCAGAGGAAAATCATACAGCCAAACATGTAAGAGTTAACTGGAGTCAGAACTGCAGTTACAGGGGGCAGTTATAGAATAGTGCATTAAAGACAGAACGGTTGTTACAGGGCCGTAACGCTGTGAGACTGTCAGAGGGGTGGTTATTCCAAGAATCCTGATTAAAGAGAAATTCATTAATAGGTTGCGTGTGTCAGAAAGGGCAGTTGCGTGCAGAAGTGAAAAGGTAGCTCAGGATTCAAAAGAGAGAAGATAAGAATGACAGAGCATCGAGATACGCAGAAAAGGCTGTCAGAATGCGTAGAAAAGGCTGTCAGAGTGAGTAGAGAAGACTGTCAGAACATGTCAGAAAGAAAGCGGCTGAAAGACAGAGCGCGTCAGAGAGAGTGTGACAGATTGAACGCAGCTGAGAATGCATGGCAAAATGGAGGGAAAAGTAGAACCATTTTGAAAAGAGCCATTTGAGTGAGCCAGTATAAAGAACTAAAAAAGTGCAGTAAGTAAGGTTACTGCAACCTTGTTTATTCTTGAAAAACTGAAAGTGAGGTTGAGTAAGAGTGCTGTAAGAAGCACAGAAAGAGTGCGGTAGGCAAAACCGTAACAGAGCTGATAAACCTTGTTTTGTTTATGCAAATAAAAAGAGAGGTTTTGTAAGCAATAGAAGATATTGAGTCTCTAACAATTCTCCTTATGCTTCTATGAGATTGAGTTGAGTGAGCAATAGACCAGTGAGGGTCTTGTAAAAGAGAAGGCATTTTTATGTCAAATCTAGACTCAAAATAGAAGTCCAGTTGGTGTTGGTTAATCAGGGGTTGGTGCTCCTTCCAGTGGGTGTTGGTAAATTGCTTGTAAAGTTGAAGCTTTGCAAAGGCTGGATTTGGATTGTAGTCCAAACAGTCATTTTTGAGGAGTAGCCAAATCGGTGAACCTCGTTATATTTTGTGTTGTGTGATGCTATCTTGTTATACTTGTTGTATCTATTTTAAGCTTGCATTATTTCAGCATTAGGAGCTACAGATTTAAGTTTTAAATAGTTGCACTGATTCACCCCCCCTCTCAGTGTCATTGTGAGAATATCAATTGGTATCAGAGCCAAGTTCCTGAACAAGCTCAATCAGCTAAGGTGATCTTGGAAGAAACACAATGGCCGGTGGTGAAGGATTTTCATCCAACAAAGCTCCTTTGTTCGATGGAACTAATTACTCCTTCTGGAGACTCAAGATGCAGACTTATCTATGTGCTTTGGGATATGACATTTGGGAGTCAGTAGAAAGTGGATACACAATACCCTCTACTCCTCCAACAGATGCTACTGAGAAGAAAAAGTTTGAGAATAACTCTAAAGCAAAAAATGCTATAATGTGTGGGTTAGTAGACAGTGAACTAATAAGGATCATGAGTTGTAAAATGGCAAAAGACATGTGGGACAAACTGCAAAGCATTCATGAAGGAGACGGCAAGATCAAGGAAGCCAAGCTACAAACACATCGAGCCCAGTTCGAAGCATTAAAGATGAATGATGATGAGAACATAGAGGCCTATATGCTGAGAGTCAATGGAATCATTAATGCGATTAGAGGACTCGACGAGGAAATGGAAGATGCAGTTGTTGTGAAAAAGGTACTAAGAACTCTTCACAAAAGATTTGATTCTAAAGTTTCTGCTATAGAAGAAGCTAAAGATCTAAATACTTTTAGCATGGATGAAATGCATGGTTCTTTAACTGCATATGAAATGAGAATAGGACAAACTAAGCCCTCAGACAGAGAAGCTGCTTTTAAAGCACAGAAAAATATAAAAGCTAAACAAGAATCTGAGGAAGAAGAATCTTCAGATGAAACTGAAGCAAACTTTGTTAGGAAACTAATAAAGGGAAAAGGAAAGTACAGAGGAAAGTTACCATTTAAGTGTTTCAACTGTGGAGGCATCGGGCACTTTGCAGCTAAATGCCCAATGAATGAGAAAAACAAAAGTGATGAAGGGTCACACCAAGAAAGAAGTGACTGGAAGAAGAAACCACATTTTAGAAAAAGGAACTTCAAGAAGAAAAGTTTCATTTCCAAGAATGTCAACTCTTCTGAAGACAGCTCCGGTGAGGATTCTGAAGAAGAAACAGGTGAAGCTTTGTTCATGGCATTTGAAGAAGAAAGAACAGAGGAAACCCAGGAGTGTGATGAAAAACTAGAGGATGAGGTTGTAGTAGATCTGGAAGGTGAGTTGGTTGCTGCACTTAAAGAGTTGAGTACAGAAAGGAAAAAGAATAAAAAGGTTTCAAGAAAACTTGAGGATGCCAATGAAATAATAATCAGTTTGAAAGTACAGATTGAAGAATTTAAGAAAAAGTCTGAAGATCTTGAAGCACAATTAACAGTGAAAATAGATGAGTGCAACAAACTGGAAGAAGAGATTGTTGGCTTAAGAATGCAGCTAGAAGAAAAGAGTCAAAAACTGAGTTGCTACCACAAACTTGAAGGAAGTTCTGTGAAGCTTGATAAGATTATAAATAACCAAAAGCCTACAGGCATTAAATTTGGTTTGGGCTTCGTAGAAGAAGAATCATCAATGGAATCAAAGACCATAATTGTAGAACCAATAAAGAATAAAGGTAAGATCAGGGTTGATCAAGAAAAACCGAATCATGCAAAAGAAAACAATAAGGCCAGGCACGATAGGAGTACTGACAATGATGGATTCACCAAAGTCACACATCAAAGAAGAAGAAGACCTATGGCACCTACTACAACATGGCAAAGACCATTACCCAGGTACAATCATTCCTTTTCTGGTTATTGTTTTAAATGCAATGCTTATGGTCATAAAATTTCAAATTGCAGTTATAATGTAGGACAAAGAAATTTCACTAGTAGAAATATCTTTTCACCTTTGATAGATTATGCAGTAGAATGTTATAACTGTCATAACTTTGGACATATTGCAAGAAATTGTCGTAGCTCTTTTGCAGGAAATAAATATCAGGGAAGAAATTATCAACCAAATGGATTGAAACAAAACAGAAAATTTCTCGAAAAACAGGCACAAGCCAATGAAAGGGAAAAGGCAAAACAAGTGACCAAATCTGCCATCAAATCAGAATGGAAAGAAAAGGAGCGACCTAAGGAAGAAAAGGAATCCTTGATCGTTCAAACAACTCTCAAAGCCCAGAACAAATCTGCACCATGGATTCTGGATAGTGGATGCTCCAGTCATATGACAGGAGATAAACAAAAATTTGATAAGTTACAGACATACGAAGGTGGTTCTATAAAATTTGGAAATAATGATGGAGCCAAGATAGTTGGTAAAGGATCAGTCAAGATAAGTGACGAAAAAATCAACTCTAAAGAAGTCTTGTTTGTGATTGGTCTGAAGCATAACTTACTGAGTGTAAGTCAAATTTGTGACAGAGGTCATGAAGTAATTTTTAAGAAGCAGGGCTGTGAAGTAAGAAAGACAAAAAATGGGAAATTGATAGCTACTGGATTGAGGACTTCTGAAAATCTATATACTCTCTCAGAGACTTCAGAAGGAGCTTGCTTGGTTGGACAGGAAGAAGAAAATTGGTTGTGGCACAAGAGACTCGGTCATATAAGCTTTGATAATCTGGTAAAAATCAGCTCAAAAAGGGCAGTAAGAGATATACCCACTATTGGCAAACCTTCAAATAGCATTTGTGCTTCATGCCAAAAGGGGAAGCAAACCAGAGCCACATTCAAAGCAAAAGAGTACTTCACGAGCAAACCGTTAGAACTAATACACACTGATTTATGTGGACCCATGAGAACGAAAAGCATAAATGGGTACAAATATTTTATGCTGTGTATAGATGATTATTCCAGAATGACATGGGTACTATTTTTGAAGCTTAAATCAGAAGCCTTTGAGATGTTCAAGTCTTTCAAAAACCAAGTTGAGAATCAAACAGGAAAAAGAATTAAATGTTTAAGATCAGATAGAGGAGGAGAGTTTATGTCAGAGGAGTTTGCAGAATACTGTGAAAAATATGGGATTAGAAGACAGTTTTCAGCAGCAAGAACACCTCAGCAGAATGGTGTGGTAGAAAGAAAGAACAGAACTGTGCAGGAAATGGCACGGACCATGTTGACTGAGAGCAAAATAGCTGACAGATTCTGGAAAGAGGCAGTTCATACTGCAGTTTACATCCAAAATAGGTGCATGTTGAGGACGCATGAAAGCAAAACACCTTATGAACTGTGGTTCGGCAGAAAGGCAACTGCAAAATACTTCAAAGTGTTCGACAGCAAGTGTTACATCAAACGAACTGAAGATAATCTTGGTAAGTTCGAAGATAGAGCTGATGAAGGTATTTTTCTTGGTTACTCGACGAAAAGCAAAGCCTACACGTGCTACAACAAAAGACTAAAGAAAATTGTTGAGAGTGCCGATGTTAAGGTTGATGAAGGTAGGGAACAAGAAATCAGCTATGAAGAAAACTACCCTACTTATGAAGAATTTATTGAAGAGGATGAAGATCAAGAAAAAGAAGAGAAACAAAAATTTGACTCAGATGATTTCAGTACTGATTTAGAAATCGAAGAAAACAGGAAATCCAAAACAGGCAGCTGGCAAAAAAATCATCCCAGAGAGCAAATTATTGGAGACCCCAAAGTTGGTATTCAAACAAGAAGAAGAGTAATAAGTAACTACTCTCTGTTATCCAGCATTGAGCCCAAAAATATTGCTGAAGCAAGCACAGATGAAAGTTGGATGGAGGCAATAAATGAAGAACTAGATCAGATTGAGAAAAACAAAACCTGGGAGTTAGTACCAAGGCCTGTAAATAAAAACATAATCGGTACTAAATGGATTTTTCGAAACAAATTGAATGAAGACGGACAGGTTGTAAGGAATAAAGCAAGATTGGTCCAGTAAAGGCTATGCTCAAGTTGAAGGGATTGATTTTGAAGAAACTTTTGCACCAAGTGGCCAGACTTGAAGCAATCAGACTGTTTCTGGCTTTAGCAGTTCACAAGAATTTCAAAGTTTATCAGATGGATGTGAAATCAGCATTTCTGAATGGAAATCTTGAAGAAGAAGTTTATATTGAACAGCTAGATGGTTTTCAACTCTGTGATAATCCCAACTTTGTTTGCAAGCTGAAGAAAGCATTGTATGGCTTGAAACAAGCACCCAGAGCATGGTATGCAAGACTGGACAACTATCTCACTCAGCAAGGGTTCAAGAAAGGTATGGTGGACAACAATTTATATATCAAAATAGAGAATGGCAATCTTATTGTCCTTGTTGTTTATGTAGATGATATAATATTTGGCAGCAGCAATGATGAGTCATGTAGAGACATAGCAAATAAAATGCAGAAAGAATTTGAAATGTCTATGATTGGTGAACTTTCATATTTCCTCGGACTGCAAGTTAATCAAACTGAAAAGGGCATTTTTATTTCTCAAGTTAAATATGTGAAAGAAATGCTGAAAAAGTTCACAATGGAGGATAGTAAGCTTGTTAGCACTCCCATGACAACAGGCTACAAGTTGAGCAAGGATGACAAATCTCCAGATGTTGATCAAACAATGTACAGATCTATGATTGGGAGCTTGTTGTATTTGACAGCCACCAGACCGGATATCTTACAGGCAGTTTGCATGGTTGCAAGATTTCAGGCTAGTCCCAAAGAGACTCATGTGACAGCTGTGAAAAGGATTTTTAGGTACCTCAAGGGTACTATGGAGTATGGGTTATGGTATCCAAAAGGAAAAGACTTCACTCTTTTTGCATATTCTGATGCAGATTGGGCAGGATGTATTGATGACAGAAAGAGTACCAGTGGAGGAGCATTTTATCTTGGAGATAGGTTGGTAGCATGGCACAACAAGAAACAAGAATCAGTCTCTCTATCCACAATAGAGGCAGAATACATTGCAACAACAACATGTTGTACACAGATATTATGGATGAGACAAACACTGAAAGATCTTGGTATTCACTTCAATGAGCCAATTTCAGTTAAATGTGATAACACTAGTGCTATCAACATATCAAAGAATCCGGTTTTGCATTCTCGAACCAAACATATTGCGATCCGGTATCACTTCTTGAAGGATAAAGTTGCAGAAGGAGAGGTCAAATTGGAGTTTGTTCCAACTACAGAGCAAGTAGCAGATATATTCACAAAACCATTGCCCAAGGAAGTTTTTGAATACCTTCGCAGTAAGTTGGGAGTGGTCACACTACCCAAGAACTGACTAGCTATCGGGAATACATTCTCAGGGGGAGCAATTATATATTTGATTACCTATTTGCTCATGTTTGTAATTTTTGCTAACTATAACATTGTGTGCCTGAGAATGTTGTGCATGGACTCAGGGGGAGTCTATAGCAGCCCTTTGGTATTATTGTCAAAGGGGGAGAAGAATTACAGAAGAGTGCATGAGTGTTGCCAACAATTCCAAAGGGGGAGATTGTTGAGCAAGGTGCAGAAAAAGTATTGTCATTGTTGTCAACACAGACAGAAAGATCAGTTGATGCAGTGGATAGGAGTTCAGAGGTCAGTCAGAACAGGTACAGTGAATTTCCAAGAAGACAAAAGTGGCCCAGATTCAGAAAATCAAGCAAAAAGACAAGTAAGAAAACTGTCGCGATATCGCGACATGTTTTCTGTCGTGATTTCGTGACATATCGGAGGAGAGAGAAGGCGCAAGAAAAATTGTCATGATTTCACGACATGGACGAGGAGAGAGAAGGCGAAGAGAGAAGGAGGAATGGGAGAAGAAAGAATTTGTCATGATTTCGTGACATATCAGAGGAGAGAGAAAAAGCTGGAGAAACTGTCGCGATATCGCGACATGTTGAGAAGCTAGAAAAGAAACTGTCATGATTTCGCGACATGTTGAGAAGCTGGAAAAGAAACTATCATGATTTCGTGACATGTTGAAAGCAAAGAAGCCAAGTGGAAAAACTGTCACGATTTCGTGACATGTTGGCAGAGAAGAAGGCAAGTAGAAAAACTGTCACGATTTCGTGACATGTTGGAAGCAAAAGAAAGGCAAGTAAGAAAATTGTCATGATTTCGTGACATGTTTGGAGAAGAAGCGCTTGCAATGAAAACTGTCATGATTTCGTGACATGTTTGGAGAAGAAGCGCTTGCAAGGAAAACTGTCATGATTTCGTGACATGTTGCGAGAAGAAGCGCTTGTAAGGAAAACTATCACGATTTCATGACATGTTGCAAGAAGAAGCGCAAAGGAGAAAAAGTGTCACGATTTCGTGACATATTGCAAGAGAAAGAGCTCGAGAGAAAAAGTGTCACGATATCACGACATGTCGCGTTTTGACCTGAAGAGAAGAGAAGAGCTAAGGAGAAAAGATGTCACGATTTCGTGACATGTCGCATTTTTGCGACAGAGAGAGGAAGGCTCCGAAGGATGAAGTGTCACGATTTCATGATAGAATCAAAACGAAAGAGCATGGAAGCGAAAGCGTCATGATTTCATGACATAGTCAAGGAGGAAGAGCTCAAAAGTGAAAGTGTCATGATTTTGGGGGGGAAGGCACAAGGTAGCGAAAGATGTCACGATTTCGTGACATGTTCCATTTTCACAGGCAGAAGGCAGAGAAGTGCAAGGAAGTGAAAAGTGTCATGATTTCATGACATGTGTTTTCGCTGGCAAGAGACAGAAAAGAGATCAAGGCAGCGAATGCGTCATGATTTCGTGACATGTTCTGTTTTCGCGGTTGCATGCCGAAAAGAGGACAAGGAGGCGGAGAATGTCGTGATTTCGTGACATGTTCTATTTTCACGGTTGCATGCCGAGAAGAGGACAAGGAGGCGGAGAATGTCACGATATAGCGACATGTCTTGTTTTCACGGTCAACTGTCATGAAAAAGTCAAAGGGGTAGAAATGTCATGATATCGCGACATGTCATAGTTTCATGGGTAAAAGCCGAGAAGCATACACAGTGATAGTTGCAGGGGGAAGTTGTAGAGGAAAATCATACAGCCAAACATGTAAGAGTTAACTAGAGTCAGAACTGCAGTTACAGGGGGCAGTTATCAGAATAGTGCATTAAAGACAGAACGGTTGTTACAGGGCCGTAACGCTGTGAGACTATCAGAGGGGTGGTTATTCCGAGAATCTCGATTAAAGAGAAATTCATTAATAGGTTGCATGTGTCAGAAAGGGCAGTTGCAGAAGTGAAAAGGTAGCTCAGAATTCAAAAGAGAGAAGATAAGAATGATAGAGCACCGAGATACGTAGAAAAGGCTATCAGAATGCATAGAAAATGCTGTCAGAGTGAGCAGAGAAGACTGTCAGAACGTGTCAAAAAGAAAGCGGCTGAAAGACAGAGCGCGTCAGAGAGAGTGTGACAGATTGAACGTAGTTGAGAATGCATGGCAAAATGGAGGGAAAAGTAGAACCATTTTGAAAAGAGCCGTTTGAGTGAGCCAGTATAAAGAACTGAAAAAGTGCAGTAAGGTTACTGCAACCTTGTTTATTCTTGAAAAACTGAAAGTGAGGTTGAGTAAGAGTGTTGTAAGAAGC
This sequence comes from Wollemia nobilis, assembly GCA_028583015.1. Classification (NCBI taxonomy): domain Eukaryota; kingdom Viridiplantae; phylum Streptophyta; class Pinopsida; order Araucariales; family Araucariaceae; genus Wollemia; species Wollemia nobilis. The sequence goes on along the minus strand of JAQPPZ010016917.1, from coordinate 3,943,916 downwards.
ACAGAAAGAGTGCGGTAGGCAAAACCGTAACAGAGTTGATAAACCTTGTTTTGTTTATGCAAATAAAAAGAGAGGTTTTGTAAGCAATAGAAGATATTGAGTCTCTAACAATTCTCCTTATGCTTCTATGAGATTGAGTTGAGTGAGCAATAGACCAGTGAGGGTCTTGTAAAAGAGAAGGCATTTTTATGTCAAATCTAGATTCAAAATAGAAGTCCAGTTGGTGCTGGTTAATCAGGGGTTGGTGCTCCTTCCAGTGGGTGCTGGTAAATTGCTTGTAAAGTTGAAGCTTTGCAAAGGCTGGATTTGGATTGTAGTCCAAACAGTCATTTTTGAGGAGTAGCCAAATCGGTGAACCTCGTTATATTTTGTGTTGTGTGATGCTATCTTGTTATACTTGTTGTATCTATTTTAAGCTTGCATTATTTCAGCATTAGGAGCTGCAGATTTAAGTTTTAAATAGTTGCACTGATTCACCCCCCCCCTCTCAGTGTCATTGTGAGAATATCACTTTTCCTCTTTATTTTTGTTTTTTTGGTCTTTCTCTTCTTTTTTTTTATTCCTAGCAATACTTTAATCTTCATCAATCTCTTCAATCTTCTCACATTGCTCATAGCAAGACTTATCATCTTTAGGTTTACCTTGTTCTAAAAGATCTAAAGTTCAAGGAATAATCTCAAAAGCACAGTTTTCTTTATGTTGCTTTGGAAACCCTAAAGTGCAATGATGCTTTTATTTAGAAATTACCTTCTTATTATACCCTTAAAATCCTAAATTGTAACGGGTTTCTTCCAATCTCATTTCTATATTATTCTACTCTTGAAACCTTAAAGTGCAAGGGATAACATCTTGACCACTTTCACTTTTATTACCTGAAGAGGATTCTATACTACTTGAGAAAAATGAAGATGATTTACCTGAAATGAAATTGATCTCTTTTGTTATCTTTATTTTGGGTTTTATCTCTACATCTTATTTTGCATCTTTAATTCATTTTGAACTTACCAGATGATATTGTAGATAGGCTTTATTTACCTCTCTTTTTTAACTTTTGAAGCTTTAAATGTAAAAAAATGTAACCACATGTATGGAAATAAGCATCTAATATTATAACTACGATAATGGCTAACTAATATGCATGAAAATATGATAGAAAATTTGATACAACACTCAATAAATGTTCATTTAAGAAAGGTCATGAAAATATACAATGCTCATCAATGGAGGTCACAACCTCTCCATATTTGCAAAAATGGATCTACATTGTATCTTCTACTACTACTCAACCTATGCACTCTAAAATCCTCTTACTTTTCTATTCAATGAAGGCCTATTTATAATGAGATGCAACTATTTACCTTTAATATTCCTATGACACCTCACTATTCTATTCTAAGGACTTATGTACATGTGGACTACATACACATTTACATCATTGCACATTCTAAAACTTGTGTATTTATTACATTGCTTTAATAAAGTACTTAAATCCTAAATAAACTCCTAATCTAAATATGTATCCATGATGGTACATTAGTAAAGAATCAAATAATGTAATATATTTCAACACCCCCTTGTATTACATTGTTTGGTTTTTTGAAGAATTTAGTCTTCAAAATGGATCTTCGTCTTGATCTTGAAATTGGAGTTCTCTTTTCTTGCTTAGGAAAGTCTTCATACCATAAAATCAAAGAAACTACCAGCAATTGTGATGAAGTTGGATCTCTCTAAGGCTTTTGACAGAGTAAATTGGTTATATTTAAGAATGACACTTACTCATATTGGATTCTATGTGCAGATGGTAAAATGGATTATGGTATTGGATTATGGTATGTCTTTGTTCTGTTTCTTTTGCAATTTTGGTTAGCGGGTCAACATCTCAGTTTTTAAAAGCTTCTCAAGGTATTAGACAAGGTTACCCCTTGTCACCACTGTTATTTCTTTTGGTAGCTGATGGATTAAGTAGGTGTATTATAGAAGGAAAGAGGGTAAGGAGCAATAAATAGAATTAAAATAGGTTGAACAGTGGAAGTCACCCATCTATTTTTTATAGATGATGTTCTCCTTTTCACAAATGAAACAATAAAAATTGCAAAAAAGTTAAAACAGTATTTAAATCTTTTTTATCTTGTAATAGGTATCATTTCTTGGGTGACTTATCTGATAATGGATGACATTATAAGAAGATAACGCATTCGCCAAAAGTGTACATTTTATCCTTGCGGGCCATTGCAACAAATAACCATAACATTATGAGACGATAACACATTCGCTAAAAAAATATGTGCATTTTGTCCTTGTAGGACACCATTGTGATATAACTTTTATACATTCGCTAAAAAAATATGTGCATTTTGTCCTTGTAGGACAACATTGTGATATAACTTTTATAAAACCCAAGTTGAAAATGAATGTATTAAAAAACAGTGTATATTTTATTTATAAACATTTAAAAAATATATATATTTATTAAAAAGTTGAAATTTAAATTTCAAACAAAATTATATATTTTAATATATAAAGAGAAATTCTGACGTTTTGTATCTTTTACAACCTTGTCCGGATACCAAATAAATCATCCACCTACCGAAAGGCAAGACAGCAACGAGTAACAACTTTCAAAACATCAAACTTACCTTTCGAGATTTAAGTACAACAAATATTGAGGTCGACTCTTTCCCAAGACTAGTGTCGCTCGCACCACCCACGAGAATCGCATGCAATTCATTATTTCCTATTCAGTCGACGTGAAACACCGTTGGCCTAAGATGTAGTATCTCTGTACGCACCGATTTGAGATAAGTCCTCTAATTTCTTATGGACACACATGGTTGACAAAATTTAATGGAGTTCAATTGTTGCGTGTACCGTGCTGTCTCTGCAACTTCCTCTTAATTAAATTTTTTGAAGTAGGTGGCTCGAAGAGTAGCATTTATAGCCCTTCCCACATGCATGGACAATGTCATATGACTGCCGAATGAGGTTGCAATGGAGAATCCGTCGGTTTGATCGATGGAAAAGGATAGATCTTTTCCACTTAATGGAAACAATGGCATCCCATCCACCTTGCCGTTCACCACCGATTTCCATTTAATAAATTTCTTCTCCTTCTGCCATCACATTTTTTCAAATAATTACAAGTCTGTAAAACGAATTCACCGCAAGAAAATGATGGGAGTTTAAGTGGCTCTGATCTAGAATAGAAACATTGTTCACCGCAAGAAAATGATGGCAGTTTATATATTTGACAGAACTTGTGAAGGACTGTCGAATGCGATTTCAGGGCATTTGATATATTGAGATTGCCGTAGTCTTGTTCTCTGTGGTGCTTCCAATGGCGGAAATTGTCGGCGAATGCGGCCACGACCCTCTGAACTGGTCGAAGACGGCAGACCTTTTGAAGGGCAGCCATGTGAGGGAGGTGAAGAAAATATTGAATGAGTTTAGGCAAACCAGGGTTGTGTCTCTGGGAGGATCAAATCTGGGCATCGCCCAAGTCGCAGCAGTGGCCCGCAGGCCTGAGGTTAAGGTGGAGTTAGATGCGAAAACCGCCAAGCCCAGAGTCGACGCGAGTTCAGACTGGGTGATCAATAACATCACAAAGGGCACCGATACATACGGGGTCACCGCCGGTTTTGGGGCAACCTCGCACCGGAGAACAGACCAGACGTTCGAATTGCAGAAGGAGCTCATAAGGTTTCTGAATGCAGGGGTTATAGGCCCTAAAAATAGTGGTCATGTTAATTGCTTGGACAGGTCTTCTACAAGGGCCGCCATGTTGTCAGGACCAATACCCTGATGCAGGGATATTCCGGCATTAGGTGGGAAATCCTGGAGGCCCTGCAGAAGTTAATGGATTCGAATATTATTCCCAAGTTGCCTCTCAGGGGGACGATTACGGCATCTGGGGATCTGGTGCCCCTTTCTTATATTGCGGGGTTGCTTACAGGCCGGCCTAATTCGGTGGCCGTCGGGGAAGACGGGAGCGAAATTCCGGCGGAGGAGGCTCTGAGGCTTGCTGGGATTTGTGGGCCTTTTGAGCTGTATCCCAAGGAGGGGCTGGCACTGGTTAATGGAACTGCGGTTGGGGCTGCCGTTGCGTGTACCGCGTGTTATGATGCGAATGTTTTGGCGGTTTTTGCAGAGGTGGGTTCGGCTCTGTTCTGCGAGGTGATGCAAGGGAAGGCGGAGTTTACGGATCCGTTGACACACAGGCTGAAGCACGACCCCGGCCAGATGGAAGCCGCCGCGGTCATGGAGTGGCTGCTCGAGGGGAGCTCTAATGTTTTTTTTTTTTTAAATTTGAAAATTTAATATTAAAACACGATCACTTACAAGTTGGGGTGAGACTCTCCCAGTTTTAGTGGATAAGAACATTTGTTTACAATATAACTATTACAACAGTAAAAGAAGATAAGCATCAGAATTGGAGTCAAATCTCTTAAACCATGTTTTTACAAGTATTGTCCTTTACAACAATAAAAAAATATCAAGTATTGTCCTTTACAACAATAAAAGAAGATCAAGATTGGAGCCAAATTTCTTAAACTATATTTTTACAAGTATTATCCACCTTTATAAAAGTAAAAGATCAACATTGGAGCCAAATCTCTTAAACCATATTTTTACAAGTATTGTCCACCTTTACGACAGGGAAAAAATATCAGCATTGGAACCAAGTCTCTTAAACCATATTTTTACAAGTATTGTCCACCTGTTTACAATAGTAAAAGATCTGCATTGGAATCAAATCTCTTAAACCATATTTCTACAATGGCTGTCCAAACTAGCTAAACATTGGATTTGCTCACCAACTTGCCTAATCCTCTCATCCTTAATAGCCATGTTATTGTGTCACTGAACTCTTACCTCCTCTGCTACTTTATTTATATCTCTACTCACATAAACGAAAATCACATCATCTAATTCCCTCCACAATTCCTTAATTTAGGTGACAAGAATCCTCAACCTCCATGTTTTCAAAACAAAGTTCCTCATGCAATCCAGAGCTCCTACCAATATTTGAGAATCTAATTCTAGGATTATCTTCCTATAACCCTGTTTTACTGCCCAAATAGAAGCAGATTTGATAGCTAAGGCTTCTGATTCATTGTTCATGGTTGTTCCCAAGCCTTGTAGTTCCCAATAGAGCACTGTCTTAACATGATACCTGCAGACCACTCCAATTCCAACTCTACCCGGATTGCCTTTTGCAACTCCATCAATATTAATTTTAATCCAACCTTTTGGGGGTGGTTTCCAACTAGCTCTGTCCTGCTCCTCTTGCACTTCATCTTCCATCTCCATCTTCCCCATATCAGCCTGAGTTTCCTCTTTAACATACACTGCCACAGTTTCTGTGACTTTGCTCCAAATGACTTGCCAAACGTCATCTAAGGATGAAAATGTTTCTCTAAAAATTCTGCCATTTCTCTCCAACCACACTTACCACCAAATGAAGTTTAATCCAAGATTCCAACCGATACAAAGAGCTTTAGATTTAAATCTACCCCTCTTCCATATTTCCCAAATATTAATCCAATTCAAATCACCATTGGCTCGAATTTTATAAAATAAAAACCATCGCTCCCAAGATTTGATGTGTAAATGGGCAATAAAACATCAAGATTCAAATCACCATTCGCTTGAATTTTATAAAATAAAAACCATTGCTCCCTAGATATGATGTGTAAATGGACACTCAAACATCAAGTGGTCAGATGTTTCCTCACTCTTGTAGCATAAAACACATTGAGATGGACCAACAATTCCCCTACATCTTAGATTATCAAAAGTAAGAATTTCATTATGCATGAACTGCCAAGCAAAGAAGTTTACTTTCGGCCAACCCTTGGACTGCCAAATCTTTCTCCAATCCTCAACCTAATATGCATGAAGAGGTTCTGGAAGGATCTTATCATATCCATCCTTCACTGTGTAGACTCCAAGGCTCCCATAACCCCAAGCTAATTCATCCTCCTCATCTCTATTTGTGAGAAATATTTTTGCCAATATTTGAGTCATAATGGGTGTCAATTCTGGATGGATTGGAATTGGCCACTCATTCAACTTCTTAAACTGCTTAAACTTATAATCCCCTAGCTGACTAGTGTTGAAATAACTTTCAATCTGGATCCAACACCTACTTTTCATGGTTGTTTTTACTTGTTGCAATTCTCAAAATTCAATAATGATAGGTGGGTATTGATCCCATGAGTTTGTCCAAAACCGTGCCTTCTCCCCTCTCCCCACTTTCCAAAATAATCCATCTTTCACTACTTGAGATCATAACTTTAGAGCTTGCCACACCAAGGACCCATTACCATCCAAAGGGAAACGACTCACCTCATTTGGGTTCATCTGTCCCAAATATTTACTAGTTAAAACTCTACTAAATAAAGAAGTTGCTTGGGAAATTCACCTCCAATAAAGCTTTCGAGCCAAAGCTTTATTATTTAACTTTGATCTCCTCAGTCCCAAACCTCCCTTTACCTTAGACTGGCTTACTTTCTCCCAACCTACTAAGGCCTATTTCCTCTCTCCTTTTACTCCTCCCCATAAAAATTTTCTAGCCATCTTGTCTAACTCTTTCCATATGGTATGTGGGGTAGCAAGGATATAAAATTTATAAATTGACATGGCTTGAATGATTGACTACAAAAAAGTTAATCTACCCCCATAGCTTAACCATTTGTGAGACCAATGATTAATTCTTTCTTTGATACAATCCAAAATATTCCTCCATATAGCTATTTTCAAATTTTTAAAATGCAAAGGGACCCCCAAATATACCACTAGGAGAGAAGTCCTCGTAAATCCCAAGATCTCTAAAATTTTGTCTTGAAGCCTTTGATCAAGATTGAAAAAGACAACTTTAGATTTTTTATCATTGATGACTTTGTTTGTGGCCCTAGGTAAACATTAAGACTATTTCTAATCATTATTGTTTCTTTGAAGTTGGCCACTCCCACCAATCCTTTGTCATCCACAACCTGCAAGTGAGTCAAAACTTCCTCATCCACCTTGATACATGTTAGCAAACCTTGTTGTCTTCTCCTCAAGATGAGTCTACCCAAGCCTTTAGCCAATATGATAAAAAGATAAGGGGAACAAGGATCTCCTTGACAAAGGCCTCAAGTTGCTCCAAACGGTTGCAAAGGAAGGCCTTTGATTAACACTGAGTATGTTGGAGTAGAAACACAACTCATGACCCATTCTATCCAATCCTGAGAGAAACCGAAGGCTACCATCATCCTTAATAAGAAGCTCCACTCCACCCTATCATAAGCCTTTGACATATCCAATTTTATAAGCATCATTTTTAGAAATAGTTTGTTGTATATACCTAAGGAACATTGTGCTTATCCTTTGGTGATTAAAATCAAATGATCGTGTTTTTAATATAAGAAAATAACAACTGTGCACGAATAGATCGTAGCAAATCACATCTCGTGATTAATAGACCAAGCTATTTTTGTAACAGATTGGCTGGGTGCTATATAAGAATGTAGGCCATTCCTAGGAAGACCAATTCCGAATCTCCAAGTGTACTGCATAATTTATTAATAAAGTTTTTGAGTGTTCTCATTCATGTGGACTAAAAGAGTGACTTTTACGTAGTCAACCAGGCAAACCATCTGCGAGAGCTTGGGCCCACTCCAGGTAGTAATCCTCCCCTATTTATTTTATTTTTGCTTTATTATTTTCTACATTAATTTCCTGCTTTATTTATTTTTGCAAATTTACTGTTTTATTTATTTATGCAATTTCCTTCTTTATTTATTTTCGCGAGTGTGAATTTTTTGCTTTATTCATTTCTACAAGTGTGTTTAAATTCCTGCAATTTCCTTTTAGTCGTGTGTTTATTTCCAACATCTTAATTTTAGTTGTGTGCTTATATTTTAGTTAATTTAAAATTGCAGTTTATTTATTTATTTTCCTGCACTTAGTTTTGTTGGGTTTGGATGAACTGAAAATACACGAAAAACTCCCCCACCAAATCAATAGGCATAGAGAGACTCATTCCCCACACTACAGGCATATATTGTGCGTGACACTCACAAGTTTACGAACTACCGGATTGATAATTAAATGGAAAGGAAATAACTGTTTTCAAAATATAAATTTTGTCACCAATTCTCTATTTAAATAACCAATGGCTGATAACTAAGCTTCACCATCAACTGTTATGAGTAGAGAGCCTTTGAAGACTTTATTGGAGGCAAAGTCTATATACAGATTCCTAAGAAAGTCGGTCAAGCCTATAAAGTAGCAGATATGAAAGAGCCTTGAGCTCCCCTACTTGTAGCACTCGGGCATGCCAATCCAAGAAAAGCAACTAGAATATTAAAGATAGTGGCAGTGGAAGCCAAAGTAGGATCAACCTTGAGCCTAGAGCATTGGTCACAAAGAGCTTATATGCTCAGTCTTTCAGGATCCCTAGAAAGGTAGTTGGCAATAGTGATAGTAGCTGCATATCAAGAGGCCCAAAATCCTTAAACATTGATGATTTTAGATCCAGAGACAGTGAAAATATCAATAACTAAATGTAGATGGATCCCCTACATGAATTGGACAAGGCATTTTGAATCTCTTTTACAGTTTTGGAGGAAAAAATTCTCCAATTTCATTTATAAATAAAAGTTTTTGTTTTATTGTAAAGGATTGAAAATTGCCTAGCCTTGAATACATTTCCTTTCATTTTTTTTATATCAGTTTAGACTCGAGTTTTGAAGTAAATTCTTTTCAACATCAAACCTTTTTTGTTCTTCCATATATGTGTGAATTATTGTGATATATATATTTTTACACTGCCTTATTTCCTGGATATGAATTTGTGCAAATGATGACATTATAAGACGACAAGTATGACACAAGTGTCGGGTGCATCCGACCATTGCAAGAAATGACATTCTGAGACGAGAACACATCTCCTGAAAGTGTGCATTTTATCCTTACGGAACACCGCTATGATTTAACTTTTGAAAGAACCAAATTCAAAACCATAAGCAATGTGTATAATGTATATTTAAAGAATGTATATTTAAAAAACCAAATTCAAAACCATAACGAATGTATATTAGAAAACAAAGTGTGTATTTTATTTATAAATATATATTTTTAAATTATTTATTAAAAAATTGAAATTCAAAATTCAAACAAAATTATATTTTTTAATATATAAAAAGAAATTCTGACGTTTTGTATCCCTCTTTCAACCTTGTCCGGATACCAAATAAACTGTCCACCTACCCAAAACCATACGACGCTCTGGGAGAGCTCGAAAAGGCAAGACAGCAACGAGTAACAACTTTCAAAACATCAAACTCACCTTCGAGATTTAAGTACAACGAATATTGAGGTCGACTCATTGCCAAGACTGGTGTCGGTCGCACCACCCACGAAAATCGCAGGCAATTCATTGTTTCCTATTCAGTCGACGTGAAACACCATTGGCCTAAGATGTCGTATCTCTCGAACTTTTACGAAACCAGTGTACGCACCGATTTGATTTGAAATAAGTACTCTAATTTCTTATGGACATACATGGTTGACAAAATTTAATGGAGTTCAATTGTTGCGCCTACCGTGCTGTCTCTGCAACTTCCTCTTAATTAAATTTGTTGAATTACGTGGCCCGCAGAGTCGCATTTATAGCCCTTCTCACATGCATGGACAATGTCATATGACTGCCGAATGAGGTTGCAATGGAGAATCCGTCGGTTTGATCGATGGAAAAGGATAGATCTTTTCCACTTAGTGGAAACAATGGCATCCCATCCACCTTGCCGTTCACCACCGATTTCCATTTAATAAATTTCCTCTCCTTCTGTCATCACATCTTTTCAAATAATTACAAGTCTGAAAAACGAATTCACCGCAAGAAAGTGACGGATTTTAAGTGGCTCTCTGGCCTAGAATAGAAACACTGTTCACAGCATCTAAATCTTATATATTTGCCCTTGATAGAACCTGTGAAGGACTGTCGAATGCGAATTTCAGGGCATTTGATATACTGAGATTGCCGTAGTCTTGTTCTCTGTGGTGCTTCCAATGGCGGAAATTGTCGGCGAATGCGGCCACGACCCTCTGAACTGGTCGAAGACGGCAGACCTTTTGAAGGGCAGCCATGTGAGGGAGGTGAAGAAAATATTGAATGAGTTTAGGCAAACCAGGGTTGTGTCTCTGGGAGGAGCAAATCTGGGCATCGCCCAAGTCACAGCAGTGGCCCGCAGGCCCGAGGTTAAGGTGGAATTGGATGCGAAAACCGCCAAGCCCAGAGTCGACGCGAGTTCAGACTGGGTGATCAATAATATCACACAGGGCACCGATACATACGGGGTCACCACCGGTTTTGGGGCAACCTCTCACCGGAGAACAGACCAGACGTTCGAATTGCAGAAGGAGCTCATAAGGTTTCTGAATGCAGGGGTCATAGGCCCCCAAAATAGTGGTCATGTTAATTGCTTGGACAGGTCTTCTACAAGGGCCGCCATGCTTGTCAGGACCAATACCCTGATGCAGGGATATTCCGGCATTAGGTGGGAAATCCTGGAGGCCCTGCAGAAGTTAATGGATTCGAATATTATTCCCAAGTTGCCTCTCAGGGGGACGATTACGGCATCTGGGGATCTGGTGCCCCTTTCTTATATTGCGGGGTTGCTTACAGGCCGGCCTAATTCGGTGGCCGTCGGGGAAGACGGGAGCGAATTTCCGGCGGAGGAGGCTCTGAGGCTTGCTGGGATTTGTGGGCCTTTTGAGCTGTATCCCAAGGAGGGGCTGGCACTGGTTAATGGAACTGCCGTTGGGGCTGCCGTTGCGTGTACCGCGTGTTATGATGCGAATGTTTTGGCGGTTTTTGCAGAGGTGGGTTCGGCTCTGTTCTGCGAGGTAATGCAAGGGAAGGCGGAGTTTGCAGATCCGTTGACGCACAGGCTGAAGCACCACCCCGGCCAAATGGAAGCCGCGGCGGTTATGGAGTGGCTGCTGGAGGGGAGCTCTTATGTTAAGGCTGCGGCCATGATGCACCAGACGGATCCCCTGAAGAAGCCCAAGCAGGATCGGTAAGATGACGATGATGATCGCAAGACTTAACATTTAATTACTCTGTCCAGAAGTATTTATATGCTAGTCTAAAAATTGTTGTAGGTATATAAAAAAAGAAAAACAAGATGTTTCTGCAGGTATATAAAAAAAGAAAAACAAAACGTTTCTGCATTATTTGTTTGATTTTCTTGTTAGGTATGTGGTTGTTTGTTTGTTTCTGTATAGGATATACAGATCACTGTTTGACTGTTTCTACATGTGAAAAAAATCTTAATTTTATTGAAGTATAATTTTAAAGCAAATGGTACCTCCTGATAGGTTTTTGTTTTAATAAAAATTTGAAATTTTTATATTACAATGATTGAAATTACAATTTTAGTTATTTAAACTAAAAAATAAAATATAAATTATTATTTAATAATTTAGACATAATTAAAAGTCTCAATTTTGATTGACTGTCTGAAAAACTCTCCTGTAGGTGACTTCTGCTACTTGTTTAGTAAATTTCAAAAATTTCAACTTGTTTTGTTTTTTCATCTGGTCTACAAATGTAGTTACTTGCAGCTTTATGGATATGTAGTTTATTTTTTATTTTGGGCTTGGATTTGTACTTCTTTAGTTCTAAGATAAGTTATAGAGCTTGGTTTGATTACATAATTCTTTTTGGTCGGCAGCACTGTTCAGTGGATCTATCTGTGATCTATTTGTAAAAGAGATAGTATTGTTATGCCTGTTTAGCCTTAAAATAAGGTCCATTTATGTATAATTACGTTCATCTAATTTGGTTAAGAGGTTCATCTTGATCTGTTTTGTACAGACTTAGTAATCTGGATTTACTTGCCAGAAGATTGGATATGGCTCTTCAGATTCAAGAGATATTGCCCCTGTTGAGTCTAATTACATCGATTTATTTCGTAGGAAATTAAAATTTATATCAATTTATTGAAATTAAGATAAACTAACAAGGTTGAAGTAACAATCATGGTGATAGAAAATTCATTTAAATTTTCATAGGATATATATTTAAATTTTCATTAAAAATTTTAAATTCAATATTTTAGGACTAAATTTTTTTATAGGAGAAACAAGTACCATAACCAGCAGATTAGTCTAATGAAAGTGTAGGATATATATTTGATGTCTAATGAAAGTGTAGGATATATATTTGATGAATTTTCTCTTTGAATACCTTCCCGTAGTTTTGGTATAAGATATATTTTCGAGTTTTCATTAAAGAATTTCAAATTCAGACTCAATTTTTTTTTATAGTAGACACAAAATTATTCTACCAACAGATTAATCTAAAGCATTCCAAATTCAATGTCTGGGACCCAATTTTCCTGTAGCTGAAACAGGATTATTCAACCATAACCGGCAGATTAGTCTAATGGGACCCAATTTTCCTGTAGTGGAAACAGGATTATTCTACCATAACCAGCAGAGTAGTCTAATGGGACCCAATATTCCTGTACTGGAAACAGGACTATTCTACCATAACCAGCAGATTAGTCTAATGGGACACAAAGCCAGTTTTTCTGTAGCTGAAACAGGATTATTCTACCATAACTAGCAAATTAGTCTCATGGGACCCAATTTTCCTGTAGTGGAAACAGGAAACAGGATTATTCTATACCATAACCAGCAGAGATTAGTCTATGATTGAGCGAGCTAAACATGACTTAAAAAAAAATGGTCTCCCAAGTCCGTCAGATTATTGGTTTTTTTTTTTTTTCACAGAATACTGATATATGGATGTTATGAAATTGTTTTAACTTCCAGGTATGCGCTTCGGACGTCCCCGCAGTGGCTGGGGCCCCAGATCGAGGTTATTCGCATGGCGACCCACGCGATCGAGCGAGAAATCAACTCCGTGAACGACAACCCTCTCATAGACGTGGCGCGCGACAAAGCCCTGCACGGGGGCAATTTCCAGGGTACGCCCATCGGCGTGGCCATGGACAACGTTCGCCTGGCTATCGCCGCCATAGCCAAGCTCATCTTCGCCCAGTTCTCCGAGCTCGTCAACGACAACTACAACAACGGCCTCCCCTCCAACCTCTCCGGCGGCGCAAACCCCAGCCTGGACTACGGCATGAAGGGCGCCGAGATCGCCATGGCATCTTACACCTCCGAAATCCAGTTCCTAGCCAATCCCGTGACGACGCACGTCCAGAGCGCCGAGCAACACAACCAGGACGTCAACTCCTTGGGTCTCGTTTCCGCCAGAAAGACCGCCGAGGCCATCGAGATTCTGAAGCTCATGGTGTCCACCTATCTTGTAGCCCTCTGCCAGGCCGTCGATCTCCGTCACCTGGAAGAGAACTTCCATGGCGGCGTAAAGCAGATAGTATGCCAGGCTGCTAGAAGAACTTTATATTCCACCACGGAAGGAGCGTTGTTGCCCTTCAGGTTTTGCGAAAAGGAGTTCCAACAGGTCGTCGACCGCCTTCCCCTGTTCAGCTACATTGAAGACCCCTGCGGAGCTACTTCTCCGTTAATAGCAGAACTCAGGCAGGTTCTGGTGGAACAAGCCCTGAAATCCGTGGAGGAAACGAGGGCCTGCCCCGAGCAGTCTGTGGTGGGCAGGATATCTCTGTTCGAGGATGAATTGAGGCGAAAAATGGAGGTCGAATTGCCCCTGCTACGCCAAAAATTGGAGGGGGGAGACTTCCAAGTAGAGAACAGGATAGAGAATTGTAGGACATATGGGCTTTATAGATTTGTGAGGGAGGAGCTAAGGACGAGTCTGCTTTGTGGCCCAGGGGGGAGGACGCCCGGAGAGGACATTGAAAAGGTGTTTGCGGTGATTGCAGAAGGAAAGCTTGGAGGGATTCTAATGGAGTGCTTGGAGGGCTGGAACGAGGCCCCTGGGGGTTTGCCTCTTGTTGAAGTGAAGAAGAATGCCTCTGACTTTTTTAAGATTAACAGTGCCTGCCGTTGGAGTTGGTTCCAGCAGATTGGAGGTCAACAAGTGAACGGAGGAAAGGGCTATTGGCTTCTGTCCATTGCTTGATCCACCCCAACCTTCTGCTCCTGAACTTTAAGGATATAGGGTAGAATAGAATAAGGTGGCTAAAGGCCTTTGGCTTGCCATTAAGCATATAGTCTTAACTGCAAGGCATCAAAACAAAACAATACATATCTCAAGGAAGCTTTTGGTTATAAATCCAACCATAGCTTCGTATGCTAATTGTCTATAAGTTTCTATTTATGGAAGACAGTAATTTATTTCTATTAGAGCTCATTTGTTTATATTCATTTTAAATCTTTTAAAAATGAGATTAGGACGGCCATGGAATCCTTCGCCTACAACCTATAACCCAACTATTGGGAGCTCTGTTGAAAATAACGAAAGAGGTGATTTTTGTGTATCTCTAAAAAGGAATTTGTTGGCTTTCTAATCCCATAAATCTACTATTTTATCCCTATTTTTTAATGAGTGCAGTGTTATTTATTTTGTCTCTATTTTTGTAATGAGTAAAGTGTCATCCATCTTACTTATATTTTTTCCATTGTAAATGTTTTTTGAGATTGTTTTGAAAATCTAATCTATGGTATTTGTATCCTATTATCACTTCCTAATGGATTTTCTTTAAATAAGATATAGGATTGCTTTTGTTTTCTTATAGACAAATGATCATAGTCTTAGTTTTGCTAGTATTTACTTGCATCTCAACTTCTTTATAAAAATGCTCTAAGGTCTTTAGATGTTCTTTGAGATTTTAAAGTGTTTTTTTGATGAAGGTGAGGTTATTTGCATAGAGAAGAAGTTTCACTATTTAACTAGCCAATTTCATTTCTTCTACTCCCAACCTTTCTACATATTCTTCCAATTTGTCAATATAAAGGCTAAATAAAGTAGGTGATAATTGACAACCTTCTTTGATCCTAATTTCACTTCCAAAACACTATGATAGTTCTTTTAGAGTTTTGATTTTTTTATATGACTTCCTCATAAAGTCTGTGTATAACTCCCATATACTTAATCGGTATACCAAGTTATTCCATTCTTTTCCATAGTTTTCCTCTAGGTATTATATCAAAACCCCTTTTAAAGTGTACAAATAGAAGTGAACTTCTCATTTTTCATTCCGTATCATCACTATTAGGTGCCTTATAGAAATGCAGTGGTCTAATGTGCTGATCTAAAACTTGCTTTTTTGTCCTCTTTTCTTGATCTTTTGCCCCTTCACTAATTTTGCTTTCAACCATGCTAGGAAACAATTTTGTAGAGAAATGATTAAAATTTGTGGTAAAATAATTTGAAGGATTGCTGGTGTTTTTTATTTTTGTGCAATGGCATGATGAGGTTGGTTCTAAGAAATGACATGATTAGGTTGGTTATCCATTCTAATAGAAAGCCTTGTTGAATGATGACATTGAAAATATTTCAAATGTGTGGTGCTAAGATGTCTACCCTATGCTTAAGATGTTCAACTTGTACCCCATCTATATCCTTAGCTTAACTTGTTGCTAATTTCTTATGAGTCTTTTTCTTTACTGTAGTTCTCTATAGAAGTTCTCAAGATCATGGTTTGCAAGATATTTCAACTCATTTTACCTTTCTCTTGTGTATTCTTTGTTTTTTTCCTGTGTTTTCCTAGCTATTTATGTCTTGCCATTTTTTTTTCTCTGCCTATTTTTATTCAAGGTTCTCCTTACTAGTTTCCATTCTTCATCATTTAATGGATCTATAGGGAAGCTTTTGTGTTTTCTTTTCCTTTGGTTTTATTATTTTTGCATGAATTCAATGCTTCTTGATTATATCCCTCAAATTTATTGCTATCAATAGAACAATTTTGGGCACTCTATATCCTCTTTCTTTCTTGTTTTTCTATAATTTGCTTGAGTACAATTTTCAAGTTTCCTTATTTCTTTTCTCATAGGGATTAAATTACCTCTTCATTCAACTAAGAATAATGTTTTCAATATCAAAATTTGAGATGTTCATACATGTCCCCCTCCAGCCCTCCAAGTGACAATGATATATATTTTATAAATGAAAATCTAATACCTATTTTTTCCAAATGAAGAGTAAATATGATTATACAAAGTTATATTCATCTCCATACCATTTGGGTGAAGTCTCGTAGTAGTAAGGCTTGATTATAATAGTTGGTATTATAAGTAAAGGTCAAATGAAATCGTTCCAAACATTTATACCAATTATGGTTATTCCCCTTTATAGTTTATTTTATTTTGTAGAAACTATGTAGATGATAGCATATAAGCTATTTCCCACACAAAATACTAAGATTAAGGTTATGACACAATAACATACACGTGTATTCAAGTAAATAGACAAACTTACTATATTCCCATAGATCATAATCTTCGTATTCTAGTACCAGTGAAGTACTAAAATTTCATTACATAAATCTCATATGCTACATGCTTCCTCTACGTATAGCCTTTACAAAGACTCTTGACATTTCAAATTTAACAAACTATTCATCTCCTTAAAAATTCAGGAGATATGACTCTTCATATTTCTCAAAAGAGAAATATATTTTATTTACTCTCTAATAAATATAAACCTCTAATGATTACTAAATGACAAAAACTAAGTGACTAATACTTACAAGACTCTTTCACACCACATATTTACAAAGTATATACATAATATTTACAAGGTTCTTGCAATGTACTTGCAAGGTACCAAATAATGTAATAAAATCCAACACCCCCTCGTATTACATTATTTGGTATAAGGTTCATTGTCTTCATTTGCTTTGGTCTTCTTGATCGCTTCTTGTTGTCCTTCTTCATGGTGATGTTGTACCTTGATCATTTATGGATTTTTGTCTATCCTTATTCAAGTAGTACTTGTGTTTGTCCCAATACTAATAGTATTTGTTACATGTGCTTGTCATATTTCTGATACTATTTGTAGATGTCAAGTCATCATAATAATATAAACCATCACTAGCATATCTTATATCATTATTGTCCCTATTGCTATATGAATACCACAACATATTATCAATGTTTTTAGTCTTATCAAATCTGAGGCTATCATTATTAGAACCATCATAACTATTTGCAATGTTTGAATCACTACCATCAATTCTAGTGACATCCTTGATAATATGTTTTTCATTTTGTCTACTACAAACTATTTCGGTTTCATCAATACTGCTCAAATAATTACTATGTATACAAGTATTACCATATGCATTCATGGCCCTTAAATCATTGGTGTCACAACTTACATCTACCATTTTAGGTTCAAAACATATTGAATATCAGTCCTTTGATGAAGATCGTGTATGTCTATTTTTTTTGTAGTATACTAATGAACAAATTTTTCAATTTCATTATCATCCTTTCAAGAACTGTTTATAGAGTACTTTTCGTTAATACACTATCTTATTCTTTTGCCATGAGAATTTTGTGTTCAATTAAATATCTTTTTTGATGTTGTTCTTTTGGTAGAAGCTAATCTAAATGTTTTTGAGAGAGTGCTATCACATCTAAAGCAAATATACCATTTTTGTAAGACCCAAGGGCTTCAATCTTGTTTTGTCTTTTGATAAAACATTTCTTACTACCATTGATGACTTTGAATTCTATTGTTCTTCCTCTATCCAACAATTGTGATACTAAAATTAGGTTATTTGCTATTCCTAGAACATAAAGAACATTCTCTAGTGTGTATTTTGAGAAAGGTAGGCTAAGTGTAACATTCCGTATTCTTTGGACTTAGTAGATTTTGTCATATGTAATCTTAATTGGTATACTTTGTTTCACTTGAGTATAATCAAACCAATATAGGTTGTTATTCATATGATTGTTGGCTTCTGACTCAATATATCAAAACTTATTGTCATTCATATGATTTTTGGCTTCTGACTCAATATATCAAAACTTATCTTCATACCCAAATTTTGGTTTTGTTTGATTTGATTGTGTGCATTATCTAAATTATGTTTGTGACAATATTTTCTCTACTTGTGAAGTTCTTTCTTAATGAAGTTTGCCTCTCTAATCGTATATGGCTTTGTGAAAGGAATTTTTTAATGAAGTCATAATTTTTAAAGAGCTCCTCTTTAATTATTTTTCCAATTCTTCAAATAAATGTCATTCAATTATTCTGTTTCTTTGGACTTTCTTCAAATATTCTCTTTGACTAAGTTCCTTTCAACAATTCACTTTTAATTATTCTCTAGAAAACCTTTTAACTCCCTAATTCAATATTTAAATATTTTTTCCTTCAAAAATCCTTTCAAGGTTACTTTTTCTTTTATTCAAATATACTTCTTCTATTTATTTTCCTTTGGACAAATTAAATTTTCTCTTCTTTTCTTCCTTTTAAATTTCTTCTTGTCACACCTTCAAATTCTCTCTCTGTCTCTCTCTCTCTCTCTCTTCAATTATTTCTCTTTTCAAATATTTCGCTTTCAAATTTCCTTTCAATTCTACTTTTTTAATTAATTCTTTCCACTTTAATAATTCTTCTCACAATAATTAATTTCCTTCCAATTAATCTCCTTTCAAATCTTCTTCAAATATTATTGCTTTCTTTTAATCAATAATTTCCACCAACTTTTAATTATTTTTTCTACTTTCTCCAATATATTTTCTTTCTTCAAATAATTTCTCAATTTATCAAATGCTCTTCCTTTTAATCTTCCCTTTCTCCTTTAATTTATAAATGCACCATATACTTTTATTCTTCCTCCAAGTAATTCAAGGTAAATATTTAAATACTTGAATTCAAATTTTCATGCTCCTTTTTGAAGACTTCCTCGCATATTCCTCTAAAGTTTTTTCCAATGCCTTTGACATACAATGTATTTGTATCAAAAAAACTCCTTGTTGTGCCTTCTTGTTTTAATGCATCCTAATATTGTTTGGTCTTTGCAAATATTACACAACTAATATTTATGTGTTACATGTAATGCACTCAACACTCACTCTAAAAGTCCTCTCTAGACGTCCCCATTTGCAACCTTGGGCTCCTCGTATATATTCTACTTGCAACCTCGAGCTCCTCCTATGTGCTTTATTTAGACATTTTCAATTTATCATACATACACCCATTCCTTTTCTCAGGTCCTCTTGCTCCAATGTTCAGCTTCAAAATCTCTTTGTCTCTACCTGTCTCAATCTGCTTTATCAACTGCTTTCTATGTTTACATTCTTCAATGCTCTACCTTTCTCCAGTCTGTCAACACTTTCACTTCTCCATCTATATCCTCCAACATATCACTTAGTCTGTCAATGCCTTGCCTTCTCCAGCTCTCCTTCAACATATCGCTTAATCCATCAATGCTTTGTCTTCTCCAACTATCTCCTCCAACATATCGCTTTGTTCTTATTGCTTCAACTTTCCTTCACTTGGATGCTTTTACAATAACAATTGCACTCTTACAACTCATAATAATTTCAACTAGGTCTTCTCTTCACCAAACACTCTCCAAACATGTCTCTCTCTGACATCGGACACTCTTCCAATGTGACTCTGATACTAGTGATAGCATTTATGTTGACAATTTTGGGTTTGAGATCCTAGCTTCTTGTCTATGACTTGTCATTGATGTCAAAAGGAACTGGCATTAATGTCAAGAGGATTTATTGGCTTCAAAGGTTGAAGATTCCAAAGAATATTTTCTAGAAGATTTCGAAGAGATTCCATGTGGCAGATGAAAAGGTTTTTATCAAAACCATGGCGAGGTTTAAGGGTTTTTATTAAAACCAGGTGGATGCATTAAGGGTTTTTCTCAAAACCACTCTCAGCTTAATGCAAAGGCTGGAGACACTTATTAATTAAATAACTTAATTAATAAAACCTTTTAAGGTTTTTTTTAATTAGTTATTTATTTGATTTAGTGATTAAATTATTTTAATAATTTAATGGGTTCTCCACCTAAGGTCTAAGGTCTAAAAGACCTTTGATTATTTTTTAAATAATCAAAAGGGTTTCATAAACCCTAAAGTTGTTTCGAAGGCGCCAAAGTAATATTAATTCGAAAAGTTCGAATTATCCTCCCACCGACGTCGTGCATAGCATGGAATTTTGGCTATATAAGCCATAACCTATAGTCCAAAGAAAAGGTGTTAAAGAAATTCCAATTGCACAAAAGTTGGGAAGTAAAAGCTACGGTTATCGTTTTTTCGCCACGTTTATCCGCCGCCAAAGGGTTAAGGAGAAGGAGACTCTTGCTAGCCTTCAAGCTAGCGTCGTTGGCCTAGTGGCAACGACTGTTCAGCGAAGGCGCTTGAAGGGAGGTCAAGCGTTCGACTCCCGCCGTGGAGTGTGAGAAGAGTTTTTGTGCTCCGATTTTTTCGGAGGCACTGTTGACCCGTGATTTTCGAAAGCATTTTTTTGGTAAGGTTTTTTAAATAAAATCTGCATTTTGTTAAAGAAGAAGTCGTTGGGCAGATTTACTTCAAATTATTTTTAAGGTTAAATGCTTCTTTGGAGATATAAGGTTGATAGTGTGTGGTTGAGATTTTTGGCTTGATTGTTGAGTGAGATTTGCTTAGAATCTATTATTCCTTGAGCATGGTTTAATTAATTTGGAGAAATAAGGTGTAAAAGGATATATTGTTTGTATGCTTTATATTTTTGGTAGTTGACTTCTAAGGATTGAAGTCATAAGGTGTTTTATGGAATAAATATTTTTGTGGTTACTTTTATGATCTAACCCTAACTTGGTGGCAAAGTTGAGGGTGGTGTTGGTAACAGGTTGAAGAACTATCCTCTTCTTCCTCAAACAAAGGTATGGGCAACTTCTTCCATGTATATTGTTGATGGTGTATTTTCTGAAATTGAGTTTGGAGTGAAAAGGTTGTCTACTAGGTATTCTTGTTGGTGTAAATCCTATTTTCCGGATATTGAAGATTGTTTATGCATTAAAATCATTGATGAGTTTTTGGGTGAATGCATAATTCTGGTTGAGGAAGAGGAAGCATTTTTGCACTAGGGTTTATGTTAGTAAGTCTTGCTACTTGCATTGAGTTGGTGAAACCCTTAGTTGGCTGTTTTGAGATTGATGGTTGAGTTGCTTCCATAGAGGTTGTTTTGATCAAGTTAATGCTTTACTTGATACATGATTTGGGCTTACTCCATTGAGATTGATTTGAGCAAATTATTCTTTGCATTGGTGATTTATGTTGGTGGTTGTTTTGTTCAAATACCTTTGGAGGGAAAAGGATGTCTACTAGTTTCCTTTTCATGTAGTGATTGGTTGAATGCTTCAAGGTTAATGTTGAGTTGAATGATGTTGGTTAAACCTTGTCTATAAGCATTGTTGTTAAATCCCTAATTGGTAGTGAAAAGATATTGGTTGTGGAAAGAACATGAGTATCATTGTTATATGAGATATTGCATGGTTGGCAATTGTTGGGTTGTGTTTCATGTTCTTGAGAAAAGCATACTACATCTATCTTATTCTTTTGATATTGAGATTGGGAGTTAAGTATAGAACATATTGAGTCTCTAACAATTCTCTTTATGTTTCTATGAGATTTGAGATTGATATTGGGAGTTAAGTATAGAACATATTGAGTCTCTAACAATTCTCTTTATGCTTCTACGAGGTTGATGAATCACATTGGGTCTCTAACAATTCTCTTTGTGGGTTTGATGCTAAGCAAGTTTTTTCTTGATGAACTTGTGAGCTGACTTGGACAGGTTCTAGTGAAGACTTGTGAGCTGATTTGGACAGGTTCTAGTGAGGACTTGTGAGCTAAATTGGACAGGTTCTAGTGAGGACTTGTGAGCTGATTTGGACGAGGTTCTAGTGAAGACTTGTGAGCTGATTTGGACAGGTTCTAGTGAGGACTTGTGAGCTGATTTGGACAGGTTCTAGTGAGGACTTGTGAGTTGATTTGGACAAGTTCTAGGGAGGACTTGTGAGCTGATTTGGACAGGTCCTAGCGGAGGACTTGAGGATAGAGTTGAAGTGGTTCTTTGAGAATAACCCGAGGACAATTTTGACAAGTCTTTGAGAAGGCTTGTGTGCAGCGAAGATTGATTTGTTCAAGCTTTATGAGTTGAGCTTTGGACAAATCGACGAGTGAGGAAGACTTGTTTTGGACCGACTGACTGTGTTTAGTACAGGTTGATGAGTTGCTATGGAGGTGATCGGTGAGGACAGAGGTCTCTTGAGGCTGAGCATTGAGGACAAGAGGTCCTCTGTGGAAAGGAGTTCCACGTGCTAGTGGAATAAGAGGCAGGTGATCTTCTGAAGTATCATTTCCAGAGCTAAGGGGAAGGATTATCCTTTGGGCAGGAGGCTCATAAATTCGTGATGAGGGGAAGGATTCTCCTTTGGGCAGGAGGCTCATAAATTCGTGAGGAGGGGAAGGATTCTCCTTTGGGTAGGAGGCTCATAAATTCGTGAGGAGGGGAAGGATTCTCCTTTGGGAAGAGGCTCATAAATACTTGAGTAGGGGAAGGTTTCTCCTTTGGGTTGAGGCTCATAAACATTGTAATTGGGAAGGATTCCCAAAGAACTTTGAGAAAGCTTTTTAGAGAAAAGTTTTGTGGATGTAACCCATGTTGGGTGAACCACGTTAAAATTGGTGTCTCATTGTGTGTTGCTTTATGCATTGCTTTGATATTGCTATTGGTTCATTGCTTTGCGAAGTTGAAGTTAAATAGAAAAAGTAAAAAGAGGTCTTATACTGTTCACCCCCCCTCTCAGTATAAGCTTGTGTTCTTCAATTTAAGCTATTTTTCACACAAAATATCAAGATTAAGGTTCTTACACAATAACATACACATGTATTCAAGTAAATAAATAAACTTACTATATTCTCATGGATCACAATTTTAGTATTCCAGTACCAATGAAGCACTAAAATTTCATTACATAAATCTCATATGCTTCCTTTGCATATAGCCTTTACAAATTCTCTTGATATTTCAACTTCAACAAACTATTCATCTCCTCAAATATTTGGGAGATATGACTCTTCATAATTCTCATAAGAGAAATATATTTTATTTACTCTCTAATAAGCACAAACCTCTAATGACTACTAAATGTCAAACACTAAATGACTAACAAGACTTTCACACCACATATTTACAAAGTATTTACATAATATTTACATGGTTTTTGCAGTCTACTTGCAAGGTACCAAATAATGTAATAAAATCCAATAGTAGACCTATGGAAATCATGAATTATTATTTTTATTGCTTAAGATGTGAAGTTCTTAATCTCACATCTCAAGAACCTAAATAAGGCTATTGTTGTCCACTCAAAATGTTGTAGCCTCCTATACAATGGACAGTTGCACCTGACACTCATGCCTTTCATTGAGCGACACAATCTAAAATCCTTATGGGTGTGGGATCCGAACCAAAGGGAAACCTCTAGGATTTTGCTAAGGCAAACTCCTTATTTGATGCGGTATTTACACTCACCTTCCTAAACTATTTGCATTCATTCAAGAAAAAAGGAAGAGAGATATTGTAAAGAAATAAAACCTAAGCTAATAGAGTAGATGCACCAATTCAAAAGGTTTCTCCTATGCATAACTAGAATGAAATGAACACATGCATCATCTACTAATAGAAAGTGAACATGATTTTAATCTAACATACACGCATCCACATGCAATAAGTATACAAGAAACAAGGATAAAGCGAAATTAGTTACAACTTCATGTACAAATTATAAACTTTTATACAAATATATTAAGACCAAAAGAGTCTTGAATTCCATTAAAAAAATAATTCAAGGCTTGAGTTTAGATTATTACACAGAATAAAAAATGAAAGGAATATACACAAGACTAGGTATTAGTGCTACGCTCTTCCTACCTTATCTTGCAACTATGAACGACAGTCCTCCAAATAATAATAAACAACGAATATACAACATAATTGGAAGACAATAAACGAACTATGGATAAGTAAATTAAATCAATAATTGCCTCTTCAGGAGGGCAGATCCCCGTCTTATAGGCAATGTGCGATAAATGCAGATGAATGAAAATAATAATCCAAAATATGATTTCAGATTAAAATTATATTTTGGTTATATACACAAATTGGTGCACTTTCCAAATCAGCCGACAATTGGAATGTAGCATGACTCCCCTCCTCGGAAAGCTTTGTCCTCAAAGCTGGAAATGTCTGGAAAATACTTTCAGGTTCCCATGTAGCATCTTCTTCGGGTAAGTCCTACCATTTGATGAGAAATTCTTGGATGTGACGAGATCTCAGTGTGCGTGTTCTGGTTTGTAAAATTGCTTCTGGATGGAGATGTATACGCCCTTCTTCATCTAGTACTGGTAATTCTGATTGAGAGTGTACTTTCTGATCGATCACCTTCTTGAGACAAGAGACATGAAATATTGGATGTATTCGTGATGAAGGAGGTAACTCTAATTGATATGCCACTTCTCCAATGCGACGTACAATTTTGTAAGGACCATAAAATCGAGGAGCCAACTTCTGACTAGACTTGATCTTCAATGACAATTGTTTGTAGGGTTGAAGACGCAGGAACACCATATCACCAATATTGAATGCCCTTTCCGAACGATGCATGTCTTGTTGCTGCTTCATACGATTTTGTGCTTGGACCAAATTGTCTTTCAGAATAGTGAGCATTGATTGTCGTTGCTGAAACCAATCATCTACTTGGGCCACTTTGGAGGATCCTGGTACATAATCTGCTACTATTGGTGGCTTAGTTCCGTACAATGCTTCAAAAGGAGACATCTTGATGGAATAATGGTAAGAAGTGTTGTACCACCATTCTGCCAATGATAGCCACTGACTCCATTGATATTGTTTATCCTGAACAAAACATCTTAGGTAGGTACCCAAACATTTGTTAACTACCTCCGTTTGACCATCTGTTTGTGGATGGTATGCAGAAGACATATTTAATTTGGTACCACTAAGTCAAAACAATTCTCTCCAAAAATTGCTAGTAAATATGGGATCTCGATCACTTACAATATTTTTGGGCATTCCATGCAATTTAAAAATTGAATCCATAAATACCTTAGCCACTTTGCTTGCTGAAAATGGATGTTGTAAAGCTTGAAAGTGAGCATATTTGGAGAGGCGATCAACTACCACGAAAATTACTGTTTTACCTTCTGACTTAGGAAGACCTTCAATAAAATCCATGGAAATATGTTCCCATTGATGATCTGGAATAGGTAACGGTTGAAGCAACCCTGGTGATTTGACTGTTTCTCCCTTATTGCATTGGCACACTTCACATTCAGCTACCCATTGCTTGACCTCTGCTTTTAATCCTTTCCAACAAAAGGATTGTTTAACCCGCATATAAGTTTTCAAAAAACTTGAATGTCCTGTTGATGGAGAAGCATGTGACTCATCTAGAATCCTTGATTTGATTGTCGAATTGTGTGGAATGTAAATGCGATTCTTCTTTCGTAATATTTTGTCATCATAGGAGAAAAGAGGGTGCTTGGATGAACCCACTGACAATTCTTGAATTATTTGAGTTGTTTCACTATTGGACAACCATTCTTCCTGTAACTGAGATACCCATTGAGAACATGGTCCTGAAATGGCATTAATGACCACTTCATCTTCGTATTTTCTGGATAATGCATCAACTGCCACATTTTATTTTCCTTTCTTATACTCAATCACAAAATCATATCCCAACAATTTAGTCAACCACTTGTTTTGTTCTGGATAAGAGAACCTTTGTTCTAAAAAATGCTTGAGACTACTATGATCTATTTTTATAATGAAATGGCTATTGATTAAGTAGTGTCTCCATTTCTCCACTGCATGTAGAATAGCCAACATTTCTTTTTCATATGTGGATCTACCCAAATTCTTCCCTAAAAGTTGTTTACTTTCGAATGCCAAGGGATGACCTTCCTGCATTAATACTGCCCCAATACCTGTTCCTGAAGCATCACATTCAATGACGAATGGTTTGTGAAAATCCGGAGTTGCCAAAACTGGGGTAGTACACATTGCTTCTTTGAGAGCCTCGAAGGCTTGAGTGGCTACTTCGGACCAATGAAAAGCATCCTTCTTTGTGAGTGTTGTGAGAGGAGCCACAATTTTACCATAGTTACGCATAAATTTGTGATAGTAGCCAGTGAGACCCAAAAAACCATGAAGTTTCTTGATGGTTTTAGGTAAAGGCCAATCTTGAATTACCTTAATCTTATTGGGATCCACTTTAACACCTTCCTGAGATACTATATGACCTAGGTACTCAACTTCTTGAACACCAAAAGAGCATTTAGATCGCTTGACAAACAACTTTTCCCTGTGTAGGATATGAAGAACTCTTCCCACATGTGATAAATGATCCTTCCATGATTTACTATAGATGAGTATGTCATCGAAGAAGACTAGGACAAATTTGTGGAGGAATGGATGAAACACATGGTTCATGAGACTTTGGAATGTAGATGGGGCATTAGTGAGACCAAAGGGCATGACCAAGAATTCATAATGACCCTCATGAGTTCGAAAAGCTATTTTGGGAATATCCTCCTCCCTAACTCTGATTTGGTGAAACCCTGAACGTAAGTCCAATTTGGTAAAGAATTTTGCACCATGTAGTTCATCTAGTAAATCATCAATGACAGGAATAGGAAATTTATCTTTGATGGTGATTTTGTTGAGAGGACAAAAATCTGGACACATACGCCAAGAATTGTCTTTTCGACGAGCCAAAACTACTGGTGAAGAATAAGGGCTAGTACTATGGCGGATGACACCATGTTCTAATAGTTCTTGGACAATCTTCTCAATTTCTATTTTTTGGGGTTGGGGATATCGATAAGGACGACCATTAGGTGGGAGACTTCCAGGAACAAGGTGTATGGCATGGTCATGGGATCTTTTGGGTGGTAGTCCTTTTGGTTCTTGAAAAACCTCCTCATAGTTGGCAACAATGTTTTGGAGATCTTCTGCTTGGATTTCTGGCATATCTTGTGCTAATTTTTCCATGCAATTAATTTGGGCTATGAATCCGTAGCCATATTTTCTTAATATCTTTTCCATGCTATGTGAACTTACTATTTTTGATGGAGGTGTTGGCATTCCTTGAAGGCGAATGGTCTTCCCATTCTCTTGCCATTCCACATAGCGATGCTTGTAATTAAAACCAACCGTGGTTTCCAGTTGTTCCATCCATGCAACACCCAAAATAACTTCTGAATTCCCTAGTTCCATGACAAAAAGGGGACCATGCCAAGTATAACTACCCATTTGTAATGAAATTGAAGATGTCTTACCTAGGCATTGAGAAGTTTCCCTGCTTGCAGTTCTAACTTGAAATCTGTCTTGACTAGAAGAGTAGATGTGCAAATTTAATGCCCTTGCAAGTTTTGCATCAATAAAGTTGTGAGTACTTCCTGAATCAATTAATATTGTTACCTTCCTTTTTCGAATGAATCCTGCTACCTTGATTGTATGGTGAGAGGATAACCCCATAAGAGCATGTACTGAAATAGTCATGGTATCTTCTTCAGCTACAACCTCCTCGTGTTCACTCTGGTCATCGATTGTGGGATCCTCAGGTGAGCTGTGTTCCTCTATTTCTTCATCTTCCTTGTCAGCATATTCAATTTGAAAGTTCTGTCTTGGTATACATGCTTGATATTTTGGATGATGATTGCGACATTTATAGCAGAAGTATCTTGATGGTTGATCGTTCCTATGAAAAGAGTTGTTGCGGAATTGAGGTCGACCATATGATTCACGTCGTGTGGATGTACCTAATTGCACCTTCGTCTCCGCAAACTTGGCAATCCTTATACACTCATCTATCCTGGATGGGTTTTGTAGGTCCACTTCAACTTTAATATTCACTTTCAACCCATTTCGAAAAGCCGCTACCACCACCTCTGGTTGTAAGTCTGTTGCATAGTGAAGCATACTAGTAAATTCTGAGATATAGTCCCCTACCGATCCTGTCTGTTTAAGTGACAACAATCGCACTATGTAGGAAGTTGTGGGACCTTCATCAAATCTATGAAGAAAGGCATCCCTAAAATTATCCCAAAAGAGAGCTTGTTTGTCATTCTCACATTTGTACCATGTAAACCATTGATAAGCTTCAGTGCCCAACCTGGTTGCAGCAAAAGGGACTTTTTCCGCCTCACGGAATTGATATAATTCCAAAATGCCTTCCATTTTGGCTATCCACCCACGTGGATCATGACCCTCAAAGGTGGGCATGTCAATGCATGGGAAATTGACTCCAGTAGGACCTCTTTGATGGTAGACGTTGTGCCTATCTTGGTCCTCATTATTCTCTTGTCTATAGTTGCGATTTTGGTATGGTCTACCAAAACCCCTTTGTTGCTCAAAAACTTCTTCGTTTCCCATATCCTCATTATTTCTTTGGCCATTGGGATTTGGGGAATGACCATTGGTACCTCTGTGGTGTGTATAGTCTTCGTATTGATGCTCAGTACTCTAGTGGTTTGGACTAGGAGGATTTGGTTGGGATTGTTTGGTGACTAGTAGGGTTACGTTGTCAGTCATTTTATGAATACTATCTATTAAGCGGATTAAGGTCTCGTCAGTAACCTTGGGACTTCCTGTTTCCACTTGAGTGATGTTCTCATGGGAGGAATTTGGGGAGGTATTGGATGCCATTTTGTTAATCAAAGGATGACCCGGGTTATAGCTAACAATTCCTAAAGGAGAAGAAGAATTTTGTGTACCTTTGCTTCTACGAGGTCTTCTTGGTGATTCCAAACTCCTCTTGGTTGGATCCTCGAAACTTGATAGTCGCCCGTTTGGTCCTTTTTTCCACTTTCCGCTCATGCGCTAGTAATTGCTTTGACCCTGTTTCACCTTTGATTCTACAAAATGCTGATGAATTTGGGTAAAAATTTGGTTTAATTTTCGCTCTCAATGTCGCTCCAACTGCGACGTGGATGTGATAGGTCTCCGTGCAATTATTTTTTTGATTAGCAAATTTTCGACAACTTTTCGACGACTTTTGAGCAACTTTTTGACAACAATTGTTCACTCCTCGAGAACAGCGGGACCATACAACATGCTAGACTGCGTAAACCACACGATATGCGAGACAGAGGACAACTGGTCGAGTAAGGGACCACACTACTCGACCACATGACATGCGAGACATGACAACTCGAACAATATGACATGCAAGACCACATAGACCATACGACATGCGAGACATGACAACTCGAACAATATGACATGCAAGACCACATAGACCATACCACATGCGAGACAAAGGACAACTGGCAGAGTAAAGGACACCACTTGAGAGGGCACACGAGTAGAACTGTGACATGCAAGACCACATAGACCATATCACATGCGAGACAGAGGACAACTGGCAGAGTAAAGGACACCACTTGAGAGGGCACACGAGTAGAACTGTGACATGCAAGCCCACATAGACCATACGACATGCGAGACATGACAACTCGAACAATATGACATGCAAGACCACATAGACCATACCACATGCGAGACAGAGGACAACTGGCAGAGTAAAGGACACCACTCGAGAGGGCACACGAGTAGAACTGTGACATGCGAGACAAAGGACAACTGGCAGAGTAAAGGACACCACTTGAGAGGGCACACGAGTAGAACTGTGACATGCAAGACCACATAGACCATATCACATGCGAGACAGAGGACAACTGGCAGAGTAAAGGACACCACTTGAGAGGGCACACGAGTAGAACTGTGACATGCAAGCCCACATAGACCATACGACATGCGAGACATGACAACTCGAACAATATGACATGCAAGACCACATAGACCATACCACATGCGAGACAGAGGACAACTGGCAGAGTAAAGGACACCACTCGAGAGGGCACACGAGTAGAACTGTAAAGGACACAACATAGTAGACACGACACAACCAACACACGATTCTAGGGACACGACACTCGAAGGGATAATCGACACAAGGACAACGTGAGTGATAGGTGAGGTTTTACGTGCGAGGCAAGGAAGAGCTTCGTGTGATTGAAGTCACACCAAAGAAGATGTACCTTCCTCCTTTTAAACCCGTTTTTGCCAAACACACGATGACTGTGGGATAAAGTATCCCCGAATCATTTAAAAAAAAATAAATATAGCGCTCTTAACCTTAGTGAAGCACGATAATACTTACTTCTGATTGGTTGAAATTTCAACATGCAACTCTCTGCAGACTTTGTTTGTGATTTTGAATGGACCTAGATTTTGATAATTTCTTCTCTGCAGATTTCTTCTACGTTTGGACCGTGATCGATTTGCTCCACTGGTTAACCCTCCCTTATGCTATGTGGCTATCTCCTAGCTGTAAAAAATGCCACATGTTTCCCCTGCTGGCTTTTGGACACTGCTATCTCCCCTGAAAGCGTGTGCTCTCCGAATTTCAGACGGCGGCTACTACGTAACAAGAACGCCGTGATAAAATTTTCCTCAAGTTCTAATGAACCGTTTCTATGCGAAAGAATTCCTTCAAAATATTTGACGTTGATATGGATGCGAATACCACCACTGGTAAGTCATAATGACACTGAATTAGATCATTGTCTTAACTGCGTGACTGGATGCCGTCCCACGAAGCCTTACTGCCTACAGTTTTCTCGAACTGGAAATCTGATACCACTTGGTGCGCTCTTCCTACCTTATCTTGCAATTGTGAACGATAGTCCTCCAAATAATAATAAACAACGAATACACAACATAATTGGAAGAGAATAAACGAACTATGGATAAGTAAATTAAATCAATAATTGCCTCTTCATGAGGGCAGATCCCCACCTTATAGGTAATGTGTGATAAATGCAGATGAATGAAAATAATTATGCAAAATATGATTTTCGATTAAAATTGTATTTTGGTTATATACACAAATTGGTGCACTTTCCAAACCAGTCGACTATTGGACTGTAGCAATTGGGCACAAGTAAATAGTTCCCAATGCCTTACTATAAAATGAAACCACTATTTATAAGCAAAACTAGGGTTACTTTGTCTAAAAACTATACAAACAATTCAAATATCCCCCCAAAACTTGAGCGACATATTGTCTCTACATTTAATGTTTGATGGGCTCAAGGTCTCTAGAACTGGAGCTATTAAAGTCGAAGGGTTTGATACCTCTAGATTTGGAGTCTTTATTGATATTGCCAATCTTTTTTTGCTATAAATTTCCTAAAATTGAGAGCAAAATCCTTTGATAATCAATATCAGTGGATTCGAGGTCTTTGGGACTAGAGCTTCCATTGCTACTATCTTTAACATACCAACTACTTTTCCTAGAATACTATTCCCAAATGTTTGTTGCCCATTTCAGTAGTTTGCTTCTCATCTGATCAGATTGCCAGTGCTGCTTCACTTGATATTAGATTTTGTTTGTATTCTCCTCTATAGGCCATTGATCACTAAAATCAAATGGCCTATGTAATTTTATGTTTTAGATGCTTCACGTCTCCTTTAATATTTTGCAAGCTATTAGACTTACCAACTATGTATAATCTATAGTAAACCTTCTTTGGATGCGAGTTCTAAATTTAAGGCTTTGTGGACCGTTGGTGTGCCTACCACATGTTCTAAACATTAGCTAATAACATGGTTTCTTTTCTAAAAACTTCTTTGTCAACCCAAAAGGATGGCATGGTCCATTGGATGAGTGATCAATGACTCGTGTGGCTTCAAAATCTCTTCTTTGACTGCTTTGTTAGGAAACAACATTCACCATTCAGCAAAATATTGATGACCTAAACTATTTTGAAGACCTTTTTTGGTTCTCATATTTTCTAATCAGTGCCTATTGTTGATATGGAAAATCAATGATGCACACTACTTTGTTACCTCTATAGACCACTTTTTTGAAAATCAATGCTTACCATAGATCTAAAATATCGACAATGCACATGAATTTGGAGACTAATAGGGATTCAATATGCACCATTTTGATTAATGTTGAAAGGTTTGCATTAATGACAATGTCAGAATGTTGGCCACCTACTATTCAATATGGAGAATATTACATTAATATTAATTAAAATGGTGGCAAAATTGAATCCCTATCAAGGACTTTCATGGCTCTTGAACTCCTTGAATTAGTACCCATCATTGATCAATGATTAGATAGTATTCATGGCATCAAAATTATTTTGAGGAGCCCCTTCACATAACATAACATCTATCATTGATTATAAAGTTGATAGTGTGCTTTTATTATAGCTTCCTATACTTCTATTTGTGTACCCCCTATTGAGACCATATGGGAAAATTGGCCAAGGCAAGACTCCTCAATGTAGTGAAAATTTCACTATAGTTTTTGTGACTCATAGGGGATCTTCTACTTGTTGAAGATAAGGAATCTCAAATTGTTTTGTAGCATCATTCGTTGGGCACAAAGTCAAATAAAAATTATAGAAAGAATAGAAAAATTGAAGCAGCAATACCAAGGCTATTGGGATGATAATTTGTCCATTTAAGCCTTGATTTTTTCCTAATCGCTTTCAAATGGTAGCTCCATTTTCTTAAACTAAGAATAGCATATCTAGAGCTCTAGTTGATCATCATGAGAATAGTTTCTCACTTTACTCATGACTTCTTAAATTTTTACCTCTAGCTCTACTAATGGCTTGATGAATAAAAACTAACCTATTCTTTATTTTGCTACTCAAACAACTAAAAATACTTCTACTCAAAGAGGAGTTCATCATCTGTGATCTAGGGAGAGGGGATATCCTTCTGAATAAATGAGTCAATATTATGGCTCTTCAAATATGCAATAGAGATGACTAGAATATTAATCTAGTCTTTGCATTATTGTGTGGCCTAGTCTTTATAAAGTATGCCAAGTACTTTTTGTACCACTGTTCCCCTATATTGAATTCCCATAGCCCTTGGCTCTTGGTTAGGAGAGGTGGATAATTTTGTTTAATACACCAGGGATTTGACCAACCTCGAGGAAGTTTCCATCAATTTTTTTCAACTTCTTGACTTATTATAGAGCTTTGAGAGGCAATTGCATCAATAAAATTAAACACCTAAGATAGTGCTAATGTATCTTTAGAAATATCTTCCTAGTATTCTTGATAGATTCCACTCATAAAATTTAATGCCCTTGATTGCTACTTGAGCTCTTCATTTTTCTTCTTCTCTTCCTTGAGCTCTTTCTACAATCTAACCTTCTCCTTATTGAGTTGAACAAACTAATCCATGAGGTTTTGTGCCTCGATTTATTTTACATCTAGAAGAGAAGCCAACGATTGCAAAGCCAACTGACTGGTGAGATGGTCTACCTAATGTTGTAGTGATTTGGCTTCTATTTGGGAGTTCTTAAGGGTATTTTTTACATTATTGAACCCCTTCTCCCTCTTTCCTAGATTTCTTTTGAGGGATAGGTAAACATGACTTACAACCTTATTGGCGTGCTCCATGAACTCTATCTTGTTCTTGGCCTATGAATATTGGAGACTGATCCCCATTGTCGATACCTAAAAGTCTTGGTCTTGCATTTGCCCTTCTAACTTAGAGATACTCAAGGCCAGTTTGAAAAAATATGGCATGTTGCCTTGAGGGTCAAAATGACTTCTCATTCTTTTTTTTGCAATCCAATTAGCTATTTTGGATTTCTTGTTTTGGATGTACTATAAAGACTAATGTTAAATGACCTGGAATAATTATAGTACACTATAAGTAAGAGGTGCTTGTGAGCTCATTTATTGCTCTTGTGTTGGTAAAATTATGAACAATGGCCTAAAGAACAGGGTGGATGGGGTGGTGAGAGCAATGAAAATGGGTACTTTGAGGGTAGGGAGAGTGCATGGAGACACCACTTGAATGGATGTGGTTGAAACAATTGAAGAAGGGGAGGCCAATGTGGCTACAACACTAGGAGTGGAGGCCAATGGGGCCAAAATAATTAGAGAGATAGGAGGCCATTGGTTGTTTGTTAGAGTGAAAATCAAAGAAATAGGAGGTAGAGTAATAGGAAATAAAGAGGAAATAATTTATGGTTATGTCCTTGGGTCAAAGAGAAAATGATTTATGGTTGTGCCCTCGGGTCATCCTCTTTTTTTTTTTTAAATTATGGAGGGTTCACACCATGGATCAACTTATTTTTCTTTTACAACATCACTTGAGGGGGTACCTTGTTGGGATGGTGCTATTGTAACTAGAGGTGCTTGCAGTGGTGTTTCCATTGAGACTAGAGGTGTCTAGAAAAAGGTGGTGGTTGAGGCATCCTGAGGTTTCGATGGGGATTATTTTATGTGTATGATTTCCACCTTAATTCTTTCTATTATATAGGCCAATATAGTGACCATCTCTTCTCCATTGCTTTCTTGTTCAGATGCACTTTTGACATCTAGATGCTCTTACTTATATAGCTTGTTGAGTCTATCTTCATTATCTAGCTGACCATAGGTTGTAGTGTCTCCAATTTCCTATTAGTATTTCCACCAAGCCTTTGTTTTAGCATTGCTCTAGTGTTCATCCCTTAGGGCTCTCTTCTTCTTGGCATTGAAGCAAGATTAAGGGTTTATTGGGAAATTTTTTAGGTAAAAGGTCTTGTAAGACCTTGGATTTTGTGGATGCTTTGCAATTATTTTACTGGTCGTGTGTCTGCCTCCTCTGTTAATTTCCTATTGGATTTTTTTTCTAGCCTATGATTATGTGCAAACCTTATAGAAGTCTTGATATGTGTTAACCAAGCAGTGGATACCTCTTTCAAGTCAGTTCCAAATATCGTCGAAGATCTTCAATCCCACATCCTTAAGCTTATTTTCAAAAATATGGGTGGCTTTTCTTTTCACCAATGTTATGTCATCCATGTTGATGGGGGCCTATAAAAGCCTATTTTACATTTTCCACTCCCAAATTTCAGATTACTGACATCCATTTTTCTAAGAAACTTTAGGGTGAGGACCCTCCTTGATATGTAATTTGAAAACTAATAGACAGGCTTATTAAAACCATATAGGTAGAAAATGGAGTCCTCCAAAAAATATCAATCTCCAAAAATCTTGTCTACAAAGTGTGGAAGTTAATGTTGGACTAAAATTTACCATTATTGCAAAAAGGTGTTACACTCAGTGATTATAGCCAAAGTATAGAATTGAATAAAAAAATATTACTTTGTTTCAACCTCTAGAGAAGGCCAACTCCTTTTGATTAAATTTGGAGAAAGGGACAGGAAAGAGTAAGGGTTAGAAAGGAGTAAGGGTTAGAGAAATGTAGGAAAACATGGATGGGATATAGTGTAACAATAGTGGATCTCATTGAGTAATATGCTATCAAACCAATTACATGACACTTAATAGACCAACCATTATCACCTATAATTGTAGATTCATTTAGCTCATGACATTTACTCTAATCATTCCAAGGATTCAAACAATTAGCAATCCAATAGGTGATTCTTCGCTTTAACAAAATAGACTAAGTGTTAAATGTAATAGAAATGACTTAAAGAAAATATATATAGGCTCTAATCATTCCAAGGACTTCAATTGCTAGCAATCCAATAGGTAATCCAAATAGCATAATTACTTTAACAGAATACACTAACAATTAAGTGTAACAAAAATGACTTAAAGTAAAATTCACATAAAATCTACAAATTGCATAGTAATGGAGGCCAAAAAACTATCACTTCATTGATCAACAATAAAATTACAAAGTAATAATAGACAAGGACTACAGAGCCGACCCTTAGTATGAGGTCTCTCTTCATATTTAAAGTTTTGAAATTCCCAATGGGAATACAACTGTATGGTCGTTTGAAAGACATTATGGCAATAAACCAGAAATGCTGATGTGGTAACCTTAAACTTCATCTTGGACATAAATTTTTAATTTAGCCCATTGATCTACAACTATATTCTATAAGTGGTTGCATTATTGGAGTCATCATTTTCATGCTTGGCTATTATGATATGGAACCATTTGGCAAGTACCATGGCAGCTGTAGGTCTAAAAATAACATTTAACTAAAAGCTTGCTTGAAACAAGGTTCTTATTTTTTCTTGCAGAACTATTCTAAGTGAAGTCATGATTTTGGTCCATCCTAGCCTCAGACATATTTTCTATTATGTTTTTATTTCTTATTTCATGTCATATTAGGCTCTAGCTTAGAAATGATGATATCACTAGCTTGAATGGTTTGATTTCAAGCAATTTTGGCTTTGTTGCTCTTGTCCCAATTTTGGGAACTTTGGACCTTTTTTGTGTTGTACCAAGTTTGGCCTAGAACTTGCTTACGCCATCATGAGGAGTCACATGATCTTGACCATCACGGTCGTAAGTAGTCTTCAAAGTTTGAATTTAGTGTGATCCTAGTCTTAGGCATTTGATCAATGCGTAGTCCCATGCTCTGCTATGACCAAGCTGACATCACTTTTTTGACAAGCATAATTTAGGACATTGTGGGCTTGGGCGCTTAACTTTATGTATTTCTATGGTGATGAGGCTTTACACTTATGTCTTTGCTAATGTGGTCTCGATCTTGAGCTCTCGATTTTGGGCCATTTTGAAGTCTTTGTAACATAGCAAATTCTTTACCAAAAACAAACCTGGTACTTTAAAATTGAAATAGGATCATGAATTTGACCTACATTATTTGTGCCTCTTGGGATTTTTCATTTACAAGAAAAAGAAACCCAGATGGCCTTTGTTCTAGATTATGAAATTATGAAGAAGAGAAGGATCTGAAAGAGCTAGAATATAAACTCATAAAGGGATGAGGAGACGAGGACAACAATATATCTGATACTTGTTGCAAGAGAGGAAAGGGATATGGATCATAGAAAGTGGAAGATAAGAGATGATGAAGAGATATATAGGTAGATGGAAGAAGAAACAATGGTACAAAGGGAAATAACTAAAGAAAAAGAGGAGGACACAGTACTATATGTGATTCTTTTTTGAGAAAACCATAAACTGAATAAGACAACAATATAGAATTGATGGAGCACTATACAGGTGAATATAGGAAGACAAATATATGGAAAAAGGAGAAAGGGAAGAAAAGGAAGAAAAGAGAGAAAAATGATGCAAGGGGATACCTGTATTATGGGACACCCCCACAAAATTGTACCTCCAAGAGCATACTCTGCTATAGCCAAAAGTTTCTTAAGGTCTAGGCAAGATGCCTTAGGCAAATATTTCGGGTGCTTGTAGACCAAAATTTGCCATCTTCATGATTTTTCTTCTTCTTCACATGATCGCATAGGAACCTCTTCTGCTTGTCACTTACAACCGTGTAGATCTTCCATTCTATATTTGGACTCATAACTGCACTGAAGATCATTTTCTTTTCTTGAATTATGGGGTATATTAGCTTTTATAGTCGAGTGGCAGCTTTGCCAACTAGCCTTGATTGCATAGTTGTGTCTTCTAACTAGGCACA
This sequence comes from Wollemia nobilis, assembly GCA_028583015.1. Taxonomy (NCBI): domain Eukaryota; kingdom Viridiplantae; phylum Streptophyta; class Pinopsida; order Araucariales; family Araucariaceae; genus Wollemia; species Wollemia nobilis. Next base: position 3,906,528 of record JAQPPZ010016917.1, on the reverse strand, counting down.
TTTTCAAAAAATCTAGAGCTTATGCAAACTATTTTCTCACATGCATCATTTGATATTTTCATACAAGGTCAACTTTTTTAGCTTCAATGTCTTATGTTTGGTTTACACCATACCTAGGATAATGAATCTTGTGACATGTATCCTGCATCATTTGTTAGCTCCACTCATGTCATGTCAAGGCTTCAAATACCTTTAATGCCACCTATCCATTTTTCTTGTCTTGTCCATTCGGCTATGGATTATGGGAAAAGGCGATGGAAAAATGATGGATTACATTGAAGGTTGATGAGAGATATGAATGAGGAGAGTGGAGTGTTGATTATGATATCTACACGTGTGAGTTGTATAGGCTTACACAACTTCTTTTCTTCCATTCTCTAATATGTTGCTTAGTCTAATTAAGCTTGAAAGTTATTTAATATAATAGCTTTGGCACCCACTTCTCAATATTTTATTCTATATACAAAAACTGTTAAGAAAATTACTTAATTGGCTAGTTGCCTTACTTATGAAAGATGTACTCAAAATTTTATTTACTGGTCGTCTATTTACATATAAATATGGCATGCTTGCCTATGCCTGGTTGAGATGGTTTCTTTACAATTTATCTTGTAAATATACAATTACCTAATCATATAATTATGAATTTTATCTTCTCTTCATGATAGGCCCTCAAGCGTTCATAGCTATCTTCAAGAATATTCTAATATTGATCTAGCTCTATTTTGTTCTTTTAAAACTTGTGGTTCAAAGTGTGTGCAATAACCATAGATACTTGCCTCTGACTAAGCTATTCCTTTCTGTATGTTGATTCTCCCCAAGATCATTATATAGTTTCTAGGAGCATATTTATTATTAGCTTAAGTTCTATTTGATCTATCTTTATTATCTCATATTTCTTTCTTCAAAATTTTCTTTGGTCAAATAACCAAAACTATCAAGACTTATGACTCTCCATGTTTTTGGGAATAAGAGTAGATGATTATTGTTTTTGCCCATTCCTTTGAAAAATGTAGGCACACAAAATTTCAACCTAACCATGCCAAATGCGTGCAGGTGTCTTTCTAGAACCCCTGCTTCCTCGCTTGAGAGTCTCTTTCCAAAGGAGACCCCGAAGATATGAATATCCTCTACGCGATTAGACCCCTACTCAATGTAGTTTTTCAAGGTGTAAATGTTGATGTAAATGCTTGTGTATCGGTGTTATATGTATTTATTCAACAAAACACCTAAGGTTTGGATCACTAAATATTGAATCTTTTTTGAGCCTTCAAATATTATTTAAACTTAAGACTCAGATCACATAAAATACATGCTAAAGCTTATATCACACAAATGCAATAAAATAATAACTAACCTCTATAATTTTTGTTTTTATGATGAACTAAGGAGATTTTCTTTTCAGGAAAACAAGGGATAATGCAACAAGATAAGCTAGCCTACGATGCAATTATATGAGTAGGATTTCTTGCCTAGATGCTTATAAAAGAGATAATATGACCTTTGGTTTAGATTCCTTAACTCTCAAAATGAAATGTGATTTGAAAGAACTTTCCCTAACTTAAGGTTCCTTAATTGACCAAAATAAATGTGTTTTGTGAAAGGGGTTAATGCTAAGCTAGGATTCCTTGATTTCCCAAATAAAATGTGACTTATGGGTAGAAAACAATAGCAAACAGAAGCAAAACATAGAGAATGTAAAATAATAGGGTTTAGGATGATGCCAAGTAGTGGAATTACCTCTTTCGATGCTTCTTACAAAAATACCACTGGAATTTTTGTCACAATAGTGAACCTGAATCTGTATGAAAACCAAAAACATTAGATTTGTTTGATTTGGGGGTCTATCTGAGTGCTGGGAAGGTGAGTTTCTTGTCTTGATAGATGATCATACCCCCATTTAATGATATTTTTGAGTTTGCTTGCCTTCTGGGAGTGGAAATAGATCCTATACAAAAATTCTAGTTGGTTACAAAAATGCCACTGGCATTTTTGTCACGAAGTGGTATTTTTGTTACTGTGTTTCCAAAGAGAAAAAAATACCAGTGATTGTAGGGAGTGGCATTTTTGTCACAAAATAGGGTTGATGAGGTTTTGAGGTTGATTGCAGATGGTTTTTTGGTTAATATTGTTGTGAAATGGAGGGATATTATTGCTAGGTATGTTTACTAGGTTCGAGACTTACATATATGGGTATTTAAGTCCCAAATTTTCCCAAATTGGGTGATGGAAGTGAGTGGTATGTTAAGTAAGATGATGAAGTGTGAGTAAATATTTTATTCAATGTAATAATGTACAAGAAATGCACAAGTGTGTTGTAGTTAAGAGTGCAAGTATGATGAGTGTAGATGTGCACAAGTGTCCATTATGTAATAGCACACATGTGTCCTTAGAGTAGGAAAGTGAAGGGTATCAAGAAGAGTGAAGGACAAGAGTACTTCATATGAAGAGTCACATTCCATTATATATGTGTCTATGTGTTTTTGTGACACAATATAGAGTGAGAGTGTGTGAAAGTATAGTATATTGAAGATCTTTATTCTATCAAGATACTATTTTCATGACCATTTGTTAATGGATTTTTATGAGTTGTTGTAGAAGTTATTTATGAGTTTTATATGTTTAGAATATTTCCATTGAATTATATTTCATACAACAACTTTATTTTAGATCTTGTGGTTATTTTGTTTTAAGTATTAAGCATCAAAAGCTAATAGTGGTATCAAATCCACAAGGGATATTAATAGGAGATAGGGAGATCCACAAGGGAGATTGATAGGATATAGGGAGATTTTATTTACAAAATTTGAAAGTTGCTATTTGGCTAGAGTCTTTCCATAGGGTTGTAAGAAAACTTGTGAAGACTAGGACTCATCATAGATTTCTTTCCACTATGAAGAACAACTAGTAAAGTTTATTGATTTCAAAATTCTAAAGTTTTGGATGTATTTGATTGTTGTTGTCTAAGTTTTTTGTTGCAAAAAATTAGTTCTCAGAAGTTGAGAAGCTTCCTACAACAGGTAGAGAAGAATTTCATCTTCGGTTACCTGAAAGTCTATGTGCTTTCCTCATGCAGGTATTAGTTTTGAGTTTCAGCAAAAGAGTAGACATTGAAGATTAAGGAAGTCCAAGAAATAGGTCCCATTGGAGATTGAAGATAGAATATTGAGGAGACCCAAGAAAGAGGCCCCCATTTAAGATTGAAGACTATAGATTAAAGATTGAGGAGATCCAAGAAAGAGGTTCCCGTAGCAGATTGAAGATTAAGAAGAGATAAAGAGGACACATAAGTCCTATTGAATATTGAAGAAAGAGGAGACTCAAGATAAGAGGCCTCCATTGTAGATTTGAGAAAGGAGATAGAATATTGAAGGATTTGAAAACCCAATATAAGAGGTTTCAAGAAAATTTGGAAGGAGTAAGAAGAAGGCTAGAGAAGCCCTATTGAGAAAGTTGAAGAAGTGGCCATTGGAGAATATTGCAAGAATAAAAAACTCCTAAAAAGAGGCAATCAAATAAAAATTGGAAAAATTATTGACATTCAAAAATAAGCCCAAAAGGATTTGTGGACTGATTCAAGGAGAAGATTTGGCAAGAAGTTTGCCAAATTTGAGAAAGTATTTTTTGAAGACTTCAAGACATTTAGATTCTTGAAGAAGAGGTTAGAAAAGAGGTCAAAATCAAAGATAGAATTCAACGAGATCTAAGAAGGATAAAGAGGATAGAAGAGGCCACCAAATTGAGAAGTTTTAAGACAACCATTACAGATTTGAAAACTGATTTGTGAAGGAGGAGATTGTACTTTTTTAGGGTAGAATCTGAAGAGTTTCAAGACAACAATATAGAGGAGAAGAAGTTAGAATTTTGGAGCAAAATTTGAAGAGTTTTGGACTGATAATTTGGGCAGCATTAGAAGGAGATAGGAGAGCTGCAAATTGGAGAAGTTTTGGGAAAAAATTGGATAACTATTTGAAGGAGGAACTAACAACAATTTGAAGAAAATAATTGAAGGAAATAGAGGCAGTTTTTGGATAGCAAAAAGAAGCATATTGGAAGAATTTGGATCTGCAAAAATACAGAGTTTATGGACAACAAAAGGCAGCAAATTTAAGCGGTTAGAGGTAACATTTTGAACTGCATTTACAACTGCAAAATTATAGAATTTTGGACAATGAGAAGATAAATTTTGAACTGCATTTACAGATGCAAAATTATAGAATTTTGGACAATGAGAAGATAACATTTTGGGCAGCATTGAAAGTTGCAAATTCCATAAATATTGGAAAACATTTGGAGTAGGAAATTAGCTAAAAAATTTCAGAAGCTTGAGGGCAGCAATTTGAGAAGAAAATAGCTTCAAATCAAAAGGTTTTTTTGGGCAGAAATTTCAAGAAGAAAAGGAGTTGTGATTTCATCATTTTGGGCAGCAAGCTTGGTGAGCAAAAAAGTAGCTATAAAAGTGTTTTATTAAAGCATTAAATAAATTTTTTTATTACCTACATTTTCAAGTTTTAAAGCTATCAAAAATAAATTCGAAGTTGAGTGTCTTCAAGATAAAGAAGTAGACATTGTTGTCATTTTCGAACCTGAAAAATACAAACAACATAAAGTGGAGTTAAAATTTCTTGAAAGGATTAATAAGGAGGATATATTAAAATGGAACGATAGCACATTTTTGGAGCAAAGACTAAGATCTATAAGGGAGGTGGAAAGCCAATCATATGAGTTTTTTTAATAGCAATAGAACACACAAAAATGAGGGATTCAAACATAAAGTGAACGTTAGAAGGATATCTGAAGTGTCACCGTTATAGCAATTGATTTAGGAGATGGAAAACCAAATGTTCATTTATAGTATTGAAGGAAGGAAAATTACATGCCATTTCACTTTGATAGAAGATTAAAGTTTTTGGAATGCGTTACGTTCAAGAAAATTAAAGGTTGCATTGGAAATTCAAAATGATAGGGCAAAGAAGAATCTAAAACGATCAATGCCACTTGGTAACCATGTTACGAGGAAGTGAAGAGCCAAAGTGACAAGTGTCACTTCATAGGAGGGAGCACCAACCACCGTAGGGCTATTAAAACATCTCCATACCACCTTAAATGCATGGTGGACAAGTCATTAAGGAATAACCAATTTTTGAAGCATGACCATCTAGCATCAAGCTGAGCACGACAAATTGGTCCATATTTGTGGATCATCAGGTCTGTGTACGATAGCATGGAGAGAAGCACCATGCATGCAACAGAGGAGGGAAATTTCATGGAAGAGCTCCATTCAAGGGAAGGTCAAATGTTTTTGACCAAATATTTCATGCCTCAAGTTTGGAGGTAAAGCAATTTATTTACAATTTGATTATTTTCCCAAGTTAGGAGTTATAAGGTTGGGTAATATTATTATTTTCTAAGGTTAAAAGAAAATTAATCTATTTGCTTTATTATTGGAGAGATAAGATATAGAAGTGAAATTTGAAACCTTAGAAATATTATTTCTATTTGGAAAGTTTTATGAGAATTTGAAAATTTGATTTGAAAATTTGAGAAATTAATTTGAAGTTTTGTAATTGGATTATTTGAGTTTGCAAAACAATTTGAAATATTTGCAAATTAATAATTTTAAGAAATAAGGTTTCCTACATCAAATTAGGAATACAAAACTTGCAAATATCTTTTATAGAATTTCTAAATTTCTAATTGGGGAGTTATAAGGAATTCAACACCAACATAGGTTTGTGAAATTTAGAATTGAGAAATCATATTTTTGAAATTTGGGAGATAAAAAAATTCAACCTAGATATTTGAAGAATTGAAATCTTTGTCAAAACTATTGTTTGATCATTATCCAAACATTAGGAAATACAAGGTATACTACATGACTTGAAGAATAGAAGTTGAATTTTATATTGAAATTGTCATTAAAACATTAGGGAGATATAAGGTAGTCTACAAGTGTTATCATGACAACAAATAAATTCTTTCTTTTAGAATCCCAACTTCTTAAAGGTCCTAATTACACTTCATGAAAAAATAAAGTGAGATCAATATTGATAGTAGAAAACATTTGGGATATTGTTAAAGGAGAAAAAACTAAACCTACCAAAGGTGCTAAGGAAATTCAAAAGTATGAGGAAGATGAAGCAAAAACACTCATGATAATAGCATTTGCAATTACAGATGATATACAACCATACATTAGTTCAGCAGTAACTTCTATAGAATCTTGGAATACTTTAGCCAATATATTTGAAGGAAAGAATAAAACCACTATCTTGAATCTTCAAACCCAATTGCATTCTCTAAAAGTTAATAGTGGTGAAAGTATATAATTGTTTCTAAGAAAAGTTGTATATATAAAAGGAAAATTATTAACCTTAGGAGAAAAGGTAGAAGATAAGTTTCTTTTTCAAGTTATTCTAAGAGCACTTTCAGAAAGCTACAAGCATCTAGTCACATCTTTACAAATTCTAAGTAATGATTCATCATTTGATGAGTTAGTCAATATACTACAAGAGTATGAGATGGATAATTTAGTCAAAAATGAAATTACTAACAATGCCTTAGTCTCAAAAGATAATACACAAGGAAATATTTCTTCATTCTCAAGGAATAGATAAAAATGAAATAATAGATATTGTCAAGTATGCAAAAAAAGAGGACATAGTACAAATTATTGTAGATTCAATCCAATAAATTAGTATCAAGGGAATCAAACAAATTTTGGAAGTCAATCAAATAGGTCATTTCAACCAATACAATATCAGAATCAATATAGACCATATCAACAACAATTTTAACATCAGTACAATCAACCTCAACTACAATATAGAAGGAAATCAAAAGAGGCACTTAGCTCAAGAGATTCAGGAAATTCAAGAATTGGAAGAACCTACAGAAGAACATGAAGTTAAAGCATTTTTAGCAAATATAGTATTCTATGAAGATACTAATCATTTACTTGACCAAGATACAAACAAGGAGCAAAATGAAGAAAGCAGAAAAGAAGAGCACAAGTTCTAGAACTAGGATGAAGACTATATTGAAGACTAAAGTATTCAATAACTAAATAATGTAATACAAGGGGGTGTTAGTGTATATTGCATTATTTGGTACATGCTAATGTACTATATTGGGTACATATTTATATTAGGAGTGTGAGTAAATATTTTATATCATGTAATATTGTGCAAGAAATCAAAATGCACAAGTGTCTTGTAGTTAAGAGTGCAAGTATGATGAGTGTAGATGTGTACAAGTGTCCATTATGTAAGAGTGCACATATGTCCTTAGAGTAGGAAAGTGAAGAGTCTCAAGAAGAGTGAAGGCCAAGAGTACTCCATATAAAGAGTCACATTCCATTATATATGTGTCTATGTGTGTGTGTGTGACACAATGTAGAGTGATAGTGTGTGAAAGTATGGTGTATTGGAGATCTTTATTCTATCAAGATACTATTTTTATGAGCATTTGTTAATGGCACTTTTATGAGTTGTTGCAGAAGTTATTTATGAGTTTTATATGTTTAGAATATTGCCATTGACTTATATTTCATACAAATTTATTTTAGATCTTGTGTTTATTTTACTTTAAGTATTAAGCATCAAAATCTAACAAAAGAGCTCAATATGTTGACAAAAGAATTAGGAATATAATGAAATAGATTAACTAATCCTTAATTAAAGCAAATTAAAGAAAAATAATGTATAATTAAGTGGAATGCTATGAAATGAAAATTTTATCCAAAACTTTAAAATTCACAATAGTAAGGAAGAAAATGGGAAGGAAAGGTAATGGGGATGATTGAATGCACAAGTGATGGGATAACAAGGCAATAATGGCCTTGCATCCACAACACAATAGCTTGGAAATTGAAAGAGCAAAGATGTATGACTAAAGTGTAAAATATTATGCAATATGTGAGAAATGAAAGTGCTAAAAGAGATTTAACATTAAACTTATGCTTACAAATGGAAGAAATGTGAGGTTAGATGAACATGAAATGAAAGAACATTGTTAGTATGTTGCTAATATAAGGTGATATGACTATAAAAATAGAGGACAACAAATGTTATGAAGCAAATGAAGTGAATAGATGCAATAAAACCCTGCAAGGAAGAAAGTTATGATAAAAAATATGAACAAGTTGAGACAAGTCAAAGTAGATCTACAATAAGATAAGAGATGACGTAGATGATTTATTAAGACCTACAAAATATATGTTAGAGCCTATAACAAGGATAAAACCATACACAAAAGATATTAGGAGCAAGAAAATGTAGAAAATACAAGTAAAATGGAGTATTTAAGCTAGCAAGGCTATGAACTAGAGAACATAATGCAAAATGGAAGCAAAGGAAATGGAGAGAAAGGAGGTGCTAGGAATTCTATCACCTAGCAACAATCCTTCCTTGCCTCCAAGACAACCTCCTTGCCCCATAATCCTCTTTTTTTTGCTTGACTTGGATCCAAGGGAAAATACTTACAAAATGCTTGAAAGAGAAGAATGCAAAATGAAAGAAGCTAGAAGAATGTTGGAAGAGTGTAGTTAACATAAATTTCTTTTTGAATGCCTTGCCCCAAGGGTTACTTAAATAGAATTTGGAGGGATTAAGAGGGAGAATTAGTTAGGGCAAATTCAAAATTTGCAAGTCTAATTTGTTTTTGGAGTGTGTAGGGTCAAAGCAGGGAGTGGGATCAAGGAATCCACATGCCCTTGGCTTGTGCTGAGATATTCTAGTCGTTTTTACAAAAATGTCAATTTGTGACAAAAATGTTACTAGTGTTTTTGTTCTGAACTGGCATTTTTGACCAATGATCAATTTGAATTTTTGAGATTTGATTTTTTTTTAAGGGAAAAACCCCTTGCGGGGCCGCCTTGGTCTGAGAGACCACAAATAGGGGGTTCTATACCGTCAAAGTCACCCGGGAGTCGTACCCAGCCCTGCCCTCACCAACATTATCAATTGGATTTTGGGTACCCAATTCAGTTTTTTGGTAGGGTGGAGATTCGAACCTGGGACCTCCCTTGGAGGATTGCCCTCTCCTCTCCAACTCACCTACAACACCTGGGTTGAGATTTGAATTTTGAAGATTTTACAAAAATACCAATTTTTTGAAGATTTTACAAAAATGTCAGTGGCATTTTTGTCATGGAGTAGAATTTTTTTTAGAGGTTGAAAATAATACCGAAATTTCTAGTTTTGGGCTGATTTGATGTTTGTTGATGTTGGATGACTTTTTTAGTGTCTTTTGCTTGTCTAGTGTGTTAAAATTGGGTGTCTACATTTTACCCAAGTTTTGATGTGATGTTTGTGAAATTGCATCAAAAGTAAGTAGTAGGACTCCAATTTTGACAATGTGATGATTTGTTGTTATTTTGTAATGTTGTTTTGAAGAAATATTTGTGATTTGTATCTATTTTTGGTTGCTTAATGTCATTACTACATGTATGCCTCATCTTTAATGATGTGTGCCTTGTCAATGTTTAAAAAAGTTGCCCCATATGAAAAAGTTTTCCATGGATGCCCCTTTAAGAATTATCATCAAATTGATGAGTTGGAGAGAATTCTTGAAGAAAGATGGTTTGGTTGTCTGAAAATGCAGCTATTGAGGGTGAGAGGGGTGGGTAAAAGGGGTAAGAGGGTGAAAATGACATTCATTTTCACCTCACTACTTTAATAAAAGTTGAGAGAGAGAAATATGAGGGTGAGAACAATGGCGAATAATCATAGATTGGCATACAATGTAGACATAATTCAAGGAACAGTGCAGGTACCATCACGAGACCGATGAGTATACCCGTGACCCCAGTCATTTTTTTGAATTTTGAGTCATTTTTTTAGGTTTTTTATAGAAGTGATATTTTTGCCACTATGATATGCCAAACATCTAACTAAATTTTGAATGTGTTTTAGTAGGGGATGAGAGTTTTGGTGAGTTGGGAATATTGTATTAAGAGTATGGACAAATTTATGGCTAAGGAGCTTGGCAAGGAGGAGGTAGGATTATTGGCAAAAACATGGCTATACTATGTGGCATATATGCCCAAATTGGAGTTTGACCACCCATTTTTGACAACATTAGTAGAGAGGTGATATCCATCGACCAACACATTTAGGTTGTCGATGGGTGAGGTGACTGTGAGTTTGGAGGATGTATGGTGCAGTATTCATGTGCCCATACGAGAAGAGCCTATCTATCTTGGGGAAGACTATGTAGTTTGGAAGAGAGCGTTCTCAATGAAAAGTATTTTTTAAGGAATATCCTCAAGGTTGAGGATCAATAATCCCTTTGTAGGTAGGCATATTGATCGATTGATAACATTTTTGGCCTATATAATATCAAGGATTTTTATGGGTGATACTAGTAGGTGGTGTATGTAGTGGGTATGGGGAGAGATCATTGCAAGGCTAAGGGATGATCAAGTTGTCTATGCTTGGGGTCCAATGATATTGGTGAGACTACCATTCGTTATATCGAGTGGTGTATCTTAAGGGTAAGAGCTTGGTTTGTTGCACTTTACTTTAGGTTTGGGTTTGTAAGCATAGATCTACATGACATTTGATTTTGGAGAGACAACTTAGCCCTAAGAGACCTACTACTTATAGGTGCGATAATGTTATTCGCCCCACCCATGGTTCACTAGATCAGGTATGATTGATGGTTGATGAGTTATTATTGGCACATATTGTTTGACTCCCATGGAGGAATCAATACATATGGTCTTATGACCACAAGAATTTAGCCACGATCAAGAGGATTCAATGGTTAGATGATGGGAGTTGGGCCTATGTGTTATATAAATATGATCGAGTGCTCCACCAGTACGAGGAGGTATAGGGTATACCAATTATAGGAGAGATATGAATATGATGGGTTACTTAGGAGAGGTGGTGGGATCCCATAGATCCTTTCAACTTCATTGAGGTAGATATGGATGATCCTATAGTGCTCACCCCTCCAATGGATGATGTAGGGTCGATGATAGAGTATACTATATGGTACAAGAGATTTAGACCTGTTTGGGTTTCTCCTAGACCGCCACTAAGAGATTGGGCACTGACTTACCATGATGTATCTTGTGTCCTAAGGGGAGTCAAGTATCAATTGGGTAAGGGATGGAGGGATAGAGTGGTAGCACCAAAATGTTACACAAATAATTTAGTTGTTTCTTCAAAATTCCTCAAGAAATGACTAGGTAATTGATAATACCACTCTAATGCCATGCCATCGAGACTCTTAGAAATTTTTTTTAGCAGTATCATATCATCAAAGATGATATCATGGCAAGTTGTTCTAAACCTTATTAGATGCTCAATTGGACCTTTCTTTCCCTTATATATAGGTAAAACTTATATGGGAAAATGCTTAGGATAAGGTCTAGCAGCAATAATAGGGTCTAGGGGTTGATTGCACATCTCTTTATAGCTATAGGTGAAACTAGAAGGCTAAATAATTTCCATTTTTGAAACTAATTGTTTCACCATATTTGTTAAACTTTGCACCTCAAGATTGTTGTTGTGCAGGGTCCCTAGATTCTTGAAGGGATAGATAAGTTTTTGGATGGGTACTTAGTCTATATTGGAAGCATTGATACTATTGTAATATGTGGTATCTCGTTGGAGAGGATAACTAATAGTTGGTGGAACAAAAATAAAATTGTTGAGATAAGTAGATTGAGGAGGAAATTGAAAACAATTTTGAGTGGTACTACTAATTAGAGGGATTTGTGAATTTCCCTCAATGTTGGTGGTTACAGTATTAGCACAAGTTGGTTTATGGACATGATTACCATGATTGAACAATTCAGATAAAGGGTTATTATGAACACATTTAGGAGAGTATGTTGGAGGAAGGGGAATCTCATCTCTTTCGAGTCGAGCCTTCCTCTCCATAGCTACAAGCAAGTCTTCCTTATAGCATTTTATAAAACCCCAAACATGCTCAAATGATTTAAATATGAAGCATCCATCGGGTGCTTCAAGGGGATCAAATTTTATTTTAGTTTCCATATCTTCTTGCTCTTCTATATCAAGGTTAGGGTTTTCTCTATCAATCTGATCATCTTCTTGGAGAACATGATCACACTCTACCTATCTTCATTGAATTATAAGGTTTGGATCCATTAGAAGAAGCAAAAGGAGAGAAGTAAAAACTAACAAAAGACACACAAGGAGAATTTAAAATATTTATTAATGTTCTTCTAATTCTAAGAAAATAAATTAGTGGTCTTGTTAAAAGTTTTTCAAAAGAAAAGCAAACAATTAGAAGGCTTCCTAATTTGGCCACTAAGACATGTTTTTCATGTCATGTTCACCAAATATGTAGAGGGGAAAAGATGCCCTACCATGTACGATTCTCGATTGGATCTGCAAGGAGCCAAGGTAAACCATGGGGGTATGTTATAACTCTACACTCGGTGTGGGGGAGGAAAGGGTTCACTAGGAATAGTTTTAGGACTTGCTCCAAGTTCGAAGGTGGAATGTGTTTTATGTGTTTAATTTGGGATAATCATCTATGTTTGGCCTTTCTATACTAAGCTATGAAATGAAGGAAAAATTCAAGAAGCAAGATACAAGAAGATGAGCTAACCCTAGAATGATTCTTTGTTTGAATGATATCTAACCCTAATATTGTAAACTAAAATCCTTGAGCAAGGGTTCAAGAGTAAATGCACAAACAATGTTAAACCCTAAATGCACACTATATGTTTTTTGTTCTTTCAAATGCCTAGAATATTAACTAAATATTTCCCTTTTATATCAGATCTAGTGTTTTAACAAAAACAAAAATCACCCAAAAAATAGCCTAAAATATTTAATAGGGCACTTATCTCATCTAGTGGTTGATCCAAGATTTATATTTTGTCCAACAATATCCCATGATTCCTATTCCTACAAAATAGCTTCACAAACACTTGAAAAATATGATCAGCGTTAAGGGGATTGCTTAGGCCATTGTATGACAATGTTTGAAGGTGCAAGAGTCAAGCCCCCTAGGTCATTTTAGCTAAACTTTGAAGTACAAAAGCAAAAGTTAACCTTTGGAAGATGGAAAAGATAAATAAAATGCAGTAGAACAGTGTGATAAACAAAATGTAGAATATATTACTATGATTAGAATGCACACCTAGGGTTTGAGACATCAGATTGCCCCCAATCCTAGCCTATGTGAAATCACTCTTTGTACGAAGCAATCGTGATTTTGTAGAACGGTGAAATCACACCCCAAATTTACCAAGCATGAATTTGCAATAGAGGGAAAAACCCTAGTACAGAGCAGATGAAATGATGCATAACACAAAGTCTAACTAGTATGCAAAATACAGATGAGCGAAAAAAACCTGGTGGTAGCAAAAAAGTAGACCAAAGGATGGAGACCTCCAAGTAGCAGATTCCTCCTTAGGGCTTCAACACTTTTCCACCAAAAGCAACAACACACAATCAAATATAGTAGAATATAATTCCAGAATAGAGCTTCAATAGACTATATTAACACTTGCACAATGAACACTTTCAGCCTTGGTTGATCACTTGAAAAATTGCTTGGATTCATTGGGAGCTTCTTTAGTCACTAGGGGGAAAATAAGACTTCAAACCCTCTATTTATAAGGAATTTGAAATAAAAAATGGGTGGGAAAAACCAAGAAAACTGACCTCATGAGAGATCAACTTAAAAATTAGGGTTTCCTAGCAATGCAAAATCTCACCCTACAAAGGCCGATCATGATTTCACATAAAGAGGAAAAAAGAGGGAAAATGGGGGAAAGGGAGGTCCAAACTTGTTTGGATCAAATTTGAAGGTTGATGAGCATCAGAAATGCTCATATTTTGTATACATTTTCTTATTTATTATGGGGCTGTATAATAAGGATTGCATATGTTTATGAATGATTATATAATTATTTGATGAAATTATGCGTGTTATCTAATTCATGTGTTTTTAGTGTGTTTTTATGGAATTGTAGTTGATTTAGTCAGATTTGGATCAGTCGAGGTCTTGTCATGGACCTGGCACTTTGTTTCTTTCGAAATCAACGCAGAATAAGTAGGTGCTTTCCTCTTGCAGGAAGGCGCCAAGCATAAGTAGGCGCCTTCCTCTTCCAGGAAGGTGCCAAGGAAAGACAAGTGCCTTCCTCTTCCAGGAAGGCACCAATAGAAGGCCAGCGCCTTCCTCTTCTAGGAAGGCACCAAAGGAAAATAAGCACCTTCCTCTCACAGGAAGGCGTTGATAGGAAGGTGCCACTAGAAGGCAAGTGCCTTCCTCTCATAAGGAAGGCGCCACTAGAAGGCAAACACCTTCCTATCATAAGGAAGGCACCGAAAAGAAGATGCCACTAGAAGGCAAGCGCCTTCCTCTCATAAATAAGGCACCAACAAGAAAGCGCCTTCCTCTCACAGGAAGATGCCAACAGAAGATAAGTGCCTTCCTCTTCCAGGAAGGCACCAATGACAGTAAGGCGCCTTTCGCATAGAGAAGGCACCCGACATACTTAGGCACCTTCCTCATAGGGAAGGTGCCCCTAGGCACCTTTATAATTTTGAAACACCCCCCAATAGTAGAAATAGCGAACTCATCTCTAGTGGTATTGTAAGAAAATCTTGTTCAAGACCCTTCGCAAGTTTACGAAGCTCCCTGGATTGATAAATTAAATGCACGGGCATGTGAAAAAAGTAGGAAAGAAGTTAACCTTGTTTGGCCTGCAACATTTTGGCACCGTTGTCGAGGAAGCATCTCAACTAGATCATTTACAATACCTGGAAGCCTTCCATCTGACCTTGTATGAGTTCTTCGAGAAGAACAGGACCTGACGGTCAGTTTATAAAAACCAATCCACCAAAACCTGAGTCAGCTGAGCATTCTGAATTTGAATTAGACTCACTCGACCCACCACCAGCAATCCATTGGAGTGAGGAGCCACACTTGGTGCAAAGTGCCTCCTCATCCCATCAATGTGGGGAAGAATGAATCATCATAAATCCCCTATTTAATAAGACACCCTTAGATGAAGCCCTATTATGGAAAGCTGTAGAAGATCAAACGATAACACCAAACAACCTTAGAGCCTTGACCCATAAAGCCTTAAATGATCGTAAGGCCATAATACTGCATTAGAGACTGCATTTCCTAAAGAAATAGCTGACAACGAAGAAGTCTCATCTGGCTTTAGTTTTTCGATTGAGGAAGGAGTAGGAGATACCAAAATGAAAAACATATCCCCTACTCACCTTTCAACCTTCAGAGGATACCCAACTGAGGACCCTGACCTATTTTTATTTAAGTTTGATGTCTTATGTAGGTTTGTGGACTACAAATCTGATACACAGAAGCTGAAACTCTTTCCTTCCATGTTGGACGATGCAGCTCTACGGTGGTTCATTAGTCTGGGAGACAAACACATTGCCACTTGGGATCAAATGAAGAAGCTCTTTTTAGAGCAATACTAAGATTTTGGGAGAGCAAGAGACTCCAGAGAAGAGGTCCTAAGCATGACACAAAAATAAGATGAGTCTCTCGAGGAATACTGGGAGAGATTCAACTTCAATCTTCAACGATATCCTCACACAAGACTATCTGATAAGTCCCTCAAAAGCATATTTTTGAGAGGACTTACCAATGAATCACTAGAGGCTCTTAACATGATTTCTGGAGGTGATGTCTACCAGCATGCTATGGAAGAAATCCGACAACTATGCTGGAACTACTCAAGAAGGAGAGGCAAGACCACTTCTAGAACTATGAAAGATACTACTTCAGTCACGAAGATAGAAATAGGCAACATGTTGGAAGATTTCAAGAGCGAAATGCTCTCATCTCTAGCATTGCAGATGGATACGCTGCTGTTAGAGAAAAATAAGCAAGAAAATGAAGCAGTATTGGCTTATTTCTATCTAAAATGCAGAGGGAAGCATGCAAAGAATGCATTCCCGGAGAACAAAGTTAGAGTATGCGTAGTTTACAGGTTGAACCATAAAACTCGATTGTGTCCACAACTGCCCAGTAATCAGGAGGATGCTGAAAGCATGGATGCCTATTTAATAGGCAATCAAAAGAGTTGGCCACAACCCCTTGCAGGGAATATGCCAACTGGGATGTCGTCATATAGGAGAGGACCATACATGCCCCAAGGCTTGCCTCAACCACCTAACATGGGGTGGTGGGGGCCATCACCCTGGTCCAACGCACCCCCAACAATATTCCAGAACCAGCAACCATGGATGCCATATCCATATCCTAGGTAGCAATGGAGAGGCCACACTGTGTGGAATCAGGCTCCATAGAATGTAGCACCAGCTCACCCCAACAAAATTTATTGGCATTGCCAGTAGTGAGACCTGCGCAACTACCCGCACAACCGACAACAAATCCGAATAATAGGGTGAATCAGCCAACATACAACGTGGAGGGTGAGATGTATCCGATGTACCATATTCAGCTTAGGTCTGGTAGACAGCTAGGAGTAGGAATGCTTTCACTGGTAGAAGAGGAGGAAGAAGTAGGAGAAACACCTCTTGTAGAAGATGTGATAGAAGAAACGTCTGAGAGAGCAAAGGCTCCATTTCCCAATCGGATGCAATAACAGAGGAAACTAATGTAGCCAAATTTTGATATCTTGTCTAGCTTGAAGAACCTCACCATAACAATTCCATTATTTCAAGCCATCCGAGATGTTTTGATATATACCAAGGCGATAAGAGAGATGTGTCTAAGGAAGCCAGGATGAAGAGCAACCTAGACTATCAATGTCATGGGTAAACTAACAGATTTGATGATGGGAAAAATGTGCCATCCTAAGTATGCAGACCCGGGCAGCTCGATGCTGACTGTAAAAAATGAGGGACATTCCCTGTCCAATGCATTGGTCAATCTCATAGCAGCCATCAATGTAATGCCTCAGGAGACCATGCAGAGGCTATAGCTCATGAACCTAAAACCCACTACGACAGTGCTGCAGCTGGCCAATCGATCGACCGTGGCACCAAAAGGAATATTGGAAGATGTAATAGTGACAATCAGCGCATGGGAATACCCAACCAACTTTTTAGTCTTGCAATCTAAAACTAGGCTAGGCGGTTACCCGCTCATCTTGGGAAGGCCATGGATGGCAACAGCTGACACTTACATCAGCTGTCGGGATGGGATGATGACCATCTTCGATGGACAAAACGTTAAAATGTTGACTATTTCACCCCCAGCATAGTCCGTCGACTCAGTAGAACCCATGTTGACCGAGAATGAAAATCTTGAGCTATCCATGATCCAGCCGGTGATGACGTTGGATGAGTTGGTAGAAGAAGACGAAGATGGTGCTATCGTGGAGTTCCTCCATGGGGAGTCCTCCATCTCTGCACCTAGATCGCCATTGGCTGGCACCCAAGATTACCACAGTCAACAGATATACGTCAGTCCAGGAAGAACGTTGAATGTCTGCAGTGGGTTGACTCCCACACAATTGATGAAAGTAGAAGAGCTCCTGGTTAGACACCAGCAGGCATTTGCATGGGATTACTCAGATATGAAGGGTATCAACCCAAAAATCTGTACCCATCGTATATATCTTGATGATCAAGCAACTCCAAGCAGGCAACCACAGAGAAGAATAAATTCGACAATGAAAGACATTGTCAAGGAAAAACTACAAAAACTCTTGACTGCCAGATTCATCTATCTAATTTTTGATAGCAAGTGTGTATCACCGTTAGTGGTAGTCCCTAAAAATAATGGGAAATGGTGAATCTGTGTGGACTACAGAGTGTTAAACAAAGCGACCAAGAAGGACCACTTCCCGCTCCCGTTCATTGATCAAGTCTTGGATACACTCTCAGGGAGGAAGTATTTCTCCTTCCTGGATGGATTCAATGGATACAACCAGATCCAGATAGGAGAAGAGGATTAGGATAAGACAATGTTCACCTGCCCATGGGGAACATGTTTCTATCGGGTATTACCTTTCGGATTGTGCAACACACCTACCACCTTTCAAAGGGCGGTGCTTAGCATATTTTCAGACATGATGGGAGACGTGGTCAAAGTATACATGGATGACTTCACCGTCTATGGAGAAACATTTAACGAAGCAATGACGAACTTGGAAAGAGTACTTGAAAGAAGCAAGGAAAACAGTTTATCCCTGAGCAACGAGAAATGCTTTATGATGATGCAAGAAGTCATCGTACTGGGACACCACATCTCCGTAGAAGGAATAAAGGTTGATAAAATAAAAATTGAGGTCATCAGAGACCTACCCATCCCCAGAATGCAGAGAGAGGTGAGGAGTTTTCTTGGATCAGCCGGGTACTACCGATGATTTATCATCGAATTTAGCAAAATTGCAAAACCACTACACACTCTATTATCTAAAGATGTGGAGTTCAATTGGATGGAAGACTGTGAAGAAGTGTTTCAGTTGCTTAAAGAGAAACTGATATCCGCACCGATTTTAAGAGGACCAAATTGGGCCATACCATTCCATATCTACTGTGATGCATCCAACGGTGCGATTGGAGCAGTCCTCGGATATAAGGATGGCGAATAATTTTATGCCATCTACTATGTCAGCAAAAACTTGGCAAGAGCCAAGCTCAATTACACGATAACCAAGAAGGAGTTCCTTGCAGTTGTGCACGCCATACATAAATTTTGCCATTATATCACTGAGTATAAGGTATTTGTCCACACGGACCACACGACCATCAGATACTTCATGAGAAAGCCAACCATTTATGAAAGAATTATCAGGTGGCCCTTGTTACTGCAGGAATTCAACATCACAATAGTTGATAAACCAGGCAAAGATAACGTTATAGCAGATTTTCTATCCAGATTGATACCGGTAGACCATACTGCAGTGGAAGACCAATTTTTGGATGAACATTTGTTCACCATTAGTGAGCAAATCCCATGGTACACAGATATAGCCAATTACTTGGCCATCGAAAGAACCTCACCTACTCTCTCTTTTTGAGAAAAATAGGCGGTCATAGAGAAAAGCGCATCGTTCCTATGGATTGATGGCCTCCTGTTCAAAATAGGACATGACCAGATTATAAGGAGATGCATAGCAGAGCAGGAGTTCTCAGAAGTACTCAAAGCATATCATGACGAACCATGCGGAGGACACTTTACAGGGAAACAAACTACCTACAAAATCCTACAGGCTGGGTACTTTTGGCCCACTCTGTTCAAGGATGTGGCTGCATACGCTAGCAAGTGCGATGAATGCCAAAGAATGGGTAGACCAACCCATCGATATGAAATGCCCCTCCAGCCTTAGGTACACCTGGAACCCTTTGATAAGTGGGGCATGGACTTCGTGGGACCAATTAATCCACCTTCAATAGGGAGGAGGTTTATTTTGGTCTATACAGATTACATCACCAAATGGGTTGAAGTTCAAGCGTTGAGAGATTCAAAAGAAAGAATATTCATCGATTTCTTATTTACCCACATTTTTACACGATTTGGGATCCCTAGAGAGATAACAACAGACCAAGGGCCTAAATTTACCTCCAGGTTGATCAAGGAGCTGATGGAGCAATACAGAGTTTGACACAATAAAACTACACCCTACCATCCATAGGAAAATGGGTAAATAGATTTGACAAACATAGAAATAGAGAACATCCTGACGAAGACCATGCAACAACACATAAAATATTGGGCTACACGGTTGCCGGAGGCAGTCTAGGCATATAATACCACATGGAAATCCACCACAGGCTTCACACCCTTCCAACTGGTCTATGGGAAGAGTGCGATGATGCCCATTGAATTTGAAATCAAGACATTGAGGACAACTTCAGAATTGAACTTGAGCGTGGATGACACTCAAAAAGAAAGGATTTTGCAGCTAGATCAGCTGGAAAAAATTTGAATGGACGCTTTGTAGAGAACAAAAATCATACAAAAGCAAAGAAAGCGGTGGCATGATCGCCACATTAAACTAAAGTAGTTCCAAGAAGGAGAATGGGTGCTATTGTACAATTCTCGATTCCAGGAAAGAAAAGGTAAATTAATGCAAAGATAGATGGGACCGTATGAGGTGGTAGAGCTCATCAAGAATGGGGCAGTGCACGTTAGAACAATTGATGACAACAACACCGTGTTAACGGTCAATGGCCACCAACTGTGCCCCTATAACACATCCAAAACCTTACAGGTGGAATCCAGAATAGATGTGGGGGAGACCCCATCTTGTTAGATCCGGACCAAACTCTTAACAGGAAAAAAGGTGGGCATGGAGGTGCTCACCAAAATCAGTTAATTTAGTTTTTTTCTTACAGTGTGTTTTGCAGGGACGACGCCCGCATGCAAGCTGCAGGCATCCTAATCCAGGGCCTAACAGGTACAAAATGCATCTAACTGCATTTATTTTTCTTTCTTTTCATTTGCTTTTTGCAGGTGGAAGACCTGACAGCATGAGGAATAGGTATCTGGGAAACCAGGCCTGATTCGGCTCAGCATTCCGACATCGACACTCATAGGTAGAAGCTGAGGCAGCATGAAGTGAGACTGAGAAGGCTTGATCACCCTTTTCCAGTCAATCATAACATGATTTCCAAGAAGAATGCGCCTTCCTTATAAATAAGGTACCCAACCAGAAGAAGGCACCTTTCTTATAAAGAAGGCGCCCAGCCAGAAGAAGGCTCCTTCCTCGTAAAGAAGGCGCCCAGCCAAAGGAAGGCGTCTTCCTTATAAAGAAGGCGCCCGGCCAGTAGAAAGTGCCTTCCTTATAGAGAAGGCGCCCCACTAGCAGAAAGTGCCTTCTTTATAGAGAAGGCGCACACACAACAAATATATATACATATATATATAGGCGCCTTCCATGGCTGGAAGGGGCCACACAAATAAAACAAAAAAAAAATCCCGAGGTGCCTCCCACATCGAGAAGGTGCATACAGACCGAGGTGCCTTCCACATCGGGAAGGTGCATCCATTCAAAAGCACATTCCGTAGCAGTAAGGCATCATCATAAAAAATGAGCCTTCTGCCATCGAAATGTGCATCCAATCAGAGGCGCCTTCCACCACCGAAAGGCGCATCCATTCAAAGAGCATCGAAAACATCGGGAAGGTGCCATATAAGCGCCTTCCACATCAAGAAGGTGCCACATAAGCACCTTCCACATCCCACATTGGGAAGGTACCAAAGAGCGCCTTCTATGTATAGCTAGTACTTAAGTCTCCCGGATGCCTCGATCGAAACGAAATCACCACATGAACGAGCGGTAGCAGATGACCATACCCCTCCCCCATGTCACAAATCAGCAAATAAATGCTATTCACGATGCATGAAACACCAAATAAGGTACGCGCATATTAACTCAAATCTTTATATAATTATTCATAAATTATGCATTACCAAAAAAAATATTTCCGTCATAAAAAAATCATATTCCCCCATGGTCAGAACGATGTGCCAATGATATGACTCGAAAGGTGTACCCTAGAATTAAATGCTAATGTTATGCGCCTTCCCTATAAGAAGGCGCCTTCCTAAAGAAGTAAGGAAAAAAAAATGCAGTAGTAAGGGAAGGCACCATGGGAGGAAGGTCGAAGAATCATGCAGTGAAGAAGAATGAGCCGAGTGATACGAAAGGAATCAAGGGGGGCGGTAAAAACACAGTTCGAGGCCGAGGGATGGCTCGAATACTATACCCTGGTCAGTCAGGGCCAGGATATGGATGCAGCCAAGGAATTCGCTTCCTCCTTGAGGGGCGACGTAGCTTAGGTGCGAGGGGTAGAAATTCCGGTTACCCCCGAATACATCTCACAGGCGACTGGATTGCCCCTCACAAGGGAATGCATATACAAAGGCGGACTGCTGAAGCCATATGCCGAAGTGCTGTTGCCAGGAGAAAATGTACAGATAGATAAGGAAGGGCTACCCAAAAGCAGCCTTCCCATGAATCTACAAAAGATATTCGAATAGGTTGCTCGATTCTTTACATGCATCGGGAAGTATACCCATCTGCACGCTAACCATGTGTAGTTTTTGAATCACCTGGTACATGGAAGGAAGTTGAATGTGCCCTTCTACCTGGAAAATGCTTTGAAGGACGAAGCGGCTAGGTACCAAAAGCGACGCATCGACCCAAACTGACTAGGCAACAGAAGTCCTGACGAATTCTCCCACATCTACAGAACGAGTATTTTCTTCAGGAGAATTTCTATTAGACGCTCGACAGAGCAGCCCAAAGGCAAGGGAGAATTCCTCTATTTTCCAGAGTGAAGGGGAAATAAGTCCCACAACAACCCCTGTAATCGTCCTGAGTGATACAAAGCAAGACGAGGGCCAACAACAACAGACAGGACCGGGGGATAAGGAAGAACTCCCTAGACCTGAGGAAGGAAGAGAAGAACCTAAAGGGTCGGCACAGGACAAACAGGGGGACAAAGAAGCACCCCCAGGGACGATAACATAGAGTGAAGAGAAAACTTCGGGGACCGCAGAGCAGGCCCCTCGAAGCGAGAAGGCGTCCGCCAGGGAGAAAGGGAAAACCCCTGTTCGAGCTGCCACATTTTCTATAGAGGCCAAAGGAGAAGGGCCAAGGACGGATCGAAAGAAGGTGAAGGTGACCTTCACCGAGCCAGAAGAAGACAAGTGGGATATGTAGCTGTTTGCAAAGAGGCAAAAATAGTTCGAACGGATGCTCAAAGAGATGTCAAAAACCAAGGAGACTAGGGAGGCAACCTCGAGGATGCAGGGGGATTCTAGTATCTGCGTCAATCTGGCAGAGGACAACCAGTTCTGGGATATTTACGGGTCATCCTAGGGATGACCCTCCATGATAAGAAGGTATTTTGAACAATGGTGGGTATATGGCCCCAAATTGGAGGTCGTTGCCATTGCAAAGGAGAACGCAAGGCTTACTCCTGAAGTAGCCCGATTGTACAAAGCCCAAGTAGTTCATCATAGGAGGGATAATTTATATATCCCTCTTTCAGCGGTCAGACCTCTAGACACTGACCTATGGCAAGCTACAGAAGCTGCATTTTAGGTAGTAGAGACGAAGCTGGTTTGATCACCTCCGATAGCGACCAGGACAAGGAAAGCATAGCCAACAACAGCACCTACAGCTCCACATAGAAAAAGAGGAGCCACACCTCCAGATGCCAGCCCATAGAAGAGGCAGACACGGGCCACAGGTGCAGCCGGATCCACCAAGAAATGACAACGATGAAGGGTCAACAGGGCTACCTGTAGTTTTGGTGCCACAAGGGCGTGGCATATGTTAAGCGTGGGGGGATGATAAGCATTAGAAATGCTCATATTTTGTATACATTTTCTTGATTATTATGTGGCTGTATAATAAGGATTCCATATGTTTATGATTGATTATATAATTATTTGATGAAATTATGTGGAATTTTAGTTGATTTAGTCAGATTTGGATCAGTCGAGGTCTTGTCATGGACCTGGCACTTTGTTTCTTTCGGAATCAATGTAGAGTAAGTAGGTGCCTTCCTCTTGTAGGAAGGCGCCAAGCATAAGTAGGCACCTTCCTCCTCCAGGAAGGTGCCAAGGAAATACAAGCGCCTTCCTCTTCCAGGAAGGCATCAATAGAAGGCCAGTGCCTTCCTCTTCCAAGAAGGCACCAAAGAAAAATAAGTGTCTTTCTCTCACAGGAAGGCATCGACAGGAAGGCACCACTAGAAGGCAAGAACCTTCCTCTCATAAGGAAGGTTCCACTAGAAGGCAAGCGCCTTCCTCTCATAAGGAAGGCGCCAAAAAGAAGGCACCACTAGAAGGCAAGCACCTTCCTCTCATAAGGAAGGCGCCGACAAGAAAGCACCTTCGTCTCACAAGAAGGTGCTAACAGAAGATAAGCGCATTCCTCTTCCAGGAAGGCACCAACGACAGTAAGGCACCTTCCGCATAGAGAACATGCCCGACATACTTAGGCACCTTCCTCATAGAGAATGCGCCCCTGTTCTTTGCCTATTGACCAGACAAGCATGACGTGGACACCAACGACTGGTGCAATTCCAACTCTACGTCATGTAGAGTTAAATTGGGGATCACACCGATGTATGAGAACGTCCTACCAATGCTAGGCGAAGCACAAACCAATCAGTGAACACACCACCATTGAAACGAATGCTAGTTTTAGCAGACATCGATCACATTTACCAGACTATCTTAGTTTAGTCTGGAATGAATCGACTGTTATAACTTCTTTGTAATAGAAGATCTATGGGTGTGCTATATAAACACACGTAGACCTCTCTGAGGATATAGAATATTTTAGAAATTATAGAAAGATATACAAAAGAAGCATTGTAATACTTTGATAATTATAATACAGTTCTAAGAGTTTCTAAGTGCGTGTTTAGCTGGGAGGAAGCTGCTGGATCCTGGGCCCACTCCAAGCCAGTATTTCTTCCCCTATTTTTCCTGTGTTTTCCTAGATTAGTTTACCACTTTTATAAGATTGTTTATCGCATTGTTATTTCCAGTATTGCAGTAGGTTTATTTCCAGGAATGCGTGAATATTTCCTTTTTGTAGATTTAATTATTTTTACGTAAATTATTGAGGAGTGTATGAATGATTGACGACCGTTTGAAACACCCCCCAATAGTAGAACTAGCGGACTCATCTCAAGTGGTATTGTAAGCAAATATTGTTCAAGACCCTTCGCAAGTTTACAAAGCTCCCTGGGTTGATAAATTAAATGCATGAGCATGTGACAAAAGTAGGAAAGAAGTTAACCTTGTTTGGCCTGCAACAAGGGTCTCCCGAAGGGTCTAGGGAAAATGACTCACTCAAGTGGGTCAAGTTTTTGTGTATATAGTAGCACAACTTATAATATTAATTGCTCATAATGTATGCAATCTTTATTACTCCTCTTTCTCTTACAAATATAGCACTTGACTCTCTACACTTGATAATTGTATGATAATAATGTTACATATGATGCTCCTCCATGGAGTAATATATAGCCATAGTAGAATGACTCTTTGGATACTTGACTATTACTTTCTATATGCCAAGTCTCATGACTCTTATCTTCTCTACTTGACACTTGCATACACATGATTTTATATTGTATTCACACATAGAAAAGACTCTTCACTTAGCACACTTTAATCTAAGGACACTTGTGCATACTTACATATAAAACACTCTTGCACATAAACTCACATTACACTTGCACACTCACTCACATGACACTTGTACATTTTTGCACATACACACTTATATAACACTTGTGCATTTCCTGCACATTACAACATTACATAAAATATCATTCACACTCTAAACTAAGATTCAACCCTAATCTAATATTTACAATATGTACCATGAAGGTACCATGGGGGTACATTAGCATGTACCAAATAATGTAATATACTCCACCAACGTTGTATGCTAATAGAAGCAAATCTTGATCATTGATATTTGACAGAAGTTTTTAAGACTACAACCTACATACAAAATAGATCCCCTATAACAATTCTATAAACTATTACTCCTAAAGAAGCTTGGTCATGACAAAAACCATTAGTAGGACATCAAAGAGTTTTTGGATGTAAAGCATACATGCACATTTCAAAACAAAAGAGAACAAAAGTAAATACAAAAACCTTATATTGCATATTTATTGGATGTGATGATGACTCAAAAGTTTACAGGTTAATTGAACTAGACACAAAGAAACTCTATTTAAGCAAATATGTGGTTTTTTATGAAGAAAAAAAAATCTATATTGAATCACCAAAGGTCAATACAAATCATATCCTTGATATCTTATCAAAAAAAGAAGAATATTTATATGAATAATTATAATCAAAAGAAAAAATACTCAATGAACTAGTTGAAGAATCAGAACTCATAACCTCACCACAAAGAAAAGAGGTGAAGTGGTACATAAATAAACTTATGGACTCTAAGATACAAAAATTACCAAATATTACCACTATAAGACCTCAAACTCGTAGTATGACAAAAATAGATAAGGGCCTAATGAGTTCAGTAACGAAACCTATAACTACACAAGATGCCATAAAACAACCAAAATAGAAAACAACCATGGAATCAAAATATGCAGGCCTAATGAAAAAAAAACATAGGATTTAGTTGATCTACCAAAAGAAAAAAAAAATAGTATGATGTAGATAAAACACAAGGTAGATGATTCTCTTAACAAATATAAGGCATGCTTAGTTGCAAAGGGTTATACTCAAATAGAAGGAATTGGCTATGAAGAAACATTTCCATATACAACAAACATGACTATAATCCATACAAACTATGCACTAGCAACTCAATATGGTTGGAAACTACATCAATTGGATGTTAAGAGTGCATTTATTAATGGGGATCTTGAAGAAGTATACATGAATCAACCTAAAGGATTCATTATCAAGGGACAAGAAAAAAAGGTTATAAAATTAAAAAAACTATTATATGGTTTAAAACAAGCCCCTAGAGCTTGGTACATTAACATTAATGATCATCTACTATGACACAATTTTAAAATATGGGATTCAAATTTTTATATAAAAAAGGTTGGATCTAAGATAATAATTATTATAGTTTATATTGGTGATTTAGTATTATAGGAAGTCCAAAGACACTAATAGATAGTGTAAAATATTATTCGGAAAGATAATTTGAAATGATAGATTTGAGACTTTTACACTATTGTCTAGGTATAGGAATAAGTCAAAAAGAAAACCACATCACAATAACTTAGGAAAAGTATGAAAAATCATTGATTGAAAAATATAAAATGATAAAATACAAACATAAAGATACTCCAATGAATCAAGGACTACAATTATCGATATATAATGAGTTACAAGTCTCCACTACTATGTATCAACAACTAATTGGAAGTCTTATATATTTAACTAATACTAGACCAAATATTTTATTTGTTGTAAATTATCTCTCTAGATTTATGCAAGAACCTAAAGAAATTAATTGGAAATCCACAAAGAGAATATTACAATATGTCAGCAATACCATAGGATATGGTCTAGAATACAAGAGAAATGATAATTTATGTTTATAGAGATACTCAAAATCAAACTATGTAGGATCAATAGATGACAAAAAATCAACATTAGGATATGTATTTCATCTTGGATCAAGACCTATTTCATGGCATAGTAAGAAACAACATGCAATAGCTCTCTCATCAACAAAAGCATAATATCATGCAACAAGAAATGTTATTTGTGAGGCACTTTCATTACAATATATTATGTTAGATATGGAAATTAAAAAACTTCTAAAATACTAAATTGTGAAAATCAAGGAGTTTAGAAGTTAATCAAAAACCCTGTGATTCATGAAAGGACAAAACAAATTCAAGCTCAATGTCACTTCATCAAAGATCATATACTAGATCATCATATTTAAATAAAATATATCCTTATTAAAGATCAACTTGTAGATATCTATACAAATACACTTGGATGATATAAATATAAGATGTTTCAAGGACATCTATGTACAACAAAAGAGATAAGAAGTCTTTATACCAAATAATGTAATATGGTGGGTGTTAAAAGTATTACATTATTTGGTTCATTGTAAGCATTTAGTTTAGGATGCGAGTTTGATTTTATGTATAAAGTATATGCCAAGTTAGTAAAAGTACGCATGAGTTATGAGGTGTCTAGTTAGGAAGTGAAGAGTCCTTGTGTTATATGCCGAATTTAGAACTATGGAGTTATTTGCAATCATGAGATATTTTATCTTTATGTAATATATGGGACATATTATGTAAGAAAATAACATGAAGATTCAAGTTCTCTCATGATTTTTAGAAGAGCAAAAACCAAGAATCATGTAATGTGAAAGGTCTTATGTATTTTTATATTAGAGATAAATCTTTGTAAAATGAAAAAAAACTTCACTTTATGCACTACTTCAGTTTTGATCAATAAGATTTTTGTTGTGATTTATGTTCATTTGATGGATTCATATTGATGATTTGATATTGATATATGTGATTGATATATTGATATATGTGATTGATATACTGATCCTAGAATTTATAACCTATGAAAAATATTATTAAATTGCTGACATCTAGATTAAATATTTGCATGTTGGATATGTTGGCAATCACATCTAATTTGTTGATATCATTGGGTATTGTTAATTTTACATTATTGGATTGCCATTGCTATTACTATAATTATTGAAGTTATTTCATAAAACTTACATTAGGATTGTGCAATGTAGTAGTTACTTTTCCTTCTCCTCCTTTCAAATCCTTCCCTCTTCTTGGAGATATAGTTTAATTATTTTTAATTCTTACCCTCTTCTTGGAGATATAGTGTGCTTCTATTTGACTTCTTATTTGATGGTATCTTAATATCTCTTGTGCATATGCTTATGCAATGACATAGTTTTATTTACATTGAAATATATAATTTTATTCTTCTTAAAGTGATCCTTTTTCAAAGTAGCCAATGGGTCATTGGTTCAATGGTGGGAACAAATAGTTGATATGGCCCGCACCAAGGTTCAAATATCAGCGACACCAAATAGCTCAATCTGACTAAATCGATGAAAAAGTAAAAGGAAAATCCTTTTAAACCTTATTTTTATAAAATAAGAAAAAATAAATAAAAATCATTTTTATCAAAATATCCAATCCACATATGTTGAGGTATTGATATTATTTCAATAGGGTGTAATTTCTTGATTGTTATCAATTTATTGATCTTCGTAGCTCATTTCTACAATTGCTTGGATCTTATTCATTTATTAGAAAATTTAAAAGGTAGAAGTCTGTCATTCTTTTCTTCAAGGACATGAAATTAAAATTATGTATGCTTACCATGCTTTATTTTATCATGTATCTAACTTCCTTGGTTATATAATATAGAAACCTCTAATACTCCCCTTGAATCTCTTCAAACTTGGTTTGGAGTTGGGTTTATGACTCATCTATAGATATAAATTCTTATTACATGTTTTCAATTCTTGTATCTTTCTTCCTTTTGATTGTGCAATTATATAGGAAAGTCATCAATCTATGTGCCATGTATTATTTCAATGCAAGAAATTATGATATTATTAAAAGGATTACAAAAATCTAGTTGTCCAAGTTCAATTACAACTTGTCATTTTTTAACTTTAAAATCCTTTTGACTATTCTTGATTTATTACAAGTAACTATTACACATTTTTATTTTCTCATGGTTCATGGTGGGTGTTCTTGTTGGAATTTTATGTCACCACAAAACTAAGGAATCATGTTCTAATAGCAATACCATCTAAAACTTAGGTGAATATTTCAGCAAAAAATCTCATCATTAATTTTAAATAAGTGTGAATGTTGTCTCAATTAAACTCATAAGAAACCCAACATTATTATTTGTGTAAATTCATGTATCTTGCATTTATTATACTCTTATCACTCAAAAATAATACAAAGAACAAGAGAATAGTAGAAAAACTATCCCATAGGCATACACCATTATATATTGTTCGTTGAAAATTTATGATTTTCCTTGGTATTGCCATGCAAAGTCAAATACTATGAAGTTATAAATCCCATAGTAACCTCTCGATGAATTTTCTTCATTTATTTACATATGAAGGTGTTTATAAAGATATGTTGATGTTATACCATTGCTCTAAACTATTACTCTTCTATGTAATACTTATGCTCTTCAATGACCTTTTTCTTGCTTAGATTTCTTCCCTTTTCCTTTAGTTACCATATTGAATTCATTATGTCGGAAGATAACTAATGACTTATAATATTTTCAATTCCTTAATGGTGTTTTTACAAATTTAAGTGATTGTATGCTCACCAAGGACTATCACAAAAATTGAACACTTTAAATAAACAATTAATAAATTAAAAAAAAAAAATTAGATAGCATGAGCTCAACCATTTAAATTCTTTGACTTTCAAGGAGATCCAAGTTTTGTTAGCAATTATACAACATGTAATGGGAGATAGCATTCACAAGATGCAAAATAATAAGAAAGAAAGTAAATCTGTGGGATGAGTGAAATATGCTATAAATAGAAATGACAGAAATGAGTACAATAGTAGCTATGGAGGAAATGAGCACTCCATGATACAAGCTACTACTCAATGAATGAGCTCTGATATTATAGCTCACACACGCTACACTACTGTGTTTATCCTACACTAATATACTCTCCTCTATATCTTCACACTCTATCTATGGCCCTTTATATAGGAAGATAAGTTTCTTGACCAACACTCTACCTAGCTGTACAAGGGACACCTTGCATATTTATAACTTACACATTGACACTTATGCATTTATTATATTGCATGAAGTAACTAGATAACTTCCCTCTAAAGTAATCTAATTTCCTAATTATGTACTGAGGAGGTACATTTACATGACCTAAATAATGTAATATAAGCTATTTCTAACACCCCTGTATTACAATATTTGGGTATTGAAGACTTTAGTCTTCAATGTAGATCTTCCTCCAGTGGCTAGTGAAATTTCTATTCTCCTTCATTGCTTAGTGTGATCAGGTTTAGAAGGTAATATTTATCTTCATATTATGCGAAGTAAGTTGTAGTTAAATTTTCTTCTGCCTTTTGTATGTGTTCAACTGGTTATGTCTTCATGATGACATGTTTCTCTTGAATATGCCTCTTCTTTCTTTTTTTCTTCTTCTTCTCTTCAGATTCTGTAATGGTGATGATGGAGTTTCTGCTACATGACAGGTTAGTCTATCATCACAATAATATTATTATTTATTGCTATCTTGTTCCTTGTTTTTATTAAGTACAAACACAATTAGAGATAGATAGACCAACACATATTCTTTTGGTGAAAGTATAACCAATCTTTGTGAGTTCCACCATGTTGTGAAAATAATATCATGAAGATAACTAATCAATGTTGTAAAGATACCTTCTTTAGATTCCTTAAGAAACAAGGAGAACTTTTCTTTGTCGCTAGAGGATAGATACTCGAATCCTTCTAGAGTATCTATTAAGTTTTGAGAGTAGTATTCTACTTCATGAAATAATTCCTCATTATTGAAAGCATTTCTCAAGATATTATCCATGATAGATATTTTCTTGCTATTTCTTAGAATTGAATTTGCAACAATATTTGAAGTCTACCTTATGACTCATATGATCTTTGATAGAAGTATATAAGATTGATTTAACAAAACCTTTATTAATCATTGGTTTTGTAGGCTTCCTTACATCTCCCTCGTACGAGAATTATACTCTTAAGGATTTTTAGGTTTTGTAGAAAGCTTATATATTACAACTTGATAATTTTGATAAATACTGATATTACCAAGTTTTGTAGAATACCTTATGACCCCCTAGTATGTTTTGGATAAGCTATAAAGTGCTTTTGTAAATTATAGTTCAATTTTGGTTGATTTTGTAAATACCAAAATCAACTTCTATTATCCTTATTGCTCCTATTGAACTAAGCACTTTTCCCAAATTTAAAGAGGTTTTAATGTTGGATATTTTGTCTTGATTTGAGAAGATAATATTATAAATTTCTAACCTTTAAAATGCTTTGATAAACTCTATTTAAATATCCCTTTAGGTTTTTAATCCAAGTGTATCTAATTTTCAATTTAATTAGTTTGGTGTAGTAACCCTTATAACTCTTTAATTTTGGAAAAATTAGATCACAATAATA
The DNA here is from genome assembly GCA_028583015.1 of Wollemia nobilis. Taxonomy (NCBI): domain Eukaryota; kingdom Viridiplantae; phylum Streptophyta; class Pinopsida; order Araucariales; family Araucariaceae; genus Wollemia; species Wollemia nobilis. Next base: position 3,874,893 of record JAQPPZ010016917.1, on the reverse strand, counting down.
TTTTCATGTATTAAGATTAATTGCCAATAGAAAAACTTATTACTCCTAAGTTCAATATTGCAAATATTATATTAGCTTGATAAATAATTCTCTTTGAGGTATTGCTTTCAATAATTATATTTCTTTAAATTCAACCTTATAACTCCCTAGAGATGAAATCATATAAATATAGGAATGAACCTTACCTCATACCAAGCAATCATTAGCATTGATTTTAGATGTGTAATGGCTACACTTATTGTCTGTATTTTCTTTGATGGTGATCCGACTAGAGCATTGAATGCTCTATACCTTACTTCCACATTGTGATGGCTCCCACGTCTCGGGCATAAATGCTTTGTTCAAAATGTTGCATTCAAATGCTACATTGAAATTGCTGGTCCAAGGAGCCTTTAATAGGCAGTCAACTTAGTGATAAGTGTCACTTAAGTTACACTTCAACGCTTTCTTGGATGTCCATTGCAAGTGTAACATTTATAATATATTCTTCCTTCTTGCACTCTTCAAATAATAATGCCAATGGAGAAATGTAACTCCTCTTCCAGGTGGTCTATGGGTGCAAAAATCTTGTTGTAACACTTCCAATTTGAGTAGGCACTTGTAACCTTACTTGTAAGGTTTCTTGGACATTAAGTATTGTTGAGATATTGTGCTAAGTGGCACTCAAGTTTCTGCATGGCATCTATCACTATAATTCCTCCAAGGAGAATGTAACTCCTTATTTATACCTCTTCCTTTGCTTGTTGCATTCCTTGAAGCGCAAGCAAACTATTTTCTCTTGCAATTGATCCTTGAGGCGGTATTGAAGCTCTGAGTAGCATGGAATATGCTACCATTGGTGGATTTTCTTCACCAAGTTTTAGACCTTTACAATTAGCACATTTTCTCCTTGCTTTTGGTTATCTTTGACATGTAAATTGTAGTGCTATTCATGCATGTTTGGAGGAGGTAATATTGATGCCTTTTCTTGTAGTATGGCTCCTTCGTGTATGTAACTATAGGATATTGATATTTTATTGTGTTCTTGTGTTGTGAAGGTTTGTTCATCCAAGATAGGTTAGGAATGACCCTTTTTGATGGATCCTTATGTTGTGGATATGGAGTGCTTTTCATACATCCTTCTTGGCTAGATTCCTTGTGACCTTTGTGCCTTTAATGGCACCTTCTATTTGATTCCTTTATATGGACAATGTAGTGCAATACCTTATGAATAATACACTTTATTTTGCATCCTTTTTGCACTCCCTTTTGCAGGTTTTGTAGTTTGATTTTTTAGTATATTTTTGGAAGCATAAATCAGGGTTTTGAAGATATCCTTTTCAGTAAACTCCTTACCCTCTTTGCTTGGATATTTGATGGTGAATCCAAGCTTTGTAAACACTATAAAATAGAAGCTTTATTTTAGTTGCACTAACCCCTAAGTGCTTTGGATTTGAGACTCACCAAGTCTCAATATTTGAAGCTTCTTTTTGGTTAGCTTTTCTTTGCTTGTACTAACCAATTTTGGTGGCTTCTATTGGCCTCTAAGAGTTGTAAGCTTTTGTGCTTTAAGAGTGTCTTTAGACACTTTATACAAACTATATTTTGTACCCTTTTTTTAATGCACAATTTTTTTTTCTTTTGAGAGTAATAATAGTGCAATTTAATCTAACAAATTTCACTTTTTAATGCACTAACAAATTACACCTTATCACTCCAATATACTCTTAAGAAAATACACTTAAAAAATTCACTGCAACTAATCAAGAATAATTTGAAATGAACCTTCAAATATTCTATAAATTCACTACAATTAGTATTGTAGGATTCAATCTTCTTTTCACTTTCCAAAGTAGATAATAGGTAGATGATGTTGGACATTTTGAGTCCCTAAGCTAAGAGTTGTCATTGATGTCAAAAGGATCTATGTAAGTAAGCACTATGTTTGTGTTTCACAAAGAGCTTCATGAGAAGCAAAGGTTTTTGATCAAAGGTTCAAGAAGGGATGCATGGCATTTGGTTCCAAAAGGAGCTTCAAGGGAAGCTTTGCAAAAGGTTTTTATTTAAAACCATGGATGGCAGATTTGAAATGGGTTTTTCTTAAAACCCAAGTTGGCTTTTCGTTTCATCGAAAAAGGTGCCCCGGTGATGGAGAAATTTAATTTTAAAGGTTTTATTTAAAACCATGGATGGCAGATTTGAAATGGGTTTTTCTTAAAACCCAAGTTGGCTTTTTGTTTCATCGAAAAATGTGCCCCGTGATGGAGATATTTAATTTTAAATATTTAGTTTAAATTTAAATTTATTTAAAATTTAAATTAAAATTTTAAAATTAAAATTTTAAAATTAAAATTAAAAGTTTATCCACCGACGTCATGAAGGAAGTTTCAAAAAGGCCGACATTTCCAAAGCAAAGGGAAGGCATATAAATATGCCATTGAATTTTTTAATTCATTCATCCTTGCTCATTGATATTTGCGCTTGGTATTTGCGAAGAAAAAGAGCTCGTGTTTTTCGTTTAAGTGATGCAACGAACATTAAAGGGAGACAACGACCACTTCCCAAAATACATTGGGCAGCGTGGCCTAGTGGCAGCTTGGATTGTGCAAAGGTGTTGGTGACAAGGAGGTTGTGCGTTCGATTCCCGCAAGCATCATTTTTGGCTTTGTTCTATTGAGGCGCCCAAGGCGCATACTTTTCGCTTGGTGGAAGAGGGTGAAGGATAAGAAGCGGGTGGTGCTTATTTTTCACCAACGAGCCCGTAGCTCGTGCGGAAGCTTGGCCGTGGCTAGGGCATTCGCATTGGGGCAAGATGAGGGTTCGATTCCCCTCGAGGCAGGTATTAAGGTTTTTATTAATATTTTGTTTGGATTGCCTAAGGTGGAGTGATAAGGGGTAAAGGTGCTTCGTTAGTTGATTTGTTGAGTAACCTTAGGGAATAAGGTCATGGTGGCTGTTTGAGTTGTGAATTATTTTTAATTGTGATTTTTGAAATTGTTAGGAGTAATAAGGGTTTTTGATAAAGTTATTTTTAGTGAAAGTTATTTTGAGTAAGGGTTTTCTTTTAAAAAATAACTTTGGTGGATGTTAAAATAAAGTAGGAGTAATAAGGTGTTATTTGGATATTATTGTTGTGTTATTACTCAAGATCTCTAACCCTTGTTAAGAGTTGAAAAAGAAAGTGTGTTGAGTGTGACAGATTTAGTGGACAACTCATAAGGCATCAAAAAGGTATGAGTAATACTCTCCATTGATTTTATTTGGGTGGTTGATTTTTGAAATATCATTGGAGTGAAAAGGATTGATTGTGGTTTCCTTTTCGAAAGTGGTTGAGTTAATGCTTCAAGGTTTTCTGGATTGTGAGTTGTGATTAAACCTTGTTTGATAAGCATTGTTGTTTAGACCATTGGTTGAGTGAAGTACTTTGAGTTTATGCTTCAAGGTTTTCTGAATTGAGAGTTGTGATTAAAACCTTGTCTTATTAGCATTGTTGTTGAAGCCAATGGGTGATGCAAAGAACTTGAACTTGAGTTAGAAAAGAACATGAGTATCATTGTTATGTAAGATTTGTTGTTGAGCATTGTTGGAAACATTTTGAGTTAGTTGATTCATGCTTGGACTAGGGTTTGTGAGAAAGAGTTGTTTCTTGAAGTGATTGGTTGAGTAGAGTTGATTGAGCCTAGTCAAGTGGTTGCATGAAGTGGTTGTTCAAGTTCCATGAAACAAACTATTCTATATTCTGATTGAGTTGAGATTGAGCCTTGAGAATAGAACATATTGAGTCTCTAACAATTCTCTTTATGCTTCTATGAGATTGAGTTAATATTGAGCTAAGTTGAGATTACTTTGAGTTGAGATTGGGATTTGAGTATAGAACATATTGAGTCTCTAACAATTCTCTTTATGCTTCTATAAGATTGAGATGAGTTGAGATTGCTTTGAATTGAGATTGGGATTTGAGTATAGAACATATTGAGTCTCTAACAATTCTCTTTATGCTTCTATGAGATTGAGTTGAGATTTTGTTGAGCTGATTTGAGGTAAGTCTTTGAGAAGGCTTGTGGACTATTTTTGTGTAAGCTTTTGTGAAAGCTTGCTATGCAGATTTGAGCAAGTCCTAGAGAGGACTTATTGAGCAGATTGGGACAAGTTCTGTGTGAGCTTGTTGAGCAGATTTGAGTAGGTTCTGAGTGAGCCTATTGAGCATATTTGAGTAGGTTCTGAGTGAGCCTATTGAGTAGATTTGAGTAGGTTCTGAGTGAGCCTATTGAGCATATTTGAGCAGGTTCTGAGTGAGCCTATTGAGCATATTTGAGCAGGTTTTGAGTGAGCCTATTGAGCATATTTGAGCAGGTTCTGAGTGAGCCTATTGAGAAGATTTGAGGAGGTTTTGAGTGAACCTATTGATAGAGCTTTGGAGGTGATAGAGTATAGAGGATAGAGTCTCAGTGGATAGAGATCCAACAGCTAGGACAATTGAAGATAGATCTGAGTGAGGAGTCTTCAAGTGGAGAGAGATCCACCAGTCAGTGCAGTAGAGAGACAAAGTCTTCTAGAAGATCACTAGCCAGAGCAGAAGGGGAAAGAGTTCTCTTGTGGAAGAGATCCACGAACTTGAGATTAGGGGATCAACATCTCCTTTGGACAGAGGTCCATAAACATTGTAATTGGGAAGGATTCCCATGAGATTATTTGAGAAATATTTAGAAGAAATATTTTCTCTGTGGAGGTAGCCCACATTGGGTGAACCACGTTAAAATTGGTGTCTCTATTGTGTGTGATGATTTGTGCATTGCTTTGGTTATTGCTATTGATATTGCCATTGATTATATTGATTAATACTATTTGGGAAAGAAAAGTAAAAAGTGGTCTTATATTGTTCACCCCCCTCTTAGTATAAGCTTGTGTTCTTCAATTGGTATCAGAGTCGGTTCCTTCGGAAGAAGTTTAACAGCTTGAAGGAAGATCCTACAAGAACACAAATGGCAAAGAAAGGCAAGAGTAGAAGCATGAGACACAAGAAGAAAAGAACACCTATGGTCATGAAAGAAAAGGAAGATGAGTTTAATATTGTTGTGTTGGGAGGACACATGGAAATAGATTCAATAGATGAATCAAGTAATGGAGAAATATCCAAACTGATAAAGTTTTGTACCAGATGTGGGAACACAGGTCACCATGCAACTTATTGTCCACAAGAATGTTTTGTTTGTGGTCAACTTGGCCATGATGCAAGATATTGTAATGGGTTTAGTAGCAGTGAAGATGAAGATGATATTCTTAGAAATGAAATCCTAGAGATTGGTTCAAGAAAGGATAACAAGGACAATCAAAATAGGTATGAAGAAGAAACTCTACTTTCAGTAATAGAAGAAAAAGAAGATGCTTCAGAAAAAGAAAAAGGGGAATCCACTCTTAAGGAGCTTATTGAATTGAAAAGAGAGAATTTAGAATTGAAGGCTCAAATACAAGAAGATGAGAAATGTAAGACAAAGCTTCTATAGGATATCTCTGACTTGAGAGATAAGGTTGAAAAAGTAAGAAGAGTTGAAGAAGGTATGATTAAATAGTCAAAGGCAAAAGAGATAGAATGTGAAAGGCTTATGATTACTCTTGAAGAACTAAAAAGTGAGAACTCAGGATTAAGGGATCAAGCTCAAGAAGATGAGAAAGAAAAAGCAAGGTTTCTACAGGAACTCACTAACTTCAAAATCAAAGTTGAAGAGACAAGAAAAATTGAAGAAGGTATGGCCAAAAAATTAAAAACAAAAGATCTAGAGTGTGAAAGATTAGAGCATGAGATAGTTTCACTAAGGTTGGAAGTAAAAGGTTCTAAGGAAAAGCTACACAAGTTTGAGGAAAATTCAAAGACCTTGGAAAGGACTATCAATGCACAAAAGTCATCAGTCACCATAACAGGACTTAGTTCTAAAGAAGAACAAGGGAAACAGGAAGCAGAAAAAGGAGAGTCAAGCTCAAACACCAGAAAAGAAGAAGAGTCAAAATAAGTAAGTAAAAGAGAGTGAGACCTCTAAGGATAAGTTGGACAATAGAAAGTTCAACAAGGAAAGGAACAATGCACAAGTTAGGAACAGATGGAACAGGAAATAGGTAGAAGAGACTAAGAGACCAATGGGGTCTAGGCAAGGTTTCTTCAATGGAAGATGTTTTTCATGTCACAGGTTTGGGCACATGGCTTCACAGTGCAGGACACATGAAAGACAAGAATATGGGAAAGGACAACTTTTCCAAGGATATTGCTACTCATGCAATGAGTTTGGTCACAAGGCAATGAATTGCAGGGTTCATGACAGAAGAGGATATGGCTTCACTAGGAGAAATCCTAAGACAGTTGCACCTCCAAGGAATAATAACATTAAGTGTTATAAGTGCAATAATGATGGTCACATAGCAAGATGGTGTAGAGCAAATATTCTAGAAGCAGGCATGAACAGGAACAGGAACATGAACATGGATGAGAACAAGAACAGGAATAAGAACAAGAAATAGGAATAGGAACATAAGTGATGACAGGAACAGGGATGATGACTTGGTAAGAAATAGTGAGAGGATTCAGAAAACTCAGAAAGGAAGAGAGAAAGGTAAAGGTAAAGAGCAGTGCTTTCGGGGAGTAGAAATACTCCCACCCCAGAATTAACCACCTCATGTGGAGGTGGGGGAGGGGCTAAGCTAAGAGGCTCATTCTTAGCCCCGAGCCCCAAAGGTGACCCTTTGCCATTGATGACAAAGGGGGAGAGATTTGTGTATATTGAGGAGAGTTTTTGATATGGGGAGAGATTTGATATTTGAGAAAGCTTTGAGCCAGGGGAGCAAAGTCCTAGGGGGAGCAAAAAGAAGGTCAGATTTTAGTAAAAGGATATGGGTTGCCATCAATGACAAAGGGGGAGATTGTTGGACATTTTGAGTCCCTAAGCTAAGAGTTGTCATTGATGTCAAAAGGATCTATGTAAGTAAGCACTATGTTTGTGTTTCACAAAGAGCTTCATGAGAAGCAAAGGTTTTTGATCAAAGGTTCAAGAAGGGATGCATGGCATTTGGTTCCAAAAGGAGCTTCAAGGGAAGCTTTGCAAAAGGTTTTTATTTAAAACCATGGATGGCAGATTTGAAATGGGTTTTTCTTAAAACCCAAGTTGGCTTTTCGTTTCATCGAAAAAGGTGCCCCGGTGATGGAGAAATTTAATTTTAAAGGTTTTATTTAAAACCATGGATGGCATATTTGAAATGGGTTTTTCTTAAAACCCAAGTTGGCTTTTCGTTTCATCGAAAAAGGTGCCCCGGTGATGGAGATATTTAATTTTAAATATTTAGTTTAAATTTTAATTTATTTAAAATTTAAATTTAAATTTTAAAATTAAAATTAAAAGTTTATCCGTCGACGTCATGAAGGAAGTTTCAAAAAGGCCGACGTTTCCAAAGCAAAGGGAAGGCATATAAATATGCCATTGAATTTTTTAATTCATTCATCCTTGCTCGTTGATATTTGCGCTTGGTATTTGCGAAGAAAAAGAGCTCGTGTTTTTCGTTTAAGTGACGCAACGAACATTAAAGGGAGACAACGACCACTTCCCAAAATGCATTGGGCAGCATGGCCTAGTGGCAGCTTGGATTGTGCAAAGGTGTTGGTGACAAGGAGGTTGTGCGTTCGATTCCCGCAAGCATCATTTTTGGCTTTGTTCTATTGAGGCGCCCAAGGCGCATACTTTTCGCTTGGCGAAAGAGGGTGAAGGATAAGAAGCGGGTGGTGCTTCTTTTTCACCAATGAGCCCGCAGCTCGTGCGGTAGCTTGGCCATGGCTAGGGCATTCGCGTTGGGGCAAGACGAGGGTTCGATTCCCCTCGAGGTAGGTATTAAGGTTTTTATTAATATTTTGTTTGGATTGCCTAAGGTGGAGTGATAAGGGGTAAAGGTGCTTCGTTAGTTGATTTGTTGAGTAACCTTAGGGAATAAGGTCATGGTGGTTGTTTGAGTTGTGAATTATTTTTAATTGTGATTTTTGAAATTGTTAGGAGTAATAAGGGTTTTTGATAAAGTTCTTTTTAGTGAAAGTTATTTTGAGTAAGGGTTTTCTTTTAAAAAAAACTTTGGTGGATGTTAAAATAAAGTAGGAGTAATAAGGTGTTATTTGGATATTATTGTTGTGTTATTACTCAAGATCTCTAACCCTTGTTAAGAGTTGAAAAAGAAAGTGTGTTGAGTGTGACAGATTTAGTGGACAACTCATAAGGCATCAAAAAGGTATGAGTAATACTCTCCATTGATTTTATTTGGGTGGTTGATTTTTGAAATATCATTGGAGTGAAAAGGATTGATTGTGGTTTCCTTTTCGAAAGTGGTTGAGTTAATGCTTCAAGGTTTTCTGGATTGTGAGTTGTGATTAAACCTTGTTTGATAAGCATTGTTGTTTAGACCATTGGTTGAGTGAAGTACTTTGAGTTTATGCTTCAAGGTTTTCTAAATTGAGAGTTGTGATTAAAACCTTGTCTTATTAGCATTGTTGTTGAAACCAATGGGTGATGCAAAGAACTTGAACTTGAGTTAGAAAAGAACATGAGTATCATTGTTATGTAAGATTTGTTGTTGAGCATTGTTGGAAACATTTTGAGTTAGTTGATTCATGCTTGGACTAGGGTTTGTGAGAAAGAGTTGTTTCTTGAAGTGATTGGTTGAGTAGAGTTGATTGAGCCTAGTCAAGTGGTTGCATGAAGTGGTTGTTCAAGTTCCATGAAACAAACTATTCTATATTCTGATTGAGTTGAGATTGAGCCTTGAGAATAGAACATATTGAGTCTCTAACAATTCTCTTTATGCTTCTATGAGATTGAGTTAATATTGAGCTGAGTTGAGATTACTTTGAGTTGAGATTGGGATTTGAGTATAGAACATATTGAGTCTCTAACAATTCTCTTTATGCTTCTATAAGATTGAGTGAGTTGAGATTACTTTGAATTGAGATTGGGATTTGAGTATAAATATTGAGTTTTTATGAGTTGAGTTACTTTGATAGTTGAGATTGGGATTTGAGTATAGAACATATTGAGTCTCTAACAATTCTCTTTATGCTTCTATAAGATTGAGCTGAGTTGAGATTGCTTTGAATTGAGATTGGGATTTGAGTATAGAACATATTGAGTCTCTAAAAATTCTCTTTATGCTTCTATGAGATTGAGTTGAGATTTTGTTGAGCTGATTTGAGGCAAGTCTTTGAGAAGGCTTGTGGACTATTTTTGTGTAAGCTTTTGTGAAAGCTTGCTATGCAGATTTGAGCAAGTCCTAGAGAGGACTTATTGAGCAGATTGGGACAAGTTTTGTGTGAGCTTATTGAGTATATTTGAGTAGGTTTTGAGTGAGCCTATTGAGAATATTTGAGCAGGTTCTGAGTGAGCCTATTGAGCATATTTGAGTAGGTTATGAGTGAGCCTATTGAGCATATTTGAGCAGGTTCTGAGTGAGCCTATTGAGCAGGTTTTGAGTGAGCCTATTGAGTATATTTGAGTAGGTTTTGAGTGAGCCTATTGAGTAGATTTGAGCAGGTTTTGAGTGAGCCTATTGAGCATATTTGAGGAGGTTCTAAGTGAACCTATTGATAGAGCTTTGGAGGTGATAGAGTACAGAGGATAGAGTCTCAGTGGATAGAGATCCAACAGCCAAGACAATTGAAGATAGATCTGAGTGAGGAGTCTTCAAGTGGAGAGAGATCCACCAGTTAGTGCAGCAGAGAGACAGAGTCTTCTAGAAGATCACTAGCCAGAGAAGAAGGGGAAAGAGTTCTCATGTGGAAGAGATCCATGAACTTGAGATTAGGGGATCAACATCTCCTTTGGACAGAGGTCCATAAACATTGTAATTGGGAAGGATTCCCATGAGATTATTTGAGAAATATTTAGAAGAAATATTTTCTCTATGGAGGTAGCCCACATTGGGTGAACCACGTTAAAATTGGTGTCTCTATTGTGTGTGGATTGATTCTAAAGAGGATACTCTTCCTAAATTTCTTGTAGGAAGCTTTTTAGACTTACTAGATCTCCTTTACCTGCAAAAAAAATATTAGTACTAAAATAAACTTTTGAATTAGGTACTCTCTTCTAGAGTCTTCTTCAGGATAAAAGCTTCTATGACCTATTTCAATATCAAGGCTTATGTGGTCTTTTCTTTAATATCAAGGCTTTTGTGGTATTTTCTTCAATACTAAGGCTTCTATGGTATTTTCTTCAATATCAAGGCTTTGAAGAACAAAAGCTTATACTGAGAGGGGGGGTGAACAGTATAGCACCCTCTTTTTACTTTCTTTCTAAACCAATATCAATTAGTGTCCTTAATTACAATAACCAAATATAGCAGTGTGCATTAATGACATAGATAACAATAGTAAACAAGTGCACAAATCACCACACATAATTGAGACACAAGATTTAACATGGTTCCCCCAATGTGGGGTACTCCACAAGATAATATCCTTATAATATTTTACACAAAAATAAGGATCTTTATTTGAATACAAATGATTACTTTAATCTTCTCAAAGCTAGGCAATACACTGATCTACTCAGGTAGGCAATCCACTGATCTGCTTAGCTAGGTAATATTGATATGCTTAGGTAGGAAATCCACTGATATGCTCAGCTAGGTAATCCTAATATGCTCAGGTAGGCAATCCATTGATCTGCTTCAGAAAGCTCACCAAGAACTTGCCCAAATCTGCTCTAGCAAGCTCACCAAGAACTTGCCCAAAATTTGTTGTAGCAAGCTCACCAAGAACTTGCTCAAAACTACTTCAGTAAGTTCACCAAGAACTTGCCCAAAATATGCTCTAGCAAGCTCACCAAGAACTTCTCCAAATATGCTCTAGAAAGCTCACTAAGAACTTGACCAAAATATGTTCTATCAAGCTCACCAAGAACTTGCTCAAAACTACTTCAACAAGCTCACCAAGAACTTGCCCAAAATTTGCTCTAGCAAGCTCACTAAGAACTTGCCCAAAATATGCTTCAGCAAGCTCACCAAGAACTTGCCCAAAACTGCTCTAGCAAGCTCACTAAGAACTTGCCCAAAATATGCTCAACAAGCTCACCAAGAACTTGCTCAAAATATGCTCAACAAGCTCACCAAGAACTTGCTCAAATTTGCTCAACAAGCTCACTAAGAACTTGCTCAAAATATACTTAACAAGCTCACCAAGAACTTGCTCAAATCTGCTCAACAAGCTCACTAAGAACTTGCTCAAAATTTGCTCAACAAGCTCACCAAGAACTTGCTCAAAAACTGCTCAACAAGCTCACCAATAACTTGCTCAAATGTTATCCCAAATATGTCCACAAATCTATCCCAAAAGCCTTCTTAAAGGCTCAACCAATCATGCTCAAGTAGCACTCAAATATCATCCACAAATCTATGAAGGCAAGGCTCAATGATGAACTCAATAATGAAAGGCAATGCACTCTACAATGGATGACAACAATGATCCACAATGATCTCAACTCAACTCAAGTCTTATAGAAGCATAAAGAGAATTGTTAGAGACTCAATATGTTCTAATCTCAAAGCTCAATCTCAACCAGGGTTATGCATAAGGGGTCGAACCGAAATATATTTATAAAATCAAGGTGAATTGTCTTGGAATCCCGACGATATTTGTAGAAGTATACATGGCAAATTGCATTTATTTGTTTCCAAAAAATTTCAAACCGTGGCGTTTTTCATTAATTTATCTCCAAAAAATTTCAAACCATGGCAAATTTTTCTGTGGTGGGGAATATGAATATCGGTTTACAAAATCTAAAAAATGCATGGCATACTTAAAAGCATTAGGCCGATATGAAAGACTTTAAGACGACATGATGGTCGATATCATTACGATCGATTTCAAGAATTTCGATTGGCTGTAGGCATGCCGATCGGATACAAGAATGTCGATTGGCTGCAGGAATGATGATCGACTGCAGGTATGCTGATCGGTTAGAGGTATGTCGATCGGATGTAGGCATGACGATTGACTGTAGGAATGTTGATCGACTGTAGGCATGTCGATCGACTACAGTCATGATGAGCAACTGCAGGTATGACGCTTAACTATAGGTATGACGATCGACTGTAGGCATGCCGATCAACTGTAGGAATACCGATCGATTGTAGGCATGATGATCTGCTACAAGCATGACGATCGAATATAGGTATGACGATCAGTTGTAGGTATACCGATTGGCTCAGGCATGCCGATATGCTGCAAGCATGATGATCAGCTGCAAGCATGATGAAAGGCTGTAGGCATGCCGATCGAATGCAAGCATGTTGATCAACTGCAGGGATGACGATCGACTGCAAGCATAACGATAGGCTACAGGTATGCCAATCAACTATAGGAATGTTGATCGGCTACAGGCATGACAATCAGTTGTAAGCATGACGATCGACTGTAGGTATGATGATCAGCTCAAGCATAATGATCAGATCAGGCATGGCGATCGGTTGTAGGCAAGATGATCAACGACAAGCATGATGAAAGGCTACAGACATACCGATTGGCTATAGGCATGTCGATCAGTTGTAGGCATGACACGACTCTACAACCGATCGACTTATGTCGACAGACATGGCTTTGCAATCGATCATATTGCGTCGATGGAGAATCCTATGCAACCGATCGGTTTATTTCGTTAGTCACTCCTCTGCATATTTCTCAAGTTTTTTGTTGTTTTAGAGCTATTTTTGAGTTAGAGTATTTTTGATGTATTTTTATCGATACCTAGTACAGTATATATACGGGTAGTATATGAGGTGATTTGGGTGGAAAAAATAAAATCATTTATAATTTGAAGGCGATTTGGGTGGGAAATATAAAATCATTTATAATTTTAAGGTGAATTGGGCGGAAAAATCAAAATCATATGTAATTTTAGGTCGACGAATTAAAATAAAGTTAGGTTTATTATTATCAACGATGGGCGAATTTACCCCAAAAAAACTTCCACCTCGTAAATTTTGGGTGAATGGCCCCCAGTGAAAGGATCCAAAATTAGCCTTTTCAAAATTTTAAAAAATCTAAATAGATCCAATTTAAGATATTTCGCGCTTATGCATAACCCTGATATCAACTCAAATCAGAATTATAGAATAGTTTATTTCATGGAACTTGAACAATCACCTCACGTAATCACTTGACTAGGCTCAATCAACTCAACTCAACCAATCACCACAAGGGATAACTCTTTCTCACAAAACCCTAGTCCAAGCATGTATCAACCAACTCAAATGTTTCCAATAATGCTCAACCACAAATCTCACATAACAATGATACTCATGTTATTTTCTAACTCATGTTCTTTGCATAACCAATGGGCTTCAACAACTATGCTTATAAAACAAGTTTTAAAAACAAATCTCAAACTAGAAAAACTTGAAGCATTCAACCAACCACTTTCAAAAAGGAAACCACAATCAATCCTTTTCTCTCCAATGATATTTCAGAAATCAACCACCATAAACAAAGTCAATGGAGAATATTGCTCATACCTTTTGATACCTTATTGGATGTCCACTAAATTTGCCATACTCAAAAAACTTATTTTCAACTTTCAACAAGTGTTAGAAATCATGATTAATATCACAACAATAATATCCAAATAACACCTTATCACTCATACTCAATAAGATACATCGTGTCCCCTCATGAAAGAATTAATCACCTTTGAAAAAGAACAAAAAAAACCTTCACTTTTGAAACCCTTTATGAAAATAGAAATATCTCTTTACATACACCTTATTTCTCCCTCTAAGCAAGTTAATCAAATAGCCCTCGAAATAAGCTTTCCAATGATATATAATATGATATACTTTCAAAAGGAGAAACACTAGAAATCTCTCTTTTTCTAAACATGCATCACAACCCTTATTCCTCCTAGGGCAACTTTAGAAAAAATAAAATATATTAAAAAATTATTAACTTGCCTTTGTCCCTGACGGGATTCGATCTCATGAAATCTCCTTGCTCAATGTTTTAACCACAACCAACCTGCGTTCGGCCACACACCCTCACGTGTCCAAAGGGACACGAACAAAAACTTATATCATAAACTTTTGCACCCTTCGAAAAACTTAACAGCGCTTCGAGCGCTTCAAAAAAGCAAATAACCACTGCGGTACTTAATCACAGGACCTCCTGCGTAACACACAGTGCACAAACCGCTAGGCCAAAGATGCCTATGCATCTTATTAAACTTCATGAATGATTTTTCAATAGACCAAAGTCACACTTCTCTCTCTTTTTGCAATTCATTCCCCAATCGAAGGCATTCAAAAAATAAGCGCTTGGGTCATCAAGTCTAAGCTTTTGTTGGCATATATATATATATATGCCTTTCCTATTTATTTATATGTCGGCACTATAAATTAATATAGCATTTCATCCTTTCTTTAGTTAGCGCTAAAATTAATATATTTAATTTTAAAATTTAAATTTAAATTTTAAATAATTTAAAATTTAAACTAAATATTTAAAAATAAATATCTCCATCACCGGGGCACATTTTTCGATGAAACGAAAAGCCAATATAGGTTTTAAGAAAAACCCATTTCAAATCTGCCATCCATGGTTTTAAATAAAACCTTTTATTTTACCTGCCTTGGTTTTCACAAAAACCTTGTATATATCCATGCTCTCCAAAATATCATAAATGCTTATTTATGAAATGCTTTGGCCACCAAAAATCAATGTGATCCATGTGACATCAATGATCCATGTGACATCAATGACAACATAAAATAACTCAAATTGCCAAGAAAAACCCCTTTGCCATTGATGGCAACACCTCTAATGCAAAAACCATAATCACTGCAAAAATCATCTCTAAGAATCAAAGCTGATCTCCCTGACTCAATACTCTCTATGGAGGCTGCTCTACCTAACTCAATGCTCTCTTTGGAGGCTACTCCCCCTAACTCAATGCTCTCCCCCTTACTCAAATCTCTCCCCATTTGACATCAATGGTAAAAGGGACACTTATGGGGCTAAAATATATGACTCTTAAGCTTAGCCCCCTCACCACTTTCTCTCTTGAGGTGATTAATTTTGGGGTGGGAGTACTTTTACTCCCATATTACATTGTTTCTTTCCTCTGTCAACTTCCTTCCATATTTTTCTAATATCCTTCTCTTGATGAATTACTTGATCTTCTTGTCTTGAACCTGTTTAACCTTCTTGCCTTGAACCTATTTGGAATTGAGTCCTACAACATTTTGCAATATGTCCAAATTTATTTCAATTAAAACACTTGATATTGTAGCCTTTGGATGGTGCCCATATCCTGAATTCTTTCTTGAAATAATTTCCATATCCATTCCTTTCTTGAATCCTGTATTGTGAAGTTTTGTTTTCATGACCATTATGACCATAACTTTTAATTTGTGTAGCTCTAAAACCAAAACCATGTTGCTCATTTTCTTTGCATTGAGAAGCTCTATGACCAATCCTGTTGCATAAGAAGCAGTGTCCTGGAAAACCATACCTTCTTCCTTTAAATTTTCTTCTAGCAAAATCAAACTTCTTTGATCCTTGGATCCTGCATTGCATAGCCCTATGTTCAAATCCATTACAAGAAAAACAATGTCCTTGAAAATCCCTTTATTCATGCCTTGGTTCCTGATACCTTTCTTGACAATTATCCTTATGATCATTTTCAACTTGTACATTGCATCCTTGAACCTTATTTGTAGTATCTAAATCATCTTCCTTAGTTTCTTCCTTGCTTTCCTCTTCAAGAATTTATTTTCCTTTTGAACTTGATTCACCTATCTCAAAACAAGATTCAAACTGAATATTAGGAGCCATAGGAACTTTGGAACTTTCTTCATAAAACTTAGATGCTTCCTTGCTTTCATTTGTTAGAACTTACTTTCCTTTTGAGTGTGATTGCCCAAACCTGAAATATGAGACCTTTGGTGCTTTGGGACCTTCCTCTTATTTCTCTTCATTTGTGTCATATCAAATTGGAATCCATATTTACTGTATCTGAAATACATGCTTCATTCTTAGTGAAAATATCTTTACCTTTTGAGTCATATGATGGATTAAACTTCTCAAGTATGGAATATCTCAATTCTTTTAGATTCTCCTTAACCTCTTGTAGTTGCTCATGGATATCATTGAAGTCTTCCTTTAGATCAACTGAGACATTTGTATTTCTTACAATGTTCTCTTGCTTAACTTCTTCTATTTGGAGTGAATGTTCTTCTACTTATTTTATCCCATAGAAAAACCCTTCTTCATCTTCACTGTCACTAAGATCATTATAATCTTCTATAGCAAACAAACTTTCATGATTTCTTTGACCATGCATGTTTTCTTGATGTGTCATTTCATCTTCACTATCACTGAAACCATTGCAATATCCTGATATGTGATCTCTTTGACCACATACAAATCATTGTTCTCTTTCACCTTCTATTCCTAGGAATAGATGTTCTTCCTTTTCATAATATGACTTGTCTCTATCACTATGATCTGAGCTATCACTTGCCTCTACATTGTAGAAAGTTTTATTTGTCTTACGAAAATTTTTCTTCTTCTCATACTTGCTTTGCTTGTACTTGTTATCTTTGTCATGTGGAAACTTGTGTGCATAGTGACCAAAATAACCACACTTGTAGCATTTGACTTTCTTCATATCCCTGTAATTTCTTAATTCCTTTTTCCTTTTGATGAAGTTAGCTTCCTCATCATTATCCGAATCTCTATATGTCTCTGGAAATTTCCCTTTATTTTTCTCTGAAGCCTTGAATGCAATCTCTTTTATTGGAACTTGATGCTTACTCACCCTCATATAATAAGCTGTGATAGTTCCTTGTAGTTATTCCATTGTTAGCTTGTTGATATCCACTGTTTCTTCTATTACTAAAACCTTTGCATCATACTTCATGGGAAGTGATCTCAAAACTTTTTGATTAACTTCTGATTCTTTCATCTCAAATCCTAGGCCTCTCATGGTGTTAGTAATCTCATCAACTCGAAGTAAAAACTTTGTAATATCTTTAGAATCTTCCATTTTCAATTCCTCAAATATTTTTCTATGAGTTTGTAGTTTTGCCAACTTTACCTTTGAATATCCTTCATAAGTATTCTGCAACTTGGTCCACATTTCATTAGCTAAATTACATACCATGACCTTTGCAAAAAAAAAATTATGTAGCCCACTCAAAATACAATTCATTGCCCTTGCATTGATATCAACCAATTTTCTGATAGTCTTATCTGCCTCAAGATCACCTTCAATCTTATACTCTTTTTCAACCATCTGCCATACCTCATATCCTTGTGATATCAAGTAGTTCTTCATTATAATTCTTCATAAAGCATAATTGTTACCGTCAAATAGTGGAGCCTTATTTGTAGATAATCCATTCTGTGAAGCCATCTGTGTTATTGTAGAATCTACCCTCAAGATGTTAGCCTTTTCGAAGAAACCCGCTCTGATACCAATTGAAGAACACAAACTTATACTGAGAGGGGGGGTTGAATAATATAGTGCCATATTTTTACTTCCTTTCCAAAACAATATCAATTAGCGTTCTTAATTGCAATAACCAAATATAGCAGTGTGCATTAATGACATAGATAACAATAGTAAAAAAGTGCACAAATCACCACACACAATTGAGACACAAGATTTAATGTGGTTCCCCCAATGTGGGGTACTCCACAAGATAATATCCTTATAATATTTCACATGGAAATAAGGATCCTTATCCCAATACAAATGATTACTTTGATCTGCTCAAAGCTAGGCAATACACTAATTTGCTCAGGTAGGCAATCCACTAATCTGCTCAGAAAGGCAATATTGATCTGCTCAGGTAGGCAATCCACTGATCTACTTTAGCAAGCTCACCAAGAACTTGCCCAAATCTACTCTAGCAAGCTCACCAAGAACTTGACAAAAATTTGTTCTAGCAATCTCACCAAGAACTTACTCAAAAATGCTTCAACAAGCTCACCAAGAACTTGCCCAAAATCTGCTCTAGCAAGCTCACTAAGAACTTGCCCAAAATTTGCTTCAACAAGCTCACCAAGAACTTGCCCAAAACTACTCTAGCAAGCTCACTAAGAACTTGCCCAAAATCTGCTCAACAAGCTCACCAAGAACTTGCTCAAAATATGCTCAACAAGCTCACCAAGAACTTCCTCAAATTTTCTCAACAAGCTCACTAAGAACTTGCTCAAAATATGCTTAACAAGCTCACCAAGAACTTGCTCAAATATGCTCAACAAGCTCACTAAGAACTTGCTCAAAATATGCTCAACAAGCTCACCAAGAACTTGCTCAAAAACTGCTCAACAAGCTCACCAAGAACTTGCTCAAATGATGTCCCAAATCTGTCCACAATTCTATCCCAAAAGCCTTCTTAAAGGCTCAACCAATTATGCTCAAGTAGCACTCAAATCTCATCCATAAATCTATGAAGGCAAGGCTCAATGATGAACTCAATAATGAAAGACAATGCACTCTATAATGGATGACAACAATGATCCACAATGATCTCAACTCAAATCAATATCAACTCAACTCAAGTCTTATATAAACATAAAGATAATTGTTAGAGACTCAATATGTTCTAATCTCAATGCTCAATCTCAACTCAAATCAAAATTATAGAATAGTTTGTTTCATGTAACTTGAACAATCACCTCACACAATCACTTGACTAGGCTCAATCAACTCAACTCAACCAATCACCATAAGGGATAACTCTTTCTCACAAAACCCTAGTCCAAGCATGTATCAACCAACTCAAATGTTTCCAACAATGCTCAACCATAAATATCACATAACAATGATACTCATTTTCTTTTCTAACTCATGTTCTTTGCATAACCAATGGGTTTCAACAACTATGCTTATAAAACAAGGTTTAAACACAACTCTCAAACCATAAAACCTTGAATCATTCAACCAACCACTTTCAAAAATGAAACCACAATCAATCCTTTTCTCTCCAATGATATTTCAGAAATCAACCACCATAAACAAAGTCAATGGAGAATATTGCTCATACCTTTTGATACCTTATTAGATGTCCACTAAATCTGCCACACTCAAAAAACTTTTTTTTCAACTTTCAACAAGTGTTAGAGATCATGATTAATATCACAACAATAATATCCAAATAACACCTTATCACTCATACTCAATAAGATACATCATGTCCCCTCATGAAAGAATTAATCACCTTTGAAAAAGAACAAAAACAATGTTCACTTTTGAAACCCTTTACAAAAATAGAAATATCTCTTTACATACACCTTATTTCTCCCTCTAATCAAGTTAATCAAATAGACCTCGAAATAAGCTTTCCAATGATATATAATATGATATACTTTCAAAAGGAGAAACACCAGAAATATCTTTTTTCTAAACATGCATCACAACCCTTATTCCTCCTAGGGCAACTTTAGAAAAAATAAAATATATTAAAAAATTATTAACTTGCCTCTGTCCCTAATGGGATTTGATATCATGACGTCTGCTTGCTCAATGCTTTAACCATAGCCAGCCTGTCATTGGGCCACACGCCCTCACGTCTCCAAAGAGACATGAACAAAAACTTATATCATAAACTTTTGCACCCTTCGAAAAACTTAACAGTGCTTCAAAAAAACAAATAACCACGACGGGACTCGATCGCAGGATCTCCTACGTAATACACAATGTACGAACCGCTAGGCCAAAGATGCCTATGCATCTTATTAAACTCCGCGAATGATTTTTCAATAGACCAAAGTCACACTTCTCTCTCTTTTCGCAATTCGTTCCCTAATCGAAGGCATTCCAAAAATAAGCGCTTGGGTCATCAAGTCTAAGCTTTTTTTGGCATATATATATGCCTTTCCTCTTTTTTTAGATGTCGAAGCTATAAATTAATATAGCATTTCCTCCTTTCTTTAGCCGGCACTAAAATTAATATATTTAATTTTAAAATTAAAATTAAAATTTTAAATAATTTAAAATTTAAACTAAATATTTAAAAATAAATATCTCCATCATCGGGGCACCTTTTTCGACGAAAATAAAATCCAATATAGGTTTTAAGAAAAACCCATTTCAAATCTGCCATCCCTAGTGTTAAATAAAACCTTTTATTTTACCTGCCTTGGTTTTCACAAAAACCCTGTATATATCCATGTTCTCCAAAATATCATAAATGCTTATTTATGAAATGCTTTGGCCACCAAAACTCAATGTGATCCATGTGACATCAATGACAACATAAAGTAACTCAAATTTCCAACAGGCTTCTATGGCCTTTTCTTCAATATCAAGGCTTCTATGGTCTTTTCTAGGCTTCTGTGGCCTTTTGTTCTAGATCAAGGCTCCTATGGCCTTTTATAGGCTTCTATAGCATTTTCTTCTGGATCAAGGATTCTATGGCCTTTTTATTTTTGTGAAGTTATTCAATCTAGCAATGGAGATATCTTGTCTCCTGACTTCACCATGATTCTTTTCTAGAAGTTTCTTCTGAAGTATTCTCCTCTCTACAACAACTAATATCTGCACTAGGAAGGCACTTCGACCTTCGGGTAACAAAGTTGAGGTCTCCTAGATTTCTATTGTAGGAGGTATCCTAATCATCTGAGAATTAATTTCTTGCAATAAAAGAAACTTCCGGTAAATATTTCCAGATCTCTTAGATGAGCTTCACTAGTTGATTCATCAAACAAGTGGATGAAATGATGAGTCTTAGTTTTCACGAGTTCTCCTGCAACTCTGTGGAAACACTCTAGCCATATGCAATCTTATTATTTCTAAAAAATAATATTTCTTTTAGTCCTCACTTGTGGCTCTCCCTAATTCTATCACCTAGACTCTTCTAAGAAATTTTGATAGTGACTAGTCCAATGGTGCATCAAGTTGACAAAAAACTCAGGGTCAATGATAATGGTGATTTTCCTATTGATCTATTGTAGCTTGATCTATCGTAGATTTGATACCACTGTTAGCTTTTGATACAACATGTAATGGGAGATAACATTCACAAGATGCAAAATAATAATAAAGAAAGTGTTGGAAATATTAAGTATATTGAGTTGTCATTGATTTCAAAGAGAGCTTGGTATGGCAGAAACATTTTTCTATGGTTGGATAATTATGCAAAGGCAAGGTTTAAAATAAAGACAATGATTTAAGCGAGAAGAGATGATATTATAATATTTTTAATATTATAATACTTGGGCCAAAAATATTTATTAAGAAAAATAAATCAAAGGAAAGATTTATTTTGCAAAGGCCAAAGGTTTTAAAAATAATATTATAATATTTGAAATATTATAATATAAGTTTGAAAAGGTTGGAAGTGTTGAAATAATTAAGGGCTTAATAATATTAGAATTATTTCAAAAGTGGTGAATTTTTCTTATAAATCTCCCAAATGCATATTTAAGGAGGAAAATAAAATCATTTTGCAAATTTTTTGGAGAATATATGCACAATTCGTAGCCATTCATTGAGGGAACAAGGAGAAGGAAAGTTAAAGCACACGCGTTTCAAAGCAGGGATAATGAATCAAAGGGGAGATATCATATGACTTTGTTCCAACAGGTTAGCTAGCCTAGGTGGCAGGCAGGTCCTGCATAAGGCGTTGGCAGTGGACAGGTTTCGAGTTTGAATCATCGCAGTAGTTTATTTTGCAATTTTTTTTTGGGAATAAGGAAGGGATAAATCTATTTTTGTGCACATTCATTTCCAGCAGGTGGGCCACCCTAGTTGGCACTATAGCTCATGCTAGAGTGTGGGCTTTGTGAGATTTCGTGTTTGACTCTTGGTGGTGGCAACGACAGATGTGGTAAGGACATAAATTTTTGATTAAAATGCGTGGTATGTTAGCGCTTGATCTAGGGAGACATAAGGTTTAAGTCTTGCTTTGTAAGGAGTGCATATTGCTTGATCTAGGGAGACATAAGGATGATGTTTTAAAATTAAATATTCTGTGTGCATAATGATATTTCAAATTTTGGTTGTGGCTTTATAAGGTTGAAATAATTTTAGAAATAAAGGAGTAATAAGGTGTGTGAAAGTTAAATCAAATATGTATTTTGCACTTAGGGTTTTTGGGTGATGACATTGAAAATTATTTGAGGCTTTTACAATTAGGGAACCAAGACTTTCCGTTCCATGGGGCTTGTCCCATCCGGTTATACCCTTTAGGCTAGTCAGGAGGGTTTTTTGTGTATTCGACGCAGGCCACCAGGCTTGAACCCTGGACCTCCTTTCAAGGATTGAGGGAACTTACCAGTAAGGTACCTAGTGCGGATACAAACCTTATGTTAAGGAAAACCGTTCCCCGTATCCCTTGGGGTAAGACTAAGGTTATTTTACCTTAATTCAAAGATTTTATCTTTAAATTGGATTTACAATCTATCTCTAGCCCTAATATCTTCAATGTATACTTTGTCATTATAATAACAATGACTCCATCATCTACCGTGTATCTTTATAGAAAAAGTTAACTTGTAGAGCATATTAGTCAACATCTATGTTGAACGTCCTAGCAGGACACCACAATGGTAAAAATCATTGGGCTCTCCTAATAGAGACCCAAGTTCCCTTCGCGGGAAGGGTGGCTCTCATGTGCCCCCAAATTTTCAACCTATTTAAAAAAATATTTATGTTGAACACAATGACTTCAATATTCTTCCTTCATCTATCAATAAGCCTACTCTGAAGCTCCTTTCAACTTTTTGATGATAATGAGAATATTTACCCAAATGTAAAGTTGGTGGTCTATTTTGATAGGTCCTCCACGATTGAGTATGATGTTTAGTCTACTAAGATTGAAAAGTTATGAACACATAACTGTCTTCTCCTTTACTTATTAGGCTCTTTTTTCTTCTTTTTAGTTTTTTTTCATTAGGATTCTTGTCCCAAGCTTACCAATTTTTTCATTGGTTTGAACAAGATTGATAATGTTAACTATAGCTTTGTTTTTATCATTATCCATTGTTCCTAAAGTAGATATCTTGTTAGAGCAATCTGTCATGTAATATCATTTCTACTTGCACTTATCGTAGACTACTTTAGACAAATTCCTCTTGACACTCTTGTACTCATATTGGGCTCATTAGGTTCCTTTCCTTATAATAAGTTGATTACGAGTGGAATTTAGTTCTTTAAGTTTCTTAAAAGTAAAAAAAAAATAACACATCAACCATAGCTCACTCAAGTATGATTTATAACTCCCATCAGAGGTCATGGTTGGGACGGGAATGCCCAACCCTCATCGTCGGTGGTAGGGGTTTCTCACACTAACCTCAATAAAAAAATCTCAATTTAATAGCTTTAACAGAATAAAAATATAATCTTAAGACTAGTTTAAATTAGTTATATTCTGAACTTTAATTTAAGAGTTTTAATATATTTAAGTTTCAAAAACTTTTTTTTTTATTTGGTTAGTGTGAGAAATTTCTACGACCAACGCATAGGTTTGAGCAGTCTCCTTCTAACCATGACCTCTTGTAAAGCCGGGAGCTATGCTTATCAATAGGAAATTTAACACGCAACCACCATACACCCACCCCCTCACACACTCGCCCACACTGCGGTTTGAACCTTAAACCTCTCGAACAAGATTTAAAGGCTGAACCGTTGCGTTGCCCCCGTTTCAAAAACTTTAATCTTAAAATCAATTTGTAAGTAAGCATTTTAAGAAACTATTTAAAACTTGAATCATTTGCATGTATCATTGTTTATTTTTTTTAAGTTGATTATATTGGATTGAAACAGGTTCCATTTTTATTACATCTTAATTTCATCATCATGGAATGTCAACAACTACGTAGTAGTGATTGTGTTATCATGATATTTAAACAACTTCATAATGATATTACAACAAATTATTATAACTAACCGTCTTATCAATAAAACAAGAAAAATAAGTTTTGACAAGTTTTTTTTTGTAGCCTAACATTTTAATCAATAGAAAAATCCTATCCCTAACTTAATTTTTTAAATTATTATCATATATTTTAATCTCCAATTTAAAATACTCTATGAACCAATTTTTTTATTAAATTTAATGAACACCTTTTACATTTCAAATTTAATAATATCCATTATAAACAATGTTGTTAAATTATTAGGAGCTAAAAGTTATCATCCATGAAAACCATATAAATAGGTTTTGGGGATAGATGAAGTAAGGATTCTAGTATAGATGTCCTAATTAATAATAAGAGGAAGGATAAATCTATGGCAAACTCTATCTAGGTAGCATATACTACACCAAGAATGATGTTACAAAACTTTATTCTCATAAACATAAATCATTCACTAATATGTAAAAATATCAAATCTTTCGTTCACAAATAATTATCCGCAATAACAATCCACACAATGAGGTAGAGATAGATAATATCCTTACGATAGGGCAACACTAATAATATTCCTTAAGAAAGAAAAAATCCATAATATCTCTTAAGATGAGGGTGCCACTTAGAGAGGGAAAAATCTCATAAGCCACTTCATGACAAAGACGATTACAAGAGAATACTTGATGTGAATGATAATGATTACAATGACAATATCTCTTCTTTATATACCCATCTTCTAATTCTACTTTAGGGAGCTCACTACTAAACTCTCATCCCAACTTATTATTATGATATAATAATATAATCAACCTTGGGTTATGTGTGGCCCATGCCAACTATCTATAATACCCTTATACAATATAATGTCATATCTCCATATACCTATTCCTAGGTACAATAACATTCCACCCTCACAAACGTTGCATCCTTGAAATATAAGCGTAAACTAAATGATATGATTTTCTAAGCAATATTGACAACAAGTATCAATCTTGATCATCCATTCATCTAAGTGAAATCTTGGTTAGTGGTGGTCTTTGATGATACCAAGCTACCGTTGTGCCATTTGAATATCCATAATTGCTTTGTAGGCTCTAGGCTCTAGGCTCTATGCTTCTACTACTCTACTCTGATATTTTGAATGATTGGTCCTATTGTTCCTTGATGCTCTTGCACCCCTTTGAATTATAGAATCACTATGCTTTTTCTACCAAACACTGTAATACTTGATGCCTTTTTTACTCCATGTAGATCCATAATACTATTGATGCCCTAAGCCATACCTTCAATTTTGTTGTCGATTAGGGTGAAGATGTGCTGCAACCTTAACATTCTATTTCCTTTGATTCTTCAACATTTTGTTTCATTTTTTTAAATTATTCCTCATGCTCTTCTCTCTTGTTATCTTCTTTTAGTGTGTCCTTATGTGCTTCTTCCATGGACTCTATTGTTGTATAAGGTGTTTTGTGGTTTAATTATTATGTGTATTTCTGCATGGTAAAATGAAGTTTGAAGGGTTTTTTTCTTGGATTAAAAAGCCTTGTTTTGAGAAATTAAAGGGAGTTGTAAAGTAATATTTTTGTGCACATTTTGAAGAGAGGTTTATCATGTGGATGATTGAAAAGTGCTATGCTAACTAACCCTTGAAAGTGGCATAAGAAAGATAGAATATTTTGAGACAGGTTTTGAGGACACTTCTTCATCAAAGCATGTTAAGAGGTATGTTGACATTATTCCTTCTCTAAGGTGGTTGGTTGAGCAAATTTTTCAGAATTATAAGGTGGAGATAAAAGGGTTGATTAGTGTGTATTTTTGAAAATATTTGAGATAGGGTTTGAGAAAAAATTGTGCATCATTTATTAGAGAAATTGAAAACACTTGTGCTAGGGTTTTTGAGAACAAATTGTGCATTCTTGTTGAATTTTTTGTGAAGCATTTGGGTGTTGATTTGAGTAACATTGAATGTGAATGGGCAAGTGTTAGAGACCAGTTTTGTAAGGTTAAGTTATGCACTAGATTGATTTTATTTGAAAGGAATTTGCAAGAAGTAGAGATATGATTTGATGAATGCAAGATATGTGAATGTGAAAAACATATTGGGTATTTGATAGCACATATCATTCTCTATATGTTCAAGAGGTTAAATGAATTCGGGTAGAATATGTCTGAATTACCTAGTTGAAGAAAGTATTTTTGAAAGAGATATAAGCATTATTTTGAACATTATTTATGTGCAATATTTAGGATTTGTTGAGCATGTGTTATGAGCTATTTTGAGCAAGTCTTGTGAGAAGACTTGAAGCAGGTTTGAGGCAAATTTGAGCAAATCTTGTGAGAAGACTTGAAGAAGTTTTGAGGTAGATTTGAGAAATTCTTATGAGAATACTTGAAGTAGGTTTAAGGAATATTTGAGTAAGTCCTGTGAAAAGACTTGAAACATGTTTAAGGTATATTTGAGCAAGTCTTGTGAGAAGACTTGAAACAGGTTTGAGGTAGATTTGAGCAAGTCTTGTGAGAAGACTTGAAACAAATTTGGGATAGATTGGAGATAAATTTGTGCATGTAATGTGTGCAAATATAGGACAGAGTTGAGACAGATTTGTGCATGTAATGTGTGCAGATTTAAGACAGAGTTGAGACAGATTTGTGCATGTAATTTGTGTAAATTTGGGACAGAGTGGAGATAGATTTGTGCATGTAATGTGTGCATATTTGGAATAGAGTGGAGACATATTTTTGCATGTAATGTGTGCATATATGGGACAGAGTTGATATATTTGTGCATGTAATATGTGCAGATATGAGACATATTTGAGATAGATTTGTGCATGTAATGTGTGCATATCTGGGACAAAGTGGAGATAAATTTTTGCATGTAATATACGCATATATGAGACAAATTTGAGATAGATTTGTGCATGTCATGTGTGTATATATGAGATAGAGTTTTGTGCATGTAGTGTGTGCAGATTAAGTAGAGTTACGCAGAGGTGTGTACCAACTTTAGAGATCCATGAACCAGAGTAAATGGGATAGAGTTATCCTATGGATATAGATCCACTAGCTAGATCAAAGGGAATAGATTTATCTTATGGATAGAGTTCCACAAACCAGAGCAAAGGGGATAGAGTTCTCCTATGGATAGAGTTCCATGAACCAAAGCAAATGGGATAGAGTTCTCCTATAGATAGAGTTCCATGAACCAGAGCAAAGGGGATAGAGTTCTCCTATGGATAGAGTTCCATGAACCATAGTAAAGAGGATAGAGTTCTCCTATGGATAGAGTTCTATAAATAGATAAAATGATATAGAGTTCTCTTGTGGATAGAGTTCCACAAACCAGAGCAAAGGATATAGAGTTATCTTGTAGATAGAGGTCCACAAAACAAAGCAATTAGGACAAAGGTATCCTGTGGATAGAGATCCATGAATTTGAGCATAGGGGATTGGTGTCTCCTTTGGATAGAGATCTATAAACATTGTAATAGGTAATTGGTTCCCAAGAGATTTGTTGAGAAAATTTAGAAGAAATATTTTCTCTGTGGACATAACCCACAATGGGTGAACAATGTTAAATCTACGTCTCTCATGTGTGTGATGGTTTGTGCATTGCTTTGTTGCTACTATTTATAATATTAGTTAGCACTGCTTTAGAAAGATATTGTAATTGATAACATTGGATAATATTGTTTGGGAAAGAAAAGTAAAACTTTATCTTATACTATTCACCCCCCTCTCAGTATAAGCTTATGTTCTTCAATTGGTATCAGAGCGGGTTCCTTCAAGGAAGCCTAACATCTTGAAGGAAGATATTACAAGAACACACATGGCAAGGAAAGGCAAAAGAAGAACCATGAGACCTAAGAAGGAAGGAACACACATAGCTATGAAATAAAAGGAAGATGCTCCAGTAATTGAAATCCAAGAAAGTGGAAAAGAAGCTAACTTTGTAAAAAGGAATAAGAAGGAACTAAGAATACTCAAATGTTTTATTTGTGGTAACTTTGGTCACCTTGCAGATCATTGTTCAAAATATAGGTATAGTAGCAGTGAAGAAGAATATTTTGTTTGTGGTAACCTTGGCCACGATGTAGCTTATTATCATAGGTTTAGTAGCAGTGAATATGAAAAGAAAAATAGGGATAGTCAAATCAGGTATGTCAGGAAGATCTTTTTTGGAAATAACAGTGATGAAGGCCTCCCAGATAGTGAAAAGAGGAAATCTTACTTTCGAAAATAGAAGAAAAATAAGATGCTCCTATTGAAGATCAGAAGCAAAAACATCAAAGAATATTTTATCATGGAAAATAAAACAGGCACAATTATGACCAAGAAGAAGATAAAGAAGATGCTCTTGTGATTGAAGACCTAGAAAATGAAAAAGATTCAAAAAATAAAAGGAGGAAGCCACAATTGAGGAACTTGTTGAGTTGAAAAGGGAGAACTTAGAATTGAAGGTTCAAATACAAGAGGATGAGAAAACTAAGACAAATATTCTACAAGATATCTCTAACTTGAAAGTTAAGGTTGAAAATGCAAGGAGAGTTGAAGAAGGTATGACTGAGCAGTTAAAGTTAAAAGATATAGAATGTGAAAGACTTGTTGTTGAAATTGAAGAATTAAAAATATAGAACTCAATATTGAAAGTCCAAGTACAAGAGGATGAGGAAACAAAGGAAAATTTTCTACAATATCTCACTAAATTTAAGGTTAAGGTTGAAGAGGCAAGGAAAATTGAAGAAGGTATGGATGAAAAATTAAAGGCAAAAGAGCTAGAGTGTGAAAGATTAGAACATGAAGTAGTTTCTCTAAGGATGGAAGTGAAAGATGCCAATGATAAGCTACACAGGTTTGGATAAAGTTCAAAAACTTTGGATAACATTACCAAAGCACAAATATATTCATTTATAAAAATAGTACTAGGCTATGAAGAAGGACAAGAGGTACATAAAGGGAAGTCAAGTCTCAAATGAATCATAAAAAGAAGTGATTGAAGAAAAACCTAAGACTTACACTGATGTGTTGAAAGGTGATAGTATCAAAGAGAAAGCAAACAATGCACCATCAAAGGACAGAGATCATCACAGGATAAGCAAAGAAAGAATAATGAGATCAAGGCAAGATGAATATTTTTTCCAAGGTTATTGTTACTCATGTAATCAGTTTGGTCATAAAGCAATGCATTGCAGGGTTCATAGAAAGAAGGATTATGGCTTTATTAAGAGGAACTTCAACTCATTTGAAGATGAATATTTCTTTCAAGGTCATTGCTACTCATGTAATCATTTTGGTCACAAAGCTATACACTGTAGGGTTCATGATAGAAATGATTATGGCTTCACCAAAAGAAATTTCAGGATATTTGCACCTTTCAAGAACTACAACATCAAGTGTTTCAATTGCAATAAGTTTGGGCAATAAAGCAAATTGGTGTAGAACAAAGTTTCCAGAACTTCTAAAGACAAGCAAGGACAAATATGATCAAAAGGTTCAAAGAGGTATGACTACAAAGGTATGGAAAACAAATTTAAAAAACGAGAAGAACATTGTAAGTAGGGAGTAGATTTACTCCCACCCCAAAATGGATCACCTCAAAGAAAAGAGGTGGTGAGGGGGCTAAGCTAAGAGTCTTATTTTTAGCCCCAAAGGAGTACCTTTGCCATTGATTTCAAAGGGAGAGAGATTTCAGTAAAGGGGAGAGAATACAGTTAGGGGGAGCAGTTTTGGAATCTAGTGGTTGAAAAATGAAATTGTTGGAAATATTAAGTATATTGAGTTGTCATTGATGTCAAAGGTTGATATAAAAAAGATCTTGGTATGGAAAAAACATTCTTCTATGGTTGGATAATTATGCAAAGGCAAGGTTTAAAATAAAGACCATGGTTTAAGCGAGAAGAGACGATATTATAATATTGTTGGACATTTTGAGTCCCTAAGCTAAAAGTTGTAATTGATGTCAAAAGGACCTACGAAAGTAAGCACTATGATTTTGCTCCACAAAGATCTTCATGAGAAGCAAAGGTTCTGATCAAAGGTTCAAGAAGGGATGCATGGCATTTGGTTCCAAAAGGAGCTTCAAAGGAAGCTTAGCAAAAGGTTTTTATGAAAAACAAGGAAGGAAAGGAAAGATTTTATTTAAAACCATGGATGGCAGATTTGAAATGGGTTTTTCTTAAAACCCAAGTTGGATTTTTGTTTCATCGAAAAATGTGCCCCGGTGATGGAGAAATTTAATTTTAAAGGTTTAGTTTAAATTTAAATTTATTTAAAATTAAAATTAAAATTTATTTAAAATTAAAATTAAAATTTTAAAATTAAATAAAAGAGTTTTCTCGCCATGTCCACCGACGTCATATATTTTATCATGCAAAGGTTTGAATATTTAAAGGGGTTGATTTTATCAACCAAGTAGGTGACAAGAAATATTGTTCTCATTCGATTATCCCCTCCTTCGCAATCGTTGATTCCCCCTTTTCGATTTTTTTTACACACTGCACGTGGAACAAGGGAGCAAGTTTCAAGGCATAGGTCAAGAGGAAGGAAATATAAGTCTCAAAGGCTTAAAGCCTCCACGTGGGAGGCCTAGCCCACATGGCGGGTGGAGAGTGCGCTAAGGCGCATGACGAGGAGGAATGCGGGGTCGAAACCACCCGAAGTTAGTTTTCAAGGTATGCCATAATTCGATCGTCAAAATTTTTGGGTGCATGAAATATTTTGAATTTGCTAAGGTTGTGGTAAGCGTCAATTTTCACGGAGAGTATAAATTTAATTTTTGCATATGGCTAAGGTTTGATATTTGATTAATGTGGGATATTGCCTAAGAAGGCTTTGTGATAATTTTTTAAAGTGAAAAAGTGTTGAAAGGAAGGATATAATATATTTGAGTTATTTTATGGTATAAGTGGTTTTTGGAGTGACAAGGTTATGCAATGTTTTGATTTATTTTATTTTATGGTACAAGTGGTTTTAGGAGTGATAAGGAAGTTGTGCATCAATTCTTAAGAAGGTTTTTTAATTAAAATCCTTGGTGAATATTATTGTGAAGTGGAGTAATGTTGATTATTTTGTGATCTTCTAACCCTTGTGAGGATTGGCAAAAGAATATTGTGATTATGGAAGATTTCCAAAGAGGCTTCTTCATCTTCATAAAAGGTATGGGCACATTCTCCTATTAATTGATTATAGTGGTTGATTATAAAATACCTTTGGAGTGAAAAGGATTGATTGTGGTTTCCTTTTAGAAAGTGATTGGTTTAATGCTTCAAGGTTTTCTGGATTGAGAGTTGTGATTAAACCTTATTTTATAAGCATTGTTGTTGAAGCCAATTGGTTATGCAAAGAACTTGAAATTGAGTTAGAAAAGAATATGAGTATCATTGTTATGTGAGATTTGTGGTTGAGCATTGTTGGAAATATTTTGAGTTGGTTGATACATGATTGGACTAGGGTTTGTGAGAAAGGGTTGTTCATTGAGGTGATTGGTTGAGTTGAGCTGATTGAGCCTATTCAAGTGGATGGATGCGGTTGTTCAAGTTCCATGAAACAAACTATTATATATCTGAATTGAGTTGAGAATGAGATTTGAGTATAGAACATATTGAGTCTCTAACAATTCTCTTTATGCTTCTATGAGATTGGTTTGAGTTGATATTAGGATTTGAGAATATAAAATATTGAGTCTCTAACAATTCTCTTTATGCTTCTATGATATTGAATTGAGATATTGATTAAGCATTGAGTATAGAACATATTGAGTCTCTAACAATTCTCTTTATGATTTTATGAGATTGGACAAGTTCTGTGTGGGCTTGTTAAATAGATTTGAGATAAGTCTTTGAGAAGGCTTGTGGACTATTTTGTGTAAGCTTTGTGAAAGCTTGCTATGTAGATTTGAACAAGTCCTAGAGAGGACTTATTGAGAATATTTGAGCAGGTTCTATGTAGATTTGTTGAGCAAATTTGAGTAGGTTCTGTGTGGACCTATTGAGTAAATTTGAGTAGGTTCTGTGTTGACCTATTGAGCAGATTTGAGAAGGTTCTGAGTGGACCTATTGAGCAAAATTGTACTAGACCAAATGTACTATGTTTAGTGCAAGATATTGAGCAGATATGTGCTAGACCAACTGGACTGTGTTTAGTACAATATTGAGATAGAGGTTTGGAGGTGACAGTGTACAGAGGGCAAAGTCTCAGTGGATAGATATCCATCAACTAGGACAATTGAAGATAGATTTGAGTGAGGAGTATTCAAGTGGAAAGAGATCCACCAGTCAGTGCAGAAGAGATACAGAGTCTTCTAGAAGATCACTAGCTAGAGCAGAAG
Organism: Wollemia nobilis; assembly: GCA_028583015.1. Classification (NCBI taxonomy): domain Eukaryota; kingdom Viridiplantae; phylum Streptophyta; class Pinopsida; order Araucariales; family Araucariaceae; genus Wollemia; species Wollemia nobilis. Next base: position 3,842,722 of record JAQPPZ010016917.1, on the reverse strand, counting down.
GGGAAAGAGTTCTCCTATGGAAGAGATCCACAAACTTGAGATTTAGGGGATCAGCATCTCCTTTGGATAGAGGTCCATAAACATTGTAATTGGGAAGGATTCCCAAGAGATTATTTGAGAAATATTTAGAAGAAATATTTTTTTGTGGAGGTAGCCCACATTGGGTGAACCACGTTAAAAATGATGTCTCTCATGTGTGTGATGCTTTGTGTGATGTTTATTGTTTTATTAATGATGATGCTACTATTTGGAAAAAAGTTTTATGTTATACTGTTCACCCCCCTCTCAGTATAAGCACATGTTCTTCAAATATTTTAATATTATAATACTTGGGCCAAAAATATTTATTAAGAAAAAGAAATCAAAGGAAAGATTTATTTTGCAAAGGCCAAATGTTTTAAAAACAATATTATAATATTTGAAATATTATAATATAAGTTTGAAAAGGTTGGAGGTGCCTAAATTATGGAGGGCTTAATAATATTTGAATTATTTAAAAAGTGCTGACGTTTCCTTATAAATCTCCCAAATGCATTTTTAAGGAGGAAAATAAAATCATTTTGCAAAGTTTTTGGAAAATATATGCACAATTCACAGCCATTCGTTGAGGGAAGAGAGTGAGGAGAAGATAATGCCATTCATCGAGGGAAGAGGGAGAAAGAAAGTTAAAGTGCACATGTTTGAAAGTAGGGATAGTGAATCAAAGGGGATACATCACACGACTTTGTTCCAACAGGGCAACTAGCCCAAGTGGCAGGCATGTCCTGCATAAGGCATTTAGCAGTGGACAGGTTTCGAGTTCAAATTGCCACGGTAGTTTATTTTGAAATTTTTGTTTGGGCAAAAGAAAGGGATAAATATATTTTTGTGCACATTCATTTTCAACGGGTGGCCAACCTAGCTGGCAATCTAGCTCGCGCTAGAGCATGGGCTTTGTGAGGTTTCGTGTTCGACTTTTGGTGGCGACGACAAACATGGTAAGAGCATAAATTTTTAATTAAAATTTGTGGTATGTTAGGCTTGATCTAGGGAGACATAAGGTTTAATTTTTGATTTGTAAGGAGTACATATTGCTTGATCTAGGGAGACATAAGGATGATGTTTTGAAATTAAATATTATGTGTGGATAATGATATTTTAGATTTTGGTTGTGGCTTTATAAGGTTGAATTATTTTTAGAAATAAAAGAGCAATAAGGTGTGTGAAAGTTAAATCAAATATGTATTTTGCACTTAAGATTTTTGGGTGATGGGATTGAAAATTATTTGTGGCTTTTACAAGTAGGATTTATAAGGTGTTTTGTGGTTTAATTGTTGTGTGCATCTTTGCATGGTAAAAGAAAGTCTGAAGTGTTTTATTCTTGGATTAAAAATCCTTGTTTTGAGAAATTAAAGGGAGTTGTAAAGTAATATATTTGTGCACATTTTGAAGAGAGGTTTATCATGTGGATGATTGAAAAGTGCTATGCTAACTAACCCTTGAAAGTGGCATAAGAAATACAAAATATTTTTAGATAGGTTTTGAGGGCACTTCTTCATCAAAGCAAGTTAAGAGGTATGTTGACACTATTCCTTATCTAAGGTGGTTGGTTGAGCAAATATTTCATAATTATAAGGTGGATATAAAAGGGTTGATTAGTGTGTATTGTTGAAAATATTTGAGCTAGGGTTTGAGAAAAAATTGTGCATCATTGATTAGTGAAATTGGAAACACTTGTGCTAGGATTTTTGAGAATAAATTGTGCATTCTTTTTGAAATAATTTGTGAAGAATTTGGGAATTGATGTGAGTAGCATTGAATGTGAATGGGCAAGTGTTAGAGACCAATTTTGTAAGGTAAACTTATGCACTAGCTTGATTTAATTTGAAATGAATTTGTAAGAAGTAGAGATCTGGTTTTATGAATGCAAGATATGTGAATATGAAGAACATATCGGGTATTTGATAGCACCTATCATTCTCTATATGTTCAAGAGGTTAAACGAATTTTGGATAGAATATGTTTGAATTGCCTAGTTGAAGAAAGCATTTCTGAAAGAGATATAAGCATTATTTTGAACATTATTTATGTGCAAGATTTAGGATTTTTTGAGCATGTGTTATGAGTTGTTTTGAGCAAGTCTTGTGAGAAGATTTGAAGCAGGTTTAAGGTAAATTTGAGCAAATATTGTGAGAAGACTTGAAGCAGGTTTGAGGTAGATTTGATCAAGCCTTATGATAAGACTTGAAGCAGGTTTAAGACAGATTTGAGCAAGTCTTGTGAGAAGACTTGAAGCAGGTTTAAGGTAGATTTGAGAAAGTCTTGTGACTAGACTTAAAATAGGTTTGAGGCAGATTTAAGCAAGTCTTGTGAGAAGAATTGAAACACATTTTGGGACAAAGTGGAGATAAATTTTTGCATGTAATGTGTGCATATATGGGACAAGAGACAAATTTGTGCATGTAATATGTGCAGATTTGGGACATATTTGAGATAGATTTGTGCATGCAATGTTTGCATATTTGGGACATAGTGGAGACAAATTTGTGCATGTAATGTGTGCAGATGTGGGACAGAGTTGAGACAGATTTATACATGTAATGTATGTATATATGAGACATATTTGAAAAATATTTGTGCATGTAATGTGTGCAGATTTGGGATAAAGTGGAGACAGATTTGTGCATGTAATATGTGCAGATATGGGATAGAGTTGAGACAAATTTGTGCATATAATGTGTGTAAATATGAGATAAAGTTGAGATAGATTTGTGCATGTAGTGTGTACATATTGAAAGTAGATTTACGCAGAGGTGTGTACCAACTTTAGAGGTCTACAAACCAGAGCAAAGGGGATATAGTTATCATGTGGATAGAGATCCACTATCTAGAGCAAAGGGGATAGAGTTATCCTATAGATAAAGTTCCATGAACCAGAGAAAAGGGGATAGAGTTCTCCTATGGATAGAGTTCCATGAACCAGAGCAAAGGGGATAGAGTTCTCCTATGGATAGAGTTCCACGAATTAGATAAAATGGGATAGAGTTCCACAAACCAGAGAAAAGATAGAGTTATCCTATGGATAGAGTTCCATGAACCAGAGAAAAGGAAATAGAGTTATCTTATGGATAGATGTCTACAAACCATAGTGGGGATAGAGGTCTCCTATGGATAGAGATCCACAAATTTAAGCATAGGGGATTGGTGTCTCCTTTGGACAGAGGTCCATAAACATTGTAATAGGGAATTGGTTCCAAAGAGATTTCTTGAGAAAAAAGAAATATTTTCTCCGTGGACATAACCCACATTGGGTGAACCATGTTAAATATGTGTCTCTCATGTGTGTGATGGTTTGTGCATTACTTTGTTATTGCTATTAATGATATTGGTTAACACTGCTTTGGAAATATATTGCAATTGATAAAATTGGATAATATTGTTTGGGAAAGAAAAGTAAAAGTTTATATTATATTGTTCACCCCCCCTCTCAGTATAAGCTTGTGTTCTTTAGAAAGTAAATTTGTGAGATGGCTGAAATATGCTATAAATAGAAATGATGGAAATTAGTACAATAGTAGCTGTGGAGGAAATGAACACTCCATGATATAAGCTACTACTCAATGAATGAGCTCTAAGCTTATAGCTCACACACTCTACACTACTGTGTCTATCCTACACTACTATGCTCTCCTCTATATATTCACACTCTATCTATGGCCCTTTATATAGGAAGATAAGTTCCTTGGTCAACACTCTACCTAGTTGTACAAGGGACACCTTACACATTTATAGCTTGCACATTGATACTTGTGCATTTATTATATTGCATGAAGTAACTAGATAAATTTCCCCTAAAGTAATCTAATGTCCTAAGTATGTACCAAGGAAGGTACATTTACATGACCCAAATAATATAATATAATCTATTTCTAACAATTTTGATACTTGTCAAGTGATACATGCATAATAGCCAAGCTATTGTAATAATACTATATGGACATGATGTAATATGGATGGAACATATTTCAATCCCATATAACAAAAAACAAATCTTTGAGCAATTTGACACATTTCATATGATTGAAACTACAAATACCATTTCTCCATGTTCAAATATATTTTTTTAATAACAATAACTAGTTATCTCTTAGGGATTTTCTATCAATTCTCAAGTGTTATGTAATAATTAAGGAGCATCTCGTCAACTCCACTTGTAGTATTGCTCTTAACTAATTTGTTGGATAACACACTGATTACCATTTTAAATAATTTCAAGTATGATTTTAATATATATGGGTGCTTTCTCTTGACTATATCTAGTATATTAAGAGTTACTACAATTTTCATTTTATAAGGATCTAATAGAATACATTTTACAAGTTTCATCTCATGATGTGACTTATTAACTTGGACAAACTTAAGGACCCATTATATATTATTTATGCTCCTATGATCTTATTAGTCAAATATCATATTAACTATTTACATCACTACCTATATTAAAGCCTATATATTTAAATTATAACACCAAGTCACATATAATTGATTGTTTAAGGTAATAAAGTAATAATAGATCCCTAACCACTCAACACATGGTAAGTTTATAAACAAAATAACTAAATTAAGGGGCCCTCATTGGGGGAACGACCTCAATATAAATAACATAATTAAACTACTCATTAAAAAATTACTTAAAATGAAACTAAGAATAACTATTTTCTTGCTAAGGATTAGATATTCAACCCTATAGGGACCAAGCTTTCAATATATCATCTTAGTTAACTTATCATGCATTAGCTAGAGTATATATCAAAACATCTCCTAATCTAAACCCTCTTTGTCTTGTTGCCTTTTTATTCTGCCTTATCCTCAAGTGTGTGTATTAATTGTTGCTTCAACTTTAAGATCTCACTTATATATGTTTTACATAGAGTAAACTAAAAATTTAACCCAAAAATATTTGCTTTCTATATGGCCACATATGCTAACTAAGATATAATGTTATAATGGATGTCAAATAGTCAAATATAGTAAATTATATGTAAGAACAAAGAGGTAAATTACATAAATTCAAATTATGTTTTGAAAGCGAATTAAAAGAGGTAATACACAAAAATAGTGCATAAGAGTTTAACATTACATCAATTTAGTTTTAATAACACAAGAACTTCAATCCAATCTATAACTAAAAGCATAATCATTTTATAAGTTTTGAGTATATTTTCAATAGAGGCTTTTTGACACTTACATAATTATTCCATTGTACATTATGTTTTTATTGATAATTGTAACATAATAAAGGGCCACCCTCTATGTAAATTACCATTATTAGAGTTGCTTCCAATGATACAATTGAATTTACCTCTAACATCATGACCTATAAGATTACCATCATTATTGCTTAAATTATTCCTTTGTATATTATGATTTTTTATTGATAAAAGAATAGGGGCACAAATGTGTTGGAATATATTACATTATTTGGTACATGCTAATGTACCACCTTGGGTACATATTTATATTAGGAGTGTGTCTTATATTAGAGTGTGATTATTTACTTTATGCAATGTAATAAATGCACAAGTATTATTAGAGTGTGTAAAGTATTTAATAATGTAAATATGCATAATAGTCCATGCACATGAGCATAGAATAGGAAAGTGAAGAGTCTCAAGAAGAGTGAAGGCCAAGAGTACTCTATATGAAGAGTCACATTCCATTATATATGTGTCTATGTGTGTGAGAGAGAGACACAATGTAGAGTGAGAGTGTGTGGAAGTATGGTGTATTGGAGATCTTTATTCTATCAAGATACTATTTTTGTGAGCATTTGTTAATGGTAGTTTTATGAGTTGTTGTAGAAGTTATTTATGAGTTTTATATGTTTAGAATATTACCATTATATTATATTTCATATTGCAACTTTATTTTAGATCTTGTGGTTATTTTACATTAAGTATTTAGCATCAAAATCTAACAATGGTATCAGAGCTACAACAAGATTTTGTCTTGCACAGGTTTTTTTAAAGTTGCAAAGGATATTTCCACTGGTTAAGGAGAAACCAATGAAGTTGAAGAAATTACCTTTAGAAAAAGAAAACCAGGGAATATAGTAATTTTCACTATGTCGAAGGAAAACAAGTGAAGATTGGAGATTTACTTATTCCAAGAGCAAATTTGGAATAGAAGGAAATTTATAGGTCTTGAAGATAGACCTTGACATTGATGAGATTAAGAGACCCAATAAGGAGGTCCTATTGAAAATTTTGATAGATAGAAGAATATTTCAAATTTCTATTTGACTAGAGTATTTCCATAGGATTGAAGGAAAACTCGTGAAGACTAGGACTCAACATAGATTTCTTTCCACTAGTTTTGAGAATAACTAGTGAAGTTTATTATTTTTTTAGAATTTTGGAGATTTGGTTGATTGCTTTTTTCTAATTTTTTATTGCAAAAAATTAGTTTGAAGTTGAGAAGCTTCCTACAATGGATAGAGAATAATTTCATCTTCGATTTCTTGAAATTCTATGTTCTTTCCTCGTGCAGGGATTTGTTTTGAGTTGCAATAAAAATGGTAGACATTGAAGATTAAGGAGGTCCAAGAAAGAGGCACCATTATATATTGCAGATTGAAGATACCCAAGAAAGAGATCCCCATAGAAGATTGAAGATTGAGGAAACCCAAGAAAGAGGTTCCCCATAGAGCCCCCCATTGAAGATTGAAGACTCCATATTGAATATTGAAGGAAGAAGAGAAGAAGAGGTCATAAGAGCCCTATTGAAGATTAAGAAAGAGGATACCTAAGAGAAGAGGTCCCCGTTGTAAATTTAATAAATGAGATAGGAGAAATAAGCTAGAGGAGGACTAATAAAAGGTCCAATTAAAGAGTTGTAGAATTTGAAGACCCAAGAGAAGAGGTCTCAAGCAAATTTGGAAGGAGAAAGAAGAAGGCTAGATAAGCCCTATTGAAGAAGTTGAATAAGTAGCCATTGGAGGATATTTGAAGAAAGCTCAAGGTAGAGGATTGCAAGTAGAAGAAACTCCTAAAAAGAGGTAGTCACATCAAATTTGGAAAAATTGTTGTCATTCAAAAAAAATCCCAAAAGGATTTGTGAAGCTAATTCAAGGAGAAGGATTTTGGCAAGAAGTTTACCAAATTTGAGAAAGTACTTTTTGAAGACCTCAAGACATTCATATTCTTGAGGAAGAGGCTAGAAAAAGAGATTAAATTTTATGAGCAGTAATTTAAGATATTTGGGCTGCAAAATTGGATAAAATTAAAATAAGATAGTAGAGCTACGATTTGAATAATTTGAGGGTAAATTTGAGAGAGCTTTGGATAGAAAAGTGAAAGAATATTTGGTAGCAATTGAAGTTGTAAATTTCAGAAGATTTGGACAGAAATTTGAGAAGTAGAAGAGCTACAAATTTGAAAGACTTGAATAACAAGTTTGAGTAGCAAAAAGGTAAGGAGGCAAGCTACAAAAAGAAGACCAAAAAGGTTTGGAAAATAGGTGCTTAAAAGTGTATTTCATTTATGTGAAATAGTGGATTTATTTCAAGTTTAAAAGAATTCATATTCAAGAGTTTATAATAGTGGATAAAATCTTTAAGTTTAGTGTCTCCAAGTTGAAGAAGGAGACATCTTTGTCATCTTGAAATCTGCATAACATAACAACAAATAGAGAAGTTAGAAATTGCATAAAAGTGGAGTAATAAGGGAGAGAAAATATTGGTTTAGAGGCATAATATATATGTTGGTTTTGTAAGCACTATTGAAGCTAAAGGAGGGTGAATTTAACAACAAGAATAAAGGCACTAAATTCTAGTGTTTAAAGCTGAATTTTAGAGCTTCATTTTTCACCATTAAACCTGCATCAAGTGGTAGGAAATTGCAGCAAGTTAGTGCAAGTAGAACAACTAAAAAAGGGTAAGATTAAGGTAGTCAGAGTTGTAGCCATAGCATAGGGGGCAATCATTCTAGAACCACCAAGATTGAGAGTGGATTACCTTGCAAAGGAGGAAGATCCACTACATTGATAAGTGCAACCACCAAACAAGCAACGAAGGAGCCACCATAAGCATTGCCTACATACATTGGAGAGGAGAAGCCATTGGAAGAGCCACCACATTGCACAAAGGAGAATTTAGAAAGCCAAACATCAAAGGAGAAGAGAGAACGTAGAAGGCCAATCGCTATTGTACATTGGAATATGTTAAAAAGAAGAGAAAACATATTGCAAAGAGGAAGTGGAGTGTTATCAAAGGAAGAGTGCTCATTTGAGGAGTTGTAGAGTTCATTTGCCACTTGGTATTGCAAGAAATGTAACATCTAGGAAGTTATAGAATCATTGAATGTAACCAACCAAAGTTTGAAGATATTTTTAGCCAAGTGTTATGAGTAGGATAGTAACTTGGAGCACCAAAGGAATATTATAGAAGAGGAAAAGTGTTTACATGCCACTTGGAACTTGAAATAGTGAGCACCAAACATCTTTGAAGGGAGTCAAAGAATTTTGAAATATTCATTCAATGTATGGGCTAAAATCAACAAAGAAGAGATCGACTTTGGAATCAAATTCAGGTAGCGAAGTGGAGAGAGTGCCTTGACTATTCAACAATGAAGATAGATTACTTATCCTAGAATAGTGTGCATACCTAAATTATTGAGGTAAACTCTCAAGTTATTTGATTTATTCAAATATTGGAGAAATAAGGAATATTTTATTGATTTATGAAAGTTTGAAATTGATTTATATATTTCCACATTGATTAATTATTGCTATTGGAGGTATAAGGTTTATAAGTGGAAAATCAAAACCTTAGATATTTTGTTATTGCTAGTTGAAAATTTTTATAAAGATTTGAAAAGCTGATTTGAAGATTTGAGATATTAATTTGAAGTTTTGTAATTGATTTATTGAAATATTTGCAAATTGATAATTTTGGAGAAATAAGGATTTCAACATCAAATTAGGAATACAAAAATTGCAAATATATTTTATAGAATTTCTAAATTTCTAATTGGGGAGTTATAAGGAATTCAATACCAACATGAATTGAGAAATTATATTTTTGAAATTTGAGAGATAAAAAGAATTAAACTTAGATATTTGAAGAATTGAAACCTCTATCAAAATAATGTTGGACATTTTGAGTCCCTAAGTCAAAAGTTGTTATTGATGTCACCAAATGAAGGCATCATTAATTTCAAGGAATTCGGTAAGAAATAAAGTTGTCAAATGTGTCACTAATATCCAGGAAGAAGCTTCAATAGTGCAGAAGTTAAAGGTAAAAGGACTTCATAATATTTTAATATTATATGAGAGCATAAGTTAAAAAGGGTTTTCATAAATACCCAAGGAGACCTATTGCAAAGTTCAAAGGAGGTCTAATATTTATTTTATAAAATATTTAAATTCAAAAGGAATTTAAATTTTATAAATAAATATCATCAATACAAAGTTGTGCAATAAGAGAAGACCTTAAAAGCCAAAGGTTATAATTATAATTTATAAAATTTAAATTCCTTGGAATTTAAATCATTTATAAATTACAAAGGTTAAATGCGCCAACGTCATTGAAAAATTTGAAGTGCTGACGTTTGAAGACAATGGCAACTTCGTGTATAAAAGGGAGGCCAAAATACCTTGCAAATCATCCCTCATCGATTTAATTAATGCGACCAAAGAAAATTTGCATGTGCGAATTCAAAGGCACGAGTGAGGAAGAAGACGAACGACTTTTTGTCTTATGCACAAGGGTTATAGCGAGTAAGGTTGGTGCCCAAGACAAAGGTGGACACGGTGGTCCATTGGCAGCACATGTTTTTGCTAAGGCAGTTGTGGGAAGACAGACCCGCGTTCGAATCCTGTTGAGTACATGCACAAAGGGGAAAGGTTTTGTGCTTTGCATTTTTCGATTAAGGCACCAGGGAAGGAATATAGTGCACGTAGAGCCTTTTGGTTCTCAACGTGCGTTGAGCACACATGGTTGTGGATCCCGTATCTAGGGTGTTTCAGAGATTAAGGGTTCGAAACCCATGGAGAGGCAAAGCTAATTTTTGTTAATATTTTTAATTGCCTAAAGTTTAAATTAGAACCTTTATTAGGAGTTATAAGGGGTGTTAAAAGGTTTTTAATTAGGCAATGAGATTAGTGGTTAGGAGAAATAAGGAGTGATAATAAATTGCTATGTGTTGAATTGTGATTTATAAAAAGGGAAGATATTATTTTTAATTGGAGAAATATGGTAAAAAATTAGTTTGCATTAAGGATATTTAAGGTGTTTTCTAAAGACCTATTTGTGGGTGTTAAATTTATTTTTGATATTGTGGAGTTTATAAGGTGTATATATGACTTGGTATCTTTGTATGAAAAATAATCTTTGAGCAAGCATTTACAAGGTATTTAAAGTGAAGATTTTGCCACCTAACCATTGAAGTTGTCAAAGAAAATTTGAGTGTGATTGGAATAGGTTTTGAGATCTATTTTTCTATCTCCAATAAAAAAGGTATGGGCAAATTCTTCCATGGTTAAGTTGATTGGTTGGTTTTTTGAAAATAAGTTTGGCGTGAAAAGGACTTGATTAGGGTTTCCTTTTTTAGAGTGTTTGAGTTAATGCTTCAAGGTTTTCTAGAATTAAGTGTTGTGATTAAAACCTTGTTTTATAAGCATTGTTGTTGAAGCCATTGGTTGTATGAAGAACTTGAGTTAGGCTTGTCCAAAAGAACAAGAGTATCATTGTTATGCGAAGATTGATGTATAAGCATTGTTGTTGAAGACATTGGTTGTGCAAAGAACTTGAACTAGGGTTTGAAAAGAACATGAGTATCATTATTATGTGAGATTTGTGGTTGAGCATTGATGGAAATATTTTGAGTTGTTTTTTACATACTTGGACTAGGGTTTGTGAGCAAGGGTTGTTTCTTGAGTAATTGGTTGAGTAGAATTGGTTGAGCCTAGTCAAGTGGATGTGTGAAGTGATTGTTCAAGTTCTATAAAACAAACTATTCTATATTATGATTTGAGTTGAGAAAGTGTTTGAGCATTGAGCTGAAACATATTGGGTCTCTAAAAATTCACTTTATGTTTCTATGATATTGGTTAAGTTCTGTGTGAGCTTATTGAATAGATTTGGACAATTTTTGTGTGGACTTGTTGAGCAGATTCGGACATGTTCTGTGTGGACTTGTTGATCAGATTTGGACAAGTTCTGTGTGGACTTGTTGAGCAGAGTTGAGCAGGTTCTGAGTGGACCTATTGAGCAGAGTTGAGCAGGTTATTGGCAATTTGAGTTATTTTGTGTTGTCATTGATGTCACATGGATCACATTGAGTTTTGGTGGCAAAAGCACTTCATAAATATTAATTTATGATATTTTAGAGAGGATTGATATATACAGGGTTTTATGGCACAAGAGGCATATAATATTTAATTTTTTAAATATTATATTAATGGTTTTTATTAAAACCAATGGTAAAGGTTTTATTAAAACCAATGGCAAGGGTTTTTGTTAAAACCTATGGAAAGGTTTTTTAATTAGACCAACGGAAAGGGTTTTTATTAAAGGGTTTTTCATTAAAACCAACGTGCTAAGAAATATCCAAATGATGATGGATGAAAAGGTTTTTTAAATAAAACCTAGGTGCAAAAATTTTCATGGCAAAATTTAAAAGAACAAAGGAGATATCCCAATTCAAATATAAGAGATGAATTATTAAATATTTCTTTAATAATTCTAAGGTCTAAAGTTTAATTAAATTATCCGCTGACGTGCAAAGGTTAGGGTGGCAAATAAAAGTTTGTCGACGTCATTCGAAGGCATTGAAAGGCATATAAATCAAAGAAGACTTTGGTTATTTCCTTGCGAAGATTGGATAATAATTAGCGCATGAGAGAGAGTTGTCAAAGGGAGGCAACGTAGAGGTAAAACAAAATATTGAACTCAGGGGAAAAGATAAAATCGGAAGCTTCTGGAACTGACATCACACTGGACAGTGTAGCACAGTTGGCAGGGCATCATATTTGCATAGGAGAGGTCTATGTTCGAATCCCACCAGGAGAAAAAGTTTTTGTGAGAGATTGATTTCATTTTGACAGCCAAGCGCAGAGATTAAAGGAAGTGTTTGGGATTAAATCCCAACATGGGCCAATTATCACATGGTAAGCGCTTCACAACACAAGCAAGGAGGAACTGAGTTTGACTCTCACGAAGGTGTGAAGGTGCATTGATTTTTGGGCAAAACGTTGACAATTTTGAAGGTGGTAAAGGTGCATTGATTTTTGGGAAAAACCTTGACAATTTTGAAGGTGGTAAAGGCACATTGATTTTTTTTGGCAAAGACTAACATTTTCAAATATTGTGGAGGCTACGAACTTCATAAAAAGGCATTTATCTCTAGTGCATGGTAATAGTTGATATTGCCAAAGTTGTGGTGCATTAAAATCATTTTTGCCAGAATTAGGGAGTCAAAAGGTATTTGTTGGAAATAAATGATTGGTGTGTGTGCTTAGGGAGATATAAGGTGTTGAGATATTATTTGTTATTGCTATGTGTACTTAGGGAGTTATAAGGTGTTGAATTAAATAATTAAAAATTATTGTGTGTACTTGTGGAGTTATAAGGTGTGAAAACAAATAAATAAAAGCATAGGTGCTTGTTGTTTGTGTTAATGAATTTAGGGAGTTATAAGGTTGTAAAGTGTTGAACATGTATATGTCCTAGTGCATGGTTTGATTATGAAATTAAACTAGGAACTTGAGACCTAGTTAATTGCTACCTTGAGTTAGAAGACATGCACATGAGTTAGGGTTTGAAGTTGAAGACAAATTTCTTGATTATGTGCCTTGACTATTGAGAGGAAGTTGATGGATTAGAAAATCAATTTTATGGATATAATTGATGCTTGAGTTCATAATTGCTTTAGTGGAGTTCATTGAGAGTATTACCACTATTGAGGAGGTTTTTGCTATTGTTTTGAGGAGAGTATTGTTGGTTACTTGTTGAGTACATTGCATCTATGTGAGACCATTGAGGAGATCATTTGCTAGTCACTTATGCATACATTTGTCTTTCATTTGAGGAGATCATTGTTGGCTATTTGATAGCTCTTTTCTTGAGGGAGTTGTGCTTATTTCTTGAGAGATTATTGAAATTGCATGAAAAATATATTATTGAGAACCTATTGCTATTACTTGTGGAGATTGTCCTTGGTTGGTTGAATTCCTCATTGTTACTGCTTGGAGAGGTTTTCATTAGAGAGCTCATTTGCCATACATTTAAGAGTATTTTGTTGAGCATTGTTGTCATCCATTTGAGAGAGTATTTGTCATACATTATTGAGATCATTGTGGATCATTGTTGTCATCCATTGAAGAGTACATTACCATTCATTGTTGAGTTTATTATTGAGCCTTGCCTTCGTTGATTTATGGTTGATATTTGAGTGCTACTTGTACATGATTGGTTGAGCCTTTGAGAAGGCTTTGAGGAAAGAGTTGGGACAACATTTGAGTATCATTTCTGGAGCCTTTTTATGAAGGCTTTAAGGACAAATTTGGGATAGCATATGAGCAGGATTGTTTAAGACTTGTGAGAAGGCATTAAGGCAGATTTGTGAGTAGTGAAAGAAATATAACAAAAAAAAAAAATATATCAAAACCAGTTGCCTAGCTAAGAAGATTAGTGGAGTGCCTAGCTGAGCATATCAATGGAGTGCTTAGTTGAGCAGATCAGTGGATAACCTAGCTAAGCAGATCAGTGGATTGCCTAGTTGAGCAGATCAGTGGATAACCTAACTGAGTAGATCAGTGGATAGCCTAGTTGAGAAGATCAGTTGATTACCTAGCTAAGCAGATCGGTGGATAGCCTAGCTAAGTAGATCAGTGGATAGCCTAGCTGAGTAGATTAGTGGATAGCCTAGTCGAGCAGATTAGTGGATAGCCTAGCTAAGCAGATCAATGGATAGCCTAGTTAAGAGATCAATGGACTGCCTAGCTGAGTAGATCAGTGGACTGCCTAGCTAAGCAGATGGATAGCCTAGCTGAGTAGATCAGTGGGGAGCCTAGCTGAGCATATCAGTGGAGCCCACCTGAGTAGATCATGACAACCTAGATTTGAGCAGATCAAAGTAATCATTTGTATTGGGACAAGGATCCTTATTTCTTTGTGAAATATTATAAGGAGATTATCTTGTGGACTACCCCACATTGGGGGAACCACGTTAAATATTGCATCTCAATTATGTGTGGTGATTTTTACACTTGCTTACTATTGTTATCTATGTTATTAATACACACTACTGTATTTGGTAATTGCAATTGAGGACACTAATTAATATTGGTTTGGAAAGAAAGTAAAAAGTGGGCGCTATATTGTTCACCCCCCGTCTCTTTTTTTTTTATTTGTGGAAAACATACCAAAAGGGATGCAACTTTTGTGTAAGACCCAAGGAGGCAGGGGTATCCATTCCATAAAAAAAGCCCAGGATTCGGACCTGGCCTACCACATTTGACATACTCAAGGAGCAAACAAACATACAAAACCAATTTAAAAATAAGTAAATAACAACAAAAATAATAAAATAAAATAAAAAACATGCTTCTTGAGTGTGTCAAAAATAAAAGCACAACCAAACATGCACAATAAGATAAAAGAAACCACAACACAAACCACATAGAAAAACATAATAACCACATAACAAAACACAAACAAGACAAAAACAACAGAACACTACAAAGACATAACCCAAAAAAAACATGAAAAATAAACACAACCAAAACCTAAAAAATAAAATAAAAATAAAAAACAACCAACAACAGACAATAAACAAAAACAAAAAATATAGAAAACACTCACACATAAAAACACGAAATAACACAAACAAAGAGAAACCCAAGAAAAAGAATAAAAAAAACACAAGAACAATAAAAAACATAAAAAACAAAACAAAAAAAAACAACAAAAACACACGAACAACAAAAAACAACACAAAGAACACAAAAATAAAACAAAACAAAAGAACCCACCCACCTTAAAAAACTAAACAAAAAAAATAAAAAAGAAAAAAGAAAAAAAATTGAACATAACAATGACCTATCTAGACTAGAAGACTATTAAGGCAAGAATCAACAGAGGAAACAAAATAAAGAATAGAATGAGCTAGGGAACTAAAAAAAACTAAATGAACCAAAGAGAAGCAAAAAAAAAAAAACAAGAAGAAACTAGGTACCTTCATAACTGGAGCCATCCAAAGAAATGATAGAAAGAAGAGCTTCCCTAATTTGAGAAGCCCACCATATAGGAGGGTGGCCATAACAAGTAAGATCACCTTTGTACAAAGCCCAATTAGCTAAAGCATCAACACTCTTGTTTTGATCTCTGACCACATGATTGTAATCAACTTTCAAAAATCCCATATGGATTAATTGAATCTTCTCAATAATTCTTTTTATTCTCCAATCCACCTTATGATTCTTAGAAGGAGTCTTCAAGAGATTAATAATAAGTTGAGAGTCAGACTCAACTAACACCTTTTCCCATCCAACCTTACTAGCCCCCTGAAGGCCTCTGAGGATACCATACCCCTCAGCAAGGTTATTGGAAAGAATACCCAAATTCTCAACAAAAGTAAAAACCAGGGAGCCATCTGAAAGTCTACCAATTCCTTCCACACTAGCTTTTCTAGGGTTCCCTCTAAAGGCTCCATTAGTATTGACTTTTTGAAAATCCTTAGGAGGAGGTTGCCAATTTCTAGTCCTATCCATCTTACTAATACTCACATTCCCTTTAAGTTGGTTGCCCTTAGAAGATTTAATCTTCAATCTTTGCATCACTTGATCCCATATTTGGTGGGAGTTTTGGGGGTGATTAAGGAGTTGATGGAATGATTCAACTAAGTTGGCTATGGTCTTTTGCCAAGTATAGTGAATATCCTTCCTATCTTGATTAAAAATTTGGTTGTTCTTTTCATTCCAAATATTCCAAATAAGAATGGTAGAACCCATCCAATCTAACTGCCTAATAAAATTATCAACACCCTCTTGATTAGGCCAATCTCTCCAAAGTTGTTCAAAAGTAAAAAAATTGGACCACTGTAAGCCAAGTAAAGTGGCCATTCTCCTCCATAGCTCAGAGGCTAAAGTACACTTAATAAAAATATGGTTGATATTTTCTACATTCTCTTCACACATTTCACATCTAAAAGGGCCATGAAAACCACACTTCATAAGTTGCTCACCAATAAGCACCCTACGATGCAATAAAAGCCAATTAAAGAACCTCACCTTAGGCCAGAGATTTTGAGACCACAATAGAGAAAAGATGTTAGAAGAATGGCTGGGATTATTATGACATAAGGTCAAATAACCTTGAGCAACTGAATACTCACCCTTAGTAGTTTTGTTCCATCCAAAACAACATTTTTCATGGGACCAAGAGAGGGATCTCATATGAAGTATGCCTTGGATATCTTGTCTTTGCCTTTCTAGGATTTGAATAGGCCAGTCCTCAATAGGGATCCAATATCTACCAACCTTTGAATTACCAGTATGGTACCGATAGTAATTAGCCACCTTTATCCTATTAGCTAGGTGAAGCTCCTCCATCCAAGGCCTCCAATCGGGAAACTGAGTTATCAAAGGCTTGTGACCATCGCAAGAATCTGTCTAAAAATTTACATGTTGACCATTATGAATGATCCAAAATAATTTTTTCTTTATCAAATCTTCACCAGTCTTAAGAACTGCTAAAATGGGAGAACCTTTGGTAGGAAGTTGATAGCGAACAAGGCCTTCAAGACTTTTGTTCTCAGCATATTTAGCACAGAGATTATTGGCCCAAAGAGCATTGGGGTTATGCAACATCCTCCAATATAATTTTTTTTTTGGTTAGTAGTTTGATTATCAGGGTTTTAACTGGGTCCCAGTCCCAGATATACAAGAACTCTTGCCAGGGTGGTGGATATTGATATTGCAAAAACCTTGTAACGGTAAATAGAAGCCAAAGGCCTAGCAGAATCCCTCTCAGGGGATAAGCATGAAAGCAGTCCCACACAGGGGATTAATACCTTAACATCTACAGCTGAATAGCCCACACAGGGGCATTCCTTTCTAGCTTAAATCCCTACCCAAAAATGGTGACAGAGCCCCAAGGGCTTTCTAAAAAACAAAAACTTGAAGTAATAAAAAAGGACCAATATAAAAAAAAAAGCCAGTGAAACCGAAAGGGAATCCCTAAGGGTCGACCTCCGTGGGGTTCTCCTTCGCGTCTATAGTGAGCTCCTCCAAGAAGCGCTTCATAGCCTCAGTGGTACTTTCAAATGCAAAAATGAAACATTTAATAAACATTCTTGTCATGTGCTTTGATGTTTCAGGGGCGGGGTCCGAGTCCCTATTGTTATCATCAGGGACATTAACAGGGGAGTTTTGGCTTGACTCCGTTTTGATATCTTGGTCCTCAATGATCTGTGGATCATAGGAACATCCTCAATTATGGTTTTGCGCTTTCCCAATGCCGCCTTATTGGAGGATGGGGTGGGCTTATACGGGCTAGACTACTTGGGGGGGTCTTCTTGGATTCAAGGGTTTGATACTCAGGATCCGTCTCACTGACCAAGGGCTCGCTGGAAAATGAGTGAGTTGGCGAAGACGCAGGGGGGGAACGAGAGGGATGGATTGGAGGGGAGTGGCTGCTAGGGGAGGATTGGCAGCAACATGGTGGAAGAGAACAACGAAGAGGCCCTGGTGGGTGGGAGGGGAGTGTTTCTTGCGAGCGATGAAAACTGATAAGCGGACAAAGTGGTGGAGGAAAGTGGGAATTTTCATGGGCTTGTAATCACGGAAGTGGTTGACAAGAGCCAGATGGAAGCTGGACATCGGCTTAGTGTCAGAATAGCGAACATCGAATGAATTGCAATGATCAAATAAATAGTACATAGTAGCCTGAGAATAGTTTGTAGGGTACATAACCTCCTAGGTGAGAAATAGGCATTGTTATAACAATGTAACAATAGCCCAAACAAATATTAACAATAGCCTAATAATGGAAGAATCAATAGAGCTACGCTAACATCCCCCCTTATTACATTATTTGGGTAATAAGATAACTACTAGTTATACTAACTCCCCCCTGATTACATCATTTTGCAATACATATAGAGCTACGAAACAATTCAAATTTGACACGCGCAAGTGCCTTAGTGAAAATATCTACAACTTGAGCATCGGTGGGAATGTATTGAAGCTGAATTCGGTGCTTGGGAACTTTGTCTCGAATGAAGTGGCATTGTATATCAATGTGCTTGGTTTTCTCATGATGCACTGGATTCTTAACAAGGTTCAAAACACAATTTTTATGGTAATGGATGGAGTAAAATGCCATTCCTCCCTGACTCACTATGGTTGGGATTATTATGGCATAAGGTCAAATAACCTTGAACGATTAGGGTAATGGATGGAGTAAATTGCAAAAATGGTGTACTTATTCCTCCTCGAAGATTTATAGAGAACAAACTTAGATGTCATTTTAGCAGCTATATTAGGCGACGGATATAGTAGCCCAATCACGACAACATTACCTGTAAGCGTGGGCCAGAGGTATCACAAATACCAAACACTGCAGTGCAATAAATTGCACAGATGGGTTTATTTTATTTCGGGTTCTTAGGGAGTGAATTTGATTTTAACTTTTAATGAAGTAGTGAAAAAAAAATGAAGAATGCAACATACAACATAAAAGTGCCCACAGAAATAAACCTCAAGGTGTCGGGCACTGCCGAAAATGCACCTTTACAATAAGCCAATTTGCTTTTTTTCAATGCTTGAAAAATAACTCACAATCCCCCCTTGTTTTCATCCAATGTGGATTAAGTAGCAAATATGAAGCATAAAAAATGCCCATTCACTAGTTGCAATTTTTTTTTTTTTAAATTTAATGCAATTTTTTTTAATTAAGTTTAGCAAAAAAAAATTAATTAATAGTAAAAAAAATAATTTAATTTTGTTTGTTAAATCATTTAAGATAAAATGAGTAATTTAAAAAAAAATGATTTTAAAAAACAAAAAAAAATTATTTAAAATATATTAATTAAAAAAAATACTAAACAAAAATTAAAAAAAAATCACAAAAAAAATTTAAAAAAATTTACCTTTACGGCGGGGCAGCGCTCAGAGTATTTTGGAGCACGCGGGGCTCGAACCTAGGACCACTCGGTGAGCGCCTTCACCTGACCCGATCAACCGGTCGGGCTAGGCTACCGGATGGTAAAGAAGGCAAAAAGCCTTCTATTTGAGGCAGACGACAGTAGAATTTAAAAAAAAAAAAATTTGGTCTTCTTTTATCCCACATCGACGCTGTAAAGCGTCATGTGGGGAATAAAAGAAAAAACACCCCCTTAGCCTAGTGATTGCCTTCAAGCAATCACCAACCCGTCCTTTTGCCACACAAAGTAGCCAATTGGCCAGCAACACATCACTCAAACCTACCATTCGCCACGTCAGCGGTCAACCTCATCCATCCAGTCAGACCACAGTTGACCTCAAGATTCGTGCCCATGACCAGTCCAGCTACCTCGGGATCTATGTCCGCACCCAGTCAGCCTCCTCAAGCTACATGCCAGGCAAGTCAGCCCCTGCATCGCACCTCGAGAAATGTGTCGAGGACCAGTCTAGAGTCACCTCGAGATCCGTGCCGAGGTGCTCTAAGTAGTTGACCTCGAGAATCATGCCTCGTGTCTGTCTGCTCCCAGCCTACTCGAGAAAATAGAGAAATTTCCTCCAAGGCTCTAATACCATGTTAGAATAGCGAACATCGAATGAATTGCAATGATCAAATAAATAGTACATAGTAGCCTGAGTATAGTCCGTAGGATACGGAACCCCCTAGGCCAAAAATAGGCATTGTTATAACAACGTAAAAATAGCCCAAACAAATATTAACAATAGCCTAATAATGGAAGAATCAATAGAGCTACGCTAACACTTAGCGGGATCGTTAGAGGCCAAATACTAGATCAGGGGAATAGCGACAACGGACTAAGGGGAGGGAAGGGAGGTGCATTCAAGGGAAACACCTATCCATTTGAACTCTTGGTAGTTGGGAAACTCCTCCAGCTCAGGCTCTTAACTGTGCTTGTCACGGCAGACGTGACGACCAGACACCTCAGCCATCAACTCAAGGGTAACCTTGAAACAAACACTACAGATTATGACAAAGTCATTCTTCCACGTCCGAATGAAGTCAACAGAAATATCAGCTTCGGGGCCCTGGAATTTACTCAGGAAGGGCTTCAGATTAAAGGTGTCGATAAAGGGTTTTGCCAGAGGGTCAAGCTAGAGGGATCTAGGTTTGATTTATGCCATAGTTCCAGGAGGAAAGGACAAGGGAAGAGATAGCGACCAGGGCAAAGGGTGACGAATGATAAAAGGAAGGACAAGGGAACTGTTTAAAAATGCCAGCAAGGGACGATTAAGCATGCTGATCTGATCGAGGAGGGGACAGGTGGACAAAGTCTAGGTAGGGTGGGGATTGGTGATAGTTCTTGGGCCTGAGTTGGTACGGGGAAATGGGGATATCCAAAGTCACTTGGATTCGATGAGGATGGGCAGGGAAGCGGATTGGACAGGGGCACCGAGGGTGGCGTTGGGGCATCTAAACCGTATTGGGGAGCGTAATTGAGGAGACCAATCATCCACATGGGAAATTTATGACTGGCAATGCCAGCAAGGATGCCAATCGTGAGCCAGTGGTGAAGGAGGAGCTTGCTGGAGAAGATACTTCTAGGAACAGCTACAAACCTAGAAAAGAAACACATTGGTTAGCAAGGAAGGGGTGACACAAACCTGCCTTGCCTGTCAGCATCTGCTACGTGGGAGACACCCGGTGGGTTAGAATTGTGCCACACCCTCAGCGGAGATTGAATAAGACCCATGTTGGCAAGTTGGTCAGCGAGTTTGTTTGCTTCATGAAATACGTGGAAAACTGCCACTTGGCATTGTTGACCAATGATAAATTTGCTTTCTCGGATCAGCGAGCTAATGTTCCAAGGGGGATTTTTATCATTTTTGATGTAACGAATGATGTTCAGAGAATCCCTCTCGATGTGAAGACGGATACGAGAGTCTTTTATTAGGTTCAAACTATGCCAGAGAGCCTAAGCTTCAATAAAATTATTTGTCTGGTGATCGAGATTCTCAGCAAAGGCGAGAACGATCATCCCTTTGTGGTCTCGGACGACCCCGCCAGCTCCTGACAGTCCCGGGTTCCCTTTGGATTCCCCATCAAATTTAGCTTTAAAAAACCTAAGGGAGGGGGATTCCAAAGGGCCAACCATCTGGGATGGGGAATGGGGTGAGGGCAGTGGAGGATAGGGATATTGAGGGATTGGAAAATCTCCCCTTCAACCTTACCAATCAAGGAATTAGACCAATGGAGTAATTGGAGGTTTTCAGAGGCATAGGCAATGGCTTTTGTGGTCGTAGATATGGCATCATTAGAAAGGATGGAAAACACTCTGCTATTGCGCTCTAGCAAAATCTGCCAAATAAGGTGGTGGAGGTAGATCCTCCAAAGAAAGGCAGCATTGGGATTATGAAAAGGGGTAGGCCATTGGATAAAGAGATCCTAGAGAGTGCGAGGTTGGGCCCACTGGATTTGGAACAAGGATAGCAAGTGGTTAAAACTCCCTTGGGTGAACTCACAATGTAAAAAGAGGTGGTTGACCGATTCCCAATTAGACATGCAAATATGACATCTATTAGGGATAGGGATGCCTCTTTTCATCAGGTTGTCAGTGGTGAGCACTTTGTTTTGAACAGTAGTCCAGGAGAAAAACCCAACCTTAGGGACTAGGTGCTTGATCCAAACTGACCCAAACAGGAAGGCAAAAACTTGGTGGTTCAACAAGAGAGAATGAGCTGAATTGACTGAGAATACCCCGTTGTCTGTCCCTGACCAAACCAGAGAATATGGAGTGGTTGTAGTAGGAATAATGGTGGTTCTGAGAAGCCGGGACAAGGAAGCGCCCGCTTGGGTTATCTGGGCACTAGCACTGCCAATGGGGATTTGCTTCCATTCCTGCTGATCATTGAAATAATCCCTAACTCTGCTGCCCCATCTACGCTCAAGAAAGGATTTGAGAGCAGACATACCTAGGATAACTGCGAGGGGCTAGTCGTTCAACCAAACGTCATACCAAAACTTGATCTTGGAGCCACTGCCAAGTTGCCAACTGGATCCTTTAGTGATAAGAGGTATGGATTGACTTACCGCCTTCTAGAAAGTAGATCCAGGGGAAGGGAGGTATTCATTCATGAAGGACGATCAAGGGAAGTATTTGCTCTTGACAATCACCATCCATTCTGATTTGACATTGGTGTAGATTTTCCACGCCTACTTGGTGAGGAGGGCAAGGTTAAGATTGGAAGACCTTCTCAAACCCAGGCCCCCTTGGGATTTAGGTTGACAAACTCTGTCCCAGTTAACAAGGTGGATTCTACTTTTTTCTTCAAGACCTAACCATAGGATTTTTTTTTGGATTTTTGCAATCTTGGCATGAACAGATGCTGGGGCTCTGAAGACAGACATGAAGAAGATTGGAATGCTTTGGTGGACCTCCATAGTGAGGGTAGCCTTAGCTGCCTGGGATAGGAGGGAACCCTTCCAGCCTGCAAGTTTGTGTTTGAACCTTTCAATGACATTATCCCACATGGACTCTTTCGGGATCTTGATGAAAAGAGGAAGGCCTAGGTAAGAGGTGGGTAAGCTCGAGATTCTACACTGCAGGATACGGGTGATCTTGCACTGTCTGCTATCCGGAGTGTTAAGGAAGAAACACTCACTTTTGGTGTAATTGATTTCTTGGCCTACTGCTCTGGCATAGGTGTCAAGGATAGATTTGATGGACTTAGCTTGGATGATCGATCCTGAAGAAGTGATAATGGTATCATCAACGAATTGCTGGTGAGAAAGGGGGGCATGGTGGATGAAGCTTTGATCCCTTTCACATGCCCAGAAGCACAGGTAGACTTGAAAGCTCTTCCCAAGGATTCTGCCAGGATGATGAAGAGGAAAGGGGATAGGGGGTCACCCTGCCTTATGCCTTTATGAGTCAAGAAATAACCTGTAGCTGAACCATTAACGAGCATAGAGAACCATGGCATCGAGATACAACCTTTGATGAGCTTGATCCATTCTCTATGAAACCCAAACTTGGCAAGGAATTTAAGAAGGAAATCCCTGTTGACTCTATCAAAAGCTTTGCTGATATCCAACTTAAGAAACATGGTTGCCTTGCGGTTGCAGTGAGTAGAATGGAGAGTTCCATGAAGGGATATGATGCTGGCTGTGATAGATCTACATTCCACGGAGGTGCCTTGACAAGGATCTATGATAGTAGGGAGAATATTCTTTAGCCTCAGGGCTAGGTATTTGGTTAAGATCTTGTAGATAATGTTACAAAGACTAATAGGCCTGAAATCTACTATAGTCTTGCAGGGGTGGGTTTTTGGGATCAAAGCAATGAAAGTTGAGTTAGTCCCTTTTGGAATGGACTTAGTCGATTGGAGCTCGATGATGGCTTTACAAATGTCTTCCTTCATAATGTCCCAAAAGGTTTGAAAAAACTGAGGGGGAAAGCCATCTGGACTAGGGGCCTTTTCAACTTGCATGGAGAAGAGAGCAGTATTGATCTCTTTCGGAGAGAGGGTCTAAATCAGGGTAGCATTCATCTTTGGAGTAACCATGGGGGGAATGTTCTGAAGAAGGGATTCATGGACTGCCAAGTGGGAGGGAGAGGGATTTCCCATCATATTTTTGAAGTAAGCAGATGCTTATGATCTAATATTGAAAATGTCTTTGGAAATAGAGCCATCAGATAACTTGAGTTCTCTGATTTTGCTGGAGCTACGGTTTCACATCGTGGAAGCATGAAAAAATTTGGTATTGGCATCCCCATCTTTGAGCTAGAGGGCTCGGGATTTTTGTCGCCAGAAGGTTTTTTCTCTAGCCGATATGTTATGATACTCAGATAGCAGCTGACTCTCCTCATTCCTCAGCTGAGGAGTCCATTGGTCGTGATGGATTTGCTCATCCAAAGTATTAAGTTTATCGATAATGAGATGCTTGTTCTCAAAGATGTTTCCAAAAACTTCCCTGTTCCAAATTTTGATGTTTTCTTTCACTGATTTGAGTTTACGAGAAACTCGGTCAATGGCAGATCCTAAACATGGAAGATTCCACCACTCAAAAATTCATTGTTTGAGGTCTGGGTGGTGAATCCACATGTTTTCAAACTTGAAAGGGGTTTTGAAGGACGGGGCCTTGGATTCTAGGAGGAGGGGTGAATGGTCAAACCCAATTATGGGGAGGGATGTGAGGAGAGTATCGCCAAAGAGAGGGATTGCTTGCTGAGATAAGAAAAATCGGTCCAGCTTGACTTGAATGTGATCTTGTCCTACTCTTTTGTTGCTCCAAGTAAAACGACAGCCTCTGATCTGAATATCCATAAGCTCATTACTCGATACAAAATACTGGAAATCAGTTATGCTTTTGGAGGGAGTGGATAAGCCACCTTGTTTGTCGAAAGCAAACAGAGGAGAGTTAAAATCCCTAGCTAACATCCATGGGAGGGCAAAAAAAGTAGTCTTGAGAAGGGATAAGAAAACCCATAGCTGGCACCTTTCCAAGGGATTTTTGGGGGCATAGATATTAGAGAGGACCCATGTGAACTAGTTGGTCTTGCAATGGAAAACCATGTTAAGGGTTTTTTTGGTGAAGGATACCACCCTTCCCTCAACTTGGAGAGGATCCCAAAGGTAATGAAGGCCCCCAGTCGATCCCTCTGCAGGGGAGGAAGCGCACTGGCAGTCTTTCTAGACTGATTTGATGATGTTCGAGGTTCTCGTTGCATCAGCTTTGGTTTCTTGTAACATGATGATGGTGGGTTTGGAATCCTTTCTGATGGTTCTGACCAGTCTCTGCTTGCTTGAGCTGTTAAGCCCTTTGATGTTCCAAGAGAGGATCTTCATTTGGATACTTTGGAAGGTTTCTTACCGCCCTTGGTGGGTACAGGAGGGGGTTTGAGATTCTTGGGATCATCCAAGGGCTTTCCAAATAGATCAGGGAAGAGGGTTGTTTGAACCCCATTTGCGACTTGATTCTCAGTGTATTTCTTAAGCTGGTCGGACATAGACAATCTGCCTCTCTTTTTGTCACCTCCTGTATCCACTGGCCCTTTCTTATTTTTTGTGATGATGGAGCTAGAATCTGAGTGGTTGTAGAAATGGCTGGATGCCTCCTCAAGGGAGTCAGAAACTGACTTGGTTGGAGACAGAGGTTCGGCTAAAGAAGTGGTGGGAAAGCCCTCCTTGAGGGGAAGGGGGGAAAGGGATTTAGGAGAGGTGGGAGAGAGTGGAGAGGTGGGAGGGGTTGGGGAGAGTGGTGCGGCCGGAGAGGGGTCGGGTAGGGTAAGGTAGGGGATGGGAGGGAGTGGAGGCAAGGGGGAAGGAGAAGGGGGGGAAACAGACTCGGGAAAGAGGACATTGTCATCAACACCAAAGAGAGGACCAAACTTATTGGGAAAGGCAAAAAGCGAACATACCTGGTTGGAACTTGACGGAGCTTGGTGGGGGAAGGATTTGTGGAAGGGGACTTGTTTCCCTTTGTTAGTTTTCCCTCAAAAAGGGCCACCAGTAGCGTTGGGTGCCATGTGGGTGATCGAACGCTGAGCAAGGGAGAGTTGGGGTCAAGGAACCTCTTTGGTAGCTTTCAATGAAGGGCATTGGGATCTAAGGTGTCCCTGAGCCTGGAATTCGATGTAGAATGCTGGTTTATTCTCATACTCAATAGCTTGGCACCATTGAAAGTCCCCATAGATGAGATTGATGTGAGTGGGAAGTTGGGATGCCAGGTTCGCAGACATGCAGATTTTGGCAAAGGCCATTCTGGATCAGGATTTTGTTGCTGGGTCAAAGGCAACCAGGTCTCCGATGTATCCTTCGATCCCTCGAAGGATGTCTTCGTGAAAAACTGGATTTGCAAGTCCGAAAGATGAACCCAAATGGGGGTGACATTGATGTCCTGAGTTTGGGGGTTGAAACCATGTTACCATTTCTTAAGGAATAGAATTTTCCTGCCAAAGAACCATGGTCCTCCGGTGAGGATTATTGCATAATCATTCTGGTTGTTCAACTGAATTAGAAAGAAACCCCTAGAAAGTACAGCTAGCTAAAAACTCGCTCTGTTCACCATTTGAAACTGGCCCATATTCTGATAGACTCCATGTTAGGTCGGCCTCCAACGAATTTCCCAACCAGGGACAGGGATTCGAGGGAAAGTTTTGGAGCCATGCGAGAAATCAAGATAACCATGTTTTCCCCGGAGGTGACCAGGGGGGGAAGGGAAACCACTTCATATGGTTTGGGAGAAGGGGATCCCGATACCATCACACTAAATGATAGATCGACTGAGGGAGGGTATTTGGAAGGGGGAAATGAGGGAATGAAACCTTCCGCCCAAGGTCTCTGCGTCCTACCTAGATTTGTATCGGGGGCATCGGGATCATTCGTGAGATCGACAGGGATCTCGCCTGGTTCTAAATCCCCAGGGAGGGTTTGGGAAACCCTGCCAAGGAAAGCCAGGGTAGTTGCGGTCGAAGTTGACGTTGATGCTATGGGAAACATTGCAGAGGGAGTCGTTGTTGTTGAAGCCATCACTTCTTAACACCTTATTACTCCTATTGAACTAAGCACTTTTCAAGAGGTTTTTAAAATGATAAAAAATATTACCCATTATCTGTCACTATATTTTGAGGAACCCTAAATTTCATCCTCCAATATAATTTAGCAGCTAAAGCTTTGTTGTTACTAATTGAAGACTGGAATCCTAACCCCCTTCACTATTAGGAAGACATAAAGTATCCCATTTCACCAAGGCCCATTTTCTTTTTTCCTTAGTACCACTCCAAAGGAAACGATGACTGATTTGATCCAATTCTCGAAGAATAGCCTTTGGGATATTCAAAATGGAAGAAACATAAATAATAATAGCTTGAAGGACAGATTTTACCAAGGTGATTCTACCCCCAGAAGAAAGCCACTTGTTGGTCCACTTTCCAATTTTCTTCTTGACTTTTTCCAACAACCAATTCCAATATTTATTTTTTTGCCTTTGAATATTTATGGGAATACCTAAATAAGTGATTGGAAGAGAGGTCTTCTTATATTTTAATTTATCCAAGACCCTAAATTCCTGTCTAGAAGAGCAGTGAAAGAAAATAACTTTAGATTTTTCTTCATTGGTCAACTGCTCAGTAGCCTTAGAAAAACAACTATTGATTTGCTTAATATTAGAAGCTTCCTTAACTATAGCTTTACCTAAAAGAGTAGAGTCATCCACAAATTGAATATGAGAGATAGATCTAGCTCCATGAGCAATGGTAACTCCCTCAAGGGTTTTGTTTTCCCTCTTTTTGGTTATAGTCCTACCCAAGCATTCAGCAAGAATTATGAATAAATAAGGGGATAGCGGTTCACCTTGCCCAATACCTCTAGAAGCTAGGAATGACTGAGAAGGCCTTCCATTGATAAGAATTAAGTACGAAACTGAAGAGATACATCCCATAATCCAATCCATCCAATCCTTAGAGAAATCAAATTGACTCAAAACTTTGATAAGGAAGTGCCAATCCACTCTGTCATAAGCTTTGGATAAGTCTAACCAAATGAACATGGAAAGAGAATTTTGCATATCCATGGAATGGATGGCTTCCTGAGCAAGAACTATCTCATATAATATTTGACGTCCTTCCACATAACCCCCTTGCTCTGGGGAAATAATCTTATGCAAAATAGGCTTCAACCTTTCTACCATGATTTTAGTAATGATTTTGAGAAGAACATTACATAAAGCAATAGGTCTAAAAGCTGAGATATGATCAA
This sequence comes from Wollemia nobilis, assembly GCA_028583015.1. Classification (NCBI taxonomy): domain Eukaryota; kingdom Viridiplantae; phylum Streptophyta; class Pinopsida; order Araucariales; family Araucariaceae; genus Wollemia; species Wollemia nobilis. The sequence goes on along the minus strand of JAQPPZ010016917.1, from coordinate 3,814,804 downwards.
CCTCTTCAGCTTTTGGAACAAGAATAATATAAGTTTTATTGATAACCTTTAAAATTTCTTTGGCTTTCCTGGCTTCTTCCACCACCTCTAATAAATCAACATGAAGGATATCCCAGAACTCTTGGTAGAACTCAATGGGAAAACCACCAAGACCTGGGGTTTTCCCTTTTTGCATTTTAAAAACTACTTGTTGAATCTCATTGATAGTAACATGAGCAGTCAAAATAAAGTTCTCCTCATAAGTGATAAGAGAAGGGATTGCTTGAAGAACATTTTGTTGTGAAGCTAAGTCAAGAGGAGTAGCAGCAAAAATATTGGAAAAGTAATCAACAACAATAGAGTTCATGCCATCCCAAGTATAAACAACATCTCCAGAATATGATTTTAAGAAAGAAATAAAGTTGTGAGATCTTCGAGCTAGAAGATATTTGTGGAAGAAATTTGTGTTTCGATCTCCTTCTTTGAGCCATTGAATTCTAGATTTTTGCTTCCATAAGATTTCTTTTTTTTTTCCCATTCCTCTAACTGAGTTATGAGTTTAATTTCATCTGCACTTCTCTTCTCAGTGAGGCCATCTAAACAGATTTTGTTATTCAAATTTTCAAGATGAGCAATAACTTCATGTTTTTTTTATGAACATCCCCAAACTCTTTCCAGTTCCAAGTCTTGATTTTGGATTTAATGTATTGCAGTATTTTGGCAAAATAGAACATCTTAGTCCCATGCCTAGGTTTACCTTCCTTCCACCATTGTTGCACACGAGATCTGAAGGAAATGTCTTTAAGCCACATTAATTGAAAATGAAAAGGAGAGAAACTCACATTGGTTTTCCACATTTCCACCATGATTGGCCAATGATCCGAACTAGCATTATTAAGAGTCTTCACTTTAGGAATGTGACCATGGATTAAGAAATTTTCAGAGAGCAAAAACCTATCCAATCTCTCCATTATACAAGCTAAGCCTTGCCTTCTATTAGACCAATTCATAAGGCCATTATCTGGTTGGATATCCACAAGATGAAGGTTTGCAATATATTCGCTCATGAGGTCAGTGCTTTTATCCAAATTTTTATTTCCCCCCCTTTTCTCATCCATAGAGAGGATGGTATTGAAATATCCTCCGATCAAGATCCGAGCTTTAGGAAAATGAGAGATAATATGAGTAATATCCTTCCACTATCTTTTTTTTTCCTCCAAAGAAGTCAGAGCATAAACAGTAATGCAGAGCATAATTTGGTTGAAATGTCTACTTTGAATAGCTATAGCCAACAAACCCCAACTACCAACCATATGGTGAATAACTACCTCTTTTGGGTCCCAAAGACAAGAAATGCCACTCGAAGTCCCTTGGGAACTGAGGGAAATCACTTTTCCAGCTGGCCAAATTTTACTAGCAATTGAGTCCATATCCTCCATTGACATCTTTGTTTCTTGAAGGAAAACAAGATGTGGATGATTTATCTGAATCATTCTTCTAATTTCATTTTGTTTTGAAAGACTCCCTTTGAGTCCTCTAATATTCCAAGTGATGACCTTCATTAATACCAGGGCTAAAAAATTTGGGAAGGGCATTAATATTACCTTCCTCTACAAGTTTTTCACCTTCTTTTACCATATGATATTGATTGGTCTTGCGACTTGCTTTTTGATTAGAATCCATCTTCAATTTTTTTCCCTGTTTCTTGACTTATTCCAATTGAATTTGAGATGGTTTCTAACCTTGAAGAATGCTCGTACACAACCAAAATTTTACTAGATGGTTCAACGGAGTCTATATTGGGACTGCATTATTTGAAGTTTTGACATTTGAAAGATTGTTTTTCTTGTGTAAATTTTCTCTTTTTTTTTCTATTGAAAACCTTTGATTTTTTGGTTTGTCTCTGAGTTCTTCCCTTCATATTTAAATTATGTTTCTAAGATTCCAATTTCCATTATTTCCTCTTCCTCACTTGGGACATCATTTGTGGAAAGGATTTCAAACATATTAGCAGATGATTTTGATTGATCCTTCATAACTGGTTTTTTCTGAGTGTTCTTCTTCTTAGGTATTTGGAAACTTATTGAGTTTATATCTTCTTTCTTTTGATCAGGAATTTTATTTGGGCAAGAACTGGCCAAATGACCATATTCATGGCAAATTCTACAATGAAAAGGAATGTTCTCATATTCCACTACTTGCTCCCAAGTGTCTTTTCCAAATTGTAATGTGATATTTTTAGGTAAGGGTTTGTCAAAATCCATTAAAACACAAATTCGAGCATAAATAATATGTTCAAAATTTTGAGTACAATCAACAGTCATCATAAAAGTTCCTAAAGAGTTTCCAATTGAAGAAAAAATAGTAGGATTCCAAAATTCAATAGGGAGGCCAAAGAGTCTAACCCACACGAGAGCTATAGAAGGCATCTCTTCTTCGACTTTAAATTTAATATGCCAGGGCTTCATGAAAATCCATGCCCTTCCAAAAAACCAAGGACCCCCTTGAAAATTTTTCTCTCTATCTTCATTATTAGCAAATAAAATAAGAAAATAACCATTTGGATAAATAGAGATTTGTAACTCACCTTTAGTTTTCCAGATTTTTGCAGCCCATACTTTGAAAGTAGATAGACTCGACACGAACCGACAAATTAGTCCTCTTTTTTCCAAATCTTCAATGCCAGACTGAATGTTATCCATATCAAGCTTAACAATAGGAGTTCCATCAACTGCTTTAAGATATCCTGACTCTGTTTTCTTGGGATCAATCTTAGGCATTCTTAAAGGTTTATGGGAAGCCCTAAGATTGATATTAGCATTGGATTGAGGCTGTCCACCACGAAGGGCATCCCTAAAATTTATTTTTGGGACTGAGTCTTCAAAATTCTTACCCTTGACAGGGGTTTTCACAATAGAATTATTTGGTGGGTGCACCTTAGCACCAGATTCACTTGAGATATGAGCCATTTTTTGATCAAATACTTAAAACTTATTTCGTGATCTCTTTAATCCTTGCCCTAGACACCGTGGAAAGGTATGGTTTTCACTTTTCTTTTGTGCAGCAAATTGGAAGCCATTGTCACTCAAGTTCACAGTATGATCTATTGAAAGACAAATTTCTAACCCATATTGGATCCCCTGCAACATTTCTTGCTAAAATATTGAGCATAAACCAAAAAATATTGGTCGCTAGGGCCCGAAGGCCCTAAAAACCAACCTCTGGAGCTACTTGCACTCAACCCAGATGAAACCCTTGCATAGCCGCTTACCAAATATCTCGTTCACACATAGGGATGCGCTAGGATATGTGTTGCTCAAAATGATATGAAAATTGGTGGAGATGTTCTAGGGTTTTTCAGGCATCTACCCTCAACATTTTAGCTCATTCTAAGTCCGGATGAGTGAGATATGGCTGAAACGAGTTCGGTAGTTTGGGCAGTCCTACAAAAAATGTCTAATAAATTTATCAGGCTTACTCTGTTCATCCCCCCTCTTAGTATAAGCTTGTCTTCTTCAATTGGTATCAGAGCGTGTTCCTTCGAAAAGTCTAACATCTTAAGGGCAGATTCTACAAGAACATAGATGGATTCACAAAATGGATCTTCTACAAATAAGGCTCCACTATTTGATGGTAACAATTATGCTTTCTGGAGCATGAGAAAGAAGAACTACTTGATATCACAAGGATATGAGGTATGACAGATGGTTGCAAAAGAGTACAAGGTTGAAGGTGATCCCGAGACGAATAAGACTATCAAGAAATTGGTTGAGATCAATTCAAAGGCAATGAATTGTATTCTAAGTGGGATACGTGAGATAGATTTTGCAAAGGTCATGGTATATAATTCAGCTAATGAAATGTGGACCAAGTTGTAGAATACCTATGAAGGAGATTCCAAGGTAAAGTTGGCAAAACTACAAACTCATAGAAGAAGATTTGAGGAATTGAAAATGGAAGATTCTGAAGATATTTCAAAGTTTTTACTTTGAGTTGATGAGATTTTTAACACCATGAGATGCCTAGGATTTGATATGAAAGAATCAGATGTTACTCAAAAGGTTTTGAGATCACTTCCCATGAATTATGATGCAAAGGTTTTAGTGATAGAAGAAACAATGGATATTGACAATTTAACAATGGAAGAACTACAAGGAACTCTCATAGCTAATGAGATTAGGATAGATAAGCATCAGGCTCCAATGAAAGAAATTGCATTCAAGGCTTCAGAGAAAAATAAAGGGAAATATCCAGAGACAGATAGAGATTCAGATAATGATGAGGAAGCTAACTTCATCAAAAAGAAAAAGGACTCAATGAATTATAGGGATATGAAGAAAGTCGGATGCTACAAGTGTGGTGATTATGGTCACTATGCAAACAAGTGTCCACATGAAGAAAACAATGATGATAAAAAATAAGGTCACAAAAGAAAAGAAGAAGGAAAGCATAAGCATGACAAAGATGACAGGTACAAGCAAAGCAAGCATGAGAAGAAGAAAAGTTTTCGTAAGATAAAGAAAAATTTCTACATTGAAGAAGCAAATGATAGCTCATATCACAATGATAGAGACAAGTCAGATGATGAAAAAGAAGAACATCTATTCCTATGAATAGAAGGTAAAATATAACAATGCTTTGTGTGTGGTCAAAGAGATCACAAATCAGGATATTGCAATGGCTTCAGTGATATTGAAGATGAAATGACACATCAAGGAAACAAGCATGGTCAAATAAATCATGAGATTTTATTTTCTATAGAAGATGATAATGATCTCAGTGACAGTGAAGATGAAGAAGGTTTTTTCTATGGGATAAAAGAATTAGATGAAGAATTACCACTCCAAATAGAAGAGGAGGATATTTCAAGAAATACAGATGTCTCAGTTGATCTAAAAGAATACTTCAATGATATCCATGAGCAACTACAAGAGGTTAAGGAGAATCTAAAAGAATTGAGATGCTTTATACTTGAGAAGGTTGATCCATCACATGACTCAAAAGGCCAAGATATTTTCACTAAGAAGGAAACATGTATTTCAGAGGCTATAGAGATGTGTGCCAATTTGCTATTTGACACAAATAAAGAAAAAGAAGAGAAAGGTTCCAAAGCACAAAAGGTCTCATATTTTAGGTTTGGGGAATCACACTCAAAAGGAAAGGAAGTTGTAAAATATGAAAGCAAGGAAGCACCTAAGATTCATGAAGAAAGTTCCAAAGATCCGGTTTGGATCTTGTTTTGAGATAGGTGAATCAAGTTCAAGAGGCAAATAAATTCTTGAAGAGGAAAACAAGGAAGAAGTTAAGGAAGAGGATTTAGATACTACAAGGAAGGATCAAATATACAATGCACAAGTCAAAGATGATCACAAGGATAATGGTCAAGAAAGGGTCTATGGATCAAAGAAATTTGATTTTGCTAGAAGGAACTTCAAAGGAAGAAGGTATGTTTTTCAAGGACACTACTTCTTATGCAACATGATTGGTCATAGAGCTTCTCAGTGCAAAGAAAATGAGCAACATGGTTTTGGTCTTAGAGCTACACAATTTAGAGGTCATGGTCATAATTATTATGAAAACAAAACCTCACAATACAGGTTTAAGGAAAGGAATGGATATGAAAATGATTTCAAGAAATAATTCAGAACATGGGCACCATCCAAAGGCTATAATATCAAGTGTCTTAATTGCAATAACTTTGGACACATTGCAAAATGGTGTAGGACTCAATTCCAAACAGGTTCAATGCAAGAAGTTCAAGCAGTCTCAAGGCAAAAAGGTCAAACAGGTTCAAGACAATAAGATCAAGTAACTCATCAAGAAAAGGATATCAGAAAGAAGTGGAAGGAAGTTGACAAAGGAAAGGAACAATGTAAGATGGGAGTAAAAATACTCCCACCCCAAAATTAATCACCTCAAGAGAGAAGGTAGTGGGGGGCTAAGCTTAAGAGTCATATATTTTAGCTCCATAGGTGTCCCTTTTTGCCATTGATGTCAAAGGGGAAGAGCATTGAGTTAGGGGGAGCAGCCTCCAAGGAGAGCATTGAGTTAGGGGGAGCAGCCTCCAAAGAGAGCATTGAGATAGGGGGAGCAACCTCCATAGAGAGTATTGAGTCAGGGGGAGCAACTTTGATTCTCATATATGGTTTTTGCAGTGATTGTGGTGTTTTGCATTAGAGGTGTTGCCATCAATGACAAAGGGGGAGATTATTGGTAATTTGAGTTATTTTGTGTTGTCATTGATGTCACATGGATCACATTTAGTTTTGGTGGCAAAAGCACTTCATAAATATTCATTTATGAAATTTTGAAGAGCATGGATATATACAGGGTTTTGTGGCACAAGAGGCATATAATATTTAATTTTTTAAATATTATATTAATGGGTTTTATTAAAACCAATGGTAAAGGTTTTTATTAAAACCAATGGCAAGGGTTTTTATTAAAATCTACGAAAAGGTTTTTTAATTAGACCAATGGAAAGGGTTTTTATTAAAACCATTGGAAAGTGTTTTTCATTAAAACCAATGTGCCAAGACATCTCCAAATGATGATGGATGAAAAGGTTTTTTCAATAAAACCTAGGTGCAAAAAGTTTCATGGCAAAATTCAAAAGAACGAAGGAGATATCCCAATTCAAAGATAAGAGATGAATTATTAAATATTTATTTAATAATTCTAAGGTCTAAAGTTTAATTAAATTATCCGTCGACATGCAAAGGTTAGGGTGGCAAATCAAAGTTTGCCGATGTCATTCGAAGGCATTGAAAGGCATATACATCAAAGAAGACTTTGGTTATTTTGTTGTGGAGATAGGAGAATAATTAGTGCATGAGAGAGATTCGTCGAAAGGAGGCAACATAGAGGTAAAATGAAATATTGAACTCAAGGGCAAAGACAAAATCGAAAGTTGCCAAAACTGACCTTACACTAGACAATGTAGCATAGTTGGTAGGGCATCATCTTTGCACATGAGAGGTCAATGTTCAAATACCACTAGGAGCAAAAGTTTTTGTGAGAGATTGATTTCGTTTTGACAACCAAGCGCAGAGATTAAAGGAAGTGTTTGGGATTAAATCCCAACATGGGCCAATGCTCACATGGTAAGCGCTTCACAATGCAAGAAAGGAGGAACAGAGTTTGAATCCCGCGAAGGTGTGAAGGTGCATTGATTTTTGGGCAAAACGTTGACGATTTTGAAGGTGGTAAAGGCGCATTGATTTTTTTTTGCAAATACTTTAATGTTTTCAAAGATTATGGAGGCTACGAACTTCATAAAAAAGTATTTATCTCTAGCGCATGGTAATAGTTGATATTACCAAAGTTGTGGTGCATTAAAATCATTTCTACCAAAATTAGGGATTCATAAGGTATTTGTTGGAAATAAATTATTGTTGTGTGTGCTTAGGGAGATATAAGGTGTTGAGATATTATTTGTTATTGCTATGTGTACTTAGGGAGTTATAAGGTGTTGAATTAAATAATTGAAAATTATTGTGTGTACTTGTGGAGTTATAAGGTGTGAAAACAAATAAATAAAAGCATAGGTGCTTGTTGTTTATGTCAATGAATTTAGGGAGTTATAAGGTTGTAAAGTGTTGAACATGTATATGTCCTAGTGCATGGTTTGATTATAAAATTAAACTATAAACTTGAGACCTTGTTAATTGCTACCTTGAGTTAGAAGACATGCACATGAGTTAGGGTTTAAAGTTGAAGACAAATTGCTTGATTATGTGCCTTGACTATTGAGAGGAAGTGGATGGATTAGAAAATAAATTTTATGGATAAAATTGATGCTTGAGTTCATAATTGCTTTAGTGGAGTTCATTGAGAGTATTTCCACTATTGAGGAGGTTTTTTCTATTGTTTTGAGGAGAGTATTGTTGGTTACTTGTTGAGTACATTACCTCTATGTGATACCATTGAGGAGATCATTTGCTAGTCACTTGTGGATACATTTGTCTTTCATTTGAGGAGATCATTGTTGGCTATTTGAGAGCTCTTTGCTTGAGGGAGTTGTGCTTGTTTATTGAGAGCTTATTGAAATTGCATGAGGAATATATTATTGAGAACCTATTGGTATTACTTATGGAGATTGTCCTTGGTTGGTTGAAGTCCTCATTGTTATTGCTTGGAGAGGTTTTCATTAGAGAGCTCATTTGCCATACATTTGAGAGTATATTGTTGAGAATTATTGTCATCCATTTGAGAGAGTATTTGTCATACATTGTTGAGATCATTGTGGATCATTGTTATCATCCATTGAAGAGTACATTGCCATTCATTGTTGAGTTCATCATTGAGCCTTGCCTTCATTGATTTGTGGTTGATATTTGAGTGCTACTTGTGCATGATTGGTTGAGCCTTTGAGAAGGCTTTGAGGATAGAGTTGGGACAACATTTGAGTATCATTTCTTGAGTATTTTTGTGAAGGCTTTGAGGATAGATTTGGGATAGCATATGAGTAGGATTTTTTTAGGCTTGTGAGAAGGCATTGAGGTAGATTCGTGAGTAGTGAAAAAATATAACAAAAATAGAAAAACATATCAACACCAGTTGCCTAGATGAGCATATCAGTGGAGTGTCTAGTTGAGTAGATTAGTGGAGTGGCTAGCTAAGTAGATCAGTGGATAGCCTAGCTGAGCAGATCATAGCCTATCTAAGCAGATTAGTGGATAGCCTAGTTGAGCAGATCAGTGGATAGCCTAGCTAAGCAGATCAGTGGATAGCCTAGCTGAGTAGATCAATGGATAGCCTGGCTGAGCAAATTAGTGAATAGCCTAGCTTAGTAGATCAGTGGATTGCCTAGCTGAGCAGATCAGTGGATAGCCTAGCTGAGCAGATCAATGGAGAGCCTAGCTGAGCAGATCAGTGGAGAGCCTAGCTGAGCAGATCAGTGGAGCCCACATGAGCAAATCAGGACAACATAGTTTTAAGAAGGTCAAAGTAATCATTTTTATTGGTATAAGGATCCCTATTTCTTTATGAAATATTATAAGGAGATTATCTTGTGGACTACCCCACATTGGGGGAACCACGTTAAATCTTATGTCTCAATTGTGTGTGGTGATTTGTGCACTTTCTTACTATTGCTATCTATGTTATTACTGCACACTGTTCTATTTGATAATTGCAATTGAGGACACTAATTGATATTAGTTTGGAAAGAAAGTAAAAATTGGACGATATATTGTTCACCCCCCTCTTAGTATAAGCTTGTGTTCTTCACAGGTTCTGAGTGGGCCTATTGAGCAGATTTGAGGAAGTTCTGAGTGGACTTATTGAATAGATTTGAACAGGTTTTGAGTGGACCTATTTAGAAAATTTGAGAAAATTCTGAGTGGATTTGTTGAGCAAATTTGAAATAGAGCTTTGGAGGTGACAGAATAGAGAGGACAATAGTCTCTAGTAGATAGATATCCGTCAGCTAGGGCAATGAGGCTAGGTCTTCTAAGTGGGGACAAGAGTCTTCAGTGGAGAGAGATCCACAAGCCAGTGCAGTGGAGGTAGTAGTATTCTAGAGGATCACCAGCCATAGCAGAGGAGAAGAATTTCTCCTGTGGATAGAGATCCACAAACTTGATTTAGGGGATCAACATCTCCTTTGGACAAAGGTCCATAAACATTGTAGGGAAAGTATTCCCAAGAGAATTTATTTGAGAAAAAATTATAAAGAATATTTTCTCCGTGGAGTAGCTCGCATTGGGTGAACCACGTAAAATCATGTCTCTCATGTGTGTGATTCTTTGTGTGATTTTTACTTCTTTAATATTACCGATGATATTATTTGGATTAAAAGGCAAAAAGTTTTATTGTATACTGTTCACCCCCCCCTCTCAATATAAGCACATGCTATTCAAATAATTGACTGTTTATTCATATCTAGAGGGAAATGAGGTATTTGTCTTGAATAATAGAAGTTGAATATTATATTAAAATTTTCATCCAAACATTAGAAAATACAAGTTATTCTACAAAATTTGAGAATTGAAAAGAGTTTATTAAATTTGACAATACATTCAAAACTAGGGAGACATAAGGTAGACAACCTCAAAGGTTTAGAGATTTGATTTTTTTTTATCAAAGTTGTCTTTTTAAGACTAGGGAGCCACAAGGAAGATTACTTTAGAAGGACTATGGATGAAATTGTTAAGAATGTATTTAATGAAAGTGGTGAAGAAATATTGCATGCATTCATATTTTATTCACATGGCTTAATACCCAACATTGATGGAGATCAAATATTTGATGTTCTAAAAGATAAATTGATTTTGTTTTTCACAAAAGCTAAAGAAGGAAAATTTACTACCTTTATGAGATATTTTCATGAAAATATTTTTAGGTATTGTTGGAAATATCAAAACACCATTGTACTTACTTTAGAAAAATATCTAATGATATATCTTTCATTAACTGTTTTTGAACTCTTTTAAGAAAATATACAAGTTGAAAGAAATGATTCATATAATTATCTCAGGGAAGAATCATTGAATCCATGTCACTATTATTGTGATGATCTACTAACTCATTGTATTGAAGATATATCACTAGTGAAGATACAAAAATGAAGAAGAAGAAACAAGAAAAGGGATCAGGTCAAGAAAGGCAAAATGAATACTGAACCTAAAGAAGATACTTATTTGGAGAGTCCAAGATAAAAATCAAAGTTATATTATTGTGATGATTTGCTAACACATTGCTTAGAAGGTGAATCATAAAAGAAGATGTAAAAGCAAAGAAAGAAAAAGAAGAATAGAAGTCACATCAGAAAGGTAAAACAAGAACTGTTTTGTACAAGTTCAGGAATCAATCTTAAAGAGATAGATTGAAGATAAAAGATAAAGACCATATTAAAGACTAAAATCTTCAGTAACCAAATAATGTAATACAAGGAGGCATTGGAATATATTACATTATTTGGTATATGCTAATGTACCACCTTGGATACATATTTAGATTAGGAGCGTGTCTTAGATTAGAGTGTGAGTATTTACTTAATGAAATGTAATGAATGTACAAGTATTATTAGAGTGTGCAAAGTATTTAATAATGTATATGTGCATAATAGTTCATGTGCACATGAGTTCATAGAATAGGAAAGTGAAGAGTCTCAAGAAGAGTGAAGGCCAAGAGTCATATTCCATTATATGTGTCTATGTGTGTGTGTGTGTGTGTGAGAGACACAATGTAGAGTTGGAGTGTGTGGAAGTATGGTGTGTTGGAGATATTTATTCTATCAAGATACTATATTCGTAAGCATTTGTTAATGATAATTTTAGGAGTAGTTGCAAAAGTTATTTATAAGTTTTATATGTTTAGAATATTGCCATTATCTTATATTTCATATTGCAACTTTATTTTAGATCTTGTGGTTATTTTGCATTAATTATTTAACATCAAAATCTAAAAAAATGGAGGCCACCCTATAAGTCACCACCACTAACTCCAACATCATCATAATCAAATTTGGCTCTAGAAATGTCTCTAAAACTAGTAGCGTCATCGACCACCATTGCCTCCACAAGAATGCTTGCTAAGGATACAAGCACAACATTGGACATATAACCCATAGCATGCTTGCTAAGGATACAAGCACAACATTGGACATATAACCCATTTATATGTGTTGAGGTTTGAACCTATGATCTTTCATATGGAATCCCAATGAACCTATCAAATTAGCTCAACATTGGCAATCCATTCCATACTATATCATTTATCCTTTGAACTCAAAATTTAGTTTCACTTCATACATCTTATTTTGAGAACTTAACTTTAAAAATAAATCCTTTCATAATTTTTTTTTAAGACAATGTTTATATAACTAGAATAAATTCTTTTTTGGACAATGTTTGTATAACTAGGAATTTTTTTTTGTTGAAAATATAATTGGTATTGAGAAATCTTAGGATTATATCAACACATGCTTCGTAGTGGAAAATTTCTTCAATCAACTAAAATAAAGTTCAATAAAATCAACATTATTATATTGGTTTAGGTGATTCCTTCTATATGTTAGTGTGTGTGATGCAACTGCCTTAAAAGTTTCTCACCAGATTTCAATCCCCAGAGACCTAGCTATAACTAAAAATAATAAATAATTTTGATGTTAATAAACCCCATAAAAGATATTTTTAAAAAGTAATATAAAAAATACTATAAAATTTTAAATAAAACTACAACAAAAATTAAATATGAGAAACTAACTTAGCCAAACACTAAACAAATAAGATGACTTTCAAAGGACCGAGTGGATTTTTTTTCCCTATTGAAACTTCCTACGAAAATTAAGAATTTTAGTGTTAAGGAATTGTGGTTTCCCTCTTCTTGTCAAATCAAAAATATGAAAATATTTCTTTCCTGAGAAGGAGCCAAGCCAAGTGGTTTCTAGTGTAGACATCACAACATTAAACTAAACAACTACTTTTATACCACTGCTACGCTATCAATCAAACAAATTAATTCCCGGCTTCTAGAATAATAGAAAGTCCCTATATTTAGCAATATATTTTCTTCTGATAAATTTTAGATCGTACCAATTAACTCTGATGTAAGTGTACGTTTCATTAAATTATCTGCATGCATTGTGAAAGTTTAAAAGAATGACTTTAATATGGATTAAATAGACTATATTGCAAATTGTTTCCATGTTCGTGTACGTGCATGGACATGGTTACCCTTATCTTAAATATTTCATTATCTTGTCTGCCCGCTGTCTTCTTCTGTCCTCATTTTTTGTGTAGCAGAAGTGGATAACTCTTCCATGAATCCATGCAGGTCTACTTACTGTTTTATTTATCGTTGGAATAAAATCTCTTTCATAGTTGTAATAAAATTTTTAATTCTTTTTGATAAAAAATCTAACTCCATATTTTAAATTCTTTTTGATAAAAAATCTAACTCCATATTTTAAATTCTTTTCGATAAAAAATCTAACTCCTTATTGTAGTCCCCTTCAGAATAGAGAGTTTAAATGGAATTAAAAAACTCTGGTTCCTCTCAGCCCGCTTTTTTTCTACGTCATTAATATTGCAGGGAAAGTGTGAACTGTGGCCATTGGATTCCCGAATATCTTGACCGTGAAAGCTTATTACAGTTTTCGTTTATTGCATTACAGGGTATTTGTTCTGGAATGACTTCCTGTAACTTATATTTTTATTATATAATTACATATACTTTTTATGAATTATATAATATATCATGTGTAAAATATACCAACAGATGTAGGAATAAGCAAAACTAAAGACTCTCCAAAATTAAAATAAAATGTAAAACTGCGTCTGAAAACGTGGAAATCCACGGCCACAGCTAAAAGAGAAGTCAAGTCAATTCACAATGCCCAATTTTACTTGGTGATATCCAAGCCCAGGAAATATTAGGATATTTAATTCTCTCTCAAGCTTGCAAGTTAGCTTCATTCGTAAAGGCTAATGTTTTCAAGGTTTGGAACCATGAATTAAATAATAAATTTAAATATATATGAACAGCAGGGAGTTGACCCATCAGTTTTACTACTAAAAATTTGATAAAGGGCTTTTACTTTATTATGGACAAGTGGTTTGCAAGACGATATAAGAGAGGAATCTGAGAAGTTCAAAAGGGTGGGACAAACCTAAAGACAAGACTTGGTATTTGTTCATATGCAAGCTATAGAGGAGAAAAAATATATATACAAATAAAAGAGTTATATATATATATATATATATTAAGATTTTAAAAATTATTTAAAAAATATTATTTTAAAATAAAATATGATGTTATATGAAATTGAACAATAGTATAAATAGAATGAGATTGAAAAACACCCTAGCAACATCAATACAAATGTTGGAATTGAGTTAAATGATTCTTGAAAACAACTTATCCACTAAAGAATATTATTAGATAATATATTGAAAAAACTTTTATTATAAGGTTGTATATTAGTTTTTACTGTAAAGTTGATGGTCTAGCCTAGTGTGATTCTCACATATTTATTTATTATTTAATTTATGATCCTAACATTTTAGAAATTAAATTTTTAAATAATATTAATTTGTGAGTGTAGGTGAAACTATATTCTTAGGATTATGAGGTTTCTGTGACTAAAATTGATGAGAAAATTGATTTTTCCTTTTTTCTTAAAGATGAATCCATTGTGAAAATCTTGAAAATATTAGGAAAGGTACATATTACATAGTGCTTTAAAATTTTAACAAACAATTTCGTTATGAAAGCTTAAAGATCTTATCAATAAAGGATTATGTTTATTTAATTATTATTGTAAATTGTTAGTTTTAAAGATAATGATAGCTCGTAACAAGGAGGTCATTTCTACCTTTAAACATAAATTAGGTTAGAGACAAGAGGAGAATGAAGATTCAACCTTTAGATCCACTGGCTAATTCAAGAATATTCTACAATGTTTACATGCTTTTTGTTTGTATCCTTGTGCTAAAAGAATTAAAATACATTATGGTACCTTTTTCTTAGAAAGTTGATCTTTTCTTTGTTAGTATTTCACACTATGCAAATAGAACGAATCTATAAAAGAAATAAAAAAAATGTTAGGGTTTCCTTGGTTTTTTATGATGCATGTTCACTAAACTACTTGTCAGCTGCTTGTCTTATCTATATTTATGTCTTACTATTTTTTAGGATCTCATCCTAACGTTACTTTGTAATTCTCATTATTATGTAATCACCCACTTCCAATGTGGAGGATTCTATTATAATATTATTTTGTAATTTCTCGTAATGTATGTGACAAATAACGCACCTAGCCAAGTGGTACCATTGCATGTAACCGTTATCAAGATTGTAACCGATGGTTCCATTGCATATAACCATTATCAATATTGTAACCAATGTTTGGTAGAAGATTCTAGCTCGAATGACATTTTGCATGTAAGCCAAGTGGCATTTTGCATGTAAGCCAACTCTTGAGCCTTTAGGTAGGATTGCATGTAGCTTTCTCTTTAAAAGGCATGAAGCCATATACGAATGTATCTTTTTGCAAGCTAATTAAATATTTAAAGAGGTTGCCCCCTCGAAGAGGCCTGTGATTTTGAGTTATTTGTGAGATTGTTTCAATTATGCAATTACTTTTTGCATAGTGTTATTCTATTATTGTATGTATTTCAATTATCTTTTAGTATTTTGTATGTGTAAGCTTTATTTCAACAGTAGTTTCCTTACAAGTGGTATCAGAGTGATTTCTAGGGCTAAGAGGACTAAATCTTGCTGCGACTATGATAATATTATTATGTGTAAGCTTTTATTATAAGGTTGTATATTAGTTTTTACTGTAAAGTTGATGGTCTAGCCTAGTGTGATTCTTACATATTTATTTATTATTTAATTTATGATCCCAATATTTTAGAAATTAAAATTTTAAATAATATTAATTTGTGAGTGTAGGTGAAACTATATTTTTAGGATTATGAGGTTTCCATTACTAAAATTTATGAGAAAATTATTTTTTCCTTTTTTCTTAAAGATGAATCCATTGTGAAAATCTTGAAAATATTAGGAAAGATACATATTACATAGTGCATTAAAAATTTTACAAACAATTTCATTATGAAAGCTTAAAGATCTAATCAATAAAGGATTATGTTTATTTAATTATTATTGTTTATTTAATTATTATTATAATGAGGTCATTTCTACCTTTAAACATTAATTAGGTTAGAGACAAGAGGAGAATGAAGATTCAACCTTTAGATCCACTGGCCAGTTCAAGAATATTCTACAATGTTTACATGCTTTTTGTTTGTATCCTTATGCTAAAAGAATTAAAGTACATTATGGTACCTTTTTCTTAGAAAGTTGATATTTTCTTTGCTAGTATTTCACACTATGCAAATAGAAGGAATCTATAAAAGAAATCAAAGAAATGTTAGGGTTTCCTTGGTTTTTTATGATGCATGTTCACTAAACTACTTGTCAGCTGCTTGTCTTATCTATCTTTATGTCTTCCTATTTTTTAGGATCTCATCCTAACGTTACTTTGTAATTTTCATTATTATGTAATGACCCACTTCCAATGTGGGGGATTCTATTATAATGTTATTTTGTAATTTCTCATAATGTATGTGGCAAATAAGGCACCTAGCCAAGTGGTATCGTTGCATATAACCGTTATCAAGATTGTAACCGATGGTTCCATTGCATATAATCGTTATCAATATTGTAACCGATGTTTGGTAGAAGATTCTAGCTCGAGTGACATTTCGCATGTAAGCCAAGTGGCATTTTGCATGTAAGCCAACTCTTGAGCCTTTAGGTAGGATTGCATGTAGCTTTCTCTTTAAAAGGCATGAAGCCATATACGAATGTATCTTTTTGCAAGCTAATTAAATATTGAAAGAGGTTGACCCCTCGAAGAGGCCTGCGATTTCGAGTTATTTGTGAGAATGTTTCAATTCTGCAATTACTTTCTGCATAGTGTTATTCTATTATTGCATGTATTTCAGTTATCTTTTAGTATTTTGTATGTGTAAGCTTTATTTCAATAGTAGGTTCCTTACAAGTGGTATCAGAGTGCTTTCCAGGGCTGAGAGGACTAAATCTTATTGTGACTACGATAATTCTTGCTCAGCCATTTTCACTTGTTAGGTATAATTTTCGTGTGTGTTTTCCTTTTTTTTCCTTTATTCAAAAGAAAAAAAAATCCGCAAAAACAAAAAAAAATACAATTTGTTTTTTCGTACTTGAGTAGGCTATAAACCCTATACCATGGGTTTTAAAATATCATGAAGGAGTTGTTATTATTGTCTAAGCTAGATAGCCAATAAAACATCTAGTGAAGTGAGGGGCGATCAGGTTCCAATACCCAGGCCTCAGACAACACTCGTGTACGAAATAGAGCTCCCACGCATCTTCGGGTGCATCCAGAGACCATTCTAGGGTGAACAAAAATATATTCAATAGGAAGATTTTTGGTCTTGTATCATCCATAGTCCATGGGATATAACATCCTAGACGATTACCCTTTCGTACTGTTAGAGAGGCAGATAGTGTGCTCAAGGGTATGTGTAGAATCCTCCTTGAGTAGTGGCTTGAAATCTTGGTCTGGGAACTATTGTTCATAACTATGGTATAAAAAAGGGCCTATGGGTGTTACATATTCCTCTACCTAGCATACCCTGGTTTTGTTAAAAATTTCAACCTACAAAATACTCACATCCTCATGTTTTTTAAAACCTGCTTTCACAATCCCAAAAAGTGAGCATACGAAGAAAGGTTTCCCTATCATAGAAGAACGCACTTTGCATGGATCAATAGTGAGGAAAAATTCTGCATGTGTCTATAGTATTCTAAAACATTCCAGTACCAGTTAGGTCAGTGATAGTAACATCCAGGTTAGCAACAGTAATAGTAACACTTAGTTGTAATAGTCAAAAAATACATATGGTTAGGGTCAAAAATAGAACCCTTCGTGTCAGTAATTGCAGTATAGGTGATATGATAGTGATAGGGTGGTCAGTTGATAGAACACATGGATCAAAGATAGTTGATCCAGTTTCCAACTTTGAACTGTAGCTCCATATAAAAAAAAGAATATTTTGCTACTTTTTTATTCTGTACTCAAAAAATAAAAAATCATGCAAATTAGAGCTATAATGAATAAGTTATAGTGGTTTTATCTTTACTCTATTTTGAGTATTTTTAAAACCAAAAATGGAGAAAAATAGCCCTAAAAAAGTCATAAAAATCCCCTAGACACCCCCAAAAATCCTCAAATTTATTTTGTTATCTTAGTTAGCCCCTCCTACACTCTCACAGAATTTTCAAGTCTTAACTTCATTTTTTCTCAAAATTCCTCAAATTTATCATTTTCCACGACTCCTCTTTGACCAAATATTCCACAAATACAAAATTTGATCGCAAAAACAAATTTTTTGAGTCTTAGTCCATTGTGTTCATCTTGTCGTACTGATCATTTTAATATATCACATCCAAGCACTTGTTTGGCCTCCTTACTAAAAATACTAACTCCTAAAAACCACACTTCTATTTTTAGTATTTCAGTTCAGAGGTTCATGACTATCCAAAATGGCTAGTGGCACTCGGGGACAATAGAAAGAGGTAGATTTGATCACCTCAATGATTGAAAAATTCAAAAGCACCATTGTTGACATGAAAAAATCAAGTCAGGATGTGATGACAGAGTTCAAAATCTTAGAACTGATTATGATAACTCTAGAGCTCGTCTAGAAGAAAAACTTGCAAATGTTGAGTCCAAATTGGTCGGTGGTTCTAGCAAGAATGAGAACCATACTAAACACTCATATTATAATAGAGGTAAAGGAAGGAAAACATATGACTCTCATTTTTCCTATGATCATGATCCTACCTATAAAATGCCCAAATTAGAATTTCCTAAGTTTAATAGAAATGAAGAACACAAGCTTATACTGAGAGGGGGGGTGAATAGTATAAGACCAATTTTTACTTTTCTTTCCCAATCAATATTATATAATGTATAGATAGCAATATCAATAGTATTAATCAAAGCAATGCACAAATCACCACACACAATAGAGACACCAATTTAATGTGGTTCACCCAATGTGGGCTACTCCACGAAGAAAATAATTTACTAAAATTTTCTCAATCAATATCTTGGGAATCCTTTCCTTATTATAATTTTTATGGACCTCTATCCAAAGGATACATCAATATTCTAATCAAGTTCATGGATATCTATCCATAGGAGAACTCCTTTCTCCTCTTGCTCTAGCTGGTGATCTTCAAGAAGAACTATTACCCCCACTACTTTGGCTAATGGATCTCTATCCACTGAAGACACTTGTCCTCACTACCCTGGCTAATGTATCTCTATATACTGGAGACTATCATACTCTATAATCTATCACCTTCAAAGCTCTATCTCAAATCTACACTAAACACAGTCCTTCGATCTAGCACAAATTTGCTCAATCTCTATCTCTGGTCTGGTACAAACCTATCCTCAAATTTGCACCAAATTCTATCCTCTGATCTGTACTAAACACAAACCTTCGGTATAGCACAAATCTATCCTTAATATTTTTCCTCTGATATGCACTAAATACAATCCTTCGGTCTAGCACAAATCTATCCTAAATATTTGTCCTCTGATATACACTAAATACAGTCCCTCGATCTAGCATAAATTTGTCCTCAATATCTGTCATCAAGCCTTAACACAAAGCTTGACTCAATCACAAATCAACTCTACTAGATCTGCCCCAAATCTTAACTCAAAGTTTGAACAAATCAATCAATCAAATTTTCTCACAAGTCTTCTCAAAGACTTGTCTCAAATATGCCTTGTAAGATTCCACAAAATCTCACACTAATCTATCCACAAGTCCTCTCTAGAACTTGTTCAATCTGGTCAACAAGTTCTCACTAGAACTTGTCTAATCTGCTCAAAAAGTCCTCACTAGAACTTATCCAATCTCATAGAAACATAAAGAGAATTGTTAGAGACTCAATATGCTTCACATTCACCACAATGCTCAATTACTTTCAATTTATCTTTTTATCATAGAAACATATAGAGAATTGTTAGAGACTCAATATGCTTCACACTCACAAAATCTCAATCACTTTCAATATCTCTTTTATCTAAGAAACATGTAGAGAATTATTAGAGACTCAATATGTTTCACATTCATCAACAGTCAACCTCTTTCTCAAATCAATTTAGAATATAGAACAATTTGTTTCACAAACATTGAACTATCACATCAACACACCCACTTGAATAGGCTCAACCAACTCTACTCAATCACTCTCTCAATGAATTAATCCTTGCTCACAAACCCTAGTCCAAACTTATGAACTTTCACTCAAATGTTCCAACAATGCTTATCAACCAATCTCACATAACAATGATACTCATGATCTTTTCAAACCCTAGTTCAAGTTCTTCACTCAACCAATCACTTCAACAATAATGCTTATAAAACAATATTCACATAACAATGATACTCATGATATTTTCAAACCCTCGTTCAAGTTCACTCAAATTAATCACCTCAACAACAATGCTTATAAGATAAGTTTTTATCAACAACTCTTTATTCCTAAAAACCTTGAAGCATTAATTCAAAAACATACTCAACAATGCTTACCAACGATCCTTTTCACTCCAACTTTGCATTCACAACTTTCAATAATCACTCACTTAGGAAGATGTGCCCATAACTTTTTTTTGATGTAGAAGTGCCCTTAGGAAAACCTGTCTCAATCACAATTTTCTCCTTTGCCAATTTCAATAGTTAGATGACAAAAATCACACTAACTCTCTTTCAAAATATTTTCAAACACAAAAATAATCAATCCCAAATACACCTTATTACTCCTTCTTGAAATTAGCAATCATCAAATCACACATAAAAATAATCACTCAAATTGCTCCTTATAATCTCCAATTAAATAAATAAATCTTTCAAAAATAACCCTTTAGAAATAATAATTGCCTACCCTTTTATCTCCCTCAAAACACTTAATAACCAATATTAATTTAGACAAAAACTAAATCTTATAACCCATCAAAAATAATTATTTTTCAACCTTAGGCACATAAAAATATTTATATTTTTCTTCAACCTTAGCACATCCAAATTAAGAGACCAACATAACAATCAACAACGCATACCTTTCTCTCAACCATTAAAAGGCCTCGGTGGGTTTTGAACCCGAAACCCCTTCGTCGAGTGCATTACCAAAGTGCTATCCCACCACATGGGCTAGGCACTCCCATGAGGAGGGGAAGGTGCTTGCCCCCCTTTGTTTCCTCATTGGCACCGCTTCCAAAAATGGAGACCTTCCTTCCTTGCAAAATGTGAACCCCGCGGGATTCAAACCTGCATTCTCCCTTCCAAAAAATGTCTTAACACCTTCTATTGTCGCCAACTACGCTACATAGCGCTTGTGCAAATTGAGAGGAGCCTTGCTCCTTTTTGTTCATTTACTTCCGCCAAATACTTTTCAAACATAGAAATCGCTATTTTCTTTCTGCGCATTAATCTAGAACATAGGCATTTGAATGACTCTTGAGAGGAGACTTGAGGTAAAGGTTTTACCTTTATATATATGATGCCTTATTGTCATAACACGTCGGTGCTCAAATTGAATTTAAAAATTTGATTTATAAACTTAGCTTTATAACCCTTTTTAGGGTTTATTTAAATTAATAAAAATTAATTTATAATTAAATTAAAATTAACTTAAGTAACATGAAAGTTAATTAAATTAATTAATAAATTAATTTATAATTAATTTAAATTTCCTTTTTAATATTATAATAAACTATTATAATATTATTTTCTTGGGCCTCTTCTTTGCCCTTTGGACCTCATCTGATTGCCTGGAACCGGGTCTTGATCAAATGAAGGTGGACTATCCTTTTGCACTTATTGGAGAACCTAAAATTGATGCTGCCCACTGAAACTGCCATCGACTGGTGCTAAAAGCTTGACATCAATGACCACTCACTCTTGACATCAATGACAACTCATCTGCTCAAAATGTACAACATGAAAGGATGTGGATGGGTGGTTATGTCGTGTTGCTCAATCCTTTAGCCTCCATGATGTACCCATATATCATCGAGTTCAAATGGCTTCTTTCAACTTGGAATCTGAAGCTTTGTAGTGGTACCAATGGTTGCAAAAAACTCACCCTAATCATTCATGGGAAGACTTTGAGTCTCAATTTCTCACTCACTTTGGCCTAGTGAGTATGATGATTTTACAGGACAATTGACAAAGTTGAAACAAACTTCGACAGTTAGATATTATCAAATACAATTTGATAAATTGGCCAACAAAACCATGAGAATGAATGTAGAGTTATTTATGTGTTGTTTTGTTAGTGGTTTGAGGGAGGATCTCCAAGCTGAGATTACTATGTTTAAACCACAATCCATGATGGAGGCTATCAAGTTGGCTCGTTTGGCTAAATTCAAATTTGTAGCTCAGAGGTGGATATCTAAATTTCCACAGGCTAAAACCTCTTTTACTCCTAGATTCCAAAATTAGAATGAACAAAAACCTATTGCAACTACTGTTGCACCCAAACGTCTAACCACAACTAAAATGGATGCGCAAAGCACCTAGGAATTGTGTTACAATTATGATAAAAAATTTCTCATGGGTATAGGTGCACCCAAAATAAGTTGTTCCTCATAGATGTTGATGAGCCTGACACTAGTGACCATAGTGATGATGACACATAATTAGTTGAGGAACCATCCAATCCGATGAAAGACAACCAAGATGAACCATATGCTGAGATTTTTGTTCATGCTCTTGCTGGCATTACTACTCCCAAAACGATGAAAGTTGTGGGGTATTTCAAGGGCCTGCATCTTACCATCTTGATTGATTTTTGTAGTACACATAGTTTTATTGATCCCCTCATTGCATAGCAAGAAAATTATTATGTATATTCATGTAATTCCTTTGAGGTGATGGTAGCAAATGGTAGGACCTTACCTTGCAAAGGTAAATATCATAATTTTGAGGTCAATATTGGTTACTATGAGCTCAAACAAGATATGTTTGCACTTCAACTAGGGGAATATGATATCGTGTTGGGAGAACAATGGTTGGGAACATTGGGAGTCACCTCATGGAACTTTGTCAAACTTTGGCTGCAATTTTCACAGAATGGACAATCCTACACTCTCCATGGCTTAAAAGCAGGGCTTTCACAGATTATCATCTCCAATCGGATTGAGAAGTTGTTAAAAAATCCATCTCGTGCTGTCATAGCTCAAATTTTTGTGATCCAACCTCATCCTTCAGAGGTGGATGATGTTATTGAATATTTGCAACTCATTTTGACCAAGCACAACTATGTTTTCACTGAACCAAAAGAATTACCACCTCATCACTTTCATGACCATGTTATTCCCTTGTTACCTGGCAATGCACCACCCAACATTCAATCGTACTGGTACCCTCATGCTCTTAAGTCAAAAATTGAGAAGTTAGTATAGAAATTGTTACAAGTCGATGTCATTCGACCAAGCAACAATCCTTACTCTTCTCTAGTTTTACTGGTGTGCAAGAAATATGGGTCTTGGTGGTTGTGTATCGATTATCGAGAGCTCAATAAACTCACCATCAAGGATAAGTTTCCTATTTAGATGGTGGATGAATTACTGGATGAACTTCATGGGACTATGTATTTTTCCAAACTTGACCTTCGCTCGGGGTACCATAAAATCTGGCTCAAGTATGAGGATATTCCCAAGACTACTTTTCATACTCATGAAGGTCATGAGTTTTTTGTAATGCCATTCGGCTTGACTAATACCCCTTTCACTTTCCAAGGCTTCATGAACAAAATTTTTTTTCCATTCCTTCGAAATTTCATCCTAGTATTATTTGATGATATTTTGATGTATAGTCACTCATGGGAAGAGCATCTTATTCATGTGAATCAGACTCTCCAGTTGTTGGCACAACATCAACTCTATGCTAAGCATTCCAAGTGTTCTTTTGGGTTGACAGAAGTGGAATATTTGGGACACATTATCACTAAGGAGGGCATCAAAGTTAACCCCAAGAAGATTGAAGCAGTTTAGGAATGGTTGAAACCTCACACTCTAAAAGGTATTAGGATATTTTTAGGGCTTACAGGTTATTACCATAAATTTGTTCATAACTATGGTAAAATTGTAGCTCCTCTCACTTCCATGTTGAAGAAGGAATTTTTTACTTGGACAAGACCCGCTGAAAAGGCTTTCCTAGAATTGAAGCATGCTATGACCACTACGCCTTTTTTGGTCATGCCATATTTCTCCAAACCGTTTTTCATTGAAAGTGATACTTCAGGTCATGGTATTAAAGCAATGTTGATGCAAGAAGGGAGACCCTTGGCCTTTAGTAGTAAAGCTCTCTCCAGCCGTAATTTGGAAAAATCCACTTATGCCAAGGAGATGATGGTAATTTTGCACATAGTAATCCATTGGTGATCATATCTCATCGGGCGTCATTTATCCATTAAAATAGACCATCAGAGTCTCAAATAATTTTTGGAGCAACAGGTTGCCACCCCTGAACACAAAAAATGGATCTCTAAACTCATGGGTTATGATTATGATATCACCTATAAGAAGGGTAATGATAATATTGTGGTTCATGCTCTCTCTCATCAATTTGAGGCTCTCAGTATGTTGTGTGCCATTTCATTACCGGATACCCAATGGATCGATTCCTTATGCTAGGATGTGCTTCAAGATTCTGAATTGTAGACTTTGGTTGCTTCTTTACACACTAAGCCTACTTCATGTCCAGGCTACACTTGGGATGGCCAGGATTTGCATTACCACCAACACCTTGTTGTTCCCCACAAGTCCTGACTATGGGAACTTCTCATGAAAGAAATGAATGCTACCCCATCATCTGGCCATTTAGGATTTCTTAAAACATATGAACAGCTTAAGCGCACTTTTTTTGGAAGGGTATGAAAACGGACATTCAAGATTTTGTGGCAGCTTGTGATACCTGTCAATGAATGAAATGTGAAACAGTGTGTTCTCTAGGCACTCTTCAACCCTTGCCCATTCTTGACCAGGTTTGGACGGATATTTCTATGGATTTTATTGAAGGATTACCTAAGTCTGGAGGCAAATCTATTATATTCATGGTAGTGGATCATCTTTTGAAATATGCTCACTGTTGTTCCTTATCCCATCCTTACATAGCATCCATAGTTACCCAAATTTTTCTTGATTCTATATTTTACCTATATGGTCTTCCCTCCTCCATTATGTTTGATCATGACCCAACCTTTACTAGTCACTTTTGGCAAGAATTGTTTAAGTTGTAGGGAACTCAGCTCAAAATGAGTTCAACTTATCATCCGCGAATGGATGACCAAAGGAAGATTATTGATAAATATTTGGAAACCTACCTTCCTTGCTTTACCTCAGATCATCATACGCACTAGGCGAAATGGCTTCCCTTGGCCAAGTGGTGGTACAACACTTCCTATCACACCATAACCAAGGTTACCTCTTTTGAGGTTTTTTATGTGCACTCTCCACCCATGCCTTCCTCCTACATTCCAGGTAGCTCCAAGGTCCATGCAATTGATAATACTATCAGTAAGCATGTTGATGTCCTCTGTCAATTGAAGATGAATTTGGATGCAACCCAGAATCAGATGCACCAACAGGCTGAACAACACCATTCTGAGCGTAGTTTTTATGTGGGTGATATGGTTTTCCTTTGTTTGCATCCATACAAACAGTTGTCCCTCCAACTTTGCAAATGCCAGAAACTTATCATGAAATACTATGGGCCCTACCAGGTGTTATAACGGATTGGTGCCATAGCCTACAAGTTGGCCCTTCCACCTACATCCAAGATCCATCTTGTTTTTCATGTTTCCTCTCTCAAAAGGTGGTGGGAAATTAGGTACAAGTTCAATCTGCACTTCCAGAGTTAGATGAAGAAGGTTCTATCTTGCTTGAACCCAAATAGTTGTTGGATCATCGGACTTGCACTCTACGCAACCACACCATTACTAAAGTCCTTGTTTAGTGGTGTGGACTCTAGCCAGAAGATGCTACATGGGAGTCTCTCCATCAACTCCAAAACCAGTTTCCTCACCTTCAGCTTTGAGGATAAAGATTTTTGAAGGGGAAGGACATGTTAGGATCTTATCCTAATGTTACTTTGTAATTATCACTATTATGTAATGACCC
This sequence comes from Wollemia nobilis, assembly GCA_028583015.1. Lineage (NCBI taxonomy): Eukaryota > Viridiplantae > Streptophyta > Pinopsida > Araucariales > Araucariaceae > Wollemia > Wollemia nobilis. The sequence goes on along the minus strand of JAQPPZ010016917.1, from coordinate 3,789,123 downwards.
ACTTCCAACGTGGGGGATTCTATTATAATATTATTTTATAATTTCTCGTAATGTATGTGGTAAATAAGGTACCTAGCCAAGCGGTGCCATCGCATGTAACCATTATCAAGATTGTAATCGATGGTGCCATTGCATATAACCGTTATAAATATTGTAACCGATGTTTGGTAGAAGATTCTAGCTCAAGTGGTATTTCATATGTAAGCCAAGTGGTATTTTGCATGTAAGCCAACTCTTGAGCCTTTAGGTAGGATTACATGTAGTTTTCTCTTTAAAAGACATGAAGTCATATACGAATGTATCTTTTTTCAAGCTAATAAAATATTGAAGGAGGTTGCCTCCTCGAAGAGGCCTACGATTCTGAGTTATTTGTGAGATTTTTTCAATTTTGCAATTACTTTCTGCATAGTGTTATTCTATTATTGCATGTATTTTAGTTATCTTTTAGTATTTTGTATGTGTGAGCTTTATTTGAATAGTAGGTTCCTTACACTATTTCTATTATGGTAAGGTGATCATACCATAGACATAGATTTTATGTGTGTGTATTCCTTTTATAAATAGACGTCTTAATATAAATGTAATCATTTGTCAAAGTTCTATATATTCATTTTTGAAAGCTAAAGTTAGACCATAACACAATACCACCTACGTGAGAAAGAATATGTATACCAAAAGTATACTCTAAGGTAGTCTAATGTTGACATTTCCTTACCTCATATTAATGTTGTCTTTCTTATTGGCAATGCTTATAATATTTGCAAATTATATGAAACTTACACTTTGCTTGCTTATTATGTCATTTGTATCCTTGTAGAGTTTACCCTTAGATAATAGGTATATATATCCCAATAAACCTATGAAATATTTTGAAAATTGTGTAATATAACTTCATGAGCAATCAACATGTGATATACTTTACTATGATTTGATGTAATTAGCCCTAACATCACTAGTTAAATTATTATCACGGTTAAGTTTAACTAAACCTATTTAAAGCCTCATGTGTAATAAGCAAGAGTTTAGTAACTTACAATTGACTCTATTCCTTATGTTATATGAGCATAGACTATGCATTTATTATTGTAATTAATTTGTTATAAATACTTCTCAATTTTTTGTTCTATTTTATCGATGTGATTTAATATTATATCTTGTGTTGGATCCCAAGGGTGCCCTTCTACTCTTTTGTCTAGATTGTTCTTTCTATTTCATTTTTCTATATTCTCTTGCATAATATTTAAGTGGATGATATACTTATATTTGTTTCTAGAAAGTATTATGAAATATGGTATGGTATTAGAGTAAGTATGAAGGGCATCACTTGATCATGCAAAAAAAACATATTGAAGCATTTATCTCTTCTTCTAATTAGAAAGAAATTTAGTTTGTGTTCCATAAGGCTTGTTTGATTGCATAAGAATCATGAATAAACTTATTTAGATTATCTAAATTACCATCCAAATTCCTTGTTTCTTATCTTGACACTCAATAGGTAAATTCAAATTTTTAAATATGAAATTCTTACCACATTCAACTAAGCATAAATTAATTTAAAATGGACTAGGGAAGGCTTGTGTTTTTCTTGGTCAACATATAAAATAGTGCTCATTTAGGCCCCTTGACCTTATGGCCAGTACGCATGTGCATGTTTTCTTGTATTCTCAAGGTCACAACTTTGAAGCCTTATATTATCTTTTCTATATTACTCTAAAAAAATTTCTTCAAGGAGGGTTCTCATTGATAATACATCCAGGATGGGTGGCTTTTTGGCTACATAACATGGATATAAGTTTTTTATGAGATAGGTCACAAGTTTAAACCTAGTTTCTATTGTTGCAACTAAACATGTTTCGCTTTGTAAATGGACAAAAAAGGAAATATAAGTCCAAAAAGCAATCACATGCATTGGTTTTATAGAAAAATGCAACATATTTGTTAAAAGGGGGACACATAAGGTTTTTATCTATAAGGGTATGTGTTTAGTTCTCATGGATGCTCCTTTTTGAATACTTGAATGAGTTCCTCATATTTACAAAGTATGAAGTTTTCTTCAAGGAGATAATTGTGTCTTGTTCTTTAATGTGTGTGGCAACATGCTAAACAACATGGGCATGCATAAGGATTTTACCCTATAGGTCCCTAGATTGAATCTCATGGATAGATGATGCAAATTAATATTTTATTGTATTGGGCATGTATGTTTTATTTTATCCTTGAGAACCCTCCCATTTATCTAGTGAGAGCTCTCACTTGTTCTCAAGCAATACATCATGTGCCCCACTATCCTAGAAAGATTGGAATGTTTATTTCTAAACCAACCCAAGCTTGATTCTCTTCATTCTTGGATTTATTATGTTAATTGGTGGTTGAAATTTTTGGTGTGATAGTTAACATGTATCCCGAGTGGCATAAAAATTATTTATACAAATACAAACATTCACACACATACATATATGTGGGAGGACTAAGGAAAAAGGAGATATATTGAATTCTCTCCATATCTTGATCTTTACCACTTTAGATATGGATTAAGTTATGAGGGATGTGTGTTAGATCTAATTTTGATCTATCAATTCGACAATATACCTATGGTTTCCTCTAATATTATCACATATTTTTATCTTTTTCTAGGAAAAAATAACAACAATAACTACAACTAAATTCTTCCAATTTTAAGCTTCTAATGCAGGCATACAAATAATGCATACAAAAAAGATCTCTAATCTACATGGTACGTTTATTTCAATGCAAAAGAAAAAGAAGCTTTTATTTTCCTTTTGGAACAAGGGTGCAAGAGGGATTTATGCAACAAATAGATTCCCAGCCTACATATGGATTTATCTTTCTTATAAATGTAACAAATATGTCTTAGTATTTATATTCCAATGATGATATTATATGAAATGCATCTGTGATACTAAATGCTCTCTTTCCTTTTGTTATAAGCAATGTAAATGCACCTAAAATTGTAATTGAGATCTAAACGAAATTCCAAAGATATGCATATATAGGCCAAGCAAACATAGTGTTGTAATTAGATCAACAAATATAAGAAATATATATAACAATATTGAGAACACAAACATATACAAAGCAAAAAACCTTATGATTATAAACTTAGATCAATAGATTTGTAGTAGGGACAAACAAATCTAAGAGAAAACTTGAACATTTTTTATCCTAAGATACATGCCTTTTTCATTCCTTGCATGCATAGATCTACTTCAAGACAAACAAAAATAAAAATCTATAGATGCACCTAAAGTAAAAAAAAACTATGGGTCTAAGCAAGAAATAAATCAAGGATTACAAGACCCATTATTAGCTCAAAAACACTACTTAATGTCCTAATTTTAATGTTTTGTATTCCAAATCACTACTTTGTATCAAAATGTACATGCTAATATGGAATTCAACTAAACTACAACTAAATTATCATTTATTATAAATGGGGTGCTTAAATAAACACATAAAATATGTACAATCATAGACATAATCTTAATTGGGTAGAATACTAGCTTAGTAACCAACTCCCTAATTTAAGCATCAATTGTAACTGAAGCAACAACTATGCTAATCGAGAATATATCATGGACAACTAAAACCAATGTGAGTCTCTTCTAATATCATGTTTACATAGGATAAAATAACATGTAGACTAAGGTTTATAAATAATAAAAATATTCATATGCCTATCCTTATAATCCCTCTCCACCATAGAAGCATTGGACTCCAATGTTTATACAAGAAAGTGGGAGAGAACATAGGAGTTTGCAAGTGCCCAAAATACAATCCTCAAACTAATAAATATGAAAAGGACCCTTTGGAAGTCTCTACTCTATCATAGAGAGCATACAATCATCTTTGAAGGCTCTTCTCAATCATAAAAATCATACAATCACCAAACACTCTGCTCTAGAGAGCACTCAATTGCCTCAATAGAATGGAGAAGTGAAATCCTCCAATTTTCTTCAATATTCTTCACAAATTGTTGCCAAATTCTCACATCATTCATGCTTAAAAACTAGAAGCATGTTTCTCAAACTAACAGTCGATTCCCATTTCTAGCAAGTAGGTGCCTCAAAATGTATAGATTCATTGTGAGGAATATTTACAACAAAGAGAGGAAAAAGGCACAAATTCTTACAATTTAATACATGACATAATCTTTGTGATTAGGAATGACCAGAGTCTCACCATGGTACCCCCTAAGACCGATACACTCGAGGCCGAAGTCAAATAACTATAGAAAGACAAGGTAAAGGATGTCACAATGAAGAACGTTTTGCCAAGGTACCCACCATGACTAAAGCACTCGAAGTCAAGATCAAAGTAACTATAGAATGACAAGACAAAAATTTCAATGCAAAAGGTGAAAGGGACTAGCAAGGTGCTTTCTAATTTTTTGGAAGGATGTAAATCCTTCAAAAAATCACAATGATAGAGACACGAATTCAACTCCAAGTAAGGGAGTATATAAATACCCAAATGGTATATATTTGGATTGGAACAATAGAATGAAGTGTTGGGTACCACTGATCTTGCACTCCATATTATAAATCCACAAATGATAACACTTTCAATGAAATGTACAAAGAAGGTTGCAAGAACCCAAATTGGAGGAATGCAAATCCTCAAAGACTTTAGATTATCCAATAGATCATTTTACAAATCCATAATTACAAATGGATATAAATGCAGAAAGCATACAAATGGCTTTATTCTATCCTTAATACAAAGTGCTTGTACTTTAATTAATTATTTTCAAAATAATTAATTAATTGAACAGGATGCATATATTAATAATCACTAAATTAATTGATTAATTAAATTAATTACAAAGGTTCTTACCTTTGCATGCCCAACAAATACAATGAAGGTTGTAATTGTAGTAAACCATCAATGGTTAAGATTGTCATAGCATGCAAGAATGTAATAGTTAGGATTAGGCCTGGAATTTGACAATATGATTGTATTTTGCATTTGAAACCTTAAATTATGATTTTAATTTGATACCAAACGTAGATTTTTACTTGCTATTTTTAGAAACCGTAAATTTTACAAGTAAATATATTTAAAAATCGTAGATTTTACTTATCATATACATATATACATTAAATGTGCAGAGTAAGGGTAAAGTTTTCAAGATGAGATTATGGACCATTAGATTAGGGTCCAGTCCCAACATGTATTTATATGACCATGCAAAAGCATGTTTGTGCTCAGTAAGAAAAATGATAAGCTTTTCATGTTCTATAGGGGAAAAACTTTTTCCAAGTTTGATGATTTGTGGGTTATCAGGATCTGCACTAATGTTGATATTGTTGATATCTTCTATGAGCATGTGTGAACCCTCCTCTAACTGATGAGGGGTGTGGATGAGGTGAATATCATTGACTGTATTTTCAAAGATGGGTGACTTAGTGTCACTTGTATCAACATGATGGACAATAGATGAGATGAGTGACAAGGCTAGTGGTATGTCTATATTTGCTTGATGAAGCAATTATTTGGATGGAAGAAAATTGTTAGGGGGTGGTGTGACAAAGATGCAATCAAATTCAATGAGACTTAGATCAACATGGATGGGATTTTATGGATCATTTGGATTGTAGAGGGACACAAATAGGTCAACGGTGACCATGTTTACTTGTGGTATAGAAGGGTGTGGAGGGTTGAGGTATGAGCACCCTAAGACATGCTTGCAATTCAAAAGTTGGTCCAATATCGATGGATGCAGGTTCATTTGGCTCAAAGGTGGCTGAGGCAGTGGATACGGTAGATAGGTTGGCATGTTCAGGTGCTCCAATGGAAGGAGCATGGTAAAAATGAGGAGTCACATGGGAAACAAACGTAGGTAAATATCACCATCATCCAAAACATTTTTGAGGAAAATGATGGGGAAGAGTCTTCTTTGAAGCTATCAAAAGCAGTCAAAAGTGCCTCAAGTAGCTCATTTATTTCATCTTTCAAGGTGTCATGTGATATGGTATGAATATTGGTGACTTTTAAAGAGCCTTTTTTAATATCAGAGTATTTATTATCTCTATCCCCCTTGGGATCAAGGGTGAGACAAAATGTTTCCTCGAAGATAACACCTGGTTGATGGTAGTGATACCCTAGTCCAATTTTTTCTTCGAGGAGAAGATAATATGGTTTGATAAGATGAAAAATTCCCTGTTCATGATGACCTAGGCTGGATCCTCTCCAATGATAGCATAAAAAGTATTTTAACACAAAGGAGGGATTGAATAAAAAATTAATATCACCAAAAAATGGTGATTTAGGTTGCTCCTCAATGGGTACATCGAAGGAACTGTCAACTCTAGCATACACAAAGTTTATTGTGTTGGATGCAGAACCCATGGGAACAATGACACCTATGCATGGGCAGACAAAATCCCTAACTAATTCAATTATGGGAGGCATGAATGTGATGTTATGAACTAAATACTCATTTATTCTAGAATCATTATGCATACTATGACCTATGTAGGTTATAAAAAATATGTTGGAGAAGCTCCAACATTCTCTTCCAATTGAGTTACTACCATGGATGAAACTAGGTTGGTTCCTGATGTAGATGAAACCACAATGGATGGATTTGGTGGTGGTGGAGGTTCAGGCCACGTGGAGGGTGAACTAAATGGGTGTGTTGTGATGGTTGCCAAGTTGGTGGATGGTGGAATGGAAGCAGTGATCACTTACCCCTTGTTGGGTGGGGTTAACAGGTTTAGCACTATGGTAGGTGGAGTGTTTTGAGACTTTTCTATGCTAGAAGGTGTAGGGGTTGCATGTAATGGAGGTGTAGTAGTGACCTAGGCCACTGTGGATGGGGGTGGTGTGTTAATGGGTGCAATTAGTCAGAGTGGTGGATTAGTGGCATGCATGTGTGGGATGTGAGGGTAAAAGGAGGAACCTTGTGCAGAGAAGGGTTGGCTAGGACATCAAGATTTTATCCAGGTATATTGGGGTTGAATGGACATGGCTAATGGGTAATAGATACTGTAAAAAACAATTGAATTTGTGTAGTGAGTTGGGTGTAGTGGAATGGGCAAAAAATGTGGGTGCACAAGTGGGTTGGGTCTTGGCGATGGCTAAAGTGAGGTGTGAGATATGATGGGCCGAGGATTTAGCTTAGGCAATATTGAGGTGAGGTATAGTTGTGTGGATTGTAGGGGAGGCTCATACGGGTTGAAAATAATGTTGTAATTCTTGAAAGGTTCCTCGTTAGTGGGGATGAAATTCATGTCATCCTCATGAATATACTTGAGGTAATGGTGCAATTTTGAGGGGATGCATTGCATGTCCCAAATCCATGGTCTTCCAAGAAAGAAATTGTATTGTATTTCTCCTTCAAGGATGTGGTATAGTGTATGGATGGTTTTTACACCTACGTGAATAGGTAAAACAACCATCCCTTGTATTGAGCACAAGGTATTATTCAAGGCCCGCAGAGTGAATGTGGATGTAGTTGTGTGATGGTGGTAGGTTCAAATGTTGTAGTGCGATAGAGGTGATAATATTGATAGATGACTTGATATCGACCAAACTCTTTTGAAGGGTTTGTTGTCTTTATGAGCTACGATGTGCAATGGAGGATCTAGTATTTCTATGGTTAAGGTTTTGATCTCATGGTCATAGAATGTAATGGATGGCTCTATGCATGTTCTAATGTTACCCACAAAATTTATAAAGAAATTTAGATCTTGTGTTTGAACTTCAATGGATTTCAAAATTTTCATTAATTCCTCTTGATGTAGGGGTGATTGTTGGATGAGCTCATAAATTGAAAGTTTGGTTGATGCCATTCTTAATTTCTTAGGCTCTAGGTGAGGTAAGTGCTTAATTATATGATGGGTCATGGGGGGTGAGGTATGGTCTGCACTAGAGGATGTGGCAATGTAGAGGATGAAGGTACATTGGTTGCACTACTCAATTGTGTTCATCATTCAGGATAGTGTTGAGTTTTAGTAACTATGTGTACCATCCCTAAAAAGTTTTGGTGTTATGGTACACTATTAAGATGGTTCACCTAGTTGGGTTGCATGGTGGCCATTGCAGGTGCATGGTATGGTTGGATCTGTTGTGGTAAAGGGTCTTGGTAGATGCCAAGTTTTTAATTTTGTGAAATCAAAGGATTGTCAATGACAATAGCTTCCTTCTGGACAAGATCTTGAATAAGATTTTTGAATGTGATGCAATCATTAATATCATGTCCCTTCTACCTATGGTAAATATAATAGTGATATTCTTTGTAAGACCTGAATTTAGTCTTATTCAGGTCCTTTGGTTTCACTTCTAGTAATCTTATTACCTGCACTTCATAGAGCCTTTGAAATATTGTTGAATAAGACTTCAAAAGTGCTATGTAATTATGAGGGGGTCTAGCAAGACATCTATTGATATTGTCTTGTTATTGTTGATTTTGAAGTTGCACGAGAGTTGGGGTGGCCTAATATGAGGGTTTTTGAGGTTTATGTTGACTTTTTGGGGGTTTTTGAGGTAGTTGTTGATTTTGTTGTTGTTTGGAACTTCTTAGGATTATTAATACCACCTAATTAACTTGGTTGAGTTTGGACTGGTTGTTGGAGGTGCCTTTAGAATTTTTGTTTGACCACTCTTTCTTCTTGAGTTTTATCTCTCCCTCTTGGATATTTATATCCTCAATCATATTGGCCTATGCTAGAGCTTCTTCGAGTGTGCGATATTGTTGGAGTTGCAATAATAGCGATATCAATTTAGAACAACTCCTTGTAAATATTCAAGTAAGCTTTGTGATGGGGAGAGGAAAGGGTAACTCTATTATCACAACTCTCCATCTGGTGCTATAATATAATATAGGTTCATAATAAAATTGTCAAAGATTATATAAGTCTATCAATGTTGTTTGCTTCTTGATATTTAGAGAGAAGCATTCTAGAAAGAGGTTGGCCAATTGCTCAAAGTTATAGAGACTATGTCTAGGCAAATGGTTATACTAGTCCAAAGCTCCTCCCCCAAGGGACAACAGGAAGGTGCATAGCATGAGAGCATCAATCTCATTGAGAAGATAACATGCATTGATAACATTGCTCATGTGCTCTTAGAGATCCTCCTTCCCATAAATTTCTAAATTTTAGCAATTCGAATAGAGGAGGATATGGCGGTGATGGCACTGATGGATGGATGGGAAAGTTTTATAACTATCCAAGTGTTGGCTTTTGATACCCCATATCGGTAATTTGCATTTGTAAGGTGTGGAAATAATCATCCAACTATTGGAATGGGTCTAAAGTGGCTTGGAAAACTGCATTGAATGTGCCAACTTGAGCTCTCGATTGTGGATATTGATGTTTTTGGGTGAACTATTGATTTGTGTTTGTGTTGGACGATGGATGTTGGGTGAAAGGTTGTTGTTAGGTGTGGTATGATTGTTGTTTTTGTTGTTGATGTTGAAGGGGTGGTTGTTGATGTCACTATCGAATTACTTCTTGATGTGGAATGGCTCGCTATTGATAGTTTTGTTGAGAGATTTTCTAATGTTGAATAGTTTGTTGTTGGCAATTTTGGGTACCTTGAGTACATTGCCTTTGCTCAAGTATAGTTGTCATTGATGTCAAAGGAGCTCTTGGTAGTTGTTGTATTTGATGTCAAGGAGTTCTTGAAGCAATTTTATTTGTTGTCTAGTATGTGTTTTGATGAAGGTTTCAGCTGGTCAGTAAGTCTCCAAGAAAATCAGAGTAGCCTAGTTGCAAAAGATCAAGAAAAAGATAAGTTAGAAAAAGTTTGCAGGTGGTTGGAAAAACTATCGCGATTTCACGACATGTTTTAGGAGAGAGAAAGTTCTGGCAAAACTGTCACGATTTCACGACATGCTGGAAGGCAGAGACGAAGCAGGCAAAACTGTCATGATTTCGCGACATGTTTAAGGAGAGAGAAAGTTCTAGCAAGAAGTGTCACGATTTCGCGACAAGTTGAGTTGGCAGAGTTGAGTTGCAGGAAGTGTCGCAATTTCGTGACAAGTTTCAATGAAGTTGTACGGATGCAGAAAGTGTCACAATTTCGTGACAGGTTGAGTTGGCAGCTTGCAGGTGGCGAAAGCATCACAATTTTGTGACATGTTCCAGTTTCGCGAGCAGTTGGCAAAAAAGAGCTTAAGGTAGCGAAAGCGTCACGATTTTGCAACATGTTCCAGTTTCGCGAGCAGTTGGCAGAAAAGTTCTTAAGGCAGCGAAAGCATTGTGATTTCGTGACATGTTCCAGTTTCGCGAGTAGTTGGCAGAAAAGAGCTTAAGGCAGTGAAAGCGTCACGATTTCGTGACATGTTCCATTTTCGCTAGTGCAAACCGAGAAAAGGTTGAAGAAGCAAGAAGTGTCACGATTTCGCGACAAAGTTGTAGATGACGTCAGCAAGAGGCAAAGGTGTCACGATTTCATGATAAAAGCTGAGAAGAAGGCTTTGGAGTCTAAAGCGTCCCGATTTCATGACAGAGTTACTGATGACATCAGCGAAAGGCAAAGGTGTCACGATTTCACGACAGAAGCTGAGAAGAAGGCTTTGGAGTCTAAAGCGTCGTGATTTTGTGACAAGAATAATGATGATGTCAGCAAAGTCAGGTAGTGTCACGATTTCGTGACAACAGGCCAAAGAAGGTGCACAACAGGCAGTAGTGTCACAATTTCGCGACAGCAAGCAATACAAGGTGTACGACAGATAAAGGCGTAGTGATATCGTGACATGTTTGAGTTTCACGCTAGAAAAGCTATAGAACAGCAGAGGCGGTTGAAGTCGACGGAGTTAACCTTTGCCAATGAAGTGTAAGGTTGTGCAGCTGACGATTGTTTTAAGGATATACAGCCGACTAAGATCAAGAATTTAATCATGAATTATTGCTATAAAAGGAGGACTATTTTTGAGTTTCAAGTATCGAATGTGTGTGTCGAATATGCGCATGTGAAGTCTATTGTGCGCAAAGAGCAGTCATATTGAATCGATCGAAGTGTGCGTTCGAAGTGCGACTTTCGTAGAAGCAGAGTGTGGGAAGAAGTTTGATCGAGGAGAAGCAGACTGTGCAAAGAGGGAGCTATTGTGGTTGCACATAGGTGCATAAGTTGCTGTGCGATCGAGTGTTGCAGTATTTACACAGACTGTGTAAAGAAAGTGAAGTATGCGAAGACTGTGCCATGGTGGATGCACAAAGGAGCAGAAGTTGTTGGTATTGTGACTCTCGAAGACAACGCACAGAAGTGAGGAGTTCGATAGCCGAAGTGCTGCTACATTTTGTGAAGATTGCACTACTATGTTTTTGTAGAAATTGAGAAGATAGTGCTGCTGTAATTTGAGAAAACTGTGCTGCTGTAGTTGCTCAGACAGTGAAAAGTTGTTTTCAACCAAGTGCAGAAAAGAACAGAGAAAGAGGAAAATTGTTCCAAACCGAAGGATTGTGTTTGGTGTAGATAAGACGACCAGCTTTGCAGTGACAGAGTTGAGGATAGAGATCTCCAGCCAGAGCAGGGAAGACATGTGTCTTCTGTGGATAGAGTTCCACTTGCTAAGGGCAAAGGAGATAGAGGTCTTCTAGAGGATCACCAGCAAAGCAGAATTAGGGGAAGGTGTCTCCTTTGAGCTGAGGCTCATAAAATTTGTAATCGAGAAGGATTCCTAGAGGACTTTGATACAACTTTTAGAAGAAAAGTTTTATCCATGGAGTAGCCCACCTTGGGTGAACCACATAAATTGTTGTGTCTCTTTGTGGATTGCATTTTTTGCATTATTTTACTGTTGTTATTACTGCTATCTTATTATGCATGTTAATGGTTTGAAAGTTGTATTGATAGATAAAATTAAAAGTGGTCTTATACTATTCACCCCCCCCTCTCAGTATAAGCTTGTGTTCTTCATTTGTTTTTGATGGTGTGGAATGAGTGGAATTTGTTGCTGCAAAGGATGTTGTTGTTACTAATTAGGTAGTAGTTGTTGATGTTGGGGTGTGGGTGGTTGTTGTTGTTGATAGTATTACTACATTGATGGCTATTGATAGTACTATTATTGTGGAGGTGTGGGTGGTTTTCGTTGTTGATAGTAATACTATAGTGGTGGTTGCTAATAGTATTGTTATTATGGAGGTTGTTGATGTTGTTGTGGTGTGGGTGGTTTTTATTATTGATTGTACTATTGCAACGATGGATATTGATAGTACTATTATTGTGGAGGTTGTTGGTGTTGTTGGTATTGTTGTGGTGGGGGTTGTTGGTTGTAGGTCTTAGCCTCAGGCAATGGTTGGATGGTTACAAATAAGGTTTGGTGGTATTTGGTGAGGGGCAGGGGTTGGTTAAGTGGTGGATGGGAATAACTTATAAGAGGTATCCTATGGCTGTACGGGTGTTAGTGCCTAAATGGCAGGTAGTCTAGTTTACCAATATGGAGACTACATAAATAATTTTTCTTGCATAGATGTGAGAGGTGTGGGGTTTGGCTCTTGTGGGGGTGGTTGAGTCAAATAGGATGAAGTGGGCTGAGTAGACATGAGAAAATGAGATGCCAAATTAACATGAGCTCGGGGTGGTTGGTTTAGATCTACAACTATGGATATAGAACCAATGTTGGTTTGGGGATCAGACCCTCCAAGTGGAAATAATTCTATAGGTATACCAAACTAAGTTTTTAGGTCAGTCAGACGGGTCACATGGGTATAAACCTGTTATTGGGGTGTGGGCGAAACTAACTAGGGTAGAATAGTTAATGGTAGTATGAATGAATGCAATGAATTTGGCAAGGAAAAAATGCCATGCATGGTGCATATGGCATCAAGGTCAATATGGGTAATGTGACCCAGGGATACGAGGGTCCCCTAACAAACAGTATCAGGATCTGTGATAGGGATATGATGATAGATGGTGTTCAAGTTTTGTAACCTAGATGATGGATAAGTAAGCTACTGCATGTAGCTAGCCAAATTACTTGAGGGTGGCTAGGAGGCTACCTTTGACCAGGTCAAAGGAGCGATGGATGGATGGTAGGATTGATCGAATGCATCCATGGTGGCTTGGGTTGTGGCTTGAGCTCGAGCTTGACTTCAGGTCAAGACCATAAGATGGGAAATGAATGGAATGTGATTGTGAAGGCTTGGTGATGATGGTGTGGTTGTGTTTGGTAAACCCATTTTTGTATTTTTCTCTTTTTATCTATCTACACAAATAAACAAAGAAAACAATAATTTTTATTTTCTTTGTTTTTAATGTGACACTATTTAATTTGGTGTGTTTGTGAGATCATTTGATACTATTTTTTGGTTTTGGGGTGTTTTGTTTTTTATTTTGTTTGGATTTTAAGTTTTTTTCTTTGGAGTTTTTGTATGTTTTAGATGTAGCTTAACCTAAAAATATTGATGGAATGATGAATTATAAACTAAATAGGTGTGTTGATGTCTACTTCTCAAATGAAAAGTGGTGCAAAAATGATTGAAAAATGGCTTCCTAAATCGTTGGATAAAACTAATGGTAACATAGGGGGATAAATTAACCTCTTGAAAGAGGCCATGCTATCTAAGTCCTGCTACCAATTGAAATGTGGCTTTTGCTTCACTCTTGGGCGGGCTCAGATAATGGCGATAACAATGGGTCCACTAATTATTAAACCTCATGGAAGAGGTTTATAACCTAACTCACCTTGATATGTCCTCAAGAGTGGTGGATTCCCTGGTGATGAAGACTAGGAAACCACTCATGGGAGCTGTTATGGTTTCTAAGGGGCAAGCCAACGGATGGAGATGAATTCTCCTATCGCTAGTCTCAATCAAAATTTGGTGATGAAATCTGACTCAACAACATTTATAACAAACCATATAGTGTGTGAATTTTTTTTATCTTCTTTAGGTTTTGTTGTACCATTTAAATGTGGTCTCATTTTAAAAACCTAATGCAGCTATATTAATGCAAAAGTAACTCTAAAATGATTTTCTTTGGTTCCTTCAGACAAATGCAGTTATACTATTGCACACAAAAATTATCCTAGCATGCTATGAATTCCTTGAGCAAAAAAATAGCTATCTAACCTAATCAAAAATAAAGTTTTCGAATAAACTAGCTACAAGTACTACCAATTATAACTTAGAAGAGAAAGAAATGATTTTCCCTACCTACAATCCTATACTATATCGATGACCAGAGGTAGGTGGTGGTTATGTACTGTGATCATGCAAGGTCGGATGGTTTCTGTTTGAGATCATCCCTATGCAGACAGTTGTAGTATAATATTATTCGAGGTCATACGATCTTGTTTTTATTAGATTTAGAGTATATTACATCATTTGGATCATGTAAATGCACCACCTTTGGTACATAGAGTAGAAATTACTTTAGGGAAGTTAGATACATACTTCAAGTAATGTAATAAATGCACAAGTTTCAATGTGCAAGGTGTCCACTTGTACAACTAGGTAGAGTGTTGGCCAAGGAATCTATTTTCCTATACAAAGGGTCTCATAGTGATAGATCATATGACGTAGCATATAGATATCAAGAGAATTGTAGTAGAGAGTAGTAGATAGTGGTAGAGCTCCTGTATGGAGCACAATGTAGTTATTTAGCTTATATTAATAGAGTGACCATATCCTCCATAAAACATTGTATTTTCACCACTTTCTATTTATAGTATATTTCAGTCATATTGTAAACTCACTTTCTTTCATATTATTAGAACCTATGTTAGATCTCTCCCACTACATATATCCTACAAATATAACTATGGTATCAGAGCCACGATGAATCAATATAGGAATAAGAGGGCCTACATCCATCATAGTTTCTCCTTGAAATTTTGGAAACCAGACTCACCAGTGTGCACCACCACTTGCAAAAGTCGTCATAAGAGAAGTCTAGTAGGTCAATAGGAATAGGTAGAGAATCACAAGTGAGGACTGAAATAAAATCTTAGTTACAAAAATTTTGAGATTACATCTAGCTAGAGTCTTTCCATAGAGTTGCAAAAAAACTTGTGAAGACTAGGAATCAACATTCATACCACTAGATTGACAAATTAACTACTGAATATTATTATCTCCAGATTTATAAGTTCTTTCGTTCCAGTTTCTAACAACTTTTTTTAGGAAAATAATATTCAAGAAAAATGTTGAGAACCTTCCTACAAGAGATTTAGGAAGAATATCTTCTTAGAATCATTCCAACACTTGCAAAAACAAATAAGAAGATTGAATATTTCAAAGACCTCGAGAAAGGTCTCATTACAAGAGCTGCACTCCTATAAATATTTCAAAGACGAGTCAAGGAGGAAATAGGTTATTGGTGATCCCATTCAAGATCAATACCTGCAGAGTGCAGAAGAATAAAAGGCCAGAGAAGCCTTAGAGAAGAAAATTCTAGAGAATCCTTGAAGAAGAAAAGATCAGATAAGCCTTGAAGAAGAAAATATCAAAGAAGCCTTGATCTAAAAAAGAAGGCTATAGAAATCTTAATTCTAAAGAAAATTTTAGAAAAGAATTCCTGATTTAGAAGATAAATTTCATAATTCAAAAGAATATTCTAGAGAAGAGTCCAATAAATAGGAGATTGGTGATCTCCATCAAAGCCTAAAAATTGTAGAAGAAAGAGAAAGGACCAGCAAAGTCCCATTCCAAAATCCAAAAGTAGTAGAACCAGAGATCCAAGAAGAAGATCTCATCACCAACACTTATAGAAGTAGAAGGTTGAAGAACAGGTATTCGTTAAAACACCAAAGAAGTTGTAAGATATAAGACCTAGGAGAGGTGTCAAGAAGAAAAAGAATGCTTGGAGAGCCTTATTGTAGAGCTCGTACAAGCATCATCAAAAGATTTCCTAGGAGAACTCGTTGGAGAAATCCACTACCAAGGAGAAAGCTCCTGATAATGAATGACTTGGAACAATTTTTGCCATCCGACAACAAGTCCAAGAGAAGAAGAATTTGGCAAGGAGTGCCAAATCCAAAAGAAGAATCTAGTGAAGACCTCAAGATATTCAAAATCTTGAGAAGAAGAAGATCATGTTTGAAGTCAATCAAAAGGAATATTGAAGGAATTTTCAGATAGAAGAAGCCACCAAATCTAGGAGATTTGAAGATTGCCTCTCATAGCAAGAAGGCACAAGTTCAAATAAAGTTATATGAATCTATAGCAAAAGGTAGAAGATCACTGGAAGGATCAAGCCACCAAACCTAAGGCTCAAGATAGAAATTTCAAGACCACAATTTGGTGAAGTAGGAAGTTGTTCTAGATATCCAACAAGAAGCTATGAATTCATCCACTACAAGGCAACAACTTGGTGAAACAAAAAATCAAGATCTACATCTACTACAGGAGCTATTAAAGGTAAGAAAATAGGGTGCAACTAGTTGAACTTAATTATGGTTCATTATCAAATTATATTAAGCACCATATTTGGATTAGCATTGCAAGAAGAAGGGCTCATATTATAGTATTAAAGAAAGTGCAAAAGAGATAATTCATTTTAAGATATATTTGCACATTAATAGGAGTTGGATATTTTTGAAAGAAATAAAATTATCAAATACCTATTACCTATCTAGAAAGCAAGAAGACTACATCCTACATATTGATTATAGTGAAAATTACAAAATATTCATTAAGGGTTCTTTACATATTACTCTTAAGAATTGTATAATATTATTGAGTGCATTAGAATTCATTATGAGAGTTTATTATCATTAAAAGTGTGTTATTAATCCATTAAGCTCTATACTAGTTGATCTTTAACTGGTTACTCTCAATAAATTAGTGTGTGTTGTTAAAGTCACAAAAATAGCACAAAACTCTATAGCATTACATGGCCAAAGGAAGCCACCAATACAAGAAAAAAGGTGTAGAATGAAGCCACTATTAATATCCTTGAAGGAAGCCTCAAATCGAGACTTTGTGAGTCTCAATATTCAAGAGAATATAAGGATTTCATTTAAGTGCAAAGCACATAAATCCTTACTTCAAAAAAAATATCTCATTATCTTGGATTAACTATCACTAAAATATCCAAGTAAGCAGATTAAAAGAGGTAAGAAGGATTTCATAAAAAGATCCTTCATATTGGTGCAAATATAACTATTACAAAGCACCTCTTTTGTTCCTTTGAAAGGATAAAAGTAATCCTATTTATAGGAAGCAACAAAGATATCATATTTTGTAGGTTGAAGGGTAGATTTTGAGTAAGAGGAAGGAGCCATTGAAGAGCTCACACGTCTAAGAATCAAGGTGTTTAAAAACACCATTTTTTCACATCCAATCTAGCCCTAGAATAAAGCATGTCACCTACAACATTGGAGCTATTATAAGAAGCCATTACCATTCGAATATTTATAGATAAAAGGACAACATATAGAGGAAGATCATCTACATAGAAGAAGT
Organism: Wollemia nobilis; assembly: GCA_028583015.1. Taxonomy (NCBI): domain Eukaryota; kingdom Viridiplantae; phylum Streptophyta; class Pinopsida; order Araucariales; family Araucariaceae; genus Wollemia; species Wollemia nobilis. Next base: position 3,771,748 of record JAQPPZ010016917.1, on the reverse strand, counting down.
GTTATCAAAGCCAAGCTAAAAGATATACAAACAACATATTACAAGTATAAATATACAAAGGAAGAAGTACTATACCCAAGGTTTCTACTTGGAGAGAATGACCACCATTAAAGAGCACAAGAAGCTGCCATAGGACCACCATTGAAAGTGCTATATAACCAAGAAGCAATACAGCTAGATCCATCCATTATCCTCATCAAGACAGTGTGTGAACAGAGAAGAGGGAATGCTTGTGTTTCAAAAAACATAGAAAGCCAATGCAAATTTCAAATATATAGGCAAATATATGGCATCAACACCCATCGTTGGAGCGTTAGAAGAAAATTTTACATGCACAAGCCATGAGTACCACTTGGTACAAGAGCCATAAGCATACAACATTCATAAATAATCCAACACTCACCCAGGAGGAGTTACAAGTTTGGGAGGTTACCACCAAACTCATCATTGCATACATTGGAATATCAACACCTACTAAGTAACGCTCAAGTGACTGTTCGAAATTCACAAGGAAGCAATCCTATTTTAAGGCATCCACATTGAAGAAGAAAAAGCATCGAAGGTCAAAGAGAAGACTAGCAATGAATGGCATGAAGCATATTCAGAGGAAGAAGGCTAATTCAAGCATGTGCACCATTCGAAGGAGAAAGCCATCATTTAAGAAGCTATCATAAGATCATAAAATACAATACCTAATTCAATCAGTAATTTATCATCTCATTCGTAGAATTAATACATCATAAAACTAGCCATACTAGTGTTCAATTCGTAGAGGATAATACCGAGCATTCTTTAAACAAATATCAATACTGGTTACAGAGAAAAGAAGTGCTACTTAAAGGAGAATTCAACACCGGTAAAAGAAGGTATTGATTTCCATTTCAAAGGATTCAAATCTGCCACCTCATAGCATCAAGGAAAATGAATACAAAGGTAAATCATATACTATTTATTACTTACTATAAACTAAGGATATATTGGATTTATAAGGGCACATTATATTTACTATTGAAATTCATTCACTTAGCATTAGTAATATATTAAGCAAGCATATTTCAAAATACTTATATTTGTAAATAATAAAGTAGGAGGAATAAGGATTTCAACTTGGAAATTAAAAATCCTATTATTGCAAATATTATATTATTTTCTAATATTCCAAATTAGGGAGTCATAAGGAATACTACACCAAATAAATTATTGGAAATTATAAACATTAAATATCAAAGGCTATAAAGGAGGTCTATTAAGAAAAATTAAGAGTTGGAAATAAATTGGCATACTTGTATCAAACCATATTAAAGGGACAAAATAAATCCAACCAATATAACCTCATCAAATTATAAAGGGCATTAAGTTCAATAGAAGTAATAAGGTGTAATAGAAGTTGATTTTTGCTATTTACAAAACATTACAAAATCAATATAAAATTGAACTACTATCCTCAAAAATCACTTTACCTATCATATAACATATCCAAAAACACTATGAAGTCATAAGGTATTCTACAAAACTTAATAATAATAGCATTCATAAAACTTAAGTAGTTAATCCATTTGGGAATCACAAGGTCTATACAAATCCTATAAGGATTATATTAAATCAAATCTCTTAAAATAGGGAGTTATAAGGAAGCCTACAAAACCTAAGCTCTAAAAAGGTTCTATCAAATCCATTCCTACATTCCTAAGGAATAACAAGAAACACTATCTTAAATCTATCAAGAAGGAATATGGACGAAATAATAAGAAATACCTTTATTAACAAATATTTCATGAAATGGAATTGTATTCTCAGAACTTGATATAAACCCTTCAAGGATATAAGAATCTATCAGTTACTGAAAAGGAAAGATTCTCCTTATTTCTATGAGATAAAGGAGGGTAAAATTGAAGCATTAGTTGGCTATCTTCAAGAAAACCTTTTCAAGGCATGGTGGAATTCACAGAAGAAATTTCTATTCACATCCAAGGAATTTTTGATGATTTATCTATCATTAATCATGTCTATACTCACTCAACACATGAAGCAAGCTAGAAATACAAATCAATACTATTACGATGATAGACTAACTCCTCATGAAGCAAAAATTACACTAGCATTAATACAAAATAACAGGATAAAAAGGAATACAAGATATGCTAAATGAAATCATAATGGAGAGGACATGAATACCAAAGAAATCACAAATACTGAACCACACAAGCATATTCAAAATATTTAAGAACCCTCAACTACAACTCTCTTTGCATCATATGAAGATACTAACTACTTGCTTAGTCAGATTATAGTAAGCAATGAAGGAGAATACAAGTTTGAGTTTTGACTCAAAAAGAAGAAGATGAAGATGAACCAGATCAAGGAGGATTATAGAGTACAAGTCCATTGATGAAAGAATCTGAGCAAGCCAAAGAACATCCACAAGAATAATATCCATATTGAAGATTGAAATCTTCAATACCTAAATAATGTAATATAGGGGGTGTTAGAGTTAGAGTATATTTCATCATTTGGTTCATGTAAATGTACAACCATTGGTACATAGTTAGAGTAGAAATTACTTTAGAAGGAATTTAGCTATAGGGTTATGCATAAGGGGTTGGACTCAAAATGTATTTGTAAAAAATAGCAAATCCTAATCGAAATCAATGTGAATCATGGCGAATCCTAATAAAATCAAATAAATCATCTTCACACCAAAATTTGGGGTATTTGAAGCCCTAAAATGTAAATTCATATTTGGGGTAAATTTTTACCTATTAATTACCTTATAACTTCATAAAAATACCACCATTAGATCAGTCTCGAAAATATATTTCCAATGAGTATAAATATACCTATGTTTGGATATATATTGTGATGAATTAACCCTAAGAAACAATTGGTCCTAAAAATTTTAGGCAAATGAGTCGATGTCGAGGGTTTTCATATTCACCACTTTTAAATTTTGGAAATCTTAATATTCAGCCAATTTGCGAATATTCACCACTATGCATAACCCTGGTTAGCTACTTACTTCAAGAAATGTAATAAATGCACGTGTCAATGTGTATGTTGTAATGTGCAAGATGTCCACTTGTACAGCTAGGTAGAGTGTTGGGCAAGGAATCTAATTTCCTATATAAATGGTCTCATAGTGATAGATCATAAGACATAGCATATAGATATCAAAAGCATTGTAATAGAGGGTAGTAGATAGTGATAGAGCTCTTGTATGGAGCATAATGTAGTTCTTTAGCTTATATTAGTGGAGTGATCATATCCTCCATATGGCATTGTATTTTCACCACTTTCTATTTATAGTATATTTTAGTTATATTGTAAACTTATTTTCATCTTATCAGGACCTGTGTTAGATATCTCTCACTGCATATATCCTCAAAAGCTAACAGTTTTCTATGCATTTTATATGCAACCTACAAAACTCAAAGAGTAGTAATTATTAGAAATATGTAAACTGTAATAGCAAAATCTAAAATATAGCATAAAACTAATGATAAATTATAATAATGCACAAATAAAAATAAGAGGGAGGGTCCCATCATGATCACCATATTGTAGATGATAAAAGTGTGCATCATGTATATAACAAATGAATAAAAGCAATAAATTAATATTGAAATGTATATTGCCTTTGTCCTTTCGAATACAATATATACCCATGCAGGGGTTTACAAATATGAAGGTATTGATTTCCCTTATGCAAACAAATATGGTGCAATGTGCCTTTATCACTACAACAAATGTGTGGGTGGTTTTATGGTGACCGTCACTTCATTGAACGTGTTGAGATTAAATATGTTGCTTCTACGTGATGATGCATGATTTTGGCTATCATATCTACGATAGAATACTCTCTAGATGGTGATAATTTGTGTCTAGATGATCGTGTATTAATATCGTTTATGGACTGGATGATTGTGGTTGGCAACTATGATGTTGGACGATCATGTGGTATGGACTATGGTGGTCATAGAAAGTATGATTTGCGGACTTAAGCTGCTTTGGGTCACCATTTGACTCTAGGTCTGCCTTGGTTTGCACCTATAAACCTGCACAAAAGCCAATAATGTACTGGGTTAGTAATATATGTTGGACCTCCCAAAGTGAGGCCTAGATTCAATAAGTATTAAAACCAATACAAATAGTAAAAATAGTAGAAAAATGCAAAAGGAATTTAAAATTGTTTTGATTTTATCTTTTTCATGTGTCCCTGTTGTTCTCACTGATGTTGATGCATTGTGTTTTGGTTTTTATTTTTTTTTGTGGTTGCACCATGCTACATTGGGAGGCTTCTACGTGGGTTGGGGCTAATTGTTTAGGGGTTTTATGATCGTGAACCAAGACCATCCAAGGTGGGACGATCACAACCTATGGTATTCAAAAATTATCCAGGAGTGGATTCGAACCTATAGAAAGGTGTGATCGAGGTTCTGCATGGGACAAGGATGGCAAAGTGATAAAACTTGGGTGATTGAATGTTGTTAATGCTTAGATTTTCATCAGTTCTTTGGTACTATTTCCATCCTCATGCTCCATAAAGGAGGTGAGATCTTATATATAATTTTCCCGATGGGAAAGGATAAGGAGGTGGCTCGACCAGTTAAGTGCATGTAACTAGGATATTCTCCTTGTATGTATTTTTATTATGGGGAGTGCATGTAGATAATCTTACCTCATAAATATCATCGATTAATCTTATGTGTACAAATTCATGATGTGCATTCTTTTGATTTTTTCATTAAATGTGCATGGACAATTGACTGAGTGTGCATGTAAAATATCTCCTATGCAGAGAGAGGTGCAAGAGTTCACTATTAGAAAAAGTTTTATCTTTGCGTGTGATCGATTTGGGTGATGGGATGTGGAGCTACCAGTTAAGTGGATGATGTGGCCATGGGTGAATGTGAGGGTGAATGTACCTATAGGGAGGGGTTAATGGTTGTGCAACCTTAGCACTAATTAATTAATTATTTAATGGATTAATTAACTAACTAATTAATATGTAGGTGAAGAATGCTTATTTAATATTTTTTAGCTTTAATTAATATTAAATGTATTAATTAATTAATTAATATTTATTATGCTAGATTTTGGTGTCTACACATTGAAATATATGATATTTTTTTAAACATGGTGGAATCGATAGTTGCCATGATTATTCACATTGTTTAACCCTATAACCACCATGAAACATCATTTTAAACCTTTTCGTTGCTAAAAGAATTATAAATACGGATAAGCATTTAGTTTCCCAAGGCTCGAGATTTTAACCTTGGACGTTCATCCCCCTTATGGGGTTTTGTCGAAACAATTGGTCTACACCTTAGACCTTGAAATATATAATTTTGTTCTTCTTAAAGTGATCCTTTTTTCAAAGTAGTCAATGGGTCCTTGGTTCAATGGTTGGAACAAATAGTTGATGTGGCCCACACCAAGGTTCAAATCTCAACAACACCAAATAGCTCAATCTAATTAAATTGATGTAAAAAGGGAAAGGGCAATCCTTTCAAAACCCTATTTTTATAAAATTAAAAAGATTTAAAAAAATATTTTTTTTCAAAATATCCAATCCATATATGTTGAGGTATTGATATTATCTTAGTAGGGTATAATTTCTTGAGTGTTCTTGTCAATTTATTAACCTTCATCGTTCATTTTCTAAAATTGCTTGGACATTATTCATTTATTAGAAAATTTAAAAGGTAGAAGTTTATCATTATATTCTTCAAGGACATGAAATTAAAATTAGGTATGCTTACCATGCTTTCTTTTATCATATATCTAACTTCCTTGGTTATACAATATAGAAACATCTAATACTCCCCTTGAATCTCTTCAAACTTGGTTTGGAGTTGGGTTGATGACTTATCTATGAATATCAATTCTTACTACATGTTTTCAATTCTTGTATCTTTCTTCCTTATAATTATGCAATTATATGGCAAAGTCACTAATATATGTGCCATGTATTATGCCAATACAAATAATTATGACATTATTAAAAGGATTAAAAAATTTCTAGTTGTCCAAGTTTACTTATAACTTGTACTTTTTTAACTTTAAAATCCTTTTGACTATTCTTGATTCATTACAAGTAACTATTGCACCTTTTTCTTTTCTCATAGTTCATGGTGGGTGTTCTTGTTGGAGTTTTATGTCACCATAAAACTAAATAATCATGTTCTAATCCCAATATCATCTAAAAATTATGTGAAAATTTCAGCAAAAAATCTCATCATGGATTTTAAATAAGTATGAATGTTGTCTCAATTAAAATCATAAGAAACCCAACATTAATATTTATGGAAATTCATGTATCTTGCACTTATTATACTCTTATCACTCAAAACTAATACAAAGAAAAAGAGAATAGTAAAAAAACTATCCCTTAGGCATACACCATTATATCTTTTACATTGAAAATTTATGATATTCCTTGCTACCATGCAAAGTCAAATAGTATGAAGTTATAAATCCCATATTAACCTCTCAATGACTTTTGTTCATTTATTTAAATATGAAGATGTATATAAATATATCTTGGTGTTATACCATTGCTCTGAACTATTACTTTTCTATGCACTACTTTATGCTCATCAATGACCTTTTTCTTGCTTAGAATTCTTCCCTTTTTCTTGAGTTACCCTATTGAATTCATTGTGTAGGAAGATAACTAATGACTTATAATATTTTCAATTTCTTGATGGTATTTTTACAAATTTAAGTGATTGGATGCTCACCAAGGACTATCTTAAAAACCGAACACTTTAAATTAAAAAATTAATAAAAATTTAAAACATAATTAGATGGCATGAGCTCAACCATTTAAATTATGAATTTCAAGGAGATCCAAGTTTGATGCTTGTTGAGTGATACATGCATAATAGCCAAGCTCTTGTAATACTACTATATGGACATGATGTAATATGGGTCGAACTTATTTCAATCCTATATAATAAAAAAACAAAACACTTTGAGCAATTTGACACATTTCATATGATTTAAACTGCAAATACCATTTTTCCATGTTCGAATATTTTTGTTTTAATAACAATAACTATTTATCTCTTAGGGATTTTCTATCTATTCTCAAGTGTTCTCTAATAATTAAGGAACATATCCTCAACTCCACTTGTAGAATTTCTCTTAACTAGTCTGCTGGATAACACACTAACTACCATTTTTAATCATTTCAAGTATGATTTTAGCATATTTGGGTGCTTGCCCTCGACTATATCTAGTGTATTAAGAGTTACTACAAATTTCATTTTATAAGTATCTAATAGAATAAGTTTCACAAGTTTTATATCATGATGTGACTTATTATTCGTGTAGCTTGGACAACCCTAAGGGTCCATTAGATATTATTTATGCTCCTATAATCTTATTAGTCAAATATCGTATAAACATATTACATCACTACCTGTATTAAAGCCTATATCTTTATGACACCAGGTTACATATCACTTATTGTTTAAGGCATTAAAGTAATAATAGATCCCTAACCACTCAACTCATAGTAAGTTTATAAAGAAAGTAACTAAATGAAGGGGCCTCATTGGGGGAATGATATCAATAAAAATAACATAATTAAACTAGCCATTAAAAAAATCACCGAGAATGAAACTAAGAATAACTATTTTCTGGCTAAGGATTAGATATTCAACTCTATAGGGACCAAGCTTTTAATATATCATCTTAGTTAACTTATTATGCATTAGTTGAAGTATATTTCAAAACATCTATTAATCTAAATCCTCTTTGTCTTGTTGCTTCATTTTTTTTCTGTTTTATCCTCAAGTGTGTATTAAATGTTGTCTCAACTTTAAGATATCACTTGTATATGTTTTACATAGAGCACACTAAAAAATTAGCCCAAAAAATTTGCTTTCTATGTGGCCACATATGCTAACTAAGATATAATGTTATAATGGATGTCAAATAGTCAAATATAGTAAATTATATGTAAGAACAAAGAGGTAAATTAGATAAATTCGAATTATGTGAAATATTCTGGAAAGTGCATTGAAAGAGGTGATATAACAAAATAGTACATAAGAGTTTAAAGCTACATAAATTTGACCATCAATTTTGTCCACTAAGAGTAACCACTAGGAGGATCTAAGCTACATATTTAGTTTTAATAACACAAGATCTTCAATTAAATCTAGAAGTCAAAGCATAATCATTTTATACATATGAAATAAGTTTGTAGTATATTTTAAATATAGGTTTTTTCCTGACACTATTACATAATTATTCCATTGTATATTATGTTTTTATTGAAAATTGTGACATAATAAAGGACCACCCTCTATGCAAATTACCATCCAATGACAAAATTGGATATACCTCTAACATCATGACCTATAAGATTGCCATCTTTATTACTTAAAAATATCCTTTGTATATTATGATTTTTTATTGATAGAAGAATAGGGACATAAATGCAGGCCACCTTATAAGTCCCCACCATTAAAAATAACTCCAACATCATCATAATCAAATTTGGCTCTAGATGTGTCTCTAACACTAGTAGCATCATGGACCATCATTGTCTCCACAAGCATGCTTGCCAAGCATACAAGCACAACATTGGACATATGACCCATTTATATGTATTAGGGTTTGAACCTATGATCTTTCATATGGAATCTCAATAAACATATCAAATTAGCTCAACCTTGGCAATCCATTCCATATTATGTTATTTCTCCTTTGAACTCATTGTTTAGTTTCACTTCATGCATCTTCTTTTGAGATCTTAACTTTAAAAATAAATCCCTTCATAAATTCTTTTTTTAAATCAACGTTTGTATGACTAGGATAAATCCTTTAGTTGAGAATATAAATGGTATTAAGTTTGTCTCATGAAATATTAGGATTATATCGATACATGCTTGGTAGTGGAAACTTCCTTTGATCAACTAGAATAAGGTTCAGGGAAATCAACATTACTATATTGGTTGTAATGATTCCTCCTATGTTAGTGTGTGACACAACTACTTTGTTAAATTTTCACCAAATTTCAATCCCCAAAAACATAACTAAAAATAATTTTAATATTGATAAGCCCCATAATATCTTTTGTTAATATAAGAAAAATATATATTTAAAAATTAATATAAAAATTACTATAAAATTTTAAATAAAACTACGACAAAAATTAAATATAAATTTGAGAAGCTAACTTAGCCAAACACTAAACAAATAAGATGAATTTCAAAGGACTAAGGTGGACCTTTTTTTTTTCTATTGAAACTTCCTACCAATATTAAGAATTTTAGTTTTAAGGAATTGTAGTTCCCCTCTTCTTGTCAAAAGTATGAAAATATTTCTTTTCAGATATAATAGAGCAAGAAGCCAAGTGGTTTCTAGTGTAGACATCACAACATTCAACTAAACAATTGCTTTTATACCACTGCTACGCTATCAATCAAACAAATTAATGGCCGGCTTCAAGAATAATAGAAAGTCCCTATATTTAGCAATCTATTTGCTTCTGATTAATTTTAGATCATACCAATTAACTCTAATGTAAGTGTGCGTTTCATTAAATTATCTACATGCATTGTGAAAGTTTAAAAGAATGACTTTAATATGGATTAAATAGACTATATTCCAGTGACTGCAAATTGTTTCCATGTTCGTGTACGTGCATGGACATGGTTACCCTTATCTTAAATATTTCATTATCTTGTCTGCTCACTGTCTTCTTCTGTCCTCATTTTTTGTGTTGCAAAAGTGGATAACTCTTCCATGAATCCATGCAGGTCTACTTACTGTTTTATTTATCGTTGGAATAAAATCTCTTTCATAGTTGTAATAAAATTTTAAATTCTTTTTGATAAAAAATCTTAAATTATCAAAAAGATTATCCTTATCTTAAATTATTTAAAAAATATTATTTTAAAATAAAATATGATGTTATATGAAATTGAACAATAGTATAAAAAGAACAAGATTGAAAAACACCCTAGCAACATCAATACAAACTTTGGAATTGAGCTAAATGATTCTTGAAAACAACTTATCCACTAAAGAATATTATTAGATAATATATTGAAAAAGATTTTATTATAAGGTTGTATATTAGTTTTTACTTGATGGTCTAGCCTAGTGTGATTCTTACATATTTATTTATTATTTAATTTATGATCCCAATATTTTAGAAATTAAATTTTTGAAAAATATTATTGTTGAGCAAGGTGCAGCAATAGTATTGTCATTGTTGTCAACACAGTCAGACAGATCGGTTGATGCAGTGGACAGGATTTTGGTTGATGCAGTGGACAGGAGTTAAGAGGTTCTTCAGAGTATGTACAGTGATTTTCCAAAAGATCGAATTGTTGAGCAAGGTGCAGCAACAATATTGTCATTGTTGTCAACATAGTCAGACAGATCGATTGATGTAGTGGACAGGATTTCGGTTGATGCAGTGGATAGGAGTTAAGAGGTTCTTCAGAGTATGTACAATGATTTTCCAAAACATCGAAGTGGCCCATATGCTAAAAATCAAAAGAAAATCACAAGGAAGAAAACTGTCGCGAAATCACGACATGTTGAGAGAAAGAAAAATTGTCGCGATATCGTGACATGTTGAGAAGAAAGAAAAACTGTCACGATTTCGTGACATGTTCAGAGAAAAAGCGCAAGTAAGCAAAACTATCGTGATTTCATGACATGTTCAGAGAGAAAGTGCAAGCAAAAGAAAAACTGTCGTGATTTCGTGACATGTTCGGAGAGAAAGCGCAAGCAAGCAAAATTATCATGATTTCACGATATGATCGAAGAGAAAGCGCAAGTAAGCAAAACTATCATGATTTTGTGACATGTTCAAATAGAAAGTGCAAGCAAGAAAAACTATCACGATTTCACAACATGTTCGAAGAGAAAGCGCAAGCAAGAAAAGTGTCACGATTTCGCGACATGTTGGAAAAGAAAAAGGCAAGTAGAAAAAGTGTCACGATTTCACGACATATTGCAAGAGATTGTATGAATGAAAAAGTGTCACGATTTCATGACATATTGCAAGAGAGATTGTACGGACAAAAAAGTGTCGTGATTTCACGACATATTGCAAGAGAGATAGTACGGACGAAAAAGTGTCGCGATTTCATGACATATTGCAAGAGAGATTGTCCGAAAGAAAAAGTGTCGTGATTTCGTGACATATTGCAAGAGAGATTGTCCGAAAGAAAAAGTGTCACGATTTCGTGACATATTGCAAGAGAGATTGTACGGAAGAAAAAGTGTCGTGATTTCGCAACATATTGCAAGAGAGAGATTCCGAGAGAAAAAGTGTCGCGATATCGCGACATGTTGTATTTTCGCGACCCAAAGGCAAGAGAAAGAGCAAAGGAGAAAAAGTGTCGTGATATCGCGACATGTCGCATTTTCGTGACTTGAAAAGGCCAGGCAAGCAGTAAAACAAAAGTGTCACGATATCACGACATGTCGCATTTTCACGACTAAAGGAGGAGAGAGAAAGTAAGAAGGCAAAAGTGTCGCGATATCGCAAAAAAAGTAAAGAGGAAGAGTACGGAGGCGAAAGTGTCACGATATCATGACATGTGTTTTCGCGGGTTCAAACCAAGTAAAGTAGCAAGGAGGCGAAAGTGTCACAATATTGTGACATGTGTTTTCGTAGGTTCAAACCAAGTAAAGTAGCAAGGAGTCAAAAGTGTCACGATATTGCAACATGTGTTTTCACGGGCGAACTTCGAGAAGAAGACAAAGAGGCAGAAGTGTCACGATTTTGCGACAGGTCGCTTTGGCGCGAGCAAAGAAGAGAACCCAGTTGAAATAAGATATGTGACAGTTAACTAAATTCGGTACGACAGTTACAGGTGTAGTTACAGAAGAAAATCATGTACCTAAAATAAGAAGAGTTAACTGAAGTCGATACGACGATTACAAGTGCAGTTACAAAAGAAAATCATGTAGCTAAAATAAGAAGAGTTAACTAAAGTCGATACAACAGTTACAGGTGCAGTTACAAAAGAAAATCATGCAGCTAAAATAAGAAGAGTTAACAGAAGTTAGTACGATAGTTATAGGTGCAGTTACAGAGAAATATCATGCAGCTAAAATAAGAATAGTAAACTAAAGTCAGATCGACAGTTACAGGGGTAGTTACGATTTGCATGCAAAAATATGGAAGTTAAAAATAGAGTTAGAAATTTGTTATAAAAGGAGGTATGCGTGGAGAATTAAAGAGTTGCTAAAAAAGAGTGAAATTGCTTGGGATTAAAGCAAGGCGGATTTAATCTTACAAAGTGAGCAAGAGGAGAGCGAGAGGCACGCGAGAGGCGAGCGAGAGAGGTGTGCGATATGTGAAGCACGAGGAGAGTGCACGAGAGGCGAGCGAGCTGGGTGTGTGTTGTGTGAAGAGTGAGCGATGTTGAGAAAGAAATAGACCAGTCAGGGTCTTGTAAAAGTGAAGGCATCTTTATGTCAATCTTCTAGTTTCAGAATAGAAGTCCAAGTTGGTGCTTAGCATCAGGGGTTGGTGCTGCTTCCAGTTGGTGCTAGTAAATCAGGGGTTGGTACTCCTTTCTGTTGTTGCAGATAAATCAAGGGTTGGTGCTCCTTCCAGTGGGTGTTGGTAAATTGATTGTAAAATTGGTATTTTACAAAGGCTGGATTTGGATGGGAGTCCAAACAGTCAATTTTGAGGAGTAGCCAAAACTGGTGAACCTCGATACATCTTATGTTGTGTGATGCTCTTTTGGTATATTTGCTTTATTGAGTTTTAAGATTTTATTGTTTTGACATTAATAATTGAAGATTTAAGTTTTTAAGAGCTACACTGATTCACCTCCCCCTCTCAGTGTCATTGTGAGACTATCAATTGGTATCAGAGCCAGTTTCCCTTATCAGGCTAAATCAGCTAGGGTTGATCTTGGATTAGTATGCAATGGGTAAGAAGAATAGATCCTCCTCCAATAAGGCATATCAATCAGTTTCAGTTCCTATGGAAGAGAAAATTAAACTAGAAAAGGTTGAAGAAGTGAATTCTGAAGTATGTGATGAAAACCTTAAGACTGAAGTATATCTAGAAGGTGAGTTGATCGCCGCACTTGAAGAGTTGAATATAGAAAGGAAAAAGAACAGAAGACTATCCAAGAAGTTGGAAGAATATGGGGATAAGATCGAAGATCTCTTCTTACAAATTCATAAAGCCAAGAAAATAGAAGAAGCCTTGAAGTCGCACCTGGATGATGAAGTCGATGTATGTAGCAAACGTGAAGAGGAATCTAACAAAGTTTTTAGTGATCTAAAGCTGCAAGTAGAAGAGTCCAAAAGGATTGAAGAAAATCTCAGGTCACAGATCAATGAGAAAGATATTGTTTGCTGCAAACAAGAAGAGGAGATTGTTGTATTGAAGAAACAACTAGAAGAGGCCAATACAAATCTCAAATTTGAGAAGAGCACAGAGTTGCTAGATGAAATGATAAGGCAACAAAGAAGCCCCATGTCTAAGCTTGGTCTTGGATGTAAAGATGAACAACCTTCATCTTCCAAATATGCAAAGAAGAAGAAGTTCACTGTTGAAGGATCGAAGCAAGAAAAGTCTAAAGTTGAATCTTCAAAAGGAAGAAAATATCAAAGGAGATCTACAACAAAGCAACCACAACAAAAGAGGTTCTATCACTCTCACTCTATTCATAATAATGCTTTTAATGTCTATTATTTTAGATGCAACCATTATGGTCACAAGGCAATTTATTGTGGATTGAATAAAATATCAAAGAGTTATGCTGGTAGAAATACATCTATTATTTCGGTTGAACACCATGTGCAATGTTTTAAATGTAATGGTCATGGGCACATAGCAAGGTTTTGTCTAAGAACTTGTGTATCTAATCTAAGGCAAGACAGTAGATTTCATCAGAAACAAAGAATGCAACACAGAAGAAATCATGTGTATCAAAGAAAGGAAAATAATCATCCATCAAGGATGCACAAGAGACAACCACCCAAGAGAAATGTTCAGGTTCATGAAAAGGTTCAAAACAGGGATGCAGTTGAAAAATTCAAGCCCAAGTTCAAGAAATCTTGGAGAAAGAAAGAAGAGAGGAAATCGTGTCTCCTTGGATCGAAGGAGACTACTCCTCTATTGCACTAAGCGACTCCAGGTAGCACATCCTCAAGGGGAGCAATCTTAAAGTTTTATTTTAAAGCTCCTATGTTGTTTGGTTATCTGAGGATGAAAGGCAAGTAGTCAGGGGGAGTTGTCGTATAGTTGTCAAAATGTGTTTCAGTTCATGTAGATATTTGTGGAGGTAATAAGCAGGAGCATGAGATGTTGGCTTGACAGAGTCATCTTTTTATTATTGTAAAATCTCTCTGGTGATGGCGGTTACAATAGCAGATAGTGTCAAACTGATGTGCTTCAGTAGAACAACATGGTGAATAGCTAGGTTTTTGATGCAACAGCTGATAGGTGTTATCTGAGATAGAACATGCAGCACAGGTCATCGTGTCATGGAAGCATAAGCTGGCAGGTGCTGGTTTTGAAGTCGATAACATTCCCAATCTGCAGATAAAATAGAATCCATGTTGTGAGTGAGAAGGCGTGCGTTTCTTAACCAAAAATACAACACATCGTTTGGTATAAGAGAGCATTAATTTTCTCTAAAGAATTAGCCTTCATCTAAGAGATGCCAGAGTCAAAGCAATTAGTGACACTAGCACCCAATTGGTCAAGAGTGCCAAATAGCACATGCAAGGCAGAGACGTTGAGAGAATAGTGCCCAAGTGGTGAAGCGTCAAGGAGAACAAGATGTCTATGCAACTAAGAAAGTCTTGCATTTTTTGAGAAATGCGAGATATTGCCCAAGAAATCCCTTGATCACAGTGAGGAGAAATGCTCCTTGGAATCGCGCGAAGGACGTTTGCCTAAGACATTGAGTAGCCTTGACATATGCCCAAGAAAGAAGCAGAATACCAAGAGTTGCTGACTATGCACAGATTAAGGTTCCAACGCTAGATGTAACGGTCCCCTATCAATACATGCACAGACGATGAAAACATTCATGATATCCGTTAGAAACCAGAGACATTGAGTTGCACAACGGATGCAAGGCAAAGTCGTTAGTCACAAAGGAGGTGGCAATCAAAAGGCTGAAGAAATTATGCGCAGGCTTCCTGGAGAGTCGGTCACTTTTGATTTGGGAGTAACTTTTGCGCAGCTGAGAGTTGTGTGTTGATCAAAACTATGCTAAAAAGTTCACAATGGAGGATTGTAATCCAGTTAGCACTCCCATGATGATAGGTTGCAAGTTGATCAAGGATGACAAATCTCCAGATGTTGATCAAACCATGCACAGATCTATGATTGGGAGCCTACTGTATTTGATAGCTACCAGACCAGATATCTTACAGGTAGTTTGCATGGTAGCATGATTTCAGGCTAATCCTAAGGAGACTCATGTGACAGACAGCATTATGGTGGTTGATTTCTAAAATATCATTGGAGGGAAAATGATTGTTTGTGGTTTCCTTTTCGAAAGTGGTTGGTTGAATGCATCAAGGTTTTTTGAATTGAGAATTGTCCCTTGTGATGATTGATTGAGTTGATTTGATTGAGCCTAGTCAAGTTATGAGTGAAGTGATTTTTAAAGTTCTATGAAATAAAGTATTCCATCATTCATTATTGAGTTCATTTTGAGTACTACTTGAGCATGATTGATTGAGCCTTTGAGAAGGCCTTTGGGAAATATTTGAGGACAGTGTTGGGATAGACTTCTAGAGCATATTTGGGCAAGTTCTTGGTGAGCTTACTAGAGTAGATTCGGACAAGTTCTTAGTGAGCTTGTTGGAGCAGATTTGGACAGGTTTTGTATGAGCTTGTTATTCAACATTGGACAAGTTCTATGTGAGCTTGTTAAGCAGGTTCTGTGTGAGCCTATTGACAGAGTACAGAGAACAAAGTCTCAATGGATAGAGATCCAACAGCCAACACAGTTGAAGATAGATCTGAGTGAGGATTCTTCAAGTGGAGAGAGGTCCACCAGTCAGTGTAGCAGAGAGACAGAGTCTTCTATAATATAACAATTGGAGAGAGGTCCACCAGTCAGTAGCGGATACCTTCGCAATAAATTGGGAGTGGTCATGCTTCCCAAGAACTGACTAGCTATCGGGACCACATTCTTAGGGGGAGAATTTATATATTTGATTATCTTTTTGCTCATGTTTGTAATTTTTGCTAACTGTAATAATTTGTGCCTGAGAATGTTGTGCATGCACTCAGGGGGAGTCTGCAGTAGCCCTTTGGTATTATTGTCAAAGGGGGAGAATATTTACAGGAAATTGCACGTGTGTTGCCAACAATTCCAAAGGGGGAGATTGTTGAGCAAGGTGCAGCAACAATATTGTAATTGTTGTCAACATAGTCATACAGATCGATTGATGCAGTGGACAGGAGTTCGGTTGATGCAGTGGACAAGAGTTAAGAGGTTCTTCAGAGTATGTACAATGATTTTCCAAAAGATCGAATTGTTGAGCAAGGTGCAGCAACAGTATTGTCATTGTTGTCAACATAGTCAGACAGATCGATTGATGCAGTGGACAGGAGTTTGGTTGATGTAGTGGACAGAAGTTAAGAGGTTCTTCAGAGTATGTACAGTGATTTTCTAAAAGATCAAATTGTTGAGCAAGGTGCAGCAATAGTATTGTCATTGTTGTCAACATAGTCAGACAGATCGGTTGATGCAATGGACAAGAGTTTGGTTGATGCAATGGATAGGAGTTAAGAGGTTCTTCAGAGTATGTACAATAATTTTCCAAAAGATCGAAGTGGCCCATATGCTAAAAATCAAAAGAAAATCACAAGGAAGAAAACTGTCGCGATATCGTGACATGTTGAGAAGAAAGAAAAACTGTCGCGATATCGCGACATGTTGAGAAGAAAGAAAAACTATGGCGATTTCGTGACATGTTCGAAGAGAAAGTGCAAACAAGCAAAATTGTCGTGATTTCGTGACATGTTCGAAGAGAAAGCGCAAGTAAGAAAAACTATCGTGATTTTGCGACATGTTCGGAGAGAAAGCGCAAGCAAGCAAAACTGTTGCAATTTCACGACATGATCGAAGAGAAAGTGCAAACAAGCAAAATTGTCATGATTTCACGACATGTTCGAAGAGAAAGCCCAAGCAAGAATTTTTTTTGTGAATTCATGACATGTTCGAAGAGAAAGCGCAAGCAAGAAAAGTGTCGCGATTTCATGACATGTTGGAAAAGAAAAAGGCAAGTAGAAAAAGTGTCACGATTTCGCGACATATTGCAAGAGAGATTGTACATACGAAAAAGTGTCACGATTTCGTGACATATTGCAAGAGAGATTGTACGGACGAAAAAGTGTCACGATTTCGCGACATATTGCAAGAGAGATAGTACAGACGAAAAAGTGTCACGATTTCGTGACATATTGCAAGAGAGATTGTCCGAAAGAAAAAGTGTCACGATTTCGTGACATATTGCAAGAGAGATTGTCCGAAAGAAAAAGTGTCACGATTTCGTGACATATTGCAAGAGAGATTGTATGGAAGAAAAAGTGTCACGATTTCGTGACATAGTGCAAGAGAGAGAGTCCGAGATAAAAAGTGTCGCGATATCGCGACATGTTGTATTTTCGAACCCAAAGGAGAAAAAGTGTCGCAATATCACGACATGTCGCATTTTCGCGACTTGAAAAGGCCAGGCAAGCAGTAAAACAAAAGTGTCGCAATATCGCGACATGTCGCATTTTTATGACTAAAGGAGGAGAGAGAAAGTAAGAAGGCATAAGTGTCACGATATCGCGACAAAAGTAAAGAGGAAGAGTACGGAGGTGAAAGTGTCACGATATCGTGACATGTGTTTTTGTGGGTTCAAACCAAGTAAAGTAGCAAGGAGGTGAAAGTGTCGCGATATTGCGACATGTGTTTTTGTGGGTTCAAACTAAGTAAAGTAGCAATGAGGTGAAAGTGTCGCGATATCGCGACATGTTGTGTTTTTGCAGTCAAACTCTGAGAAGAAGACAAAGATGCAGAAGTGTCACGATTTTGCGACAGGTCACTTTGGCGCGAGCAAAGAAGAGAACCCATCCGAAATACGATATGTGACAGTTAACTGAAGTCGGTACGACAGTTACAGGTGTAGTTACAGAAGAAAATCATGTAGCTAAAATAAGAAGAGTTAACTGAAGTCGGTACAACAGTTATAGGTGCAGTTACAGAAGAAAATCATGTAGCTAAAATAAGAAGAGTTAACTGAAGTCGGTACGACAGTTACAGGTGCAGTTACAGAAGAAAATCATGTAGCTAAAATAAGAAGAGTTAACGAAAGTCAGTACGATAGTTACAGGTGTAGTTACAGAGAAATATCATGCAGCTAAAATAAGAATAGTAAACTAAAGTCAGTTTGACAGTTACAAGGGTAGTTACGGGTTGCATGCAAAAATATGGAAGTTAAAAATAGAGTCAAAACTTTGTTATAAAAGGAGGTCTGCATGGAGAATTAAAGAGTTGCTGAAAAAGAGTGAAAGCGCTCGAGATTAAAGTGAGGCAGATTTAATCTTGCGAAGAGAGCAAGAGGAGAGTGAGAGGCGTGTGAGAGGTGAGCGAGAGAGGTGTGCAATATGTGAATCACGAGGAGAGTGCACAGGAGGTGAGCGAGCTGGGTGTGTGTTGTGTGAAGAGTGAACGATGTTGAGAAAGCAATAGACCAGTCAGGGTCTTGTAAAAGTGAAGGCATCTTTATGTCAATATTCTAGTTTCAGAACAAAATTCCAAGTTGGTGCTTGGCATCATGGGATGGTGCTCCTTCCAGTTGGTGTTGGTAAATCATGGGTTGGTACTCCTTTCTGTTGTTGCAGATAAATCAAGGGTTGGTGCTCCTTCCAGTGGGTGCTGGTAAATTGATTGTAAAATTGGTATTTTGCAAAGGCTGGATTTGGATGGGAGTCCAAACAATCAATTTTGAGGAGTAGCCAAAACTGGTGAACCTCGGTACATCTTGTGTTGTGTGATGCTCTTTTGGTATATTTTCTTTATTGAGTTTTAAGCTTTCATTGTTTTGACATTAAGAATTGAAGATTTAATTTTTTAAGAGCTACACTGATTCACCCCCCCTCTCAATGTCATTGTGAGACTATCAATTTATTTGTGAGTGTAGGTGAAACTATATTCTTAGGATTATGAGGTTTATGTGACTAAAATTGACGAGAAAATTGATTTTTCCTTTTTTCTTAAAGATGAATCCATTGTGAAAATCTTGAAAATATTAGGAAAGATACATATGACATAGTGCATTAAAATTTTTACAAAAAATTTCGTTATGAAAGCTTAAAGATCTTATCAATAAAGGATTATGTTTATTTAATTATTATTGTAAATTGTTAGTTTTAAAGATAATGATAGCTCGTAACAAGGAGGTCATTTCTACCTTTAAACATAAATCAGGTTAGAGACAAGAGGAGAATGAAGATTCAACCTTTAGATCCACTGGCTAATTCAAGAATATTCTACAATGTTTACATGCTTTTTGTTTGTATCCTTGTGCTAAAAGAATTAAAATACATTATGGTACCTTTTTCTTAGAAATTTGATCTTTTCTTTGCTAGTAATTCACACTATGCAAATAGAAGGAATCTATAAAAGAAATAAAAAAAAATGTTAGGGTTTCCTTGGTTTTTTATGATGCATGTTCACTAAACTACTTGTCAGCTGCTTGTCTTATCTATATTTATGTCTTACTATTTTTTAGGATCTCATCCTAACGTTACTTTGTAATTCTTATTATTATGTAATGACCCACTTCCAATGTGGGGGATTCTATTATAATATTATTTTGTAATTTCTCGTAATGTATGTGGCAAATAAGGCACCTAGCCAAGTGGTACCATCGCATGTAACCGTTATCAATATTGTAATCGATGGTTCCATTGCATATAACCATTATCAATATTGTAACCGATGTTTGGTAGAAGATTCTAGCTCGAATGACATTTTGCATGTAATCCAAGTGGCATTTTGCATGTAAGCCAACTCTTGAGCCTTTAGGTAAGATTGCATGTAGCTTTCTCTTTAAAAGGCATGAAGCCATATACGAATGTATCTTTTTGCAAGCTAATTAAATATTGAAAGAGGTTGCCCACTCGAAGAGGCCTGCGATTTCGAGTTATTTGTAAGATTGTTTCAATTCTGCAATTACTTTCTGCATAGTGTTATTCTATTATTGCATGTATTTCAGTTATCTTTTAGTATTTTGTACGTGTAAGCTTTATTTCAATAGTAGGTACTTTACAAGTGGTATCCGAGTGCTTTCTAGGGTTGAGAGGACTAAGTCTTGTTGCGACTACAATAATTCTTGCTAAGCCATTTTTACTTGTTAGGTATAATTTTCGTGTGTGTTTTCATTTTTTTCCTTTATTCAAAAGCAAAAAAAAAATCAGCAAAAACAAAAAAAAAATACAGTTTCTTTTTTTGTAGTTGAGTAGGCTAGAAACCCTATACCGTGAGTTTTAAAATATTGTGAAGGAGTTGTTATTTTCTAAGCTAGATAGCCCATAAAGCATCTAGTGAAGTGAAGGATGATCAGGTTCCAATACCCAGGCCTCAGACAACACTCGTACACGGAATCAAGCTCCCACGCATCTTCGGGTGTATTAAGAGACCATTCTAGGGTGAACAAAAATATATTCAATAGGAAGCTTTTTGGCCTTGTATCATCCATAGTCCATAGGACACAACATCCTAGACGATTACCCTCTCATACTGTTAGAGAGGCAGATAGTGTGCTCAAAGGTATATGTGGAATCCTCCTTGAGTAGTGGCCTGAAATATTGGTCAGAGCACTGTTGTTCATCACTGTAGTATAACATAGGGCCTATGGGTGTTACATATTCCTCTACCTAACATACCCTGATTTTGTTAAAAATTTCAACCTACAAAATACTCACATCTTCATGTTTTTTTGAACCTGCTTTCACAATCCCAAAAGTGAGCATACGAAGAAAGGCTTCCCTATCACAGAAGAACACACTTTGCATGCATCAATAGTGAGTACAAAGTATGCACGTGTATATAATAGTCTAAAATATTCTAGTACTAGTTAGGTTAGTGACAATAACATCCAAGTCAGCAACACTAATAGTAACAGTCAGTTATAACAGTCAAAAAATACATGTAGTTATGTTAGTAATTATAGTATAAGTGTTATGACAGTGATAGGATGATCAGTTGATAGAACACACAGATCAGAGATAGTTGATCCAGTTTCCAACTTTGAACTATAGCTCCACATAAAAAAAAAGAATATTTTGCTACTTTTTTATTCTACACTCAAAAAATAAAAAATCATGCAAATTAGAGCTATAATGAATAAGTTACAGTGGTTTTATCTTTACTCTATTTTGAGTATTTTTAAAACCAAAAATGGAGAAAAATAGCCCTAAAATAGTCATAAAAAGCCCTAGACACCCCCAAAAATCCTCAAATTTGTTTTGTTATCTTAGTTAGCCCCTCCTACACCTCTCATAGAATTTTCGAGTCTTAACTTCATTTTTTATCGAAATTCCTCAAATTTATCATTTTCCATGACTCCTCTTTGACCAAATATTCCACAAATACAAAATTTGATCGCAAAAACAAATTTTTTGAGTCTTAGCCCATTGTGTTCAGCTCGTTGTACTGATCATTTTGATATATCACATCCAATAACTTGTTTGACCTCCTTACTAAAAATAGTAACTCCTGAAAAACCACACTTCTATTTTTAGTAATTTAGTTACAGAGGTTCATGACTGTCCAAAATGGCTAGTGGCACTCAAGGACAACAGAAAGAGGTAGATTTGATCACCTCAATGATTGAAAAATTCAAAAGCACCATTGTTGACATGAAAAAATCAAGTCAGGATGTGATGATAGAGCTTCAAAATCTTAGAACTGATCATGCTAACTCTAGAGCCCGCCTAGAAGAAAAACTTGCAAACATTGAGTACAAATTGGTCTATGGTTCTAGCAAGACTGAGCACCATACTAAACACTCATATTATAATAGATATAAAGGAAGAACAACATATGACTCTCATTTTTCGTATGATCATGATCCTACCTATAAGATGCCCAAATTAGACTTTCCTAAGTTTAATAGAAATGAAGAACACAAGCTTATACTGAGAGGGGGGTGAATAGTATAAGACCAATTTTTACTTTTCTTTCCCAATCAAAATTATATAATGTATAGATAGCAATATCAATAGTAGTAATCAAAGCAATGCACAAATCACCACATGCAATAAAGACACCAATTTAACGTGGTTCACCCAATGTGGGCTACTCCACGAAGAAAATATTTCACTAAAATTTTCTCAATCAATCTCTTGGTAATCCTTTCCCTATTACAATTTTTATGGACCTCTATCCAAATGAGACACCAATCCTCTAATCAAGTTCATGGATCTCTATCCACAGGAGAACTCCTTTCTCCTCTTGCTCTGGTTGGTGATCTTATAGAAGAACTATTACCCCCACTACTTTGCCTAATGGATATCTATCCATTGAAGACACCTGTCCTCACTACCCTAGCTAATGTATCTCTATACACTGGAGACTTCCATCCTCTATACTCTATCACCTTCAAAGCTCTATCTCAAATCTACATTAAACACAGTCCTTCAATCTAGCACAAATCTGCTCAATCTCTATCTCTGGTTTGGTACAAACTTGTCCTCAAATATGCACTAAATTCTATCCTTTGATCTGTACTAAACACAATCCTTTGGTCTAGCACAAAACTATCCTCAATATTTGTCCTCTGATATGCACTAAACACAGTCCTTCGGTCTAGCACAAATCTATCCTCAATATTTGTCCTCTGATCTGCACTAAATACAGTCCCTTGATCTAGCACAAATCTATCCTCAATCTCTGTCATCAAGCCTTAACACAAAGCTTGAATCAATTACAAATAAACTCTACTAGATTTGCCCTAAAACTTAACTCAAGTTTTGAACAAATCAATCAATCAACTTTGCTCACAAGTCTTCTCAAAGACTTGTCTCAAATATGCCTTGTAAGCTTCCACAAAATCTCACACTAATCTATCCACAAGTCCTCTCTAGAACTTGTCCAATCTGCTCAACAAGTCCTCACTAGAACTTGTCCAATATTCTCAACAAGTCCTCACTAGAACTTATCCAATCTCATAGAAACATAAAGAGAATTGTTAGAGACTCAATATGCTTCACATTCACCACAATGCTCAATTACTTTCAATTTCTCTTTTTATCATAGAAACATATATAGAATTGTTAGAGACTCAATATGCTTCACACTCACAAACTCTCAATCACTTTCAATCTCTCTTTTATCAAAGAAACATATAAAGAATTGTTAGAGACTTAATATGTTTCACATTCATCAATTCTCAACCTCTTTCTCAAATCAATTTAGAATATAGAACAATTTGTTTCACAGAACTTGAACTATCACATCAAAACACCCACTTGAATAGGCTCAACCAACTCTACTTAATCACTCACTCAATGAATTAATCCTTGCTCACAAACCCTAGTCTAAACTTATGAACTTTCACTCAAATGTTCCAACAATGCTTATCAACCAATCTCAGATAACAATGATACTCATGGTATTTTCAAAACCTAGTTCAAATTCTTCACTCAACCAATCACTTAAACAACAATGCTTATAAAATAATCTTCACATAACAATGATACTCATGATCTTTGCAAACCCTAGTTCAAGTTCACTCAAATTAATCACCTCAACAACAATGCTTATAAGATAAGATTTTATCAACAACTCTTTATTCCTAAAAATATTGAAGCATTAATTCAAAAACACACTCAACAATGCTTACCAACAATCATTTTCACTCCAACTTTGCATCCACAACTTTCAATAATCACTCACTTAGGAATATGTGCCCATACCTTTTGTTTGATGTAGAAGTGCCCTTAGGAAAAACTATCTCAATCACAATTTTCTCCTTTGCCAATTTCAATAGTTAGATGACAAAAGTCACACTAACTCTCTTTCAAAATATTTTCAAACACAAAATTAATCAATCCCAAATACACCTTATTACTTCTTAAAATTAGCAATCATCAAATCACACATAAAAATAATCACTCAAATTGCTCCTTATAATCTCCAATTTAATAAATCAATCTTTCAAAAATAACCCTTCAGAAATAATAATTGCCTACCCTTTTATCTCCCTCAAAACACTTAATAACCAATATTAATTTAGGCAAAAATTAAATCTTATAACCCATCAAAAACAATTATTTTTCAACCTTAGGCACATAAAAATATTTATATTTTTCTTCAACCTTAGCACATCCAAATTAAGCGACCAACATAACAATCAACAACGCATACCTTTCTCTCAACCATTAAAAGGCCTCGGTGGGTTTTGACCTCGAAATATCTCCGTAGAACACATTACCAAGGTGCTAGCCCACCACATGGGCTAGGCGCTCCCACGAGTATGGGAAGGTTCTTGCCCCCCTTTGTTTCCTCGTTGGCACCGCTTCCAAAAATAGATACCTTCCTTCCTTGCAAAATGCGAACCCTGCGGGATTCGAACCTGTGTCCTCCCTGCCAGAAAATGTCTTAACACCTTCCGCTGTCACCAACTACACTATGTAGCGCTTGTGCAAAGTGAGAGGAGCCTTGCTCCTTATTGTTCCTTTACTTCTGCCGAAGACTTTTCAAACATAAAAATTGCTATTTTCTTTTTGCACATTAATCTAGAACATAGGCATTTGAATAAATCTTGAGAGGAGACTTAAGGCAAAGGTTTTACCTTTATATATATGATGCCTTATTGTCATAACACGTCGATGCTCAAATCGAATTTAAAAATTCAATTTATAAACTTAGCTTTATAACCCTTTTTAGGGTTTATTTAAATTAATAAAAATTAATTTATAATTAAATTAAAATTAACTTATAATTAACTTAAGTAACATGAAAGTTAATTAAATTAATTAATAAATTAATTTATAATTAATTTAAATTTCCTTTTTAATATTATAATAAACTATTATAATATTATTTTCTTGGGCCTCTTCTTTGCCCTTTGGACCTCAACTGATTGCCTGGAATCGGGTCTTGATCAACTGAAGGCGGACTATCCTTTTGCACTTATTGGAGAACTTGAAACTGATGTTGCCCACTGAAACTACCATTGACTGATGCTGAAAGCTTGACATCAATAACCACTCACTCTTGATATCAATGACAACTCATCTACTCAAAATTTCCAACATGAAAGGATGTGGATGGGTGGTTATGTCGTGTTGCTCAATACTTTAGCCTCCATGATGTACCCATATATCATCGAGTTCAAATGGCTTCTTTCAACTTGGAATCTAAAGCTTTGTAGTGGTACCAATGGTTGCAAAAAACTCACCCTAATCCTTCATGGGAAGACTTTGAGTCTCAATTACTCACTCGCTTTGGCCCTAGTGAGTATGATGATTTTACAGGATAGTTGACAAAGTTGAAACAAACTTCGATAGTTAGATATTATCAAATACAAGTTGATAAATTGGCCAACAAAACCACGAGAATGAATGTAGGGTTCTTTATGAGTTGTTTTGTTAGTGGTTTGAGGGAGGATCTCCAAGCTGAGGTTACTATGTTTAAACCATAATCCATGATAGAGGCTATCAAGTTGGCTTGTTTAGCTAAATTCAAATTTGCAGCTCAGAGGTGGATATCTAAATTTCCACAGGCTAAAACCTCTTTTACTCCTAGATTCCAAAATCAAAATGAACAAAAACCTGTTGCAACCACTGTTGCACCCAAACGTCTAACCACTACTAAAATGGATGCGCAAAGCACCTAGGGGTTGTGTTACAATTGTGATAAAAAAATTTCTCATGGGTATAGGTGCACCCAAAAGAAGGTGTTCCTCATAGATACTGATAAGCCTGACACTAGTGACCACAGTGATGATGACACATAATCATTTGAGGAACCATCCAATCCGATGAAAGACAACCAAGATGAACCATAGGTTGAGATTTTTGTTCATGTTCTTGTTGGCAATACTACTCACAAAACCATGAAAGTTGTGGGGTATTTCAAGGGCCTACATATTACCATCTTGATTGATTTTGGTAGTACACATAATTTTATTGATCCCCTCATTGCCTAGCAGGAAAATTGTTATGTATATTCATGTAATTCCTTTGAGGTGATGGTAGCAAATGGTAGGACCTTACCTTGCAAAGGTAAATATTGTAATTTTAAGGTCAATATTGGTTACTATGATCTCAAACAAGATATGTTTGCACTTCAACTAGGGGAATATGATATCGTGTTGGGAGCACAGTGGTTGGGCACATTGGGAGTCACCTCATGGAAATTTTTCAAAATTTGGCTACAATTTTCACATAATGGACAATCCTACACTCTCCATGGCTTAAAAGCAGGGATTTCATATATTATCAACTCCAATCGGATGGAGAAGTTGTTAAAAAATCATCTCGTGGTGTCATAGCTCAAATTTTTGTTATCCAACCTCATCCTTAGATAATAGGTATATATATCCCAATAAACCTATGAAATATTTTGGAAATTGTGTAATATAACTTCATGAGCAATCAACATGTGATATACTTTACTATGATTTGATGTAATTAGCCCTAACATCACTAGTTAAGTTATTATCACGGTTAATTTTAACTAAACCTATTTAAAGCCTCATGTGTAATAAGCAAGGGTTTAGTAACTTACAATTGACTCTATTCCTTATGTTATGTGAGCATAGACTATGCATTTATTATTGTAATAAATTTGGTATAAATACTTCTCAATTGTTTGTTCTATTTTATCGATGTGATTTAATATTATATCTTTTGTTGGATCCCAAGGGTGCCCTTCTACTCTTTTGTCTAGATTGTTCTTTCTATTTCATTTTTCTATATTCTCTTGCATAATATTTAAGTGGATGAGATACTTCTATTTATTTCTAGAAAGTATTATGAAATATGGTATGGTATTAGAGTAAGTATTAAGGGCATCACATGATCATGCAAAAAAACCATATTAAAGCATTTATCTCTTCTTCTAATTGGATAGAAATTTAGTTTGTGTTCCATAGGGCTTGTTTGATTGCATAAGAATCATGAATAAACTTATTTATATTATCTAAATTACCATCCAAATTCCTTGTTTCTTATCTTGACACTCAATAGGAAAATTCAAATTTTTAAATATGAAATTATTACCACATTCAACTAAGCATAAATTAATTTAAAATGGACTAGGTAAGGCTTGTGTTTTTCTTGGTCAACCTATAAAATAGTACTCATTTAGGCCCCTTGACCTTATGGCCAGTACACATGTGCATGTTTTCTTGTATGCTCAAGGTCACAACTTTGAAGCCTTCTATTATCTTTTCTATATTACTCTAAAAAAATTTCTTCAAGGAGGGTTCTCATTGATAATACATCCAGGATGGGTGGCTTGTTGGCTACATAACATGGATATAAGTTTTTTATGAGATAGGTCACAAGTTTAAACCTAGTTTCTATTGTTGCAACTAAAATATTTCGCTTTATAAATGGACAAAAAAGGAAATATAAGTCCAACAAGCAATCACATGCATTGGTTTTATAGAAAAATGCAACATATTGGTTAAAATGGGGACACATAAGGTTTTTATCTATAAGGGTATGTGTTTAGTTCTCATGGATGCTCCTTTTTGAATACTTGAATGAGTTCCTCATATTTACAAAGTATGAAGTTTTCTTCAAGGAGATAATTGTGTCTTGTTCTTTAATGTGTGTGGCAACATGCTAAACAACATGGGCATGCATAAGGATTTTACCCTATAGGTCCCTAGATTGAATCTCATGGATATATGATGCAAATTAATATTTTATTGGATTGGGCATGTATGTTTTATTTTATCCTTGATAACCCTCCCATTTATCTAGTGAGAGCTCTCACTTGTTCTCAAGCAATACATCATGTGCCCCACTATCCTAGAAATATTGGAATGTTTATTGCTAAACCAACCTAAGCTTGATTCTCTTTATTCTTGGATTTATTATGTTAATTGGTGGTTGAAATTTTTGATGTGATAGTTAACATGTATCCCGAGTGGCATAAAAATTATTTATACAAATACAAACATTCATACACATACATATATGTGGGGGACTAAGGAAAACGGAGATATATTGAATTATCTTCATATCTTGATCTTTACCACTTTAGATATGGATTAAGTTATGAGGGATGTGTGTTAGATCTAAGTTTGATCTATCAATTCAAGAAAACACCTATGGTTTCCTCTAAGATTCTCACCTATTTTTATCTTTTTCTAGGAAAAAATAACAACAATAACTATAACTAAATTCCAATTTTAAGCTTCTAATGCAAGCATACAAATAATGCATACAAAAAAGATCTCTAATATACATGGTATATTTCTTTCAATGCCAAAGAATAAAAAGATTTTATTTTCCTTTTGGATCAAGGGTACAAGAGGGTTTTATGCAACAAATAGATTCCCAGTCTACATATGGATTTATCTTTCTTATAAATGTAGCAAATATGTCTTAGTATTTATATTCCAATGATGATATTATATGAAATGCATCTGTGATACTAAATGCTCTCTTTCCTTTTGTTATAAGCAATGTAAATGCACCTACAATTGCAATTGAGATCTAAACGAATTTCCAAAGATATGCATATATAGGACAAGTAAACATATTGTTGTAATTAGATCAACAAATATAAGAAATATATATAAAAATCTTGAGAACACAAACATATACAAAGCAAAAAAAACTTATGATTATAAACTTAGATCAATAGATTTGTAGTAGGGACAAAAAAATCTAAGAGAAAACTTGAACATTTTTTATCCTAAGATACATGCCTTTTTCATTCCTTGCATGCATAGATCTACTTCAAGACAAACAAAAATAAAAATCTATAGATGCACCTAAAGTAAAAAAAAAACTATGGGCCTAAGCAAGAAATAAATCAAGGATTACAAGACCCATTATTAGCTCAAATACACTACTTAATGTCCTAATTTTAATGTTTTGTATTCCAAATCACTACTTCGTATCAAAATGTACATGCTAATATGGAATTCAACTAAACTACAACTAAATTGTCATTTATTATAAATAGGGTGCTTAAATAAACATGCAAAATATGTACAATCATAGACATAATCTTAATTGGGTATAATACTAGCTTAGTAACCAACTCCCTAATTTAAGCATCAATCGTAACTGAAGCAAAAACTATGCTAATCTAGAATATGTCGTGGACAGCTAAAACCAATGTGAGTCTCTTCTAATCTCATGTTTACATAGGATAAAATAACATGTAGACTAAGTTTTATAAATAATAAAAATATTCATATGCCTATCCTTATAATCCCTCTCCACCATAGAAGCATTGGACTCCAATGTTTATACAAGAAAGTGGGAGAGAACATAGGAGTTTGCAAGTGCCCAAAATACAATCCTCAAACTAATAAATAATAAAAGGACCCTTTGTAAGTCTCTACTCTATCATAGATAGCATACAATCATCTTTGAAGGCTCTTCTCAATCATAAAAAGCATGCAATCACCAAACACTCTGTTGTAGAGAGCACTCAATTGCCTCAATAGAATGGAGAAGTGAAATCCTCCAATTTTCTTCCCAAATTTTTGTCAACTTCTCACATCATTCATGCTTAAAAACTAGAAGCATGTTTCTCAAACTAACAGTCGATTCCCATTTCTAACAAGTAGGTGCCTCAAAATGTATAGATTCATTGTGAGGAAGATTTACAAAAAAGAGAGGAAAAAGGCACAAACCCTTACAATTTAATACATGACATAATCCTTGTGATTAGGAATGACCAACGTCTCACCATGGTACCCCCTAAGACCGATACACTCAAGGACGAAGTCAAATAACTATAGAAATACAAGGTAAAGGATGTCACAATAAAGAAAGTTTTGTCAAGGTACCCACCATGACTAAAGCATTCAAAGTCAAGATCAAAGTAATTATAGAAAGACAAGACAAAAATTTCAATGCAAAAGGTGAAAGGGACTAGCAAGGTGCTTTCTAATGTTTTGGAAGGATGTAAACACTTCAAAAAATCACAATGATAGAGACATGACTTCAACTCCAAGTAAGGGAGCATATAAATACCCAAATGGTATATAACTGGATTGGAACAATAGAATGAAGTGTTGGGTAACACTGATCTTGCACTCCATATTATAAATCCACAAATGATAACACTTTCAATGAAATGTACAAAGAAGGTTGCAAGAACCCAAACTGGAGGAACGCAAATCCTCAAAGACTTTAGATGATCCAATAGATCATTTTACAAATCCATAATTACGAATGGATATAAATGCAAAAACCATACAAATGGCTTTATTCTATCCTTAATACAAAGTGCTTGTACTTTAATTAATTATTTTCAAAATAATTAATTAATTGAAAAGGATGCATATATTAATAATCACTAAATTAATTGATTAATTATTTTAATTACAAAGGTTCTTACCTTTGCGTGCCCAACAAATACAATGATGGTTGTAATTGTAGTAAACCATCAATGGTTAAGATTGTCATAGCATGCAAGAATGTAATAGTTAGGATTAGGCCTAGAATTTGACAATATGATCATATTTTGCATTTGAAACCATAAATTATGGTTTTAATTTTATACCGACCGTAGATTTTTACTTGTTATTTTTAGAAACCATAAATTTTATAGGTAAATATATTTAAAAACCGTAGATTTTACTTATCATATACATATATACATTAAATGTGCGGGTAAAGTTTTCATAATTAAATTATAAATAAACTAAATCAGCAACTCATCTCTCAAAATTGCATTAATTTTGTCTTAATAACTAAACTAAAAATAAACTAAGTCGGCGTGAGTGAGTGTGTGAGGGGGTGGGTGTGTGTCTCCCTGGTGGAGTTGTTGTAACAGGTTGGGGGATTCCTGGTCAAAACCCCCATTTATTAATATTACAAAAAAATAAAATAAACTAAGTCGGCAACTAATCTCTCAAAATTGCATTAATTTTCTTTCCGTCCATAAAAGAAGTTGTCATAGGGCAAGTGGGGCTAGTGGTGAATCTGGTGATAGGTAAAATATTTTTTGCATTAATATTGCAAATTTCCAAACATTTAATTTCAGACGTGGATGGTAGTATGGCTCCCCACCCTTGCACGATCCACCATCGGTTCGACACCGCTCCACCTTTGCATGGTCCACCAAATAAAATTGAAGATTAGCTCTGTTGCTGCGCTGGATTTCAGTTTTCACATTAGCTTTGCTATAGTGCTGGTTCCAATTTTCACATTAACTTTGTTGTGGTGTTAGGTTTCATTTTTGACACAACTTCAAAGTAATCTTTTTCACTTTCACCTCGTTCTCCCTTTACTTTCCCAATGCAAAACATACACACATAAAACTGGACAAATTCACACAAGAAAGCCATGACGTGACCTTAACAATGCTCTTGATTTGGTATTCAAACCATATTTTGATTTACTTCTAAATTATTTTAATTTGGCATTCAAACCATGTTTTGATTTACCCCTAAATTTTTTTGGAAAGCATGTCTATCATTATCTTTAGATGCATTTTTAAATG
Source organism: Wollemia nobilis (assembly GCA_028583015.1). Taxonomy (NCBI): domain Eukaryota; kingdom Viridiplantae; phylum Streptophyta; class Pinopsida; order Araucariales; family Araucariaceae; genus Wollemia; species Wollemia nobilis. The sequence continues at coordinate 3,740,072 of JAQPPZ010016917.1, read as the reverse complement.
ATTGTTTGTAGATACTGTATTTGCATTTGGAAGTAACCTCTTTCAAAATAGGTATTTTGTTTTGAACTATTAACTACTATTTTTTCTTATTTAAAAAATTTACTCATTTATATTGAACTAAAAAATTCCAAACCTTAAATACCTCGAATGCCTTCACAAGTATTAATACCCTGTATATTACCCTATCATGTGGAATCTATAGCTCCTAAAACCCGAATGATGAAAGAGAGGGGTGTATTGCTTCTACCCAAAGCCATGGACGACGAACCCACACAATCTTTGCTAAACGTCTGCTTCCCATCTAGTGATTAGCAGGGTGTGTCTTATGAATGGTTGCACGTCTTTGATGGGCACCAAAAAAAGAACAGACAGTGAGCCACCCCTCGTGAAAATATCTAAATTGTCTGAGATTACCGAGGATACCCAGTGGGTCATCTATGAAATTGAGGAATATCAATTGGAGGAGCTATACATCGAGTATTGAAGAAAAAATGTGCAACCATGAAAAGTTTTTGATTGAGATTCAAGCCAGATTTTTCCCTGCCTTTGTAGTATGAGACATTGGTCCTTCCTTTTGCAAACAGTGCAGTTCATTAGAGTGTTCTTTTTTCCGGTTAATATTTTTGACACATGAATTATAGCTGACATCACCTAAATTGTGCTTTGCATAACTTTGTTGGTCCTTTGTGACTGTTGTAACAACAAATTCATGTTTAAATTTGATCAGTTCCAAGTGCTAATCAAAAATCTCATGCTGTATCAAAATTCATTTCATTTAATTATTTATTTTCGCGGGACCATCTTTAAAAATTGTTGATTTTAACCGATATTTAAACCATCTTGACAGGTATTTTCTTTTTTTTAATTCCAGGCCTGGTTGAGATGTGGTGGAATCCCTAATGAATGGCCATGTTATAGTGGCCAAGCTTCGACGTCAGGTTATTGAACTCCCCATCAACTGACCTTTCGCTCGTGTCTTTCGATGTGTGCACCACATAGCCAATGCCTTCTACTACCTAGCCATGTTTGCGGCCATGGGGAGGGCAAATTCAATGAAGCGATGCCTAGCTGTAGTCGTCCGTTCTATTCTTAGTCAATCGACTCCTCAAAGAAGCATTGTAAACGCATGGTGATGGCGATGGTTTATAAATTGGAAAGATTTCCTTTGTCTCAACACAGGAATCCTTAATGGATTTGACACCGAATCTGAGCTAAGAGAGGAGTTTTTGATTGGTTGACGTGCTCTTGGAGCCCAAGAGCATAATAGTGGTGGGAGCAAGGGGGGTTTGGCCATTGGGAACACGGTGATGAGCACCTTCAACGTTTGCAAACACTAGAATATTGGTAAGCGATGGACAACACAAAGGTTCAACGACCAAAAATTCATCTCATGATGGACAACACAAAGGTTCAACGACCAAAAATGAAGCGATGGACAACACAAAGCCTCAACACTGATAGTTTATGTTTTTATGCTAATAGTAGGCCCTTCATGGTGGGACCTCCGAAACGTACCAAGGTCTATGCATATGTTTGGTGAGTTGACGATGGTTTGTCAGAAAAGAATCCGCGTAGCAACAGGCCAAATAGGGTCCTACATAGCGCGTCGAAAAATGGCCCACACGTCACCAAGAAAAATAGCAAATAAACAAGTTGCTGAATAACGACGATGTCAACTAGGAAAGAAAACACCTAGAATAAGGTTTACAAATAATAAAATAACACCTAGACTAAGGTTTACAAATAATAAAAATATTCCTATGCCTATGTTTATCACTTGCACACAAGACAGACCATTCAATAGTAGGTTAGTATTTAAGATGTCTACCACAATCAAAACCAAGTTCTATATCCAATAATCAAAGCCAAGTTCTATATCCAATAGAATATATATCAAAGCAAAAGGGAAGTTTGAGGTTTCTAATCAAACTAGTAAAAGTACTACTATAACTTTGCTAGTGCTAAGAATAACATTGTTTTAATAGGGTGCTTTTGCTTATTATTGTTATGGTTTAAAACCTTGATATAAGAACCTATATGAGATTAAAACAAAACACCAAATCTTATTAAAAATGATAAGATTTTATGATTAATTATGAAAGAAGGCGAAGAGACAAGATGAAGTCTAGATGGATCAAATGAATCAACTATACTAGAAATGAACAATAATCATATAAACAAATACAAATATAATAACATGCAATAAGAAATAGAGGAATAGAATGGAGATGCAATCCTAGATGGGCTTCCAAGGAGGAAGGATCGATTGCTCCTATAGTTCTTGGATGGAGGTCTTCACAATGATATACATTGAATATTTCAGTGGGGTTTAATGTTGCAAATCCAAGATTCATCGTTGGATATTAGTAGTGTAAAACCAAAAGGAGAAAAATAATCAACCTCTATAACAATATAAAATTAAAAGTCAAAGATCAAACATTTCCTTCGTGATCAAAGAATGAAAATTATAAAACCCAAGATTGCAATAGAAGATTAGCATTCAAAGACTACAAAAAAAAATTACCAAGTTCAAAGAGTGAGAGTGAGACCTTATAGAAAATAGAAAGGTCGGGGTTGGATTGATCTTTCATTCTATAAGAATATAATAGAATAAGTTTCATCTCATGATGTGATTTATTGTTCTTGTAGTTTGTACAACCATAAGAAGGGTCCATTAGATATAATTTATGCTTCTATAGCCTTATTGGTCAAATATCATATCAACTTATTACATCACTACCTATATTAAAGCCTATATATTTCAATTAAGACACTAGGTCACTTATCAATGATTGTTCAAGGTAATAAAGTAATAATAGAGATTTAACCACTCAACTCATGGTAAGTTATAAACAAAATAATTAAATGAAATGGGGAATGACCTCAATATAAACACCATAATTAAACTATTGATTAAAAATTTACGTAGAATAGAACTAATAATAATTATTTTCTTGCACAAAGATTGAATATTCAACACTATAGGGACCAATTTTTCAATATATCATCTTAGTTAACTCATCATGCATTAGTTAGATCATATATCAAAACATCTAATAATCTAAATCCTCTTTGTCTTCTTTCTTATTTTTTCCTATCTCATATTAGTTGTCGCTTCAACGTCAAGAATTCACTTGTATATGTTTTGCATAGAGCACACTAAAAACTTAACCAAAAAATATTTTCTTTCTATGTGGCCACCTATATAAACTAAGATATAATGTTACCACAAATGTCAAATAGTGAAGTATGGTAAATTATATGTAAGAACATAAACGTAAATTAGATAAATTTAAATTATGCGAAATATTTTTTAAAGAGTATTGAAAGAGGTAATATAATAATATAGTGGATAAGAGTTTAACCTTAGATCAATTATGTCCACTAAGTGTAACCATTAGGAGGGCATGTGCTAAATATGTAGTTTAAATTACACAACACCTTCAATCTAATATAGGAATCAAAGCATAATCATTTTATACATATGAAATAAGTTTTGAGTATATTTTCAATATGGGATTTTCGAAACTATTATAAAAGTATTCTATTGTATATTATGTTTTTTAATGACAATTGTGACATAATCAAGGGCCATCCTATGTTTAAATTACCATCATTAGAATTTCCTCCAATGACATAATTGGATTTACCTCTAAAATCATAACCTGAGTCTCCCATCATTATTGCTAAAAATTATTCCTTTGTATATTATATTTTTTATGTTATCTTTTGAGGATATATGCAATGGGAGAGATCTAACACAGGTCCTAACAAGATGCAGAAAATATGAAAGAAAATGAATTTGCAATATGACTGAAATATACTATAAACAAAAATGATGAAAATACAATGTAGTATGGAGGTAATGGTCACTCCATCAATACAAGCTAAAGAGCTACATTGTACTCCATACATGAGTTCTACTACTATCTACTACTGTCTACTACAATGCACTTGATATGTGATATGTCTTTATGAGGCCCTTTATATAGGAAGATAGATTCCTTGACCGACACTCTACCTTGTTGTACAAGGGGACAACTTGCACATTTCTACTTGTGCATTTATTACATTGCTTGAAGCAACTATCTAGCTTCCCCCTAAAGTAATCTCCTACTCTAACAATGTACCAAAGGTGGTACATTTACATGACCCAAATGATGTAATATACTCTAACTCTAACACCCCCATGTATTACATTATTTGGGTATTGAAGATTTCAATCTTCAATATGGATCTGTCTTCAGATGTTCTTAAGCTTGATCTGGTCCTTTGTATTCACATTGCACTATATGCCTTCTTGAATTGGTTCTTATTTTTCTTCTTCTTTATTGAAATCAAAATTGGAACTTGTATTCTCCTTCATTGCTTACTATAATCTGATCAAGCAAGTAGTTAGTGTCTTCATATGATGCAAAGAGAGTTATAATTGAGGGTTATTCAATATTTATGATTTCTTTGCTATTCATGTCTTCTTTTCTAAGATCTCTTTTAGCATATATTTTATTCCTTTTTTCTCCTTCTTCTCCTGTAATTTTGCATTGATGCTAGTGGAATTTTTGCTTCATGAGGAGTTAGTCTATCATCACAATAATATGAAGAACATGAGTTTATTTTGATAGGGGGTGATAGTATAAGACCACTTTTTACTATGAATGTGGTAAAGCGTGCTCCGAATAATTAGGCATGGTTTTGATCCAAATTATATAATCGCCTTTGGTCATACAAATCAATATTATGTAGTATATAGATAGCAATGTCAATAGCAGTAATCAAAGCAATACACAAAAACCATACACAATAGAGACACAAATTTTAACGTGGTTCACCCAATGTGGGTTACCTCCATAGAGAAAATATTTCTTCTAAATATTTCTCAAATATTTTTTTAGGAATCCTTCTCAATTGTAATGTTTATGGACCTCTGTCCAAAGGAGATATTAATCCCCTAAATTTGGTTTGTGGATCTCTATCCACGTGAGAACTCCTTCTCCTATGTTCTAGTTGGTGATCCTCTAGAGGACTGCCTCCACTACACTTATTGTGGATCTCTCTCCACTTGAAGACTCTTGTCCTCACTCAGAAGACCTATCCTCAATGTCCTGGCTGATGGATCTCTATCCGTTGGAGTATTTGTCATCTCTTCTCTGTCACCTCTAAAACTCTGCTCAATAGGTTCACTCAGAACATTATCAAATCTTCTCAACATGTCCACTCAGAACCTACTCAAATTTTCTCAACAAGTCCACTCATAACCTGCTCAAATATGCTCAATAAGTCCACTCAGAACCTGCTTAAATTTGCTCAACATGTTCATTCAAAACCTGCTCAAATATTCTCAATAGGTCCACTCATGACCTGCTCAAATCTACTCAATAGGTCCATTTATAACCTGCTCAAATCTGCTCAATAGGTCCACACAGAACCTGGTCAAATATGCTCAACAAGCTCACTCAGAACTTGTCTAAATTTTCTCAAAAATATCACTCAAAACTTGTCTAAATTTTTTCAACAAGCTCACTCAGAACGTGTCTAAATATTCTCAATAACTCCTCTCTAGAACTTGCTCAAATATGCATTGTAAGCTTCCACAAAATCTCACATAAAATCAGTCCACAAGCCTTCTCAAGGACTTCCCTTAAATCAACTTAACAAGTCCACACAAAACTTGTTCAATCTCATAGAATCATAAAGAGAATTTTTAGAGACTCAATATGTCCTATACTCAATGCTTAATCACTTTCTCAACTCAATCTCATAGAAGCATAAAGAGAATTATTAGAGACTCAATATGTTCTATTCTCAAAGCTCAATCTCTACTCAAATCAATCTCATAGAAGCATAAAGAGAATTGTTAGAGACTCAATATGTTCTATACTCAATGCTCAATCTCAACTCAATCTCATAGAAGTATAAAGAGAATTGTTAGAGACTCAATATGTTATATTCTCAAGGCTCAATCTCAACTCAATCAGAATATAGAATATTTTGTTTCATGGAACTTGAACAACCACTTCATGCATTCACTTGACTAGGCTTAATCAACTCTACTCAACCAATAACCTCAAGGAACAACTCTTTCTCACAAACCCTAGTCCAAGCATGTATAAACCAACTCAAAATATTTCCAACAATGCTCAACAAAAAATCTCACATAACAATGATACTCATGTTCTTTTCTAACTCAAGTTCAAGTTCTTTGCATCACCCATTGGTTTCAACAACAATGCTAATAAGACAAGGTTTTAATCACAACTCTCAATTAAGAAAACCTTGAAGCATAAACTCAAAGTACTTCACTCAACCAATGGTCTAAACAACAATGCTTATTAAACAAGTTTTAATCACACTCACAATCCAGAAAACCTTGAAGTATTAACTCAACCACTTTTGAAAAGGAAACCCTAATCAAATCCTTTTCACTCCAAACTTAATTTTCAATCAAGCCAACCATATAACTCAACAAAGAAGAATTTTTCCCATACCTTGAAAGGGATTTTAGTAAAAGCCAAGGTAAAATTTTATTTCATCGAAAAAGGACCTTTGGTGATGAAGATGTTAAAGTTTAAAGTTTAAGTTTAAATTAATGGAGGGCCGACCTATGTGCAATTAATGGAGGGTGGCATATATATACATGTAAATGTTTCAATTTATTTTGGAAAGGTGGCATATTATATATCATCGAAAAGCTTATTTCGAGGGCTATTTTACTAACTTATTTAGAAGGAGAAATAAGGTGTGTGTAAAGATATATTTTTGATTTTGCAAAGGGGTTCCAAAAGTGAAGTTTACCTTGTTCTTTTTCAAAAGGATTAATTCTTTCATGAGGTGACAAGGTATGCAATATTGTGATTTATTTTATTTTATGGTATAAGTGGTTTTGGGAGTGAAAAGGTTATGCAATGTTTTGATTTATTTTCTTTTATGGTAAAAGTGGTTTTAAGAGAGATAAGGAAGTTGTGCAATTAAAGGCCTTGGTTATGATTATTGAAAAGTGGAGTAATGTTGATTATTTTGTGATCTATTACCCTTGTGAAGATTTGAAAAAGAATTTTGTGATTGTGGCAGATTTATAAAGGGGTTTCTTCACTTCATAAAAGGTATGGGTACATTATCATATTGATTGTTTATGGCGGTTGATTTTTGAAATATCATTGGAGGGAAAAGGATTGTTTGTGGTTTCCTTTTCGAAAGTGGTTGGTTGAATGCATCAAGATTTTCTGAATTGAGAGTTGTGTTTAAACCTTGTGTTATAAGAATAGTTGTTGAAGCCCATTGGTTGTGAAAGAAATTGAGTTAGAAAATAATATGAGTATCATTGTTATGTGAGATTTGTGGTTGAGCATTGTTGGAAACATTTGAGTTGGTTGATACATACTTGGACTAGGGTTGTGTGAGAAAGAGTTGTTCCTTGTGATGATTGGTTGATTTGAGTTGATTGAGCCTAGTCAAGTGATGTGTGAAGTGATTGTTCAAGTTTTATGAAATAAACTATTCCATATTTCTATGTTGATTTGAGATTAAGGTTAGAACATATTGAGTCTCTAACAAGTCTCTTTATGGTTCTATAAGACTTGAATTGATTTGAGGTTGATTTGAGTTGAGAGTGAGATTATATCATATTGAGTCTCTAACAATTCTCTTTATACTTTTATGAGTTGATTTGAGTAGAGTTGAGATTGATTTGGATTGAGAGTGAGTTTAGAGCATATTGAGTCTAACAATTATATTTATGCTTCTATGAGTTGAGTTGAGATTGATTTGGATTGAGAGTAAGATTAGAACATATTGAGTCTTTAACAATTCTCTTTATGCTTCTATGAAGTTTATTTGAGTTGAGATTGCCATTCATTATTGAGTTCATTTTGAGTACTACTTGAGCATGATTGATTGAGCCTTTGAGAAGGCCTTTGGGACAAATTTGAGGATAGTTTTGGGACAACTTTGTGGATAACTTTGTGGAAAGATTTGTAGAGCATATTTGGGCAAGTTCTTGGTGAGCTTGCTAGAGCAGATTTGACATGTTATGTATGAGCTTGTTATTCAGCATTGGACAGGTTCTTTGTGAACTTGTTATTTATCATTGGACAAGTTCTATGTGAGCTTGTTAAGCAGGTTCTATGTGAGCCTATTGAGTAGATTCTTAGTGAGCCTATTGACAGAGATTTGGAGGTGATAGAGTATAGAGAACAGAGTCTCAATGGATAGATATCTAGCAACAACATAGTTGAAGATAGATCTGAATGAGGAGTCTTCAAGTGGAGAGAGGTCCATCAGTTAGTGCAGCAAAGAGATAGAGTCTTCTAGAAGATCACATAGCCAGAGCAGAAGGGGAAAGAGTTCTCCTATGGAAGAGATCCATGAACTTGAGATTATGGGATCAAAATCTCCTTTGGACAAAGATCCATAAACATTGTAATTGGGAGTGATTCCCAAAGATATTTATAGAGAAATTTTTAGTAAAATATTTCCTCCATGGAGTAGCCCACATTGGGTGAACCACGTAAATTGTGGTGTCTCTATTGTGTATGGTTTCTATGCATTGCTTTGATTACTGCTACTGATATTGTTGTCTTTACACAACATAATATTGAATTGGAAGAAAAAGTAAAAAGTGGTCTTATACTGTTCACCCCCCATCTCAGTATAAGCTTGTGTTCTTCACCAACTTATGCATTAATAAAATAAAACATTAAAAATGTACCTTTGCCTTTGGAGAGTTTCAAACTCTTAACACAGCCCTCATAATGTCTTTTCCCATGGCGCAAACACCACATGAGCTTACAAGCTATTTGGGAAGGAAGAAGCACCATGTGCTTCAAGACTCCTTCCTAGCCTTGCAAAACGTATGCGCCTATTGATTGGTGCCTTCAACGCATCCACCAAAAACTTTCACGGGATTCGAAGACTAACTACCATGCACACCAAAATGTATGCTTGTAGCTCACTTGCCACTAGGCCAAAGTGCCTTGTTGGCTTCTAAAAAATCAATATGCTTGCTTTTATCCTTTTTGTCAACAAGTCAAACCACAAAATTTGCACAACACTATCACAAGCTCTACAATAAATTTGATGCGCTTCTCTTTCAAATCGAGCAAGGGTAATTCGAAACATAACTTTGGCATGGTATTAATATGCATTCCCATTATATTAAAAACATCGAAACTTCCCTCGTCTTCTATGATGTCAACGAAAATAAGCTTTGCCTTTTTTAAATCCAACCTTTGAATTTATTTAAAATATGATTTGGTCTTCAACCTTTAACCCAACCTTTGGGTTTATTAAAATATTTTTAGACTTTTTAAACCCACTTTTGCAATATAAAATATTGTAATGAAAATTACAAAGATTTTATTTGGGTTTTCACCATGGCACTTCTAACCATTATAATATTTCACATTTGATAAAGTTCCTTTTAATACTTATTTATAAAATTTAAATTCATCCTAAATTTAAATAATTTATAAAATAAACATTATCACTCTTTTTTAACTTCTATATTTTGTACTATTTCACTCGAACTTCTACCTTCTTGCTAAAAATAAAATGACCATATTTTTCATCTTTATTTCCTGCTAAAATCTTTGGAATTAATGATGACTCCTTCTGGTGGCATAAATGGTGACATCAATGACAACTTTGACTTAGGGACTCAAAATGTCCAACAATATCCCCCTTTGTCATTGATGGCAACCCATATCCTTTAACTGAAACCTGACCTTTCTTTTTCTTCTGCTTCCCCTAGGACATTGCTCCCCCTGGCTCAATGCTCTCTCAAATATAAAATCTCTCCCCCTTTGACATCAATGGCAAAGGGTCACATTTGGGGCTTGGGGCTAAGAATAAGCCTCTTAGCTTAGCCCCTCCTCCACCTCCACATGAGGTGGTTAATTCTGGGGTCAGAGTATTTCTACTCCCTGAAAGCATTGTTATTTCCCTTTATCTTTCTCTCTTCTTTTATGAGTTTTATGAATCCTCTGAATGTTTCTTTCCAAGTCATCATACTTGTTCCTGTCATCACTTCTACTCATGTTCTTGTTCTTGTTCTCATCCATGTTCATGTTCCTTTTCTTGTTCTCATCCATGTTCATGTTCCTATTCATATTCTTGTTCATATTCCTATTTCTGTTCATGTTCCTATTTCTATTCATATTCTTGTTCCTATTCATATCCCTGTTCCTATTCATGTCTATTTCTAGAATATTTGCTCTACACCATCTTGTTGTGTGACCATAATTATTGCACTTATAACACTTTATTTTATTATTCCTTGGAGGTGCAATTGTCTTAGTATTTCTCCTTGTGAAGACATATCCTCTTCTATCATGAATCTTGCAATCCATTGCCTTGTGACCAAACTCATTATATGAGTAGCAATACCATTGGAAAAGTTGTCATTTTCCATATTCCTATATTTCATGTGTCCTGAACTGTGAAGCCATGTTTCCAAACCTATGACATGAACAACATATTCCATTGAAGTTTCCTTGTCTTGACCTCATTGGTCTCCTAATATGATTGTTGTTCCATCTGTATCTTCTCTATGCATTGTTCCTATCTTTGTTTAACTCTTTGTTGTCCAACCCATCCTCTGATGTCTCACTCCAACTTACACTTTCTTCTTGTGATGCATCTTCTTATGAAATTTATTCTTCTTCCCTTTTCTTTTGAACTTGTTTAGAACCAATACCTGTATTGTTTGTTGCTCTTCTTTGTATCTTGACTATTTTATCCACACTATTTGCACTATTTACATACTTGTATAGCTTATTATTGGAATACTCTAAATCTTCCTTTAGTAGGGCCACTTCTTGTGTTAAATTTTCACATTCCATAATCTTCGCTTATAACTTATCTTTGAACTTGATTACCTTAGTCTTAGACTTTTCTAAATCCTCTATGAGCAATAATATTTCTTCATCACATTCTTGAAATTGAATTTCAAGCTTAAAGTGTTGCTTTCTTACCTTATTTACTATGTCAAGGGCATAGATAAGTTCTCCCTTCAGATCATAACCATTCTCTGCTAAATAATACTCTATTTGTTTACCTTTTTCCATATCATTTCTTTCTTTTGGCTTGTCTTCTATAGGATCACTCACTTCTTTTTCTAATGCCATTAGAATATTTTCATCTGGTATTTCAAGTGCATCTTCAAAATCATCATCACTAAAACTATAACCATCCCTTGTGCAATCATCTTCAAGATGTCCAAATTTACCACATCTAAAACACTTGAGAATAACTAGAGTCTTTCTCTTAACTGGTTCTTTCTCTTCAACCATAAATAGGACTTCATCTCTATCATTTTCTGAAAAACTAGCATCACTATCATTTGAGTACTTACTTGCATTATTCGCATAGTAGCTTCTCTTTTGCCTTTGGAAGAACTTCTTTCCTTGTCTGCTTTGTCCATCCTTGATTTTATTTTGGTTCTTGTATCTTTTTGATTCCCTATACCTATGGTCCTATTTTTCTTCATTATTGTTGCTCTTTGGCTCTTTGCACTTTGTTGCATAATGTTCATACTTTCCATAATTAAAACACTTAATAGATCTTAGATCTATGGGTCTTCTAGAACCTTTATCTCTTCTGACATAATTTGCTTCTTCATCACTAGATGACTCACTACTTGATTCTGTCTTCTTACCATTTTTCTTTTTGTCCACTTTGAATGTAGCTTCTTTCGAAGGAATAGGATCTTTTGTTCTTATCTCAAAAGTAGTAAGCATGCCAAGAAAATAATTCCTTGTCAAAGAATCACTATCATTTGATGTTTATATAGCAGGAACCTTTTCACTGTACCGTTTTGGAAGAGTTCTCAAGATATTATCACAAGCATCAGACTCATCAACCTTCATTCCAAGACCTTTCATCTCATGTATAAGTTCATCAACCTTGTTGAGATAGTCACGAATATTTTCATCATATTGCATTCTTAGGTTCACAAATTCTTCTTTGATATTTTTGATCTTAGATTTCCTAACACTTTTATCTCCTTCATATATAGTATGCAATAGTTCCCACATATCTTTTGTTGTTGCACACTCCATAACCTTCATAGATTCTGATCTATGCAACCCTTTTATAATTGCATTCATAGCTCTTGAATTTGCATGCATTAGAAGCTTACTTTATCTATAGGAGGATTTATTGTTGAATCATATCCAAGTTCCACTGCATCCCAAATTTCATTTCCAAGTGCCATTAGGTGAAATCTCATCAGCACACACCAATACAGGAAGTCACTTCCATAAAATATTGGTACTGCATTATTGATGGACCCGTCTCTTTGATACTTTTGATCCATTGTGTTCTTAGATAGCTTTTCCTTAAATCTTTTGAACTCTTCTAAAGTAACCCGCTTTGATATCAATTGAAGAACACAAGCTTATACTGAGAGGGGGGTGAACAATATAAGACCACTTTTTACTTTTATTTTCAAATCAATATTATGTAGTGTATACATAGTAGTATCAATAGCAGTAATCAAAGCAATGCACAAAACACCATACACAATAGAGACACAAATTTTAATGTGGTTCACCCAATGTGGGCTACCTCCATAGATAAAATATTTCTCAAATAATATTTTTGGAATCCTTACCAATTACAATGTTTATGGACCTCTGTCCAAAGGAGATGTTGATCCCCTAAATCTGGTTTGTGGATATATATCCATACAAGAACTCCTTCTCCTATGCTTTAGTTGGTGATCCTCTAGAAGATTACCTCCACTGCACTGACGGTTGATCTCTCACCACTTGAAGACTTTTGTCCTCACTTAGAAGACCTATCCTCAATATCCTGGTTGATGGATCTCTATCCACTGGAGTCTCTGTTCTCTCTTATCTATCACCTCTAAAGCTTTGCTAAATAGGTTCACTCAGAACCTTCTCAAATATGCTCAATAGGTCCACTCAGAATGTGCTCAAATATTCTCAATAGGTCCACTCAAGACCTGCTCAAATATGTTCAATAGGTCCACTCAAAAAATTCTCAAATCTGCTCAATAGGTCCACTCAGGACCTGATCAAATCTTCTCAACAGGTCCACTCAAAACCTACTCAAATCTGCTCAACAGGTCCACTAAAAACCTGCTCAAATATTCTCAACAAGCTCACTCAAAAATTGTCTAAATTTGCTCAACAAGCTCACTCAGAACTTGTCTAAATATTCTCAACAAGCTCACTCAAAACTTGTCTAAATCTGCTCAACAAGCTCACTCATAACTTGTCTAAATATTCTCAATAAGTCCTCTCTAGGACTTGCTCAAATTTGCATTGCAAGCTTCCACAAAATCTCACATAAAATCAGTCCACAAGCCTTCTCAAAGACTTGCCTTAAATCAGCTTAACAAGTCCACACAGAACTTGTTCAATCTCATAGAATCATAAAGAGAATTGTTAGAGACTCAATATGTCCTATACTCAATGCTCAATAACTTTCTCAACTCAATCTCATAGAAGCATAAAGAGAATTGTTAGAGACTCAATATTTTTTATTCTCAAAGCTCAGTCTCTACTCAAATCAATCTCATAGAAGCATAAAGAGAATTTTTAGAGACTCAATATGTTCTATACTCAATGCTCAATCTCAACTCAATCTCATAGAAGCATAAAAATAATTGTTAGAGGCTCAATATATTATATTCTCAAGGCTTAATCTCAACTCAATTAGAATATAGAATATTTTTTTTCATGGAACTTGAACAACCACTTCATGCATTCACTTGACTAGGCTTAATCAAATATACTCAACCAATCACCTCAAGGAAAAACTCTTTCTCACAAACCCTAGTCCAAGCATGTATAAACCAACTCAAAATGTTTCCAACAATGCTCAACAACAAATCTCACATAACAATGATACTCATGTTCTTTTCTAACTCAAGTTCAAGTTATTTGCATCACCCATTGGTTTCAACAACAATGCTAATAAGACAAGGTTTTAATCACAAATCTCAATTCAAAAAACCTTGAAGCATAAACTCAAAGTACTTCACTCAACCAATGGTCTAAACAACAATGCTTATTAAACAAGGTTTAATCACAACTCACAATCCAGAAAACCTTGAAGCATTAACTCAACCACTTTCAAAAATGAAACCCTAATCAAATCCTTTTCACTCCAAACTTAATTTTCAATCAATCCAACCATATAACTCAACAAAGAAGAATTTTTCCCATATCTTTTCTTGAAGAGTAGTTGTCCTTACAAATCTGCCACACTCACAATTACTTCTTTGAAAAACTCAATAAGGGTTAGAGGATAATTTTTATATCATAAAAATAATATCACAATTACACCTTATCACTCCAACTTAAACAATAAGCAATATCCTCACAATAATCACAAAACTCTTTATTGGAAATAACACACAACTCACAAAGTCTTAACCTTTCAATATTCCACAATAACAAAACTTAAGACTTGAAAATAAAAATATAATTCTCCTTATACCTCATAATAATATTTCTCAATTACCAACATTTATCACAATGCAAAGACTTCAACCACCAAATACCTTATACCTCAAACTTAGGCATTAATAAAATAAAACATTAAAAATGTACCTTTGCCTTTGGAGAGTTTCAAACTCTCAACGCAGCCCTCACAATGTCTTTTCCCACGGTGCAAACACCACATGAGATTACAAGCTCGTTGGGAAGGAAGAAGCACCATGTGCTTAAATACTCCTTCCTAGCCTTGTAAAATGCATGCGCCTATTGATTGGTGCCTTCAACACGTCCACCAAAAGCTTCCATAGGATTCAAACACTAACCACCATGCACACAAAAATATACGCTTGCAGCCCACTTTCCACTAGGCCAAAGTGCCTTGTTGGCTTCCAAAAAATCAATGTGCTTGCTTTTGTCCTTTTCGTCGTCAAGTCAAACCATGAAATTCGCACAACACTATCATGAGCTTTGCATTAAATTCGATGTGCTTCTCTTTCAAATCGAGCAAGGGTAATTTGAAACTTAACTTTGGCATGGTATTAATATGCATTCCCATTATATTAAAAATGTTGGTGCTTCCCTTGTCTTCTAGGACGTCGACGGAAATAAGCTTTGCCTTGTTTAAATCCAACCTTTGAATTTATTTAAAATATGCTTTGGTCTTCAACCTTCAACCCAACATTTGGGTTTATTAAAATATTTTTAGACTTTGTAAACCCACATTTGCTATATAAAATATTGTAATGAAAAATTACAAATATTTTATTTGGGTTTTCACCATGGCACTTCTAACCATTATAATATTTCACCTTTGATAAAGTTCCTTTTAATATTTATTTATAAAATTTAAATTCTTCCTAAATTTAAATAATTTATAAAATAAATATTATCACTCCTTTTTAACTTCTACATTTTGCACTGTTTCACTCAAACTTCTGCCTCCTTGATAAAAATAAAATGACCATCCTTGTCGCCTTTATTTCTTGCTAAAATATTTGGAATTAATGATGACTCCTTTTGGTGGCATTAGTGGTGACATCAATGACAACTTTGACTTAGGGACTCAAAACGTCCAACATAATATTGATTTGTATTGCTAGCTTGTTTCATGTTTTGAGTGAGTATAGACACAATTAATGATAGGTAAATCATCAAACACTCCTCGGATGCAAATATAACTATCTTTTGTGAATTCCACCATGCCTTAAAGAGGTTTTTATGAAGATAACCAATTAATTCTTTAAAGCTACCCTCTTTTGCTTCTTTAAGAAATAAGGAGAATATTTCTAGTTGATAGATTCTCATATCCTTCAAGGGTATCTATCAAATTTTGAGAATATAATTCAATTTCATAAAATAATTCTGTTGGAAGTAATCAAAACTGAAGGGATATTTTATTGATAGAAATGGTTACAATATATATGCATAAGCCTATATGATGAACATGACACTTGTCAAGTGAAACTGACAAGTGTCAAGGAAGGCATAGTGCACTTACTCTAACATTCCCCCTTAAAGTGCACTATCCTAACTAAAGAAGAAACAAAAAAAGTCAACATTAGGTAACATTCCCCCTTAATGTTGACTTCTCTAAAAAAATAACCTATCATCCTCTCTTTTTTTGTCTAGGCTCGTGCTCTTTGTGCTTGGCTCTCCAACTATGAATAACGCTAGATCCACTGTGTATACATCTCGATCTGTTGCCTCAGGGTCAGCCACTTCAACGGGTCTGTTGCCACTGGGTCAGCCGTCTAAGTGCCTTAGGGTCATCATGGGTGCCTCAGGGTTAGCCACATCTAGGTCTGTTGCCTCTGTAGGTCATCCTCAGAGGATGTTGCCACTCGTAGGTCACTAACTAGATTCACCATGAGTATGAAATCCCTCCTCATGGTGAACTCAATCTAGAAGGTGTCGATCTCTGTCAAAAATGCACCTAATGAAAGGAAAAACGAGCCATATAAGAGTGTCGGTCTCTGCCAAAAATGCACTCAATACAATAAAATGAGCCATATATCCAAATAGGAGGAGAGAAGAAGAAAATAAGAGAATCTTCTGAAGTGTCTTTGTCTGTAGTCTTCAGAAGTAGATCCGAAAAAACCTCGGATAGAGTCTAGGGTGTCTATGTCTATAGTCCCTAGATTAAGTGTCCTTATGGTGACCCTGTCATCCCACCAAAATGCATGGGTAACCAGCCACTGCATTCGCCAAGTGTATAGAAAATATCACTAGGTACAAGGATCACATATAAAATTACCTTGGGAGTGTCGAGTACAACCGAGAGTGCACTCCAAGGTAGAAAAATTTTGAGGCTAAAAAACTTAATTGAAACAGCCTCAAAATTACAATATGACACCACCATTGTGTCCGTCGTGGAAAAACATTTCCAACGACTATAAATACCCCTATACTCCACCATCAAAGGGGCCTTCATCATAATGAAAAACAACATGCCTCTCCAAGACAACAACATTAACCTCAGGAATAAAAAATTCTCGGCATCGCACTCTAGCGGCATAAAAACAGCATTAAAATTTCCCTCACAGGGGAATTACATGGGCCATCAGTCCTTTCACTTCCACTCTCATGTGGAAAAAATAGGCCAATTAAGTTTTACTATCAGCCACTTTCACCATGATTAAAATATTTCCCTCCAAGGGAAATTACAATGGCCATGTGGCCCTCCACTTCCATGTGGAAAATAAAATGCTCGTACATTAAAGTGGTGCCTCCACTATATAAAAAAACAATGCCCTCATAATAAATCAAAAACACAGTGTAATTTTTAAAGTTGCAATCAAACACTTTCAAAAGGACGATGATTGGTGGTGGACTGAACCTGCCCGCCGTCGCGTGGCTGCAGATGACCGCCATCATGGGGATAAACACTCCTCCTTCCATAATAGAAGTCCACAATAGAATTGTGGAAACATCGATAACAGAACTAGATGCTTTGCCACGGATGGCTTCATCTCCGTCGACGTCTCGCAGACCTACCCCATCATGCGCATTCTTCTACAGTCCATACTCTCCAAACGGTCACATACAATATCTCCCATCAATCACACAACAGCTACATTCCAATCCCCCGCAACAATCTGCCTGTATCCATACTCTTCAGCTTCGCTCCATTCTAGAAGAACATGCATTTGAGGGGCGTAAAGAAACAAACATCGAGGAAATTCATGGCGAAGATCGTAGATCTGTACAAGAAGAGGTGTCAGTGGCTTGGAACTTTCGACACGATAGAGGAGGCAGCACACGCCTGCTACAGGTGGCTCATAATTGCCCTTCTCTCTGCATATCGCTTGCGCTTCACCACGGCCTTGGACATAAGCCAAAGCCCCCTCTCACAGCACAAACACCCGCTCTTCAAACAAAACTTCAAATATGCCAACCCGGCTTCAAATATTTGAACAAAACTTCCCCTCCCTTAATGAAATTATGGCCACCCTCACATTTTATAGCCTCCATCAGCTCCAGTTCCAGTGACAACATTGTATTGTGGCTGGGCACGCAAATAATAACATCATGAATTGGGCACACGAAGCCGCTACGCCATCGTTAAGTACAAGGACAAGGAATCGGCGCAGCGAGCCCTCAAACATCCGTACAAGAATATCGACAGGGAAAGGACAGAATGCCAGCTGGGATCCCTTTCATTTGGCATTCTGGAAATTAGGGCAATGAACAACATCATCATATAGTGCACAGACGTGGGTCCTCATAGTGTTTTGCAGAGTGGTGGCGCACGTCTATGGGTCGTCGGGCAGAACGGGCAAAATAATGGAAGACAAGGTAGGCATGGGCAACGCTGCTTGCATGGCCCTGTAGGGGTGCACCGCATAGAGCTACGATGCTATGACGGGGCAACACCGGATCCTATTGATTTCGGTGCTATTTTTTTGTCGACGACGATGCAGGCCTCATCGATGCCTCTGAAAAAACTCATCTGAGAAATCGAGCTCGCACGACTCTGCCTCCAACTTCTTCACCTTCACACCAAACAAATGGGTAGCTTCCCCAAAAAAATAAAAAACTTCACACCAAATCATGACAAAACTCCTCTGGAAAACTGCATGCTGGAATCATTCGTTGCTTGCAGTGATGAGATGATTTCTTAAACTTTATGGTTTTTGATCCATCTCATGGATGGAGATCATACTCCCTTAGTCAGAAAAAAAAAAACAAAAAAATTGGGGAAAAATAAAAATCAGGGGGAGGGAGGATTTCCATGAGGGAAATCCTCCCTCAAGGGGTTTCACAGGGCAGGGAAAGCCCGCTCTGATACCAAATGTTGGAAGTAATCAAAACTAAAGGGATATTTTATTGATAGAAATGGTTACAATATATAGGCATAATCCTATATGATGAACATGACACTTGTTAAGTGAAACTGACAAGTGTCAAGGAAGGCATAGTGCACTTTAACTCTAACAAATTCTTTATTGATAAAGGCATTTCTTATTATTTCATCCATATTCCTTCTTGATAGGTTTTGAGATAGTGTTTCTTGTTATTCCTTAGAATTGTAAATATGGATTTGATAGTAGTCCTTTGAATACTTTGAATTGAATCTTTGAAGTAGTCTACCTTATGACTCCCTAGTTTAGAGTATATGAATTTGATTTGATAGAACCTTTGTAGAGCTTAGGTTTTGTAGGCTTCCTTATATCTCCCTAGTCAAGAGATTTGATTTAATAAAATTCTTGTAGAATTTGTAGAAACCTTATGATTCCCAAATGGATTGAGTACTTGATAAATTTTGAATGAATGCTATTATTATCAAGTTTTGTAGAATGCCTTATGTCTCCCTAGTGATTTTGAATATGTTGTATGAGTGATAAAGTGCTTTTTGTGAATAGTAGTTCAATTTTAGGTTGATTTTGTAAAGTTTTGTAAATACCAAAATCAACTTTTGTTACTCCTTATTTCTTCTATTGAACTAAGCACTTTCTAATTTGATGAGGTTCTAATGGTTGGATTTCTTTTACCCCTTTAATGTAGTTTTGAGACAAGAATACCAATTAATTTCCAACTCTTGATAATTCTTAATGAACCTCTTTTTATAGCTTTTGATATTTGATATTTAATGTTTCTAAATTCCAATATCCTACTTTGGTGTAGTATTCCTTATAACTCCCTAATTTGGAATATTAGAAAACAATAATATTTGCAATAATGGAATTTTAATTTTCCAGGTAGAAATCCTTATTTCTCCTAAGTTTAATTTGCAAATATTAAGCTATAAATTTCCTTTAATTTTGCTTTCAAATATGGTTGATTTCCCTATAGTTTTCAACCTTATATTATACCCTTATAACTCCTATTAATGAAAGCAAATTAGAATAAGGTAAATTCTTACCTTTGTAATGTTGCAAACCTGAAATATTCGACGCTGAATTTGGTCGTAGATGACAACAAGCTTTATGTCCTTTCTTTGGGTGCTATAGCCAATGGAATGCTTTGATTCTTCCTTGGCTTCAATGCTTGGATGGTGGTGCCTCAATTCTGGAGTCTTTGACCTCCCTTGACCAGAGCCTTTAATGCTCTTCACCTTTCTTCCACACTGCAACTCAGGCTGCTATGAATGTGCTATGAATACGGCTATGAATGTTGTTATGAATTTGGCTATGAATGCTGACCTCCTTGGTCTTTGGTACCTTTTAATAGAAGAGGAATCTTGAAATGTGTGACAAGTGTCATGATGGTTATCTTTGAGCACTTGAGGGATGAGAAGATGCTTATTGCCACTTGTAAATTTTTTCCAGGTAAAGGATGAGCATTATAGTCTTGGATGAGCACTCATTCTTTTTGATGACATGTGTCTTCTTCCTTCTAACACACCAACCTTCTTCCCTGTAATATTTTCTTGGTCAAACTTGCAATGGATGGGCGCTCATGTGGGAAATATTAGGATTTCCTTCTAGGTGACAAGTGTTACCTTCCCTTTGTGCATGAGCTTTCTACGTAATACCTCTTCAATGTATCTTTGTAATACCCTTATTAACAATGCAACATGACCAACTCTTCCTTTGTTCGATGGTGCTTGGTATGAGTTGGTTCCAGCTGGAGTGGAGAGCAACGCCTTTGGAGACTTGGAGCTAGGATTTGAGCAATGATCTTGAAGGCTTCAAGCACTGCTATGGTGGAGTTTGAAATACTCCAATGATGCTCCTTGGATGTACATCTAGTGTAATATTTTGTGCTTTGTTTCCCTTCTTTTTTCAACCTATTATGAAATCCTTTTTGTAGATAATATTACCCTTGAATATAATGCTTCTCCTTTCTTTGTATTATGCTTTTTTTGCTTGCAGGTTCAGCTATCCAAATCATAGAAGATATGAGCCTTTTGAGAGACTCTTCTACCTTGCTTGGAGAATGCTCTTTACATGACCACTTTGAGTTGATTTCCTTTGTGAAGAATGTGCCTTTGTGGCACTTAAAATCTACCCTTCTTCCTTTGTAGGATAGATTGATATGGTGCAATATAATGTAAATAAACTTGTAAATAGAATACCTTCTTTTTGCACCTCCTTTTGCACTCTATTCTGTTGGTTTTAATGGTGGCTTTCTTGTAGGCAAGGGCTGATTTGACGTTGTCTCTTTTTCTAGATAACTCTCTCCTTTGCTTGGTTACTTTGGTAATAAACCCAAGCTAATAACCACGTAGATAGAAGCTTTTTTAGAAGTAATTTTTACACTATTTTTTCTCTGTAAATAGCCTTTAGTGCACTTTGAATCTGAGACTCACCAAGTCTCGATTTGAAGCTTCTTTTTCTGATTTGATGGTGGCTTTCTTCTCCACTTCCTTGGAGGAATCTGATCTAATTTTTGGTGGCTTATTTGGGCCATGAAATGTTGTAGGTTCTGTGCACCAAATAGTGTCTCTAGACACTTTGATAATCTATTGGTTTTTGTGTCCTTGATCTTTAACAATCAACAAACACAAACTAATCCTTTTGAGAGTAACTAGTTAAATATTAACTAGTGTAGTGCTAATGGATTAATAATGCACTTTAATGGTAACAATAATCTCTCCTTATTGCTCCAATAAACTCTCAAAATAATTTTTAAATGCACTTAATAATCTTCTACAACTTTTCAAGAGTAATCTGTAATGAACCCTTAATGAGTATTCTACAATTTTTCACTACAATCAATATTGTAGGATGTAGTCTTCTTGCTTTCTAAATAGATAATAGGTAGATAATAATTTTATCTTTCAAAAATATCTAACTCCTATTAAATGTGCAAATATATCTTAAAATGAATTCTCCTTTTTGCACTTTCTTGAAGACTATAATATGGGTTCTTCTTCTTGCAACTTTTAATCCAAATATGGTGCTTAATAGAATTTGATAATGAACCCTAATTTGAAGTTCAACTAATTGCACCCTAGTTGCTTACCTTTAATGGCTTCTGAAGTAGATGTAGATCTTGGTGTTTGATTCACCAAGTTGCTGCCTTGTAGTGGATGAATTCATAACTTCTTGTTGATTGTCCTGAACAACTTCTTGCTTCACCAAATTGTGGTCTTGAAATTTTTATCTTGAGCCTAGGGTTTGGTGGCCTGATCCTTCCAATGATATTCTATTTTTTACTATAGATTTAGAGAACTCTTTTCTCTAAATTGTGCCTTCTTGCTGTGAGAGGTAATCTCCAAATATCTTAGATTTGGTAGGCTTCTTCTATCTGAATCCTCCTTCAATATTCTTGTTGAATTCTATCTTCAAATAAGATCTTCTTCTTCTCAAGATTCTGAATATCTTGAGGTCTTCACTGGATTCTTCTTCTAGGATTTGGCACTCCTTGCCAAATTCTTCTTCTCTTGGGCTTGTTGTTGGATGGCGATAATTGTCCCAAGTCCTTCACTATCAGGAGCTTTCTCCTTGGTAGTGGATTTCTCCAATGAGTTCTCCTAGGAACTCTTTTGATGATGCTTCCATGAGATCTACAACAAGGCTCTCCAAGCCTTCTTTTTTCCTCCTTGAGACCTCTCCAAGGTCTTCTATCTTGCAACTTCTCTGGTCTTCCAACTGAGACCTTTTCTTCAACCTTCTACTTCTGGAAGTGTTGGTGATGAGATCTTCTTCTAGGATATCTAAAATCTATTACTTCTCTGATCAGGAACAGGGCTCTATTAGTCCCTTTCTATCTCTTCCAAGATTGGAAGTTTTTCCAATGAGATCTACTTCGGATCTCTTCAGCTTCTTCTGAAAGAAGTCTTTAATCAGTAAAGGAGATCACCAATCTCCTATTTCATGGACTCTTCTCTGGAGTCTTCTTTAGTAACTCTTCTTTGGAGTCTTCTTCTAAATCAGGAATTCTTCTTCTAAATCAGGAATTCTTCTCTGAAGTCTTCTTCAGAATTAAGGCTTCTATGACCTTCTCTACTTCTGCACTCTGTAGGTATTGATCTTGAATGGAGATCACCAATATCCTATCTCCTTCTTGACTCAACTTCTAGAGTCTATTCTTCCTTGAGTCTGCTATAAGGCTACTGTGGCCTTTTCTTCACTTCTACAATCTACAAGATTTGCAACTCTTGTAATGGGACCCTTTTTCTTAAGGTCTTTGAAATATTTAATCTTCTCCTTGTTGCTGCAAGTGCTGGAATGATTCTAAGAAGATATTCTTCCTAGCTCTCTTGTAGGAAGCTTCCCAACCTTTTTCTTGAATCTCCTTTTCTTACAACAAGTTGTTAGAAACTAGAATGGAAGAATTTATGAACCAAGGCTTCTATGGAATTTTTCTGGATCAAGGCTTCTATGGCCTTTCTTTTGGATCAAGGCTTCTATGGCCTTTCTTCTGGATCAAGGCTTCTATGGCCTTTCTTCTAGATCAAGGCTTCTATGGCCTTTCTTCTAGATCAAGGCTTCTATGGCCTTTTTTTGCAATGTGAAGTTTTTCAATCTAGCAATGGAGATCTCCAATCTCCAAACTTCACCAAGACTCTACTGTTGGAGTCTCTTCCATAATGTCTATTTTCCTATAATAAAGAACTTTAGATAATGGTTAGCATGAAAATATCTAGATCTCTTGAGATCAGTAATCTTCACTAGTTGATCCATCAAACTAGTGGAATGAAATGTTGAGTCCTAGTCTTCACGAGTTTTCCTACAACTCTATGGAAAGACTCTAGCCAGATGTAATCTCATAATTTTTGTAACTAAGATTTATTTTAGTCCTCACTTGTGACTCTCCCTATTCCTATCTCGATTCACCATGGCTTTGATACCATTATTAGCTTTTGAGGATATATGCAGTGGGAGAGATCTAACATAGGTCCTAATAAGATGCAAAAAATATGAAAGAAAGTAATTCTGCAATATGACTAAAATATACTATAAATAGAAATGATGAAAATACAATGCAGTATGGAGGTAATGGTCACTCCATCAATACAAGCTAAAGAGCTACATTGTACTCCATACAAGAGTTCTACTACTCTCTACTACAATGCACTTGATATATGATATGTCTCTATGAGGCCCTTTATATAGGAAGATAGATTCCTTGGCCAACACTCTACCTAGTTGTACAAGGGGACACCTTGCACATTACAACTTGCACATTGCCACTTGTGCATTTATTACATTGCTTGAAGTAACTAGCTAACTTCCCCCTAAAGTAATCTCCTACTCTAACTATGTACCAAAGGTGGTACATTTACATGACCCAAATGATGTAATATACTCTAACTCTAAAATTTTATTGATAAGGCAATAGGGGTATGAATGCAAGCTAACGTCCCTATAACTCATCAACATTAAAGCTAACTCCAACATAATCATATTAAATTTATCTCTTAAAATATCTTTGACACTAATATAATCATGGACCAAAACTGCCTCCACAAGCATGCTTGCCAAGCATGCAAGCACAACATTATATATATAACCCATTTATATGTAATGGGGTTAAGCATGCTTTC
The DNA here is from genome assembly GCA_028583015.1 of Wollemia nobilis. NCBI lineage: Eukaryota > Viridiplantae > Streptophyta > Pinopsida > Araucariales > Araucariaceae > Wollemia > Wollemia nobilis. The sequence continues at coordinate 3,715,676 of JAQPPZ010016917.1, read as the reverse complement.
CCAAAATATAAGCACAATATTGGAAATATAATCCCTGCATATGTATTAGGGTTTAAACCTAAGATCTTTCAAATTGAATCATAGTGAACCTATCAAACTAGCTCAACCTTAGCTATCCATTCCATATTATGTTATTTCTCCTTTGAACTTATTATTTAGTTTCACTTCATGCAACTTCTTTTGAGATATTTACTATAAAAAAATCCCTTCATAAAGATATTATGAGGGATATATTTGTTCCAAAATTAATTCCCTTCATAAATTCTTTTTTTAAGGAATCAATATTTACATAACTAGGGTAAATCATTTTGTGGAGAATATAATTGGTTTAGTCTCTTGAAACCCTTGGAATATATCAACACATTCATGGTAGTATGACTAGGGTATGACTAGGTTAAATTATTTTGTGGAGAATATAATTGGTTTAAGCTCGTGAAATCCTTGGACTATATCAACACATTCATGATAGTATGACTAAGGTAAATCATTATGTGGAGAATATAATTGGTTTAGTCTCTTGAAATCCGTGGACTATATCAACGCATTTATGGTAGTGGAAACTTCATTTGATCGACTACAATAAGGTTGAAAGAAACCAACACTACTATATTGGTTAGGGTGATTCCTCCTATGTTAGTGTGTGACCAACACCACTATATTGGTTGGGATGATTCCTCCTATGTTAGTGTGTGACATAATTGTCATGTAAGATTTTCACCAAAGTTTCAATCCCCAAAGACCCAATTAAAGATGATTTAGATGTTGATAAACCCCATTATATCTTATGTCAATAGAAAATAACTATTTTTAAAAATTAGTATAAAAATACTATAAAATGTTAAATAAAATTATAGTAAAAATCAAATATAAATTTAGGAAACTAACCTGAGAAAACATGAAACAAAAACGATGACTTTCAAGGTACTAAGGTGGACCTTTTTTCTATTGAAACTTCATACCAACATTAAGAATTTTAGTTTTAAGGAATTGTGGTTCCCCTATTCTTGTCAAAAGTATACACATATTTCTTTCTTTAGATAATAGAGTAAAGGGCAAAGTGGTTTCTACATAGACATATCAATATTCAAGCAAACACCTACTTCCATACCAATCTATTTATATTCATATCTTCAAAGAATCTCCAAAAAAATAGAACCCTTAATAGACAAGTCCATAGATCTCTAAAAAATGGAACCGTCACTTGACAAAGTCCATAGATCTTCAAAAAATAGAATCCTCACCAAAAAAATCCATATATCTTCAAAAAATAGAACCCTAAGCAAACAATTCACAGATCTCCAAAAAATAGAACTTTCAACAAACAAATCCCATGAAAACCCAAATCGACATATTTCTCACTCAAAACCTCACAACACGTCTAGAAAGTCACAAACCCATGAATCTCTATAAAATGGGATCCTCAATAAACAAGTCCATATATCTTTAGAAAATAAACCCTTAGCAAACAAGTCTATAGATCTCCATAATATGGAATGCTCAACAGACAAATTCATAGATCTCTAGAAGGTGGAACCCTCGACAAAAAATCCATATATCTCTAAAAGATGGAATCCTCAGTAGACAATCCAAATATATCTATAAAATGGAACCCTTAGCACATGAATCCATAGATATTCAAAAATGGGAACCCTCAATAAACAAATACCTCAACTTCGTATGGCTAAAAGCAGACAAATCCCATAAATCTCCAAGAAAAAAGGAACCCTTAATAGACAAGTCCATAGATTTACAAAAAATAATTTTACTATGGATATTTTAAAAACTGGAACTTTCACACAATGAATTGAATTTGTATATTTCCTCCCTCAATTACCCCTAACTGGAGTACATATTAAATTAATCAACCACTCCAATTTCTTCTTTATACATATGTACCACCTAAAAATTTTCTAGTTAATTCAAGGATCTAAGTGTATTTGTTACTATGCCTACTACTCTTCAACTCGCCACCACCATTTTATTGAGGTAATTAGTAATATCTAGTAAATCTTCCTCGTTATTAGTTTCTTAGGTCTCAACTAAAAAACCATATTTACTCGTGTCAAGACTACTCTAGCTTTAGCCTGATGACTAGTCATAATGCCCAAGTACTCACTCATTGCTTCAATCACCATTCCTTGGCTATCTGTTAGCACTACTTCTCTAGCCTTCCTCGAATTACCTTTATAAGCCCCAAAAAATTTAGCTTCCACCATCCTTGTTTGGATAGTTGTCATTTGGACAAGCTCCTCAAGTCTTCTTTGGTATTTTTTTTATCCCGATTGGACTTAGGTTCCAATGTTCACTTAATTTTGCCTCCTCCAATGACTTTGGACTCTCATGCACTTTCAATGCTTTAACATTCTCCATTATGACTGCTATGATGTGCTTTATGTTCCTAGCTATAGATCTCTCCTTCCCTTTAAAAATCCTTCTATTTCTCTCCAACCAAAATCCCCATGCATAATGGAAATTAGATTCTAAATTTGATTTAGTCTTGGGCTCTTAAATTGGCTTCTCCCATTGTTCTATCCAACCTACCATGTTATTAGGAAAAACCCAAACCACCCCCATCCTCTTTATTATATCATATAATATTTTGAGAAGGTATTTACGTTCTAGAAAGATGTGGTACATCGATTCCTCATGAGCTTCACAAAGGTAGCATTTATTAGGGAATTGAAAACCCCTTTTATACAGGTTATCTACTATTATTAACTTTGATATTGGTGACCAACATCTTTACAAGAAAAATATATAAAATATTTTACATTTTACTATTTTTCATCTTTAAATTTAAGAGTTTTTTTTAATTAACCTTTATACGTATTTAGTATTTTTATTAAAAAATAATCTAATTAATTTAAAATATATTTAAAAAAAAAACTAAATTTGTATTACACGTGAGATAAATAGTTACAACATTTGTATACATGTTCAAATTATATAGATGAAGGGTTGGGTAACCATTTATCTTAGATCATATTTTTCATGACTCTGATAATATCTTCTTTCTTCATTTCCTATAGTTTCTCCTTTTGTATGTTTTTCTTGATCCACATTTGTTGTATGCATTGATTGTTCTACTTGTATTGTGTGTGGCTCTATATGTTCTATTAGTGTTGCATGTTCATATTTTGTTGCATGTTTGATCGATGCTACATAATTCACTATAAATTCATCTTTGATTTTTGCTACATGTTCTAATGGTACTACTCATTCATCCAACGCTATATATTCACTTATCATTGCATAGTCACTTGGCATTACAAATTTTGTTGTTGTTGCCTATGTTGTTGATATTGTGAATTTAGTTGTTGTTTTCCCTACTGGTACTACATGCTCTTTTGTCACAACAAGTTAGATTAGCTTTGGGTGTTTACCTAAAATTGCATAGCTTTTTGGTGCTACATATTCACCTACCACTACATTTTTAGTTTGTTGTTGGTCCTTGTTTTGTAGATCACCTGATGTACATACCTTTAGTACTCCTTACCCTAACCGGATTCCTTTATTGGTTAGTTGATTTGTTCTTTTATTTAGATACCTAGAGATATGTTCAAATTGGATATGGCTAAAATTAAGGCTGATTTTATTCACTTATTAATACTCTTTAAATACAAATAGATTTTGGCTTAGCTTTATTGTTCAAGTTGTTAATAACTAATTGAGAGTCCCCCTACACTAGAATTTGTTTGATTTTTTTCTACTACTAGCTCCATTCTTGTCTCGAGGGCATAAGATTTTACGAAATTGTTAGTATTATAAATAGTCAATTGAAAGTAAAACCATACCTCTTTGTCATGTTCATTGAGAATTGTTCCCCCTATCCTACAAATATTGAGGTTGCCTTTGGAACCGCTATCAAACTTCAAAAAGTATTTTATTTCTATATTTCTTGAGGAAGCGACTTTGAGGTTTTTTTTTCTTTTAATATTGCAAGAAGAGGCTGTGATAGTATCCCTTATTAGACATTGAATTTTGACCATAGTATCCCTTATTAGCTTTATGTAATATTCTTCTCAAAATCATTACCAAGATCAAGGTGAAGAGGTTGAAACCTCTTTTGCATAAGATTATTTCCCCTAAAAAATGAGGTTATGTGGAAGGGCAATAGATTGTGGATGAGATAGTTCTTTCTAAGGAAGCCATCCATTCCATGGAAACGCAAAAATATCTTTCTATGTTCATCCATTTAGACCTATCCAAATATTATGACAGAGTGGGTTGGCACTTACTCATCAAAATTATGAGACAATTTTTTTTTTTGGTAGATAAGATACTATAGCATTAATACCAGGTTTTACAGGTGGACCCAAAACCTTTTACAAAAATCATCCCAGGGTTGTTGATGAACATATCCTTACTAAGGATCCTATATATGTAAAATCTACATGCCGCAAAATCCATTACATCTGGTAATGCACATAGCCTACTATCAAAAAGAAACTTCCCATACAACATTTTGGGTATATCCCGAGAAAGCACACATGCATCATAATTACAAAAAAGAAACAGACACGGATCCCTTCCTTGAGACAATGGAGAAACAAAAAGCTGCAGACACACATAGCAGAGTACTGAAAAAACTCCCACAAGTTCTGTATTGACAGTTACTCTTAATAATTCTTTGGTAATTTATTTCTTCCATATATGACATGCTTTGGTACCACATACTTTCTTGGCCAATTAGCCTTGGAGAAGTGAACCTGCTAGCTAGATTTATGGTGGTGATTGTTGACACTTTTTTCCACATTATACAAGGGGTAGAAGATAGTAGAATTTTGTATAGTATTTCCTTGTTGAAAGTTTTCTTTTATTTTAAGTTATAGCAATTTTGACTCTCCCTATCATAGAATGAAGAAGAAAGAGCTTCGCTAAAAAACAGGCCAAGGAAAATTGCTTCACCGAAAGAAAAGGAGGAGAATATGCAAAGAGCTTCGGGCCCGAAGTACTTCAAATCACCACTTTGGGTGAAAACCTTGTGAAGTAATTTCACCGAGGAAAATACAAATATAATGCTTCGCACCCGAAGCATTTTTAGCAGCCGCTTCGAGCGGAAGTTTTGCGAAGCGGCATTCAAACGACCTCGCCGAAGGAGGAGAGCATAATCCAAATCAGCCAAGGTAGGAAAAATACTTCGGGCTCGAAGTATTCCCAACACCTACTTCGGCCAGTTTTTGCATGAAGCAGTAGCGCCCGAAGCCAAATGACAATGTGTCAGAAACCGAGAAATGCTTTAGGAATATATTCCCCGAACCATAGTTTTGAGAAAGAATCAGCCTGAAACATTTTCCAGTTGAAGCAGTTTCACCAACAAAGGACAAAGAGCCCCATTTCAAAGATGAAGCCCGCTCGGCAGTCAGCATCCCCGAAGTAGTTTCTGCGAAGCCTTATTTTGCAAAGAACAAAAGAAGGAGAATCTACTTCGGCCCAAGGCTTTGGTGAGGCGGATATGTAGCGAAGCACTTTCTAGGCCCACGTTCCAAGGCGGGCAGCTTCCCAAGGTGATCGTAGGCCCCTTATAAGTACCCCCTTTCTTGCCCGATAAGTTCGCTGACCATTCTTGGCAAATGAAAGGGACGTAACAGTCCTCGAAGTAAAACCCAACGGGCATAGCGATCACTCAAGCACAACATCCAAAAGCTAGGGACACTCGAGCGGCGCATTAAATGAATGTTTCCATGGTTGACCCGGTCACAGTTGCCAGTTTTGATAACCAATTTGAAAATTCAGTCGCAGCAGCCACGAGGAGATGATTTCTCAGATCCCGAAGATGTACTCCGCCATTTTTGTAATAATGACTCAAAGGGTTAGGTCCTCTATAAAAACCCAAGCTTTGCAATGTAAAAAGGGGGGGAACTTTTTTCTAGAAAGCTGCTGTAACTTGATGTCCTGCGTCTAATACTAAAGATCTTTTGTGCTCCATTTCTTTCTTTTATGCTACCTTCTGTGCTTAATTCTTTTGTCTATCTGCACTCGTATACTGAGACTCTGAATCCTGAATCCAGTGTGTTATTGGGGACTGTACCCTAAAATTCACCTTGAAGGATACATAGGAGAGAAAAAACATATTTGTTGCTTTCTTTTATGCTGCCTAGTGGATCGAGGTTTCTATTATTCCCTCGTCTTAATTGATGTTACTCTAAACCCTAAATTCTAGTGAGAGAGAGAGGAGAACCCTGCGAACCTATCCAGAGGATACATAGGAAGGTCGACATTGCGTTTCTTTCGTCTATTCTTGGTGTTTTTTGCTGCTATTCGACTTATTAGTGAGTGATCGTGCTTCTTGTTCTTCCCCACATTGAATCATCAATCTCTAACCCTTACCCCTTTTTATTTCTTTCTCTAACCCGAACTCCTTTTATCTCTTTCTTGCACTCTTATCTCAAACCCCAAAAGTAGATTAGTATAGGAGCCGACCTTCAGAGATTGGCACGAGGGGCATCTCTTCCCTTCGGAATTTCAATGTTGGTCGTATGTCCAGGGCACGCAAACCCATCGAAAGTCCTTTAATGTGCGAATTTGATGACCAACAGTTTCTCGCACGCCCGGTGGGACCCAAGGTCCCATATTTGAGAAAATTTCTAGCATGTCTTCATCGAAGCCAGTAGTTCTAACAAAGTTCCCAGTGATATTCGGTCAGTCTCATCCCCTGAGTAGTAGTGAGAATCGATGCTCTCATTACTAAGAGACTCTTAGCATCTGGAAACTTTGTTTTACCCAAAGAATCTCTAAAGTCGTAAAGACCAATGCCTAAACCTAGTTTTCATAACCAGGAATCCCTGTGTCTCAAGAAGGTCCGAGTTCGGTGAATCTCTGGCCTATCTTCATCTGATAAAACCACCTAGTGACTCAGTTGAACTGAAGATCCATATTTCCTGGTCGTAGGCACCTTTCAAATTTTAAAGGATATATCTCGGAGGAATCAAGGTTCGGTGAGCAGCCTTGACCTCATAAGCAGAGAAAGAATGTTCACCTAACGGCTCCAACTCAGCGGCTTCAACCGCGGTTTCCATAGGCTGCTGTCGTAATGGCTGGGAGAAGCTTTCCTAGCTGGAACGATCCAGGCCCCCTTAATATCCAAAGCTACCATGAGATCCCCAAAAGTGCTTTGAAATCATTGTCAACATACAACAGCACCGATGGAATGGCCAGAGAGCACCTTGAAGATATTGCCGATTTAGCAACCCTCCATCACATTATCCATGAAGATGTCATGATCAGACTTCTTGTTTTATCATTGGAAGGAAGGGCACTGTGGTGGTATAGATTGCTCGGGCCCAAAAGCATCTGCTCATGGGATGACTTAGCGAGGGCATTGATCAATGTTCGATGGCTCTCAAGACCCCTTCCACCTCTTCACATACCTCTCCACCATCAAGAGAGCACCTTCAAAAGGTATCATGGACTTCAATGTCCAATTCTACAGAAGTTGGAAGAGAATCCCGTTGGAGATCCAACCGATGCCCGCCCAAGCCCATCTCTTCTATGTTCGGGCCTTCCACCCAGACATAAGCCTCATTCTACTACAATCAGGGGAATGAAGGTTCCCTCAAATATTCGAAGAGGCAATATGAGCGGAACAACTTCTGCTCCTGTCGGGAAAGTGGCAATGGAGAGAAACTTCGTTGCTTCCCCCGATAATTATGGCTCCTGTTCGGCCAACGCAGTACTCTTCATGGGGTATTCCTCACACTGAGCCAAGGCCTGAGACGCAGTCATTTGGAGCTTAGGAGTCAGACCTCATACTAGCCCAACAATGGGGATACGCAAGCACGGCCCACCTAATGAACAACATGACTACTCGCAATCTCCATCAAGAGGTGAACCAAGGAGAGAAGCAGACTCGAGTGGTAGAACCCAAGAACAAAGAGGGCACATTTTTGCACCCTTTTTGTGTCCCAAGAGATGGCATGCAAGAGTTCAGCCAAAGCTCATCAAGCCTGTCTGATTCAGAGGATGAGCCCGAAGAGTTCCTGAAGGACTACTCTTTGTCAAAGGAACCTTGTTACCATGACAGTAGGATGGAAGAACCTGTACCCGGCCTTCATTTTGAAGAATCTACAAAATTTTGGCATTGGGTCTGGTACTGGTTTCAGCTATCCCTAAGACCGATACCCCAAGGAGACTTTCGAGTGGTGAACTTCTTTGCCAACAATCTGAGCATTGGCAAAAATTAAAATCGACTGCATTGCTCCCTGTTTGCAGCATGGACAACTTCTAGTAGAAATGATCCAAACTTCAAAGGTCAGCAAAAGTTCAACCTGATCTGGTCGGGTCACTACAGGTTCATTGGATAATCACCCAAAGTTGAGTTCGTGGTGGCGGCATGCCCATTATGCCGCAGGCTTGTGAATAGTGTAAATAGTTTAGCTGATAAATAAAATGTTGCAAAAGTTCAAGTCGAGTTTTACCTCGGCAACTCCAAAAAAAAAAAATAAGAAGCTTTGGACCAAGACCCGAGAAGTACTTCGCCAAGGGGAGTTCAAGCGAAATAGTTTCCAAAGGAGGACCGACGAGCCACCTACTTCGGACCTGAAGCATAGAGAAATAGCTCAGACCAAGGGTTCACCCTAAAGCACTTCAACTCTGACTTCGGTTTCACCAACCCGACAACAAAAAATGCGAGAGCATTTAAAATGTGCCTAGGGAAACGTGTTGACAGTCGCCTGTAAAAGCATCTGAAGCAGGCGAGTTAAATGAAAAGGTGGTAGGTACGTCCTTTAGGGATTAGGTTAGGAAAAAATTTCATGCTCGGGTACAAAGTGGTAGAGGGTCACGCTTCCAAAGCGAGCCGCAATCATCACAACACACAGCCCTGTGTACAACTCTACCATGCGGTGAATTGGACGAAGCAAGGCAAAGTTAACTATGGCAAGTGCCATAAATACTGGTGGTTGCCTTCTATGTCTATATAACACAGACTCCAGTAGTAACGAAGCTATTTTCCCAATAATTCATGCAAACTTCGCTACTAGCCTTCAAGCCCCCCTATCTTGTGCTTCGAATTTTCCGATCTCGAAACCCTCTGCATTGTGTTCTCCATCATCCCTAGCACTATGGGGAAGAAGAACTCTAAATAAAATGGGGAGGAACCAGAAGTGACGGCCCTCGAGCAGCCAAAAGCAAAAGGCCATGACAAAGGGCCAAAGAGAGTTGATGTTAGCCGCCACCCCGAGAAACAAATCATGAGAGAAAGAGAGGATTCTGGCGATGAGCAACTTGAAGAACCACCAGTCGACAGGTGGGATAGGATCAGAGACACCAAGATATCAAGGAGCGTAGCCAAACTTAGTACCACCATCGAGTTCATGAAGAACAGGCTCTCGATAGACAACAAGAGAGTTGTCGCTTATTACTCCTAGATATACTGGTATCTGACGTCCCCCACACATCACTGCCCTAAGCTTATTGATGCCATCGCACAGAACTACCAGCCCTCCTCCAGGAAAGTGGTAGATGCCTCCAAGCACAAGCTTTTCTCCATTTTGAAGGAATATTTCTAGGTAGCCTTTGCACCACAGTAAGGCCCTCCTAAGGGGTACACAGTTTGCAATGTTATTCTTAGCAAACAGATGGAGAGATTCACATCCTCCAACAACATAATCAATTTTTTGCAACAGAGCCTCAAGAGTGGGCTTCCTTCGGGCAAATTACCCCAGATGCCCCTACCCTTGGAGGTCTTCAAAAATGCTGACATCTTCTCCATCATTGCATGGGTGGCAGGCCTGTCTATCGACGCTGCGGTGCACCCATGGCAGGTGTCTTTGGCCAAGTGTATCTCCAGAGGGGAATTTTATGCCCCTGATGCTTCAAGGCCGACCAACAACCCAGTATTTTTTGACTGGGTAGAATGGGTGGCCAGGACCCTACATACACGGCTCGCAAGCATGAAGAATCCTAAAACAAATAAGTACTTCTCGCCCTGTTCTCTCCTTGTTTGGTTATTTTTCTATCATGTACATAGAAGTTTCCCTTATATTGCTATTACGGCGAGCGACGAGGATGGAAATCCTTTGCCTGTATACCAGTGGACCCCTCTCCTATTGAAGATGGAGTCCTATTATTCTTTTAAACAACAATTTTTGGGACCCGTGATGCATATGCTAATCGGGTCTTCTCCTCGGGTTCCCCTCCTCCTAAGGGATAAGGTGGTACAAGAAAGGAGGGGAGACATTTTTCAGCTGACACAAGGGCTTGTAATTCAGATATTCGGCTTCATAGGGAGGCCTTTTCTACTGCCAGTATATCCCTTCGAATACCAGTTCACATTGGAGGCTGCTCGCCAGAGTGATGCAACAAACACCATTTATGGCCATGGATGGAAATGGGCTCACACCTGCGATTTCCCTTTTAAGATGGGAGTTATCGAGGTGTTTGCCCTCAAACAAAATGTTTTCTTGGAGGAGAAGCTCGCTAATTTTGGCCTAGTCTAGCTTCCTCAGCAATGGCTTTATGACCCCTTGGGGGTAATGAGAGATCATCTTCGATTCAAGAACTTCCACGCTTGCCCCTACCCCAAAATTGTGGAGCAGAGGAACAATCCCAGCGGGAGGGATCTGGAGTGGCATTTGGAAAAAATGGAAACGCTACCTCCCTGGCATGAGTTCTACCCGATGGAGGTCGCATATGACCTAGTTCGGCACCCTCTCCCTAGCCCCAATTCTACCTTCTAGAGGAAGGCAAAGGATGATTTAAAGGAAGCAACGAAAGATTGGGACGTGGCCCAATTAAGAGAGTGGTGGATAATGAGGGTCCATAACCAGAAGACAAATTCTTATGGTCTTTTTTCATCTGACAAAGATTTCATAGCGGTCTATGAGGCCAATGCCAGGACATGGAAGCCTCTATCCTTCCCTGACCTCATTCCTCCAGCTATCCTAGGTTTGGGCGAAAGCCCAAGGAGAAAGGAAACTACTTTGGAGCCAAAGAAAGGAAAGAGGGCCAAAGCCACACCACAGAGGCCACCTCCAGTACCTGTGGGAGGCCAAGACATGAGTTTCAAAGATTCTGAACAGCCGTTGGTGAGGACAAATAGAAAGAGGCCAAAATCAGTGCAAGTGCCTCCAAGCCATCCAAATCACCTTCGCACAGGGTTTTTGAGCCCTTCCACTAGGAAACCTACATGGGTCCATCCAAAAAAATCATTGAGAGTGCCATGCCACCGAGCGTCACAACCGTCCCAGATATCAATGTCATCAATGTGGAGGAACTCCTCCAATCCGAAGGGAACGCCGAGGAAGAAACCATGGAGGTTGGAGGTGCTGAAGCAAAAGAAGAACAAGATGCGACTACGCCAGAAGACACCACTACCACAATGCCAGGAGGGCACTCAGGTACGCGTTCTCCACCCCTTGCTAAAGACTCACCCATACCCCCTACGACCATAGCCAAGAGTTCTCAGCAATCTCCCCTATGTAGCCCATCGCCCCATCACACGTCACCCGCAACTAGTCCAATTCCATCCCACGGTTTCGGCCAAGATAAATCCATTGAATTCACTTCGCCCACTCATGCTACCACCCCCTTGGTTTTTAGCAGAAGCAAAGGTATCTCTTCAACACCGAGCCCCACCATCCATTCCCTTGTCTTGCACGATGTGACCGCCATTGCCAAGAGGCCTGCTACATCCATCGTCAGACCTTCTGGCGAGACATCCCCCATCCATTCTTTATATTTGTTCACTCCTTTGGCTTGTGACCCAGCCTTGTTTGAATCAAAGATGTCTCTGATCAAGGAATGCCCTGTTGCCAAGAAGCTACTCCAAGCTCGATAGAATATCAAAAAAATCTTGAGGGAAGCAAGAAAGAAAAGAGGGCGAGCTACGGCTCAAGTTGAAAAATACGCCGTGTTTGATTTGAAAGCCGGCAAGATGCACAAGATCAAGAAGGTCCCTAAGGTGTAGAAACCCCTGGATGAAATGACTCCAGCGGACTATGATTACCAAGAATCACCTAAAGACCTGGTGCATCTAAATTTAGATAATGAATCGACATCCATGCATGTCCGAATTGAGATCTTTAGAGCTCACGCAGTCATCGCCAATCAATGTAGGATCAAGGCCGAGGCTGCCAATGTTAAGTTAGAAGAGGATTTGATGAGGGTCCGCTCCAAGTTAGCAGAGGCCGAGGAGCAGCATGGGGCCATGAAAATGGAAGCATGCACCCTAAAACAATAGGTTCAACAGCTCCAGTCTATAGTCGAGAGCCAAACGCAGAAACAAATCGAAAGTGATCTAAAGGCCAAAGAGTTGGAAGACCAAATTACTCAAATGCAAGCCCAGCTGCATGAGAAGGAAGACCTGACAGTGTTCGATAGGAGCAGAATCAAGGAGATTCATGCCCACTTGCTCAAGAATTTTAGGTCTCGGTGTTCTAGTGCCCTCACAATACTAACCTTCATCATCGAAGCCTAGCACGCTATTGTCGAAGGAGGGCCAATCATTGATGAAGTCACGTAGAAAGCCAAGCGCCGGCTCAAGTTAGCCTTTGACGTCCAAAATGTGAAATATCAATACTTGCAGGTCACTACGATGACCCAGACGGCTAGGGATTGGTGCACGACTCAGTCCATAGTTCGCGCCTTCTTCTCCAAGGTGCAAAAATCTCATAAGGCGAGAAGCCTCCAAGACATCTTTGACAGTGAGCAGCGTGCCTCCATGAATTATTTTTAGGACCTTTCCTCTTTGGGTTTCTCGAGTTTCACAGACGATGATAGGAACCTTCTAACCAAAGATGACCTCAAGCCAGTCTGTCTCCAGTTCGAGGGCGATGTCTCAGAGATAGACGGGTGGGCAGAGCTGATCTCAGAAGGGCAGGTGACCGACTTCATCTTGAGATACTGCAAGATAGTCACATGCCTAAATGATTTATTCATCAGGGCCAAACATGCTGACATTGGGCAAATTGATCGATTTCACATTTTGGTTAAGGCACTACAAGATCAAGAACCATTCCAAAAGAGTGTCTGGACTCATGTCCGAAAAATAATGAAGCACATCCGTGATTGCCTCAGCCAGAAGCCACGTCGGAGGAGGAAGAGGAAGAAGAAGAAGAAGGAGAAGAGGAGCAAGAAGAGGAACAGACTACAGAAGCAGGGTCTGGGGAAGACCAGTGACTCCGTAGCCCAATGGATCAAGGCTAAAGGGTTCTTCCGTCGAGACGAGCTCGTCACCCCGCGAGCCGCCAAGAATGTTGAAACTTTTTGCCACATTATACAAGGGGTAGAAGATAGTAGAATTTTGTATAGTATTTCCTTGTTGAAAGTTTTCTTTTATTTTAAGTTACAGCAATTTTGACTCTCCCTATCTTAGAATGAAGAAGAAAGAGCTTTGCTAACAAACAGGCCAAGGAAAATTGCTTCATCGAAAGAAAAGGAGGAGAATATAAAGATAACGCTTCGCACCCGAAGCATTTTCAACAGTCGCTTCGGGCGAAAGTTTTTCGAAGTGGCATTCAAATGACCTTGCCGAAGGAGGAGAGCATAATCCAAATCGGCCAAGGCAAGAAAAATACTTCGGGCCCAAAGTATTCCCAACACCTACTTCATCCAGTTTTCGCCCGAAGCAGTAGCCCCCGAAGCCAAATGACAATGTGTCGAAAACCGAGAAATGCTTCGGGAAGATATTCCCCGAACCACAGTTTTGAGAAAGAATCGGCCCGAAACATTTTCCAGCCGAAGCAGTTTCACCAGCCAAAGGACAAAGAGCCCCATTTCAAAGATGAAGCCCGCTCGGTAGTCAGCATCCCCAAAGTAGTTTTTGCGAAGCCTTATTTTGCGAAGAACAAAAGAAGGAGAATCTACTTCGGCCCAAGGCTTTGGCGAGGTGGATATGTAGCGAAGCACTTTTTAGGCCCACGTTCCAAGGCGGGCAGCTTCCCAAGGTGATCGAAGGCCCCTTATAAGTACCCCCTTTCTTGCCCGATAAGTCCGCTGACCATTCTTGGCAAACGAAAGGGACGTAACAGTCCTTAGAGTAAAACCTAACGGGCATAGCGATCACTCAAGCACAGCATCCAGAAGCCAGGGACACTTGGGCGATGCATTAAATGAATGTTTCCACAGTTGACCCGGTCATAGTTGCCAGTTTTGATAATCGATTTGAAAATTTAGTCGCAACAGCCACGAGGAGACGATTTCTCAGATCCCGAAGATGTACTCCATCATTTTTATAATAATGACTCAGAGGGTCGGGTCCTCTATAAAAACCCAGGCTTTGCAATGTAAAAAGGGAGGGAAATTTTTGCTAGAAAGCTGTTGTAACTTGATGTCCTGTGTCTAATACTAAAGATCTTTTGTGCTCCATTTCTCTCTTTTATGTCGCTCTCGTGCTTAATTCTTTTGTCTGTCTGCACTCGTATACTGAGACTCTGAATCCTGAATCCGGTGTGCGATTGGGGACTGTACCCTAAAATTTGCCCTGAAGGATACATAGGAGAGAAAAAACGTATTTGTTGCTTTCTTTTATGCTACTTGGTGGATCGAGGTTTCTGTTATTCCCTCGTCTTAAGCGTTGTTACTCTGAACCCTGAATTCCAGCGAGAGAGAGAGGAGAACCTATGAACCCGTCTAGAGGATACATAGGAAGGTTGGCATTGCGTTTCTTTCATCTATTTTTGGTTTTTCTTGCTGCTATTCAAGTTATTAGTGAGTGATTGTGCTTCCTATTCTTCCCCACCTTGAATCATCAATCTCTAACCCTTACCCCTTTTTATTTCTTTCTCTAACCCAAACTCCTTTTATCTCTTTCTTGCACTCTTATATCAAACCCCAAAATTATATTAGTATAGCAGCTGACCTTCTCTGGAGATTGGCATGAGGGGCATCTCTTCCCTTTGGCATTTCAATGTTGGTCACAGGTCCAGGGCACGCAAACCCATCGAAAGTCCTTTCTTGTGCGGATTTAATGACCAATAGTGACTATCTGGTGGTCCACATGGCTTTGGTTCAAAGTCTTATATTGTTGTTCCTTTCCTTCCCTATGATTATCAACCAACCTCAAATTACTAATACAAATAGGAGCCATGTTATCTTACATGTGACTATATCCATTAGTCCTTTTGGTATTTCCAAGCAACATCCACGAAGATTGATAGCTCAGATAATTTTTATTGTGAGTCCAATTAAAAAAAGAGATGAGAATACTCCTAGCCTTCAAAATTGCAGAGCCTTTTGTGTTAGTAAATTTGACTATCATTCCTGGAATTCTTGTTGAATAAGATCCTCTACTTCACTCAGGACACTGTGTTCCCATTTGAAAAGTTTGTCACCATCACCCAAATTGGCCAGCTTATCAACAATTTTGTTAGCTTCCCGAAAGACATGTTGGGATTTTCTGTCTTGTCTTCCCTAGAAAAGGATCCTAGCCTCTTCAACAATTGTTTTAATCCTCCAAGGAGGTTTTTTCCAATTATTGAGTATATTTATAACATGCATAGAGTCTCCTTCTATGATCAAATTGCCTTCTAATTCTTGAGTCATTTGAAGGCCTCTCCACATAGCTCTAGCTTCAGCTTCATTGTTCGTCCTTATTCCCAAATATTCAAAAAATGCAAGCATCATATTCCCATTATGATATTACACAATGCCACTAGCGCCTGCTCTGCTAGGATTTTCCTTAGCTACTCCATAAAAATTAATCTTAAACCAACTCGTAGGAGGTGGAGACCACTTAACATTGGCTCTGGGGTTGACTACCCTAGGCACAGACTCATCTAACAAGGTTAAGCTTAAATATTGAGCAATCATGGTCTCCTACAGATGAGGTTTACAACTATCAAAAGGGATAAGGTTCACATTCTCGTTGGCAAAGGATAGGATCCTAGAAATGATAGTTTTATGATCATGAATAGACTCATTAAAGACTCTATGGTTCCTTTCTAGCCACACCTGTTAAAGATAGTGATTGAGACAAATTTTCCACATGTATCTAAGTCTTTGGCTTGAAAGGGGCAAGGCCACTAGACGAATAAATCAAGTATGGTGGCTAGTTTAACCCATGAAATATTGAAGGACTGAAAAACCCCACTTAGGGCAGTCAAGGAAAAAGGGCACTCAAGGAAAATGCGATAAATGGTCTCCCAATTAGCCCTGCATAGATAACAACGATTAGTGATACAAATACCTTTATGCATCATATTATCCATGGTTAGAATTATTCCTTGGATAACTAGCCATGAAAATATTACAATTTTTGGAATTAAATTTTTTATGCAAACTAAGTCCTTTTGGAGGACAAAATCGTCGTCATCAAGCAGAAGCTTGTAAGCTGATTTAACAGTGAACTACCCATTTTCTGTAGGATCCCAGTTCACTTGATCTTCCTTGGGTCTCATGGGGATAAAATATTGCCCAAGAATGTTACAAAGATAATTTGATTCCGCTTGAAATCCCTGAATTCTTATTTATTTCCACTTCATTCTACCTCTATCCTCAACCATATAATTGGAGACTTTTCTGCCAATGAGTTATTCTGTGATATCTCTGATTCGGGATAAGTTAGGATATTGCATCAATGGTTCGTCCTTAGCCCACATATCATTCTAGAAATTTATCCTCTCACCATTGCCTAAAACCCATCTTAAACCTTTTTTGATAATTTCCTTCCAATTAAGAATTGCTTTCCAAAAAGCAGAACCTCTGATTGGAACTGAGTCACTTAGAAATTCCATATTTTGAAGATACTTTCATTTGATGATAGTTTTCCATTCATTTTCTTCACCAGAAATGATATGCCATGCCTTCTTAGCTAGTAAAGCTAAATTTATATGAGCAATTCTCCTCATACCTAAGCCCTCATTTTCCCTGGGTCTGCACACTTTGGTCCATCCTACAATGTGTATCCTTTTTTTCTCCTCTGATCTAGTCCATAAAAATTCTTTTTGGAGTTTCTCAATTTTTTGGAAAACCTTCACAGGGGCTTTGAAAATGGAGAGGAAATAGACTGGAATGCTTTGAAGAGAGGCCTTAGTGAGGGTCAACTTTCCTGCTTGAGATAGAAGATGACCTTTCCATCCAACAAGTTTTTTTTGAATTCTTTCAATAACCCTGTCCCACATTGACTCTCTCAGATAACAAATGAAAATAGGGAGACCAAGATACGAAGTGGGGAGGTTTGCTATATCACACCCTAAAATTTTTGCAATCCTTCCTTGCATCTGAATGGGGGTGTTCAAGAAATATAACTTGCTTTTACTGAAATTAACTTTCTGACCAACAACGTCCTCGTAGAGTTGCAGGATGTATTTAATTATTTTAGCCTCAACCACTGATACGTTAGTCAATATAAGGGTATCATCGATGAATTATTGGTGAGAAATAGACCTAGGTGTTGCCTTCATTCTCGATATTAGCCTTGAACTGCAAGCAATTTTTATAGTTTTGCCTAAATCTTCTGCCACAATGATGAATAACATGGGGCTGATAGGGTCCCCCTACCAAATTCCTCTACGAATTTGAAAGTAACTAGCAGTTGTTCCATTAACTAGAATCGAGAACCATGCTTTAGAAATACATTCTTTGATCAAATTAACCCATTGGTGGTGAAAACCAAACTTAAGGAGGACAACAATTAGAAAGTCCCAATTTAGCCTGTCAAATGCTTTGTTCATATCAAGCTTGAGGGCAAAAACAGATCTGTTAGTCTTATGAGTAGAGTGTAGAGCTTCATAAACTATGATAACTCCATCCAAGATTGACCTGCCCTGGACAGAGCTTCCCTGCATGGATCTATGATGCGAGGTAGAATATCTCTCATTCTATTTGCAATGGCTTTAGTTAGGATCTTATAAGAAACATTGCATAGACTAATTGGCCTAAAGTTAGCCATAGATTCAGGGGTTTTCTTCTTACTAATTAGATAAATAAAAGTATATTTGATACCTTTTGGGATATTATTGCTTGCTTGGAATTCTTTTATAGCAAAAATTACATCCTCACTTACGATGTCCCAAAAATCTTGATAGAAACGAGTGGGAAAGCCATCAGATCCCGGGGCTTTGTCTGGCTCCATGTTAAACAAGGCTTCCTTAATTTCCTCATCAAAAATGGAGCTAGAAGATTAAGTTTTATATCCTCATTTATTATGCTAGGAATGGATTGCAAGAGAATATATTTGGCCTCCTCATTGCACTGTGATTCCTGACCAAGGATAGAATTGAAATAATTTACTGCCTCCTTTCTGATTTCTATTAAGTCTTGAGTAATAGAACCATTTATTTTTTTTTAAATTTATCTTGTTATTGTGTCTATTTCTAAGCATGGTGATGTGAAAAAACTTGGAATTTGAATCTCCATATTTCAACCAAAGAGCCCTTGATTTTTGCCTCCAATAGATTTCCTCACAAGCCAAAATGTTATGAAACTCTGCTAGTTTTGTTCGTTCCTCCTGCCTAGTAGTTTCATCAGCATCACCATGTTGGATCCTCTAATAAATTATCTTCAAAATTTCAACAACCTATTTTTTATTTTCAAATAGGTTCCCAAAGACCTCTTTGTTCCAAGTTCGAAGCTTTTCCTTAACAAACTTTAATTTGCCAGCAAGTTTAAAAGTTGCACTACCCCTGATAGGTTGCTACCACCACTGACTTAAGTTATCTCTGAAACTGGAATGTTTGATCCACATAGATTGAAATATAAAAGTTTTCTTGAAGTACAGAGAGTTAAGGATCTCCAAAAAAATGGGATTATGATCAGAGGCAATTTTAGGAAGGGCTTGCAGGGTAGAATCACCGAACAAATTTGTAGCCTCCTTTGATAGAAAAAATCTATCAAGTCTTTCTTGAATGAGATGACACCCTATCCGTCGATTGCTCCAGGTATAATTTGCTCCTCTAATTTTTACATCCATCAACATGTTGGAGTTCACAAAGTCATTGAACTCATCCATGCTCCTGATAGGTGGTCCATTTCCACCCATTTTTTTTGAAGGGTAAAGAGGAGTGTTAAAATCCCTAGCCAAAATCCAGGGGACATTATGGAAGATTTCACTCAGATTGCCTAAGTACTCCCATAGTAGAGCTCTCCCTTGAATTGAATTTAGGGCATAAACATTTGAAAGGATCCACAACTTGTTGATGTTTATTTCCTTAAGTAAAACACTAAGAACCGTGTCATATTTCTTAATAATGGTGCCTTTTACTATCTGGGGATCCCACAAAGTCATAAGGCCTCCAGATGCTCCTCTGGATGATTTGCAAACCATATCCACTTGATTCCAAATTTTTTTTGCTATTTTTTTTTACTGAATCTCATCAGTTTTTATTTCTTGCAGCATGATAATAGTTGGATTCACTTGATTTCTTATTGCACTGACTTCCCTGTGTTTGGGCAGGCCATTGAGGCCTCTCACATTCCATAAAAGGAACTTCATTTAGATTGTTTGGGATTTCTTCCTCTCCCCCTCCCTTGATGGGGTTTTCCTAATTTGTTGTCTTTAGAACCCGAAATAACCTGTTGAAACAAGGTTCTTTGTTTTCCATTGGCAATGTAATTATCAGTTTTAGTTTTTGATGCTCAGCATTTGATATTCTCCCTCTTATTTTTTCACTACCAAAATCTATAGGATACTTCACAGTCCTCCTGGTTTGTTTAGGACTAAAATGAGGGGAGGTAATTTGTTGCAGAATTGGACTGTCATATTCCTTAGTCTGAAGAGTTTCACATATCTCCACCCCTACATCCAAATCTTCTCCTTTTTTCCTGTATTCCCCTAGTCTACGGGATGATCCCTCAGTAGGATTCACTTGGATCCTAGTGATGATGTTAGGGACATGAGATTTTTTATTTTCCAATGCCTCAAATTTCTTCCTAAGTTCTTCAACATTAGGGTTTGGCCTTGGGATGCCCACTGGGCTTGAATTATTTCCAACATTGGGGTTTAAGGATCCTGACTTGGATGTGGATTCTAGAGATCGTGCATTAGGGTTTGGATTTATGATACCCACGGGGCTTATAGTAATTTTAGCATTAGGGTTTGAGGATCCTGACTTGGATGGGGATTCAAGAGAGTTAAAATGTTAGCCTGAAGGTGTTGGGCTTCCATGTCTTCTGATAATCCTCCTAATCCCATATTGGATAGAATTAAAAATTTATTTGAAACTAGAGGATTGGAACTTACCTGAGTATTTTGGTTGCCAACAACCTATTGTTTTCCTTTGTCTTGCTAGGACCCTACACCCTCTCTTTTCTTTTTTTGGTATACATAGTTTGCCTGATTAAAATTGCCTCTGCGAGGGAAACTCCTCAAATTTCCTCTGTCTAGCATTCCCTGCTTCTGCTTTTCTCTATTCATTGCCAGGTTAGGGCACTGATTGCATAGATGTCCTTGATTTTTACATTTTTCATAGAATTTTGATATGTTCTCGTATTATACCGACTATTTTCTATAGTATTCTCCATACTCTAGCTCCACAAACCTTGGCAATTCATTATTCAAATTAGCATTTATGCAAATTCATGCATGAGTCATCCTTGTCCTGGCCAAGGTCGCATGGTCAATGGAGATAAGGTCCCCTATAGTTCTGGCTATGCCCTACAGCCAATATTCATTGAATAACTAGGTAGGTAGACTCGAGAGACAAACCCAAATAGGGGTAATGTTAATATTTTGCTTTTCAAGGTCGAAATATTCACCCCATCGTCTAAGAAAAAGGCTCCTTTTGCCTATAAACCAAGGACCTCCTATTAAAATGCGGTTAGCATCCTCCATATTGTTAAAACGGATAATGAAGAACCCTTGAGTTAGAGCTACCAAATCCAAGCTACCTACCAGTCACCATTTATCCATCACCCAAGCCCTGATAGTCTCCATGTTCGGCCTACCTCCCAAAAACTTGCCTACCAGGGATAATTCTTCCATTAAAAGAAAAGGGCTCATGGAACTTGTCGGGGCTGAAATTTTATTATTTACTGAAACTAGGGGCGGAAGAAAGAGAACATCCTTTATTTTTCCTCTAAGATTCATAGCAAAATACATCCACTTCTTGGGCCTTGCATTGTCCTTTGTATCTTTTTTTTTATGGTATTTTTGAGGAGGGTTGGGCCCCCGCGTGATGCCCACCTCCAAATCTATCGCAACCTGACCACCTTCCTCTAGATCCTCGCTTGATCCATGATCAATGTTATCACCCACCCCTTCTATACCTGCTCTACCTCTATCGCCTTGGCTAATATTCCTACCCAAAAAATTCAAACCCTCACTCCCACCGCACCCGCTAAACCTCAACTCACTCATTCCTCTTGTTGACTTAACTAATTATGAGACAATTTGACTTCTCTCAATATTGGATTGATTGGATTATGGTATGTATCTCCTTAGTGTCCTACTCAATTTTTATCAATGGCTGCCCTTCACAACAATTCCTAGCTTTCAGAGATATTAGGTAGGGTCACCCCTTCTCCCCTTGATTATTCATCATTCTTGCTAAATGCTTGGGTAGAACTATGACCAAAAATAGAGAAAATAGAACCCTTGATGGATTTAACATTGCTCATGGAGCCAGGCCTATATCTCATCTTCAATTTGTTGATGACTCTACTTTGTTAGGTAAATCTATGGTTAAGGAATCCTCTACTATTAAATAGATCATTTTTTGTTTCTCTAATGCTATGGGTAATTGATCAATGAAGATAAATCAAAAGTCATTTTCTTTTACTGCTCTCCCAAACAGGAATCCATGGTTCTATAAAAATTAAGATATAAGAAGGCCTTCCTTTCGATCACTTATTTAGGTATTCATATGAATATCTAGAGACCACAAATTTCAGAATTAGTTGTTGGACGGAGTAAAGGAGAAAATTGGAAAGTGGACCAATAAGTAGCTTTCATATAGGGGTAGAATTACCTTGGTAAAATAAATTCTTCAAGCTATACTTATTTATTTTTCTATTGTGTTGAATATCCCAAAGGTAGTTCTTTGAGAACTGGATTAAATCAATCAACAATTCCCCTAGAGTAGTACTAAGGTGAAAATAAAATGGGCCTTGGTGAAATGAGATACTTTATGCATTCCCAAGCATGATGGGGGGTTAGGATTTTTATCTTCTATAAAAAACAATAAGACTTTAGTTGTGAATTTGTATTGGAGGATTTTGATTAACCCCAATGCCCTATGGGCCAATAACATTTGTGCTAAATATGCTGAAAATAGAAGTCCTAAAGACCTTGTTCGCTATTAACTGCCTACTAAAGGTTATCCCATTTTGGAAGTTCTTACGACATGTGAGGATTTGATAAAGAATATATCATTTCATATCATTCATAATGATCAAGAGATAAATTTTTTGATAGATTCTTAGGATGGTCACCAACCTTTGATAACTCAGTTACCGAATTGGAGGCCCTGGATGGAGAAGCTACACCAAGCTAACTGGATAAAGGTAGCTAATTATTATCAATACCATATTGGTAATTTAGATTTTATTAGATATTGGGTCCCTATTGAGGACTGACCTATTCAAATTCTAGAAATGCAAAGGAAAGATATCCAAAACACCCTTCATATGAGATCTCTCTCTTGGTTCCATGATAAGGATTGTTTTGGATGGAATAACACTACTAAGGGTGAGTATAATGTTGCTCAAAGTTATTTAACCTTATACCACAATAATCCCAACCATTCCTATGACATATTTATACAGTTTTGGGCTCAAAATATTTGGCATAAGGTGAGGTTTTTTATTTGGTTGTTATTGCATCAAAATATTCTCACTGGTGAGCAACTTATGAAATATAGCTTTTATTACCCGTTTAGATGTGAAATGTGTGGAAAGAATGTGGAAACTCAGCCATATTTTTATTGAGTGTCCCTTAGCCTCTTAGCTATGGAGGAGAATGGTCATTTTACTCGGTTTACAATAGTCCAATTTTTCTACTCTTGAACAACTTTGGAGGGAATGGCCTAAACAAGAGGTCGTTGATCATTTTGTTAGGCAATTAGTTTGGATGGGAACTATCATCCTACCTTGGAATATTTGCAAGGAAAAAACAACCAAATTTTCAAACAAGAAAGGAAGGATATTCACTACATTTGGTAAAATATCAATTCCAACTTAGTTGAATCAGTACAACAACTCCTTAATCACCCCTAGGACTCCCACCAATAATGGGATCAAGTTATGCAAATATTGAGTATTAACTCTAATATTGGCAACCAACTTAAAGGGAATGTGAGTAATCAAAATATGTTTTGATGTTTTCTTTATTTTTTTGTTGTTGTTTTTGTGTGTTTGTGTTTGTTTTTATTTTTGTGTTTATTTGTATTTTTGTTTTTATTTGTGTTTATGTTTTTGTGTTTGTTTGTTTTTTTGTTATTTTAGTATTCTCCTTGAGTGTGTCGAAGGGGGTAAGCCAAGTGTGAGCCCTGGGTAATTTTTACAAAATAGATACCCTTACCTCCTTGGGTCTTACCTAAAAGTAGTGCCTTGAAAGGGGTGTTTTCCACAAAAAAAATAGTCTTCAAATCAATTAAAATTTAACCATCTACCAATGAGGCTATCAATTTATAGGAAGTATAGGTTGTTCTTCATTTTTCCACTTCAAATTGTGCATGATGGAATTGACAGTTTTAAAATTATTGTCATTTAGTCACTCCTATAGTGAAGGCTCTATTTGTAATTTGAAATTTTATAGAATCTTATGAGAGAAAGACTTAAGTATCAAAGGTGATACTCCATGATAATTCTTCTATAATAATTTCTTTGGCCTCTTGAATTTCCTTCTAGAATTTAAATGTTTTTAGTATTTTTGGATTGGCAAAGGTCTCTAGTCCAACAATCACACTCTAATATTTATGCACCAATGCTTGCACCCACCATTTTGAGGGTTAAGTAATCATTTTCCAAACAAATTTTGCTTTTAATGCCAAAATTTACTTATTTCTTTACTACCCAATCCTTCTTTACTCATTGGTTGAGTGATGATATCCCACTTGATTAGGTTGTATTTCATTTTTCTATTTTGTTTAGCCCTTGCCCATAAAAATATTCTAATGATTTTCTCTAAATTTATTAGTAAATTAACCATTTAAGATTAAATATTAAGAAGAGATAAAGAGGCTAGAGAAGCCCTATTGAATATTGAGAAATAGGAGACTCAAGAGAAGAGGTCTCCATTATAAATTTGATAAAGGAGATAGGATATTTGAGAAAGAAGATTGAGGAGGCCTAGGAAAAAGGTCCCATTGAAATTTGAAAGGAGAAATAAGGAGAATAGAGAATCCCTATTGATAAATTGAAGAAGTGGCCATTGGAAAATATTTAAAGAAATTTTGAGGTAGAAGATTGCAAGAAGAAGAAACTCCTCAAAATAGGTAATCACATAAAAATTTGTGATAATTATTGTCATCCAAAAACAAGACCAAAAGGATTTATGAAACCGATTCAAGGAGAAGATTTTTGGTAAGAAGCTTGCAAAATTTGAGAAAGTATTTTTGAAGACTTCAAGACATTAAAATTATTGAATAAGATGTTGAGCAAAGTGCAGCAAATAGTATTGTCATTGTTGTCAACACAGTCAGACAGATTTATTGATGCAATGGACAAGAGTTTATTGAACAACAAGGTGCAGCCAAAGTACAATGGATAGGAGTTCAGGTGTTGAGAAAGGTGTTGCAGGAGGATTGTCATTGTTGTCAATACAGATCGATTAGATCTAATGATGCAATGGACAGGCAGTTTATAAGTCACTCAGATGTAGAGGATAAAGTTCAGAAGTTAGTCAGATCATGAGTCCTTAAATGATAGATGCACAGAAACAGAAAACATAATTCAGAATGAGAAGAAGTCTTTAGAACCTGAGATGTCAAGAAGCGGAAAGGTTTTTTGTGAAAACCAAGGCAGTAAAAATAAAAAGTTTTATTTAAAACCATGGATAACAGATTTGAAATGGGTTTTTCTTAAAACCCAAGTTGGCTCTTCGTTTTGTTGAAAAAGATGCCCCGATGATAAAGATATTTAATTTTAAATATTTAGTTTAAATTTTAAAGGTTTTTTGTGAAAACCAAGGCAGTTAAAATAAAAAAATTTATTTAAGACCATGGATAACATATTTGAAATGGGTTTTTCTTAAAACCCAAGTTGGCTCTTCGTTTCGTTGAAAAATATGCCCCGTGATGAAGATATTTAATTTTAAATATTTAGTTTAAATTTTATTTTATTTAAAATTTAAATTAAAATATTAAATTAAATTAAAAGGGCCGACATGTTACTATTTCGCGGCAATAAGCTACAGGAAAGTGACGAAGGTGGAAGAAGTGTTTGAGGCCAACAAAGTTAAATCCGGCCGACGGATTTTAGGGTTTGGCAGGTGACAAATTCTAGGGTTTCTCAACCGACGTTCTTTTAGGGTTTGTTCCTAAAACTTCTTCTATAAAAGCAAGGGTACTTTGAGTTTGAAAAGTGGAGTGTAAAGATAAAGTGCGAATGCGAGCATAGTTTTTGTGAAAGTGAAGTTCGTGTTGAGCAGAGAGCAGAATGTGAAACGACACAGAGTGTGCGAAGCGTGTGCGCAGAGAAAGCAGAGTGTGTAGAGAAGCGCGAAGGGCAAAGTTGATTGCAAAGTCTGGCTGTAGCAGTGTAGCAAATTGTGTGAAGTGATTGTGCAAGAGAGAGCAGAGTGCATAGAGATTGCAAAGGTGATGTAGACCAGTTAGAGTCTTGCAATAACAAAGGTATATGTCAAACATTTTTTTATTCAATATTGAAGTCCAGTTGGTGCTGGCAAATTAAGGGGTTGGTGCCTCTTTCCAGTTGGTGCTGGTAAACAATTTGTCCAATTGGTGCTAGAAAATTAAGGGGTTGGTGCCTCTTTCCAGTGAGGGTGCTGGTAAAATAGGAGTTGGTGCTCCATTCTGTTGAAGCATATAAAGTTAAGGGGTTGGTGCTCCTTCCAGTTGGTGCTGGTAAAGGATTATGTAAAGTTGTAGCTTTGCATTGATTGGATTTGGATGGTAGTCCAAGCAGTCTTTTTGAGGAGTAGCCACATTGGTGAACCTCGTTAAAATGTTGTGTTATGTGTGATGCTTTATTGATGCATTTAGTATCTCTTTTATCTGCTTTAAACTGTTGCTAGTTTTATAATCTAATTGTTTTAGAAGTTTTTAAAGAACACACTGATTCACCCCCCCTCTCAGTGTCATTGTGATTACAACAATTGGTATCAGAGCCAAGTTCCCAATTTTGGCTAAATCAGTCGGGGTTGATCTTGGATTAGTACACGATGGCTAAGAAGAATAGATCATCATCCAAAAAGGCATCCCGATCGGTTTCGGTCTCGTAGAAGAGAAATTTGAACCGAAAAAGGTAGAAGAAGTGAATCCTGAAGTTTGTGATGAAAATCTTGAGGCTGAAGTATATTTTGAAGGAGAGTTGATATTTGCTCTTGAAGAGTGGAGAATAGAAAAGAAAAAGAACAAAATACTGTCCAAGAAATTAGAAAAATATGAGGATGAGATTGAAGATCTCTTCCTACAAGTTCAAAAGGCCAAGAAATTAGAAGAAGCCTTGAAGACACAGCTGGATAATAAGAATGATGTATACAGCACAAGTGAAGAGGAATATAAATAGGTTATTGTTGATCTAAAGCTACAAGTAGAACAGAAAAAAAGGATTGAAGATATTCTTAGGTCTCGAGATCAATGAGAAAGAGACCGTATGTCGCCAACAAGGAGAAGAGATTGTTTCATTGAAGAAACAACTAAAAGAGGCCAATATAAATCTCAAATTTGAGAAGAGCACAGAGTTGCTAGATACAATGATAAATCAACAAAGAAGCTCCACAGACTAAGTTTGGTCTTGGATATGAAGCTGAACAACCTTCATCCTCCAAATATGCAGATAAGAAGAAGTCATCGATTGAAGGATTGAAACAAGAAAAATCCGAAGTTGAATCCTCAAAAGGAAGAAAATATCAAAGAAGATCTACAGCAAAGCAACCACAGGAAAAGAGGTTCTCTCACTCTCACTCTTTTAATAATAATGCTTTTTATGGCTATTGTTCTAAATGCAACCACTTTGGTCACAAGGCAATTTATTGTGGACTGAACAATAGATCAAAGAGTTATGCTGATAAAAATACTTCTATTTTTTTGAGTGAACACCTTGTGCAATGTTTTAAATGTAATGGCCATGGGCACATAGCAAGGTTTTGTTCAAGCACTTCTGTATCCAATCTAATGCAATACCATAGATTTCATCATACACATAGAATGCAATACAGACAGGGAATAAAACATGTGCAATGTTTTAAATGCAACGGTCAAGGGCACATAGCAAGGTTCTGTCCAAGCACTTCTATATCTAATCTAAGTCAAAACCCTAGATTTCATCAGACACAAAGAGGACAACACCGACAAGGAACATATCATGTGCATAAAAGAAAATAAAATAATCATCCATCAAGAATGCACAAGAGACAACCCCACAAGAGAAATGTTCAAGTTCACGAACAGGAGCAAAATAGGGATGTTGTTGAAAAACCCAAGCCCAAGTTCAAGAAAGTCTGGAGAAAGACAGAAGAAAGGAAATTGTGTCTCCTTGGACTGAAGGAGGCTACTCTTCCATTTCTCTAAGCAACTCCAAGTGGAACATCCTCAGGAGGAGCAATATTAAAGTTTTATTTTAATGCTCCTATGTATTTGTCTAGGTATTTGAGGATGAAAGGTAAGCAGTCGAGTTAATGTTGTATAGTTGTTAAAGTGTGTTTTTCAGTTTATATAGTGGTTTGTGGAAATGCCATGAAGTGTGGTGTTTAATTTGAGAGTTGTCACCATTGGTAGTTTTGAGATATGTCATTGTTGTACTGTTGATGATTCTTAATACCACTGTTCAAAATTACGAATCATAATAGTCCAGATAATTTGCTCAACGAAAGAATGCTTGCCCTAGTTGTGTATTTGTGTTTCGAGCAGCATGTATTTGTTTTTACTCTTTGATGTGAAGATTTCCAGATCTTTCATGACACCTTGGTGAATATATTTAATTCACAGATAGTTTTGTTTTAACTATTGATTTAATGCCAGTCTAAGGATAAGAAGCTTGAGGCCGAGTAAGGTGCACTACGGTTGGCCATAAAGTGTTTGACAAAATGTCTTCTTTCGACATGCATAGTTGAAAGTAAGAGTTGGCGATAAAATTGCAAGTCGTTGGACAAAAATTGGTACAGATGTGAGTCACTTGTCAATTCCGTTGACAAAAGTGAAATCAGCATGTTGAATGGGAAGATTGAAGAAAAAGTTTTTAATGAGCAGCCAGATGATTTCCAGCCTGGTGATGAATAGTTGAGTTTCTTTCATAGTGGTTGTTTTGATCAAGTTAATGCTTTTCTTGATACATTATTTGGGCTTACTCCATTGAGTTTTATTTGAGCAAGTTATTCTTTGCCTTGGTGATTTATGTTGGTGGCTGTCTTGTTCAAATACCTTTGGAAGGAAAAGGATGTCTACTAGTTTCCTTGTCATGTAGTGATTGGTTGAATGCTTCAAGGTTAATCTTGAGTTGAATGATGTTGGTTAAACCTTGTCTATAAGCATTGTTGCTAAAGCCCTAATTGGTTGAGAAAATATGTACAGTGTTTGGTACTTGCATAGAGTTGAAAGTGGATTGAGGTAGCCTGCTAGATTCTCACTACAGAGAGAGACAAACAACTGTCATTGGGTTCAATCTTGTTGAGCATATATCCAAGATGCATGGTGAAGTTGTATGCAGATGTTGCTGGCATTGCAGAACAAAAATTTGGCTATATAAGATTATTGTATGCCTTCACTAACAATGGAAAAGTTTGAGTTTGCAAGGCAACAGAGGGTAGTTGCACAGAAGACAGTGGTTCAGTCATGTTCTTACACATGTTATATTAGTGAAGTTGACGATGATGGTGTCATTCACTAGTTATTGCTGCTATTCACATTGTTGATTTTATTGATGCCTATTATGCTTATCATGATGTTGTCAATCAATGAAATGAAGTGGTCTTGGACTCAGGGGGAGCATTTGTGTACTTGTTTTTCTTCTTGTTCATGCTTGGAATATTTGCTAATTGTAATAATTTGTGTCTAAGAATATTGTGCATAGACTCAGGGGGAGTTTGCAGCGACCCTTTGGTATTATTGTCAAAGGGGGAGAAGATTTACAGGAAAATTGCACATGTGTTGCCAACAATTCCAAAGGGGGAGATTGTTGAGCAAAGTGCAGAAAATAGTATTGTCATTGTTGTCAACACATTCAGTACGATTTATTGATGCAATGGACAAGAGTTTATTGAACAACAAGGTGTAGCCAAAATACAATGGATAGGAGTTCAATGTTGAGCAAGGTGTTGCAGGAGGATTGTCATTGTTGTCAATACAGTTAGTTATATCTAATGATGCAATGGATAGGCAGTTTAGAAGTCACTCAGATGCAGATGATAAAGTTTAGAAGTTAGTCAGATCATGATTCCTTAAATGATAGATGCACAGAAACAGAAAACATAATTCAGAATGAGAAGAAGAAGTCTTCAGAACCTGAGATGTCAAGAAGCAAAAAGGTTTTTTGTGAAAACCAAGGTAGTCAGAATAAAAAGTTTTATTTAAAACCATGGATAACAGATTTGAAATGGGTTTTTCTTAAAACCCAAGTTGGCTCTTCGTTTCATTGAAAAATATGCCCCGATGATAAAGATATTTAATTTTAAATATTTAGTTTAAATTTTAAAGGTTTTTTGTGAAAACCAAGGCAGTCAAAATAAAAAATTTTATTTAAAACCATGGATAATAGATTTGAAATGGGTTTTTCTTAAAACCCAAGTTGGCTCTTCGTTTCATTGAAAAAGATGCCCCGGTGATGAAAATATTTAATTTTAAATATTTAGTTTAAATTTTATTTTATTTAAAATTTAAATTAAAATATTAAATTAAATTAAAAGGGCCGACATGTTACTATTTCGTGGCAATAAGCTACGGGAAAGTGACGAAGGTGGAAGAAGTGTTTGAGGCCGACAAAGTTAAATCTGGGCCAACGGATTTTAGGGTTTGGCGAGTGACAAATTCTAGGGTTTCTCAACCGACGTTCTTTTAGGGTTTGTTCCTAAAACTTCTTCTCTAAAAGCAAGGGTACTTCGAGTTTGAAAAGTGGAGTGTAAAGATAAAGTGCGAATGCGAGCATAGTTTTTGTGAAAGTGAAGTTCGTGTTGAGCAGAGAGCAGAATGTGAAACGACACAGAGTGTGTGAAGCGTGTGCACAGAGAAAGCAGAGTGTGCAGAGAAGCGCGAAGGGCAAAGTTGATTGCAAAGTCTCGTGTCAGCAAGTGCAACAAACCGTGTGAAGTGATTGTGCAAGAGAGAGCAGAGTGCACGAGAGATTGCAAAGGTGATGTAGACCAGTTAGAGTCTTGCAATAACAAAGGTATATGTCAAACATTTTTTTATTCAATATTGAAGTCCAGTTGGTGCTGGCAAATTAAGGGGTTGGTGCCTCTTTCTAGTTGGTGTTGGCAAACAATTTGTCCGATTGGTGCTGGAAAATTAAGGGGTTGGTGCCTCTTTCCGATGAGGTGCTCTGGTAAAATAGGAGTTGGTGCTCCATTCTGTTGAAGCAGATAAAGTTAAGGGGTTGGTGCTAGTAAAGGATTATGTAAAGTTGTAGCTTTGCATTGACTGGATTTGGATGGTAGTCCAAGCAGTCTTTTTGAGGAGTAGCCACATTGGTGAACCTCGTTAAAATGTTGTGTTATGTGTGATGCTTTATTGATGCATTTAGTATCTCTTTTATCTGTTTTAAATTGCTGCTGGTTTTATAATCTAATTGTTTTAGAAGTTTTTAAAGAACACACTGATTCACCCCCCCTCTCATTGTCATTGTGATTACAACATAAGAGGCTAGCAAATAGGTCAAATTTGAAGAACACAAGCTTATACTAAGAGGGGGGTGAACAGTATAAGATCACTTTTTACTTTCTTTCCAAATCAATATCAATTAATGTTCTTAATTGCAATAACCAAATATAGCAGTGTGCATTAATAATTCAGATAGAAGTAGTAAGCAAGAGCACAAGTCACCACACACAATTGAGAGACAATATTTAACGTGGTTACCCCAATATGGGGTACTCCACCAGATAATATCCTTATAATATTTCACATAGAAATAAGGATCCTTATCCAATACAATGATTTCTTTGATCTAATCAAAGCTAGGCAATAACAAGTTCACATAGAACTTGTCCAAATCTGAATAACAAGATCACACAGAACTTGTCCAAAACTAAATAACAAGTTCACACAGAACTTGTCCAAATCTAAATAACAAGCTCACACAGAACTTGTTCAAAACTGAATAACAAGTTCACACAGAACTTGTCCAAATCTGAATAACAAACTCACACAAAACTTGTCCAAAACTGAATAACAAGATCACACAGAACTTATCCAAATTTGCTCTAGCAAGCTCACCAAGAACTTTCCAAAATATGCTCTAGCAAGCTCACCAAGAACTTGCTCTAATATGTCCACAAATTTTTCCCAAAAATGTCCACAAAGTTGTCCACAAAGCTGTCCCAAAACTATCCACAAAGCTATCCCAAAACTGTCCACAAAGTTGTCCCAAAACTGTCCATAAATATATCACAAAATTGTCCACAAAGCCTATCCCAAAACTGTCCACAAAGGCCTTCTCAAAGGCTCAATAAATCATGCTCAAGTAGCACTCAAATCTCATCCACAAATCTATCAAGGCAAAGCTCAATGATGAACTCAACAATGAATGGCAATGTACTCTTCAATGGATGACAAAAATGATCCACAATGATCTCAACTCAAATCAACTCATAGAAGCATAAAGAGAATTGTTAGACTTAATATGTTCTAAGCTCAATCTTCAACTCAAATCAGAATTATGAAATATTTTGTTTCATGGAACTTGATAAATTACCTCACACAATCACTTGACTAGGCTTAATAAACTCAACTCAACCAATCACCACAAGGAACTACTCTTTCTCACAAAAACCCTAGTCCAAGCATTTATCAACCAACTCAAATGTTTCCAAAAATGCTCAACCACAAATATCACATAACAATGATAATCATGTTCTTTTCAAGTTCTTTCTCAACCAATGGTCTTCAATGACTATGCTTATAAAACAAGGTTTAAACACAACTCTCAAACTAGAAAACCTTTAAGCATTCAACCAACCACTTTCAAAAATGAAACCACAATCAATCCTTTTCACTCCAATGATATTTTATAAATCAACCACCATAAACAATCAATAGGAGAATGTGCCCATACCTTTTAATGCCAAGAAGTTGTCCACAAAATTTGCCACACTAAATACAACTTTACTTTCCAATATCAATAAGGGTTAGTGGACTTCAAATAATAATCACAAGATTCTCGAAATCGAACTAGGTGGCACTATGAAAGATTAATAATAATATTAACACAAATTAATTAAACTGCACGCAGCACCATTACATCAACAAGAACATAGGATAGAGTTTCTAATTTATATGAAGGGAGAAGGGAGGAAGTCGACGGAGAGGAAAAGAAGGGAGGTTGGAGGAATAAGGGGAAAGGAGGTGGAGTGATAAGGAGGAAGAGGGAATAAAGGAGGGAATGGAGGGATAAGGGGAAGAGAAGAATTTATTGACTTAAAAATCATGCCGACATTAAGAACTTGCCGACAACCTAAACTAGCCAACCACTAAACTAACCACTATGTGTTCACACTGCTACATTCTCCCCCTTAAAGGTGAGAGGACTGACAATACAGTCTCTCAGCTTTACAAATTGAGCTTTAGCCGGCGCCTTGGTGAAGATGTCCGCAACATTCTCCAAAGTGGGGCAATACTGAAGCTCAACAGTTTCAGTTTCCACCATATCTCTGATGAAGTGGTACTTCATATCAAAATGCTTTGATCTACTATGGTGGACAGGATTGTATGCCAACTGAATGGCACTAATGTTGTCATAGAATAACCTTGTTGGACCACTTTGCTGCTCTCCAAGTTCTTCTAATACCTTTCGTAGCCATAGAGCTTGAGTACTAGCATGAGTGACCGCTATATACTCAGCTTCTATTGAAGATAGTGCTACTATTGTCTGCTTCTTGGAACTCCAAGTTATTAGTCCCGATCCCAGACTAAAACAGTTCCCTGAGGTTGATTTTCTGTCATCAATGTTGCTACCCCAATCACTATCACTGAAGCCTACAAGCTTGATAGTGTTACCTTTATGGTAATGGATTCCAAAATCCCATGTACCCTTTACATATCTGAGAATTCTCTTAGCTGCCTGCAAATGCAACTCAGAAGGGCTAGACATAAATCGAGAGACAAGAGAAACAACATACTGAATATCAGGTCTGGTGTTGGCGAGAAACATCAAACTCCCAACCATGCTTCTAAAAGTGGTCACGTCAACTTTTGATGCTCCATCATCTTTGCTTAATTGGATCCCATGTCCAACTGGAGTTGCAACTGGTTTGCAATGCTCCATAGCAAACTTCTTAAGCATGTCCCAAACATACTTATGTTGATAGATGAAGATCCCTGTATCTGACTGATGAACCTCCATTCCAAGGAAGTAGTGCATTAAGCCAAGATCCTTCATCTCAAACTGCTCCATCATGGAGTGTTTGAACTTCATATTCAGTTTTTCATTACTACCCATGAATATGAGATCATCCACATACAAGCAAACTATGAGGATGTCATTTCCTTGTTGTAGGTAGTAAAGGGTGGGTTCATTTCTACTTTTGGTGAACCCAAATTCTTTGAAGTACCCATCAATGCATGAGTACCAAGCTCGTGGTGCCTGCTTGAGGCCATAAAGTGCCTTCTTCAGTTTGTAAACAAGATGTTCCTTGTTTTTTTCCTCAAATCCTTGGGGTTGCTCAACATACACTTCTTCTATCAAGTAACCATTTAGAAATGCACTTTTCACATCCATATGTTGGACTTTCCATCCCTTATTTGCAGCTAAGGCAAGAACTGTTCTAATAGTCTCTTATCTGGCTACAGGAGCAAAAGTCTCTTCATAATCAACTCCATATTTCTGAGTGAATCCCTTTGCAACTAGTCTCGCCTTGTGCCTTTCAATGCTACCATCAGCATTAAACTTGGTCTTGTAGACCCACTTACATCCAACACATTTCTTGCCTTTAGGAAGCTTTACCAGCTCCCAAGTGTCATTGTTTTTTATAGAGGTTATCTCCTCGTTCATGGCATCTTGCCAAATTTTTTGAGTACATGCCTTCTCATAACTAGAAGGTTCAAGTTGTGCACTAGTTAACAAAGCATAGTTAACTTGATCTCCCCTAGGTTCCTGCTGGGAGACATCATCACCATACAAGTGCATACTTTCTAATCTGTGTAAAACAGAAATCCATTTCACTAGCTTGACTCCTAGTGTATCTTCTTGAAATTTTTTTATCCAACATCTGAGATGATGGATGATACTGTAGAGTTCTCTTACCTTTGGATGGAGAATCAATGTCCATTGGTGAGGAACGTACAGATCGCTGTGGAGAAGGACTTGGTGAAGAAGATGAATCAGAAGATGAACTTGGACTTGTTGGAGGAGACTGCTTTCCTTTCTGTGGTGTCTGCTGTTGCACCTGCTGAGAAACTACATCAGTGGATTCAACATCATTGAATATTTGGGGCTTACCCCATTCTCCCCCTTCATCAAAAATCACATCCTTGGAAATCACAAGCTTTCTAGTCCGGGGATTATAGAGTCTGTAAGCTTTTGTATTCTCACAGATATCCTACAAAGATACATGCCTGACTCTTTGGATCGAGCTTCTTCCTAAGCTCATCAGGAATGTGAGAATAGGCCAACGAGCCAAACACTCTGAAATGCTTAACATTTGGCTTTTTACCATACCATGCTTGGTAAGGTGTCAGTCCTTTCAAACTTGAAGTAGGACTTCTGTTCAAGATATATACGCTGGTCCTGGCTGCATCTGCCCAATATGAGTTAGTCAAATGCTTCGTCTGAAGCATAGACCTTGCCATCTCCACAATGGTGTGATTCTTCCTCTCTGCGACACCATTCTCGTCGTGGAGTGTAGGCAGCAATGAACTGCCTCTTAATGCCATGTTGCTTACAAAAATTCACAAACTCATTAGAGGAATATTCTCCTCCCCTATCTGATCGAAGACATTTTACAAAATATCTACTCTCACTTTCAACTCTTGTTTTGAAATCGAGAAAACATTCATATGCTTCATCCTTATGTTTCAAAAAATATATCCAACACATTCTAGTATAATCATCAATAAAGAGTAGAAAGTAAGAGTTGTTACCCAGACTCTGTGTCTGCATCGGACCACAGATGTCGGTATGCACTAGCTGGAGTGGATAGCTGGCCCGCCATGCTTGTCCATGAGGAAACTTTGATCTGGCATGCTTTCCAAGAGCACACCCTTCATAGACTTCTTTACTATCCTAAACTTTAGGAAGTCCAGTGACCATGGCTTGGGAAGTTAGCATTTTCAAACTAGCGGAATTCAAATGGCCATATCTCAAGTGCCATAGAACACTTGGATTGGAAATAGCAACACTTGCTAACTTATCTCCCCCTGGTTGGCCAAACTTTAAAGGAAACAATCTATTCTTTGACATTGGCACTTGAGTAATGATTCTATTATTGTTATTTTTATCAAAAATAGTGCATTTACCCTCATCAAAAAGCAACTTGTAGTTCTTTTCTAACATTTGTCCAACACTTAAAAGATTATGTTGGAGATGGGGTGTATAATAGATATCACTTACTTGTTTGACTCCTTCTTTAGTTGGAACTGCCATAGCTCCAATGCCTTCGACTGCCAATGATTTATCATCTCCCAATTTGATGTTGGATTTGTAGGAGGAATTTAGAGTAGCAAAGAGCTCTTCTTTGCCACTCATATGGTTTGAACACCCAGTGTCCAAGATCCATGTATCATTCATGTTCTGATCTGCCTGACCATATGAGAGAAAGAGATTTGTGGCCTCTTCCTCTTCTCCAAAGTTTCCAAACTGACTGCTCTGGCTGCTACTAGCTCCTTGTGAAGTCTTAGTCCAACAATCACGAGCATAATGGCCAAGTTTGCCACAATTGTAGCAAGATTGTTTTGACTTATCTCCTCCTTTACCTCTCGCTTGATTGTTTCCCTCTATTTTGTTGTCCACCTCTATTCTGTTGTTGTTCACTGTTGTTTGAGAATCCTCCTCTGTTCTGATTTCCTCCTCTGTTAGGAGTTCCACCTCTCTGATTATTTTTGCCTCTTCCTCTAGACTTTCCTCTGCCACGACCTCTACCTCTCGCCTTCTTGAGAAGCAAAGGCTTTATCATCTCCTCCATAACTTGTGGAAGGAGATGGTTGTAATCTCTCCTCATGTGAGAGAAGTGAGCCAATGAGGGTTTCAAAAGACAGAGAAGTTAGGTCTTTAGATTCCTCTATAATGATGGCTACTGAATTCCACTTAGGAAGAAGTGTTCTCAACACTTTCTTCACTATAACTTCAGGCTTTACATCTTCTCCTAAAGTGACCATCTTATCTACTACGACTTTCACACGCACGCAGTAATCACCAACCTTTTCATTTTCTTGCATTTTAAGAGTTTCAAACTCTCTTTTCAAGGTTTGGAGTTTAACTTGTTTGATTTGGTCACTACCCCTATAACTTTCTTGTAAAGCATTCCAAGCAGATTCAACAGTTTTAAAAGAAGCTATTCTAGGGAAAATACTTTTATCAAGGGCGGCGTGAATGTGATAAAGGGCAAAAGAATTATTCTTCTGTGCTTCTTTTCTAGCCCTTTTATCAGCACCACTCAAAACTGCCCACTCAGCAGCTGAAGGTTCAGTATATCCCTCTTCAATTACATCCCAAAGACCTTTGCCAATCAACAGAGTTTTCATTTTAATTGACCAATACTCGTAATCACCACCATTGAATTCAGGGATTGGTAAACTAGTATTGGAAGCCATTTTAGAAAGCAACTTTTATTTCAACTTCAAACAAACTGTACAAAGAAGTACAAAATAGATTACTGATTTACTGATTTAAATCAAATCTAGCTTTCTTAAAATGCTCACTGATTTGGCATTCTTCTTCTTGAGGATTTCCCAAGACTGGAAAGGTGAAGTTGTCTGCTTCGTCGTCACTGATTATAATGACTTCTTTTGCTGTTGCTGCTGGCTCAAGACGCCTTTTGAGAACAACTCGTTCTTCAATTGCAGGTTTCACCTCCACTGGTTCTTTTTCCTCTGCTTCTACTTCTGCTGGTTCTGAATCAGGAGAGCGAGGTGTATAGCTCTCACTCGTTTCAACTTCAGGCACTGTAGGAGTATAACTGTCACTTGATTGTCCTTTCGGTACTGTTTCAACCGTCTCGGATTCAACTACTCTTTGCTCGAAGATATTATCTTCAGAATCTGCCTCGTATCCAGAATCTGGTTTTCTCTGATGTGCAATCACTTGGTTTTCCAACTGACAAAACACTGTATGAAGTCCACTCTGCTGGACTTTCCTATCAAAGGAATCAGGATTCTCTCTTCTCAACAGAGAGAGCAATGCATAATAGCATCCAGATGACCGAATCATCTACCCAAAATTACATCACATGCACTGGGTTACAATAATGATGCTAAAAAAAAACTTTTCACCCTTGTATATTTTTAAATCAATTTTCCAAAATTTGTTTTAATAAAGCCCTTAAATTTTTTAACAATTTTCTATAGATATTTTAAATTAGTTTTTTAAATAAAAGTTTATTTAAAAAACTTAATAAAAAATATAAATAAAAATTATTAAATATTTAAAAAACTTTAATTAAAAAACTAATAATGAAAAATTAAAATAAAAAAACCTTATATTTTTTTTCTCGTCGCGAAATCCCCGACGGGATTCGAACTCAGGACCTCCTGCTGCCTACCCGCAGGCACAAGCCGCTGCACCACACGGCTCTGGTGGTAATAAAACAAACCTCCACCGTTTTAAACTCACCGGCGTCCGCGACAACAAAAAATAAAATAAAATAAACTTTTTTTAACCCCCGATGGGATTCGACCCCGGACCTCTCTTTCGCCAACAAACAACACAACCAACTGCGCTACAGGCCTCGGCGGGTAAGGAAAGGGATGTACGTTTCCTTATAGCAGATGGGCGGCAGTGTTTTAAAAAAAAAAAACAATGTGGATTTATCCCACATTCAGTGGGAGGAAGACTGTGTAGTCTTCAAATATGCACGAAGGCACATAAACATTCGATTGCCTTCGGGAAATCGCTCCTCAACACAATGCTTGCTCCTCGACCAATCAGCAATCACCACGTGTCTCTCTCTAACGAATCCGCTTCCGCCACGTGGACAAACCAGTTTTTGCCACCGCACATGCTCGGCTTGCCACCTCTGCTCGCCACGTCGACCGCCACGTCAGCACGCCACGTCGACCGCCACGTTAGCACCATGTCGATCGCCACATCAGCACATGGTTCACCCAATCAGTGCTCTATCAGCGCTTGCCATGTGTCAGCTACCACCACCTCAGCGTCCACCTCAGCTCCTCGAGCTACGTGTCCTCGTCAGCTGTCGCTCCGCCTGCCACGTGTCACCTCGAAAATCATGTAGCCTCGAAATCTATGCCCAGCTCTACCACCTCCTCGATCCGATCGCCAGCTCCTCGAACACGGTGCGCCCTCGGGATACGTGCCCAACACGCTCGCCAGCCAGTCACCGTGCGACCTCGGGATTCGTGCCCGTGCGACCTCGGGATTCATGCCCGTGCACGCTTGCTCGACCAGTGCTCTGATACCAAATCTCGAAATCGAACCAGGTGGCACTATGAAAGATTAATAATAATATTAACACAAATTAATTAATAATCTCACGCAACACCATTACATCAACAAGAACATAGGATAGAGTTTCTAATTTATATGAAGGGAGAAGGGAGGAAGTCGACGGAGAGGAAAAGAAGGGAGGTTGGAGGAATAAGGGGAAAGGAGGTGGAGTGATAAGGAGGAAGAGGGAATAAAGGAGGGAATGGAGGGATAAGGGGAAGAGAAGAATTTATTGACTTAAAAATCATGCCGACATTAAGAACTTGCCGACAACCTAAACTAGCCAACCACTAAACTAACCACTATGTGTTCACATTGCTACAAAGATAAGCATAACTCAATTTACACATTTTTACTCCAACTTAATAAACACATCCACCAAAGTCCTTTTTAATAAAAACCCTTATCAAAAATAGAAATCAATAAGGCTCTCAAAATTATTTTATAACAACTCCTTATTTCTCCTAAATCTTAATTTTCAATTTCATGAATATCAAATTTAAATCAACAACTCATCTCATCTGAAATAATAATCACAGCCTTTATAAAAATAAATTTTAATTAAAACTTTAATTATTCCTTAACCACCTTATAACTCCTATCCTAGGGCATCAACCAAATTGATTAGAGCAAAATGTAATTACCTCCTCAAGGGGATTCGAACCACCAACTTGCACACACTGCGAGCACCTTAGCTACGGATAAGGTTGCCACATGAGCTAGCTGCTCATTCGAAATAAAAATACATGACATGCCTTAAGTCCTTCCTCCCTTCCACGTAAACCAAAAGCACTTCGAGCGCTTTCCTTCCAATGCCTTCAAATGCAGTCAAGGAGATTCGAACCTTGACGTAAAGTGCTTGCACACACCTTAATAAAAATCCAATTGCCAATGCACCACTCTGCCCACAATGTCTTGGGCTTTCGACCAACCTTGGATTTATTCGTTGTCTCCCTTTTCAAAACAATTTTTGCACAAGCTCTCTTCGGATGCTTAGCCAACGATTAACACGAGCAAGGATTAATTTCAAATGAACCTTAGGATCCCCCTTTATATAGTCTTCTCCTCATTTTTGATGACATCAATGCATTAATGATTTTCCCTCTTTCTTTAGATGTCGACACTAACTTTAATTTTAATTTTAAAATTAAAATTAAAATTTTAAATAATTAAAATTTAAACTAAATATTTAAAATTAAATATCTCCATCACCGGGGCACATTTTTTGATGAAACGAAAGGCCAACCTAGGTTTTAAGAAAAACTCATTTCAAATCTGCCATCCATGGTTTTAAATAAAATCTTTTATTTTTTTTGCCTTGGTTTTCACAAAAACCCTAAATTTATCCATGCTTTCCAAAATATCACTTGCCCATCAAAACTCAAAGTGATCCATATGCCATCAATGATTCATGTGACATCAATGACAACATAAAATAACTCAAATTGCCAAAAATCTCCCCCTTTTTCATTGATGGAAACACCTCTAAAGCAAAAACCATAATCACTGCAAAAACCATATTTGAGAATCAAAATTGCTTCCCCTAACTCAATAATATCTATGGAGGCTACTCCCCCTAAATCAATGCTCTCTTTGGAGGCTGCTTCCCCTAACTCAATGTTCTCCCCCTTACTCAAATCTCTCCCCCTTTGACATCAATGTCAAAAGGGACACCTATGGGGCTAAAAGATATGACTCTTAATCATAGCCCCCTTACCACCTTCTCTCTTGAGGTGATTAATTTTGGGGTGGGAGTACCTTTACTCCTAGCTATTCTCTTAAATGCTCAAATGCTTCTCTTGGTAATGGTTTTGTAAATATGTCTGTAATCTGATCTTTTATAGGAACATATTCCAATCTTACTTGTTGCTCGGTAACCTATTCTCTTAAAAAGTGATACTTGATTGGAATGTGCTTTGATGCATTACTAGATTCTTTGAGATACTTATAGCACTAGTATTATCACACAGAATAGGAATGGGATGATCATGTTCTATGCTTAAATATTTAAGAGTTTGTTTCATCCATAATACTTGTGAACAACATGTTGTTGTTGCAATATATTTTGCCTCTATTGTGGAAAGTGACACTGATGGTTGTTTCTTACTTAGCCAAGAAACCAGGCAATCACCAAGAAAGAATGCTTCTCCGCTTGTGCTTTTTCTATCATCAATATTTCTTGCCCAATCTGCATTTGTGTAGGTTGTGAGAGTAAACTTACTACTTCTAGGATACCATAGACCATACTCCATTGTTCCTTTGAGATATCTAAGAATTATTTTTACTATTGTCACATGTGATTCTTTTGGAGTTGCTTGAAATCTTCCCACTAAACCAACTGCCTGTATTATATCCAGTCTTGTGGCTGTAACATATAATAGGCTACCAATCATAGATCTGTATAGAGTTTGATTTGCATCAGGAGATTCATCATCTTTGCTTAATTTACACCCTGTGACCATTGGAGTACTAACTGGTTTACTATCTTCCATTTTGAATTTCTTCAACATCTCATTTATATACTTTGTTTAAAAAATAAATATCCCTTTTTCTAATTGTGAAATTTGTAATCCGAGGAAAAAGGTTAATTCACCAAGCATAGACATTTCAAACTCATTAGTCATGTTTCTTGCAAATTCTTGACACATTCTATCATTGCTACCCCCAAAAATGATATTATCCACATACACTTCCACAATCATCAAATCATTTCCCTTATTTTTAATATATAGATTGCTATCAACTATTCTCTTTCTGAAACATTGCTCTTGAAGATATTTATCCAGTCTTGAATATCCATGCTCTAGGGGCTTGCTTTGAGCCATAGAGAGTCTTTTTCAATTTACACACATAATTTGGCTTATCTGCTTGATTAAACCCATCAAGTTGTTCAATGTAAAGTTCTTCTTCTAAATGACCATTCAGAAAAGCTGATTTGACATCCATATGATATACTTTGAAATTCCTATAGCTTGGAAGTGCCAAAAACATCCATATAGCTTCCAATATTGCAACTAGTGCAAAGGTCTCATCAAAATAAATTCCTTCTACTTGTGCATATCCTTTACACACCAATCTTACCTTGTTTTTGATGACTTGACCATCTTCATTTAGTTTATTCCTGTAGACCCATTTCGTACCAATTACATTTTTTCCTTTTGGTCTTGGAACTAATTCCTAAGTATTATTTTTTTCAATATGATCTAGTTCTTCCTTCATTGCCTTAATCCAACATTCATCATTTTTTATCTCTCTAAAATCCTTTGGTTCTATCTTGGATAATAGTGAAACATTTTCTTATTCTGTTGAGCCTATGATTCTTCTTCTTGTCCATCTTACATCAGGACTGCCAATGATCAAGTCCTATGGATGATTTTTTTGAATATATTTTGATGTAGTTTTGGAAGGTATATTCTAAAAATATTCTTCATCTGAATCTTCACCCATTTCTTCCTGAAAGCTTTCTTCTTCTTCAGGAATATCTTCCTGAGGTGGCTCATTTATTCTTGTTCTTTCATCAACTCTAACATTTATACTTTCCACCATGGTATGTGTTCTTTTATTGTAGCATCTGTAGGCCTTACATTTTGTAGAGTATCCAAGAAAAAATACCTTCATCACATCTAGGATCAAACTTGCCCAAGTCGTTATTCTCTCTTTTGATATAACACTTACTTCCAAAAACTCTGAAGTAGTTTACCGTGGGAGGTCTTCCTTTCCAAAAATCATATGGAGTCTTATGTTGCTTTGTTCTAACTTGAGCTCTATTCATAATATATATTGTTGTACTTATTTCTTCCTTCTAAAATCCATCTAAAATTTTTGATTCATTTAGCATTGCTCTTGCCATATTCTCAAGAGTTCTATTCTTTATTTCTACTACTCCATTTTGCTGAGGAGTCATGGATGCTGAATATTATTTTCTGATTCCATGTTCTGCACAAAACTCAATGAATTTTGTAGATATGAATTCCCCTCCTCTATCTGATCGTAAACACATGATCTTCTTTCCTATTTCATTTTCTACCATTTCTTTGAATACTTTGAAATGCTCAAATGCCTCTGATTTCTCTTCTAGAAAAATAACCCAAGTCATTCTAGAATAATCATCTATGAACAACATGAAGTAGTTTTCACCTTGTAGACTTTTAGTTCTCATAGGCCCACATAAATCAGTATGAATCAATTCTAATACCTTGGAAGAGGAATATTCTTTTGCCTTGAAACTTGATATTTTTTGCTTTCCATACTGACACTGTGCACAAATTGTATTTGAAGGTATTTTTATCTTTGGTAGATCTCTGATAATTTTTTTTTTGCTTATCCTTACTATGTTATCAAAGTTCAAGTGACACAACCTTTTATACCATAACCAACTCTCTTTTTCTTGAGATAGAAGACATTTTTCTTTTTTTATTTCACTAAACATGTAGAGATTGTTATTGGTTCTTTTTGCAGTTGCAACAAGCTTCCCTATTTTTGTTTCCCTGATTTTGCATCCTATAGAGGAAAACGTAACTGTGTACCCTTGATAGGTTGTTTTTTAGACCCTCAAAATAGATTACACCTTTTGTAGTTGTATTTCCATCATCCAAACTTAAAGTTCCTTTCCCTTTGATTTGAGCTAAAGCATTATCACCAAATCTCATAGATCCGATGTTGTTTTCTTTTAAAGAAATGAACTTATTCTTATACTCAGTCATATGACTAGAGCACCCAATGTTAATATACCAT
The DNA here is from genome assembly GCA_028583015.1 of Wollemia nobilis. Classification (NCBI taxonomy): domain Eukaryota; kingdom Viridiplantae; phylum Streptophyta; class Pinopsida; order Araucariales; family Araucariaceae; genus Wollemia; species Wollemia nobilis. Next base: position 3,672,137 of record JAQPPZ010016917.1, on the reverse strand, counting down.
TTGTCCATCCTATAACCCTGTAGAATCTGCCCTCAATTTTTTAGCCTTTTTGAATGAACCCGCTCTGATACCAATTAAAGAACACAAGCTTATACTAAGAGGGGGGTGAACAGTATAAGACACTTTTTAATTTATTTCCAAATCAATATTAATTAATGTCCTTAATTGCAATAACCAAATATAGCAATGTGCATTAATAACTCAGATAGTAGTAGTAAGCAAGAGCACAAGTCACCACACACAATTGAGACAAAAGATTTAACGTGGTTCCTCCAATGTGGGGTACTCCACCAGATAATCTCCTTATAATATTTCACACAAAAATAAGGATCCTTATCCAATACAATTATTTCTTTGATCTACTCAAAGCTAAGCAATAATAATTTCACATAGAACTTGTCCAAATCTGAATAACAAGCTCACACAAAACTTGTCCAAAACTAAAAAACAAGTTCACACATAACTTGTCCAAATCTAAATAACAAGCTCACACAGAACTTTTCCAAAACTGAATAACAAGTTCACATAGAACCTGTCCAAATTTGAATAACAAGCTCACTCAGAACTTGTCCAAAACTGAATAACAAGCTCACATAGAACTTGTCCAAATCTACTCTAGCAAGCTCACCAAGAACTTGCCCAAAATTTGCTCCAACAAGCTCACCAAGAACTTGTTCAAATCTGCTCTAGCAAGCTCACCAAGAACTTACCAAAATCTGCTCTAGAAAGCTCACCAATAACTTGCTCAAATCTGTCCACAAATCTGTCCCAAAACTATCCACAAAGCTATCCCAAAACTGTCCACAAAGCTATCCCAAAACTGTCCACAAATCTGTCCCAAAATTGTCCACAAAGGCTTTCCCAAAATTGTCCACAAAGGCCTTCTCAAAGGTTCAATCAATCATGCTCAAGTAGCACTCAAATCTTATCCACAAATATATCAATGCAAAGCTCAATGATGAACTCAACAATGAATGGCAATGTACTCTTCAATGGATGACAACAATGATCCACAATGATCTCAACTCAACTCAACTCAAATCAACTCATAGAAGCATAAAGAGAATTGTTAGAGACTCAATATGTTCTAAGCTCAATCTTCAACTCAAATCAAAATTATGGAATAGTTTGTTTCATGGAACTTTATCAATCACCTTACACAATCACTTGACTAGGCTCAATCAACTCAACTCAACAAATCACCACAAGGAACTAATATTTCTCACAAAAATCCTAGTACAAGCATGTATCAACCAACTCAAATGTTTCCAACAATGCTCAACCACAAATATCACATAACAATGATACTCATGTTCTTTTCAAGTTCTTTTACAACCAATGGGCTTCAATGACTATGCTTATAAAACAAGGATTAAACACCTCTCAAAACAAAAAACCTTGAAGCATTCAACCAACCACTTTCAAAAAGGAAACCACAATCAATCCTTTTTACTCCAATGATATTTTAGAAATCAACCACCATAAAAAATCAATAGGAGAATGTGCCCATACCTTTTGATGCCAAGAAGTTATCCATAAAATTTGCCACACTAAACACAACTTTCCTTTCCAATATCAATAAGGGTTAGTGGACTTCAAATAATAATCACAAGATAAGCATAACTCAATTTACACCTTTTTACTCCAACTTAATAAACACATCCACCAAAGTCCTTTTTAATAAAAACCCTTATCAGGTTCAAATCTCGGGCCTCGTCGGACTGAACGCTTGTCCCTTTCCTGGTGCTTTCAGTGGCATACAAGGTTTTAAATGATTGTGGCATGGTGGTTATAGGGGTGGACTACATGAAGATCTATGTGGCGGCTTCGGGGTGGACAACGCAGAATACTATGGCAGCCATAAAAGTCGGACAACCTACCCGGATTTGTGGTGGCTACCGATTCCACCATGTAAATTCAAAAAAAATAAATAAATAAATAAAAACCCTTATCAAAAATAATAATCAATAAGGCTCTTAAAAAATGTTTTATAACTATTCCTTATTTCTCCTAAATCTTAATTTTCAATTTCATGAATATCAAATTTAAATCAACAACTCATCTCCTCTGAAATAATTATCACAGCCCTTATAAAAATAAAGTTTAATTAAAAATTTAATTATTCCTTAACCACCTTATAACTCCTATCCTAGGGTATCAAACAAATTGATTAGAGAAAACGTAATTACCTCCTCAAGGGGATTCAAACTCCCAACTTGCACACACTGTGAGCACCTTAGTCGCAGCCAAGGTTGTCACACGAGCTAGTCACTCATTCAAAAGGAAAAGGCACGACGTGCCTTAAGTCCTTCCTCCCTTCCACGCAAATCAAAAGCAATTCGAGCGCTTTCCTTTCAATGCCTTCGAATGCATTCAAGGAGATTTTAACCTTGACGTAAAGCGCTTCCACACATCTTAACAAAAATCAAATTGCCAATGCGCCACTCTACCCATAATTTCTTGGGCTTTCGACCAACCTTGGATTTATTCATTGTCTCCCTTTTCAAAACAATTTTTGCACGAGCTCTCTTCGGATGCTTAGCTAACAATTAACATGAGCAAGGATTAATTTCAAATGAACCTTAGGATCCCCCTTTATATAGTCTTCTTATTTTTGATGACATCGATGCATTAATGATTTTTCCTCTTTCTTTAGACGTCAGTGCTAACTTTAATTTTAATTTTTAAATTTAAACTAAATGTTTAAAATTAAATATCTCCATCACCGGGGCACATTTTTTGATGAAACAAAAGGCCATCTAGGTTTTAATAAAAACCCATTTCAAATCTACCATCCATGGTTTTAAATAAAACCTTTTATTTTTCTTACCTTGGTTTTCACAAAAACCCTGAATTTATCCATGCTTTCCAAAATATCACTTGCCCATCAAAACTCAAAGTGATCAATATGCCATCAATGATTCATGTGGCATCAATGACAACATAAAATAACTCAAATTTCCAACAAACTTTGAATACATAATTCACGAGAGCTAAGGAGGAGAAAGAAGAAATAAGAGGCCCCAAATTGATAGTTTTTGGAGATAGCCATTAAAGTTTTTGAAGGCTGATTTTTGAAGGAGAAGATTGCAGAATTTTGGGGTAGAATTTGAAGAGTTTCAGGACAGCAAGTTAGAGGAGGAGAAATCAGAATTTTGGAGCAGTATTTGAAGAGTTTTGGACTGTACATTCGGGCAACATCATAAGGAGATAGAAGAGCTAAAAATTGGAGAATTTTTGGGTATATTTGGAAGTGTTTTTGGATAGCTAATTGAAGGAAGAATTGAGTACAAAAATGTAGCATATTGGAAACATTTGGAGCTGCAAATTATAGAGTTTGTGGATAGAAAAATGGCAGAAAATTGAAGGAGTTAGAGGAAGCATATTGGACTACATTTAGTGCTACAAATTTCAGAGAATTTGGGCAGCAAGTTGAAGGAGATAGAGCTGTATTTTGGACAGCATTTGAAGAAGAATTTGAGCTGCAAATTTCAGAATATTTGAGTAGCATTTCAAGAAGCAAAGGAGCTACAAATTTGAAGGTATTGGGGCAGCAAGTTTGAACATTAAAAGGTGAGCAAAACTAGCTAGAAAGCAAGATTGGAAGGAAGCACAAATAAGTTTGAAAATTTGATATTTTATTATGGTGTTATAAGTTGATTATTATCATATTTTTGAAGAAAAGTAGCTACAAATGCAATAAGGAGCACTCAAAAAGGTGTGCATAGTATATATTTTTGAAAAATAAGGTTAAGTGCATGTTCTTGAAGGAACAATAGCCTCTTTGAACCTGCACAGGTTTCAAAAATAGAAGTTAGCAAAGTAAGTGGAAAAGGAGTACAAGCATTGGAAAAGAAAGTTCTCAAGATAAAAAAGGCTCACTTATTGAAGCTGAGTTATGAAAAATCTAAGATACACAAGTTAGAGTCTACTGAAGAAACACAATAGGAGTGGCAGCCAAATAATCCACCATACGTTGAATGAGGAGTCATCATTTTAGAAATAAAAATCCACCTAAATTGTGGATGAACCATCGTGATAGGAGAGGCCATTAGAAGAGCCACCACATTAGATGGAGGATTCTAAGAAACCATTGGAAGAGCCATAAAATTGCAATGGATAGGAAACACCAAGGGTCTAAGCATTGGGAAATGCCAAGCAACAATGAGTGTGAATTTAGCAACGTCTATTAAAAAAAAAAGGTAAAAAGGAAAGGAAGTGCCAAGCAATTAGATAAGCAAGAAGCAATGGCAATACCAATCATTGGAGAAAGCCAAGCAAATGTAGCACCAAGCGTTGGATATTGTAACACTTGATTATTGCATATGTATGTCAAGGGTAGGTGAATCACCTATGCATATAATTTTTAAATAGAGGTTTGCAGGATTTCAAATCATCACAACGAAGGTGAAGTAGTGAAGCATTTGATAGCAGCCAAATGTTTGAAGTGAAGTGTTCATTGCAGGATAGTAGTTTGGTAGTAAGCATAACATCCATTGGGAGGATGTAGAAGAGATAGAAGCACCCATTGGTAGTGAATAAAGGAGCATCCATTAGAGGGGAAGATGCACACACTTCAAAGGAAGTGAAATAACCAAGTCTTTGGTCAAAGAAAAGCAAAGCACGTTAGTGAGGAGAAATGTAATACCCAAGACATCATAGAATCATTGAGTGAAACAAGCCAAAGTTGGAAAACACCTTCTGCCAAGTGTTATGAGAAGTACAAAAAGTTGGAGCACCAAAGGAACATTAGTAGAAGAGGAAAAGAGTTTGTGTGCCACTTGGCACTTGGAATAGTGAGCACCAAACATCTTTGAAGGGAGTCAAAGCATTTTGAAATAGTCATTTAATGCATGGGTCGTAAATAGCACAAGGAGAGGTTCATTTGGGCATCAAATCAGTTTGCAATTTTAGGAGAGCACCTTGCAAAAAGAATCTTGTTGAAGAGTCAATAATGAAGACCAATTATTTTGCCCAAAATAGTGCACGCCCAAATTATTGAGGTAAATTTCAAGTTAATATTTGATTTATTAAAAGGTTGGAGTAATAAGTAGTTTTTAATTAATTTATGAAATATTGAGTTTGATTAATATATTTCCACATTGATTAATTATTGCTATTGGAGGTATAAGGTTTATAAGTGGTAAATCAAAACCCTGGATATTTTATTACTACATTTTTGGAAATTTTTGTGAAGTTTTGAAAAACTGATTTGAAGTTTTGGGAAGATAATTACATGTTTTGTAATTAATTTATTTGATTTTGTAAAGCAATTTGAAATATTTGCAAATTGATAATTTTATAGAAATAAAGAGTTCAACATAAAATTAGGAATACAAATTTGCAAATATCTTTTATAAAATTTTTAAATTTCTAATTGGGGAGCTATAAGGAATTTGACATCAACATAGGTTTATAAAATTTAGAATTGAGAAATTATATTTTTGAAGTTTGGGAGATAAAAGGTATTCAACCTAGAGATTTGAAGAATTGAAATATTTGTCAAAACTATTTTTTGATCCCAAACATTATAAAATACAAGGTATACTACAAGATTTGAAGAATTAAAAATTAGTATTTGACCATATAATCAAATTCAACTTAAGATTTAGTAGTTGAAAAGGTTTTATCAAGGTGGGACAAGACATTCAAAACTAGGGATACATAAGATAGTCAACCTCAAAGTTTTAGAGATTTAATTTTTTTTATCAAAGTTGTCTTTCATTTTTAAGAATAGGGAGTTACAAGGAAGATTACTTTAGAAGAACTATGGAAGAACTTATTAAGTATACAGGATTCAAGGAATCAAAATGGTTTAGAAATATACTTGATACAAGGGATAATAATATGAAAAATATGATTATAAGAGAACCAATATGGCTTAAAAATACTTTTGAGGAATCAAAAATTGATAGTTTGACAAGAGTAGATTCTATAAAGACATATTCTAACAATATGATAGAAGAAATTGATGACAATTATACTAATGGAAATATTGAGAAAAAACCATTCTCAAAAAATGTAGCAAAGAATGTTGGTCAAAAATATTTCTTATAGACTTATGAAAGAAGCAAAGGTAGAATCACCTCAATTGTACACAAATGGTTATATCAGTTGATCAAGAAAATAGATGAAATTAAAAATTTCAAAACAACAAGAGAAGACTTGAAATGCATGTATTGTAATAGAGGTGGACATGAAGAAGTTGATTGTTGGAATTTACATCCTTGTAAATATTGTGGAAAAGAATCACATTCATCTACTTTTTGTTATTACAAGGAAGAATATTACAAGAAATTTGAAAAGGTTTTAACATACATATTAGAGTGTTTATTTCAAAATATTATTTCTAAAGTCTTTGCTAACAATGGATACAAGCATGAAGAGTAGGCGATAAAATTATTTGAATGATAGGAAAACAAAAGTGGACAAGAGAAGTAATCAGATATCTTTCTCAATAAGGTTATCTAACGATTGATTATATTGAAAGTCCTAGACAAAAGTAGAATTCAAAGACAAAGAGAATGAATCAGGTCAAGAGAAACAATATGAAGATAGAACCTAAATAAGTTACTTATTTGAAGAGTCCAAGACAAAAATCAAAGTTGTATTATTGTGATGATTTGCTAACACAATGCTTAGAAGGTGGATCATCAAGTATATCCCAAATGAAGATATAGAAGTGAAGAAAGAAAAATAAGAATAGGAGTCACATCAGAAAGGTGAAACAGGAACTATATAGTGCAAGTCCAGATATTGATCTTAAAGATTTGGATTGAAGATAGAAGACAGACACCATATTGAAGACTAGAATTTTTAGTAACCAAATAATGTAAGACAAGGAGGTGTTATATTATATTATATTATTTGGTACATGCTAATGTACCACATTGGGTACATCTTTAGATTAAGATTGTGTCTGAGATTAAAGTGTGAGTAAATATTTTATATTGTGTAATAATGTGCAAGAAATGTACAAGTGTCATGTAGTTAAGTGTGCAAGTGTGTTGAGTGTAGATGTGCACAAGTGTCCATTATGTAAGAGTGCACATGTGTCCTTAGAGTAGGAAAGTGAAGAGTCTCAAGAAGAGTGAAGGCCAAGAGTACTCCATATGGAGAGTCACATTTTATTATATATGTTTCTATGTGTGTGTGTGACACCATGTAGAATGAGAGTGTGTGGAAGTATGGTGTATTTGAGATATTTATTCTATATCAAGATACTATTTTTATGAGCATTTGTTAATGGCTATTTTATGAGTTGTTGCAAAATTTATTTATGAGTTTTATATGATTAAAATATTGCCATTAACATATATTTCATATTGCAAATTTATATGAGATATTGTGGTTATTTGCTTTAAGTATTAAGCATCGAAAGCTAACACCTCTTACCTTAGTTCTCCATTCTTTTTTAATCTAGCTTTCCATGGTTTTCCTTGAAATCCATGGAAAAATAAATTGGATTATAAGAGCTAATTTTAAGAGAGTATAAATTTATTCTCCAATAGCTTTATCTATTATCTCTATTATGGGAACTTATTCCCATATTTTGACCATTTATAAATCATCCTTGGTTTCTAAGGGCTTTTTTTTTGCCTTGACTTCTGCTATTAGGGCTTCGATAGTGGCATAACATTTTTTCCCACATAGGACTTATTTGAAAGGATTCATGATTACCATGACAAGCAAGTAAATAATAGCTAAGTTTTCATGTGCTTGGATCCATTTTAATGGTCTTTCAGCTTGACTAGATTTAAAGGTTATTTAAATGATGCATACACAATTATTCATTTAAAATATATTTTATAAACTTATATTTTTAATTATTTATATAATATATTGTGTATAAAATATAACAGTGTAGGTATAAGCAAAAATGACAACTCTGCAAAGTGAAATAAAATGTAAAAATATCAAACTATAAAATTCAGGTAAAATGTAAAAATACGGCTCTAGACATGAAAATCCACTGCCATAGAAAAAAGAGAAATCATGTTAATTCAAAATTCCCAATTTTTCTTGGAATTATCCAAGCCCAATAAATATAATAATAATAAATTTTCTCTCAAACTTGCAAATTAGCTTCATTCATAGAGACTAATATTTTCAAGGTTTGAAAACATGGATTAAATAATCATTTTTAATGTATATGAATAGCAGGGAGTTGATTTTTGCTCCTAGAAATTTGATAAAGGGTTATACAAACCTAAATACAAGGTTAATATTAGGTTGGTTTGTACCTTTGTTCTTATGTTAAGTACATGTTAAAGTATATTGAGAGGGAAAAAATCATTAAAATTTTATAAAAATAAAGAGTACTATGTAAATATATATATGATATTAAGATTTAAAAAATTATTAAACAAGTATTATTTTAAAATAAAATATTATGCTATTATGGAATTGAGATGAAGGATAATATGGATTAAGAATCTCTCTCGAGGTGGCGAGAGGGTGTGAATATGGAAGGGAATATTAAGGGCAAGAGAAGATTTACAAAAGAGGATATTACCAGAGGAGAAGATTACTAACAAGATTACCAACAAAGAGAAGCAATTTGAAGATTACCAACAAAGAGAAGTGATTTGAGTTTCAGTTGCAATATCTTGTTTACTACACAATAATTTTTTACATTATCGCCCCTTCCATTGAAAAGAACCGCACTGTCATCAAAGTCATCCATGCTTCTTCAAAACAACAAAAATAGTCTATGCAATAGTGTTGAACCCTTTGGAGGAGAAGCTTGGTAATGGATTAATGTAGAATTGTAATAGATGGATGTATTCCTTTTTTATGTCAATTATGTTGCATTTAAATTATTCTGTTGGTGATAGAAAGGATTAGAGGAGTTTAAAGAAGAAAAAAAAGAGAATTTTGAAAATCCTAGTTTTTTTTATTTCGAAAACCCTAGTCGCTTTTGGAATTTTTTTGGGTTGATATCATGGAGTTACCAATGTTCACTAGAAATGATGACATTGATGCTCGAGAATGGGGGATGAATTTTACATCTCTATATTCTCATGAGATCTTTTGGAACTGCAATCTTTTTTATCTTTTAAAAGAGGAAGCTAGGTCCAAGGTGACCAATTGGTTTGACCAAACCCCGTAAGGGGGCGGAGGTCCAAGGTTCAAATATCGGGCCTCATAGTACTAAATGCTTATTCCTTTCCTGGTGTTTTTAGTGGCATAAAAGGTTTAAAATGACTGTGGCATGGTGTTTATAGGGGTGGACTGCGTGAAGAACTGTGTGGTGGCTTTTGGGGTGGACAACGCAAAATATTGTGGCAGCCATAAAAGTTGGACAACCTACTCCAATTCGTGGTGGCTACCGATTCCATCATGTAAATTCAAAAAAAAAGGAAGCTCATGATTGATGGGATATTTTTACTAATAAAATGTATTCTAAGGAAAGAATTTTTACATGGATTAGCATGGAGCATGCATGCTTAAGTCAATGGAACCCTTATAAAAGATAGGTAGTTTGAAGGTCACCATCAAAGGATGAAAAAGAAATAAAAAGGCTTTAGAGGGAACTAAAAGAAAAGAATAAAGATGATATAATAGAAGAAAAAAATATAGATAACAACATTCAAGTTCATGGTCGCATTTAAAAGAAAAATCCTAAGAAGCAAGGATCCAAGGAGAGGCAAGAAGCAGTTATGGTAGGGGAACAAGTTGAAGAACCATTAGAAAACTCAAAAGTTGAATTTATAGTAGCAACAATAATACATTCCATGGAATAAGTGATGGGGTAGTGAATTAAACATCTTTTTACCATCAATTTTGTTTTAATCATCCCAAACTGATCACCTTTTGAGAACATATGTAGATTTATAAGTTATTTTACATAGATATAAATAGATGCAAGCTTATTTTTAACAGAATTGAAATAAGATAATATTTGTTGTTTAATGATTAGTTAATGCATTAGATGTATGCTTTGTTTTATGTTTTATGTTTAATGAATGCACTATATTTATAGAGGAAATAGTGTTGAAATTAGTAGAGGTTATTGTCTAGCAACTTCTCTTTGCAAAAGAACTAGCATTGGTTTCTCTATTTTTAGCATGTTGCAACTACTGACAAAGCCAACAAAAAACTCACTTACTGAGGAAGCTAACAACAAAATTAGTTATTGTTGGAATATATTATATTATTTTGTACATGATAATGTACCACCTTGGGTACATCTTTAGATTAGGAGAGTGTCCTAGATTAGAGTGTGAGTATTTACTTTATGCAATGTAATAATTGCACAAGTGTGCAAAGTATTTTGGTAATGTAAATGTGCATAATAGTCCATGTGCACATGAGTCCATAGAATAGGAAGATGAGGAGTCTCTAGAAGAGTGAAATCCAAGGGTGCTCCATATGAAGAGTCACATTCCATTATAAATGTATCTATGTGTGTGTGCAAGATACATGTATTGTAGTATAAGAGTGTATGTCAGTATGGGTACTTGAGATCTTGATTCAATGGAGATACAATTTTTATGAGAATTTGTTAAAGGTAATTCTATGAGTTATTTTTAAAGTTATTTATGAGTTTTATACATTTAGAATATTACCATTATCGTATATTTCATATTGCAACTTTATTTTAAATCTTGTGGTTATTTTATCATTAGCATTTAGCTTCAAAAGCTAACAGTGGTATCATAGCTACAATTGCTAGCTTTTAATAAATAACCACTCAATAATATGTCCACTAAATCAATAATACTCAACTCAATATGAAGGAAATAACAATGCTAAGAAAATAAGCTTATATTCAAAAAATGAAATAACTCAATATTGCTAATGGCAAATGTTGAAAAATACAATAAACTCTTATTGAATAAAAGACCTCAAATAAGGATCTTTAGAGGGAGAAAAAAATATTCAATAATTTATGGAGCTCTGCTAGGGTTTGATGAGGAAAAACTACTCTACTAGGGTTTGATGAAGAAAAACTGCTCTACGGGGATGGCAGCAACTTCCGGAGGAGGTCTAAAAAATTGGAGGAATATCATGATGGCATCGGGTCCGGCACAAAGAGTGCATGCTCATGATATTTTTTCATCTAAAAATGACTGGAAGGAACAAGATTTTCTAGTGCATGTCGGGAACTGCTTGTTAAAGAACAATGGACTCAGTGGCGGAATATGTGGAGTATCTAACCAAACATGTCCTTATTGGAAAATTTTTGGGTATCTAAATTTCTCTCCCCTTTGTGGAGGCTTGGGTCAGGAATACTTGGAATCCTAAAGGCGATGTGGAGGTGATTCTGAGTGCGAACAACTGTTTTATGATGGTTTTCTCTTGTATTGCAGATCATAACAAAGCATTTGAAGGGGGTCCTTATTTCTATAACCAAGTGGGACTCTTTATTAAACCCTGGCATGTGTGTTTCAACCCATCAGAGGAGTAGCCATCGTGGGTTCCAATATGGGTGTAGCTTCCATGGCTTCCATTGGAATTTTGGAGAACTGATATCTTGCATAAGATTGCCCTTCTACTTGGGAAGCCGGTTGGACCGTCACAATAGACAATGGATAAAAAGGTAATCTCTGTTGCTCGTATTTGTGTTGAAATTGACTTAAATAATCTTATTCCAGATTCTATTGAAATACAATTTGGATCAACTACATGGGTTCAAAAAATTGACTATGAAGCTCTTCCATTTTGTTGCCAAATTTGTTGTGAATATGGACATCTACGAATAAAATACCCTAAGTTTGTCTCACATGTAGCTTCAAATCTTGGGCCCTCTCGGTCTGGATAAAGTTTAAATAAAGGAAAAGCCCCGATAAAGGAAGGGGAATGGGATAAGGAAGGTTTTGTTTTGGTAAAATCCCAAAAGAGAGGACGAAGGGCAAACAAAGACCTTAAGGATAGCCAACCAGATGCTCTACTCAACCATTTTAAAATATTAGATGATCTTGATCAATGCATGGAGATACCTGAAACGTTGCAACCTGATGCAAATATAACAAGGCCAAATCATATGTCTCTTCTTGAGGGGGAACTTAAGGAATCATATCTAGGGGGTTTAAATGAAGAACAAAGGGCTTTGGATCTAAGTATAGGGGACATGGTTGGGTCTAGCCCTATAAGGGAAACTATTTTGGAAAGTGGTATAGATTTAGTTATGACCTCTCCTACATAGGTACTGATGCAGTCATCCTTGGACTGCAAAACTCCTACAGTGTTGGGATTACAACAAAAAATAATTAAAAAATGTTTTTCGGATAAGAATATGAAGGTGGGTCAAAAGAAGGACCAAGATAAAATTAAGTTAATGGGGGAGACTTTGGTGGAGTCAAGCTTGGTGAGAAAATTGGACTCCTATTTTTATAACCCAAAAAATAATTATCCTCTCATGGAATGTAAGGGGGTTGAATAGCATCCCTAGACAAAAATCTATTCGTGATTTGGTTCGTGTGCATTCTTTGGATGTGGTGTTTATTCAGGAGACTAAATTGGCTATTGATAGTATGTTCAATATTGCTCCCAAGTTGTGGAGAAGGGGGCAATTCCAGTGTATTGGTGCATGTGGATATGTTGGTGGTGTCGCTTGTTTATGGGATCCGGTTAAGATATCCCCTCTTACTTGGATTTCCAACAGATGGTATATTTCAATGGTCGGGTATGATAATGAATCTGGTGAAATCATCCTACTTACAAATATGTATGCTCCTATTGATTACAATGGTAAAGTGAATTTGTGGAAGCACATTTGCTTTGTGAAAAGTTTGGTTCCCCTGTACCCATGGATTTTGTCTGGAGACTTCAACTCTATCACTTGTCTAGAGGAGAAATGTGGTGGGGTGGACCATCTCGAGCCTTTTTCTTCTATCCTCAGTGCTCATATCAAGGACCTAAACTTAGTTGACATCAATCCAGATAATGGGATATTTACTTGGCACAATAGAAGGTGTGGAGAAGCTTCCATCTCAGAGAGACTGGATAGGTTTTTGATATCCAGTTATTGGATAGGTAATAACAGAGGTGCTAGGTAGGGGATCTGATCATTGGCCTATCAAACTCTCTGCTTTGGAGTTAGGGCTAAAAAAGAATCCCTCATTTAAGTTTCAACTTATGTGGCTTCATGATACTAAGCTTCATGATTTCATGTGAGGCTAGTGGACCACTAGAAAACCTCCTCATGGCACCACTATGTATTCCTTTATGAAGCGACTATAATTTGTAAAACATAAATTGAAGAGATGGAATAGACTGAATTTTAGATACCTTTCCTTGGCTAAGCTTGCATCTCTTAGGGGGATGGAATAAGCTTCAAGGAAGATTAGATATCAGGGAATCACGAAGGAGCTTCTTGTTGAGGAATCTAAGGCTACAAAAGACCTTGCTAAATGGGAACTAAGGGAAGAATTTTTTTGGAAACAAAAAGCTCGAGTAGATTGGCTTCAGGAAGGGGATAGGAACACAACCTTCTTTTATAACTCATTTAAGGCTCGCCGTAATGGTAACCTAATTACCTCTCTTGTGAATTCTCAGGGTGCCCTGCTCTCTTATTTTAGGGATATTTTAGAAGAGACTAAGAGGTATTTTTCATTTCTCTTCAAGGAGGACTCCCTATCAGATGATGAGAATGAAAAGGTTATTCTAAACTGTATTCTAGCGATTGTTTCTAGAGAGATGAATGAGCACTTTATGGGTCCAATTTCCCTTGAGGAGTTGGAAAATGTTGTATTCAAGATGAAAAAATGAAAATCCCTAGGTCCAGATGGATTCCCAATTGAGTTTTATCAGGATTTTTGGAATTTAATCAAATTTTATCTTTTGGAGGTGGTCCATGAGTCCCAAAATAACAAACAGATGCTAAGGGCCCTAAATGATACCTTTGTGGTGCTTATACCTAAAAAAGAGGGAAATTCCTTGGATATGTTTAGGCCTATTGCTCTCTGCAATGTTGTGTATAAGATCATCACAAAAATTATTGCTGAGAGGCTAAATATATGGTTGAGCAAAATCATCTCTGAGGAGCAAGGAGGGTTTTTTGTTGGCCAAAAAATCTTGGATGGGGTTGTTATTGCTACAGAAGCTATTCACTCGATGGAAACTTCTAAGGAGAAAACTATGTTCATTAAATTGGACATGGCCAAAGCCTATGATCGGGTCAGATGGTCCTTTCTTCAGAAAGTTCTTGCTGCTTTTGGATTTGAGGAGGAATGGATTAGATGGGTGATGAGCTATGTTTCTTCTTCCTCATTCTTTGTTCTTGTTAATATTTAGACATAAGAGCTTTTTGAGGCCTCAAGGGGATTGAGGCAAGGAGATCCTTTATCTCCTTATTTGTTTATCATTATGGCGGAAGGGTTGGGAAGATTGCTCAAGTATTAAGTGATGCAGGGTCTCATTCAGGGGTGGAAGTGGGATAGTAGTTTGCCACCTCTTTTCCACCTTCAATTTGTTTATGATACTGCTTTTTTTGGAGTTGCCACTATTAGGGAAGCTAGCAATATTATACAGCCTCTTGACATATATCTTGGTGCTTCTGGATAATTGATTAATGAGGAAAAGTCTTCTATTTTCTTCTTCAATACCCCTCCTCTTATTCAAGCCAGGATTGCTCGCATTCTAATATTCTAGGTTGGGACTCCCCCCTTAATTTATCTTGGTATTCCAATTTCATCTCGCCCTCTACCTAGATATTCTTGGCAGTCTAGGCTTGAAAAGTTTAGAAGGAAGGTGAATCACTGGACTTTCAGATGGCTATCCACTATAGGTAGAGTGTTGCTTTTAAAATCTATTGTTCAATATTTACCCATTTATAGATGTTTTGTACAAATAGCTCCCTCTCACTTCATCAAGGACATGGATGCTTTGTCAAGACAATTTTTATGGTCTAGAAAACTTGATCAATCTAAATAGAGTTTGGTTAGGCAGGATTTTATATGTAGGTCGATGCAAGAGGGAGGCCTTGGGTTGTGATAGACAACTCTTTTTGGGCAGGCTTTGGCTGCAAAACTTTATTGGAGATGGTGTACCTCTCAATATCAGACTTGGGCTAAAATATTTTCTTGTAAATACTTTAGAGGTATTTCTGAGGCTAAAATCCTTAGAGTCAACTTGGTTGGGAAAGGTTTAGTTATCTGGGACACTCTAAAAAGAGGAGCTAATTTAATCAAGCAGGGTTTGTTCTAGATTTGCAATCAGTGATCAAATGCTATTTTTTGGGAGGATTATTGGGATGGCCACCCTCCTATTTTGAATCAATATCCTAGGTTACGTTCCCTACGCATTTTTTTTGGAAGTAGGTTGGTCTTATGTGGAGGACTTTAAAAAAATCTAGTCTTCTGGAAATATGGAGATGTATAAGTGGAAAGATCCACAAGAATGGCCTTAGGGGGGACTAGCCAAGGATAGATAGGTGTTTGCTCTTATTCTTATTGGGAGGCCTTGTTCTTAATTGAGGGGTAAAGATATTCTGGCTTGGAACCCTGATCCTAAGGGAACCTACTCGGTAGCCTATGGTTATCAGGTTCTTGATAAGAAAAAGTATGGGAGTCTTCCTGTCACTTGGTGGAAAAAGGTGTGGAACAAATCTTCCTAGCCAAAATGTAACTTCTTTCTCTGGTTGGTAGCTCATAATAAATGCCTCACTTGGGATAATGTGAGGAAGAGGGGATTTCAGGGCCCCTCTTTTTGTTTCCTTTGCAGTAATAATAAGGATGACTCTTCTCATTTATTTTTCCAATGCTCCTTTTCCAAAGACATTTGGCACCGTTGGTGGAGCACCTAGAACCATCCATGTTTTCATGTGTTGTCCCTGGTGGATTTTTGGAGTATTTTGGGCAGACCTCCGACCAAGGCCCCCTTCCTTCGGGTGGCTTGGAATTTGGGCCCTTCTTGCATCATTTGGAAAATTTGGCTCGAACAGAACTAACTCATATTTTAGGGTAGTTATTTGGCTATTCAATAGATCTGGCAAATGATATTGTATATGGTTCAGGAAACCATCCATAGCAAATGTGATGTGGATCCTCTTTTGGATTCTAGGGAGGAGAAGGTTGAAGAACACAAGCTTATACTGAGAGGGGGGGTGAATAGTATAAGACCTCTTTTTACTTTTTCCTTTATACTTCAAAACAGTAAAGCAATATACCCAAAGCAATATCAAAACAATGCACAAAATCATCCACAAAGTGACACCAATTTTAATGTGGTTCACCCAAAATGGCTGGGCTACGTCCAAAAAACTTTTCTCCAAAAGTTATCTCAAATTTCTTTGGGAATCCTTCCCAATTACAATGTTTATGAGCCTTGGCCCAAAGGAGATACCTTCCTCCAATCAGAATTTATGAGCCTCTGCTCAAAGGAGATACCTTCCCCCAATCTAAATTTATGAGCCTCTGCTCAAAGGAGATACCTTCCCCCAATCTAAATTTATGAGCCTCTGCTCAAAGGAGATACCTTCCCCTCAATCTGAATTTATGAGCCTCTGCTCAAAGGAGATACCTTCCCCTCTGCTCTGGAAATGATCCCTTAGAAGATAAACTGCCTCTACCTCTTGCTAGCATATGGAACTCCTTTACACCGAAGACCTCCTGTCCTCAATGCTTAGCCTAAGAGACCTCTACCTTCTATGATCACATCCACAGCAGCTCAGCAACCTGTACCAAACACAGTCAGTCGGTCTAGTACAAGTCTTCCTCTGTCTGTCAGATCTGTCCAACACTTGAATAAATAAATCCTCTATCCACAAGCCTTCTCAAAGACTTGCCAAATATGTCCTTAGGTTCTTCTTAAAGAACCATTGCTCTTCTGTCCTCAAGTTCTCTGATAGAACTAACAAACTCAGCTCACAAGTCCTCTACTAGGACCTGTCCAAATTTGCTCACAAGTCCCCACCGAAACCTGTCCAAAACTGCTCACAAGTCCCCACCGGAACCTGTCCAAAAATTGCTCACAAGTCCCCACTGGAACCTATCCAAAAACTGCTCACAAGTCCCCACTGGAACCTATCCAAAAACTCAGCAAGCTCACCAAGAAAAACTTTCTTAGTAGTAAATCACAAAGTGAATTGTTAGAGACCCAATGTGATTTTTCAAACTCATAGAAGCATAAAGAGAATTTTTAGAGACTCAATATGTTCTATACTCAAATCCCAATCTCAAAACTCAACTCAAATCAACTCAGCTCAAACTCAATCTCAAATCTGAAAACTCAACTCAATATTTGAAATGGATAGGATAGAATGCTTTATTTCAAGAACATGAAAACCCTAACAATTTCCAACTATGCAAAGAATCACATAACAATTATACTCATGTTCTTTTCACCATCAATAAGGGCTTCAACAATAATGCTCATCAAACAAGGTTCAATCAACACCATTCAACTCAAAACACAACCTTGAAGCATTTCACAATCAACATCAAAAAAGGAAACAAGTAGAACTCCTTTTCTCTCCAATATTATTTGAACAAAAGCATCCACCAACTCAACTCACAATAGCATAAAACAACTTTTCAATTTATCAACAAATAAGTAAGCCCAACACTTTAACCAAGTAAATAATATCTTGATTATAACCAACTTAATGAAAGCAAATGTCAATCTCAAAGTTGTCCACTTAAGGTTTCATACTTTCACACAAGAATCAATTAACCTTAACACATCATGCTTTCATTTCCATAATCAACCAAAAACACTCTCAACATTACAAGAAAAATTTATCCATTATACACCTTATTTCTCCCTTATAGTCTTATCAAAAATAAACTTTATCTCTCATAAGAATGCAAAAAGATATTTCAACAACACTTTCAAAATAATCTTTTATCAAAATAACAACAAGCTTTGAAACTCCTTATAACTCTTAAGTCGTTTTTCTTTTAACAAACATCCTCCATCCGCAACATACACTTAGCAAAATATTAATTTCGAAAATACCTTAGCCAACATCAAAAATCGCTTTGGAGAAATTTGCGCTCAAAATCTAACACCACCCGCTACGTCCACGACGAAAAACCCTTCTGCATGATTCAAACGTGGAACCTCCCATTCAGGTAGCGCGCCAATAGCCTAGCCGCTACCGGTGCGCCAAAGGCACCCAGTGAGGTTAAAACCTCATGCTGTTACACTTGTCCCTTCTGTGCCAGGAAAAATAAAACACAGTCCTCCCTTCCTTCTGACATGAACTCATAGACGACAAGCTATATGGCGGATTCGATAAACGGTGAGACAAACGAATGAACAATGGATTACAAAAAATGGTGAAGACATAGAAAAGATCAGCGAGTTACAAAACCGGCGAAGACACACAAACGATCAGCGGATTACAAAAATCGACGAAGGCACAAAAACGATCAGTGAGCAACTCTTCAAAAATCGGATGGGATTCATCTTTGTTTTCATCGAGGGGTATTAATATGAATCCTTGCCATGAGCTCTTCGACGTCGACAGGGAGTTTACCATGTCGTCGGAGGTCTTGGGCTAGCGCCCACCGATTTTAAAACATAGTGCCCACCTAAACATTTGCGCCATGGATTAGGAGAACCCATTGCAAACCATAAATTAATATTTATTTAAAAATAATTAAAGGGAACCTTAACAAGGTTTTTAATTATTTAAATAAATATTTCCTCTTGGACCCAATTGCATTAAATTAATGCATCCACCTGAAATATTTAAACCTGCAAACTTGGGGTTAACAAAAGACCTTTGAAAATTTCATGCCGAACCTTCATCAAAACAAATTATTTGACATCAAACCAAATTCCTTCAAGAGCTTCTTGACATCAATGACAACTTATACACTTGAGCAAAGGCAATGTACCCAAAGTACCCAAAATTGCCAACAAAGGTACAACAAGCCCTTGGTCTCTTTGGGGATGGTGTGAACTCTTCTAGCCCTAGTAGGGTTCCTCAACTCAACAAGAAGGTTAGGAGAGATGGTAGGTGGAGGCCACCCCCTAGAGGAGTTTTAAAAATTAATACTGATGGATCGTCTAGGGGTAATCCTGGACATGCTAGAATTGGCGGTGTTGGGAGATATTCTACTGGTGGTGTCAGTTTTTTTTTTTCCATTTATAAAGGTGTTCACTCCAACAATTTTATGGAAGCTCTTGCAATTCTTGAGGCTTTGCGAAGGGGGTTTTCTCTTGGATGGCATAGGATTATCTGCAAGTCTAACTCTCAAATTGTGGTTAATATTTTAAATAGTAAAAGGGTGGAGGAATTTAATTGGCAGTTGGCCTCTGTAGTCGTTCAGATTCTCAGAATGAGTGAAGAGTTTGAATTTATATCCTTTGTGTACATTCCAAGGGAATGGAATGTTGTTGCTGATTACCTGGCCAAAAGGGCTTCTGAGCTGCTGGATCCTTGGAGTATCGATAATTGGGAGAGTCTCCCGTCTGGGGACTCTCAACGCCTATGGGATTTGATCCACAAGGATGTACAAACTTAATGTGGTTTATTCTTGTTGTCTTTTCTAGGTGTCATTCTAGTCTAGTGGTTTTAGCCTGTTTGGCTATTTATTTGAGTCCTAGTTGGAAGCTCAGTTGTACTCTATAATCCAGAATTTTTATCAATAAATTTTTACCCCTTTATTTAAAAAAAAAAAGACCTCAAATACATCATATTACATCACCTTCCATTGCTCCATGGGTGATGTCCCATCTCCTGATCTTCCCTTCGTGATGCTATTCTATTACAACTTCACATCCATATATATGATGGAATGTGACTCTTCATATGGTGTTTCTTGGCCTACACTCTTCCTATGACTTCATAATCGTATTCTCATAACACATGTACATAGGGATATCTATGTACATTTACATTACCAAAATATCATTACACACTTGTGCATTTATTACATTGCATAAAGTAAATACTTTCAACCTAATCTAAGACACTCTTTCCTAATCTATAGATGTACCCATGGTGGTACATTTCATGTACCAAATAATGTAATATATTCCAACACCCCCCTGTATTACATTATTTGGTTCTTGAGAACTTTATCTTCAATAGGGATCTTCTTCTTCTTTCTCAAACTTGTGCTCTTCTTTGTTGTTTTCTTCAATTTGCTTGATGTATGTATCTTGAACAATCAACTGATTAGTATTTTTATAAAATACTACATTTGCTAAAAGAGCTTTAGCTTCATGTAATTTTGTATCATATTTTGGTTCTTGTATCTCATGTATCTCTTGAGCTAGATACCCCTTTTGATTTCCTTCTCTATATTGTGGTTGGTTTTGGTACTATTGTTGTGATGATTTGTATTGGTTATGATTTTTTTGAGGTTGAGACAACCTATTTGGTTGACCTCCTAAATTAGTTTGGTATCTTTGATATTGATTCCTTGGATTGAATCTGCAATAGCTGGTACTATGTCCTCCTCTATTACAAATTTGACAATACCTGTCATTCCACTTTCCTTTATTTATTGTAAATGAAACAACATTCTGTTGGGAGTTATCTTTTGATACTAATGCATTATTACTTATTTCATCCTTTTTCCACTTTGTATTCTTGTAAAATATTTACTAGATCATCAAAATAAGTTTCCTTACTTAGAAGTTGTAAGGATGTTACTAGATGCTTGTAATTCTCTAGAAGTGCCCTCAATATGACTTGAACAAGAAATTTATCATGTACTTTTTCTCTTAGGGTTAATAACTTCCCTTTTATGTCTGCTATTACATGCTTGTAATTCTCTGGAAGTGCCCTCAATATGACTTGAACAAGAAATTTATCATGTACTTTTTCTCTTAGGGTTAATAACTTCCCTTTTATGTCTGCTACCCTGCTTAGAAATAGTTTAATAGTTTCTCCACTTTTGACCTTCAAAGAATGCAATTGTGTTTGTAGATTTAATATGGTAGTTTATTTTTCCCTTCAAATATTTTTGCTAAGGTATCACATGCATCTATGGATGTTCTTGTTGAACTGATATATGGCTATATGTCATCTAAAATTGCAAAAGTTATTATCATAAGGGATTTTGCTTCATTCTCCTCATATTTTTGTATATCTCTTTCTTTAGTAGGTTTGGTCTTTGCTCCCTTAACTATATCCCAAATATTTTATACTATTAAGATTGATATTACTTTATTTTTCCATGTGGTATAGTTAGGACCTTTGAGGAATTGAGATTCAAATAGAAAAAGTTTTTTTATAGTTGTCATGAGTAGACTACCTTGCGACTCCCTAATATTGGAAATAGAATGTAATTCCAATCCTTTACAAATCTTCAAATGAACAATCAAACGTATTCCTAGGTAGAATCGCTTTTATCTCCTAAAATTGTGGATAAAATATTTAATTCTAAATTTCATATACTATTTTTGATGTAGAAATCTTATACCTCCAAAATTAGAAATTTAGAAATTTTTAAAAATAATTTTTGCAATTTTTTGTAATTCTAATTTGATGTAGAATCCTTATTTCTCCAAAATTATTTAATTTGCAAATAATTAATTGGTTTTGTCAACTATGGTGTGCATTTTTACAAAACTCTAATATAGTCTTCAAATTCAAAAAATGCTCTTCAAAAATATAATTATAGGCTTCACAATAATAATCTAATTTTCTAAGGTTATAAAAATGCTTATGACTCCACTTTTAATTTTAATAAACTTTGACCTTAGAATATATTTCCTTCTTATTCCTCCTATCAATAGAAAACTTTAATATATGATAAAATGCTATGATAAATACCTCAACTATTCAGGCACTCCTTACTGGTCTTACTGGACGCTTTTCTCTCTGGTCAAACTTGCTTGGAATGCTCTGTATGACTCTTCAAATATGCTTTGACCTTCTTTAATTATTCTCCTCTTGTATTTGCTATGTAAGGCACTAGAAAAATTGCTATATTAATAACTTTGTGGCTATATGAGTGCTTCACCTTTATTTGGATGTGTGCCATGTGGTGTAAATGTTATTTGACTCATTGTATTCCTTCTTGGTGGTACTAACATTCATGAATATAATAAAGTGGACACCTATCACTTTATTTATTGCAACTTGGGAGTCACACAGTCTTCTTGAATGCTTGGATAATAATAAAGAATGTTTGAGTGCTCTTTTCTCATGAAGAGTTACATTCAACCTTTTGCACCAACTTCTATCTTTAGGGCCAAGTGGAGATATTCCCTTATTTTGGAAGATACAAGTGTAATCAAATCTTTGTGCAAGCACTCTTTTTCCAAACATATGAATTGTAAGGCTTTTGAATGCCTTTGCTCTTCCCAAACTTATTCTTACTCCTTGTAAAATGTATTCTAGCTTCTTGAAAGTGTATTTTTACTGGAGTTTCTCCTTTCTTTGGATGATGGTGGAGTTGATCACAGATGGTCTCAACCAAAGACATTCTTGTATGCTTCAATGGTGGCTCTATGGTAATCACTATGGTAGTTTCTTTTTCTTCTTTGATAATGCATCCTATATTTTCTTTCTCTTGTAATTTGTCCTATTTTGAATGGCTATAATAATACATTTGTAGGTTGTGGATGGCATTCTCTACCTTCTTTTGATGGCCAAAACTTGAGCCTAATAGCTTCTTTTCCTTATGTTCTTTTGCTGGTGCTTTTTCCTACAATTGGATGGACGTATGATGGGGTATTTGCCCCCATGTAATATGTTGTCGAATGGTGCTTTATATAGTGTTTTTTTTTACCACTTCCTTGGTGGTTTCCTATACCACTCTCAAATGTAAATACAATGTTTTTAAACACCTAAAATTTGCCTAAATTTGGAGCTCTTTTCCTTTTCAGAATCTATTGTACTTTGAGGGTTATTTTCCCTTACAAACGTAGAATATTTTGCTTCTTCTTTCACTTTAAAATTCAACATATACTAACACTTATAACTCCTTTAATAAATCAATCTAATTTTAATATAATATTTCAAATTTCTCAGATAATAAAGTGGTTCTATCCCACTAATCAATGTTAAAAAAAACTAATTTTCTCTTATTAAAAAAATAGCATATAATCAACTTCTTATCACTGCAATTAAACTTGTAATTTTGTTGTTATAATATGCAAATTTTCTATAAAATCAATGGTGTTAAATAGTGTCCTTTCTTAGCTTAATGACACCTTAAAATATTCTTATTTTCTAGCTCTAGATGGCTCCAAAATATGATGTTTTAAAACTCTTAATAAACTCCTTTAAAAAAATTGTAATAGTAATCTATATGGCATCAATTTTACACATCTTTTTGTAGCTTCTTCCTTCGTAGCTTACTCTCTTGTATTTTCTGGATTTTCATCCTTTAATTTTTTGTTAGTAGATCCTTCAATTTGCAGTAATAATGGCTGCCTCAAAGCTTACTTTATTTTCCTTTGAATAGGTGCTTTCTTCTCCTTCAAAACGGGTGCTTTCTTCTTCTTCAAACAATTGCTTTCTAACTTTGATTTTTACATCTTTAAATGTTGTCCAAATGCACTCTAAATCTACAATAAACCTCCTTTGTAGGTGCTGCTACTAATACTTATGCTTTGTTATCCAAACTATCTCAAATATTTTCCAAAGCTTCTTTAAAATGTATCTAATTTTGTTCTTACAATGTTGCCTAAAAATGCAGCTTAAACATGTTCTAATTGTTATTCCAAAATATGATTTGATGAAGTATACTAACCTTAAAATTTGTTGCTCTACTTGATATCAAGACTTCTCTTAGTTGGCTGTCCAATTTTTTCTTGAAAGCTTCTCCAAAGCTTTTCAATCTGTAACTTTCGACGTCTACTTTTGCAGTCCTTTTCCTTTCAACTTTTTTTCTAAAAATCAGCAACTTGTGCTTTTGCAAATTAGCCTACAAACTTGTGTGTCTATCTTCAAATTTATTAAATTTATGGATTTTGCAATATTCTTGCTTTATTTTTACTTCATACTTAATTTTATCTTCAATTCTGAACTCTTTCTCTATCTTCTTTATCAAGAATCTGAATGTCTTGAGTTCTTCAAAATCTTCTTCAAATTTGACAAAGTTCTTGCCAAATATTTTTCCTTCTGGGATTGTTGTCGAATGGTGACAATTATCCTAATTTCTTCTAGTCAGGTACTTTTTCTACTTGTAATATTTTGCCATGAACTCTACTTCAAATCTCCTTCAATAATGGCCAATTCAACTTCTACAATAAGGCTTCTTTGTAGCCTTTTTTTCTTTTCTTATTCAAAGCCTTTTTTATTCCTCTATTCTTGGGTCTTCTAATTTTGCAGCATTCAAATATATTTTGTGGAATTTGGGTAGTACTAATAGCAACAATTTTTAGAGTTTGATAGAATGAGTTTGGAGTATATTTTAAGCCACAAAAATCAGATTTATGGGCAGCATTAGAAGGAGAAGAAAGAGTTGTATTTTGGAGAACTCTGGGATAGATTTGAGAGATTTTTTGGGAAGCAAGCAAGTCGGCATTTGGGTAGTAAGCAGATCTACAAAATTGATAATTTTAGAGCAACAAAGTGAAAGGAAGTGAAGCTGCAACATTTACAAGATTGAGATAGCAAAAGGTGAATCAAATCACCAAGGAAATTAGCTACAAAATGAGACCAAAAAGGTATGTGATATAGGTGCTACATAATTTTATTATTTGAGCATTATAACCAGTCTACATTAAGTATTTGAGAGCACCATATTAGCTTTATTAAATTTTGAAAAAGGAAGTTGAAATAGAGAGTCTTCAAGCAAAAGAAGGTGGTAGCATTTGTGTCCTAAAATATGCAAAAATAAAATAGCAAATATCTAAGTTAAAGCTTACTTGAAAAGGAGAAATAAGGAGGAAATAATATTAGTATTAAATGCTATTTTTACAAACTCGTGAAAGTGCAGATTTATTGGTGTAAAAATAAATTGAATAAGGGCATTTTTCTAAGAAAATAGAAGACCAAATAAGGGCTCAAAATAAAGCAAATTTATGAATTATAGCCTTCTTGCCATGGTTAATAACTTACCTTTCCAACCTACCAAGCAAGCTTTCATTCTATCAAAAAAAAAGATCCAAAGATCCTTTCTATTCCTTTATTAGACAAAGGAATACCCAATTAATGAAAAACATCTTGGATTTTGTACTATTTACCAATTGTCAAATAGCCTTCTTATAGCATGATAATATTGATTTAAATTCATTTGTTCACTAGAGATTTTATTATCTATAACACATCTCCTTATGAAAAGAAGAATTAGTGAGCTAAGGTTTAGCAGGTGCGGTAGGAGTGACGGTTTGAATTTTTTGGGCAGGAATCTCAACCAAGGCGACAGAGGTAGAGCAAGTATGGAAGGGGTGGGTGGGAACCTCGAGCATGGATCAAGCAAGGATTTAGAGGAATACGGTTAGGATACGGTAGATTTGGAGGCAGGCATCACACGGGGACCCGACCCTCCTCAGAAATATCCCAAAAAAAAGATACGAAGTACAATGCAGGGCCCAAGAAGTGGATGTCTTTTGCTGAGACTCTTAGAGAAAAAAGAAAGGAAGTTCTCTATCTTCGGCCCCTAATTCCAATAAATAATAAAATTTTGACCCCGACAAGTTCCATGAGCCCTTTTCTTTCAATGGAAGAATTCTCCCTGGTAGGCAAGTTTTTGGGAGGTAGGTTGGACATGGAGACTATTAGGGCTTGGGCGATGGGTAAATGGTGACCGGTAGGTAGCTTGGAGTTGGTAGCTCTAACTCGAGGGTTCTTAATTATCCGTTTTAAAAATATGGAGGATGCTAACCGCATTTTAATAGGAGGTCCTTGGTTTTTTGGCAAAATGAGCCTTTTTCTCAGATGATGGGGTGAAGATTTCAACCCTAAAAAGCAAAATATTAACATTGTCCCTATTTGGGTTTGTCTCCCGAGTCTACCTGTCCAGTTCTTCAATAAATATTGGTTTTAGGGCATAGCCAAAACTATAGGGGACCTGATATCCATTGACCATGCGATCTTGGCCACAACAAGGATGACTCATGCATGAATCTACGTAAATGCTAATTTGGATAATGAATTGCCAAGATTTATGGAGCTAGAGTATGGAGAATACTATTGAAAACATCTGGTATAATATGATAACAGATAAAAATTCTTTGTAGAATGCAAAAATCAATGACATCTATGCAATCAGTGCCCTAACCTGACAATGAATAGAGAAAAGCAAAAGTAGGGAATGCTAGATAGAGGAAATTTGAGGAGTTTTCTTGGCAGAGGCGATTTCAATCAAGCAAACTATGTCTACCAAAAAAATAAAAGAGACGGTGCAGGGTCCCAAAAATATAAAGGAAAACAACAGATTGTTAGCAAAAAAATACTCAGGTAAGATCCAATCCTCTAGTTTCAAATAAATTTTCAATTCTATCCAATATGGGAGTAGGAGGATTATCGAAATACATGGAAGCCTAGAACCTTCAAGGTAACCTTTATGACTCTCTTGAATCCCCATCCAAGTCAGGATCCTCAAACCCTAATGCTAAAACTACTGTAAGCCCCATGGGCATCACAAAGCCAAACCTTAATTCTTGATCTCTAGAATCCCCATCCAAGTCGGGATCCTTAAACCCCAATGCTGAAAATACTTCAAGCCCAATGGGCATCCCAAAGCCAAACCCTAATGTTGAAGAACTTAAGAAGAAAGTTGAGGCATTGGAAAATAAAAAATTGCATCTCCCTAACATCATCACTAGGAGCCAGATGAATCCTACTAAGGGGCCATCCTACAGACCAGGGGAATACAAGAAAAAAGTAGAAGATTTGGATGTAGGAGTGGAGATATGTGAAACTCTTCAGACTGAGGAATATGACAGTCTAGTTCTACAAAAAATTACCTCCCCCAATTTAGTCCTAAACAAACCAAGAGCACTGTGAATTCCTGTATAGATTTGTGTAATGAACAAAGAAGAGGGAGAATATCAAATGTTGAGCATCAAAAAATTAAAATTGATAATGGCATTGCCAATAGAAAATAGAGAACCTTGTTTCAACAGGTTATTCTGGGTTATGAAGACAACAAATTAGGAAAACCCCCTCAAGGTATGGGGAGAGGAAGAAATCCCAAACAATATAAATGAATTTCCTCTCATGGAACGTGAGAGGCCTCAATGGCCTGCCCAAACACAGGGAAGTCAGTGCAATAAGAAATCAAGTGAATCCAACTATTATCATGTTGCAAGAAACAAAAACTAATGAGATTCAGTCCAAAAAATTAGCAAAACAAATCTGGAATCAAGGGGAGATGGTTTTAAAATCATCTAGATGAGCGTTTGGAGGACTTATGACTTTGTGGGATCCCCGAATAGTAGAAGGCACCATTATTTAGAAAGATGACAGGGTTATTAGTGTTTTATTTAAGGAAATAAACAACAACGGGTCATGGATCCTTTCAAATATTTATGCCTCAACTTCAATTCAAGGGAGAGCTCTATTGTGGGAGTACTTAGGCAATCTGAGTGAAATCTTCCATAATGTCCCTTGGATTCTGGTTGGGGATTTTAACACTCCTCTTTACCCTTCAGACAAAATGGGTGGAAATGGACCACCTATTAGGAGCATGGATGAGTTCAATGACTTTGTGAACTCCAACATGTTTATGGATGTAAAAGTTAGAGGAGTGAATTATACCTAGAGAAATTAGCAGATAGGGTGTCATCTCATTCAAGAAAGGCTTGACAGATTTTTTCTATCAAAGGAGGCTACAACTCTGTTCGGTGATTCTACCCTGCAAGCCCTTCCTAAAATTGCCTCTAATCATAATCCCATTTTTTTGGATATCCCTAACTCTCTGTCCTTCAATAAGCCTTTTAGATTTCAATCTATGTGGATCAAATATTCCAGTTTCAGAGATAACTTAATCTAGAGGTTGTAGCAGCTTGTCAGGGGTAGTGCAACTTTTAAAATTGCTAGTAAATTAAAGTTTGTTAAGGAAAAGCTTCAAACTTGGAACAAAGAGGTCTTTGGGAACCTCTTTGAAAATAAAAAACATATTTTTGAAATTTTTAAGATAGTTTATTAGAGGATTAAACATGGTGATGCTTATGAAACTACTAGGCAGGAGGAACGGACAAAACTAGCAGAGTTTCATAACATTTTGGCCTGTGAGGAAATCTATTGGAGGCAAAAATCAAGGGCTCTTTGGTTGAAATATAGAGATTCAAATTCCAAGTTTTTTCACGTCACTATGCTTAGAAACAGAAGCAATAACAATATAAAAATTTTAAAAAAAAGTAGATGGTTCTATTACTCAGGACTTAACAAAAATCAGAAAGGAGGCAGTAACTTATTTCAATTCTATCCTTGGTCAAGAATTGTAGTGCAATAAGGAGGCCAAAGATATTCTCTTGCAATCCATTCCTAGCATAATAAATGAGGATATAAACCTTAAGCTTCTAGCTCCCTTTTCTGATGAGGAAATTAAGGAAGCGTTGTTTAACATGGAGCCAGACAAATCCTCGGGACCCGATGGCTTTCCCCCTCGTTTCTATCAAGATTTTTGGGACATCGTAAGTGAGGATGTAATTTTTGCTATCATATAATTCCAAGCAAGCAATCATATCCCAAAAGGTCTCAACTCTACTTTTATTTCTCTAATTCCTAAGAAGCAAACCCCTGAATATATGGCTGACTTCAGGCCAATCAGTTTATGCAATGTTTCTTACAAGATCCTAACTAAATCCATTGCAAATAGAATGAGAGATGTTCTTTCCCGCATCATAGATCTATGCCAGGGAAGCTCTATCCAGGGCAGGTCAATCTTGGATGGAGTATTCATAGTTCATGAAGCTCTGCACTCTGCTCATTAGACTAATAGGTTTGTTTTTACCCTCAAGCTTGATATGAAAAAAGCATTTGACAGGCTAAATTGGTACTTTCTAATTGTTGTCCTTCTTAAGTTTTGTTTTCACCACCAATGGGTTAATTTGATCAAATAATGCATTTCTAAAGCATGGTTATCGATTTTGGTTAATGGAACAATTGTTGGTTACTTTCAAAGTCACAGAGGAATTTGGTAAGGGGACCCTATCAGCCCCATGTTATTCATCATTATGGTAGAAGCTTTAGGCAGAACCATAAAAAATGCTTGCAGTTCAAGGCTAATATCAGGAATCAAGGCAACATATCTCACTAGGGTTGTTTCTCACCAACAATTCATTGATTATACCCTTATATTGACTAAGGTGTCGGTGGTTGAGGCCAAAAGAATTAAATACATCCTGCAACTCTACGAGGACGTTGTTGGTCAGAAAGTTAATTTTAGTAAAAGCAAGTTATATTTCTTGAACACCCTCATTCAGAGGCAAGGAAGTATTGCAAAAATTTTAGGGTGTGATATAGAAAACCTCCCCACTTCGTATCTTGGTCTCCCTCTTTTCATTGGTTCTCCGAGAGAGTCAATGTGGGATAAGGTTTTTGAAAGAATTCAAAAAAAACTTGATGGATGGAAAGGTCATCTACTGTCTCAAGCAGGAAATCTGACCCTCACTAAGGCCTCTCTTCAGAGCATTCCAGTCTATTTCCTCTCCGTTTTCAAAGCCCTTTGAAGGTTTTCCAAAAAATTGAGAAACTCCAAAAAGAATTTGTATGGACTGGATCAGAGGAGAAAAAAAGGATACACCTTGTAGGATGGACCAAAGTGTATAGACCCAGGGAAAATGGGGGCTTAGGTCTGAGGAGAATTGCTCATATGAATTTAGCTTTACTAGCTAAGCAGGTGTGGTGCATCATTTTTGGTGAAGAAAATGAATGGACAACTATCATCAAACGAAAGTATCTTCAAAATATGGAATTTCTAAGTGACTCAGTTCCAATCAGAGGTTCTGCTTTTTGGAAAGCAATTCTCAATTGTAAGAAAATCATCAAAAAAGGTATAATACGGGTTTTAGGCAATGGTGAGAGGATAAATTATTGGAATGACAGGTGGGCTAAGGATAAACCACTGACGCAATATACTAACTTAGCCCGAATCAGAGATATCATGAAAGAACTCATTGGCAGAAAAATTTTTGATTATATGGTTGAGGACAAAAGCAGAATGAAGTGGAAACAAATAAGGATTCAGGGATTTCAAGTGGAATTAAATGATCTTTGTAATATTCTCGGGCAATATTTTATCCGCATGAGACCCAAGGAAGATCAAGTGACCTGGGCTCCTACGAAAATCGGGCAGTTCATTGTTAAATCAGCTTACAAGCTACTGCTTGATGACAAGGATTTTGTCCTCCAAAAGGACTTAGTTTGGATAAAAAAATTAATTTCAAAAATTGTAGTCTTTTCATGGCTGTTTATCCAAGGAAGAATTCTAACCATTGATAATATGATGTGTAAAGTTATTTGTATCACTAATTGTTGTTATCTATGTAGGGCTAATTGGGAGACCATTTATCACATTTTCCTTGAGTTCCCTTTTTCCTTGATTGTACTAAGTGGGGTTTTTCAGGCCTTCAACATTTCCTGGGTTAAACTAGCCATCGTACTTGATTTGTTCATCCAATGGCCTTACCCCTTTTCAAGCCAAAGACTTAGATACATGTGGAAAATTTGTCTCAATCACTATCTTTGGTAGATGTGGTTAGAAAGGAACCATAGAGTCTTTAATGAGTCTATCCATGATCATCAAACTATCATTTCCAAGATCCTATCCTTTGCCAATGAGAATGTGAACCTTATCCCTTTTGATAGTCATAAACCTCATCTACAAGAGACCACGATTTCTCAATATTTAATCTTAACCTTGTTAGATGAGTCTGTGCCTAGGTTAGTCAACCCCAAAGCCAATATTAAATGGTCCCCACCTCCTACGGATTGTTTTAAGCTTAATTTTGATGGAGCATCTAAGGACAATCCTGGAAGAGCAGGTGCTAGCGGCATTGTGCAAGATCATAATGGGAATATTATGCTTGTGTTTTCTAAATATTTTGGAACAAGGACGAACAATGAAGCTAAAGCTAGAGCTATGTGGAGAGGCCTTCAAATTACTCAAGACTTAGAAGGCAATTTGATCGTATAAGGAGACTCTATGCATGTTATAAATCTCCTCAATAATTTGAAAACACCTCCTTGAAGGATTAAAACAATTGTTGAAGAGGCTAGGATCCTTTTCCAGGGAAGATAGGACATAAAAGCCCAACATGTCTTTCGAGAAGCTAAGAAATTATTGATAAGTTGGCCAATTTGGTTGTCGATGGTGACAAACTTTTCAAATGGGAACACGGTGTCCCGAGCGAAGTAGAGGAGCTTATTCAATAATAATACCAATAATGATAGTCAAATTTACCAATAGGGAAGGCACTATAAGTTTGAAGGCTATGAGTATTCCCATCTCTTTTTTGAAATGGACACAATAAAAATTATTCGAGCTATCAGTCTTGGTGGATGCTGCTTGGAAATACTACAAAGACTAATAGGGACTGTCACATGTCATATAACATGGATCCTAGTCATATTAGTAATTCAAGGTTGGTTGATAATCATAGGGTAGGAAATAAATAACAATATAAGACTTCAAACCAGAGCCACGTGGACCACTAGATAGCCACCGCCATAAATCTAGCCAGCAGGTTCACTTCTCCAAGGTTGATTGGCCAAGATGATATGTGGTCCCAAAGCATGTCATATACAAAAGAAAGTAATTACCAAAGAATTATTAAGAGTAAATATCAATAAAGAGCTTGTGGGAGTTTTTTTCAGTACTCTTCTATGTGTATCTGCAACTTTTTGTTTCTCCACTATTTCAAGGAAGGGATCTGTGTCTGTTTCTTTTTTGTAATTATGATGCAGGTGTGTTTTCTCGGGGTATACCCAAAATTTTGTATGGGAATTTTCTTTATTATAACAGGCTATGTGCCTTACCGGATGTAATGGCTTTGGCGACATGTATATTTTACATATATAGGATCCTTAGTAAGGACATGTTCATCAATAGCCCTGGGCTGATTTTTGTAAAAGTTTTAGGTTAACCTGTAAAACCCGATATTAATGATATAGTATCTTATCTACCAAAAAAAAATAAAGCAAAATTTAGAGTGTTTAAATACACTAAGAGAACCACCATGCAAGAAAATGAGGAGGCATAAATTTGGAGTAGTGAAAGCACCACCGAGTTGGAAGATCCGCCATAACTCAAGGAAGAGCCACCACCACTCAAAGAAGAGCCGCCATAGCTCAAGGAAGAGCCACCATTTCTCAAGGAAGAGTCACCACCAGAAAAGTTAAAGAAAGCCACCAAGTTGAAGGTCCAACACCATAGCTTCACTTAAGGAGCTCAAACGAATGTAACTGAGATGTTTCTATAAAACATAGTGGAGGAACATATGTAAATGAGATAGAGCATTGAATATCTAGGGCAAACTCCAAGTATCAAATATTGAAGGAAATTCATGCAAAATGTATTGAAGGGATGTTTGTGGAGAAGACAAAGCATTGGAAAGGATTAGCTAGGGAAAATTCCAAATGCTAAGATTACACCAAGATTAAAGAATGTTTGAATCTCTGTTGGAGGTAAGACACTTGTAAAGTGTAGCATCCAAAGTGTTATAATTTCACCAAACTAGGTAGAGTTACATTGTAAGTGCCTGATAATAACAAGGTGAGTGAATTTGAAGTGATAAAATAGATTGAGTGCCATATGGTACATGAGAAGTGGAAGGTCAATAGGATTGAAGCAATTCAAATATTCACAATGGATAGGTTGATGCATATTTCAAGGTACCAAATATAGCATAGTGTAAGTTTGATTTCAGAGAACATCGAAAATAGAAATGAGTACAAGGAAGCTTATTGATTGAAGTTTGAGTGCAAGTAAGGAGGAGATACTCCATTTAGCTCATGCAAGAGATCCATACAAGATACGTACAACAAAGGAGTTGAAGGGTCAAACTCAAGACTGAAAATAGGTTTATGTTACTTTCATTTTAATTACAATAGCAGATATAACGTATTAATTAGAAAGCCTTTATAAGGTTGGAAGTCATTTGATCAATTAAAGAGGAGAGAGAGAGAGAGAGATTAGTCTTTCCAAGGTAAGACAAAGTACAACAAGAACTCCATGCATACAGCATAGAAGGAGGAGTGCCCATTAGGAGATGGTCAAACACTATTGACCAAGAGAATTTGCACATTCAAGACTGGAGGTAATTCATTCCATTTAAAATTATTTATATGCTCAAGATAGGAGGTATAAGGTTACATAAAATTATTATTTTCTAAGGTTAAAGTGAAACTATTTATTTTGGAGAGATAAGATATTGAATTAATATTTGAAACCTTAGAAACCTTATTATTGCTATTTGAAATTTTATGAAGATTTGAAAATTGGTTTGAAGAATTAAAGGAATTAATTTGAATTTTTGTAATTTGATTATTTGAGTTTACAAAACAATTTAAAATATTTTCAATTTGATAATATTGGAGAAACAAGTTTTTCTACATCAAATTAGGAATATAAAACTTGCAAATATCTTTTTATGGAATTTCTAAATTTCTAAAATTGGAGTTATAAGGAATTCAACACCAACATAGGATTGAGAATTTAGAATTAAAAAAATTATATTTTTAGATTAGGGAGATAAAAGGTTGTCAAATTTAAGATTAAAAATTGAAAATTTGTTCTTAGTCTATCACCCAAAACTAAGGTGAAATAA
Organism: Wollemia nobilis; assembly: GCA_028583015.1. Classification (NCBI taxonomy): domain Eukaryota; kingdom Viridiplantae; phylum Streptophyta; class Pinopsida; order Araucariales; family Araucariaceae; genus Wollemia; species Wollemia nobilis. The sequence goes on along the minus strand of JAQPPZ010016917.1, from coordinate 3,638,558 downwards.
AAGTAGAGATTTTGAAATTGCATTCAAAATTATCTTTAGCTTACTATTCAAAACTAGGGAGTCATAAGGTAGTCAACCTCAAAGTTTTTTGAAAATATTCTTTCAAGAATTATTCTCTATACTCAATACTAAGGAGCTAAAAGGATGTCTACTCCAAATATTTCATTGAATAATGAAATGGAGAATGAAATTAGAAAAGGAAGAGTAAAAGTTATAAAATATGGAATCAAAAATTTGGTTGAAAATTTTAAAGGAAAATTAGACTTAGTTTCAAGTTTCATTTACAAAGAAGCATTAGAAGAAAATTTTAAAATATTAGAATACTATCTACATGCGAGAATGATTGAAGCAATTGACAATGACAAAGATAGTGTTATGATTCCTTTGAACATTACTAGTATAATATACATGGCATTGCTTACACTTAAACATCTCAAAGAGAAGAACTTGAAACAAAAGGAGTTGATTGAGTTCCTTAAGAAGAAAGCAACTATTGATGAATCATTTTTAGAAAAAGTATTTTGTTCTTCATGCAATATTGATGCTTCAAGTTCATCTAAGTCAGGGTCCTATCATGATGCCATAAGTGAATACTCAATAGGTTTTGTACAAAAGAATATTTATGATATGAAAATCAAAGGCAAAGAGAAAATATTTTTTCAAGAATCAAATAATAATGTGATATCATCCAAAATCATAATGACTAACATCAATGGTGAAGATAAGCAAAAGGAGAAAGAACCCGATCAAGAAGGCATACAGTTCAAAGTGCGTTAAAATATGAAGAACCATATTGAATACTAAAGTCTTTAATAACCAAATAATGTAATACAGGGGGTGTTGGAATATATTACATTATTTGGTACATGCTAAATGTACCACCTTGGGTACATATTTAGATTAGGATAGTATCCTAGATTAGAGTGAGAGTATTTACTTTATGCAATGTAATAAATGCACAAGTATGCAAAGTATTTTGGTAATGTAAATGTGCATAATAGTCCATGTGCACATGACTCCATAGAATAGGAAGATGAAGAGTCTCTAGAAGAGTGAAGGCTAAATAGTGCTCCATATGAAGAGTCATGTTCCATTATATATTTCCATGTGTGTGTGGAAGATATATTCCATTATATATGTATCTAAGGACTAAACCTATATCATGGGGAAGTAAGAAACAACAAACAGTTGTTTGATCTTTCACCAAAGTAGAATATGACTGAAACATATGTTGAAAAATATGGGAGTACCACAAGATAAACCTACAATCGTACATTACAACAATCAAGGAGTACTAAAACTTATTCCTAATCCAGTTTTGCATAAAAGAACCAATCACATTGACATGGAGTGACACTTCATCCATGAACATGTTCAACAACAGAACATCTAGCTCAAATTATATCCTACTCAAGAACAATGAGCGAACATCTTCATCAAACCACACAAATGAGTCAAATTTAAAGAATTCTAAAGTTTCCTCTTCAAGACTATGATGCAATAACGCAATAATGATAGGAGTTATTACATTATGTATAATGTGATTATAAGTTGAGTAACCACTCAACTCATGGTTTGTAAATTTCACTAGGGGACAAGGGTAGTTGTAGGTTGTTATGCCATATTTGGCCATCCATTGTATTTAAATACCCTTCCACTTTCATAATACAATCCATTCGAAGCATTAAGATCTAACAAAAAGAAAACTCAAGGGAATATCAATTTGGAAAATAAAATATAAATATCACATGTTAAAAAGATGTGGGGCTAAGCTCACTAAGAAAAATTAAGAGTAATCCTGAAAATGTTATCATGGAATATTAGGGGTATGAATAAGATCCCTAGAAAAGAGTTATTAAGGAATTTATTAGTTGTAGTCTTTAGTTTATTTTAATACAAGAAATAAAATTAAATAGTGAGGAAGGTAAAGATACATTTAAAAATATTTGGAATATGGGGGATTATATGGTAGTTTCTTATATAGGAGCTTTCAAATTTATTGCAATAATGTAGGAGAAACACAAATGGGATGGACAATTGCTAGAAGCTAAAAGTAATTGGGTTGCTAGTCTATTTTGTAAGGAAGAGAAAAATATCAAAGTTGGGGTAGTAAATGTATATGTTCCAAACATAGTTCCTCCTTGTGAAATATTTTGGAAGGACCTTAGCATATTTTTGTTAAATAAAATGATGATTTAAAATTGTGATCTATGGATTCTTAGAGGGGACTTCAATGAACTTCTATGCCTTTTGAAAAAAGGGTGATACTCTTGGATAGTCTAATAAACGTAGAATTTTTCTTGCTTTATAATATTAAATGGCATTTGGGATACTACTCCTTCAAGATTTTAATATACATTGGGATAATAGATGCATTAGAAATTTTTAAATATTACAACTGAAAGATTGAATATATTTTTGTTATCTAATGCATGGTTACAAATAGAGTATACAATCTATTTGGACATTTTATTATGAGAATGATAAGATCACAAACCCATTATATTGAGATGTGATTTAATCAATAATGATAATCTAAATCCATTTAAGTTTCAACCTATGTGGATCTTAGACCCTAGTTTCTTCGATATGGTTATGTTATTATGGGATGAACTAAATTTTAAAGCATCATGTATGTACAAGTTTTTTGAAAATATAAAGTATCTAAAGGGACAAATGAATATTTAGAATGCAAAATATTTTGGTAACATGTTTAAAGAAAAGGGGAAAATTGAACCCAAGCACATTACAAGAGATAGTAGAAACTAATGGAATGGGCCAAGATTCTTGTGTTCAAGAAAAATAATTTCTTTTTTATTATCATAATGTTTTGAAAAAGGAGAAGTCATATTGTTTCCAAACATCTAGGGAGACATGGATCAAGGAAGGTGATAGAAATACCAAAAAAAAATTATGCTACAACCAAAATAGATTTTTCTTTTCATCACATCAAAACTATTTCAACTCTAGATGGAAGAAATATTGAGGAAGAAGAAGATATGAAGAAGGAAACAATAAATTATTTCAAAGATATTTTATTAGATGTTAGGCATGATAAGAAATTATAAGGTAAAATATTACAAAATATTTCAACTATCATATAAGGACAAAATGAAAGCTTAATGGAGAATGTATTTATGGAGGAGCTATATGAGGTGGTTTTCTCTTTACATCCTAAAAATGCACTTGGCCCCAAAGGATTTCCTACAATTTTCTTTCAATTTTTTTATAATTTATTGAAGAGTTATATGTTAATTGTGGTTGAAAAGTCTTGAAAAGGGAAGGCTATAATAAATAGGATCAATTCCATATTTATTATATTTGTTTCCAAGAATGGCAAGATAAAATATTTTGGTGATTTCAATCTGATAGCCTTTTTAATATGATTTATAAAATCATCTAAAACATTATGGAAATCAGGTTGAAAAGCATTCTAGATTGTGTTATCTCATACAAACAAGGTGGTTTTGATCATGGTAAACAAATTATTAATGGTGTAATCATTGCACGTGAGATGATATAGTCTCTTGATTCCATTAAAAATTTAGGTATGCTTATGAAATTAGATATGAGCAAAGCATATGATAGGGTTTGTTGGAGTTTTCTACATAATATTCTAAAAAAATTTGGTTTTAATAAACGTTGGTGTGAATGGATTATATACTGTTATAGCTCTCCAAAATATTTTATTTTGGACAATGGATCCCCTATTGGATACTTTGAGTCATCTCATGAACTCCATCAAAATGATCAATTATCCTCACATCTATTTAATATTATTGTTGATGCATTAGAGAGAAATTTCTCAAAGGTAAAAATGGAAGAAAAGGGATTTAGGTTACAATAGATGGTCCCTCCAAATATCATATCTATTTTTTTAATGATACTTTTCTTTTGGGTCATACCTTAGTCACTGATGCCATTAAGTTTAAATAATTATTATCATGCTATGAGAAGGCTACTGGATAATTGGCTAATACTATAAAATCCATGACCTTTTTTTTAGTAAGATTACATTATATTTACAAAGGATTAATGTGGATATTTTAGGATTTAAAATTGAAAAAATCTATCAAGATATTTGGATACTCCTTTGTCTCATAAAGGAAATAAGAAGGAGCTTTGGGAATCAACTTTAGATAGAATAAAGTCTTATTTGGCAAGTTGAAAAGGTAAGTTCTTAACCATAGCTGACAAGCCACAACTCATAAAGATTACATTGCAAACCATCCCTATTCATATGATGTCACTTTCAATATTTCCAAAAGGTATAACATTTGGAATTGATAAAATTCAATGAGATTTTCTTTGGAAAGGATGTGAGGAAAAATTTAGGTTTTCTCTTTGTAAGCAGAGTAGGGTTTGCAAAGGAAAGAATATTTAAGGGCCAAGCTTAGATAATTGTAAACTTATGAGTTTGGCCTTAGATATAAAACTTGGATAAATATTTTACAAAGATCAAGGAAAGAATTGTATGAAGATGTTAATATAAAAACATACAAGTTCTTTTTTTGCAATGAAATTATTTTGGAAATGAAACCTATCTAAAGGATCACCAACATGGAACTCCGTATTTTTAAATAGTTTTTAATTGATTAAGATACATATTAGATGACAAATAAATGAGGAGGATTATGCAAAGTTTTAGTTTAATGCTTGGTTGAAGCCTTATCCTTTTATCTATGAATCAAAATGACAACCATTTTCTCAAGCATGTCTAGCTTGTAAAGGTCCAAAGAATCAAAATTATACTCATATGAGCAACAACTTCAAATAATGGATTTCTATTAGTAACAAAATTGAAGGTTAAGAACTCAAACAAATAACATGTGAGATTCAAAAGATGCCTCAAGAGTTTTATTTACCTATTTTATACAAAAGAATTAGTTGGTCCAAAATCTATCATATTATGGTGGATACTTGGTAAGTTGGAATATGAGAATTTAGAGCAATGAGAATTTATTACTTTCAATGATTTTCATTGGAAGAATATTTGGTCATAAGAGGCTCTCCGCAAGGCTTGAACATTCCTTTGGTTAGTATTCCAGAGAAATATTTTTATAGGATAGAATCTACAAAGAAGAGCATATCATGGACCCTTTAGGTATGCCTTGTGTGAGAAGGATTTAGAAACATTAGACCATTTACTTCTTCATTGTCCCTTTTCTTACACTATTTGGGATGCTTTTTAAAAAAATGAATATATATTGGATAGATCCATCAACATTGAAAGAGTAGATGAAATGTTGGATTCAATATTTCAAATCTAAAGCATTATATTTTCTATGGAGGAATGGTCCTGCTATTATTTGTTCAAATTTATGGATTGAAAGAAGCAATATCATTTTTAACATTAAATCTCAAATTCATGTCCAAGTTTGAAACTAGATTATTCTCTCTCTTGCAGAGAATATTTACAAAGGTAGTGCTCATCATGGGAAGTCTCAAGTGCATTAAAATAGGTGCTAGCCCCTTGGTTATAGGATTTGAATATACATGGATGGGATCATCTATGAAAAATGAGTTAACACAAAAAAAATTCTTCAATTTATTGTAAAAATAAATTGTTTAAGAATTGGGTTTATCAAATAATTTGTTATTCTTACAAGGATAGAAATTACAGTTGAAAAGAGATGGAAATATATTTCAATTAATAGGGATTCACAAATTATCATTAATGGTATTAACAAAAATGGATGTGGGGATTAGATTAAAAATAACATTATTGTTAATGTTCATAAACTATTGTTGGAGGCAAACTCTTGGAAATGTGAGGATATTTATAAATAAGGAAATCAATTTGTATATAATTTAGCCAATCGCGATGTTAATCTTCATCCGGGTGAAATTCAAGTTTTAGAAGGTAACTAGCTAAGTGATATTTTATCTCTTAATGAATATGATTGCAAGGAGTTCATTGTGGAAACATACCAATTTAAGGAAGAACAATATATTGATTGAAAAGGAAATGAAGAATATCTTTTTCAGAAAAGGGAAATTTGGATATCATTTATTTAACCTACTAAAAAAGGTCATGTTTTGGTATTTTGATGGGAGTGGTCCCCAACAGAAGCTACATATGGCTTATTAAAAAATAAATAAATTGTTACAATTGAAGAAGATATTATTTTCAAGAAGATATTTTGATTGATCTAACCTCCCAAAAATATGAACCTATATTACCTACCAATTCTTTGAACCTTCTTTTAAGATAGGTTAAAATGCAGAGATAATTACATTAATGCTTGAAGAACCATATTTTAACACATTAGGTCTAAATTGATGACCTTATAGAGAAAAAGCAAAGCACATCTAAGTTAGATATGTGGATAGTTGTGCTTATAAAAGCAATATTAGTTTCTTTAAATCATCAAAATATTTAAAGTGCTTTTTAGTCTCTATATTTCAAAGAGGGAAAATTTATAATTTTCATGTAATTAATAGTAAAAGGTATAAATTCAAATGATAGTACCATTTAATTTATATAAATAGTAGAATATAAAAGTACTTAAACAATATTTTTTGAGGGGAGGGGGAGGGTCCTACTCCCTCTCCCCTGGTTCTTGTCCAGTCCCTGGCTCATCCCAGGTCATCCCACTCTGGGAATGCTTTATAACATATGATCTCCTTGGGAGGATATCCTTCTCCAATTTCTATTTCTTTCCCAGCAGTTTCAGGATTTCCCTGCCCGAGCCCGAGATCTGGTGCATTCTAGGGGTCTCCTAGGGTTTCCTGCATGCTTCTGAGATCCCTTCCCCGATCTCCCTCAGGTTTCCCCCTAGGGTTTTTTGTAGGTTTTTGCTTGGATCTGATTCTCAGGGCTTCCTCAATCGGTGGTGGTGGTAGGTTGGGTTTTTTACTGCTTCTTGGTGCATCCCATGAGGTCCTCTCTACTTCGAGGTTGGTCTGGGGAGGCCAATTTCCTCTTCTACTAGTGACTCCTCTTTAGGATGCCCGTGGTTGCTATTTGTCCCATCCCGTTGGTTAGGACCATTTTTGATTTCCTATTTTGAGGATTTTTCTTGTTGGATCTATAATTTGGTGGACACCCACGACATTGTTGGCCTTCGGGGTGGGCCTCTTCCTTTGCCTGGGTTGTTCCTAGTCCCAGTCCCAGTTCCCTAAAGCTTCCATGAGCAAGGATGGGGGGATATTGGTCCCTTCTTCTGGGTTTCTATTGCATGTCTAGATCTTGGGGGTGGATCCATGATTAGTGCATGCAGACCCCAGTTCCCCCCAGGTTATGCTTCCAAGGATCCCATCTTTGTGCCTATTCCTGCTTCCTGCCTAGGATCCTCAAGTTGTTCATTTTAGTTCTTGTTCACGGGCTTCTGGTCCCAGTTCCCTGGATCTGTTCATGAGCAAGGATGGTGGTTCCTGGGCCTTTCTACTATATTAGTGGAGGCTTCCTTCTATATTCACTGGTCTGGGTTGGAGATCAGTGTGTTTGTAGTTGTGGTCCCTCCTTCCTCTTTTAGTTTTGGCTTCTGAGATATTTTCTTTGCACCTGTTATTGTTTTCCCTGGATCCTTTCGGCTTCCTCATATTTCTCCTTGCTATGCATAGGGATATATTGGCATGTAGATATCCCCAGTAGTGTTGTTCCTCTTTTTAGGCTCAAGAAGAGGCTTCTTATTTTTTTCTTTGAGGATCTTGATGCCATTTCCTTGGCTATCCCGCTACTAATCCCTGACCTGTATCCCGGTATTGCTTGTTGCTTTGCTCGCGCAGCTGCTTGCTACCCCGCTACACCCTAGATTGCATCCTGATGCATCCCTGGGCGAGGATCCTCTCCAATTTTCTAAATTTCTCTACTTTAGATTTTTAGGTAGGATTTCTAGTTGCAAGCTATTATTGGCCTTCCTGTTCTCCCTATGCAGGTTTGGGCAGATGTGTTGTATCCACCCCTGTGAGAATCCCAGATTGCTGTATCCACCTCCAAGTGGATCACAGACTGCTGTATCCACCCCTGGGGATCCCAGTCTGCCAGCAATGGGAGGATGATACTTTGGCGAAGTGGGTCTCACTAATTAGTTCTAGAATCTGGTATTTCTGCTAGATCAATGGTTATTTCTGGCCCTTTCCCTTTCTGTTTGTGTTTATTTTCATGTAATAAGGAGTTGCTTTAAATATCGACGCTACGGCCCTTTTTGTTATAAGGTTTTGGGATCCTCTTAAAAAACCCAATTTGTATAAAATTCTAGTTACTTATCAAAAAAGTACTTAAACAAAAATAAATAGAGTAAAATATCAAATATTGTTGAAGGAACCAACCAGGGCATTGCCTAGGGCTATTACATGGAATTTACGAGTGAAATTGAAGACATCCCACCATGTCAAATTTTGAAGGGACCAAGGAGAAGAGAAAACCAATCATATAACAAAAAATTGCATAGAAAAAGTGAAGCTAGGGCATGCCAAAATAGTAGCAAAATCTAGGGAAACCTATCACATGTAGCTACTATTTTGGAAGAACCCATCAAAGATATTTATATGACACACAAGAATCACAATAGAGGACTCATGGCAAAGAGTTGAAGCACTTAGATGAAGACACTAAAGAAGAAGTTGAGGAAACACTGAAGGAGTTAGTCATACCAGGAGGCACCCTAGCAACACGCTCAACAATTAAGGGTAGAAAGTCCAACCAAATTCTAAGAGAAGAACAAACTTAGAAGGATATCTAGAATAAAACTTAGACTACTTTGGATTTTTCAAATAAGATCTCTAAAAATGATAGTGCTATCATGGAACTGTAGGGGATTGGGTAGTCCTTTGAAAAAAACTACCTATTAGATCTTGTGAAACTACATAAGCCACTTGTAGTTTGTTTACAAGAATAAAAAATGATAAATAATGTAGTGGCACTAGAATGAAATACCTCGGTTTCTTTAGACAACCCTAGAACTTTGGTTTGGATTTTTTTCAAAATACAGGGTTTATTGAGTGTGGTATCGAGTTTGATGAGTGATCTTGGAAAATTTTGGCTTGTTGCGATCTTGACAAAAATTTGGCTTTTTATGATCTTGGAAAAAGTTTGGCTTTCTATGATCTTGGAAAAATTTGACTTTCTATGATCTTGGAAAATCTTGGCTTTCTATGATTTTGACAAAGGATTGGTTTTTTGTGATCTTGACAAAGGTTTGGTTTTCTGTAATATTGGAAAAAGCTTGGCTTTATGTGATCCTGGCAAAATATTAACTTTCTGATGAGGATTGATGTTTGATCACTCATATGACCCCTCTAGTAATTCCTAGCTAGGTTTGCATAGTTTATTTCTTGCAAATTAATATTGTAAGTGAGTCTCCTTCTCACATGCACTTGTGGGCACTAGTTATCTTCTAGTTGTCATTTAGGAGTGTTAGTTAGGAAGTGTGAACTCAAAGTAGGAAGTGTGTACTTCAAGATAGCTAAAATGGATCTTATAGTTAGCATTATTCCTTTCTTCTTAACTTAGAAGTTACGTGCATTCTCCTTTGCACTTTTGTAGCTTATGGTTAAGCATATTGGATCAAATCCATGATTTGATGGGTTTGGTTATGTATTTTGGGCCATTAGAGCCTATATAATGAGTTTGTAAATAATATGAAGTTAGTTGGATTTTCAATCCTTTTCATTGGTATCAGAGCCTAGTTCATGTTTGCACTAGGGCTTGTGAGGTGAGAGGGTAGGAGATAGATTATTTTTTTATGAGAAATTCTTTCTCATTGAGGACTCGGTTCAAGCTCAAGGGGAGCTTGAAAACCATTTGCATAAGGAAGTTCCTTAGGCGTCAAAATCCTCGTTCCAACTTTCTCCGTATGCTCAAGAAGTATAGGAGAAGTTTACCCCGATTTCTGTCTTACAAAAATCCTTTGGCAGGTTTGGATTTCTCCTACGGTGAAATGCGAATTAGGGAGCCTTTCGTTCCTGATGGTTTCTGCCATTGAGGAGTCTTGAAGACTGAGGAGCATCTACACCAGGTCGTGTGTCGACTTGGGTCTAGTTGCCTTTCAAACGTTGGTCGTGTGTCGACTGGATCTTGAAAGGAGAGCTACTGAAGGGGTCTTGGTGATATGATAGACAATTAGCAATTTGTTAGGAAAATTTGAAGGTAATTTACCTTCAAAAATTGCTAATATTTGTAAAAATTTAAGTTTTTCATGTTGTTAAATTAACCTTCTGGTTAATTCAAAATTTCATTTTTTTGTTAGCAAACTTAATTTTAATTAATATATTATTTTGATATATTAATTTTAATTTTATTGTAAAAAAAAATAATATTAGCCGCAGGGCTGTTTTTGCCCTTTTTCGACTGTGTTCCAAAGACCGTGGGTGCTTGGCCGACAGCCCGCGGGCCTTTTTGAGAGCGTCAGGCTGACGCACTTGGCTTTGTTGTCCTGTCGGCTTGACAGCCAGCACCTGCGGTTGATGTTGTTAGGCGACAACGTCTGTGTCATAGTGCCAACGACAGCACTGACCATAGTAGAGCCGATAATAGTGTTGTCAAGCGTCAGCACCTATGATAGACATTGTCAGGCATCAGCTAAGCCTGTGACAGATGCTGTCAGGTTCGATAGCATCTACGATGTAGTGCCTGTAGTAGCACTATCGATGCCGAGTATGCGACAGACGCTGTCAGATTCGACAGCGTCTGGGGGCTGCGACTGCCCACGCGTGGGTTGCCAGCCACCGTGCCAGCACCTATGATGGCACTGTCCTGGTGCTGACAGGTCTGGAACCTGTCAGGCTAGACCTCGGCCGATGGGTGGCGATTGGTGTCGCTCCCACGATTGGCCCCCTGCAAGATTGTCTTTCCCGATGCAACATTGTACCTAATTTTTTTTTTTTACCACCTCGGGAAGCGTGTAACATCAAACAATAAACTCAGTTGACAATTAGCACTACCTCGAGAAGCATGCAACAGAGGTTCGGAATTTCATGCACCAACAAGTGGAGTGCAGTTTCGGTCTTACCGAGGGTAAAAATTGTAATTTTTTTTAAATTTTACTATTCTAAGGTTTTGCATGTAATTTTTATTTTTTTATTAATTTAATTTTTAATAACTTAATTAAATTAATTAATCTTTGATTAATTAAAATTTAATTTTTAATTAAGTTATTTTTAAATTAATAAAATATAAATTTTAAACCTTAGGTTAGTTTAAATTTTTAAAAATATTTAGCCTTAGGAGTAATTTTTCAAGGCACTGCATTGTAACAGGGTATTTTCAGATTTTACCCTGATTTTTAAGTGTTTTTGTCCTTGTTACTTCTGGCTTATACCCGGTTTCACATGGCTTTTGACTTGGCTGCCCAAGTGGCAGAACTTGCACATGTTGTAAATGCTTTAGCAGATAAAGCTAATGATACTACCATGGCAGAAGTTCTTGGTAACCTTGCAATGAAGGTAAATGATATTTCTCTCCACAATGCTTCAACTTCTGCTCATGATTCTCGCCTGAGAGTTCGTTGTGAAGTACCACTTTATGATGGATCCCGAACCCCGAAGTCTTGAATAGTTGGATTCTTGACATGAGTTCTTGGTTTTCTTATACTCAGCTTTCAGATGAGGATATGGTTCCATATGCTAAGCTAAAACTTTTTGGTTTAGCTAAAGTACTTGTTGAAAGAAAAAGAGGTCATGATGAACTCACCTCATGGGATGAGCTTGTAGACTGTCTTAAGACCAATTTTTATCCTTCCAATTATTCTAAGGAATTGGTCATTAAGTGGTTTCGATTTTGACAAGGTACTAATATGATCGTGCAGGAATATATCTTTCAATTCAACAGGTACAGGATACTTTTGAATGTGGAGGAAGATATTAAAGCTTTGATTCTCAAATTTCAAAGTGGTTTGTTGGAACATTTGTACAGGGAAATTATGTTTGTTTCTATGGAAACATTGGATTCAGTTTTCAACCAGGCGCAACTTGCGGAGGACAAGTTTAAGGCGCATTCGCAGGCATTCCGTGCACCTGCTACTCAAGTGGTTGCAAACTCATCAAAAGGGAATAGTTCTTTCTCACAAAAGAAGAATTTTGCTCAAAAGAAGAATGTTTCTTCTCCATCTCCTTCTTCTCCTTCTCCTTCCGCTTCTACTCCTTCTTCTTCTTCTTCTTCCAAACCTTCTTCTTCTTCTAAAAAGTTTTGTAACTATTGTAAGAAAAAAGGTCATGAAAAAGCTGATTGTTTTAAGCTTAAGAAGAAAAGTTTAGTCATCACTACTCAAGAGGAGGATGCTTCCAAAGGTCCCCTTGAGTCAGTAGGAGAAAGTAGAGTATACACGAAATTACGAGGTAAGCTCAATGAGGTTACCTTGGTAAATGTAAGTTCATCAGGGGGCGCTCGTGATGCTTTGTTCATCACTCGAGCTCATTTGCTCCATAATTTTGCAACAGATTGTATAGTGGATAATGGCTCGCAGAAAAATCTAATTGCGAGGTCCATTGTCGAGCGATTGAAGTTACCTATGGAGCCTCATCCTCAACCTTATTCTTTGGGTTGGAAGGATAGTGGAAGGGGCTCCAAAATCACTCACACTTGCACATTAAAATTTGCACTTGGCCCACATTTCATAGATCAAGTCACTTGTGATGTGACTCCTATGGATTGTTGTGGGATTTTGCTTGGACAACCTTTTCAGTATGATAGGAGAGTTGTTTATGATGCTTTCAAAAGAACCTACACACTTCAAAAATATGGTCAGGTCTTTCTCATTAAAAGCACCAACACTCCTAACATCATTCTAAATTCCAAGCAAACAAAAAGAGTAATTAAAAAAGGTGGTGACGTTGCTCTAATTTTCATTCGCTCTCAAAACACTCCTACATCCACATCCATTCCAAAGCAACACTCTTCAATGGATAAAATATTGCAAAATTACTCACACATATTTCAGGAGCCAAAGTCTCTTCCTCCAATTCGCACAATTAATCACAACATTGAAATCATTCCCTGGTTCTTCACTACCTAATGCTCCCATGTATAGACAATCTATTTTGCAAAATGAAGAAATAAAAAGGCAAATAGAAGATTTGTTGTCTAAGGGTTTCATTAAGGAAAGTACTTCTGCTTGTGCCTCACCTATTTTGTTGGTTCTTAAAAAATATGGCACTTGGAGATTGTGCATTGATTTTCGTGCTTTGAACAGAATTTCTATAAAGAATAGATATCCACTACCACGCATTGATGATTTATTAGATCAGCTCCAAGGAGCTAAGTTCTTTTCAAAAATAGATCTCAAAAGTGGATATCATCAAGTGCGTATCCAAGCTGAGGATACATGGAAGACAACTTTTAAAACGAATATGGGCCTCTTTGAATGGTTGGTCATGCCCTTCGGTCTTACTAATGCTCCTGCAACCTTCATGAGGTTGATGAATGATGTATTTCGTGATGTACTTGACAAATTTGTAATAATATATCTTGATGATATATTGATATTCTCAAAAACTTGGGAGGAACACCTTGGGCATATCCATCATACACTTGATCTTCTTGCGAAGAATCAATTATATGCCAATTCTTCCAAGTGTTCTTTTGGCAATACTTCAGTTTCTTACCTTGGTTATGTGATTAGTGAAAGTGGAATTCAGGTAGATCCCACCAAAGTTGATGTTTTACTTAAGTGGTCCCCTCCTTCAACTCTCACTGAGTTAAGGAGTTTCCTAGGACTTGCAAATTTTTATCGCAAGTTCATTCCTCAATATTCCACCCTTGCAGCTCCATTGCATTATCTCACTAAGTCTAAAGTTCCATTTCATTGGGAGAAAAGCCAAGAGATTGCCTTTGAGAAACTCAAAAAGAAACTTTGTACAACACCTGTGTTAACTTTACCTGACCTCTCTCAACCTTTTGAGATTGAAATGGATGCCTCTAAAGTTGCCTTAGGAGTTGTGCTCAAACAGAATGGTCATCCAGTTGCTTATCATTCAAAAACTTTTTCTATTGCTAAGTTGAACTATTCTACATATGACAAGGAGTTGTATGCATTAGTTCAAGCTATCAAGTACTGGAGACATTATCTTTTGGGAAAAGATACAATAGTACACACTGATCATATGCCTCTCAAGTTTTTACAATCTCAAAGTAAAATTGAAGAATCAAGACATATGAAGTGGGCCTCTTACCTCCAACAATTTCACTTGGTGATCAAGTACAAAAAGGGGAAGAGTAATATTGTTGCTGATTGTTTGAGTAGGCCTCCTGCCGCTCTTGCCTTAACAGTTATGTCCACTTCACACTTGGGATTTCAGACTTGGCCTAATCAGTATTCACAGGATCCTGATTTTGGAAAAATATTTGAGCAAGTGAGTAAGCCTTCCTCTTCCAATTTGCGTCCTTTCCAAGATTTCTACATCAAAGAAGGACTTCTTTACAAATTGGACAAGGTTTGTGTTCCTTGTGAGCCTAGAGTGTCACTTCTTAAGGAAGCTCATTCTACACTTTATGGTGGTCACTTTGGGAAGCACAAAACACTTCATCACTTGCAAAGATTTTTCTACTGGCCTAAAATGCAGAGGGATGTGTTGAGATTTCTCAAACAGTGTGCAGTTTGTTGTCGCTCAAAACCAGCTAACAGGAAGTTTGGCTTAGGCATGCCTTTGCCCATTCCTTCCCATCCTTGGGAAAGCATTTCCATGGATTTGGTTAGTGGTTTTCCCATGACAGTGCGACAACATGATTGTGTGTTCGTGGTGGTTGACAGATTCAGTAAGATGGCTAAGTTTATTCCATGCCGCAAGACAAGTTCTGCAACAGACTTAGCCCAATTGTTCTTTGACAGCATTTGGCGTTCCTTTGGTCTACCTACCAGCATTATATCGGATCATGATTCACGCTTTGTGGGTCACTTTTGGCATTCTTTGTGGAAAATTTTGGGAGTTTCCCTTAACTTTTCCATCGCCTATCATCCGCAGATCGATGGGCAGACTAAAGTGGTAAACCGTACCCTTGTGCAAAGTTTATGAATCTATCATCATGCTTCACCAAAAAAGTGGGACTTGAGTCTCACTCATATTGAACATGCCTACAATAGGGCCCTACATTCTTCTACAGGTCACTCACCTTTTGAGGTTTGTATGGGATTTCAGCCCTTGGCACCTTATGAGTTACCTTTGTCTTTGCCTTCTCCCGTCACTTCACATCTTCAGAAGGAGCAAGACAAGGCACACTCATTTATTCAACACTTGCACAATCTTCAATCAAAGGTGATTGAGATTTTGCAAAAGACACAACAGCAACAGAAAAAGGCCATGGATCGACATCGAATTCCTCATCCATTTCAGGTTGGTGACAAAGTTTGGTTGCATCTTGACAAGCGGTGTTTTACTGATAAGACTCATAGTAAAATCAAACCGATTCGCTATGGGCCTTATACTATTCTTCAATAGGTGTCCGAGAATGCTTTCCGCCTTGATCTTCCCGCACACTTGGGAATTCATGACGTCGTCAATGTAGATCTTTTGAAGTTGTACTTTGACTCTACATTGGAGACCGCACCAGCTATCAGTCATCCTGTGGACGTGGTTCCTGATTCTCAGTTACCATTGGATTTCGATCAGATCTATGACACAAAGACTCGATAGACTCGCCAGGGGTCTACCACCTCATATCTTGTGGCTCGACGAGGACAGCTACCGCATCAGGCTCGTTGGATTTCTTTTCATCAGATGTCCCGTGACTTTCCTACTCTTCTGAAAGCATTGGAGGCCAATGCTTCTATTGTGGGGAGGCATGATGAGGATTGATGTTTGATCACTCATATGACCCCTCTAGTAGTTCCTAGCTAGGTTTGCATAGTTTATTTCTTGCAAATTAATATTGTAAGTGAGTCTCCTTCTCACATGCACTTGTGGGCACTAGTTATCTTCTAGTTGTCATTTAGGAGTGTTAGTTAGGAAGTGTGAACTCAAAGTAGGAAGTGTGTAATTGTTGGCAATTTTGGGTACATTGGGTACATTGCCTTTGCTCAAGTGTTGATGTTGTCATTGATGTCAAGAAGCGGAAGGGTTTTTGTGAAAACCAAGGCAGACAAAATAAAAGGTTTTATTTAAAACCATGGACAACAAATTTGAAATGGGTTTTTCTTAAAACCCAAGTTGGCTTTTCGTTTCGTTGAAAAAGATGCCCCGGTGATGAAGATATTTAATTTTAAATATTTAGTTTAAATTTTATTTATTTAAAATTTAAATTAAAATATTAAAATAAATTAAAGTGCCGACGTGTTTATCAATGCATCTTAGTGCATATAAAAGGTGGCATTGGAATTCATTAAAAAGGAGGTAATTGATATCAATTTTCGTGCATCGTCTGCGCCAGCGAAGGAAGAGCTAATGTTTTTATCGGTGCATGAAATCAATTAAGGGGCCAACCTTACATATAAAAGATTATAAGGTTGTTACGAAAAATGATATACTCCCGAGTGCTTTATTGAAGGTTAAAACGAAAGCAATAATGCGACAAAAGTTTTGAAATATTGAGTGAACCAATCAATGATGTCGAGGCACTGCATTCGTGGCTTAGAACATAGCAAAAATCGACGCATTTTTGGAGGAGCAAAGTTTACCTGAATAGGAGTAGTAATCTCGGCAACGTGGCAACATCTAGAAGGGTGCACGATAATCGAGAGAAAGGTTTCCGCACAAGAAAATAAATTGAAAGTGTCACGAGGTCAGTTTCAACTGGGCGAATAGCTCAATCGGTGGATGGACTGTGCGGAAAGTTTGGCATAGACGAGGTTCTGAGTTCAAGTCCCTGCGGCGACCGAATAGTTCATTTTTTGTGATATCGAATCCGTGATGGGTATAAGATTAAAGTGAACACCTTTTGTTCCAAGCAGCTCAGCAGCACAGTTGGCTAGGACTCTAGTGACAGCGCTGTGGTCTGCGGGTCGAATCCTGTCGAGTACATATTTTGAAAAGAAAAGCTTTTGATTGATAAAGTGATGATGTTGGAAAGCGCGCGATAAGTTTTTTTTAAAGGTAACAATCTTATCTCTGTTGTATTGTGGTAATAGGGAGATATAAGGGTTAGAGAATTAATTGTTTTAGGAAGATATAAGGGAAGTCATAACTAGAGTGTGGAATGTTGATTATTGGTTATGTAATATTTTACTTTACTTTTATGGTATAAGTGGTTTTGGGAGTTATAAGGTTATGCAATGTTGTGATTTATTTTATTTTATGGTACAAGTGGTTTTAGGAGAGATAAGGAAGTAGAGCAATTAAAGGCTTTGGTGATGATTATTGAAAGGTGGAGTAATGTTGATTATTTTATGATCTACTAACCCTTGTGAAGATTGGCAAAAGAATTTTGTGATTGGGGCAGATTTCCAAAGGAGGTTCTTCACTTCAAAAAGGTATGGGCACATTCTTCTTATGAGTATGATTGATGTATGTTTTCCTGAAATAAGATTGGAGTGAAAAGGTATTCAACAAGGTTTCCTTTGGTTGGGTGTAAATCCTATTTTCTGGTTTGTTGAAGACTACTTATGCATTGTTATCATTGATGAGAGTTTTGATGAATGCATAATTCTGGTTTGAGGTAGTGGAAGCATTGTGCACTAGGGTTTATGGTTGTGAGTCTTGATACTTGCTTTGAGTTGGTGAAACCCTTGGATGGCTGTGTTGAGGTTGATGGTTGAGTTGCTTCCATAGAGGTTGGTTGATCAAGTTATTGCTTTTACTTGATACATGATATTGGGCTTACTCCATTGAGTTGATTTGAACAAGTTATTCATTGCATTTGGTGTTATTGTGTTGGTGGCTATTTTTGTTCAAATATCTTTGGAGGGAAAAGGATTTCTACTTGTTTCCTTTTCTAGTGATGATTGGTTGAATGCTTCAAGGTTGATGTTGAGTTGAATGTTGTTGGTTAAACCTTGTCTATGAGCATTGTTGTTGAAAGCCCAAATTGGTTGAGAAAAGATATTGGTTTTGGAAAGAACATGAGTATCATTGTTATATGAGATATTGCATGGTTGGCAATTGTTGGGTTGTGTTTCATGTTCTTGAGAAAAGCATACTACATCTATCTTATTCTTTTGAGATTTGAAATTGAGTTGAGATTGAGATTGGGAGTTAAGTATAGAACATATTGAGTCTCTAACAATTCTCTTTATGCTTCTATGAGGTTGATGAATCATATTGAGTCTCTAACAATTCTCTCTATGCTTCTATGAGGTGGATGAATCACATTGGGTCTCTAACCATTCTCTTTGTGGGTTCATGCCAAGCAAGTGTTCTTGATGAACTTGTGAGCAGGTTTTGGACAGGTTCCATTGAGGACTTGTGAGCAGATTTGGACAGGTCCTAGCAGAGGACTTGTGAAGCTGAGTTTGATAGTTCTATCAGAGAACTTGAGGACAGAGGTGCATTGGTTCTATGAGAAGAACCTGAGGACAATTTGTGCTAGACCGAAGGACTGTGTTTAGTGCAAATTCGAGGACTAGCTTTGAGGTGATAGAGTTGAGGATAGAGGTCTC
Source organism: Wollemia nobilis (assembly GCA_028583015.1). NCBI lineage: Eukaryota > Viridiplantae > Streptophyta > Pinopsida > Araucariales > Araucariaceae > Wollemia > Wollemia nobilis. The sequence goes on along the minus strand of JAQPPZ010016917.1, from coordinate 3,620,091 downwards.
CATCCAGAGCAGGGAAGACAGGTGTCTTCTATGGATAGAGTTCCATTTGCTAAGGGCAACGGAGGTAGAGGTCTTCTAGAGGATCACCAGCCAGAGCAGAGCTAGGGGATTGGTGTCTCCTGTGGGTCGGTGCCCATGAACTTGAGCTAGGGGATTGGTGTCTCCTGTGGGTCGTGCCCACGAACTTGAGATTAGGGGATTGGTGTCTCCTGTGGGTCGGTGCCCATGAATTTGAGATTAGGGGATTGGTGTCTCCTTTGGGTTGGTGCCCATAAACATTGTAATTGGGAAGGTTTCCCAAAGAACATTGAGATAACTTTTAGAGAAAAGTTTTGTGGACGTAGCCTGGGCTTTCGGGTGAACCACGTTAAAATTGGTGTCTCTTTGTGGATGATCTTGTGCATTGTTTTGATATTGCTTTGGATATATTGCTTTACTATTTTGAAGTATAAATGAAAAGTAAAAAGAGGTCTTATACTGTTCACCCCCCCCTCTCAGTATAAGCTTGTGTTCTACAATTGGTATCAGAGCAAGGTTCCTTCGAAAAGTTTAACAGCTTGAAGGAAGATCTTACAAGAACACAAATGGCAAGGAAAGGCAAAAGCAAAACCATAAGACACAAGAAGAAGAAAACTCACATGGTCATGAAAGGAAATGAAGATGATCTCAATGTTGCTATTCTGGGAATGGAAATAGATTCAAGAGATGAATCAAACAGTGGAGAACAAGCCAGATTAATAAAGTTTTGCATCGGATGTGGGAAGATCGGTCACTTTGCAGCTGATTGCTCACAAGGAAGAGAATGTTTTGTTTGTGGTCAACTCTATCATAATGATCATCATTGCCATGGGTTTAGTAGAAGTGAAGATGAAGATGATCCGTTCAAAATTGGTGAAGAAACAGATTCAGAACAAGAGTGTGATGAAGAAGGAAGTGATGCAGAAACAAATTGGGAACAGAAACTGATTTCAGACCTGAGTAAAAAGGTTGAGGATGCAGAAGATATAATCACCAGCCTGAAAGTTCAAGCAAAAGATTACAAGAAAATTTTTGAAGATCTCGAAATGCAATCTTCTAGGAAAACAGAGTATTGCAGCAAGCTAGAAAAAGAAATTGACGGTTTAAGAATGCAGACAGAAGAAATGAGTAATAAAGTTGGTATATACAACAAACATGAAGAGGAATCTAACAAAGTTGTTAACAATCTGAAGCTGAAAATAGAAGAGTTCAAAAAGAGTGAAGAAACTCTCAGGTATCAGATCAATGAGAAAGAGACTGTTTGGCTGCAAACAAAAAGAAGAGATTGTTTCATTGAAGAAACAACTAGAAGAGGCCAATACAACTCTTAAAATCAAATATGAGCACAACAATCAAGAAAAGAAGAGCGTCTACCTTGACAAAGCAAGTAAGTGTTTTAGTAGTGATAGTGAAAGTTCTTCAGGTGATTATAAAAATGAGATTTTGTTCATATCAGAAAATGAGGAAGAACCAAAATGTCTTAGATATGGAAAGTGTTGGCACCTTGAGGATAATTGCAAAAATAATGATTTGGTTGCTAGTATGTATGAGGATGCTTCAAAAAGTGATAAGGAAGATGCATGTATGGTTTTTGAAAAGGGTAGCACCTCTAGTGATAAGAAATCTGAAAAAGGCCTTGATAATTCAAAGTGCAATCAAATAGAGGATCTTGAATGTGAACTTACTAATGCTCTTAGTGTCTTGAAAAAGGAAAGAAAGAAGAATGCTAGACTCAAGGATAAGTTAGATGAATGTTGCATGGAGAGAGATAAACTTATAGAAAGTCTTGACGTCTCTATGGCTAAGGCACAAGAACTCAAGAATGAGTTAGAATCTAAGGTGCTTGAGTATAGTGAATTAGATCAGAAAATGGCTTCTTTGAAAGAGGAAAATAAAGAGTACAAGGATAAGTTGTACAGGTTTCAAGATAGCTCCAAAAAGGTTAAGTCTCTCATCAAAGGTCAAAGAAAGACAACAGATAAAACAGGCCTCGGTTTTGTTAAGCCTCACAAGGAACAAGTTGGAGAGTCTAGTAAGAGACTCCAAAAGGAAGAGAGTTCTGATGAGGAAAGTATTTCAGATCATGAGTCCTTGAATGATAGATGCACAGAAATAGAAAACATAATTCAGAATGAGAAGAAGAAGTCTTCAGAACCTAAGAGGTCAAATAATGGAAAGTTTCAAGGTAGATGTTTTGCGTGTCACAGATTTGGTCACATGGTTGTACATTGCATGGCTCAAGTGAAGAAGGTAAATGACAGTTTTAGAAGTGGTAATTTCTTTCATGGGTATTGCTACTCTTGCAATCAGTTTGGGCATAAGGCAGTTTATTGCAAGGCAAATAACAGGAACTGGGTTAGTCAGAATAGGCTTGGTCAAAACAGGTTTGGTCAGAACAGATTTGGTCAAAACAGGTTTGGTCAGAACTGGTTTGGTCAGAACTTGTGGATTCAAAGAACAGGTATGCCTAAAAGAAATAACATTGTTACTTGTTATAAGTGCAACAATGAAGGTCACACAGTCAGACAGTGTAGAGTTGAAATTCTAGGATACAGGAACAGGAACAGTGGCATGATCAGGTCCAAGGATCAGAACAATGACAGGAACAAGAATATGGACAAAGAGTTCAAGAGAAGGCCCGGCAAGGAAGTTATAGACGCTGATGATGATCAGTGCCTAATGGGAGTTTTACTCCCACCCTATAATTAATCACCTCAACAGGAGGTGGGGGAGGGACTAAGCTAAGAGGCTCATTCTTAGTCCCGAGCCCCAAAGGTGGCCCTTTGCCATTGATGACAAAGGGGGAGAGATATGAGTAAGGGGGAGAGCTTCAAGTGAAGAGGAAAGCTTCAAGTCAGGGGGAGCAAAACTTCAAAGGTAGATTCTCAGTTGTGGATTTCAGTTTTGGCTCTTGAAGATGTGTTTTTAGTAAAGGTTTGCCATCAATGACAAAGGGGGAGATTGTTGGCAATTTTGGGTACATTGGGTACATTGCCTTTGCTCAAGTGTTGATGTTGTCATTGATGTCAAGAAGCGGAAGGGTTTTTGTGAAAACCAAGGCAGACAAAATAAAAGGTTTTATTTAAAACCATGGACAACAAATTTGAAATGGGTTTTTCTTAAAACCCAAGTTGGCTCTTCGTTTCGTTGAAAAAGGTGCCCCGGTGATGAAGATATTTAATTTTAAATATTTAGTTTAAATTTTATTTATTTAAAATTTAAATTAAAATTAAAATTAAAAAGTGTCGACGTGTTTATCAATGCATCTTAGTGCATATAAAAGGTGGCAATGGAATTCATTAGAGGAGGTAATCGATATCAATCGATCATTTGTAGCAAAGGAAGAGAATGTTTTTATTGGTGATGAAATAATTAAGGGGAATTAATATAAAAGATTATAAGGTTGTTGAAAAATGATATATGAGTGTTTATGAAGGTTAAATGAAAGCAATAAGTGGACAAAGTTTTGAAATATGAGTGAACACAATGATGTTGAGGCGATTCGTGGCTTAGAACATAACAAAAATCGATGCATTTTTGGAGGAGCAAAGTTTACCTGAACAGGAGTAGTAATCTCGGCAATGTGGCAACATCTAGAAGGGTGCACGATAATCGAGAGAAAGGTTTCCGCACAAGAAAATAAATTGAAAGTGTCACGAGGTCAGTTTCAACTGGGCGAATAGCTCAATCGGTGGATGGACTGTGCGAAAAGTTTGGCATAGACGAGGTTCTGAGTTCAAGTCCCTACGGCGACCGAATAGTTCATTTTTGTGATATCGAATCCGTGATGGGTATAAGATTAAAGTGAACACCTTTTGTTCCAAGCAGCTCAGCAGCACAGTTGGCTAGGACTCTAGTGACAGCGTTGTGGTCTGCGGGTCGAATCCTGTCGAGTACATATTTTGAAAAGAAAAGCTTTTGATTGATAAAGTGATGATGTTGGAAAGCGCGCGATAAGTTTTTTTAAAGGTAACAATCTTATCTCTGTTGTATTGTGGTAATAGGGAGATATAAGGGTTAGAGAATTAATTGTTTTAGGAAGATATAAGGGAAGTCATAACTAGAGTGTGGAATGTTGATTATTGGTTATGTAATATTTTACTTTACTTTTATGGTATAAGTGGTTTTGGGAGTTATAAGGTTATGCAATGTTGTGATTTATTTTATTTTATGGTACAAGTGGTTTTAGGAGAGATAAGGAAGTAGAGCAATTAAAGGCTTTGGTGATGATTATTGAAAGGTGGAGTAATGTTGATTATTTTATGATCTACTAACCCTTGTGAAGATTGGCAAAAGAATTTTGTGATTGGGGCAGATTTCCAAAGGGGTTCCTTCACTTCAAAAAGGTATGGGCACATTCTTCTTATGAGTATAATTGATGTATGTTTTCCTGAAATAAGATTGGAGTGAAAAGGTATTCAACAAGGTTTCCTTTGGTTGGGTGTAAATCCTATTTTCTGGTTTGTTGAAGACTACTTATGCATTGTTATCATTGATGAGAGTTTTGATGAATGCATAATTCTGGTTTGAGGTAGTGGAAGCATTGTGCACTAGGGTTTATGGTTGTGAGTCTTGATACTTGCTTTGAGTTGGTGAAACCCTTGGATGGTTGTGTTGAGGTTGATGGTTGAGTTGCTTCCATAGAGGTTGGTTGATCAAGTTATTGCTTTTACTTGATACATGATATTGGGCTTACTCCATTGAGTTGATTTGAACAAGTTATTCATTGCATTTGGTGTTATTGTGTTGGTGGCTGTTTTGTTCAAATATCTTTGGAGGGAAAAGGATTTCTACTTGTTTCCTTTTCTAGTGATGATTGGTTGAATGCTTCAAGGTTGATGTTGAGTTGAATGTTGTTGGTTAAACCTTGTCTATGAGCATTGTTGTTGAAAGCCCAAATTGGTTGAGAAAAGATATTGGTTTTGGAAAGAACATGAGTATCATTGTTATATGAGATATTGCATGGTTGGCAATTGTTGGGTTGTGTTTCATGTTCTTGAGAAAAGCATACTACATCTATCTTATTCTTTTGAGATTTGAAATTGAGTTGAGATTGAGATTGGGAGTTAAGTATAGAACATATTGAGTCTCTAACAATTCTCTTTATGCTTCTATGAGGTTGATGAATCATATTGAGTCTCTAACAATTCTCTCTATGCTTCTATGAGGTGGATGAATCACATTGGGTCTCTAACCATTCTCTTTGTGGGTTCATGCCAAGCAAGTGTTCTTGATGGACTTGTGAGCAGGTTTTTGGACAGGTTCTGTTGAGGACTTGTGAGCAGATTTGGACAGGTCCTAGCAGAGGACTTGTGAAGCTGAGTTTGATAGTTCTATCAGAGAACCTGAGGGCAGAGGTGCATTGGTTCTATGAGAAGAACCTGAGGACAATTTGTGCTAGACCGAAGGACTGTGTTTATTGCAAATTCGAGGACCAGCTTTGAGGTGATAGAGTTGAGGATAGAGGTCTCCAGCCAGAGCAGGGAAGACAGGTGTCTTCTATGGATAGAGTTCCATTTTCTAAGGGCAACGGAGGCAGAGGTCTTCTAGAGGATCACCAGCCAGAGTAGAGCTAGGGGATTGGTGTCTCCTGTGGGTCGGTGCCCATGAACTTGAGCTAGGGGATTGGTGTCTCCTGTGGGTCGGTGCCCACGAACTTGAGATTAGGGGATTGGTGTCTCCTGTGGGTCGGTGCCCATGAATTTGAGATTAGGGGATTGGTGTCTCCTTTGGGTTGGTGCCCATAAACATTGTAATTGGGAAGGTTTCCCAAAGAACATTGAGATAACTTTTAGAGAAAAGTTTTGTGGACGTAGCCCAGGCTTTCTGGGTGAACCACGTTAAAATTGGTGTCTCTTTGTGGATGATCTTGTGCATTGTTTTGATATTGCTTTGGATATATTGCTTTACTATTTTGAAGTATAAAGGAAAAGTAAAAAGAGGTCTTATACTGTTCACCCCCCCTCTCAGTATAAGCTTGTGTTCTACACTTCAAGATAGCTAAAATGGATCTTATAGTTAGCATTATTCCTTTCTTCTTAGCTTAGAAGTTACGTGCATTCTCCTTTGCACTTTTGTATCTTATGGTTAAGCATATTGGATCAAATCCATGATTTTATGGGTTTTGTTATGTATTTTGGTCCATTAGATCCTATATAATGAGTTTGTAAATAATAAGAAGTTAGTTGGATTTTCAATCCTTTTCACTTTCTATGATCTTGTAAACTTTGGCTTTCTATGATCTTGGAAAAGATTGACTTTTTATGACTTTGGAAAAGGTTTGGCTTTCTATGATCTTGGTAAAAGTTTGGCTTTCTATGATCTTGACAAAAGTTTGGATTTTTGTGATCCTGACAAAAAATTGACTTTTTGTGATCCTAGCAAAGGTTTGACTTTCTATAATCTTGGCAAAGGTTTGGCTTTCTGTGATCTTGGAAAACATTTGGTTGTATGTGATTGCGAGACATAGAGGCCATATTTGTTATACAAGGGATGATGTTGGGACTGAAAAATAAGGCACACTTTATTTACAAGTTATCTTACAATATATAAGCATCAAGCTTAGGAGGGAGATATGACAAGTGTCATAAGCTCCACTCCAAGTGTCTTTCGAAGACACCACTCCAACTCAAACTGAAGACAGGGACAAGTGGCAGAAGACAAATGTCAACCTGTCAATTATAGGCATAGTGCACATTATAACAATAATAATATTCTAACATTCCCCCTTAATGTGCACTATCCTAAAAATATAAGTCAACATTAGATAACATTCCCCCTTAATGTTGACTTCTTTTACATAGATATAGCAAATTGCTAAACTGAGAAAACTTGTCTTTCCCAAGTGACTTGGTGAAGATGTCTGCTACTTGATATTGAGTTGGTACATACTCCATGTGTATAATGTCTTCTTGGACCATTTCTCTAATGAAGTGATGATGGATCTCAATGTGCTTTGTTCTAGCATGGAAAACTGGATTCTTGGTCATCTTGATGGTACTTTGATTGTCACAATATATATATGTTGGACCATGTATGAATAGCCCAATATCCTGAATTAATTGCCTCAACCATATTGCCTCCTTAGTTGCCTCAACTGCTGCTCTATATTCTGCTTCTGCTGAAGATAGTGAAACTATGTTCTGCTTCTTTGTGCTCCATGAAATAGAGCCTTGGCCTAATTGAAAGCAATAACCTGATGTAGATCTTCTAGTTTCAGGACAACTGGCCCAATCTGAATCTGTGTATCCAATCAAAGAAAAATTATCACTTGATTTATACATAAGGCCATGATGAGGTGTGGCCTTTAGGAATCTCACAATCCTCTTAGCTGCTATCCAATGGCTCTTCTTAGGATCCTGCATGAATCTGGAAATAAGGCCAACTGAATAGCAAATATCTGGTCTAGTTGAAGTTAAGTAGATCAAACTTCCAACTAGTTGCCTGTAAAGTGTACCATCAACCCTTTCTTCTTCATCATTATTTACCAATTTCAATCTAGTTTCCATGGGAGTTAGAGAGGGCTTACACTCCTCCATGCGAAACCTCTCCAAAATAGACTGAATGTACTTAGCCTGTGAGATAAAAATCTTACCAGGTTGTTGCCATACCTCTATTCCTAAGCAATAGTGGAGGAGGCCTAAATCTGTCATCTCAAAGTTCTTGCATAAGTCCTCCTTGAGCAACCTTATTCCTTCTATGTCATCACCTGTAATGAGAAGATCATCCACATACAATGTAACCAAAATGATGCGGTTCCTCCAATGTTTCACATAGAGAGTAGATTCTGCTTCAGATCTAGTGAAACCAAGGTTGAGAAAATAGGAGTCAATCTTTGCATACCAAGCTCGGGGTGCTTGCTTCAACCCATATAGAGCTTTCTTTAATCTGAGGACTTTGTTGTTTTGGCCTTCAACTGTGTACCCTGGTGGTTGTTTCACATACACTTCCTCCTTCAAATGACCATTGAGAAATGCACTTTTGACATCCATTTGATATATTGGCCAATGTTTTTGAGCTGCCATAGCAATAACTGTCCCGATTGTAGTCATCTTAGCCACAGGAGCAAAGGTCTCCTCATAATCAATTCCCTCTTGTTGCTTATAGCCTTGAGCTACTAGGCGAGCCTTGTAGCGATCTAGTGAGCCATCTGCTTTATATTTTGCTTTGTATACCCATTTTGTGCCAATGGTATATTTTCCTTTGGGTAAATCAACTAACTCCCAAGTGTGATTTTTTCAATGGAATCTAATTCTTGATCCATGGCATGAACCCATTTAGGATCACCAAGTGCTTCTTTGACATTAGAAGGTTCAGGTTGGCTAAGGACTTTGGCCATTAGGGCATAATTCACTTGGTGTCTTAGGGCTGAAGGCCTTTTACCTGTATAGGTGGGCAAATGATTTTGGGCTTCATCTATTGTGGCTTGAACCCACTTGGGTAAAGGATTGGATGATGTTACTTGATCATTAGGAGGAGGAGATGGAGGACATGGATCATTTGTAGGAAGTTCTTCTTGTGGATGAATTTCTTGATTTATGAGTGAAGGAGAAGGACTAGATGATATTGTATGCATGAATGGAGCAACTATTTCATTAGTTATTTCTAAAGTGGGGGCCTTAGGAGGATTATATGGGGGATACTCATGAAAGGTAACATCCCTAGATAAAATGATTTTCTTGGAAATAGGTTCATATAATTTATATGCATTGGCACTATCACTATAGCCAACAAAGATGCATTTTTGGCTCTTATCATCAAACTTCTTCCTTTTCTTATGAGGAATATGAGCATAGGCATCACATCCAAAGATTCTCAAATGGCCCACATAGGGCGTCCTTCCACTCCATGCTTCTTCAGGTGTTCTTTCATGTAAGGCCTTTGTGTATGACCTATTAGTCAAGTATGCAGCAGTAAGAACAACTTCTCCCCAAAATGAGTTAGGTAATATAGCAACATGTAACATTGATTTTGCCCTATTTGTGATTGTTTGATTCATCCTCTCAGCAACTCCATTTTGTTGCGGGGTATAAGGGGTTGTGAATTGCCTCCTTATCCCATGATACTTACAAAAATTAAAGAATTCATTGGAGACATATTCTCCACCATTATCTGATCTTAAGGTGGAGATTTGATAGCCACTTTCTCTTTCAACAAGTGCGATGAATTCTTTGAACTTATCAAGGGCTTGCCACTTATATTGAATTAGGTAGATCCATACCTTTCTGCTGTAATCATCAATGAAAGTGATGTAGTATTTAGCCCCAATATAATATTGAACAGACATTGGCCCACAAATGTCTGAATGAACCAATTGCAAAGGTCTATTGGCTCTCCATGCCTTTCCTATTTCAAATGGTTGCCTATGGTGTTTGGCTATTACACATGGCTCACAAAAATATTTTGACTCCTTAAGATGTGGAAGTCCTTTAACTAATCCTTTTGTAGCCATCATTTGAAGATTATTAAAATTTAAATGTCCCAATATTTCATGCCACATGTACTCCAAAGAGAAAGTAGTTGTTGTATGCAAAGATGTTTGTGTTACAGATTTTGTAAGGAGGTAGTAAACACCATCCTTTTTCACTCCCATGGCCTTGACATTGCCATTGGGTTCCTTAATGTAGCATTTGTCTTTTTCAAAATAGACATTATAGCCCTTATCTGTAAGTTGTCCAATAGAAAGAAGACTCCTTTTAAGACCAGGCACATACAAAACATCTATTGCAGGAACATTATTACCATCATGCAAAGTAAGTGGTGCCTCCCCAACACCTTCAATGGGTAGAGCACTTTCATCACCAAAAGTAATGAATTGATTTGATGTAGGTTGAACCTTGGTCAACCAATCTTGCCTTCCTGTCATGTGCTTTGCTGCTCCAGAATCAATATACCAACATTCTTTATCTTCAACATTAACTTGGTTGGCTGCATACAATGTGTTCAGATTATTATTTTGTGGTTCTCCCTGTTCTCTTTGCCTTTTATAGCAATTAGCAACATTATGATTCCATTTTCCACAATATTCACACCCTTGTTGATTGTTGTTTTGACCCCCTTGAGGTCTTGTTTGCCATCTTGGTCGTACTTTGATGTGGTTATTGATGGTACTGTTGATTTGGTTGTTGCTGGTACTATTGCTGATTTGGTTGTTGTTGGTACTGTGTGTATCTCTGATGTTGTCTACCCCTTTGATTCTGATTATGCTGATTTTGACCCTTGTTTTGTTTAGGCTGTAAAGTTGCCTTGGTGGCAAAAGTTGTTGATGTGGCTTCAATTTCTTCATCTTTGATTAGGGCTTGCTCATGTTTCTTAAGTAGGATCTCAATATCCTCAAGTGTGGAATTCATTGTTTTACCACTCAAGTCTAACATGGTAGCATAGGAGTGAAACTTTGAAGGAAGACCATGCAACATTATTGGAATTAACTCATTATCATCTAGGGTTTTACCAGCAGCTAAGAAATCATTCTTAATAGACTTCACTTCCATAAGATAATCGGTAAGTGAGCCTTTCATACATAGATTGTGCAATTTTTGTTTGAGATACAAAATATTATCTTGACTTGGCCTATCAAACAATCTATTGAGAGCATCCCATGCTTGTTTAGGTGTTTTTGCAGCCCTTACAGTTTCTCTGCATTGAATTCCTATAGCTAGCTTGATTAGACTTAAAGCTATATTGGAATTCTTCTCAAATTGTGCTTTTTCTTTAGGGTCTGTAGGTGCAGTGAGTGGGTCTTCATTAGCCTGCCTATCTTTCACAAAGTCCCACATGTCATTCATCATTAATATTGATTCCATCTCATACTTCCAATTTGCAAAAGTTTGTGCTCCTTCAAGTTTCTTTGTAAGTCCACTTAATAGATTTGTAGTAGCCATGATTTAGAAAAGGATCAAAAGAAAAGGGAGCTCAACAAAGGATGAAGTAAGAATGACAAATGCCAAATTAGAGCCCTCAAAAAATCTAGGGTACACCGTCAAGATCCAGAGGAGGGTTCGCCTAGTTTTTCCACTCTGAATCTTCAAGTGATTCCAATAATGGGAGGGTTAAGTTGAACATAAGTGCCTTTTTCTATCCAAAGAGAGTAAGAATTAGAATTTTGCCAGACCTTTATACCAAACTTCTCAATATACCCGCCCTTACGTGAGGGAGACTATAAGCATTTGAGTAGTTGATACGTGGAACATAGGCGATTCTAAAAGGGAATAACCTGCCAGACCTTTATACCAAACTACTCAATATACCCGCCCTTACGTGAGGGAGACTATAAGTATTTGAGCAGTTGATACGTGGAACATAGGCGGTTATAAAAATGTGATGCTTGCTTTTTGTAGAATTGTTACAATAGATGTGCCAATGTATTATTGCTTTATAAGAATTTGCTTGTATGTGTTTGCTTGCTTGTATATGGCTTAGTGTCAAGTGTGTATGAAATGGAACTACACTTGATTACAATTATAAAACCCAAAGTCATGCAAGGGTAATAGCAAGCATAAAATGTAGACAAAGCCCAAATAGAAGATGCAAGCAACAAACACCTAGTGGCCAAGAGAGTGCCACAAAAGGTCTCCACAAGCAAGAGGCAAGGGGCCCTAAATCACCCCTTGAGTTGATGATTGTATTAGGAAATATGGCTCAAGAATAGTCCCAAATATACCTTGAAGTGTGATACAATTTCAATGCCACCAATGATGATAATGCCTCCAATTTTGCCAAATATAATGAATAACTTGGCTTAATGTCCCCCCAATGACTTAAAATTGAGATTCCCACAAGTTTGCCAAATATTTTGTCAAGGAGTGTCGGATACTACCGAAAATGCACTCCAAATTACAATTTCAACTTCAAACTTCAATTTAGCATATTAAATGATTTCAAAACTAAAAATAAACTGCACCAATGGATTCCTCTCAAAAAATCCTTTCCAACGACTATATATAAGGCTATAGTCGGTTACAATTTGACCCTTGATTTTAAGAAAATACAACAAGACTTCTTAGAGGCAAAAAATAGGACAGATTGCCCTCTACAAATTTGAAATTTGAAATTTTGGCTTGAAACTGTTTCGACGGGAAAATTTTGAAATGACCGAGCGGGAAATTTTGGAGGGAATGACTGAAAATTTTGCAATCTAGCTTATTGTTACCTACTACAGCTGTAGATGTTTCTCAATCCAACAATTGGCAACTGATGTGCCTTAACAAAAAAAAACAATTTTTTCGCAGTCCCAAAACTGCTGCAAACAACCAACTTTGAGCAGCTGTAACTTGCTCAATACATTACCGAATTAAGCAAGTGAGTACTTGATGTTGTAGTACTTCTCATAATCTATATGATGGTGCAAAAACATCAAGAAAAGGACTGCTAAAAAAATTAATAAAAAATTTTCCGTTTCGGAAAAAATCGCGCAGGAAAAAATAACTGCAATAGTCCGTCTTCAAACAACCATATCTTGCTCATTTCTTGTCGGATTTTTGCGTGCGAGTACTCGATTTTGTAGTACTCCTCCTGATATACGTGCTGGTGTACTCAGATTCTGAAGATGACTGCTCTAAAAAAATTTCCGCTGCAAAATGTGACGTTTTTTTTTTTTAAATGTGCCTTCACCCTGCAAAAAAAATAGCCCCACATTGCCAGAATCGCCAAAACTCTTAAAAAATTCTCTCCGTTTTTCATTCATAGGATCAACTTAGCAAGTGAAGAGGATACTTCGGAGAAAAAATTCAATCCTAAAAAAAACTCTCAAACCCTAAGGGTCCCCATAGGCGGATCTCACCGCTCTGATACCAGATGTTGGGACTGAAAAATAAGGCACACTTTATTTACAAGTTATCTTACAATATATAAGCATCAAGCTTAGGAGGGAGATATGACAAGTGTCATAAGCTCCACTCCAAGTGTCTTTCAGAAGACACCACTCCAACTCAAACTGAAGACAGGGACAAGTGGCAGAAGACAAATGTCAACCTGTCAATTATAGGCATAGTGTACATTATAACAATAATAATATTCTAACAAACGAGACCCTTTCAAAACCTATTCTTTATAAAGCTAGTGAGTCCTTAGTTCAATGATTGAGACATATGAATGATGTGGCCCACACCAAGGTTCAAATATCAACGAACCAAATAGGTTATATAGCTCAATGCGACTAAGTATTTTATTTAAAATATATATACTTAAACATAGATAGGATAAGAGAGATTAAGTAGAGGGGATTCAATGATGCAAATACACTAGTAAACAAATGGAAATACCATTTACAATATGTAAATAGTAAAATACAAAAGTACTTAAACATAGGGAGGATAAGAGAGGATTAAGTGACACAAATATACTAGTAAACATGTTCTTAATAAAGTTATGGCTTTTAAATAAAATAAAAAAGATATTTAAAAACACAAAAAATATATCTAAAATAATGGATCAAAATATAAAAAATTGAAAATAATTTTAAATTAAATAATTTTAAATAATTTAAAAATAAAAAATTAAGTTTAACCTAATATTAAAATAATTAATGTGTTAATAATATTAAAAGGTATAAATTCAAATGATAGTACCATTTACTTTATATAAATTGTAGAATATAAAAAGTATTTAAACATAAAGAGAGTAAAGCATCAAGAATAGTTAAAGGCACTAGCCAGTGCATCGCCTAGGGTACCTATAGAGAATATAGGAGTGAAACCAAAAATATCCCACCATGTAGAATTTTGAAGAGATCAAGGAGAAGAGAAAACCAATCGCACAAGAGAAAATTACACATAAAAAGTGAAGCTAGGGCATGCCAAAATAGTAGCAAAAGCTAGGGTTTTATTGAAAACCCTTGCTAGAAAATTGAAAATATTTATGTAGATAAAGAAACATGTTGTATGCAATGAGGATTTGATCTAGAGAAACACATAGAGCTAGGGTTTTGCATGGTAATGGCAAGTATGGACATAGATTACATATACACTATTATTGTTAATTTATTTCTAGATATGGCTTTAATAACTTCTCTTGTTAAGTCATCTGGCAATGGAGTTTTTTTGCTTTTCTCCCATCAACCTCTTTTTGATAAAAATAAAATAGAAAAAATGGTTTGAGTTCTCAATGTCCACCCTCATTGAGTGCCTAAGCCATAGTCTCTGAACAAAAGCATCCATCACCAAATCTTGGCTCTTTCAACTTAAGCATTGATCTGCAAATTTGTAAGCATGTGGTCTAGCCCAACTGTAATACAAAAATGGATAAGCAATACCTAGGGTTTAAAAATATCTAGCTATGATTTCATGATTGTTATTTAAGGGTACTTTGTTGTTACCTTCTCATCTGTTGAATACTAAAATTAATATTTCATGAAGTTCCATGGATTCTAGGATATAGTCCTCTATATATGACTTCTTGGACACTAGGATTTGACTAACAATAAGAGAAACCTAAAGAAGTAACAATTTGGGTTACTCTTCATTTTTTTCCCCTACACTTATGGAATAATCCCATGATGGAAATTATAGGAAACACCATAGGATCATACATTGATTGGACCCCTCAAAAGGCCAATAATGTAATTTTTTTTCCATATATCTGTAAAGGTAAAACTAAAGAAAGGGCTTCCAAAAAATATTGGGATCAAAATTCTTGACTAGGTTCACACCCAAACATCATACTACGAGCATATCCCTTCTAAATGTATTAATTGTCACCAACATGGACACTTATTTCAAAATTGTCCATTAAAGCCTAATCAATTATAATAAAAAACAAAACTTGAATTCCAAATGATCAAGAATAGAAGGCCTTGCAGATCAAGAAGTCAACTAAGGTTTATGTAGGATAAATTAGATCCAACAAGATCCAACAAATTTGCTATCCTCTGATTAGACATGGAGGAAGAGATAAAATACCAATTAATAATGAATTTTAAATAAAAGGTAAAGAAACAATGGAAGAACCCATTAAGGAACATTTAGATGACACACAAGAAGCACAACAAGGGACTCATGGCAAAGAGTTGAAGCACTTAGATGAAGACACTAAAGAATAAGTTGAGGAAACATTGAAGGAGTTAGTCATATCAAGAGGCACCCCGACAACACGCTCAACAATTAGGGGTAGAAATTCCAACCAAATTCTAAGAGAAGAACAAACTCGAAATTATATCCAAAATAAAACGTAAACTACTTTGGATTTTTTAATGAAGAGGGTCTCTAAAAAATAATAGTGCTATCATGGAATTTTACAGGATCAAGTGTCCTCGAAAAAACTACCTATAAGATCTTATCAAACTACATAAGCCACTTATAGTTTGTTTAAAAGAATAAAAATTGTAGATAATGTAGTGGCACTCGAATGGAATACTCTAATGTCTAGACAATATTAGAATTTTTGTTTGGCTATATACCAAAATGTAGGGTTTGATGAGTGTGGTATTGGGTTTGATGAGTGATCTTGGCAAAGTTTGGCTTGTTGAGATCTTGGCAAAATTTTGGCTTTTTGTGAACTTGGTAAAAGTTTGGCTTTCGATGATCTTGGAAAAGGTTGGATTTTTATGATCTTGTGAAAGGTTTGGTTTTTGTGATCTTAGAAAGAGTTTGGTTTTCTACGATCTTGGCAAAATTTTAGCTTTTTGTGATCCTAGGAAAAGATTGGCTTTTTGCTAGAAAAAAAATTGACTTTCTATGATCTTGCAAAGTTTGGTTTTTTGTATTTTTGGAAAATATTGGCTTTCTGTGAACTTGGCAAAGGTTTGGTTTTTTTTTATCTTGGAAAAATTTTGGCTCTTTGTGATCCTAGCCAAGGTTTAATTTTCTGTGATCCTCACAAAAATTTGGTTTAGTGTGCTTTTGGCAAAGGTTTGACTTTTTGTTAACTTGACAAAAGTTTGGCTATCTGTGGTTATGAGACATAGAGAGCATCTTTGTTGTACAAGGAACCATAAACCTTTCAAATCTTATTCTTTATCAATCCAGTGAGTCCTTATTTTAGTGGTTGAGACATAGGAATGATGTAACCCATACAAAGGATCAATTATCGATGACATCAAATAGGCTATATAGCTCAATGTGACTAGGTTGATGTTAAATGGAAAGGGCAACCCTTTCATAACCCTACTTTTATTTTTTTTAAATACTTAAACATAGAGAGGATAAGAGAAAATTAAGTAGAGAGGATTCAATGATGCAAATACACTAGTAAAAAAATGGAAATACCATTTACAATATGTAAATAGTAAAATACAAAAGTACTTAAACATATGGAGGATAAGAGAGGATTAAGTGACACAAATATACTAGTAAACATGTTCTTAATAAATTAAGTTTAAATGAAAAATATATATTTAAAAACACAAAAAAAATATCTAAAATAATGGATCAAAATATAAAAATTTTAAAATAATTTAAAAATAAAAAATTAAGTTTAACCTAATATTAAAATAATTAATGTGTTAATAATAGTAAAAGGTATAAATTCAAATGATAGTACCATTTACTTTATATAAATTGTAGAATATAAAAAGTATTTAAACAGAAAGAGAGTAAAGTATCAAGTATAGTTAAAGGCACTAGCCAGTGCATCGCCTAGGATACTTATAGAGAATATAGGAGTGAAACCAAAAAAATCCCACCATGTAGAATTTTGAAGAGATCAAGGAGAAGAGAAAACCAATCACACAAGAGAAAATTACACATAAAAAGTGAAGCTAGGGCATGCCAAAATAGTAGCAGAAGCTAGGGTTTTATTGAAAACCCTTGCTAAAAAATTGAAAATATTTATGTAGATAAGGAAACATGTTGTATGCAATGAGGATTTGATCTAGATAAACACATAGAGCTAGGGTTTTGCATGGTAATTGCAAGTATGGACATAGATTACATATGCGCTATTATTTTTAATTTATTTCTAGATATGGTTTTAATAACTTCTCTTGTTAAGTCATCTGGCAATGGAGTTTTTTTGCTTTTCTCCCATCAACCTCTTTTTGATCAAAATAAAATAGACAACATGGTTTGAGTTCTCAATGTCCACCCTCATTGATTACCTAAGCCATAGTCTCTAAATAAAACCATAAAAGTATCCATCACCAAATCTTGGCTCTTTCAACTTAAGCATTGATCTGCAAATTTGTAAGCATGTGGTCTAGCCCAACTGTAATACAAAAATGGATAAGCAATACCTAGGGTTTAAAAATCTCTAGTTATGAGTTCATGATTGCTATTTATGATGATTACACAATGACACTGAGAGGGGGGGTGAATCAGTGTAGCTATTAATTTTTATATCTACAACATTTAATATGAAATAAAGAGAACTTGACAACTGAAAAACAACTTGAACAAGAGAGCACACCACAACACTCAATATACCGAGGTTCACCAATTTGGCTACTCCTCAAAAATGACTGCTTGGACTCCAATCCAAATCCAGCCTTTGCAAAATATCAATTTTACAAATACTTTACCAAGCATCAACCGGAAGGAGCACCAACCCCCGTAATTTTCTGCTGCAACGTATGGAGCACCAACTCCTAGTACCAAGCACCAACTTGGACCGCAATTCTGATCAATTTAGAATGACATAAAAATGTCTTCACTTCATGCACGACCCCGACCGGTCCGCAATTAACCCAACTCTACACACTCTCACGGCTCGCTTATTTTTCTCTTGATTCTTTTCTAACCCTCCTTTTACAACAATTTCTCTCTAACAATGAAGAACATCTTCTCTGTACGATTATTCTTTTATAACCTTTCAATCCTGCATGCAATCGAATCATATACCCAACTGTTCGAATTCTTTTCTCCCGCAAATAAGTGGTCGTTCGAAATGACTGTTCGAAACCCTGCAATACGGCGTTTCGATTTCTTGTAGTATGGCTATTTTGAATGCTGCAAACATATCTTCTCGAAAAGCATATCTTGATCCTTCATATTCGGCTCTTTGAATACAAGAAAAATGTCTGTTCGATTCCATGAGTGCGACCGTTCGAAAGTTGTAAAAAAAAAGACTTTTCGAAAACCTTTCGATACTTTATATTTGATTCTTCGAATACATGCAAACGGCTGTTCGAATGCATGACTGAAACTTGTCAATCATGAATCGCAGATCCGACATCGCTTACATTTTATGTAACTCGGCTGCATGATGTCTTTTATGACACGCGTCACCATGCCTCGCTTTTTCGCTTTTACCCGCCAACTCGTCGCCTGTCGCGATATCGCGACATTTTTAACTTATGTTGACGTCACCTCGAAGGTTGTCGCGATATCGCGACCAATTTGGCCTTGAAAGCCTTTTCGCTGCTCCTATCGCGAAATCGCGACACTTTTCAACTTTGCTGACGTCATCATCCTTCTTGTCGCGAAATCGCGACGTTTTCGACTCTTGCTGACGTCATCATCCTGCTTGTCGCGAAATCGCGACACTTTCGGCTTTCGTACACTCTTCTTTGCCAACTCCAACGAAAATGGAACATGTCACGAAATCGCGACACTTTGCTTCATGCAATGGCGAAATTTTTACATCTTTGTGCCTTGTGTTTTCACCTTGCCTCTTTTCATGAAATTTTGACTTGTAATATCATTGCTGCATCTTTCAATTCTACACTTTTGACTAGTAGCAAAATCGCTACACCTTAGTTTCCCTTTGTTTCAACATGTAGCGCCATCGCTACACCTTAGTTTCCCTTTGTTTCAACATGTAGCGCCATCGCTACACCTTCTTCTTGTGAATTTTTACTTGTGTCGAAATCGCTGCAACTTAGTTTTCTTAACTTCCGATTTGTAGCGAAATCGCTACACCTTTGTTTCCATACATTTCAACATGTAGCGATATCGCTACACCTTTGTTGCTGAGCATTCTCTCTCCTCTTTGGGTCGCAAAAACCCGACGTGTCGCGATATCGCGACACTTTTCGTTGCTAGCTCCTTTCCTCCATTTATGTCGCGAAATCGTGACATCTTTTCACCTTGCTTCCTCTCTCGCCAGATGTCGCGAAATCGTGCGTTTCCTTTCACTTTCTCTCTCTCTCATGTCGCATTCGCTTCCTTTCTCTCTTAATGTCGGAAATCGCGACAATCTTCCTTGTATTTTCTCTCTCTTCTATTTTGTCGCGATATCGCGACACATTTTCTCTCTCCTCGCTGAAAACTCGACATGTCGCGAAATCGCGACATTTTGGCGTGCATTTTCTCTCTCCTACTTTTTGTCGCGAAATCGCGACAAAAACATGTCGCGATATCGCGACAGTTTTCTTTCTTGTCTCTTTCTCGCCAATTTCTGAATCTGGGTCACCTCTCGTTTGTCTTGAAATTCATCGCACTTGATCCGATCGACCTCCGAATCGCATCAATCGCATCAATCTGACTGTGTTGACAACAATGACAATACTTTTGCAATTCTTTTGCTGCACCTTGCTCAACAATCTCCCCTTTGGAATTGTTGGCAACACACTGCAACCTTGCTTAATTTCTTCTCCCCCTTTGCCAATAATACCAAAGGGTTGTTGTAGACTCCCCCTGAGTCTATGCACAACATTCTCGGACTTAAAAAGTTTGAATGCTCCCCCCGAGAATGTGTTTCCCATAGCTAGTCGCTGCTTGGGTGGTGTGACTACTCCCAACTTCTTCCGAAGGTATTCAAATACTTCCTTTGGCAAAGGTTTTGTGAATATATCAGCTACTTGCTCTGTAGTTGGAACAAAATCCAATTTAACCTCTCCTTCTACAACTTTATCCTTCAAGAAATGATATCGGATTGCAATATGTTTGGTTCTTAAATGCATTAATGGATTCTTGGATATGTTGATAGCACTAGTGTTATCATATTTAATTGAAATTGGCTCTTTGAAATGAATACCAAGATCTTTCAATGTTTGTCTCATCCATAATATCCGAGTACAACATGTTGTTGCCGCAATGTATTCTCGCCTCTGCAGTGGATAGAGATACTGATTCTTGTTTCTTGTCGTGCCATGCTACCAACTGTCTCCAAGATAAAATGCTCCTCCACTTGTGCTCTTTCCGTCATCAATACATCCTCGCCCAATCTGCATCGAATATGCAATCAAAGTGAAATATTTACCTTTTGGGTACCACAACCCATAATCCATAGTGCCCTTGAGATATCTGAAGATCCTCTTTACAGCTGTTACATGAGTTTCTTTGGGACTGGCTCTGAAATCTTGCAACCATACATACTGCTTGTAGTATATCTGGTCTAGTGGCTGTTAAATACAGTAGGCTTCCAATCATAGACCTGTACATTGTTTGATCTACATCCTGGGATTTATCATCCTTGCTCAACTTGCAGCCTTTTGTCATGGGAGTGCTGACCGGTTTACTGTCTTCCATTGTGAACTTTTTCATCATTTCTTTTACATATTTAACTTGAGAAATAAAAATGCCTTTTTCATTTTGATTGACCTACGAATCCTAAGAAATAAGAAAGTTCACCAATCATTGACATCTCAAATTCTTTTTTCATTTTAATTGATATGTCTTTGCAAGATTCATCCATGTCGCCGCCAAATATTATGTCATCTACATAAACAACAAGAACAATAAGATGACCCTTCTCTGCTTTGACATATAAGTTGCTATCCACCAAACCTTTCTTAAACCCTTGTTTAATTAGATAATTATCCAAACCTTGCATACCATGCTCGGGTGCCTGTTTTAATCCATATAAAGCTTTCTTTAACCTCGCAAACAAAATCTGGATTGTCACCAAGTTGGAAGCCATCCGGTTGTTCAATGTAAACCTCTTCTTCCAGCTTTTCCATTCAAAAATGCTGATTTTACATCCATTTGATATACTTTGAAGTTTTTATGAACTGCTAATGCTAGAAACATTCTGATTGCCTCTAGTCTGGCTACCGGTGCAAAAGTTTCTTCAAAATCAATGCCTTCAACCTGAGCATAGCCTTTACATACCAATCTTGCCTTATTTCTGACAACCTGCCCATCTTCATTCAATTTATTTCTAAAAACCCATTTAGTGCCAATTATGTTTTTATTTGTTGGTCTAGGTACTAATTCCCAGGTATTGTTTTTCTCTATCTGATCTAGTTCTTCATTGATTGCCTTCATCCAACTTTCATCAGTGCTTGCTTCAACAACATTTTTAGGTTCAATACTAGATAACAGAGAATAGTTCCTCACTGTTGTTCTTCTTGTCTGAATACCATCTGTGGGATCCCCAATAATCTGCTCACTTGGATGATTTTTCTGCCAGCTTGCTCGTTTTAAATTTCCTGTTTTCTTCTTCTTCGATTCAGCTTTTACACTATCCGGATCAATTTTTTCGATTCTTCTCTGTTTCTTTTTCATCATCACCTTCAATGACTTCTTCATACATAGGGTAGTTTTCTTGATAAGTAGTTTCTTGTTCTCTACCTTCATCAACTTTCACATCAGCACTTTCAACAATTTTCTTCAACCTCTTGTTGTAACATGTGTAGGCCTTGCTTTTTGTTGAGTAACCAAGAAAGATACCTTCATCAACTCTATCTTCAAATTTACCGAGGTTATCTTCAGTCCGTTTTATGTAGCACTTGTTGCCAAATACTTTGAAATGTCTTGTTGTTGCCTTTCTGCCAAACCACAACTCATAAGGTGTTTTGCTTTCATGTGTTCTCAACATGCACCTGTTTTGAATGTAAACTGCAATATGGACTGCCTCTTTCCAAAATCTGTCAGCTATTTTGTTTTCTGCCAGCATTGTCCTTGCCATTTCCTGCACTGTTCTATTCTTCCTTTCTACAACACCATTCTACTGAGGTGTCCTAGCTGCTGAAAACTGTCTTCTTATCCCATGTTTTTGACAGTATTCTGCAAATTCTTCGGAGATAAACTCTCCTCCCCTGTCTGATCTTAGGCATTTAATTCTTTTTCCCGATTGATTCTCAACAAGATTTTTGAAGGTTTTAAACATCTCAAAGGCTTCCGACTTGAGTTTCGTAAATAGTACCCATGTCATTCTTGAGTAGTCATCTATACACAGCATAAAATATTTGTGTCCATTTATGCTTTCAGCTCTCATGGGTCCACATAGATCAGTGTGAATTAGTTCTAATGGCTTGCTAGTGAAGTATTATTTTGCTTTGAAGGTGGCTTTGGTTTGTTTTCCATTTTGGCATGACTCACGGATGCTATTTACAGGTTTGCCAATGTTTGGTATATCTCTAATCGCTTCTTTTGAACTGATTTTTTCCGATTGTCAAAACTAATATGCCCAAGCCTCTTGTGCCATAGCCGCTTTTCATCTTCCTGTCCAATCAAGCATGTTCCTTCTGCAGTTTCTAAAAGTGTATACAGATTTCCTGAAGTTCTCAGTCCAATGGCTATTAACTTTCCATTTTTTGTCTTTCTTACTTCACAGCCCTCCTTCTTGAAGATTACATCATGACCTCTGTCACATATTTGACTTACACTTAGCAAGTTATGCTTCATGCCAATTACAAACAAGACTTCTTTTGATTTTATATTGCCATCACTGATCTTGACTGATCCCTTTCCAACAATATTTGCTCCATCATTATTTCCAAATTTCACAGAACCACCTTCATAATTCTGTAAATTCTCAAACTTTTGCTTGTCACCTGTCATGTGACTCGGAACAACCACCGCCAAGTATCCAAGGTGCTGATTTGTTCCGAGCTTTAAAAGCAGTCTGGACAATCAAAGATTCCTTTTCTTTCCATTCTCGGTTTGATAGCATATTTTGCTACTTGTTTTGCCTTTGTCCTTTCATTAGCATGTGCCTATTTTTCAAGAAATTTTTGGTTTTGTTTCAACCCACTTGGCTGAGATTTTCTACCCCGATAATTATTTGATGCAAAAGTGCTTCTACAGCTTTCTAGCAATATGTCCAAAATTATGACAATTATAACATTCAACCGCATAATTCATTAAAGGAGAAAAAACATTTTCTTCGGTAAAATTCCTTTGAGATACATTATGCCTGCAATCTGAAATCTTATGGCCATAAGCATTGCATTTAAAACAATAACCAGAAAATGCATGATTAAACCTGGGTGCCGGTCTTTGCCAATTTGAAGTAGGAGCCATGACTCTTCTCCTCCTTGGATGTGTGACTTTTGTGAATCCATCTTTGTCAATATTCTTCTTGAATCTGGCATTATTGTTTTCTTTTGCATGATTTGGTTTTTCTGGTTCAACCCTGATCTTTTCTTCTTTCTTTATGGGTTCTATATTCAAGTTCTTTGAATCCTTTGAAGATTCTCCTTCATCAAAGCCTAAACCAAATTTGATGCCATAAGGCCTTTGGTTATTTAACATTTTATCCAGCTTTACAAGATTTTCTTCAAACTTATGAAAATAGTTCAATTTTCTATTCATCTCCTCTAACCGCATCCTTAACTTAACAATGTCTTCCTCTAGCTTGTCGCATTCAACTGTCTTTACAGCTTAATTGTTCATCAAGAACTTCGGACATTTTCTTGAATTCCTCTGTCCGTATTTTTAGATTGTTTATTATGTCTGTGGTATTCTCTAATTTCTTTGAAAATTTTTTATTCTTCTTCCTTTCTGCACTCAACTCTTCAAGTGCAGTAACCAATTCTCCTTCCAAATACACTTCAGCTTCATCCTTGGAATTTTCATCACCTTCCTGATTTTCCTCTGTTCTTTCTTCTTCAAGTG
Organism: Wollemia nobilis; assembly: GCA_028583015.1. NCBI lineage: Eukaryota > Viridiplantae > Streptophyta > Pinopsida > Araucariales > Araucariaceae > Wollemia > Wollemia nobilis. The sequence goes on along the minus strand of JAQPPZ010016917.1, from coordinate 3,596,422 downwards.
CCATGAACAGAGCTTCACCTCCTTCTTCTTCAGACTCCTCATCTCGTGCTTTCTTCGAACTCGCCGACATTCTTGGTTATGAAGCTTTTCTTCTTGAAGTTGTTCTTTCCGAAATTTTGTTTCTTCTTCCAAGTCACTTTTTTCTTGGTGTGAACCTTCACCATTTTTGGTTCTCTCCTGCATTGGACATTTGGCTGCAAAATGACCGACTCCTCCACAATTGAAGCATTTAAAAGGTAGCTTCCCTCTATATTTTCCTTTTCCTTTTGTGAGTTTTCGAACAAAATTGGCTTCTGTTTCATCCAGAGTTCCTTCATCCTCAGATTCATGTTCAGCTTTTACATTCTTGTGTGCTTTAAAAGTTGCTTCTCTGTCTCGTAGACTTGGTTTGTCCTATTCTCATTTCATATGTCTGTCGGGGAACCATGCAACTCATCCATGCTGAAGTTGTTTAGATCTTTTGCCTCTTCTATTGCAGAGACTTTGGAGTTAAATATTTTGTGAAGTGTTCTGAGAACCTTTTTCACAACAACTCGCATCATCAATTTCTTCACCGAGTCCTCTCGATTGCATTAATAATTCCGTTGACTCTCAAGCATATAAGTCTCTATGTTTTCATCTTCATTCATTTGCGGTGCTTTGAACCGTGCTCGATGAGTTTGCAGCTTTGCTTCCTTAATCTTACTCGTCTCCTTCATGGATGCTCTTCGATTTATCCCACATGTCTTTTGCTGATTTACAACTCATGACTCTTATCGCTCACTCGTCAACAAGCCCACACATTATGGCATTCTTAGCTTTGGAGTTGTTTTCAAATTTCTTTTTCTCAGCAGATCTCGTTGGAGGGGTAGTGGGTGCTGTGTATCCACTATCCACGTAATCCCAAATATCGTATCCCAATGCACTCGGATATGTTTGCATTCTGAGTTTCCGTAAGGTGTAATTTGTTCCATCAAATAAGGGAGCTTTGTTGGATGAAAATCCTTCACCGCCTGCCATTGTTTCTTCCAAGATCTCCTTAGCTGATTAAGCTTGTACAAGGAACCTGGCTCTGATACCAATTGATGATTACACAATGACACTGAGAGGGGGGGTGAATCAGTGTAGCTATTAATTTTTATATCTACAACATTTAATATGAAATAAAGAGAACTTGACAACTGAAAAACAACTTGAACAAGAGAGCACACCACAACACTCAATATACCGAGGTTCACCAATTTGGCTACTCCTCAAAAATGACTGCTTGGACTCCAATCCAAATCCAGCCTTTGCAAAATATCAATTTTACAAATACTTTACCAAGATCAACCTGGAAGGAGCACCAACCCCTGTAATTTTTTGTTGCAATAGATGGAGCACCAACTCCTAGTACCAAGCACCAACTTGGACTGCAATTCTGATCAATTTAGAATGACATAAAAATGTCTTCACTTCATGCACGACCCTGACTGGTCTGTAATTAACCCAACTCTACACACTCTCACGGCTCTGCTTATTTTTCTCTTGATTCTTTTCTAACCCTCCTTTTACAGCAATTTCTCTCTAACAAGCAAGAACATCTTCTCTGTACGATTATTCTTTTATAACCTTTCAACCCTGCATGCAATCGAATCATATACCCAACTATTCGAATTCTTTTCTCCTGCAAATAAGTGGCTGTTCGAAAATGACTGATCGAAACCCTGCAATACGGCGTTTCGATTTCTTGTAGTATGGTTGTTTTGAATGCTGCAAACATATCTTCTCGAAAAGCATATCTTGATCCTTCATATTCGGCTCTTTGAATACAAGCAAAATGTCTGTTCGATTCCATGAGTGCGACCGTTCGAAAGCTGTAAAAAAGACTTTTCGAAAACCTTTCGATACTTTATATTTGATTCTTCGAATACATGCAAACGGCTGTTCGAATGCATGACTGACACTTGTCAATCAGTAACTGCAGATCTGACATCAGTTACATTTTATGTAACTCGGTCGCATGATGTCTTTTATGACACGCGTCACCATGCCTGCTTTTTCGGCTTTTACCTGCCAACCTGTCGCCTGTCGCGATATCGTGACATTTTTAACTTATGTTGACGTCACCCTGAAGGTTGTCGTGATATCGCGACCAATTTGGCCTTGAAAGCCTTTTCGCTGCTCCTGTCGCGAAATCGCGACACTTTTCAACTTTGCTGACGTCATCATCCTTCTTGTCGCGAAATCATGACGTTTCTGACTCTTGCTGACGTCATCATCCTGCTTGTCGCGAAATCGTGACACTTTCGGCTTCCGTACACTCTTCTTTGCCAACTCCAGCGAAAATGGAACATGTCGCGAAATCGCGACACTTTGCTTCATGCAATGGCGAAATTTTTACATCTTTGTGCCTTGTGTTTTCACCTTGCCTCTTTTCATGAAATTTTGACTTGTAATATCATTGCTGCATCTTTCAGTTCTACACTTTTGACTAGTAGCGAAATCGCTACACCTTAGTTTCCCTTTGTTTCAACATGTAGCGCCATCGCTACACCTTAGTTTCCCTTTGTTTCAACATGTAGCGCCATCGCTACACCTTCTTCTTGTGAATTTTTACTTGTGTCGAAATCGCTGCAACTTTGTTTTCTTAACTTCGATTTGTAGCGAAATCGCTACACCTTTGTTTCCATACATTTCAACATGTAGCGATATCGCTACACCTTTGTTGCTGAGCATTCTCTCTCCTCTTTGGGTCGCGAAAACCCGACGTGTCGCGATATCGCGACACTTTTCATTGCTAGCTCCTTTCCTCCATTTATGTCACGAAATCGCGACATCTTTTCACCTTGCTTCCCTCTCTGCCAACATGTCGTGAAATCGTGACAGTTTACCTTTCACTTTCTCTCTCCTCTGCCATGTCGCGATATCGCGACAAATTGGCATGCACTTTCTCTCTCCTCGGCAATGTCGTGAAATCGCGACAATCTTCCTTGCATTTTCTCTCTCTTCTATTTTGTCGCGATATCGCGACACATTTTCTCTCTCCTCAGTGAAAACTCGACATGTCGCGAAATCGTGACATTTTGGCGTGCATTTTCTCTCTCCTACTTTTTGTCACGAAATCGCGACAGAAAACATGTCGCGATATCGCGACAGTTTTCTTTCTTGTCTCTTTCTGCCAATTTTTGAATCTGGGTCACCTCTGTTTGTCTTGAGATTCACTGCACTTGATCTGACTGACCTCTGAACTGCATCAACTGCATCAATCTATCTGTGTTGACAACAATGACAATACTTTTGCAATTCTTTTGCTGCACCTTGCTCAACAATTTAAGGGTACTTTGTTGTTACCTTTTCATTTGTTGAATACTAAAACCAATTTTTCATGAAGGTCCATGGATTCTAGGATATAGTCCTCTATATATGACTCCTTGGACACTAGGATTTGACCCACAAGAAGAGGAACCTAAAGAAGTGGCAATTTGGGTTCGTCTTCCTTTTTTGCCCCTACACTTATGGAATAAGCCCACGATGGAAATGATAGGAAACACCATAGGATCATACATTGATTGGACCCCTCCAAAGGCTTCCAAAAAATATTGGGATCAAAATTCTTGACTAGGTTCACACCCAAACATCATACTACGAGCATATCCCTTTTAAATGTATTAATTATCACCAACATGGACACTTCTCTCAAAATTGTCCATTAAAGCCTGATCAATTATAATAAAAAACAAAACTTGAATTCCAAATGATCAAGAATAGAAGGCCTTGCAGATCGAGAAGTCAACTAAGGTTTATGTAGGGTAAATTGGATCCAACAAGCTCCAACAAATTTGATATCCTCTGATTAGACATGGAGGAAGAGATAAAAATACCAATTAATAATGAAGCTCAAGGAAAAGGTAAAGAAACAATGGAAGAACCCATTAAGGAACATTTAGATGACACACAAGAAGCACAATAAGGAGCTCATGGCAAATATTTGAAGCACTTATATGAATACACTAAAGAAGAAGTTGAGGAAACACCGAAGGAGTTAGTCACATCAGGAGACACCCTGACAACACGCTCAACAATTAGGGGTAGAAATTTCATTCAAATTCTAAGAGAAGAAAAAACTCGAAATTATATTCAAAACAAAATGCAAACTACTTTGGATTTTTCAATGAAAAGGGTCTCTAAAAAATAATAGTGCTATCATGGAATTTTACAGGATCGAGTAGTCCTCTAAAAAACTACCTATAAGATCTTATCAAACTACATAAGCCACTTATAGTATATTTAAAAGAATAAAAAATGGTATATAATGTAGTGGCACTCAAATGGAATACCCCAATGTCTCTAGAAAATCTTGGAATTTTTGTTTGGCTATTTACCAAAATGTAGGGTTTGTTGAGTGTGGTATTGGGTTTGATGAGTGATCTTGGCAAAGTTTGGCTTGTTGAGATCTTGGTAAAATTTTAGCTTTTTGTGAACTTGGTAAAAGTTTGGCTTTCAATGATCTTGGAAAAGGTTGGCTTTTTGTGATCTTGTCAAAGGTTTTTTTTTTGTGATCTTAGAAAGAGTTTAATTTTCTACGATCTTGGCAAAAGTTTAGCTTTTTGTAATCCTAGCAAAAGATTGGCTTTTTGCTAGCAAAAATTTGACTTTCTATGATCTTGCAAAGTTTGGTTTTTTGTATCCTTGGAAAATATTGGCTGTTTGTGAACTTGGCAAAGGTTTGGTTTTTTGTGATCTTGGAAAAAGTTTGGCTCTTTGTGATCCTAGCCAAAGTTTAATTTTCTGTGATCCTGACAAAAAATTTGGCTTTGTGTGATTTTGGCAAAGGTTTGACTTTTTGTTAACTTGACAAAAGTTTGGCTATCTGTGGTTACAAGACATAGAGAGCATCTTTGTTGTACAAGGAACCATAAACCTTTCAAAACTTATTCTTTATCAATCCAATGAGTCCTTATTTTAGTGGTTGAGATATATGAATGATGTAACCCATACAAAGGCTCAATTATCGATGACATAAAATAGGCTATATAGCTCAATGTGACTAGGTTGATGTTAAAGGGAAAGGGCAACCCTTTCAAAACCCTGGTTTTATTTTTTTAAAATACTTAAACATAGAGAGGATAAGAGAGAATTAAGTAGAGAGGATTGAGTGATGCAAATACACTAGTAAACAAATGACAATACCATTTACTTTACAATATGTAAATAGTAAGATATAAAAGTACATAAATATAGAGAGGATAAGAGAGGATTAAGTGACACAAATATACTAGTAAACATGTTCTTAATAAATTTATGTCTTTTAAATGAAAAAGATATTTAAAAACACAATAAAAATTTCTAAAAATAATTGATCAAAATATAATAAATTGAAAATAATTTTAAATTAAATAATAAAAAATAAAATACAATAGGATTGCTGAGATCCTTAATAGGACTGCTGAGATCCTTGGGTGCAACATTGGGAGCCTTCCAACTACTTATCTTGGATTACCGCTTTTCCACGACAGATCTGTCTCGGCTATGTGGAACCCTATTTTAGATCGCCTCAACAAGAAACTTGCAGGTTGGAAAAGCTCAATGCTCGATCAAGCGACCAAAGCCACTCTGGTCCAAGCTTGCCTGCAAAGTATTCCCATTTTTTTTTATCTATATTCAAAGCTCCAGCTACCATCTACCAAAGAATTGAACAAATTCAACGCAGATTCCTTTGGGTAGGAAATGGAAACAAGAATAAATTCTCACTTGTTGCCTGGGATAAGGTTTGTTCCAAGAAAAAGGATGAAGGACTTGGATTCAGAGACATCAAGCGGATGAACATGGCCCTAATTGCCAAGCAGTCCTGGAGACTTACCATCAATGAAAAAGTCACCTGGATTGACATCATCAAAGCTAAGTACCTCCATCAGGTTTCCATTCTTGGAGAGCACAACCTTCCTATCGGATCCCATTTCTGGAATGGCGTTACCAAAATAAGGAAGATCATCATGGAAGGCTTAAGGTGGTGTCTAGGAACTGGAACGACCATTCATTTCTAGGATGACCCGTGGATCCATGATAAACCTCTTAGCAAAGATCCACATTTTGCAGTGCTCAAGACGGCCACCAAAGCCACCTTTGGAGATAAGGTGTGTCACTTCATTAACCCAGGTACCACAAGACCTGAATGGAAACACCTGGCTCTTAACAAGCCAAGGCATTTCATCGAGGTGCTCAGGCGGTTACAAAACTTTTTGAGGACTTGCATCATCCCTAGCTCATAGAAAGATGATTCCATGGTTTGGAACCTTGAAGATTCTGGAAATTTCACTATTAAATCAGCTTACTACAATCAAGAAACTCCCACTGATGGTCAGGACTTATCAAATCAGGTCTGGGTTCCCAAGATCATTCCTAAGGTCAAATTATTTTGCTGGTTGGCCATCCAAAACAAAATCCTCACCACTGATAACCTGATAATCAGAGGGTTACTCATTCCCAATTGGTGCATCCTGTGCAAAAATGCCTGTGATTCAACTTCGCATGTTTTTTTGGAATGTCCCTTCTCTCTAGTAGTTCTCAACCAGGTTCTTAACACCTTCGACATCTCCATAGCCCTCCCTCATTCCATTCCCCTCCTTTTTCAGCAATGGCCCCGGCCTTTCAAGAGCAACCAACTTAAATTCATGTGGCAAGCTTGCCTCCACCTGTTCCTATGGTAGATTTGGCTAGAGAGAAATGCCAGAATTTTCAAAAATCAAGCCACTGTTAAGAATATTATCATTGCCAGAATCTTGGCCCTTGCTACAGAGAATGCCTCTCTTTTTTCGTCTTCCAAACCCCCCCTCCTGGCCTTGAATCAAACCTAACCAAACTCTTCAATCTTTCTAACTTCTCTGCCATGCCCCATACTTTTGTTGATAGGTCTGTCATCAAGTGGGTCTCACCACCTACTAGGTGGCACAAGCTAAATTTTGATGGTGCAGCCAAAGGCAACCCAGGAGCGGCTGGCAGAGGAGGAATTCTTAGAAACCACAGAGGAGAAATAATTTTGGCCTTTGCCCAAAACCTGGGAATTCAATCCAACAATATGGCAGAGGCACGAGCTCTGCTCCAAAGTTTGATTCTCTTGGAAGGTTTGACCATCAACAAACTTATCATCAAAGGAGACTCGTTGCACTGCATCAACTGGCTCAAAGGGACTGCTATGCCTCCCTGGGCCCTTGTTTCAATTTTCCAAGAATGCAAGGCTTTAATTGGCAATTACCCAGAACTAGTCATTAAGCATCAATACCGGGAAGGAAACAAAGTTGCGGACTGGCTTGCTAACAAGGGAGTCGGCGAATCTGACATTCAAGTATGGAGAGACTCCTTCCCCATTGGCCTAAGGAACGATTCTATAAGTGGCAATGTCTGCACAATGTGAGATGTTGGTAGGGGATTGGTTTGGTTTGCTCATGAAACTAGTGATATCACGACACATTTTCTCTTCGGCTGCGATGGTGCAACATGTCGTGATATCGCGACACCTTTTCTCTCCAGCCACGATTTTGCAACATGTTGCGATATCACGACACTTTTTCTCTCCGGTCGTGTTTTTACAACATGTCGTGATATCGCAACACTTTTTCTCTCCGATCGTGATTTTGCAACATGTCACGATATCGCGACACTTTTTCTCTTCGACCGTGATTTTGCAACATGTCGCAATATCACGACACTCTTTCTCTTCAGTCGCGATTTTGCAACATGTCACGATATCGTGACACTTCTTCTCTTCGACTACGATTTTGCAACATGTCACGATATCGCGACACTTCTTCTCTTCGGTCGCGTTTTTGCAACTTGTCGCAATATCGCGACACTTTTCCTCTTCAGTCGCGATGATGCAGCATGTCACAATATCGTGACACTTTTTCTCTCCGGTCGTGATTTTGCAACATGTCACGATATCGCGACACTTTTTCTCTTCGGTCGCAATTTTGCAACATGTCGCGATATCGCGACACCTTTTCTCTTCGGGCGCGTTTTTGCAACTTGTCGCGATATCATGACACCTTTTCTCTATGGCCGCATATTTGCAACATGTCGTGATATCGTGACACCTTTTCCCTTCGGCCAAGATTTTGCAACATGTCGCGATATCGCGACACTTTTCCTCTTTGGCCTCGATGATGCAGTATGTCACAATTTCGCAACACTTTTTCTCTCCAACCACAATGTTGCAACTTGTCGCGATATCGTGACACTTTTTCTCCTCAACCGCGATATTGCAACTTGTCGCGATATCGTGACACTTTTCGATGTTGCAACATGTCGCGATATCGTGACACTTTTTCTCTTCGACCGTGATTTTGCAACATGTCGCGATATCGCGACACTTTTTCTCTCCGATCGCGATTTTGCAACATGTCATGATATCGCGACACTTTTTCCCTTCGATCGAGATTTTGCAACATGTCGCAATATTGTGACACTTTTTCTCTTCGATCGCGATTTTGCAACATGTCACGATATCGCGACACCTTTTCCCTTCAGCCGAGATCTGCAACATGTCGCGATATCACGACACTTTTTCTCTTTGGCCTCGATGATGCATCTTGTCGCGATTTTGTGACACTTCTTTTCTTCTGGCACCAAACTTGCAATTTGTCGTGATATCGTGACACTTCTTCTCTTCTGGCAGCAACCTTGCAACATGTCGTGATATCGCGACACTTTCTCTCCTTCGGCTATGATGCTGCTTATTGTCGCGATTTCGCGACATCTTTTCCTCCTTTGGCTGCATCGGTGCAACATGGCGCGATATCGCGCCATGTTTTCCTCCTTGATTTTTCCCTATGCTGTGGGTCGTGAAAACGTAACTGGTCATGATATCGCGACACCTTCCCTCATGTGGTGTTTTGCTTTCTATTTGATCTTTAGCTCTTGGGCCTCCTCGGTCGGCTTGGAAAACATGTAAAAACCTCTTGTACAAGGTTCAGGGACCTTTCAACACCCTTTCAACCAATCAAAAAATAAAATAAAATAAAAAACTTAAATTTCAATATTGTCAAATAATGAATATAAATAATAAAATTATAATAATATTTAGCTAAACAATAATAATTTCACAATATTTAAATAACCAAATATATTTAAAATGATTTCTTTTTTTCGCTTTTGAATTTGGGTAGTGTGATAAACCCCTACAACCAACGCATAGGGTTGAGCATTCCCCTCCCAGTCATGACCCCTTATAAGACCGAGAGCCACACTTATCAATTTGGGATTAACACAACCACACACATAATTGATAAAAATATAATAAATTGGAAATAATTTTAAATTAAATAATTAAAATAAGAGTTAAAATAAAAACTTAAATTGAAAATAATGGTAGTAATGCATTACACAAGCCATTTTGATCCCTGGAGAAAACCCGATAATAACTACCTCGTGAATGGAAAGCTTAGTGTAAGACAACACAAGGGACATCAAATAAGGTTTTTTTAGAGCAAGGGTTTTTGAAGCTATGACTGTGGAGAGCTTTTAGAGTTGTGACTATGGAGAGCTTTCAAAGTTGTGACTGTGGAGGTTTTTTCAAAGCTAAGTTTTTTGAAGTTGTGACTGTGGAGAGCTTTCAAAGTTGCAATTATGGAAAGATTTTAGAGCTACAACTATGGAGGTTTTTTAGAGCTAGGATTTTTGAAGATGTGACTATGGAGAGCTTTAAGAGCCATGACTATGGACAGCTTTCAAAGCTATGATTGTGGAGGTTTTTTTAGAGCTAGGGTTTTAGAGCTACGACTGTGGAGAGACTTCATAATTATGACTATGGAGGTTTTTTAGAGTTAGGGTTTTTGGAGCTAGGACTATGGAGAGCTACTATGGAGGTTTTTCTAGAGCTAGGTTTTTCAAAGCTATGACTATAGAGAGCTTTCAGAGTTGCGACCATGGAGAGATTTCAGAGTTGCAACTATGGAGGTTTTTTTAGAGCTAGGGTTTTGAAGTTGTAACTATGGAGAGATTTCAGAGTTGCGACTATGGAGAGCTACTATGGAGTTTTTTTTGGAGCTAGTATTTTTAGAGCTAAGGTTTTTAGAGTTATGATTGTGGAGAGATTTCAAAGCTACAACTATGGAGGTTTTTTTGGAGCTAGGGTTTTTGAAGTTGTAACTATAGAAAGTTAGGGTTTTCAAAGCTATAACTATGGAGGGAAAGAGTTGTGAGGCAAGTACATCTACATTAGTGGGAGATTTGTGTCATTGGAATATTTATGAGGCTGGTACATCTATGTCGTTGAGAGATCTATGTCGTTGGAAGATCTACGTCATTGGGAGAGATATGAGGTAACTATATTTATGCTTGTTGGAGGCCTCCATCGCTAGGATATTTGTGAGGTTGGTACATTTGTATCACTAGGAAAATAATATAGTTGATATTTCTATCCCTAGTAGCTATAGAGGAGATGAGATCAATTTGGAATGGAATTTAAGTTGGTGAAGGGGGTGTAGGAACTCGAGGGGGCAGGGGTAGCATGGAAGGTGTGCAAAGTGAGGCAAGCACTAATGGAAATGGGGACATGGAAGGTGGGCCCTTAAGGATCTATTTGAATTTTGATGTGTTTGACCCAGGCATTGGCGGGGTCCAAAACCTTCAATGTCGTATGCTCCCTCTATGGGTAACTCAAATTATTCCTAACCCTGAGTGTTATTAAGAGCTAACCCTATTGTTAAGACTCACTTTGATTTGGTTATAGAGCTAGAGGTTGATATTCCTACTTTACAGATTCCTCAACTTATTCTTCATCAGACAATAGTGGAACGAGCAAACTCCTTGGTTAGGAAGTTTATTAGGGTCTGACCAAATTTAGACTCTATCAAAAAATAGATTGCTAAAAAATGGAGGCCAAAGGGGGATTTGGGAGTGGTGGCATTTTCCAAAGGCTTTATGCTCTTTAATTTTAAGACCTCAGAAGACATGTAGGTTGTGGTTATGAAGGGACCATGGTTCTTTGGTCGAAAATACCTCTTTTTGATAAAATGGTCCCCAAAATTTAATATGTCCACCAAGAACGTCAATAGGGCACCCCTTTGGGTGTGTTTACTTGGATTACTTGTGGTCTTCTAGGATGATGACATCCTTAAGGGTATTGCTAAATCAATGGGCAACTTGATTACGGTGGATCCGACCACTCAAGAAAAAATAGGGATGGTTTTTGCCAGATTTTGTGTTAACACTGGTCTCTCTAATCCTCTTCCTTATTCTATTAAGTTGGTTTCAGATTCTAGATATTGAATTGAGGGCATAGAATATGAAACCTCTATTCCCATTTGCATTGACTATAAAAGGGCTGGTCATTTACGGAATAATTGTCCTAAGAATAAATTTCCTTAGAAATAGGAGGCCTAGATGTGGAGAAAGAAAAAAGAAGACTCCTCTAAAGTTATTGGGGTTTTTTTAGAATTTGGTGGGCATTCCAAGGGTGCAAAGGTGAATCTAAATAAATTAGTTGTATTTGGAGAGATGTTGCCTTCTGGTCTTGAGGCTAGATTGGATGCTATGTTGGATAAAGGATTTGAGATCCTAGATCATCAAGAGGATCAACTACCTTCTTCTCAAGTTCCTTTGTCCCCCCTTTAGGAGGCTCATGTTGAGGTGTTAGGAGCAGTTATCCCTATTTTCTATAATCAAAGGGTTGTTGTCCCCTCTTAATAAGGGAAAATATGAAGCTATCATGGAGTCTCTTTGGGATGTAGAAGCGAGAGAGATTTCTACAAATGCATTGGATAGGGAATCAAAGGAGGTCTGGTCTTCCTCGGAGGAAGAAGGTTTTCAAGAAGTTTTAAATAGGTGAAATATAAAACTAAAGAAGATAACTCAATAGTAGTAGCTCCTTCTTCAATCAATAGAATCAAGCAAGAAGAGAATGATTGGCTCTATGCGATCCATTAGAAACAACCAAAAAACAATGAATCTAAGTAGTGGGAAGGGACCAAGAAGACAAAAAAATTAAGGTACTCTTAAATAAAATGGCTCAAGATGTGGCTAATGGCTCCTAGCCTACGTTACCTTTGAGCGAAGGGAAGGCTCCACAATCATTGAAGTAATGAAGATTGTCTCGTGGAATATTTGGGGTCAACATGCTCTGACTAAACAAAGAGTGCTAAAAGATTTCAAAAAAAGTTTCAATCCTGATATTCTTCTCTTATAAGAAAATAAGATGGGCGATGAGGATTTTGATAGATTATGAATATTTGTTTGTATGGGGTGTGAATGTGTGATTAGGGCTACTCGTGGTTATTTCGGAGGGTTATAGAGGCTTTGGAATCCTAATTCTATGGAGCGCAATCTCATTCATCGGGTTGGATATGTTCTCTTCTTTTTTATTCTACTGTAAAAGATTAATTTTCTTGGATTTCTACTAATGTGTATGCTCCCAATGTTGTTGTGGATAGAAGGAAACTCTAGGTTGACTTAAAAGCCCTTTTTTCTTTGTTTGACCTTCCATGGCTGCTTGTTGGTGACTTTAATCCCATTCTACTCCCTTGTGAGAAACTTGGAGGCTCGACTATTTTTTGGACAACATGGAGGATTTTGGTGAGTTCTTGATCTCCATGGGACTAGTGGATATTGATTTGCAAGGTTATAAATTCACCTGGTCCAATAAAATAAGGGGAGGGGGTTTAATTTAATCTAGGATTTATAGGGCCCTTGCTTCGGTGAGTTGGCTCACCATGGTTCAAGATTGCTCTTTGAGGACTTTACCGATAATTACTTCTGACCACAACCCGTTATTATTAGAATTCATGGAGGAGAAACGTTCAAAAGGTTATCCTTTTAGGTTTGAGACACTCATTCAAATATTGAAGGCTTGATTAAGGCTTGGTGGAATTCAAATGTCTATGGCACTAAGATGTTTCAAGTGGCCAAGAAGCTAAAAATCGTCAAAGCTAACTTGAAGAGGTGAAATCGAGAGGTTTTTGGGAACCTCTTCCATAAGAAGGAAAAAATATTTTAAGAATTGCAAGAAATTGAGGAAAAATGCAAAAGTAAAGGTTGGTCAGAGGAGCTAGCTAGCAAAAAGCAAATTACTCTTGTAGAATTCATAATATTCTTACCAGCGAGGAGTCTTTTTGGAGGTAAAAATCTTGAGCTATGTGGCTTAAGGATAGGTATAAGTGATGTAAATATAGCTACAAGAGGGAAGAACAAATGCCTCTCATCAAATAAAAATTATGAAAAAATAAAATAAACTGGTAAAACTCCCATTCTCATAAAAACTGCAATACATAAAAATAAACCAATAAATGCTTTATTTTCTCATTCCTAGATTCACCACCATAATGCAATACAAGGGATATATATATATATATATATATATATATATATATATCCCAAGAGAAACCCTAAAGCTTAAAGCCCTAAAGATTAAAAAATTTACTATTTTCGATAAATTATTTTTTTTGTCAAAAATTATCATTTTAATAATTACTATTTTCGGTTGTTGAAAATGCAAAAAGCACGGCTCTGGCGATTTGGCGATTTGGCGGGAAAATTTCTGTGACGGCGTCTGGTGTTGCTCGAGGGATTCTGGCCTGAAGATCTTGCCTGGGGCATTGGGGGGTTGTTTTTGATTTCGTCCGAAGGTTCTTTAGTGGTCCGGGAGGGCCAGGTGGGGTCTCCTCCAGTTTCTCCTGTTGGGAGAAAGACCTCATATGCTGAGAAATTGAAAGATAATCCCTCGCCTTCCACGGAAGGAGCTCAGCAGAATGCTTTTCAATCGATACTCAAGAATGTTGCCAATGGCCCAAATGCTCACCACGTTAATGGATGCCTCCCGCAATCCACTTCCAGGCCTAAGATTGTAATAGAACCAATGCTGGTCGAAGATACAATCGTCTACAGAGCTAATCACGACTTGATCTGCAAATTCATGGGCATCCAGCCCACACTGAATTTTCTGCATACCTGGGTTCACCAGAACTGGGAGCCACACGGTGAGTACTCTTTATGGCTTATAAGCAATGGGTATTTCATCATAAGTTTCTCTTCTTTAACAGATAGAAACAGAGCATTTGAATCAGAAAAGAGAAACCACGGACTAGCAGGGTTATTTGTCCAACCCTGAAGAGTGGGTTTCGACCCCCGCATCGAACCCACGGTTGTCTCGGTCTGGATCCGGCTGTACGCTCTCCCGATGGAGTTTTGGGGTGAGCAGGTGTTGGAACTAATAGGTAATTCCCTAGGCAAATTTTTGGGAGTCTCCAAAGATACCATAGAGGGTAATACTGCAGTCTTTGCTAGAATATGTGTAGAGATGGACATTAGTCAGCCCCTACCAGCTGAGGTGGAACTTGAGCTTGCAGGAGTACCCTGGATCCAGTTGTTAGACTATGAGGCCCTACCTTTCAGGTGCCGAGTATGCTATAAGCATGGACATTTGGCAATGTTCTGCCCAAATGTAGTGAGCACAAAAATGGAGGCTCCGAGTGGAATGTCAAACCGCCCTAGAGAGGGTAAGTCCAGTCCGATCAATGAACCCTCTAGCAATTCTCCAGGTCCTGATGCTCAGCAGGATGGCTTTGAACAGGTGAAACGAAAGAGAAACAAAAAGAAAAATGGCAAGGAGCAGGTACAGCTCAAGCCAAACAATCGGTATGAAATTTTTAAGTCATTAGTGGATCTGGAGGACCAATCTATGGAGGGAGTGGTTGGGAATGGTGAGAATGTCAACACTCCACCTCTTGTTTCTCCTTCCTTCACTCTTGTAGTAGAACAGGTGACTGTGCCAGCTGAGAATCTACAATCAGAGAATCCAGGGGCATTGGTTATACACTCCCAGCCACGGTGACTATAAAAGATGTCACCATGGGAAATGCAGATAAAAATAGAGAAAGGCCTGCTTTAGGGATTTCCCAGGTGGAAAAGAGATCTAGAAACAATAACTCTCAAGGAGCGGGAAGAAAATCCAATAAGGAACTACTAATAGCGCAAGGAGATAAGCTAATCAATGGAGGATTGGTGAGGACCATTGATTCTTACTGCTCTCAACGTTTTCAATGATTATTCAATCTTGGAATGTTAGGGGTTTAAACAGTAGAACCCATCAATCTGATGTTCAAAGACTCTTAGAAAACCGTAAAACAGACTTTTTGCTTCTTCAGGAGACCAAAATGTCTTTAGATATTATGAGTAAAACTGCTACTAAAATCTGGCGGGGAGCTGGGTATATGGACGTGGCTGCCCAAGGAGCTTCAGGTGGAATTGTTACCCTTTGGAACCCTTTGGTCTGGACTGCTTTAGAACATGTAGCTTGTAGGGGTGTACTTCTCTCTTCAGAAATAACTTCAATTCTGAGCTGGTCCTTATCATCAACTTTTATGGGGCCCAAGATCTTGATGGCCAGAGGCTCCAATGGGACGCTGTTCACAACATGAGAGCATACAGGGAGTGTTATGATTGGATTATTGCAGGGGATTTTAATGCAAAATTATACTGTTCGGGACCGGGAAGGTGGCACCCCTGTTTTGGATCCAGGGGACCGGCTTCGATTGCCCAAGTTCGAGGCCTTTAATTTAGTGGACGTTCAAGGCCCTAGTGTTTTTTTCACTTGGACAAACAAGAGAAAGGAGCCACATAGCGGGGAAGGTCAAGTTAGATCGCTTTTTGGTCTCGGAGGAGGCTTTTGTTAAATGGACTTTTAAGTTCCAGATTTTGGAGGGCCCTATTTCGGATCATTTTCCCATTTTGCTTGAGGGAGGGACTTTGAGAGGGCAGCACCATAGGCCTTTTAAATTTGAGAATTTTTGGTTACAAAAGGAGGACCTTCGGCAGAAAATTTCTCAATGGTGGACGAAGGCCGTCCACCTTTTGGGACAGACAATGTTCAAATTTCATAAAACGACTTCAATTTGTCAAAATTCAATTGAAGCGAGTGGAGGAAAGGAAACAAGTCGGATTTCCGGTCCCAAAGGGCCCCCTTGGTGGCTAGATGGGAGGAGCTTCGAGAAACTTTTTAGGGAAGGATCAATTCTTGAGCAACTCAAATTTGAAGATGATGAGCTGCGTAAAGCGGTTGAGGACATTGACAACCAAGAGGAGTTATACTTGGAAACGAGAGGGCTAGAAATACTTGGTTATTAGAGGGGACGAGAAATACCAAATTTTTTCATCGGTCAGCTTGTGCTAGGAGACAGATGAACAATATGGAAGTTCTCAAAGATGAACATGGAAATGTCTTCGATACTATTCCTGGCATGCATTCCCATGCTATCGATTACTTTTCTAAACTTTTTAAGGAAAGTATGCAGCAAGATGTTGAGGCTCAGAACGAAGTTCTTAATGTTATTCCTCCTATTATCTCTGAAGAGGACAATCAGGCCCTGCTTAGACCCATTGAAAGGGATGAGCGAGAAATGTGGTCTTTGGTATGAGATCTTGGAAAATCTCCTGGTCCGGATGGCTTTCCTATTGAATTTTTTGAGGCTTTACGGGGCACCTTGGAGGAGGATGTTACGGTTCATTCTTGAGGAATCCAGATCCAATCGAAGAATGCTCAGGGCGATCAATCACACCTTCATTGCTTTAATTCCAAAAGGGGAAGCGGGGACTCATATCTCTGATTTCAGGCCTATTGCTTTATGCAATGTGATTTACAAAATCATCTCTAGGATAATGGCTGAGAGGCTTAAACCCCTTCTTCATAGCATCATTTCTCCTGAACAGGGGGGTTTTGTTGAGGGAAGACAAATCTTGGATGGGGTGGTTTTGTCCCAGGAGGCCATCCATTCAATGCAAACTTCGGGCAACAAAGGAATGTTCATTAAAGCTGGATATGTCCAAGGCTTATGACCGGGTGGAGTGGTGCTTCTTGTCGAAAATGATGGCTGCCTTTGGCTTTTCTCAGGAATGGATTGATTGGGTTATGAGTTGTGTTTCTTCTCCCTCTTTTTCTGTTCTCATCAAGGGCCTTCCCTCGCTTCCTTTCGGCGCCACCCGTGGTCTCCGCCAGGGAGACCCTTGTTCTCCCTATCTCTTCCTTCTCTTGGCTGAAGGTTTGGGTAGACTATTTTTTAGGAGAAGGCAATAAGGTCTGCTTTCTGGTATCAAGGTTGGGGAGGAAACTCTGACTCACTTGCAATTTGTGGATGATACGGGTCTGGTTGGTGCGGCCACTCTTCGGGAAGCTAGAGGAATCAGAGATACTTTGAATTTCTACCTAAGGGCTTCAAATCAAGTTCTAAATGTCAGGAAGTCCAAAGTGGTCTTTTTCAATCTTGACCAATGGCTTCGGGGAGCGCGTTATTGAGATCCTGGGCTTCACAAGGACTTCTCTTCCAATTGTTTACCTGGGCGTTCCCCTTCATTTCAAAAAGTTAAATATTGACATTTGGAAGAATCTGTTAGTAGGCATCAAAGACAGAATGAATCATTGGGCCCATAAATGGCTAAGCTATGGGGGTAGATTAACCTTCCTGAAGTCGGTTATTCAGGCTTTGCCGATCTATAAATTCTCAATACTGGCTGCCCCTCATACCATCTGGAAAGAGCTGGATAAAATGGCTAGAAGATTTTTATGGGAAGGCGCAAAAGGGAAGAAAAAATGGGCCCTGGTTGGGTGGGACAAAGTTACCCAGCCTAAGGACAAAGGAGGGTTGGGCTTGAGAAGTTCTATGCTTAATAACAGAGCTTTGGCTAGAAAACTGTATTGGAGGTGGATTTCTCAGCCATCCTCCCTCTTCAACAGAATTCTTTCCAGTAAATATTTGGGGCATGTTCATCCCAATGAGGTGGGTCGCTTTCCCTTGGAAGGTTCTGGTTCCTTAGTGTGGCAGACTCTCAAGCTTGGGTCCCAGATTATCAAAGATCAATTATTATGGAAAGTGGGGAAAGGAGACAAGGCTCATTTCTGGACTGACTCTTGGGACCAACATCCGCCCATTATTGTTATGTTCCCTGAGCTACAACCAATCATGACCGCCTTAGAAGCCCAGGGCTGGATTCATATTGATAATTATCTTCTTACCAGTCAATTGGGGGGGTATAAATTTAAAAAGTTTAAGCGGTGGGAGGAGTGGCCAATTACTGTCTCTCCGGAATTGGCGCCTATCCTGCAAAAAATCTTGTCAGAAAGGTTCCTCACGGGGATGGATGAGGAAGATGAATTAGCCTGGGGCTATGGAAGCCTTGGGGTCTACTCAGTTAAGGCTGGATATGAAGAGATCCTCCCTGAGCCTCCCCCACACTCTTTTTTGGTTCAGCATTGGAGAAGGATTTGGCATTCAAAGGGTTGGTCGAAAGTGAATTTCTTCACTTGGCAACTTATGCATAATGGTCTTCTCACCTTTGACAATCTCAGACGTAGGGGTTTCAATGGCCCCTCTCAATGTGCTTTATGCCTCCAACATGAGGAAACTGCAGATCATTTGTTTTTTGAGTGTCCTTTTACTCATCGGATTTGGGAGCAGTTGGTTCTCTCAATTTAAACTCCAGGCTAATGGTGTTCTCAACCGTACCAATATTTGGGAAAAATGGAAATGGGGCAGGTTCACTTCCATAGCTCTCCGAACTGGCTGGCAGTTAGGCTTTCTCTTCATTTGGTGGCAAGTTTCATTGGAGAGAAACGCCCGGATCTTTAGAAACACTTTCTCCTCGATTGACGGCATTTTGCAGGTCATCTGGAGCAAAGTCACAGAAACTGTTGCTACTTTTGTTAATGAAGAGAATCAGGCTACTCTTGGGCATCCTGAAGAGGGGGTTGAGGGACATGAGATGCAAGGCAGAGCATGCTGGAAACCTCCCCCTGTATTCTGGATCAAGATCAATACTGATGGGGCTGCAAAAGGCAACCACGGCAACGCGAGGAATTGGTGTTGTTTGTCGGGATCACTCGAGTGCGGTTCTTTCTTGGGAATTGCGGGGATTGGGCGAGACCACGAATAATGAAGCCGAAGCCTTTGCCATTAATTCAGTGTCTATCTGGGCTGTTAAGCAGGGTTACCGAAGGATAATTCTTGAATCTGATTCTCAAGTCCTGATCGGCGCTCTAGATTGCTTGCGGAATTTCTCTTTAAAAGCCTGGAGACTGCGGATGTTGATATCCCAAATCAAGGAGTTATGGAGGGAGTTAGATGATGTTATCCTTGTGTATGTGAGTAGAAATCTGAACATGGCAGCTAACTTCCTTGCGAAGATGGGTGCTGAGAAAGAGGTAGGTGTTCAGCTGCACAGTGATATGCCTATGATAGATGAAGAGATTCGGAGTGGTCTGGAACGATCACTGCATCCATGAGCTCAAAAATGACTAAGGTTAGTTTCTGTCGCGATATCGCGACATATTGCGCCGTCGCGACCCTGTTTGGCAATCTGTCACGATTTCGCGACATGTTGCTCTGTCGTAACATGTTGCTCTGTCGCGACCTATCCTGGATAACTGTAGCGATTTCGCTACCCTTTTTGTTGCCGCGGCTTTGGGAGGAAAATTGTAGCGATTTCGTGACTTGTTGCGTCGTCGCGGTCTTTGATGAGAAGGTGTCGCGATGTCGCGACCTTTTTGGTTGGTTTTGCTGCTGGAGGAAAAGTGTCGCGATATCGTGACGCTTTGAGAAAAAGTGCGTGAAAGGGAAAAACCGTCACGATATCGCGACAATTTTTGTGAAAAGCTACTCTAAGGAAAATTTGTCTCGATTTCATGCCTTTTTTGAGGAAAGGACCCAAAGGGGCATACCTGTAGCGATTTCGAGACGTTTTGAGCAAAATTACGCTAAGTGGAAAAACCGTCGCGATATCGTGACCTTTTTTGTGAAAAGCCTCCCAATGGATAACCTGTCACGATTTCGCGACATGTTTATGGAAAGGAAGCAAAGGGGCAAACCTGTAGCGATTTCGCGACAGTTCTGGAGAAAAACTGCTTGAAGGAAAAACGTCGCGATTTCGCGACTAGTTTAATAAAAGGGCACCATGGGGGAGAACATGTCGCGATTTCGCGACACTTTTGCGGATGGGGCGCCCATTGGATTTCTTGTCGCGATTTCGCTACACTTCCGGCCAACTGGGGCTCCAAGGAAAAAGTGTCGCGATATCGCGACACTTTCTCAAAGTTGTTGATTAAAGGCGAACTCGTCGCGATTTCGTGACAATTTCGGGGAGCAGGTGCCTTCAGGCTTTCTCGTCGTGATTTCACGACGTTTTTGGCATTTGGGTGATTTGGTGCTGTGCTGTCGCGATTTCGTGACATTTTTTGTGTGTTGTGGCTTCGGCGCTTTTTGTCGCGATATCGCGACATGTCGCGATATTGCGACTGGTTGTTGTGGCGCGACGGTTGTGATGTTAGGTGTCGCGATTTCACGACATGTCGCGTTTTCGCGACATGTCGCGTTTTCGCGCCCTTTGTTCTTCTGGTCTCTTTGCGCTTGGTTGGGATGCCCTTTCTCCCTCTTGTAACTGTTTTTTGTTTTAATACAAGCTTTTTTCATTTTTTTCAAAAAAAAATAATTACTATTTTCGAAAAATTATTTTTTGATAAAATTTACCATTTTTAGTAATTACCATTTTCGACAAATTGTTTTTTCGTTAAAAATTGTCATTTTTAGTAATTACTATTTTTGGCAAATTGTTTTCTCATCAAAAATTATCATTTTTAGTAATTTGCAAAAAAACTCGGATTGACATGCAAATTAACACACAACTTCGTAACACCTATATTAGGCATCCTAGAAAATCTTGACACCTAATCATGCAAAAAAAAATTATTTAAAAACTTCTAAAAAAAAACCCTCTGAAAGATAGGCTCCTGCATCATTCTCCTTTGGTTGAAAAGAACTCTGCTCCTACGAGTTCCTCTGATCAAACTCCTACAACTTTTTGCTATCAATATTTTTTCCAACCATTTGAATCCTGGATCAGATCAATATGATGCTAAATATTCCTTTTGGGGGTAGTCCATATGGTAACTCCTTTGGTATGACATTTGCATACTCTTTTAGCAACTCTGTTGTTGCGGGTGGTATAGCAACATCGATAGTATCCACCTTTTGTGTTGTCAACACAACAAAAACTAGCTTCATTCATCCCTGTGACAAATTCCTTAGTTGTCAATAGGTTTTTACTTTTCCCTTCTTCCTTATGTGGTAACAAGACCACTATTACTCCATCCTTTGAGAATATGTAAGTATTCCTTCCCCATCATGGGTAGCCTTCTTGTCATATTGCCAAGGCCTCCCCAACAATAAGTGACATGCATCCATTAGAATTACATCACACCATACTTCATCCTTGTAGGTATTCCCAAATGAGAACTTAACCAGACATCTCTTATCTATAATTACCTCATTCCTTTTATTGAACCATGAAATGTGGTAAGGATTCAATTTCTTCTCACATTTCAATTTAAGTTTCTCAACCATTTCATTTGAAACCATATTTTCACAACTACCACTATCAATAATCATCTTACATACCTTTCCTCTATATGTGCACCTAGTTTGAAAGATATTCGTATACAGTCAGGAATCACCACTATCATTATCTTACGCTTTCTTCTTCCTTAGTATGATCATCATCCTCCTTGTCAAGAGATTTTTTCCATGTTTGTAGCAACTTTTATCTCAGTTTGCTCTTCTAACTCAACCAAATTGACTCTAGCTTTTTATCCCTACCTTCTTTCTTGTGTGAAATAGTGTGGACACTCAAAATCTCTATGTCCTTCCTCACCGCATCTAATAGGTATATTACCTCTGTGGGCTATCCCAATTTTTTCCTCCACCATAGCCTCTTCCTCTCTGAAATCCTCCACCTCTCTGGTGGTTATTGTGACCTTGTCCAAACTCTTCTTGTTTTCTTGTATTAAAATATTCTCCCTTTGAGGAATTAAATCCACTACACCCCTTAACTGGTGACGATGGCCCTTTCTTCACTTCTCTTCTAAAATTACTCCTCTTATGTTTCTCTTTCACCTTTAATGTGAACTTATATGCATCCTCTACACTATGGATCCAAAGCATACTCAAATCATCTTGTATGGCATAGCTTAATCCATTCACATACCTTACAGACTTTTGTTCTTCTAACTCTTCAAGCTCCACTCGAATTGATAACTTGTGTAATTCATTGGTGTAGTCCTCAATGCTTTGATCCTTTTGACCGAGGTTCTCTAATTTATGAAACAATGTTTGGGCATAATCTTTAGGTAAAAATTTATCCTTCAATTTTTTTTTCTACCAAACCCTAATCTTTTCCATTCCTTTTCTCTATCTTTATTTTTGTAGATGATCCCACCAAATCAACATATGCTCTTTCAACTCCGTACATGCAAGCTTTACTTTCCTTTCCTCTGAAAGGTCTCTCCACTCAAAGAACTTCTCGATGCTATTCAAAAAAATCTATCAATTCTTTTGGTTTCAACCTTCCTACATACTCAAATACATCAACCTTGATCTCATCTCTATTTCCTTCCAAGGCCCTAATCATCCTATCCTCGAAATGATGCTCCTATGGCTTCCCCTTTGGTTCTTCCTCTACATGAACTTCTAATTTGTTGTCTTCTCCCATAGTCTCATTATCAGAATCTAGATTTGCAAAATCCATTGGATGTCTTTCCCTCATATAGGCCATCATTCTAGTCAAATGAGCAACTTGTACCTACAACTCTTGCATAAGCTTGTTAACATGGACATAACCTCCTCTTCCTCTCTTCACACTAATATGTTTTGTGTTATTTCGAACAGAAAAATAAGAATAGAAAAATAAATGTAATCGACAAGATTACCTTCTTTTCCCCAACAAAATCCAACTTGTTTTGATACCAATGATGGAAATATAGCTGCAAGAGGACAAAACAAATGCCTCTCATCACATAAAAACTGTGAGAAATATAAAATAAACCGATAAAACCCCTATTCTCATAAAAATTGCAATACATGGAAATAAACCGATAAATGCTTTATTTTCTCATTCTTGGATTCACCATCATAATGCAATACAAGGTAAATATATATAGATATCCCAAGAGAAACCCTAAAGCTTAAAGCCCTAAAGATTAAAAAAATTACTATTTTTGGTAAATTATTTTTTTGTCAAAAAATGTCATTTTTAATAATTACAATTTTTGGTAAATTATTTTTTCATCAAAAATTATCATTTTTAGTAATTTTTTTATTTGGTTAGTGTAAGAAACCCCTACGACCAATGCATAGGGCTGAGTAGGCTCCTCCCAACCATGACCCCTCCTAAAGCCGAGAGTTATGCTTATCAATAGGGAATTTAACACACACCCACCCCCTCACACACTCGCCCATGTCGCGGTTTGAACCTTGGAACTCTCAAAGAAGAGCCAAAGCCCTAACCATTGTGCTTAGTAATTACCATTTTCGGCAAATTATTTTTCATCAAAATTTGTCATTTTAGTAATTACTATTTTTGGCAAATTGTCTTCTCGTCAAAAATTATCATCTTTAGTAATTTGCAAAAGAAATCGGATTGACATGCAAATTAACACATAACTTTGTAACACATATTAGACATCCTAGAAAATATTGACACCTAATCATGCATACAAATTTATTTTAAAACTTCTAAAAAAACACCCTCTAAAAGATAGGCTCCTTTTAGGAATACCAATTTTTTCCACCTCTCAACCTTGAAACATAGGAGTACTAATAAAATAAGATAAATTACATTGGACTCCGATGAATGCCTTAAATATAAATAAGAAATTGTTATTGCCACGGTATTCTTCTTTTAAGATTTAGAGACAGGGAGGAAGATGGGGATGCTTTAAAGGAACTTCTCAAGAACATTTCCCAAGTGGTGATAGATGATATGAATAATGCTTTAAATGCCCCATTTTCTAATGATGAGATCAAGATCAGCCTATTTAGTATGAATAAGGACCAAGCGCTTGGGTCGGATGGGTTCCCTACTAGTTTTTTCAAAGGTTTTAGCACCTTCTTGGTTAAGATATTTCAAAAGCCTTAAGAGAATTCCAATCTTCTTCCTATTTTCTACAGGTATGGAATACTACCTTTATTGTTTGGTTTCAAAGAAACATGGTGCCTCTTCTCTAAGGTATTTCAAACCGATCAGCTTATGCAATACTCTATATAAGTTGCTTACTAAGATACTTGCTAATAGGTTGAAAAGGCTTCTCCTCATTTTCATTTCTCCTATTCAAGGTGGTTTTGTTTACGGTAGGCAAATTGTGGATGGGATCATTATGGTTCATGAGACCTTACATTTTATGGTTTGCTAGAATGCTTCTTAAACTTAATATGCATAAGGTTTATAACAAAGTCTCTTGGGAGTTCCTTGACAAGGTGTTGTAGAAATTTGGCTTTGGGGATCTATGGAGGAAGTGGATTAGAGTTTGTATTTCCTTTGCCAAATTTTCTATCATCATCAATGGGATTTCTAGTGGTTTTTTTGGGGGTCAAAGAGGTATTAGGTAAGGTCATCCCTTGTATCCATATCTTTTCATTTTGATGGCTAAAGGTTTAGGAAGATTAATTCTTGTTGCTACCTTGTCCTATAAGATTAAGGGTATAAGACCTACTAGTATTGTAGAGGTAGTTTCTTGTCAATAGTTTATAGACGGCATTTCTTGTCAATAGTTTATAGATGGCATTGTACTTCTTGATGAGGCTACTGTGAGAGACGCTAAAGAATTCATGAATATTTTGCAACTGTATGAGAAAGCTTCTAGCCAAAAAATTAACTTCCATTAAATTTAAATCAATTTTGTGAATATTGGGGGGTAGCTTCAGCATAGAATTGCAAGGATTTTTTGTTTTGGCATTGCTAACCTTCCTTCTTTATATCTAGGTATGCCATTGTTCATTGGTAGGATGAAGTAGGAGTTGTGGTCTCCTGTGTTGGATAGGATTCAACATAAGTTAGCTAGGTGGAAAGGTAATATCCTAAGACAAACAAGTAAGTTGCAATTGCTTCAAGCTACCATTCTCGTCTATTATATGTCTCTTTTTAGAATACCCTTCAAAGTTAGGAGGATCTTTAGGAGATTTTTATGGGCTAGGGTGGAGGATAAACAAAGGGTGTCCCTTGTCTCTTGGGATAGAGTCTGTTCTTCGAAGAAAGAAGGTGGTATTGGGATTATAAATTTATTGTTGTTCAATAAGGCATTGATTGCAAAAAAAACCTGGAGATTATGTGTTGAGGAGGATCAACTGTGGAAAGATATTATGAGAGGTAAGTATCTAGAAAATCACATTCTTTTTTTAGAAGTGATGCTCCTCATATTGGCTTTGTGATTTGTAATGGTTTATTTGGGGTCAAAATTTTGGTTACGAAGGGGATGCAATGGCAGATTGGGAATGACAAGGATGTGTTCTTCTAGGAGGATACTTGGATTCTTCTTGAACCCCTCTTTCTTAGTCCTGAGTTTTATGAGTTGAAGGCTCCTTTATCACTAAAATATGAAGAAAAAGTAACTGATTATATAATCATCACTGATGGCAAGAGGATTTGGAAGCATCTTACTTTACATACAACTGATCTTTGGACCCTTCATTAGTTTATAAATTTGAACATGTTGCAACAATACTTTCTTCCTTAGTAGAATGATAGGAATTTCCTTATATGGACTCATTCTCCTAAATGTATTTTTTCTATCAAGACTACATATGAGGTCCAAACATTGTCCAAGGGAGGATATTTTTCAATGGAAAGGGTTTGATATCCTCATTTGATCCCCAAGATTGCATTTTTTGTGGTTGTGTTTACAAAATATAATTTTTACTGTTGATAATATATGTAAGAAAGGCTTCCATCTTCCTAATATTTATCTCGTGTTCTAAGGATGTTGAATCTATGGATCATCTTTTCATCCATTGTGATTTCTCAAATAAGACCCTCAATGCTTTACTGGATTCTTTTTCTGTCAAGTGGACATTAGCTCAAACTTTCAAGGAACTTTTCACTCGATGAAAATCCCCCTTCATTATTCACAACCTCACTAGGGTGTGGGACCTAGTTCTTCCTCATTTTTTATGGGATATCTGGTGCGAGAGGAACAAAATAACTTTGAAGGATATTTCTAGGGATAAATACTTTTTCTTTAGAAGGATTAAAGTTGTTATTGAAAATAACCTGGTTGTCTTTTTTACTGGAAATGGTAAGGAGAAAGTTGTGGAGAAAGGGGTTGTTGGTTAGAAATTTAATCTAGGGTCTTCTACTTTTGTATCCATTGTTCCTAAAGGGTGGTTCATTCTGAACTTACCTTAGGAGGGTTGGTGGAGGGATTGTTGTCATAAATGATAATGGTGAGGTCATTTCGGCTTACGTCGAAGATTATAGTATTTAGACCAACCACCTAGCTGAAGCTAAGGTGTTTTTCTTGGGTGTTCTTCAGTTTTTGAGAGGGGCTTCAGAATACTTCTCGTACAAGGTGACTCCTTGAACATCATTTGGGATTTGCAGGCTAAAAGACTGACAATTGTTTCATCCTAAATATTATTAAGGACACCTCGAATATTTTGGAAGGTATGTTAGAAGTTAAAATTGAGCATATTTATAGGGAAGGTAACCAAGTTGTTGATGTTATGACCAATTTGGGGGTTGATATTCAAAATTTGAGAAGCCAATTTCTCTCTTTGGTTAATGATTGTTGCTTTGGAAGCATTGGGCCTACCTATCCAGTAGACCTTTTTATTGTCTTTTTGCTTGGATGAGGTTTCCTTTGTATTGTAGTAATCCTCTCTTTGGGGGTATTTTTGGGGGGTTGGTCCTTTTGCTCCCTAGTGGTTTCCTTTCTCAAGGAATATGCTTGGTGTATTCCTCACCCTTGATCTTTGGGATTGAGGTTTTGTTATCTACATCTTGATGTACTTGCTGCCCTTCCAGTCTTTTGAAAAAATGGAGCAAGATCTTTGGTGCCTCTAAAAGAAAGTTGAAACAAAAAATTTCTTTTATGCCCTACTAGGTGGTGGGTTGGTCTATGCTATATCATGACATTATCTTTCCCTTTTGTTCTCTTGGGTGGCTGTTAGGTTTAGTTTATGTTCTTTTGGCCTTGGAGGTTGGCTTGTGCTTAATTGCCCTTCTCTTTCTCTGCCTCTAATATAAAAGGTTCTAGGACCCTTCAAAACCATGCTTTTTCACCATTAATCAAAAATAATAATAATAAACTAAACAATAATAATTTCAAAATATTTAAATAACCAAATATATTTAAAATATTTTTTTTATTTTTAGATTCGATTAGGGTGATAAACCCTTACGACCAACGCATAAGGCTTAGCAATCCCCTCCCAACCATGACCCCTCATAAGGGCTCAACAATCCTCTCCCAACCATGACCCCTCGTTAGGCCGAGAGCTACCCTCCCAACCATGACCCCTCGTTAGGTCGAGAACTACACTTATATAGAGGGAATTAACACACGACCACACACATACTTAGTTTGAACCTTGGACCTCCCAAAAAAAACCAAACCCTAAACTGTTTAATTATCCTTCGAGGCATCTATAATAAATTAATTACCATAACTAAAATCAAAACATTAGTATTACAAAAGTAAATGTCTAAAATAATGTAATTTTCATTCTCATGGTATGGACAATGGAGCATCGCTCCAAATAATATTCCTAGGACTTTACTCGCCCGTAAAGCATTATTGCAATCATCAAAAGTTACGATAATCCATTCGTACTCCATTAAAATTAACGAAAACTATTTTATAACTTCTTCGACATTAGCCCTTCATGTCCCCTTTCTTTATAGCCACATCCTATGTCATGAATAGTGGTTAGATGAGTCATCCTAATCGTCTTCTTCACCATTAGCCCTTCATGTCCCCTTTCTTTATGTCCACATCCTATGTAGAAATAATGGTTAGATAAGTCATCCTATTAGTCTCAAGGTACTTCCACAATTTAAAACATGGAACATAAAACAATAACCGTTATGATTTGAAATAATCTAACTTAAGAATAGAGTTAATTGTGAACATAGCTTCTATTTTCAAATTCTATACCATTTGATCACATCTCACCACACACTTCCAATACACGTTTCCTAGCCTAAAAAGATTCTTCCATTATATATAATGTTAATGTTTTTGCCTCTAATTTGTTTTGGGGGTGTCACGTACAACTATATTTTATATTTCAAGGATGCATTTGGACTTTGAAAATACCAAGTGCTCCCTCCACAAACACATGATCCAACTTATTGCGCCACGTTCTTTGTCTTGTACTAAGCACAACCATAATAAACCACTAACCAAGGGGATTCTAGTACTTGACTGACTGCCATAAATATATTGATAGAAACATCACAACTTTTAATTAAACTACACAACACAATAGTTAAACCAAATGCCAAGCCGTTAAAAGTAACTTAAAAAAACCATAATTAAATTTAATTATTTTGATTAAAATATTAAATATCAAATAATAACCGTGCTCAACCTATAACGACAACAACATTATTGAGCGACCTTCTTTAATTATGGCTGCCATGTGATTTTGTAAATCCTACAGCTCAAAAAGTGGAGTGGCCAGAAGTGGGCTCCCATCGTCTCTCCCATAAAATCAAAAATATTTTTTTCTACCCTTTTCACACATAAACCTCAAACTTTACGTGGAAAGCGAGCAATGTGATAGAAAACAGCTCCTCCAGCCTTTTTCCTTTCGGTCCACTTTCCCTTCACTTTCATGGAAAGCCATAGGTAATTGCCCAAAGTCCATCTACCCCCTCGTTAATTTCTTCCTTAGGGAATCCAAGGTAGAGAAAAAAAAATACACAGAGGACGTTGTATTCTCTTGAAACGTGGAAAATGTTTCTACCTTGGGAAGCTAAATGCCACCTACCAAAACCAATTTTTTTTTTTTTTTTGTCAGAGCGAAAGACAAGAGCGCCTTCCAAACCTTGTTGTGTATGGGTGTCCATGTGTGGTGTGCCAGTATCTTACCCTCTGTCCGTGTCTCTTCGCTTGTCTCAGCCGACACCTATACAGTCATTTGCCTCAACAATTAAATATTATTAAATAATTTCGTCGTCACCAGTTAAGCAAAGTCACCTAGGTCAATACGAGACTACTCAAAAAAAAATTAAAAAAGAAGACAATAATTTATTATCAAATCCGAGAAATTTGACTGTCCCAAAAACTTGAGTCAAGATTGCGGACCACGAAAATCTGGGGATTCTGTAAGAACTCAATTAAAATGGAGGGATAGATATCGTCTGTTAATTTAAATTAATTAAACGAAAGAAATGACACCCCTGTTGATTCGGTTGTAGGAGATTTAATAAAGACTGCCTCGACCATTGGGAAGGGACTAGATATATCCGCGCAAAACTACTACATGAGGTATGTGGGATAATGGAGGCGTTGTTAATTAAATAAAAGGGGAACGTGAGACGGCGGCTCGCCCACGCTTCTTCGCTTGGCAGGTCACATGTAGCCTGACTCGTGCCTTTATAATAGGCCATGAAATAGCAGCTTTGAAGCGACCGTCTTCGTTGTTTATTCAATATTTTCCGAGCTTCCAGAAGCCCAGATCTGTTCTGATCCTTTCCATCGTTGCAGAAACTACATTATCTTTCTCCTTGAGCTTGGCTCCCGTTTTGAAGTTCGATCTTGTCAGGCAAGCCCCAGCAACAGCAACAGCAGCAGCAGTGGTAGAGTGGAGATTTCATTTTCCACTTGCATAATGGGCCAGAAGGGGCGCTTTGTTTTGCTCATGTTCACGGTGGCGTTGGCGGCGGAAGCAGTGGTGGCGCAGGTGATCTACGCCTCGCCGCCGCCGCCGCCGGGGGTTCTATGCACGGCCTGCGCTACGTGCGAGAACCCCTGTGCTCCCCCTGCAGTGCCCGCCTCGCCTTCGCCGCCGCCGCCTTCCCCTCCCCCGCCCGCCGTCCCCAAGATTGAGTGCCCGCCGCCCCCTGCCGACCTCTACCCGTACGGCACCGCTCCTCCGCCCCCGGCGCCGCCTGGCTCAGTATACCCCTACTATCCGTACTACAATATCAACGATTCTCCTCCGCTGGTTACCGCTCTCTCGCTCGCGCTCGCCTTGCCATTGATTCCTTTGCTTCTCTGATGCAGTAACAGTCCATTGTTGCTGTTTTGGAATTACCCCGTTCCACATTTTGGTATATTTTTTATTTATTTTTTAGGTGGTTGTGGGTTAGGTCTTGGGGTGGGTTTGGGTTTGGGTTAGGGTTGTTTCCATGTTTATATGGCAAGTAGAATAAGTGGAGGGTAGTTATCTAGGCTTTTGGTGGGAAATTGGGATAGTTGATTCTGTGGGTAGATGAATTCTGTATACAGACATTGGGCATCCGGATTCCAGGATCGGATGTTTCTGCATTTGTATAACCTTATCAAATAATGGAATGAATGAACGGAAAAAATTGGCCGTTCCTTCTTTTTTTTTGCAAGTCAGCCGATTCTCTGGCCTTCTGGCCTTCTTTTTGTTTGGGTCTGATCTATTTCCCATTACAGATTAGCTATTTAAGTATTAACTGAATTATCCATGTTTTAATGGCAGAGTTGGAACAATGGCTCTATTTTGTGAGTATATTAAATGTACTGCGAATTTTTTTATTTTGTTCATGAATATTCAGAGACGTGTACAAAAAATGGGTATTATGTCTGGCATTGCATTTATCCGTCCGTACATAGTGCACCTGTGAGCTGCATTGTACGTTGCAGGAGAGGACGCCTATGAAGCGATTGCGTGTAGTTTAGTTTTCTGGTTTTGTTTGTTTATTACTGGAAATAGAATAAGGCGTGTCATGTAATGTATTTGAGAGTTTTTTACGTTGTGGTGTACAACAGGGTTGGTGCTTGCAAAAGATTCCCAATCTTGAAAGTGTGAACTGATAAGTTTCATCAACTGACTTTTGATTCCTCACTGTCTTGCGTGAGGAAGCTCGGATGCTGCTTTTTGTTTTTGTTTTTTTATTTTTTTAATATTTTTTATCGGTAAAAGAGCGTTAATTTTGGAATTATGAAAGCACCTCCCTGTCAAAGTCAAAGAGGAGATGTTGATGTTACGAGGATTGGTAATTATTAGATTAAACAATGCTGACCTTAAAAACTTTTGTATGAATTGATAGAAAATAATTTAATGGCACTTTCCAATTCATTTTGAAAAAAGGGAACGTTAACTTGACGCTGAAGCAATCCATTCACAGGGTAACAAAATTAATATGTGCATTGAATGACCGGTTTTATTTTTTTGTTTGTTGTTTCACGTTAATACTTCTGTTTGTTGTAGTAAGTATTAAACTGACTACGTAAGTATTAAAAGACTTTATAATCCATAAATGTAACGATATAAAATAAATGAAATTGAAGTATTAGTTGTTTGTCTTTCCATATTAATACTTATCTTTTTCTTTTTCTTTTTTTGTAAGTAATATGTGTAAGTATTAAATGGACTTTATAGAGTTATTAAGAGAAATTAAAAAATCCAGAAATGTAACGACGATAAAATAAATGAAATTGAAGTATTGGTTCTAACGGAATGAGAAGTGACTACCCTACAATCTTTAAAAAAAAAAACAGATCAAATTTAAGGCGGTGAGAAGTGAAAACAATGAAATTTAGTTTATAAGAAATTTAGTTATTGTGGGGACAGTTTGTCAAATCACATCGGCTGTGGAAAAATCAACAATGAAAAAAATGCATGGAAGAAATTAACGGTATACATAGGATCACGTGTATATGTTAAATAAATTTCAGAGTAGTTGAGGAATACTTTACAGTCATGTTTAACATTTCATTCTTTTTATTTATGCACTTATTTCTTAGTAAGGAACCTATGCCCTTGGGAAATGTGTCTGAAAGAAACAAATTATAATTTAAGTAATTGAGTCTATAATCAATTATTTGTAATAAAATATTTGTGCATTAGATGTGTAAAGTTGAGTGAAATCTAAATCAGATTTTTGTTTTTAAATTTAATTTTTAAATTTTGTAGGTTAGAATATATGATTATTTTAAAATGATAACTGGCATTAGTATTTTAAAGTTTTTAGATTGATGTGTGAATATATTTTTTAAGTTTCAAAAACAAAAAGTTTATAATTAATAATTATATTTATAATTAAAAGCCATGTGGTGTCTCTTCGAAGAGGATAGATTTAAATAATATATAATTTAATAATATATTATAATTATAATTATATTTAATAATATATTTTATATAAAAATTATTATTTTTATTAAAATTTAATTTTTGTAGTTATAAGTTAAAATGCATAAGCTCAGTTTATTAAATTCTTTGATCTTTAAGGAAAAAACTTAGATTTAAATCTTGTGATAAATATATAGGTATCAATTCCTTTTCTCAAATATTGTTGTAGCCACGTGAGCCCTTCTTGCATGCCACAAATGAGCTACAAGAAAGAAAAATCTAGAACAAAATGAGAGATGGCTAACCAACTTCAATAAGATACATAATTCACCTTATTAATATTAATGTCTGTGGGTTTAGGTGGATTGGTAAGTTGGGGCGCTTATCGATATGAGATCTAGGTTCCAATCCCACGGGCATGCCCATGCATAGCCAGTAGCCCGATCTGACTCCTCTGCATGTTGCACCTGACTGATGATGGTGATCTGTTTCCTGCTTATCCGACGGTCCCCCTTCATGCCACATGTTGAACCAAACTGACGAAGACGGTGCGAACCCTGTGCGTCTAACGGTCCGACGGTGCGAAACTCTATTTTTTCTTGTTTTCTATTTTAGTTTGATGGGTTAAAAACCCTATACCAAGGGTTTTAATAGATTATAGAGAGGTTATCATTATTGGCTAATTTAGATTACATATAAAGCATTTAGCAAAGTGAGGGATGGTTAGACTCTAATATCTAGGCCTTAAACAACACTCGTATATGGACTTGAGCTCCCACATACTTTCAAGTGTATAGGGCGGCCCCCTAAGTTTAGGAGACCTTTAGTCATAGAAAGTTTTTTTATCGTGTATCTATCCATAGTACTTTGAGCACAACACTCAGAAAGATAACCCTCCCATACTATCCTAGAGGTGGGTAGGGTGCTCAAGGGTATGTGTGGAACCCTCCTTGAGTAGTGGTCTCAAATATTGATCTAATCATTATTGTTTGTCATTGTGGTATAATAGAGGGTTATGGACAGTGTGTACATCGTGGTCTAGACTTGCTCTATTTTATCCATATATCAAATCCTAATATTGATTGTTAAACCTTTAAAACTCTAACCACATATTTGAGCATACTAAGGAGACTATACCTATCATGGAATAGACCATATTGTAATAATTCTTAATAAATATTTTTTTGGTTACATAGGAGAGTTGGTCACAACCACATTATTTTTAGTAATTGACAAGCACAGGGTTCAAACCACAGGGGTTGCTCCCACCAAACCTATTCCACCTCATTATTGTTGACCCGACATGAAGGGGACCATCGATCGCTTGGGATTCGTACCGCCATCATCGGTTTGGTTCACACTCAAAGGATTCGAATCGAACTACTACCTTTACAAACAAGGTTGCCCCGCCAGTCCTTTGGTTATTGGTATGTTTTTAGGGAGAGAGGGCTCTTCTAGGGTTTGATGAGGAAAAACTACTTTGCTAGGGTTTGATGAAGAAAAACTGCTCTGGGGGATGGCAGCAACTTTCGAAGGAGGTCTGAAAAATTGGAGGAATATCGTGATGGCATCGGGTCCGGCACAAAGAGTGCATGCTCGTGATATTTTTTCATCTGAAAATGATTGGAAGGAATAGGATTTTCCAATGCATGTCAAGAATCGCTTGTTAAATAACAATGGATGTTTGGAACGATGTGAAGTCAGTCCAGTTCTAGTGGTTCAACCAAACTCGGTGGCGGAAGATGTGGAGTATCTAACCAGACATGCCCTTATTGGCAAATTTTTAGGCATCCGAATTTCTCTCCCCTTTGTGGAGGCTTGGGTCAGGAAGACTTGGAATCCTGAAGGCGATGTGGAGGTGATGCTGAGTGCGAAAAGTTATTTTATGGTGGTTTTCTCTTGTATTGCAGATAATAACAAAGCATTTGAGGGGGGTACTTATTTCTATAACCAAGTGGAACTCTTTCTTAAACCTTGGCATTTGGGTTTCAACCCATCAGAGGAGCGACCGTCGTAGGTTCCAGTATGGGTGCGGCTTCCATGGCTCCCGTTGGAATTTTGGAGAACTGATATATTGCATAAGATTGCCCTTCCGCTTGGGAAGCTGGTTGGACCATCACAACAGGACAATGGATAAAAAGGTAATATCTGTTGCTCGTATTTGTGTTGAAATTGACTTAAATAATCCTATTCCAGATTCTATTGAAATACAATTTGGATCAACTACATGGGTTCAAAAACTTGATTATGAAGCTCTTCCATTTTGTTGTTGGATTTGTTGTGAATATGGCCACCTGCAAAGAAAATGCCCTAAGTTTATCCCGCTTGTGGCTTCAAATCATGGGCCCTCTCATTCTGGACAAAGTTTGGATAAAGAAAAAACCTCGATAAAGGAAGGGGAACGAGATAAGGAAGCTTTTGTTTTGGTAAAAGCCCGAAACAGAGGACGAAGGGCAAAAAAATACCTTAAGGATAGCCAGCCAGATGCTCTACTCAATTGTTTTGAAATATTAGATGATCTTGATCAGTGCATAGAGATACCTGAAACGTCGCTACCTGATGCAAATATAACAAGGCCGAATCAGATGTCTCTTCTTGAGGGGGAACTTAAGGAATTAGATCTAGGGGGTTTAAATGAAGAACAAAGGGCTTTGGATCTAAGTATAGGGGACATGGTTGGGTCTAGCCCTATAAGGGAAACTATTTTGAAAAGAGGTACAAATTTAGTTATGCCCTCTCCTACTCGAGAACTGATGCAATCATCCTTGAACTGCAAAACTCTTACGGTGTTGGGATTGCAGCAGAAAATAATTAAAAAAAAGTTTTTCAAATAAGAACATGAAGGTGGGTCAGAAGGATCAGGATAAGATTAAGTTAATGGGGGAGACTTTGGTGGAGTCAGGATTGGTGAGAACATTGGACTCCCATTTTTATAACCCCCAAAAATGATTATCCTCTCATGGAGTGTAAGGGGGTTGAACAACATTCCCAGACAAAATGTTGTTGGTGATTTGGTTCATGTGCATTTTTTGGATGTGGTGTTTATTCAGGAGACTAAATTGGCTATTGATAGTATGTTCAATATTGCTCCCAATTTGTGGATAAAGGGGTAATGCCAATGTGGATATGCTGGTGGCATCGCTTGTTTATGGGATCCGATTAAGATATCCCCTCTTACTTGGATTTCTAGCAGATGGTCTATTTCGATGGTCGGGCATGATAATGAATCTGGTGAAACCATCCTACTTACAAATGTGTATGCTCCTGTTGATTACAATGGTAAAGTGAATTTGTGGGAGCACATTTGCTTTGTGAGAAGTTTGGTTCCCCTGTACCCATGGATTTTGGCTGGAGACTTCAACTTTATCACTTGTCTGGAGGAGAAACATGGTGGGGTGGACCGTCTCGAGACTTTTTCTTCTGTCTTTAGTGCTCATATCCAGGCCCTATACTTGGTTGACATCAAGCCAGATAATGGGATATTTACTTGGCACAATAGAAGGTGTGGGGAAGCTTCCATCTCAGAGAGACTAGATAGGTTTTTGATATCTAGTTATTGGATGGGTAATAACATAAGTGGTAGTTCTATGATTCTGGAGGGTAGGGGATCTGATCATTGGACTATCAAACTCTCTACTTTGGAGTTAGGGCTAAAAAAGAATCCCTCCTTTAAGTTTCAACTTATGTGGCTTCGTGATCCTAAGCTTCATGATTTCATGCAAGGCTGGTGGACCACTGACAAACCTCCTCATGGCACCACTATGTATTCCTTTATGAAGAGACTACAATTTGTAAAACATAAATTGAAGAGATGGAATATACTGAATTTTGGGAACCTTTGCTTTGCTAAGCTGGTAGCTCTTAGGAGGATCGAAGAAGCTTCAAGGAAGATTAGAGATCAAGGATTCACAAAGGAGCTTCTTGTTGAGGAATCTGAGGCTGCGAAAGACCTTGTTGAATGGGAACTGAGGGAAGAAATCTTTTGGAAACAAAAAGCTCGAGTAGATTGGCTTCAGGAAGGGGATAGGAACACAACCTTCTTTTATATCTCAGTTAAGGCTCACCATAATTGTAACTTGATTACCTCTCTTGTGAATTCTTAGGGTGCCCTGCTCTCTTCTTTCAAGGATATTTCAGAAGAGACTAAGAGGTATTTTTTCTCTCTCTTCAAGGAGGACTCCCTATCAAATAATGAGAATGAAAAGCTTATTCTAAACTATATTCCAACGATTGTTTCTAGAGAGATGAATGAGCACTTGATGGTTCCAATTTCCCTTGAGGAGTTGGAAAATGTTGTATTCAAGATGAAAAAAGGAAAAGCCCCCGGTCTAGATGGACTTTCAATTGAGTTTTATTAGGAGTTTTGAGATTTAATCAAATTTGATCTTTTAAGGTGGTCCATGATTCCCAATCGAACAAACAGATGCTTCGTTTTGTTCGATTTCGGCTTGCATAATGGCCCAGAAGGGGCGCTTCGTTTTGCTCATGTTCACGGTGGTGTTGGCGGCGGAAGCAGTGGTGGCGCAGGTGATCTACGCCTAGCCGCCGCCCCCGCCTGGGGTTCTATGCACGGCCTGCGCTACGTGCGAGAACCCCTGTGCTCCCCCTGCAGTGCCCGCCTCGCCTTCGCCGCCGCCGCCTTCCCCTCCCCCGCCCGCCGTCCCCAAGATTGAGTGCCCGCCGCCCCCTGCCGACCTCTACCCGTACGGCACCGCTCCTCCGCCCCCGGCGCCGCCTGGCTCAGTATACCCCTACTATCCGTACTACAATATCAACGATTCTCCTCCGCTGGTTACCGCTCTCTCGCTCGCGCTCGCCTTGCCATTGATTCCTTTGCTTCTCTAATGCAGTAACAGTCCATTGTTGCTGTTTTGGAATTACCCCGTTCCACATTTTGGTATATTTTTTATTTATTTTTTAGGTGGTTGTGGGTTAGGTCTTGGGGTGGGTTTGGGTTTGGGTTAGGGTTGTTTCCATGTTTATATGGCAAGTAGAATAAGTGGAGGGTAGTTATCTAGGCTTTTGGTGGGAAATTGGGATAGTTGATTCTGTGGGTAGATGAATTCTGTATACAGACATTGGGCATCCGGATTCCAGGATCGGATGTTTCTGCATTTGTATAACCTTATCAAATAATGGAATGAATGAACGGAAAAAATTGGCCGTTCCTTCTTTTTTTTGCAAGTCAGGCGATTCTCTGGCCTTCTGGCCTTCTTTTTGTTTGGGTCTGATCTATTTCCCATTACAGATTAGCTATTTAAGTATTAACTGAATTATCCATGTTTTAATGGCAGAGTTGGAACAATGGCTCTATTTTGTGAGTATATTAAATGTACTGCGAATTTTTTTATTTTGTTCATGAATATTCAGAGACGTGTACAAAAAATGGGTATGATGTCTGGCATTGCATTTATCCGTCCGTATATAGTGCACCTGTGAGCTGCATTGTACGTTGCAGGAGTGGACGCCTGTGAAGCGATTGCGTGTAGTTTAGTTTTCTGGTTTTGTTTGTTTATTACTGGAAATAGAATAAGGCGTGTCATGTAATGTATTTCAGAGTTTTTTACGTTGTGGTGTACAACGGGGTTGGTGCTTGCAAAAGATTCCCAATGTTGAAAGTGTGAACTGATAAGTTTCATCAACTGACTTTTGGTTCCTCACTGTCTTGCGTGAGGAAGCTCGGATGCTGCTTTTTTTTTTTTTTAATATTTTTTCGGTAAAAGAGCGTTAATTTTGGAATTATGAAAGCACCTTCCTGTCAAAGTCAAAGAGGAGATGTTGATGTTACGAGGATTGGTAATTATTAGATTAAACAATGCTAACCTTAAAAACTTTTGTATGAATTGATAGAAAATAATTTAATGGCACTTTCCAATTCATTTTGAAAAAAGGGAACGTTAACTTGACGCTGAAGCAATCCATTCACAGGGTAACAAAATTAATATGTGCATTGAATGACCGGTTTTATTTTTTTGTTTGTTGTTTCACGTTAATACTTCTGTTTGTTGTAGTAAGTATTAAACTGACTACGTAAGTATTAAAAGACTTTATAGAGTTATTAAGAGAAATTAAAAATCCAGAAAAATCCAGAAATGTAACCATGATAAAATAAATGAAATTGAAGTATTAGTTGTTTGTCTTTCCATATTAATACTTATCTATTCTTTTTGTAAGTAATATTTATCTATTTTTGTAAGTATTAAATGGACTTAATAACTCTATTAAGAGAAATTAAAAAATCCAGAAATGTAACGACGATAAAATAAATGAAATTGAAGTATTGGTTCTAACGGAATGAGAAGTGACTACCGCACAATCTTTGAAAAAAAAAACAGATCAAATTTAAGGCGGTGAGAAGTGAAAACAATGAAATTTAGTTTATAAGAAATTTAGTTATTGTGGGGACAGTTTGTCAAATCACATCGGCTGTGGAAAAAACAACAATAAAAAAAAATGCATGGAAGAAATTAACGGTATACATAGGATCTGGTGAGTATAAATTATTTAATATAACCGCAGTTGTTTATGAGTCACGTGTATATGTTAAATAAATTTCAGAGTAGTTGAGGAATACTTTACAGTCATGTTTAACATTTCAATTTTTTATTTATGCACTTATTTCTTAGTAAGGAACCATATGCCCTTAGGAAATGTGTCTAAAAAGAAACAAATTATAATTTAAGTAAGTAATTGAGTCTATAATCAATTATTTGTAATAAAATATTTGTGCATTAGATGTGTAAAGTTGAGTGAAATCTAAATCAGATTTTTGTTTTTAAATTTATTTTTTTAATTTTGTAGGTTAGAATATATGATTATTTTAAAACGATAACTGGCATTAATAGTTTAAAGTTTTTAGATTGATGCGTGAATATATTTTTTAAGTTTCAAAAGCAAAAAGTTTATAATTAATAATTATATTTATAATTAAAAGCCATGTGGTGGCTCTTCGAAGAGGATAGATTGCAAAAGATTCATAATAAATTTTCAGAATCAAACATAATATCTTGAGATGTTAGAAGTTTGTGTATGATGTTATAAGAAAAATAAAGAATGAAAAAAAAAATTCAGAATCAAACATAATATCTTGAGATGTTAAAAGTTTGTGTATGATGTTATAAGAAAAATAAAGAATGAAAAAAAAATTCAGAATCAAACATCATATATTGAGATGTTAAAAGTAGTTGTGTATGATGTTTCAAGAAAAATAAGGAATGAAAATACGGAGAGTTTGGGGGTGGACTTAGGTTTCTCACAACTTAAATTAATAACTTTAATAACTAGAAAGATAAAATGAAAGATGTTAAAGCCATTTTTCAAGGTGAATGGACGTTCAACTTATGGCTATGATAGTAATATTATCGCAAATAACACATTAATCAAATTATGAAATATATAATTTAATATATAATTATTATTAAAAAGAATTCATAAGACCATGTTATTGTTTTAGTATTTTATTTATTTTTAAATTTAATCATCAATATTTTTATAAATTTTTTATATATATTTACTATGGGGATTGAACTTTTATAACTTTTTTTAATAATACTATCTTATATATTTGCAAACTCTATCTTAAAAGGAATTAAAATCACATTTAAGATTAGAGAAGTAAGTTTTTACTCTAATTTTTAAATAAATAAATTTAATAATATATTTTATATAAAAATTAATAAAAAATATTATTTTTATTAAAATTTAATATTTTTATTTATAAGTTAAAAGGCATAAGTTCAGTTTATTAAATTCTTTGATCTTTAAGGAAAAAACTTAGATTTAAATCTTGTGATACATATATAAGTATCAATTCTTTTTCTCAAATCTTGTTGTAGCTACATGAGCCCTTCTTGCATGCCACAAATGAGCTACAAGAAAGAAAAATCTAGAACAAAATGAGATATGACTAACCAACTTCAATAAGATACATAACTCACCTTGTTAATACTAATGTATGTGGGTTTAGGTGGATTGGTAAGTTGGGGCGCTTATCGAGAGGAGACCTAGGTTCCAATCATACGGGCATGCCCATGCATAGCCAGTAGCCCGATCCGACTCTTCTACGTGTTGCACCTAACTGATGATAGCGATCTATTTCCTGCTTGTCCTACGGTCCCCCTTCATGCCACATGTTGAACCAGACTAACGAAGACGGTGCGAACCCTGTGCGTTCGACGGTCCCCATCTCACGTCGGGTTACCATTAACGAGACGATGGGTGTGTTGGAAGCCTTTGTTGATAGTTTGAACACTACCAGTTATGCTGACAATTACTAAAAATTGTGATTGTAACCAATCCATCTATGTAACCAAAAAATATCAATAGCTACACCACCCATGGAGTTTAAAGAACCTAAAAGAGAATGAATCATATTCTATCAAACATTATTCTTACTAGGGTTCTATGTCATAAATTATCTTACTTAGGATCCCTTATGGTTCTACAAAAGGCATGGAGATCCCAAAAACTCGTTGTTGTTCCTCTAAAGATAATTTCTCTAGTAAGAGAATTCATAAAATATTTACCTAAACTAGTAGGTCCTTGAGTAGATCCCACATTAGCTCCAAGATGTTGATCTCTGGCTAGGAAAGTAAATGCTTGAGCTTGAGAGGCTTTTGAGTTGGTAGGCCCATAATTTAGTAGGATATGTTGTAGTGTTAAACCAAACAAAACTATAAACAATGAAACCAAACATAGAGAGTCACTAAATTATAGGATAAGTAAACTTCTCTAGGCCATACAAATGCATGACAAGGCCATGCAAAAGGTTTTGTTAAGGTGTGCCAATTACAACCAAAGATACAAATGGAACCTAACCATGCATGTCGTCCAATTATATCTTCTAGATTATTTATGTTGGTGATCCACCCTCTCCTCTATTAATACCCCATGCTAATATTATTAATAATTGTTTAGTCATGTGATCATTTGAGTGCCTAGGCTTATGGGCCTAATGATGTAATTGTTATTTTTTATAAAAGAAGACACTATCAGTTATTAGGTAGGAGTTACTAGCTTGGGCTCCCACTTGCATGTGGATGGAAACCCTTGAGTGTTAGGGTTAAGGAAACCAAAGTCTATAAAAGAGCTAAGGGGGCAAGAGAAGGGACATCTCATATTTTGTTGTATCAAAGTTCTGCTTCTAAGGAGGTTGCCCCCTCAAAGAGGCTTGTGATTTTGTAATATGTTTTTTTGTAATATAATCTGTTGCATTTCTATTTCATATTGTAATATTGTTAATTTCAAGTTTATTTTTTGTTATTATTGCAATATCATGTGGATGTGTTTTTATTTTACTACAAGGTTTCTAACAAGTGGTTTTAGAGCACTTCCCAAGGTCCCATGTCCTATTGCAATGTAAACAATTCATGTCCTATCATTTCAACATATTAGGTATAATTTTTTCGTATTTTCTATTTTAGTTTAATGGGTTAAAAACCCTATACCAAGGGTTTTAATATATTATAGAGAGGTTATAGTTATTGGCTAAGTTAGATTACATATGAAGCATTTAGCGAAGTGAGGGGTGATTAGACTCTAATATCTAGGCCTTAAACAACACCCGTATATGGACTTGAGCTCCCACATACTTTCAAGTGTATAGGGCGACCCCCTAGGTGTAGGATACCTTTAGTCAT
Source organism: Wollemia nobilis (assembly GCA_028583015.1). Classification (NCBI taxonomy): domain Eukaryota; kingdom Viridiplantae; phylum Streptophyta; class Pinopsida; order Araucariales; family Araucariaceae; genus Wollemia; species Wollemia nobilis. The sequence goes on along the minus strand of JAQPPZ010016917.1, from coordinate 3,554,754 downwards.
AGAAAGCTTTTTGATCATGTATCTATCCATAGTGCTTTGAGCACAACACTCAGAAAGATAACCCTCCCATACTATCCTAGAGGTGGGTAGGGTGCTTAAGGGTATGTGTGGAACCCTCCTTGAGTAGTGGTCTCAAATATTGATCTAATCATACGGGCATGCCCATGCATAGCCAGTAGCCCGATCCGACTCTTCTACGTGTTGCACCTAACTGATGATAGCGATCTATTTCCTGCTTGTCCGACGGTCCCCCTTCATGCCACATGTTGAACCAAACTAACGAAGACGATGCGAACCCTGTGTGTTCGACGGTCCCCATCTCACGTCAGGTTACCATTAACGAGACAGTACGTGTGTTGGAAGCTTTTGTTGATAGTTTGAACACTGCAAGCTGCGCTGACAATTACTAAAAATTGTGATTGTAACCAATTCATCTATGTAACAAAAAAAAATCAATAGCTACACCACCCATGGAGTTTAAAGAACCTAAAAGAGAATGAATCATATTCTATCAAACATTATTCTTACTAGGGTTCTATGTCATAAATTATCTTACTTAGGATCCCTTATGGTTCTACAAAAGGCATGGAGATCCTAAAAACTCGTTGTTGTTCCTCTAAAGATAATTTCTCTAGTAAGAGAATTCATAAAATATTTACCTAAACTAGTAGGTCCTTGAGTAGATCCCACATTAGCTCCAAGATGTTGATCTCTGGCTAGGAAAGTAAATGCTTGAGCTTGAGAGGCTTTTGAGTTGGTAGGCCCATAATTTAGTAGGATATGTTGTAGTGTTAAACCAAACAAAACTATAAACAATGAAACCAAACATAGAGAGTCACTAAATTATAGGATAATTAAACTTCTCTAGGCCATACAAATGCATGACAAGGCCATGCAAAAGGTTTTGTTAAGATGTGCCAATTACAACCAAAGATACAAATGGAACCTAACCATGCATGTCGTCCAATTATATCTTCTAGATTATTTATGTTGGTGATCCATCCCTCTCCCCTAGTAAGACCCCATGCTAATATTATTAATAATTGTTTAGTCATGTGATCATTTGAGTGCCTAGGCTTATGGGCCTAATGATGTAATTGTTATTTTTTATAAAAGAAGACACTATCAGTTATTAGGTAGGAGTTACTAGATTGGGCTCCCACTTGCATGTGGATGGAAACCCTTAAGTGTTAGGGTTAAGGAAACCAAAGTCTATAATAGAGCTAAGGGGACAAGAGAAGGGACATCTCATATTTTGTTGAATCAAAGTTCTGCTTCTAAGGAGGTTGCCCCCTCAAAGAGGCTTGTGATTTTGTAATATCATTTTTTTGTAATATAATCTGTTGCATTTCTATTTCATATTGTAATATTGTTAATTTCAAGTTAATTTCTTGTTATTATTGCAATATCATGTGGATGTGATTTTTTATTTTACTACAAGGTTTCTAACAAGTGGTTTTAGAGCACTTCCCAAGGTCGCATGGCCTATTGCAATGCAAACAATTCATGTCCTACCATTTCAACCTATTAGGTATAATTTTTTCTTATTTTCTATTTTAGTTTAATGGGTTAAAAACCCTATACCAAGGGTTTTAATATATTATAGAGAGGTTATAGTTATTGGCTAAGTTAGATTACATATGAAGCATTTAGCGAAGTGAGGGGTGATTAGACTCTAATATCTAGGCCTTAAACAACACTCGTATATGGACTTGAGCTCCCACATACTTTCAAGTGTATAGGGCGACCCCCTAGGTGTAGGATACCTTTAGTCATAGAAAGCTTTTTGATCATGTATCTATCCATAGTGCTTTGAGCACAACACTCAGAAAGATAACCCTCCCATACTATCCTAGAGGTGGGTAGGGTGCTCAAGGGTATGTGTGGAACCCTCCTTGAGTAGTGGCCTCAAATATTGATCTAATCATTATTGTTTGTCATTGTGGTATAATAGAGGGTTATGGACAGTGTGTACATCGTGGTCTAGACTTGCTTTATTTTAGCCATATATCAAATCCTAATATTGATTGTTAAACCTTTAAAACCCTAACCACATATTTGAGCATACTAAGGAGACTATACCTATCATATAATCGACCATATTGTAATAATTATTGATAAATATTTTTTTGGTTACATAGGAGAGTTGGTCACAACCACACTATTTTAAGTAATTAACAAGTGCAGGGTACAAACCACAAGGGTTGCTCCCACCAAACCTATTCCATCTCATTATTGTTGATCCGACAAGAAGGGTACCACCGATCGCTTGGGATTCGTACTGCCATCATCATTTTGGTGCACACTCAGAGGATTCATATCAGACTACTACCTTTACAAATAGGTTGCCCTTGAGGTTTGAACCTAGGTGTCTTCTTGGTAAGTGTCTGGCTAGACAAAAACTTACCAATCCACCTAGCCCTCGAGGGCTAATTCTTGAAAAATATAACTATTGGGGTAAAAAATAATCAAGAATAGTGTTAGATAGGTCAATTGTCAATAATAGTTAAAATAGTGTTAAACAAGGTAGTTGTCAATCATAATCAAAACAAAGTCTATTGAGATAATTGTTAGTAAGTGTAAGATAGGGTAATGTTAGTGATAAGTAATACTGAGTCTTATAAGGTGAAGAAAATATTTAGAATAAAAACAAAATCTATTGGTGAAGAAAAGCTTTAGAATAAAAACAAACACAACTAAATAAGATTTTGGGGTGCTAAAAAAGATTATCTTGATACCTAGTCCATTGTGATCATCTTTTTAAACTAATCATTTTGATATATAGCATCCAAACACTTTTTGTGACCATTACTAAAAATAATAACTCCTTGAATAACACTTATTTTAAGTAAGGTAATTAGGGTGGTCCAAATCACAAGTCCATGGTTGGAGGAACTAGAGGAGTAATGAGGGATATGGAGCAAAACCAATTGAGTGAAAAAATAGGGTTATTAAATCAACAACTTACTAACCTACAAAAGGAATTTGAATAAAAAGTTAAGTATTTGAAAGACAATATGTAACTCTTGAAAATTGAATAGATTAAAATGAAATTAAGAATTGAGGAAAAATTCCATGAGGTTGAAGGGTGTTAAAAAGTAACCACTCAATAAAACTAATAGATTAACAATGAAGGAACAATTGATAGTTTAGGAAATATAGATGAGCAAACACATCATGCTCTTTTTAATAAAAATACCCTATATAAAATGCCCAAATTAGACTTTTCCCAATTTAATGGAAAGGACCTCGATGGTTGGTTGTGTTAGTTGAATCAAATTTTCAAACTCCATAATGTACCCTGCTACTTATATATCATAATGACATCCTTTAAATTTAAATTTGAAGTCCTTCAATGGTATCAGGAGGTGCAACATATGACTCCTGACCTTTCTTGGAAAGAATTTGAATCTCAATTACTCACTCATTTTGGTCCTAGTGAGTATGAGGATTTTATAGGAGCTTTAACAAAATTGAAATAAACCTCTAGTGTTCATGAGTACCCTATTCAATTTGATAAGTTGGTTAATAGGAGAAGGGGTTTGAGTGGAGGATTTTTAAAGTTATTTTATCAGTGGTTGAAGGATGATATCAAGATCAAGGGTAAAATATTTAAAAACCACAATCCATGATGCAAGCCATAGGATTGGCTAGACTAGAAGAGGAAACATTTACCGCTTAGAGGTATTAATCTAAATTTCCATAGGTAAAACCTTAATTTTCATCCAATATCACATCGAGTATAGGAAATAAATATCCAATAGTTAAGTGATTGACTAGGGAGGAAATGGATACCCATAGAGCACAAGGGTTAAGTAATAATTATGATGAAATATTCTTTAGGACATTAATGTGTACAACATAAATTATATATGTTGGATGTGGATGACTTTGTGGTTAATAAAGTGCATGACATAGAAGTAAAACCATAGGAAGATGAGAATTAGGATGAGGGTGAAGCATAGAAAGAACCACAACTAGAAATATCAATTCATGCACTTGTAGGAATATTGACCCCTCAAACTATGAACGTAGTAGGATATTTCAAGGGGTAAAGAATTATAATTCTTATTGATTCAGGAAGTATGCACAAATTTATTGATCCTTGACTAGCTAAGCAAGCAAACTACTACATGCATTCTTGCAATTATTTTAAATTCATGGTGGTAAATTGAGGAACATTACCTTGTAAAGAAAAATGTTAAAATGTTGAGTTGAATATAGGGGATTGAGAACTTAAAACTTATATGTTTGCACTTCAATTAGGAGGATGTGATGTTATGTTGGGGTTACACTAGCTCTATACCTTGGAACTTTGTCAAACTTTGGATGCAATTCAATAATAATAGGTCACACACTCTCCATGGTTAACTTGTGGGATCCCCACATGTTATAACTTCAATTTAAAAGGAGAAATTATTGAAAAATTCTCACGTGGGATATTAGCCTAACTATTTGTAATCCAACCCTAAAATATTGAAGTTGCCAAACCACAAGGGGATTTATAACTCATTTTAACTAAACATAATGTTGTTTTTGTGGAACTAATGGGATTATCTCCATGGCATTCCCATGATATGCAATACAATTGGGTCCAGGAAGCTTACCACCTACCATTAAACTCTACAAATACTCTTATGCTCTAAAATAAAAAAATTGAGAAGTTGGTCCAATAGTTATTGAAAACAAGGGTAATTCGACCTAGTAACAATTTAAAGAAAACAAGCTTATACTGAGAGGGGAGGTGAACAATATAAGACCACTTTTTACTTTCTTTCCAAAGAAATATCAATTAATGTCCTTAATTACAATAACTAAATATAGCAGTGTGCATTAATAACTCAGATAGCAGTAGTAAGTAAGAACACAAGTCACCACACACAATTGAGACACAATATTTAATGTGTTTCCCCCAATGTGAGGTACTCCACGGAGAAAATATTTTACTAAAACTTTCTCCATCAATCTCTTTGGGAATCACTCCCAATTACAAAGTTTATGGATCTCTGTCCAAATGAGATGTTGATCCCCTAATCTCAAGTTCATGGATCTCTTCCACAGGAGAACTCTTTCCTCTTCTGCTCTAGCTATGTGATCTTCTAGAAGGCTCTGTCTCTCTGCTACACTGACTGGTGGACCTCTCTCCACTTGAAGACTCCTCACTCAGATATGTATTCAACTGTGCTAGCTGTTGGATCTCTATCCACTAAGACTTTGTCCTTTGTACTCTGTCACCTCCAATTCCTATCAATAGGCTCACTAAGAACCCGCTCAATAGGCTCACATAGAACCTACTTAACAAGCTCACACAGAACTTGTCAAATATGCTCAAGCAATCTCACCAAGAACTTGCCCAAATATGAATAACAAGCTCACACATAACTTGTCCAAAACTGAATAAAAATCTCACACAGAACCTCTCCAATGCTGAATAACAAGCTCACACAGAACTTGTCCAAATCTGCTCTAGCAAGCTCACCAAGAACTTGTCCAAATATGCTCTAGCAAGCTCACTAAGAACTTGCCCAAATCTGTTGTAGCAAGCTCACCAAAACTTACCCAAATATGCTCTAGCAAGCTCACTAAGAACTTGCCCAAAACTATCCACAAATATGTCCCAACACTGTCCTCAAATTTGTCCCAAAGGCCTTCTCAAAGGCTTAATCAATCATGCTCAAGTAGTACTCAAAATGAACTCAACAATGAATGACAATCTCAACTCAAATTAACTTCATAGAAGCATAAAGAGAATTGTTAGAGACTCAATATGTTCTAATCTCACTCTCAACCCAAATCAATCTCAACTCAACTCATAGAATCATAAAGATAATTGTTAGAGACTCAATATCTTCTAAACTCACTCTCAACCCAAATCAATCTCAACTCAACTCAAATCAACTCATAGAAGCATAAAGAGAATTGTTAGAGACTCAATATGTTCTAATCTCACTCTCAACTCAATTCAAGTCTTATAGAACCATAAAGAGAATTGTTAGAGACTCAATATGTTCTAATATCACTCTCAACTCAAATCAACCTCAACTCAATTCAAGTCTTATAGAACCATAAAGAGAATTGTTAGAGACTCAATATGTTCTAATATCACTCTCAACTCAAATCAACCTCAACTCAATTCAAGTCTTATAGAACCATAAAGAGAATTGTTAGAGACTCAATATGTTCTAACCTTAATCTAAACTCAAAATAGAATGGTGGAATAGTTTATTTTATAGAACTTGAACAATCGCTTCACACATCACTTGACTAGGCTCAATCAACTCAACTCAACCAATCACCACAAGGGATAACTCTCTCTCACACAACCCTAGTCCAAGTATGTATCAACCAACTCAAATGTTTCCAACATTACTCAACCACAAATCTCACATAACAATGATACTCATATTATTTTCTAACTCAAGTTCTTTCACAACCAATGGGCTTCAAAAACTATGCTTATACAACAAATTTTAAACACAACTCTCAACTTATAAAACCTTGAAGCATTCAATCAACCACTTTCGAAAAGGAAACCACAAACAATCATTTTCCCTCCAATGATATTTCAGAAATCAACCACCATAAACAATCAATAGAAGAATGTGCCCATACCTTTTATGAAGATGAAAAAAACCTCTTTTTAAATATGCCACAATCACAAAATTCTTTTGGCAATCTTCACAAGGGTTAGTAGATCACAAAATAATCAACATTACTCCACTTTTCAATAATCATCACCAAGGCCTTTAATTGCACAACTTCCTTATCTCTCCTAAAACCACTTGTACCATAAAATAAAATAAATCAAAATATTTCATAATATTTTCACTCCCAAAACCACTTATACCATAAAATAAAATAAATCACAATATTGCATACCTTGTCACCTCATGAAAGAATTAATCCTCTTGAAAAAGAACAAGGTAAACTTCACTTTTGGAACTCCTTTGCAAAATCAGAAATATCTCTTTACACACACCTTATTTCTCCTTCTAAATAAGTTATGCAAATAGCCCTTAAAATAATCTTTTCGACGATATATAATATGCCCACTTTCCAAAATAAATTGAAACCTTTACATGTATATATATGCCACCCTCCATTAATTGCACATAGGTCGGCCCTCCATTAATTTAAACTTAAAATTTAAACTTTAATATCTTCATCACCGGAGGTCCTTTTTCGATGAAACAAAATTCCACCTTGGATTTTAAGAAAAGCCCTTTCCACATAAGCCCACCATGGTTTTAAAAAAACTTTTTATTTTGCCTGCCTTGGTTTTCATAAAAACCCTGTAAATAGCCATGCTTTCCAAAATATCATAAATGCTTATTTATGAAATATTTTGGCCACCAAAACCAAATGTGATCCATGTGACATTAATTATCCATGTGACATCAATGACAACATAAAATGCCTCAAATTAACTCAAATTTCCAACACAATCATTATTCTTCATCAATGCTATTGATAAAAAAAATTGGGTCATGGTTGCTATGTCTAGACTTTTGTGAACTCAATCAACTTGTCATTAAGGATAAATTTTCTATTATTGTGATTGATGAGTTGTTGGATGAGTTACATGGTGCCAATTTTTTCTCCAAATTGTATCTCCACTTTGGATACCATTAGATAAGGATCAAGGAAGAAGATATTCTAAAAATAACATTTAGAACTCATGAGGGCCATTACGATTTTTTTATCATGTCTTTTGGCCTAACTAATGCATCTTCAACATTTCAAAACCTCATGAACATTGTCTTCCATCCATTCCTTCACAAGTTTATTTTAGTCTTATTCGATGACATTCTCATCTAAAATTGCATTTGAGTAGAACACCTACAACATATGGAGTAAACTTTACAACTATTACAGGACCATCAATTATTTTTCAAACAATCTGAATGTTCCTTTGGAATGTAGGGGGTTAAATAATTGGGCAAATTGTTTTATAAGAGGGAGTTAAGGTTGGCCTAAAGAAAATTAAAGTTATACAAAATTTACCTTAGACATAAAATCTCAAGGTGCTTCAAGGATTTTTGGATCTCATTGGCTACTATTGATGATTTGTACAATGTTATGGAACAATAACAATCTCGCTTACTTCTATGTTAAAAAAGAACTCATTTAGGTGGTTAGCTCTAATAGAGAAAGCTTTTGTAGATCTCAAGGAAGCCATGATTTTGACATCAATGTTAGCCACTCCCAATTTTTCCAAACATTTAAAATTGAAATTGATGCTTTGGGCCATGGAATTGGTGCTATATTAATGCAAGACGGTATACCCCTAGCTTTTATTAGTAAGACATTGTTGAGGAAAAAATTGGGGAAGTCTACTTATTAAAAATAAATTATGGTCATCCTCCATGTTGTTAATAATTGGCGACCTTATCTCATTGGGGGGTATTTTTCTATTAAAACAGATCATTAGAATTTGAAATATTTTTTGGAATAGAGGGTATCTACTCCAGCATAGTAGAAATGGGTTTCAAATTTTTTGGGGTATGATTATGACATTGTTTATAAGAAAGGGAAGTAAAATATTGTAGTCGATGCACTCTCTCATCAATTTGAGGATTAGGTGACATTGTGTGTCCTCTCATTCCCACTTCCTCAATAAGTCTCTTAACTACAAGAAGGAGTAGCCAAGGACCCACTATTATAAACTTTGCAGGACAACTCCAAAGGGATCCCAACTCACACACCAAGTATTCATAGGATGGATAATTGTTAAGACACCAAGCTCACATTATGGTTCCTAACACCTCATTGCTTCATGAGTACATAATAAAGGAAATGCATTCTTCATACACCATAGGCCATTTAGTATTTTTGAAGACATATAAGCGAGCTAAATGGTCATTCTATTAGAAGGAAATAAAAAATATATATCTAAAAATTTATGGTGGAATGTGAAATCTACTAACGGATGAAGGGAGAAATAGTTTGTACTCTAGGTACTCTTCAAATATTACTAATATTGGAAAATTTGTTGAGCAAGGTGCAACAACAATATTGTCATTATTGTCTGTTAGAGTTAAAGTGCACTATGCCTTTACCTTGACACTTGTCAGTTTCTCTTGACAAGTGTCATGTGTTGAATATAGGCTTATGCCTATATATTGTAATCATTTGTATCAATAAAATAATCCCTTCAGTTTTAGTCCTAACATTTGGTATCAGAGCTCCAGGATTTCTCTGGCCTTGTGAGCTTGAGGGGGGATTTCCCTCATGGAAATCCTCCCTCCCCCACCCCCCTTATAATTTTCCCATTTTTTTTCAAAATAGGGAGTATGCTCTTCATCCTTGATGGATGAATCAGAAACCAGATTTTTGAAAAATCATGGTTGCCAAATATCCAATTTATTAAAAAAAATTGGGAGGTTAAGTTTATGGGATTCTAGTAGCGATGGCAGTGATGGAGAGCTAGATCCATCTTCCAGTTTACTGCAGAGGAAGATGAGGAGCCCATTGGTGGAGAGCTGGTGAATCTGGTTATCCCAAAGAGTGAGAGCCACGAACCATCGGATCTATGTTACAGCATGCGGTAATCCGTGAAATTCGTAGTGATTTGAGTCAATTTCAACCAGCCGTGGATTTCGCAATCGTAGAGACCAGAGTTGCGGATATACAGTAGAGTGGGAGTTGCATGATTTTTTGGTGCTTTTTTAGTGGAGGCAGAATCCTGTGAAATGAGCCTTAAATAAAATATCATCCTCTACTTTGAACAAGGATTTGCATGCTATTTTTCGAAAGGTGTGCGCATTGAAAACCACCGTTGATGACGAGTACATTGTAAAAATATTAGGGATGCGGTTCATTGTGTAAAATTCAAGTTGGAGTGACATTTCCATGGAGCCATTGGAGGCGCTGCTTCGATATTCAACTAAGACGGATATGCAGACACTTGGTTCGTGTTCCAGTTTTGACGCTCTTACGAGAAGACGTCGTATGTGGTCCTACGTGCAAATGTGGTTATCTATGGAGCAAACAGTTCTCAATTCATTCTATCACGATTCATGATGATGATCTGCTATTGTCTGAGGTGTCTGATTGTGGAAAATGATCCACTTGAGTGTCAATTTGGGCTTTGTTAGTTTGGGGTATGCTACTGTGGGCCGAAAGCTGTTGTTGACGGTGACGCAGGCGATAGATTTGCAAAAAGAAAAGGGCATCCAGATCCAAATTTAGTGACGTGATTGACGGGGCTACCAACACCATGAATGCTTTTAGATAGATGCTACTGCTCAACGGTACAAGTCGTCGAGAACATGGCAAGTACACGCGGCTCGTGGAGTTGTGGAGCTTGAGGACACAATGCATGACACCACAGGCATGACAGTGCGCATACGATAGAAGTGCCATTTGCTTCTCACGACGCGTGGTGTCCATGAAATTTAGATTTGATATTAAGGTGAATTTGGGGGATATGCACAAAACTGAGATGAAGTGATGTAGCCTCAAACATTGTGGTGAACCCGTATGGAATCATCTGTTTCACCCTTGAAATTACAATTCCTATGCCTGCAGAAAGAGCATTGTATCTGTGTGAACGGGCGGGGCCCTGCTTCGATGCTGATGCCGAGAATCGAACACGTAACCTGTTTATTGTAGGGTTCTCGAAGTGGCCGATGTAGGTGTTTTGAAGGGTGTTTATGAGTTTTGGCATTTTTTTATGATGCGGTAAAAAGGAATGGTGGAGCCGATGTGAGGGGGAGGATGATGAGGTCCATGGTAGGCATTGGGGCTTGTTCAGGGCTAGTCTGGCTTCTAGAGAGGTCATTTGAAGAATTAAATTCTGCTTTAGATATGGCTATGCAACTTATAGAGAGGCGTGGAGGAGTTTTTGGGAAGCGACATGTTTCTGCAAACCACAAATAGAGGGCATTCAGTGAATGATCATAGAGTTTCATTGTGCAACGAGAATTTGATGGCAGATAATATACATTGTTTTCTCTGGCAGAGCGAATGCAGAACTTCAACAAAAGAATGGTGTGCATATGCTTACTGATAGTTTGTTGTAGCCATGACGCAGTGGGTGGGACCAACGCGCCAGGCCATTCCACCTTTGCTGTGTACACATCGAGCAGTTAACAATGCACTGCGTGGCGACATCGACAGTGTGGAGAGGGTCACCGACGGTGGGGGCCACGTTGTAAGGTGAGGCATGACCCGAAGATTTTGGGAATTGGCCCCGAGAAGTGGTTGCTGAGGAGACTCGAGTTTTGCAGTCTTTCGTCGTTGCACAGATGAGGGGGAGATAGCTGGCGAAATTAAAAGGAACAAGACCTAGGAGTAATACAACACATGCACCGCAGTGGTAGAAGATGCATTTTTTTTATACATGCAAATTTGCTATTGATTCTCTATGCACGCAGACGAGTCAAAGATGGCATTGTTTTTTTTATTGTAAGGGTATGGTCGATGACAATATTTTTAAAATGTTTATTAAGTGCAAGGGGACAATTTATAATTCAAATTGTATAGGCTAACTTTATGGCAGTATTTTTTATAAAAACTCCCATCTTAAGCATTGAGTACTAGAGTAGCACTCGGATGGGTGACTACTTGGGAATGTCCCGGAGCTGCACATACTTTTAAGGGTCATTGTGTTTGATTTGTTGAAGCATCCATTTGTATATGCCTATAGGGGTATTTATAGTTGTTGGAAATGGTTTTCCACGACAGACACATTGGTGGTGTCCATTTGTACTTCTAAGGCTGTTTTAATTGAATTTTCTTAGCCTCAAAGTTTTTCTACCTTGGAGTGCAATCTCGGTTGTACCCGACACTCCCAAGACACTTGTAAGTGAACCTAGTATCTAGTATTCACCTCTTTCTACTTAGCGGATGCAGTGGCTGGTTACCCATGCATTCCGGTAAGATGAGGTGACTACCATAAGGACACTTATTCTAGGGACTACAGACATAGACACCCTAGACTCTATCCGAGGTTTTTTCGGATCTACTTCTGAAGACTACAGATGAAGACACTTTAGAAGATTCTCTTCTATTCTTCTTTCTTCTCCTCCTCCATATTTGGATTCTATGGCTCATTTTATTGTATTGAGTGCATTTTTGGCAGAGACCGACACTCTTATATGGCTCATTTTTCATTTGTATTAAGGTGCATTTTCGACAGAGACCGACACCTTCTAGATTGAGTTCACCATGATGAGGAACTTGATATTCATGGTGAATCTAGTCAGTGACCTACGAGAGGCAACATCCTCTGAGGATGACCTGCAGAGGCAACAGACCCAGAAGTGGTTGACCCTGAGGCACCCATGATGACCCTGAGGCACTTAGATGGTTGACCTAGTGGCAATAGACCCGTGGAAGTGGCTGACCCTGAGGCAATAGACCGAGATGTATACATAGTGAATCTAGCATTATTCACAGTTGGAGAGCCAAGCGCAAAGAGCCAAGCCTAGACCAAATCAGCAATAAAAGAGGATGATAGGTTGTTTTCGAGAAGTCAACATTAAGGGGTAATGTTACCTAATGTTGACTTATTTTGTTTCTTCTTTAGTTAGGATAGTGGACTTTAAGGGGGAATGTTAGAGTTAAACTGCACTATGCCTTCACCTTGACACTTGTCAGTTTCTCTTGACAAGTGTCATGTGTTGAATATAGGCTTATACCTATATATTGTAACCATTTGTATCAATAAAATAATCCCTTAAGTTTCAGGCCTAACATTGTCAACACAGTCAGATAGATCTGTTGATGCAGTGGACAGGAAGTTCAAAAGCTATTCAGATGCAGAAGACAGGAGTTCAAAGGTTATTCATAGTATGTACAGTGATTTTCCAAGAAGACCGAAGTGGCCCATATGCAAAAGATCAAAGAAAAAAAGACAAGTAAGAAAAGTGTCGCGATATCGCGACATATACAACAGACAAGAAAAACTGTCGCGATTTCGCGACATGTTGGAAGAGAGAGAAAAGCAGGAAAAACTGTCACGATTTCGCGACATGTTGGAAGAGAGAAAAAGCAAGAAAAACTATCGTGATTTCACGACATGTTGGAAGAGAGAAAAGGCAAGTGGAAAAACTGTCACGATTTCACGACATGTTGGAAGAGAAAGAGAAAGTAGGAAAAAGTGTCGCGATTTCGCGACAAGTTCGAAGAAAGAGAACAAGTAAGAAAAGTGTCGCGATTTCGTGACATGTCACATTTTCACGACTAAAATAGGAGAGAGAAAGTAAGTTGGAAAAGTGTCATGATTTCGTGACATGTCGCATTTTCATGACTAAAATAGGAGAGAGAAAGTAAGTTTGAAAAGTGTCACGATATCGCGACATGTCGCATTTTCACGACAAAAGAAAGAGAGGAAGCGTACGAAAGTAGAACTGTCATGATTTCATGACAAAAGCAGAAAGCAAGACTTCGAAAGCAGAAGTGTCACGATTTCGTGACAAAAGCAAAGAAGTAAAGTACGAAAGCAGAAGTGTCATGATTTCACGACAAAAGCAGAGAAGAAGACTTCGAAGGCAGAAGTGTCACGATTTCGTGACAAAAGCAAAGAAGCTAAGTACGAAAGTAGAAGTGTCACGATTTCACGACAAAAGCTAAGTTGAAGACTACGGAGGTAGAAGTGTCGCGATATCACGACAAAAGCAAAGTCGAAGTCTATGGAGGTAAAAATGTCGCGATATCACGACAAAAGAAAAGACGAAGTCTACGGAGGCAGAAATGTCACGATATCACGACAAAAGAATAGAGAAAGCGTACGGAGGTGAAAGTGTCACGATATCGCGACATGTATTTTCATGGCAACAACAACAAAAGAAGCTACAGAGGCAAAAATGTCACGATTTCGTGACAGGTCGTAAATGCGCAAGTCAAGAAGGAGAACCCGACTGAAATGAGAAGTATGATAGTGGACCGACATCACTACGACATTTACAGGGGTAGTTACAGAGTGATTTCATACTGCTGAAATACGAAGAGTGATCAAAAGTCAGTATGGCGGTTACAGGGTCTATCTAGAATGAAATCATCAAGCGATGGATAAACCGAACATCTTCTTGAGTTGAAGCCGACGAAGACCAATGACAATCGACTAAAATTAGGGTTTACAGTTGTTATGAAAGCCGACTAATATTAGGATTTACAATCGACTAAGATTAGGGTTTTCATCATAAAAAATATTGTTATAAAAGGAGGGCTATTTGGAGAATTGAAGTGTAGTCGAAGGTGTGTGAAATACGGTCGTTGTGCGCAAAGAGCAAGTCATGTCGAATCGTGCTAAGTGCGAAATTCGCAAAGAGAGCAGAGTGCATAAAAGGGAGAAGATGATCGTGAAGTTCGACTGTAACGAAGCAGAGTGTGCGAAGTGATTGCATAGAGAGAGCAGAGTGCGTAGAGAACGCAAAGGTGAAGAAGATCAGTTAGGGTCTTGCAAAAGCAAAGGTATCTTACTATTAAACTTATAGATTCAAATTGAAGTCCAGGTTGTAGCTTGGCATCAGGGGTTGGTGCTCCTTTCTGTTGGTGCAGATAAATAAAGGGTTGGTGCTCCTTTCTATTGGTGCAGATAAATAAGGGGTTGGTGCTCCTTTCTGTTGGTGCAGATAAATAAGGGGTTGGTGCTCCTTTCTATTGGTGCAGATAAATAAGGGGTTGGTGCTCCTTTCTGTTGGTGCAGATAAATAAGGGGTTGGTGCTCCTTTCTATTGGTGCAGATAAATAAGGGGTTGGTGCTCCTTATAGTGGGTGCTAGTAAATTGATTGTAAAGTTGGTGCTTTGCAAAGGCTAGATTTGGATGGTAGTCCAAGCAATCAATTTTTGAGGAGTAGCCACATTGGTGAACCTTGTTAAATCTTGTGTTGTGTGATGCTCTTTTGTTATACTTGTTGTATCTAGTAATAAGTTTTAATTGCTACGGTATTAAGAGCTATAAATTTAAGTTTAAAGAGCTACACTGATTCACCCCCCCTCTCAGTGTCATTGTAAGACTAACAATTGGTATCAAAGCTAAGTTCCTGTACAAGCTTAACCGGCTAGGGTGATCTTGGAAGTAACACAATGGCAGGTGGTGAAGGCTTCTCATCAAACAAAGCACCATTGTTTGACGGATCTAATTACGCGTTCTGGAGAATCAGGATGCAGACATATCTCTGTGCTTTGGGATACGACATCTAGGATTCAGTAGTTAGTGGATACACAATACCCATCACTCCTCCAAAAGAGGCTAACGAAAAGAAACTATTTGAAAATAACTCAAAAGCAAAGAATGCTATCATGTGCGGATTAGCAGACAGTGAACTAGTAAAGATCATGAGTCTGTAAAATGGCAAAAGAAATATGGGACAAACCAAGGAGTATTCATGAAGGAGACGATAAGATCAAGGAGGCCAAGTTACAGACACATCGAGCTCAGTTCGAAGCATTAAATATGAATGACGATGAAAACATTGAGGCATATATGCTGAGAGTTAATGGAATCATTAATGCGATCAAAGGACTCGACGAGGATATCGAAGACTCTGCCATCGTGAAAAAGGTATTAAGATCTCTTCCTCAAAGGTTTGATTCTAAAGTCTCAACGATAGAAGAAGCTAAAAATCTAAATTATTTTAGTATAGATGAGATGTATGGTTCTTTGACTGCATATGAGATGAGGATAGGAAGATCTAAACCCACAGACAGAGAAGCGGCTTTTAAAGCCCTTAAAAATAAAAATGCAAAACAAGAGTCCGAGGAAGAAGAGACATCAAATGAAATGGAAGCAAACTTTGTTAGAAAACTAAAAAGGGAAAAAGAAAAATACAGAGGAAAGCTACCATTTAAATGTTTCAACTGTGGAGGCGTTGGGAATTTTGTGACTAAATGTCCACTTAATGAGAAGAACAAAAATGATGAAGGATCGCACCAAGAAAGAAGTGACTAGAAGAAGAAAACGAATTTCAGAAAAGGCAACTTCAAGAAGAAAAGTTTCATCTCCAGGAATGCCAGTTCATCAGAAGACAACTTCGGTGAGGATTCTGAAGAGGAAATAGGTGAAGCTCTTTTCATGGCATTTGAAGAAGTAAAATTAGAAAAGGAAGAAGGAGTGAACTCTGAAGTATGTGGTGAAAACCCTGAGGCTGAAGTAGATCTAGAAGGTGAGTTGATCTCTACACTTGAAGAGTGGAAAATAGAGAGAAAAAAGAATAAGAAAATTTCAAAAAAGCTTGAGGATGCAAACGAAATCATAACCAGATTGAAAGTACAGATAGAAGAATACAAGAAAATATCTGAAGATCTCGAAGTACAAATTACCATGAAAATAGATTATTGCTACAAACTAGAAGAAGAGAATGTTGGTTTACGGATGCAGATAGAAGAGATGAATCACAAAATTAGTTGCTATCACAAACGCGAAGAAAGTTCTATGAAGTTGGATAAGATTATAAATGACCAAAGGCCTGCAGGCATCAAATTTGGTCTGGGTTTCGTCGAAGGAGAATCATCAAATGGATCAAAGGCCAAAAATGTAGAATCCATAAAGAATGAAGATAAGAAACAAAGTTGATCAAGGAAAAACGTCTCATGCAAAAGAAAGCAATAATGCCAGGCACGAAAGGAGAATTGACAATGATGGATTCACCAATGTCACACATCAAAGAAGAAGAAGACCTATGGCTCCTACGACAACATGGCAAAGACCATCACCCAGGTTCAATTATCCCTTTTCTGGTTTCTGTTTTAAATGCAATGGCTATGGACATAAAATCTCTGACTACAAATATAATGTAAGACCAAGGAATTTCACCAGAGAGAAATGCTTTTTTCTCCTTTGATGAATTATACAGTAGAATGTTATAACCGTCATAATTTTGGGCACATTGCAAGAAACTGTAGAAGTACATTTGCATCAAATCAGTTTCAGGGAAGAAAATTTCAACCAAATAGGATGAGACAAAATAGAAAACTTCTCGAAAAACATGCACAAGCTATTGATAAGGGAAAGGCAAAACAAGAGCCCAAAACTACTATCAAAACGGAGTGGAAAGAAAAAGAACGACTTAAGGAAGAAAAGGAATCCTTAATCGTACAAACAACATTTAAAGCACAGAATAAATATGTACCATGGATACTTGATAGTGGATGCTCTAGTCATATGACAGGTGACAAACAAAAATTTGAGAAGTTACAGAAATATGAAGGTGGTTCAGTAAAGTTTGGAAATAATGATGGAGCTAAGATAGTTGGCAAAGGTTCAGTTAAAATTAGTGACGAAAAAATTAAGTCGAAGAAGTCTTGTTTGTGGATGGTTTGAAACATAACTTGTTGAGCGTAAGTCGGATTTGTGATAAAGGTCATGAAATAGTTTTTAAGAAGTAGGGTTGTGAAGTAAGAAAAATAAACAGTGGAAAATTGATAGCAACTGGATCAAGGACATCTCGGCAACCTCGTACACACTCTCGGAGACTTCGAAGGAGCTTGTTTTATTGGATAGGAAGAAGAAAATTGGTTGTGGCACAAGAGACTCGGTCATATCAGTTTTGATAATCTAGTAAAAATCAACTCAAAAAGGGCAGTGAGAGATATTCCCACCATCAAGCAAACCCGCAAACAACATTTGTGCTTCATGCCAAAAGGGGAAGCAAACTAGAGTCACATTCAAAACAAAAGAGTACTACACAAGCAAACCTTTGGAACTAATACACACTGATTTATGTGGACCCATGAGAACACAAAGCATAAATGGTGACAAATATTTTATGTTGTGCATTGATGACTATTCCAAAATGACATGGATATTTTTCTTGAAGCATAAATCAGAAGCTTTTGAAATGTTCAAGACTTTCAAAAACCAAGTTGAGAATGAAACAAGAAAGAGGATCAAATGTTTAAGATCATATAGAGGAGGAGAATTCATTTCAGAGGAGTTTACAGAGTACTGTGAAAAATACGGTATTAGGAGACAATTTTCAGCAGCCAGGACACCTCAAGAATGGAGTGGTAGAAAGAAAGAACAGGACAATGCAGGAAATGGCACGGACTATGTTGGCTGAAAGCAGAGTAGCAGACATGATTTTGGAAAGAAGCAGTCCATACTATGGTGTATATCCAAAATAGGTACATGCTGAGAACACATGAAAGCAAAACTCCTTATGAGTTGTGGTTCGATAAAAGGGCAACAGCAAAATACCTCAAAGTTTTTGGTAGCAAGTGCTACATCAAAAGAACTGAAGATAATCTTGGTAAGTTTGAAGATAGAGCGGATGAAGGTATTTTTGTTGGTTATTCATCAAAAACCAAAGCTTACAAATGCTACAACAAGAGGCTAAAGAAAATTGTGGACAATGTCGATGTTAAATTTGATGAAGGTAGAGAACGAGTAATTAGCTATGAAAAGAACTACCCAATTTATGAAGAGGTTATTGAAGGAGATGAGGAAAACGAAACAAAAAAGATACAGAAAATTGACTCAGATGATTTAAGTTGTGATTCGAAGTGGAAGAAAATAAGAAATTCAAAACAGAAATTGCAGTAAAAATCATCCTAGAGAGCAAATAATTGGAGACCCCAAAGTTGGTGTTCAGACAAGAAGAAGAGTAGTAAGTAACTACTCTCTATTATCCAACATTGAGCCCAAAAATAGTTGTCGACGCAAGCAAAGATGAAAGTTGGATGAAGGCAATAAATGAAGAATTAGATCAGATCAAGAAAAACGAAACTTGGGAGTTAGTACCTAGACCTGCAAATAAAAATATAATCGGGACTAAATGGATTTTTCGAAACAAATTGAATGAAGATGGACATGTAGTCATAAATAAAGCAAGATTGGTATGTAAGGGTTATGCACAAGTTGAAGGCATTGACTTTGAGGAAACTTTTGCACCAGTAGCTAGACTAGAGGCAATTAGAATGTTTCTGGCTTTAGCAGTCTACAAGAATTTCAAAGTTTATCAAATGGATGTGAAATCAACGTTTTTGAATGGGAAACTTGAAGAAGAGGTTTATATTGAGCAACCAGATGGTTTCCAACTTGGTGATGATCCCAACTTGGTTTGCAAGTTGAAGAAAGCATTATATGGCTTAAAATAGGCACCCCGAGCATGGTATGCAAGGCTAGACAACTATCTCACTCAACAAGGGTTTAAGAAAGGTATGGTGGATAGTAATTTGTATGTCAAAACAAAAAATGGGCATCTTATTGTTCTTGTTGTATACGTAGATGATATCATATTTGGCAGCAACAAAGATGAGTCGTGTAAAGATTTAGCAAATAAGATGCAAAAAGAATTTGAAATGTCAATGATTGGTGAACTTTCGTATTTCCTCGAGTTGCAAGTTAATAAAAATAAGAAGGGCATATTTATTTCTCAAGTTAAATATGTGAAAGAGATGTTAAAAAAGTTCACAATGGAGGATTGTAAGCCGCTTAGCACTCCCATGACGATAGGTTGCAAGTTGAGCAAGGATGACAAATCTCCACCTGTTGATCAAACCATGTACAGATCTATGATTGGGAGCTTATCGTACTCGATAGCTACTGCACCATATATTTTGCAGGCAGTATGCATGGTAGCACGATTTTAGGCTAATCCCAAGGAGACTCATGTGATAGCAGTGAAGAGGATTCTTCGGTACCTCAAGGGTACTATGGAGTATGGGTTATGGTATCCGAAAGGTAAATACTTCACCCTTATTTCGTATTCAGATGCAGATTGGGCAGGAGGTGTCGATGACAAAAAGAGTACCAGTGGAGGTGCATTCTATCTTGGAGACAGATTGGTCACGTGGCACAGTAAGAAACAAGAGTCAGTTTCTTTATCGACATCAGAGGCAGAATATATTGCAACGACAACATGTTGTATGCAGGTATTGTGGATGAAACAAACCCTGAAAGATCTTGGTATTAGCTTCAGTGAGCCAATATCAGTTAAGTGTGATAACACCAATGCCATTAACATCTCCAAGAATCCGGTTATGCATTCACGCACAAAACACATTGCTATCGGTATCACTTTTTGAAGGAGAAAGTTGCGAAAGGTGAGGTTAAGTTGGATTTTGTTCCAACTACAGAGCAAGTAGCATATATCTTCACAAAACCATTGCCCAAGGAATTTTTTGAGTACCTTCGCAATAAATTGGGAGTGGTCACACTTCCCAAGAATTGACTAGCTATAGGGATCACATTCTCATGGGGAGCATTTAAGTATTTGATTATCTTTTTGCTCATGTTCATGATTTTTGCTAAGTGTAATAAATTTTGCCTGAGAATGTTGTGCATGGACTCGTGGGGAGTCTCGCAGTAGCCCTTTGGTATTATTGTCAAAGGGGGAGAAGAGTTACAGGAAATTGCACATGTGTTGCCAAAAATTCCAAAGGGGGAGATTGTTGAGCAAGGTGCAACAACAATATTGTCATTGTTGTCAACACAATCAGATAGATCTGTTGATGCAATGGACAGGAAGTTCAAAAGCTATTCAGATGCAGAAGACAAGAGTTCAAAGGTTATTCAGAGTATGTACAGTGATTTTCCAAGAAGACCGAAGTGGCCCATATGCAAAAGATCAAAGAAAAAAATACAAGTAAGAAAAGTGTCGCGATATCGCGACATATACAACAAGCAAGAAAAACTGTCACAATTTCGCGACATGTTGGAAGAGAGAGAAAAAGTAAGAAAAACTATCACGATTTCGCGACATGTTGGAAGAGAGAGAAAAAGCAAGAAAAACTGTCACGATTTCGCGACATGTTGGAAGAGAAAAAGGCAAGTGGAAAAACTGTCACGATTTCACGACATGTTGGAAGAGAAAGAGAAAGCAGGAAAAAGTGTCACGATTTCGCGACAAGTTCGAAGAAAGAGAACAAGTAAGAAAAGTGTCACGATTTCGCAACATGTCGCATTTTTGCAACTAAAACAGGAGAGAGAAAGTAAGTTGGAAAAGTGTCACGATTTCGTGACATGTCGCATTTTCACGACTAAAATAGGAGAGAGAAAGTAAGTTTGAAAAGTGTCGCGATATCGCGACATGTCGCATTTTCACGACAAAAGAAAGAGAGGAAGCGTACGAAAGCAGAACTGTCACGATTTCACGACAAAAGTAGAAAGCAAGACTTCGAAAGGAAGTGCAACAATTTCACGACAAAGGCAAAGAAGTAAAGTATGAAAGCATAAGTGTCACGATTTCACGACAAAAGCAGAGAAGAAGACTTCGAAGGTAGAAGTGTCACGATTTCGTGACAAAAGCAAAGAAGCTAAGTACGAAAGCAGAAGTGTCGCGATTTCACGACAAAAGCTAAGTTGAAGACTACGGAGGCAGAAGTGTCGTGATATCATGATAAAAGCAAAGTCGAAGTCTATGGAGGCGAAAATATCATGATATCGCGACAAAAGAAAAGACGAAGTCTACGAAGGCAAAAATGTCGTGATATCACGACAAAAGAATAGAGAAAGCGTACGGAGGCGAAAGTGTCACGATATCACGACATGTATTTTCGTGGCAACAGCAACAAAAGAAGCTACAGAGGCAGAAATGTCACGATTTCACGACAGGTCGTAAATGTGCAAGTCAAGAAGGAGAACCCGACTGAAATGAGAAGTATGATAGTGGACCGACATCACTACGGCATTTACAAGGGCAGTTATAGAGTGATTTCATACTGCTGAAATACGAAGAGTGATCAAAAGTCAATATGGCGGTTACAGGGTCTGTCTAGAATGAAATCATCAAGCGATGGATAAACCGAACATCTTCTTGAGTTGAAGCCGACGAAGACCAATGACAGCCGACTAAAATTAGGGTTTACAGTTGTTATGAAAGCCGACTAAGATTAGGATTTACAACCGACTAAGATTAGGGTTTTCATCATAAAAAATATTGTTATAAAAGGAGGGTTGTTTGGAGAATTGAAGTGCAGTCGAAGGTGTGTGAAATACGGTCATTGTGCGCAGAGAGCAAGTCATGTCGAATCGTGCTAAGTGCAAAATTTGCAAAGAGAGCAGAGTGCACAAAAGGGAGAAGATGATCGTGAAGTTCGACTGTAACGAAGTAGAGTGTGCGAAGTGATTGCGCAGAGAGAGCAGAGTGCGCAGAGAATGCAAAGGTGAAGAAGACCAATCAAGGTCTTGCAAAAGCAAAGGTATCTTACTATCAAACTTATAGATTCAAATTGAAGTCCAGGTTGCAGCTTGGCATCAGGGGTTGGTGCTCCTTTCTGTTGGTGCAGATAAATAAGGGGTTGGTGCTCCTTTCTGTTGGTGCAGATAAATAAGGGGTTGGTTCTCCTTTCTGTTGGTGCAGATAAATAAGGGGTTGGTGCTCCTTTCTGTTGCTACGAATAAATAAGGGGTTGGTTCTCCTTTCTGTTGGTGTCGATAAATAAGGGGTTGGTGCTCCTTTCTGTTGGTGCAGATAAATAAGGGGTTGGTGCTCCTTACAATGGGTGCTGGTAAATTGATTGTAAAGTTGGTGCTTTGCAAAGGCTAGATTTGGATGGTAGTCCAAGCAGTCAATTTTTGAGGAGTAGCCACATTGGTGAACCTCGTTAAATCTTGTGTTGTGTGATGCTCTTTTGTTATACTTGTTGTATCTAGTAATAAGTTTTAATTGCTACGGTATTAAGAGCTGTAAATTTAAGTTTAAAGAGCTACACTGATTCACCTCCCCCTCTCAGTGTCATTGTAAGACTAACAAGATGGACTGATATCTCCATGGATTTTATTGAAGGGCTTCCTAAATCCAAGGAAAAATTGATCATTCTTGTGGTGGTAGACCATCTCTCAAAGTATGCTCCTTTTTGTTCCCTCATCCATCCTTACCATGCCTCCACCATTGCTTAAATATTCATGAACTTCATTTTTAAACTCCATGGTATACCAAAATTTATTTTGTCTAATTATGATCCCACCTTCACCAGTCATTTTTGGCAAGAACTATTTAAATTTTAAGGAACACAACTATGAATGAGCTCAACCTACCATCCATAGACTAATGGGTAAACTAAAATTATTAATAAATGCTTGGAAACATACCTTTGTTCTTCTACCTTTGAGAACCCAACATAGTGGGCAAAGTGATTTCCATTGGTTAAATGGTGGTACAACACTTCATTCCAAATGACCTTTAGAATGAATCTTTTTGAGGTAGTTTATGGGTGCCCACCTCTGTCACCCTCTTCATATGTTCCCAAAAACTCCAAAGTTTAGGCGGTGGATGCAACTCTTCAAGAACGTACCCAACTGTTATAGTAGTTGAAGGAGAACTTGGTTATGGCTCATAACCAAAGGTTTAATCAGAATGATTAACACCATTATGAGTGGAACTTAAATATAGGTGATATGGTCTTCATTCGACTCCAACCCTACAAGAAATATTTAGTGCAACTTCATGCTCATTAAAAGTTGGTCGCATGATTTTATGGACCCTACTAGGTATTGCAGTAGATTGGACAAGTGGCCTATAAGCTCGCATTACCACCTTCCAAAATCCATCCACTCTTCCATGTCTCTTGTCTCAAGAAGGTACTTGGCAACCAAATTCAAGTCCAATTGACACTCCCTGAGTTGGATGATGAGGACTTGGTTATTCTAGACCATGACAATATTTTGGACCGTAGAAACCACACTCTTTTTAACTACACAATGTTTTGGACCGCAGAAACCACACTCTCTATAACATGGGAGCCTCTTCAACAACTTTAGCAACAATTTTTTCATATCTAGATTTGAGGACAAATATTTTTTGAAGGGGAATGGCATGTTAACACCCCATGCTAATATTTTTAAATTATTGTTTAATCATGTGGTACATCGGGTGTTTAGGATTATGGGCCCATATGATGTAACTATTACTTAAAAAAAAAAGACGTTATTTAAAGATGTAACAATTATTATTTAGGAGTTACTAGCTTGGGCCCCCACTTGCATGTGGATGGGAACCCTTGACCATTAGGGTTAGGATATCCAAAGTCTATAAAATATCCAAGGGAGCAAGAGAAGGGATATCTCATATTTTGTTGTATCGAAGCTCTACTTCTAAGGAGGTTTCCCTCTTGAAGAGGTTTGCAAGTCTGTAATGTATTCTTATTTTTTTTGCAATATAATCTTATGATATTTCTATTCCATATTGTAATATTATTAATTTCAAGCTTATTTTATGTTATTATTGCAATATCGTATGGATGCACTTTTATTTTACTATAAGGTTCCTAACATCCTCTAAGAGGTGACTTAAGTAAATAACCAAATCTAGCACTTGGGTTAAGAGTTAAGTTTGTATTTTTATTACATCTCCATTGCCAGGAGCCCATGTATCATATACAATGCTAAAATTGAAAGCCTTGATTACTAGAAGAAAAGCACCAACACCTAACAAGATTTGATGAATACTCGAAATTATGGTCATTTTGTTCTTATTTTCCATAACCAAAAAATGGAAAAAATTCTTTCAAAGTTTTTGGTCCAATGAATGCATGATGAATGCCACCAAAACCTAAATCTAAAGAAGAAATTAAGTGAAGTAATCCATATACATAGTATGAGAAAATATCCATAATGTTTCCACTAGGATTGAATCCCTATCCTCAAGTGGCTAGATGAGGAAGTATAATCATTACTTGTTTGTAAATTGTATTTTCAAATGTGAATGAGCCATTTCGAATAGATTTATTATTATGACCCATAATACAATTAATCTAGCATGACAATGTGAGAATAAGTAATGTACTCAACAATTTGATAAGTCATGCATTATTGAACCACCAAGCACCACTAGTGCTTTCTTGGTCATGACTAGCTATAACTAGAGTTTCATTAAAGAACATCTCCACAAGGTAGAACCTCCTTAAGGATTATAAGTTTTTCATGCAACTGACCTTGATCTGCCATCCAAGCACGAATACCTTCGTTCAAGAGAATATTTTTTGTGTAAAAAGTCTCAAATTCAGGATCTTCTGCTGCACGGATCTCCTGGGAAACAAAGTCATAGGCACGTAAGTTTAGAGCTAGACCAACCACTCCAATGGCGCTCATCACTAAATTGATCATTGACACAAATAACATTAAAAAAATATGAAATTAACACTTACATCATTTAAAATCAAACATCTTGATCAACTCAACAAGCTAAAGTCTAATCCAAAGGGAATTTAATGCCCTAAATCAAAAGTATTATACCTAAGGCAGTGGTAACAATGACACTACTAACTAGTTGATATTGCTTTTTCAAACTTTTAAATTTTATCTTTTATGCCTAGCCAACCTAATAACAATCATTTTGTTACTAACACCAATATCATTACATGAGGCTTATGTATTAAGAGCTATTGACTATCATAATCCAAAAAAGAAAGACAAACGACTAACAAGCATCAACTACCTATCAAATTAAGGATCTATCATGCCAATCCCACTTAATATCCCATAGTACCCATCACCTGATGTGATTGGAATTTATGCCTCCCTTGATCCTCTCAACATTCTCTTATAATACTCCATCGAATCTACCATCCTCCTTGCATGCCATCCTTCCATCAATCTCCCTCCAATCCTTTAGTCCCTCTTCATGCAACCTATCACCACTAAAACCTATCAAATCTAGTAGATCCTCTACTGGATCCTCCAGAGGAGCAATGAATCTTATAAATCCAACCCTTGAAAAATCCCAATCCATTAATTATCAAGCTAGTGAAGCCCTTCCAAATTGAAACTAGCATATTTGCTAAAAAGAATGTCCTTTTGAATTTGGAACCTTTATACTAAAGTGTTGCCCATTCGAATTTTAACACCTACATATAATTTTTTTCAAAGGTCTTTGCAAGGGTACAATTAAGAGAGCTCATTCAAAAAGAGGTTTTATGCTTTTGAATGCCACTTGTGGGTGTCTACCATAGTTGCATCCACATGGGTATTTGAGGAAGGCTTTTATTACAAACTATTGGATTTGCTCCTCATGCCCCTACCTTTTGTCCTTCAAATGAGAATTTTTATTTCTCTTTTGGTCATAATCTTAGATTACTTGTATAGTTAAGTTTTTAATTTCACATTTTAGACACCCAATTTTGATGTACCAGAATTACAACCACACACTAGGAAACCAAATTAATCAATTAATACCCTCAACCCAAAACTTGAGCTCTTTCTCAATATTTGACAAAATCCTTGGAACATGTAGAAATGTTGTTAAACTAGCTTTTCCTGCTAAATTTAAAGTTCTCTCTTGCCCTACTTGTTTAACGATATTGCTAGATGAACGATATCAATAGCACAATTTCATCAAAGTAGCGATTACGTTTATAAAAAATAAAAGCTTATAATCTTAGTCCTCATACCCTCTTCAAGCCCATACCATTTATTGCCCAACTTACCTCTGATTTATAACTTATCTTAATAGGATACAAACTCCAATGAATACCTTTTTGGTGATCTACCTCCTTATCCTCCAAAGATTATGAATTTAAAATCTTACCTTCCAAGTACTTGTTACCATGAATGCCCCTCCCCTCCCAGGCCCTAAATTCTATAAATTAAACCCTTGAGAAGGCTCTCAACAACACAATTCTCATGCAAAAAAAACTTTGTCGAAGTGCTCTCTCAATTGCTCTCATATTGTTCTCTCGTGTTAAAGGCCCTTTGGAGGTTTCAAGTGTAATCTTCCCTTTATTTCCTTTTGTTGTCACTAATTCCTCTTTGTTTTATCTCATAGGATAATAACATTTGTCTTGGTTTACCCCCAAGGGTTAGGTGGATTGATAAGTGCAAGTGTGGGTGGGCACTTATCAAGAAGAGACCTAGGTTCAAACCTTGGGGGAAGCCAACCCTTTGTAAAGGTAGTAGTCTACCTAGTCTGCTTTGAATTGTTTGAGTACGTGCCAAATCGATAACCATAGCTGGATCAATAAAAACGAGACGGAAAATTTATTGAAAGCAATCCATATAATTTGAACCTTACCAATTACTAAAAGTAGTTGTAAACAACGTCTATATCTATGTCTAGCTCCTTGCAATTAAAGTGTTCACAGAATTCTGGAGTTTCCTGGCAACAAAATGTAGGTTGACGTCTGGCATTGCATTTGTCCGTATGAAGTCCACTTCTGAGATGCATTGTACGTTGCAGGAGTGGACGTCTGTGCAGCGATTGGGTGAAGTTTTCTGGTTTTGTTTGTTTATTACTGGAAATAGAATAGGCGTGTCATGTAACGTATTTTAGAGGTTTTTTTACGTTGTGGTGTACAACGCTGTTGGTGCTTGTAAAGATTCTCACCGTATTAAATGTGAACTGTAATTTGGTGTAGTTTTTGTGGTTTAAATTTTGCATTGTTAGTTATTAAAAATAGTGGTTATAACCAACTTTTCTATGTATTCAAAATAATAAAAGTGTGAACCTTGATTCTCACTGTCTTGCACGAGGAAGCTCGGTTGCTGCTTTTTTTTTTTAATATTTTTTTTCGGCAAATTTTTTTTGGAATAATGAAAGCATATGCTGTCAAAGTCAAAGAGCATTGAATGACAGGTTTTTTATTTTTGTTTGTCCTGAGATATTAAAAACACACTTTATTGTGTTAAAAGAAATTTAAAAAATGCAGAAATGTAACGAGGATAAAATAAATGAAATTGAAGTATTGCTTGTAACGGAATGAAACAGACAGAAAATTAAAGGAAATTTTAATTACGAAATATATTATTAAAAATTTTAAAAGCTAAAAGATGAAATTTAAGGTAATCAGAAATTTGTGGTTGCTTTAAAAAAAATGCATAGAAGATATTAACGGTATACATAGGATCTGGAGGAGATTAACGGTATACATAGGATCTGGTGAGTCTAATAAATTATTGAATATAAATAAATATGCGATCACATGTATATGTTAAAAACATTTCGAGTAGTTGATGAATACTTTAAAATTAAAAGAAATTATATGGAGTCATGTTTAACATTTAATTTTGATTTAGACAATTTTTTTTTTGATATACAGAAGCAATGGTTGCAATCACGATTTTTAGTAGCTACTAGCACAGCTGGTAGGGTTCAAACTATCTGCGAAGGCTTCCAGGACTTCCACTGTCTCGGTACATGGTAACCCGGCGTGAGGAGTCGGATCTGGGCTACTGTCTGTGCATGGGCAAGCCCGTGAGATTGGAACCTAAGTCTCCTCTGGGTAAGCGCCCCAACTTACCAATCCACCTAAACCTACGGACATTAGACACTTCTTTCTTACTACGATTAAAATAAAATTTTGAAAAATTATATTATAAGTTTTGTTGGCAGTGCATTGGAATGAAATTGTACTCATACTAAGAAGAGTTAAGTTGGAATCATGGGTGGTCCCAGATTTTAGTTATATGTTTATGTAGTTAAAGTACCTTTAAAAAAAAAATAATATAAATAGGTAACGAGTTAAATTTAAATAGTTTTTGTTTCAGAGTTTTATTTTTTTCATAAGGTTTAAGGTTCAAATCTGTTGAATGTGTTAATCTCCTATTGATAAGTTTAGTTCTCGGTTTTACAGGGAATCATGGCTTATTAAAATTTTCTTCCAAGGATAGTACAAGGCTTTGGCTGTTTTTCGAAACATCCAAGGTTCAAACCACCACGTGTGTTAATTCCTATTGAATGTGTGTTAATCTCCTATATTGATAAGCTTAGCTCTCGGCCTTACAAGGTGTCATGGGTTGTTAAATTTTCCTTTTAAGATAGTACAAGGCTTTGGTTGTTTTTCGAAAGGTCTAAGGTTCAAACCACCATGTGTGTTAATCTCCTATTGACAAGCTTAACTCTCGACCTTACAAAGAGTCATAACTAAAATAAAAATGCTCAACCTTAAATATTAGTTCTAAATTTTTTTCATATATCCAAATAAAAAAAAATTATATATTTTTATTTAATATGTAATTATTTAACATGATAGCACTTCAACAACCTAAAGTCTTTAGGTTGATGTGTATTTATTTATTTATTTTAAACTTAAATATATTAAAAAACAAAGTATATAAGAAATATTTATAATTAATTATGCGGAGAGGCGTTCCTACAATGGCGGACAGGGGTAGAAGACAAAGAGGTCATACATGTCACGCCGTAAACAATTTTTTTTTTATTAAAAAAGCCGACATTAACAAAAACATTTAAAATATTTAAACTAGCTTAGATATAAAGGATATATATCTAAAAACGCCGAGAGTTATCAAAGGCACCTATCTTGAAGATCACATCCCCAAGAAATGAGATAGGCGCCTCGATATTGATAACTCTCAACATTTCTATATATATATCCTTTATATCTAAGCTAGTAATTATATTTGTGAAAGCAACGTCATGTGGTATGGATGGTTGTTGGAAGAGGTTAGATTCCAAAAGATTCATATTCAATGAAAGTATATTTTGGATTTAGCTAGTATAAAAAAACTTTTATGAGTATCTTTATTTCATCAAATATATAGTTATACACACTTACCCTTAACAAATCCTTTACACTATCCCACAAAATATGATATTTTGAGATGTTAAAAGTTTTTGTGTATCATGAATTAATAAAAATAAAGAATGAAAATATAAAAAGTTTCGGGTGGAGTTAGGTTTTGATATATCGAAATATTAAAGGTTTTGTGTATCATGAGTTAATAAAAATAAAGAATGAAAATATGAAGAGTTTAGGGTGGAGTTAGGTTTCTCACAACTTGAATTACTAACTAGAAAGATAAGAATGAAAGATGTTAAAGCCATATTTCAAGGTGAATGGAAGTTTAACTTATGGATGTGATAGTATAAGTGAAAATATTATCAATTAAAATTAATTTGATATATAATTATAATGAAAGTTAATAAGATTATATTATTATTTTTAAAATATAGTTATTATTTTTTTATAGTTTTTGTTAAAAATGTTATGTATTGTATTTAAAAGCTTCATCTTAAAAAGAATTAAAATTATAATTAAAAGTTAACTTTGTTTTCTTAGGATAATGTTTACAAATTACATTAACTACTCTCAAGGGGTTTGAACACAAGACCACTTAAGAAACAACCATGATCTTAGCCACTAGGGCAACTGCTTGTCAGCAATTTAATAATATATTTTACATAAAATTAATAATGGTTATAAGTTAAATTGCATAAGATCATTATGTTAAATTCTATGGTCTTCAAGAAGGAAACCTGTTGAGCAAGGTGCAAAACAGTATTGTCACTGTTGTCAACACAGACAGATAGATCAATTGATGATGCAGTGGACAAGAGTTCAAAGGTCAGTCAGAGCATGTACAGTGAATTTCCAAGAAGACAGAAGTGGCCCAGTTTCAAAAGATCAAAGAAAAATACAAGTAAGAAAACTGTCGCGATATCACGACAAGAAAAAAAGACAAGTAAGAAAACTGTCGCGTTATCGCGACAAGAAAAAAGGCAAGTAAGAAAACTGTCGTGATATCGCGACAAGAAAAAAGGCAAGTAAGAAAACTATCACGATATCGCGACAAGAAAAAAAGGCAAGTAAGAAAACTGTCGCGATATCGTGACAAGAAAATTGTCGCGATATCGCGACATAACGGAGGAAAAGAAGCCAAGTAGAAAAACTGTCGCAATATCGCAACATGATGAGAAACTGGAAAAACTGTCGCGATATCGTGACATGTTTGAAGAGAGAGAAAGCGCAAAGAAAACTGTCACGATTTCACGACATGTTCGAGAGAAAGAGCTTGTAAGGAAAAGTGTCGCGATTTCGCGACAGTCTGTAAGAATGATTATACGGACAAAAAAGTGTCACGATTTCGTGACAAGTTCGAAAGAAAGAGCTCACAAAGAAAAGTGTCACGATTTCGCGATAATTTGCAAGAGCAAGTGTACGGACAAAAAAGTGTCACGATTTCGTGACATGCCGCGTTTTTGCGACCCGAAAAGGAGATAAAGTGTTCGGAGGCAGAAATGTCGCGATATCGTGACATGTTGCGTTTTCGTGACCCGAAGAGGAGAGAGAGTGTACGGAGGCGAAAAGTGTCGCGATATCACGACATGTCATGTTTTCGCTAGTGCAAGCCGAACAATGAAGCAAGGCAACAAAAGTGTCGCGATTTCACGACATGTTTCGTTTTCGCGAGCGAAAGGCAGAGAAAGGCACAAGGTAGTGAAAGTGTCACAATTTTGTGACATGTTCCATTTTCATGGGCGAAAGGCAGAGAAAGGCACAAGGCAGCGAAAGTGTCGTGATTTTGCGACATGTTCTGTTTTTACGGGCGAAAGGCAGAGAAAGGCACAAGACAACGAAAGTGTCACGATTTCGTGACATGTTCTGTTTCGCAGGCGAAAGGCAGAGAAAGGCATAAGGCAACAAAAGTGTCACGATTTCATGACATGTCATGTTTTCACTGGTGCATGCCGAGAAGAGTGCAAGGAAGCGAAAAGTGTCACGATTTCATGACATATTATGTTTTCGCTGGTGCAAGCCAAGTAGAGTGTATAGAAACGAAAAGTGTCATGATATCGCGACATGTGTTTTCGCGCATGCAGGCCGAGAAGAAGACAAAAAGGCTGTCAGAGCGACGGTTCTACTGTCAAAGCTGTAAGAGAATAGAAAATGTCGTCAGAGCCGTAAATGAGCAGATAAGACGGTCAGAGTCGTAAATGAGAAGATAAATCTGTCAGAATGACGGATATACTGTCAGAGTGCAAAAAATGCTGTCAGAGCCATAAAGTGGGCAAATAAGGCTATCAGAGTCGTAAGTAAGCATTTAAGGCTATCAAAAGCGCAGTAAGTAGAGCCGAAAGAATGTTTTTGTGTACAAGAAGTTAGGGTTAGGGTTGAGCTCTACACGAGGCATGAGTGTTGTGAATTGCCAAATAAAAAGAAAAAGGAGCTGTGAAAATAAAAAAGGTAGTATAGTGTTAAAATATACAAAAGAGAGGGCTATAAGAGAGAATAGCAGAGCTGAAAGAGAAAAATATAATAGAGCTGTAAGTATATGCAATTCTTGTTAAAAGGCATTAGACCAGTGAGGGTCTTATAGAAGAGAATGCATTTTTATATCATTAAAACAATTTAGAACTGAAGTCCAAGTTGGTGCTTGGCATTAGGGGGTTGGTGCTCCTTTCTGTTGTTGCAGATAAATAAGGGGTTGGTGCTCCTTCCTATGGGTACTGGAAAATTGTTTATAAAGTTGGTGCTTTGCAAAGGCTGGATTTGTATGGGAGTCCAAGAAGTCTAATTTTTGAGGAGTAGCCAAAACTAGTGAACCTCGTTAAATCGTGTGTTGTGGAATGCTCTCTTGTTTAATTGCTTTATCTGTTTTTAAGTTCTCCCTGCTTAAGTTTTAAAGAGTTGTAGATTTGAATTTAAATAGCTACACTGATTCACCCCCCCTCTTAGTGTCATTGTGAGAATATCAATTGGTATCAAAGCAAGGTTCTTGAACAAGCTCAATTAGCTAAGGTGATCTTGGAAGAAACACAATGGCCGGTGGTGAAGGATTTTTATCCAACAAAGCTCCTTTGTTCGATGGAACTAATTACTCTTTCTGGAGACTCAGGATGTAGACATATCTGTGTGCTTTGGGATATGACATTTGGGAGTCAGTAGACAGTGGATACACAATACCCTCTACTCCTCCAATAGATGCTACTGAGAAGAAAAAGTTTGAGAATAACTCTAAAGCAAAGAATGCTATAATGTGTGGGTTAGTAGATAGTGAACTGATAAGGATCATGAGCTATAAAACGGCAAAAGACATGTGGGACAAACTGTAGAGCATTCATGAAGGAGACGACAAGATCAAGGAAGCCAAGCCACAAACGCATTGAGCTCAGTTTGAAGCATTAAAAATGAATGACGATGAGAACATAGAGGCCTATATGCTGAGAGTCAATGGAATCATTAATGTGATTAGAGGACTCGACGAGGAAATGGAAGATGCGGTCATCGTGAAAAAGGTACTAAGAACTCTTCACAAAAGATTTGATTCTAAAGTTTTTGCTATAGAAGAAGCTAAAGATCTAAATACTTTTAGCATGGATGAAATGCATGGTTTTTTAACTACATACGTAATGAGAATAGGACAAACTAAGCCCTCAGACAGAGAAGCTACTTTTAAAGCACACAAAAATATAAAAGCTAAACAAGAATCTGAGGAAGAAGAGTCTTCAGATAAAACAGAAGCAAACTTTGTTAGAAAACTAATAAAGGGAAAAGGAAAGTACAGAGAAAAGTTACCGTTTAAGTGCTTCAACTGTGGAGGCATCGGGCACTTTGCAGCTAAATGTCCAATGAATGAGAAAAACAAAAATGATGAAGGGTCACACCAAGAAAGAAGTGACTGGAAGAAGAAACCATATTTTAGAAAAAGCAACTTCAAGAAAAAAAGTTTCATATCCAAGAATGTCAGCTCTTTTGAAGACTGCTTCGGTGAGGATTTTGAAGAAGTAGGTGAAGCTCTGTTCATGACTTTTGAAGAAAAAAAATAGAGGAAAAATATGAATGTAATGAAAAACCTGAGGATGAGGCTGAAGTATATCTGGAAGGTGAGTTGGTTGTTGCACTTAAAGAGCTGAGCACAAAAAGGAAAAAAAATAAAAAGGTTTCAAGAAAGTTTGAGGATGCCAATGAAATAATAAACAACTTGAAAGTATAGACAGACAAATTTAAGAAAATGTCTGAAGTTCTCGAAGTACAATTAACCATAAAAATAGATGAGTGCAACAAGCTAGAAGAAGACATTGTTAGGTTAAGGATGCAGCTAGTGGAGATGAATCAAAAATTGAGTTATTATCATAAGTTTGAATAAATTTCTGTAAAGTTGGATAAAATTATAAATAACCAAATGCCTTCAGGCATCAAATTTGGTTTGGGCTTCGATGAAGGAGAATCATCAAAGGGATCAAAGGCCATAAATGTAGAACCCATAAAGAAAGAAGATAAGATCGGGGTTGATCAAGAAAAAACAAATCATGCCAAAAAAAGCAATAATGCCAGACTCAAGAGGAGTATTGACAAAGATGGATTCACAAAAGTCACACATCCAAGAAGGAGAAGATTCATGGCTCCTACTTCAAAATGGCAAAGACCTTCACCTAGGTTTAATCATTCATTTTTTGGTTATTGTTTTAAATGCAATGCTTATGGTCATAAGATTTTAGATTGCAATTATAATGTAGCACAAAGGAATTTCACCAGTAGAAATGTCTTTTCTCCATTGATGGATTATGCAATAGAATGTTATAACTGTCATAATTTTGGACACATTGCAAGAAACTATAGAAGCACTTTTGCAGCAAATAAATATCATGGTAGAAAATCTCAACCAAATGGATTGAAACAAAACAAAAAATTTCTTGAAAAACAGGCACAAGCTAATAAAAGGGGAAAGGCAAAACAAGTAGCCAAAACTGTTATCAAACCAGAATGGAAAGAAAAGGAGAAACTCCAGGAAGAAAAAGAATCTTTGATTGTTCAGACTACTTTTAAAGCACAGAACAAATCTGCACCATGGATACTTGATAGTGGATGCTCCAGTCACATGACAGGTAACAAGCAAAAATTTGAGAAGTTACAAAATTACGAAGGTGGTTCTATGAAATTTGGAAATAATGCTGGAGCAAAGATAGTTGGCAAAGGATCAGTCAAGATCAGTGAAAAAAAGATCAAATCAAAAGAAGTTTTGTTTATGATTGGTATGAAGCATAACTTGCTCAGCGTAAGTCAAATCTGTGATAGAGGTCATGAAGTAATTTTTAAGAAGTAGGGTTGTAAAGTGAGAAAAGCTAACAGTGGAAAGTTGATTGCTACTAGATCAAGGACTTCTGGAAACCTGTATACTCTTTTAGAGACTTCAGAAGGAGCATGCTTGATTGGTCAGGAAGATGAAAATTGGTTGTGGCACAAGAGGCTCGGTCATATCAGCTTTGACAATTTGGTAAAAATAAGCTCAAAAATGGCAGTAAGAGATATACCCTCCATTGGCAAACCACTAAATAGTATTTGTGCTTCATGCCAAAAGGGGAAGCAAACTAGAGCCACATTTAAATCAAAGGATTACTTTACCAAAGAAACCTTTAGAACTAATACATACTGATTTATGTGGACCCATGAGAACACAAAGTATAAATGGTGACAAATACTTTATGTTGTGCATAGATGACTATTCCAGAATGACCTGGATATTCTTTTTGAAGCATAAATATGAAGCTTTTGAAATGTTCAAGACCTTCAAAAACCAAGTTGAGAATGAAACAGGAAAGAGGATCAAATGCTTAAGATCAGATAGAGGAGGAGAGTTCATCTCAGAGGAGTTTGTAAGATACTATCAAAAATATAGGATCAAAAGATAGTTTTCAGCAGCAAGGACACCTCAGCAGAATGGTGTTGTAGAAAGAAAGAACAGAACTATGCAAGAAATGACACGAACGATGTTGACTGAGAGCAAAATTGTAGACAGATTTTGGAAAGAGGCAGTCCATATTGCAGTTTATATCCAAAACAGGTGCATGTTGAGGACGCATGAAAGCAAAACCCCTTATGAGCTATGGTTCAGCAAGAAGGCAACAAAAAAATACTTCAAAGTCTTTGGCAGCAAGTGTTACATCAAAAGAACTGAAGATAATCTTGGTAAGTTTGAAGATAGAGCTGATGAAAGTATTTTGGTTGGCTATTCGTTAAAAAGCAAAGCTTACAAATGCTACAACAAAAAGATAAAGAAAATTGTAGACAATGCCGATGTTAAATTTGATGAAGATAGGAAACGAGCAGTCAGCTGTGAAGAAAACTACCCTATTTATGAAGAAGTTATTGAAGGAGATGAAAAAAAATAGAAGAGAATCAAAAAATTGACCCAGATGATTTAAGTATTGATTCAGAAGTAGAAGAAAACAATAAATTCAAAATAGAAAGCTGGTAGAAAAATCATCCCAAAGAGCAAATTATTGGGGACCCCATAGTTGGTGTTAAGACAAGAAGAAGAGTAGTAAGTAACTACTCCCTATTATCCAGCATTGAGCCTAAAAATATTACTGAAGTAAGCACAGATGAAAGTTGGATGAAGGCAATAAACGAAGAACTAGATCAGATTGAGAAAAACAAAACCTGGGAGTTAGTACCAAGGCCTGCAAATAAAAACATAATCGGTACTAAATGGATTTTTCGAAACAAATTGAATGAATACGGACAGAGTTGTAAGGAATAAAGCAAGATTGGTCTCAGTAAAGGCTATGCTCAAGTTGAAGTTATTGATTTTGAGGAAAATTTTGCACCAAGTGGCTAGACTCGAGGCAATCAAAATGTTTCTGGCTTTAGCGAATCCACAGGAATATCAAAGTTTATCAGATGGACGTGAAATCAGCATTTCTGAATGGAAATCTTGAAGAAGAAGTTTATATTGAGCAGCTAGATGGTTTTCAACTCGGTGATAATCCCAACTTGGTTTGCAAGTTGAAGAAAGATTTGTATGGCTTGAAACAGACACCCAGAGCATGGTATGCAATACTAGACAACTATCTCACTGAACAAGGATTCAAGAAAGGTATGATGGATAGTAACTTGTATGTCAAAATAGACAATGGCCATCTTATTGTCCTTGTTGTTTATGTAGATGATATAATTTTTGGCAGCAACAATGATGAGTCATGTAGAGATAGCAAATAAAATGCAGAAAAAATTTGAAATGTCTATGATTGGTGAACTTTCATATTTCCTCGGACTGTAAGTTAACCAAAATGCAAAGGGGATTTTTATTTCTCAAGTTAAATATGTGAAAGAAATGTTGAAAAAGTTCACAATGAAGGATTTTAAACCTGTTAGCACTCCCATGACAATAGGTTGCAAATTGAGCAAGGATGACAAATCGCCAGATGTAGATCAAACCATGTACAGATCTACGATTGGAAGCCTGCTGTATTTGTCAGCTACTAGACCAGATATCTTATAGGCAGTATGCAAGGTAGAAATATTTTAGGCTAGTCCCAAAGAGACTCATGTGATAGCTGTGAAGAGGATCTTTAGGTACTTGTTGTGGCTGATCCACAACACACCCCAAAATTGGGGACCCACCTTTTTTGCATGCTTTCAAAGAAGACCGCAGTGGCCTAGATGCTAAAAAAATCAAAGGAAGAGCAAAATATAGCAAGAAAAAGAAAGTGTCGCGATATCGCGACATGTTGCTCCGTCGCGACCAGAAATGAAAAGTTGTCACGATATCGCGACATGTTGCTCCGTCGCGGCCGAAAATGAAAAGTTGTCGCGATATCGCGACATGTTGCTCCGTCGCGGCCGAAAATGAAAAGTTGTCACGATTTCGCGACATGTTGCTCCATCGTGGCCAGAAAATGAAAAGTTGTCACGATTTCGCGACATGTTGCTCCGTCACGACCGAAAATGAAAAGTTGTCGCGATTTCGTGACATGTTGCTCCGTCGCGGCTAGAAATGAAAAGTTGTCATGATTTCGCGACATGTTGCTCCGTCGCGGCTAGAAATGGAAAGTTGTCGCGATTTCGCGACATGTCACGTTTTCGCGGCTAAGAGCAGTAGAATGCATCATGAAGAGAAAATGTCGCGATATCGTGACGTGTTGTGAAATCACGGGTCATAGAAGAGAGAGAAAGATAGAATGGAAAATTGTCACGAAATCGCGACATGTCACAAAATCATGGTCAAACCAGTCAAACAGGGCAAGGCACTAAAGTTGTCGCGATATCGCGACATGTCGCGTTTTCGTGACCTAAAGCAGCAAGATATGCCAAATGAAAAGATGTCATGATTTCATGACAGAAAGCAACCAAGTGGTACAAAGATGAAAAGCGTCACGATTTCACGACAGGAAGCAGCCAAGGGGTACGAAGATGAAAAGCGTCACGATTTCGTGATAGGAAGCAGCCAAGGGGTACGAAGATGAAAGGCGTCATGATTTCATGACAGAAAGCTGCCAAAGTGAAAGGAATGAAAAGGCATCACGATTTCACGATAGAAAGCTGCCAAAGTGAACAAAATGAAAAAGTGTCACGATTTCGTGACATGTCACGTTTTCGCGGCCAGTAAAGCAAAACACAACGAAAGAGAAAAACGTCATGATTTCACGACAGGTTGCATCTGCACAACCCGAAAGAGAAAAACGTCACGATTTCATGACAGGTTGCATTTGCTCGGCTGTTGACATAAAAATGTCATGATTTCGTGACATGTCTCATTTTCGCGATGCATGAAGGCGGACAAGGTTGTTGACAGGAAAATGTCGCGATATCGCGACATGTCTCATTTTCACGATGAAAGAAGAAAAGCTAAGCTGCATACATAAAAACGTCACGATATCGCGACATGCTATTTTTGGTCACGATTTACAGGGGCCATTACGGAACATGCAAAAAGCGTAGAACACATGGCATAAAGGTGTAAGGGCTACAAAGCGTTACAGTTCATAGAGAAGATCAAGCGTCTCGATGTCGAACATAAAGTCAAAAACAACGAAGAGGGGGAAGGTGAAACGAAGCGATCTGGGAGATGAAGCGAAGCATCACAGGGCAAAACAGAGAGCATTGCCAGAAAGTATAAAAGCAGAAGCACAGATTGGTACAAAGGTCAAAAAACCACTACGGGCAGAGTTGCAGAGCCAAAGGCAATAAGCCATTCTGGGCCTACTTTTGTGGTGTTTTTCTTCCACTTTGTCTGGATATTTCCTTTACATTGGACTAGGTAGGAAATTGTTGTAAGCAGAGTTGCGATGCTGAAGGCTAGAGGGCCATTCTGGGCCTGCTTTGAGGCTGTTTTCTTCCATAGACTGGGTTTGGGAAACCAGAGATTCTGTTGTTGTATAATGACCAATTTTTAATACAAAAAATTCAGAGAGTTGCACCTCATTGGCAAGAAAGAAGGAGTTATTTTCTGCATGCAGGATTGAATGTTTATCTTTCCCCTTTTTAGATTTCTAGGCTTATAGGTGAAGTTTAATGCAAGTTCTCTTGGTTGCTTCATGCGAATGTCTAAATCTGAAAAATCACAGTAAAACCCCAGAGACCAGCACTTAACTTATCTGGATTGTGCGTGTTTTGCAGGTTCAATAGGTTAGGTTGTATGCAGAAAACCTCATTGTCTTCGGTTTTGTCAGAATAGGATAGCATCACTCTGAATGCACTTTTCATTTTTCTTTTTGCATTTTATTTTCATTTTTTCTGCACTTTATTTTCATTTACAGTCATTAAAATAAAAAATAAAAAATCAAAAAATTCCAAAATCCGAAAATAGAAAATTTCCATTTCAAGGCCAGAATTTCATTTTTAGTTTTGTTTTTCATTCATGAGCCGATGATGACATTCCCTTCATGAAAATTCCATTTTCATTGAAGGATTTATATTTTATGACATTTCATCAATTTCCATTTTGAAGTTACAGCATGGTCATATAAGGATCAAATCACATTTGCTTTATTCGGGTTCAATGAACAATCATTAAAGTTTCACAATAAAATAAACCAACATTGCCCCTTGTTTTCAGTTACTTGCAACCACTAAGGTGTTCCAAGCATTTTTATTGAATATCTTTATTTGAGATTATTAATACACAGATGTAAAATGCTAACATAGCGGAACCTTGGAGAAATTGTTTATTAAATTTCTTTGCAAGAGAGGATTTAGAACCCAAATCCTATCGGAGAGTGTGTTTTCACAATCGGGTGAAAATACCACTCAACAAATTGGCGCTAGAAGGAGGGCATGGATGGGTTTATTTTAGTGAGATTTAAATTTTTTGTATATTTCATGCCCTACTGATTGTTATCTTTAGTCCTCTAACACCACTCAACGATTGGCGTAAAAGGAGGGCCTAAATTGGTTTATTTTATTATGATTTTAGATGCTTATAATTGTTTATGAGCTTTGCTAACACTTTTCGATTGTTCATACAGAAATAATGTGATTTGATTTAATTTTGAAAATTTTGGTCTTGACTAACAAAGTGTTGTTTCCATGCAATTACTTTTCATTTGATTTTAATGAATACATCTCTTAGTTGATGCTAACTTGATTTTTTTATACATTGCAGGTTGAATATTCAACATATTTGGTTCTAAAGTTACATTTTAAGTTTCACTAATGGCAACACTTGAGGAGCAAATTGTATCCCTAAGAGCTGAAATAGTGTCTCTAAGAGAAAGAATGGTATCTATGATGGAGGATCATTATAAGGGTTTGTCTATACATGTGATACCCTATCAAATTCCTAAAATGTTATTGGATTTTTTACGGTGTTTTAATCAAGAGGTGCCACTAGGATACTTGCAAAAACTACATGTCTACAAGGATACATTATGTCAATTCCAGATTTTCTATGAGGAGGTAGCTTGTAAGTTATTTGCATACATTTTGGATGATAAACCATTCTTTTGGTATAGCCAACTACCCATGGAGGTTAGGACTTCTTGGATACAACTAGAAGCAGCCTATCTTTATCATTTTGGTAATCAGAGTTGACTTAGAAATCTTGAAAAATCAGTTTACCTCCATATGTAAGGAGCCTAATGAATCCTTGAGTCAATTCAATGGAAGATTTCGTGAGTTGCACTCCCAAATGTGGGAAAATTTTAACACATTAGAAGAGGAAGCCATGGAAGTATACCTAGGAGCCATACACCCCACACTTGCTTCACTCATTGAGGAAAAAATGAGTGGTTTGTCTCTAGAGAAAATCCATGAGATCTTGGAAGAGATAGAACGACAAGGTCTTGAAGAAGAAAAGGCACAACATGTTCACATGAGAGATTGTCCTTCTAAAGATTTGATGCCAACCTACACCAACCATCAAATATAGCACCCTCCACTCCAATGATATCTAAGGTAAATGATCAAGGGGATGAATTTGAATATCCAAATTTTACAACCACCTTAGATGTAGTCCACGAGGAGGTGCAAATTGCTAAGCCAACATCCGCTAGTGAGGATTATGCAGAAATGATCTCATTCATAGAGATACATGATTATCTGGATGAAGGGGTTCTAAATTCAACAATGTTTGATATATGTGATAGGACGGAACCCACCATAGAATTGAATGAAGTGGTTGAAAGTGAAATTGGAAGAAAACCAATAAATGAATTTGAAGATATGATAGAGTTTCACCACTTGTTCTTGGAAGATACTATTGATGAGATGTGTAAAATTAATGATCAAGAAATTCTTCACCCTCCAAATTATGATAAAATTGAATCATGGGTTACTAATTTGGATGATGATAGCCTTACAAATTTGAATTCAAGAAATGACCCACTTTTGGAAATAATTGAACCATCTAAGGAAGGTGAAGATGAATTTGATGAGAAACACATTGATGAATTGGAAGATGTTGAAGAAGTAGTTGAACGTCACCACTTGATTTTGAAAGATGATTATTATGATGCTTGGAAGAAGTGGGAAGACTACACTCTCTCCAAAACTACTAATGAAACTTGTGTGCCAATTGATATACAGGACAACATAATTGCCTACTCAAAGGAAGATATTACAACTCCTGTACAATTTGAGGATGTTTTGGAAGAGGGTTTCAAATCTCATCAAATTTTGGAAGATTATAATGATCCTATTGCCAAGGACAAAGAAGAAAAAGAATTTATGAATGAATCAAAAGATCATGCCACAAACATCATGGAATTTCATTCCATGGATCTGGATGACGATTTTTACAATGGTTGGGGGAGATATGATAATGCATTCTTTTCTCACATCCCTATAAATGAAACTCATATTTCACTTGATATGCAGGATGTTGAACCTTCTACATCATACGAAGATCTCATATTCACAAGATTTGAGAAGGTTGCAAAATTCGACCATGTTGAACATAAATTCATTGAAGATGCGGATACAAGTTTGCATGATGATTTTGAGGATTCAAATGAAGAGATACCATGGATAGTGAACAAAGAATTGGAACCAAATGACAAAGAGATTGATCAATTGGAAACAACTCAAATGAAGGATCATCAAGATGAGTCATGGGACATACACTTTGACCAAGAATGTTTGAGGATTGAAAAGGATGACCATATTTTGAATTTAAATAATGTTTATGGTGAAATGTCATTAAAGATAAATGAAAAACAGGGTATGATTTCTAATCACACCTTTGATAACATTGTTTTAATGAATGAAAAGGAAGTTGATGCACTTGAATTGTTAAATAAAATTCATCAACAATTACTAATTGAATCTAGGGTAAAAACTTTTAATGATCCTAATTTAGTAAATATCCTAGATGCTTGCAAATGTTTGCAGAAATTTGATTGGCCTACAAATTTGGAAAATGATTTGGCTTTAAAATTTTTAGAAATAGGCTCTTGCTTACAAAGTCTCATTTTGGATAAAGAAAGCCTAATTCTAAATCATGAAATGGATACTTTCAGAGAATGGACAAGATAAATTTGAATATCATTTATTGTCTAATCATTTTAGTAATTTGATGCTCACCTATGGGAATACTATTGGAACTAAATCTAATTGGTGGGGTGAGCGAGGTAAGTTAAAGGTTGTTGCATGGTGTGGTATAATATTGTTTTTTTTGGATTCCTACAACATTTGGCATGCACATCATGTTATATTTTTGTTGAAATGTTCTAACCATGTTTGGGATCCAGGAAAGTGATAATCCAAGCTTTGCATCATCTTGTATTATATTGTACATTTGTATATAGGTTTTGATTTTTGGTTTTGGGTTTGTGTTTTCAAGTTTCCTTTTAGGGATTGCTATTTGGATTTGGATTTAAGTTGTGTGTTGGTCCTTTGGACATTTTTGGTTTGTTTATGAAAAAAAAAAAATTGTTTTTTGAGATGTCAACTTATGCCTAAAATCAGGAGAATATGAAACATTGGAATTGTGTTGTAGAAAGCTCCACAAGTAACACAAACATTTTAAATAATATCGTTTGAAACTTGTGATGCATGAAGTTGTCAGTTTTGCACATTATGGCAACATAGGTGGTATACTCCATCCACAATTCATAAAGCAATGCATTCATATCTCATGTTACATTCCACACTGCATATATATGTCATCTTAGTTACATTGTCATTTCATGTGCAATCATTGAGAAGGTGTCGAATCCTCTTAGGGTTATTCTATAACATGAAACATATAAAAAAATCCTAAGGTTGGGAACTGATGTCCGAACTATCTTGAACCAAGCACGTTCTATGCACATTAAAGAAGAATCTTGAGCAAAATGGTCAAAACCATACTTGGATGAAAAGGTGAGGTGAAAAGAATATTTCATGTCTGTCCTATCATGCAACATAATCCTTAAAATAGTGGTTTTTACCACTTCCATCAAAGCTTAAAGCCTAAAACCGGAGTAGTAAGGATAGGGTTAAATCCTCATCGAACTTAGGTTGAGGATCCAACTCCCCAAAGCTCTGATTTGACCTACATGGAGTAGTAAGGATAGGGCATAATTCTCATCTCGCTTAGGTTGAGAATCCGATTCCCCAAAGCTTCCATTTTTCCCACTTCATCATAAAGCTTGGATTGGAAGGATCGTACTACATGTCCTCTGCAAAGGATGGGTAGTCATCCCAAAGGTCCAAGTAATAAAATTAACTAATATTTCCCATTTTGTCTTAATATTGGATTGGAAGGATCGTACTACATGTCCCTAGCAAGGATGGGTAGTCATCCCCAAGGTCCAAGAAATAAAAAATTAATATTTCCCATTTCATCTCAATATTGGATTGGAAGGATCGTACTACATGTCCCTAGCAAGGATGGGTAGTCATCCCAAAGGTCCAAGAAATAAAAGAAAAAGAATGAATGAAGCCAAGCCAGGGATTATGGGGTTAAGTATGCTCATGCGTGGCAACATGTCTTGTCTAAAAGCAAGACCACTGATTGCTCATATGGATAGACTAGCTCTGACCATTTCATCCATAATCTGGTTAAATCATTTTGTTCAAGATGAGGTAATGAACTCCAAATCAGAATAGTAAGGATAGGGTTAAATTCCCATCTCGCTTAGGTTGGGAATCCTATTCCCCAAAGTTCTGATTTCACTTACACTTGCACATGGGTTCAAGATGGTAGTGACACATAACCAACTTTGGGATCTAGTAAATTAATTCAGTATACATATATTTGGTCCTAAGAGGGTTTGACAATTTTAATATGTTTGTTCATGATATTAGAAGGTTTGAGCCTTTGCAAAGCAGGTTGTTATATCTCTAGCATCTTCATCATGCATCAAATCCTGCACAAATCATTCATAGCCTTGCATACAAATCATAAGTGAAACCGACAATGGAATGTTGATCAAGTTCAAGCGATAGGGAATGAAAACACATTGCACACACCGAGCTGATACTTAATGATTCTGATGTTTCATGTATTTCTGATCTATCGGTATTAGTTTATCCTTTATGTGCTGACGCTTGTATCTAAGCTTGTATATTTCAGGTTGGGTTCTCACCAAAATGCTCAGGAGCATTTGACAGCAGAGTCACCATTTGTTGTGGCTGATC
Organism: Wollemia nobilis; assembly: GCA_028583015.1. Lineage (NCBI taxonomy): Eukaryota > Viridiplantae > Streptophyta > Pinopsida > Araucariales > Araucariaceae > Wollemia > Wollemia nobilis. The sequence goes on along the minus strand of JAQPPZ010016917.1, from coordinate 3,510,347 downwards.
CACAACACACCCCAAAATTGGGGACCCACCTTTTTTGCATGCTTTCAAAGAAGACCGTAGTGGCCCAGATGCTAAAAAAATCAAAGGAAGAGCAAAATATAGCAAGAAAAAGAAAGTGTCGCGATATCGCGACATGTTGCTCCGTCGCGACCAAAAATGAAAAGTTGTCACGATATCGCGACATGTTGCTCCGTCGCGACGAAAATGAAAAGTTGTCGCGATATCGCGACATGTTGCTCCGTCGCGGCTGAAAATGAAAAGTTGTCATGATTTCGCGACATGTTGCTCCGTCATGGCTGAAAATGAAAAGTTGTCACGATTTCGCGACATGTTGCTCCGTCGCGGCTAGAAATGAAAAGTGTCGCGATTTCGTGACATGTTGCTCCGTCGCGGCTAGAAATGGAAAGTTGTCATGATTTCGTGACATGTCACGTTTTTGCGGCTAAGAGCAGCAGAATGCATCATGAAGAGAAAATGTCACGATATCGCGACGTGTTGAAAAGAGAGAGAAAGAAGAATGGAAAATTGTCATGAAATCGACATGTCACAAAATCAGGTCAACCAAAAGGCAAGGCACTAAAGTTGTCGCGATATCGCGACATGTCACATTTTTGACTTAAGCGACAAGATATGCCAAATGAAAAGATGTCACGATTTCGGATGAAGAAAGTGGTAAGAAGATGAAAAGATCGCGATTTCAGAAGAAGCAAAGGGTATGAAGATGAGAAAGCGTCATGATTTCGTGAAAAGAACGAAGGATGAAAAGCATCATGATTTCATGAAGTGAAAGGAATGAAAGGGCATCATGATTTTGTGACAGAAAGCTACTAAAGTGAACAAGAATGAAAAAGTGTCACGATTTCGCGACATGTCGCGTTTTCACGGCCAAAAGCAAAACAGAGAAAGAAAAACGTCACGATTTCACGACAGGTTGCATCCGCACAGCTCGAAAGAGAAAAACATCACGATTTCGCGACAGGTTGCATTTGCTTGATGTTGACATAAAAATGTCACGATTTCGTGACATGTCTCATTTTCGCGGTGCATGAAGGCAAACAAGGTTGTTGACAGAAAATGTCACGATATCGCGACATGTCTCATTTTCGCGGTGAAAGAAGAAAAGCTAAGTTGCATACATAAAAACGTCGCGATATCGCGACATGCTATTTTTGTCGCGATTTACAAGGGGCCGTTACGGAACATGCAGAAAAGCATGAAACACGTGGCATAAAGGTGTAAGGGCTACATAAGCGTTACAGTTCACAGAGAAGATCAAGCGTCTCGATGTCGAACATAAAGTCAAAAACAACGAAAAGGCGGGGAAGGTGAAACGAAGCGATCTGGGAGATGAAGCGAAGCGTCACAGGGCGAAACAGAGAACATTGCCAGAAAGTATAAAAGCAGAAGCACAGATTGGTACAAAGGTCGAAAAACCACTACGGGCAGAGTTGCAGAGCCAAAGGCAATAAGCCATTCTGGGCCTACTTTTGTGGTGTTTTTCTTCCACTTTGTCTGGATATTTCCTTTACATTGGACTAGGTAGGAAATTGTTGTAAGCGAGTTGCAGTGTTGAAGGCCAGAGGGCCATTCTGGGCCTGCTTTGAGGCTATTTTCTTCCATAGACTGGGTTTGGGAAACCAGAGATTCTGTTGTTGTATAATGACCAATTTTTAATACAAAAAATTCAGAGAGTTGCACCTCATTGGCAAGAAAGAAGGAGTTATTTTCTGCATGCAGGATTGAATGTTTATCTTTCCCCTTTTCAGATTTCTAGGCTTATAGGTGAAGTTTAATGCAAGTTCTCTTGGTTGCTTCATGCGAATGTCTAAATCTGAAAAATCACAGTAAAACCCCAGAGACCAAGCACTTAACTTATCTGGATTGTGCGTGTTTTGCAGGTTCAATAGGTTAGGTTGTATGCAGAAAACCTCATTGTCTTCGGTTTTGTCAGAGCAGGATAGCATCATACTGAATGCACTTTTCATTTTCCTTTTGCATTTTATTTTCATTTTTTCTGCACTTTATTTTCATTTACAGGCATTAAAATAAAAAATAAAAAATCAAAAAATTCCAAAGTCTGAAAATAGAAAATTTCCATTTCAAGGCCAGAATTTCATTTTCAGTTTTGTTTTTCATTCATGAGCTGATGGTGACATTCCCTTCATGAAAATTCCATTTTCATTGAAGGATTTATATTTTATGACATTTCATCAATTTCCATTTTGAAGTTACAGCGTGGTCATATAAGGATCAAATCACATTTGCTTTATTCGGGTTCAATGAACAATCATTAAAGTTTCACAGTAAAATAAACCAACATTGCCCCTTGTTTTCAGTTACTTGCAACCACTAAGGTGTTCCAAGCATTTTTATTGAATATCTTTATTTGAGATTATTAATACACAGATGTAAAATGCTAACATAGCGGAGACCTTGGAGAAATTGTTTATTAAATTTCTTTGCAAGAGAGGATTTAGAACCCAAATCCTATCGGAGATTGTGTTTTCACAATCGGGTGAAAATACCACTCAACAGGTACCTCAAGGGTACTATGGAGTATGGGTTATGGTACCCAAAAGGTAAGGACTTCACTCTTATTGCATATTTTGATGCAGATTGGGCAGGATGTATAGATGACGGAAAGAGTACCAGTGGAGGTGCATTCTATCTTGGAGACAGGTTGGTAGCATGGCATAGCAAGAAACAAGAATCAGTCTCTCTATCCATAGCAGAGGCAGAATACATTGCAGCAACAACATGTACGTAGATTTTATGGATGAGACAAACCCAAAAAGATCTTGGTATTAACTTCAAAGAGCTAATTTCAGTTAAATGTGATAATACTAGTGCTATTAACATCTCAAAGAATCCGGTTATGCATTCTCGCACCAAACATATTGCTATCCGGTATCACTTTTTGAAGGATAAAGTTGTAGAAGGTGAGGTTAAATTGGATTTTGTTCCAACTACAAAGCAAGTAGCGGATATCTTCACTAAACCGTTGCCCAAGGAAGTTTTTGAATACCTTCGCAGTAATTTGGGAGTGGTCACACTACCCAAGAACTGACTAGCTATCGGGAATACATTCTCAGGGGGAGCATTTATATATTTGATTATCTGTTTGCTCATGTTTGTAATTTTTGCTAACTATAATATTGTGTGCCTGAGAATGTTGTGCATGGACTCAGTGGGAGTCTATAGCAGCCCTTTGGTATTATTGTTAAAGGGGGAGAAGAATTACAAGAAATTGCACATGTGTTGCCAATAATTCCAAAGGGGGAGATTGTTGAGCAAGGTGTAGAATAGTATTGTCACTGTTGTCAACACAGACAGATAGATCAATTGATGATGTAGTGGACAGGAGTTCAGAGGTCAGTCAAAGCATGTATAGTGAATTTCCAAGAAGATAGAAGTGGCCCAGTTTCAAAAGATCAAAGAAAAAGGCAAGTAAAAAAACTATCGCGATATCGCGACAAGAAAAAAAGACAAGTAAGAAAACTGTCGCGATATCGCGACAAGAAAAAAAGGCAAGTAAGAAAACTGTCGCGATATCGCGACAAGAAAAAAAGGCAAGTAAGAAAACTGTCGCGATATCGCGACAAGAAAAAAAGGCAAGTAAGAAAACCGTCGCGATATCGCGATAAGAAAAAAAGGCAAGTAAGAAAACTGTCGCGATATCGCGATAAGAAAAAAAAGCAAGTAAGAAAACCGTCGTGATATCGCGACAAGAAAAAAATGGCAAGTAAGAAAACTGTCGCGATATCGCGACAAGAAAACTGTCACGATATCACGACATAACGGAGGAAAAGAAGCCAAGTAGAAAAACTATCATGATATTGCGACATGATGAGAAACTGGAAAAACTATCGCGATATCGCAACATGTTTGAAGAGAGAGAAATCGCAAAGAAAACTGTCACGATTTCGCGACATGTTCGAGAGAAAGAGCTTGCAAGGAAAAGTGTCATGATTTCATGACAGTCTGCAAGAAGGATTGTACAGACGAAAAAGTGTCACGATTTCATGACAGGTTCGAAAGAAAGAGCTCGCAAAGAAAAGTGTCACGATTTTGCAACAATTTGTAAGAGCGAGTGTATGGACGAAAAAGTGTCGCGATTTCATGACAGGTTCGAAAGAAAGAGCTCGTAAAGAAAAGTGTCACGATTTCGCGACAATTTGCAAGAGCGAGTGTACGGACGAAAAAGTGTCACGATATCGTGACATGTCACGTTTTTGCAACCCGAAAAGGAGATAGAGTGTTCGGAGGCAGAAATGTCGCGATATCGCGACATGTCGCGTTTTTGTGACCCGAAGAGGAGAGAGAGTGTACAGAGGTGAAAAGTGTTGTGATATCGTGACATGTCATGTTTTCGCTAGTGCAAGCCAAACAATGAAGCAAGGCAGCAAAAGTGTCATGATTTCATGACATGTTCCATTTTCGCGAGCGAAAGGCAGAGAAAGGCACAAGGCAACGAAAGTGTTGCGATTTCGCGACATGTTCCGTTTTCACGGGCGAAAGGCAGAGAAAGGCACAAGGCAGCGAAAGTGTCACGATTTCGTGACATGTTCCGTTTTTGTAGGCGAAAGGCAGAGAAAGGCACAAGGCAGCGAAAGTGTCGCGATTTCGTGACATGTTCCATTTTCATGGGCGAAAGGCAGAGAAAGGCATAAGGCAGCAAAAGTGTCATGATTTTACGACATGTCATGTTTTCGCTGGTGCATGCCGAGAAGAGTGCAATGAAGCAAAAAGTATCACGATTTTGCGACATGTCATGTTTTTGCTGGTGCAAGCCAAGTAGAGTGTACGGAGACGAAAAGTGTCGCGATATCGTGACATGTGTTTTCGCGCATGCAGGCCGAGAAGAATACAAAAAGGCTGTCAGAGCGACGGTTCTACTGTAAGAGAACAAAAAAGGCTGTCAGAGTCGTAAATGAGCATATAAGACGGTCAGAGTCATAAATGAGAAAATAAATCTGTCAGAACGGCAGATATACTGTCAGAGCACAGAAAAGGTTGTCAGAGCCATAAAGTGGATAGATAAGGCTGTCAAAGCCGTAAGTAAGCATTTAAGGCTGTTAGAACTGAAGTCCAAGTTTGTGCTTGGAATTAGAGGGTTGGTGCTCCTTTATGTTGTTGTAGATAAATAAGGGGTTGGTGCTCCTTCCTGTGGGTACTGGAAAATTGTTTGTAAAGTTGGTGCTTTGCAAAGGCTAGATTTGGATGGGAGTCCAAGCAGTCTATTTTTTGAGGAGTAGCCAAAACTGGTGAACCTCGTTAAATCGTGTGTTGTGGAATTCTCTCTTGTTTAATTGCTTTATCTATTTTTAAGTTCTCCTTGCTTAAGTTTTAAAGAGTTGTAGATCTGAATTTAAATAACTACATTGATTCAACCCCCCCTCTCAGTGTCATTGTGAGAATATCAAAACCTAGTTCAAATATTGTTAAATGATACAATATAACTATCAATTACTTTCTCAAAGCCTATTACACTTACATAAGCCTTTCTTGCATGCTACAAATGAGTTATAAAGAGGAAAAATCCTAGAAAAAAATGAGAGATGGTTAACCAACTTTAGGGAGATGCATAATTCACCTTGTTAATGTCAATAGCTACACCACACATGGAGTTTAAAGAATCTAAAAGAAAATGAGTTATATTCTATCAAATGTTGTTCTTGCTAGGGTTCTATATCATTTTTTAGCTTACTCAAGATCTCTTAATGGCTCTATTGAAGGCATGGAGATCTCAAAAACTCATTATTTCTTCTCTGAAGATTATTTATCCAATAAAATAATGCATAAAATATTTACTTGAACTAGTAGACCTTTGAGTAAATCCCACATTAGCACTATGATGTTGATCTCTAGCTAGGAAAGTAAATGCTTGAGCTTGAGAGGATTTTGAGTTGGTAGGCCCATAATTTAGTAGGATAAGTTCTATTCTAAAGCCAAATAAAACTACAAGCAATGAAACCAAAGATAGAGAGTTACTAAACTATAGGATAAGTGAGATTCTCTGACCATACAAATGTGTGATGAGCCCATGCAAAAAGTTTTTGTTAAGATGTGCCAAATACAAATAAAGATACAAATGGAACCTAACCATACATGTAGTCCAATTGTATCTTCTAGGTTGTTTATGGTGATAATATATCCCTCTCCTCTAAAAGGGGACTTAAGTAAACCAGATATAACACTTGGGTTAAGAGTTAAGTTTGTAAATTTTCTTACATCTCCATCGTTGGGAGCTCATATATCATATACAATATCAAAATACAAAGGCTTGAGTAGTAGAATAAAATCACCAACACCTAGCAAGATTAGATGAATATCCAAAATTGTGGTCATTTTGTTCCTATTTTCCATACATAACAAAAAAATGGAAAATATTATTTCAAAGTTCTGGGTCTAATAAGTGCATGATAAATACCACCAAAACCTAAATATAAAAAATAAATTAAGTGAAGTACTCTAGACACATAGTATGAAAACATATCCATAGTTTTTCCATTAGGACTGACTCCCTATCCTCAGGTTTCTAGATGGGGAAGTAAAATCAATCCTGGTTTGTGTATTGGATTTTTTGTTATAAATGATCTACTTCAAATAGGTTCATTGTTCTAGCCCATAGTACAATCAATCTTAGCATGAGCCATTTAAGCCCTAAGTAATGTATTTGAAAAATTGATAAGTCAAGAATTGTTGACCCACCAAGCAACACTAGTGCTTTCTTGGTTATGACTAGCTACAACTAGAGTTCCATTAAAGAGCGTTTCCACGGGGTAGAACCTCCTCAGGGAATATAAGGTTTTCATGAGGCTGATCCTGAGCCGCCATCCAAGCACGAATACCTTCGTTCAAGAGAATATTTTTTGCATAGAAAGTATCAAACATAGGATCTTCTATTACACAAATCTCTTAGAAAATAAAGTTAGAGGTACATAAGCTTAGAGCTAGACCAACCACTCCAACGACATTCATCCTAAATTGATCACTGACACAAATAATATAAAAATATGTAAAATTAACATCTACATCATAAACAAATCAAACATTTTGATCAACTCAACAAGCTAAAGTATAATCGAAAGGGCATTTAATGCCCTAAATCAAAAGTGTTGTACCTAAGGTAGTAGCTTTGGCAACACTACGAACTAGCTAATACTACTTTTGCCAAACTTTTGAATTTTATCTTTTTCTGACTAGTCTTTAGAGTAGATTACGTTATTTGGTACATGCTAATGTACCTCCTTGGTACATTTTTGTAGATATTATATTAGGGTTGTGTCTTAGATTAGAGTGTATGTAAATATTTTATGTAATGTAATAATTTGCAGGAAATACACAAGTGTCATATAAATGAGTGTGCAAGTGTTATATGTGTAAATGTGCAAATTAGGATGTGTTATAGCCCAACAAGATGCAAACTCCAATAAATTTTGGTGATCTACCTCCTTATCCTCCAAAGATTATGAATTTGAAATCTTACGTTCCAAATACTTGTAACCATGAATGCTCCTTCCCCTCCCTTACAATGTAACAAAATCAATATATACATTAAATGATGTGTTTTTTTGGAGATTTATTATGAGGTATTAAACTCACTTTATAAAATTATTAAAAGAAATAAAAAAAATACAAAAATGTAACGATAATAAAATAAATGAATTTGAAATCTTGTCTTCCAAATGCTTGTTACCATGAATGCTCCTTCCCCTCCCTCACAATGTAACCAAATCAATATGTACATTGAATGATCTTTTTTTTTGAAGTATTAAACTCACTTTATAGAATAATTAAAAAAAATAAAAAAAAGATAAAAATGTAACGAGGATAAAATAAATGAATTTGAAGTATTGGTTGTAACGAAATGAGAAGTGACAACCCTACAATATTAAAAATACAATAAAAAGAAAGATGAAATTTAAGGTGGTCATAAGGAAAAACAATGAAATTTGTGATTGGTTTGGAAAAAATGCAAGAAATTAACAGTATACATAGGATTTAGTGAGTTTAATGAATTATTTCATAGTTTTTTTTTTTATTTGGTTAGTGTGAGAAACCCCTATGATCAATGTATAAGGTTGAGTAGTCTCCTCCCAACCAAAAATCGTTGTAAAGTCGAGAGCTATACTTATCAATAGATAATTTAAAACACAGCCACCCCATCATACATTCGCCTATGCTGTAGTTTAAACCTTGGACCTCCCGTTTATGGCTCATGTGTATATGTTAAATAGAAGAAATTATATAGAGCCATATCTAACATTTAAGTTTTTATAATATAAATAATGATGATTAAAAAATAAATTTTAAAAGTTGTAAAGTGGATCTGTGAAGCAATGTGCTACAGTAGTTAGGTTGTGAAGTAGATTGATGCAATTTTTTAGGTTTCAGAGGAGGTAGATGAGCATTGCAGGGAAGGTGGATGCCTGGCCAAGTTGTAAAATGGATTTGTGAAGCACTGTGCTATAGTAGTTAGGTTGTGAAGCAGATCGGTGCAATTTTTAGGTTTCAAAGGAGCATTACAGAGGAGGCAGATGAGTGTTACAGAGAAGGTAGATGCTTGGCCAAGTTGTAAAGTGGATTTGTGAAGCACTGTGCTATGGTAGTTAGGTTGTGAAGAAAATTTATGTAGTTTTTTAGGTTTCAAAGGAGTGTTGCAGAGGAGGCATATGAGCATTGCAGAGAAGGTGGATGCCTCGTCAAGTTGTAAAGCGGATTTGTGAAGCACTGTACTACAGTAGTTAGGTTTGTGAAGCAGATCAATGCAATTTTTTTGGTTTTAGAGGAGCGTTGCAGAGGAGATAAATGAGCATTGTAGAGAAGGTGGATGTTTGGTCGGGCAGCTTTGAATGGGAGGAGTGGGATCTTGGTAAGCTCAAAGGTGGGACGAGTAGAACCTACGGGGATTACCCCATCCCCCTAGTGCACCTTCGTATGCAAAAGTGGTCATTGGCGTTAATGGAGGATATGACACCCGCTTTGATATTTCTCCTATGTCAAACCAGATCCATATCCCTGATAGCTTGATTGATAATATACTAAAATATGGGTTGTGGAATCTTGTAGAAAATTCCAAGGTAGGAGGTCAGGTATTTATACTCTAAGGAGATAGGATTTGGAAATATGGAGACCTATCAGTTCTCTTGAAACCATCCCAATAAATTTCTTCCTTATCAGGCTCAACTACGAGGAGTATTCCAAGCGAATCTTGGAAGGGGGTCCATGGTTTTTTGGCAAACGAGGTTTATTTTTGTGTAAATGGGTCCCAGATTTTAATCCCCTAACGTAAAGCATTAATATTGTTCCACTATGGGTCAAGCTACTAGAATTTTTGATCAAACTACCAGTTCCAAATCTCGAATACTCTATGTTAGAATGTGTGTGATGGCAGATATCGAGAAGGATCTACCAAGATTTATTGAGCTATTTTCTAACCTTGGCACCTGGGTTTAGAACATTGAATATGAAAATAAACCCTAAGTTTTTCTAAAGTGTGGTAAGGGAGGGCACCATAAGAGCATATACCCCCTACATCCTAAAGCTCTGAGTACTTTGAAAAGTCATAAGAAAAATAGTAAGAAGCTCAGTGAAAAGTGGGTGCCTAAGTGAAACCCTCAAAAATTGAAAGGAAAAGATCCGATTTCTATTTCTCAAGTTGGGCTTAGTGAGGAATTACAGGAGGAAGCCCTTCTTCCATCAAACATGTTTTATGGAGAGGAGTTGAATAGGGTTCCTACGAAGAGAAGGGAAGTGAGCCTAGTAGCGGGGGATATTGTTCAACTTCCTAAATTTGGGGAGAGTGGAGAAGAGGTAAGTCCCTTTGACTGTCTTGACATGTATGATTCGACTCTTCAATAGTTAATGGAAATCTCTCTAGCCTCTTCAAAACCTATGTTTGAGAAAGGCTCTCCAGGTTCGAAGACCAAAAGTCATAAGAAATATTGTATTGATGTAGGGGTCAAAAGGAAAGTGGGGATACCTAGCAACAAAGTGCTCAGGAAAATGGAGATTGACTCTGAAATTGCTAACAGAGTACAAACCCCTTATAATGGATAGTTTTGAGTCTCTGCATCCTAGAGAGAATGAGGTTGTTCCAATCATGGAGACTTGGAACAAATGTGTTCAGGAGTGTGGTCTAAAAAATATATTTCTTTCTTTGGGGGTCAAAAAAAAGGTTGGCAGGCCTCCCAAGACCTCGTTGAGACAGGCTTCCAGTAAGTGATTTTTGGTTGTTTTTGTTTCAGTTGTTTGTCAAGCCAGATGTTGTTGTTGTATATCTGCTCCAGTTTTAAATGGGATTCTTGGCTCTTTGGTTCTTTGAGCACCCCTAGGTTCCAGTGGTGAGGTTTGGTTCCTAGATTTAAGGCCCTAGTGGTGGGCAAGATCTTCAAATTTTGAACTTTGAATTTGAATGTAGCTCTGGGAGGGATTTTCAAATTCTAATTTTAAATCTCGAATTTGAATGTTGTTTTGGGTGTGGGTTTCTCCTATGTTGGCCCCTTTTGCCAGCTAGTTGTTTGATCATGATAATATCTTGTATTTGCTTGATAAAAAATTGCAACTTATTTGCTAGGAGGTTGCTTCATTGGATTTTTGGGTTGGATTCGTGGAATCCAGCTTAGTTTTTCTTGATATCTTATTGTTAGATCTAAGGTTTGGGGATGCCTTCAAAACCCTATTTGCAATATGTTTGGGGACCCTTTAAACATCCCTTCTACTACCAATAAAAAAAAATTATAATATAAGTAATAGAGTTTATAATCAATTATCTGTTAATTTGAATTACATTATCCCCGTGAGTGTGGTCTACCGGAAAGGATACCACTTGCATTATCGGTAATGTGACCGGGTTCAATCCCCATGGTGGATGTGTATAAGAAGTATTACTCAAAAAAAAATTAAATCACATTAGGTATGTAAAGTTGAGTTAAATTTATATATATAAAGTTTTATAAGTTAGAATATGGTTATTTAAAAATGATAGTTAGCACTTTAAAATTTTAAATTATTATTTTTTTAGGTTGATGTGTTAAAATAATTAATATTAAAAAATAAAGATATAACACATATTTATAATTAATAATTATATTTGTTAAAGCAACATCATATGGTATCGATGACTGTTGGAAGAGGTTAGATTCCAAAAATATTCATAATAAAATTTAAAAAACAAAGTAATATAATTATTATAAAATAAACATAAAATTTTGAGATGTTAAAGGTTTTTGTGTATCGTGTTTTAAGAAAGATAAATAATGAAAATATGGAGAGTTTGGGGATGGAGTAGGTTTCTCACAACTTGAATTACTAGCTAGAAAGATAAGAATGAAATATGTTAAAGCTATTTTTCAAGGTGAATTATTAACTAGAAAGATAAGAATGAAATATGTTAAAAAGCCATTTTTCAAAGTGAATGTAGGTTCAACTTATGGGTATGATAGTGAAGTAAAAATATTATAAGTTATAGTTAGTTTAATATATAATTATGATTATTAAAAAGTGTTAATAAGATTATGGAATTTTTTTTAGCATTATTTTTTGATTAAAAAAAGAAGGGTTTTGAAAGGAACCTCAAACCTTAATACAAAAAGGGATTGTAAGAGTTTAGGTTAACACCTATAAAATTAAACAAGAGAAATAACAACCGAGATCCCAAGACAACCAACCTATGAACCAACAAACATGAGAGAACTACATCTCTCAAAAAGAGCTAGGTAAAAATCTAGAAAACATGACCACTAACTAGGCCGAAGAACTCAGTCAACAAACATGAGAGCTAAATCCCCATAGGCTGAGGGGTCGAGTTGTCTTTATGCTATTGAACCAACTCATGAGTTTCATTAACAAAAGCAATTGTAACTTGCAGGGATCCTAGCACAACCTAAATATTATCATCCAAATTATCGAGAATAGGTTGGACAACAGGGGACTCGACTCCCATAGAGGGAGATATATCATTAAATTCCATCGAGTCCAATGAGAATTTAGATTTTTATTCATAGGTAAACTTTCATCTGAATCATACATCTCTAGAGAGGTTGAGGAGGCATCTACCTTCATCGTCTTTGACGAAAATTATTTAGAGCGACGCGTTCAACCCATTTGGATGCCACTTGGAGAAGCCCTCCCTTTACCCATAAATTTGGTCTTTCCTTTTGTGGATAAGAAATGAGTCTTGAAATCATCCATCTCAAAATCTGCAAATTCACTTGAACATCCAAACGTCATAGACATATCAAGGGTCAAGGGAATTATTTGGAATTTAATTTTTTCCAACACCTTGTCCACTACAATTCCCCTAGATTTATCCACATGATTGAATGTGAGCAAAATTAATCCTTGGTGGATATGGTCCAACCCTTTCCCACCCCTCACATATCTCAAAGTCTTTGCTAGAGAGTGGAAGAGAAACGATGAAATATTCATGAGTCTCTTCCTCTTGAGTTGATTCAAAAACATCATGTGGAAGCTTCGAATCACCTCTTTGTTTACATCCAAGGTGAAATAATCCATAATCACCGAAATTACTCGATACTAGGGATATTTGAGAGCCTTAGCATCATAGCTATTTTGTAGTCTCGGGAGGAATTCATCGACATCCAGGAGTGCAACCTTCTCCAACTTGAATCTGATCCCTTCTCCAAGAGTGCACCATCACTCTGGATAATCCCCTGTGGTGTTCATGAAAGGATAGAAGGCAGTTCAAGAGACCATACTTACACAAATTCTTTTGACCTCATCATACACCATTAACGAGGTGGGTTCAATAGGTATCTTCAGATATTTTTGCATTGACCTTTGGTCCATATCACACCACCAAAAGTGGAACAAATCCAAAAGTTAATGCACACACCACCACTTCACAACAACAAAATAGGTCACCTTGAAACAAAAGAGAAAACAAGTAACACCACAAGAACACAAGCAGAAGGCTTCAACAATATATTGAAGTCCTTACCACGAGACCCAAAGCCACCGACAAAGAGGTACCAATTTTGAAAAATAATGGTGATAGAATATGCACCCAAACTCATAAGTCCCTCAAAATATCTCTAGCTTGATGTAATGTCCCACTACCCAAGCATGAGATATAGGTATTTTCCCATGCGGGAGCCATAGAAGGATAAACCAATTTCCAAAACCAACAAGGAGCTCCAAGGTGTCACTAGAAGTTCTAGGGAAAACCATCCTTGAAAAAAATTGAAAATTATGAAAGAGTGGAGATAAAAGGTGTAAAAGGTATTTTATTTGATTGTAATTCTTGCTTTATAAAAAGGGAAATTGTTGAGAGAGTTTTGTGAGCTTTAATGCATTGTCCATGAGAACTAAAAAAGAGTCCTAGAATATTATTTTCATAATTCATTGAGCATCATGTTGAAGGAATATTCATGTGGATGTTTTGAAATAGATTTTTGCTATCTAACCTTGAAGTGGCACAAAAGGAATTGGTTGTTGGTGAGATAGGTTTTGAAGACATATCTCCATCAAATCAAAGAGGTATGGGAACATCATATTTTGTTTGAAGTGTTTGTTGGATTGAATATTGTGAAACATAAGGTGGAGTGAAAAGGATTATTGATAAGCATTGTTGGAAATATTTGAGTGAGTTTTATGTGCTTCATTGTTGAATTTTTTGAGAACATTTGAGATAAATATTATGAATTATTTGAGTTAGGGTTTGAGACTTACATTGTGCTCTTTTTTGGAAGAAGTGTGAAAACACTTGTTTAGGGTTATGAGCAAGTTGTGCTTCATTGGTTGAATGATTGTGTGAAACTCTTGAGCATTGGTTTTGAGTGATACTGAAAGTGAATGTGCAAACATTAGAAATTAGCTTTGTGAAAGAAAGAGTGTAGATCAAAAATATAGGTATCATGTGCTAGACTAGATCTATCTTTAAAAGAGCAATAAAAGTAAGATATGCAGAAGTGATAGACTTAATGATTGAGTAGAACATATTGAGTTTAACATAGAGTACATCATTCTCTATATGTTCCAGGGGTTAAATAAATTTTGGATAGAATACATATAAACTGATTCAAGTTAAAGGAATTACTTTGAATATTAGAAAAAGCATTTGATAGCATTATGTAATATTTGAGATTGATTGAGCATATCTTGTGAGTTTTTTTGAGCATGTGTTAGAGCAGGTTTGAGCATGTGCTAGAGCAAATTTGAGCAAGTCTTTGTGAAGGCTTGAGAGAAAAATTGAGCAAGTTCTTGAGAGGGCTTGAAGGTATATTTGAGCAAGTCTTGTGAAGACTTGAAATAGTATTAAGAGTTGATTGTTGATTTGTTCAAGCTTTGTGTTAAGGCTTGGGGCAGATCTAAGCAGAGTTGATTGGTGATTTGATCAAGATTTGTGTTAAGGCTTGGGGATATATTTGAGACAGAGGTTAGTGCAAATTTGTGAGCAAAGTTAGAGCAAATTTGTGCTAGACTTGGGACATAGTTTGATGCAGATTTGAGATAGAGTTGAGAGTAAGCTTTGGAGGTGATAGAGTAAAAAGAACATTAATCTCTAGTGGATAGAGATCCATCAGCCAGTGTAGTGGGGATAAAGGTCTCCTGTGGAGAGTGATCCACAAGCCAGAGTAGTGGGGGTAGAAGTATTATAGAATATCACCATCCAGAGCAAAGGAGAAAGAGTTCTCCTATGGATAGAGATCCACAAACTAGAGCAAGGAAAAAGAGTTCTCCTGTGGAGTGTGATCCATACCAACTGAGAAGATAGAGGTCTTCTATGGAGAGAGATCCACGAACCAGTTGAGGATATAGAGTTCTCTTGTATCAAGTTCCACAAACCAAAGAAAAGGGGAAATAGTTCTCCTATGGAGAGAGATCCACAAATCAGAGCATAGGGAATTGGTGTCTACTTTGGATAGAGGTCCATAAACATTGTAATAGGGAATTGATTTCTAAGAAGATTTGTTGAGAAAATTTAGTAGAAATATTTTCTTCGTGGAGTATCCCATATTGCGTGAACCACGTTAAATTGATGTCTCTCTTGTGTGTGATGATTTGTGCATTGATTTAATTACTGATATTGATATTGCCATTGATAATATTGGATAATATTGTTTGGAAAAGAAAAGTAAAAGTTGATCTTATACTGTTCATCCCCCCTTAGTATAAGCCTGTGTTCTTCCCAAAGACCTTAACCATCCATATTTTTAATTCAAGAGTAGAGAATTGACATCTTTCCTTAAGAATTAAATAATGCTTTTCAATATAGACCCCATTTCCAAACCAAGGGTGGAGAAAGGGTATCTTAATTAAAGCATTATTAAAATAGGAGGCATAAACCCTTTTGATGGCAACCTTCTCCAAATTAAGGGAAGAGAGTAAAAGGGGGTCATAATGGAGGATCTTTTTATCATTTAATATTAACTCACCTTTATGACTCATAAAGGGAGAAATTAATAGTTTAATAAAGGCATATTTCAAGAAGACCTTTATATAAGACTAAGAGGGCTTATTTGGGCATTAATGAAGCACAAGGAGAAGACTAGGCTAAGCAGATCTTGAGGAGGACTTAGAGGCTAGCATGAGAGGGCAAGCATGAGGAGGTAATCTTGGAAGGCAACCTTGGAAGTATTAGGAGGCCTACTGGAGGAGAAGGAGAATTTAGGTGGACTCCTTTCATGATTGTAATTTCCTCATAATTGTTTTATATATCTAAAGAATTGTCTTTCCTTCTATGCTCTGTATGTTTCCCATTAATACATACTTTATCTTTAAGTAACTAGGTGATATAGAATATATTCTCCTTTAATACATGCTTTGTATGTGATTACTATCAAAAGCTTAGTAATGAATTATTTCTTTAGAGGATAGATAGACTCCATTAATAGTAGCTTTTATGCTCTATTTATGCAATATGGGGATATAGGAAATTTTTTATAGGGAAAGGAAAACCCTATTGTTTGAGACTAGTTGGTCTCTAAATATAGGAAATTGTTTATAGGGAAAGGAAAACCCTATTGTTTGAGACTAGTTGGTCTCTAAATATAGGAAATTGTTTATAGGGAAAGGAAAACCCTATTGTTTGAGACTAGTTGGTCTCTAAATATAGGAAATTGTTTATAGGGAAAGGAAAACCCTATTGTTTGAAGACTAGTTGATCTCTAAATATATGGAATTAATTTTAGGGAATGAAAGACCCTATTGTTTAAGATTAGTTGACCTTTGAATTAAAGAAGTTAATCAATTCTTATTTTGGAATAATTTGAGATTAAATGGATTAATCTCCCCTTTTGGAATAGTTAGAGATTAAATGGACTAATCTATTCTTTTGGAATAATTTGAGATTAAATGGATTAATCTCATCTTTTGGAATAATTAGAGATTAAATGGACTAATCTCTTATTTTCAAATAATTTGAGATTAAATGGATTAATCTCCCCTCTTGGATTTACTAAGAGATTAAGTGGATTAATCTCCCTTTTGATTTAATGAATGCATATTTTTTGAAAGGTAAGTTTTATTGTATTTTGGAAAATAAAACTTGGTTTTCCTTACAAATGAGAAGGTCTTATTTTGTAATAAAATAGTTAATCAACATGGATAACTTAGACGAATGTATTTATGTTGCCAAATGATAAATATATGCTTAAAATTTGGTTAAGGAAAGCTAGATTGTCTAAGAAAAGTATGGGTTTCTCTTAGAGTGTCCCTTAGAAATTAAATGAATGTCTAAGAGAAGTAGGGGCTTCTCTTAGTATACCATTTAATAATGGTTTACTTATTGAATGGATGTAACCATTCATAGATAGGAACTAGGGAAGTTCTAAGTTATGATAGAACTGTGGAAGTTCTAAACTAATGATAGAATTGTGGAAGTTCTAAGTTATGATAGAATTGTGGAAGTTCTAAACTAATGATAGAATTGTGGAAGTTCTAAGATGATGATAGAATTATGGAAGTTCTAAATTAATGATAGAACTGTGGGAGTTCTAAGATGATGATAGAATTGTAGAAGTTCTAAACTAATGATAGAACTATGAAATCTCTAATATGATGATAGAACTGTGGAAGTTCTAAGTTTTTTATAAAACAATCTTTGGGAAAGAATGAACGTGGAGTTCATTCTTGAAGGGATTATAGGGTCCCTTCTTGAAATTTATTTTATACAATATGATATGAACGTAGAATTTATTCTTGAAGGGATTATAGGGTCCCTTCTTGAAACTTATTTTATACAATATGATTATTGAAAACATGATACCTTGTTTGATGAAAACAAGGTTGTTACTAAATATATTTGGAAAGAATGGTGTTCTTTCATAACATAAAGAATTGTGGAAATTCTTATGTATTATATGGATGCTTTTGAAAAATAGAATTGTGGAAATTCCTTAAATTGATTGTATTGGAGAAAATTATGATTATATAATGAAAATATATCTTTGAGGTTGGGTTTTTCCCTTACGGGTTTTCCCAGGATAAATGTGGTGTTATATTTGATACTTGCATTTACTGTTTTTAGTTTATTTTATGCTCTTTAATGCAGGGTTATTAATATGAAATATGCATAGTCTTTTGCTAATATGGAATATGAATGAAGTCATATCATGTTTATATGATGTAAATATTATTGTTCTTTAAACGTGAAGATAGATATCTAATATAAGGATTTAAAATTATGAAATATTTACTTTGAGATATTTTTAAAAGTGTAGTTATGTAATGGAATTGGTATATTTTTTATATTTCTTATATGGAGAGCCTTTTGGACTTGTGTATATCTATATGATGCAATATTAGTATTACATGCATTGATTAATAATTTAAGAAATTGATAGACTTCTCATAATTTATATAATTTCCTTGTTCATAATTAGAGATGTTCCTTGAAGGTTCTTATTTAAGAATAGATATTGTGGGTAGATCTCTTAGAGGTTAATAATGAGAATAGAGACTCTTAATACATTATAAAACCTAAAACATGATGATTCCAATACTTGAGGGGAGTTACGGTAGGCAACACTCAAGTCTCCTTGTGTTTGATTACTCTGGGTGGCATAGGCTAGAGGGTTCCCAAAAGCAGGTTAGATTTGGAATGTCCTAAGTGGAAAAGCTTGGATAAGATATCCTACCATGGAGGTATAGAGAAACATCACAAGTTTGTTGTTGGCATCTTGAAGGTGAGGATCGGGTGGCCAAGATATTTATCACAGGAAGTGATAAATACCTTAATTAGACAGTTTAGTAATTAAGCACTAAGAATTAGATAACTCATCATGGAGGTGTAGGTATCTAGGATCCAAGGCATTATGCTTAGATCCATAAATTAATACAGGATGTGGCCACATCCTGACCACTTGAGTGTCATCTACAATGACTAGTCTCAGTTTTGGTATGCCTAGGAATGAAAAAGAAATTTGGAATACATCTAACAGTACTCTAGGTGGTGTAGCCTAAGGTGGGTATTTTATACATCTATGTGAACTTTATCTATTAAACTTAACATGTGTTGTTAAAAAAAATTATTAGTCTATCAATGGGGTTTAGTTAACATTGGGGTTGGTACAATTTCCTATGAGAGGATGGATGATCCTGATAAAAACAATCCTCAATGATGGCTATCTCCAATGTGGTTCTTAAAGAATTAGAACAAATAAGATATAGATTCCTTTGGAATGGAGTCAAGGAAGAATGAAAATGGGCACTAGTGAAATGAGATACTTTATGCCTTCAAAAAAAGGAGGGAGGAGTAGGAATCAGATTAGTTGTCAAGAATAACAAGGCACTAGTAGCTAAATTATATTGGAGATTGCTATAATCCCCTGAGGAATTATGGGCTCAAATTTTGAGGGTCAAATATGCTAAGAATAAAACCTTGACATAGCTTATCTGATTTCACTTCCTAGTAGAGGATATCCCATCTTAATGGAACTTAGAATAAGAGATTATATGATCAAAGGAAATATTATTTTAGATTATCCATAATGGATAGAATGTTAACTTTTAGACAGGTTTATGGAATGGTCATCCTTCTCTAATAACTCAATGCTCAACTTAGAGATTGTTGATGGAGAATATTCATGGAAACAATTGGGTTAAGGTAGCTGAATATTGTAAGCCTCAAAGCAGTAGCTTGGAGGTAGGAAGACAATGTTTCTCAATAGAGGAATGGCCAATCCAAATCCTAGGGGATATAATAAAATAAATTTGTAGGACCATTTAGACGATATCACTCTCATGGTATCAAGAGGAGGATACTCTTGAATGGGGAAGGAAAAAACTGAGTTAATATATAGTTATATTTGGATACTTAGCCCTATGTCAGAGTACCTTGAGCCTATTAAGTAATATATTCATGCAGTTGTAGGTACAAAACCTTTGGCTCAAAGTAAGATTCTTCTTTGGCTTCTACTTCATAGAAGCATGTTGATAGTGGAACAATTGATGAAAAGAGGGATGCATAGGATTTTTCGATGTGAGATGTTTTGGGAGAATGAGGAAATGATATATTACCTTTTTATAGAATACCCCATCACAATAAAACTATGGAAATAGATGGAATCTTTGCTAGACATCTGCTAGTTCGAGATATATTCTATAGAACAACTTTAGAGGGAGTGCCCTAAATGGGAGGAAATGGACCAACCCACTTAATAGATGATTTGGGTGGGGAAGGCTCTCCTTCTATGGAATTTGTAGAAGGAGAGAAATAAACATATATTCAACCAAGAGTATAGAGACAACCACTTTGTTTGAAAAAGGATCATAGCCAATATGAGAGAGTTAATCCAATACCCATTAAAAGAGCCCTAAAATCCTAATCAAAAGTGGATTCAGATAATATCTAGATTATAAGTGTCTCTAATGGTGGTCAGACAAAAAAGGGCAAACCCAAATCACACAAGTAATCAGAACTAGGAATATAAAACCTCCTCTAAAGGTAATGGGTAATATTAATACGGATGGAGTCTCAAGGAGAAATCTAGGAAGAGTAAGTATGAGGGGAATAGGTCGCCTCTCGAATGGCACCCTTGATTTTATCTTTGCAAAAAACCTAAGTATCTTATCCAATAACCTAATCGAGGGATATGACATATTAAGGGGATTACATGAGGCAATAAAGATAAGGTGGAGGAAAATTCAAGTGGAACCAGAATCTCAAATTATGACTAACCCCTTAAAAAGACCAGGCAAGCAAAGTAATACATATTGAAGAATAAAAAGAATACTTGAGCAAATACAAACAATCCAACAACGCTTTGAGACAATGGAGTTCATACACATTTAGAGATTAGAATAGGGTGGCAGATGTGATGGCTAACTAGGCTCTTGATCGAGGAAACTTCAATTGCTATGAACATCCTCCTAGATAGTGGCCTCAAAAAACTAGGGAAGCTCTTTTTTCTATTCTTACCATTGATGATAGTATTGCTTATTATATCTAAATTTATATATCCTTGCTTTATATAATTACTCTTTTATTTTACATAGATAATCATAATGAATTAGATGTGAAAGAGAATAATCTCACATCCTCTATTCAAACTTAATTTAAAAGCATTCAATCTTAAAAAAACAAAAAATTAATCTAATTTTCAACTAATTTAATTTATTAATCATTTTTATAAAAATAAAATAAAAAATAAAAAACCTTATCACTTTCATAAAATGAAAAACTCCTTACTTTTGTCAATTGCCTATTTACAAATAAAATGTTAACAGTTACCTTTAAAAGTAAAACCTTGTCTTTATAAGATAAAACTTATCACTCTATAGCTTGTCAGTCTCTCCTTAGCTCCAAATCCATAGGCAGTTACATGTATTGCCTAATCAATTATGTCATCCTTATATCACATTACAAAAGTTTTATCATTCGAGAAAAGTGAAGCTAAATTCCATATGAGCGATGCCTGACATTACATAAAGTAAATCAACGGTATTGACTTTGCTTCCATGACTTAATATTAATTGTTTTCACTTACCTATATTCTTCGGTCAAAAATTTCAAGCAAGTTCAAAGGACATTGTACAAGGTTATATGGTTTCGTGGGTCCTACAACATAATTGTATGGGAAACCACTAATCACCCAACTCCCCTTGATTTATGTGGATGATTCAACCTTTGCAGGCTTTTAATGTAAGAGTTTTCCTTGAAAATATAACGGAGGGACAAAGTAATTTTAATAATAAAAGTAATTTTAGTCTTCTAAAAGATAAATAAATTTAAAAGATTATATTATAGGATAAAGTCAAGTTAACAGGGTTTGTTTTAAAAGGTGTGGATTTTTTCAAAACTTTTTTTTCAACCAATCAAAAGAATATATATCTTTTAAATAAATAAATAAATAAATATATATATATCTTTTAAAAATAAAAATAAATTTAAAAGACGTAAAATTTTGAGTATATATTTTTAAATTAAAAAATGGGGTTTTGAAAAGATTGTCCTTTTCCTTGTATATCAACTTAGCCACATTGAGTTATATAGCCTATATAGTGCAATCCAAATTTGAACCTTCATGTGAGTTACAACTATATGTCTCAAACATTGAACAAAGACCGTGTTGGTTAGTAAATTTTAAATGTTAAGGTTAGTTTTACTTTGTATTAAGAATCTAACAAGTATGTTTATAAGTTTTTATACTTCTATTAATATTACGATAAATGATAATAAATTTAATAAAATATTTCATATTGATTTTTATGTTTAAAATGAGTGTGTTCAATTATAATATTATTTATTGTTGGAGATGTTATATAGGTACACATGGACCTAAGGCTATTAGGATAGAACTTTTGAGTCAAGACCTTATGGTCTAATTACATTATTTTACATTCAAATAAAATATAAATAAAGAAAATTTATTACTTTTTAGTATTTATAATTTAATTTTATGATAACAATAAATTGATAAAAATGATTATAAAACAAAAGTAGATTTTAAAGTCTACTAGGCCATAGGCCATATGGAAAAACATGTTTTACCATGTGTCTACTTTTGTCTCTGACTACGTTTCTCCTCGCCTTGCTTTATTTTCCAAGTCATTCTTGCTCTTGTCAAAACTCATAGTATTGCCACTCATGTATGATGGTTCGCTACACAAATAAATCCACACCTTGTCTTCTATCTCGCTTTCCAACACAAAGACTCATCCATCCACTCCCATCCTCTCCACATTCTTATTCTAGTATCTCTCTATTTTGTTCCCCTCCATCCTTTTATGTTCTTATTATCTTACCTCTATCATTCTTTCCGCTCCTTTCAAACCAATCTTGGGACTTTTTATCATCCCAACATTTCTTTCCTTACCCTTTCTCTTGGGGGCCTCGAACTTTGATCCATCAAATTCACCTCTACGCTTTGAGTTACTTGCTCCTTATCAGATTCACTTCCACACTTTGAGCAGCTTGCTCCCCATCTATGCTTCAAGACATCAAATTCACCTCCACGCTTTGATTCACCCGCTCCTCCTCCATGCTCTGAGTCATCGAATTCATCTTCATACTCCAAGTCATTTGCCTCTTGTATTTGCTTTAATCCATCAAATTCACCTCCATTTTATAAGCCACCTACTTTACATATGTGCTTTGAGTTATTAGAATCACCTCTATGCTCACAGCCATCTACTTTACCCCCATGCTCTGATCTTGTTTCAACCTCTACACCACCTGTTCTTCATTCGCCCTTGGAACATCTTTCCATCACTCTAATACCTCAATTGAGTTTTTTATCATATTTCATCAACTTGTCCCTACTTATATGTTTCTTTCCCTTATTTCCAAACTTGCTCTTTCCCACTCTATCAACAAGCTTGACGCATCTTCATGGCTACACTTTACCACTCTACTCAATCGTTTTGCTTCCTTTTATCGCCCTTCATCCACCATTGCTTGCAAGGCCACCTATAATCGTAATTATGCAAATTGACCTTCTAGCATTCTCATTTGTTGTTGAGTGGTTTCTAGTTCTAGTTGCATCCTTATTAGCTCATTCATTGTTCATATCCCCTTTCCATCCCCTTCCTCCTCTAGTCCTTCGACAACTCCTTTTTGTTCTACTTGTGGACCCTGTTCTAACCCTCTTGTTGTAGTCCTTTCACTCTTGTTATCTCATCATCGTCATTCGCTTCGTTGCCTCTTCCATAATGGACTATTCACAAATTCTCACAACACACTCCTTGGTGGTTCTCATGACCTCATCACATCTATAACTAACAAATCCATTAAACACTTGTGCACCAACACTCTTTTATCACCACTTAGATAGTATTGTTTGCACACGAACTCCATCGACCGTGTTAAATAGTATGGTAGGTCCATATTGTATTCTTCACCTTCTCCCCCTCTTTTCAAATTATCAAAATTTGTAGGTGATTCCCTACCAACACTGAGTGTCTCTTAGTGTTGGTTACATATTTCAAGTAAAATAGGATTACTACTTCATATGGTGTTGATAGATATGCTCTGCATATCTCTCCACACATCACTCACATGTTTTGCCTCTCATATCCAAATAAAACCTCCAACCCTTGAGCCAGATTCAAAAACTCCCAAAAGCATTCCTCCCTATTTTTTGGCAACCCTATAACCCTTGAAATCGCTTATCACAACACCGATATCTCTATTCCTCGAACCCTCGTTTGCACATATTTCTAATTTATAGCAAACACCTTCATGATCCCCTTCAGATATCTACTAAATATTTAACAGAATTCCAGCTAGCCCTCCTACTCAAAAATCCTCTACACTTCCAAGTATCTCTTTAAAACTATCATGTTGTTTGGTTCTTGTTGATGGAATTTCTTTCCCCTAATTTTTGACATTGTAGGCTCTTCTCTTGTATTCTTGCTCCTACTCCTTGCTTGATAATACTACACTCCAAGTTATTTTTCCCCTCATCATCATTCCTTGATTTATTTCTCACATCCCCCCTTTTTGCATTTTCTTTCCTTCACCATATTTCTATTTAAACTTCCTGATGGTTGCTCCTTTCCTTGCAATATATGTCTCGTCGATGACACTCTTTCTACCTATTTGTAATATTTTCCATCCACTCGTCTACTCCTGATTTCTCCTATAACTTTTTTTCTTTGTACCTCTCTTAGACTCTGCACCCACTCTACAAGTCACGTTCACACACACCATCACATGTATGTAGCAACTTAATTGTCGTATCACTTTAATTTTTGTCATTTTTTCATCCTCTACCTCTGCTAGTATTTTTTGCTTTTTTAGATGCTTTTTTGTTCCCTGCACCTTTCTCTATGCTTCTTCCTAATTTCATAATATTTTGTTTTTTCTTATGTTCTATTTTCCTTTGTAACATTTTATAGTTCAATCGTAAAGTTTTTATTTTATGTATTTTTTTTCCTTATCCATTTTATTTATCCTCTTATTTTATCCATTTTAATTTTTGTTCCTTTCTAATACTATCATTTCCCTATTTAATCTATATTTCCTTTGGATGCATTCACTTTCCACATCTATTTACTCTTAACATAATTTCACATAATCATCATTTATTTTTTTGAATGATTGGATGAAGGGGTTTTGAAAGGGCCTTGAACCTTTTATAATGAGAGACTCAAAGGAGACTCAAATGAGACAAGATCCACAAGGGATTCAAAATTTGAAAATTCTTACCCAAGAAAGGTTGTCACTTAAACAAGAAATTAAAAAAAAAGACTCCTATTGAAGCAGGGGAATACTGCTCAGACAAGCATATTTGAAAATTTAAAAATTCCCCTCCTTGAGGGGTCTCTCTAGGATCAAGAAAATAGGGTGGCCACAAACCGTCATAAGAGGAAGAGGGTCACCAAGCCCTTATAAGAACCATATCTCCAAGAGAGAAAACATCTATAGGATGCTCTCTCATGAAGAGAGAGTCATCGTATAGTTTTGAAGGTAGACAAGGGGCCCTCCTAGCCCCTGGTAAGACATGCTCTTTGAGAGAGCATGTAATGACAATGAGCTTCCCCATGAAGAGAAGGCCTCTGCAATCTGTCTAAGGAAGACAAGGGCCCTCCTGACCCTTGGAAAGACAATCTCTCTGAGAGAGCAAGCATCCGTAGAAATATTTCTTAGGAAGGGAATACCAAACTATATCATAGAAGGAAGATAGGAGCCCTCAAAGCCCCTATTAATACCAATGGTTTTATCAGCTTCAAAACATAGAGCTAAAAAAATAAACTTTGCCATCTCATTGAGGAGGAAGGAAAGAGTCACCAGAGGATCCCTCACATGCAACAACAACATTAGAGGCCTAGGAAAGAGCTTCCAAAAACCCAGCCAAGGAAGGGCTAGGAAAGAGCCTCCAAATACCCTTCTGAACTTTGGGAGAAAAAACCCCTATTCTAGTAGGCTCCAGATCATACCAAGGGAGAAAAAATGGTAAAAGAGTACCAAAGCACTAGATAACTCCCCAAAAACAGATTGACCCTGAAAATTCATCTGCTTCCTCATGCTCTAGCTCCTCGCGCTCCTACATTACCCCATAGAATCCATATTCATCATTTACTACTAATATCTTATTATTTATATTTATGCTCATATGACGTTTACATTCATTTTCCACTCATTTTCCACAAAACTTTGCTTATAATTATAATTAAAACTAACCACTTCATTACATCACATTACCCAACTATCCTTCATCCATTCACTAAAATTGTATGTGTCTTTATATCCTGCTTCATTTCTTCCCAAGAATTCTTTTGGGTCTGCATACTGCTTAAACTACTCTCTGATTTATCTTATTGTGGCAACCAACGGTCCCCAATAATTTGGTATAGGATACCATAGGAGAAAATATTGGAAGCACAATCCAATCCAGCATGGCCTTGGATCCTGTAGCCATTACACCGTCATTGATCCTTGGTTATGACCACCATCCAATTCATCGTTGATATAGGTTCTCATGCCAATAACCCTTTTGGTAGTGTAACACACCACAACCAAATCTCGTTTAAATACCCTTGTTCAAACTTCCTTGTCATTTCCTCATACCATTGCACACAAATCCTTCATCCCTCTAGGATATTTTCTCTGCATTGCAGCTTTCCCTATAGTTTTCTAAAATTTTCTAGAATTACATTAGGCACTATAATTCCCCCACACTAGCCTTCCCTATAGGATCTCGTATGTTGATCCCTTTGATGGTACTATTCCTGTTGGTGCCCCACTTCTGCTTTGATTGCCATCGTGGACATGAATACCCTCAATTGGACATCACCCACATACAGATTCAAATTCCACTCTGCATTGCCTAGGACTATTATGTTGTACACATATATCTCACACAATAAATCCTGATGATCTGGGACACTATTAAAAATTAAAACATAGAATTGTCTCCATGTGTTTGTCTCATAGCTCGAGTTTGATAAAACCTTCAACATCTTAAATATAATCCATATCTCCTTAAGAATTAGCATGTACATACATGGTGGATTCCTTCATTTCAACAAATTTAACACTAATCATCCCAATAATCCTCTTTGTGCCTGCATTCACTCCAACTTCGATCTCATATCTGCCCTTGCTTCCTTCAATTTATCTATTTCTTGTGGTTCTTTACCAAAAATATCCCTATTAATTCTTCTAATAATCTCTCAACCTTTTCAAATTCTCATTTCTTCTCATCCACCATAATTGCTATGGCTTGTGTCATTAAGTTTACTAGGTGCAACAATATTTCAGTCAAATTGGTTCTAACAACTATCCTACAAGCTAGTTGATCGGTAGTATCTCCTACTCCCAACTCCAATGAAGGATCTACCCCTATTTCTTGACTCTCTTCTTATCCTTGGATGTCTTGCCAAGTCTCACCTATGGTTCCTCTTGACTGCGACTCTACTTCTCTCCAACATTGTACTTCTACCTCTAGTTCAATGATCATCTGTCGTGCATCTTGTAGTTGTTCTTTCGTGTACTCTGCTAAATTTTTTTATTTTACCTTACCTCATTATTGATTACCTCCCCCTTTATTTTGAATCCTCCAACTCAATTTTTATATTTTCCATTTGGGACACATTCTATTCTTCACCAAGCATTGCTCACTCAATTCCTCCCTTTCAATTTCTTTTCATTATTGCCTCCTTCATCACTATATGTCTCGACTTTCACTCTGGTCAGCTGCATGTTGTAGCTCCCTCCCACAAAATTAATGATATACCCGTGCCATGTTTGTGTCTGCCTGAATTGCATCTACTGAATCCACACTAACCAATCCGTTTGCATTGATCCATGTTTTTTGTACCTTGGATTGGTCTCCAAGGCATGGAAAGGTCTCTTAGGCATGAATTTGTTCATGTGATGAACAAAGTAAACCTCCTCATGATGTTTAACTTGCTAACATGGCTAGATCATTTGAGCCAATCTTACATGTCATGTTGTTTGTTGACCTTATCTATGATGCATGCATCCTTATCTCTGTCTCACACCTCCTAGGTTGATAGGCAATAGGGCATGACAAAGGCCAGTACTGGTAGAGGATGATTTCATTTATGAGTTGACACACTATAGTATAACCAATATTTAATTCCCTCCATCCTAGTGCAAGTAATTCAAATCATAATATCGACCAAAATATTCCTTCCTAGACATTACAATAAAGATACTAGAATGTTTTTCCCTAGATATTTAAATGGCTTACCTATTTTAGGAAGTTAGCATGATCGACCAAATAATCCCTTCTCAATCAACCATGTCAATTCATAATGACAAGCCTAAAACAATTATCATTATTAATCGTCGTAAAAAATTTCTATGATTCGAAGTAGGTGGTATATCAGTCTAGTTATGTACCCCTTACAACGGTCTAAAACAAGCATAGGCTTGAACCTCCTTTATAAATATCACCTTCAAAGAAGAGGTGGTTAATGACGAATGACAAATAAGTCACTTAATGAAAGATCTAATGCTCAACAAAAAATTATAAGCAATTCTTTGAGTTCACAAGCTAGGTTATCATGGTAAAACAACAAGACGAATCCACAACAATTCATATTCATGGGCATCCATCGATTCTAACCATGTTGTCACCTAATCATTCACCTGAGCACTCTTTATTCTTTCTACATGCACTCCTTTTCACCTCTATTTCTTACATAACTTAGATCTTATGTTTTTGTATTTGGTCATATTTCATTTGTTTATTACTCCGAGCCCCTGTTAATACCAATGGTTTCATCAACTCCAAAACATAGAGCTAACAAACCAAGCTTTGCCATCTCATCGAGGAGGAAGGAAAGAATCACCAAAAGAGCCCTCACATGCAGTAGAAGCATAAGAGGCTAGGTCAAAAATCAAGAAGAGATCTAGTGAAGACGAGCCAAACTAAATCTAGCTAAACCAAAGAAAGGGAGCTAAGAATATGATCAACTGAGATGAACCAAGCTGATCTGAACTAAACCATATCAAACTAAAGCAAGGGAAAGAGGGTTGAGAAGATGACCAATAGAGATGAGCCAAGCCGAGCCAAAATGAACTGAACCAAACCAAATCAGAGAGGAAGGGGAGCTAAGAAGATCACCAATCAAGATGCGCCAAGCCAAACCAAACCGAACCAAAGGGGAAAGGAGGAAAAATTAAAACCTCCATCGAGATCTGAATATTGAAGAAGGGGCAAAGGGGAAGATCTAGATATTTTCCAGCCAAGGAAGGGCTAGGAAAGAGCCTCCAATAACCCTTTTAATATTTTGGAGAAAAAAACCCTATTCCAATAGGCTCTAGGCCAATCGGGACCAAGGGATAAAAATGGTAGAAGAGCACCAAAGCACTAGATAACTCCTCCAAAAAAATAGGCCTTGAAACTTTGTCTACTTTCTCGTACTCCAATCCATATTCATCATTTATTACTAATATCTTATTATTTATATTTATGCTCATATGACTATTACATTCATTTTCCATTCATTTCCCATATTACTTAAATTATAATTATCATTAAAACTAATCACTTCTCCATTACATCACATTACCCAACTATCCTCAATCCATTCACTAAAATTGTATGTGTCTCTATATCCTGCTTTATTTCTTCCCAAGAATCCTTTTGGGTCTGCATATTACTTAAACAACTCTCTGATTTCTCTTATTTTGGCAACCAACGTTCCCCAATAATCTGCTACAAGATACCATAGGAGAAAAAATTGGAAGCGCAATCCAATCCAACTTGACCTTGGATCCCTTAGCCATTACACCAGTCATTGACCCTTGGTTATGACCACCATCCAATTCATCATTGATATAGGTTCTTGTCTCAATAACACATTCGATAGTGTAACGCACCACAACCAACTCTCGTTTAAATCCCCTTGTTCAAACTTTCTTGTCACTTCCTCATACCATTGCACACAAATCTTGTGTCCCTTTAGGATATTTTCTCTACAGTGCAACCTTCCCCACAATTCTCTAAAATCTTCTAGAATTACATTAGGCACTATATTTTCCTCCCCCTACACCATCGACCTCATATGTTGCTCCCTTTGGTGGTACACTACCTGCTGGTGCCCCACTTCTGCTTTGATTGCCATTGTGGACATGAATGCCCTCAATTGGACATCACTCACATACATATTCAAATTCCACTCTGCATTGCCTAGGACTATAATGTTGTACACATACATCTCACACAACAAATCCTAATGCTCTGGGACACTATTGAAAAACAAAATATAGAATTGTTTCGATGTTTATCTCATAGCTCGAGTTTGATAAAACCTTCAACATATTAAATAGAATCCATCTTTCCTTAAGAATTAACATGTACATACATGGTGGATTCCTTCACTTTAGAAAATTTAACACTAATCGTCCTAATACTCCTCTTTGTGCCTACATTCAATCCAACTTCGATCTCATCTCTACCTTTGCTTCCTTCAATATATCTATTTCTTATGGTTCTTTACCAGCAATATCCCTATTCGCTATTCTAATCATCTCTCAACCTTTTCAAATTCTCATTTCTTGTCATACACCATCATTGTTATGGATTGTGTCATTAAATCTTCCAGGTGCAACAATGTTTTAGTCAAATTGGTTCTCAAAACTATCTTACAGGCCAGTTGATCAGTAGTATCTCCTACTTCCAACTCCCATGAAGGACCTACCCCTCTTTCTTGACTCTCCTATCCTCTGTTAGGTACTAAGATAGGTATTTAATATTGAATAATTTAATATTGTATTGTATAATGGTATGAGCCATAAATTAATTATTGAGTAAGGAAGGCCACATGTCAAAATAGAAATAGGTACGTCATAGAATCATATTTGTAACCGTTAGGAGAATATTGTCATATGTAACCGCAAGGAATATTATCATATTATTATGCACTTTGTAACTCATGGAATTTGAACCATCACACTCTTGTATAAATAGAGGTTTACCACATTTGGTATCAGACCGCGATTTGGGCAAAGTGAAAACACGAGATTCCGAAAACAAAAAGGATAAACTAAAAATGCAATGTAAACGAAACTAAAATAACGCTTAAACCCTATGTTATTGAAAAATGCGTAAAAAGAAAGAACATGAACACAAGATATCAAAGCAATATAAAAAGAATGGCCCTTTTATTGATATGCTTTACAAATTCGTGTTACAATGCGTCTCCTTCCTTTTTAGGGGATAGGAGCGTTAAATGTTGGTCTTTTACAACTTGTTTCAGAATTCCTTCTTCCGCGTGCCCACATATAAGATGGGCGAACCAAAACGTTGTCGCCGCTTGCGTTGGTAAAGGTAGATTCCTCGCTGCTCCTCTAATGCTGAAAATCTGCGTTCAAAGAAACAAACAAAGAATCGGTAGCACTTGTGTATGAAAAATAAAAGATAAATCTAACGATGGTTAAAATGAGTCTAAATAAACTGAAAACTTGACAAAAGCATAAACATGAAACTAGCTAAATACTACAAAAGAAATAGTCACCAAAAGCAATAAAGCGGGGGGTGCCCGAAGGCAAACCACCCGCGGGTGAAACTTTGTTTCGACACCAATCCGCTTGGGATGGGTCCGAAACCTGATGTGATGTGTTGTCGACAAATTGGTAGGATATTGTGGTCAGAAAAATCGGGTTTTGGTTCTTGATTCGTGCCTTCAAAAGTCACCCAATAACCTCTCTTTCGATTAAGAGATTATGGATGTTGAAAGCACAAATCGCAAGTAAGTGAATTAGCAGCACTTCGTCGCTCAAAATGCTCCTTCTCTATATATCTTTTGGGTGAGGAAGCTCACCATTTTATAGACCCAAGGGGTCTCTTTGAATTAACATGCAAAAGTGTTTCTTTGCATGAATGCTTTTTTGTGAAGAGAAGACTTCTTCTTGATCAAGGGCTTCTTAACTGCCTCTGTGCATGTCTTTGTATGTTTAGAAAAGCTCACTCGCACTCCCATGCAATGAAGGGATAGCTAAGTGGCAAATCTGAGTTGTCTTAAAAAGCTCACTCCCATTCCCATGCAGTGAAGGGAGAGTCAATTGGCAGATATGAGTTGTCAAAAGAACTCACTCGCACTCCTATGCCATGCAAGGAAAGCTAAGTGGCAGTTCTGAGTTGTCATGCGCCGAGGTCTGACTTTTTGCTGGTCAAACCTGGCGTTCGTCCCACCCAGAAGCGAGCGCTAGTAATCGTCCCTGGGTGAAACGAGTACAAATCCGTACTCGTCCCTGGGTGAAACGAGTACCAGTCCGCACTCGTCCCTGGGTGGAGCGAATAAGAAGCAGAGTGTCTAAAAGGTGCCAAATTGATTTTTGACTTGTAAAACTGTTGTGTGAGTGGTTAGAACCACTGTTTTAACCTCTGGGGCTGCCCTGGGGGCTGTGTGTGTTAGTGCGATCAGTGCTTGTTGTCACATAATCGGATTGGTGCTGTTTTGGTGTCTACAGATGCCCCTTTTTGGGAAGCGCTGCACATGGTGCAGTGCTGAGCAAAAATAGATAACCAAAGCACTAATGATTAGGGTTTCTCAGTAACCTAACCAACTCTTGATGCCCCAAGTATGGAAAGGGCATGCATTCTCGAATCCTTGCTTCTGACGAGCTAAGGAACTTGATTTCAAGTATTAACCTATTTCGGTGAGGTGTGACTTGAGCTTGGTCATTGATCAGTCATGAATAGGCAAAGGGCGCAACCTTTTATCCATGGGGGAACCTTGTGTTCATGATTCACGAATGCCAAGTGTTTGATCAATTAGTGATTATTGCTTGTTTGCTGCCCCAAGCAGGAGCGTGATTGTCTTTGTCAATGATTCTTTGAATGCATGCCATTGCCTTGATTGGGTGTGTGTTTGTTGATTGGTGACTTAAGTGTGACTACCCCCTCAAGCGACGAATCGATGAAGGAATGACTGCCATGAGAAAAGCGACGAGTCGCTTGACCCAAGATGACTTAAGTGAGGGTGCCTTCGGATGTTATCCAGTGCATGCTCGAGCAGTTTCTCGATTGTTTTGACCTATTTTTGGTGGGTGTGAACCCATTTTGGGATGCCATTTGGGGGTAACATTGGCAAAAATCCGTCTTCCCGTGGAGCGGTCCGGCTATGGTAGCCTTCTTGGGGAGTAGGATAACGACAAGGTAAACCCCGACATCAGTTTTCTTATGCCAAGAGGTTAAGTGCAAGAGCACTTTTGTCCGGCAATTTTTAGTGGTTTTGTTGGCATTTGTCATTTTTATAGTTTGGTTGTTTTGTTGTGTTTGTTTTTATTGTTTTTGTTGTGGTGTGTTTTTATGTATGTGTTTGATGTATGCAGAGGCGATTATTAATGTGATGTTTCTAATTTGTATGATGTATGCATATGAAATGAATGAGATGAGTTGTTGATGATGTGTCGATGCACCATAGACTGTACAAGATTTGACTGACTTGCGATACTAATGGGATGACTTTGCATGTGAAAACTTTGTTTTTGTATTTTGCATATATTTTGATGGTGATGTACGGAATAAAATGTGACAGTTGTTTTTAAAATGTAGTTAAGCTTTTCTGAGATTCAGATATTTTAACTAACTAGCCAAGACTGTACATTTATCTCGCAAGACTTTTGAACAAGGTCTAAATCCGACTTGAATTTAACCAAGTTATTTCACATCCCTGTGTGTGCAATTGAGTTCGTTTATGTGGTATTCATCAGGATACCGCCAGTGCCAGATGGGCTTTCAACCGAACCTGTACTGAGGATCACCTAATTAGCTCCACTAACTCCTTTATTGTATTTAGTCGAATTAATCTACGATGCTATCTAGGATACCATAAGCTAGCTCATCCACATGCAAACATTGATCTGTACACAAGTTAATGTGACAGATATATCGTCATGCGGGAGGTTTACCGCCGGTGACCGATAGGCTATCAACCAAACCGATACTGAAGCTTGCCTCATGACCTGTCGAAATGCTGAGAGTTCC
Organism: Wollemia nobilis; assembly: GCA_028583015.1. Classification (NCBI taxonomy): domain Eukaryota; kingdom Viridiplantae; phylum Streptophyta; class Pinopsida; order Araucariales; family Araucariaceae; genus Wollemia; species Wollemia nobilis. Next base: position 3,476,973 of record JAQPPZ010016917.1, on the reverse strand, counting down.
AGGGATTCAAGTTCGACTCCCTTCTTTTCTTCAATTGTATTGGGATACTTGCTCCTTTGTAGTGATAAAATCACTATTTATTTTTGTTTTATTATGTTTTTTTTTTTTTGAGCAAGGGATTTGGATATGGAGTGACGAGAATCACTATTGTTTGTGCCTTTTGATGTGTGCACTGTAGGATGTCAAATTTTAATGTTTTGACGTTTTGCAAATTTTTGATGTTTTGCAACTTTTGAGAACTTGGGATTCTTGGGGAATTGGGTAGGGAGGATGCTTGTCCTTTTGCCAACTCTCAGCATTCCTAGGGTCATTCGCACAGGGGGATGAGCAAGATAGCCGTTTCGCTTATGGTGACCTGGATTACTTTGCAGGTTTCATCTTTCGTTCACACAACTTAGGAATTATTATATGTGTGTTAATTTGTGTTGGGATGCTACGTAACAAGGCGTGATCCAAGTAAAACTTTCCCATGTAAAATCTGCTTAATTGTGTACAGTTTTTGGCTAGAAATTTAAAAACAGCTGAATGACGAAAACCCTATATACATTAGGAGACAACTGACAATGCTAAAAATGGCGATGGTGCTATTCTAGATGTAGGCGTTTATGAAAATGGATCTGAGGTGGAAAAGGATGGAATTGCCAAGTAATGACTGTCTATGGTGCTTTTGACTTGTATGACCTAGCAAATGTATAATGTATGGATGCGATGCCTAATGCAACCTATATTTTTGTATTTTGATTTTTATGAGAATGCATGGAATGGAAATGCAAATGTTGTTGTGATTTTGATTTTTTTATGAGTATGCATGGAATTGAAATGCAAATGTTTTTGTGATTTTGATTTTTGTGTTGTTTTTGTTGATTTTTGAATATTTATTTTGACCAAGCAGTTATGGTAACGCTTGGAGCGTTTGGTGTTGACCAAAGGGTTTATAAATACCTTTGGGGCATTTAGGGCTGACCAAGCGATTATGAGAATCCTTGGAGCTATTGGGGTTGACCAAGAGATTGGATAATACCTTGGAGCTTTTTGGGTTGACCAAGCGATTACGATAATCCTTGGAGCTTTTGGGGTTGACCAAGAGATTGCGATAATCCTTGGAGTTTTTGGACTTTTTGTTCTTTTTGGGATGACCAAGAGATTGCGATAATCCTTGGAGCTTTTGGGATGACCAAGTGATTGCGATAATCCTTGGAGCTTTTGGGATGACCAAGCGATTGCGATAATCCTTGGAGCTTTTTGGGATGACCAAGCGATTGCGATAATCCTTGGAGCTTTTGGGATGACCAAGCGATTGCGATAATCCTTGGAGCTTTTGGGATGACCAAGCGATTGCGATAATCCTTGGAGCTTTTGGTTTGACCAAAGGGTTTATGGACACCTTTGGAGCATTTGGTGTAACCCATTGGCTCTTCAGGGAATAGAGGTACCCCCAGCTTGATGATCTGTGTGCACCGGATCTGGCTCTGTAGGAATTGGCACGAATGGATCGGCCTTATGCATGGATAGGAGGACAGGGTCTGCCTTCGGCACTGATGGTGCTATGATATCTCTGGGTGGAAGTGGCTCATGATCTTCCCAAAGGAGCGGAATCAACATGTGATGCCAGTGGGCCGGGTCTATGCGCCACTCATGCCCTAGTCTTATGCCTAGTTGGGCCATTAGTTCATCATGGGTTACAGGGTGATTGTGTCATCGTGCATGATTGAGATATGCCATCTCAGTTTCATCTTTGTAATCATTATCGATGATCCAAAGGCCCTCGTTGGCCTCGATAGCTATCTGCGACATTCTAGGCTCTTCTTGCTCGAGCAGATTGACATGGTCCTGATGGGGTTGTTCCGCGCTTTGTGGGGGGACCTGATTTTCTTGCAATGGCACGGGCTCGATGGGAGCCTCCAAAGGGAATAATGTTAGGAGACTTTTGTGATGATCATCCATGGGGACCACTTGTGAATTAGTGTTGTCGGACTCGAACGGGTCCCATGATGCTATTGCATATGCTGACTCGTCTTTGGCGAGAGAGTCAGGCTCATCAAAATCTGGTGATTCTGAGATATGGAAGACCTCATCATCAGGTAGCTCTACAACTAGGGGTTGATCCTCTTTGAGAGGAGTTTCACGTAAGTTGGGCTTTTGGGGCCCCAAAATCTTGGTCTCTACCGACTCTAAGTGCTCTGGCAGCGCATTGCTTGTATCGAGGGATTTGAGCTCCTCCTCTTTGATTTGTTCCCGTTGCAGGTTGTGGGGAACTTGGGGCCTTGGGAGGGGTGGCCGAATAGCACCCCCATGCCTTGGTAGGGCATTTCATCCCGCTCTTCTTCTCGCTTAGGTTCCTCAGAGGCTTCTTGAAGAATTTTTGAGGGTGGCCCATGAACCTGGGTGGGTGCCTGAAGAAGGCGCCCGTCATTGGTCTGAGGAGTGGCCTCCCGCTCAAGTCTAGGAGGCGTCGGAGGCAATGTTTGATAAGGTCGTGGAGACCTGTCTCGCACCCAGTTGTGTCTCTCATAATGTTCTATCTTATGCATGTGAGGGGTTGGAGTCCTTGCCTGCATAGTGTATGGGAACAACTCATCCTCCTGGCACTGAATGCACTCTTGATTTAGAAGATATTGTTGCTCTAACTGTTGTCGTTCTAGCTCAAGTAGCGTGAGTTCCATCCGACGTGCGATATGCTTGGCAGATTCTAAGATAGTTGGTCCTGTCGTCTCATGTCTAGAAGGCCTAGATGCCTCTCCTAGATATCTATCTCGGTCTTGGTGATCCGAGATCTCTATAGGCTGCCTCCCTCTGTTGGGGGTAGCGGCATTCCCCGAGGCTTTGTCCTCAGTAGGTGATCCTGATGGCTAGCAATTGTGGAGGCGTGTTGCTCCTGTGATGTATATTGTTCTTGAGGAAGGTAAGGGTTTTCCTCGTGCTCTCTTTCGTAAGTGAAAAAGGAATGGGCGGAGTTGGCTCGCCCCACCTGAGGAGCCTTGTGCTCTGGATTTGTCCTTGTAGTCCTGACAACTAGAGGGGGTGAAGGAGGGATAATGTAATCATGTGGTTCCTCCCGTCGAACCCTATGTTGACCTAGCGCTTCATCGCATGGTGACCACTCATAGCGAGCATCTAAGGGAGCTCTCCTATGGATGTACCCCTCATGGAAGGGTGTGTGTTGGGTGCTATGCTGAACAGGAGTGCCCCTAGAAGAGGTGCCCTTATAGTCCCTTTTCGTTAAGGTGTGGAGGGGACTGCCTTGTGTGCCAGGTCGCCAAGGTGGTATGACCAAATCCTCGGGACTGTAACGGAGGTGACTTGTGCCTCCTTGGATATTCCCCATAGCATCCGCCCGTGATTGGGCTTGGCTGCGAGTGAGCACCATGACGATGTCTCTCTAAAAACCCTAAAATTGAAAATGAGTCAGATGGGGCCCAAAATTGGGGTGCGCATCCCTCTTACAATAGATAAGACAAAAATGAAGTTTCAAGTCCTAACTCTAAATACATTAGGAGATATTGACCTCCGAACAGCTCAAAAAGCATAAAAAATTAGCCGAGTAATTTTAAAACCTAATTTTGGGGCACTAGATGATGGAATTTGGCCTCGAAAACTGACTTTTTTGGACAAATAGGACTCTAAGGAGTCATATTTGTTTAAAATTATCCCAACTAACTCCCTGTAAAATTTCACGTCAATCGGAGCTACGGTTGAGAAGTTATGGCCCCGGCAAGATGCACTAAAATTTAGGGAAAAATATAAAATTTCCCATATTTTGTTGGATGCTCCTGCATCACTTATGGGCACCTTTGGGGTGCTTTTGGGTTGACCAAAGGGTTCATGGACACCTTTGGGGCATTTTGGAGTGACCAAGCGATTGCGGGAATCCTTGGAGCTTTTGGAGCGAGTGACAAAATGCGTAGATTTTTATCTTTTGTTTATGATTTTTCTGATTTCTTTTTGTTACACTAAGCAGAAATGAACACACGCATACACAAACGGTGATTATCTCTTTTAAAGATTAATGGTGTGTCCTAGACTGATTTTAGTGTGTTTTTGATGATTTTGTGTTGTTTTTGAAAATTTTTGTGCAAACCGTTTAAATGCAAAATGAAGGCTCTTATGACTCCCAAAATGGTCGCCCCTTCAATATACCATTGCCGGACCGATATACCAACCTCTCTATATACCCGCCCTTACGTGAGGGAGACTATAGGTACGTGAGAGCAGATGATACGTGGAACATAGGCGGTACGGAAGGGGAATCGCTCTGTTTATGACACCTACCATAGAAGACTTATCCTCATGCGCTAGGAATCACCCTAGCTACACTCGGTCAGCTTTCGTCAGGATTTACGTCTAGCAACAGTCGCGATCGAGGTAATGGATGCAATATCTCAAGCCAAAGTGATAATGGAATCCACCTTTGGTCTTGCTCAAGGGTTGGGGTTTTACGACCAACGCCTTGGTTTAAAATACCACGTGATGTGTGGGGTTCATTTTAATTTGCAAAAATTTGAAACAGGCAAACAAAAAAGAAATCTTTCCCTAAGCCATACAAAACTGAAAACCAGAAAACAGAAAAACAGAAATTTGACAGAAGCTTTAAAAAACCCCTACCTCTTCTCTACCCAACAGGATGTTTCTGATTTGCTCTAAAAAATGCATAGAACTATACTCGTCCCTGGGTGAGGCGAATATCAGAATAGTATTCGTTCTAGGGTGAGACGAATGCTATATTCGTCCCTGGGTGAAACGAATACCAATTCTGTAATCGTCACTTGGGTGAAACGAATAACAGTCTGATGATTGAAAAATAGGTACCTGTAATCAAAACAAGCAATTTCAGATCAGTAATCTAACCTAAAAAAAACAAAGGACAGAGGTCCCACCGTGATCGCCATTGAAAACACGAGATTTCGAAAACAAAAAGGATAAACTAAAAATGCAATGTAAACGAAACTAAAATAACGCTTAAACCCTATGTTATTGAAAAATGCGTAAAAAGAAAGAACATGAACACAAGATATCAAAGCAATATAAAAAGAATGGCCCTTTTATTGATATGCTTTACAAATTCGTGTTACAATGCGTCTCCTTCCTTTTTAGGGGATAGGAGCGTTAAATGTTGGTCTTTTACAACTTGTTTCAGAATTCCTTCTTCCGCGTGCCCACATATAAGATGGGCGAACCAAAACGTTGTCGCCGCTTGCGTTGGTAAAGGTAGATTCCTCGTTGCTCCTCTAATGCTGAAAATCTGCGTTCAAAGAAACAAACAAAGAATCAATAGCACTTGTGTATGAAAAATAAAAGATAAATCTAACGATGGTTAAAATGAGTCTAAATAAACTGAAAACTTGACAAAAGCATAAACATGAAACTAGCTAAATACTACAAAAGAAATAGTCACCAAAAGCAATAAAGCGGGGGGTGCCCGAAGGCAAACCACCCGTGGGTGAAACTTTGTTTCGACACCAATCCGCTTGGGATGGGTCCGAAACCTGATGTGATGTGTTGTCGGCAAATTGGTAGGATATTGTGGTCAGAAAAATCGGGTTTTGGTTCTTGATTCGTGCCTTCAAAAGTCACCCAATAACCTCTCTTTCGATTAAGAGATTATGGATGTTGAAAGCACAAATCGCAAGTAAGTGAATTAGCGACACTTCGTCGCTCAAAATGCTCCTTCTCTGTATATCTTTTGGGTGAGGAAGCTCACCATTTTATAGACCCAAGGGGTCTCTTTGAATTAACATGCAAAAGTGTTTCTTTGCATGAATGCTTTTTTGTGAAGAGAAGACTTCTTCTTGATCAAGGGCTTCTTAACTGCCTCTATGCATGTCTTTGTATGTTTAGAAAAGCTCACTCGCACTCCCATGCAATGAAGGGATAGCTAAGTGGCAAATCTGAGTTGTCTTAAAAATCTTACTCTCATTCCCATGCAGTGAAGGGAGAGTCAATTGGCAGATATGAGTTGTCAAAAGAACTCACTCGCACTCCTATGCCATGCAAGGAAAGCTAAGTGGCAGTTTTGAGTTGTCATGCACCGAGGTCTGACTTTTTGCTGGTCAAACCTGGCGTTCGTCCCACCCCGAAGCGAGCGCTAGTAATCGTCTCTGGGTGAAACGAGTACCAATCCGTACTCGTCCCTGGGTGAGACGAGTACCAATCCGCACTCGTCCCTGGGTGGAGCGAATAAGTAGCAGAGTGTCTAAAAGGTGCCAAATTGATTTTTGACTTGTAAAACTGCTGTGTGAGTGGTTAGAACCACTGTTTTAACCTCTGGGGCTGCCCTGGGGGCTGTGTGTGTTAGTGCGATCAGTGCTTGTTGTCACATAATCGGATTGGTGCTGTTTTGGTGTCTACACAAAGTGGGTTTGTTTTTGTAGCTCATTTTGCGGAGGCCATATTTTTTATTCAGCAGTCATTTTTAGAAGGTTTTTGCTCTATTGTGTAGATATTTTTGAGTACTATAAAAAAACTACTCATTTTTTAAATTCTGATATGTATTGAAAAAGTTATGGTTGTTTGAAGTTGAGTTAGTTTTGCTGTATTTTGGTCGCGTGATTTTTTTTTCAAAATAAACAAATTCGTATTAAATTTTTCAATAGTCATTTGCAAAAAATTTTTGCACCAACATTAGATTATTTTGAGTATTATAAAAATAACTGTTCATTTGTGGATTTTTGATAAGTTTTGAGAGAGTTATAGTTGTTTGAAGTTGGGTTTTTCAAGCTGTTTTTTTGGCTGCACAATTTTTTTTTCAAAAAGAAAAAAATTGTATTAAATTTTTTAGCAATCATTTTTAGAATATTTTTGCATTAGCATGCAAGTTATTTTGAGTACTACAAAAATGACTACTTAAATGTTAAATTATAATAAGTAATGAGGGAGTTATAGTTGTTGCAAGTTGGGCATTTGGTGTTGTTTTTTGGGTTGCCGGCAAAAGGGGAAAAAAATCACAACTTTCAATCCGAGTAAGCAAATTAGTTGCAGTTTGTTTTGGTTTGAAGAACATTTGCAGATTTAATTGTTTGAAGAAAAAAATAGATGAGATCTCCAAATTTTAATTTTTGAGAAATTTTGGTTATTTCAAACCTTAGCTATTTTATTTAAAAAAAAAAGAAATGGATTTGCCATAATTTTCTAGAGAAGATGATATTGATGCTAAGGAATGGTGGGAAAATTTTAAGTCTTTATATTCTTTTGAAATGTTTTGGGGATTTAAAATTTGCATTTCTTTGCAAGGGGAAGCTTCATCTTGGTATTCCAACTTTGCTAGATCTCGTGATTATACATACACATGGGAAGAATTTGAAGTTGCATTTTTTAACAAATGGGGACCAAAATAAAATGATAATAATGTGCAGGCTACAAAAACTACACCTTATGCGTCAAGGTCAAACAATGGTCAAAAATATTTGTTTGAATGTAAAAATTTTATTTTGCAAGTTCATGGTTACATTCATAATCAAAAAATTATTGTTTCAATTAACCCTAGCAGTCAAGTATCCACTATGGTTCCTCCTGAATGTGACTCTACTTCTTCTCTCCAACGTTGTACTTCTACATCTAGTTCAATGATCATCTATTGTGCATAGTTGTTCTTCCATGTACTCCTTTGCTAACAATTTTATTTTACCTTACCTCATTATTGCTTACCTCCCCCTTTCTTATGAATCCTCCAAATCAATTTTAATATTCTCCATTTGGGATACGTTGTATTATTCACCAAGCATGTGCTCACTCGATTCCTTCCTTTCAAAATTTTCATCGTTGACTCCATCACCATTCCTCTCGATTTTCACTCTAGTTAGTTGTTTTTTGTAGCTCCCTTTGGTGTATTGGATGAACACTGCATCCCCCTACTAGCCAAGTATTCCAGTTAATTTATATATCTCTTAAATGATTTACAATCAACAAGTTCACCAACCTCTAGTGTGAAAGACTCCATATTATCTTATGTCGCTAATAATGGGTACTCATGATCTCCAACACCTATGATAGGTAGTATGGTATATTTAATTTGAACTCTTCTCCTTTGTTTCTCTACTTGACATGAATCAAAAACCTAAAATGATGACCCATGACCACTAAAAATAGCCCGCCATCCATGAAGTACTTTAGCACATATAGAGCAATTACATCATACAACTTTGGCAATGATGTCCTCATAGTCATTCCATATTTAAAAAACTCATATCAATTGTGCTCCCATGGCAAGAAGAATATCTTGTGGGCATGTTGAGTCAATCATGCCTCCTAAAAATGTCTTTTCCCTTCAACTCATAGATCTGGCATCCATGCTATAGTAGTTTTAGATGCATCTATTTCCAAACTATGCACTTGATTGTGACCATATTGTCAGTTTGTTTTAAATTTTGTTGTTGATTCATCATAAAAACTCCCAAACAATGAAAGTAAGCCATCCATCCTACCTACTCTAGTATCATTTTTGTTATTTCACTCTTAGGAATCTCTACAACATCCGTTGGCTCCTAATGGTTTACCTTGGTTGATATCTTGTTTGCACATTCACTTTTGTTCATTTACTATAGATCACGCCCTTTTCCATTTTTTATTATCATGACCCTATTCCCCATGCAACCTCTATTTTATGATGCCATTAAATATCTCCACTCGTGTCTTTCAAGTATCCCCTAGGTTCATGTTTTTCCTTACACTCAATTCCACAACACATGCCACTAGATTTCTTCTCGATCCCATCCCTCAAGAACTTGAGGGGGCATACCTTAGGTAAAATCTATTTTTTGTCCATTGATATTAATGAATATATGTAAGACATGACATTTTTCTTGTAAAATTGGAACACTTGTAAATTAGTTTTGATGTGCCCATCATAACTAATGTGTACGTCAAAAAGTAGCAAAATATATATACCCAATTTCGTGCACCATGGACCTTAATTAACAATCAGGGAAAAAAAACTATTCCCTCCCACAAAATTAGTGATCTACTAGCACCATGTCTGTGTTTGCCTGAATTGCATCTAGTGAATCCACACTGACCAGTCCATTTGCATTGATCCATATTATACCTTGGATTGGTCTCCATGGCATGATAAGGTCTCTTAGGCATGAATTTGTTCCTATGATGAACAAAGTAAACCTCCTCATGATGTTTAACTTGCTAACATGGCTAGACCATTTAATCCAAGCTTACATGTCATGTTGTTTTTTGACCTTCTCTATGATGTGTGCATCCTTATCTCTGTCTCACAACTCCTGGGTTGATAGACAATAGGGCATGACAAAGACTAGTATTGGTAGAGGACAATTTCCTTTACGAGCTAACACACTACAATATAACCATAATTTAATGCCCTCCACCCTAGTGAAAGTAATTCAAATTATGATATTGAACAAAACATTCCTTCCTAGCCATTACAAGAAAGATACTAGAATGTTTTTCCCTAGGTCTTTAAAGACTTACCTATTTTAGGAAGTTAGCATGATCGACCAAATAATTCCATCTCAGTCAACCATGTCAAGTCATAATGACAAGCCTAAAACAATTGTCATTCTTAGTCATTGTAAAATAGTTGCTATGTTCTAGGTAGGTGGAATATTAGTCTAGTTATGTACCCCTTAAAACAGTCTGAAATAAGCATAGACTTGAACCTCATTTATAAATACCACCTTCAAATAAGAGATGGTTAATGATGAATGACAAATAAGTCACTTAATGAATGATCTAATGCTCAACAATAAATTATAAGTAATTATTTGAGTTCACAAGCTAGCTTATCATGGTACAACAACAAGACAAATCCCCAACACTTCATATCCATGGGTGTTCATTGATTCTAACCATGTTACCACATGATCATTCACTTGAGCACTCTTTATTCTTTCTACATACACTATGTTTTAGCTATGTTTCTTACATAACTTAACTCTTATGTTTTTATATTTGTTAATATTTCATTTGTTTATTACTCACCATAAAAGGAACTAGGGATTGATTGTCTAGCTAAGGACTTATCCCACGTGTCTGAATCATGGCAATCCCCATAAATGCTAATGTAATTTATTGTTTTCCCACAAAAGTATGAGTTGTTCTTTTCCATGCAGATGATGGTCTAGTATTATTCAAACTGAAGAGCTAAAGTTGACCATCTATGAAATAGATATATTGGTATACTCAATCCTCTTGCACTTTTTTTGCTTATGTCTTCTTTTCTATGTGTTTCTCAAATGCATATGATTCTGAATTCATTTTGATGTCTTATTGATTTATTATTTATTCATTGACTATTTGGTGTTAACTTTCAAAGCTCTCCCCATGCTTTGTTATTGTATGTATATCGTATCCATGTTGAGGTAGATATAGGTAAAAAATCAACATTTCTTGCTTGGCACTTTACCATATCTATAGTGCTTGCGGAGTGGATCTCGTAACATCTAATAGAGTTTCACATAGGCCTTTTTCTATAGAACAATTTTTTTGCATGAGCTCATCTTATACTACATGTCTTGACCAGAGTTGGTATCTTTATTGGAGCTCTTTTAGTGACAAATATCTACTTTCTAATTATCACACTAGGACCTCCTTTTCTTGTTGTTGTTCATTTGAACTTCTCTCCCATACTCGTTAGCTTTTGATGAGTAAATACTCAAAATAATCTTACCTCAAGATCAATAATATAATTACAATATCAAAGATATAATAATTTTGATCAATCAAGTATATAAATTTATAATCTCATAGATAATAACAAAAAGAATGCTGCCAAATACTCAAAAATACTCAAAAATATTTATTGAATGAAGATATCAAAATACATCATATTATATCACTTTCCATTGCTTACATAGGTGACTCTTTCTCCTTCGCCATATTTATTTTATATCAATACATCCATATATAGAATGGAATGTGACTCTTCATATAGAGGTTTCTTGGCCCTTACTCTTACTATGACTCTTCATCTTCCTACTCTATTGACACATGTACATAGGAACAACTATGCACATTTACATTGCTAAAATATCATTGCACACTTGTGCATTATATTGCATAAAGTAAATCCTTAATTAAGACTATTTTTCTAATCTATAGATGTACCCATGATGGTACATTGACATGTACAATATAATATAATATATTCCAACATCCCCATGTATTACATTATTTGGTTATTGAAGACTCTGATTTTCAATATGGATCTTCTTGTAGGTAATATTTTTCTGGATTAAGTTCACTTTCCCTTTTGATTTGTAGATGTCCTTGAAGAGCAATCTTTTGATGGTCTCTAGTTTTCCTTCATTTGAAGTATGTATTCCCCCATCTGTTTCCATAGGAGAATGGCTCTTTATCTTCTACAATCTGCCTCTTAAAAAATAATAGCTAGGGATCTAGGGAATATATCCCTCTTCTAGGAGAATACCTCTTTATAATATTGAACCATTACAAGTTCCTATGTAAGTATAGTTGGATCTAGAGAATATTGTTAGGAGTAAAACTGATGGGATTATATTATTGATACAAATGGTTACAATATATAGGCATAAGCCTATATGAAACACATGACACTTGTCAAGAGAAACTGACAAGTGTCAAGGTGAAGACATAGTGCACATTACATTAATTCTAACATTCCCCCTTAATGTGCACTATCCTAACTAAAGAAAAAAACAAGTCAACATTAGGTAACATTCCCCCTTAATGTTGACTTATCTAAAAGCAACCTATCATTCTCTCTTATTGCTTATTTGGTCTAGGCTCGTGCTCTTTGTGCTTGGCTCTCCAACTATGAATAATGCTAGATTCACTGTGTATACATCTCGGTCTGTTGCCTCAGGGTCAGCCACTTCCATGGGTCTGTTGCCATTGGGTCAGCCATCTAAGTGCCTTAGGGTCATCATGGGTGCCTTAGGGTCAGCCACTTCTAGGTCTATTGCCTCTATAGGTCATCCTCAGAGGATGTTGCCTCTCGTAGGTCACTGACTAGTCCCACCATAAATATCAAATCCTTTCTTATGGTGAACTCAATCTAGAAGGTGTCGGTATCTGTCGAAAATGCACCTAATACAAAGGAAAAATGAGCCATATAAGAGTGTCGGTCTCTGTCAAAAATGCACTCAATACAATAAAATGAGCCATAGATCCAAATATGGAGGAGAAGAAGAAAGAAGAATAGAAGAGAATCTTCTGAAGTGTCTTCGTCTATAGTCTTTAGAAGTAGATCCAAAAAAAACCTCGGATAGAATCTAGGGTGTCTATGTCTGTAGTCCCTAGAATAAGTGTCCTTATGGTAGTTACCTCATCTTACCGGAATGCATGGGTAACCAGCCGCTGCATCCGCCAAGTAGAAAGAGGGTACTACTAAATACTAGGTTCACTTACAAGTACCTTGGGAGTGTCGAGTACAACCGAAAGTGCACTCTTAGGTAAAAAAAATTTGAGGCTAAAAAACTAAATTAAAACAGACTCAAAATTACAATTTGACACCACCATTGTGTCCGTCATGGAAAAACATTTCCAACGACTATAAATACCCCTATATTCCACCATCAAAGGGGCCTTCATCTTGTGGAAAAACTATCATGCCTATCTAAGGCAGCAAATAGACAACATCGCTCAATGGCGGCATCGCTCTCAGGCGGAAAAAATAGCATTAAAACTTCCCTCGTAGGGGAATTACATGGGCCATCAATCCTTTCACTTCCACTTCCTATGTGGAAATAACATGAATAAAAAATGCCAATCATGCCCCAATGTTCAGGGGATTCAAAGCCCCATACAAATCAAGACATCGGGCTTACCCAGGAAGCCCTTTGACCATCTCCCTGAGGTCAAACAAAATAGGGGACATGCGCCCATGAAAGCATTTAATAAAGGGCCATCCCATGACCATACAATTCAAGATTCCCCCATTAATAAAATGGGATCTTAGGATATTGCGGAGGAGTGGAGATATCAAAGAAATGGTGATCGTCAAGGAAATGCTCTTTTTTAATGGTCGGGAGATTCCAACGGCTTTCAACTTGTGCAAAATAGAAGCAGCGACGCAGCGGAAGCGTGAATATTACAGTGACCACGACGTCCATCGAGCGCCAGTTGGAGGTGCCACCAGCTGGCGGGACCCTGCATCATGTATGACATCGTTTGAATGCATTTTGGGGAATAGTTTAAAATATGAGACAAGGTGGACACATGACGACACCTCTTCTTGGTGTTCACCAACAAGTTCCCGTGCGTGTCGAGCAACAACGACTTAACAGGTACGCAAGCATAATTTACGAAGATATTTTCTCCGATCGGTGCTCCATGCTCAAGGAGTTCGACTTGAGGTTGATCTATTCAGTGACGACATGCAAGATTTTATCCACATGGACGCAATGCCCAAACAACGTGTCACAGTCCCTCCACGGTGGCCCCCAATCCATCAACTCTGGAACTCCTGCCATGCTCTGCAAGCTACAATCTGCCTGAGCACCATAGCGGCACTACATCACCCATGAACTAAATCAACCTATGACCATTAACTCCATAAAGCACCACAAAGCAACATCCATCGACATTGTATACTTGGATTGATCTTGAGGACTCCTCTCTAGAGGAAAAATACATAAGCAAAAAAAACAATAAACCTCCATCACGCACAGCGGGTTGACGAATAAAAAAATTGGCTTTCCATGCTTCTACTGAGATCAGTGCATGCTCCACCACTGCCGTGTTTGAAATATGTCAAAGACGGGTCACTGGACTACTCCAACATGTTGGATGCCCAGTTGGACACAGCGGTGGCTGCCATGACGAAGTTGGGCTACCCATAGGTGAAGCTCTCATGTCTCTAATGATAAACTTCCCTGTAAGAAGACAAACAGCTGGCAGTGTACAGTATGCAAGCAGTGGCAGTGAAAAAAAAACAAACTCCTCCTCGATTGCTACAGCTTACGAAAAACACCACTATCACCAAAAACATCCATCACTTAGGAAAAATATAAAGCAATCTGTGAAACTATAACAACATATCATGATCTAAACAAGCGTGGCTGGCAGTTTCAAACATCCAAATTCTCCTTAAAAATAAAAAAAATGTCCCCCTTTTTTAATAAAATACCCCACTTGTGGAAATTGGTGGGCCCATTACTCGCTTGGGGATCTTCCATGTTCTGGACGTCGATTCAGGCGATGCCAATAATCAAACAATGAATATAGCAACTAGTCATCACACCAATCCATCAACTAGTGTGTTGCAATCTCATATTATTGATACAAATGGTTACAATATATAGGCATAAGCCTATATGAAACACATGACACTTGTCAAGAGAAACTGACAAGTGTCAAGGTGAAGACATAGTGCACATTACATTAATTCTAACAAATATATCCCTTTTCTAATTGAACTTATAGCCTCAATTTCATTCTATATTTTAATAATACATGTGTTCAACTAATTCACATATTTTTATTCTATTGTTCTTCCACTTTCTGAAGAACACAAGCTTATATTGATAGGGGAGGTGAACAGTATAAGATCAACTTTTAATTTTCTTTCCCAAACAATATTATCCAATATTATCAATGGCAATATCAATAGTAGTAATCAAAGTAATGCACAAATCATCACACACATAAGAGACACAAATTTAATGTGGTTCACCCAATGTGGGTTACGTCCATGGAGAAAATATTTCTTCTAATTTTTCTCAACAAATATCTTTGGAATCAATTCCCTATTACAATGTTTATGGATATTTGTCCAAAGGAGACATCAATCCCCTATGCTCTGATTTGTGGATCTCTCTCCATAGGAGAACTCTTTCCCCTTTGCTCTAGTTCGTGGATCTCTCTCCATAGGAGAACTCTTTCCCCTTTTCTTTGGTTCATGGATCTCTCTCCACAGGAGAACTCTTTCCCCTTTGCTCTAGTTCGTGGATCTCTCTCCACAGGAGAAATCTTTCCCCTTGATTTTGTTCATGGATCTCTCTCCACAGGAGAACTCTATTCCACCTACTTTGGATGGTGAACTTCTATCCACATAAGACCTTTTTCCCCACTACTCTAGCTAGTGGACCTCTATCCATAGGAGACCTATGTCCCCATTACACTGGCTGATGGACCTCTATCCACTAGAGACCTATGTCCTCTCTACTCTTGTCACCTCCAAAGTTTACTCTCAATTCTATCTCAAATCTGCACCAAAACCCATCACAAGTCTAGCACAAATATGCTCTAATTTTGCTCACAAATCTACCTTCAAAACTATCCTAAGTCTTCTCACAAGACTTGCTCAAATCTGTCTCAATGTTGCTTCAAGTCTTCACAAGACTTGCTCAAATCTACCTTCAAGCCTTCTCAAAATACTTGCTCAAATCTACCTTCAAGCCTTCTCAAAAGACTTGCTCAAATCTTCCTTCAATGCTGCTCACAAAACCTGCTCAAATATTTCCAAATCTTGCATACAAACAAAGCTTAAATCTCTTTCAGAAAATCTTTCTTCAAATAGAAAAATTCTACTTAGAATTCATTTAACCTCTAGAACATATAGAGAATGATATGCTCTATAAAAAACCCAATATGTTCTTCACATTCACAAATATTGCATTCAATTAATCCAATCTCTATATTTTGTAAAAACCCTTTCAAATCAAATCAAAATAGTGTATAACTTGTTTCACAAAACTGGTCTATCTTTCTTGCAAATTTGCTCTCAAAGATCAATCACACTAATGCAAAAATTTCCCTCACAAGATTGATCTCAAACACTTTCACAATTGCCTTCAATATTTCTCAAACCAATGCTCAAAGGTTTCACAATGATGCACTAACAAGTAGTTCACAATTTCTAGCACAAATGTTTCAATCTCTTTCAACAATGGAAACACAACTTGTTTCACACCCCTAGCTCAAATATTTCCAACAATACACACTAATCAATCCTTTTATCTCCACCTTACAATTCTGAAATATTTCAACCAAACACCTTAAAGAAAGAGTGATATAACCATACCTCTTTGATGAAGGAGCTCTCTCAAAAACCTGTCTCAAGATGTCTTTCTTATGCCACTTTCAAGGGTTAGTTATCATAACACTTTTCAAACCAACCATAACATCTTTCCTCAAAATTTTCTCATAAAAATATTTAATATTAAGACAAAGTTTTGACCATAATCAAGCCCTCTTAATATTTCCTTTTATCACAAATTACATACACAAATTAAACCATAATCATACCTTATCACTCCTACTTGCAAAAGCCACTTACAATATTACAATTTAATACCCCTAAGTGCATGCCATACATCAATTTATTTTCAAACACCTTATTGCTCCTTTCTTTCAAAAAAATATTTCAACTTTATAAAACATAACCAGATTCTAACATATCATTATGTCCTCAAAACATTAAAATTCAAACCATTGCCCTTATGTCTCCCTAAACTATATAATAAGCACTTTTAATTACCAAAAATAAAAACCTTATGCCTCCCTTGTTAAGCGCTAATCAAACCTCAACATTCAAACAAAAATTTTACCCTTACCCACGTCTACCATTGTCACCGTTAGGATTCGAACACTAGACCTCACGGTGCCCATGCTCTGGTGCGAGCTAGAGTGCCAGTTGGGCTGGCCCCACAGCTAGAAAAAAAATTGCACCAAAAACCTTTATGCCTTCCTCTCTATCCAAAATGATTTGCAAAACTTTACTACCATAGGGATTTGAAACCGTGACCTATCCTTTGCCATGCCTTACGCAGGACCCACCTGCCACTTGGGCTACCAACCCTGGCTGAACCCAAAATGTGTGCTTTCCCTTATAGTTCATCATCTCTTGCTAGAAATTCATGCACTATCTTTTCCCTTGCTCTTTCCCTTCGATGAATGGTGCTACGCTCCACAAAATCGATTAAATCATGTGCAAATCAACTTAGACCTCGAAACATGATTTTTGTCCTCCTTTAATATGCATTCAATGGTTTTGCTATGACATCGGCTCACCCTTTATTGCCACCTTTTCTAATTTTAAATTTTGGCACCTTTGGTAATTTCAAATTTAATTTTTATTTTTACCATAATATTTAACCTTGGTGTTAAATAATATTTTTGCTTGTAGTCCTTCGTCAATTTAATTTCTTTTTGAGACCTTTGTCCAATGCACTTCCAATCCTCCTTTTAATAAATTCTTTTTGGCCTAAATATTATAATATTAAAATATTATAATATTATTTCTTTTCTCTTAAACCATGGGCTTAAAACTTGGGCCTTCAACCTTTTAACCCATCACTTAGAACTTTATCCCAAACCTCTTTGGCTTATAATATAAAATATTATAACCTTTCCTTTTTATCAATTTCCTTGCATTGGGATGAACTTTGCCTTGCATCTTATAAACCTTATCTTATTGCCATACCAAACTATCTTTGGCATCAATGACAATTAATGACATCAACCTTTGACATCAATATTTTGACATCAATGACAACACAATTACTCAAAATTTCCAACAATCTCCCCCTTTGTCATTGATGGCAACCCTTTCTAAAAATTCCTTTTTCCAACCACTGAATTCCAAATCTGCTCCCCCTGAGAAGCTGCTCCTCTTGACTGAATGCTCTCCCCTAACTCAAATATCTCCCCCTTTGACATCAATGGCAAAGGGACTCCTTTGGGGCTAAATATAAGACTCTTAGCTCAGCCCCCTCCCCACCTCCTCTCCTTGAGGTGATTAATTTTGGGGTGGGAGTATCTCTACTCCTAGGATACAATGCTCTTTTTCTTTGTCAACCTTCTTTTTCAACATACCCTTTTGATCCTTTTGAGTGTCCTTATTCTTGCTTGTCTCTGGAAGTTCTAGAAACTTTGTTCTATACCACTTGGCCTTATGCCTAAGATTATTGCACTTGTAACACTTAATATTGTAGTTCTTGGAAGGTGCAAATATCTTGAAGTTCCTCTTGGTGAAGCCATAATCATTTCTGTCATGAACCCTGCAGTGGATTGCTTTATGACCAAAGCGATTACAAGAGTAGCAATACCCTTGGAAGAAATATCCATCTTTGAAAGAGTTGACATTCCTTTTAGTGAGGCCATACTCTTTCTTTCCATGAACCCTGCAATGCATAGCCTTGTGACCAAAATGATTACATGAAAAACAATGTCCTTTGAAGAAATCTTGTCTTGAACCCTCTGGTCTCTTAGTCCTTTCTTTTCCTTCTCTGTGATGATCCATGTTTCTTGTTTGTGCATTGTTTCCTTTCTTAGTGAAGCTTCTATTCTTCAACTTATCCGCATAAGTCTCAATTTCTTCTTCACTCTCTTCCTCTAAAACTTCCTCTTCTTTTGAGCTTGAGCTTGACCCTTCTTCTTGTTTCCCTTGTCCTTCTTCAAAACCAAGTCCTATTTTGATAGATGAAGATCTTTGTGCATTGATAATCTTATCCAAAGTCTTTGAACTTTTCCCAAACTTGTGTAGCTTGTCCTTAGAATATTTCACTTCCATCCTTAGAGAAACTACCTCATGTTCTAATCTTTCACATTCTAACTCTTTTACCTCTAACTTTTCAACCATGACCTCTTTAAATCTCCTTGCCTTAGCTTTTGAGTTTGTTAGGTCTTGTAGAAGCTTTTATTTTTCTTCCTCATGTTCTTGAACTTGAGCCTTTAGTCTTGAATTCTGCTTTCTAACCTTTTTCAATTCTCTGAGAGCAACAATAAGTTCTGCTTCTAGATCAATTGTGCCTTCCTCTTCATTTTTTAAATATTTCTCTACTTCTTGGTCTTCAAGAGCATCTTCATACTTTTCAACTTTATCTTCAATAGGAGCATTTTCTTCCTCTTCTATTGCCAAAAATAGAATCTCTTCTTCTTCACTATATGAGAGTCTTTCATCATTGTCACTTGAAGCCTTTCTTGCCTTGTTAACATAGAAACTCTTCTTGTGCCTTTGAAAGAACTTATTTTAATGCTTGCCTTGACCATACTTGTTTTTCTTTTCATACCTAGATTTTCCTCCTTCCTTTTCTTTTGATCATATTTCTCTTCACTACTACTTCTTCCGATTTCTAGAAAATTAGATGCATAGTGACCAAAATTACCACAATTAAAACATTTCACAATCTTCATACCTTTGTGCTTTCTTGAGTCCTTCTTGTTTCTTTTCGCATAGTTAGCTTCTTCATCATTGCTTGACTCACCACTTGATTCTGGTTTCTTATATTTTGTCTTCTTTGAAGCTTTGAAAGTTACCTCTTTCTTGGATTTGGGATCCTTTACTATTCTCATCTCATAAGTTGTGAGAATTCCATGTAACTCATCCATAGTCAACTTATCAATATCTCTCATCTCTTCTATAGCTGAAACCTTTCCATCATACCTCATAGGAAGTGACCTTAATACTTTCTGAGCAACACTAGAGTCTTCAATTTTGAATCCAAGTCCATGCATGGTATTAACAACCTCATCCACATGAAGTAAGTATGTAGCAATATCTTCCTCATCTTCCATATTCAAATCTTCAAACCTTTTCTTGTGGTTTTGTAGTTTTGCCATTTTGACCTTTTTATCTCCCTCATATGTTTGCTTCAATTTTTCCCATATCTCTTTTGTTGATTTGTAGTGCATAAATTTCATAAATTTTGCTTCACATAATCCACTTAATATTTCATTCATAGCCTTGGAATTATTCACATGTAACATCTTACCATATTTATTTGTGGGAGGAGTAGTTGTAGGTGTGAATCCATCCTCAATGGATTGCCATGTCTCATATCCTTGTGCCATCAAGTAAGTCTTCATTCTTATACTCTAGAAGGTATAATTATTTCCATAGAACAATGGTGCCTTATTTGATGAGGATCCATTATGAGATGCCATCTGTGTTCCTATAATATCTTCCTTCAAGTTGTTAGACTTTTTCAAAGGAACCCACTCTGATACCAATTGAAGAACACAGGCTTATACTTAGAGGGGGGTGAACAATATAAGATCAAATTTTACTTTTCTTTCCCAAACAATATTATCCAATATTATCAATGGCAATATCAATAACAATAATCAAAGAAATGCATAAATCATCACACACATAAGAGACATAAATTTAACGTGGTTCACCCAATGTGGGTTACGTCCACGGAGAAAATATTTCTTCTAAATTTTCTCAACAAATCTCTTGGGAATCAATTCCCTATTACAATTTTTATGGATCTCTATCCAAAGGAGACACCAATCCCCTATGCTCTAATTTGTGGATCTCTCTCCATAGGAGAACTCTATCCCCTTGCTCTGGTTCATGGATCTCTCTCCATAGGAGAACTCTTTCCTCTTTGTTTTGGTTTATGGATCTCTCTCCACAGGAGAACTCTTTCCCCTTTGCTCTAGTTCATGGATCTCTCTCCATAGGAGAACTCTTTCCCCTTTGCTCTGGTTTATGGATCTCTCTCCATAGGAGAACTCTATCCCCTCTGCTCTGGTTGGTGAACTTCTATCCACATAAGACCTCTATCCCCACTACTCTGGCTAGTGGACCTCTATCCATAGGAGACCTCTGTCCCCACTACACTGGTTGATGGACCTCTATCCACTGGAGACCTCTGTCCTCTCTGCTCTTGTCACCTCCAAAGTCTACTCTCAACTCTATCTCAAATCTACACCAAACCCTATCATAAGTCTAGCACAAATATGCTCTAACTCTACTCACAAATCTACCTTCAAAAACTATCCCAAGTCTTCTCACAAGACTTTCTCAAATATATCTCAATGTTGCTTCAAGTCTTCACAAGACTTGCTCAAATATACCTTCAAGCCTTCTCAAAATACTTGCTCAAATTTGCCTTCAAGCCTTCTCAAAAGACTTGCTCAAATCTTCCTTCAATACTGCTCACAAAACCTGCTCAAATATTTCCAAATATTGCATACAAACAAAGCTTAAATCTCTTTTAGAAAAGCTTTCTTCAAATAGATAAATTCTACTTAGAATTCGTTTAACCTCTGGAACATATAGAGAATGATATGCTCTATCAAAAATCCAATATGTTCTTCACATTCACAAATCTTGCATTCAATTAATCCAATCTCTATCTCTTGCAAAAACCCTTTCAAATCAAATCAAAACAGTGTATAACTTGTTTCACAAAACTGGTCTATCTTTCTTGCTTTCAAATATCAATCACACTAATGCACAAATTTCCCTCACAAGATTGATCTCAAACACTTTTACAATTGCCTTCAATATTTCTCAAACCAATGCTCAAAGGGTTTCACAATGATGCACTAACAAGTAGTTCACAATTTCTAGCACAAATGTCTCAATCTCTTTCAACAATGGAAACACAACTTGTTTCACACCCCTAGCTCAAATATTTCCAACAATACACACTAATCAATCCTTTTATCTCCACCTTACAATTCTGAAATATTTCAACCAAACACCTTAAAGAAAGAGTGATATAACCATACCTCTTTGATGAAGGAGCTTGTTGGTAATTTTGGGTATGTTACCTAGCTTCATGTTTGTGAGTTATCATTTATGTCAAAAGGAGTTTGTGTTGATGTC
This sequence comes from Wollemia nobilis, assembly GCA_028583015.1. NCBI lineage: Eukaryota > Viridiplantae > Streptophyta > Pinopsida > Araucariales > Araucariaceae > Wollemia > Wollemia nobilis. The sequence goes on along the minus strand of JAQPPZ010016917.1, from coordinate 3,455,468 downwards.
AAAAGGAATTTGTACTGATGTCAAAAAGAGTTTGGTGCCAAAAATATTTTGAAAGTTCCATGATGTTTGTTTAAGGGTTTTTCTTAAAACCATGGTGACAAGGGTAAAGGTTTTTCTTAAAACCATCTGGACTCATTAAGGGTTTTTATTAAAACCATCTTGGCTTAATGAAAAGGTTTTGCTCCTTGAAAAAACCTTAAAAGTCCATTTTGATTATTAATAAATAAATTAAATCAAACCTTTGAAAAGGTTTTAAGTTAAGTTTATTATTAATAAAATAATAATTATTAATTTAATAATTATTATTGAAAGGGTTTCTAAACCCTTAGCGGTGCTCATGTAAAAGACTTACCTTGCCGACGTCAACTTGCATGGGATGAAAAACACAATGTTTGAAAGGAGCGTCGACGTCAATTTGCATGGGATGAAAGACTATTAAAGGGCATTATTTCCTAAGGTTTTAAGTACCTTCGATTTGCGCGATTACCTTCAAATTCATATTGCTATGTGACCTTCGATTTCGTATTGCACTATTATTTTTGAGTCTCATTTTACTCTGTGTTAATTTTTGATTTCGTGCGCCAGTGAGGAAGACAAATCTGGTCTATGTTAAATTCTGATTTCATGCACCAGTGAGGAAGACAAATCTGGTCTATGTTAAATTCTGATTTCGTGCATAGTGAGGAAGACAAATCTGGTCTGTGTTAAATTCAAATTTTGTGCGCCTATGAGGAAGGAAATTCTGGTTGTCTTTTGTAAGCAAAGGGAAGGTAAAATGATGAGTAGCGCTTGAGAGTTTCGTTGGGCACTTGTGCTCCAACAACGGAGGTAGTGGAGCGAAGGCACTCGCTAGGCAGAGGTGTCGAGATCTATTCGCGTCGGGCGTGTTTCATTTTTGGTCACAAATTATTATGCACATGGTACAACAGTTGCTTTGGACCACGAGTTTGGAGGAAGAAGTGCTTTGGCGCTTATGTTGGTGTCTACACACTTGTCCTAAGGTTGGAGAATTGATTTTTTGGCCAAGGTAAATCTTTTGTTGATAATGTAGAATATTTGATTTGACTTGGCAATTATTGTTGGTAATTGGATGGAGGTATAAGGTTAAATAGAAATATTGCTTAGACATTGTTATTATTGATGCTTAATGTTTATGTGGTAAATGAATTTAGAAGTAAATGTATTTTAGGATTTATAAGGGTTTAAGGAATAATTGTGCTTAATGTCATATTGGGGTTAGAGAGCCTTTAGAGTTATTGAGTGGATATTCTCTTGTAATTATTTTTTGAGGTTGAAGTTATTTTGTGATATATTAAGTATGAGTTATAAGGTGTAAAGAAATATTGTTGATATGTATATTTGTGAGTTTTTATTATTGATGAGTTGGAGTGATAAGGTGTTATTAGGAATCTTATCATTGTGCATTATTCCATTTTTGCTAACTCTAATTTGTGGTAAATTGAGAGTTACTGTTGTGACAGATTTTGAGTTCTCCTTCTTCATCAAAGTAAAGGTATGGGCACATTCTTCCATGGTTATTATTAATTGATGGTTTTCTAAAAATAAGTTTGGAGTGAAAAAGATTAAATTAAGTTTCCTTATTTGGAGTGGATCTTATTTTTTGAAAGTGGAAGTATTGATTATGCATTATGAGATCATGATGAGTTTATGAGTTATTGCATAATTCTGGTTTATGAGAGTGGAAGCATTTGAAGTTTGCTTTAGGGTTTTTGAGTGAGAAGCTTATGCCATTGCTATAAGTTGTTGAAACCCTAATTGAGTTGTTTGGTTTTTGAGAGTTTGGTTTTGAGATTGCTTCCATTGAGATTGAGTTGGTCAAGTTATGCTTTAATTGATACATGAGTTGGGCTTGCTCCTTTGAGATTTTATTTTATCAAGTTGTACTTTGCTTGATAAACTTGGTTGTGTGGTTAAGTTGAGCATTCCCATTTGAGAGAAGTTAAAAATATCTTGAACCCCTTTTTGATGCTTAGAGAGAAATTGCTTTGAGTTCTTGAAAACTAACTTGGCTAGGGTTTGATAGCAAGTTATGGTTCTATGTCGAAGGAGTTGATTCCTTGATATTGCATTATTGGCAATTGTTGGGTTCTGGTTCAAGATATTGTGAAAGTATACTACTTCTATGAGATTTATTTGAGTTGAGATTGAGAGTTGAAGGATAGAACATATTGAGTCTCTAATAATTCTCTTTATGCTTCTATGAGATTGATTTGATATGATTGGATGAAACACATTGGGTCTCTAACAATTCTCTTTGTGTGTTCACATTGGGCAAGTTTCTTGGTAAACTTGCTTGAGCTGATTTGGGCAAGTTCTTGGTGAGCTTGCTAGGACATATTTGGATAGGTTCTTGTGGAGAACTTGTGGACTGATTTGGATAGGTTATTATGGAGAACTTGTGGACTGATTTGGACAGGTTCTTGTTGAAGAACTTGTGGATAGATTTTATGAAGTCTTGGTGAAGACTTTTGAGCAGTTGTGATTGATTTGTTCAAGCATTTGGCTTAAGCTTGGGACAGATCTGACATATATTTGAGAGCAAATTTGTGTTGGACCAGAGAACTGAGTTTGGTGCAGATTTGTGATAGAGTTTGAGAGGAATTGTGCTGGACAGATAGACTGTGTTTAGTACAAGTGTTGATGAGCAACTATGGAGGTGATCAGTGAGGACAAAAGTCTCTAGAGCCAGAGCAAGGAGGACAAAATGTCTTTTGTGGAAAGGAGTTCACTACTAGCGGTAGAAGAGTCAGTGATCTTCTGAAGTATCATTTCCAAAGCTTTGAGGGATAGGACATATCCTTTGGGTAGGAGGCTCATAAATACTTCTTTGGGGGATAGGACATATGCTTTGAGCAAGAGGCTCATAAATATTTGATTAGGGGAAGGATTCTCCTTTGGATAGGAAGTCCATAAACATTGTAATTTGGAAGGATTCCCAGAGGATTTGATTGAGAAAATTTAGTAAAATATTTTCTCTGTGGAGTAGCCCACCCTGGGTGAACCATGTTATATTGGTGTCTTAATTGTGTGATGACTTGTACACTGGTTTGATTACTGCTTTGATTTTGCTATTGGTTCATTGCATTTATTTTTGAAGTAAAAGAAAAAATTTAAAAAGTGGTCTTATACTGTTCACCCCCCTCTCAGTATAAGCTTGTGTTCTTCAATTAGTATCAGAGCAGGTTCCTTCGGAAGAGTTTCATAGCTTGAAGGAAAAACTTGAAAATAACACATTGGATTTTACAAGTGGTAACTCAACACCTATTCTTGATGGGACATATTTTGGTCTATGGAGCATAAAGATGAAGGTTCATCTATGGCTCTTGGAAATGAAGTTTGGAAAGCAGTTGAGTTTGGGTACACTATTCTAAATCTTACTTCTACTACAGAAGATGAGAAACTTCTACATCACAACAATTCAAGGGCAATGAATGCAATTCTAAAAAGTCTACGAAGGGTAGATCTTACAAAGGGGATTCATTATAATACAACAAAGGAAATGTGGGATCAATTGCAAGTGGTTCATACAGGTGATGCAAATATCAAAAAATCAAAATTGAGATATTACAAAGGTATGCTTGAACAAATAAAGATGAATGATGAAGAAAATATTAGTGACTATATGCTTCGTATGGATGAGATTGTTAATTCCATGAAGGGACTAGGTCTTGAGCTTGCTGAAAATGATGTTTGTGATAAAATTTTTAGGTCTCTTCCAAATAGATTTAGTGAAAATATTTCAGCTATTGAGGAAGCCAAGGATTTAGATAAATTGAAAAATGATGAGCTTCATAGTATACTTGCAGCTTTTGAGTTAAAAACTAAAGTGGTACATGATCCTAAGAAGGAGGCAACTTTCAAAGCTACCAAGAAGTCCAAGGGTAAACAACAAGAAGATAGTGATGAGTCTTCTAGTGATGAAGAAGTAAACTACAACAGGAAAGGCAAGTTCTCAAGAAAGCACAAAGGTATGAAATCTGTTAAATGTTTTAATTATGGAAATTTTGGTCACTATGCTACTAACTATCCAGAACCCAAGGATGATTGTGATGAAGAAAAACAAGATTATAAGCATAGGGAATCTGAGAAGCACAGGTATCAAAGGAAGAATAGAAATGAGCAAAACATTAAAAGGAAGAGGTACTTCCAAAAACACAAGAAACGTTTCTACACAAAAAAAGCAAGTGTTCTAGTAGTGATGATGGAAGTTCTTCAAGTGATGATAGAAATGAGATGTTTTTTCTAACAAAAAAGGAAGAAAAATAAAAGAGGAATAGATTTTTTGTGCTTAAGTGCTTTAGATGTGGAAATTTTGGTCACCTTGAGGATGATTGTACAAATGATGGTTTGAATTCTGGTAATACTATGTATGAGGATGCTTCAAAAAATTATGAGGAAGATCTTCTTATGGCTTTAGATGAAGGTAGCACCTCTAGTGGTAAGAAATCATAAAAGGATATTGATGTTTCAAAAGGTAAACAAATAGAGTATGTTTCAGAAAAGGGAGAAGTAGATCTTGAGGCTGAACTTGTTAATGCTCTTGATGTGTTAAAGAAAGAAAGAAAGAAATATGCTAGACTCATTGATAGGTTTGATGAATACCGTTATGAAAGTAATGAAATTATAGGGAATCTTCATATATCTATAGCAAAGACACAAGAACTCAAAGAAGATTTGACAGCTAGGTCTCTTGAGTGTAAAGAGTTAAAAAATGAAGTAGCTTCCTTGAAAAAGGAAACTAAAGAGTACAAGGAGAAGCTTTACAGGTTTAAAGAAAGTTCCAAGAAGGTAAAATCAATCATCAAGGATCAAAGAAGGACAACAGATAAATCAGGTCTTGGTTTTGGAAAGAAGCAAAAGGAACAGGTTGAGGAATCTAGTATGAGTTCCCAAGAAGAAGATGGTTCATATGAAGAGAGTACTTCAGAGAGTAAGTTTTCAAATGGTAATTCAAATAGCACATAATCAAAAAATAGGAATCAACATAAGGGGAGAAATACTAAAGGACCTATGAGGTCAAGGCAAGGAAAGTTCAATGTAAGATGTTTTGCATGTCACAAGTTTGGACACATGGCTTCATAGTGTAGGGCTCAAGCAAGACAGGTTAATGAAGAATTCAGAAATGGTAATTTCTTTCAAGGGTATTGCTACTCTTGTAATCAGTTTGGGCACAAGGTAGTTAATTGCAGGGTTAAAAACAGGAACAAGTTTAGTCCAATAGAGAGGATTCAAAAAACAAGTACATCTCAAAGGAATAACATTGTCAAATATTATAAGTGCAATAATGAAGGACATACAACCAGATGGTGTAGAGTAGAAGTTCCAAGGTACAGGTTCAGGGCTATGAACAGGAACAAGAATAATGGCAGGAATATGAATAATGACAGGATTAGGAATAATGGCTTGGACAGAAACAAAGATGAGAACATGTACAGGAACATGGTTTTGAATAGGAATAAGAACAAGGATATGAACAAATAGGAATAGGAACATGGACATGGATATAAAAAAAATCATGGAAAGGCAGCTATGGACATTGATGATGATCAGTGCCTAATGGTATTTTTACTCCCACCCTAGAATTAATCACCTCAACAGGAGGTGGGGGAGGGACTAAGCTAAGAGGCTCATTCTTAGCCCTGAGCCCCAAAGGTGACCCTTTGCCATTGATGACAAAGGGGGATAGATTTGAGTAAGGGGGAGAGCCTTGAGTTAGGGGGAGCGAAGCTTCAGAGGATGGTTTTTAGCTGGTTTCACTGGTTTCAGTAGTGGTTTGCCATCAATGACAAAGGGGGAGATTATTGGCAATTTTGGGTATGTTACATAGCTTCATGTTTTTGAGTTGTCATTGATGTCAAAAGGAGTTTGTGTTGATGTCAAAAGGAATTTGTGCTAATGTCAAAAAGAGTTTGGTACCAAAATGGTATTGAAAGTTCCATGATGTTTGTTTAAGGGTTTTTATTAAAACCATGGTGACAAGGTTAAAGGTTTTTCTTAAAACCATCTGGACTCATTAAGGGTTTTTATTAAAACCATATTGGCTTAATGAAAAGGTTTTGCTCCTTGAAAAAATCTTAAAAGTCCATTTTGATTATTAATAAATAAATTAACTCAAACCTTTGAAAATGTTTTAAGTTAAGTTTATTATTAATAAAATAATAATTATTAATTTAATAATTATTATTGAAAGGGTTTCTAAACCCTTAGCGGTGCTCATGTAAAAGACTTACCTCGTCGACGTCAACTTGCATGGGATGAAAAACACAATGTTTGAAAGGAGCACCGATGTCAATTTGCATGGGATGAAATACTATTAAAGGGCATTATTTCCTAAGGTTTTAAGCACCTTCGATTTGCATGATTACCTTCAAATTCGTATTGCTCTGTGACCTTCGATTTTAGATTACGTTGTGATTTTCGAGTCTCATTTTGCTCTATGTTAATTTTCCATTTCGTGCGCCAGTGAGGAAGACAAATATGGTCTATGTTAAATGCCGATTTCGTGCGCAGTGAGGAAGACAAATCTGGTCTATGTTAAATTCGGATTTCATGTGCCTGTGAGGAAGGAAATTTTGGTTGTCTTTTGCAAGCAAAGGGAAGGTAAAATGACGAGTAGCGCTTGAGAGTTTTGTTGGGCACTTGTGCTCCAACGACATAGGCAGTGGAGCGAAGGCGCTCGCTAGGCAGAGGTGTTGAGATCCATTCATGTCGAGCGTGTTTTTTTTTTGGTCGTGGATTGTGTACATGTTACAACAATTTCTTTGGACCATGAGTTTGAAGGAGAAAGCGCTTTGGCACTTATGTTGGTGTCTCCACACTTCTCCTATGGTTGGAGAATTGATTTTTTGGTTAAGGTAAATCTTTTGTTGATAATGTGGAATATTTGATTTGACTTGGCAATTATTGTTGGTAATTGGATGGAGGTATAAGGTTAAATAGAGATATTGCTTTGATATTTTTATTATTGATTCTTAATGATGAGTGTCGTTGTTCATTCATCATTTAATCATTATGTGTGTCAATCCAGGGCGGTGTCCAAGGCTATATACGAAAGAAGGATCCAACAGGTTAAAGATTAGTTCATTCAAAAAACAAGCTTTATTGATGGATCAGTTAGCATTTGGGGGGTTTGTTGTGACCTCTAACTCCTAAGAATTGAAATTAACTCCTATTTACCTTTGCATGAATTAAAATTGTAGGAAATGAAAATTGCAGAATCTGAAAATGACAGAAAATGAAATGTTGCTAAATTGAGAGTGACAGAAAAGTAAATTGCAGAATTGAAAACACACACACACTTGCATGAAAGTAAATCAACTGGAGAATTTAAAAATAGAATTTTAACTACTGCAAAACCAAATCAACAATTACTACAAAACTGAAAAATGACAAAAATCTGGAAATTGCTGTGAAATGCAGAAAATGTTGTCAAAGGCTGAAAACTATGTTGAAAACTACTAAAGAAATGGAAAACTGGCAGAATTCTGCTAATCTGCTACAACAAGAAATCAACAAGAAATTCTATCAGAAATTGCCTTCCTCTGCCCTACAAGTGGCCCTTGCTTCCAGAACCAGAAGAAGGTGAGAAGTTATGCTAAGAAAATCTAGATGCTAATCATCAACCTCAAAATGCCAATTGATATCTGAAGATTGCACCTTTTTATTCAATCTGAAACTGCATTACAATAATGCAGGAAAAACCTGCAAATTACTGTTTTGCTACAAAGAAACTTCACTCTATGCTAATTTCGGTATTCTATTGCCTATCTATCTATATGCTCAACCATCTAGGAGCTTTCTTATTTATAATATAATGTTGATATGCTTGGTTACTGATTTGTAGGGATTTACAACTGATTGCATAACTGTTTCCTAGAATGCAGGAATTTGCTTTGTCAAAACTTTATCCATTCATCCTTGTTGGGCTGCATTTGTTGAGGAAATCACGTTAAGATGAGTTGGGACAACCTCCTGGTCAATTGCCAATAATTTCCTCCACTGATTTGTCACTTTTTGACCACTTTCGGTTGTTCCTGCGCTATTCCCTATTCCTGCGTCGCTTATTCCTGTGCTACTCTAGAATAACAGGCAGGTGACAATTCATTGCTTATCTACGCTCCAAACGCATAGGGAGGAAGTTGTTGACTGTTTGGATTGTTTTCCCTTATCTTGTACACCCTTCTGCATTGGTGGCATGTGCTGGAGTGACTGATTCCAAGCCCTGCTGTATATGTACAGCTGGCTGGAATTTGCATGACTGTGTCCTGCTTTTACCAAATTTCTTGCATTTTAGCCTTTTGACTTGTTGCTTCCATTTGCATCACGTGGCAGTGTTGTCAAGTGGAGAAAGAGTCATGCCTATTCTCCCTCAACTGTTTCCAAGCATTTACCTCTTCTTTATTTGACAAATTCCATGCCTTCCTTCAAAGTGACAGGTGGCTGGAATTTGTATGGACTGGTGACTCGCTGTTTCCAGTTGCCAAAACATGCCTGGATGCCCTTTTGGAGTGCTCATAACTTGTTCATCGTAACTCCATTTTTTACCAAATTATGTCCACGTGTTCTTGGTTATATGAACAACATTGGGTTCAATTTTCAACTCTTAATTCCTCAGAAATTACTCCCTGCATCGTTGTCAAGTTGGCCTTTAACACAGATTTTTACCAACATTTCCAGCTGTCAAAAAGTGTGAAACTACCATTTTGCAGGCCCCATAACTTCCAGGTTACTTGTCCATATGCCTTCAAATTTGGGTCATGTTTTCTCTATATTATGAAGTACCATTGGTATGAATTTGGTACCTTAAATCACTCTGGATCATTCCCAGTAGATCCGCCAATGTTCCCTTTAACGTAGATTTGCACCTGTTAACGACTCCAAAAAGACTAAGGCATGAACAATGAGCGCATGAATGAACAATGAGCGCAGGAACGATGTAACCTTCATAAATTTTTATCTATAGCTCGGATTGACTTGCTTCAAAAAGCAAAGTTGTAGTTCTTGATGAGAGGAATCTATTCATGCCATCGAATGTAATTGCAATACATGTTTTATTTACTACCTAATCAACTGAAACAGTGCATAAAATGCTGAAAATAGTCAAAACAGAGGTATAATGTTCCAAACATAAAATCATGCAAACATGTAACAAATAACATATTCTAATCACTATTTGGCACTTTAACTTTGTCATATTTAATATTATGGCAGTTTTTATATGTCAACCATAGTGTAATAATGAGGCATTTCTAGGCCTCATCATTCCCCCAACTTGAACTGATGCATGCCCTCATGCATCCTAGTAGGCCCTAGTAAGATGAACAACATACTTTTGCCACCTACTACCCGAGAAAGTTCTTCTTATTGCACTACACCAAGCATTGTAGTTCCTGCAATTTTTTTTTCTTTTTTTTTTTTTTTTTTTTCTTTTCTTCCTTTGTACTTGTGGTAGAACTTTAAGAAACTTAATATCTAATGTGCCCTGCTATTCTGCAACATTTTCAAGAATTTTTGGCATAATTTGTCTCATTTTGAAGCTTGCTCTGGAATGAGACTTGTTCCAAAGTTTCTCTGGAATGAGACTGTCATTCTGAAGATGTGTCAAAAACATGCTGAAATGGCCTCCTATGCAAAATTTAGCTGTAGATTCTAGTGTGGGCCCATATTTAGAGTGTATAAGCCTTCCATAACATCAAAAATTCTTTTTCCATGCTATTTTTTTTTGTCTGTTGTTGTTTTATTGCAGTAGTAGTAAAACAAAATTTTCAGGTGCATTTCGTCCTTCTCAGATTTATGAGGTATTGGTGGGACATTTTATTCTGAAATCTTCCCTACTAATAAAGATAAAATGGCTGTCATATCTGTCCCAAAATCAGGTTTTTCACAATTTTGAATTTCCCATGCAACTAAGGGCAGAAGGGGGGTGTTTCTTGACATTTTGAACAACATGTTCCATTTTTTTTTTAACTTGCCAATATTGTATGAACAGTTTATGCCAAATATTGATTATCATATACTAAATGCTAAATGCTTACCATGACTAAATGCAAGAAACACATACCTTACTATCCTGAAAATTTATCATCCACCTTACAAGTTGCTTCTGATGATGATTTTTTTTTGAAATAAGAACAACATAGGTGCAGTAGGTGAGATTTGTACAATGGTAGAACAATGATGGGTGGATCAACAAGGCAATGCATGCCGGAAAACCGGTTTTCATGCAAGCCAACTCAGCAGCGCCTCCGAGAAGGTTTTCACTACTGAATTATTCATTTTTTTTCTTCTCTTTTTTTTCATTTTTTTCATTTTTTTTTATCAGAAGAGGCTGCCATTTCTGGTTTTCAACCAACTTCTATTTTTTTTTTTATGTCTTGCTTGTGCCCATGAAGGAATTTCACAATTTTCTTGAAATTGTGCCCGTGAAGGAATTTCACAAACAAGATTATTTCCTTCCTTTTTTTTCGTATTTTTTTTCAAGGCTAAAAAAAATATGATCATTTGGAAACCTTGTCAAAAGAGGAATCCTCTTCTATCATATGCAAATGTGACTGTGTGAAAGATTGAGCAAATTCCTTCTTTGTGAGTGGTTTATGGTACAACTGTAAAAGATGTCCATTCACCACTAATGTCCTTCTTGAATCATCAATTGAAGAAAGTTGAACAACTCCATTCTCAAACTCTTCTGGTTCATCCTTGTTGCTCTTAATGTGATCATCATGCCACATTTTCCATTTTTGTTGAATGAACTCTATTTGGTGAAGTGCTTCCAACCAAAGTTCATTAACTGCATTCAACTGCGAAATCTATTTTTTTGTACCTGCAACAACTCAATGCCAACTGCTAAAGATGCATAAAGTGTTAGTAGAGCATTAGGATGTTGGATCAATACATCAAACAAATTTACTTCCTGGTTTTTAGTCAACCAACTATTGTTGTTCAAAGGTTGTTTTGGTTGCATTTCAGTTTGTTTTGTACCAAGATGTTTTGAATTGGTTCTTGGAGAATGATGCATTAATGAATTAAGAGGACAATGATATGGTGGAAAAGAATGGAAAATCTGTGTATGTTTACCAAAAACAATTCTTAAAAGAATTAACTTTGATAAATGGAAAGGAAAAGATGAGAAAAAATGATGACATCCATGTGACAAGTGAAGAAAATTGTTTTGTATTGGAATGGATGACAAATTTTTAGAATTTTGTTTTTCATCATTCCATAATAATTGTTGAACAATGATTGGTTCATCTTTAAAATCTGCATTCTGAACATTTTCATCAAAAACAGATTGTTTGGATGAATCCATCTCTTCTACATTATCCTTTACAACGATGGAGGCCAAAATTGAAATGTCCGTTTCATTTTCCTTATATGTTTCCTGAAACCATGGGCATCCTAGACAATCATACTTAGGTGGACTAAGGTTTCCTGCAAGCAAGTTTACTCTTTTACCACCGACTTGTATGTTTTTAGGATATATTTTCTTCTTTTTTCTTGGTTTGTTAAAACATATTTCTTGAACAATTGTATTAATGATTGGCACATCTTTAATAGCTTGAAGTAAAGGGACTATAACATTTAAATGTTTTAATTCCCTTATCAAATCTGATTTCAAAGATGTTAGTTTTGATATTTCAAACTGTTCAAGATATGATTCTTTTTGTGGGAGATTTTCTTTTTCTTCTTCTTGTTTCAATGCAGATTTGTTTTTATGTGCATTCATTTTAGCTCCTATTTCTACACTCGGTAAGTGGAATATGTTCAAGAAGTGGTTTTCCTAAACACAACTGATTTTTATGACAGTCACCGACATTTATTATGGTTGTATTTTTTGATTTAGCCATAGAGACAAGGGTTACCTGTTTAACATTGTTTGGACTCGACCACAGGTTGAGCTGAAAATAGAGGTTGTTTTTCATTTTGTTGTTGTTGTCCATGAGAGAAACTATGGGTATGAGTGGGCAATAAATTTGATTTTTGTGTTTGATAATGTTGCTGCCCTTTGTGCAATTTTTGTTGTTGTCCCCATTGATATCCTTGCAGTTTTGGTTGCAACCATGGTGGATGTGGTTGATTCCATTGTTGTTTCATCCATCCATGTTGAGACCACTCTTGGGAATATGCCCATGGTGGTTGACTCCAACATTGTTGAAGTGGACCTGAAGCATACCATGGCATATACCAAGGATTATTTCCCCAATGTGTAGGAAATTGAGAAGCATGATATGGAAACTTAAGAAAATTATCTCCTTGTCCTTGTCCTACAAAATTGAGTTTTTTCATAGGTTGAGGTTGTTTTTCAAAGACACTTTTGAGTTCTGGCAATAAACTACATTGATTTGTGGAATGTCCTTTTTGACAAATGCTACATGTAGCTGGTATAAATGTTTTGTTCAAAGGACAGTCATGAACAGAGTGTTGTTGCTCACATCTTGAACAATAGATAACTGAAGGTTCAGTAGATTTACTCTTTTTATCTATTGTTTTATCAAGATGTACAACAATATCAGCTTTAGCAAACTCTTTCATGCATTCTTTCAAATCATGTTTATCATTACCAATTCTATGTTTTCTATGCCTTGAATGAGAATAATTTTTGCAAAGTTTAATGATTTCCTGGATTTCAAGTGCATTTGCATCGCCTCTTCCTAAAATATCCAATGCATCCCGAAATTCATCTTGTAGTCCCCTTAAGAATATAATTTTGCACATTTCAGGTTCAACACTACCACATCTCTTATGAACAAAAGAAAATTTGTCTACATAATCTTCTAAGATTTCATTTTCCTTTTGTTTCATTTCAAGCAATTCATTGTTTTGATTCTTGACTTGACAATATTCTTGGTATCTCTCCAAAAATATATTTTCCATCTCATTCCAGGTTCTAATTGAATCAGGTGCTAAGGTGATAAACCATCGTAGAGCTGACTCTTTAAGAGTGGAAGGAAACAATTTGAGCTTTTGATTGTCGTTAGTGTAATCATGAGCTTGACACACAATTTTAAACTCAAACAAAAACAAATCAGGGTCTTCAGATGTAACTCCCTTAAAATTCGGTAACATAGAAGGTGAAATGACCTTCATGGGAGCATTTTGATTAGGATCTAATTGGATGGGATTTTGAAAAGTTTTGGCAGGTGTACTAGTTGCACTAGGTTGGAGCACATTACTGGCTCTCCCTAGATTCTCTTGTGAGCCTACCCTTATAGGTTCCCAATCACAATTAGATATCCTGTTAAACTGTCCTGATTGTATGGATTTGTCAAGAAAAAAAGGTGTTGAACTATTGATTGTTCCTCCTTGTGATGATTTCTCAAAGGATCCTACAGTTCTGGACATAGATGATTGTAATTCTTTGAAAGTTCCAACAGTTTTGGGAATCATAAATTTGGACAACTTTGACATACTTTCAACCTCTTGTGAAATTTTTCTTCCTGTGGTAGGCAAAGGATTTTTCATACTTTGACATCGTGCTTTCACATCCTTTAACCTATTCATACTTGCTTGTTCTCTAAATGAACTGAAATGGAATTTACCAACAACTATTAATTATGCTAGTTATTACATTCATATTTCACTCTAAAGTTCACAACTTAGCACACTAACAATTATTGGACTGCTTTCCTCTTCTAACAACACCTATCCCCGACAACGATGCCAAAAATGATGAGTGTCATTGTTCATTCATCATTTAATCATTATGTGTGTCAATCCAGGGTGGTGTCCAAGGCTATATACGAAAGAAGGATCCAACACGGTAAAGATTAGTTCATTCAGAAAATAAGCTTTATTGATGGATCAGTTAGCATTTGGGGGGTTTGTTGTGACCTCTAACTCCTAAGAATTGGAAATAATTACTTGCCTTTAGCTAAAATGAATTAAAATTGCAGGAAATGAAATTGTAGAATCTAAAATGACAGAAAATGAAATGTTGCTAAATTGAGAGTGACAGAAAAGTAAATTGCAGAATTGAAAACACACACACACTTGCATGAAAGTAAATCAACTGGAGAATTTAAAAATAGAATTTTAACTACTACAAAACCAAATCAACAATTACTACAAAACTGAAAAATGACAAAAATCTAGAAATTGCTGTGAAATGGAGAAAATGTTGTCAAAGGCTGAAAACTGTGTTGAAAACTACTAAAGAAATGGAAAACTGCGAGACTCGCTAATCTGCTACAATAAGAAATCAACAAGAAATTCTATCAAAATTGCCTTCCTCTTGGCCTTGCAAGTGGCCCTTGCTTCCGAACCAGAAGAAGGTGAGAAGTTATGCTAAGAAAATCTAGATGCTAATCATCAACCTCAAAATGCCAATTGATATCTGAAGATTGCACCTTTTTATTCAATCTAAAACTGCATTACAGTAATGCAGGAAAAACCTGCAAATTACTGTTCTGCTACAAAGAAACTTCACTCTATGCTAATTTCGGTATTCTATTGCCTATCTATCTATATGCTCAACCATCTAGGAGCTTTCTTATTTATAATATAATGTTGATATGCTTGGTTATTGATTTGTAGGGATTTACAACTGATTGCATAACTGTTTCCTAGAATGCAAGAATTTGCTTTGTCAAAACTTTATCCATTCATCATTGTTGGGCTGCATTTGTTGAGGAAATCACGTTAAGATGAGTTGGGACAACCTCCTGGTCAATTGCCAATAATTTCCTCCACTGATTTGTCGCTTTTTGACCACTTTCGGTTGTTCCTGCGCTATTCCCTATTCCTATGCTGCTCCGGAATAACAGGCAGGTGACAATTCATTGCTTATCTGCGCTCCAAACGCATAGGGAGGAAGTTGTTGACCGTTTGGATTGTTTTCCCTTATCTTGTACACCCTTTTGCATTGGTGGCATGTGCTGGAGTGACTGATTCCAAGCCCTGCTGTATATGTACAACTGGCTGGAATTTGCATGATTGTGTCCTGCTTTTACCAAATTTCTTGCATTTTAGCCTTTTGACTTGTTGCTTCCATTTGCATCACGTGGCAGTGTTGTCAGGTGGAGAAAGAGTCATGCCTATTCTCCCTCAACTGTTTCCAAGCGTTTACCTCTTCTTTATTTGACAAATTCCATGCCTTCCTTCAAAGTGACAGTGGCTGGAATTTGTATGGACTGTGACTTGCTGTTTCCAGTTGCCAAAACATGCCCAGATGCCCTTTTGGAGTGCTCATAACTTGTTCATCGTAACTCCATTTTTTACCAAATTATGTCCACGTGTTCTTGGTTATATGAACAACATTGGGTTCAATTTTCAACTCTTAATTCCTCAGAAATTACTCCCTGCATCGTTGTCAAGTTGGCCTTTAACACAGATTTTTACCAGCATTTCTAGCTGTCAAAAAGTGTGAAACTGCCATTTTGCAGGCCCCATAACTTCCAGGTTACTTGTCCATATGCCTTCAAATTTGGGTCATGTTTTCTCTATATTATGAAGTACCATTTGTATGAATTTGGTACCTTAACTCACTCTGGATCATTCCCGGTAGATCCGCCAATGTTCCCTTTAACGCAGATTTGCACCTTTTAACAGCTCCAGAAAAGACTAAGGCATGAACAATGAGCGCAGGAATGACGGCTAAGAACGGGATGTAACCTTCATAACTTTTTATCTACAGCTCGGATTGACTTGCTTCAAAAAGCAAAGTTGTAGTTCTTGATGAGAGGAATCTATTCATGCCATCAGAATGTAATTGCAATACATGTTTTATTTACTACCTAATCAACTGAAACAGTGCATAAAATGCTGAAAATAGTCAAAACAGAGGTATAATGTTCCAAACATAAAATCATGCAAACATGTAACAAATAACATATTCTAATCACTATTTGGCACTTTAACTTTGTCATATTTAATATTATGGCAGTTTTTATATGTCAACCATAGTGTAATAATGAGGCATTTCTAGGCCTCATCATTTAATGTGTATGTGGTAAATGCATTTAGAAGTAAATGTATTTGAGGAGTTATAAGGGTTTAAGGAATAATTGTGCTTAATGTCATATTGGGGTTAGAGAGTCTTTGGAGTTATTGAGTGGATATTCTCTTGTAATTATTTTTTGAGGTTGAAGGTATTTTTTGATATATTAAGTGGGAGTTATAAGGTGTAAAGGAATATTGTTGATATGTATATTTGTGAGTTTTGATTATTGATGAGTTGGAGTGATAAGGTGTTATTAGGACTCTTATCATTGTGCATTATTCCATTGTTGCTAACTCTAATTTGTGGCAAATTGAGAGTTACTGTTGTGATAGATTTTGAGTTCTCCTTCTTCATCAAAGTAAAGGTATGGGCACATTATTCCATGGTTATTATTGATTGATGGTTTTCTGAAAATAAGTTTGGAGTGAAATGGATTAAATTAAGTTTCCTTATTTGGAGTGGATCCTATTTTATGAAAGTGGAAGTATTGATTATGCATTATGAGATCATGATGAATTTATGAGTTATTACATACTTCTAGTTTAGGAGAGTGGAAGCATTTGAAGTTTTCTTTAGGGTTTTTGAGTGAGAAGCTTATGCCATTGCTATAAGTTGTTGAAACCCTAGTTGAGTTGTTTGGTTGTTGAGAGTTTGGTTTTGAGATTGCTTCCATTGAGATTGAGTTGATCAAGTTATGCTTTAATTGATACATGAGTTGGGATTGCTCCTTTGAGATTTTATTTTATCAAGTTGTACTTTGCTTGATAAACTTGGTTGTGTGGTTAAGTTGAGCATTCCCATTTGAGAGAAGTTGGAAATATCTTGAACCCATTTTTGATGCTTAGAGAGAGATTGCTTTGAGTTCTTGAAAACTAACTTGGCTAGGGTTTGATAGCAAGTTATGGTTCCATGCTGGAGGAGTTGATTCCTTGATATTGCATTATTGGTAATTTCTGGGTTGTGGTTCAAGATCTTGTGAAAGCATACTACTTCTATGAGATTGATTTGAGTTGATATTGAAAGTTGAGGGATAGAACATATTGAGTCTCTAAAAATTCTCTTTATGCTTCTATGAGATTGATTTGATATGATTGGATGAAACACATTGGGTCTCTAACAATTCTCTTTGTGTGTTCACATTGGGCAAGTTTCTTGGTAAACTTGCTTGAGCTGATTTGGGCAAGTTCTTGGTGAGCTTGCTAAGACAAATTTGGATAGGTTCTTGTGGAGAACTTGTGGAATGATTTGGACAGGTTCTTGTGGAGAAATTGTGGACTGATTTGGATAGGTTCTTGTGGAGAACTTGTGGACTGATTTGGACAAGTTCTTGTTGAAGAACTTGTGGACAGATTTGATGAAGTCTTGCTGAAGACTTGTGACTAGTTGTGATTGATTTGTTCAAGATTTTGGCTTAAGCTTGGGGTAAATTTGAAAGAGATTTGAGAGCAGATTTGTGATGGACCAGAGGACTGAGTTTGATGCAAATTTGTGATAGAGTTTGAGAGGACTTGTGCTGGACCGACTGAATGTGTTTAGTACAAGTTTTGATGAGTAGCTGTGGAGGTGATCAATGAGGACAAAAGTATCTAGAGCCAGAGCAAGGAGGATAGGACGTCTTCTATGGAAAGGAGTTCCACCTGATAGCAGCAAAAGAGGGAGTGATCTTCTGAAGTATCATTTCTAGAGCTTTGGGGGATAGGACATCTCCTTGGGGTAGGAGGCTCATAAATATTTATTTGGGGGATAGGACATCTCCTTTGTGCAGGAGGCTCATAAATATTTGATTAGGGTAAGGATTATCCTTTGGACAAGAAGTCCATAAACATTGTAATTGGGAAGGATTCCCAAAGGATTTGATTGAGAAAATTTAGTGAAATATTTTCTCTGTGGAGTAGCCCACCTTGGGTGAACCACATTATATTGGTGTCTCAATTGTGTGATGACTTGTACATTGGTTTGATTACTGCTTTGATTTTGCTATTGGTTCATTGCATTGCTTTCTAAAGTAAAAGAAAAAAGTTAAAAAGTGATCTTATACTATTCACCCCCCTCTCAGTATAAGCTTGTGTTCTTTAGAGCTCTCTCAAAAACCTATCTCAAGATGTTTTTCTTATGCCACTTTCAAAGATTAGTTATCATAACACTTTTCAAACCAACCATAACATCTTTCTTCAAAATTTTCTCATAAAAATGTTTAATATTAAGACAAATTTTTGACCATAATCAAGCCCTCTTAATATTTTCTTTTATCACAAATTACACATACACAAATTAAACCATAATCATACCTTATCACTCCTACTTGCAAAAGCCACTTACAATATTACAATTTAATACCCTAAGTGCATGCCATACATAAATTTATTTTCAAACACCTTATTGCTCCTTTCTGTAAAAAAAAAATATATTTCAACTTTATAAAACATAACCAAATTCTAACATATCATTTTGTCCTCAAAACATTAAAATGTTGAGCAAGGTGCAGCAACAGTATTGTCATTATTGTCAACACAGTCAGATAGATCGGTTGATGCAGTGGATAGGAGTTCAGAGGTTATTCAGAGTATGTACAGTGATGTTAAATGCTTATGAGGATGTCTTTGATGATTGGGTGAAGTTGTTATAGGTTGTTGCATATTTTCCAAGAAGACCGAAGTGGCCCATATGCAAAAGAGAAGAGAAAAAGCAAAGAAAAAAGGTGTCGTGATATCGCGACATGTTGCATTTTCACGGCCAAAAGAGAAAAGAAAATTTTAAGGAGAAAGAGTGTCGCGATATCGCTACATGTTGCATTTTCGTGGCCAAAAGAGAAGAGAAAATGCAAGGAGAAAAAGTGTCATGATATCGTGGCCAAAAGAGAAGAGAAAATGCAAGGAGGAAAAAGTGTCGCGATATCGCGACATGTTGCATTTTTGCGTTCCAAAGCAAAGAGAAAATGCAAGGAGAAAAAGTGTCGCGATATCGCGACATGTTGTATTTTTGCGAGCCGAAGCAAAGAGAAATAGCAAGGAGAAAAAGTGTCGCGATATCGTGACATGTCGTATTTTTGCGGGCCAAAGCAAAGAGAAAATGCAAGGAGAAAAAGTGTCGCGATATCGCGACATGTTGTATTTTTGCGGGCCGAAGCAAAGAGAAATATCAAGGAGGAAAAAGTGTCGTGATATCGTGACATGTTGTATTTTCGTGGGCCGAAGCAAAGAGAAAAAGCAAGCAGAAAAAGTGTCGCGATATCGTGACATGTTGTATTTTCATGGGCCGAAGCAAAGAGAAGAAGCAAGGAGAAAAAGTGTCGCGATATCGTGACATGTATTTTCAGGGCCAAAGCAAAGGGAAAGAGAGAAACAAAAAGTGTCGTGATATTGCGACATGTCGCATTATCGCGACTCAAAAAGGGCAGCCAGGAAGAGAAAGAAAAAGTGTCGCGATATCGCGACATGTCGCATTTTCGTGACTCAAAAGGGCAAGCAGGCAGAGAAAGAAAAAGTGTCACGATATCGTGACATGTCACATTTTCGTGACTCAAGAAGGGCAGGCAGGCAGAGTAACAAAAGTGTCGCGATATCGTGACATGTCACATTTTTGCAACTCAAGAAGGGCAGGCAGGCAGAGTAACAAAAGTGTCACGATATCGTGACATGTCGCATTTTTGTGACTCAAGAAGGGCAGACAGACAGAGTAACAAAAGTGTCACGATATCGCGACATGTCGCATTTTTGTGACTCGAAAAGGCCAAGCAGGCAGTGAAACAAAAGTTTCGCGATATCGCGACATGTCGCATTTTTGTGACTGAAGACCAGGATGGTGAAACTAAAGACTGCATAGTGACATGGACCCATAAGGAATCTTTAATGATTTGAAATCATTTAATATGGACGTTACACGTGGAAAGAAGTGGATGCATGCCCATGTGGAGAAAACGAACAGTCGAAGAAGGAGAAAATGAATAGTCATCAAAATAGAATCGAAAAGCTTTTTTGAAAACCAAAACGCATGCATGCACAAAGGAGAAAATGAACAGTCATGATCGAGAAGACGAACAGTCATGGTAGGATAATATGGTGTCAATTCTTTGCATGTAACGTGTTTGACGAAATGCCTACTCTATATATACAAAAGGAGTTACATAAAGAAGGCGTTACGATTGACAAGTGGCGTATGAGAATTGAAAGGAGTTACAACTAGAGTTACAAAGAGAAAAGATGGTTATAAAAGGAGTGTTGCTTGGACAATTTAAGAGAGGATTTTATCTTGCAAAGAGAGCGAGAGGCGTGTGAGAGGCGAGCGAGAAGGGTGTGTGTTTTGTGAAGTGTGGGAGATGTTGAGTAAGCAATAGACCAGTCAGGTTATTGTAAAAGTGAAGGTATTTTTATGTCAATCTTCTAGTTTCAAGATTGAAGTCCAAGTTGGTGCTTGGCATCAGGGGTTGGTGCTCCTTCCAGTTGGTGCTGGTAAATCAGGGGTTGGTGCTCCTTCCAGTATGTGCTGGTAAATCAGGGGTTGGTGCTCCTTTCTATTGGTGCAGATAAATCAGGGGTTGGTGCTCCTTCCAGTTGGTGCTGGTAAATCAAGGGTTGGTGCTCCTTTCTGTTGGTGCAGATAAATCAAGGGTTGGTGCTCCTTCTAGTTGGTGTTGGTAAATCAGGGGTTGGTGCTCCTTTCTGTTGGTGCAGATAAATCAGGGGTTGGTGCTCCTTTCTGTTGGTGTAGATAAATCAGGAGTTGGTGCTCCTTTCTGTTGGTGCAGATAAATCAGGGGTTGGTGCTCCTTCTTGTGTGTGTTGGTAAATTGATTGTAAAGTTGTTGCTTTGCAAAGGCTAGATTTGGATGGGAGTCCAAACAGTCAATTTTTGAGGAGTAGCCAAATCGGTGAACCTCGGTACATCTTGTGTTGTGTGATGCTCTCTTGTTATATTTGCTTTATTTGGTTTTAAGTTTTCATTGTTTCAACTTTAAGAGTTGAATATTTAAGTTTTAAAGAGCTACACTGATTCACCCCCCTCTTAGTGTCATTGTGAGACTAACAATTGGTATCAGAGCCAGTTTACCTTATCAGGATAAATCAGCTAGGGTTGATCTTGGATTAGTACGCAATGGGTAAGAAGAATAGATCCTCCTCAAATAAGGCATCTCAATCAGTTTCAGTTCCTGTGGAAGAGAAAATTGAACTAGAAAATATAGGAGTGAATTCTGAAGTATGTGATGAAAACCTTGAGGGTGAAGTATATCTAGAAGGTGAGTTGATCGCTGCACTTGAAGAGTTGGGTATAGAAAGGAAAAAGAACAAAATACTATCCAAGAAGTTGGAAGAATATGGGGATAATATTGAAGATCTCTTCTTACAAATTCATAAAGCCAAGAAAATAGAAGAAGCCTTGAAGTCACACCTAGATGATAAAGGCGATGTATGTAGCAAACATGAAGAGGAATCTAACAAAGTTATTAGTGATCTAAAGTTGCAAGTAGAAGAGTCCAAAAGGATTGAAGAAACTCTCAGGTCACAGATCAATGAGAAAGAGATTATTTGCGGCAAACAAGAAGAGGAGATTGTTTTATTGAGGAAACAACTAGAAGAGGCCAATACAAATCTCAAATTTGAGAAGAGCACAGAGTTGCTAGATAAAATGATAAGGCAACAAAGAAGCCCCATGTGTAAGCTTGGTCTTGGATGTGAAGCTAAACAACCTTCATCTTCTAAATCTGCAGAGAAGAAGAAGTCCACTCTGAAGGATCAAAGCAAGAAAAGCTTGAAGCTGAATCTTCAAAAAGAAGAAAATCTAAAAAGAGATCTACAACAAAGCAACCACAACGAAAGAGGTTCTATCACTCTCACTTTATTCATAATAATGCTTTTAATGGCTATTGTTTTAGATGCAACCATTATGGTCACAAGGCAATTTATTGTGGATTGAATAATAGATCAAAGAGTTATGCTTGGTAGAAATACATCCGTTATTTCGGTTGAACACCATGTGCAATGTTTTAAATGTAATGGTCATGGGCAC
Source organism: Wollemia nobilis (assembly GCA_028583015.1). Classification (NCBI taxonomy): domain Eukaryota; kingdom Viridiplantae; phylum Streptophyta; class Pinopsida; order Araucariales; family Araucariaceae; genus Wollemia; species Wollemia nobilis. Next base: position 3,433,510 of record JAQPPZ010016917.1, on the reverse strand, counting down.
ATAGCAAGGTTTTGTCCAAGAAATTTTGTATCTAATCTAAGGCAAGACATTAGATTTCATCAGACGTAAAGAATGCAACACAGACAGGGAAGAAATCATGTGCATCAAAGAAAGGAAAATAATCATCCATCAAGGATGCACAAGAGACAACCACCCAGTAGAAATGTTTTTTCACCTTTGATGGATTATGTAGTAGAATATTATAACTGTCATAATTTTGGGCACATTGCAAGAAATTGTCAAAGTACATTTGCATCAAATCAATTTCAGGGAAGAAAATTTCAACCAAATGGAATGAGACAAAATAGAAAATTTCTGAAAAAACATGCACAAGCTACTGAAAAAGAAAAGTCAAAATAAGAGCCCAAAACTGTAATCAAACCAGAGTGGAGAAAGAAAGAGGAAAGGAAATCGTGTCTTCTTGGACTGAAGGAGACTACTCCTCTATTGCACTAAGCAGCTCCAGGTAGCACATCCTCAGGGGGAGCAATCTTAAAGTTTTATTTTAATGCTCCTATGTTGTTTGGTTATCTAAGGATGAAAGGCAAGTAGTCAGGGGGAGTTGTCGTATAGTTGTCAAAGTGTGTTTCAATTCATGTAGTTGTTTGTGGAGGTAATAAGAGAGCATTAATTTTCTCTAAAGAAGTAGCCATTATCAAAGAGATGCTAGAGTCAAAGCAAACAGTGGCACTAGCACCCAGTTGGTCAAGAGTGCCAAGTGGCACATGCAAGGCAGAGACGTTGAGAGAATAGCACCCAGATGGTGAAGCGCCAAGGAGGACAAGATGCCTATGCACCTAAGAAAGTCTTGCATTATTTGAGAAATGTGAGATATTTCTTGAGGAATCCCTTGATCGCAGCGAGGAGAAATGCTCCCTGGAATCGTGTGAAGAATGTTCACCTAAGACATTGAGTAGCCCTGACATATGCCCTAGCAAGAAGTAGAATACCGAGTGTTGATGACTATGCATAGATTGAGGCTCCAACGCTATATGTAACGGTCCACTGTCAATACCTGTGCAGGTGATGAAAACATTCATGGCAGTCATTAGAAACTAGAGACATTGAGCTGCACAACGGATGTGAGGCAAAGTCGTTAGTCACGGAGGAGGTGGCAGTCAAAATGCTGAAGAAATTACGCGTAGGCTGCCTGGAGAGTCGATCACTTTTGATTTGGGAGTAACTTTTGCGCAGCTGAGAGTTGCATGTTGATCAAACTATACTAAATAAGTAAAAGCAAGGTACAATAGGAATTATAATATGATGAGCAGAGATTAGAGTGCTTATCCAAGAAGACTTTATGATAGAAAGAGTACCAGTGGAGGTGCATTCTATCTTGGAGACAGGTTGGTCGCATGGAACAGTAAGAAACAAGAGTCAGTCTCCTTATCCACAATAGAGGCAGAATATATTACAATGATAGCGTGTTGTATGTAGGAGAAAGTTGCGAAAGGTGAGGTTAAGTTGGATTTTGTTCCAACAACAGAGCAAGTAGCGGATATCTTCACAAAATTGTTGCCCAAGGAAGTCTTTGAGTACCTTCACAATAAATTGGGAGTGGTCACATTTTCCAAGAATTGACTAGCTATCAAGACCACATTCTCAGGGGGAGCATTCGTGTTTTTGTTTATCTTTTTGCTCATGTTTGTGATTTTTTCTAAGTGTAATAATTTTTGCCTAAGAATGTTGTGCATGGACTCAGGGGGAGTTTACAGCAGCCCTTTGATATTGTTGTCAAAGGGGGAGAAGAGTTACAGGAAATTGCATGTGTGTTGCCAACAATTCCAAAGGGGGAGATTGTTGAGCAAGGTGCAACGACAGTATTGTCATTGTTGTCAACATAGTCAGATAGATCGGTTGATGCAGTGGACAGGAGTTCAAAGGTTATTCAGAGTATGTACAGTGATGTTAAATGCTTATGAGGATGTATTTGATGATTGGGTGAAGTTGTTACAGGTTTTTGCATATTTTCCAAGAAGACCGAAGTGGCCCATATGCAAAAGAGAAGAGAAAAAGCAAAGAAAAAAGGTGTCGTGATATCGCGACATGTTGCATTTTCATGGCCAAAAGAGAAGAGAAAATGCAAGGAGAAAAAATGTCATGATATCGCGACATGTTGCATTTTTGCGGCCAAAAGAGAAGAGAAAATGCAAGGAGAAAAAGTGTCGCGATATCACGACATGTTGCATTTTCGTGACCAAAAGAGAAGAGAAAATGCAAGGAGGAAAAAGTGTCATGATATCGTGACATGTTGCATTTTCACGGCCAAAAGAGAAGAGAAAATGCAAGGAGAAAAAGTGTTGCGATATCACGACATGTTGCATTTTCGCGGCCAAAAGAGAAGAGAAAATGCAAGGAGAAAAAGTGTCGCGATATCGCGACATGTTGCATTTTTGTGGTCCAAAGCAAAGAGAAAATGCAAGGAGAAAAAGTGTCGCAATATCGTGACATGTATTTTCGCGGGCCAAAGCAAAGAGAAAGAGCAAGGAGAAAAAGTGTCGCGATATCGCGACATGTTGTATTTTCGTGGGCCGAAGCAAAGAGAAAATGCAAGGAGAAAAAGTGTTGCAATATCGCGACATGTATTTTCATGGGCCAAAGTAAAGAGAAAGAGCAAGGAGAAAAAGTGTCGCGATATCACGACATGTATTTTCGCGGGCCGAAGCAAAGAGAAAAAGCAAGGAGAAAAAATGTCGCGATATCGCGACATGTATTTTCGTGTGCCGAAGCAAAGAGAAAAAGCAAGAAGAAAAAGTGTCACGATATCACAACATGTTGTATTTTTGGGGCCAAAGCAAAGAGAAAGAGAGAGAAAGAAAAAGTGTCGCGATATCACGACATGTCGCATTATCGCGACTCAAAAAGGGTAGCTAGGAAGAGAAAGAAAAAGTGTCGCGATATCGCGACATGTTGCATTTTTGCGACTCAAAAGGGCAGCCAGGCAGAGAAAGAAAAAGTATCGCGATATCGTGACATGTCGCATTTTCGTGACTCAAGAAGGGCAGGCAGGCAGAGTAACAAAAGTGTCGCGATATCGTGACATGTCGCATTTTTGCGACTCAAGAAGGGCAGGTAGACAGAGTAACAAAAGTGTCGCGATATCGTGGCATGTCGCATTTTTGCGACTCAAGAAGGGTAGGCAGGTAGAGTAACAAAAGTGTCGTGATATCACGACATGTTGCATTTTCACGACTTGAAAAGGCCAGGCAGGCAGTGAAACAAAAGTATCGTGATATCGCGACATGTCGCATTTTTGCGATTGAAGACCAGGATGGTGAAACTGAAGACTGCATAGTGACGTGGACCCATAAGGAATATTTAATGATTTGAAATCATTTAAGATGGACGTTACACATGGAAAGAAGTGGACGCATGCCCATGTGTAGAAAATGAACAGTCGAAGAAGGAGAAAATGAACAGTCATCAAAATAGAATCGAAAAGCTTTTTTGAAAACCAAAACACATGCATGCACAAAGGAGAAAATGAACAGTCATGATCGAGAAGACGAACAGTCATGGTAGGAGAATATGGTGTCAATTCTTTGCATGTAACGTGTTTGACGAAATGCCTACTCTATATATACAAAAGGAGTTACATAAAGAAGGTGTTACAATTGATAAGTGGCATATGAGAATTGAAATGAGGAGTTACAAAGAGAAAGGATGGTTATAAAAGGAGTGTTGCTTGGACAATTTAAGAGAGGATTTTATCTTGCGAAGAGAGCGAGAGGAGAGCGAGAGGCGCACGAGAGGCAAGCGAGAAGGGTGTGTGTTTTGTGAAGTGTGGGAGATGTTGAGTAAGCAATAGACCAATCAGGGTCTTGTAAAAGTGAAGGCATTTCTATGTCAATCTTCTAGTTTCAAGATTGAAGTCCAAGTTGGTGCTTGGCATCAAGGGTTGGTGCTCCTTCCAGTTGGTGCTGGTAAATCAGGGGTTGGTGCTCCTTTTTGTTTGTGTAGATAAATTAGGGGTTGGTGCTCCTTCCAGTATGTGTTGGTAAATTAGGGGTTGGTGCTCCTTTCTATTGGTGCAGATAAATCAGGGGTTGGTGCTCCTTCCAGTTGGTGCTGGTAAATCAGGGGTTGGTGCTCCTTTCTATTGGTGTAGATAAATCGGGGGTTGGTGCTCCTTCCAGTTGGTTTTGGTAAATTAGGGGTTGGTGCTCCTTTCTATTGGTGCAGATAAATCAGGGGTTGGTGCTCCTTTCTATTGGTGCGGATAAATCAGGGGTTGGTGCTCCTTTCTGTTGGTGTAGATAAATCAAGGGTTGGTGCTCCTTCCAGTGTGTGTTGGTAAATTGATTGTAAAGTTGTTGCTTTGCAAAGGCTGGATTTGGATGGGAGTCCAAACAATCAATTTTTGAGGAGTAGCCAAATTGGTGAACCTCGGTACATCTTGTGTTGTGTGATGCTCTCTCATTATATTTGCTTTATTTGATTTTAAGTTTTCATTGTATCGACTTTAAGAGTTGAATATTTAAGTTTTAAAGAGCTACACTGATTCACCCCCCCTTCTCAGTTTCATTGTGAGACTAACATAAAATTAAAACCATTGCCCTTATTTATCCCTAATCTATATATTATGCACTTTTAATTACCAAAAATAAAGACCTTATGCCTCCCTTGTTAAGCGCTAGTCAAACCTCAACATTCAAACACAAATTTTGCCCTTACTCGCGTCTACCACCATCGTCATCGGGATTCGAATACTAGACCTCATGGTGCCCATGCTCTAGTGCGAGCTAGAGTGCCAACTGGTCTAGCCGCACGGCTAGAACAAAAATTGCACCAAAAGCCTTTATGCCTTCATATCTGTCCAAAATGATTCACAAAACTTTACTGCCATGGGTATTTGAAACCGTGACCTATTCTCTACCATGCCTTACGCAGGAACCACCTGCCACTTGGGCTACCAACCTTGGCTAAACCCAAAACATGTGCTTTCCCTTATAGTTCACCCTCTTTTGCTAGAAATTCATGTGCTATCTTTTCCCTTGCTCTTTCCCTTTGACGAATGACACTGGACTCCACAAAATCGATTAAATCATGCATGAATCAACTTAGTCCTCAAAACACGTTTTTTGTTCTCCTTTAATATGCATTCAATGGTTTTGCTATGACATCGGCTCACCCTTTATTGCGACCTTTTCTAATTTTGAATTTTTGTGCCTTTGGTAATTTCAAATTTAATTTTATTTTTTAACATAATATTTAACCTTGGTGTTAAATATTATTTATTATATTATTTAACCTTGGTGTTAAATAATATTTTGCTTGTAGTCCTTCATCAATTTAATTTCTTTTTGAGACCTTTGTCCAATGCACTTCCAATCCTCCTTTTAATAATTTTTTTTGGCCAAAATATTATAATATTATTTATTTTCTCTTAAACCATGGGCTTAAAACTTGGGCCTTCAACCTTTTAACCCCCTCTTTGGCATATAATATAAAATATTATAACCTTTCCTTTTAATCAATTTACTTGCATTGGGATGAACTTTACTTTGCATCTTATAAACCTTATCTTATTGCCATACCAAACTATCTTTGGCATCAATAACAATTTATGACATCAACCTTTGACATCAATATTTTGACATCAATGACAACACAATTACTCAAAATTTCCAACACTTTCTACCAATTTTGTTACTAAAATGAGATTTATAGTCAACCCTGGTATGTACATTATTGTGTAATATAAAATGAGGATAATATGCATTAGGTATAACACATCCATTTCCATGAACTGGGTATTTCTTTCCATTTGCTATTTTTAGACTAGAATTATTTGTTGCTTTTAAGCAACTAAACCAATGTAGATTTCTTGTCATATGATGACTTGCTCCTGAATCAATATACCAAATATTCTTTTCATTTTGAATATTTGAACTATATTTATGTGAAATAAATGTACACACCAAAACCTAGCCACTTGTCATCCATCTAGGTCTTCCTGCCATTTTCCCCTTTTATTTATGTATATCTAGGAATATTTGTTAAATATATGTTTAATATTAATATTTTAATATTATATTATATATATATTTATTAAATATAAATATTATATATGTGAATAAATCTTAGCCATCCGATTTGAATTAATCCTAGCCATCCATATACATCAATCCATGCCACATACTCGAAATTAATATCCACCCTCCGATGTGTTTTAATCTGAGCCACACAATTCATGTTGCTTAAACCCTAACATATCCTAGTGTGGATTATTAATAGGAGCCATTTTGATGGCTCAACCCCTAAGCAATTAGTGTCTTGAGTAATTCGCTAAGTCTTCTCTGAGTCCTAAGCCATATGAGAAATCCAAGCATCCTCGCCATTCGTCCTTGCTCGCCATAGCCTATGCATCCATTGCCACCTATTTTTCTTAGTCAGATCTACTTCTATAGATTTCCCCTCAACTGTAAAATACCTTCGGGTGCTTTTCCTTAGTTTTCAAACACCTTTGGGCACTTCCCATCCATCGCCAAGTGCCTTTGGATACTTTATACCATTCCAAAGCACCCATGGGCATTTTCTGCTGCTGCTAAGCACCCGCGGGTGTCCTAGACCAGAGTTTTGCAACCTTACTAACCCTCAGGTGATGATAGGGTATCAGTGCACCTATTTCCTGCACTAATTACATCAGATTATAAAACAAAAAATTCAACAAGGTAAAATTTTCATTGTTTTATTTCATTCCATGAATTTTTATTTTCTGTTCACTCTATTTACATCATATAGCTAGGGGTTTTATATTGATTATACAGGGCCTCACATTGTGGAGCCCTCACAGTTGCTATTGACCTATTTCCTATTTTATTATGTGCATATTTGGAAGTATTACATTAGCGTTGTATAGTTGCTTAAGCTAGAGTGGCCCAAGATTGGATAACATGAAGCCCACTCACATTTGTTTGGATTAGAAGCAATAATTAAGACACCACTAGTGTTTTTTGCTAGGGTTTTGGATAATCCTAGCTATAGTAAAAATTTGTATCAAAGAAATCAATTCTTTCATTGTAACATTGGGGATTTGAGACTCCCTCCATATTAATAAAAATTATTTATTCTTATACAATATTAGGTTTTGATTTCAATTTATCTTGTCATCCATTTTGGTGTTTTGCTTTTGCATCTACAAATGGCGATCATGGTGGGACTCCCTAAGGGTTTATCATGTTTATTTACCTTGTTTAATAATTTACTATTTTCTGTCTCATATTGTAGGGTTTTTAGAAGTGTAGATTTCATAGTTTTTTGATGGATTAGGTTTTTGAGGATTTGCAGAAGGTTGCAAAAGGTGCACGAATGCTCGGTTATGCTCGAGTGACATCCAAAAATGCCCAGGTGCATTTCAGAAATACCCAAAGGTGTTTTATAGAGAGTTGGAGAAAAATGTAGGCTTTTGGGTAAGTCTACTATCAAAACCCTAACTTTCTATTTTTACGTTACGTTTTTTTTAGATTTTGGGATTAAAATGAACATTAATAAATCTGGTAAAAAATAAATCACTTTAGCTATATTTTAGGCATTAGATTAATAACTACATTCATTCACACATTTCTACTTAAAGATTCCTTAATATTCTAGTGTGTTGCATTATTGTTTGCATTTGAAGTGTCAAGCGCATACATTATTTTACATCCTAGGGTTAGAGATTTCTATTTTTTGTAAGTCTAAGTAGGAATAGTGTCAAGATATAAAAAATATACCCATACTTGGGTGATTCCATATGGAGGTTTAGACGAACCCCTCAGTTGTTTAGGGTGGGTTTTAAGTGGTGTACTTTACATCCTTTGGAGAAATTGGTATTTTGGATATCGGATTCTGATTTAGACTATTGAAAGTAGTTATTTTTCTAACATTGTATACACACAATAGAAAATTGAAAACCTTTAAAAGGAATCACACACTTCACGCTTCACATTAAACAGTGGTGACTAGATTTCATCACCAACCATTGCTTGAGATTTTGTGACGGTGGCTTTCATCTCCATCCACCAATCTCTATCCCTAGACACCTTAGATTACCCTCAAGCAAACTTGTTGGATTTCATCACTAGAAAGAATCTCATTGCCTCATCCAAGCCATATGATTCACCCATTTAATTTAGACTAGCACATTGAAACACAAAATTAAAATCTAAGAAAATGAATTCATATTAAAATGTGATAATCAATGAATGAGGTAAGACACATTTATTGAACAAACTTAGAATTGATTGATTTCTGTTTGATTCTTGTGAAGTTTCAATTCTGTATTTTATTTTACTGCATAATTTGTATTTGATTTATTTGCTTATGGTATTAACAAGAAATCAACAAAAAGCATTAAATCAAAACAAATCCATGGAAAACTCATCCACCTTCCCTGCCGCTTCTGTGGTAGATTCCCCAAATGTAATATAGATAGATTTATCTATAGGTCCCTCACATTCCTTGTCACCCATAGCATTTCATATGGTTGTTCCCGAAATAAAGTCAACCTCACCAGCCATTGATAACCACATTACCCATATAGACATGGCACAAGTAGAAGCTCTTATGAAGTCTTATAATTATGCCTTAGAGTCAGTCCCCAACTCACCTAGACAAGATCCTACTTTACAACAAGAACTTGTTTATTCCTAACCACCATCGAAATTTACCCATGTGTATACTAATCCTTTTTTTAAGGCATCAGTTGCACCTTTATCTCATGTGTCCATTCCCAATACACAAGTGCTCCTAGCACTTCCATCCCATATTCATACACATCCACATACAATAACCCCTTGTATGAAGCACATGTAAATGTTGCTTCACAAATTTTAGCCTCCCAAGTTACCATGCCAAGTATAAGTTATTCCCCAGCCACATCTTCCATTCCATCTGCCTCCATACCTTCCATTTATGATAGAGATATTAACAAAGCATGGGAACATTTGAACAAATTTCTTAAGAAACATCAAAATGCTCAATAGCAAGTGCAAGTTAACCCTAAGCCTCTACCAAAATCTACATAGACTATCCTTATTAACCAAGGTTCATCATCGACACCAACATATTTAATGGTTTCCATCCCTACTCCTCCACCAAGCCATACCAATACCCATTCCATTCCCATAAACCATACCAATTCCATTCCCATAGGCCAACCCAACCATAGTCCCCATGCATTGTCCCCATTCCAATATTCCCCATCTCTTCATCATCAATCGCCTCATCATCAATCCCATCATCATTTAGTTACCCCACAATATTTTTCCAACACACCTCAAAATCATCAGGTAATTTAGGGCTTCCACATTCTTGGGGAAGACCCTAGAATTAAGGTCATGCAACAACAAATAGATCAATTGATACAATATACTCTTGGTATGACAAACCAAAAGCCAACCTTACGTCAAATAATCAACCAACCCATTCATCCTTTGGTACCATCATCACCATATCTGACTGATTTCACGGTACCAAAGTTTAAACAATTCAACAAAACTGAGGATCCTAAAGAGCATGTAAGCACATTTGTACACTCATGCTTTAGAATCCAAAATGGCAATGCTCTCATGCTTAGAAAATTTCCTCAGACATTAGGAGGAGACACCATAAAGTTGTATAACCAATTGCTTAGTCATAGTATTTATACTTTCGAACAATTGGTTAACCAATTCTTTGAGTGTTTTATCGTAAATATTAGAAATAAAGTCTCATTGCCCAATGTCTATGCTTTAAGACAACATGAGGATGAGTATATCTATGACTTTGGAAACTGTTGGAGGGTTGTCATTACCAAGTTGCCATTCACCCTACCAATGGAAGAGCTTATCAAAATATTCACCAAGAGTTGTTTAAAATCTATCTATTGTATGCTTCAATTACAAGCATATCATTCATTTGAAGAAGCTCTAGCATAGGCTAGTGTCATCGAGGAGATAAAAATCCAAGAGGGCATTCTTAAACCTAAGAAAAGGGAATGGTATAATAAGGGCCAATATAAAAATAATTATTCTAGTCAGTCAAAATCAACACAGTCCACTCTGACCAATTAGCCTAATCACATTAATAAACTGGCCATGAGCCAGCTAGTAATGGCTCAACAACAATCAATGCAACAACCACCTCAACAAATTGCTTATCATGCGGTACCCTTAGTAACTCAAGCTATGCAAAACACAGTGTCAAATATGGAAAACCATCCCTGACAATAGTATGTCTGAGAGAATCACCAATATACCCCCTTGTCTGAGTCATATTCTTCTCTTTTCCAAAGGTTGTATGACACAAATAAAGTTGCATTGCCCAAAATCAAACCAGATGATCCTGCTAAACGTGGAAAACATTATCGAAAAAAAATATTTTGTCCTTACCATAGGTAAAATGGGCATGATATTAATAATTTCTATGTATTCAAAGACATCGTTCAAGACCTTATTGACTTGGGAGCCGTCAATCTTGACAACCCCCTTGCTCAATAAAACGAAAACCTTGGTATTTTTCAAACACCACTTCCTCACCATGAGGAGGTGCAACCAAATATGGGAGTAGCTAATACCAAAATTCCTAATCAATTTAACCATGTCCAAAAATACCAAGGGTTTGTAGGGGCTATACATGTTGCAACAACCCAATTCTATTACTTACAAGTGAAACCATAAATTAAAAATTTTCAACCCTTCTTAATATTTAATTTAGTATGAGGTATGTAAATTCTTCTTGGGTACCTAGTTCACTGTAAACAAATACCTAAGAGAATGAGACTAGCTAGGTCCTGTTTTTTAATGCCAATAAAGAACTTAACCTCTCATCCGAGAATCCAAGTTTTGTGGCAGGGGTTTCTCCTCTAGGGTCCATTTCACCTAGAGATTGGATGCATAGTTTCTCCATTTCTTAGCATGACTATTTTTATCATGTAAGAATTAGCGTGTACATACCCTGTTCTAGATGAATTTCCACCTTTCTTGGAGTTAACCTAGGGTCCACCAATACCTTGGATTAGGACCTAATGTTGCTTGACTTGACACGATTGACGATGAGACGTCCCATACCATCTTGTCGTTGGTCATTCCTCAATCGTTCAAGGCCCCAAGTAACACCTCATCGTACTATCAGATGATAACCTAAGAGCGATGCCCATTTCATCCTATTTTACCTCTTGTCCTAATATTTCTTGTTAGGATAATGGTTATCCCTAAATCTGAATGATTATCCTTCCCATAATCATCGTTATTGGTTGATATACAGAGATTGTCCTACCCACAATCTTAGGTTTCACTATACCCTTCTTGTCAAGAAATGGTATCTATTATGGATGTTTGGTTTAGAACAAAGGAATTTATTTGAAGTAAACAACACACCTCTATCATTTATATAACATAATAACCACTTCTTTCAATATCATTTATAAAACCTAATAACCACTTCTTTCAATAATGTATTTTCCACCATTAAATATGGAATATAGTTTCTCCTAAGGCGAAGTACATAAGTAATACTAAATATGATAAATTACCATATTAAATACATTTACTTCTTTTGAAAAAAAGTAACAATGAAGTTTTATATGATTTGTTTACACACTCTACTTAGCAAGTAACTTAAGTTTTTATCATTCACCCTATTTAACATATGGAAATATTTGATAATATTTTATATAAAATGCTTACTAAGGATTATAAATCATTTAATTCCTAAAATAATTTTTATTAAGTTTGAACATTCCCTATGTTTGATTTATTTTTACTATATACCTAACTAGAAGACATTTCTAAATTGCTAAACTAAATTTGAAGATCGAATAAAATGATCTATCTAGACAGTGGTGGCAAAGTTATGTCCAAATGACTTCCGCTGCTTTTTAGGCTGATAAGCTTTCTGTTTTCACATTATTTTAATATTTCAAATATAATAACAATGGACCTCATTCGCATAAAATTTATATGATATTTGAGGGTTATTGGTGACAACTTGAACTAAGCCCATTAATAATCGGTAAAATAAATAGATAAATGTGTGAGAATTAGGTCCAAAGGTTCTTTTAAATAGACATAATCTTGAGTTCATTTGAAAGTCTTAACACAATTTCCAATGTGTTGTGTTTTCGGGTTACGATCTTTGTATTACATTTAATCAATTAAGCAGTCGTGTTAGTAGGTACATTTTATCATAAAGCAAACCATGCATTCAAAGAAATAATTGTGTTTCTTCTAATTCAACCTAGGGTTAGAGAACACCTAAATACTTAAACACAACATTGTTCACTAACTTATTAATATATTTGCATCTTTTGTGAGATGCGCAACAAAACAATCATCGAGCTAATTTTGTGCACGAATTATTTTGACATATATCATATCCTCAAATAACATATTGTCTTATTTTTTGAAAGGCCTATTCATATTTTTAACGTCTCTGATGTATAGGGTTTCAAGTTGTCGTAGTATAAATATTCTAAATGCATAGTATAGTAATTTAAAAAATTACACCCTTCTACTTCCTACAAAACATTAGCAAAGAAATCTCAATAAAGATTTGGTCCCTATAAGTGTTCATAGTAAGTTGACCATTTTCTTCTAGATGTCGTAGTTCATACAAAACGATACAATAGGTTCCCAACTTCCAACGAGATTATAGAGGTGTATTGCACCAGATTTATATTTTACCTTTAAGAGCCCAACACACTATCTCCATAGACCAGGTTACTCCTAAAAATATTAGCTTGAAAATAAACCTACGGCAACTATAGTTGTAAAATTTGGAAAACAACCCAATTCCTACAAACATTCTGTTGTAAAATGACATCACCCATTAATTAGGGCATGGGCTTCAAAGTTGACATTTCTTTTTTATTATATTTAATAAAATATTGATAGAGAAAGCAGTTTACATATCAAGTTTTTAAATAATTCATATTTAACCAATATTCAAAATTATAGATATTATTAAGGTAAACTTCCCATTAGTATTCATCAACGTTGAGTAGAAGAATATCTACAAAATTATCACGAAAGGCTTGACAACATTTCGGATATATTTTAATAGCTGAGACATTATTCATCACCTAGAAAGGTTACATAATACATTTTTAATATACCCATTACAAAGATACGACTTGCACTTTAAGCGATAGCAATTACGAATTGTGCTTAAGTGAAAGCTACTGATTTATGGGCCACTAGTTTTTTTTGAATAATACTTCTTATAAACATCTATCGTGGGGATTGAACCCGGGTCACATCACCTTCAATCCCCAATAATACAAGTGGTGTCCTTGCCGATAGACCACACTCATGCGGATATGGGCCACTAGTATTATAGCTGCTTCCTCAATGTTTTTAGACGGTGCTTACATGAGCATCTACCACTCATAAGTCATTGCTTGCACTAGCCACATTAACAGGGTACTCCTCATTCAGGGGTTAGAGTGGCCTTGACTAAATTGAATGCATAATAAGTTTAAAATACAAATAGATAATGCATTCCTACTTCTATCGTTCTACTATAGAAGGACATTTCAGCTTCTTTACAATTTCAGCACTCATATTAATTTAAATCTCTTTTAGAATGCATATTTTACCAATAGACAAATATCAACACATTCTTGTTTACACAAAAAGTGATTTGCTACTTATAATATATTCCATTCATCCTATCTTTCCATAATACCAAATTCAATGCATATGAACAAGATCACAAATGGTCTACTTGATATTATTTTGCCCGTCCGTAACTTATGTCCTCTTCACATACACGTAGTCCCTCCAATATATATTTTTCATATCCCGTTTCTATTGTTACATAGATGGTGAGTGCAGAGGACAGTGGAACAATTGTATTACTCCATGTAAACATCCCTTTCCACAGTTTGCCAGATGTGTTTTAAAAATTTTACGGGTGGAGGTATACGATTAATTTTGTTTTTAATTTTTAGCTTATTTTTTTTACTTTATTTTATTATTTTCATTATTTATTTATTATTTATTTATTACTTGCTTCTCTTTTTTATTTTTATTTTTTAAATTTTTATTATATTTCAATTTAATTTTATATTATCCTATAAATAAAAGTAAATATTTTTTTCCACAAATATAATTGTTAGACCCAAATCATAACATTAAATCCTAAATGCAACTAAATGGATGCATCTACATGGACCACTGGGTGGGTATACTGCCAGTAAGAATCTTTGTTCCTAGCAACTGTAAGTACCCCGCCGCTCATCATATCCCCTTCTTACCTTTTTACTGGTGCACATTATTTCTCATCAGGAGGAGGTATTCCTTTTTTATCTACTCCTTATTATTGTCGAAGATACCTGTTCCTGCATCCACAAACAGATCAGTAGTATTTCATCCTTACAAACAAAGTAGGTATACATAAAGCTAGATTTTGGAGGGACATTACACATGTGGTCACTAGAGGTCAATGAAATAATCAGCAAAATGCAAGGCAACAACCTCCCACATCACCTCCCATTCAAATTGCTCATAATCCTTCATCGCCAATCCACATTCCTAGCTAATCAAATCCTCTAATTTATCCCATCAATCGTCCTCTACGATCAATCATCTCATTGAGTAGCCAGTTAACCACAAGTCTAAATATGGATTCCACCAAATTGTTAATTTATGAGTTAATTCAACAATCTCCCCCACATCGTGAGGCATTAATGGAAATACTGAAATCCATTGAATTGCAATCTCAAGATTATAATACCTTCAAAAAATTTGTAGGGAAAATTCAAACATGCATAGAGCCTTCCATTACAGTTTATGACTTTGAGATTAAGCCAATCTCATCAGAATTAGTAGATCCTCCATTGCATATCATGGCTCTAATTGAAAAGAATGTTTAAAATAGTTTTAATTGACACCAGTTCCTCCATCAATATTATCATCACATCTACCCTTCATCATCTTAACCTTCCTCCATCTCATATAACCAAGTCATATTTCACCCTAAAAGCATTCAATGATGCTTTATGTTCCATAGTTGGAATTGTTGTTTTACCCATTGAAGTAGGGATCAAAACGTTTCATACTATGTTCCACATCTTGGAAGGATCCATGGCGTATAATGTACTCCTTGTAAGACCTTGGATGAGGTAAATGAGATGTGTCCCTTCCATTTTACATCAATGCTTAAAATAGGTTCATGAGGGACAAGTACATTGCATACCATCGGATGTCGAACCATTCAAGTATTGCAATTTCATCTAAAATCCCTATAACTCCATGCTTTCTTCCACACACTTTTTTCTATCACCATAATCCAATCCATCTACCACGCCACCCATTTCTTAAACAAAGGCTCTCATTCCTAAGGACTTCCTTATCACCCATCCCCCATCATCCTCTTCATTGACTACATGCACATGTGATCAAAGTCAATCCACAACTTTGCCTTCCACATCATCATCATCCATTCAACAACCTTCCCAATCCAATCCATCGCCATAAGCCAATGTGTCACAAGTCAAGTTAATGGATTGTAAGATATCTTCATCTCCATAATTTCCTAATACATTATCCAATCATGGTACTTCCACATCATCCCAAGTCTAGGTCCATCTCAATTATCCTGGTATTGGTGAATATGTGGTCCAAGACATCACCGTCACACTGCTCACCATTCCTAATGCTAAGGAATTTGGTCATCCACATGATCCACCTTTATCCATATGAGTGATATATGACATGGGTTCAGCTCCCAATAGCATACATTTTATATATGGGGGGATTGATTATTCATCAAATTTATCTCCCCTTGAGGAACCCAAGGAACCAACACCTACAAACATTTAAAATATATCAGGATTCCCATATCACTATTTTCACATAGTTAATTGGCAAGGTCATGCCCTAGGATTGCATGAACAAGGAGTACTTCAACCTATTGATGTTCCATATCAAGAAGCGTACGACCGTTTAGGTTTAGGTTACCATCCACTTTCCACCACCTCTTCTCTTGAAAAATCCTTCAAAAGGCTTAGTCTAAATTCAGGAGAAGAAGCCCTCCAGCCTGATGACTCTGACGATGAAATATATGAAGAATTTGAACTTATGTTGATAATTTCGGATGAATCTAAAGAGAAATCGGAGCCCATTATTCCCCATACTGAACAAGATGAGTTTTATCTTATAATGTTCTCCATCCATGAGCCCATCTTTCACTTTCTTCTTCCACAAGAACGAGCTGACCCTACCAGTGAACCACCACCTCCACTTCATTAATCCATTTCATAAGCTAAACTTGTAATATTTGTACATAACAAAAAAAACAAAAAAATAAAAAAAATCAAACAAAATAAAAAAAAAAATAAAATAAAAAAAATCAAACAATTAAAAAAAATATATATATATATAAAAAATCAAACAAAAATAAATAAAAATAAAATAAAAAAAAATAAAAAAAAAAATATTTTCTTTCTCTGCATTGCATGTATATTTAGTTAAATGTATTCATTTATGTTTCTTGTTGTTGTTCAGGTTTACCAAGCTCCTAGCATCGGTTCTTAGGTTCCATTCATTCCAGCCAACCTCATCCATTTTCCCTTAAGTTGACATGAATCTTGTTGACTTATTTACCCCGCTCCATAATCCATATGATTTGACAAAGCCAATTCCAATTGACATGAGTCTCATTGATATGGATCAAATTTACTTACCTCCATACTTATCTGAGTTTGTCTTGTCCGAGGAATTGTTAAGGGCTTCATCCAACTACATTTCTCTATCCCCTCCACATTCACCTTCACTTTCACCTTCGAATATCAAGGTTTTCCAGGTAGACGTAGATGAGGATAAGTCAGAAGAGTTTTATGATATCTTAGATGAAATTAATCTGATCCCTACGTCCCATCAACTTAAGTAAGGTTCCCATATGTCCATTGAAGATACCATCGATGTGGACCTTAGTTCAGACAAAGACAATCCCCAAATTGTCAAGCTTGGCAAAAGCTTATCCAACGATGAACAAGAGTAATTAATTGCTCTCCTCAAGAGGAAGAAGAGATATTTACATGGTCCTATAAGGACATGCCTGGTCTTGACCCTAGATTGGTTGTCCATAATCTTGCCTTACAACCTAATGCTAAGCTGGTCAAATAAAAACTTAGGAGGATGCATCCTAATGTGGCCCTCTTGGTAAAAATATAGCTCTAAAAAATCTTAGATGTGAACTTCATAGTTCCTATCGACTATCTTGAATGGCTCTCAAACATGATACCCATTTGCAAGCCTAACAGGGTGATACGTGTTTGCACTAAATTTTGAGATCTTAACAAAGCGTGTCCTATGTATGCCTTTCCTCTACAAAATATTGATACTCTTGTCGACACCTGCATAGGCCATGAAATGCTTTCTCTCATGGATCATCTTTTAGGATACAACCAAATTCAAATAAATCTTGATGACCAAAACAAAACAACATTTACTACACCTTGGGGAACGTTTTGTTACAAGGTGATGCCCTTTGGCCTTAAAAATGCAGGTGCCACTTATCAACGTGCCATGACATACATTTTTCATGATTACATGCATAATATTATCAAATATTATGTGGATGATCTCTTGGCTAAATTTAAAACTCAACAAGAGCACATTGGTGTATTGGATAAAGTTTTTGACCGACTTCTAGAACATAATGTAAGGTTGAACCCCAAGAAATGTGTCTTTGGTGTTACCTCTGGCAAACTATTAGGGTTCATTGTCTCCAAAAGAGGTATTAAGGTGGACTTGAATAAGGTCAAGGCCATCATGGAGATGCCTCCCCCAACTAACTTAAATGAATTACGTAGTTTACAAGTAAATATCCAATCAATCCATCATTTCATTGTGCAAATTTCTGATAAATGTAGGCCATTCAATCACCTACTACAAAAGGGGGTGCCATTTTATTGTATAGATGAGTGCCAAAAAGCCTTTGATGATATTAAGCAATACCTAGATTCTCCACCAGTCTTAGCTCCTCCTCATCCGGGGATCCCATTCTATATTTATGTCTCAACAACGGACTTTGCATTAGGGACAATGCTTGCACAAAAGAATGAAAATAATTAAGAGCAATATGTCTATTACATTAGTGTAACATTGGTAAGCTATGAAACTAGATATGCTTATGTAGAAAAATTGTGCCTAGCAGTGGTTTTTGCCACTAAGAAACATTGACATTACATGCTTAGTCACACAACATATGTCATAGCTAGAGAAAATCCTCTGTGTTCTATGATGTCCCACACTTACAATAACACCCACACCGCTAAATTGATAATGCTTCTTACTAAATTCAACCTTGAATTCATTAGCCAAAAGTCCATTAAAGGTTAATTAATAGCCGATCAACTTGTGAAAGCTCCACTACCTAGTGATCATTCTTTGATTATTAAGCTCCCAGATGATTTAGTATTTACTATCACTGAATAAGAAGAATATTTCATTCTAGAGGAAGACGTCGATATCACACTATTCTTTGATGGTTCTAAGTATGCAAAATATCAAGGTTATGGAGTCGTGTTTCATACACACCAATGGGTGCCTATCCATTTATTATTCAAACTTGACTTCAAATGCACAAACAACACTACAGAGTATGAAGCCTTAATCTTAGGTCTTCAATCAACTATAGCTACGAACATTAAGCGTATTAGGATATTTTATGATTCTCAACTAGCTGTCAAGCAAATCAATGGAGAATACCAATGCAAAGAACTTAGCATTTAACTATATCATGAAGTAGCAATGAAATTGCTCTCTAAGTTTGATTGGTATGAAATCAATAGTTTGAAACGCTTGAATAATAGATTTGTAGATGCAATGGCCTCTATTAGATCATTGATTCCAAAAGACTCCTTCGGAGAGGTACAGTCCCTTATTATTTCAATGATATCTAAATTGGTAATTGTCTATGCTGAATCTAAGGATGAAAATGATGTTTGCTTTATCTAGTTGGATGCATATGAGCCTTGGTAAAACTAGATAGTAGCCTTTCTCAAGTTTGGAACACTCCCATCTGACATGTCTTGAACTTCTAAACACACTTTTAAATAAAAAGTAGCTTGTTTTGTTCTCTTTGGAGATGTGTTGTACAAACATGGTTATAATAGAGTCCTCCTTCGTTGTCTCGAGTCTAGTGAGACACAAAAAGCCATAGCTAAATCTCATGATGGCACTTGTGGTGGTATTTTTAGTGGAATGTCCATCACAAAGTGTATTTTATGCAAGGGTTATTATTGGCCCACTATGAAAAGTGATTGTTGCACTTATGTTAAAAATTGTAAGAAATATCAAGAACATTCTAATTTAACTCGTGCCATCACAAGATTTACAGACTATTCAAATCCTTTGGCCCTTTTCACAATAGGGTATAGATATAATTGGTAAAATTTTACCTCCTTCCTCGAGACAATATACATTCATCATCATAGCCACTGAATACTTCACAAAGTGGGTTGAGGAAATTCCTCTAACCAGTACGAAAGGAACTAGAATTATGGAGTTCATACTTCATCACATCATTTGTCGTTTTGGTATCCCCTAAAATATCATCTTCGACAACGATAAGAATTTCAAGACAAATATGTGTGAACACTTTACGAGAAATATAACATTTGATATAGTTTCTCGAATCATTATTACAAACAAGCAAATAGACAAGTCGAGGCTACCAACAAGACCTTAATTGCTATTCTCAAGAAACTTGTTAAAGAAAATTATAGATATTGGCATACACAAATTTCCTTGCATTATGGGCTTATCGAACAAGTATCCACATGCGTTAGAGCATTTACGAGTATATCAAGATCGCCTAAAGCGTGCTTACAGTGTCAAAGTTTATCTACGTGAATTCCAAGTAGGAGATCTTGTCCCTAAATAGAATCAGCAAAACACCAATGCATTACCGCATCTTCATGATAAATTCATGGATAATTGGTTGGGTCCATACATGGTCTCTCAAAGAGTGAGTAATGGTACTTACAGGCTTGCCGTCTAGAAGGAGAGGAAGAACCCGAACCACTTAATGTTATACACTTGAGAGCATTCTATGCATAATGATATATATATATATATATATATATATATACATGGCTAATACACAAAAACATTGCATTTTATTTGCATACATTTCATTCCAAAAATATTGCACTGCATTTGCATACATTTCATACCAAATATTATATTAGCACACATTTCATTTTGCATTTCATACATTTCATTTCACACATTCCATTCCCATTTTAAATTTCATAATAGAGATCATTTATTAAGTTCAATATTTTAATTGGTCTAATAAAATCATGTTGCCTTAATCAGGGGCACCTTCACATCATCATCTATTTTTCCATAAAACCAAATTGTCATTAGCAAAGCTTTTCTAGGTGTTTTTTGTCACTCAGCCACTCCTAGTGTTTTAGAAACCTCCACAATACATGTTTAGTTCCTTTTAGGACCATCACACATATACACTAAGAAAATATTTAGTTTTGGGAATTGACTCCAAAAAATTCTTGAACCAAACACAATTTCACATCTTAAAAATATCTTGTATCAAAGAAGGATAACACCATACTTGGTATAAAACTCGAAGTGAAAAGGGTCATCCTTGCTAGTCCTATCATTCAACATAGTCCATCAAAACAGTGGTTTTCACCACTATCACAATTCCAAAAATAAAAGAAAGAGTAGGGAAAAATCTCTAACAAAAACTCTAAATCCTCTACATCACACACCACTGATCAATGAGTTGTAAGGATCGTACTATATTTCCAGTCAGATGGTTAAGTAGTCATCCCAAATACTTAAGAGATCAAATTCGTGGACTATGGAGTTAGCCTCCACTAGATCTATAGATGCTTTACTGGCAATGGAGTATGCTTATGCATGGTAACATATCTCCTTTAAAGAGACCTATGATTGCACATATTGACAAGATAGCTTATTTATTTCATCCATAACATGTCACACCAATTTACAAAATATGAGTTAATTAACTCACTTGCACACACATTGGTTCTTGATTGCCTCGAGTCATTACCATGCTCTTGAGATAATAAACAAATTCACTACACACACATTTGGTCCTAGAGGGATTAGGCAATTTTAGTGAGTTTGTTTGATGCCACTAGTATGTCTGAGTCTTTGCAAAAAATTAAGATTTCCATATCAACATACATATCTTCTTCCATATCAACATCCATATCTTCTTCCATGTCAACATCCATGTCACTTCATGAGCCATTCACTATACATGCCACCAATTTTGGTGCCCTTGATTAAACAACAATGCTAAAACATGGCCAAGCTAGACTATGAATGATCATTAGAATCCTTGCATCCCATTTCCACTTGCATCCATACATTCCACCTTGCATTAATCATCCATAGCAAATCATATGCATTAATCATCCTCATAAACATGCATTACACAAAAACATTCACACAAAAATATAACACAAGTAAAAGCCATGTATATATATGTATAAATATCACATGTACAATGAGTGCCAAAAGGCTATATACAATGGATCACCAAGGCTCATATACAAAAAGTTCATATAAGCACTAGCTACGCCCTCCAAGAGGACCCTTTTGACCTAGAAGGATCCCTAGACCTAGAACTATATCTAGACTTACTATGCCTAGCAACCTCAGATATAGATGAGGTTGGAGTATCAAGCAGTGGAATATGATGCTCCATCAAACCTATCCTCCTATTGGCATTTTTGCCACATTATTTTTGTTATTACTGATCATGTAAGAGAATGCACAAGTTGTAGAGATACTAACTCCTCTGTTTTTCCCTCCAAGCACTTTGAAAGGGAAAATGTAAAAAGATCTACATTTTTTTGTTTTAGAGCAAAGTAAATGAAATATGTCGCGATATCGCGACCTATTGTAGTTTTGCGGCGTCCGATGCAAAAATCAGCTAAGTAAAGAAAACGTCGCGATATCGCGACATGTCGCATTTTCGTGACTTGTTGCGGTGAGGGAGCACTAAAGTGAAAATTGTCGCGATATCGCGACATGTCACATTTTTGCGACTTGTAGTGGCAACAAAGCAAAGTGATAGGAAAATGTCGCGATATCGCGACATACAGCAGCCAAGGGGAGCACCAATGAAAAATGTCGCGATATCGTGACAGGAAAGCAAGGAAGGAGCAACACAGTATGGAATGGTGCGATATCGCGACATGTCACGTTTTCGCGAAAGGGTTGAAGATAAACACAAGGCGGGAGAAAGATGTCATGATATCGCGACATTTTTGGAAACGAAGCCAAGCAAGAGAAACTTGTCGCGATATCGCGACAAGAAGCGGCAACGAAGGAGAAGACAAGAAATTGTCGCGATTTCGTGACATGTCAGGGCGGAAGGGCAAAGCGCGGAGAAATGTCGTGATTTCGCGACATGTCATGTTTTTGCGAGGAGAAAGTGCAAAAGCAGCCAGATAGTATGAATTGTCACGATTTCATGACATGTCACGTTTTCGTGATCAAAAAGCAACAAAGTACAAGAAGATAAAGCCGCGAGTGGAAAAGGAAACATGTCACGATTTCATGACTTGTTGAAGATGAAAGGACAAAATGGAGAAAACATCGCGATATCGCGACATGTCGCATTTTTGCGGAACGAAAGCTGAAAAGTACAAGGCAGAAGGAAATCATTGCGATTTCATGACATGTCATTTTCGTGATGAAATAGTAAGGAAGACAGTGCCAAGTATGAAATGTCATGATTTCATGACATGTCCCATTTTCGCCACTTGCAGGAAGATGAAGGCCAAGAAAGAGGAGGATGTCGCGATTTCACGACATGGTGCGTTTTCGTAGGTCTAAAGATGAAAAGGAGCTAGAAGGAAGAAAATGTCATGATTTCGTGACATGTCGCATTTTTGCGACTGGTGGCAAGAAGAGAAAGCAGTAAGGTAAAAGTGTCATGATTTCGTGACATGTCGCATTTTCGTGACCTATCACATTTTCGTGACAGAAGCAACAACAAAGGCCCGATACAGTTCAGTCCATATTTTTCCTTCGAAATTGCATAGGAGAACGTGAGGAGAAGATAAGGATCAAATAAAAGCTCTCCAACTGATTTTGAGATCGTGGTCAAAGAGGCTCCAAGATTAAATGTTGTTGATTACCTATGTGCGCAAGATGGAAGAACATGAGGCAGTTTTCGATGCCACCAAAATTAAAGATGCCTCCAGTATTAAAAGCTCCTGTTCATGATCTCCTAACAACTTCCAGCTTGCCTCGATAATGGTCATTTAATGAAGAAATATGGTCCCTTGTTTCTGTTTAATTTTTAGTTTTGATCCATAAAAATAGGGACTGTCATTTCTCCGAGGCAGATTAAGGGGGATCGTTTCTCTTTTCAAGTGCACATTTTGTGGATCGCTTCTTCAAAATATGTTTTATGTATTAAATGTTGTGATTCGAAAGGAAGAGGAAAGACCTCTATAAATACCAATGTAAAATCTCAAGCAAAAGGAGGAGGACCTTTTTGCAAAAATTGAAGCAAAAATCCTAGATGCATTTTGCTCTATTCTTAGTGTCTCTTGAGTCGGTGATCCAAACTATTGTTCATGTTTTGCTTTCTATGTGATTTACTTCTATTTAGTCCAGTGTTGAAATATAAGTTGAATTCTATTGTTCTGAATTTGGCTGTATTTTCATTTGAATGTTTGAAGTATAATTGAAGGTGAACTTATGGCTAATGCTTGATCCAATTTCTGCATGTGCATCCTAAGAATCTGTTGCCACTTATCTTAGAGATCTGGTTTGAGATTATTTGCTATCTGAGGTTGTTCCCCATCAACTATCGGCTTTGGCCATATTTCCATCTCTTTCTGTTATTTCCCATTTCTTTTTGTATTTTCCCATTTCTTTCCTGCATCCTTATCTTGAAACCAGTTTAGATTAGTTTGGGAGCCAACCCTCTCTGGAGATTGGCCCGGGAGACTTCTCTTTCTCTCGGCATTTCAATGTTGGCCGAGTCTAGGGCGCACAAGTGATGAAATCTTGTACTTAGGCAGATTTGTGACCAACAGTTTTTGGCACGCCCGGTGGGAGTTGTTTTGTCTGAAGATAATTGGGGGTTTTTCGGTGGGACTCACAAGTCCCATATTTTGACACCCGGAGGAATCAAGATTTTGATGAACTGTCTTGACCTCAAAGCGGCGATTGTAAGTTCATCTGGTGACTCTGTTGAAGGTGACTATTTAGTACCTAGAAATTTCCAATCCTGAAGCTGGTGAAAATATTTGCATCTTTGCTTCATGATCACGAGATCAAGTGCCAAAGAATCGAAAGATCCAGTCGAATTCTTCGAGATTGATGTTTAGAACTGGAGGGAGCGCTCAAGATTGGTAAGTCCTATGAACCCGTCATTTGCTATTTCTTCATAGGCAACGGGTCAGTTTGTGCCATCTCTGACTCCTCCCAGTACTGCTACGAGCTTGCTAGTAGATCCAAATCCTACAGTGCAAATGGTTGGTCAACAACCTCCTCCATGTCGAGTTCCTGCTTGGAACTATTCGGGAGCGTTGGACCTGCCTTTTCAAAATCCAGTTCTTGTTGCAGCAATAAAAGCCTTGCCTACATACGATGGGACTGGAAAGACAATGTACGAGCATGTGTCAGATGTGGCAACCTTGGCTTCAATTCATAATATCACAGACGAAGATGTCATGATCAAATTGCTCGTCCTGTCACTCCGAGGTAAGTTGTGCTGGTATAGATCCTTGTCTCCCAACTCCATAAATTCATGGGATCAATTAGCAGATATGCTAATCCAAGGGTTCAATGAGCAAGTAGACCCATTTTCTTTAGTGCATCAATTTAATAATATCAAGAGGCATCCTCAAGAGGAGATAGTGGATTTCAATGTTAGGTTTGCCCGAACTTGGTAGAGAGTTCCTGATGGTCTTCGCCCTACTCATGAACAAGCAACATTGTACTTTCTTAGGGCTTTCCATTCAGATATTGGTATGAACATTAGGATGTCCAATGTTCAAACCTTTCCTGCACTATATGCCCAGGCACAGAAGGCTAAGGCCGATCTGATTGCCATTGGGAAATTGCCTTCGAAAATGACTATGCCTATTTTTCTCGAGCTTCCACAATACCAGCATATAGGTGCAGCCCCTACATCTTACACTGCTCCATCCATATACCCTTCATCTTCATGGAATCCTCCCATACCTTCGGTACCTATGATTCCCATTCCACAGATAACCTCTCCACTTCCAACTCCTGCATTACCTTCTCCACCAGTTCCATTACCTCTATCGGCACCGCCTGTGTCCTCAAGCACAGATCCTCAATTGGCTATTTTGCAAGAAATTCAGTCGGCCATGAGATCTCTCACTAACAAGATGACATCTATGGAGTGGAGAGAGGCGGAAAGGAACTATCAGCCATGAATATTTGTTTCGGTGGTAACAAGAGAGCAAGTTGCTCCTAGCAAGGCTATAGAGAAAGTACCTGAGAGGAACTCAGCGATCCTGGTAAGTGAAGAGGCTGGTCCTTCTAAAGTTTCACATGAGCCTTCTTACTGGTGTTCTTCATGCAACGACCCACATGACGAGTCCACTTGCATGGTCCACCAAAATTATTTACAAGTTCTTGCGGGGAGCCGTGTAAACATGATTCGAGAGGTGGATCATAATTCCGTGATGTCTCCTGAGGAATACATGGCAGTCTTGACACGCAGCGGCAAGAAACCAATGTTGGTAGATCCGGCTAAGATGGAGCCATTGAAAGTGCCTCCTGCACAAGCAACAAAGCAACAAATACCTGCAAGGACTCATGATCCTCCAGCTCCGCAACAAGACCCACCTGTTTTGTCGAAGGATCCGCTTCCACCACAAGCAAAAGAGAGGTTGCAAGCTAAGGCTTCTACTTCCCAGCCGCAAGCGGAAACAAAGGAACAAGCTAGAGAAACATTGCGGTATCCATCATTGACTAAACGACAGCGAGTGGAGGCCACCCAACAATATAGAAGTAGATTTGAATCTGCCAGTGGAGGGAAAGAGCCGATCTCGATGGGGTACAACATCGTTGAAGAACTCAAAAGGATACCAGCTAAGGTAAGTCTGTATGACACCTTGCAGCTGCCTGGATAGGTAAATCTCTTACAGGAATCCCTGAAGACCACACAAAGTAAGGGGAAGGCTCCAGCCTAGGTAGTTATGTCTCAAACTCTGACTTCTTTAGTCATAGGAAAAAATAGACCACCACATTTTTATCTTTCATTGAGAATGGAGGGACATGTGGTGCATAATTGCCTCATTGACTCAGGAGCAGCTACTACTATCATGCCTAAGGCAGTATGTGATGTCATAGGCATGGAATATACAAGGACTAGCATGGGAGTTTTGCAGCTAGATGGTACCTCAGTAAAGATGGTGGGTGTAATTAAGGATGTTCCTATCTCCCTGCACGCCATGCCTCAGATTACTGTGATCCAGGAGATCATAGTAGTGGACCTGGAGCCATGTTTTGGTATGTGTCTCTCCCAAGAATTCACAGCTAAACTCGGGGGTTACCTTTCTTTGGATTTTACTCATTTGGAGGTGATCCATAAAGGTAAAAAGGTGAAGATTTTCAATGAAAAGCCTTCCACATTTCATGTGGAGAGAATAGATGAAGTGGACAGATTAGCAAATTCAGTGCACATGATGTCTGAAGAATTTGGTGAGCTTGACTTAATGGAAGAAGCTTTGGAAGAGCTCCACCCAGAAAATGAATTTTCCATGGCTAATTTCAATGCCATGATGGAAACTGACTTGGGGTGTTACTCCATTTGTAAGCCAGAAAAGGCTCAAGAAAAGAATGATGAAAGTCAAGACCAGCTCTGGAAGCTCTATTTTGATGGAGCACGATGCAAAAATGGCGCTGGAGCTGGGATTGTTTTAGTATTACCTTCTGGGATTCAACGATCCTATTCATATCGTTTGACTTGGAGCTGCACAAATAATGCAGTAGAATATGAGGCTTTATGCCTAGGTCTCAAGAAGGCTAAAAAACTTGGAGCACGACAGTTGCAAATTTTTGGTGACTCCAAGTTGATTATCAATCAGGTGACCAATAAGTGTGTGTCCAAGCACCATTATCTCAAGAACTACCGCAACAAGGTCTGGGACCTGTTCGACTCGTTCTCTACTCTCAGCATGCATTTCATTCCATGAGAACAAAATAAACATGCTGACCTACTGGCTTCCCTGGGAGCGAATTTTTCACCAACCGAGCAGGTGGTGAGAAGGCCAAAAATAGTGAGAATGGTGTATAGGCCCTCTGTCCCAGATAAGGACACCTTTTGGCAAGTCTTCGATAGCGATGAGCAAATTGTTAATTTTTTGGTTCGAGAAGCTGCCACCATCAAGGGAAGGACCTTGGAGCATGAAGAAACTGAAGGTCTAATTCAGTTGTGGAATAACCACATTCCCAAAGGCCTCATCACTCTAGAAAGCTTGTTTGATCAGAATGATCGGTCCAAGAAGCATCAGATCGAGGTCGATAAGAAAGAATACATGGAGCTTCAGTTGGAGGCTAATAAGGTCATCAAAATTGGGACTGATTCCACTCCTGCTGAATTGCAAGAGATCAGACAATTGTGTCAGGAGTTTTTTGACATTGTGGCCTGGAGCTACGAGGATCTGAGGGGATATGATAAAGAGATCATTCAACACACTATCAAGCTGGAAGAAGGAGTCAAACCCTTCAGGTAGAAGCAAAGACCAGTGAACCCAAAGATTGAAGCCCTCATGAAGGCGGAACTTGCAAAGATGTTGCAGGCCCAGATTATATATCCGATCAAGCACTCGACTTGGGTTGCTAATTTGGTTCCAGTTCGTAAGAAGAACGGAGATATACGGCTGTGTGTGGATTTTTGAAACTTGAACCGAGCATCCTTGAAAGATCACTACCCATTGCCTCGCATTGATCAGATCCTTCACGTTGTTGCTGGGGCTCAACATTTTTCATTGCTAGATGGATTCTCTGGATATAATCAAATTTGGGTCAGGGATGAGGATCAGCACAAAACTGCATTCACAACCAAGTGGGGTACCTTTGCCTATCAGCGCATGCCCTTCGGATTGTCCAATGCTAGGGCTACATTTCAAAGGGCCATGGACATCGCATTTGGGGAGCTCTTAAATAAGATTATTGTCATCTATCTCGATGATATGACTATCTTTTCACACAAACGAGAAGAACACTGTTCTCATTTGAGGTAGATATTTGAGAAATGTCGGGAGTTTGGCATTTCCATCAACCCAAAGAAGTCCATTTTTGTAGTAAAGGAAGGTAAGCTCTTGGGACATGTCATCTCAGAGAACGGTTTGGCAATTGATCCATCGAGAGCTGAAGCTTTGAAGAAACTATCACTCCCTGCCAATAAGAAAGAGTTGCAATCTTTCTTCGGGAAAATCAATTTTGTCAAAAAATTTATTTTTGACTTTGCCCGAGTAGTTAAGCCCATGACTGAGCTATTAAAGAAATATGCGGAGTTCAAGTGGACAACTCAGAGGAAGAACGCATTTTAGGAGATTAAAGATAGAATTGTACAAGCCCCTATGTTGATCAATCCAGATTATTCTAAGGACTTCATTCTGTATGCAGTTGGAGAGGATGAAAGTTATGCTACAGTGCTTACACAAGAAGGAGATGATGGGGATGAAAGACCCATTGCTTTCCTTAGCCAGGTTATCTTACCCCATGAGGAGAGATACAATTTCATTGAGAAGCAGGTCTATGTTGTCATGAAGTCTCTAAAAAAATTCAAGCATTTTGTATCTCAGAGCAAGACGATCATCTATGTCATCCACCCCGATGTAAGGAATTTTATCATTCAGGGCGAGATGGGCGATAAGCGTGCTGGTTGGGTCACTAAAATTCAAGAGTTTGATTGTGAGATCCATCCAACCAAGTTGGTGTGGGGTAGGGCCTTATGTCAGCAATTAGCAAAAACTATGGCCTCTGAGATAGTTGATCATCAAGTTAACGATCCCGCTGAAGAAAGGAATCTAATGAATATCTTTTCACAAGGCCAAGATTGGGTAGATGACCTTGTGGATTATTTTTCAATGGGTAGATGTCCCCCACAATTAAATGCTTCACAAAGGAGAAGGTTTCACCTACAAGCTCTTAGGTATGTATTGTCGCCCGAGGGATTGTTCTTCAAAAATATTGATGGAGTTCTCCTAAGGTGTGTAAAGGAACCTGAGAAGGCTAGACTCCTGGAGGAATTTCATTCTGGCATGTCGGGAGGACATTACGCTGGTAGGCCTATGGCCTTAAAGATTATTCGGGATGGTTACTATTGGCCAACTTTGTTCGTGGATACTTTCAAGATTGCTCAAGCTTGCGACAAATGCCAAAGGTATACGGGATGGATCAGAAATGCACCATTGCCCCTACATCCAATTCAAGTTGAAGCACCTTTTCAGCAATGGGGGCTGGACTTTATTGGGATCATTGATCCAAACTCTTCAGCAGGACACAGGTACATCCTGACGGCTACTGATTACTTTACAAGATGGTCTGAGGCCATTCCAACCAAGGCTGCGAATCAGGATGTGGTAATCACTTTCATTGAAGGACTGATCACGCGTTTTGGCATTCCTGATGCCATTATCATGGACAACGGAACTCCATTCATTGGAGCCAAGTTAGGTGAATTTGCAAACAAGTACGGTATTTTTCTAAAGACATCCTCCAATTATTACCCTCAAGGTAATGGCTTGGCAGAGTCCACAAACAAGAACTTGTTGAAGATTTTAAAGAGATCCTTGGGGGATAATAAGAAATCTTGGCACCTTCTGCTGAATCAGGCATTATGGGCAGATAGAATTTCAATCAAGAAGTCTATCAAGACTTCACCATACGCCCTAGTATATGGGAAAGAGGCAAGATTGCCTGTTCATTTAGAACTTCCTGCATTGCAACAATTGAAGGAATTCTCGGATGATGAAGAAAATATGGATCCAATGAGCATACGATTGGCTCAGTTGTTGCAACTAGAAGAGCAACGTTCCTTGGCCTATGATGAGTTTGCTAAGCATTCACAGGTGGTATCAAAATGGTTTCACAAAGGTTCTACTAACCACACATTCAAAATGGGTGACTTAGTCTTAAAGTGGAATGAAAAGAAGGCCAAGCCAGGGATGCACCAGAAATTTGATGCTCTGTGGGAGGGTCCATTCCAGATTGTCCGTGCAAGTTCGGCAAATTCATTTTATCTTGAAGACTTGGATGGTAATCCACTTCCCATTTTAGTGAATGACTTTCATTTGAAAGCCTACATTTCTTGATGGAAAACACAGTGTTACCTTGTACATAAATAAAAAAAAGAAAAAAAAGGAAAAAAACAACAAAATTTTTTAACTTTGGCTCCTTTTGCACACGAGCCCGCAGGTATGTTTATTTCTCTTTCTTTTTCTTTTCCTTCCCAGCAGTTAGTGGCTTTCCCTCTACTTCTTTTCCTTCCTCTCCCACTCCTTCTTCCACTGTACATAATCAAGCCACTACTATTGTTTCTACTCCCCTCTCTGATGTTCCCTTTTCTTCACTTCCCCTTTCTTCTAATCCTTTGTCTTTTGAGCACTTCTCCATAGTTCCCACCACCTTCTCCATTTCATCCACTTCCATTTCATTATCTATTTTCATAGAATCCCAGATGGTAGCATAGTAGCACCCTCTTCAATTGTTGTATCTACCACTTCTACTCCTCCATCTTCCACCATTCCATCATTCACCATTCCCGTCCCCCGCCCCCCCCTCTGCTGGTCATCATTCCATTCATTTCCATTTTTGCAACTCAGGTGCTTTTCACTACTGCCATGGAGATCCTTGCACAGCACTTGGTGATTACCTAGCTCAACCGAGCTAGGCAAAATGCAGTAGTTCAAGAAATAAGGGAAGTTCTGCTATTCCATAAATTTTTGCTGAAGGTCCTATTTTGAGTGCGAGCGCTAGCAAGAGCTTGTTGCAACAGCCCGTAGAGACGTCCAACATCAACCAACACTCACTTCTTCTGCTCCTCCAGCTTCTTGACTCTGTTGCCCAATGGATAAAGGCCTGAGGTTCGTGCATACAGTAGAACTGTATACCCCATGAGCCACCAAGAATGTTGGCATTTTTGCCACATTGTTTTTGTTGTTACTGTTCATGCAAAAGAATGCACAAATTGTAGAGATACTAACTCCTCTGTTTTTCCCTCCAAGCACTTTGAAAGGGAAAATGTAAAAATCTCTACATTTTTTGTGTTAGAGCAAAGTAAATGAAAGATGTCACGATATCGCGACCTGTTGCAGTTTTGCGGCGTCCGATGCAGAAATTAGCTAAGTAAAGAAAACATTGCGATATCGCGACATGTCGCATTTTCGCGACTTATTGCGGTGAAGGAGCACTAAAGTGAAAATTGTCGCGATATCGCGACATGTCGCATTTTCACGACTTGCAGTGGCAACAAAGCAAAGTGACAGGAAAATGTCGCGATATCGCGACATACAGCAGCCAAGGGGAGCGCCAATGAAAAATGTCGTGATATCGCGACAGGAAAGCAAGGAAGGAGCAACACATTCGGAATGATGTGATATCGACATGTCGCATTTTCGCGGAAGGGTTGAAGATAAACACAAGGCGGGAGAAAGATGTCGCGATATCACGACATTTTTGGAAATGAAGCCAAGCAAGAGAAACTTGTCGCGATATCACGACAAGAAGCGACAACGAAGGAGAAGACAAAAAATTGTCACGATTTCATGACATGTCAGGGCGGAAGGGCAAAGAGCGGAGAAATGTCGTGATTTCACGACATGTCGTGTTTTCGTGAGGAGAAAGTGCAAAAGCATCCAGATAGTACAGACTGTCGTGATTTTGTGACATGTCGCGTTTTCATGACATGTCGCGTTTTCGTGACCGAAAAGCAACAAAGTACAAGAAGAGAGAAAATGTCACGATTTCATGACATATTGTGGAGATAAAGCCAAATAGAGAAACATGTTGCAATTTCATGAATTGTTGAAGATGAAAGGACAAAACGGAGAAAATGTCACGATATCGCGACATGTCACGTTTTCACGAAATGAAAGATTAATCGTACAAGACAGAAGGAAATTGTCGTGATATCGCGACATGTCACGTTTTCACGATGAAACAGTAAGGAAGATAGTGCCAATTACGGAATGTCACGATTTCATGACATGTCCCATTTTCACCACTTGCAGGAAGATGAAGGCCAACGAAGAGGAGGATGTCACGATTTCGTGACATGGTGTGTTTTCGCAGGTATAAAGATGAAAAAGAGCCAGAAGGAAGAAATTGTCATGATTTTGTGACATGTTGCATTTTCACGACTGGTGGCAAGAAGAGAAAGCAGTAAGGTAAAAGTGTCACGATTTCACGACATGTCACATTTTCGTGACCTGTCTCATTGTCACAACAGAAGTAACAACAAAGGCCCGATACAGTTCAGTCCGCATTTTTCCTTCATAATTGCATAGGAGATGTTGGCAATTTTGGGTACCTTGGGTACATTGCATTTGGTCAAGTGTATAAGTTGTCATTGATGTCAAGAAGCTTTTGAAAGAATTTGATTTGATGTAAAATAATTTGTTTTGATGAAGGTTCAGCATGACAGGTTCAAAAGAAAGTAAGTTGGAAAAATGTCGCGATATCACGACACGTCGCATTTTCGCGACTTAAGCAGGCGAGAGAAAGCTTTTTATAAAAGTGTCGCGATATCGCGACATGTCACAGTTTCGCGACTTAAAGAGGAGAGAGAATGTTCGAAGTCAAAAATGTCGCGATTTCATGACATATTGCAAGGAAGGTTGAACGAACGAAAAAGTGTTGCGATTTCGCGACATGTTGCAGGAGAGAGAGTCCGAAAGAAAAAATGTCACGATTTCATGACATAATGCAAGAGAGAGAGTCCGAAAGAAAAAGTGTCACGATATCGCGACATGTCGAGTTTTCACGACCCAAAGAAAAGAAAAGCGCTAAGGAGAAAAAGTGTCACGATTTCGTGACAAGTCAGAAGACAAAGTGGAAGCAAGATAAAGTGTCATGATTTCGCGACATGCTGCAGATGAAAATGTTCCAAGTAAGAACTGTAGCGATTTCACGACATGCAACAAAGGGAAGAGTCTGAAATGAGAAGCGTTGCGATTTCGTGACATGTTGCAGATAAGTCATGGAAGTTGAAAGCGTCGCGATTTCGCGACAGGCTGCAAAGAAAACATACGAAAGCTAGAAGTGTTACAATTTCATGACAAATTCAAGGAGGAAGAGCTCAAAGGCGAAAGCGTCGCGATTTCACGACATGTTCCATTTTTGCGGGCATAAGGCAGAGAAAAACACAAGGCAGCGAAAGTGTCACGATTTCACGACATGTTTCGTTTTCGCGAGTGCAAACAAACAAGAATGCAAGGAAGAGAAAGTATCACGATTTTGCGACAGATTGAGATGGCGGCGTTCAGTTGGAGAAACTGTCACGATTTCACGAAAGAAATAGAATGCAGGTCTTCTATAGGAGAAGTGTCGTGATTTCACGACAAAAGTAGAAAGGAGGTCGACGAAGGGAGAAATGTCGCGATATCATGACAAAAGCAAAGTTGATGCTGACTAAGTCAGAAGTGTCGTGATATCGCGACAAGAGCTTAGTTGAAGTCGACAAAGGCTAAAATGTTGTGATATCGCAACAAAAGCCAAAAGACAGTATATGGTTGCAAAGGTGTCGCGATATCGTGACATGTAGTTTTGCGGTAGAAGCTATAGAAGTGTTCCAGAGGCAGTGAAGCCAACAAAGTTAAATTTGGGCTGATGAAGATTAGGGTTTGTAGCTGACGTAGTTTAGGGTTTTGCAGCCGACTAAGATTAAGTTTTTTGATTTTGAAATTTTTGTTATAAAAGGAGGGCTGTTTCAAGATTTGAAAAAATTGAATGTGCAAAGTTAAGTCCGCGGTGCGTAGAGAGCAAGTCGTGCTGAATCGAACTAAGTGTGAAGCAAGAGCAAACAGGGAGCAGAAAAGTGCAAAGTTGTTGGGTGCATCATTTTTGCGATGTTCGGAGATAATTGGCAAGCTTTGTGAGAGCTTGTGAGCAGGTCTTGAACAAGTCATTGATAGGGATTGTTGGACAGATTTGAGCAAGCTTTTGTTGAGCTTGTGGAGCAGTTTGGGCAGATTCTAGTGACAACTTGCAAAGCAGATCTGAGACAAGTCTTGGTGAAGACTTGGGTGAAGATCAAGCAAGCTTTAGTGAAATCTTGTGAACCATATTTGAGGACCAGTTGAGGATAGAGATTGGTGCAGATTCGAGGACATTTGTGCCAGACTGAAGGACTGTGTATGGTGCAGATCAGAGAAAGAGAACGAGGACATTTGTTCTAAATCGAAGGACTGTGTTTAGTGCAAATTTGAGGACTAGCTTTGGAGGTGAAAGAGTTGAGGACAGAGGTATCCAGCCAGAGAAGGGAGGACATGTGTCTTCTATGGATAGAGTTCCATTTTCTAAGGGCAGCAGAGGTAGAGGTTTTTTAGAGGATCACCAGCCAGAGCAAAGTTAGGAGATTGGTGTCTCCTATGGGTTGGTGCCCACGAACTCGAGATTAGGGTATTGGTGTCTCCTTTGGGTTGGTGCCCATAAACATTGTAATCAGGAAAGGTATTCCCAAAATTTGGATTGATAAAATCAGTGAAATATTTTATCTATGGATGTAGCTCACATTGAGCGGACCACATAATTTGGTGTCTCATGTGTGTGTGACGATTTGTACATTGCTTTGGTTTCTGCTATTGATATTGCCATTGATATATTATATAATACTAATTGGGATAAGAAAAGTAAAAAGTGGTCTTATACTGTTCACCCCCCCTCTCAGTATAAGCTTGTGTTCTTTAGGAGAACGTGAGGAGAAGATAAGGATAAAATAAAAGCTCTCCAATTGATTTTGAGATCGTGGTCAAAGAGGTCCCAAGATTAAATGTTGTTGTTTACCTTTGTGCACAAGATGGAAGAACATGAGACAATTTTCGATGCCACCAAAATTAAATATGCATCCAGTATTAAAAGCTCCTATTCATGATATCCTAAAAACTTCAAACTTGCCCCGATAATGGTCATTTAATGAAGAAATATGGTCCCTTGTTTCTGTTTAATTTTTAGTTTTGATCCATAAAAATAGGGACTGCCTTTTCTCCGAGGCAGATTAAGGGGGATCGTTTCTCTTTTCAAGTGCACATTTTGTGGATCGCTTCTTCAAAATCTGTTTTATGTATTAAATGTTGTAATCCGAAGGGAAGAGGAAAGACCTCTATAAATACCAATGTAAAATCTCAAGCAAAAGGAGGAGGACCTTTTTGCAAAAGTTAAAGCAAAAATCCTAGATGCATTTTGCTCTATTCTTAGTGTCTCTTGAGTCGGTGATCCAAACTGTTGTTCGTGTTTTGCTTTCTATGTGATCTACTTTTGTTTAGTCCAATATTAAAATATAAGTTGAATTCTGCTATTCTGAATTTGGCTGTATTTTCATTTGAATGTTTGAAGTATAATTGAAGGCAAACTCATGGCTAATGCTTGATCCGATTTCTGCATGTACATTCTAAGAATCTGTTGCCACTTATCTTAGAGATCTGGTTTGAAATTATTTGCTATCTGAGGTCGTACTCCCCATTAACTATTGGCTTTGGCCATATTTCCATCTCTTTCGGTTATTTGCCATTTCTTTCCATATTTTCCCATTTCTTTCTTGCATCCTTATCTTGAAACCAGTTAGATTAGTTTGGGAGCTAGCCCTCTCTGGAGATTGGCTCGGGAGACTTCTCTTTCTCTTAGTCTTTCAATGTTGGCCG
The DNA here is from genome assembly GCA_028583015.1 of Wollemia nobilis. Classification (NCBI taxonomy): domain Eukaryota; kingdom Viridiplantae; phylum Streptophyta; class Pinopsida; order Araucariales; family Araucariaceae; genus Wollemia; species Wollemia nobilis. Next base: position 3,397,674 of record JAQPPZ010016917.1, on the reverse strand, counting down.
AGTCTAGGGCACACAAGTGATGAAATCTTGTACTTAGGCAGATTTGTGACCAACACCTCCAATGCCTCAATATACCTATACCGAGATCAAAGGTGTGCTATGTCAACATTATGTCTATGCTCCCTCTCTAGCAAATCTACCTTGAGACTTGCGATCCTCTCATCTCGAGCTATCACCATAACATATCGCTCCACCACTTGCTGCTTCAAATTTACCCAATCCTCCTCGTTCCAACTAGGATACCCATCCAGAGTCTCCTCCAATAATCTCCATCTTCACCATCTCCTCCACTCCTTGGAGACTACCTCATCGCACCCTTAGTCCTCCTCCTTTGAATATCTGATCGAAAGCATATCTATTGCTTAGGAGCCTCACGAGTCTCCTCTACCTCATCCGCATATCCACTAGCTACTACTAAATTTGGTGCCCAAAGTGGTTGTGTAGTGAACCACACCGTACTTTAGAGTAATCCAAACATCATCTACATTGGTGAGATCTATCTCCTCATCATTCTTGTAAGCCTCCCTCCATGGCTTTGCAAAGCCCTGTCTCCTCTTGATACCTCCTATAGAGCATGGGATCATTCGAATTCTGCTACCTCAAGCTGAACTATCAGAGTCCCCGTGAGAACTAAAAATACTCAAACTCACTCAGATATCTCCCAACCAACCATCTAGACTACCTCATACATCGTAGATGCTCTCCATTGCCCGTCCACCTAGTACCCCACCATGGCCTCCATCGCCTATACAAGTGAAATCGACTGTACCTCCTTGACAACTTCTCATCTCTTCGTGTAGGGTTGCTCCCTACCCAAACCTACCACTGGTAAGCCCTATGATTGAGCCATGCTGAAGTGCTTCCATATTCAATACTGTAGTAGCAAGCTGCATCCTAATCCCTTCCTCCCCCACCTCCTCACCTCATAGAGCTCCCGATATACCTATGCCAATAATATAGGAGCCCATGCATACATCTGCTGCATAGTGAGCATATATCTCACTAACCCTATCAGGTTCCAAGGGAACCTACAACCAATACTATTTGGGGCCACGATGTTGGCCAACACAAACATCACCAAAACATGGAGGGTATCCAACTCCTTGTCCACATACATGGAAAAGTGGGGAATAACCCCACTCTTCACCCTCGCACCCCACCAGTTGTAGCTAAACATATTCTTCATCTTCGTACCTCGATCGTGTCCAACCTTGATGCGCACTCCCTCCACTGGAACCTTGAGGATGCAATATACATCCTCAAGTGTAAGGATGAACTCTCCCTTGGGGAGATAAAAAGTTGCCCTATTCGGGTCCCACCTCTCTACCAAGGCAAAGAGGTACCCCTCATCCACCTTAATCACATCAATCCAGGCTACCTCCGCTAGCCCCACAACCTCCAAAAATCTCACTCCTCCTCCATCAACACCTTTCTCATCCTAGGGATGTAAGGCGACAATCGATGTTGAGCCTCCAAAATCCTAAGCTACAACACAACACAAAACATTTGTCATTAACACAAATGCTCAAAAAACAACATAATTTTTTTGCACAAAAAGGAAATTACCTCAACAACTTGCACTCTAGCTCCAACTTCGACCTCTGCATCTGCTCCTTCCATCACCATAGCTTTCATGTTCAAATTGCTTAACCTCACTCCATTCCACTCCACCCAAATCTCCTAGATACAACTTCTCAAACTCACAAAATGCACAAAAGAGCTCAAATATCACCCAGTAAGCTATTTATAGTTATTTTAGGTACCTTGAGACATCCATGGGTGTTTCCTAGTGCACTGAAGTGCACCAGGGTATTTTTGAAATGCCCAAACATTGGCATGTATCTACGTATACTGAAAGCGCCAAATGGCATTTGGCATTAGAATTGATAAAAACACAAATATTTACAAAATAGTGGCTTATCCTCACCAAATCAATCCAAATTGCATCCATATCATCATATTAACAAGTTTTGTGAAGGTTACAATTGATTTGGATGCATACTTTTAAATTATGACCAAAAGTCGCAAAATTGCATTACAAATCCTAAAACGCTCCAAAATGATCAAAATATTCAATCATAATATTTGCATATTTGCCAAGTTCAAACAACATTGAAGTAAACATTGTATCTAGTAGTTTATTCTATATACTTAGTGATTATAGCAATTTGCATCCATGCAATTCGGTAAGATGAATAAATTACCATAAGGACACTTGGTCATTGTCATCATCACTTATCTCCTTATTTGAAATCACAATCACATTTGGTACTTCACTTTTTGGATGAAACTATGCCAAGACCAATTTTTTCAAAAGTTGTCATTGATGGCCTAGTCCGTGGGCTTAAAAACATGGACAAAATCACATTTCATACTTTCAATTCTCCTTGAAAGTCATCATGGCAACTGGCTATAGCTAGGGTGATTGGTTTTGATGATAGGAATTATTCAACAGTCACTAGTTGGCCCTCCGAAGTTGACTATATTTTATCTTTGCATATTCATCCTTGCATATCAATGATGCCCAAAAGCACATTCTTCAATAGAATTGAATCACCCCAAACTTGGGGTAACCATATTTGGTTTTTGAATTTCCCACAATGGGATACATATTACATGATCATGGCATATACACTTGGCAAAAATCTCTTCATTTGTTGGGGTAAAAATAGACACATTTTTCATCACATTTTTCACAAAAATCTTCATCTATTGGGGCAAAAAAAAACGCATCATTTCACATTTTTTACCAATCACCTTCCCACCATTGGGGTAAAAAGAGTATCACATTTACATAATTCATATCATCCATAATTTATTTGCACATATTTTTTAATTAGCTCGTGATATTCATCCGTAAACTCACTCACCAATTGAGGGGGTAAGCTATGTAAATCCAAATTCTTTAATTCTTTTATCTTCAAGCTCATGTTTCACATCTCAAGAGAAAGGTGCTTTTACACCTAGCTAAAATAGTACAAAAAGGGGCATCTGTAGACACCAAAACCTAGCCACTTGTCATCTATCCAAGTCTTCCCACCATTTTCCCCTTTTATTTATGTATATCTAGGAATATTTGTTAAATATATGTTTAATATTAATATTTTAATATTATATTTTATATATATTTAATAAATATAAATATTATATATGTGAATAAATCCTAGCTATACAATTTTCCTTAATCCTAGTTATCCATCTACATCAATCCATGCCATATACTCGAAATTAATATCCACCCTCCGATGTGTTTTAATATAAACCACATAATTCGTGTCGTTTAAACCCTAACATACCCTAGTGTGGATTATTAAGAGGAGCCATTTTGATGGCTCAACCCCTAAGCAATTCATGTCCTGAGTAATTCGCTAAGTCTTCTCTGAGTCCTAAGCCATATGAGAAGTCCAAGCATCCTCACCATTTATCCTCACTCACCATAGCCTCTGCATCCATCGCCACCTGTTTTGCTCAGCCAAATTAGCTTCTATAGATTTCCCCTTAATCTTCGAATACCTTTGGGTGCTTCCCCTTAGCTGTCGAACACCTTTAGGTGCTTCCCCTCTGCCGCCAAGTACCTCTAGGTAATTTTTGCCATTATCGAGCACCCACGGGTATTTTTTACTATCTCCAAGTGCCCGTGGGCATCCTAGACCAGAGATCTGCAACCTTACTAGCCCTCGGGTGATGCTGGGGCATCGTCACACCTATTTTTTGCACCAGTTACATCAGATCAAAAAATGAAAAATTCAACAAGGTAAACTTTTTATTATTTTATTTCATTCCATGCATTTTCATTTCTTATTCACTCTATTTACATCATATAGCTAGGGTTTTGTATTGATTATAGAGGGCCTCACATTGTGAAGCCCTCACAATTGCTACTGACCTATTTGCTATTTTCTTGTGTGCAAATCTGGAAGTGTTACATTAGTATTTTATAGTTGCTTAAGTTGGAGTGGCCCAGTATTGGATAACATGAAGCCCACTCACATCTGTTGGGATCAGAAGCGATATTGAAGACACCACCAATGTTGTTTTATAGGGTTTCCAAGAACCCTAGCTATTGTAAATATTTGTATCAAAGAAATAAATTCTTTCATTGTAACATTGGAGATTTGAGGCTCCCCCCATATTAATAAAAATTATTTCTTCTTGTGCAATATTGGGTTTTGATTTCAATTTATCTTGTCATCCATTTTGGTGTTTCGCTTTTACATCTACAATAATTGTACATTGTTCATGAGAATTATGAGAGGTATTTTGATTTTGCATCCTATGATATGGTCCACTTGCTAGCTTATTCATGATTGTTGTGAGAAAATTCTGGTAGAGCCTTTGAAGTAGTCTACCTTATGACTCCCTAGTCTCAATATAGTCCTTTCAATTCTATGTTTTGTAGAATACCTTTTATCTCCCTAATGTTTGAAAGGTAATGCAATTTTAATATCAACTCTATCAATCAATGTGTGCAATTTCAATCCTTTACAAATCTTCAAATCTCTAATAATTTTGAACTTAGAGATTAATCTTATCAAATGCAATATCTTTATGTAGAACTCCTTTTATCTCCCAAATTTATGAATAAAATATTTTACTCTAAATTTCATAAACTAATTTGAAGTAGGATTCCTTATTCCTCCAACTCTAGAAATTTAGAAAAATAATATTTGCAATATTTTGTAATCCTAATTTGATGTTGTATGCCTTATTTCTCCAACCTTAGCAATTTTGCAAATATTAACTTTGTTTTGTAAATCTAAATATGCAATTTTACAAAACTCAAATATAATGTTTCTTCAACTTCAAATAATCTTCAAATATGCAATATTCAAATTTTTCTAAGGTTCTATAATGCTTATCACTCCACTAGAAAACTTTAAATCTTTAACCTTAGAATATATTCCTTTAATCCTTATTTCTCCTACCAATATATAAACTTTAATATGGTGGTAAATATTACCTTAATAATTTAGGCGCTCCTCCTTTACTTGTTGGGTGCTTCTCTTGACTGTTGGGTGCTTCTCTTCTGGTCAACTTTGCTTGGAATCTACTATGTATGGCTCTTGGAAGATGCTTTGACCCTTTATTTAATGCTCCTGCCTTGAATTTTCTATGTATGGCGCTAGACTTTGCTATATAAGTGCTTCCACTCTTACACTTTGGCTATATGAGTGCTTCTCCTTTCTTTTGTTGAGTGCCACGTGTTGCAGGCGCTATAAGATGCTTTGACTCCCTTCTTGGTGGTGCCAACATTCATGAAAGAGTAAAATGGACACTTGGCACAATATTCCTTGTTGTTTGGGAGTTACTAAACCTTTCTTGAGTGCTAGGTGATGATGTAGAGCATTGAGCGCTCTTCTTTCCTAGAGATTTACGTTATGGCTTATGAGCCAACTTTGACCCTTGTGCCAAATGGCAATATTCCCTTTTCTTTCTCAGGACAAGTGTTACAAACTTTTATGCATGCGCTCCTTTCTCCAACGTATGAAATTACAAGGCTTTTCAATGCCTTTTTCTTTTCACTTTCCTCCAACGTATTCTTGCTTCTTTGTAACTGCACTTTGTGAGGTTTCTTCTCTCCTTGGATGATGGTGGACGTGTTCACGGATGGCTCCAGCTGTAATACCTCTTGTATGCTCCAATGATGGCCCTATGGTATTTTATTTGGCAGCTTGATCTATTGATGATATTTCTTTGATAATGCACCCTGTATTTTTCTATCTTTTTGCAATCTGCCTTGCTTTGAGTAGATAGAATGGTTGTGCTACATAGGATTTACGTAGATTGATCTTTTGCAGGTTGTAGCAGATATCTTCTTGCTCTTTTAGCTGGCTGAATCTTGAGCCTAATGGCTCTTTTACTTAAGCACTTTTGTTAGTGCTTCTTTCCTACAAATGGGTGGATGTTTGTTGTAGAGCTTGCCCCCTGTATTCTGGTGTTGAATGGTGCTCAATATGGTGGTGTTTTTCACCACTCTTTTAGTGGTTTTCTTTACCACTTTCTATTGTACATCTGGTGTTTTTAAACACCTATAATCTACCTTGAATTTTGGAGCTCTTCTCTTTCCAAAATCTGCTATATGTTGAGGAATATTCTTCCTCACAAACGTAGGATAATTTTGCTTTTACATTCACTTAAAAAACAGCATATACTATTCACTTATAACTCCTTTAAAAACTCAATCTAATGTTGTTATAATATTGCTGATTTCTCTAAAAATGAGAGTAAATCTATCTTACGAATGAATGTAAAATGAATCTGATTTTTCTATTACAAAAAATAACATATATCAAACTCCTTATCACTCCTATTAAACTGTAACTTTTAGTTGTTGTAATATGCAATATTTCTATAAAATAAATGGTGTGTAATGGTGTCTTTCCTTGGCTTAATGACACCCTACAAATCTTCCTTTTTGCTAGCTCTAAATGGCTCTAAAATTTGATGCTCTAAAAACTCTTAATAGGCACCTTCAAAAACTTTGCAATAATAATCTATATGGCATCAAATTAACACACCTTTTTTTTAGCTCCTTTATTTATAGCTTGTTGTCTTGTATTTTTTACAATGCACCTTTCTTTTGCTGTCAGTAGACTCTTCAATTTGCAGCTATAGTTGCTACCTAAAATCAACTTTCTTCTTCTTCACATGTGCTAGCTATTTCTATAATTTGTAGCTTCAAATGTTGCTCTTTCATTGTTCAATTATGTAGGAGGACTCCTCCTTAGATGCTGCTAAAATATGCTTGAGCTTTGTTGTCCAAAGCTATCTCAAAACTATTCCAATTTTTCTAAAATGCAACTCACTTTCCTCTTTCAATGTTGCTTACAAAATCTGATTTGGTGTTGTCTTCAAGCCTTCAAATCTGCTGCTCTTATTTCTATCAAGCCTTCTCTTAGTTGGTTGTTCAAATATTTTTTGAAAGCTTCTCCAAAGCTTTCTCTAAACTATAGATTTGTCCTTCTACTTTTTTCTATATTTTCAGCTTCTCTTTCAACAATTTTGTGCTTTTATAAATCAACCTACAAAACTTTGTGGCTATCTTCAAATCTCTCTAAACTGTGACCTCTTCAATATTATTGCTTTCTTCTGACTTCTTGTTGAATTCTGACTTCAAATCTGACCTCTATCTCTGTCTTCTTTCTCAAGAATTTGAATGTCTTGAGTTCTCAAAATTTGACAAACTTCTTGTCAAATCCTTTTTCCTTTTGGGCTTGTTGTCATATGGTGACAATTATCCCAATATCTTCTAGTCAGGTGCTCCTTCTACTTGCAATATTCTACTTCAAATATCTTCAAATGGTCACTACTTTAGCTTCTACAATAAGGCTTTCTCTTGCCTTCTTTTCTTTCTTCAAAATATTCTTTAGACCTCTATTCTTGGGTCTTCTAATTCTGCAACCTTCAATTCTCTTAGTAAATGCTTTTAATGAAACCTTACCTTGGTTTCTTCAATTTTCCAACTATGGGAAATTCTTCAATGAGATCTCTTTCTTGGATCTCTATATTTTCTACTTCTATCTGTAATAGGACCTTCTATAGTCCTATCTATCTTCAATATTCAATCTTCCAATCTTGGAAGTTCTTCAATGTGACCTCTTCTTGGATCTCTTTCTTCAATCTACAATCTTGCAATGAGAACCTTCTTCTTGGTTCTTCTCAATATTCAATAAGGTCTCCTTCTTGGACCTCCTTCAATGTCTACTTTTCTACAACAAGACTTAGATAAAATAATTATATGTATTCAATGTTCTAAAAATAATAATCTTCACTAGCTATCTCAAAAACTAGTGGAATCAAATCTATATTGAATCCTAGTCTTCATGGGTTTTCCTTTCAACCCTATGGAAATATTCTAGCCAAATAATATGGAATCCTTTTTTATCAAGCTTATCAATAGGACCTCTTCTAAGGGTCTCTTAATCAAGGTTTATCTTCAAGACCTGTAAATTTTCTTCTATTCTGACTTTGCTCTTGGAATAGGTATATTCTCTTTTCAATATCAAGGTCTATCTTCAAGACCTATAAATGTTCTTCTATTCCGATTTTGCTCTTGGAATAGGTATATTCTCTTCTTCTCAATATCAAGGTCTGTCTTCAAGACCTGTAAAATTTCTTCTATTCTTGGAATAGGTATATCCTTAAATGTCATTGGTTTTTCTTCAACATAGTGAGAAATGCTATCTTCTCTGGTTTCTCTTTCCAGAGGAAATTATTTATCTTCTCTGGTTCTTTTCTAAAGGAAATTCTCTTTATCTTCTCTGGTTTACTTTTCCAGAGGAAATTCTCTTTATCTTCTCTGGTTTACTTTTCTAGAGGAAATTCTCTTTATCTTCTCTGGTTTACTTTTCTAGAGGAAATTCTCTTATCGTTATTGGTCTCTTCTTAACCAGTAGAAATCTTCTTTCTTCTGATCTATATAATGACTCTTGAGGCTCTTTCAATTTCTATCTAGATCTACCGTAGCTCTGATACCACTGTTAGCTTTTGATGAGTAAATACTCAAAATAATATTACCTCAAGATCAATAATATAATTGCAATATGAAAGATATAATAATTTTGATCAATCAAGCATATAAATTCAGAATCTACTAGATAATAACTCAAATAATGCTAATGCCAAATACTCAAAAATACTCAGAAATATTTATTGAATGAAGAGATCAAAATACATCATATTACATCACCTTCCATTGCTTACATAGGTGACTCTTTCTCCTTCGCCATATCTCTTTTACATCAATACATCCATATATATAGAATGGAATGTGACTCTTCATATGGAGGTTTCTTGGGCCTCACTCTTCCTATGACTCTTCATCTTCCTACTCTATTGACACATGTACATAGGGATAACTATGCACATTTACATTACCAAAATATCATTGCACACTTGTGCATTACATTGCATAAAGTAAATCCTAATCTAAGACTCTTTTCCTAATCTATAGATGTACCCATGATGGTACATTGGCATGTACCAAATAATGTAATATATTTTAATACTTTTATCCTCTTATTCCTCAATTTGTACCTCCTCCAAAGCATGATGTTCTTCTAGACCATCTTGTTCCTAAGAATTAACTTCCTCCTCTAAGACATATTCTTCAATATTTTGATTTTGAGGCTCGTTTTCTTCATTACCTCAAAAATTTCTACCTTTTGTAACTATCATCATAGAGAGATGAAAATTGTTGGTCTATGTTGACAAAAATCTTCTTTATTTTTACTATAAATCCACCATTATTGAATTTTCTCTTTCAATTATTTATGTTTATTTTGCATTGTTTCTTTTCTTTGCTTGGTCAAGACTTGGTCCTTATTCTTAGTTGGGTCATATGGTTTCACTAGAATATAAAACTTCCTCCATGGAGGATTTTTGTCTACTTGGTACATATCTATGTCAACCTCTTCTATCTTTAGTTTATTTTGAAATACCTCTATCTTTGGTCTTTGGACATGCTTGAATACAAGAGGCTATTGTTTACTTCTAACATCTTAGTTTTGAAAATTCTTTCTTGATCATACCATCATATGTCCTCAATCACTTTGAGTTTAAGGTCCTCAATATTTGCATCCAAGAGTTCATTATTCATTTAGGATCTTAGAGTAATAGAACCATAGTTTAGGGGCAGGTCATATGTAAAAAAATTATTTATCCTTGACCCAAAACTTGCATTAGCATAGTCTGTCTGTCAAATTCAATTCCAAAAAACCAAAATCTATTATATAATAGGGAAACATATAAAGTTCCTCATTAGATCCATATACCCTTATTATTGTGCCATTCTTTAAAAAGTACCAATATTTGGTCTCTCTTCCATGGCTTTAAAGATGTATTATGGATTACTTTGCCAACCAGGGCACTTTTCCATGGATGTATGCCAAAACAAGATCTAAAAAACATTGATTAAATTAAATATAGGAACTTGAATTTTTGAGAGTTGGGGTCTAGTCTACCACTGAAAGAGCTTCTCCCTCTATGGTTTTTTTTAATTTTCAGGTTCAAGAAGATATCAAATTTGTGGCATAGACAAAAAACCAGCTCAAGTATGAAGGATATCTAAATGCTCCATATTCATTTTTCTTAAAATGCACTAGTTGGTTATGTATTGCATCACTAAGGTATTGGGCTCAAAACAAAAGTGAATCTTGTGATAGGTCAAGGCATATGTCATATTTATTTGGAATTCTTATACATTTTTTTTCATTATTTAGACCAAATATGATTGCTATCATGGCAAACAAGTCTTTCACGAATTTAAATTCATCAATTTTAATGGGACCGTCAGGGAATTGAGTGAGGCGATGGCATAATTGGTCATTGAGCCAAGGAAACTACTTCTCATATTAACACTTTGTTTTTCTTTATTGAAGCCAAACATGAATTTACCAAGAATACTACAAGTCCCTAATGCAAATGCGGTTGCAATATTGTTAGTTGAAAGGGTAAAAACTACCTGGCTTTTATTATTGTAGACTACTTTATAGTTTACATCAAAGAATGCACCAACTCTGGAAAAGGATGCACACACATAGGCATATATAATGGCAAAAAAGAATTCCACATGATTGCAGTTAGTTGCTCCCTTGGATGCTCAATGGACTTCTATAATGTTTTACTTCCAAAGTTTTTCATCTTGACAATGAGCTTTGCATCATAAATATCATCCATCCTATCTCGAAGTTTATTTTTTCCATAAGCCATGGCTAACTTAGATTAATATTAAGGCAATAGACTGCAATAATGTTTTTATTTTTTATTTTTGACTAGTGCTTTCCATTTTTAGGTGCTCCAATTCTCAAATTACCAATTACTTAATTGCCTAATATGCAAATGAAAAATGTGGTCCTCTGATTTTTTATATATTAGGACTAACTACTTGAATCTTTAATGCTAAAATTTACATACTCTACCTTCATTACCAAATTGCTTTTTGAGGCTGCTAGCATGTGTGAGTACCTTAAAGGACGTACTAAAATTAATTGCTACTTTACCTTGGCCCAATACCTTATTTACAATTCAAAATCATTGCATGCCACCTATTGCTTTTCAAAATTGTTGTGGGTTTATGTGATTGTGTTTTTCTATGTATATTCATAGTACAAATCAATGTGTTTATTGTTTTGTGTAAAGTGTTTCATGTAGTGATTGTTTTAGCATTATTGGTAACCTTTATCTATTAATTTTAGTTTGCTCACATGCATTGCATTTGCCCCTTTAGACACTTTTCTAATGCTCATGCCCTATGGAGTTAAACTTTTTATGCTTTCCTAGCCTAGCCTTCACTTTGTCCCAATGCATTGGATCACCACTTAGAAACTATTGCCACCATTTTGTCCCATCAAATTAATGTCTATAATATTCTTATTGTTGTCGAAGGTTATTTTAGGATTTATATTTGTTTCTCCAAAGATAACAATTTGACCATCCTCATTGCTTGGAATTCTATATTTGAAATGGATAGAAAATCTTGACCATATGACCCTTCAACACCATAAAATGATGGTTCATCCTTTGATACAATATTAAAGCCTCTTAGGGAGAATTCATCCTCCATTTGAAATTATTCAATCACCTCTTCAACATAGTCTAGATCATCCTCAACCAAGTTAACCCTTTCTTCTTCAATTTTCTCAATGTGGAAGGGAGATGGTTTTTCCACATAGATCCTAACCTTTCTACCTTTGTAAGGGATAACCATATGAGAATAATCTATAGTAAAACGTACCCCCTATATTGTGAATGAATTTTCTAAAAATGCATAGACCAAAGTACACCAAACGTTCAACAAAAATTACCTCCGAAATAATTATTACCTCTAGAAACTTGTGTATCACCATTGATATATCCTTGACCATCCCAATTGTTTGAATATGAGTATCGTCCAACAGTAGAACTCCATGGATCAATTAAGTGCATTCCATTCCCATTGCTTCTCATACTACCTTTGGCATGATAGTAGTGGTTGCTTCTTAATCAACCATGTAGTTATGTACTATCCACCCTTCCATGTGCAAAGATATATAAAAATGTGGTGGTTAGTGCTTGCTCATTCTAGGGCTTTGCTAATCTTGAGTCAAGTTTAGGTTCAAAGAGTTCATCCTCTTTTATTGATGTCTTTAAAGGCCACCCTAAGCAAATCTACTTAATTGGGAATGAACAATGAATCATACATGCTTTCATAGGAAGGAGTCTTATTTAGTTCTTCAGTAATGCCATATCCTATTACTTTTGGCAACTTTTTCTCATTTCAATCAGGTTCCTTTAATTATATTGTTTTATGGCCTCTAGCCTTTGTCTTTGGTCATAGAGGGGTACCTCTGCTTCCTCAATGCTTACTCCTTAGGATCCTCTTGAGTGGACTTTACTTTTTCTAGCTTTGGTTTATCTTTAGATTAATCCTTCTAAGGTTGAGCAAGGACTTTGAATGGCTCTAGTTTTTATGGCTTTACTTGTAGAGTCTTCTTCCCAAATCTGGTCAAGACTTGGATGCATTCTTCTTCCTCTAGTTTCTTAGCTATTATGACTTATTTTGAGTCTATCAAAATGTTTACCACTTCATTTTATGCTTTCTTCACTCTTTCCATCTTTGTTTTAGTTATTTCCAATTGGGATTGGTGCTAATAGACCATACATGTATCCACATTATAAGGATTGTTTTAGTCCAAGCATCAATAACTTTCATGAGAAGCAAAAGTAGACGATACATCCTCTAGCTCAGTATATGTAACATTTGTTCATTTGGCCACATTGATGCTAGAAGCCCCTGGTATTTTGTGACATAGGAAACCTTCTAGACCGATATCTTGTGTATCTCTTCTCAATATTTTTCCTCTCTAAAACAATGACTTTATTGTTTAGATTTTTCACTGCTACCCATAGCTTAAGTAATTTTACATTTTCTTTAGGCTCTAGAGTTGATAAGAGAGGTAGAGAAGGTGTCAGTGGCTAAGGCAATGCTCTAGGTGTGGTAACAAGAGTAGATTGTGGTATCAAAGTGGTTAGAGTTTTTTGCATAGGCTACGACAACTCTAGAAAGCATAGCATGGTAGCTTTAAGAGGAAGCTTGCCAATATAGATCAACATATTTTTTATAACAATTACAACTTGGAAGAATTATGGGAATCTCATCTCGTTGGCTAGCCATATTTGGAGGCCTAGATATAGAACAAAGGCTTTAATATAATAAATGTATACTTGAGGTTAGGAAGGCTTGGTATCTTGTGGGATTTAATTCCAGATCTTGTTGAATCTGATATTGATATTAGTAATATTTTCTTGTGTCTCTAAATGGAGGTAAACTAGGTAAGCAATAAAAATGGATCTCCTACCTAGGTTAAATTCCAATATGAATGGTTTTACAAGTTGAGCCCATGAACTAATATTGATATTATCAAGGGATCTATACTAGGTACACACTTTTATATTGAAAGATATAGCTAGTAGTCTCACCTTGACATCTTCATGTTGGATATTATGAATAACAACTAGGGTAGCCACATCGTGGCAGTGCTCATAGGTAGTTTTCTCAGAGCCATCAAATATTGGTAAGGCTTTGAGAGTAGATTGAAATATTTTATCGAGATATATAAGAAAAGGGGACTATTACTATTCTAGCCTAGGTAGAATTGTCCAACCATGTTTTCTAGGCAGGGATTGTCAAGAGATTGTCTAAGAAATACTTATAGAGGGATGAGACTTACATGGTCTTCTGCAAGCTTTGTGTAGGTAATTCAATTAACTACATGGGTTATTTAAGATTTTTTTATTTTGCTTTTGTTAGAACATGATTTTGGAGCTCTTCATTAGAGCTCATTCCTTCAATAGAGTAATCAATATTAGGTTCTTCAATTAGTGGAGTCGTAAGGTGAATGCATATTCTCTGCTTTTGAGGTCAAGATATTTACCAGAATATTGAGCCTCTTGGTATACGATATAAATATTAAATTATTTGTCTCACTGGATGTGCCAAAAAAAATTGGGCTATGATCTTCCTAGTGGTGAGAAGTGTGTCCTAGACCATAAAGTTAAGATTAGATAGTTAGGGATTTCTCCTTGCCAACCTCCAGAGAAGGTTAGTTCCTTGTTGCAAAAGAAAATAACAAAAGAAATGGAAGAAGATTAAAGTGAGAAATAAAGGGTTAGAAAGATAAGAGACATAAATGTGGATTAAATATGAATGACATTTAGCTAACAACATTGCCACATCCTATGCAAAACATAGTATAACTAAACTACATATAGGGCCTAATAGACTAGTCACCAAGAAAATCATTGTAGAATGTAAATCAAGCTTATATCATACCCTCTACTACTCTAATTGCCCCCAACACCCTAAGCAAGCTTTTACAAAAGAAAATAGAACCATAGAATAAAATTCTAAGCATACCTAATATTTCAATAGCCCAAAGTGATAATCCAAACAACTAGGCATAACAAAATAGACCACCCTCAAAGCTTATACAAAAATATCTAAAACCTACATAACATTCATAAACTAAAGAATTCCACAACACATTACTAGTAAAGGTTAAACAACAAGTTGATTCGTTAAATAGAGCATTAATTGTGTATTATGCAACAAGCAAACACTTAAATTGCCAACCCTCATAGAGGTAAATTATGCTATTTATAGATTACTATACTAGCCTATATAATGATTACAAGGATGGCCTACCATAGGCTTGAGAAGAATAGCATAGCCTAGCCTTGTCTAGGGGTCGTGCTTTATTAGTATGCTTAGAAGGAGCGGTCATTACTTCTTGCTTTGTCTCAACCAACTAGTTTAATCTAGCACCATTCATCATATTCAACATCCATGTGTACTTAGAATATTTGCATCTCTTAATCATGCTCAATCCTCCATTATGACTTATATTTGTGCTAGTTGTCAGATTTGCAGGCTCTTTTGCTCATGATTAGTGGTAGATGATGCTATTATAGGATGCAAGAGACTGGTTATTACTTTCTTGTAACTACTTTGTTCTAGGTGGTTGATAAGTGTCCAGGTGACCCATGTCTATGAAATCCATATTTTTTGTTGGAAGGAACTAGTCTAGGGAGTGATCTTATTTTGTCGCCATCTAATATAAGCTTCTACTTGTTGGGGTCTCATGTGGCTAGTTAGGTTTTCAAAGGATTTTGTTGTAAAAACAAATATTCTTGACAACTCACTATTTTGGCCACTTATGCTTCCAATCACTTATACACCTGGCGACTTATGCACCCAACCACTCATACTTTAGATCCTATAGTGGTTGGAACTCTTTGCCTTCGTGAAATTCTAGATCCAACAAGTTGTCTTTGAACTTTTGATTAGCTATATGCAAAAATTAATTAAGTCTAGGCTTCCTTGCATCTTGATAAACAATTTTTTTGAAAAACTTGAGTCCAAAAAAAATTGTTAGGACTTATCTATGTGGCAACTCTCATGGGCCCACAAGAACTCGATGCATCTTAGTGTCTTAGATGTCAATTTTTGTAGATAATTAATTCAAATCATTGGTATATTCTTGAACAAATTGTTCTTTACCTTGACGTAATTATTTCCATCACATATGCAAATATTCATAGGTTCCTACTAGGTAGTATTCATTATTGAATGCTTCCACAAACTCATCCCATGTTGGGTAATTTGCATATTTTTCATTCTACTTGCATGCTTCCCACCAATTTTGTACTAGTATTAAAGCTTTTAGAAAGGCAAAAGTGATCCCTTTATCAGAGAAGCAATTTATAGAAAAGTATGTGGATAGTTGATCCAGCCAATTCTCCACCACTTTCACATTGATTCTTCCTTCAAAGACAAGAATATAAAAGTTCATTTGAACTTTGAATGGTGTTGGGGCACTGAATGGTTGTTTTGTAGTGTTGGTAGATGATAGCCATTAAATAATCTAGTCAAATTAATATAGCATCTAATTCTTCTATCTTTCAAGAGCTTCATCTACTATCTATTTGAAAGGATCTCTTGTCTTAGTGTTGTCCATGATCTGAGATCACTTGAAATGATTAGGTAGGTAATTAGAGGGATTGTGCACCTAGCACCCAAGTTTTTGATAGCATGATTTTATCTTTGGGAACATACACCTGCAAACAAACTACTCTAATACCATTGATCTAGAATGTCTAGAGACAATGGATTCTTTGTTGTGCAAAAATAGAAGTAGGAAAGAGAAAAGATTGCACAATAAGAAACATTGTCTTATTAATCTAAAATGTGATTATAAAGGAGTGTGAATGCAAATCGAACAACACCAAAATATGAACTATAGAATTAAATAAGCAATGTAACACACAAAATTGCACAATGAAATAAAATTTTATTATGTTGCCCATGGATCTTCAATGTTACAATAAAATGTGCCCCAAATATGGGGTTACAAAGCTTATTATGCTTGATACAATGATTACAATACACTAGGGTTCTCTGAAACCCTAGTAAACAAATAGTGGTGGTGTCTTCACATTCGATCTGATCCCAATAGAGGTGAGTGGGATTTCTGATATCCTATGCAGGACCACTCGAGCTTCAACAACTACCAATGAATATGATTCTTAGATCTGCACACAGAAAATAACAACAAGAGTTAGCAATACTTGTGAGGGCTCCATTGCGTGAGACCCTCAGTAATAAAATTACTAAAAACCCTAGTTGCAAAAATAATATTGTAAATAGATCTAAGAATACTAAAATTAATGCAATAAATAGTTTACCTTGTCTCACACTGACTTGTTATCTTCTGATCTTCATCGTTGTTGCAGAAAATGGTGTGTAGATGCCCTAGCGACACTCGAGGGGTAGTGGGGCTACAGAACTAGGGTTGTGAACACTTGAGGATGCTCGATGATGGTAGGAAGCACCCAAAGGTGCTCGATGATGGGAGAAATTACCCAGAGGTACTCGAGGATGATAGGAAGCACCCAGAGGTACTCGAGGAACTCGAAGGGGCATTCTGAGGATTGAAACAGAAGTTGCAAAAGTAGATCTAGTTCGTGCGAGGTGGACGATGGTGGATGCAAAGGTGATGATGATGGATAGGAATGATGGCAAGGAGACTTAAGACTTCTTAGGAAAAAAGACTTAGGGACTCCAAAATCTCTAGGGATTCAGGAAAGGAATTGGGGTTGAGTCATCAAAATGACTCCTCTTTATAATCTCTCCTAGGGCATGTTAGGGTTTCAACGACACAATTTGTGTGGTCAAGATTAAAACATGGAGGGTGGAGATTAAATCTGGGTATGTGGCATGGATTAAGGTAGATGAATGGCTAGGATTAAATCATGATGGATGGTTAGGATTAATTTATATATATATATATTAAATATATAAATAAAATATATAAAATATTATTATTTAAATATATATTAAACAAATATATATAAATAATGGGTAAATATGGTGGGAAACTATGGATGGATGACAAGTGGCTAGATTTTGGTGTCTATAGATGCCCCTTTTTGTACCGTGTTGCGTGAAACACAATGCGGTGCAAAAATACAAGACACCTGGTTTGGCCTGATGTAGAAGCAACTTTCTTGTTGGAATGCAAAGATGAACTTGGAGATAAAAGAATTTTGATTGTGTAGCTTACCCCCTCAATTGGAGAATGAGTGATGGATGCATCTCACGAGCCAATTGATAGATTTGTGCAGATGATTGTGTGAAATGCATGGTGTAATTGTGGATGATATGAATGATGTAAATGTGATGTCATTTTTGCCCCAACGGTGGAAGGGGGTTTTTGTAAAATGCAAGTGATTGATTCTATTTTTGCCCTAATAGAGAAAAGGGGTTTTTGCCAAGTGTAGATGCCATGATCATGTAAGATGTATCCCATTGTGGGAAAATCAAAGTCAAATGTGGTTGCCCCAAGTTTGGGGTGATTCCATGTTGTTGAAGAATGTGCCTTTCGGCATCATTGAAATGCAAGTATGCAAATGCAAAAAGAAAAGAAAAATAGTCTTGCCCTCGGAGCCACTCATGATTGCAACAATTCCCACATGGAATCCCTAAATGGTTGCTCAATCACTTTACCTAGCCTATATCCTCGGATACTGGTGTAATTGTAAATGAAATGATGAAATTTATCCATGTTGGGAACCCCATGGAAAAGGGCATCAATGACAACTGTTGAGCAAATTGGTCTTGGCATAGTTTCACTCAAAAGATGAAGTACCAAAATTGATTTTATTTTTTGAACAATGAAATATGTGATGATGAAGATGGCCAAGTGTCCTTATGGTGATTTACTCATCTTATCGAATTGCATGGATGCAAATCATTGCAATCGCCAAGGAGATAGAATAGACCACTAGATACGAGGTTCACTTGAAATTGTATATGAACTTGGAAAATGTGCAAATGCAATGATTGATGGATGAAAATGATGTTGGAATGAAGATGTGATGATGAGAAATGCATTGGTGATTTGTTTGTATGGTTTTGTGAACTTTTGCATTGATTTGGAGCATTTTGAAGCAATTTTGGACAATTTTGTGCCTTGTGGGTGCAAATAATAGTTAGTCCTCCAAATCAATTCATATTTTCACAAAAATGAGTGCAATGATGGAATTGATGATGAAAATGATGAAAATGGTCATTTTGTGAAAATTTGGACCGTTTTGAAACATTTTGTAACTTGTAATGTGATTTTACGACTTTTGGTCGCGAGCAAAAATTAAGAATCCAAAATGATTTTGGCTTTCACAAAACATGAAATTATGATAAAATTGATGTATGGATGCAATTTGGAATGATTTGGTGGAGGTAAGCTACCTTTTTGGATTAGTTTGTTCTTTTTTTCAATATTGACACCAAACATCGATGGGCGCTTATTGCTTGTGCAAATGCCCGCTAGAGTTTGGTACTTTCCAAATGTAGGGAGGCATTTCAATGCACCTAGGAGCACCCATGGGCATTTTAGTGCACCTAAAATAACTATAAAAGACCTATAGAGGGGAAATCAAGCTCATTTGTGCATCCACAAATTTTGGAAGTTGCATCTAAGGGAGTGGAGTGGAGTGGAGTGAAGTTGTAGAAGCTATGGCGATGGATGGAGCAGATGCGGCCATAGGAGTAGGTGTGCACTTTGCCAAGGTAAGTGCTTTTGAAACTCTTTTTGTTTTTGTGCAAAATTTTTTTTTTTAAATAATGCAATGTATTTGACATTAATGCTTTGTGTTGTGTTGCAACTAAATATTTTGGAGGCTCGACATCGGTTCTCACCTCTCATCCTTGGGGTGAGGAAGGCATTGTGGGAGGATGAGTGGAAGTGGTTGGAGGATGTTGGGCTGGCTAGGGTAGCTAAGATAGATGTGGTGAGGGTGGATGAGGGGTATCTCTCTGCCTTGGTAGAGATATGGGATCTAGATAGGGGGATATTTTAGCTCCCTACTAGAGAGGTGATTGTGACACTTGAGGATGTATACCACATCCTCAAGTTGCTAGTGGAGGGCTTGCGTGTCGAGGTTGGACATGATAAGAAGCATGAGTTGAGCCACATGTTCGGATATGGGTGGGAGGATGTGGAGGTGATGGGTGGAGGGATAACATACTTGTCCATGTATGTGGACAAGAAGTTGGATGCCCTACCCACATTGGTGATGTTCGTGTTGGCCAACATAGTGGCCCCAAATAGTACTGGTTGTCGGTTCCCATGGAACCTTATCGGGTTGGTGTGCGATATGATCACTACACCTTAGGTGTATGCATGGGCTCCTACCTTATTGGTATAGTTGTACTAGGAGCTATATGAGGTGAGGAGGTAGAGGTGCCAGGGACTAGGTTGTAGTTTGCTACTACAATGTTGGGGTTGGGAGCACTTTAGTGTGGCTCGACCTATGGGTTTACCAGCTAGGGGATGGGATAGGGAGTAGCCCTATGCGATGAGGTGTCGATGTTAGAGGAGGTGCAGTGAGTCATTATTTGGATGAGTTAGTGGTATAGGGATTTATGGGCTAGATTGATAGTAGCTCAGGTGGTATGGAGGCCATGGTGAGGTGCCATGTGGATAGGTGATGGGGAGCATCTGGTGGGTGCGGTAGGCTAGATGGGTGGTTGGGAGGCACATGAAGGAGGTGGAGTTGATCTAGTTCTCATGGGTGCTGTGGTAGTTTGGATTGAGGTAGGGGGTTCTTGAGGCACCCATGCTCTATAGGCATCATCGAGATGAGATGGGTCTCCCTTGTGCCGAGGCATGGAGGTCTACTTATGAGGATGATGAGGAGATGGATCTCCTTGATGTGGATGATGTAGGGACTACTAAGGAGTATGATGCATGGTTCATGACTCAACCACCATGGGTACCGAGTCTAGTAGTAGATGGGGGTAATGGGGATGGGGATGAGGTTGAGGATGTCGATGAGGCTCCTAAGCATTGGAGGCACCTTCGAGCTAGCAGTCAGAGGAGGTGAACTAGGAGGATAATAGAGTAGGCTCTAGAGTTTGGAGGAGATGGAGGGAGCATGAAGGATAGGGATGAGGTTTTAGATGGGCCTCTTGGTTGGAGTGAGGAGGATTGGGTGAGATTGGAGTAGTTGGTGGTAGAGTAGGATGCTATGGTAGCAGCTCGGGATGTAGAGATAGCTAGGCTATGGGATGGTGAGAGGGCTTGGGATGCTGAGATAGTGGCTTGGGATGTGGAGGTAGCTCGATTATGGGTAGAGCTAGGGGCATGATTAACTATAGGTGGAGGTGAGGATAGGATCATGAGGCTCTAGGTAGAGCTGCTAGAGAAGAGTCATCGATAGAGACATGATGTACATTACCTTTGGGCTCGAGATGGATATATCCGATTATTGGAGGATCGATTGATGGAGCATGATATTGGGCTTCCAGATCCACCCTCCTCATCCATATCCGGGTCTGCTAGGCCTAGTGAGTCTAGGCATAGCTCTAGGTCTAGGGCTCCTTCAAGGTCATAGGGGTCCTCTTATAGGCATTAGCTAGTGCTTAGATGCACTTTTTGTATATGAGCCTTGGTGCTCCATTGTATATAGCCTTTGGGATTTCATTGTACATGCGAATATATATATATATATATATATACATGGCTTTTACTTTTGTGTTATGCTTTTGTGTGAATGTTTTTGTGTGGATGCATGTGTATATGGATGATTAATGCAAGTGATATAATGTGTATGAATGCAAATGTTCTAATGATCATTCATAGTTTAGATTTTTCTTGGCCATGTTTTAGCATTGTTGTTTAATCAAGGGCACCAAACTGGTGGTATGTGAGATGGAAGACTCATGAAATGATATGGATGTTGATATGGAAGAAGATATGGATGTTGATATGGAAAACTGATTGTTTTGTAGAGACTCAGACATACTAGTGATATCAAACAAACTCACTAAATACTGCCTAATTTCTCTAAGACCAAATGTGTGTGCAGTGAATTCATTTACCGAATCATGAGTATGGTAATGACTCGAGGTAATCAAGAACCAATGTGTGTGCAAGTGAGTTCATTAACTCATCTTGAGTAAATTGGGTGAAACCTATTATGGATGAGACCAAGAAGCTAGCTTGTCCTTATGTGCGGTCAGAGGTCTCTTTAAAAGAGATGTGTCACCATGCATGAGCGTACTCCACTGCTAGTCAAGCATCTATAGCTCTGGTGGAGACTAGCTCCATAGTCCAAGAATTTGATCTTTAGGCTTTGGGGATGACTACCTAACCGTCTGATTGGAAATGTAGTACTATCCTTACAACTTGAGGATCTGTGGTGTGTGATGAAATATTTAGAGCTTTGGGGAATCAGATTCTCAACCTAAGTGTGATGAGAATTGTACCCTATCCTTACTACTCTATCTTTTGTTTTGGAAGCAATTGTGATAGTGGTGAAAACCACTATTTTTGTGGACTATGTTGCATGATGGGACAAGCAAGGAATACCCTTTTCACTTCGAGGTTCAACCCAAGTATGGTGTTATCCCTCTTTGACACAAGATGTTTTTAAGATGTGAGATTGTGTTTGGTTCAAGAATGTTTTGGAGTCAATTCCCAGAACTCAAGATTTTCTTAGTGAAAATTGTGTCTTGGTCCTAAAGAAAACTTGACATGTATTTGGAGTTTGCTTAAAACACTAGGAGTGGTTGAGTGATCAAAAACACCTAGGAATTATAGACATGTGATTTTGCTAATGATAATTTGGCTTTATGGAATGATGTAATGAAATGGATGATGTTTGAAGGTGCCCCTGATTAAGGCAACATGACTTTATTGGACCAATTAATATCTTAACTGAATAAATGATCCCTAATATGAAATGTGTGTAAATGTGATGTATGAAATGCAATTTATGGAATGGAATGAGTGTAATGTAGCTTGTGAAATGTAAGTGTGAAATGAAATAAAATACGTGTAATGCAATGTATGAAAATGCAATGTGTGCAATGTGATGTGTGAAATGTAATTTTATTTTTATGTAATAGCCATGTATATATACATATATATAAATCACATTATGCATAGAATGCTCTCAAGTGTATAACATTAAGTGGTTTGGGTTCTTCAACTCCCTCTAGACTGGCAAGTCTATAAGTTCCTTTACCCACTTTTTGAGTAACAATGTATGGACCTAACCAATTAGCCATGAATTTATCATGAAGGTGCGGTAATGCATTGGTGTTTTGTTGATTCTCTTTAAGGACAAGATCTCCTACTTGGAATTCACGTAGATGAACTTTGGCATTATAAGCACATTTTAGGTGGTCTTGATATACTCGTAAATGCTCTAAAGCATTGACTCACCTTTCATCAAGAAGTGTGAGTTGGTCAAGATGTGCTTGTCTAGTAGTGTCATCTATCTATGAATTCCTGCAATGAAATTCGTAATGAGGGGATCTCAAGCTCAAGAGGCATGATTGCTTCGGCTCCATAGACCAATGAAAATGGTGTTGCCCCAGTAGGCGTGTGGATGCTTGTTCGATAAGCCCATAATGCCAAGGGAATTTGTGTATGCCAATCTCTATGATTTTCTTTAACAAGTTTCTTGAGAATAGCAATTAAGGTCTTGTTGGTAGCCTCAACTTGTCCATTTTCTTGTGGGTAATAAGGAGTCAAGAAACTATGTTGGATATTATATTTCTCGCAAAGTGCTCGAACATCCTTGTTCTTGAAAGACTTGCCATTATCAGAGATGATTTTTGAGGGGATACCAAAATGACAAATAATATGATGAAGTATAAACTCCACAATTCTAGGTCCTATCATACTTGGTTAGAGGAATTACCTCGACCCACTTTGTGAAGTATTCTATGGTTGTGATGATGAATGTATGTTGTCCTGAGGAAGAAGGTGATATTTTTCCAATTAAATCTAGACCCCATTGTGAAAAGGGCCAAAGGCTTTGAATAGGTTGTAATGCTTGTGATGGTACATGAGTTAAATTAGCATGTTCTTGACATTGCTTACAATGTTTGACGTATGTGCAACAATCTCATTCCATTGTGGGCCAATAATAACCCATGCATAGAATACGCTTTGCAATGGCCATTCCACTAAAATGACCACCACAAGTACCATCATGAGCTTCAGCTATGGCTCTTTGTGCCTCAGTAGACTCGAGATAATGAAGGAGGATTCCATCATAACCACGTCTATACAACACGTCCCCCAAGAGAGTAAAATGAGCTACCTTTTGCTTGAAAGTGTATTTAGCAGTCTATGACATATCTGATGGGAGTGTTCCAAACTTGAGAAAGGCTATTATTTGGTTTGACCAAGGCTCACATGACTCCAAATGGATAAAGCAAACATCCTTTTCATCCTTAGATTCAACACGAACAATTGTAGATTTAGAGATCATTGTAATTATGAGGGGTTGTACCTCTCCTAAGGTATCCTTTGGAATCAATGATCCAAGAGAGGCCATCACATCTGCAAATCTATTAGTCAAATATGGCAAACTATCAATTTCATACCAATCAAACTTAGAGAGCAATTTCATTGCTACTTCATGGTAAAGCTTAATGGTAGGCTCTTTGCATTGGTATTCTCTGGTTACCTATTTGACAACAAGTTGAGAATCACCAAATATCCTAATACGCTTAATGCCCATAGCTATAGTTGCTTGAAGACCTAAGATTAAGGCTTCATACTCTACATTGTTGTTTGTGCATTGGAAGTCTAGTTTGAATGATAAGGGGATAGGCACCCCCTGGGGTGTATGAAACATGACTCCAACACCTTGACCTTTTTTGCACTTAGAACCATCAAATAATAGTGTGATATCGACGTCTTCCTCTCGGAATGACATCTTCTTCTTGTTCAATGATAGTGAATACCGAATCATCTGGGAGCTCAATAATCAAAGGATGATCACTAGGTAGTGGAGCTTCCACAAGTTGATCGGCTATAACCTGACCTTTAATGGATTTTTGGCTAATAAACTCAAGATCAAATTCAGTGAGAAGCATTATCCATTTAGCGGTGCGAGTGTTATTGTAAGTGTGAGATATCATATAACATAGAGGATTTTCTCTAGCTATGACATATGTGGTGTGACTAAGCATATAATGTCTAAGTTTCTTAGTGGCAAAGACCACTGCTAAGCATAATTTTTCCATGTAAGCATATCTGGTTTCATAGCTTACCAATGTTTGACTAATGTAATAGACAACTTGCTCTCGATTGTTTTCATTCTTTTGTGCAAGCATTGTCCCTAATGCAAAGTCCATTGCTGAAACATACAGATGAAAGGGGACCCCCGAACGAGGAGGAGCTAAGACTGGTGGAGAAGCCAGGTATTGCTTAATGTCATCAAAGGCTTTTTGACATTCATCTATCCATGAAAATGGCACCCCCTTTTGTAGCAGGTGATTGAATGGCCTGCATTTGTCAGAAAGTTGCGCAATGAAATGATGGATTGATTGAATCTTTCCTTGTAAACTATGCAATTCCTTCAAATTTGTTGGGGGAGGCATCTCCATGATGGCCTTGAATTTGTTTGGGTCCACCTCAATGCCTCTTTTGGAGATAATGAACCCTAGTAGTTTGCCAGAGGTAACACCAAAGACACATTTCTTGGGGTTCAACCTTACATTATGCTCTAGAAGTCGATCAAAGACTTTTTCCAATACACCAATGTGCTCTTGTTCTAGTTTTGGATTTTTCCAAGAGATCATCCACATAATATTCGATGATCTTATGCATGTAATCATGGAAGATGTATGTCATGGCACGTTGATAAGTGGCACCTACATTTTTGAGGCCAAAGGGCATCACCTTGTAACAAAAAGTCCCCCAAGGTGTAGTGAATGTTGTTTTGTGTTGGTCATCAAGATTTATTTGAATTTGGTTGTATCCTAAAAATCCATCCATTAGAGAAAGCATTTCATGGCTAGCATAGGTGTCGACAAGAGTATCAATGTTTGGAAGAGGAAAATCATCCTTAGGACACACTTTGTTAAGATCTCAAAAATCAGTGCAAATGTGTATCACCTTGTTAGGCTTACGAATGGGTACCATGTTTGAGAGCCACTCAGGATAATCAATGGGTACAATGAAATCCACATCTAATAGCTTTTGAAGCTCTTCTTTGACCAAGAGGGCAATGGTAGGATGCATCCTTCTAAGTTTTTGTTTGATCGACTTAGCATCAGGGTGTAAGGTGAGATTGTGGACAACCAAGTTAGGGTCAAGACCAGGCATGTCTTTGTAAGACCACAAAAATTCCCTTCTTCTTCTTGAGGAGAGCAATTAATTGCTCTTGTTCATCTTTGGATAAAATTTTACCAAGTTTGACAATTTGGGGATTTTCTGCATCTGAACTAAGGTTCACATCGATAGTATCTTCAATAGACATGTGAGAACCTTCCTCAAGTTGATGGGGAGTTGGGATTAGATGAATGTCATCTATGATGTCATCAAACTCTTCTGACTTATCCTCATCTATGTCTACCTGGAAAACCTCAGGATCTGAAGGTGAAGGTGAAGGTGAAGGTGGAGGTGATGGAGGAATGTAGTTGGCTGAAGCCCTTAACAATTCCTCGGATAGGATGAACTCAGAAAAGGATGGTGGTGAGGAAATCTGGTCCATATCAATAAGACTCATGTCAATAGGAATTGGCTTTGCCAAATCATATGGATTATGGAGTGGGGTGAATAAGTCAACATGATTCATGTTGACTTAAAGGGAAAATGGATGGTTGGCAAAGGTGAATGGAATGGATCTTGTTTGGTAAAACCAATGCTAGAACTCTATTAAACCTGAACAGCAACAAGCAACACAAATAAATGCAATGTACATGCAAAATATTTTTTTTATTTTTTTTATGTACATATATTACAAACAAAATGGTTAATGATATGGATTAATGAGATGGAGGTGGTGGTTCATCGGTTGGGTCAGCTCACTCTTGTGGAAGAAGCAAGCGAAATATGGGTTGATGGATGGGGAACATTCTGAGGTAAAACTCATCCTGTTCAGTGTGTGGAATGATGGGGTCTGATTCCTCTTCAGATTCATTAGAAGCTATTGACATAAGGTCAAATTCTTCATAGATCTCATCTTCGAATTCATCTATGTGATGGATATCTTCTCTTGAATTTAAATTTAATCTTTGAAAAGCTTGTTCAAGAGAAGAGGTGGATGAAAGTGGATGATAACCTAAACCTAAATGGTCATGCATTTCTTGATATGAAACATCGATAATCTCATGCATTCCTTATTCATGTCATCCTAGGCCATGTCCTTGCCAATTAACAATGTGAAAATATTGGGATGGAAAACCTGACATATGTTGTATATTGGCCGGTGTTGGTGATTTGGGTTCATCTGGGGTAACTAGATTGGATGATGAATCAAGTCCCCCATATACAAAATTAATGCTATTAGGCATTGAACCCATGTTATATACCACTCCTATAGATAAGGGTGGGTCACGTGGGTGACCATAGTCCTTAGCAGTTTGAATGTTGAGTGGTGTAACTATGATGTCTTGGACCACATATTCACCAATACCAAGATTAGTGAGGTGGACCTCAACTTGGGATGATGTGGATGGATTGGATGTAGATGGAACTGACTCATGGTTGGTTGATGGTATCTCACAATCCATCATTTTGACTTGTGAGACATTGGTTGATGTGGATGAAGATGGATTTGGTTGGGTGGATTGTTGAATTGGCAATGATGTGGAAAGAGTGGTGGAGGATGTTGATGATGTGGCTAATGTAGATTGAGTTTGACCACATGTGCATGTAGTCAATGGTGATGAAGATGGGGGTATGGAAGTGGATGCTTGATGTGAATTGGTGATTGGAAGCTCCTCAGGAATAGGGGCTTTAGATGATGATATGGATGGGGTGGTTGATGAAGTGGTTGATGATGTGAGGAATAGATGAGTGGAAGGAAGCATGGAATCATAGGGGTTTGAGATAAAATTACAATACTTAAATGGTTCAACATCCACTGGTATGCAATGTACTTGTCCCTCATGTATGTATTTCAAGCATTGATGTAATATGGAGGGGACACATCTCATTTCCCTCATCCAAGGTCATCCAAGGAGTACATTATATGCCATGGACCCTTCCAAGATGTGGAACATAGTATGCAATGTTTTGACCCCCACTTCGATGGGCAAAATAATAGTGCCAACTATGGAGTAGAGAGCATCATTAAATGCTTTCAAGGTAAAAGAGGATTTGGTGATGTGGTCTGGTGGAAGCTTGAGATGTTGAAGGGTAGATGTGGTGATGATGTTTATGGAGGAGTCGGTATCAATTAAAACTCTTTTGAAAGGCTTCCTATCAATTTGAGCCATGATGTGTAATGGAGGGTCCACTGATTTCGATGATATTGGTTTGATCTCAAAATCATAGAAAGTGATGGAAGGTTCCATACATGTTTGAATATTCCCCATAAAATTGTTAAATGCATTAGCATCTTGAGATTGAAGTTCAATGGATTTTAGAATATCCATTAATGCTTCATGATGTGGAGGAGATTGTTGGATTAGCTCATATATAGATAGTTTGGTTGAAGCTATTTTTAAGCTTGTGGTTAATCGACTACTCAATGAGATGATTGGCCTAGATGGATGATTGGAAGGATGAATGGGTTGAGATGGATGGGCTAGAATATGGATTGGCTGGGAGGGATTGGCAAAAAATTGGATGGGAGATGATGATGTGGTAGGTTGAGACACATTTGCCTGTGGAGGTATGGGCAGTTGAATAGACTATTGCTAAACATTTTGTTGATTGGAGCGTTGTTGTTGACCTTGGGTTACTACATGAATAGCACCCACAAAACCTTGGTATTATTGAATATGATTAACCTGATTAGGAGGAGTCTTGGTATTTGACCCTCCTATTGTTGGTTGTGCTTCCTCATGATGAGGAAGTGGTGTTTGATAAATCCCAAGATTTTGATTTTGTTGAGCTAGAGGACTGTCAAGCTTGATAGCTCCTAACTCAATAAGGTCTTGTATTCTATCTTTGAATTGATGGTAGTTATTGATATCATGCCCATTCTATCTATGATAAGGACAAAATAAATGCTCCCTGTAGTGTTTACCATGTTTAGCGGGATCATCAGGTTTGACCTCAGGCAAGGGAAGTTGATTTGTGTCATATAACCTATAGAAAATGGAGGTATAAGATTCAGCCAATGGGGTATATTGATGGGGTTGTCAAACAGATTATCGATGTGGTCAGTTTTCCATAGTTAGCACTATGTTTTGACTTGATTGAGTAGTTGAGGGAACCACATGATATTCAATTTGTCATGGTTGTTGTTGCATGGGTTGTTGTTGAACCATTATTAGCTGGCTCATGACCACTTGATTTACTTGATTGGATGAATTGGTCGGATTGGCCTGATTGGATTTTGATTGGCTAGAATAACTTCCTTTATATTGGCCCTTGTTTTGCCATTATTTCTTCTTAGGCTTAAGCACTCCTTGGATTTTTATCTCCTCAATTGTGCTAGCCTGGGCAAGAGCTTCATCAAATGATCTATGTTGTTGTAATTGCAATAACCAAGAGATGGGTTTTAAGCAACTCTTAGTGAACAATCGGGTCAACTCCTCCATTGGTAGGGCAAATGGCAATTTGGTGATAATGGCCCTCCAATGGTTACCAAATTCATAGATAGACTCATCATCATATTGTTTTAAATCATATATATCGGATAATGAGACTTTCTTTCTTATATTGAGGGAGAATATTTCAAGAAATTGGTCAACCAATTGCTCAAAAGTATAAATACTATGATTGGGAAAATGGTTATACCATTCTACAACATCTCCCCCTAATGTTTGAGGGAAGGTTCTAAGCATTAGAGCATCATTGCTTTGAATTCTAAAGTAGGAATGAACAAATGAGCTCACATGCTCTTTAGGGTTCTCTATCCCTTTAAATTTATCAAACTTTGATATTGTGAAATCTATCGGATATGGCAGTGATGGTACCAAAGGATGAATTGGTTGATTGATCAGTTGATGTAGGGTAGGCTTCTGGTTTATCATGCCAGGAGTATGTTGCATCAAACTATCAATCTATTGTTGCATAGCCTAGATTCGAGGGTCCTCCCAAGGAATGTGGAAACCCTGAATCACTTGATGATTTTGTGATGGTGAGGTGGAAAGATGTTGAGGTGTAATGAGGTGATGATGACTTGGTAGAGTGGATTGATGTTGATGATAATGGGGTTGATGAAGGAATGATTGTGAATGAAGATATGGAGATGATGTATGAGGGCTTTGGATAGGTTGGCCGATGGGAATAGAATGGGTATGGGTTGGTGATGGTGTTGGAATGGAAACCACAGAATATTATGGTACCCAAGATGGACTTTGGCTAACAAATATGGGCTGAGTGGAAATAGGTTGAGGCTTAGGGTTGATCACCTAAACTTGTTGTTGAGCATTCTATCACTTCTTAAGCAATTTGTTGAGATGTTCCCAAGTTTCATGTATTTCCATATCAGTGGTTGATGGAGTGGATGTGGATGGGATTGATGAGGTAGGTGGGGGGTAAGTTGCAATGGGAATTGCAACTTGATGGGAGACACTAGATGGCATGGACATGAGCACTTGTGAAGCAACATTAACATGTGCTTCATACAAGGGGTTACCATAGACTGAGGTGTATGAGGATGGGATGGATGTGCTTTGGGCACATGATGATTGTGGTATGGACAAATGTTGGGAAGGTGCAGTAGATACCTCAAAAAGAGGATTATTGTACACCTAGGTAAGGCTTGAAGGTTGGGAGGAGATAAGTTCCTACTGGAAATAAGGATCATGCCTAGGTGAGTTAGGGACTAACTCTAAGACATAGTTAGTAGATCTCAAAAGAGCTTCTACTTGTGCCATGTCTATATGGGTGATGTGGTGATCAATAGTAGGTGAAGATGACTCTATTTGTGGAATGGCCATGTGAAATGATTGTGTGGATGACACAGTGTGTGATGGACCCATAGACAAATCTGAATGACTTACCTATATCACACTAGGGGGATTGATCATGGAAGTGGTAGTGGAAGGTGATGATGAACACTCCATTGCTGAAGTGGTTTGATTGGTGGATATTTGATTCATTATTTTAGCTTGATTTCTTGTTAATACCATAAACTAATGAACCAAATATAAAATGTGCTGGAAAGTAAAATGCGGAATGAAAAACTCACAAAATCAAATAAGCAATCCAATCCTATGTTTATACAACAAATGTGTCTTACCTTTGTTCTTTTTTTATCTCGTTTTAATGTTTTTTTTTTGGTTTTGTGTGTTTTGATGAACTAATATAAATTAAAATGGGTAAAAACTATGGCTTGGATGGGCAATGAGATTCTTACTGGTGATGAAGTCCAACAAGTTTGCTCAGGGGTGTCCTAAAGTGTCTAAGGGCAGATATTGGTGGATGGAGATGAAACCCACCATCACCAGATCTCAAGCAATGGTTGGTGATGAAATCCAACACATTACTATTTAAAGTGATACGTGTTGTGTGTGATTCCTTTTAATATTTCTAGTTTTTTATGGTGTACATACAATGTTAAGAATAACTAATTTCATGAGTCTAAATTAGAAGCCAACACCAAAAATATTAATTTCCCCAAAAGAAGTAGAGTACACCGCTTAAGACCGCTCTCTAAATAGAGGAGGGTTCATCTACTCTTCCACCTTGAATCACCAAATGTGGGGGTACTTTCAATATACTAATGTTGTTCCTACTTAGACTAACAAAAGGAGAAATTCCTAACCCTAAAAATGTAGACTATTGTATGCAATTAACCATTCATATGCAAACATAATGCAAGATTTTTAAGTGTAGCACACCAAAAAATAGTGAAATTTTAATTGGAAATATGAAATGTGTGAATGAAATATGGATGCAAAAACTATTATAATGCCTAAAATGCAGATTAAACATGCTTGTTTTTAATAGATATTTAATGATGTTATTTTTAACACAAAATCTATAAAAACATAAAAATACGTAAAATAGAGGGGTTAGGATTTTTAGGTAGACTTATAGATAAGCCTATGTATTATTCCTCCTCTCTATGAAATACCTCTGGGTGCCTGTGAAATGCACCTAGGTATTTCTTGAATGTCCCACGAGCATCGTAGGGCATCCGTGCACCTTCTGTTCAACTCCTACAATTTTTTAGAAACCTTGATTCTACAAAATTTGCATGGATCTATTTTTTCTAAAAACCTGCAACATAAAAATAGAAAACCACAAGTCAGTGACAAGATAATTTAAAATTTAGAACCCTTTGTGGGTCCCACCATGATCACCATTTGTGAATGCAAATCAACAACACCAAAATATGAACTATAGAATTAAATAAGCAATGTAACACATAAAATTGCACAATGAAATAAAATTTTATTATGTTGCTTATGGATCAATGAAATTCAATGTTACAATAAAATGTGCCCCAAATATGGGGTTACAAAGCTTATTATGCTTGATACAATGATTACAATACACTAGGGTTCTTCAAAACCCTAGTAAACAAATAGTGGTGGTGTCTTCACGTTCGATCTGATCCCAATAGAGGTGAGTGGGCTTTTTGATATCCTATGTAGGACCACTCAAGCTTCAACAACTACCAATGAATATGATTCCTAGATCTGCACACAAAAAATAGCAATAAGAGTTAGTAATACTTGTGAGGGCTCCACTGCGTGAGACCCTCAATAATAAAATTACTAAAAACCCTAGTTGCAAAAATAATATTGTAAATAGATCTAAGAATACTAAAATTAATACAATGAATAGTTTACCTTGTCTCACGTTGACTTGTTGTCTTCTGATCTTCATTGTTTTTGTAGAAAATGGTGCGTAGATGCCCTAGCGACACCCGAGGGGTAGTAGGGCTACAGAACTAGGGTTGTGAACACCCACAGGTGCTCGATGATGGTAGGAAGCACCTAGAGGTGCTTGGTGATGGTAGAAAGTACCCAGAGGTGCTTGAGGATGATAGGAAGCACCTAGAGGTGCTCAAGGAACTCGAAGGAGCATTCTAAGGACTGAAATAGAAGCTGTAGAAGCAGATCTGGTTCTTGCGATGTGGACGATGGTGGATGCTAAGGTGATGATGATGGATGGGAATGATGGCAAGGAGACTTTAGACTTCTTAGGGCAAAAGACTTAGGGACTCTAAAAGCTCTAGGGATTCAAAAACTTAGGCTTGAATTAGGGGTTGAGTCATCAAAATGACTCCTCTTTATAATCTCTCCTAGGGCATGTTAGGGTTTCAATGACACAATTTGTGTGGTCAAGATTAAAACATGATGGAGGGTGGAGATTAAATCTGGGCATGTGGCATGGATTAAGGTGGATGAATGGCTAGGATTAGATCATGATGGATGGTTGGGATTAATTCATATATATATATATATATATATAATGGATAAATGTGGCGGGAAACTATGGATGGATGACAAGTGGCTAGATTTTGGTGTCTACAAGGAGGTAATATTTGAGAACAAATATTTATTAAAACCCCAAATGCAACTATGCAATACCATAATGCAACCATGCCATATCTTGAACCTCAATGCCACTACCTTATTAAATGAATTATAGGGCGGTTTTGACGATTCAACTTCTGAGATAATGGTTATGATGGTTTGAATTTAAATATGGTGGTTATAACTATTCTCTATGGTCTGCACCCATTTTACAACCTACACTCCATTATCTAGATCTATTACATAATTTTTACTCCATGGTCTGTACCCATTTTGTAATCTACACTCTATGGTCCACACCCATTCTACAATCTACACTTTGTGGTCCATACACATTTTGAGTTTGTTTGTTAGAGTTTATGTCTATTTTATCTATTGGAGTCTGAGTCCATATATCAAAGATCCACAGTCCATCCATCGAAGATCAATAGTATATTTGTCAGAATTCATGGTCTATCTATCAAAATCAAGTAATTTTCCTAAATCAAGAGTTGGTCAAATTTTATTTTTATGGAACAACTAAAGGAAATCTAGGACTTGTAGTGACTCCTCACTATTGATTTGCACCCAAGGAAAATCCTCAAGAAGGAAAAAGTTTTAATATAGGGTGGTTGCAATTTTGCAAAGACAACAAGCAAAGGAAACAACCTTAGAACCTAAAGGCAACAAACACATTTTAAAAGTGAGAGATCAAGATAAATCTTTATAATCATAAGTAATGAGAAGCTTATGAAATGGAGGAAAGAAAAGTATCAACAAGTGTGATGATGAGGGAACTTAAGGAGCTATATAACTCCAATGTCAAAAGTTTTGTAAGCTGACTAAGGCAACGATGAAAAGTTTTGACCAACCTGTAGGAATGCATTGGATTTTTAAAAGGACTTAGTATATATAAAAAATTTTGAAGTTATCATCAACATCTCGAACTAGCCAAAATATGCAAAACTAGAGGAGGGGTAGGTGAGTTGAGTTAAATTCTCTTACCTAGAAATAACAAGGACCACCAAGCAAATATCATTTCAATTAAGTGGTTCAAAGGTTCATTTAAGATAAAGCATGGTGAAGGCAAACCTAGATCTAACAAATAATTTTGGAGGGAAATTTTCCCTATTGTACAGACTAGTTTGCATTTGTAATCTTTTGTAGAGTAGTTAGCTCTTGAGCAGCTTGTGGACAAATTGAACCTTCGCTTATGGCACAATCCTTGTAAAAATTATTTGCATATATATATGGAGTCTTGCGTAAATTTTTTGACTAGCTATTTGTGGCTCTCATGCTGACCTATTTCTATATGTGTGTATGTGTTTATAGTTTTTACCTAAATCTTGGGTTTTATTGCATGTGTGTTTGGGAGGCTTGCATTAATTTTTTGGGTAGCCATTTTTTGGTTCCCATGCTCTAATCCATCTCTTTATGCACATATGTGTTGTTAACTCTCATATGTTCTTTTTTTGTGTCAATAAGAGGACGTGTTCACCATAGGCACATAGTGTTCAAGCTTGTTGTGCAAAGATATCTTAGCGGATATTTTGGTGCATCACCACCTTTGTTATCTTAGTTTTTATTTTCCTTGAGTTGTTTTATTTTTATCTCTCGCATCTCTTTTCCCCTAAGTTCAAGTGCACCTGAAAGATCACATCATAACAAGGAGCCAACGTTGTAAAAAACTTTCAAAGGTCCCTGATTGACCCCAAACTTGTGCCCTTGGTCGAGGCCCTATTGTGTTGCTATGTGCGAGACGCGATTGTTTTAATTGACACAATTAGAGAGGATAAAAGTTTAATTTCATGCCCAATGGAAACCTAGTGAAAAATAATTGGTCCCATAATCATGACAACGGGTTAGGCTTAGACTTGGTGAGTCTATGCCTACCCTTGCTTGTTGAAGCACCTCTTTTTCTAATCTAGTGACTCCACTCTAAATTGAACACTAGAAGAAGTCATTGTTGATGATATCAGATTGAGGTTGCAGTGAAGGCCTCAGTCCATCCACTTCAAAGCATAAGCTACATTCACCTGGAGATTTTGTGTCCATTAAGAAAACCTAAAGGTATGTAAGCAAAATTTTCTTTCAAAACTTTTATTGATATCTCTATTGTGTTAAAATTCAGGACATGGTCATCTACTCAGCTAACATATCCATGAGATGGTATAATATAATCCCATTGTGTCCCCCAAGGCCACTTGCTATATGGAGAAATCTCCAAGAGTCAATACTAGCAATATTACCAGAGTATACCGATGAGGGTCTAATTACCTCATTTAAGCACATGGAGGAGTTGGTGCTTATATATCAAACACACAATATTACAGATCAAAATGTGGCCTTAAAATTACTGGAAGAATATCTCAAAGGAAGAGTGCATCAACAGTATGAGCTAATTCCCCCATATTATATTATTGAGTGGGACCAATTGGCTACTATGATAATGAATGGGTTTAAAGACACAACCAACCAAAAAAATAGTCAATCTAGAAGTGACTATTCACAATCTAATAATTTTCTTGAGGAAAGTGTGCATGGTAAAAACCAAGCACCTTTAGAAGAAAAATCTCAAAATAATATCATGTGGATATCAATCAAGATAGCAACGCCCAACCAGATATGCTAGGTTCTAGTACATATGACACATTCATCAACTCATTAACCTCTAGAGAAGAGCCAAATGAGCACCTTAGTTAAGGAATTTCTCATTCGAGACCAAATAGTTAGATAAGAAACCATTGGGGCATACAATTAAGGGTTGATGCAAAAATAATTAAAAACACAAAAACGTTAATGACCCCGCCATAGTAAAAGAGAGGTGTTCTTCTTATAAAAAGAGCCACCTAATCAAATGTTAAATAATATGATCAAAAGGGATACTCGACTAGGATAAATAAATATTTGGAAAATATAATGGAGAGATGCTTTTGAGCTATCTTAAAAATATTCAACTACCCGAATTGCCCATTGAAGGAGTCACAACTACAATGGTAGGTTGGGAAGAATGTATGTTTACCCCAAAAACTCCCACAAAACTAAAATTAACTAATATTTGGGATCTAAGATCCACTTGATACACAAAT
Organism: Wollemia nobilis; assembly: GCA_028583015.1. NCBI lineage: Eukaryota > Viridiplantae > Streptophyta > Pinopsida > Araucariales > Araucariaceae > Wollemia > Wollemia nobilis. The sequence continues at coordinate 3,361,653 of JAQPPZ010016917.1, read as the reverse complement.
TTATCAGAGTGGGCTAAATATAAACCCTACTCTGTCTCTAAAATATACATATATATACTCATTGGATATAAGAAAGATTCCAATTTGAAGCACCCAAAGCTATCATGCCAATTAAGACACCATGACTAGTTACATAATTTCTCAAAGGACAAAGGATATAAAAGACCAATAGACAGACAACATCTAGCTAAAACTTTAAGGCTCAGTCAATCACGCACTAAGGCACATAGGCCAAGGGTTTTTATCAATTAAGAAGTACTTGAAAAGTGTTCATTCCAAGGGTATTGCCAATGTTGCGGGCCAAACAAGGTTAACTTCTTTCCTAATTTTGTCACATGCTCGTGCATTTAATTTCTCAACCCAGGGAGCTTCGTAAACTTGCGAAGTGTCTTTAACAAGATTGCTTACAATACCACTTGAGATGAGTCCGCTAGTTCTACTATTGGGGGGTGTTTCAATGGTCGTCAATCATTCATACACTCCTTAATAATTTACGTAAAAACAATTAAATCTACAGAAAGGAAATATTCATGCATTCCTAGAAATAAACCTATTGCAATATGAGAAATAAGAATGTGATAAATGATCTTATAAAAGCGGTAAACTAATCTAGAAAACACAGGAAAAATAGGGGAAGAAATATTGGCTTGGAGTGGGCCCAGGCTCCAACAGCTTCCTCCTAGCTGAACATGCACTTATAAACTCTTAGAACTATATTATAATTATCAAATTATTACAATGCTTCTTTTGTATATCTCTTTACATTTACTATCAAAATATTCTATATATCCTCAGAGCGGTTTGCGTGTGTTTATATAGCACACCCGCAGATCTTCTGTTACAAAGAAGTTAAACAGTCGATTCATTCCAGACTAAATTAAGACAGTTTGGTAAATGTGATCGACGTCTACTAAAACTGGCATTCATTTCTAATGATGGTGTGTTCACTGATTGGTTTGTGCTTCGCCTGGCATTGGTAGGATGTTTTCATATGTCGGTGTGATCCCCAATTTAACTCTACATGACGTAGAGTTGGAACTACACTAGTCTTTGTTGTCCACGTCGTGCTTGTCTGGTCAATGAGAGAAGAACAGGGATGCCTTCCCTATGAGGAAGGTGCCTAACTATGTCGAGCGCCTTCTCTATGCGAAAGGTGCCTTACTGCCTTTGGTGCCTTCCTAGAAGAGGAAGGCGCTTATCTTCTGTTGGTGCCTTCTTGTGAGAGGAAGGTGCTTGCCTTCTAGTGGCGCCTTCTTGTCGGTGCCTTCATTATGAGAGGAAGGCGCTTGCCTTCTAGTGGTGCCTTCCTTATGACAGGAAGGCGTTTGCCTTCTAGTGGTGCCTTCTTGTCGGTGCCTTCTTGTCGGTGCCTTCCTTATGAGAGGAAGGCACTTATTTTCCTTTGGCACCTTCCTGGAAGAGGAAGACACTGGCCTTCTATTGGCGCCTTCCTGGGAGAGGAAGGTGCTTGTATTTCCTTAGCACCTTCCTGGAAGAGGAAGCCGCCTACCTTATCTATGTTGATTTCGAAAGAAACAAAGTTCCAGGTCCATGAAAAGACCTCGACTGATCCAAATCTGATTAAATCAACTACAATTCCACAAAAACACACTGAAAAACACACGAATTAGATAACACACATAATTTCATCAAATAATTATATAATCATTCATAAACATATGCAATCCTTATTATACAATCGCATAATAATCAAGAAAATGTATACAAAATATGAGCATTTCTGATGCTCATCACCCCCCCACGCCTAACATATGCCATGCCCTCGTGGCATCAAAACTGTAGGTAGCCCGGTTGACCCATCATCGTTGTCGTTTCTTGATGGATCCGATTGTACCTACGGCCCGTGTCTACCTCTTCTGTGCACTGGCATCTCGAGGTGTGGCTCCTCTTTCTACGCGGGGCTGCTGGTGATGCTGTCGGCTTTGCTTTCCTCATCTTGGCCGCTATCGGAGGTGATCTAGCCAGTGTCGTCTTTGCTGCCTAAAATGCAGCTTCTGTAGCTTGCCATAGGTCAGCATCCGGAGGTCTGACCGCTACAAGAGGGACATCTGAATTATCCCTCTTGAGATGAACTACTTGGGATTTGTACAATTGGGTTGCTTCAGGAGCAAGCCCTGCGTTCTCCTTTGCAATGGCAGTGATTTCCAATTCCAGGCCATATACCCCCATCATTCAAAATACCTTCTTATCTTGGAAGGCCATCCCCGGGATGACCCTTAAATCTCCTAGAACTGGCTATCATCTGTCAGATTAATGCAGATACCAACGTCCCCCTACATCCTCGAGGTTACCTTCCTGGTCTCCTTAGCTGCTGTCATCTCTTTGAGTAGTTGTTCGAACTCTTTTTGCCTCTCTACGAATGGCTGCATATCCCACTCATCTTCTTCTAGCTCTGCAAAGGTCACATTCACCTTCTTCTCCGTCATCCTGGGCCTTTTCCTTTGGCCTCTACAAAAAATGCGACGTCTCGAACAGGGATTTTCCCTTTCTCCTTGGCGGATGTCTTCTCGCTCCGAGGGGCCTGCTCTGTGGTCCCTAGAGCATTATCTTCACTCGGGGGGACCTGTGCTGCCATCTCTGGGGGTGCTTCTTCTCCCCTTATCTTTCCTGTGCCGACCCCTCAGGTTCTTCTCTTTCTTCCTTAGGTCCAGGGATTTCTTCCTTATCCCCCGATCCTGTCTGCTACTGTTGGCCCTTGTCTTGCTCTGTATCACTCAGGTCTATGATAGGGGGTGTTGTGGGACTTCTTTCCCCTTCACTCCCGAAAATAGAGGAATTCTCCCCTACCTCTGGGCTACTCTGTCGGGCATCCGATTGAAATTATCCCGAAGAGAATACTCGTTCTGCAGATGTGGGAGAATTCGTCGGGACCTCTCTTGCCCAGTCAGTTGTGGTCGATGCGTCCCTTCTTTCTGTTCCCCTGTCCTGGAGTTGCTGGTTCTCCTCTCGCAACTACTAGACCAACTGCTCAAGCTGGGTGATTCGTCTTTCTCGTTCTTCCAATTCCCCTCTATGATCGTTCTGGTAATCCTCAAAAATTTGTTGGGCCATCCAGAAATTGGTCTGCCACTCCAGCGCTTCCTCCAAGGCTGCGTCGACCTGATAATTACTATCGAAAGTCCCTGCATCTTGTGGGCTCCGATTTTTCAATTCTTGGAGGGTTTGGGCTGCCACGTCGACTTTCGGGTAATTCTCTTCTTCTTCTGTTGAGAGGAGTCCTCGTAGGCATTTCCTCCCGGGAACTGGTTCTAGCGATCGAAACTCGACCTCACTGCTAATAAGCGGTGCTTCTTCCTCTTCATACTCGCACACTGGGGAATGCCCTCTTTCCTCTGTGCATTCGAGCATTGGTGAATGCCCTCTTTCTTCTATGAAATCGGGCAATGCCAATTGCCCGATACTTGCCATCTCCTCTGTAGGGCTTCCCTCTTCTTGCCCTATTTCGACAACAACATCCTGTTGCCTTTCTTGGCTGTCATCTCCCTCTACGTTAGGGTTCTGCTTCTGCGCTTCTGCATGGTGAACCAGTGCTGATATCAGCCCATGGTGGGCCAAGGCGAACGATGCTCCCTTCTGGTACCTAGCCGCTTCTTCCTTTAGGGCATTTTCCAGGTAGAAGGGCACGTTCAACTTCCTTCCATGCACCAGGTGATTCAAAAATTGCACAAGGTTAGTGTGCAAATGGGTATACTTCTAGGTGCATGTAAAGAATCGAGCAACCTGCTCGAATATCTTCCATAGATTCATGGGAAGGCTACTTTTGGATAGCCCTTCCTTATCTATATGCACATTTTCTCCTGGCAACAGCACTTCGAGGTACGGCTTTAGCAGTTTGCCTTTGTATATGCATTCACCTGTGAGGGGCAATCCAATCGCCTACGAGATGTATTCGGGGGTGACCAGAATTTCTACCCCTTGCACCTGAGCTACGTCGCCCCTCAAGGAGGCAACAAATTCCTTGGCTACCTCCATATCCTAGCCTTGACTGACCAAGGTACAATATTCAAACCATCCCTCGACCTCGAACTATATTTTTACCGTCCCCCTGATTCCTTTCGTATCACTCGGCTCATTATTTTTCACTGCATGATTCTTTGACCTTCCTCCCATGGCGCCTTACCTTACTACTGCGTTTCTTTTTTCTGTTCTTACTTCTTTAGGAAGGCGCCTTCTTATAGGGAATGCGCCTAACCCTAGAATTTAATTCTAAGGTATGCCTTTTGAGCCATAACATTGGCACGTGGTTCCACCCATGGGGGTATATGATTTTTATGATGGCAATATTTTTTTGGTACTGCATAATTTATGAATAATTATATAAATATTTGAGTTAGTATGCACGTACCTTATTTGGTGTTTCATGCATCTTGAAGAGCATTGATTCGTTGATTTGTGACATGGGGGAGGGGTATGGTAATCTGATGCTGCTCATTCGTGTGGTGATTTCATTCCGATCGAGGCATCCGTGAGACTTAAGTGTTGGCTATATGTGGAAGGTGCTCTTTGGTACCTTCCTAATGTGGAAGGCGCTTATGTGGTGCCTTCTCGATGTGGAAGGCACTTATATGGTGCCTTCTTGATGTTGTCGGTGCTCTTTGAATGGATGTGCCTTTCGATGGTGGAAGGCATCTCTGATTGGATGTGCCTTCCGGTGGTGGAAGGCACCTTTTGATGATGGCGCCTTCCTGCTACGGAAGGTGCTCTTGAATGGGTACACCTTCCTGATGTGGAAGGCGTTGCTAAATACCTGCACCTTCTTGGGGTGGAAGGCGTTGCTGTATACCTGCGCCTTCCTGGGGTGGAAGGCGCCTCGGTTTGTATGTGCCTTCCTGATGTGGAAGGCACCTCGGGCTATTTTTTTTTTTGGTGGCACCTTCTCGATGTGGAAGGCGCCTACTTTTTCTCTCTTTTTTTGTGCCTTCTTTATAAGGAAGGCGCATTTTTTTTGTGGGGCACCTTCTTCATAAGGAAGGTGCCTTATTCTAGCAGGTCGCCTTCTTTATAAATAAGGCACCTTATTCTGGCAAGGTGCCTTCTTCATACGGAAGGCACCTTCTTCTGGCTGGGTGCCTTCTTCATAAGGAAGGCGCCTTCTTCTGGCTGGGTGCCTTCTTTATAAGGAAGGCACCTTCTTCTGCGCCTTCTCGATGTAGAAGGCACTTTATTCTTGGCAATCACGTTACGATTAACTGGGAAAGGGTGATCAAGCCTTCTTAGTCTCGCTTCATGCTGCCTCAGCTTCTACCTACGAGTGTCGGTGTCGGAATGCTGAGCCAAATCAGGCCTGGTTTCCCAGATACCTATTCCTCGTGCTGTCAGGTCCTCCACCTGCAAAAAACAAACGACAAGAAAGAAAAATAAAGGCAGTTAGACACATTTCGTGCTTGTTAGGCCCTGGATTAGGATGCCTGTAGCTTGCATGCGGGCGTCGTCCCTACAAAACACACTGTAAGAAAAAAAACTAAATTAACTGATTTTGACGAACACCTCCATGCCCACTATTTCGCCTATTAATATTTTGATCCAGATCTAACAAGATGGAGTCTCCCCCACGTCTATTATGGATTCCACCTGTAAGCTTTCAGATGTGTTATAGGGGCATAGTCGGTGTCCATTGACCGTTAACACGATGTTGCTGTCGTCAATTATTCTAACGAGCATTGCCCCATTCTTGATGAGCTCTACCACCTCATACGGTTCCATCCATCTTTGCATTAATTTACCTTTTCTTTCCTAAAATCGAGAATCGTACAACAACACCCATTCTCCTTCTTGAAACTACTTTAGATTAATGTGGAGATCATGCCACCATTTTCTTTGCTTTTGTATGATTTCTGTTCTCTGCAAAGCATCCATTCAGATTTCGTCCAGTTGATTTAGCTACCGAATCCTTTCTTTTTGAGCGTCATCCAAACTCAAGTTCAATTCTGAAGATATCCTCAATGTCTTGATTTCAAATTCAATGGGCATCATCACACTCTTTCCATAGACCAGTTGGAAGGATGTGAAGCCTGTGGTGGATTTCCACGTGGTATTATACACCCAGACTACCTTCGGTAACCGTGTAGCCCAATATTTTTTGTGTTGCTGCATAGTCTTTGTCAGGATGTTCTCTATTTCTCTGTTCGTCACTTCCACTTGCCCATTTTCCTGCGGATGGTAGGGTGTAGTTTTATTGTGCCAAACTCTGTATTGCTCCATCAGCTCCTTGATCAACTTGGAGGTAAATTGAGGCCCTTGGTCTGTTGTTATCTCTCTAAGGACCCCAAATCGTGTAAAAATATGGGCAAATAAGAAATCAACGACTGTTCTTTCTTTTGAATCTCTCAACGCTTGAACTTCAACCCATTTGGTGACATAATCTTTACAAACCAAAATAAACCTCCTCCCTATTGAAGGTGGATTAATTGGTCCCACGAAGTCCATGCCCCACTTATCAAAGGGTTCTAGGTGTACTTGAGGCTGGAGGGGCATTTCGTCTTGATGGGTTGGTCTGCCCATTCTTTGGCATTCATCGCACTTGCTGGCGTACGTAACCACATCCTTGAACAAAGTGGGTCAAAAGTACCCAGCCTATAGGATTTTGTAGGCAGTTCGTTTCCCTGCAAAGTGTCCTCTGCATGGTTCATCGTGACACACTTTGAGTAATTTTGAGAACTCTTGTTCTGCTACGCATCTCCTTATAATCTGGTCACATCCTATTTTGAACAGGAGGCCATCAATCCATAGGAACGATGCGCTTTTCTCTATGACCACTTGCTTTTCTCGAAAAGAGAGAGCAGGTGAGGTTCTTTTGGTGGCCAAGTAATTGGCTATATTTGCATACCATGGGATTTGCTCACTAATGGTGAACAAATGTTCATCTAAAAACTGGTCTTCCACTGCTGTATGGTTTGTCGATATCAATCTGGATAGAAAATATGCTACGACGTTGTCTTTGCCTGGTTTGTCGACTATTGTGATGTCAAATTCTTGTAGTAACAAGAGCCACCTAATAATTCTTCCACCAATGGCCGGATTGCTCATCAAGTATCTGATGGTCGCATGGTCCATGTGGACAAATACCTTATACCCGATGATATAATGGCGGAATTTGTTTATGGTGTGCACAATTGCAAGGAACTCCCCCATCACCGTGTAGTTGAGCTCGGCTCCTACCAAGTTTTTGCTGACATAGTAGATGGTGTAAAATTCTTTGCCATCCTTCTGTCCAAGAACTGCTCTAATCACATTGTTGGATGCATCACAGTAGATATGGAATGGTATGGCCCAATTTGGTCCTCTTAAAATCGGTGCGAATATCAATTTCTCTTTAAGCAACTGAAACGCTTCTTCAAAGTATTCCATCCAATTGAACTCCACATCCTTAGATAATAGAGTGTGCAATGGTTTTGCAATTTTTTTGAATTCGACGATAAATCACCGGTAGTACCCAGCTGATCCAAGAAAAATCCTCACCTCTCTCTGCGTTCTGGGGTTGGGTAGGTCTCTGATGACCTCAATTTTTCTTTTATCAACCTTTATTCCTTCCGTGGAGAGGTGGTGTCCCAAAGACGATGCCTTCTTGCATCATCATAAAACATTTTTTATTGCTCAGGGACAAATTGTTTTCCTTGCTTCTTTCGAGAACTCTTTCCAAGTTCGTCATTCCTTCGTCAAAGGTTTCTCCATAGACGGTGAAGTCATCCACGTATACTTTGACCATGTCTCCCATCATGTCTGAAAATATGCTAAGCACCGCCATTTGAAATGTGGCAGGTGCGTTGCATAATCCGAAAGGTAATACCCGATAGGCAAATGTTCCCCATGGGCAGGTGAACATTGTCTTATCCTGATCCTCTTCTCCTATCTGGATCTAGTTGTATCCACTGAATCCATCCAGGAAGGAGAAATACTTCCTCCCGAAGAGTGTATCCAAGACTTGATCAATAAATGGGAGCGGGAAGTGGTCCTTCTTGGTCTCTTTGTTTAACGCTCTGTAGTCCACACAGATTCACCATTTCCCGTTCTTTTTAGGGACTACCACTAACGGTGATACACACTCGCTGTTAGAAATCAGATAGATGAATCCAGTAGTCAAGTCAAGAGTTTTTGCAATTCTTCCTTGACAATGTCTTTCATTTGCTGAATTCATTCTTCTCTGTGGTTGTCTTCTTGGAGTTGCTTGATCATTGAGGTATATACGATGGGTACAGATCTCTGGGCTGATACCCTTCATATATAAGTAATCCCATGCAAATGCCTGTTGGTGTCTAACCAGGAGCTCTTCTACTTTCATCAATTGTGTGGGAGTCAACCCATTGCTGACATTCAACGTTCTTCCTGGCCCGACGTATATTTGTTGAACGTCGTGATCTTGGGCACCAGCCAACGATGATACATGTGCGGAGATGGAGGACTCCCCGTGGAGGAACTCCACAATAGCATCATCTTTGTCTTCTTTTGCCAACTCATCCAACGTCATCACTGGCTGGATCATGGATAGATCAAGATTTTCATGCTCGGTCAACATGGGTTCTCCTAATGAGTCGACGGACTGCACTGGGGGTGAAATAGTCAACCTTTTAACGTTTCGTCCATCGAAGATGGTCATCAGCCCATCTCGACAACTGATGTAAGCACCAGCTATTGCTAGCTATGGCCTTCCCAAGATGAGCGGGTAACCACCCAGCCTAGTTTTATATTGCAAGACTAAAAAGTCGATTGGGTATTCCCATGCACTAACTATCACTATTACATCTTCTAACATTCCTTTCGGTGCCACGATCGATCGATCGGCCAGTTGCAGCACTGTCGCAGTGGGTTTCTGGTTCATTAGCTGTAGCCTCTACATGGTATTCCGAGGCATTATGTTGATGGCTGCTTCGAGATCAACCAACGTATTGGACAGGGAATGTCCCTCAATTTTTATAGTCAGCACTGGGCTGCCCGGGTCTGCATACTTAGGATGGAACGTTTTGCCCATCATCAAATCTGCTAGTTTACCCATGACATTGATAGTATGGGTTGCTCTTCGTCCTGGCTTCCTTAGACACATCTCTCTTATCGCCTTGGCATATATCGAAACATATCGGATGTCTTGAAAGAATGGAATTGTCACAATGAGGTTCTTCAAGCTAGACAATATATCGAACTCCGACTGCATTACTTTCCTCTATTTTTGCAACCGGTTGGGAAATGGAGCCTTTGCTCTCTCAGGTGTTTCTTCTATCACCTCTTCTACAAGAGGTGTTTCTCCTACCTCTTCCTCCTCTTCTACCAATGGAGGCGTTCCTACTCCTAGTTGTCTACTAGACCTAAGCTGAATATGGTACATCGGATACATCTCACCCTCCACGTTGTATGCTGGCTGGTTCACCCTGTTATTAGGATTTATCGTTGGTTGTGTAGGTAGCTGCGTAGGTCTCCCTGCTGGAAACACCAATAAATTCTGTTGGGGGTGAGTTGGTGTTATGTTATGTGGAGCCTGATTCCATGCAGTGTGACCTCTCCACTGTTGCCCAGGATATGGATATGGCATCCACGGCTGCTGGTTTGGAAATCCTGCTAGGGGTGCGTTGGACCAGGGTGATGGCCCCCACCACCCCATGTTAGGTGGTTGAGACGGGCCTTGGGGCATGTATGGTCCTTCCGCATATGATGACATTCCATTTGGCATATTCCCTACAAGGGGTTGTGGTCAACTCTTTAGATTGCCTATGAAATAGACATCTACGTTTTAAACATTCTCCTGATTACTGGGTAGCTGCGGGCACAATCAAGTTTTATGGTTCAGCTTGCAAACTACGCATACTCTGAATTTGTTCTCTGGACATGCATTCTTTGCATGCTTCCCTCTGCATTTTGGATAGAAATAAGCCAATGCTGCTTCGTTTTCTTGCTTCTTTTTCTCTAATAGCAGCATATCCATCTGCAATGCCAAAGATGAGAGCATTTCGCTCTTTAAATATTTCAATATGTTACCTATTTCTGTCTTCATGACTGAAGCAGTCGCTTTCATGGTTCTAGAAGTGGTCTTTCCTCTCCTTCTTAAGTAGTTTCGGCATAGTTGTCGGATGTCTTCCATAGCATGTTGGTAGACATCACCTCCAGAAATCATGTTAAGAGCTTTTAGTGATTCATTGGTAAGTCCTCTCAAAAAGATTTTTTTGAGGGACTTATCAGATAGTTTTGTGTGAGGAGATCGTTGAAGATTGAAGTTGAATCTCTCCCAGTATTCCTCGAGAGACTCATCTTCTTTCTGCGTCATGCTCAGGACCTCTTCTCTAAAGTCTCTTGCTCTCCCAAAATCTTGGTATTGCTCTAAAAAGAGCTTCTTCATTTGATCCCAAGTGGCAATGTGTTTGTCTCCCAGACCGATGAAACACCGTAGAGTTGCATCGTCCAATGTGGAAGAAAAAAGTTTCAGCTTCTACGTATTAGATTTGTAGTCTACAAACCTGCATAAGACATCAAACTTAAATAAAAATAGGTCAGGGTCCTCAGTTGGGTATCCTCTAAAGGTCGGAAGGTGAGCAGGGGATATGTTTTTCATTTTGGTATCTCCTACTCCTTCATCAATCGAGAAACTAAAGCTAGATGAGACTTCTTCATTGTCAACCATTTTTTTAGGAAATGTGGTCTCTAATGCAATATTTATGACTTTACGATCATTTAAGACTTTCTGAGTCAAGGCTCTAAGGTTGTCTGGTGTTATCATCCGATCTTCTACAACTTCCCACAACAAGGCTTCCTCTAAGGGTGTCCTGTTAAATAGGGGATATATGATGATTTGTTCTTCCCTAAGTTGATGGGATGAGGAGGCACTTTGCACAAAGTACGGATCCTCACTCCAATGGATTGTTGGTGGTGGGTCGGGCGAGTCTAATTCAAATTTAGAATGTTTGACTGACTCAGGTTCTAGTGGATTGGTTTTTATAAATCGATCGTCAGGTCCTCTTCTTCTCGAAGAACTCATACAAGGTCAGATGGAAGGTTTCCAGGTATTGTAAATAATCTATTTGAGATGCTTCCTCGACAACGACACCAAAATGTTGTGGGACAAACAAGGTTAACTTATTTCCTACTTTTCTCACATGCCCATGCATTTAATTTATCAACCCAGGGAGCTTCGTAAACTTGCGAAGGGTCTTGAACAAGATTGCTTACAATACCACTTGAGATGAGTCCACTAGTTCTACTATTGGGGGGTGTTTCAACGGTCGTCAATCATTCATACACTCCTCAATAATTTACGTAAAAACAATTATAGAAAGAAAATATTCACGCATTCCTAGAAATAAACCTATTGCAATATGAGAAATAACAATGCGATAAATGATTTTATAAAAGCAATAAACTAATCTAGAAAACACAAGAAAAATAGGGGAAGAAATGCTGGCTTAGAGTGGGCCCAGGCTCCAGCAACTTCCTCCTAGCTAAACACGCACTTAGAAACTCTTAGAACTATATTATAATTATCAAAGTATTACAATGCTTCTTCTATATATCTCTCTACATTTACTATCAAAATATTCTATATATCCTCAAAGAGGTCTGCATGTGTTTATATAGCACACCCGCAAATCTTCTGTTACAAAGAAGTTATAACAGTCGATTCATTCCAGACTAAACTAAGACAGTCTAGTAAATGTGATCAACGTCTACTAAAACTGGCATTTATTTCTAATGGTGGCGTGTTCACTGATTGGTTTGTGCTTTGCCTGGCATTGGTAGGATGTTTTCATACATCGGTGCGATCCCCAATTTAACTCTACATGACATAGAGTTGGAACTGTACCAGTCTCTGTTGTCCACGTCGTGCTTGTCTGGTCAACTAGTGAAGAACAGGGGCACCTTCCCTATGAGGAAGGTGCCTAAGTATGTTGGGCGCCTTCTCTATGCAGAAGGCGCCTTACTATTGTTGGCGCCTTCCTAGAATATGAAGGCGCTTATCTTCTGTTGGCATCTTCTTGTGAGAGGAAGGTGCTTGCCTTCTAGTGGCGCCTTCTTGTCGACGTCTTCCTTATGAGAGGAAGGCGCTTGCCTTCTAGTGGCACCTTCCTGTTAGTGTCTTCCTTACGAGAGGAAGGCACTTCCTTATGAGAGGAAGGCACTTATTTTTCTTTGGCACCTTCCTAGAAGAGGAAGGCGCTAGCCTTCCTTCCTATCGACGCCTTCCTTATGAGAGGAAGGCGCTTATTTTTCTTTGGCACCTTCCTAGAAGAGGAAGGCGCTAGCATTCTATTGGCGCCTTCCTGGGAAAGGAAGGTGCTTGTCTTTCCTTGGCACCTTCCTGGAAGAGGAAAGTGCATACTTACGCTTGGCGCCTTCCTGGAAGAGGAAGGCGCCTACCTTCTCTACGTTGATTTCGAAAGAAAAAAAGTTCCAGGTCCATGAAAAGACCTCGACTGATCCAAATCTGACTAAATCAACTACAATTCCATAAAAACACACTGAAAACACACGAATTAGATAACACGCATAATTTCATCAAATAATTATATAATCATTCATAAACATATGCAATCCTTATTATACAGCCGCATAATAATCAAGAAAACGTATACAAAATATGAGAATTTATGATGCTCATCAGCCAAAAGAGATAAGTTTCCAAAGCAACTATCTATGCATAAGAAGTTTTTAAAACTACCTAGTGAAAAATATCATTCCAAGGATTAATATGGGAAAGCTAGAGGTACCCATGGAATCAAAGAAGGATAAGATTATGGCTATGCTCCCAAAACCCATAGCAAAAAGAGTAAAGTGAGCCTAGGCTAAAAATAATGAACCACTAAGACATATTGAGGATGAATTTGAGATGGTTAATGACCCCGGACAATCAAAGGATGGAATAATACTCAAACATCAAGCTTATCGAAATCAAATGGAAGCCGAGGAAGAATCCTTCATAGCAAAAGCCTAGAATAATTTTCTCACCCAATATCTTCCCCTACATGTTCACCCTGGCTATGAATTGATGCCAGTGTATGCAGGACAGACACTATGAACCTCACTCCAAAATGATTCTAGGCCCTTAGGATAGTGCTTTTCAGAAGCCATCAAAAAAATGATATTGAATAATATAGGACAAACGCAAATGGGATGGACAACTATTAGAAGCAAAAATTAATTGGGTTGGATTCATTTTGCAAGAAAGAGGAAAACATCAAATTTTAGGTTATAAATGTATATGCTCCAACTATAGTTACTCCTCATGAAAGATGTTGGAAGGACCTTATCATATTTTTATCAATGATAATGATGTTTCATTGTGATCTATGGAATCTTGGGGGTAATTTTAATACTATTATATCTCCTTTGGAAAAGAAGGGTGGCATTCAAGGATGATATAAATTATTGCAATATTTTGCTTCATTTTTCAATTCAAATGACCTTAGGGATGTTAGTCCCTCAAACTTTCAATATACATGGGATAATAGACACATTGGGTAAAATCATATAATAGAAATACTGGATAGATTCTTGTTATCCTATAAATGGTTGCAAACAAGTATATAATCTCTTCAAATATTTTATTACGAGCAAGATCAAATCACAAACCCATTCTTTTGACTTGTGAGTTACCTAATAATGGTCATCCAAAGCCATTTCACTTCAAGCCTATTTGGATCCAATACCCTGATTTTTTCCATATGGTAATGTTATGGTGGGATGAATCAAAATTTGAAGGATCATGTATGTACAGGTTTGTTCAAAAGATGAACTATTTAAAGGAGCAAATGAAGATATGGAATACCAAAATCTTTTGGTAACATTTTTTTTTAAAAAGAAATAAATTGAATCCAAGCTCAAAAATTTATAAGAGAGTAGAAATTATTGAAATAAATAAGGATTCTTATGTGAAATAATAACAATTACTTTATGATTATCATAATGCATTGAAAAAGGAGGAGTCATATTGGTTCTAAAAATCTAGTGAGAAATAACTCAAGGAGATAGAAATAGAAAAAACATTCATTCTACAACAAAAACAATTTTTTATGTTTATCATATCAAAAATATTATAACTCATGATGGAAGAAATATTGAGGACGAAGAAGATATAAGGAAGGAAGTAAATAATTATTTCAAAAATATTTTGTTATATTCTAGGCAAGATAAGGAAGCACAAGAAAAACTTATGCAAAATATTCCATCAATTACCACTCAGGGACAAAATGAAAGCTTGATGAAGAAGATATATCTGGAGGAGCTCCATGTGAAGAACACAAGCTTATACTGAGAGGGGTGAACAGTATAAGACCAATTTTTACTTTTCTTTCCCAAATAGTATTAATCAATATAATAAATGGCAATATCAATAGCAATAACCAAAGCAATGCACCAATCATCACACATAATAGAGACACAAATTTTAACGTGGTTCACCTAGTGTGGGCTACCTCCACAAAGAAAATATTTCTTCTAAATATTTTTCAAATAATCTCCTGAGAATATTTCCCAAATTACAATGTTTATGGACTTCTATCCAAAGGAGATGCTGATCCCCTAATATTAATTTTGTGGATCTCTTCCACAGGAGAACTCTTTCCCCTTCTGCTCTGGCTAGTGATATTCTAGAAGACTTTGTCTCAATGCTGCACTGACTACTGGATCTCTTTCCACTTGAAGACTCCTCACTCAGATCTGTCTTCAATTCTCCTGGCTGCTGGATATCTATCCACTAAGACTCTATCCTCTATACTCTATCACCTCCAAAGCTCTGTCTCAATACTGTACCAAGCACAGTTCAATCGATCTAGAATAGCTCTGCTCAATATATTGTACTAAACACAGTACAATCAGTCTAGTACAATTCTTCTCAATAGGTTCACTTAGAACTTGCTCAAATCTGCTCAATAGATTCACAAAAAACCTACTCAAATATGCTCAACAGGTCCACAAAACCTACTCAAATCTGCTCAATAGGTTCACACAAAACCTGCTCCAATCTGCTCAATAGGTCCACACGGAACCTGCTCAAATCTTCTCAATAGGTCCACACAAAACCTGCTCAAATTTGCTCAATAGGTCCACACAGAACCTGCTCAAATTTGCTAACTAGGTCTAGACAGAACTTGCTCAAATCTGCTCAAGATGTCCACATAGAACTATTGGTCATCAAATCTGCCTAGGAAAGGATTTTGGGTAAGTGTATGCGCCCTAGACCTGGACCAACATTGAAAGGCCGAAGGGAAGAGATGCCCCTTGTGCCAATCTTCGGAGAAAGGCCGAATCCTATGCTAAACTACTCGGGTGTTTGAGATAAGGGTGTAGGAAAGAGATAAAAGAGTAAGGGTTAGAGAAATCGGTAGTTTAAAGTGGGAGAGAACAGGAAGCACGATCACTAACTAGCAGCTTGAATAGAAGCAAAGAATACCAAGAATAAACAAAAGAAACACAATATCAACCTCCCTATGTATCCTTCAGGTGAGTTTCAGGGTACATTCCCTGATCGCACATCGGGCGCAAAGTTCAACATCTCAGTATACAAACAAAGAAAGACAAAAGAATCAAGCACAGAAGGCAGCATAAAAGAAAAAAATTGAGCCCAAAGCTCTTTAGTATTAATCGCAAGACATCAAGTTACAACAACTTTCTAGCAGATAGTTCCCCCCCTTTCTATTACAATGCCTGGGTTTTTATAGAGGACACGGGCCTCTGAGTCATAATTACACATCAAGGAGAAGTACGCCCTTGAGCCCTAAGAATTTGACTCCCTGAGGCTCTAGTGATCGAGCTCTCAAATACATTACCAAAACTGGCAACTATGACCGGGTCAACCATGGAAAGATGCATTGATGAGTCGTCTGGACGTCCTTGATCTCCGGGTGCGGTGCTCGAGTGGCTGCCATGCTCGTCGGGCTCTTCATCATGGCCTGATACTTTGTTTTCGATTGCCAAAAATGAGCAGCGAGCTTATGGGTACAAAAAATTGCATTTATGAGGCACTTGATCACCTCGGGAAAATACCCGGCTTGGAATGCATGCCCGTGAAGCACTTCGCTAAGTCTTCGTTCACAACTTTGCTTCGCAATGGTTCTGAGCCGAAGCAAAAACTCCTTGGTTTGTACTTCACAAAATTGAGCTTCGTAAAACTGCTTCAGGGGTGATGAATGTCGAAGCATATTTGCTTCGCAAAATAGGCCTCTTCGTCCTCGTCGCTTCGCAGACGAAATTGCTTTGCTGACGCTTTGGAGAAATGCTTCGCTGCGATCCTCTTTCAAAAATGTGGTTCGGGAAGGCTTCGACCGAAGCAATTGTCTTCAAAAGATGTTGCATTCTCCACAACCTCTGTCACTTCGGGTAGAAGTACTTCGCATGAAAGCTAGCCGAAGCAGATGCTTCGGAATGACTTTCGACGAAGAAAAAATGATTCGCTGATGGAGGGACCTGAAGTGGGTGCTTCAGCAACTTTCTGGCCAAGTATTTTCAATGCTCCTTTGAATTTCGCTTTGCTGATTTTCTGACCGAAGTATTTGCTGGAAATGCTTCGGGCACGAAGTAGTTTCATTCTCTTTTCTTTGTATTCAACTTCAGCAACACCGCTTCGTAGAAATATCGCCTGAAGTAGCTTCTGGAAATGTTTCGGGCTTGAAGTAGTTTTCCTGCCTTAGCCAATTTGGACCGTGGTCTAGACCGTTCATCTTCGGCGAAGTTGTTCTTTAGAATGCCGCTTCACTCATATTTCGCCCGAAGTAGACACTTGAAGCGCTTCAGGCCCAAAGCTCTTTGTATCGCTACTCTTGTATTCCTCTTCGGCAATACTACTTCACAAAAAACTTTACCCGAAGCAGTACTGGAAATGCTTCGGGTGCGAAGCTCTTCTTGTTTTTCTTCTACAAAGCTCTTTTCTCTAGCCTGTTCGGCAGCGAAGCTCTTTCTTATATACAAAGGGGTGGTGTTGGAATATAAAATTGTTGCATCTTTTTCATAATAAAAACAACAAAGAAAAACTTTACAAAACACTATACAAAATTTGATTTTCTTTTCTACCCCTTGAGAAATGTGACAAAATTGTCAACATTCTTGGCGGCTTACGGGGCAACGAGCTCGTATCGGTGGGAGAACCCTTAGCCTCTATCCATTGGGCCAGAGTCACCTTCAGATACTCCTCCTCCTCTTTCCTCTAGGAGCGCTTCCGCAGCTGGTTCTTGTTCTATTTCTTCTTCTTCTTTGCCTTCCTCTTCGCCTTCTGGTGCGGCTTCTTTGGGAGCAGCTTCCTACGATGGCGATGGGGCAAGGTGCTCGCGGATCTTCCTCATAGTTTGGCGGACTTGAGACCAGACACTCTTCGAGAAAGGTTCCAAATCTTGCAATGCCTTGATCAAAACACGAAATCGATCAATTTGCCCAATATCGGAATGTTGGGCTCTAGTATACATATCATTTAGACAGGCCGCGATCTTGCGGAATCTCAAGAGGTAATCTATGATTTGACTTTCTGTTATTGGTTTCGCCCATTCGTCTATCTCCGAGATGTCGTCTTCGAACTGAAGCCATGTCGGCTTGATCTCTTCCTTGTTCAAGAGGTTCCCATTATCATCTGTGAATTTTGGGAAGCCCATGGAAGAAAGATCTTGAAAGTAGCCCATTCATGTGCATTGCTCATTCTCGAACATGTCTAATAGGTCCTTCGCCTTCTTTGTTTTTCGCACCTTAGAGAAGAAAACACGAACTGTGGCCCGGGCTGTAGACCAATCCCTAGCTATCCGACTCATTGCAAGGACCTGCAAGTCTTGATATTTGGCGCTCTAGACATCGAAATCTAATTTGAGCTGGCCTCTAGCTTTCTGAGTTATTTGATCGATGATTGGACCTCCATCGGCCGTGGCACTTCGAGCTTCCATAATATAAGCTAAAACTGAAAGGGCATTGGAGGCCTGAGATCTGAAATTTCTGAGCAGGTGTGAGCGAATCTCCTTGATTCTGCTCCTATCAAATAGCTCCAAGTTTGCCTTTTCGAACAACTACTGCTGTGCCTGCAATATCTTGCTTTCAAGCTCCTTGGACTTCAGCTCATTCTCGGCCTGCCTCTGCGCTTGGTGTTCGGCTGAACACTGCAATTGTAGGATTTGTTGTTTGAGGGCGTGCGTTTCTTTCTTCAACAACTTGCACTGCCCCTCTGATTCCTCCAGTTTGGAGCGGATCCTCGCTAGCTCTTCTTCTAATTTGATATTGGCGCTTTCTGCTTAAAACCTGCGCTGATTGGCAATATTTGCATGTGCTCGAAAAGTTTCGATCCTAACATGCATGGATGCGAATTCATCATCTATGTTCAAATGCTCCAAGTCCTTGGTCTTCTCTTGGTACTCATAGTCATCTGGAGTCATTTCGTCTAGAGGCTTATGGACTTTAGGGACCTTCTTAACCTTATGTAATTTTCTGCCCTTCAAGTCAAAGACAATACATTTTTCAACTTGGGCCAGAGATCGCCCTCTTTTCCTCCTTGCCTCCTTCAGCATTTTCTCTGTGTTTTTTCAAGCTAAGAGTAACTTCTCTGCTAAGGGGCGCTCCTTTATTAGAGACAAATCTATTTTAGAAAAGGCTAGATCTCCAACCAAAGGTGTGAACAAATACAAAGAATTAACGGGGAATAATTCCCTAGATGGTTCGGAGACAGGCATAGTAGGGGCTTTGGCAAGTGGGATTATTCTGTGAGCGATGGGAGAGTGGACCACGGGGCTTGGCGTTGGGGCACTGCCTTCACCTTGGCTTAGGATTGAAGGAACGACGGAGTGTGTGGGCGAAGTGGTTTCAACAGGCCTGACCTGGTCAAACGACTCGGGTGGAGTGGGGCTAGGCAAATTTGGAATGGAAATAGGCAACGCTTGAGGAGGTGATTGACCTTGTAGGGGGGGAAGGGGTTGATGATGACTTTCAACCGGGACCACAATGGACGTGTCAGAGATCGAAGCAAAGGGGGGAGAGTGCGTACCTACGTGCCCTCCCGAAAAAGCAGCCATGGTAACTTCTTGCATGATCGGCTCCTGCTCCTCTTGGGCTTCGACACTTGCGACTTCCACGACTTCTACTTTAGGATCCCCTTCTTGTTGGAGGAATTCCTCCACATCGATGACGTCTATGTCTGGGACCGTCTCAGCACTTGGTGGCATCGCACCTTCAACACCTACTTCGAATGGGTCTAATGCAGGTTGTTCAGCATGAGCGCTTAGGGGCCTTGTGCGAAGTCGCTTTGGGTGGCTTGGAGGCACTTGAATCTGCTCCTGCCTCTTCCTTTTCCTTCTCTCCAATTGTTGTTCTGCCTCTTCGACACTTGTGTCGTGGCCTTCGAAAGGACCTTGTGGCAGTGCCTCTGGAGTAGCTTCAACTTCTTCCTCTTCCGAGGTATCTTTAGCTCCTTTTGGACTTTCACCTGATCCTAGGGGAGCTGGAGGAAAAAAATCAGCAAAGGATATAGACCTCCAAGTTTCAACGTTGGCATCGTAGAGAATCACGAAGTCTTTATCTATTGCCAAGAGTCAGTAAGAATTCATCTTCTGGCGATGGACTCTCATTATCCACCATTCTCCTAATTTTTCCTCGCTCCAATCCTTCAATTCCTCTTTTAAATCATTCTTTGCTTTTCTCAAAAATGTGGAGCTTAGAGTTGGGAGGGGGTACTGGTCAGGGTCAAAATCGACCTCGATGGGGTAGAATTCATGCCAGGGAGGCAATGTCCTCATTCTCTCCAAATGCCACTCCAGATCCTTCCCATTCGGATTATTTCTTTGTTCCAAAATTTTAGGGTGAGGGCAGATGTGGAAATTCTTGAATTTTAAGTGATCCCTCATTACCCCCAAGGGATCATAGAGCCATTGCTGAGGAATTTGGAGCAGGCCAAAATTGGCAAGTTTCTCCTCCAGGAAAACGTTCTGCTTCAAGGCAAATACCTCAATTACTCCCATCCTGAAGGGGAAGTCGCAAGTATGTGCCTATTTTTGACCATGGCCATACACGACGTTGGTTGCGTCGCTCTACCGAGCGACCTCCAATGCAAATTGGTACTCGAAAGGGAAAACAGGGAGCAGGAAGGGTTTTCTTGTAAAGCCGAACATACGAATCACCAATCCCTGCGTCAATTGAAAAACATCTCCCTTATTTTCTTGCACTATTTTATCTCTCAGACTGATGGGGACCCGACGGCAAGAACCCTTCAACAAATGCATGGCGGGCCCCAAGAATTATTGGTTAAAATAATAATAGGACTCTGTCCTTAACAGGAGAGGAGTCCACTGGTATACAGGCAAAGGATTTCCATCCTTTCCGCTCGAAGAGATAGCGATATGAGGGAATCGCTTGTGAACTTGGTAGAAAAACAACCAGACTAGGAGGGAGCAGGGTGCGAAGTATTGATCCGTCACCAAATTCTTCATACTGGTAAGTCGCGTATGCAAGGTTTGGGCCACCCATTCTGCCCAATCAAAGAAAATTGGGTTGGTGCTCGGTCTTGTAGCATCAGGGGCATAGAATTCCCCTCTTGAAATACATTCGGCCAAAGACACCTGCCAGGGTTGTATCGAGGCATCTATCGACAGGCCCGCTACCCATGCAATGATGGAGAAAATATCGGTGTTCTTGAAAGCTTCCAAAGGTAGAGGCATTTGGGGAAGCTTGGTTGAAGCGATCCTACTTTTGAGGTTCTCGTGCAAAAAATTCAAAATGAAGTTATTGGGGGTGAACCTCTCCATCTGTTCGCTTAGAATAACATTGCAAACTAAATAACCCTTGGGTGGCCCTTGTCGTGGTGCAAATGTTGCTTGCACATCTTCCTTCAGAATGGAAAACAATTTATGGCCTGAAGAGTCTAATACCTTCCTGGATGCAGGCTGGTAATTCTGTGCGATAGCATAGATTAGCTCTGGGCAGTGGTGAGCATGCGGGGTCAAATACCAGTAAATATGAGAATAATAGACAACATCCCTTTTATTCTCTTGGGTGAGTCTGCTCACCATAAACTCAATAGTGCGTCGGAGCTCGGACACATCCTTAGAGAGCTCTGTATCTCTAATATTCTCCCACCCATCAATTGGTGGGTCCACAAGTTGCTCCTCTTCAGAATCATCTCCTTCTTCTATCGGCCATTTCTCAGGGTGAGGGGTGAGGTCGACCTTCTTTGGAGTATGCATTTTCTCCTCTTTGCCCTTCTTTGTTTTTTTAGGGCCTGCAACTTCGGGTTCCTTCCCTTTCTCTTTGGGATTCTTCTTCCCCATGTCGAAAATAATGGCAGTGGAGTCCTTGATACAAAGGGTTTTGAAGTAACGAGCTTGGATGTGAAGGGTAGAGTAACTGAAGGCTCTTAGCTTTGCATGAATTGATGGACAAATAAACCTCTCCTTGATAGGTCTTTATGTTTTATAACCTAAAACATGTAAGTACCTTAATTTATGGCACCTACCAAAATTAATTTAAAGCTTCAGACGGAAGAGGCGACCGTGTCCTTTGATCAGTTCTACAACGGTGTAGTACGTGGGGCCACATGTTTTGATGATTATGTTCTGCATTGGAGACGCAACCTACTGCCACCTCGTACTTCGACGTGAGATTTTCTCTTAACCGAATCACCTCGGGATGTGCTTCGCCACTTTTGCCTTAAATTCATCTGCTCTAAACTCTTTTCGCGGTTGTTGATTGCACATTCCTCGAGGCACGTTTTAAATTCTCCACATCGCGCGTTGTTGGTTCGACGAATGTTGAAATCAATGTTGAAAATGCTTTGCGACGAACCTTTGGTTCGGACAGCGTTTTGACACTTCGGGCCCGAAGTACTTCTCCTTCGCCATGCTACCACTCTGCTTTGCGAAGGCCGCTTATTGAGGCTTCCCCTTTTGAAAACTGCTTTGCAAAATTTCTGCCCAAAGTAGCTACTGAAAATACTTTGGGTGCGAAGCTCTTCTCATGCCTTTGTTTGAATTTTGGTTTGGCCCCCTTTCAGGTAACATGCTTCATGGCGAACCTCCTGGCAACTACTTCTTCATATAAAAAGTCTCCGAAGGAGATTTTGAAGTGTGGTATTTGGTTTTTGCAACCTCGGGGCATGGTGTATGCACAAATGAAAATTATATACCAAAGTACATATGCACATTTTTTTTTTTTAAAGAAACTCAAAGATGAAAAGTCTTCAGATGAAGACCATTGACAGAGATCGGAAAAACTTGGCCATCTGCATATTTGAGGATGAAAGAGTTGGCCAAGTTCACCTTCACAATTTCGAAGGGCCCGTCCCAAAATGCATCCAGCTTGTCATGATTTCTAGGCTTGGCTTTCTAGGAATCCCATTTCCATACTAGATCTCCCACTTTGAATGTGCGGTCGGATGATTTCCTTTTGAACTAGTCTCGGATGGTCTGAGCATGCTTAGCGAAGCTGTGGTAGGCTTCTTCGCGATCTTCCTCTAACTGCAACAGTTGAGCTAATATGTTTTCTATTGGATTAACTCTATCTTCTGCTTCTAACAGTTGCAGTGCGGGGATCTCCACATGGGTGGGCAAGATGGCCTCCTTGCCATAGACCAGGGCATAAGGCGAAGTCTTGATTGACTTCTTGACAGAAAATTCGATCGGCCCACAAGGCCCGATCTAGAAGGAGGTGCCAAGTCCTTTTGTTCGTCTCTATGAGCTTTCTTAGCATCCTCAACAGAGTCTTGTTGGTGGATTCTGCCAAGCCGTTGCCCTGTGGATAGTAATTGGAGGAGACTTTATGATATATCCCATGTTTGTATAAGAAATCATTAATTTTGGTGCCAGTGAAGCAAGGACCGTTTTTCGTGATGATTGATTCAGGAATGCCGAACCTGGTGATTAAACCCTCTAGGAATGTGATTATAGTCTCTTGATCTGCATGCTTTGTGGGGATTGCTTCAGTCCACTTGCTGAAATAGTTTGTTGCAGTCAAGATGAACTTATGTCCCATAGAGGAGTTCAGCGATATGACCCCTATGAAATCTAGCCCCCATTGTTCCCCACTTGGTAGTAAATGTTGTTTTATGTTGGTCTTCGTCCCTGACCCAGATTTGATTGTATCCAGAGAACCCGTCGAGCAGGGAGAAGCGTTGAGCCCTAGCCATCGAGTGCAATATTTGATCGATTTGTAGGAGAGGATAGTGGTCCTTGAGAGAATCCTGGTTTAGGTTACGAAAGTTCATGCATAATCATATATCTCCATTCTTTTTTCTGATGGGGACTAGGTTTGCTACCCAAGAATAATGCTTGATGGGATAAATTATCTTTGCCTCAAGCATTTTCAGGAGTTTGGCCTTCATCAAGACCTCAATCTTCAGATTAACTGGCCTTTGCTTTTGTCGGAAGGGTTTGGCTCCCTCATGCAATTCAATTGTATGTTGGATCAGCTACCAATCGTATCCTCTGAGGTCTTGATAAGACCAAACAACAATGTCAAGGTACTTTTTGCACAGAGTCAAGATCTGTTCTATTTCTTTCAAAGTGCAATTAGTTCCAACTTTTATTGCTTTCCCAGGTTCAAGCTCTAAATCTTGATACTGCTTTTCATTAACCTTGATCCTGTGAGAGAGTGCTCGATCATTCTAATCGAAGAGGCTTTCAAGAGTGATCATCCCCTTAGGAACGTGATTATTCTTCAATTGAACCAGCCTTTCTTATTCTTCTTCATCAGAGCTTTTGTCTTCGACTGTGGCGGCTTCTTGGATCGTGAAACTTACAATCTGCTCATCATTGTCAAAAACTTGCCAATGTAGGTCTTTGTCTGGGACAAAGGGTCTGTAGATTATCCTCACAGCTTTAGGCTTGTGTACCATGTCTTTTGTGGGAGAATACTTGGCTGCGATGGATGCCAGGATATCAGCATGTCGATTCTTTTCTCGTGGGATGGACTGCAGATTGAGAGACTCAAACTGGTCAAATAGATCCCATACCCTGTTACGGTATGAATTTAGATAATGCTTCTTTGAAGTACACTTATTTGTGACCTGGTTGCACACCAATTTAGAATCTCCGAAGATTTGGAGATGCTTTATGCCTAACTTGTTAGCCTTCTTGAGTCCTAGGCATAATGCTTCATATTCTGCTGCATTGTTGGTGCAGCTCCATAACAACCGGTAGCAATACTCCTTTTGCTCTCCGGATGGTGAGACTAGAAGGATTCTTGCCCTAGTACCATTTTTACATCGGGCACCATCGAAGAATAACTTCCATAGTCATTCTTGAGTCCTTGTTCTATTCTCTGGTTGGGAGTGTTTTTCAGGCTTGGTGATTGCATAACATTCTATCTCGGTCTCCACCATGGCGTTAAAGTCTGCCAACGAGAACTCATCTTCATAACTTAGTTGCGCAAGAGATTCCTCGACCAGGTCTACCTGCTCTATTTCCTCCACTATTGCATTCACTGGATTACTGCTTTCTTCTTTGGACATCTTCTGCACAAGAAAGGAAGAAGGTTTTTCGTTATAGATCTTCACCTTATTTCCTTTGAATGGAATCTCCAGATGAGAATAATCCATAGATAGATATCCGCCAATCTTTGCCGTGAATTCCCTTGACAAGCACATACTGAAATATGACTCTAAGTCGACTACCACTACCTCTTGTATGACCGTGATCTGAGGCATCTTATGTAGTCAAACGGGAATGTCCTTGATCACTCCTACAGTCTTCACTAGGGTTCCATCCAACTGGAGTACACCTTGGTTGCTTCGCGTATATTCCATCCCTATTTCTTCGCAGACTGCTCTTGGCATGACTGTTGTAGCAGCCCCAGAGTCGATCATGCAATTATGTACAATATACCCTTCTATTTGTAGAGACAGGTAGAACGGAGGTGGTCTGTTCTTCCCTGTAATGGATGAGGATAGGGTCTGCACAAGAGCAAGCGGTGCTGCCTTTTTTGCTTTGATTGTCTTCAATGATTCTTGTAGTAGGTCTACTTGTCCAGGTAGATGCAGTGCGTCGTACAAGCTGATTTTGGTTGGAATCTTCTTTAACTCCTCTACAATGTTGTACGCCAGGGATTTGAGCACTTTGGGTTCCTTTCTGGGCTCATATCTAGTGCGATAATGCTCCGTAGCTTCAACTCTTTGCCGCTTAGTCAATGAAGGAAACTTGAGCTTTTCCTTAGCCTACTCCTTAGTTTCTGCCTGAGGTGGTTTGGTCGAGGCCTTTTGAGCGGTTTCTTTGATTGGTGCAGGTGAAGGGGCTTTGTTCGGGGCCAAAGTAGACGATTGTCCTTTCTCAGGTTGAACTTGTGCTTTTAAGGGAGCCATATGAGTAGCATCCACTTCTATCGCCTTCTTTCCTCCTTTGGTAAGCACTGCAACCGGCTCCTCCTTGCTAATTGTCAGGTTCTGACTCATTTTCCTAATGATGTTGACTTGACCGCTATGACTACTGCTTGCCAGCGTTTGTACATAGTTTTGGTGCAGCATGCAGGTATTTTCTTCATGCGGATCATTGCACATAGAGCACCAATATACATAATCGAAAGTGCTCGGAGCTTCATCAATTGCAGCATTTCTCGCCGAA
Organism: Wollemia nobilis; assembly: GCA_028583015.1. NCBI lineage: Eukaryota > Viridiplantae > Streptophyta > Pinopsida > Araucariales > Araucariaceae > Wollemia > Wollemia nobilis. The sequence continues at coordinate 3,336,154 of JAQPPZ010016917.1, read as the reverse complement.
GCTTTCCCTTGCTGGACTGCTTGGTCTTTGGTAAGCGCAGGCCTAGGATAAGATCTTCTCAATAGGAATTCCTGTTGCGCTTGCTTCTTTTTCACATTGGTCATGTCATTGGACAACATTTGAACTGTAGAGTTCAGAGACTACATCTCTTGCAGAATTTTAGTTTGTATATCATTGGCTTTCGAAACGAGTGGTAATGAAGCCATCATCGATATTGGAGGCAGGGCGGGGTGTTGAGGTGGTGCTGGTAGTACAGGAAATGCCGAAGTGATAGTGGGCTGCAAAGTTGAAAATGTAGGGAAATGAATCTGGGGAGCGGTGATTTGAGACACGATAGGATTCAGGTTCCAAGATGAGATTGAGAGTGCAGTGGTTGTAGAGATTTGCGAAGCAACTACGTTCGCATACTGGAATTGAAGGAATTCGGGAAGTATGGGCGTCGGCATCCTTTGCGAAAGCTTTCTCATGGCTATCAAATCCATTTCCACCCTCTTGGCTAACTCATACAACTCGGGAAAAGTATTAACGTTAGAATATATTACCATGAGACTGATATTAGGATTGAAAGCTCGAAGGAAGTAGAGTGTTGCAGCTTCGTCGGTTGGCCGAAGTCCAACTGGCACTTTCTGCCAGGTTCGAGTGAACCTAACATTGAAATCTACGATTTCTTCTTGTGGATGCCTCTTGATCGAAGTGAACTGATGCAGGAGAGAGGTAGGATCGGAAGACTCATTGAAGTTTCACATAAGTTGCCTAGCTAACAGGTCCCATCCCGTAATACTACCGGGTGGTAGAGATCTATCCCAGTAGAGGAGTTTTCCTCTAAGGGAAAGAACTAGAAGCTTTACCATAATTTTCTCTTCTGTAATGTCGTGGATCGTCGCCAGAGATATTATGTCCTGGATATGCTCCAAGGCAGTATTCCTAGTTCCATCGAACATTGGGATCTTCTTTATGGCAGCAAGCGGCACTTGCCCTTGTCCCGCTAGATTCAGTGGTGACAAAGAATCCCATGCTGGGCACAACCTGGGCGGTGGTGGCTGCTGCATTTGCTATTGTTGTTGTTGCTATGCCATACTTGCTCCTGGATTTTGAGAAATAGGGATTCCCGAAGCTCCCCCTTGATTGCTAATAGGACAACTAATAGGGATAGAGGCACTAGGATGCTTCGATGAGTTGGGATGATTGGGAGGGAAACGAGATGTTGTGCTATCAGAAGTTAGGTCTTGTTCGTTAACAACAGCCTCTTGTGAGGACATTCCTTATAATAGTGAATCATGGGTGACCAACCTTGATCGCTCCCCAAAGGCGTCAATATCTAGCTCAAAGAACTCGGTTTCCTCTCCTCTATTCTTAACTCTCCATCTTGTTTGCATGAAGGCACAAACTTTTGGTACTGGTCTTTACGACTTAAAGATTCTTGGGTAAACAGAGTCGCCAGATGCTAAGAGTCTTTCGATAATGAGAGCATCGGTTCTCACTACCACTAGTCAGGTGAGACTGATAAGGTCACACTAGGGACTTGTTAGAACTATTAGCCCCGATGAAGATGGGTTTGCGCTTAAAATATGGGATCTTTGTCCCACCGGGCATGCCAAAAACTGTTGGTCATCAAATCTGCCTAGGGAAGGATTTTGGGTAAGTGTATGCACCCTAGACCTGGACCAACATTGAAAGTCCGAAGGGAAGAGATGCCCCTCATGCCAATCTCCGGAGAAATGCCGGCTCCTATGCTAAACTACTCGGGTGTTTGAGATAAGGGTGCAAGAAAGAGATAAAAGAGTAAGGGTTAGAGAAATCGATAGTTTAAAGTGGGAGAGAATAGGAAGCACGATCACTAACTAGCAACTTGAATAGAAGCAAAGAATACCAAGAATAAACAAAAGAAACGCAATATCAACCTCCCTATGTATCCTTCAGGTGAGTTTTAGGGTACATTCCCCAATCGCACATCGGACGCAGAGTTCAGCATCTCAGTATACAAACGAATAAAGACAAAAGAATCAAGCATAGAAGGCAGCATAAAAGAAAGTTAGTACGACGTTTTTCCCTTCCTATGTATCCTTCAGACGAGTTTCAGGGTACAGTCCTTGATTGCACATTGGACGCAGAGTTCAAAGATCTCAGTATACAAATGAATAAAGACAAAAGAATCCAGCACAAAAGGCAACATAAAAGAAAGGAATTGAGCCCAAAGCTCTTTAGTATTAATCGTAGGACATCAAGTTACAACAGCTTTCTAGCAGATAGTTCCCCCCATTTCTATTACAATGCTGGGGTTTTTATAGAGGACCCGGGCCTCTGAGTCATAATTACACAGCAACGAGAAGTACGCCCTCGAGCCCCGAGAATTCGGCTCCCGAGGATCTCATGATCGAGCTCTCAAATCCGTTACCAAATCGGCAACTCGTGACCGGGTCACCCATGGAAAGATGCATTGATGAGCCGTCTGGACGTCCTTGATCTCCAGGTGCGGTGCTCGAGTGGCCGCCATGCTCGTCGGGTTCTTCATCATGGCCTGATACTTCATTTTCAATTGCCAAAAATGAGCAGCGAGCTTACCAGGCACGAAAATTTGCATTTATGAGGCACTTGATCGCCTCGGGAAACTACTCGGCTTGGAACGCATGCCTGTGAAGTGCTTCGCTAAGTCTTCGTTCACAACTTCGCTTCGCAATGGTTCTGAGCCAAAGCAAAAACTCCTTGGTTTGTACTTCACAAAATTGAGCTTCGCAAAACTGCTTTGGGGTTGATGAATGCCGAAGCATATTTGCTTCGCAAAATAGGCCTCTTTGTCCTCGTCGCTTCGTTGACGAAATTGCTTCGCTGACACTTTGGATAAATGCTTCGCTGCGATCCTCTTTCAAAACTGTGGTTCGAGAAGGCTTCGACCGAAGCAATTGTCTTCAAAAGATGTTGCATTCTCCACGACCTCTTTCACTTCGGGTAGAAGTACTTCGCACGAAAGCTAGCTGAAGCAGATGCTTTGGAATGACTTTCGACAAAGTAAAAATGATTCGCTGATGGAAGGACCCAAAGTGGGTGCTTCGAAAACTTTCTGGCAAAGTATTTTCAATGCTCCTTTGAATTCCGCTTTGCTGATTTTTTGACCAAAGTATTTGTTGGAAATGCTTCGGGCGCGAAGTAGTTTCATTCTCTTTTCTTTGTATTCTACTTCGGCAACATCGCTTTGCAGAAATATCGTCCGAAGTAGCTTCTGGAAATGTTTCGGGCCCGAAGTAGTTTTCCTCCTTTAGCCAATTTGGACCGTGGTCTGGACCTTTCTTCTTCGACGAAGTTGTTCTTTAGAATTCCGCTTTGCTCATATTTCGCCCGAAGTAGATACTTGAAGCGCTTCGGGCCCGAAGCTCTTTGTATCGCTACTCTTGTATTCTTCTTCGGCAATACTACTTTGCAAAAAACTTTACCCGAAACAATGCTAGAAATGCTTCGGGTGTGAAGCTCTTCTTGTTTTTCTTCAACGAAGCTCTTTTCTCTAGCCTGTTTGGCAGCGAAGCTCTTTCTTATATACAAAGGGGTGATGTTGGAATCTAAAATTGCTGCAAAATTTTCATAATAAAAACAACAAAGAAAAACTTTACAAAACACTATACAAAATTTGATTTTCTTTTCTACCCCTTGAGAAATGTGACAAAATTGTCAACAAGAACCTATCCAAATCTGTTCAATAAGTCCTCTCTAGGACTTGCTCAAATCTGTATGGTAAGCTTTCACAAAAGCTTAACTCAAATCAGTCCACAAGCCTTCTTAAAGACTTGTCTCAAATCACATAGAATCATAAAGAGAATTGTCAGAGACTCAATATGTTCTAAGCTCAATGTTCAATCAATATCTCAATTCAATCTCATATAAGCATAAAGATAATTTTTAGAGACTCAATATGTTCTATACTCAAATACCAATCTCAACTCAAATTAATCTCATAGAAGCATAAAGATAATTGCTACAGACTCTATATGTTCTATACTCAAATCCCAATCTCAACTCAATAGAAGCATAAGGAGAATTGTTAGAGACTCAACATGTTGTATACTCAAATCCCAATCTGAACTCAACTCAACCTCATAAAAAGATAAAGAGAATTGTTAGAGACTCAATATGTTATATTCTTAAATCTCAATCTCAACTCAAATCTAAATATGAAATAGTTTTTTTCTAGGAAATTGAACAACCACATGCATCCACTTGACTAGGCTTAAATCAACTCAACTCAACCAATCACCTCAAGGAACAATCCTTTCTCACAAACCCCAGTCCAAGTATGTATTTAACCAACTCAAAATGTTTCCAATAATGCTCAATCACAAATATCACATAACAATTATACTCATGTTCTTCTCTAACTCAAGTTCAAGTTCATTTCACAATCAATGGGCTTCAACAACAATGCTTCTAAAACAAGGTTTAATTACAACTCACAAACCAGAAAACCTTGATGCATTAAACCAACAACTCTCAAAAATGAAAACCACAATCAATCATTTTATCTCCAAAGATATTTCAGAAATCAACCACCATAATCAATCAATAATATAATGTGCCCATACCTTTTTGATGCCAAGGAGTTTTCCACAAAATCTGCCACACTTAAACACAACTTTCCTTTCCAATCTCACTAAGGATTAGTGGACTTCAAATAATCACAATATAAAGCATAACTCAATTTACACCCTTTTTACTCCAACTAAATAAACACATCCACCAAAGGCCCTTTTTAATAAAACCCTTATTAAAAAAAAAACTATCTATAAGCCTTTCAAAAACACTTTAAAAACAACTCCTTATTTCTTCTAAATTCAATTCTTAATAACAATCCAATAAATCATTAAACCCAAATATTTTTACTGAAATCTGACATTCTTTTCTTCTCCCTCTGGGACTTTGCTCCCCCTGGCTCAATGCTCTCTTAGATATCAAATCTCTCCTCATATCAAAAACTCTCCCCATAATACACAAATCTCTCCCCCTTTGACATCAATGGCAAAGGGTCACCTTTGGGGCTCGGGGCTAATAATTAGCCTCTTAGCTTAGCCCCTTCCCCACCTCCACATGAGGTGGTTAATTCTGGGGTGGGAGTATTTCTACTCTCCGAAAGCACTGTTCTCTGCCTTTATCTTTTCCTCTTACTTTTTGTTGAATCATCTCATTGTTTCTTTCCAAGTCATCATCCCTATTCTTGTTCCTGTTCTTGTTCTCATCCATGTTCTTTATTTTGTACATGTTCTTGTTCTCAATATTTTTTGAGTCTCTGTTCCTGTTCATCTTCATGTTCCTATTCCTGTTCATATTCTTATTCTTGTTCATGCATGTTTCTGGAATATTTGCTCTACACCATATTGCTATGTGACCATAATTATTGCACTTATAACACTTAATGTTATTATTCCTTGGATGTGCAATTGTCTTAGGATTTCTCCTAGTGAAGCCATATCCTCTTTTGTCATGAATCCTGCAATTCATTGCCTTGTGACCAAACTCATTACATGAATAACAATATCCTCGGAAAATTTGTTCTCTTCCATATACCTGTCTTTCATGTGACCTGCATTGTGAAGCCATGTGCCCAAACCTGTGACATGAGAAGCATCTCCCATTGAAGCTTCCTTTCCTAGACCTCATTGGTCTCCTATTTTGATTGTTGTTCCATCTGTATCTTCTTTGCCCATTGTCCCTGTTGGACTCACTGCAATCTGACTCATCCTTAGAAGTTTCATTTTCACTTTCGCTTACCTCTGAGAATCCTTCTTCTGAAGTACCTTCTTCTTCAAGACCTGAAGTAGACTTTTCTACCCATTTCTTTTGAACCTGTTTAGAACCAAGACCTATTTTGTTTGATGCTCCTCTTTGTATCTTGACTATTTTATCCACATTCTTTTCACTGGTTACATACTTGTATAGCTTATTCTTGGAATCCTCTAGATCTTCCTTTAGTAGTGCAACTTCATGTGTTAACTTTTCACATTCCAGAATATTTGCTTCTAACTTATCTTTGAACTTGCTTGCCTTAGCCTTTGACTTTTCTAAGTCCTCTATGAGTAGTAATATTTCTTCATCACATTCTTGAAATTGACTTTCAAGTTTAGAGTGTTGCTTTCTTACCTTCTTTATTGTGTCAAGAGCATAGATAAGTTCTCCCTTGAGATCATAACCATTCTCTATTGAATAGTCCTCTATTTGTTTTCCTTTGTCCATATCATTCCTTTTCTTTTGACTTATCTTCTATAGGATCACTCACTTCTTCTTCTTCTAATGCCATTAGAAGATTCTCATCCGGTTTACCAAGTGCATCTTCAAAATCATCATCACTGAAACTATAGCCATCCCTAGTGCAATCATCTTCAAGATGTCCAAATTTACCACATCTAAAACACTTGAGAATAATTGGAGTCTTTTTCTTAACCGAATCTTTTTCTTCAACCATAAACAAGACTTCATCTCTATCATTGTCTGAAAAACTAGCATCACTATCAATTGAGTACTTACTTGCATTATCCGCATAGTAGCTTGGCTCTCCTTTTCCTGCTTCTTGTCTCCCTTGTTCTTCTTTAGAACTAAGTCCTGTTATGGTGATTGATGATCTTTGTGCATTGATAGTCCTTTCCAAGGTCCTTGAATTTTCCTCAGACTTGTGTAGCTTATCCTTAGAGCCTTTTACTTCCATCCTTAGTGAAACTATCTCATGCTCTAATATTTCACACTCTAGATCTTTTGTCTTTAATTTTTCAACCATACCTTCTTCAATTTTCCTTGTCTCTTCAACTTTGATTTTGAAGTTGGTGAGTTCTTGTAAAAACCTTGCTTTTGCTTTTTCATCTTCTTGAGCTTGGACCCTTAATCCTGAGTTCTCCCTTTTTAATTCTTCAAGAGTAACCATAAGCCTTTCACATTCTATCTCTTTTACCTTTGACTGTTCAACCATACCTTTTTCAACTCTTCTTGCCTTTTCAACCTTATCTCTCAAGTTAGATATATCTTGTAGAAGCTTTGTCTTACATTTCTCATCTTCTTGTATTTGAGCCTTCAATTCTGAATTTTCTCTTTTCAATTCAACAAGTTCCTTAAGAGTGGCTTCCTCCTTTTCTTTATCTGAATCTTCCTCTTCTTCAATTTCTTCTATTGTCCAAAGTGGAGTTTCTTCTTGATACCTGCTTCGACTATTCTTGTTATCCTTTTCTGACTCATTCTTTAGAACTTCAAATCTAAGAGAATCATCTTCATCTTCACTACTATCAAACCCATTGCAATAACTTGCATCATGACCGAGTTGACCACAGACAAAACATTCTTCACCTTCTTGTGAACAATAAGTTGCATGATGACCTTGTCTTTCCACAATCGGTACAAAACTTTATCAGTCTGGATATTTCTCCATTACTTGATTCATCTCTTGAATCTATTTCCATGTGTCCTCCCAACACAACAATATTAAACTCATCTTCCTTTTCTTTCATGACCATAGGTGTTCTTTTCTTCTTGTGTCTCATGCTTTTACTCTTGCCTTTCTTTGCCATTTGTGTTCTTGCAAGATCTTCCTTCAAGTTGTTAAACCCTTTATGAAGGAACCAACTCTGATACCAATTGAAGAACACAAGCTTATACTGAGAGGGGGGTGAACAGTATAAGACCACTTTTTACTTTTCTTTCCCAAATAATATTAATCAATATAATCAATGGCAATATCAATAGCAATAACCAAAGCAATGCACCAATCATCACACACAATAGAGACACAGATTTTAACGTGGTTCACCCAGTGTGGGCTACCTCCATAGAGAAAATATTTCTTCTAAATATTTCTCAAATAATCTCTTGGGAATCTTTCCCAAATTACAATGTTTATGGACTTCTGTCCAAAGGAGATGTTGATCCCCTAATCTCAAGTTTGTGGATCTCTTCCATAGGAGAACTCTTTCCCCTTCTGCTCTGGCTAGTGATCTTCTAGAAGACTCTGTCTCTATGCTGCACTTGACTGGTGGATCTCTTTCCACTTGAAGACTCCTCACTCAGATCTGTCTTCAATTGTCCTGGTTGTTGGATCTCTATCCACTGAGACTCTATCCTCTATACTCTGTCACCTCCAAAGCTCTGTCTCAATACTATACCAAACACAGTTCAGTCGGTCTAGCATAGTTCTTCTCAATCTCTTGTACTAAACATAGTACAGTTGGTCTAGTATAATTTTGCTCAATAGGTTCACATAGAACCTGCTCAAATCTGCTCAATAGGTTCACACAGAACCTGCTCAAATCTTCTCAATAGGTCCACATAGAACCTACTCAAATCTGCTCAATAGGTTCACACAGAACCTGTTCAAATCTGCTCAACAGGTCCACACAGAACCTGCTCAAATCTGCTCAATATGTCCACATAGAACCTGCTCAAATCTGCTCAATAGGTCCACATAGAACCTCTCAAATCTGCTCAATAGGTCCACACAAAACCTGCTCAAATCTGCTCAATAGGTCCACATAGAACCTGCTCAAATCTACTCAATAAGTCCTCTCTAGGACTTGCTCAAATCTGCTCAATAAGTCCTCTCTAGGACTTGCTCAAATCTGCTCAATAAGTCCTCTCTAGGACTTGCTCAAATCTGTATAGCAAGCTTTCACAAAATCTTAACTCAAATCAGTCCACAAGCCTTCTCAAAGACTTGTCTCAAATCACATAGAATCATAAAGAGAATTGTTAGAGACTCAATATGTTCTAAGCTCAATGTTCAATCAATATCTCAATTCAATCTCATAGAAGCATAAAGAGAATTGTTAGAGACTCAATATGTTCTATACTCAAATCCCAATCTCAACTCAAATCAATCTCATAGAAGCATAAAGAGAATTGTTAGAGACTCTATATGTTCTATACTCAAATCCCAATCTCAACTCAATAGAAGCATAAAGAGAATTGTTAGAGACTCAATATGTTCTATACTCAAATCCCAATCTCAACTCAACTCAATCTCATAGAAGCATAAAGAGAATTGTTAGAGACTCAATATGTTCTATTCTTAAATCTCAATCTCAACTCAAATCAGAATATGAAATAGTTTGTTTCTAGGAACTTGAACAACCACATGCATCCACTTGACTAGGCTTAAATCAACTCAACTCAACCAATCACCTCAAGGAACAATCCTTTCTCACAAACCCTAGTCCAAGCATGTATTTAACCAACTCAAAATGTTTCCAACAATGCTCAATCACAAATCTCACATAACAATTATACTCATGTTCTTCTCTAACTCAAGTTCAAGTTCATTTCACAATCAATGGGCTTCAACAACAATGCTTCTAAAACAAGGTTTAATTACAACTCACAAACTAGAAAACCTTGATGCATTAAACCAACAACTCTCAAAAATGGAAACCACAATCAATCCTTTTCTCTCCAAAGATATTTCAGAAATCAACCACCATAAACAATCAATAGGAGAATGTGCCCATACCTTTTTGATGCCAAGGAGTTGTCCACAAAATCTGCCACACTTAAACACAACTTTCCTTTCCAATCTCAATAAGGGTTAATGGACTTCAAATAATCACAATATAAAGCATAACTCAATTTACACCCTTTTTACTCCAACTAAATAAACACATCCACCAAATTCCCTTTTTAATAAAACCCTTATAAAAAAAACAATCAATAAGCCTTTCAAAAACACTTTAAAAACAACTCCTTATTTCTCCTAAATTCAATTCTTAATAACCATCCAATAAATCATTAAACCCCTCAAGTTTTGCAATAATCAATCATAGCCCAAATAAACAAAGTTTAATTAAAACTTTAATTTCCACTAACCACCTTATAACTCCAACTTAGGGCTAAATAAAATTAAATTAATGCAAAACGTAATTACCTCCTCAAGGGGATTCGAACCCCCGACTTGCACATGCCATGAGTGTCTTAGCCACGGCTAAGATTCCAATCGAGCTAGCCGCTCATTGGAAAGGGAAAGGCACAATGTGCCTAATCCCCTTCTCCACCTTCCGTAAAATCAAAAGCATTGAAGCGCCTTTCTCACGCCTTCCAAAATGTTATCAAGGGGATTCGATCCTTGGTATTTTTTTGTCCTGTGCCTTAGCCAAAACCGATTGCCAATGCACCACGCTTCCCACGACGTTTGTTTCTTCGAACGTTGCTTGTCTTATTCGCTGCTTCACTTCTCAAGAAATTTGCACGAGCTCATAAACGATTCGATAGCCAACGATTTGATTGCACGAGCAAGGATAAAATAATAATCAATTGAAGCCCCCTTTATATAGTCATTTAATCATATCGAAGACGTCGATGAAAATATGACTTTTTATTTGCTTGATGACATCAGCGGAAATCTTGCATATTTAGTTTTAAATTTGAATTCAAATTTTAAATAATTAAAATTTAAACCAAATATTAAAACTTAAATATCTCCATCACCGGGGCACCTTTTTCAATGAAACGAAAGCCCAACTTGGGTTTTAAGAAAAACCCAGATCAAATCTGCTGTCCATGGTTTTAAATAAAACCTTTTATTTTTCCTGTCTTGGTTTTCACAAAAACCCTTCATAGATCCTTTTGACATTAAATGATCTTTTGACATCAATGACAACATTTTAGCTTAGGGACTCAAAATGTCCAACAATCTCCCCCTTTGTCATTGATGGCAACCCAAATCCTTTTACTGAAATCTGACCTTCTTTTCTTCTCCCCTGGGACTTTGCTCCCCCTGGCTCAATGCTCTCTTAGATATCAAATCTCTCCTCATATCAAAAACTCTCCCCATAATACACAAATCTCTCCCCCTTTGACATCAATGGCAAAGGGTCACCTTTGGGGCTCGGGGCTAAGAATGAGCCTCTTAGCTTAGCCCCTCCCCCACCTCCACATGAGGTGGTTAATTCTAGGGTGGGAGTATTTCTACTCCTCGAAAGCATTATTCTCTGCCTTTATCTTTTCCTCTTCCTTTTTGCTGAATCCTCTCACTGTTTCTTTCCAAGTCATCATCCCTGTTCTTGTTCTTGTTCTTGTTCTCATCCATGTTCCTATTTTTGTACATGTTCTTGTTCTCAATACTTTTTGAGTCTCTTTTCTTTTCTGAGTCTCTGTTCCTATTCATCTTCATGTTCTTGTTCATGTTCCTGTTCATGTTCATATTCTTGTTCTTGTTCATGCCTATTTCTGGAATATTTGCTCTACACCATCTTGCTATGTGACCATAATTATTGCACTTATAACACTTAATGTTATTATTCCTTGGATGTACAACTGTCTTAGGATTTCTCCTGGTGAAGCCATATCCTCTTTTGTCATGAATCCTGCAATTCATTGCCTTGTGACCAAATTCATTACATGAATAACAATATCCTCGAAAAAGTTGTTCTCTTCCATATACTTGTCTTTCATGTGACCTGCACTATGAAGCCATGTGCCCAAACCTGTGACATGAGAAGCATCTCCCATTGAAGCTTCCTTGCCTAGACCTCATTGGTCTCCTGTTCTGATTGATTGTTCCATCTGTATCTTCTTTGCCCATTATCCCTGTTGGACTCACTGCAATCTGACTCATCCTTAGAAGTTTCATTTTCACTTTCGCTTACCTCTGAGAATCCTTCTTCTGAAGTACCTTCTTCTTCAAGACCTGAAGTAGACTTTTCTACCCATTTCTTTTGAACCTATTTAGAACCAAGACCTATTTTGTTTGATGCTCCTCTTTGTATCCTGACTATTTTATCCACATTATTTTCATTGGTTACATACTTGTATAGCTTATTCTTGGAATCCTCTAGATCTTCCTTTAGTAGTGCAACTTCATGTGTTAACTTTTCACATTCCATAATATTTGCTTCTAACTTATCTTTGAACTTGCTTGCCTTAGCCTTTGACTTTTCTAAGTCCTCTATGAGTAGTAATCTTTCTTCATCACATTCTTGAAATTGACTTTCAAGTTTAGAGTGTTGCTTTCTTACCTTCTTTACTGTGTCAAGAGCATAGATAAGTTCTCCCTTGAGATCATAACCATTCTCTATTGAATAGTCCTCTATTTGTTTTCCTTTGTCCATATCATTCCTTTCTTTTGACTTATCTTCTATAGGATCACTCACTTCTTCTTCTTCTAATGCCATTAGAAGATTCTCATCCGGTTTACCAAGTGCATCTTCAAAATCATCATCACTGAAACTATAGCCATCCCTAGTGCAATCATCTTCAAGATGTCCAAATTTACCACATCTAAAACACTTGAGAATAATTGGAGTCTTTTTCTTAACTGGATATTTTTCTTCAACCATAAACAAGACTTCATCTCTATCATTGTCTAAAAAACTAGCATCACTATCAATTGAGTACTTACTTGCATTATCCGCATAGTAGCTTGGCTCTCCTTTTTCTGCTTCTTGTCTCCCTTGTTCTTCTTTAGAACTAAGTCCTGTTATGGTGACTGATGATATTTGTGCATTGATAGTCCTTTCCAAGGTCCTTGAATTTTCCTCAGACTTGTGTAGCTTATCCTTAGAGCCTTTTACTTCCATCCTTAGTGAAACTATCTCATGCTCTAATATTTCACACTCTAGATATTTTGTCTTTAATTTTTCAACCATACCTTCTTCAATTTTCCTTGTCTCTTCAACTTTGATTTTGAAGTTGGTGAGTTCCCGTAAAAACCTTGCTTTTGCTTTTTCATCTTCTTGAGCTTGGACCCTTAATCCTGAGTTCTCCCTTTTTAATTCTTCAAGAGTAACCATAAGCCTTTCACATTCTATCTCTTTTACCTTTGACTGTTCAACCATACCTTTTTCAACTCTTCTTGCCTTTTCAACCTTATCTCTCAAGTCAGATATATCCTGTAGAAGCTTTGTCTTACATTTCTCATCTTCTTGTATTTGAGCCTTCAATTCTGAATTTTCTCTTTTCAATTCAACAAGTTCCTTAAGAGTGGCTTCCTCCTTTTCTTTATCTGAATCTTCCTCTTCTTCAATTTCTTCTATTGTCCAAAGTGGAGTTTCTTCTTGATACCTGCTTTGACTATTCTTGTTATCCTTTTCTGACTCATTCTTTAGAACTTCAAATCTAAGAGAATCATCTTCATCTTCACCGCTATCAAACCCATTGCAATAACTTGCATCATGACCGAGTTGACCACAGACAAAACATTCTTCACCTTCTTGTGAACAATAAGTTGCATGATGACCTATCTTTCCACAACTGGTACAAAACTTTATCAGTCTGGATATTTCTCCATTACTTGATTCATCTCTTGAATCTATTTCCATGTGTCCTCCCAACACAACAATATTAAACTCATCTTCCTTTTCTTTCATGACCATAGGTGTTCTTTTCTTCTTGTGTCTCATGCTTTTACTCTTGCCTTTCTTTGCCATTTGTGTTCTTGCAAGATCTTCCTTCAAGCTGTTAAACCCTTTCTGAAGGAACCAACTCTGATACCAATTGAAGAACACAAGCTTATACTGAGAGGGGGGTGAACAATATAAGACCACTTTTTACTTTTCTTTCCCAAACAATATTAATCAATATAATCAATGGCAATATCAATAGCAATAACCAAAGCAATGCACCAATCATCACACACAATAGAGACAGATTTTAACGTGGTTCACCCAATGTGGGCTACCTCCATAGAGAAAATATTTCTTCTAAATATTTCTCAAATAATCTCTTGGGAATCTTTCCCAAATTACAATGTTTATGGACTTCTGTCCAAAGGAGATGTTGATCCCCTAATATCAAGTTTGTGGATCTCTTCCATAGGAGAACTCTTTCCCCTTCTGCTCTGGCTAGTGATCTTCTAGAAGACTCTGTCTCTATGCTGCACTCGATGGTGGATCTCTCTCCACTTGAAGACTCCTCACTCAGATCTGTCTTCAATTGTCCTAGTTGTTTGATCTCTATCCACTGAGACTCTATCCTCTATACTCTGTCACCTCCAAAGCTCTATCTCAATACTGTACCAAACATAGTTCAGTCGGTCTAGCATAGTTCTACTCAATATCTTGTACTAAACATAGTACAGTCGGTCTAGTACAATTCTGCTCAATAGGTTCACTCAGAACCTGCTCAAATATGCTCAATAGGTTCACACAGAACCTGCTCAAATCTGCTCAATAGGTCCACACAGAACCTGCTCAAATTTGCTCAATAGGTCCACACAAAACCTGCTCAAATCTTCTCAACAAGTCCACATAGAACCTGTCCAAATCTGCTCAATAAGTCCTCTCTAGGACTTGCTCAAATCTGTATAGTAAGCTTTCACAAAATCTTAACTCAAATCAGTCCACAAGCCTTCTCAAAGACTTGTCTCAAATCACATAGAATCATAAAGAGAATTGTTAGAGACTCAATATGTTCTAAGCTCAATGTTCAATCAATATCTCAATTCAATCTCATAGAAGCATAAAGAGAATTGTTAGAGACTCAATATGTTCTATACTCAAATCCCAATCTCAACTCAAATCAATCTCATAGAAGCATAAAGAGAATTGTTAGAGACTCTATATGTTCTATACTCAAATCCCAATCTCAACTCAATAGAAGCATAAAGAGAATTGTTAGAGACTCAATATGTTCTTAATACTCAAATCCCAATAAATCAAAATATGAAATAATTTTTTCTAGAACACACATTCCAACATTGACTAGGCTTAAATCAACTCAACTCAACCAATCACCTCAAGGAACAATCCTTTCTCACAAACCCTAGTCCAAGCATGTATTTAACCAACTCAAAATGTTTCCAACAATGCTCAATCACAAATCTCACATAACAATGATACTCATGTTCTTCTCTAACTCAAGTTCAAGTTCATTTCATAATCAATGGGCTTCAACAACAATGCTTCTAAAATAAGGTTTAATTACAACTCACAAACTAGAAAACCTTGATGCATTAAACCAACTCTCAAAAATGGAAACCACAATCAATCCTTTTCTCTCCAAAGATATTTCAGAAATCAACCACCATAATCAATCAATAGGAGAATGTGCCCATACCTTTTTTATGCCAAGGAGTTGTCCACAAAATTTGCCACACTTAAACACAACTTTCCTTTCCAATCTCAATAAGGGTTAGTGGACTTCAAATAATCACAATATAAAGCATAACTCAATTTACACCCTTTTTACTCCAACTAAATAAACACATCCACCAAAGTCCCTTTTTAATAAAACCCTTATAAAAAAAATCAATAAGCCTTTCAAAAACACTTTAAAAACAACTCCTTATTTCTCCTAAATTCAATTCTTAATAACCATCCAATAAATCATTAAACCCCTCAATTTTTGCAATAATCAATATAGCCCAAATAAACAAAGTTTAATTAAAACTTTAATTTCCACTAACCACCTTATAACTCCAACTTAGGGCTAAATAAAATTAAATTAATGCAAAACGTAATTACCTCCTCAAGGGGATTCGAACCCCCGACTTGCACATGTCGTGAGTGTCTTAGCCGTAGCTAAGATTCCAACCGAGCTAGCCACTCGTTGGAAAGGGAAAGGCACAACGTGCCTAATCCCCTTCTCCACCTTCCACAAAATCAAAAGCGCTGAAGCGCCTTTCTCACGCCTTCCAAAATGCCATCAAGGGGATTCGATCCTTGGCGTTTTCGTCTTGCACCTTAGCCAAAACCAATTGCCAATGCGCCACGCTGCCCACAACTTTTGTTTCTTTGAACACTACCTATCTTATTCGCTACTTCACTTCTCAAGAAATTTGCACGAGCTCATAAACGATTCGATAGCCAACGATTTGATTGCATGAGCAAGGATGAAATAATAATCAATTGAAGCCCCCTTTATATAGTCCTTTAATCATATCGAAGACGTTGGCGGAAATATGACTTTTTATTTGCTTGATGACATCGACGAAAATCTTGCATATTTAGTTTTAAATTTGAATTCAAATTTTAAATAATTAAAATTTAAACCAAATATTAAAACTTAAATATCTCCATCATCGGGGCACCTTTTTCGATGAAACGAAAGCCCAACTTGGGTTTTAAGAAAAACCCAGATCAAATCTGTTGTCCATGGTTTTAAATAAAACCTTTTATTTTTCCTGTCTTGGTTTTCACAAAAACCCTTCATAGATCCTTTTGACATTAAATGATCTTTTGACATCAATGACAACATTTTAGCTTAGGGACTCAAAATGTCCAACACCATGAAGAAATTTTCTCTTTCTATCCTAACAAGGCATCTGGACCCAATGGATTTCCTACAACTTTCTTTCAAAAAATTTGGGATTTATTGAAGAGTGATATGTTAGTTGTGGTTGAAGAGGCCTTGAAAATAAAGGCTATAATAAGTGAGATAAATGCTACTTTTATTACCTTGGTTTCCAAGAAAGGCGACACAGAGTATTTTGATCATTTTCATCCAATAAGCCTTTGTAAATATGATTTATAAGATCATTTAAAAAATTATGGCAAACAGGTTGAGGGACATTCTAGGGTGTCTTATCTCAAAGGAACAAGGTGGCTTTGTTCGTGGTAAACAAATTCTTGATGGTATAATTATTGCACAAGAGGCTAGACATTCTCTTCATTCCATGAAAAAATATGTTATGCTTTTAAGATTAGATATGAACAAAACATATGATAGGGTTTCTTGGAATTTTCTACATGCTATTCTCATAAAGTTTGGATTTGATTATAGTTGGTGTGAGTGGATTAAATGTTGTTATAGCACTGCAAGATTTTCTATTTTGATCAATGGTTCTCCTACTGATTACTTAAAGTCATCTTGTGGACTTCGTCAAGGTGATCCACTTTCTCCTTATCTATTCATTATTCTGGAAGACACATTAGGGAGAGCATTTTCAAAGGAAAAAATGGAAGGAAAAATCAAGGGTATTCAAATTGCAAAAAATGGTCCCTTTGAATCTCATCTCTAATTTGTTTATGACACTTTTTTTTGAGCCACCCTTTAGTCAGTGAGACCATGGACTGTACATAAATATTATCATGCTATGATAAGGCTAGTGGATAGTTGGCAAATTCTACAAAATTCAATATATTTTCATTGCCCTAGATTTACAATAAATTATTGTGAGTATTTTAGGGGTTAAAATTGAAAATTTCCATCAACCTACTTGGGTATTCCTTTGTCTAAAAAAGGAAATAAAAAGGAGCTTTCGATCTCTTCTTTGGATAGAATGAAAGCTTGCTTGGCAGGTTGGAAAGGTAAGTTCTTAAGGCTACAAATCATAAAGACTACATTGCAATCCATTCATATTTATATGATGTCACTTTCAAGATTGCCAACAAGTATTGCATCAAAAATTGATAAAATTCAAATAGACTTTCTATGGAAAGGTTGTGAGGAAAAATTTAGGTTTCCTCTTTGTAGTGGGATAGGGTTTGTAAATAAAAGAATATTGGAGGAGCAGGCTTTGGAATTGCAAACTTATGATTTTGGCATTAGGAGCAAAGCTTGGGTGGAGATTATTTAGAAATCAAGGAAAGAATTGAGAAAAATGTAGACACCTAAAACATGTCATGTTCAGGGAGACTACTCACATGGGCACATTCATAGGTCATGTGACTAAACCTTGGGACCTTCCTAGTGCGAAAAGTGGATTTGCCACTCATCTAGGGTATTTTTCAGCCCATCCAAGCCTGGATGCTATGAACCAGAGCAGCTAGATTCTAGTTTCTGAAGCTTAGAGCGGTCAAACCTTAGCCGCTTCATACGACAATGACTAAAATTTAAATACATTTTGCCACCAATCTAGCCTAATCTCGGGTGGAAGTGGCAGTCTACATGCAATAAGGTCGAGCGGGGATAAATTTACATTCCTCCTCACAACCAGTCTACATGAAAGACTCAAGTCCAGATTTAGACATCAGTTAACTGCCCCTCAAGGGCAGACAAAGGTAAAACTTCTCATGCCAATGTCCAGTGTGCATGCAGAAAAGCAATCCTAGGGTTTTGACATTGACCTAGGGTTTTAAACACTTTATAAGGAGTAAACCTAAAAGCACTAGGGGACCTTATTTTATGAATCAAGAGAGAGAGAACATCACATACTTGGAGAACTTCCCTTGGAGATCATTTTACAGCGAAGCCTTGTCGGATTGGAGAGTGAATTTGAGCACCCTTGAGGAGCAACAAAGTGTTAGCCAAACAGAGAGGTAATCATTCGTGCACATACAGTAATAATTTAACATTAGTAGTAGACTTAAGCCCATAGCCATTGGATTAATAGAGACAGATTTCACCTTAGCGGCCATTGTCGTAGACAGTGGCCCGTAACCTAATCTAGGGTTTAGGTGTTAGTTTCTTTTATTTTTCTTTTTCATGCTTTCATATCATTAGCATAAGATTTACTTCATTTAGTGGCATTCATAGTACTAGTTTTATTGCACTTATTTTCATTATGCTAACAACCTCATCCGGTGAGGCAATCTCGGACATCTAAGCGTGTGTTGTTGTTTCATGGATTGTAGAGCTATAGGTCCATTGGACAAATCTGTTGTAATCACAATGACACTGAGAGGGGGGGTGAATCAATGTGTTCTTTAAAAACTTCTAAAACAATTAGATTATAAAACCAGCAGCAGTTTAAAGCAGATAAAAGAGATACTAAATGCATCAAGAAAGCATCACACATAACACAGAGCATTTTAACGAGGTTCAAAAATGTGGCTACTCCTCAAAAAGACCGCTTGGACTACCATCCAAATCCAGTCAATGCAAAGATACAACTTTACATAATCCTTTACCAGCACCAACTGGAAGGAGCACCAACCCCTTAACTTTATCTGCTTCAACAAAATGGAGCACCAACTCCTATTTTACCAGAACCTATTGGAAAGAGGCACCAACCCCTTAATTTGCCAGCACCAACTAGACAAATTGTTTACCAGCACCAAATGGAAAGAGGCACCAACCCCTTAATTTGCCAGCACCAACTAGACTTCAATATTGAATAAAAAAATGTTTGACATATACCTTTGTTATTGCAAGACTCTAACTGGTCTACATCACCTTTGCAATCTCTGTGCACTCTGCTCTCTCTTGCACAATCACTTCACACAGTTTGCTGCACTGCTACAGCCAGACTTTGCAATCAACTTTGCCCTTCGCACTTCTCTCACACTCTGCTTTCTTTGCACACATGCTTCTTTCACATTCTGCTTTCTGCTCAACACGAACTTCACTTTCACAAACACTATGCTCGCATTCGCACTTTATCTTTTACACACACATTTTCAAACTCGAAGTACCCTTGCTTTTATAGAAGAAGTTTTAGGAACAAACCCTAAAAGAACGTCGGTTGAGAAACCCTAGAATTTGTCAGCTGCAAAACCCTAAAATCCATCGGCCGTAACCCTAAGAATGTCGGTTGCAAAACCCTAGAAATTGTCGGCTGCCAAACCCTAAAATCCATCGGCCCAGATTTAACTTTTTCGGCCTCAAACACTTCTTCCACCTTCGTCACTTTCTTGTAGCTTATTGCCGTGAAATAGTAACATGTCGGCCCTTTTAATTTAATTTAATATTTTAATTTAAATTTTAAATAAAATAAAATTTAAACTAAATATTTAAAATTAAATATCTTCATCATCGGGGCATCTTTTTCAACGAAACGAAGAGCCAACTTGGGTTTTAAGAAAAACCCATTTTAAATCTGTTATCCATGGTTTTAAATAAAACTTTTTATTCTAACTGCCTTGGTTTTCACAAAAAACCTTTTCGCTTCTTGACATCTCAGGTTCTGAAGACTTCTTCTCATTCTGAATTATGTTTTCTGTTTCTGTGCATCTATCATTTAAGGACTCATGATCCGACTAACTTCTGAACTTTATCCTCTGCATCCGAGTGACTTCGAATCGCTCGTCCATTGCATCATTAGATCTAACTGATTGTATTGACAACAATGACAATCCTCCTGCAACACCTTGCTCAACACTAAACTCCTATCCATTGTACTTTGGTTGCACCTTGCTGTTCAATAAACTCTTGTCCATTGCATCAATAAATCTGTCTGACTATGTTGACAACAATGACAATACTATTTGCTGCACTTTGCTCAACAATCTCCCCCTTTGGAATTGTTGGCAACACGTGCAATTTTCCTGTAAATCTTCTCCCCCTTTGACAATAATACCAAAGGGCTGCTGCAGACTCCCCCTGAGTCTATGCACAACATTCTTAGACACAAATTATTACAATTAGCAAATATTCCAAGCATGAAAAAAAAGAAAAAACAAATACACAAATGCTCCCCCTGAGTCCAAGACCACTTCATTTCACTTATTGACAACATCATGATAAGCATAATAGGCATCAATAAAATCAACAATGTGAATAGCAGCAATAACTAGTGAATGACACCATCACCGTCAACTTCACCAATATAACATGTGTAAGAACATGACTGAACCACTATCTTCTGTGCAAATACCCTCTGTTACCTTGCAAACTCAAACTTGTCCACTGTTAGTGAAGGCATACAATAATCAACTTTTTGTTCTGCAATGCCAGCAACATCTGCATACAACTTCACCATGCATCTTGGATATATTCTCAACAAGCTTGAACCCAATGACAACTGTTTGTCTCTCTCTGTAGTGAGAGTCCAGCAGGCTGCCTCAATCCACTTTCAACTCTGTGCAAGTACCAAAAACTGTACCACAGCACAACCAACATCTTTTCTCAACCAATTAGGGCTTTAGCAACAATGCTTATAGACAAGGTTTAACCAACATCATTCAACTCAAGATTAACCTTGAAGCATTCAACCAATCACTACATGAAAGGGAAACTAGTAGACATCCTTTTCCTTCCAAAGGTATTTGAACAAGACAGCCACCAACATAAATCACCAAGGCAAAGAATAACTTGCTCAAATCAAACTCAATGGAGTAAGCCCAAATCATGTATCAATAAAATCATTAACTTGATCAAAACAACCACTATGAAAGCAACTCAACTATTCATCACCAGGCTAGAAATCATCTGGCTGCTCATTAAAAACTTTTTCTTCAATCTTCCCATTCAACATGCTGATTTCACTTTTGTCAACAGAATTGACAAGTGACTCACATCTGTACCAATTTTTGTCCAGCACTGCAATTTTACTGCCAACTCTTACTTTCAACTATGCATGTCGGAAGAAGACATATTGTCAAACACTTTATGGCCAACCGTAGTGCACCTTACTCAGCCTCAAGCTTCTTATCCTTGGAGTGGCATTAAATCAATAGTTAAAACAAAACTGTCTGTGAATTAAATATATTCACCAAGGTGTCATGAAAGATCTGGCAATCTTCACATCAAAGAGTAAAAACAAATACATGCTGCTTGAAACACAAATACACAGCTAGGGCAAGCATTCTTTCGTTGAGCAAATTATCCGGACTATTATGATTCGTAATTTTGAACGGTGGTATTAAGAATCATCAACAGTACAACAGTGACATATCTCAAAACTACCAATGGTGACAGCTCTCAAATTAAACACCACACTTCACGGCATTTCCACAAACCAATATATAAACTAAAAAACACACTTTAATAACTATACAACATTAACCTGACTGCTTACCTTTCATCCTTAGATACCTAGACAAATACATAGGAGCATTAAAATAAAACTTTAATATTGCTCCTCCTGAGGATGTGCCACCTGGAGTTGCTTAGAGCAATGGCAGAGTAGCCTCCTTCAGTCCAAGGAGACACAATTTCCTTTCTTCTTTCTCTAGAATTTCCTGAACTTGGGCTTGGGTTTTTCAACAACATCCCTATTTTGCTCCTATTTGTGAACTTGAACATTTCTCTTGTGGGGTTGTCTCTTGTGCATTCTTGATGGATGATTATTTTATTTTCTTTTATGCACATGATATGTTCCTTGTCGGTGTTGTCCTCTTTGTGTCTGATGAAATCTAGGGTTTTGCCTTAGATTAGATATAGAAGTGCTTGGACAGAACCTTGCTATGTGCCCTTGACCGTCGCATTTAAAACATTGCACATGTTTTATTCATTGTTTGTATTGCATTCTATGTGTATGATTAAATCTGTGGTATTGCCTTAGATTGGATACAGAAGTGCTTGAACAAAACCTTGCTATGTGCCCATGGCCATTACATTTAAAACATTGCACAGGGTGTTCACTCAAAAAAATAGAAGTATTTTTATCAGCATAACTCTTTGATCTATTGTTCAGTCCACAATAAATTGCCTTGTGACCAAAGTGGTTGCATTTAGAACAATAGCCATAAAAAACATTATTATTAAAAGAGTGAGAGTGAGAGAACCTCTTTTGCTGTGGTTGCTTTGCTGTAGATCTTCTTTGATATTTTCTTCCTTTTGAGGATTCGACTTGAGACTTTTCTTGTTTCAATCCTTCAACCGAGGACTTCTTCTTCTCTGCATATTTGGAGGATGAAGGTTGTTCGACTTCATATCCAAGACCAAACTTAGCTGTGGAGCTTCTTTGTTGATTTATCATTGTATCTAGCAACTCTATGCTCTTCTCAAATTTGAGATTTATATTGGCCTCTTTTACTTGTTTCTTCAATGAAACAATCTCTTCTTCTTGTTGGTAGCATACAGTCTCTTTCTCATTGATTTGATACCTGAGAGTTTCTTCACTCTTTTTGAACTCTTCTATTTTCAGCTCCAGTTGTTAACAACTTTGTTAGATTCCTCTTCATGTTTCTTTGTATATACCAACTTTATTACTCATTTATTCTGTCCGCATTCTTAAACCGTCAATTTCTTTTTCTAGCTTGCTGCAATACTCTGTTTTCTTAGAAGATTGCATTTCAAGATCTTCAAAAATTTTCTTGTAATCTTCTACTTGAATTTTCAAGTTGGTGATTATATCTTCTGCATCCTCAACCTTTTTACTCAAGTCTGAAATCAGTTTCTGTTCCCAATTTGCTTCTGCATCACTTCCTTCTTCATCACACTCTTGTTCTGAATCTGTTTCTTTATCAATTCTAAACGGATCATCTTCATCTTCACTGCTACTAAACCCATGGCATTGGCGTCCATTATGCCCGAGTTGACCACAAACAAAACATTCTCTACCTTGTGAGCAATCAGCTACAAAGTGACCGGTCTTCCCACATCTGGTGCAAAACTTTATTAATCCGGCTTGTTCTCCATTGTTTGATTCATCTCTTGAATCTATTTTCATTCCCAAAGCAGCAACATTGAGATCATCTTCATTTTCTTTTGTGCCCTTGTGAGATTTCTTCTTCTTGTGTCTTATGGTTTTGCTTTTGCCTTTCCTTGCCATTTGTGTTCTTGTAAGATCTTCCTTCAAGCTGTTAAACTTTTTGAAAGAACTTGGCTCTGATACCAATTGTTGTAATCACAATGACACTGAGAGGGGGGGTGAATCAGTGTGTTCTTTAAAAACTTCTAAAACAATTAGATTATAAAACCAGCAGCAGTTTAAAGCAGATAAAAGAGATACTAAATGTATCAAGAAAGCATCACACATAACACAACATTTTAACGAGGTTCACCAATGTGGCTACTCCTCAAAAAGACTACTTGGACTACCATCCAAATCTAGTCAATGCAAAGCTACAACTTTACATAATCTTTTACCAGCACCAACTGGAAGGAGCACCAACCCCTTAACTTTATCTGCTTCAATAGAATGGAGCACCAACTCCTATTTTACCAAGCACCCTCTGGAAAGAGGCACCAACCCCTTAATTTGCCAAGCACTAACCTGGACAAATTGTTTACCAGCACCAACTAGAAAGAGGCACCAACCCCTTAATTTGCCAGCACCAACTGGACTTCAATATTGAATAAAAAAATGTTTGACATATATCTTTGTTATTGCAAGACTCTAACTGGTCTACATCACCTTTACAATCTTTGTGCACTCTGCTCTCTCTTGCACAATCACTTCACACAGTTTGCTGCACTGCTACAGCCAAACTTTGCAATCAACTTTGCCCTTCGCGCTTCTCTGCACACTCTGCTTTCTTTGTGCACATACTTCGCACACTCTGTGTCGTTTCACATTCTGCTTTCTGCTCAACATGAACTTCACTTTCACAAACACTATGCTCGCATTTGCACTTTATCTTTTACACACACATTTTCAAACTCGAAGTACCCTTGCTTTTATAGAAGTTTTAGGAACAAACCCTAAAAGAACGTTAGTTGAGAAACCCTAGAATTTGTCAGCTGCCAAACCCTAAAATCCGTCGGTCGTAACCCTAAGAATGTCGGCTGCAAAACCCTAGAAATTGTCGGCTGCCAAACCCTAAAATCCGTCGGCCCGTATTTAACTTTGTCGGCCTCAAACACTTCTTCCACCTTCGTCACTTTCCTGTAGCTTATTGCCGTGAAATAGTAACATGTCGGCCCTTTTAATTTAATTTAATATTTTAATTTAAATTTTAAATAAAATAAAATTTAAACTAAATATTTAAAATTAAATATCTTCATCACCGGGGCATCTTTTTCAATGAAACGAAGATCCTGTTGGTCCGGCTTTCATGCACACCCGGGAAGGATGAAGCAAGGAAGCTCCGGAGACACCCACGGGACGAATCCCACTCACTTTAGGATCTAGCTGGTTATCCAAGGTGCGAGTTACCGAGTTGGGTCGAATGGCTATTCACTCTTTTCCGCTTCTAGAATAGATTTCAATATGGATCTGCTCTGTTACCTTACAGGGGGTTCTTGAACTTGTTTAGTAGTTGCAAAAGTTGTTGACAATCGATTTAACTTGATTCTTGATCTAGCTCTCATGGGTCAGCAGATTCAAATAAAAGACAAATAAAGAAAGTAAAAATGGATCATTCACCGAAAGCAAAGAGAGGGTAGGGTAAGGCGAGAAAGAGAAGCTTATCAGACATCAAGCTGTAAAACCCAAAATATCAATCTTATCTATGCTATCAGCTTCACAACAAGAACAAATCAAAGAAGAAAGTGTCCAGTCGGTCTAAGATCACTTTCAACTAAGAGCACAAGGCGAAGTGGAGCAGATCTAGCAAGAAAATTATAAATCCAAGGGAAGTTGGTTAAAGCTGGTATCTTTCACCGTAGCGACCTAGCTCACACGGTGAAGACAGAGCAATTAGAACAAACTTAACCTCAAATCTGTAATTTCCCCTAGCGAGACAATAGAACAAGCGAAGCCTAACAGCATATTTAAACTTGATAATGGCAGATTTACAGCATATATCTAACAAACTTTAATGGAACGGATAACAAAAGAAGATACACTTATCACACTCTGCAAAATATTAGGCTCCTGGCCATGCTATCACAGAAAAGCTAAAGCACATCAACTCCAAGTCCAGAAAACAAAGGATTTCACAAAATTTGCTAGAAATTGCTTATAAGCCTTTTATTTCTAAGTCTCCGCCTCCCGCAATTACATTGAGAAGAAGTATTTATAGATTCAGGACAGACCCTGATCTTTTCAGAAATATCTTCTTCCCCAAAATTGCAAATCTTATCTTTCTAAACCCTAGGACCGGGTTTTACAATAAAAATCCATTTAAAATCAAAGTCCGGATAGAACTTAACCCTTACGCAAATCTGTGCAGTCAATTGCCATAAATGGAGAAGATAAAATCTAAAGCCACTTGCATTCATCCGCAGCTGCAAATAGATGCCTCCATTAATTCTTTTGGTGAGCCAGATGAGTCACCATTTCTCCATCAATTCCATCCCTGCAAACCCCCCGAGTTGAAATTGTCTTCATGCTATTAATTCTGCCATAAATTTGCCATTGAATGCATTTACTGGTCTTTTCTCCTCTAGCATGGCGGTCCTTGATCAAATCTGCACTTTAACTTTGTCTTTATGGCCTTTCCCGGTTGTCCCGTAAGTGCCAGATGGAATCCTGCATGAAAGACAAAAAGATGATATTAGCACTTTAATAAACATTAAATCAGAAGCTTTAAACATTAAAATCAGATTAAAATCAGCAAAATAAGCTTGCATGCCGGCCTTGCTTTGCCTGTTACGCGCTTTGACACGTGTCGCTACCCCAGGATGCCTTCTGTTTCAGCTGGAATGCACTTTCGGGCCCTTTGAGGACTTTCTCTCTCCTATCGCGATTCTGCGACATGTCGCGATTTCGCGACATGTCGCGAAATCGCGACGTCTCCTGGCGACCGCGCTGCTTCTTCCCTGTCGGCCGCGAAAATGCGACATGTCACGATTTCGCGACATGTTGCGAAATCGCGCCTCCCGCTGGCGGTCGTACAATTCTTCCCGGCATGTCGCGATTTCGCGACATGTCACAAAATCGCGATGATTCTTGCTCTCTTCTTCGAAACGTGCAGCGCGTCGCTACCATTTTTACCCTTGATCTTGAAACATGCAGCGCATCGCTGCAGCTTCCACGATTTTGAGACATCTCCTTAAACATGGATTACCACTGCGCCGATTTTGAGACATGTAGCGCATGTCAATTTCTCCCATTGCGACGTTGCGATTGTGCATCTTCCTTGCTTGCTTCTTCCTTGTCGGATTTCGTGCGTCACCGCATCTTTCTCCCTGACTTTCTCTCTCCTCATCCTGCAACGATTTCGTGACACTTCCAAAAATGGAAATGTCGCGATATCGCGACACTTCCAAAAATGGAAAGTGTCGCGATTTGCGTACATCTACATATGCTTCTCTCTCAATTGATCGCGATTTCGTGACATGTCAAATCGTGACTTTCTTACTTAGCGATTTTCATGCATTTTCTCTCTCTTATCGCGAAAATGCGACATGTCACGATTTCGTGACATGTCGATTCGTCCTCCGTACTTCTTCTCTCTCCTCCAGTGGTAGCGATTTCGCGACAGTTTCCAAAAATGGAAATGTCGCGATATCGTGACACTTCAAAAAATGGAAAGTGTCGCGATTTCGCTACGTTTGACTTAGCGGTTTTCTATTTTCTGTCGCGATATCGCGACATTTCCATAAATGGAAGTGTCGCGATATCGCGACACTACTAAAAATGGAAAGTTTGATTTTTCATGAATTTATGCAACTGTTTTCGGATTTTCTCGGTGCAGGTGCAAGATTTTCTTTATGCATGAATGATTCTAGCATGTAGAAAGTGAAGTCTTGGAATAATCAATGCTAGAATGGCTTGAAAAAGCACAACATTAAAAGCAGGCAAGCAGAAACTGGAATTAAACACTGAAAATGATCAAGAGGGTCCCTGCTGCAAAATGGTATTTCAGGGCTTTCAAGAGGATTGGAATCTCATTTTTCAGTGGGGGTGTGTTGCTTCTCAACAAATGGCGATATCTGCGGGTAAAATAGTAGCACTATTTTAGAACCCAAGACTCTGGTTTCAAAACAAAAAGACCATGCATCATGCCTTGCCACAGACATTCTTCGCAATAAATTGACTATTAACTGCTAGCTGTTAAAATTTCCCAAGGACATACTAGGCTGGATTACTTCAAGGAAGATTTTTGATGTGCAATTACAAGGGGTATAAAACTTTCTTCAAGGATGATTGGATTGAATGATAAACTTGGATTAATCAACTTTTCTAGATTGTAAAAGGGGAAACCGAGTAGAGCTCTGTTTACTAGTTTAGCCTTTACTGACCTAGACAGAGTTACCCTTTAGATTTACACGACCCAAATTTACAACTGTAGGGCAGAATCTATAACTTAGAAGAAAATATTTTTGGAAGTATTGGCTGCCTCTTTTAATTATTCAACTCTTTTCTTTTTTTTTTTTTATCTCTCTCTTTGAAATATATCACTATCTGGAAGACCTTAGAGAAATTACAATTTTCTTTTATCATTTGATCAATCTGAAACTGTTTCAGTCTAGGCACTGATAGCCTCTAGTGACACCCAAATAATTGCATGAACCATAGTCCCCTCTTATAACCTGCTTTTCTTGGATTCCCCGGGAGTTCCTCCAACTAAACAGCATAGCAGTTTTTCTATCATTAAAACAACTGTGGCAAGTAAGACACAAGATCCAATCATCTCTCTACCTTTGTCCTGGATAACAAAATAGTTCTACTGTTCAGTGCAAGCAGACTATCTCAATTAGAATGGTGAACAACATGGGCATTGGATGGAAACTGGATTGATCAGCTCAGAATAAAACAATTTTCAGCAGGCTGACTTTTCATTGATTGCTCAGGCAGAGGTTAAAGGACAAATTTCAAAAGCTGAAGGACTTTGTACAGGCTTCCAAGGACAGGCACAGGCTTCTAAAGCAAAACAGAATAAAACCGCATAGATCAAATAAACTAAACTAAAACTAAAAAAAAAAAGAAAAAGAAATGAGGGAAGAAAATAAAATAGAATAAAAGAAATAAACTAAAAGAAGCAAATAAAAAAAACTAAAAAAAATAAACTAAAAAAAAAAAATAAAAAGCAAGGATTAATCTAACAAACAAACAATGAGACACACAATTAAAACTAAAAAGAAGCAACTAAAGCAACTATACAGAGCTATTAAAAGAACTAAACTAGAACAAAATAAAACTGGGAGAGCTATTCACAATATGTACACATGTTACAACTTCTTCATAGCTTACTCAAATGATACATTGGATGGAACAACGAGAGAAATAATGTTTCAAGTACTGGCCATTAACGGGGAGGTCCAGAAAATTACCATCCCAGGTCTTGCAAGCGGAAAGCATTGTTACCCAATATTTCAGCAATTTGGTAGGGGCCTATCCACAGTGGCTGCAACTTTGTGTGCTTACCCTTCTTCTCATGGGCCTTGTCCCACAGAAGCACTAAGTCTGCCAGCCTGAAAGCCTTCACCTTGGCTCTCTTGTCAAACCACCGCTTGACAGTTTCTTGGTGTCTGCTGAAGTGCTCCAGGGCTTGGAGTCTTTCATCCTGCAAGTTAGTGAGGTCTAAAACACGGGCTTCAGCATCATCATGATCTTCAAAATAATCTAAGGCAAATTGGTAGGTGGGCAACTTCAAGGAGATGGGAACAATTGGTCGGGTACCATACAGACAAAACAAAGGGAGAGGTCTTAAGAGCCACTTTGTGTGTTATCCGGTCAGCCCACGAGTGCATATTTCAACAATGTATGCCACTTCCACGGGTTTGTCTGCTGTAGACTTCTTGATGGCATTCATTAAGTTCTTGTTTGTTGACTCGGCCAGTCCATTGCCTTGGGGATAGTAGTTGGATGAGAATCGATAACTATCCCCATCTGGTATGCCCAATCTGCAAACTCCAATGATTGGAAGGCTGGCCCATTATCACGAGACCAAATTCGGGGGAACCCCAAATCTAGTTATGACATTTGATTCAAGAAAATCAATCACTTCCTAGGTTGTACTTCTTGTGGTGGCTGCTGCTTCAACCCACCTTGTGCAATAGTTAGTAGCTGTCGGCACATATTTATGTCTTGCTGAGGAATTTGGATTGATCACTCCCACAAAATCAAGTCCCCACTGCATGAAAGGTTTGTTTATCACAACTGGTTGCAATGGCGAGCTCGGTTTGCCTCTTTGGCTGCAAATGTACGGCAGCGATGGCGAGGTTCGACATGTTGATGTGCATCCTTAAAAAGTGTAGGCCGGTAATAGCCTTGCTCTCGGTATCTTATGTGCGGTGGCGAGATCTGATGAATGTCCCGCCCCTAGTTTTTCATGAAAGCTAGCCATGACTTCACCGACTTCACTGGGAGAGATGCACCTTAGGAAGATGCCGGCATAATTCTCCCTGTACAAAGTACATGCCTTGAGGAGATAGTGAGCGGCTTTTAACTTTAATGCTCTCCTTTGAGTTCTGTTCAAATGGGATGGGCAAACTCCAAAGCTGTAGCAGATGAATGATATCCCCATACCAATCATCAGATTCAGAGTTTAATTGATTAACTTCCTGTTGTAGAGGTATTTCAGCAATGTGCCTGGACAAACCAAGTCCTCTGATCAGTTTAGCAGGCCTAATCTCCAAGTCATACTCTTGCAACCTGGTAACCCAATTGCCCCTCAGTTCCCCCAACTCATTTTGACTTAGAAGGTACTTCACAGCTGGGTCTGGCACTATGGCATGAGTTTTGCTTCTGAGTATATAATGTCTGAACTGTTTCACTGCCCTTACCAAAGCATAAGCTTGTTTGTCTAATCTGGAATATTTCAGTTCAGCTCCCTTCAAATTAGTGCTCTTAAAAGCAATTGGATGTTCTCCTGTATCTCTCCGTTGAGTCGACCTTGCGGCAAGTGTATGTTCGAGAAGAGAATGTGTACGAGATAGAAATCTGCATTGAAATGCGGGCTTACTAAGGCTGGTGCTTGTTTAATGGTTGTCTTGATTTCTTGAAAAGCAGTCTTAGCTTCGGTGGTCCAGGCAATGCGGGCGGTTTGCTTTAACATATCATTCATTGGTTTAACTATATCTGCAAAGCTCGAGATAAACTTTACGACAAAGTTAATCTTTCCAAAGAATGATCTCAACTCTTTCTTGGAGTTGGGAAATGGTATGCCGAGATATGGCCTCAACTCTGCCTGGATCCATAGAAATGCCATCCTTTGTGACCAAATGCCCAAGCGGTTGCCTTACGTTACACCAAATATGCATTTCTTTGGATTCAAAGAGATGCCAAACTCTCTGCACTTGTTAAACACGAGACTCTAAGTGCTTGACATGGTCAAATCTAGATTTGGAAAAGACTTGTTAGATCATCCATGTAAACTACAATACATTTGCCCATAAGCCCCTTGAAGGCATGGTCCATTGCTCTCCGAAATGTTGCTCCTGCATTTATCAAACCAAATGGCATCCTCTTGTAAGCAAAAGTCCCCCACTTAGTTGTAAAAGCAGTATTCATTCTATCTTCCTTCTCCACCAAAATCTGGTTATAGCCTGAGAAGCCATCCAAGAAAGACATCATCTCTGAGCCATTAACAATTTGTAGGACTTCATCCATAGAAGGCAGGGGATAGTTGTCCTTTTCGATGCTTTGTTTAAATTCCTGAAATCCACACACAGGCGGATCTCTCCATTCTTCTTCCTGGCGGCACCGGATTGGCCACCCGGGTTGAATGCACGATAGGAAAAATAATTGCTTGCACTCAAGAGCTTCTCCACTTCTTTACGGATAAGGGGTTCTAACAGAGCATTAACATGCCTCTGTTTTTGTATGAAAGGCTTGCAAGATTCTTTCAAAGGTATGATGTGAGTGTAAACCTTTGGGTCAAATACCTTTAAATCTTTGTATGACCAGGCCATTACATCCTTGGACTTGTGCAGGAAATCAATCATATTTCTCTTTATTTCCGGATCACAATCCTTTGCCAACTTGATGTTCTTTGGATCCTCCTCAGTGCCTACATTCAAGTTTTCAGTCTCATTGTCTGTGGTGCCCACATAATCTTCAGGATTCACCCTCTGCCTGATCTTGTCAACATCAAATAACCTCTCCAGCTCTACCATTCCCTTTGGGATTCTGTTGTCCTTCAATCTCATGATTCCCCTGTCATCATCTAACTGTTCCATCAGGGTGTCCCTTTGGCCTTCATCAATTATAGCATTCTCAAAGGTATTAGTACTCTGTAAGAAGTGCACAATCTTCGATCATATGAGAAAACTTGAAAGCTATCTATATTGTTAGGAGCCGAAGGGCGGGGGACTAACTCAATTGAAAACTTATCCCACTTAAAATCTTCCAATGGCTTTAAACTTGCAGGTGAAGATGCCAAGACATCTGCATGTGAATTTTGTTCCCCGGGTATATGTGTTAAGTTAAATGCATCAAAGCCTTCCACAAGATCCCAAGCTACTGTGCTTGTATCCCTTCGAGATAAGAGGCTTTACCTTGAAACTTACCCCCGACCTGGCTTGCCACTAATTCCGAATCGGTGAAAACTTGAATGTTTTTCACATTTCTATCCAATGCAAATTTTAAACCTAAAATCAGAGCTTCATACTCTGCTAAATTATTAGTACATGGGAACTACAGGCGGTAAGACATAAAAAATGTCTGACTTTGAGGCCCTTTGAGGACTGCCCCTGTTCCAGAACCACAGCTTACATCTTGCTCCATCCACATGAAGTGTCCAAACTTCATTAGTATGTACGAGGATGAGCTTTGTTAAATTTATTACTCTGCCCGAGTTGTTAAATTGTAGACTCCAATGTCTACTTCTGCAACATTGACAGTTTCATTTGCAGCATTGTACTCTGTAATGGTGTGCTTGTACCTAGGTTCTCTGTCAACCCGCAATTGATTGGCCACACCCTTCCATGGCAACCACATGTGTGAAAAGTCTATTGCCAGATATCCATTTAGAGACTTAGACCAATCCCTACTCAACAGCATTCCATACCCCATCGGGATATCCACAACTTGGATTTCGATCTTATGTTGAGCCCTTGGCTCAGATGCCAATTGAATGTGAATGTTTTGCAGCTCTCCAACAACCTTGACCTCTGACTTGTCCAATTGGACAACTCTCCTCTCAGACTTCATTGGGGTCAGCCCCAACTGCTGACAAATTGCCAGTGGCATGACATTAGCAGATGCACCTGAATCTACCAAACAATTATGTAAATTCTTCCCAAAAATTTTGACAGTCAGTAAAAATGGGGGAACTTCAGTCTTTTCCTTGTACATGGCCAGATTGGCATTGGCTATTTTCTTCCCTTTATCCACAGGTTTAGCAGCAGGGCCAGAGTATGTCTTTATCAGATTGTCTCTCTGCTCTGAAATCTGTGCCAACTCATGCAAAGTAATGTTAGCCTTAATCTTTTTCATATCCTCCACTATGTTATATCCTTTGTTAAGTGGAGGAATAGCAACATCTGGTACTCTTTGAGCTCCTCCCTTTGGTGGAGGTGGATTATTGCTTGGAGAGGGGTCAGGAGGAATATTGTGAGAATTATCCGGAGGAGTTGATGTGGTATTAGGCTCTGGATTCCTGTTTCTCAGGTTGTAATTATCTCTTATGTACTATTGGAAAGCCTATACTTCATCCATGGGCATTTCAACTACATTCTCGGATTCATCCGGGAAAGAAAAAGAATCCAAGACCATAGGTGCACTTGTGTCCGGATGAACTTGGGCCCTCGGCGAGTTCTTTGATTTTCGGGGAGATCAAATCTCCGACAAGGCTTCAAATGCATTGCAAAATTCCACACAATCTAACTCCCCATCCTTGAGAAGTGGCATGAATTACTGCACCGGTTAGGCGAGGCCAAATCACAGATGTTCACATCATGAGCTTTACCCTTGTAATCTTTATTAGGCTCATATGGGGGCTGTTAAATCTGTTTGGTTGGTATGAATATCTGTTGGGATTGTCTCCGGTAGAAGTTTGCCTTTTAAAGCTCAAAAAATCATTGGCCGGCTTACGAACAATCTTTGAAACTTCTTCAATCCTAGCATTGTCGGCCTCTTTTACCGGGTTACGTACATTCTCAACGGGTGCGGCGACCACTGGTGCTCGCTGATGGTAAAGTACGACAAGTCGGCGGCATCATCGATGTGGAATGGGATTGAACACGGGAGCGACTTGAGTGATCGGAGGAGTTTGTTGAATATTTAAAGGTTGGGGTCCCAAGCTGTCTTTCCGGGATTAAAGCTTCTTTATAAGCTTCGTCAAGTTAGTAACGGTGGCATCCCTCTTCAAGAAGACAGAGGTCATTGGGTCTAGAGAGTTCCTGAAAATCTCTAATGCCGAGTCGGCATTCGGTACATAATAGCCGGTGAGTCTACCATAAGCTTTATGGAATCGACATTATAGGATCTAATAGACTCATTCAGTTCTCTTTTGATGCTAGAAAGCTGCTGATATAAAATCTTGGGATCTATCACTTCACCGAACTGTGACACAAAGACTTTTTCTAAGTCATTCCAGCTGGTGATGGAATCATTGGTAAGATTTAGAAACCAATCATAGGCTCCCTCCTGGAGAGTGAAAGGGAAGAGTCTGCGAGGCAACATCCTCATGTTGTACATTTAATAACTTCAGTGCATTCTTGAATGCAATTAAGTGTTCCTCTGCGATTCTTGTCCCATCATGTTTATACCTAGGGAGGTATCTTTCTGGATTTCTGGGCAAGTCATGGGCTATACCCGGAATGTTCAAAGTTGTGGAGCCCAACCAATTTGCCATAGCTAATGGATTGACAGGAATATTCTGAGCTCTGGTTGGAGTGACTATCGGTGGTGATAAAGCTATCTGTGATAGAGATGTGGCTCTTCCGTGGCTACTTCTTCTCGGAGTTTCTAATTCGGGGACAAGGAGCTCTCCGGCTACGGGGTGGGACCTTGTTACCACTGTATGTAGAATCCGAGCTTTCACAAGCACTTATAACTCTGAGTTCTCAACAGGTTCTGAATTTGGAAATTTGAAATAACAATAAATTGACAATTTAAAACATGACAATTTATAAAGCTATGCACAATTTACAAAGCTGTCAGGAGTTCACTGTGGGTCCTTCAAAATGTTGTTGTTAGGTCCTTACAATACTTGAACTAAGTTCATAGGGCCCTCCTTCTAGCGCCAGTTAGATGTTGGTCCGGCTTTCATGCACACCCTGCGAAGGATGAAGCAAGGAAGCTCCGGAGACATCCACGGGACGAATCCCACTCACTTTAGGATCTAGTTGGTTATCCAAGGTGCGAGTTACCGAGTTGGGTCGAATGGCTATTCACTCTTTTCCGCTTACGGAATAGATTTCAATATGGACCGCTCTGTTACCTTACAGGGGGTTCTTGAACTTGTTCGGTAGTTGCAAGTTGTTGACAATCAGATTTAACTTGATTCTTGATCTAGCTCTCATGGGTCGACGATTCAAATAAAAGACAAATAAAGAAAGTAAAAATGGATCATTCACCGAAAGCAAAGAGAGGGTAGGGTAAGGCAGAAAAGAGAAGCTTATCAGACATCAACTGTAAAACTTAAAACTACCAATCTTATCTATGCTATCAGCTTCACAACAGAACAAATCAAAGAAGAAAGTGTCCAGTCAGTCTAAGATCACTTTCAACTAAGAGCACAAGGCGAAGTGGAACAGATCTAGCGAGAAAATTATAAACTCAAAGGAAGTTGGTTAAAGCTGGTATCTTTCACCGGCGGCCTAGCTCACACGGTGAAGACAGAGCAATTAGAACAAACTTAACCTCAAATCTGTAATTTCCCCTAGCGAGACAATAGAACAAGCTGAAGCCCTAACGACATATTTAAACTTGATAATGGTAGATTCACAACATATATCTAACAAACTTTAATGGAACGGATAACAAAAGAAGATACACTTATCACACTCTGCAAAATATTAGGCTCCTGGCCATGCTATCACAGAAAAGCTAAAGCACATCAACTCCAAGTCCAGAAAACAAAGGATTTCACAAAATTTGCAAGAAATTGCTTATAAGCCTTTTATTTCTAAGTCTCCGCCTCCCGCAATTACATTGAGAAGAAGTATTTATAGACTCAGGACAGACCCTGATCTTTTCAGAAATATCTTCTTCTCCAAACTGCAAATCTTATCTTTCTAAACCCTAGGACCGGGTTTTACAATAAAAAGCCATTTAAAATCAAAGTCCGGATAGAACTTAACCCTTCTGCAAATCTGTGCAGTCAATTGCCATAAATGGAGAAGATAAAATCGAATGCCACTTGCATTCATCCGCAGCTGCAAATAAATGCCTCCATTAATTCCTATTGGTGAGCCGGATGAGTCACCACTTCTCCATCAATTCATCTCCGCAAAGCCATCCAGAGTTGAAATTGTCTTCATGCCATCAATTCTGCCATAAATCTCCATTGAATGCATTCACCGGTCTTCTTCTCCTCTAGCATGGCGGTCCTTGATCAAATCTGCACTTTAACTTTGTCTTTATGGCCTTTCCCGGTTGTCCCGTAAGTGCCAGATGGAATCCTGCATGAAAGACAAAAGATGCATTAGCACTTTAATAAACATTAAATTAAAGCATTTAAACATTAAAATCAGATTAAAATCAGCTAAATAAGCTTGCATGTCGGCCTTGCTCTGCCTGTTACGCGCTTTGACACGTGTCGCTACCCCAGGATGCCTTCTGTTTCAGCTGAAATGCAATTTCGGGCCCTCTGAGGACTTTCTCTCTCCTGTCGCGATTCTGCGACATGTCGCGAAATCGCGACGTCTCCTGGCGACCGCGCTGCTTCTTCCCTGTCGACCGCGAAAATGTGACATGTCGCGAAATCGCGCCTCCCGCTGGCGGCCGTACAATCTTCTTTCACACAGACATGTCACGATTTCGCGACATGTCTCGCGATTCTCTCTCTTCTTGAACGTGCGGCGCTCGCTACCATTCTCATCCTTGATCTTGAAACATGCGGCGCATCTGCAGCTCCCCCGATTTTGAGAAGGCGCATCAACTTTCTCTTCTGGCATTCCTTCACTTGAAACAGCTGCACTTGCGATTTTGAGACATGCGCATCGAATTTTCTCGTGCGATTTGGATCTTTTCTTCCTTCTTCCTTGTCGCGATTTCGGTCTTGTCGCATCTTTCTCCCCGACTTTCTCTCTCATCATCCTACGCGATTTCGCGACACTTCCAAAAATGGAAATGTCGCGATATCGCGACACTTCCAAAAATGGAAAGTGTCGCGATTTCGCTACGCATCGTACAGTTCATCTTCTCTCTCCAAAAGCTGTCGCGATTTCGCGACATGTCGTGAAATCGCGACCTTCTTACTTAGCCGATTTTCATGCATTTTCTCTCTCCTATCGTGAAAATGCGACATGTCGCGATTTCGCGTTGATCCGTACAGCTTGCTTCTCTCTCCTCCAGCCGGTAGCGATTTCGCGACGGTTTCCATAAATGGAAATGTCGCGATATCGCGACACTTCCAAAAATGGAAAGTGTCGCGATTTCGCTACGCAAAAATGACTTAGCGGGTTTTCTATTTTCCTGTCGCGATATCGCGACATTTCCGAAAATGGAAGTGTCGCGATATCGCGACACTACCAAAAATGGAAAGTTTGATTTTTCATGAATTTATGCAAGCTCGTTTTCAGCATTTTTCTCGGTACCGGTGCAAGATTTTCTTTGTGCATGAATGATTCTAGCATGTAGAAAGTGAAGCCTGGGATAACAATGCTAGAATGACTTGAAAAAAGGCACAACTTTAAAAGCAGGCAAGCAGAAACTGGAATTAAACCTGAAAATGATCAAGAGGGTCCCTGCTGCAAAATGGAATTTTCAGGGTTTTCAAGAGGATGAAATCTCATTTTTCAGTGGGGGTGTGTTGCTTCTCAATAGAGCCAACTTGGGTTTTAAGAAAAACCCATTTCAAATCTGTTATCCATGGTTTTAAATAAAACTTTTTATTCTAACTGCCTTGGTTTTCACAAAAAACCTTTCCGCTTCTTGACATCTCAGGTTCTGAAGACTTCTTCTTCTCATTCTGAATTATGTTTTCTGTTTCTGTGCATCTATCATTTAAGGGCTCATGATCTGACTAACTTCTGAAATTTATCCTCTGCATCTGAGTGACTTTTGAACTTCCTGTCCATTGCATCATTAGATCTAACCGATCGTATTGACAACAATGACAATCCTCCTGCAACACCTTGCTCAACACCGAACTCCTATCCATTGTACTTTGGCTGCACCTTGCTGTTCAATAAACTCTTGTCCATTGCATCAATAAATCTGTCTGACTGTGTTGACAACAATGACAATACTATTTGCTGCACTTTGCTCAACAAAATCTACAACATACGAGAGCAAAAGGATCCCTCTAGGAATCAGACCTAGAGAAGGAGGCATCTGTAAGCCCTCATACAGTTCCATGTGCATCATCAGGAAGCATGTAAAGGTGCATCACCCTTTGTGAGGGGATATTTTATACATCTGCTACCCTCTTTGTGTAAAATCATGTATCAAATGAAGGGTATCCCATAGAGGGATTTATATGTAACCAGATCTTAGAAATATCAATACAAAGCATTCATTATTTAATTTCTTTGCACTTTGTTTATGCCTTTCTTGTATGCTTTTTCATTTAATATATGTTAAACAATCATAATAATCACAAATAGAGTGAGTGGATGGTGTAGCCACTTACCCGAGGTCTTTACATATGGCAATCACGATGGGACCCCCACCTAGTTTTTATTTTCTACCACTTTATTGATCTATATTTTTGTGTGCAGGTCTAGTCGCTCTGATCTACAACGGCCAGAAATTAGTCACTCTAGTCTACAATAGCTAGGACTCAGCCACTCTAGTCTACAACGGCCAAAAATCGACCGCTCTGATCGACAGCGGCTAGAACTAGAGTGCAAAAGAGGTCAAAATATTGGTTCTCTGAGCTGGATCTGAGGTTGGTACAACTTTTCTGATAATTTATGTTCTTTTATATGCTTCTGTTTTCCCAAAATAGTAAACATTAAACCACATTTTAAATTTGGGAAATCAAGGAATGGAGAGGAAGGAACTTGCATCTTGTGCATCATAGAGTTTTTTTAGATTTCCACTAGGTGTTGCTAGGAACAATGGCTTATGCTTGTAAATTCCGCCCTAGAATCCAGTGTGCTAGAAATTGTGTGTTGGTTTGCTTGCTTTGAGGCCCTGCTAGAGGCCATATTTGCACAAAGTAGAGTGCATCCATGAATCTCATACTAGTTATGCATCTTTTTTGAAAATTGAAATGTCATTCATATCAGGCATATAGGAAAGATACATTATTGTTGTATGATGCATTTTATTTTATGAAAACTTAAAATGAACCCCACACACATACGCATGTTTTAAACATTGGGGAGTTGGATTTCATCACTAAACCTTCAATTCAGTTCGGTGATGTTGGCATTCATCTCCTTCCACCGGCTTGCCCCCTAGATCTTCTTAGAACAAAATTGGGAACTTCTTTATAGTGGTACTAAGTTACTCATGTTCAAACTATCTCCCACTATTGGAACAATTGGTTCAGAGTGGAAGAGCTAGGTGAACCCCCCACTGGGACTTCAGCGGTGTACCCTAGTCTCTTTTTGAGAAAATCATGTTTGGCATGGGTGTTCTTGATTCCCACTATGGATGAGTCTCCTTATTCTAAATCTAAAACAAGAGCAAGAAACAAGAGCAACAACATATCAAAGACACATCAAACAGTTTAGGGCACACATAAATTGGTAATCAAGATAAGCACTTGCTTGATATTGTTTGGCTACATCTAAATTGCAATCCAAAAAACTAATTCACAAGCACAATGGTCAAAACCAGAAGTAAACATCCTCGGTCCAATATCGAGGGAGAATATGAAGCAACACATACTCATAGGATGAAGTCATAGTAACATTGAACCACATGCTCATAAAATAGTGAGATGTAGTTCCACAAGTCTACGGGGTGATAATTCAACCCTTGGGGGTTCTCCTCGAGAAACCCTAAATAGAGATTCAAATAATGGAACTAAATCACAAAAACACAAAGAGGTTTCATGACCATCATCATCAAGGAGACACGAGGAAGCCTCAAGGTCTTCCTCTAAACACACAAAAACTTCTCAAAGACATGAGGAGGCTTCAAGAGCTTCCTCCCCACATGGACATAAGAAGGGTTCTAGACCCCATTCTTCACATAGGGATGATGAGGTTTCCCCATATCCATCCTCATGGAGGGTAGATAGGGTCACAAAACCCTCATCACCAAAAAGACACACGAGATTCACTACATCTCAAACTTCACATGAGACATTGAGAACAAGTCTGCCCACTGAAGGGTAAGAAACTAGAGCTACATCCAGTCATAGACATCAAACAGAAGATACCCTTCACACAAGAGGAAGGATTCCAATAGATCATGACCTCATTGGATTAAATGGCACCCCAAGGGATCAGCCATGGAAAACAAGACAGTTAGATGAGTTGGATCGGTTTCATCCGAGACCACCTCCCAGAACAGTAGCCACAAAAAATTCTACATCTGGAAGTTCATGAACTATTACTTCTAAGTGCACCTCTCAACCTGGGGATGCTTTAGAGTGACTCCACAAGTCTCATACATAGTCTGACCATAGAGACACTTATCAACACACAAAACAAATTACAGTAGCTAGCAAGAGCAAAGAAACAATGAAGACCTCTTCGAGGAATCTACGAATCAAAACCACAAGAATAGAATCAGACAAACCTGGGTCTTCTTCAACAGTACAATATGACCGCATGCGATGGTTAGAAAATGCGTTACGCAAATAGATGAGAGCTAGTGGAAGCTCTCGAGCATGATAAACAAAGAGAAAGACTTTTGCACCAACATGAGCTGTATCTAAGAGAACAAACTGAGCAACTAGCTTGTAGTATTAATCTACAAGCCAATGACAATGGTCATCGAAGAGATACGTGTGCTAACTCACCAAGATAGGGATACAACATACAAGAAGAAAGCCCACAACAAAACCACCACTCAAATTTATGAACATAAAACTGGTGGAGAAAGGGTAGATATGATAAATCAGGATCAAGCACATCCTGAATCCCCTCGTAGGAGGGAAGAAAATAGAACAAGTCAAAGGCACATAGAGTTACCTCCATTACCACCGCGAGGGGGCCTACAAGAAGAGGAACTCCTCACCTCAAAGGCATTCTAGGAACTCACTAAAAATATGAAGTCCTTTGAGAAACAAGAGATGACGGGGAACCAACCAACATTGAGTAAAATACACAACCAACCATTATGCCCATCGGTCCCTAGCCCTACATATCCTAAGCATTTTGATATGCCTAGGTTGGAAAATTTTAAGGGTGAAGAGGATGCACAAGAGCATATTACCAATTTTATCAATGCATGTTTTCATATTGAAGACAATGATGCTCTTATGCTAAGGACTTTCATCATGACATTTTTGGGCGCTGCCACTCAATGGTTCAACCAATTGCCCAAG
Source organism: Wollemia nobilis (assembly GCA_028583015.1). Lineage (NCBI taxonomy): Eukaryota > Viridiplantae > Streptophyta > Pinopsida > Araucariales > Araucariaceae > Wollemia > Wollemia nobilis. The sequence continues at coordinate 3,295,334 of JAQPPZ010016917.1, read as the reverse complement.
CACAACATATCCAATTTTGAACAACTAGCAAACACATTCTTGAAGCATTTCTCCTTTGGTGCTAAAATAAAGGTGAACCTTTCAGACCTGGCCAACCTAAAACATTATGACGATGAGCCAGTAATGGAATATGGGGATAGGTGGAGAAAAGTCATGGCAAAGTTATCATTCTCTATCCCCACAGAAGAAATTGTCCGCATGTTTGCTAAGATTTGTTCTAAAAATATTTCCCTCTTGCTACAACTTCAACAATATCCTTCATTTGAGGAAGCCTTGGCACATGCCAAACTCATTGAAGATATAAAATTAGATGAGGGAACCATTAAGCTCTAGAACAAGAAAGAGTGGAACAAAAATAACAAAAATGACAAATATAAGTAGAAGCAGGTAAGCCCTACTCTAGTTAATCAAGTAGTATTGGTTGCACCTAAGGATGGGGTTGCACAACAACCCCAGAATTATCAAGCACAACCCCCACTAGCCAATTATGATCAAAAGAACAATCAGGGGTGAAACAAAGAACGTAAGCCACCTCACTATTTTACACCTCTATCGGAGTCAATGCAATCAATATTCAACCAACTGAGCGAGGCTAGGAAGATTAGATTTCTTGATGTACCTCTTATAGATCCCAACCATCCTAAGCCAAAAGGATATAGGGAAGATCAATTTTACCCTTATCATAGGATACCAGGGCATAATATTGAAGTTTGTGTTGGTTTCAAACATTAGGTGCAAAACATGATTGAGGCGGGAGAACTTAAAGTTGACAACCCATTGGCTCCCGATAACAGAGATATGGGCATATACAAAACCCACTGCCCAACCATGAGGCCCCTAGAGGGCAAGGTGCCCAAGTCAATCAGGTTTGAATTGATATACCTACCCATGGGTGTGTTGGGATGGTTGAAATTGTCAATATAGCTACCAGGACTAGACGGTATGGTCAACCACAACCTCCTACAGCTCCAATTAATGTCCCAGCTACACCTAGGCAGAGGTAGGGGTAGAACAACCTTCCAGGTCCACCAACTCGACCTATGGTAACTATTCAGAGTAGACTAGAGCAAAATTTACAAATGACTCTGGCCAAGCTATCTATATATGAGCTCATACAACAATCCCCAAAGCATAGGGAGACTTTGATGGATATTTTGAGATCAATTGAGCTCCAACCGCAAGATCCAAATGCATTCACTTGTTTTGTAGGACAAGTACAAGAATTTCAAGAACCTATAATTCGATTTTATGATCATGAGATTAAGACAATGCCTACTACCTTACCAGACCCTCCGCTACACATTATTGCATTAGTCAATGATTTACCTTTTAAGAGGGTCTTGGTCGATATGGGTTCTTCAATCAACATCATCACAACAACAGAAATAGAACACCTTAAGATCCCCAAGTCAAATATCATTTCGAGAGCCTACACATTAAGAGCTTTCAATGATGCTTTATGCAATAATGTGGGAATGATAGTCCTACCTATCAAGGTGGGGCATAAGACCATCCCTATGATGTGTCATGTCTTGGAAGGGGCCATGCAATACAAAATCCTCCTAGGGCACCCTTGGATAAGAGATATGAAGTGTGTTCCTTCAATTTTACACCAATGTGTCAAGTATGTGCATGATGGCAAAGTCTATGTGGTGTTGGCTGATGAAGAGCCATTCAAATATGTCCATCAGGTGGATTTTCTAGGATAATTTGTAATTCCCTCTACCCACTTGTATGTAGGACCTTCATCTCCAACTACACAACTAGATAATAGAGACAAAGGGGTACGAAAAGACCCATCAACATCAACACCTCATCTTGCACCCAAAATGACTACTGCTTCTAAGAGACCATCAACGTCTAAACCAAAAGACAATCAGAAGCTAAAGGCACCCTTAGTTGAGGAAGGAAATCCCAAGGAAGCGCTAACCATAGACATTGAGAAAATTCCAACTCCCATGGAAGAAGAATATTTCCAAGATCAAGCTAAGGAGATACTAGAGCCCGCTTCGCCAGTGTCGTATGTAGGATCATCCACATCACATGCAAAAATACACTTGGTAAGTATAGGGATAGGAGATTATCTTGTGTAGAACATAACATTCACATCCATCATAGAGTCCACACAAGACATGGGATGACCATAGTATCTCAGACCACCTGTGGAAATAGTGGTTCCACTTGGAATCCCTCCCAAGCAGACCAATTTTATCTATGTTGGTTTGGACTTCACCCATAAGTCTAAAGACATAGAAGAGGACAATGTTGAACAACTCGTTAATGTTCGTTACCTCTCTAATCCCAAGTTTTCTCTAAGCTACTTTGAATGATACCATTGGCATGGCTACATTCTTGGCATATATGATTAGGGGCATAGGCAGCCATTTGAGCTGCAATACCAGCTTCCCATTGACATATTTGGGATAGGCTATCACATCAAAGGTCAATAGGACTCTTTAGCAGTAGCCTTGGACAGATTAAGCTTGGGGTTAGGAGAAGATGTATGGTCCCATTGCGCTTTGATCTCGAGTTAGTGGTACCTATAAATCCCATTAATGATATTCATTTGATACCCACACCTCACCAGTTGGAGGATGGGTCACATATGGCTATAGAAGCAACTTTCGAGATGGACATCAGTGATGATCCTACTCAACCAAAGAAAGTCAAGTTCAGAGAAATTCTGTCTCCGAGGAACAAGCCATCATAATCCCTCTCCTTAAAGAGAGGCACAAATCTTTTTCTTGGACTTACAAAGACATGACAGGGATTGATCCAAAGTTAGTGGTTCATAACCTTTCATTGGATCCCATGAAGAAGCCAGTCAAGCAAAAGTTGAGGAAAATGCATCCAACCCTCGCTTTGATGGTGAAGAACAAGTTACAAAAACTGTTGGATCACGATTTTCATAGTTCCCATCGACTATCCTGAATGGGTCTCAAACATGGTACCCATGGGAAAACCATATGGAAGAGTCCGCATTTGCATAAATTTTAGAGACTTGAATAGGGCAACTCCAAAGGATTCATTCCCATTGCCAAACATAGATGCTCTTGTTGATGCCACTGCAGGTCATGAGATGCTCTCCCTAATGGATGGATTTTCTGGATACAATCAAATTTGAATCAAACCCGAAGACCAACATAAGACCACTTTCATTACTCCATGGGGAACATTCTATTACAAGGTGATGCCATTTGGCCTAAATAATGTTGGTGCCACATATCAGCGGGCCATGACATACATATTCCATGACTACATGCACACAATCTTAGAAGACTACATGGATGACTTGCTGGCCAAGTCTTTAGTATGACAAGAACATGCTAGGATCCTTACGAAAGTCTTCGATCACCTCATTGAGCACAACATTAGATTGAACCCTAAGAAGTGCATGTTTGGCATGACTTCTGGTAAGCTCTTAGGTTTCATTGTTTCTAAGAGAGGCATTGAAGTTGATCCTACAAAGGTAAAGGCTATAATGGAAATGGTTGCCCCTACCAACATTAGGGAATTAAGAAGCCTACAAGGCAAGGTAGCATCCATCAAATGGTTCATTACACAATTATCAGATAAGTGTCGACCCATGAATTGGTTGCTATGCAAGGATGTCCCATTTCATTGGGATGAAGAGTGCCAATAAGCCTTTGTAGAGATCAAAACTTACCTAGCAACACTACTAGTATTGGCTCCACCAAGGCTATAGGTACCATTTTTACTATACATATCGGCTACTGATTTCACTTTGGGTACCATGTTGGCCCAAAATAATGCACAATACAAAGAGCAAGTCGTATATTACATTAGTCGCACCTTGGTGAGTTATGAGCTAGGATATGCGTATGTAGAAAAGTTGTGTTTAGCAGTGGTCTTTGCAACCAAAAAGTTGCGACACTACATGTTGAGCCATACAACTTACGTTATATCAAAACAAAATCCTTTGTAGTATATGATGAACAAGACCTATCACAATACACGTACTACAAAGTGGATCATGTTGTTGATAGAATTTGATCTAGAGTTCATAAGCCAAAAGTCCATCAAGGGACAAGTCATAGCAGATCAATTAGTAGAGGCACCTCTTTAGGATAGCAAGCCTCTCACCATAGAATTGTTTGATGATGCGGTCTTCACATTATCAGATCTACCCGAACCCAAAGAACCTAAAAAGAAAGAGACATGGCATTTTTCTTCGATGGTTCAAAGTGTGAGCAAGGGAGTGGAGTAGGGATAGTATTTATCACACCATAGGGCACACCATTGCCCTTATCATTCAAGCTAGACTTCCCATGCACAAAAAATAACACAAAGTATGAGGCCCTGATCTTGGGACTCCAAACAGCCATTGCAATGGGCATTAAAATATTGAATATCTTTGGTGACTCTTTTCTCATAGTTAATCAAGTCAAAGGATTGTTCCAATGTAGGTGCCCACTCTTGAAAGCTTACAAGGAGCTTTTTGACACTTACCTAGCCTAACTAGAATGGTATGACATCGAGGCAATCCCATACATGTCAAATAAATTTGTAGACACTATGGCATCTTTGGGATCCTTAATCCCTCAGAATCCATCTGTTGATTTCACAACTGTCCACGTCAAAGTGCTCACATATTCAGCAATACAACGTGAGGTTATTGACAACCTAGAGTCAGTCAACATGATCTAGATCGAACCAAATCAGGATTGGTCCTTCAGAGCTAGAGCTTTCTTGCGGATGACACCTTGGGAATATTTGATCTCTCAAGGTCCTACAGAGTGTGGTATGACCATTCACCATAGGGTTTTTCTCAATCTGTGTTCTCAAATTCTAGATCACAGGAGGAGCATGTCATTTTATCCATAGAAGCTATGACTTATCAGGATTGGCTTTCCCAATTGTAGGACTTCCTAAAGCTTGGAATGGTACCATAAGGCCTGTCGCATGCTGAAATATGAGCATTTAAATAGAAGGTGATGAGGTATATCTTGCTAGGAGAGATCCTTTATAGACGAGGCTACGATGGAATGCTCCTTCATTGTCTTGATCCCCAGGAAGCATCTTGGGCAATTTCACAAGCTCACGATGGCACGTGTGGCGGTCACTTCAGTGGCATGGCCATCGTTAAGCACATCTTGAGAATGGGTTACTATTGGCCCACTATGGAAAAATACTATTGTGAGTATGTCAAGAAATGTGTTAAGTGCCAGCATCATGCAAACCTCACTCACTTGCCATCACAAGCCTTGCAACCCATCCAGGTAGCATGGCCCTTCTCATAGTGGGGACTAGACTTGGTGGGGAATATTTCACCCCCATCCTTAGGCCGACACACATTCATCATAATGGCCACTGAGTACTTTACCAAATGGGTTGAAGTGATCCCCTTGACATCGACAATTGGACCAAGGATTGCGGAGTTTATACTCCATAATATCATAAGTCATTTTGGGATCCCTTAGAAGATAATATCGGATAATGGGCCATCTTTAAAGAATAAAAATGTGTGTGCTTTGATGAAAAAATACCACATTCAGCACAGTTTTTCAACGCCCTATTATCCGCAAGCAAATGGGCAAGCAGAAGCCTCAAACAAAACAATAGTCTCCATCTTGAGGAAAATAGTGAAAGATAATCATAAGGATTGGCATTTGCAATTGCCTTTGGCATTGTGGGCATATAGGACTAGTGTGTGGATGCCCACTGGGGCAACACCATTTTCACTCGTATATGGCACTGAAGTTGTCATGCCCCTAGAGTTGGAGATTCCAACTCTGTGCATAGCATTGAAGGACTTCATAGATTATGACACCGCACGACAAGGCCGCCTTGATCAGTTAATGCTTCTTGATGAACATCGATTCAATGCCTTGGAGCATCTTCACATTTATCAGGATCACCTTGCATGAGCTTACAATAGTAGAGTCCACTTGAGGGAATTCAAATTTGGGGATCTTGTGCTCAAAGAAAACCAACATAACTCAAATCTGCCACCGCACCTAAGAGATAAATTTGCGGTAAACTGGATAGGCCCCTACATGATTTTAGAAAGGGTTGGGCCTAGGGCATATTGCCTCACATCATTGGATGGTGTTGAAGAGCCTGAGCCTCTCAATATCATTCATTTAAAGATATTTTACACATAAAATACAAAAACATTCAAATATGTCATAAAATCAAAAACATTCAAATATGTCATAAAACCAAAAACATAAAAAATATCAAAATTCAAAAAAAAAAAAAAAAAAAAAAAAAAAAAAAAAAAAAAAGAAAAAAAAAAACATCAAAATGCTCCAAGGGTAAACTTCAAGTCACTTGGTCAAAATTCAATCAAAAATGCTCCAAGGGTATCTTCACACCACTTGGTCAAAATTCAATCAAAATGCTCCAAGGGTATCTTCACACCGCTTGGTCAAAGTTCAATCAAAAATGCTCCAAGGGTATCTTCACACCACTTGGTCAAATTCAATCAAAATGCTCCAAGGGTATCTTCATACCGCTTGGTCAAAATTCAATAAAAAATGCTCCAAGGGTATCTTCACACCGCTTGGTCAAAGTCTAAAAGTACCAAAGGCACAATAAGTCCGTTTTGTCAAAATAAAATAAAAAATACAAAAACAATGCAAAAATAAAAAATACAAAAACAATTGCATCTCACATCTGCATCCATATAGTTGCATTACATCAAACATGCATATCCATTGCATTTGCATATGTTATGATCACACTCTTACAAATGATGCCACAGTTTGTATCACAACCACAAATACACAAGTCCACCTTCATCCATTCATCCATGTGTGTAACTGTGTTTTTCAACACAACCATGTCATGTTGCTATAAGGAATAGGCTAAGATTTTCTAGGTCATTCAACCATATCTAGTGGTCTTATCAATTTTTGTGGGAAGCCATCTTGGTTAGTAGAGAGTAAGGTCTAGTCATGAATACCTCAGATATTTAGGATCCTATCACTAATTAAAAACACTAAAATCCTAGTTGGTACAAGGGAAATATGAAAGCTGCATAAAGTGGTCTAGGTTACCTTAAGTGAAAAGGATCTTCCTTGCTTATCCCCCTATGCGACCGGTTCAAAGGTGTTGAGAATTGGCAAAAGGACAAGTTCTGCCCTACCCAGAAATGAGTGATTATCATCACTGCATAAATCCCTTACTTTCATTAAAACAAGCAAAAATCTTGAAACAAAGCACAAATTCAAAATCCTAGTTTCCAAAGTCATAATTCAAAATCTCAAAATCAATCAATAGTCAAATTCAAAGCAAACAAGTGATTATCATCCCTACATAAATCCCTTGCTCAAGAAAAAAAAAAAATCAATCAAAAATAAACAGTGATTTTCATCACTAAGCATGAGCAAGTATCCCAAATGAAATGAAGAAAAGAAGGGAATGGAACTTGAATCCTTGGAATTCTCAGCATTGCACAAAATCGGAAGGTGATCCCCATTATAGGTTTGGTGTACATCCATGCCTGGAAATGGTGGTACCCTTATGCATGATGATATGTCTATCACAATAGCATATTGCATTTGTGTAGACCAATGTTTGCATGTGGATGAGCTAGCTTTAGGTAACCCAAAGCCACCTAGTGGTATAATCCAACTAAGTCCAACACAGGATAAGATGAACAATTGAGGATCCACGATCTTAGAAATGGGCTGAAAGAATCCCTCCTGACATCGGAGGAAATGCTTGAGTTCTATCTAAATATATTAATTTGCACACATAGGGATAATGAATCCATAGGTCCATGATGAAAGCCTTGCTTCTTCAAAATTATAGTGTGGTCAGTACGTAGTTGTTGATAGTGGAACTAGAGTGTTTGAGTCTCAGGAAAAGCCTTAAAATTCTTGCATATAAACAAGTCATATCATCCATCACATCATCAATTTTATTTATGAGGTTTTGTAAATTAAGGGGTATTAAAAAAGTAGGATAGATACTTGAAGAACACAAGCTTATACTGAGAGGGGGGGTGAACAGTATAAGACCACTTTTTACTTTTGCTTTAAAATCAACTTTCAAATCAGTATTAAGCAGTGTATAGAAAGCAGTATCAATAGCAACAATTAAAACAATGCACAACACACCATCCACAAAGAGACACAACAATTTACGTGGTTCACCCAACGCGGGCTACTCCACGGATAAAATTTTCACTAAATTTTATCAACTCAAAATCTGGGAAAACCTTTCCCAATTACAATGTTTATGGGCACCAACCCAAAGGAGATACCTTCCCCTAACTCTGCTCTTACTGGTGATCCTCTAGAAGACCTCTGCCTCTGCTGCCCTTAGCAAGTGGAACTCTATCCACAGAAGACACCTGTCTTCCCTGCTCTGGCTGGAGACCTCTGTCCTCAACTCTTTCACCTCCTAAGCTGGTCCTCTTATCTGCACCAAACACAGTCCTTCGGTCTGGCACAATTCTGTCCTCTTCCTCTGTTCTTTTCTGTTACAGCCGCACTTGGTCGAAACCAACTTTTCACTGTCTACGCAAACACAGCAGCACTCGATCAACTTATGTACTTCTACAAAAACATAGTAGCACAGTCTTCGCACACTCTTCACAAACACAGCAGCACAGTCTTCACACTCTTTGCTTCTCGACGAACAAACTTCTCCCCTGCACTCTATCTACGAATCACACTTCGAACGCACACTTCGATCGATGCGACACAACTGCTCTTTGCGCACCGTGGACTTAACCTATGCAATTTTGATACTCGCATTCGATACCTTCAACTCGAAACAGCCCTCCTTTTATAGAGTAGAAATCATGATCAAAAATCTCAAACTTAGTCGGCTGTTACTCTTCAACTACGTCGGCTGCAAAACCCTACGCTGCGTCGGCCCAGATTTAACTTTGTCGGCTCAAGGTTAACTCTGTCCTTCAACCGCCTCTGGTTCTATAGCTTCTGGCATGAAACTTCAACATGTCACGATATCGCGACACCTTTGCCTGTCGTACACCTTCTATTGCCTACTGTCACGAAATCGCGACACTTATTGCCTTTGTCTGCCTTGACTACGTTCTTGTCATGAAATCGTGACACTTCTGACTTTTGCTTACGTCATCTTCACTCCTATCATGAAATCATGACGCTTTAGACTTCAATGCCTTCTTCTCTGCTTTTGTCATGAAATCATGACACATCTGCTTCTGCTGACGTCATCTGCAACTCTATCGCGAAATCGTGACACTTTAGACTCCATTGCCTTCTTCTCTGCTTTTGTCATGAAATCATGACACATCTGCTTCTACTGACGTCATCTTCAACTCTATCATGAAATCGTGACCCTTATGACTTCATGGCCTTCTTCTCTGCTTGCACTAGCGAAAATGGAACATGTCACGAAATCGTGACACTTTTGCTGCCATGAGCTTCTTTCTGCCTTACACCCGCGAAACTGGAACATGTCACGAAATCATGACGCTTTTGTCTACAAAGCCTTCCTCTCTGCTTCTATCATGAAATCGTGACACTTCTCCTATAGAAGACCTGCTTCCAGTTTCGATCACGAAATCGTGACACTTTCTCCAACTGAATGCTGCCAACTCAACCTGTCGCGAAATCGTGACGCTTATCATTTCAGACTCTTTCCTTTGCTGCACGTCACGAAATCGTGACAGTTGTCACTTCGAGCTTTTCAGCATGTCACGAAATCATGACAGTCCTCACCTCGACCTCTGTAGCATGTCATAAAAACGTGACAGTCCTCACTTGGAACTTTGCAACATGTCACGAAATCATGATAGTTCCTGAATAACTTTCTCTCTCTTCGATCTTGTCATGAAATCGTGACAGCTCACACTGCGGACTCTCTCTTCTGCAACATGTCATGAAATCGTGACACTTTTTCATCCGTACAGCCTCCTTTGCAGAATGTCATGAAATCGTGACACTTTTCTTTCTCTGCCTTCCTGCACTGTCCGAGTCACGAAAATGCGACATGTCACGAAATCGCGACACTTTCCATCTTGCTCTTCTTCTCTGCCAACATGTCACGAAATCGTGACAGTTTTGCCTGCTTCGTCTCTGCCTTCCAGCATGTCACGAAATCATGACAGTTTTGCCAAAACTTTCTCTCTCCTCAAACATGTCACGAAATCGTGATAGTTTTGCCAACACTTTCTCTCTCCTCAAACATGTCATGAAATCGTGACAGTTTTTCCAGCCGCCTGCATACTTTTTCTTACTTGTCTTTTTCTTGATCTTTTGCAACTGGGCTACTCTGATCTTCTTGGAAAACCACTGTCCAAACTGAAACCTTCATCAAAACACATTCTTTGACATCAAATCAAATTGCTTCAAGAACTCTTTGACATCAATGACAACATCTACACTTAGAGCAAAGGTAATGTACCCAAGGTACCCAAAATTGCCAACAATCTCCCCCTTTGTCATTGATGGCAAACTTTTACTGAAACACATCTTTAAGAGCCAAAACTGAAACCAACTGATCCAACAACTGAGAATCTGTCTTTAAAGTTTTTGCTCCCCCTGACTTGAAGCTCTCTTCTTCACTCATATCTCCCCCTTACTCATATCTCTCCCCCTTTGTCATCAATGGCAAAGGGCCACCTTTGGGGCTCGGGACTAAGAATGAGCTTCTTAGCTTAGTCCCTCCCCCACCTCCTGATGAGGTGATTAAAACAAGGGTGGGAGTGAAACTCCCATTAGACACTCATCATCATCAGTGTCTACAATTTCTTTGTCGGGCCTTTTCTTGAATTCTTTGTCAATGTTTCTGTTCTTGTCACTTTTCTTGTTCTTGTCCACACCTTGATCCTTGGACCTGTTTATATCACTGTTCCTGTTCCTGTACCTTGGAAGATCAGCTCTGCATTGTCTAGCTGTGTGACCTTCATTGTTGCACTTATAACACGTAACAAAGTTATTTCTGTTCGGCATACCTGTTCTTTGAATCCGCCTGTTATGACTAACCGTGTTCCTGTAATTAGCCTTGCAGAAAATTGCCTTATGCTCGAACTGTTGACAAGAGTAACAATACCCTTGAAAGAAACTAAAATTTCTGAAATTGTTGTTTACCCTCTTCATTTGATCTATGCACTGAGAAGCCGTGTGACCAAACCTTTGACATGCAAAACATCTGCCATGAAATATTCTTCTGTTTGACCTCTTGGGTCCCGAATACTTCTTCTTCGCATTCAGAATTATGTTTTCTATTTCTGCGCATTTATCACTTACGGACTCTTTCTCTGAACCACTCTCTTCATCAAACTCTCTTCTTTTTGAAATCTTTTACTAGATTCCCCAACTTGTTCCTTGTGTGGTTTAACAAAACCAAGACCTGTTTTATCTGTTGTCTTTCTTTGACCTTTGATAAGAAATTTAACCTTTTTGGAGCTTTCTTGAAACCTGTACAACTTATCCTTGTAATATTTATTTTCCTCTTTCAAGGAAGCCATTTTCTGTTCTAATTCACTATACTCAAGCACCTTAGATTCTAACTCATTCTTGAGTTCTTGTGTCTTAGCCATAGAGATGTCAAGACTTTCTATAAGTTCATCTCTCTCCATACAACATTCATCTAACTTATCCTTGAGTCTAGCATTCTTCTTTCTTTCCTTTTTCAAAACACTAAGAGCATTAGTAAGTTCACTTTCAAGATCCTCTATTTGATTGCATTTTGAAATATCAAGGCCTTTTTCAGATTTCTTATCACTAGAGGTGCTACCCTTTTCAAAAACCATACATGCATTTTCCTTATCATTTTCTGAAGCATCCTCATACATACTAGCAACCAATTCATTATTTGTGCAATCATCCTCAAGGTGCCCAAAATTTCCACATCTAAAACATTTCATGATAATGAATTTATGTTTCGGTTCTTCTTCCTTTTCTGAAATGAACAACATCTCATTTTCATCATCACTAGAAGAACTTTCACTATCACTGCTAGAACACTTACTTGCTTTGTCCAGGTAGAAGCTCTTCTTGTTCTTGTGTGAATACCTCTTTCCTTGATTGTTGTGCTCATCTTTGTTCTTTCTGTAATACCTGTGCTTTTCAGAATCCTTGCTCTTAACATCCTGTATATCTTCATCACTTTCATTCTTGGAGACAGTACAGTCAGTAGCATAATGACCAAACTTTCCACAGTTGAAACATCTTATATTTTTCTTGCTTTTGTGCTTTCTAGAAAACTTGCCTTTCTTGCTGTAGTATGCCTCTTCCTCACTAGAAGACTCATCACTCTCTTGAATCTGTTTGCCCTTTGATTTCTTGGAAGCTTTGAAAGCTGCCTCTTTCTTGACATCAACTTTCACTTGAGTTCTCAGCTCAAATGCTGCAAGAATACTATGGAGCTCATCCTTTTTCAACTTATCTAAATCTTTAGCTTCCTCAATAGCAGAAATATTTTCACTAAATCTATTAGGAAGAGATCTTAAAATCTTATCACACACATCATTTTCAGCAAGCTCAAGACCTAGGTCTTTCATGGAGTTAACAACCTCATCCATACGAAGCATGTAGTCACTAATATTTTCATCATCATTCATTTTGAGTTGTTCAAACATACCTTTAAAATGTCTCAATTTGGCCTTTCGGACATTTGCATCACCTGTATGAACCACCTGCAATTGTTTCCACATTTCACTAGTTGTCTTGCAGTGAATAACTTTGGTGAGATCTGCTTTCTGTAAGCCCTTCAAGATTGCATTCATTGCTTTTGAATTGTTGTGATGTAGGAGCCTGTCTTCTTTAGTATAAGGGCCATTTTCAGGAATAGTGTACCCGTCTTCAATCACTTCCCAAACCTCATTACCAAGTGCCATTAGATAAACCTTCATTCTTGCACTCCACAGACCGAAATCTGATCCATCAAGAATAGGTGCTGCATTGCCACTTGAATAATCCATTGTGTTCTTAACCAGTTCTTCCTTTCGGCTGTTAAACCTTTTCGAAGGAACCCGCTCTGATACCAATTGAAGAACACAAGCTTATACTGAGAGGGGGGGTGAACAGTATAAGACCACTTTTTACTTTTGCTTTAAAATCAACTTTCAAATCAGTATTAAGCAGTGTATAGAAAGCAGTATCAATAGCAGCAATTAAAACAATGCACAACACATCATCCACAAAGAGACACAACAATTTACGTGGTTCACCCAATGCGGGCTACTCCACGGATAAAATTTTCACTAAATTTTATCAACTCAGAATCTGGGAAAACCTTTCCCAATTACAATGTTTATGGGCACCAACCCAAAGGAGATACCTTCCCCTAACTCTGCTCTTACTGGTGATCCTCTAGAAGACCTCTGCCTCTGCTGCCCTTAGCAAGTGGAACTCTATCCACAGAAGACACCTGTCTTCCTTGCTCTGGCTGGAGACCTCTGTCCTCAACTCTTTCACCTCCTAAGCTGGTCCTCTTATCTGCACCAAACACAGTCCTTCGATCTGGCACAATTCTGTCCTCTTCCTCTGTTCTTTTCTATTACAGCCGCACTTGGTCGAAACCAACTTTTCACTGTCTGCACAAACACAGCAACACTCGATCAACTTATGTACTTCTACGAAAACACAGTAGCATAGTCTTCGCACACTCTTCGCAAACACAGCAGCACAGTCTTCACACTCTTTGCTTCTCGATGAACAAACTTCTCCCCTGCACTCTATCTGCGAATCACACTTCGAACGCACACTTCGATCGATGCGACACAACTGCTCTTTGCGCACCGTGGACTTAACCTACGCAATTTCGATACTCGCATTCGATACCTCCAACTCGAAACAACCCTCCTTTTATAGAATAGAAATCATGATCAAAAATCTCAAACTTAGTCGGCTGTTACTCTTCAACTACGTCGGCTGCAAAACCCTACGCTGCGTCGGCCTAGATTTAACTTTGTCGGCTCAAGGTTAACTCTGTCCTTCAACCGCCTCTGGTTCTGTAGCTTCTGGCATGAAACTTCAACATGTCATGATATCGTGACACCTTTGCCTGTCGTACACCTTCTATTGCCTGCTATCATGAAATCGTGACACTTATTGCCTTTGTCTGCCTTGACTACGTTCTTGTCATGAAATCATGACACTTCTGACTTTTGCTTACGTCATCTTCACTCCTATCATGAAATCATGACGCTTTAGACTTCAATGCCTTCTTCTCTGCTTTTGTCATGAAATCATGACACATCTGCTTCTGCTGACGTCATCTTCAACTCTGTCACGAAATCGTGACCCTTATGACTTCATGGCCTTCTTCTCTGCTTGCACTAGCGAAAACGAAACATGTCGCGAAATCGTGACACTTTCGCTGCCATGAGCTTCTTTCTGCCTTACACCCGCGAAACTGGAACATGTCATGAAATCGTGACGCTTTTGTCTACAAAGCCTTCCTCTCTGCTTCTATCGTGAAATCATGACACTTCTCCTATAGAAGACTTGCTTCCAGTTTCTGTCATGAAATCGTGACACTTTCTCCAACTGAATGCTGCCAACTCAACCTGTCACGAAATCGCGACGCTTATCATTTCAGACTCTTTCCTTTGTTGCACGTCACGAAATCATGACAGTTGTCACTTCGAGCTTTTCAGCATGTCACGAAATCATGACAGTCCTCACCTCGACCTCTGCAGCATGTCACAAAAATATGACAGTCCTCACTTGGAACTTTGCAACATGTCATGAAATCGTGACAGTTCCTGAATAACTTTCTCTCTCTTCGATCTTGTCGTGAAATCGTGACAGCTCACACTGTGGACTCTCTCTTCTGCAACATGTCATGAAATCGTGACACTTTTTTGTCCGTACAACCTCCTTTGCAGAATGTCACGAAATCGTGACACTTTTCTTTCTCTGCCTTCCTCACTGTCCGAGTCACAAAAATGCGACATGTCATGAAATCGTGACACTTTCCATCTTGCTCTTCTTCTCTGCCAACATGTCACGAAATCATGACAGTTTTGCCTGCTTCGTCTCTGCCTTCCAGCATGTCATGAAATCGTGACAGTTTTGCCAAAACTTTCTCTCTCCTCAAACATGTCACGAAATCGTGATAGTTTTGCCAGCACTTTCTCTCTCCTCAAACATGTCACGAAATCGTGATAGTTTTTCCAGCCGCCTGCATACTTTTTCTTACTTGTCTTTTTCTTGATCTTTTGCAACTGGGCTACTCTGATCTTCTTGGAAAACCACTGTCCAAACTGAAACCTTCATCAAAACACATTCTTTGACATCAAATCAAATTGCTTCAAGAACTCTTTGACATCAATGACAACATCTACACTTAGAGCAAAGGTAATGTACCCAAGGTACCCAAAATTGCCAATAGATACCGGATGGATATCATAAATGATGTCTAGACGACCATTGACTATTTTGTAATCTTTTAAATCGCATAAGCTTTATCAAGAAATTACATACATTCCACATCATTACATTTCACATATGAATGCCCAAATAATTAGTTCTTGTGATAAAGGTGATTATTTACATTCATGATTGTATACTTTGTGGTATCACCCATTTAGTTTGTTGAAATGATATCATATGCATTCCTTATGTTTTAAGTGATTAAAGCATACATGTTCATTCGCATTACAATAAACATCATATAGACAATACATTACACATTGCATTTTACCATATCACAACATAGGTTAGATGCATACAATTAAATCAAAATTAAACATGCATCTAATAGAAACATTGCATCCATAAATACATAATTTCATAAATCATCCATCCATAGCTGAGATCACAACACTGCATCCACCTATGCATACAATCATAAATTTAACATCAAATCAACTTATGATACATCACATCATGTCACATAAGCATTTACATAAACATCTACATAAGCATCCATCTCAAATATCCATATCATCATAAATATCACCTATCATCTAACACATATCAATTCATCATAATTTCATCATCACATCTTATAAGTAAAACAAAAACATAAGCAATAAATGACACATAATGAAGCATAATGCAAATATCTCATAAATATGTGTGTCTCAAAAGGTGTCTCAAAATGTGTATCTCAAAGTACATGGATATACAAAAATTCCCGAAGGCTACAGTCATATAGGCTAGTTGACCTAAAAAATGAAAGCCAAATGCATCATCAATCAAAAATTGGACCTGTGCCCCCTGCAACGCCACCCCTTGTGGATGGATAGTGGGTAGAGCGGTGTGAGCTTGCTGGCCTCTCTATGCGAGTCTGGATCCTCTGACTAGGAGGGACAGAATACTGCCCTGAAGTAGAGCGTCCACTAGACTATGATCCGCCTACACCTTCTCACTCTCTAGGAGTGGCTCCTAGCCTCCTGATATACATCTCGAGAGAAGCAATATGGCCTACATGACCAGTAATCTTTGTCTCATAGTCATCTAGTAGAGTCTGCATCCACCTGATCTTTGCCCCCGTATCTGTACTTGTAAAGCGCTGAGGTGTGGAAGGATCAACGATAACTTGTATCTAGGAAGAACCGTCCTTGATAGCAGCTTGCAAAGCATGTATCTAAGTTGTGAGCTACTCTATAGTAGCATCTCATTGTACTATAGTAGCATCACGTTGGATGATGATAGCATCACGTTGCTATACCTGGATCTTGGCAAATTGGAGCTTGACCTCTACATCATGTAACTGTGCTCTCAGAGGAGAATCTCTCTCCTCAGGATCCAACTCCTCATCCGCCTCCTAAGGGGCCTCCTGCTCCTCCACTGCCACCTGCTCTACCGGCTGGCCCTATACCTTAGTCCTAGCTCGGACTCTATGCCCTGTTGGATCTGCACCATCTCTGCCATCACCCTCCCGGCCTAGACTACCATCAGCATGCCATATCCGGTCACCCCACCACTACACAAATGCATTTGTGACTCCCCTAAAGACTCGTGGGTCAACTGCTGGGGCATCCTCCTCATCAACCAACTCTGTGATATGTAGGGGAGGGAGGTCTCTCTCTGCTCTGATGCGCCTATACAAGAATGGTATAAGTGGCACATCCTGTTGTAACTTGTACTGACGAATAACTTGAGAGTAGAAGAAATACTCTCTAATGCCAACCTTGCGGCCAATGAGTCACTGCTCACGCTACGTACTAGTTGTAAAACTTCGTGGATCATCCCAAACCGGGCACTTGTAATATGGGTGCCACATGACGGCTCCGACCTGTAGCCTAGTGAAATTAGTAGTATAATGGGGGATCTCCCCCGCATTAGGATGGCTCTTGTGCTCCTTGCGCTCTCGAGACCACCTGGCAGCATAGCACTACATCCCGACATCAATAACTGTAATCTTAGCGGGGAGTCCTCTGGGATGATCCACACTGATATGCTCCCACCCCCATACCTGAAGGAACAAGCTGCAACCAATGCTGATGTAGCCCCGTAGGTGGATGTGATACATCTCGTCATAACACTATGCTAGCAAGGACCTCCCCATGCATAGATGATGGGCTCCTCGTTGTCCAACAAATCCTGAACCATCGCAAGGAGATTCCATGGGAATCCCAAGGTTGAGCAATCCAGGATAATGATGTTGTTGATGACCATCAGCAATACCGCGTGCCTCTTCGTGAAGACACTCCCTGTACCAGCATATAACAAATACATCTCCAGACTTGGTGTCCTTGAAGGCAGTCATCGCATGCTCCCTGAACACCTGAAGGAAAATTGCATCACGATCATTACTGGCCGAAGAAATGATGGCCACTCCATCAAAGAGGATCCGAAAAATCCTATACATATCCTCCGGTGTGATAGTCATCACACCGGTAGGAAGATAGAAGGTGTTCGTCCTAGGGTCCTGTTGGCATTTTTGCCACATTGATTCTCATTGATTAATGCATTAGTGTATTGTTGGAAATCTGACCTTTGATATCGGCTTTGATGCGGTTTATGGCGAAAAAAGGAGAAAAATTGAGCAAAAAATGGTTAAGTCAAAAAACTGCAACGATGCGGCGACATGTTGCGAGAATCGCGGTCAACGCGATCCAACGCGAGCCAGGTTGGGCGGAACCGTCGCGATATCGCGACGTGTTCCGAGAATCGCGGGTCGGTCGGCTTCAAAGGCACAAAGTTGAAAACTTGCAGCGCGTCGCTGACATGTCAGCGAATCGCGACGGAAAATGGCGATTGGTACGGAGAGAAGAGGCAGTAGCGATATCGCTACATGTCTTAAAATCGCGGTCGCTACGGTCTAAAGGGCAGTAACATAAAAGTTGTAGCGATTCGTTGCAAATTTTGATGATAAGACCAAGCAAGACAATATGCAGCAAAATTGCGACAAGGAAAAGTCGAAGGCATGCGAAAAGCAAAAGGCGTCGCATTTTCGCGACCCATCCATAAGGCCGTACAAGGTGACAGAAACATGTAGCGAAATCGCTACATGTTCCGTTTTCGCGAGGCGGAGGCGCAGGGAGGAGCCAACGACAAGAACATGTAGCGAAATCGCTACATGTTCCGTTTTCGCGGAACAAGCTTGCGATGGAGAAGAGGAAGCCGAAGACGTAGCGATATCGCTACAGGTCCCATTTTCGCGGGTTAAAAGCGGCCAGGGTGTACGGCGTAAAAGACGTCGCGATTTCGCGACCCGTCGCGTTTTCGCGACCTGCAACTGTTTTCCTGCCAAGTGCAGTATGAACGGCCGAGGAGATATTTTTGGTTTTCGATGATTTAATGCTGCCCCGAATTAAATGATTCATGGATTTCCAAGGCAGTCAAGGTCGAAGAAGCGCCCAGGCCACCAAAATTGAAGGATTTATTGGTTCAAAGCTGCTGTTCGTGGATTAATTCAACGGTTTTCATGCACATGTTCGAAGAATCGAATTTAATGAAGGACCGCGAACGTTTCATTGCATTTAATTTTTGTTTCTTC
Organism: Wollemia nobilis; assembly: GCA_028583015.1. Classification (NCBI taxonomy): domain Eukaryota; kingdom Viridiplantae; phylum Streptophyta; class Pinopsida; order Araucariales; family Araucariaceae; genus Wollemia; species Wollemia nobilis. The sequence goes on along the minus strand of JAQPPZ010016917.1, from coordinate 3,276,473 downwards.
GAGACTGCAATTAAGGGGATCATGTTCCTCGTTTCCTTCGCATAATTGTAGATCTCAAGAAGGTCGGTTTAAAATATTTAATGTTGCAAAGAGGACGGACCTCTATAAAAACAAATGTAATTCTCATTTCGAAAGGTTGGAAGTTTTGCTAAAAGCTGGAAGTGCATTTGCGAGAATAAAGTATTGGCTTCAGATTCTTCAAGGAGTTGTTTGGGTGATTGTCTTTTCTGTTCCTTTTGCATTTCTAATCGAATTTATATTCCTTAAGTCTTGTTACATTCAAATTCTGCATATTGGATTTGAATCTTGCTTGTAAGGATATGATTCTGGAGTGTAATCTTGGAGAGATTTTCTGCATACGATTGTGTGAGAGTTGAGTCATTATCTTCTGTTGCTTCTTGTTCTTTGCACTTTAAGTTTTCTGCTTGTTGTTCTTCCGATCCCATAACTCCGGCTGCGGCCATATTTCCATTTCTTTCTGCAACTTTTAATTTCTTTCCGGCAACCCTTATCTTCAAACAGAAATTTAGATTAGTAAAGGGAACCGGCCCACTCGGAGATTGGTGCGGGAGCCATTTCTTGCTTCCGACCTTTCAATGTTGGCCGGGTCTAGGGTGCATTTGTAAAATCCTTTCTGTGGCGATTTTGGACCAACGAGTTTTTGGCACGCCGGTGGGATAGATTTTATTTGTCTCTAAAATATCCCATAGGGTCGAAGGTTTAATGTTTGCCTTCAGACTATAAATTAGAGCATTTGGTGACTCTTTTGTTTTTGGTAACCCTGCTTGAACCCGAGAAATACTTCATGATCACAAGATCACAGTCAAAGAAATTTGGCGATCTTGTTCAATTTTTTGAGCTTGATAGTTCGAGAAGTGGTGAGCATTCTAGATTAGTTTCCTCGTCTCTTCCATCTTCTGCTGTACAAATACCCAGTATTGTTGCTAGTGTTGCACCCCTACAAGTTCCACCAATGGCACAATTTCCTCCACCCAGAAAATTCTTGGCATGGAACAGCACTGGAGCCTTGAATCTGCAGGCTCAGAATCCAGTACCACAGGCTGCATTGAAGGCTTTGCCCACTTACGATGGTACTGGTAAAACGGCCTATGAGCACATAAATGATGTGGCTTCTCGGCTGCTATCCATGACATTGCTTGATGAAGATGTAATGATCAAATTGTTAGTGTGTTCTTTGAGAGGTAAGCTGCTTGTTTTGGTACGAACTACGCCTCCGGCACCATAACATCATGGGATCAGTTTGGTGATTTCTTTGGTGAAACATTTTCATGAGCAGGCTGACCCTTTCTCATTGTTAAATCGGTTCTTGTCATACAGAGACATCCACAAGAAGAGATACCTGATTTTAATGTCCGGTTTACCAGAACTTGGCAAAGGATTCCTGATGGTATTCGGCCTGCTGATGAATTAGCTGCGATGTACTACCTCAGAGCGTTTCACTCAGATATCGGCTGGGCGGTTCGGCAGTCTAATGTGGTAACGTTTCCAGAAATCTTTGAACAAGCAATTAAAGCAGAAGCTGATCTGGTTGTTGTAGGAAGAGCGCCTCCAAAGGTAACTATGCCTCTTATTCCAGATTTGCCTCAATATTTATATGGTTCACAACCACACCCCATGCCAACTATGTATCCTACACCATCATGGAGCTCTGAAGCACCTCAGGTTGCAACTGTTCCAGCTCCTCAATTATCTGCTTTAACTCCTTTACCGCTCCTGCACCCAACATTCAACCATCTCCCGTTTCCACTGCATTTCCAGCTTTGCCAGCACCACCAGCTCCTTTGTCCTTACCAGCACCTCCTGCACCTGCAAACCCTGATCCATATACGACATTATTGCAAGAGGTTAAGTCTGCAAATTCTGCCATTAGAGCCATGGGAAATAAGATCACACTCATTGAGAGGAAGCAGGCTGAGAGAGATTTCCGGCCAAGGAGATTTCAACCTCCTCAAATTACTAGAGATCAAGCTGCCTCCACAAGCAAAGCACCTGAAAAGGGCTTAGCTGTTCTAGCAAATGAAGATGCAGCCCATGCGGATGGAGTATATTGGTGCTCGACTTGTAATGATCCTCACGGAGAGGATACATGTATGGTTCACTTAAATTATGTGCAGACCTTGGTGGCCAGCTCCTCAGGTGACCATGTTAATATGATCTCAAAATCTGGTTATAATTTGATGACTGCGGTGGAAGATCAAGTTTTAGTTCTAACAAGGACTGGAAAGAAGCCTATGAATGTTGATCCTGCTGACTTAGAGCCGTTAAGAGTACCGGCTGAAGTGAAAAGGCCAGTGAAAGCTCCTGTGCTAGCTCCAAAGCCTTTGCCCAAAGATCCAACTTTTAACAGAGTTCAAGAAAAGGCAGCAGTTGCACCAGTGAGGTCGAAGCGGAGGAGCCAGGCACGTGAAAAATTGAAGTATCCATCACTGACCAAGAGGTTAAGAGTGGAAGCTACACAACGATACAGAACCAGATTTGAGCAACCTTCTGAGACGAAAAATTCTGCTGCAGTTTCATACAACATTGTTGATGATCTTAAAAAGACCCCTGCTAAGGTAAGCCTTTATGACGCTTTGCAATTACAGGTCAAGTAGATTTATTACAAGAGTCATTGAAATCTATGAAGGAGAGTGAAAAAGGGCCTACCCAGACCGTCTATGCCCAAACTTTAACCACCTACATTCTTGGTAAGAACAGACCTCCTCCTTTTTACTTGTCATTGCAAATAGAAGGTTGGGTTGTACACAATTGTATGATTGATTATGGAGCTGCAACCACTTGTCATGCCCAAGGGAGTGCAGTGAAGCTATGGGAATGGAGTATACCGGAGTAGTCCTGGAGTTACTGCAATTGGATGGTACGCCTTGTAAAAATAGTAGGTGTCATTAAAGATGTACCCATTGTCCTGCATACAATGCCCCAAATCATCGTTATTCAAGAAATTGTTGTAGTAGATTTAGAGCCCTATTTTAGCATGTGTTTATCCAGGGAATTTACCGCAAAATTAGGGGGTTATCTGGCATTAGATTATTCCCATCTGGAAATTCCTTTTAAGAATAGACGTCTCGAGAATACAGAATGAAAAGCCTTCCCCTTTTCACATTGAGAAGTTGGAAGATGTTGGAAAAGACATGCAGTCGGTCCATATGCTCATTGAAGAGTCCGAAGATGTTGTTTTAATGAGTGAAGTTTTAAACAATCTTCAGTTGGAAGACCGGTTTTCAATGCTTAACTTCAATGCCATGATGGAGACGAGAGATTGGTTGCTATGCCATTCGAAAACACGAGGCTGAGACAAAGCGAGGAATTGTCTAACCCGGTTGATCGGGCTGAGGTTACTGAGATCGGTTATGGCAGCTGTATTTCGATGGAGCTAGATGCGGGAATGGTGCCGGAGCGGGTATTGTGTTAATTTCTCCTTACGGTGTACGAGAGAACTTATTCATATCGGCTTACATGGAGTTGTACTAATAATCTTGCTTGAATATGAAGCATTGTGCTTGGGTCCGAAGAAAGCAAAGAAGTTAGGAATAGAACGGCTCAATATTTTTGGTGATTTCGAGCTTATTGTAAATCAGGTCACAAATAGATGCATCTCAAAGCAGCATTATCTGAAAGCATATCGTAATCAGGTTTGGGATTTGTTTGAACTTTTCACTGCGCTTAATATTCAAGTTGTTTCCAGAGAGATGAATAAACATGCTGACTTATTAGCATCTCTTGGAGCGAACTTTTCTCCTGCTGATCAAGTTGTGAACAAGCCCAAGACAGTGAGAATGGTATACAGGACCGAGTGTGCCGGATAAGGAAACTTTACGGCGGGTCTTTGAAACCGATGAGCGGATTGTTAATTTCTTGATACATGAAGGCTGCAGTTGTTGAAGGCGAGAACTTTGGAAGATGAGGAAGCCGAAGGTCTTATTCAATTAAGGAATAACCATATTCCAAAGGGTCTAATAACTATGGAGAGCTTGTTTGACCAACATGATCATTCCAGAAAGCCTCGAATGGAGATTGATAGAAAGGAATTCATGGAGTTAGAGCTTGACTGACAAAGTGATTAAGGTTGGCACGACTCAACCCCGGAAGAACTACAGAAAATCGAGCGGCTACGTAAAGAGTTTTACGATATTATAGCTTGGAGCTATAAAGACTTGAAGGGTTACAACAAGCAGATTATACAGACATACAATTGAAGCTGGAAGAAGGAGTTAGGCCTTTTCGGCGAAAGCAGAGACACTGTAAACCCAAAGATTGAGGCATTGATGAAGGTGAGCTTGTTAAAATGCTTGCAAGCTAAGATCATCTATCCGGTCAAGCATTCCACATGGGTCGCCAATCTGGTCCCCGTCCAGTAAGAAGAATGGAGATATTAGATTGTGCGTTGATTTCAGGAATTTGAACCGTGCTTCATTAAAGGATCATTATCCTTTGCCAAGAATAGATCAAATATTGCATGTTGTGGGTGGTGCACAGCGTTTTTCTTTCTTTGGATGGATTTTACGGGTATAACCAGATCTGGGTAAAAGATGAAGATCGGTTTAAGACAGCATTCACCATGAAGTGGGGTACTTTTGCATATCGGCGAATGCCCTTTGGGCTTGTCCAAATCTTTGGAGCTACCTTCCAAAGAGCTATGGACATTGCTTTCAAGGATTTGTTGAACAAGATCATTGTAATATACCTTGACGACATGACAGTCTTTTCACATAGAAGGGAAGACCATTGTTCTCACCTGAGGCTGATTTTTGAGAAATGCGAGAGAATTCGGAATCTCCATTAATCCAAAGAAGTCTGTGTTTCTTTGTAAAAGAAGGTAAGCTTACGGGTCATGTGATTTCCGAAGATGGATTAGCAATTGATCCGGCCCGTGTTGAAGCCACTGAAGAAATTGTCACTCCCTGCAAACAAGAAGGAACTTCAATCTTTCTTTGGACGAGATAAATTTCATTAGAAAATTCATTGCTGATTTTGCTCGAGGTTGTTAAACCAATGGCTGAATTGTTGAAGAAAGATGCGAGTTTTCCAATGGACGACTCAAAGAAAGGAAGCATTTCGGGAGATCAAGGAAAGAATAGTGCGGGCCCTGTCTCGATTAATCTCGACTACTCCAAGGATTTCATCTTATATGCGGTTGGAGAAGATGACAGGTTATCTTTGCGGTTTTGACGCAAAAGGGAGATGATGGGAATGAAAGGCCCATTGCTTTTACGAGCCAAGTCATTTTACCTCACGAAGCAAAGTACAATTTTATTGAGAAACAGGTATATCTTTGTGATGAAATCCCTGAAGAAATTCAAACATTTTATTTCCCAGAGCGGGACATTTGTTTATGTGCTTCACCCAGATGTGAGAAATTTCATTCTTCAAGGAGAGTTGGGTGATAAACGTGTTGGCTGGGTCACCAAGATCCAGGAATTTGATGTAGAAATTCACCCAACTAAATTAGTGCATGGTAAAGCTCTGTGCCGACGAGTTAGCAAAGATGGCGGCATTTGATGTATGCGAAGATCGGGGAGAGGCTCTTCTTTGGTAATGACAATTTAATGAATTTCTTAATTACGGAAAAAGATTGGACGAGAGGACCCGATTGATTACTTCACAAGCTGGAAGATGTCCATCACAATTGGCTTGCTTCTCGAGAGGAGGAGATTTCGGTTGCAAGCTCTGCGGTATGTTTTGTTTTCGAGATGGTTTATTTTTTAAAAATATTGATGGTGTTCTTTTGAAGTGTGTTAAACAAGCGAGACAAGGATAGGATCTTGGAAGAGTTCCATTCCGGTCTATCGGGAGGACATTTTGCGGGAAGACCGATGGCCTTGAAAATCATTCGAGTTGGTTACTACTGGCCGACCCTGTTCTCAGATTCTTTCAAGATTGCACAAGCTTGTGATAAGTGTCAAAGATATGCAAGAAGAGTAAGGAATGCGGCTCTGCCTTTGCATCCAGTTCAGGTTGAAGCCCCCTTTCAGTAGTGGGGGTCAGATTTTATTGGAATCATTGATCCCAATTCCTCAGGTGGTCACGAGATACATCTTAACGGCTACTGATTATTTCACCGGGTGGTCCGAAGCCATACCCACAAAGATGGCCAATCAATCTGTAGTGATTTCTTTTGTTGAGAGTTTGATTACACGTTTTGGTGTTCCGGACGCCATCATTACGAGATAATGGAACTCCATTCATTGGAGCTGAAGCTGGTGAGTTTGCTAACAAGTTTGGCATTTTCCTTAAGACGTCTTCCAATTACTATCCACGGGGAAATGGCTTGGCAGAGTCAACGAACAAAAATTTGCTCGAAATTTTGAAGAGGTCATTGGGAGAGAACAAAAGATCATGGCACTTGTTATTGAATCGGGCGTTATGGGCGAGACAGGATTTCCGTCAAGAAGTCCATTAAAACCTCACCATATGCCCTAGTCTATGGCAAAGAAGCAAGGTTGCCGGTTCATCTTGAGTTGCCGGTATTACAGCGGTTGCGAGTCTTTTCAAGATGATGAGAGCAGGACACTGAGTTCCTTGGATCTGCGAATAGCACGGTTGTTGGAATTAGAGGAGCAGCGTTCCAAAGCGTATAATGAATTTGACAAGCACATGCAAGGGATTTCGAAGTGGTTTTATAAGAATTCTGCAGCCCGTCCATTCAAGACAGGAGATTTGGTGCTGAAATGGAATGAGAATAAAGCTAAACCTGGCAATCATAAGAAGTTTGATGCATTTTGGGAGGGTCCGTTCCGTATTTCCAGCATTGGTGCAGCTAATTCTTTCTATTTGGAAGATATGGATGGTAGCCCACTTCCAATTTCAGTTAATGGCTTTCATTTGAAAGCCTACTTTTCATGACTTCGCAAGTTCAATTTGAGTTTGTATATAATATAAAAAAAAAAAAAACAAAAAATATATATATATATATAAAAAAAAAAAAAGAGGAAGTGAAGAAGAAGAAAAGAGTATGTATATATGTGTTGCCTTTTGTTGTCACCTTGGCTCTTGTTGCTTGTGGGTTGTAGGTGTTTGTTTCCCTTTTGTCCTTCCTTTCCCGGCAGTTTGTGGCTTCCAAAGAATTCTTCTTTTCCCTCCCCTGCTTTCTATTTCCTTTCTTCATCTTCCTCTTCCTTCTTTTGTTTCTTTCTTCCTGCAATATAAAAAAACAAAAAGAATAAGCCACAGCTGTTGTTTCTTCTCCCCTTTTCTATTTTTCCCATTTCTTCTTATCCCTTTCTTCTCAGTTTGTTTTTGTTTTAAAAAGCATTTATTTTCCAGCTTAGTTCATTTTCATTTCACGCTTCAAAACTTCCACTTCTGTTCCATCCATTCGTTCATTCCATCTATTGCCGTTGGTAGTGTATCAACATGATGTTGTTATGTCTATCACATCACTTGCTTACTTCCACATCACTCCATTGCAGTCACCTCTGCGCAATCGCGAGAGCTCACTCCACCATCACATTCCATTTCTTCGATTTATAACCGCTTCTATGCGAGTTCTTCCGGTTCTAGTTTTCAGCGAGAAGAAGTTTTGCGACGGTCCCACGACATGTACCACCGCGGCTAGTTTACAGTTCTAATATGACTCTGTGCCCAATGGACTAAGGCCTGGATTCTTGCATACAGTGAGCTGTATACCCCACGAGCCGCCAAGAATGTTGGCATTTTTGCCACATTGATTCTCATTGATTAATGCATTAATGTATTATTGAAAATCTAACCCCTATACAGGCTTTAATGCGGTTTATGGCGAAAAAAGGAGAAAAATTGAGCAAAAAATGGTTAAGTCAAAAAACTGCGACGATGCGGCGACATGTTGCGAGAATCGCGGTCAACGCAGTCAACGCGAGCAGGTTGGGCGGAACCGTCGCGATATCGCGACGTGTTCCAGAATCGCGGGTCGGTCGGCTTCAAAGGCACAAAGTTGAAAACTTGCAGCGCGTCGCTGACATGTCAGCGAATCGCGACGGAAAATGGCGATTGGTACGGAGAGAAGAGGCAGTAGCGATATCGCTACATGTCTTAAAATCGCGGTCGCTACGGTCTAAAGGGCAATAACATAAAAGTGTAGCGATTCGGCAAATTTTGATGATAAGACCAAGCAAGACAATATGCAGCAAAATTGCGACAAGGAAAAGTCGAAGGCATGCGAAAAGCAAAAGGCGTCGCATTTTCGTGACCCATCCATAAGGCCGTACAAGGTGACAGAAACATGTAGCGAAATCGCTACATGTTCCGTTTTAGGGAGGGGGAAAGCGAGGGAGGAGCCAACGACGAAACATGTAGCGAAATCGCTACATGTTCCGTTTCGCGGAACAAGCTTGCGATGGAGAAGAGGAAGCCGAAGACGTAGCGATATCGCTACGGGTCCCATTTTCGCGGGTTAAAAGCGGCCGGGGTGTACGGCGTAAAAGACGTCGCGATTTCGTGACCCGTCGCGTTTCGCGACCTACAACTGTTTTCCCGCCAAGTGCAGTATGAACGGCCGAGGAGATATTTTTGGTTTCCGATGATTTAATGCTGCCCCAATTAAATGATTCACGGATTTCCAAGGCAGTCAAGGTCGAAGAAGCGCCCAGGCCACCAAAATTGAAGGATTTATTGGTTCAAAGCTGCTGTTCGTGGATTAATTCAACGGTTTTCATGCACATGTTCGAAGAATCGAATTTAATGAAGGACCGCGAACGTTTCATTGCATTTAATTTTTGTTTCTTCGAGACTGCAATTAAGGGGATCATGTTCCTCGTTTCCTTCGCATAATTGTAGATCTCAAGAAGGTCGGTTTAAAATATTTAATGTTGCAAAGAGGACGGACCTCTATAAAAACAAATGTAATTCTCATTTCGAAAGGTTGGAAGTTTTGCTAAAAACTGGAAGTGCATTTGCGAGAATAAAGTATTGGCTTCAGATTTTTCAAGCAGTTGTTTGGGTGATTGTCTTTTATGTTCCTTTTGCATTTCTAATCGAATTTATATTCCTTAAGTGCTGTTACATTCAAATTCTGCATATTGGATTTGAATCTTGCTTGTAAGGATATGATTCTGGAGTGTAATCTTGGAGAGATTTTCTGCATACGGTTGTGTGAGAGTTGAGTCATTATATTCTGTTGCTTGCTGTTGTTGCACTTTAAGTTTTCTGCTGTTGTTCTTCCGATCCCATAACTCCGGCCTGCGGCCATATTTCCATTTCTTTCTGCAACTTTTAATTTCTTTCCAGCAACCCTTATCTTCAAACAGAAATTTAGATTAGTAAAGGGAACCAGCCCACTCTGGAGATTGGTGCAGGAGCCATTTCTTGCTTCCAGCCTTTCAATGTTGGCCAAGGTCTAGGGTGCATTTGTAAAATCCTTTCCTGTGGCAGATTTTGGACCAACAGGTCCTATTGGTGAACCAGGATAGTGAGGTAGGTCTGATCCGACATAATCTGAGGTAGCTAGGTAACATACTGTAGTCCATGGACCTTAAGCCAGGCCCAGTCTGTATGATCTAGGAGTGGGAGGTCATTAAGGAGCCTCGAGTCCTGAGTCCGAGCAGTGATAATCTAAGAGCAAAAATCAAAGGTATAACTACAATGCATCTAAGGAATGAATCACAAATAAAACATGAAAAGTGGTGCACATAACGATAAGCTATCCTAAGTCTGAATGAAAGAGGAATAAGTGCACCTAATAAAGCAACATAAACAAAAAGGTAACTCAGAAATTCAAAAAAATCAGATAATCATCTCGCAAAATTCAAAATTATTACAAAATCTACCTAAGGTTCTTGGCCGTTGTTGCCTACTGCGACCAGAAACTAGCCATTGAGGACAGGAGCGACCAAACCCCAATGGTCAAATTTTTGATCGTTGGGATCCAAAGCTAGCCACTCTGAGCGACAATGACCAAAGTGTAGGTCGATATGGCCGCTCTGAGCAGTAGCTACCAACAGGTGATTCGACAAACGTGTACACCCTAGGCCAAAAATACCAAAAAAATTAAAAATTTTGCAAAATGGGGGCAAGCCCACCAAAACAAAACTTAAGCTAAACCTATCTGCATATTCGGTTCATTGTCGACAAGTTTAGTGAGGTTCATTTACCGGTTACTTAATGAGGTTCAATTTTTACCCAAACTGAGAAAGCAGGGTTAAAGTTTGAGAGAATAATCGAGAAGCTTCGGCTCCTTCGCTCGCTGATGTCTCGCCCTGCGCAGCCATAGTCTCTAGCGCAACAACACTCCAAGTCGCAAATGTCACTTTCTCATCAAAGCTCTAGAAACAAAAATCGCTAGCTGTAAAATTTAAAAGTAAAAACCCTAGATTCCCCTTTTTTATTTCTCAAGTTATGCCTCGACCGCTGCTGACGTCAGTAGCCTAAACTTTTTGGTTGCTCAAGGCGATAGCGGCCACAGGCAAGCACTTAGCAGCCGTTGGATCTGACAATGGCTGGATGCACAAGCAAAATCAAGAAGATTCCTTCCAGGAGGAATAACAAAAAAATCAAATAAGCACATTTTGATGGTCCTTGATCATCATAATAATCAAAATAACAAAAAAATCACATAAAAACAAAACTTGAGTAAGCTTTGTATTCAGTTACTTACTCTATCAACTCAGAGGTTGCAGCGATTTTCAGTCCATGCAACTCGGTGAGATGAGTAAGTTACCATAGAGCTACTTGGGGCAAATTACTCATTTTGGAATTACGATGTATCACCTCAATCCCGAAGAAGATCAAGATGGTCAGACTGATCCATGGGTACGAGGGAATCATCCTAATTCTCTTATGACACTAAAAACACTGAGCCAAGTGATGCAATAACAATAATAAATAGAATCATTCATCCTAAATCCTAAGAAGGCTATTTGTGGTCGGACCGCTCCCCGAGATAGGGATGAATGATTATCATAAACAATTGAAATCACACTTGGATGGGAGTTTACCCATTAAAAGAACAAATACTAGAAAGGAACCAAAACTAATCAGATTGGTCAAGTGACTTGTCGCTTCATTCATTGATTTTCCCTCACCAATTCATTGTGTGAGGGGGTAGTTCAAATCTTCAAATAATCATAATCAAAGTCAACCAAAGATCACTCGATCATATCAAAATTGTGTTCGTCCTATGAATCATTACATACACCTCTTACAAACCTTTCCCCATTTGCTGGGTTCATAAGCAAATATGACATCTTCAACTTGTAGCTCTCCTACTGGTCGGTTATGTTGTAGCAACATAAGCTACCCGATTACGTTTGAGGAATGAGTGCAAGTTGACACGTACAAGCCCTGTGCTAGATTAAGCCTTCAATCAGGTTGAAGCAATGATTCAAGGATGCGTGTCATCTTACGTGATTGGGCCATCCAGTGTTGATTAGATCAATGATCATCATACACCCTGCAAACATAACAGTCTACGTTTTTGTTCCACGCTATGTTTTCTACTCAACACATCGTCAAAAGGGGCATCTATAGACACCTAAAACATGTCATGTTTAGGAAGACTACTCACATGGGCATATTCCTAGATCATGTGACTAAACCTTGGGACCTTCCAAGTATCAAAAGTGGATCTGCCACTCATCTGGGGCATTTTTTAGCCCATCCATGCCTGGCTGCTATGGACCAGAGCGGCTGGATTCTGTTCGTTGAAGCTCAGAGCGGAAAAACCTTAGCCGCTTTAGATGACAGCAGCTAAACTTTAAATGCATTTTTCTGCCAATCTAGACTAATCTCGGGCGAAAGTGGTAGTCTGTATGAAATAAGGCCAAGCGGGGACAACTTTGCATTCCTCCTCATAGCCAGTCTACATGAAAGACTCAATTTCGGATTTAGACATCAGTTAACTGCCCCTCAAGGGCAGACAAAGGCAAAACTTCTCATGCCAACATCTAGTGTGCATGTAGAAAAGCAATCCTAGGGTTTTGACATTGACCTAGGGTTTCAAACACTTTATAAGGAGTAAACCTAAAAGCACTAGGGGACCTTCTTTTGCAAATCAAGAGAGAGAGAACATCACATACTTGGAGAGCTTCCCTTGGAGATCATTTTATAGTGAAGCCCTGTCGGATTGGAGAGTGAATTTGAGCACCCTTGAGGAGCAATGAAGTGCTAGCCAAATTGAGAGGTAATCATCTGTGCACATACAATAATCATTTAACATTAGTAGCAGACTTAAGCCCATAGCCTTTGGATTAATAGAGACATATTTCACCTTAGCGTACGATGTCCTGGATAGTGGCCCACAACCTAGTCTAGGGTTTAGGTGTAAGTTTCTTTTATTTTGCTTTTTCCATGCTTTCATATCATTAGCATAAGATTTACTTCATTTATTGGCATTCATAGTACTAGTTTTATTGCACTTATTTTCATTATGCTAACAACCTCATATGGGGAGGTAATCTTGGACATCTAAGCGTGTGTTGTTGTTTCATTGATTGCAAGGCTACAGGTCCATTGGACAAATCTGCAACATACGAGAGCAAGAGGATCCCTCTAGGAATAAAACCTAGAGAAGGAGGCATCTGTAAGCCCTCATATACTTCTGTGTGCGTCACCGGGAAGCCTAGAAAAAGTGCATCTCCCTTTGCAAGAGGATGCTACCCTCTTTGTGTAAAATCATGTATCAAATGAAGGGTATCCCGTAGAGAGATTTATATATAACCGGATCTTGGAAATATCAATACAAAGCATTCATTCGTTTATTTCTTTGTATTTCGGCTACACCTATATTTTATGCTTTTTCATTTAATGCATGCTAAACGTTAAAATATTTGATAATAATAATCGCAAATAGAGTGAGTGGACGGTGCACCACTTCCCCGGGGTCGCTACAAAAAAATATTACCTCAAAAATATATAGGTTCTCGTGATGCAATAAAATTATTTAGGAAAAGAACTCTACCCAAAGTATCATCAACATGGAACTTCATATAAGAGTTTACAATTGATAAAGAAACATATTAGATGGTCAATCAAAGAGGGGAGTTATGCAAATTTTTGGTCTAATGCTTGGTTGAAGCCTTATCCTCTTATCTTTGACTCAAAATGGTAACCATTGGCTCAAGTATGTAAAGATCCAAAGGTCAAAGATTATATTATTATGAGCAAACACTCCCAATAATGGATTTCTTTTAGTAATCTGCATGAAGGAGAGGAACTCAAAGAAATTGCAGATGAACTTGGAGATGAAATTCAAAATATGCTTCAAGAGTTCTATTTATCAATTTTTACACAAAAGGATGAGTTGCTTTGGAATTTATAAAAGGATGGTGGATACTCGATCAAGTTGGGATATGAGAATTTAGAACGATCAAAATTTCCTTCTCCCAAATATTTTCCTCGGAAGAATGTTTTGTCATTAGATGCTCTCACAGGGTTATGCATAAGGGGTCAGAGTAGAAATGTAATTATAAAAAAAAAAAGATAAATCAGTTTTGAAATCTAGGTGAATCCTAGCCAAATTCATGTAGGAGACATGGCGAATTACCTTAATTTTTCACCAAAAATTATAAAATAGTAGCGAATTTGACAATTTTGATCATGCCAGGTGTAAATTAGGGCCCAAATGTGGACCGGGTGTAAAATAGGGCCCGAATGAGCTTGGGTTATAATCTAGGAAACAAATTTCAGTTTAGAGGGTGCAAAGTCGGGACTTCTCAGGAGGTCACCCATCCGAGTAGTACTCCAGTCAAGCACGCTTAATTGTGGAGTTTTTTATGGGTTGGAAAACATCAAGTCATACTGGTATTTTGAATTTTTGGTTGTGGTTGTGAGGTCTAAAAAAAGTCATTTTTTGTTGCTTACCTTGGAACCCCTGAGATTCCATGAAGTTATCCACTTTTCCCCTTTCCCTACCAGATGTGGTTTGCGTGCACTTTTGCATACCAGGCACTTTTGCATCCACCCTGCAATCCAGTTGAAAAAGTGCACCCGGTCCATGTCCATTCGGGTGCACTTTTGCAACCGAATTATGGGTCGGATGCAAAAGTGCACTCGAATTGCATTCGGGCCACTTTTTGCACTTGACCTGCAATACGAATGCTAAAGTGCACCCAGACCGCACCCGAGGCACTTTTTGCATCGGTCCAGTTTGGGTGCACTTTTACATCCAGATTGAACCGAATGCAAAATTACACCCAGGTCGCATCCGGGTGCACTTTTGCATACAAATTGTGGCCCGAATGCAAAAAGTGCCGCGAATGTGGTCCAGGTGCACTTTTACATTTGACCCGCAATTCGGGTGCACTTTTACATCCATATTATGGGTTGGATGCAAAAGTGCACTCAAATCGCATCTGAGTGCACTTTTGCATCTGGTACGCAATCTGGATGTAAAAGTGCACCCGAATTGAGTCAGATGCAAAAGTGCACCCGAACCATATCCTGGTGCACTTTTACATCCATATTGCGGGCCGGGTGTAAAAAGTTCCCCAGTTATGGTTTGGATGCACTTTTGCATCCAACCCAAAATCCGGTTGCAAAAGTGCACCCAGATGGAATCTGGTGCACTTTTGCATCCGACCCGCAATCTAGAGGTAAAAGTGTACTCGGATGCGGTCCGAGTGCACTTTTGCAATCAAATCGCACTCTAATGTTTTAGTTGTATGGGTATGGTTGTCATGTTAGATTTATATACTACTATAAGAGGCAAATTTGGTGGGATAATTTAAAAAATTTATAATTTCAAGGTGAAAAGGGTCCTTAGTTTAGGCGAAGTGTTGGCTATTTAAAATAAATTTAGTAATATTATTATCAACGTGCAACAAGACGACCCCTAAAAATTTTTGGACCCAAAAATTTCAGATGAATGGGCTGACGTCTAACTCCCCAAATTTCACTAATTTGTATTTTTGAAAATACTAATATTTGTGAATTTATGAAGATTCACCGCTATGCATAACCCTGGGCTCTCCCTAAGGCGCCCTGGGCTCTCCCTAAGGCCTCAACATTTCTTTGCTTAGCAGTTCAAAGTAAGATTTTTATAGGAAATTCTAAAATGAAGATGATATTATGGACCCTTCAAATGTGCCTTGTGTGAGAAGGATTTAGAAACATCATACCATTTACTTCTTCATTGTCTGTTTGCTCACACCCTTTGAGGTTCTTTTTTTTAAATATGAAAATATATTAGGTAGCTACATCAACATTGAAAGAGTTGATAAAATGTTGGATTGATTATTTCAAATCTAAATCATTATGTCTTCTTTGGAGGATTGGCCTTGCCATATTTATTGGAATTTATGGCTTGAAATGAATAACCAAATTTTAAAAAATAAATCTCAAAATCATGCCCAAAATTATACCCATATCATTGTCTCTCTTGTAGAATGTCTACAAATATGGTGCTCATCATGGGAAGTCTCAATTGCAGAAAAAGAGATGCTAATAACTTGGCTATAATATTTGAACATATATGGAATAGTCATATGCAACAATGGAATTAAAACAAAGAATCTACTTTGATCTATGGTAAAATGGAAATGTCTAGAAACTGGGTTTACAGAGATTAATTTTTATGGTGCTTTCAAAGGAAATTCAAGAGAAGTTGGTGGAGGTGGTTTTTTTAGAAATAATGAAGGTAAAATTATCCTCACTTATTCAGAATCATATGGAACTTCAACTAACAACTATGCAAAGGCTAGGACACTTCTTACAGGGATTAAAATTGCAATTGAAAAAATCGAAATATATTTCAATTGAGGGGGACTCACAAATTGTCATCAATGCTATTAACAAAAATGGATGTGGAGACTAGAAAAAATAATGTTATTGTTGATGTTCATCATCTATTACGATAGGCAATCTCTTGGAAGTGTGAATATATTTATAGAGAAGGAAATCGGGTAGTAGATAAATTTACTTGTGGTGTTGATCTTCATCCTAGTGAGATTTATCTCTTTTTATCTCTTAATCAAAATGATGTCAAGGAGATGATTGTGGAAACATAAATCTTCAAGAAATTTGAAGAATATATTTAAGAGAAAAAGAAATGAAATTTTTTTGATAAAAAAGTATGTTGCAACAAATGTATATTTTGGTATTTTGATGGGAGTGGCCCCAATAGAAGTCACATATAACTTATTAAAAAAAACTTATGGTATTTTTTAATACATAGGGGAATTGATAACACCATTGGATGCTACCACTATAAACCCTAGCCCATTGGGTTATATGAAGTCAATGGGACCTCGATCCTCTAGGGCATCCAACTAAAGCATTCAATTGGCAAACACTCAATCACTGTCATCTAGTCTATCCCCTTTTGGATACACCATGGTTTGAACCTTGGACCTCCCCAAAGAGAGATCAAATCCTTAACCACTATGTTGTCCTTGTTAGACAAATTAAAGTTTACACATATTTTTATAAGGGGTCTCATTCCCCTTGATCTGGAGTTTGAACGTGGATCTCCTGGATAAAACCCAAGGAATTACCACTATGGTATCCCTCATGGGTAAAAAGCTTATATATAAATTTAAATAAATTTATTATTTTATAATTTTAGTGTGAGAAACCTCTACGACTGATGCTTAGGGTTGGGCATCCCCATCCCAACCATAATATTTGATAAGGGTGAGAGTTGATCTTATCAATAGGGGCTAAACACACAACCATGCACACACCCAACCCCTCACACATTTTTCCACGTCGTGGTTTGAATCTTGAACCTCCTCATGAAGAGCCAAAGCCTGAACCATTATGCTGTCCCCCAGGACTATAAATTTATTATTTTTTAGTATTTATAATTTAATTTTATGATAACAATAAATTTATAAGAATTATTATAAAATAAAAGTAGATTTTAAAATCCACTAGTCAATAGGTCATGTGAAACAACATGTTTTCCAACATGTCTATCCAACCAAACTCCAGTTATCAGAGCATGGTGTACAACCCTACCCCTCACCCCTTTCCAATGTTGGACCTCTTAATTAAAGTTCCAAACCATTTTTTACCTTTTAATTTGCTTGTTATATTTTTTGTTGAAGTAATGCGAAGCACAACCCTACCCCTCATCCCTTTTCAAAGTTGGACCTCTTAATTGAAGTTCCAAACCATTTTTTACCTTTTATTTTTTTAAAATTTGTTGTTATATTTTTTTGTTGAAGTAATGCAAAGTACAACGGGTTGAACAGCTGGGCCCACACTCCCCTGAAACGCAACAAGGGTCTCCCCCCTCGTGATTTGAACTAAAATGACAACAACATACTAGTCCCAACAAGGACTTGCTTGTTATTTTTCAAAAAGTAAAAAGTAATTTATTGAAATGTTATAATGTCATTAAATTTAATGTTTTTTTTTTTAAATTGGTTACATGGGATTGAAACAACTCCCACTTGTATTACATCGTCACCACATAGTGGTATTACAACAAAGCATGGATATTATCCATGTAACACTTGGTAAGATTTGAATTTGGATATCCTCCTTTTTAGTGTTGAGGAATATAACTGATTGAGCTAATGTCATTTGATCATTAAATTTAATGTTATTTCATAAAGTAGTTTTAAAATTTTTATTATTATAAGTAAAATTATAAAAATATAATAAACCTTTATATGTCAAACCAATCAAAACTATTATGATAACAAATAAAAAATACATACCTACTTTTTTGAACAAGACAAAGACCATTAACATCTTAATGAACAAAAACATCTTAATAAAATAAAATAAAATAAGTTGATACATACTCTACTTAAATACAAACAACTTCATAAAATATTTTTCCTTTCTAATAAGGAAAATTTTAAAATATGAAGATAAGACGCCTCAGGAGATTTTCGGAACAATAACGGATATTCTAAACAGGGTTTCGAAGAACCCTTTCGTGACTACTTTTGCTTTCGTGAGTGCTCATGGTTTCAAATTTCAACATACTAAGGGTATTTTCCTTCCATCGATGAACATCCAAACATTTCAAATATTTGTGGTATTTGGAGCTTGTCGGAATTTGTGCATCTTTTAGGGCTTAGAGTGAAGAATTGGGACAATTGTCGCCATCTGACGACAAGCCCAACTCTATGGTGGAGAAGCATTTAGGTACAAAAAAGCAGTTTGCACAAGATGTGAGGTTTCTATGATGGACAAAACTCCATCCTTCAATGTTCTTGAATCTCAGGTTCCCTTGACTCCCCTTAGGAATCTTGTAAACAATTCCATGGAGAAGCCTGAAAATCTGGAGATCAAGATAAGCTTACCAGAGGGCTGCATCATTGACCTATTAAACCCTAATCCAGCAACACCTCAACCACATGTAGAGCAAGGTAAGCCCCTTTCAATTATTCTTCTTGATTCCTTTGTTGAAGTAGGTAATGACTTGTCTAAACGTACTGTCATTTTATTTTTTTAAGGGGGATACCACTTGAGGCTAAATTTCTTAACTGGCTTAGGGGGTTTGGGAAAATACTAGAGGACAGATAGTAGAGGCTATTCAAAGGTTGGGAAGGGGGTACATAGCAATCTCCTTTGTAAATCCTAAACATGCCAAAAAAGACCTAGGCTATGAAACATGGATTATCTACAGGAAAACGTGTTATCTTCAAGACTAGTCTTTGGATTTTCATCTAGAGGGTCCCTCTAGGACAAAATACCCTCTTTGAATAGAGTTGCTCTTTTTATCTCTTTCATGTCGCTCCTTTCTCAATAAAATTATTGCACTCTCGTATTTGTTTAGAAATGGATATATCCAAGTTATTTCCCCCCTCCCTTGACTTTTATGGGTCAAGTTTCCATGTTAGTCAACCTCTTATCAACCTAAACTTACCTAATGAGTGTTTTTACAATAGAGAAGTTGGACACTTGATCAAAAATTGTCCAAAAAGCTAGCTAAAAAGGAACAAATGGAAGCCATCGCTAAAAAAAAATTACAAAAAAAATCCCAACTAATGGCCCTCATATTGAAGTCGTAACTGAAAATTTAGCCAATAAATTCCCTACTGATGGCCCTCAACATCCCCCATTTTTTGAAAAATCTTCTCCTTAGGTTTTTCCCCCAAGAACCCTCTTGCTTCTTCCACAACCTAGACTAAATCCTTAGATAATTCTATTAATCCATAAGCCCCACCAAATTCAACCATGAGCCTTGATTTAGCTCTCATTCCTTCACCACAACTGTTGAAAGACAGTCTTATGAAATATGGGTGGAGAATGGTAGGCAAGCAACAATTTGTTGACCCCCCAAAATCACTCCATCCATACAAAGAAAAAAAAACCTTTGTCAAAGATCTTGCTAGATCCTTCTCTCAAGTTGCTCAAAATAAGGTTCTTACTCAACAAACCCATTTGGACAACACACAATTGTTGTCAATCAGTGAAAATATGTTCTAGTCTCTAATTTATGAGGTCAAGCAACCTCTAAATAACCTCTCATGAATTTAAATCTTCTATCTTGGAATTTTAGGGGGCTCTCCCTCCCTTATTGTAAGTTTCAAGTTTGAAACGTTGTAGTTGAAAATCATATTTTTGTTCTTTTCCTTCAAGAACTGAAAGTCACTGGTCACACTCTCGCAGATTGTATGGACATCATTGGTGGTGGATATTAATCCGCCTTTACTACTTCTCACATTAATGGTAATGGATGTGTTTTCCTTTCCATAGCCAATTCTCTTTGTTATACTATTCTAGACCATGGTGAGATCCTCCTCACTGGTGGGTTAAATTGGCTCTCAACTCAGGTTATTGGATTTTGTTTTATCTATTATCCCAATGACCCTCCTAGTCATATAACCCTCTGAGAATGGTTATTTTTTTTCTCTCCCTCCTATAGAATGGATCCTTGGAGATGACTTTTATATGATTGAGAATCCTAGTGATAAAAGTTGGATTGGTAGTAAACCCCTTTCTAATGTTGAATTTGATATTTAGTTGTTTTATCATAATCATTTAGGTGTGCAAGACCCTATCTTTGGTAAAGCCTCCTCTCATAAAGATAATTGTTTTATGTTGTCTAACTATCATCAAGCTTCTGCTAGGAATCTTGTTCATCTAGACAAATTTTATTTCAGTAATTATTTTCTGGATAAATTCTCCATCCACGAGCAAGTTCGTATCTTTTCTCACACAACTTTGTTTGATCACCTTCCAATTTTGTCTTCTTTCCAAACTTCCTCTATTTACCTTAATTCCATGTCGCTTTCTTTAAAATTAAGTGTGTCCCACATTAATAGTCCTACCTGCTGCCACCTCATAGAGCATGTTTGGAATAGATTTCCCAGACCAACTGGTAATATTGGTTGGATAAAATGGTTTGAAACAACTATTTCCAATACAATTTCATCCCTTAGATGGTATGGGCACTATGTTGCCAGGAGGAAGAAGATTTAAGAGAGACACCTTCATAAGGAGATATCTCATCTGCATTCCATGTTTATGAAAGACCCTACTAACACTATTGTTCAATGTGATCTAGCTAATGTTGAAAATCAAGCTAGAGTTCAAACGTCTTACTGTGCTAGAGGGGTGCAGTTTAGATATCACCTCAATTGGATCTCCCAAGGATACAAGGGAACTAAATTTTTTATTTTGAAAAGGATCACTGAGTTGGAGGACCCTTCAGGTCATTCTCTTTTCGACTCTAAAGAGATCATAAATGTTTTTGTTACTCATTTCTCTCAACTTTTTACAACAGATCCAAGGAATGACATCCAATGTATCTTAATGGAATATGTGTTGGAACATATTCCATCCCTAGTAGACCCCATTATTCGATATCAACTTGAATATGACAAAGCTCTTTTTTCTATGAAGAATGACAAAGCTCCTGGCTTGGATGGTTTTCTAGTAGAGTTTTATAAAAAATTGGCATATCCTTTCCTCTGATCTTCATCATGTTTACCTAGAAGTTCTCCATAACGGTTCCCTCAGAGCTTATATCAATGCAAGGCTAACTAAACTAATTTCTAAAGGTACGACTCGTAACCAAATCTCCAATTGGAGACCTATTACCCTCCTCAATGTTTTGTACAAGATCATAGCTAAAGCTATAGCTTTAAAAATTAAAAATTGTTGCTCAAGAAATTGTACGTCTAGAACAATATGTTTTTCTTAAAGGTTGATATATTTTAGATAATCTTATAATGGCCTCGAAAACTTTGCAATGGGCTATCGACTCCAATCAAGATGCCCTCTTGGTTAAGTTATATTTTGACAAAACTTATGATAGGAATCAGATGGGATTTTATTCTTAGTATGATTTCTTGCCTTGGTTTCAGTCCAGAATTATTTAAAAAAATTGGTATGCTCTTTGGTGATGCTTCAACTTGTGTTCAAGTTAATGGAGCTCTTTCCCCCTCCTTCCCTCTTCAACGGTCTATTAGACAAGGTTGCCCCCTTGCTCATTTTTTGTATGTTTTGGATGTCAATGCTCTTGGTTATCTTCTTCATAAGGCTCATTTTGATGGCCTCATTCAAGGTATTAATCTTCCTAGGGATAAACATGCTCTTAAATCACATTTTGTTGATGATTCCCTTATTTTTCTCTAAAATACCCAACAAGAGGTGGAAACATTTAAAGAAATTATACAATTGTTTTGTGATGTCTTTGGCTCTCGTATCAACCACTCTAAAATTGAAGTCTTCTATACTTCTTCCTCACCTAGTGGATGCAACTCCTCGAATGAGTGGAATATCATCCCTCATGGTATGATTGTGTGATACTTGGGTATCCCCTTCCGGATTAATATTTCTCCTAAAGATATGTAGAACTGGATTATGGAAAGACTTCAAAAAAAATTATGCTTGGCCGGATTGATTTCTTTCCTAAGCAGGAAGAATTCAAGTTGCAAATAAAATTATGGCATCCAAGGCAGCCATAACAAATTAACTCGAAAGAATTCAAG
Organism: Wollemia nobilis; assembly: GCA_028583015.1. Lineage (NCBI taxonomy): Eukaryota > Viridiplantae > Streptophyta > Pinopsida > Araucariales > Araucariaceae > Wollemia > Wollemia nobilis. Next base: position 3,254,643 of record JAQPPZ010016917.1, on the reverse strand, counting down.
GAAGAATTCAAGGAGCAAGTTGATTTCTCATGTTTATTACTCCTCTTGTTCGATGCCATCCAAGGCAGCCTATAACAAATTAACTTGGATGGCCTCCAAGATAGCCTATAACAATTTAATAAATTTTTTGGACCAAATGGGATGGGGAGGTGGGAGTGACAACCATCTCGTGGAAACCTTGTGCTCAACATAAGTTTTTAGGAGGTCTAGGCATTATTGCTCCTCTTACCCAAAGCAAAAATTTAGCTATAAAATGGGTTGCTAGAGCCATCACAAGAGATGAAAATTGGAAACACCTATTTTGTTACAGAATTTGTCTAGCTACTTACAAAGTTAAATGGAAAGAAACCCCATGGGAGGATAAGGTCCTTAATGCACCTTAATTTAATTTAAAGGATCTATTCTAGCTACCTATAACTGGAAATCTTGGTAATCAGTTTCTCATTTATTTGCTTGGAAATTTGACTCCTTGAGACATGGTTTGAGCATTGATCTAAATAGTCTTTGGTGGAATAAACTTATCCTCCATAATGATAAACCTTTAGCTTTATGCAGTGTTATTCAAGGTCTAGCATTTATAAAGAAAGGTATCAAATAAGAGATATTTGGGATCCGGGTAGTTGCTCAATTCTTACCTAGAACGAGATCCACAATTATTGCTCCCTTCCCTCTAGGTTCAAATATTTATGGCTTAGCTATGTCTTCCATACCTTATGAGGTCCTTATAAATTTGAGAACTACTGCCCATAATATATGGAATAACTAGAGATGGCTTAATGATCTTAGAATCTCTTTCATTACTTCTAGTTGGATATACAAAAAAGAAAAATATCTTCCTTTTTTAGACTCTAAGCTCAATGTCAAGTGGCAAGTCAATTTTACCAATGCCCAGTGGCAGTCACTTGTTCCTCAAATTTTGAAAGTTCTTTTTGAATCCAAAACTCACATTTTTGGATGGCGACTTTTGCATCAAAAATTTCTAACTTCTAAAATTTTGACTTCAATTTTACACATTTTCCCTCAATGCAATTTTTGTAATGCTTTAGAAACTCTTATTCACTTGTTTTGGTTTTGTGACATGGCTAAACAATTTTGGGATGTCTTCTACACGTTTCTTTTCCTCTCTTTCACTATATATTGGAAGCTTTCTTTGCTTGGTTTTTCTCAGTTGGATCAATGCTCCAAACTCTAGTATGTTTATAGAATCATCCTTCTCAAGCACATTTGGAAGTGCAGATGAAAAAAGGTGTTTACCTGATTCTACTCCTCCATGGGATGTATTTTTAGTAGACTTGACCTTTGATCTTTTGTTACATGTGGGACAAATTCATTCCCAAGTCTATGAAACTTCCAACACACCATGAGATGTTATTGATAGACTTCATCAACTTTCTCATATGGTTTAGGATCTTCATAAGGTCCAACAAGAAACTAAAAAGAAGGCAATTAACAATGATGAACAAGTTCATAATTTGATTACTTTTATTTCTTCTTTGAATACTTCAGTAGATATCACAGAAGACGCACCCAAAATTTCCCCATATAACAGGATCTTTCACATATGAGTTTGATATTTTGTGTATTGTAGCAAGATACAACTATAGTTTATTTGTTATTATTAGCTTATATTCTTATGTATATTTAGTTATGGATGCTTTACTCCCTATCCACCTCATTTTATTTTTTAACTAGTGAACAGTGTTAACACTATAATAATGTATTATTTTGGTTAATGAATTAATATATTCTTAGCTTTTCCTAAAAAAATTAAAATTCAAAAACTCATATGACTAACAAAACTATAAACAACAAAGACAAATTAACCATAAAACCTACTAATGACCTTCACATATAAGGCTTTATGCCTATGTTTCTAGTTTAAGAGTTAGTGATAAACACATTACACATTATCTTCTAACTCTCATAGCTCAATGGTCATAATTATACTCTTGTTGTTGTCATCCTAACTTTCTTCTAGCGGACCAAATAAATCATTTGTGAATTGTGTGTGCTCTATTTTAAGAAGTTTTATGTAGTGTCTTTATATAAGATAAGCATAAGTTCGAGTTTCTCCATCCATAACTGTGTCTTTGGTTTTGCTCATTGTAAATGTTGATGCCCCAAATATAGTATAACTTCTTACTAATGTGCATTAGTAGAATACTTATCCTCATATAGAAGAGACTATTTGTACAAGCTAAAAAATATTTTTTACATTTTTGTATTAATGAAAATATATGCAACCCCTTATGAATACCCCCTAAACAAGCACCAAATATGAAATTTGTTCTACTAAAAAACAATCATTAGAATTGGTGGGAGTTATCCCAAGTTTTCAATATGAATATGATTTAGGTTAATGTCATGCTATAAATATCTTATCTAAAAGAGATGGCATGAATTGGATTTTAAAAAGTTATTATATATAATAAACAAAGGAGAAAAATAAGGATTTCAAAATTTTTGTAATGTAATAAACATAGGAAAAAACAAAGGGTCTCCTTGAAATATGAGCTATAAAAGAAGTCCTAATAGTTGTATTAAAAATGGACTTTAAAAATGTGAAGAAATTACATTCTTTAGGCATGATGCATGGCATTTTTAAGTTCCATTAAGGACTTCCTAATTAAAGGCTTGCCATCATTGATCAATTTCAAATTATACTTAGAATCATGTATACCTTCATGAGTATTCTATTAGTTTTTAATCTCCTAACAAAATTAAAAAAATTAATTAAAAATTTAAATTTCACATAACTTTATATATATATATATATATATATATATATATATATATATATATATATATATATATATATATATATATAATCATGTTTGTGTCACATATTTAAAGTTTTAAACTATAATATTAACTTATTTTTTTATCACAAGGTAAAGTAATTTTTATGTTTACAAGACCATAGGTTATATAAGACTATCTCATAAAGGAAGTTATTTTACCTTATATATGTTTATCCAACTAAAATTTAATTACATAATTATAATAAATAATTATAGTATACAATTATACCCTATAATATTCCAACCTTAAACCTCCCATTCAATGATAAACAAATCTTATTCTTATATATATTCAAATTATATAATTATAACCATTATAATTATTTTTAATAAATTAATAAGAAAAAAATTAAAAGGTAATGATCTAATTAATAAATAAAAGGTAATGTATGATCACTTGTTGTACTCAAGAGGACATGAGGATGGAACATAGTGAAAGGGGTGCAAGCAAGCATTGTGAGAAGAGAGTTGTTTGCAGCTTGCTTGTTGCACTCAGGAGTACATGAGGATGGAACAGAGTGAAAGAGGTGCAAACCCTAGGTGCAGTCAAGCATCGTATAAAGACGGTTGTTCGTAGCCCACTCATTATACTAAGGAGGATATTAGTTTCTCTTTAGTCTATGAGAAAGCCTCTTTGGTTAGAAGAACTGTCTCTTAGGTATATTTTGGTTCATAGGTGGAGCTTTCTAATGAACCTTTGTCCTCTATCAAGATTTTGGAGGATGAATTTAGATTGGATTTTTATTGATCATGAAGCTCAAACAGTTATATGCAAACTCAGGGGCAAAATACCAAGCTTGAAGGAGCTCAAAGGATACATTAAACTTTTGTGGTCCAGTAAATTCCAAGTAACTCTACTACCCAAAAATTTCTTTTATGTTTCCTTTTTCAAATTTAGCAAACAGAAATAGGGTAATCTATTATAGATACAATTGATTTTTTAGACAAATAGGTATTTATTTATGACCTTGGACTCCCAATATCAACCCCTTACAAAAGAATTTGACGGCTTCCCAATCTGGGTGAATCTATATGCTCTCTGTATGGAGTTTTTGGGAGAGAAGATATTTGCAAAATTTGGTAATGCCATTGGTGCATTCTAGTATATGGATGCAAAATAGAGAAAAAATTGTCCAGTAAAATTAATGGGTAAAGCAATATTGGTTGTTTGAATGGATGTTTGAGTTCCTTGGCTTCAATCCATTACTATCTCCTCAAGCAAATGGGAATGGATCCAAAATATTGCATATGAAAACTTCTCCCTAAGATGTTATGGTTGTTAGCAACTTGACATTCTAAAGAAGGGATTCTTGGTCATTTGATCATGCTCTGATTCCTCCTTGGTGGAGGAGAAGGCCCTGAACACAAATGATCTTGAACCTTCAAACGTCCAAGTTTACAAGGAAGGAGATCATCCTCCAACTACGCCAATTGTCCAACAAAAAACAAGCGAGCAACAAAAGACTCAACCCTAAAAGGAGAATTCAAATAAGATCATTGATAAAATCCAAATGGTTACTAAAGACCATCTAGTTAGTTCCATGGAAAATATTAGCACCTTAGATAGTATTATTGAAGCTAATTATGAAACAATTGGTGACAATCAATTTTCTAAAAATGAAGATCATACATAATGTGTTACAACTAGATATTACCTCAAGAGCTTGAAGTACAAAAATGCATTCTCAGATCTTGCCACTCTGAAGGAGGAAGAACCTATGCTACAGAAGAAAAACAATCAAAAGACCCATTGGCTACGAACTCTGTAACAACCCCAATGGTTCTGGATTATTGTTTTTGTTATGATTAGGTTGTAGCTACAATGTTTTTTAAGTTTTTATTTTGGAAGTGGTCTACTAATCTGTCATGTTTTAGAAGTTTTGTCAATATAAGGTATTCTAAGGTTCAGTCGTAGTAGTAAGTGGATGATAGTATTTTGTAAGGATGTTCAAGCATATTGTACTATCTTACATAGCTTGATGTATAGGTTTGAAGACTTTAAAACCCATTTTTATCCTAATAAAAGAAGTTAATGCTTTATATAGTCCTGACAGGGACACCGCAATGATAAAAGGTATTTGGCTCTCCTAGTGGAGACCCAAGTTCAATTCATGAGGAGGGTGGCCCCCGATGTGCCCCCAACTTTTCAACCTATTCAAAAAAATTGATAAAAGGTAATGCATAAGGTTTAGGTTAGGTGAAGTGGTTTTACAATGAGATATATTTGCCCATTAATATGAGGTCCAAGTTCATCCTCACAACCAATCTTAGCGTGTATAAGTTACATTTATATTATATAAAAAACAATATATTTTGTTTCTATAAGATAAATGAATAATACATGCCACGATAAATTTTTAATTTTGACATTATTAATTTTTAATGATCGTTTACAGATGCAATGTCTATATGTTCTCCATTAGTTTGATGATTTATTTGAAGTCAAGGAAACTTTGTGATAAATCAGAGCTCACCCATGTCATCACCTACCTTTTTTGAGTTGTGCACCTACTGACACAGCCAGTATAGCCTTTCCTAATCTAATGACTAGTGGGGAATCTACTTTAGAAAGGTGTAAGTTTGGTAGAGTAGGCTTACCTATGTGGTGGGTAGTTGGTTCAATCACCACATATGTGATTGTTAAGGCTAGGTTGTGTTTGTCAACTTTGATGACCCCCTTTTGGCCAATAGCAAACACCTCTTAAATTGCCTTTTGCACTCCTTATGCTATCCCTAAGCAACCACAACATGTTCGGTCTTTGACTAGGGCAAAGCATTTCCCTTCTTATTTTGACTTTTATTTGTAAAAGGAACATGGGCCAACACATGTTAGAGCAAGGGCTCATGGGCTTTGGGGACCCTTAGCTACCTACTTTAGATGAAGGAAGAGCGCAAGTCATTGATGAGAAATCCAACGGTCAATGCAATCCATCTAATCGTAGTTGTCTTCCTTAGACAAAAAGGAGCACTAGTCATTGATTAAGGATCCAATAGTTGGCGCTACCTTGATGTTTGTCTATCTTTCTCTATATTGTAGATCTAGTGCCTATTCGTCCGATTGAAAGTAGACTGTGTTTTTTGACTCTCTTCTATTGACCCTACTTCCTTGCAAGTGTTTCTTTGAGCAACATGTGGGGACTTGTAGGGAAACTTCCCTACACTTGATAACTCACCAGTGAGTTGGTTTTTAAGAATATTGGTAATACTGCAGGTGAATTCATCTAGGAGAGACCAACTACGAAGGAGATAAGTCATGCCATATACACTTGAATATGTGTTGCCATGGATATCTCAAAACCTTTAGCATAGCCTAATAGGATTAAATATGAATCAAGAGAATGGGATCAACAAGTGGATTATGAAAATATTACATTTTGATAATGTAAATGTCATGAAACTAGATACATAGAAAGATATTATAAAATGAAAAAATGTAGAAGGAGATGGAAAATTTTGGGCATGAGGATAATTTCAATATGAAACAAGGAGATCAAATCATAAGAGAAGCTAGGTCGAATAAAGGATTTTCTACTCCTAAGAAAGTGGTAAGAAATACTCCTTTGCATCATCATATGGCAAAGGCATTATTGTTCACTTGAATCAACCATTAGAAGGAAATAAATGACATGAGGGATTAGGAAGTACAATGTGCAAGTTCAAATATAGAAGAAGCTAAAGGTGTGAAGGTGATGTGGGAAACACTCTTAATAAATGACACAAAATGGCACAAATGAAAACTGAGAATTGCATTAATCAAATACATATTTATAGGCATGTCTACCTTTACAAGTTGACATTTAATACGCACGATCCGTGTGAGTATTAAATGCAATATCATGATCCATGTGAAAAGGGATAATATTATAGAATATAATATTAATCCTTATAATTCCTCCCCATCATATAAGCATTGGTCTCCAATGCGTTCAAAAGAGGAGAAAAAGTGTTCGCCATCTCAGTGTGAGCTTGATGCAAAAGCTGATGCAAACTGATGGAAGGTCGTTTTTGAGGATGTACTGCCAATGACTGAGATGCCTGCAAGGTTAAAAATACAGGATGTTGAGTAGTGGTGACCGATCTGGAGCTATAGTGGAATCTGGAACTGAAGCAAGAGGAGGAGGAGGAGGAGGAGGAGGAGTAGCAATATGAACTGTTGTAGGTGCCACATAGACAGGCACTAGTACAACTGAAACAAATACTAGTATAGATTGAATTGCAGGAACCAAGGCAGGTACCACATGAACAAATGTTGGTATAAACTAAATTATAGGAACCAATGTTGGTAGAAACTGAACTGGTGGAGATGTAGCAGGAATGTGTGTGTGATGATCCTAATGCTAAGTTGTGAATAGTGCTCGTTCTTGTGTGTCCACTTGCTGATGTGTGCTAAAATTAAGGCAATTTTTCGTGTCTGATGCAAATTAGTGTGAGCCTGCTGTGGAGGAAATTGAACACTTCGAATACGAAAAGTTTGATTCTCATGTTGAAGGGTGTAGGTATTGTTATAGGCATCATATTGAGCTCTCTTTTCATATTGATAAGTTTTTCCTAACAACAACCCACAAAAATCCATAGGAGTTACATCACATGTGACAATGTCTACATACTTAAGCCCAAAGGAAAAAGATAAAGTACATGTTTTTGTGATACCAAAAGTAGTAGTACTGTCCTTCCAACCAATGGAGTATGGACAAGGATGGGGATGGGTGAAAAGATGCAACTCATCAACAATGGACTGCGTGATCAACCAACACTCACTAGACGACCAACGCCATAGCCAAACATAGTGCCAACTACAATGCACATTAGACAACCAATGTCATAGCTGAACATAGTGCCAAGTAGACAGTGCTTTTTCACAGGGCATAATGTCATCAAGGTGACCAACATAGTGTTTTTAGGAACAACATGGAAGCAAAGGTGACAAAGTGCCATATAAGCAACGTACTGCTATAGAGAAGCACCACCATTGTAGATCATTGCAAACGATGCAGGAAGATCAAGATATAAACCAAGAGAAGGTAAAGATTTTACATCATTCATAGAGGAGAGGAGTCATGAAAGTTTAATGTCAAGCACTAAAGAAAGTGTAATGAAAGCGTTTTTGAGTGCATTCGCCAAGTAATAGAAGGGCAGTGGGGTGTTATTTTTATCCAAGATTTGGAGTGTTAGAAGTTAACTAAAGCGTCAATTCTCTTTGCATCTATTTTGTCATGTGACACGAAGGAAGCAAATGGGTAGAGTTTAAAATGTTTTTGAAGAAGTCTTTAATAGTGTTTCTGTTGCAGTCCAAACATAGACAATCAAAACTTCCAAAAGTTTATTAATTAATATATATACTGATCCAATAGTTTATTGGATTCATCATCTTATATCTTTTACATTTTCATCTGCCTCTGCGCAAGGGTGTGCCCACCTTAAGTGGCCATTGTTTTATTCCTTTCGTTCGCTAAATTTTTGTATTTCGTAATTGCTTCGATTTCCATCTTTCGATTTCTGCATTGCATTTAATTGTGTAATTTTATTGAGCAAAGGTAGAAATACCTTCGCAAGTGGTATCAGAATCCATCTTCCGAAGCCTCGGGACTTCCATTGTTGTTTGTTTCTCGCATATCCGGGCTCCAGAGTAAGTGACGTTTTCACGAAAGAACTGTGTCCAGATCAGCGAACGACAAACTCGCGTGAGATCGGCCAAACATCCGTCCTTTCCCCATTAAATTTCCAGCTGCGTCTGCGATCCTTTTCGATCTCAAATCGTGCCCAATTTCGATCTCAAACCACGTCCAGCACAGTCATCCCCGCTTACAGAACTTCCGAAATAGGCATACGCGCGTCGTCCAATCAAATTCACGAAAAACTTTAATTAAGCGGCGAGACTAAGGTTAAATTCGTGCTGACGTCAGATAAATTAATTTTCACAGTGTTGGGTTCAAATGTTTATCCCACATCTCGCGTGTTAAGGGAGTTTAAGGATTTAAAACATCTTCATCGCACCTTCTTAAGTGTGACTGTGGTCACACGTTGGAGCTCCTCCGCATCGTAGTCGTGCTGTCTTGTTTCGCGTGTTTGCTTGCGTGTCGGGTCTCCAATCCGTTCTGTCGCGTCGGGTCTCCAGTCCGTTCTGTCTTGTTTCACGTGTCACGTCTTGTTTCGCGTGTCGGCTAGTGTGTCGCGTCTCCAGTCCGTTTCGTCGCATCTCCGCTTTGTTCTGTCTCTGCTTACATATCGAGTTTCGTTTCTTCTGTGTCGCGTCTCTCTGTGTTGCGTCTCCAGTCCGTTCTGTCGCGTGTCGCGTCTCCAGTCTGTTCAGTCGCGTCTCCGCTTTGTTTTGTCTCTGCTTACGTGTCAAGTTCCGTTTCGTCTGTGTCGCATCTCCAGTCCGTTCTGTCGCGTGTCGCGTCTCCAGTCCGTTTCGTCGCGTCTCCGCTTTGTTCTGTCTCTACTCACGTGTCGAGTTCCATTCCGTCTTTATCATGTCAGGTTGTCACGTGTCTCATTGTCCGTCTCTAGTCGCGTCGTGTTCGTTGCATCTGAAGTTGTTCTCACGGAGCCCACCACATCCTGTTCCGCGCCACAGTTGGAGTGGCAGTAAGGCAGACAACAAATTTTGTTCCTGTTGCCATAGCTCAATTTTGCAAAAATTTTGAAGATCAAGAACTACTCAGCAAACACTTTTCGAGCAGTGCATGAGTAAAAGTTGGATCAAAGGGTCGGACGGTCGATTATCAAGCTCGAAAACGACCAATACCAACATAAGAAGAGCTAATCGCAGCCCAGGTACTAAAAATTCTCTTTCTCCTTTTAAAATTGGTAGTTATAATCCACACCATCCACTAGTAGATCCTATGGCTAATAATCCCTCCCCAACTCACGAAAACATCACGCAAGGAAACTCAAGTAACTCAGCCATTTCTGATAGGGAGTCTCTTCGATGCATACTCGAGGGTATACACGAAATGGGTACCCTCCTAAAAGACCTTGTGAAAACACAAAAACAACCTAATCCCAATACTAATCCCCAAAATCACTCCCATGCCCAACGGAATGAAGAAACTATCGATCCTAATGATGATTGGGAACAAAAACTGGGTGATTCGGATAATTACAAGGATCCCTATCAAAGACAGTGGTATAACCAAAATCAAGAAAGGGACACGGGTTATCACCAACCAAGAGGCCCTAATATTAATTTTCCACGAATTGATATGCCCACTTTTGAAGGTCATGATCCTCGTGGTTGGTTAGCCAAAATGGAAGGCATCCTTGACTTATATCAAATTAAGGAAATTGATAGAGTTCCTTTCGCTGCATCAAAATTAGGCACCGAGGCCTACCAATGGTTTGTATGGTTTAAACGAGAGAATGAAGCTATTATTACTTGGAGAAAATTCACTACCTCTTTTTTAGAAAGATTTGACGACGGAGCTACATCATCCTACACAGTAAGATTGTTATCTCTTAAACAAAAAGGGTCAGTTAGTGAATTCGTTTTGGAGTTTACCAGTTTACTACCATACACTTCAGACCTTAGTCCCGACACAGTGGTAGGTGCCTTTCGCAATGGTTTGAAAGAAAGTATTCGAGTGGAGGTAGACATGCACGATCCAACCTTGTTAAACAGTTGTATAAGAATAGCCAAGTTGGCCGAGAAGAGACATCAGTTGTCTGCACAGCGGGAAACATATAGTCGTCCCTCATATCGCAACAATTCCTTTCATAGAAATGATCAACCATCAAGATATTTTTGCTATAAATGTCGCACTCATCACCCCAGGGAACAAGCTTGTGCCCAAAAACAAAACTTTCATATTGAAGGTGATCATTGTGAAGGAGAAGAAGATGAACCTTACCAATCGAAGAACCTATGCAGAAGACCTACCGTGTACTATAGACGAAAAAGAAGAGGATACAATGGCAATTTCAGTGCATGCTCTCATGGGTTTAACCGCCCACCATACCATCAAGGTACCAGGATTTCTCCGCCAGAAAAAGGTGAATGTGCTAATTGATTCTGGTAGCACCCACAATTTTATCGACATCAAAACAACAAAAGCTTTGAATTTATTCATTAACTCTTCCAACAAAGACAAATTCCAGGTTCTAGTGGCCAACGGGGTGAACGCACAATGTGTTGGTCGCACATCTCAAGTTTCCATAAATATGGGAACTTATACCTGGTTAGGATCCCTTTTTGTCATGAATTTAGGGAACTCTGATGTCATTTTGGGTGTTGAATGGTTGGAAACATTAGACACAGTTAGTTTCAACTTCAAAAAATTATTTGTGGAATGGAAGGAAAATGGACGAGTCATTCGCTTACAAGGCATTACTACTCCTCCATCACAAATGGTGAGCTCTCATAGTATGGAGAAGATGTTAAAAAAGGGTGGATATGGTTTTATAGCTCAAATTAATTGTTTGGAAAAACAATCTTCAGCAACTTCGGATATTATTGCACCTAAGTTACAAGATCTTATAACACATTACGAAGAGGTTTTCCAAGAACCTCAAGGATTACCACCTAAACGATCTCATGATCATGCCATCCATTTGATACCAGGGAGTGTCCCACCTAACAATCGTCCTTATCGCTATCCTCAACCACAAAAGACAGAAATCGAACAGATCGTTCAGGATTTGTTGGATCATGGAGTCATTCGTCACAGAGACTAGTCCTTATTCCTCACCCGTAGTCCTGGCTAGACGAAAAGATAACTCTTGGCGTATGTGTCCTGACTTTCGTTCTCTCAATAAACTCACTATCAAGGACAAATTTCCTATCCCTGTCATAGATGACCTATTAGATGAGTTGCATGGGGCAAAATTTTTTACAAAATTAGACCTTCGCTCTGGCTTTCACCAAATCCGTGTTAGAGAAGAAGATATTCCCAAAACGGCCTTTCGTACTCATGAAGGTCATTACGAATTTTTGGTCATGCCTTTTGGTCTCACTAATGCACCATCCACATTCCAAAGTCTCATGAACCAAGTGTTTCGCCCACTCCTCCGTAAGTTTGTGTTAGTTTTTTTTGATGATATTCTCATATACAGCAAAACATGGACGGACCATTTACATCATGTGGATAAAGCCCTTCACATTCTACACAAAGAAAAATTATTTGTTAAACGTTCCAAATGTTCATTTGGTGTTCAAGAAGTCGAGTATCTTGGTCATATAGTTTCACATGAGGGCGTCAAAGTGGATCCCAATAAGATTAAGGCAATTCAAGAATGGCCTTTACCTAAAACCATCAAGAAACTTCGTGGTTTTTTGGGTCTCACGGGCTACTATCGCAAGTTTGTACAAAATTATGGTAAGATTGCAGCACCTCTCACAGCACTTACAAAAAAGGATGCCTTTCGTTGGTCAGAAGAGGCTACTCTAGCTTTTGAATCTCTTAAGAAGGCCATGTGCACAACTCCAGTATTAGCAACTCCCAATTTTCACAAACCATTCATTATCGAATGTGATGCATCAGGAACAGGAATTGGGGCTATACTCATGCAAGAAGGTCATCCATTGGCATTTGAAAGTAAACAGCTGTCAGGAAAAAATTTGGGAAGATCAACATACGAAAAAGAAATGTTGGCTATCCTGCACGCGGTAGAAAAATGGAGACACTACCTAATCAGTAGTCGCTTCATTATAAAAACAGATCATAGTAGTCTCAAACATTTTCTTGAGCAAAGGTTTTCATATCCGGAACAAAATAAGTGGTTAACCAAACTGTTGGGCTATGATTTTGTTATCGAATACAAGAAAGGGAAGGAAAACATAGTTGTCGATGCACTGTCCAGGAAATATGAAGATGAAGTAATCATTAACGCTATTTCAGGTCCTTGCTCCCAATGGGTGAATCAATTACAAGATGAATGGTTGTCCAATAGCGAAACTGTTCAGATAATTCAAGAATTATCTATAGGATCTTCTAAATACCCTTTGTTCTCTTATGAAGATGAAATCCTCCGAAAGAAAAACCGCATTTATATTCCACACAATTCAGAACTCAAATCAAATATCCTCGACGAATCACACGCCTCTCCATCAGCAGGACATTCAAGATTTTTGAAGACATATTTACGAGTCAAACAATCATTTTTCTGGAAGGGATTAAAAGCAGAAGTCAAACAATGGGTAGCAGAATGTGAAGTTTGCCAGCGCAATAAAGGAGAAACAGTCAAATCCCAAGGATTGTTACAACCATTACCCATCCCTGATCGACAGTGGGAACATATATCCATGGATTTTATTGAGGGTCTTCCAAAGTCAGAAGGCAGGACAGTAATCTTCGTCGTCGTAGACCGGTTATCCAAATACGCTCACTTTCAGGCTTTACAACATCCATTTTCCGCAAGCAAGGTGGCAAAGGTATTTATGGATTCAATTTTCAAATTACATGGTATGCCAAAAAATATTGTAAGTGATAGAGATCCCATCTTCACTAGTAACTTTTGGCGGGAATTATTTCGACTTAGTGGTACCAAATTGAACATGTCTTCAGCCTACCATCCACAGACAGATGGTCAAACAAAAGTAGTTAACAAATGTTTGGGTACGTACTTAAGATGTTTTGCTCAAGATAAACAATACCAATGGAGCCATTGGTTAGCATTGGCAGAATGGTGGTACAACACTTCTTACCATTACTCAATTAAGATGTCTCCATTTGAAGCATTGTATGGCACCAAACCTCCAAAAGTAGCAGATTACGTACGAGGATCATCCAAAGTAGCCAAAGTGGATGATTGGTTCCAACAAAGGCAGTCTACGCTCACCATCCTCAAAGAGAATTTAGTCCAAGCACAGAATCGTATGAAACAACAACAAGACTTGCACCGATCAGAGAGAACTTTTAATATAGGAGATTGGGTGTTCCTAAAGTTGCAACCTTACAAACAATCCTCATTAAAGATAAAGTCCAGCCAGAAGTTGGCCCCACGATTCTATGGTCCTTACAAAATTGTGCGCCGCATTGGAGAAGTAGCCTATCAATTAGAGCTACCTACATCTTCACGAATACACCCGGTATTTCATGTTTCATGTCTCAAAAAAGTAATTGGTCAGAAAGTACAAAGTCAATCGAATTACCAGTGCTTGATGAGGAAGGGCGCATACATCTCCAACCAGAAGATATACTACAACATAGAATCCGAAACCGAGATCACGTCAGATTCACGAATTTCTCATTAAATGGCAAGATTTATCAGAGGAGGATGCCACATGGGAACCTGAAAGTATATTCCAGTCATTTCCAGCTTTGAGGACAAAGCTTTCCGAGGAGGGGAGTCATGTTGCAGTCCAAACATAGACAGCCGACGCTTCCAAAAGTTTATTAATTAATATATATATTGATCCAATAGTTTATTGGATTCATCATCTTATATCTTTTACATTTTCATCTGCCTCTGCGCAAGGGTGTGCCCACCTTAAGTGGCCATTGTTTTATTCCATTCGTTCACTATATTTCTGTATTTCATAATTACTTCGATTTCCATCTTTTCGATTTCTGCATTGCATTTAATTGTGAAATTTTATTGAGCAAAGGTAGAAATACCTTCGTAGTTTCATGCAAATAGTCCTGACACAAAAAGCCTCGCACAATTGTATCCAAGCAGTTATTCTTTTGAAGACAAGGGGAGCATAGTAACGTAGCGCCAAAGATCATTTACCAAGCTACGCACCTTTAAGAAGGTAAATTAGGGTTTCTAAAGATTATTAAATTTTCCTAAAGTTAAAAGGAGAAATAAGGAGTGCATAGTTTTAGATATTATTTCTTTTCTAAGGTTAAATAAGTCTAATGGAGAAATAAGTAGTTTAATAGAGAAATCAATGCCTTAATTGCTTTTTGGAGTGATAAGTAGGCTCTATTATTTTTGAAGTCTTGTTTTTCAAAGGGTTACTTGAAAGCTTTATTGGTTTATTATTTCTTGAAATTCAAAAACCATAGAATATTTGCAATAATTTAATTATGGAGAGACAAATAATTCTACTTAAAATTTAGGAATCTATAAGTTTGCAAACATTCTAGTTTCTATTCAATTAGGGAGCCATAAGGTTTACAACAACAATTTTTATATAGAAAAGTGAAAATTTTCATTCAAAAACTTAGGGAGACATAAGGAAGACTCCATCAAAGGATATGCATGGATGAAATTGTTAAGGATGCTTTTAGTGAAGATAGTGAAGATATGTTGCATGCACTCATATTTTACTCACACAACTTAATAAATAAATTTGATAGAGAAAAAACAAATATTTGATGTTCTAAAAGATAAAATTGACTTTGTTTTTTAAAGAAGCTAAAGAAGGCAAATTTACAAATCTTATAGGTTATCTTAATGAAAAACTCTTTAGGTCATGGTGGGATTCTCAAAACTTTGTTGTATTCACTTCAGAAGAGTGTTTAATGATGTATCTCTATTTAATTAGTTTTGAACTTTTTCAAGGGAAGGTACAAGTTGAAAGAAATGATACATTTGATAGTCTCAAAGAAGAATAATTTAAAACAAAAGCATACTATTGTGATGATTTACTAACTCGATGCTTAGAAGGTGTACCATTAGATATATCACAAATGAAATTGTAGAAAAAGAAAAGACGAAAATTAAAGATAAGGAATCACATCAAGAACAATAGAAAACCTAGATCCAAAGATAGGATAAATCAAGGAGAAGGAGGTCATGAAGCTTAGAAAAAGGTAAAAAGAGAACAAGGGAAATATAAGATCCAAGAACACATGAAAGATGAAGGTTGTGTTAAAGTCACTCACATAAAGGATCTAGATATTAATCTATTGGAGGTAGATTAAAGTATAAAAGATAAATACTATATTGAAGACCAGAGTCTTCAATTACCAAATAATGTAATACAAGAGGGTGTTGGAGAATATTACATTATTTGGTACATGCAAATGTACCACCTTGTTACAATATTAGATTAGGTGTGTCTTAGATTAGAACGTGAGTTTATATTTCAATAATGTGGAGGAAATGCACAAGTGTCATATAATTAAGTGTGCAAGTGTTGTGAGTGGATATGCACAAGTGTCCATTATGTAAGAGCGTACATATGTCCTTAGAATAGGAAAGTGAAGAGTTACAAAGAAGAGTGAAGGTCAAGAGTGCTTCATATGAAGAGTCGCATACTATTATATATTTGTGACAAAGCATTGTAATTGGTATCAAAAATGCATAGCACATAGCATGCATTAGTAGACCTTTATTCTATATCATTTTCAGTATTTTCGTGAGCATTTCCATGTGATTATTTTGTGAGTATTTCAGAGTTATTCTTGTTATTATCATTATCTTTATTCAGTTATTTATATTGCAACTTTATTTAGATCATGTATTTAAGTGTTGGCCCTCAAAAGCTATAAAAATTGGGGTAGCCAACTGACAAACACTCGACCACTACCACCCAACCTATCCCTTTCTGGGTACATTGTGGTTTGAACCTTGGACCTCCCCAAAGAGAGGCCAAAGCCCTAAACACTATATTGTCCTTGTCGAACATACTGCTAAACTATTTATTACAGTCCTTATGGTTGTACTTATGCATTAGGAAGGAAACTAACAGTCCAGAGCTGGTAAATTGGACAATGATAATGCGAAGTTTTGAAAATATTACTCTACTAGGATGCAGAGCATAGATAGTAAAGATGGAGTTTTAGCATTTTGAAGGTTGTTGTGGGAAGATGTCAAGAAGAAGGATGTCGAATTATGAATATTTGTATTTACAAAGAAAATTGAAGATCTAGAAGATGAAAATCAAGAATTTAGATTTTTATGGAAAAAGATGTAGGTTTCATCAAGAATTAAGACTTTTAATGAAAAAGGATGTAGGTATTTAGTTATAGCAACTATATTAAGATGATAATCAAATTTGTTTGGAAACTCTCAAGCTCTATATAAGAGAGTTATGATTTTTCAAGGGTGGGGGACTTGAGTACAATCCCTTTTTCTCTAGAAAAAAATTGAAATACACTTAGTAAAACAGTCAAGATTATAGATATAAAGCCTAAATACACAATAAATTCCTTTTTTTTTAATATTGTATGGTATTTATCTATCTAGGGTCAAGCACCCTAATACATGCATACAAGGCCTAAACAATATGGCTCGAACCCACCTCCTTGTCTTGTATTTGCTTTCTTGCTTCTTCATCAAAAAGGAAGAAAATACCAATGAGATCAATATAAAGTTAGCAATTTATGCTATCATTTTATAGAATTTTATGAATATAATATTCTCTTTTAATCTAATATCATTATGATATTATAGTTTTAGTAAGTTCAGCTGTGACTACAGTCTTTAAAAAAGGGGTGTAAACCCTAGGTACAGTCAAGTGATGGAACAAAGTGATAAATTTGGCTACAGTATTCGTGAAAGGGATGCAAAACCTAGGTGTAGTTAAGCATTGAAGGAAAAGAGTTGTTCAAAGATGGTCTCTTAAATATGTGAGAAATCCTCTTCAATCAGAAGAAATATCTCTTAGGGATCTTTGGGTTCACAGGTGGATGAACCTATCATGAATTCAGAGGATGAATTTGGGTTAGATCTGATTGATCATGAAGCCTAAACAATTATTTGTAAAATCAAGGGAAAAAGACCAGGACTGAAGGAGCTTAAAGGATACATTAAATATTGATGGACCAATACAGAATTCCAAGTAACTCTCCTACCCAAAAAATTATTTTTTGTTTCCTTTTCTAATTTAGTGGATAGAGATAGGGTAATGGATTATAGATATAATTGGTTTTTCGAACAAAGGGGTGTCTATATAAGACCTTGGACTCCTAGTTTCAATACCTTTACAAAAGAAGTTAATGGCTTCCAGATCTGGGTGAATCTTTATGCTCTCCCTATGGAGTTTTGGGGAGAGAAAATATTCACCAAATTTGATAATTCCATTGGTGCATTCTAGTATATGGATGCCCAAACAGAGGAAAATTTATCTAGTAAAATTAATATGAGTAAAGTGAGATTGGTTGTTTGGATGGATGTTTCAGCTCCTAGACCTCAATCCATTACTATCTCCTCAAGCAAAGGGGAATGGATCCAAAATATTGAATATGAAAACTCTCCCTAAGATGTTATGGTTGTCAAAAATATGGCCACTTAAAGAGGAGATGCCCGATCATGCTTTGATTCCTCCTTGGTGGAGGAGAAGGCCCTACATGCAAATGATTTGAAATATTCAAATGTCCCAATTCAAAATAAATAATCTCATCCTCCATATGCATCAATTGTCCAATAGGAATCATCCGAGCAACAACAGACTCGATCCCAAAAGAAGAATTTGAATAAGATCATTGATAAAAGCCAAATGGTTACTTGTAGCTCTAAAATTCTCGCACTTCTTTCCTCCAAACTAATGGATCCGTGCCTCGAAATGGAATGGGAGAATAGTAGGTCTACACCTCGGAAAGAGACACTTGCGTTCATGCCTTCTTTGGTGATTTTTCGACGAATTGTTTAGGATTCACCAGGAAACATTTCTTGGCAGTTTCCACACCTAGGTTTGGAGTTTCTTTGGAATGTTCTTTTAATTTCTTGCAATCATCTAGTTTTGGCCAATGCAACTAAACTATGCTAAATGCAATTCAATTTTCAATGAATACAACAGACAGTAGTAAACAGAGGAAAATCTAATGCAAATGCTTAATTATGAAGGAATTTGATACTCTTACTCGATCCAAGAGTCTGATGAAGATTTTGTTTCTTGTTGCAAGCAAGATTGTATGCTACAGGGTCAAGATCATATGTTGCAGGTCAATATCGTACATACGATCTGTGATTGTACTCTTTGATCATATATCGTATCAACTGATCAACGATCAACAGATACGATCATAGCAGAAACTTGTGGTTTCATAAGTACAATGCAGAAAACAAAAAATGCAGTATGCTACAGACTCTATTGAACAGAGATTAGATCATACAAGACTTATTGAATGTTGTGCTAAAATAAATTAACATGTATATGGATTAAAATATTTAAAGTATGCAATAAAATGCAGAATGGTGAACTCTAGGAATGATAACAATAAAATTATGTTCTATATGAGGTGATAATTGATAAATGCAATGCAAAAATGCAAATTGGAAGCTATAGGGATGCAAACTAGAGCTTGGAGCTGCCCCCAAGCAATTTGCAGGCAAGATCGTAACTCCAGGGCAAGATCCTAACTCTGATCGCAAGATCATATGCTACCACGATGAGATTGTATCCACGATCGCCGATCGTATCATCTGATCTTGTAGAAAAACAACAAAATAACAAGGGCTAATGCAGAAATTAAGCGACTAAAATGTGGAATTAAATCGATGTGTTAGGAGGAATTCGAGGGCAGGAAAGCCTGATTAAATAGGCTAAACTAGCAGGTGAAATTAGGCTAAAAACAAAATAGGTTGCAACTTCTTCTAAGTTGGGACTGATTTGCAGATCCGATCCCGTAACCGTCGCACAGTTGGACAGATAAAGACAAAAAATTTTGTAACTTGTTTGTCATTTTACTTAATTGATAATTTTTGTTTTTGGACAAGATCATATGTACGATATACGAGATCGTACGTACGATCTCATTAGTTTAGACCCGATCTTGGATCGGACTTACGATCTCGTCAGGAGGTTAGACATGTACATAGTTTGTTGGTAGTTTGATGGGTCAAACGATGTCGAAATTGGACATATAATATACCATTGGAGAGCTCTTTTCCAGCCCTATCCAATGGTATAAAATTTAAGAATAATTGAGATGATTTAATAGGGTAAAATTTCTCTTGAATATGGCCTTAGTTTTTTAAAATGGAAAACTTATCTTTAATGGGTCAATTTTTCTTGTCTACATTTTGCCCCCTCTTTGGCGTATTTATGAATAATAAATACGTCAAAGAAAAGTAGACACTTGAGTAGAAGTGATTATGATTGACATGGATAGAAAGGAGTAGATGGTTTAGAATGAATAGTTCATGGGCAATTGATGTTTTAGAAAAATAATTACTGATTTACTAAGATGCCCCCTCGAGTTTTTTACGCCAAATTTTATATTTGGTGGAAAACTCGAAATTTTGATTTTTAGAGTAAAAGTGAATAAAATGAAGAATTACGGTAAAACCTAACTTATTTTCATTTTACTACATTTTAGGTAATACCCCCTAATGACTGGGTATACCGATTTTGGATATTGTGGCATACCAGTTACCTTCATTTTGTACTTATATTTTGAGATATATATATATATATAGATCCTTTTGTCTATGCAACATTGAATGATTTGATTTATTGGATGATTTATTGCACTTGCTTATGATGGTTGTGTTATATAATTTCTTGTAATCATGCTTTGATTTTTGAACTTTTTTTATCATGCTTAACATAAAAGGAAATAATTTTGTAAAGTGTTTTTGAAAGACAAAAGATGTTTTTGTGTGGTGATAAAATATATGGATTAACAATGAACCTCAAAGGATGTTGTGTTGTTATATGGTCGTTGGTGGAGATCAATGTTCGTTGGGTCATTAAGCGGATCCTGTTGTGAGAAAGTTTTGTATTGCTAATACCAAAAATATTGTGGGCTCAAGAGTGACCTTGAGGCTTATGATGATGAAAGGAGACGTTGATTTTAAAATAAGTTGATTTTGTGAAAAATAGGTTGATAAATATTATTTTTGTGAGGGATATAAAGTGATTTAAGCATGAAAAATTGGAAAGGATAACTTGCGCTAGGCATAGAATTCCTAGTGTGAAATTTGAGAGAAAATAATTACTAGGAATTATACCATCATCGCAAAGTCAAAATGTAACATGATTATAAATGATTTTGAAAATGCAAGTTGATTTTTTGAAAATAAATCATTCACATGTTGAAATTTTTTGAAGATAATATATATATTATATGTAATTGCAAAAAATGAAGTGATATGGATTAATGTGAATAGTTATAAACTAATGTTTTTTTTAACAAATTTCAAAGAAATATTTTAAATTATTTTCAAGACAAATTCAAATTTATCAAGAACCAATGTGTGATGTGTGAGTTCATTATCCACCTTGATTTGACCCAATGATACAAAATCTCTCAAGGATAAAATGTGTGTGCTTGTGAAATTAATTTACCAATTTTGAGTGAGGTAAATGATACGAACAAACTTTTATGAACCAATGTGTGTGCAAGTGAAATGTTCATTAACCATGATTTTGTGCATGCCATTGTACCGAACTACCATGTAATTCAAGTTACCAAAAGCTAGCTAATCCACAAGTGGACATTGATATGTACAAAAGAAGGTCACTAATGTGACAGACATATCGCCACGCGAAAGGAATTACTCAATGCCAAGCGGGTTGGGCACAAACCACTTTTTATGGGGCTTATCTCATAGCTTTCGAATAACTGAGGAATTCCAGGGATTCAAGCTCACCACCCCCTTCTTTTCTTCTGATTTTTGGAGTATGGATTCTTTTCCATTTTTGAACAAGGGGATTTTATTGCTTTTTGTAGTGGAACTACTTTTTATTTTCTTTTTCTCTTTCTTTTTCGGGATACTTGCTCAGATTAGACAAGGAGCAAGGGATTTTATTCAAGTAGGGGGGAAGCTTGTCCTTTTGCCAATTTTCAGTATTCTAGACCATGCGCATAATAGGATAGCAAGGGAAAATTTTCGCTTAAGGAACTAAGACTACTATGTAGTATCCTTTTTGAATTTGCAAAAAATCATTTTTAAGATGTGTGAAAGTGTTTTTGGTTCAAGAAGTAGCTAGATCATTTCCCAAAACTCAAAATTTTATTTAGTGAAATAATAATGCTTTTTAATACAAGAGATATTTATAATCAAAGCGAAAAAATCAAAATTTATTAAATATGCATTACGTGGGTGGTTCAAGATAACTTTTGAGTTTTATCTGAAAGAAAATAAAATATAACTTGATTTTTTAGAAGATAACAAACAATAATGCATAATTTGAAATATTTTTGAAAAAAAAGCATGTTTTTAATTTTTTTCTTCTTTTGGTTTGTTTTGTGATTTGATAAAATTGATAATATATACAAAAAAATGCTATATATACACCATACAAATTGATTTGTGCATAAAATTTCTAAGGTGGTTTCAAAATCAAAGGAGGTTTTGAAGGACAATTTGGTTGTGATGCAGGTGATTGAAGTTGAATGGTTGATAGTTGAGACTGTTGTGATGAAGAATGATAAGTAGATGTAGATGAAGAAAAGTGATGGACAGAAGACGTCGATGATAATAAAGAGGAAAATAATAGAGAACTTTATGTGATAACAATGATGAAAGATAGAATGAAGGATAAAAGGTGACAGACAAAAGGTGGCAATGAAGATAAATAGAAAAAGAATAGAGAACTTGTTGTAGAGACAATAAAGAAAGAGATAATAAAGAACAAAGATTCCCTATGAATAGGAGAGGTTCGCAAAAGTTCCAAAAGAGATATCTTATGTGGATGATTGTCCCATTGTTGTTGAATGTTGAGGGAGACTTTAGGTTGAGACTTCAACACTAAAGATGAGTTTTCTATGCTTGTATCTTTTTTCTGATTATTCTTCAAAGCCAAGAGAGGTCTTGAAGGTTGGTTGGATGAAGAATTTATCTCTTGCTTGTCAAGATGATTTAGTTGGGTAAGAACTTGCTTTGTTGTAGTCTTTACTATTAAACTAATAATATCGTTGTGATGAGGCACATTATGATATGACAATTGATTATTTTCTTGTTGTTGATGATTAGGTAAGGTATTTTGTAATATCCCTATGCCTTGATCAGTTATTTGAGTTTGTGATTGAGAATTTTGATTTTGGGCTTGTTGTCTAGTGATGGCTCCAATAGTACCCACAACATTATTGTTTCGCAAATAATCAAAATAAGGTCTCACATTTTCTGCTAGTTCATTTGTAAGCATTTGTTGAGATGAGGGTTGAATGGTCATTCTCCTAGGGAATGGTTCTTCTCGAACTATTAAATCTGTAATGGGAGTGATTCTGTTAGAGTAGGTTGTTTACCTTAGCTCATGTTCACCTAGGTATTTTATTTCCTTTTATTTAGTAATTCCATGTATTTTCCCCACCCACTTATGTGTGGATATTTCATTTATCTTATTTAGATATTATGAGATGTTACATATTTATTTCTCAGATATTATGGGGATATTTTTAGGTTTGACTATTCCTAGAGGTGACATTTGAAGGGTTGAATTCTTTCTCCCATAGCGGTTACATATTTATGGACCATATCACATATTCCTTTTGTACGGTGGATATTTGTCCTTAGCTTGATCCTACGACTATGGTTGATCATCCTTGACTATATAAGCAAGGCACCTTCATTGTATTTAGTGTTCCATTTTCAGATCTAATATATGATATTGTTGTTCTCTTGTTTGCATATCTATTTGTAACCTTATGTTGCCAATTTGCTTTCAAATTCTTGTTTTGGTTGAATGTGGTCTTTCTGTTAACACTTGAGATCCTTGCAGCTTGGAATGATCCGATTATCATTCCTTTCATGGCATCAGAGCAATAGGTGTTGTAGTCATCCATTTGTGAGTGTTGTGTAGTTGTTTCTCTTGCAGGTTCGAAGAATGGTGTGGAAGCTTCGGTTTTTGTGATCGGGTCCTTGGTGGAGTTTTTTGGCCAGTTTGTGTCACTCCTTCCATTGTAATATCATCACCAGCATCCTAAAATCTCTTATGCCCATACTGCAATAGCCTCATTCCCTTGGATCTGTCCTAAGCATTTTTTTCTTGAGCATTTCCCCTTTTAGCAGGGTCACCAACCCAACCCATTTTTATATTTTACATGTATCTCTTGATAGAAATGTCATTTTTCCACGAAATGTTTTGGAGGTCTGTAGATGCATTCATTTGAGTTGCCCAAAATTTCAGCTCATTTGGATCAATATTCTTCAAGATATCTTGATTTTACGAAAACCTGCAATGTTTTAGTAATCTGCATATATCTTCATCAAAAATTCTGATTTTTTGTAGATTTGTTTACAAAATGTGTAAAATCATATTATAGACTGTTCCATAAAATTTCAGAGCATTTGGAGTCATATTTTGATAGTTATAGTGATTTTACTATTTTTAGTAAACTCGTCATTTCATTAGAAATATTGGGAGTTGCTCAGCGAAATTTTTACTAGGCCTGTAAAATCATTTTTTTGATGTCTGTAAAATTTCAGATTTTTTGAATTTGTATTTAGACAGTTATAATGATTTTATGACTGCACTCTCAATATTGCATTGTGAAAAAGGGTTTTGCACTTGAACCGGTATATGGACTATTGTTATAAAGTCCCATCTTCCTTCATTTTTTGTTTGTCCACTTAGTTTGGAACTTTGTGATCAACTTACTTGGTGTTCAGTATTGGTGGAGCCTACACATTGTTGTTCTTGAGGAGTCATTTGTCTTTGACTTCCCTTGCATTTTTGTGGTGCATCCTCTTGTGCCAATCTTCCCCATTGAGGCACTTAGTTTGAAGGAGGGGATTCTTTTGGTAATTCCTTTGGATACTTTTCAAAGTTCAGAGGCTTCATTTGTGCATTGATGTGATTTTGTGGTATTTTGCACCACCTTGTGACATCACACTAGACCTTTCACATTATAATGGCATTTGATTTTGGGGGGGCCTCTTCTAATTTTGAGGACATCTTGAAAACTTCTTTTTTTACACTTATAATAGAGGCAAATGCTAAAACTTTTGAAGCATGGTTTAAGGTACTTTGTATATTATGTCAAAGTGAAGGTTTGGATCCTTTGTTCATAACTCCAAAACCCAAACCAATGGTGAAGGATAAGGAGTATAGGACATGGTTCATGAACAATTTAAGGATCTTTAGCATGCTTTATTATTCAGTTTGTGAGGAGCTTCAAAATTTTATTGGATTTCACAAGAACACACCTCACCTTGCTTATCATATGTTGAAAAGAAAGTTTTTACCCAATGCACCTTCTCTTACAATTGCTTGCATGGAGAACACCATTTGTGACTTTGCATCTTTGTTTTTGGAGTCACTATCTCATGATGTTTTGGATGATGATGCTGATGTTATAGTACCTGCTTCAGATATTTTATAGGATACATCTCCATACTTGTGGATGATCATGTTGATGTTGCAGCATATACAACAGAGATTGCATGGCATATTACATCCTTACATATAAATGACTTATTGGATGGTGTTGCCTCTCTCTTCATTGAGAGTCACACATGATTTTCTTGACATGTATGAGGACCTCACTCATTTATTTGATGATGATGTATACATTGTATCTCCTCCATGTACTTCTTCCTTTGTGGACTCTTTTTTGGTGTGCCCTCCCTCTTTGAGTGAGCCACCTTTTCCACCATTTTCTTCTCCTGTTTCTTTCACATTGGATGATGTACTCCTACAGGAGTTGGATACAAAGATTTTGTCTTTAGTTGGACTCTCACTTGGATATCCTAAAGACCATGTTGATTATTTTGAGGCTTCTAAGCCTCCACTTCTTTCTCTTGCTACTTCCATGGGCTCATCATCACTTATGCAGCAGGACATTAATGATTCTTCCTTGATGTATGCTCTCCATAAATCTCTTCCACTTTTACACACTCATGGTTTTGTGTACATTAACATTTTGGATGTTGATTGGGACTGTATTCTACCCTATTTTGGTGTTGGTTTGGGCTTTTATATTCTTGGATATTAATTTCATAATTTATTGGTGATATCTTCTTCACTTCAGCTCAGTTTGAAGGATTCTACGTCATCATTCTATATTTTATTCCCATCTTCTCACACTCACTTGGAGTGGGAAGACATTCGACGGATGCTTCATGGCTACTTTCTTCCTCGTGGGAGACACATTGTTCATCGTAGAGGCATCCACTTCTTCATAGGACTTATTCATGGAGCTTGTCATCCTAGGGGGGTGTTGGGAGCACTCCTTGGCTCCATTCCTACTTTTTCTTCTCTCTTTCTAGCTGGATGGTTTTTTTCCACATGGTTTTCCACCTTCTAGTTTAGGAGCTTTTGGATACACATTGTACATGAGTACCTAATCAGGCCTTGTTACCGGGACTCATATTGTGGATATGCCACTTTACTTTTTGGCACCTAGCTTCACTTGAGGGGGGTGTTAGAGTAGTTTGTTTACCTTAGCTCATGTTCACCTAGGTACTTTATTTCCTTTTATTTAGTAATTTCATGTATTTTCCCCACCCACTTATGTGTGGATATTTCATTTATCTTATTTAGATATTATGAGATGTTACATATTTATTTCTTAGATATTATGGAGATATTTTTAGGTTTAGCTATTCCTAGGGGTGACATTTGGAGGGTTGATAGTCTTTCTCCCATAGCGGTTAATATCTATGGACCATATCACATATTCCTTTTGTACGGTGGATATTTGTCCTTAGCTTGATCCTACGACTATGGTTGATCATCCTTGCCTATATAAGCAAGGCACCTTCATTGTATTTAGTGTTCCATTTTCAGATCTAATATATGATACTGTTGCTCTCTTGTTTGCATATCTATTTGTAAGCTTGTGTCGTCAATTTGCTTTCAGATTCTTGTTTTGGTTGAATGTGGTGTTTCGTTAACACTTGAGATCCTTGTAGCTTGGAATGATCTGATTATCATTCCTTTCAGATTCGATCTGACTCATCTTCAGAACTGTTTGAGACAATGTCTAGTTCACTTTCTGTTTTACTTTCTGTATCTGTTCTGGTATCTTCTGAAGATGAAGATTGAAAATATTGTATTGGTCTAGTTGTGACTACAACTAAAGTAGGTACATATGAGGTTTGTAAATCTTGTTGTGGCAAAAATTTGCTAATGGTTCCCACATACCGATTTGGAGGAACATTATGATGTTCTAATTGGTTTACAACCTCTTTACCATGTTTGGGTAAAGGATGTTGAAAAATATCTAGATATCGATTTGCATTTTGATTTGGTTGTTTTTTGGTATTATTTTGAGTGTTATTGTTTGCAGGAAATTGTTGTACTTCCATTTTACCTTTATCAATGAAATCTTGTATTATATGTTTCAATCGCTTACAATAATTAGTTGAATATCCATCTAGTTGATGAAAATTACAATATAAATCATCCCTATATTCAGCTGCATTGGTACCTGGTTGTCTTATCTCAAGCAACTGTATCAAATATTGTTTCAATAATTGAGGTAAAATCCTAGTTAAGGGTTGATTTAATCTTGTGAATTCTCTTGGTGGCTTATCAAGGATTTTCAATACAAATTTCTTTACAGTTTCGACAAGGTTAACATTTGAGGTTTTTCTGCTATCAGTAACTCCATCACCCACTACTTGCTTATTCTTATATTGGTTTTTAGAAATTTTGTCCTCATCTTTCTTCTTAAATTGTCCTCTTCTAATGAGAGCATCTTCTACCCTCCTGGCTAGATCAATGGCCTGATCAAAGGAGGTTACTATAGTAGTAGAAAGCTCATAAGATAGTTGTTCTTGCAAATTACCAATAAATATGTCAAACATTTCACAATGAGGTAATGCAAAATATAGTTTGCCTAAGAGTTGTCTCCACTTAGTCAAGAATTCAACAAAACTCTCATATTTACTTTGTTTCAAGTTGTATAAATTCGTAATGGTCACATGCCTCTCTATATAGGCACTAAATTGATGGACAAACATTTCTGCTATCTCTTCAAAGTTCCTTAAAGAATTTGTAGGTAGTTGATAATACTATTCTAGAGCCATGCCTCCAAGAATTTTAGGGAATATTTTTAGTAACAACAAGTCATCATAAGAGATATCATGACATGTTGTCCTAAACATACGAATATGCTCAATAGGATCTTCGGTTCCTTTATATATTAGGAGGACAGGCATAGGGAAATGTTTTGGGTATGGTTGGGCAACCACAATAGGATCCAAAGGTTGGCTACACATCTCTCTATAACTATATGAGGAACAATAGGGATCCATTTGATCTAGTCGTGAAGCCAATTGTTTAACTTTGTCTTCAAGGCCCTATGGTTGTCCACCAAATTGATTTTTTTGAACCATGTTGTTGTGTCTTTGATGATAAGTCGGTGTTGTTGTGTAAGGATTTCCAATTGAAATATTGTTGTGCAAAGTGTTGGTAGGAAGGGTGTTATGAAGTTGATATGGGATTGTGTTTTGTTGAATTTTCTGTTGATGATTGGTATTTTGCACTTGTTTAGATTTTTGTTGGTTTGATATTTGTTGATTAAGAGCTTGAGAGAAGACAAAAGAGAATAGTTGTTTTTGTTGTTTAGGATTTGTTTTGGTGTTGCTAGCAACAATTTTAGATGATTATGCCATCGGTTTTTGAGCATTTTGATTTAAGGGTATCATTTTTTGATTAGATGGTCTTGCTTGATTATTATCTTGGTTTTTTGAATTCATGTATGATAGTGGATTTGTATGTATCTGGAAAGCGGATGCCAATGCTGATTCCATAGCACCTTCTCCTAAATTATCCATTTGTACTGCTTGATTGAACTCTTCTATGTTGCTCTTTATAAATTGGATAAAATGTTCAATAGACTTGAAATTAGCATTTCCTTTCTGATCTAATGTAGGTTTGTTAGGATCTTCTATTTCATCTTCTCCATTATCACCTTCATCTTGTTCTGAAGGTACATCATCTTCAATAAGTACCCTATCATCAAGGTTTTCTTGTCTTGTTCATCAGACTGTATTTGTTTACCACTTCTCAAAATTCTAGGCATTTTATTTTAGGATGTTTTGCTTTAGTGATATATATATATATATATATATATAATATATATATATATATATATATATATATGTTTTAAATTTCCTGGGTATATATGTTATATTGAAAATATAAATATATATTATATTTTGTTTTTTTGGTTTTATATGTTTTTATGAATCATAAAGATGTCTATGTTGTTCACATCGGATTTACCAAAGAATGTAGCTCTAAAATTCTCGCACTCATTTCCTCTAGGCTAATGGATCCACGCCTCAAAGGGAAATGGGAGAATAGTAGGTCTACATCTCGGAAAGAGACACTTGAGTTCGTGCCTTCTTTGGTGATTTTTCGACGAATTGTTTAGGGTTCACCAGGAAACATTTCTTGGCAGTTTCCACGCCTAGGTTTGGAGTTTGTTTGGTGTGTTCTTTTAATTTCTCGCAATCACCTAGTTTTGGCCAATGCAACTAAACTATGCTAAATGCAATTCAATTTTCAATGAATATAGAAGATAGTAGTAAATAGAGGAAAATCTAATGCAAATGCTTAATTATGAAGGAATTTGACACTCTTACTCGGTCCGAAAGTTTGATGAAGATTATGTTTCTTATTGCAAGAAAGATCTTATGTTGCAAGGTCAAGATCGTACGTACGATTCGTGATCGTACCCTCTGATCAGAGATCGTATCATCCAATCAGCAATCGACAAATACAATCATAATAGAAACCTGCGGTTTCATAAGTACAATGTAGAAAATAGAAAATGCAGTATGATACAGACTCTATTGAATAGAGATTAGATCATACAAGATTTATTGAATGATGTGCTAAAAGAAATTAACATGTATATGGATTAAAATGTTTAAAGTATGCAATAAAATGCAGAATGGTGAACTCCAGGAATGATAACAATAAAATTATGTTCTATATGAGGTGATAATTGATAAATACAATGCAAAAATACAAATTAGAAGCTATAGGGATGCAAGTCAAAGCTTGGAGTTGCCCCCAAGCAATCAAAGAGGCAAGATTGTATGCTACTAGGGTGAGATCGTATCCACGATCGTCGATTGTATCCTCCGATCCTACAAAAAAATAGCAAAATAACAAGGGCTAATGCAGAAATTAAGCGACTAAAATGCAAAATTATATCAATGAGTTAGGAGGAATTCAAGGGGGGAAGGCCTGATTAAATAGGCTAAACTAGCAGGTGAAATTAGGCTAAAAACAAAATAGGTTGCAACTTCTTCCAAGCTAGGACTGATTGGCAGATCTGATCCCGTAATCGTCGCATAGTTGGACAGATAAAGACAAAAAACGTTGTAACTTGTTTGTCGTTTTACTTAACTGAGCTTTTCTGTTTTTGGACAAGATTGTACGTACGATCTCGCCAGTTTAGACCTGAACTTGGATCGGACTTACGATCTCGTAAGGAGGTTAGACATGTACATAGTTTTTTAGTAGTTTGAGAGGTCAAACGGTGTCGAAATTGGACATATAATATACCTTTGGAAAGATATTTTTGAGCCCTATCCAATGGTATAAAATTTGAGAAGAATTGAGATGATTTAATAGGGTAAAAATTCTCTTAAATATGACCTTAGTTTTTTAAAAGGGAAAACTTATCTTTAATGGGTCAATTTTTCTTGTCTACATTACTAAAGATCATCTAGACTGTTCCATGGATAAGATTAGAACCTCGTATGGTATTCTAAAAGCTAATTATGAAACAATCGATGATAGCTAGTTTTATAAAAATGAAGATCCTACAAAATGTGTTATATCTAGATATTGCTTCAAGAGCTTGAAGTGCAAAAATATGCATTCTCAGATCTTGCCACTCTAAAGGAGGAAGAACCTCTACTACAGAAGAAAAATAATCAAACTAATTTCCTTTTTGATAAATACTGATATGTTTGTTTTCCTTTTATCTGTTGAAGTTATGTGTCATGTAAGAGGTGTTCTTGTTGTTAGTTCCTTAAAAAAAAAAATTGATTATGGAAACTTAGCAATTTGAGGAAGATGGAGAATATATTTAATAGAAAGGCAAATATGGATATGCTTTAATTAACTTGTTAGAAATGTAATGAGAGCAATATAATATTTTGTTTTTATAATGGGAGTCGCTCCCAATAGAAACCACACGTAGCTTATTAAAAAAAATTAATATCATTATAGTTTGCAAAATTAGATTCAACAATTAAATAAACAAAAATATAATTTGTTTCTATTATATGAGCTTTGATTCAACAATTATACAAACAAAATTCAAGGCTAAAAACAAATCTTAACATAACTATCACAAGCATAATATCAAAATATATATATGAATTAAAAAACACAATTAAAAAAACAACTCAAAATACTAAAGCTTCACTACTATTTTTTTTTTTTTTTAGAAAAAGCTAAATTATATTATATTATTAACTATAACATTACAATATTTTGATGTGAGCACTGTCCACCAGCTAAAAAACAAAATGAGGTGGATCAGGAGTAAAGCATCCATAATTGAATATACATAAGAATAAAAGCTAATATCAACAAAAAGACTATAGTTATATCTTGCTGCAATACACCAGATATCAACATTCATTTGTGAGAGAGTGTGTTATATGAAGAAATTCTAGGCATGTCTTTCGTGATATCTTCTGAAGTCTTCAGAGAAAAAAAAGAAGTAATCAAACCTTGAACTTGCTTATCATTGTTAATTGTCTTCTTCTTAGTTTTCTGTTGGACCTTCTGAAGATCTTGAATCATATGAGAACGTTGATGAAGTATGTCATATCGAGGTATGTTGAAAGGTCCATAGACTTGGAAATGAATGTATCCCACATGTAACAAAAGATCAAAGGTCAAGTCTGCCAAAACTATATCTCATGGAAAAGCAAATCTAGTAAATACCTTTTTGCATCTGTACTTCCAAATATACTTGAAAGAGTTAAGTCTACAAACATTTCACTTTTATTAATTATCTATATTTTATAAATAAAATGTTAAAAGCTACCTTTCAAGCTTATATTTATAATATAAAACTTATCACTCTGTTATCATATATTGGTCTATGCATAGCTTCTCCAAATCCAATTACATGTATTGCCTAATCAATCATTTCATCCTTATATGACAATGCAAAAGTTTTATTATTATTCCATATGACGATACCTGACATTACATAAAGTAAATCAATGGTACTAACTTTGCTTTTCGGGGACTTAATATTTATATCTTTTCAATGTTAATTTATAAAAGGAGTCAAAATAATAATGGTTCTCACTCACATTTTCTCCGGTTGAATATTCCAAGCAAGTTCAGCAGGATATAATACAAGGTTATATGGTTTCGTGGGTCCCATAACATAAATGTATGGGAAACCACTGCCCACCCAACTACCCTTGATTTCTATGGATGCATGATGCAACTTTTTTAGGCTTTTAATGTTTAAAAGTTTTTCTTGTAAAATATAATGTAGGGACGATCAACATACGGAATTTTGAGATTCTAAATATAGTTTTATTATATTTAAAATAAGTTTATGAACCTTCCATTACTTTTGAAATGTTATTGACAGATTTTATTAACTTTTTTATATGATTTAAGATCTTTAGAAAGTCCAACAAGAAACTAAGAAGAAGATAGTTAACAATGATAAGCAGGTTCAGGGTATGATTATTTCTTTTTCTTCTCTGAAGATTGCATAAAATTGCAGAAGATAGCACGAAAGACATGCCTAAATTTTTTCATATAACAGACTCTCCCACATATGAATGCTAATTTCTGATGTATTACAGCAAGATATAACTATAGGCTTTTGTTGATATTAGCTTCTATTCTTATGTATATTCAATTATGGACGTTTTACCCTGATCCATCTCATTTAATTTTTTAAGTGGTAAACAATATTAACACCAAAATATTGTAATGTTCCAATTAATAATATAATATAATCTAACTTTAAAAAAATATATATTAAAAATTATATATATACAATCAAATCTCTTTACAAATAAATATTTCATTTATCATTCCACTAAAATCTAATAATCAATAAATTTAGCCCATGTCTAGAATGGGAATGAATGTTTTACCTTCCAATAATAAATCATGAAATTAATTCGTTTTCACATTGATATTTGACTTTAGATTTTCCTTTTAAAACGTGTGCGAAGAAAAAGAAGGTAAAACGAGATATTACAAAGAATCGAAATCTCTTAGAATAAAATTATTCTAATATACATCAATTTTAATCATTAATAATGAATTATAAAAGTAATTTTATAAAACAAAGTCAAGTTAAATATGTTTTTTTTAAGTTTTGGTGGGATAGTGGAAAGAGGATTTTTGGAAGGCCTAAGGTTCAAACGACGGCATGTTTGTGTGTAATTTGTGTGTTTCGAGTTTTGGTTTTCATGTACATCATAAAGAATCACTCGTTTCGGCAAGATCCGCAAGATGGTGTGCGTTTGTATATGTTAACAAAAAAAAATGTTTTTTTTGTCAAAAAAAAATATCCAAATGCACCAATTGTCCAACATGAATCATGCGAGCAATAGAACAGTCGATCTCAAAAGGAGAATTTGAATCATAGCATTGATAAAAGCCAAATGGTTACTAAAGACCGTCCAAAAAGTTCCATGAATAAGATTAGCATCTCAGATGGTATTTTTAAAGTTAATTATGAAACAATAGATGATGGTCAGTTTTTTATAAATAAAGATCCTACAGAATGTGTTACAACTAGATATTACCTCAAGAGCTTGAAGTGCAAAAATGCATTATCAGATCTTACCACTCTAAAGGAGGTTCTGAGAAAGAACAACTATTACATAAGAAAAATAAATTGATGGATAACTTTATGTTTGTTTTCCTTCTATCTGTTGGAGTTATGTGTCTTGTTCTTGTTGTTAGTTCCTTAAAGAAAAAAAAAGTTCATTATGAAAACTTAGCAGTTTGAAGAAGATGGAGAATATTTTTGATAGAAAGACAAAGATGGGTATGCTATTTTTGATAGAAAGACAAAGATGGGTATGCTTTAATTAACTTGTTAGAAATGTCATAAGAGGAATATAATGTTTTGTTTTTGTAATGGGAATGACCCTCAATAGAAACCACACATAATTTATTAAAAAAAATCTAATATCATTATGGTTTGCAAAATTAAATTCACCAATAAAATAAACAAAAATATAAAAAATTTCTAAATTGTAAACTTGGATTCAACAATTATACAAAAAAAAATTC
Source organism: Wollemia nobilis (assembly GCA_028583015.1). Lineage (NCBI taxonomy): Eukaryota > Viridiplantae > Streptophyta > Pinopsida > Araucariales > Araucariaceae > Wollemia > Wollemia nobilis. Next base: position 3,220,863 of record JAQPPZ010016917.1, on the reverse strand, counting down.
AAGGCTAAAAAACCTAGGTGTTGTAGGTGAGTTGGAGAGGAGAGGGCAATCCTCCAAGGAGCTCCCGGGTCCGAATCTCCACCTTACCAAAAATTTGAACTGGGTACCCAAAAACTAATTGATAATGTTGATGTGGGCAGGGCGGGACGCGACTCCCGATAATTTTAACGGTGTAAAACCCCTTTTTCGTGGTCTCTCAAACTAAAACGATCCCGTAAAAGATTTTTCACTTAAAAAAATTCAAAACTAAAAACAAATCTTATCATAACTATCACAAGCATAATATCAATATATTTATGAATTAAAAAACACAATTAAAAGAAAAACCTCAAAATAATAAAGCTTCACTTTTATTAATTATCTATATTTTATTAATAAAATGTTAAAAGTTGCTTGTATTTATAATATAAAACTTATCACTCTACTATCACATATCGGTCTATGCATAGTTTTTTTCGCAAATCCATAGGCAATACATGTATTGCCTAATCAATTATTTCATCGTTATATCACATTGCAAAAGTTTTATTATTCGATAAAAGTGAAGCTAAATTCCATATGAACGATGACTGACATTAAGTAAAGTAAATCAACGGTAGTGACTTTGCTTTTTCGGGACTAAATATTTATATCTTTTCAATGTTGATCTATAAAAGAGTCAAAAATAATAATGGTTCTCACTCACGTTTTCTCCGGTTGAAAATTCCATGCAAGTTCAGGAGGATATAATATAAGGTTATATGGTTTCGTGGGTCCTACAACATTAATGTATGGGAAACTACTAACCACCCAACTACTCTTGATTTCTATGGATGCATGATGTAACTTTTTTAGGCTTTTAATGTTTAAGAATTTTATTGACAAATATAATGGAGGGACGTTCAATATATGGAATTTTGAGATTCTAAAGATACTGTCGTTATATTAAACATATTTTTAAAAAATAATTTTTTATATTATCCAATCTCTTTACAAATAAAGATTTCATTTATCATTCCACCAAAATCTAATAACCAATAAATTCAGCCCATATTGTCTAGAATATGAATGAATGTAAGGTGTAGTGTTACCTTCCAATAATAGATCATGAACTTAATTTATTTTCACATTGATATTTGACTATAGAGTATTTATAAATATATTTTAAAAAAGATTTAAGAAGGAACAACTGGTTTTCATTAACATAGAGATTTATCCTTCCATACTACCAACTTTCGGGGCAGAATTTCGCTTTTCCTTTAAAACGTGTGCGTAGAAAAAGAAGGTAAAACGAGATATTAGAAAGAATAGAAATCTCTTACCCACTTTAAGGTATTAGGTAGGCATTTATTAACAAAAATTTTACATTCAAACATGGGCATGCTTAATAAAGGTAAAGGTAAAGGTAGTAGTTTGACTTATTTGTTGAGTGTGCGTGAACTTGATGACTGTGATATTAACCCTGAGCTATTGGGTGTCTTCCTCATTTAAGTCGCATTTAGCGAGGAAATGCAAGGGTTATAAAGGCAGCTTTAATGATTTGACCGAAATGTAAGGGTTATAGAGGCAGCTTTAATGATTTGACCTGTTCGAAGGTAAAAACCATGGTGCGTTCAGAGATAAAAACCATGAAGAGAATGTTTGACCCTGTACCGAGTTATTAAAAATGAAAGGATGTTACAAATTCCTTTGATATAAATAATAATAATAAGATAATTTTAATATGCATTAATTTTAATCATTAATAATAAATTATAAAGCTTACTCGGATTTGTGGCGATTCCACTATGTAAATTTAAAAAAAAAAGAATTATAAAAATAATTTTATAAAACAAAGTTAAGTCAATATGTTTTTTAAAGTGTCCCATGGGACAATCCAACGGTTTGGGCTTTGGCTCTTCTTTGTGAGGTCCAAGGTTAATACCGCGGAGTGGGTAAGTATGTGAGGGGGTGGGTGTGGAGTGGGTGAATATGTGAGGGGGTGGGTGTGTGGTGGATGTGTGTTAAATTCCTTATTGATAAGTTTAGCTTAGCTTTAGGAGGGGTCATGGTTGGAGGAGTTTGCTCAGCCATGTGTGATGCGATGGTCGTAGGGGTTTCTCACACTAATCGAAACGAGTGATTCTTTCTGATGTATATGAGGAGTAGAATTTGAAACACACGAAATTACACACATGTCGCGCGGTTTGAACTTTGGACCTCCAAAAATCCCTTCAAAAATAGAATATAAAAGATATATATATATATATATATATATATATATATATATATATATATATATATATATATATATATATATATATTCTTTTATATTCTATTTTTGAAGGGATTTTTGGAGGTCCAAAGTTCAAACCGCGCGACATGTGTGTAATTTCGTGTGTTTCAAATTCTACTCCTCATATATATATATATATATATATATATATATATATATATATATATATATATATATATATATATCTTTTTTTAAGTTTTGATCTATTTTTGAAGGGATTTTTGGAGGTCCAAAGTTCAAACCGCGCGACATGTGTGTAATTTCGTGTGTTTCAAATTCTGATCCTCATATACATCAAAAAGAATCACTCGTTTTGACAGGATTCACAGGATGGTGTGTGTTTGTATGTGTTAACAAAAAAATAAAATAAATAAAGTCTTTTTAAAGATAAAAGTAAATTTAAAAGGTATAAAATCCTTTTGATAAGGAAATTTTAAATACTAATGCTAGTTTTACTTTGTATTAAGAGTTTAACAGATATAATTAATATTATGATAAATGATTCAAGGTTCAAAATCAGTGTATATCTAGAAGGGGATAGGTTGGATGATCATGGTTGTGTATTCGTTGGTTGGTTATCCCAGTTGGATGTCTTAGAAGGACAGGGCCACGTTAACTTCGTAAAAAATATATTATAATAAATAATAATAATAAATTTTTTTTTTGAGGTTAGTGTGAGAAACCCTTATGACCAATGTCCAAGGTTGGGTATCCCCATCCCAACCATAACCTTTGCTAAGGGTTGTTGGAATATATTACATTATTTGTTACATGTTAATGTATCACCTTGGGTACATCTTTAGATTTAAAGTATCTTAGATTAGAGTGTGGGTACATCTTTAGATTATGAGTGTTTAAAATTAGAGTATGAGTACATCTTTAGATTATAATTGTTTAAAATTAGAGTGTGAGTTATATTTTATGTAATAATGTGCAAGAAATGCACAAGTGTCTTGTAGTTAGGTGTGCATGTGTACACGTGTCCATTATGTAGAGTACACATGTCCTTAGAGTAGGAAAGTGAAGAATCACATACTATTATATATTTATGACAAAGCATTGTAATATGTATCAAAAGTGCATTGCTCATAGCATGCATTAGTAGACCTTTATTCAATATACTATTTTTGTGAGCTTTAGTTAATAACAATTTTATGAGTAGTTGCAAAAGTTTCTTATGAGTTTTACATGCTTAAAATATTGTCATTGTCTTATATTTGACTTATTTTAGACTTTGTGGTTGTTTTTCATCAAGTATTTAGCATTCAAAAGCTAACACGAATGAGAGCTAAGCTTATCAATAAGGACCAAACACACAATCATACACACACTCACCCTTCGCACACCCGCCCACACTACAGTTTAAACCTTTAAACCTCCCGAAGAAGAGCCGAAGCCTGAACTGTTGTGATGTCTCCCGAAAACTATAATTTTTATTATTATAAATACCATTATAAAATTCAATAAACCTAAAATAATCACACCAATCAAAATAATTACAATGACAAATAAAAAATACATACCTATTTTATTGAACAAGACAAAAACTAACATTTTATAGAACTAAAAAAGCTGATACTTTACATAAATACAAACAAATTCATAATCTTTTTCAAACAAAACTATAAACAACAAAGACAACTCAACTATGCAACCTACTAATGACCTTAACATATATGGCTTTATGCCTATGTTTCCAGCTTAGGAGTCACTCATGGACACATTGCACATTATCTTTTAACTCCCATAACTAAATGGTCTTAATTACGCTCATAGACGCCCTACAATAGCAACCAGGAAGGTCAGCCAGGCAGTAAACAATATTAATATTTTATTAAAAAAGTCGATATTAAGAAAATTATCTGCCAACATTAAAGGTTATGGTGGATTTAAAATATTTAAAAAATATTTAAACTATTTAAACTAAAATGGTGCCCAAACTTTCTAATATTATTTGCTTATCTCATTTCTTGGGGGTGTTATAGATAGGCACCTCGAGATTGATAACTCTCGACGTTTATAAATATATATATTTTATATATCTAAGCTAGTTATACTCTTGTTGTTGTCATCCTAACTTTCTTTTGGCAAACAAATAAATTATTTGTGGGTTGTGTGCGCTCCATTTTAAAAATTTTAATGTAGCATATTTATATTTAAGATGAATAAATTATATTTTCTCCATTCATAGCTATGCCTTTGGTTTTGCATGTTTTATTTTCTCCATCCATAACTATATCTTTGGTTTTGCTTGTTCTATTTTCTCCATCCATAACTATGTCTTTGGTTTTGTTCAATATAAATATCCATACACCAAATATAGTATGACTTCTTCTTACTAATATACATAGTAAAATACTCATCCTTATAAAAGTAATTTTAATAATTATCCAAAAAAATATTTAACCCTTTATAAACATCTATAAACAAGCACCAAATATGAAATTTGTTCTACCCAAAAATAATCCTTAGAATTGGTGGGGGTCATCCCATGTTTCTAAAATGAATATGATTTAGGTTGATGTCATGCTACAAACCTTCTATCTAAAAGACATAGCATGAAGTAGATTTAAAAAAAGTTATTATATAATAAATAAAGAAGAAAAACAAAAGATTTAAAAAACAATCCTTAGAATTGGTGGGCGTCATCCCATGTTTCTAAAATGAATATGATTTAGGTTAATGTCATGCTACAAACCTTCTATCTAAAAGACATGGCATGAAATAGATTTTAAAAAGTTATTATATATAATAAATAAAAATAAATAAATAAAAGATTTCAAAAAGTTTTTGTATGTAATAAATAAAGAAAAGTTTTGGGGACAATATAATTGTTTGGGTTTGGTTTTTCTAGAGATCCAAGATTCAAACCAGTGTTAGGTCATGGTTAAGAGAGGACTCCTTGGCCCTATGTGTTTCGTCGTATGAGTTTATTACACTACTCGAATCCAAAAAAAATTAAACCCACTTGTTAAGAGGAGACTAAAATCTCTCATAAAAACATGTGTAAACTTAAATTTTTCATAAAAATCCGTGTTTTATTCTATAAATTAGAGGTTATAATAATAGCAATGAACAAGAAACCTTTAAAAATATAAGGAATTATTTTTTCGTTGAGTGTACACAAGAAAAAAAGGAAAAAAAATCTATTCAATTTATATAATATCATTAAACTTTTTTTTATAAATTAATAAAAAAATAATTAAAAGGTAATTGATACAATTAATTAAAAAAAAAAAAAATGTACTAGGTTTAGGGCAGGTGAAGTGATTTGACAAGGAGATATGTTAAGAGGAGGTCTAAATTCTTCCTCACAACTAGTCTTAACGTGTATACATTACTTTTAAATTTTAATTTAAATATCTATTTTTATATTATTTTTATCTTTATATAAGATATATGGATAACACACGCCACAATCAATTTTACAATTTTGACATTATTAACCGTTCGATGATCGTTTCCAATGATCGTTTGCCATTTGATGATTTGTTTGAAGTCAAGGAAACATTTTGATAAATTTGATTTCAATGATTGTCCTGCGTAACATTTAAAATATTTTATATATATAAATAACTTTATAATATAAAGGAGCCGTTTCCAACAATTACGTCTCTAGATAACATTCTAGAGACACGACACATTACTCTCAACCCGACTTTTTGAAGCCACCACATTTAAAAAAATTATATGAATAATATACTTTTAAACCATGTTGTTAAATTTTTTTTAAGGTAGGTGATGTTACAATACGTATTTTCACCCACCGTTCCATCAAAATCCTGTAATATTACTGATTTAAAAATATTTGTTTAAAAATATATTTTACTAGAGCACCTGAATTTCACAATATAAAAGCGTAAAACTAAAGCAAAGCTAAACAAAAAAAAATCTAACCTTTAAGCAAATATAAATTTATACCCAAAAAAAAGGGGAAAATGTATTTAAAAAAAATGAAAAGTAAAGCAAAGGAGGCAGTAAAAGCTGATCCGTACCAGGGTGAATAAAATAATTCGCTGGACCAAGGAAAAGGGGCACATGCAGCCGAGCGTGGGTCCGGTAGAACAATTTTTGAATGGTGTGGGACAGCTACCGTCATTTGGTATTTGTCCTCCTTCCGCGATAGTCCCAGTGGACGGCACTGCCTTCCAGACCAATAAAACGTTCTGTCAGAACGCCGACGGACTCACTGCCACGTGCACACACCTTTCATCTCCATGACATCGAATGATGAAAGTTCCCGTCAAGACTAACGGACAAACTCGAACATATTCCACGCCATGGCGGAATAAGGACAGCCCATGGCGATATTCCTGCACAGTCCCGTTAGGTGAAGCGCACTCCGGTGGAACGTACTGTGATTAGAAGAGACGATATGACTCCTAACTTCAATTTAAGCCAAATTCGTCCCAGAACAATACTAAACATCACATCTTATACCTCTATTTAATCTTAGAGATACCTAAGAGTCTCAGACTCTCTAAATCACAGTAGGTAACGTCGGTAGACGACGCACAAGCACATTATTTTAGGTACCTTGGGGTTTCGGGAAGCAAAGCCTCGTCGTTTGCGCTGCATTATGTCAGAGAAGTTGCAGGCGAAGCTCTGAAATTGTGCGGAGAAAAAAGTTAAGGGTTAACTTCAGCGTTTCAATCATGTACGCGCTCCGGTGGCTGTTCGCGCTCGCAATGGTGGCGGTAGCGGGATTCGTGGCCGAAACCGAGGGAAATCCGCCGCCGCCGCTGCTGTGCACAACCTGTGCTACCTGCTCAAACCCCTGCGGCAACGCGCCCCCGCCGGAGCCCGCGTCTCCGCCTCCTTCGCCGCCCTTACCTTCGCCGCCTCCGCCTTCGCCGCCCTTACCTTCGCCGCCTCCGCCGTACCCGACGCTGCCTCCGCCCTCACCGACGGTCCCGACACAGTACAAATGCCCGCCGCCGCCGTCCGGCGGCGGAAACCCCGCCCCTTACCACTACGTTTTCCCAACGCCGCCCGGCAGTTATCCCTCCAACTACTCCTGGTCTTACAACCGCGCCACTTCCTCTCGCCGCAGCCACTCTCCCCTCCTCTACTTGATCTACGCGCCGCTGCTGCTGCTTCAGATTGTTTTCATGTGAAAGGCGTGAGGCTTAAATGTCTCCAAATTAGGTTTGCGGCGCGCTTTGTATGTTATTTTTTAAACGGAATATTTAATTCCGGGCTATTTGCACACAGATCTGGTGTACTGGATCCCTCTGGATTTTTACCTGCAGGACGGCGTTCTTGGCCGTTACTATGACTGTAAGTTGGACGAATTGGTGTCAGATCTGATTGTAAGTGTGCGATCGAGTAAAATACGTACACATTATTCATAGTTTAGTACTCTGTACATTCCCATATGAAATAATCTGGTCTGCCGTCGCAGAAAAATAATGGTTAACAATAATTTGGAAGCGGCTATGCAAATTCTTGTTTTATTCTTGTGAATCTCTTGCCTTTCATTATTATTTTCAAAATTGTAAAAGTTTTATTTGCTATAAGGTTTACAGAACTGTATATATGCCGAGAACTGTATATATGCCGTGGGATGTCAGATGCTGGAAGGCTTTGTCGACTGCCTTGATGTTTGTTCCATTATTTTTTTAAAAATCCCATCTTATCCCCTGTCACGTTCCAGTACTTTGCTTTTTTTTTTGCATGGCCAGCGCTTATTTTTGCCTAAAAAGAATAGGCATTGATTTAATGTTAGCGTTATCTTTTCTGAGATTTGGAATTTGGTAGTGAGCGCCGTGTCTAAATTGCCAACCGTTTAAAAGTAATTTTTTTTTAAATATATTTTATTATGAAAATCAAAGACCATCCCAATAACACAATATGGTTTTGAATGTGGATCTTTCGAAAAAAATTCCCCAAAGTCTTAACCATAGGGTGTCTGCAGGAACCAAAAGGACATTTTTGTAAAGGTTTAGTAGAGGAAAAAGAGGCATTCAGCGATAAGAGCTAATTGAGAAATAAAATTAAAAGAGTCCAAACCTTTTGTAAGATGCACAATGGAAAGCTGGATTTCATCACAAACTAATGCCTTCCACCTCACCATTTTATCAGGAATCTAAATTTTTTAACATATATAATGGTGGACACAGTTCAATACGCTTTTGTTGATTGTAACCTTTGTTGCCGTTTTTTTAAGTGTAAGTGAAGATAGGTGAGACTGGTCCTGTTTAACAAGTTCACGGTTGGAACTTTAGTTATATAAAGGGGATACAAAGGCATGTAAAGGTAGATAGAAAGGTTGTGTGTTAAATTCTTTATTAATAAGTATAGTTTTCAGTTTTACCAGGGATCATGGTTGCGAGGAGACTGCTGAGGGGTTTCTCACTATAACCTAAAATTTAAAGCCCCTTCGTACGTGGATTGGTATGTGCATGTTTGGCCAAACATTTATCAAAAGGACAACGTCGGGGCAGCCTGTTTGTCTGATCTCAATCCTCTGAAGGGCAGCCTGTTTGCAAAGGTAGCCTGTTTGCAAAGGTAGTAGTCTGATCTCAATCCTCTGAGTGCGAGCCAGACCTACAATGACAATACGGATTTTCGAGCCACCTGTTCCCTTCCCATTAAGTTAACAATAACCAAGTAAAATAAATTTAATAATTTGAACCCCACACTATCTATTATTAAAAATAATGTTTATTTGTTTTATCTAAATAAAAGAGTCAAAAGTCGCAATACGCTGCTTCCTGGAAGAATAAGTATCTAATAATAATTTAAAACATGGTTTAAAGGTTTAGCTAGTTTAAAGTATTGTTTAATTAAGATGATAACAAGCAATACCATGGTGTGGTTCTAACTTCCTTCCGTCCCAATGTTTAATGAATAACGAGATCGAATGGCCTCCCCTCAGTTTTGTTAATAATGTTGCGGTGCAGTTTTTGTTTTTACTTGAATTGGAGATTAGTGTTTGGTACATGTGGCTTATTTGACGCTAGACCTCTGTTTTATGTCTCCATCTATCCTCATATATTAGGATTTTAATATTATACATTAATAAAATAATATTATATTTTATAATTATATAGCAATATTATAATTTATTATTTAAATTTGGTTAAATAATTATTGTTGAAAATAACATTTTATAAAGATAGTTCAATATACTTATTGTTTTATGGTTTATTGGAAATTACTTTAAAACAACCATTTTTAACAATTATGTCCATAATCATATAATGGTATATACAATAGAAACATCTAGTGTGATTATGTATAACCATATAATAATATATGGAAATCAAGCCCCATCCTTATTATACCATGACCATCTAATGAAATTAGAATAACATACACCATGTTCACATAGTATTATTATAACAACATTTTTTATAATGATATCCATGACCATGTGGTGGTGTATAGGATTGAGCTAAGGTCTATGTGCATTACAACCTCTTGACAAGCTTCAAGACTTGCGTCTCCTTTAACTAGTTGAGCTAATATATAATAATATTTGAGATTAGAATTATTTAATCCGAAAATTTAACCAATTACACTGGTAAATCTTTTTGTTTCTAACTACTTAAACTAAACCTTATAAACTTATGTCTTCTTTCTTTATTATTATTAAAAGTGTTTAAAAGGTATAACTTTAAAATTTAAATGAAGCCTTTTTAAGGTGGAACATAGAAAATGGAGAATAGAATATTTAGGAAGCTTTCAAAAACATTTTGCCTTTGAAGAATGGGAAAAATAATAAAAGTCATAGTTTATAAAGGAGATGGTTTTCCTAGGATGTGACAAGAGACCAAATATCATGTTAAGTTTTAAACAATATTGGAGGGTATGAGCAATAGGACCAAAGTTTAGAATCCTTTCTTATGAATATATTTTAATTGGTTATATGGGATTAGAATGAGCCTCACCTATATTACATCATCACCATATAATAGATATTATCCATGTATCACTTGATAAGATTCAAGGAATCTTTTATGAGGGGTGAGTCCCTCGTATTGAGTAGGGTTTGAACCTTGGACCTCTCAAATAAAGGCCAAAACCCTTACCACTGCAGTAAGCTTGGGTTTTTTTTTAAAGAAAATTTAAGTATTTAAATGGTTGAGCTCATGTCATTTAACACAATAATCAAAATTGATTTTTTAAAGATTTATTATACTTTAGATAGATTTTTATAGGCTTATTAAAAATTTACAGTAGATATACCTAAAAAAATTATATCTTAAAATAAATTACAACTTCTATTTCTTCTTGACCTAGAGCTTGTACTTCTTATTTTTATTACATTTTTCATGCCTTTAAAAATTAAAAAAAAAAAAAACAATTTAGTTGTAAATTTTAAATCCAATATAAAACTAGGAGAAAATATTTCAATACTAAATATGACCCAAATTCAATTGATTAACTTGTAAAGAATCTTTAAATAAAATCTTCAAAATATCTCTCATAGAAAAATCACACTAATTTTAAAAAAATATCTAAACTTATTGTACACACATACAACAAATTAAAAAATAATAATTAGAAATAGAATATACACACTGATTGGTTGATTTATTTATGGACTCTTTTTATTGTAAATCTTAATCTTTTTTTTTCTTTTTAAATAACACTTAAACTCTTGTATCTTATATAAATGACAATGCTTTTGTATCTTGTATAGGATAATATAATATAATAGTTTTTATAGAAATTTAGATGTTATTCGATATTAACCTATCTCATATAAAGTGAATCTACATTTCATTTGTTACATGTCTACTAGTTTGTTATAGGAAAGTGAACAAGGTGATATGATCAAGTTTTTGAAGTCACCTTTACTAAACTATAGGAATGCGATTGTCAAACTACAAGAATGTAGTTGATAATTGCATTGATTGAATCCACGTGATGATTGCCAATTGTACAAAGACACAAGCATTAGTTACACAGAGAAAATAAGATATTCTATTTATTTCCTACAAGATTATCAAATTACGAGAAATCTAAGTGTCATATCAACTTGTAGCTATACATATGTTTATGATGTAATTAGGTAGTTAGCTAGGAATGAGAATTAGAAGGCTAGACCAACTAGAATTTGTCTTAATGAATCTTATGTTTCTTGGTGAGACTATTTTACTACTTAGAGTTGGAAAATTGATTCTCCACCTATAGAGAATCCCAAAATTGTACTTTTGTTTTATATTCCTTTTGTTTTATAATTAAGTTTGACTATGATAGTTTCAACTACACCTCCTAAGAGCTAGCAAATAGTTCAAGGAATTTAATGGTCTTTTTAAATGTTTATATGTAGTTCAAAATAGTTTCGTTACGAAAATAAGTCAACTAGCCACATAGTAGCATTAGGAAATCACTCAAAATAACAAACAAATTTCTTCATATATATTTTTAGTAGCAATATATATTTATTTCAATTTAACCAAATTTTGTGTATTTACTTTTCTCTTCCTGCCATGGGGATAAAGTGCCTACTTTTGGAGTTTGGGCTTTGCTATAAGCATGTGGTTTGTGAGAACAGCCATGAGCATTCTTGTATTTTTTATTTAGCAGTTAGCCATCCATCCACAATTCTTAAAAAATTGTTTGAATATGTTCTTTCTAGTTTTTGTAGTTAGTTGCATAGTTAATGATTAATTTCTATTGTTCATTTTTTTTTATAGTTTTAATTTTGCAATTTTTTCTTTTTCTTTTCCTATAGTTTCTAGCTTTGTTTGAGAATTCTATAAATTAATTATGAACGGATGAGTTCCTTTCCTTCTTGTGGAATTTGGGATGAGCAATTGAGTGTTAATTTACTCATAGAATTGGATTTTACCTATAGGAGCATGTAGGTTAGATCCTCTAATAGTTCTTAATGCATATATAGTCCCAAGTTCCTCGCAAGTGTACCTACCTATATTGACATACTTAATGCTTTTAATTTTTTACATCATTATCAAGAGCTAAAAATTATATATTTTTTAAGATTTAATGTAGTGTAGGGATAGGTTGGATTGAATGTCAACATTCAGACTCTTTTTGAGATATATTTTTATTTTTAGTTGCACTTTAATCCTTGTAGTGTTACATGTCTTCACTTAGGTATGAAAATGAAATATCTTTTCCAAATAACACAAGGATAGGTGTAGGATAGGGAGTTGGAATAACACCCAACTCATCCAGATGACCTAATCAAAGCAAGAAAAATAGTGAGTCATAACGGTCCAAAGAAACTGCAGACCAAACTACAGAATTTATAGATCCTATAGGATTGTTTGAAATATCTCCACTTGTATTCAAGATTTTCCCTCAGTTCATACTTGAAGGTGTTGTCCCTCCTATAGTAGATTTTCATTCTATAGTTAGAGAGATGGAAGGTTCCATTTAGGAAATTTGCCTCTCAATATAACTTGACAACTAGTTAGATTATCAAGCCAAACGTAAATCTAGCACCAAAAAGCCAAAACTCGAATTTCGCATCACTAATCAATTAGATCCAGTTTGTTATAGGAAAGTGAACAAGGTGATATGATCAAGTTTCTAAGTCACCTTTGTTAAACTATAGGAATGTGATTTTCAAACTACAAGAATGCAGTTGACAATTGCATTGATTGAATCCACGTGGTGATTGCCAATTGTACAACGATACAAGTATTAGTTGTATAGATAAAATAAGACATTCTAATTATTTCCTACAGGTCTGTCAAATTATGAGAAATCTAAGTGCCATATCAGCTTTTAGCTATAAATATGTTTACGATGTAATTAGGTAGTTAGCTAGGAATGAGAATTAGAAGATTAGGCCAACTAGAATTTTTCTTAATGAATCTTTATGTTTCTTGGTGAGACTATTTTTACTACTTAGAGTTTGAAAATTGATTCTCCACCTATAGAGAATCTCAAAATTGTACTTTTGTTTTATATTCCTTTTGTTTTATAATTAAGTTTGACTATGATAGTTTCAACTACACCTCCTAAGAGCTAGCAAATAGTTCAAGGAATTTCATGGTCTTTTAAAATATTTATATGTAGTTCAAAATAGTTTAGTTAGGAAAATAAGTCAACTAGCCACATAGTAGCATTAGGAAATCACTAAAAATAACAAATAAATTTCTTCATGTATTTTTTTAGTAGCAATATTTTTTTCTCAATTTTATCAGATTTTGTGTATTTACTTTTTCTTTTCTTGCCATGGGGATAATGTGCCTAATCTTGGAGTTTGGGCTTTTCTATAAGCATGTGGTTTGTGAGAACTTCCATGAGCATTCTTCTATTTTTAATTTAGCAGTTAGTCATCCATCCATAATTTTAAATAAATTGTTTGAATATGTTCTATCCAGTTTTTTAGTTAGTTGCATAGTGGATGATTAATTTCTATTGTTTATTTTTTTATAGTTTTAATCTTGTAATTTTTTCTTTTTTCTTTTCCTATAGTTTCTAGCTTTGTTTGAGAATTCTATAAATTAATTATGAATGAATGAGTTCCTTTCCTTCTTGTGGAATTTGGGATGAGCAATTGAGTGTTAATTAACTCACAAAATTGGAGTTGATCTATAGGAGCATGTATGTTAGATCCTCTAATAGTTATTAATGCATATATAGTCCTAAGTTCCTCGCAAGTGTACCTACCTATATTGACATAATTAATGATTTTCATTTTTAACATCATTATCAAGGAGCCAAAAATTATATATTTTTGAAGATTTAATGTAGTGTAGGGATAGGTTGGATTGAATGTCAACATTCAGACTCTTTTTGAGATATCTTTTTATTTTTAGTTGCACTTTAATCCCTATAGTGTTACATGTCTTCACTTAGGGATGAAAAAGAAATATCTTTTCCAAATAACACAAGGATAGGTGTAGCATAGGGAGTTGGAATAGCACCCAACTCATCCAGATGACCTAATCAAAGCAAGAAAAATAGTGAGTCATAATGGTCCAAAGAAATTGTAGACCAAACTACATAATTTATAGATCCTATAGGATTATTTGAAATATCTCCACTTGTATTCAAGATTTTCCCTAAGTTCATACTTGAAGGTGTTGTCCCTCCTATAGTAGATTGTCATTCTATAGTTAGAGAGATGGAAGGTTCCTTTTAGGAATTTACCTCCGAATGTAACTCAACAACTAGTTAGATTATCAAGCCAAACTTTTAAAGTAAATATAGCACCAAAAAGTACCTAATGGACACCTTGGGTAGTGCAAATTTTAATAGAGATGACAAAAGGCATGCAAACTATGATGACCTTCGAGTTTCCTAAACAAGATTCTTAGGAGGAATTCAATGTGAAGAGCATTTTGCCATCTATGATTTCTACATTTCACAGGATGATCACAAAAGAATTATATATTTTTCTCTTTGAATTTGATGTGTTGTGTAGGATTTATGACTACAAGGCAAGTGCACAAAAAATATAGCCTTTTCTAACCACACTTAAGGATGCAACTTTACATTGGTTGATGGGACTAGATGGAAGGAATATCAACATGTGGGACACAATGAGGACAAAGTTTTAAAAACTTTATGGAGTATTGCTAAACCCACTCTAGAAATAAAATATCTTACGTGGATTGTTTAGGATGGAAATGATAAAGCAACTATGTAGCCAATTCTCAAAATTGATCATGTTTTGAAGATAATAGAAGTAGATGAAGACACCATGATTAACATTTTTCAAAAGAAATACCTCCATGAGAGTCTTACCTAATATGATATCTCTAATAAATATCCTATTTAAGATATATTCCCCAAATATTCTTCCAACCCAAGGAAGAATACCATTATTTTTCATCAAAATTTTCCTCAAACGTGTAGTACAAATGAAACCCTTAGGAATGAAAATGAATCCCTTATCAAGTTTGCTGGAGTTACATTAGGATAAAATATCAACATCAATAACCAATTAATCCCAGAATAAGAAAGCACATTAATTAATATGCTTACTAAGGATAGATTTGATAGCTTTCTAAATAGGTTAACTCATATAAAACTTCAACCAAGATCTAAAGATAAATTAAACTAATGCTACTAACAATGAAGCTTAATAACAACAAAATTTTATAGGTAATATCTCATGAAATATAACACAAATGAACACAATATATTAGGATTACATTAATGATACAACTTGGTTATAATGCATGGAGCTTTACCTCCAATATATCCTTTTTCATGACTTTTCAGTTCTTTAACTATTGCTCTCCTCTTTCATCCGGGAGATGCAACCTTTCATATTCCTCTAATAAAGACAAAGATCTCAAATTACCACATATAATGTGACTCTTCATACTATCTTGACACTTTGCACTCTTTCTCATATTGCCACTTACATTATCTATAAACTAATATTGCAAGGGGGACCAAATAATGTAATATCTTTAACAAGCTCCAATTTCACTTGGAAGACAAGATATAAATGAAATTCATCCAAACATCTATACACATAACATCTATATGAAATATGAAACTAAACCAATACAACAACCACAATGAACAATGAATCTTGCATTGGAATACATTGTTAAGGAAGAGCTACAAAAACTCTTGAATGTTGAATTTATTTACCCCATTTTTGATAGTTATTGGATATCCTATTTGTGACAGTCCCAAATAAGGGAGGAAAATGGGGAATTTGAATTTATGATAGAGAGATTAATAAAGCCATCCTAAAGAATTATTTCTTGCTTTCCTTCATGGAGTAGGTATAGATACCCTTGCTAAAAAGAAGTACTATTTTCTAGATAATTTGAGTGGATATAATAAAATACAAATTGGTCCCAAAGACCAAGACATGATAACCTTTACTTGTGCTTGGGTTAAATTTGCTTATTACATCTTATCTTTTTGGTTGTGCAATGCTCCTTCAACTTTCTAGAGGGTAGTACTTGGCATCTTCTATGATTTAATTAGTGAATGCATGAAAATTCATATAAATAATTTTATTATTTATGACAATGTTTTTGAGGAGACAATAACAAACATGAGGTAAATACTCTAAAGATGGAAAGCTACCAATCTCTCATTGAGAAAGGATAATATTATATGATGATGATCAAGGGAATAGTACTAGGACACCACATTGTTACTCAAGGCATTGAAGTCAAACCAAAACAATAAAATATTAAAGAACCTTCCTACACCACAAATGCATAAGGATGTTCCTCAGTTTCTCAAGACATGTAGAATATTATAGAAAAATATCCAAGACTTTAGCAAGATTTCAAACTCCTTATTCACCATGCTAATCAAGGATGTTGAATTTTCTTGGACACCCAAATACCAAAAAACCTTCAATATCTTAAAGGAAAAATTAATTTGAACACTTATCCTAAGAGGTCCAAATTAGAAATTGTAATTCTATATCTATATTGATCTTCTGACATAATATTAGGAGAACCTCTTAGAACTAAAAATGAAAAAGAAACTTTTTCCATTTGTTATATTAGCAAAAACCTCTCAAGGATTGAGTTAAACTATATAGTCACTATGGTCCCATGAGAGTTCCCATATGGATATTTTTGGACTATCAATTTTTTTTTAATAATCAATTACAAGGAAACCTTGTCAAGCCTAGTATTTCTGCATAAAACTTTATTGAAGGTCCAAAGGCACTTTACTAGGCATAAAATTTGACTAAGGTAAGAATATATGACCACTTTAAAGTGGCTAAGTGCAGAGTGACCAGGTGCAAGGTGGCTAGATGCTCGAGTTGTCAAAGGCCTGTGTGGTTGGGAGTTTGAAGTGGTTGGAGGTTGTGGATAATAATATCAACAAGGACTTACATCAGCCACGACTAGGTCCTTGAGATCCCAACAACAAGCAAAAGCCTGTAATTTCTCAAATAGGTCTTTTTTCAGCAAAGATCATGTGCATCAGAGGCATGGGCCACTTGGACACTTATCAACCATTCATAATGAAGAATTTACACAAGAAAGTGATAACAAGTCTCTTGAAATTTGCAACAACATCGACCTCCATTGATCATAAATAAAAGGGCTTGCAATGCTAACAACTAGTATAATAATAAGGCATAATGGGAAAATTTGAGCATGCTCAATAGGCACAAATCTACTAAGGATATGTGGCTATTGAAGATATTAAATAGTGTTGGATCCAAACAACTGATTGAGATAGAGCATAAAGTGACACCCATTCCTTCCAGCCATGTTGATCAAGCACAAGCTTTATACAGGGCTAGGCTATACTATTCTTGTCAAGCCTATAACATTACATCCTTGTAATCATTAGATAGGCTAGTATAGTAATCTATAAATTGTGTTTACCTTAATATGAAGGTCAACAATTTGAGTGTTTGCCTATTGTATAATATACAATTTTGCTTTGCAATTTTAATGGATCAACTTGTTGTTTGACCTTTGTCGACACTATATTATTGATTTTTTTCATATGTGAATGCTTTTTAGTTGCTATATATTTCTATAAAATCTTTGTGGGTGGTCTATTATATTAGGCAAAGCTACTATTTAGATTATCACTCTAGGCTATTGGAATATTAGGGTTACAAAATATTTGATTATGTGGTTCTCCTTTATTTTGTAAAAACCTGTCAAGGTATTGAGGGCTATTGGAGTAGTAGAGGACATGATCTAATCTTAATATACAATCAATGATACTTTGTTTGGTGACTAGTCTATTAGGCCTTGCATGTAGTTTAGTTGTAGTGTGTTTGGCATAGGATGTGGCAGATTGTTAGTTAAATGTTGTTTGCAATTTAATCTACATTTCTCTTCCTTCTCTTTCTAACCCTGCATTTCTCTCTTTAGCCTTTACCCATATCTTTTATTTTTATTTTTGCAACAAGGAACTAACCTTCTCTAAAGGTTGGCTAGAGAGAAATATTAAACCATCCAATCTTGAATCTATGGTCTATGACGCACTTCTCACCAGTAGGTGAATTGTAGACTAAGAGTTTTTGGCATGCCTGATGGGATGAATTTTTTAATATTCATATCATATACCTAGAGGCTCAAGATTATAATGAATATATTGACCTCATAAGTAGATAATACACATTCACCTGACAACTTTAATGATATAAGAACCTAATATTGGTGGCTCCATTGAAGGAATGAGCTCTAGGATCAAGCTACAAAATTATGTATTAACAATATCAAAAGCCAAGAAGCTCAAAAAATTTGTGTAGTTCATTGAATTACCTATACACAAAGCTAATAGAATACTAGATAAATCTCACTCTCTAGTCAAAGCTCCTTCTATTCAAATTCTTATTCCTTTGTAAGCATTTCCTAGACAATCTCCTGATAGTCCCTACCTAGAAAATATGTCCATCCAAATCTATCCAGGGTGGAATAACAATGATCCTCTCTTCCTTGTAGATATCCATAAAATCCCTCAATCTACTCTCAAAAACTTATTGACATATGATGAATTTGAAAAAATTACCTATGATCATTATCAATATGTGGTCACTTTAGTCGTTATTCATATTTTCAAACATGAAATTGTCATTGTGATATTGCTAGTCATATCCTTCAAAGGAAAAATTCTCGCCTCATATAGATCCCTTGAGGATAATATTATTAGTTTAAGGGATCAGCTAGCCAAACCATTCATCTTGAAATTTAATGAGGTAGGAGATCTATTTTTATTGCTTACCTAGTTCACCTCCTTTAAGAGGTATATACAAGAGAACATCACTAATTTCAATATCAAATTCAATAAAATATGGAAGCAAATCTCTCAAGACATCAGGTCTCCCAAGCCTCAAACATACATCTATTATATCTAAGTCTTTGTTCTAGATTTAGGCCTTTGGATATGGCTAACCAATGAGATGAGATTCGTACAATTGCTACAAAAAAATGCATTAACCTCAATTGACAAGATTCCTTCTAAGTTCATCATGCCATACTTTCTAGAGTTGTCGTAGCTTTCACAACAAGCCCTAACTACTTTAGTGCCTCAATTTATCCTATTCCCAAACTTATAGCTTTTCCTTAGAAACCTATACTCTCTTTACCTCTCTTACTAGATCCAAAATCCAAATAAAACATACAAGTACTTGAGCTAAGGGTAACATTACAAATCTGAACAATAAAGTCATTGTGCTAGATAGACAAAATTTTAAGAAGAGATATGAAAACTATCAGCCTAGAAGGTTCCCTTATGTCATAAAATACCAATGAGATTCTAGCAGCAATGCAGTCAAAATGACAAGTGTTGCATATATTGATCTAGAGGATGTACCATATACTTCTGCTTATCAATAAAGCTACTGGTGCTTGGATTGTAATGATCCCTACAATGTAGACTCATGTATGGTCTACCAACACCAATATTAGCTACCAACACTAAAGAAGATGAAAAGAATAGAGAAAGCATAGAAATGGTGAATATAGTGATGGACCCAAACCAAGTTCTAACTAGATCCAGAAAAAAAACTTTGTAAGTAGATCCATAGAAACTAGATTCATTCAAAGTCCTTTCTCAACCTCAAAAGAAACAAGCTAAATAGTAGCCAAGGCCAAAAATAGCAAGGTAGAAAAATCAAAGACCACCCATAAGGATCCTAAGTAAAAAGCTAAGGTATCCCTCTATGACAAAAATAAAAATTATGGAAACCACTAAGAAATATCATAAAAGGTTTGAGTAACATGACTAAAAGGAGAAAAACTATCACTAGAAGTCAGTGGATATAGCATTGTTGAAGAGCTAAAAAAGACCTCTTCTTGCAAAAGCTTGTATGATACATTGCTAATTTCTTATCAGATATATTTGCTTAGAGTATCATTAAAAAGTACCTATCTTGAAGGGATGAAGCTGCCAGACTTGAACTTGAATCAAGATCAACAAAATTAAAAGTCAACCACCACCCTTTTACACATCTCTATAAATTGAAGGGTGGATAGTGCATAATTGTATGGTTGAATCTAGATTTACCACTTATCATGATAAAGATAGCATGTGAAGCTATGGAAATGGAATATACTCACTCATACCACAAAGTTCTATAGTTGGATGGTACTCCTATTTGAACATTTGGGGTGGTCAATGATATACCAATGGTGCTCCATAAGATGCTAGAGGTAGTAATCATTCAAGAGGTGGTGGTGGTTGACCTTTTGGAATACTTTGGTCTATGTCTTTTCAATGAATTTATAACCCATTTGGGAGGGTGCTTGTCCTTAGGTTATTCTCATATGATGATTTCCTAAAAAGACATAAAGGTTAGAATATGTAGAAAAACCATCTCCCTTCCACATTAAGAAAATTGAAGACATGGTTAACTTGGTTGAGGATGATCTAGACTAATTTGAAGATATGACCAAAATAGTTCAAATGGAGGATACATTTTCCCTAGAAAAATTTAATGATGTATCAGAGGGTGGACCAACATATTATGGTGTTGAAAGTTCAGATAGTCAGGAGTTTCCAACCATTTCAAATCTAGAATTCCATGCAATGAGGATGGCTAAATTATTGTCTCTAGATGAGTAGAGAGAAAATACCTACAATAGCCTCTAACAACAACAAGAATCTGCTAGACACTACTCTAAGCTAATGGAATAGTCACAAGAATTCTCGGGTGTAGCCCAATGCATTGGGATGAAGTAAAATCTAGGCTAGGAAAGCAAAAAGTTTTGATTCCATAGGGCCTAGACCTTAGCAAAGTATCTAAAGGTATGAATGCAATGCATGTGAGTCAACTGAAATAAAAAACCAAAGGTTTTCAATAATGGTAAAATGACTACTACATGAAAAACTTTGCATAAAACAAGAAACATGTCAATTTTTATTATGAATATACATAGAAAAATATAATCATTTAAGTCTACGACAATTTTGAAAAATAATAAATGGCACACAATTATTTTGAATTGTGAATAAGCTATTGGTCTGAAGAAGAGTAGAAATTAATGCATGTGCTTTAAGGTGCTCACACATGCCAACACCATTGGAAGGTAGTTTTGGTAACAAAGGCAAAGCACATGAATATATAACAAATAATTCGAATAGTTAGCCCTAATATATAAAAATAGAGGTCCACATTTTTCATTTGCATATTAGACAATTAAGTAACTGGGCATATAAGAACCAAAGCACCTAGAAGGAGAAAACATTGAGCAAAAATTAGTAGCACTATTGCAATACTGTTGCATAAAAATTAAATCGACCAAACCATGGTCAATAAAAAAATTGAACTCTAGGATAGGATGATTGATATTTATGACATAGAGCTCATTGTCAAGATGAAAAAATTTAGAAGGAAAACAAAATAAAAATCTATCAAGCATCTAGGGGTGTAGAAAGCCACAACCTTGTGGAATTCTTTGTCGCTATTATATATGCCTAGGTGAATGCATCCTTGTCCAAAGTTGGTGAAAGCTATGGTAGACCATTACAACAAAAAAATAGAGTGATCTGCAATAACAAAAGCTAGGTAATTTTCACCCTTTCAACTAATAATATTGCAACCACATTTTTATTAGGGACTTGTAGTCTTCCTAGAAAATTTCTTTTTAACCTCAATAAAGAGAAATAAAGGAATTGTTATGAAAATTAGTTTTCTTGCATAAATGAGCTATTGTGTCATTTCCTCATTGAATTCCATGAGGGACCAATTAAAATTGTTGAGTTTAATTTGAGTCCACCAAATCACTCTAGCCAATATTGAAATTCTTAACCTTCAACATACAAACCATCCAAGAAGTCCAAAATAAGTTAAAAAATATCCAGATCTAAATGGGCACAAAGGTGCAACAAGCTCAAAATATTGTAAAAATTCTAATGGGTAGTTCTAAATCTCAAATAAAGCTCTTACAACTCTAGAAAATATTAAATTAATGTTTCTATCCAATGAACTCATTAAATTGTATCAACTGATTCAATAAGGATGAGAGATATACAAATAACCAAGTATCAAAGGGGATAAAATATCCACTCCTTTGTAGGAAGGAGTTGACCTTGGGTTTCCCCTTCTCATATACCAAAATAGAAACATCCTTATTAAAGAGTAACTAAAATTAGAGTTTGAGATTATAGGCGATAGTGAGAGGAATTTAGCAAGTGGTTGGAACCAGCTGGGAAGGATATGTCTTTGAATTCCTCAATAAGATAGTTACTATGCATGCTAAAATATAATATATAGCAAGTAGACATCTAGATTCCTCCTATAAGAAGACCTAAAAACTCAAAGGCATCTATAAGAAGCTCAAAATATTCAAGTTCCCATCACAACAGGTTTGTTACATAACTTGTTGAATATTCTAGCCTAGGAAGGATATCCCAGTTGATCAAGAGGTACACAAAGCTGGTCAAGAAAATGACCTAGTTCTAGAAGAGTGAAGGTAGCAAGAGCAAGGTGAAACCTATCAGGATCATAAATCTTAAGTCTATTGGGTGCTATTCTATTTTAAGTTTTATTTTGACCCTTTTCTACAACTCAAAATATTTTCTCCTAATTTTAACTCCAATGGCCAATGCATAAGGCTTTCTGGGATTCTAATTTTACAAGAAAAAATCCCAGAAAGTTTCCACATGGATAACTCCTAGAAATTTTTTTGGACTATCAATTTTGTTTTAATGATCAATTATAAGGAAACCTTGTTAAGCTTGATATTTTTGCACATAACTTTATCAAGGTCCAAAGGCACTTTTCTAGGCATAAAATTTGACTAAGAAAAGAAAATATGACCACTTCAGAGTGGCCAAGTGTAAGGTGGTTGGATTCTCGAGTTTTAAAAGTCTTGAGTGGCCAGGATTTTGAAGTGGTCAGATGTTATGAACAAAAATATTAGCAAGGACTCATAGTAGCCCCAACTAGATCCTTGAGACCTTGACAACAAGCAAAATGTTATGGTAGGTAGTGAAAAAATAGGAAGGTTCCTAAATAGGTCTCTTTCATTAGAGATTGTGTGCATTAGAGGTATGGTCCACCTGGACACTTCTCAACCATTCATAATGAATTGGTTATACAAGAAAGCAATAAGTATCATGAAACCTGCAACAACATTGGCCACCATTGGTCATAAATAGAAGGGCCTGCAATGCTGATAGCTTGTACAATAATAATGTATAATAGGAAAAGCCAAGCATGCTCAAGAGGCACAAACCTGCTAAGGAAAAATGACTATTAAAGATATTGAATGGTGTTGGATTAAAACAATTGGCTGAGTTAGAGCAAAAAGTGACTCGACTCCTTCCAAGCATGTTGATCAAGCATTAGCCCCGAATAGGGCTAGACTACGCTATTCTTATCAAGCCTATGTCAGGCCATCCTTGTAATATTTATCTAGACTAGTCTAGTAATCTATAAATAGCACAATTTATATCAATATGAGGGTCAATAATTGAAGTGTTTGCATGTTGTATTGTATGCAATTATGCTCTACAATGTTAATGAGTAAACTTGTTGTTTGACCTTTGCTAGCACTATGCTATTGAATTTTATTGTATGTGAATGCTTTGTAGTCACTATATATTTATGTAAAAAGCTTTGTGGGTGGTCTATTCTGTTAGTCCTAAGCTACTACTTGGATTATCACTCTAGGCTATTGGAATATTAGGGATACATAATATTTTATTATGTGGTTCTGCCTTCTTCTATAAAATCTTGTCAAGGTGCTGAGGGTTATTGGATTAGTAGAATGCATGATCTAATATTAATCTACATTCAATGATGCTTTTATTAGTGATTGGTTTGTTAGGACCTATATGTAGTTTACTTACAATGTGTTTTGTATTGGATGTGGTAGTGCTATTAGCCAAATCTCATCCATATTTTGATCTACATTTCTCTCCCTTCTCTTTTTAACCCTCCACTTCTCTGTTTAGTCTTCCCCCCATCTCTTTTAATTTGTTTCTCTCCAACAAGGAACTGACCTTCTCCAAATATTGGATAGGGAGAAATCTTGAACCATCCAATTTTGACTCTATGGTCTAGGGTATACTTCTCACCACTAGATGGATTGTAGACCAAGAGTCACTAAAAAAGAGTTTCTTGTAGTAGTACATGCTTTTAACAAAATTTACCATTATATTATAGGTTATATAATTTTTGTATGTACTAACCATGTTGCAATTAAGTACTTAATGAATAAATCTATTTTTAATGGTAGTATTATTAGATGATTATTAGTATTGCAAGAATTTGATATTATGATACTTGACAAACTAAAAATGGAATATCTTATTGTTTATTTTCTTTCGAGGATTCATAATAGTTTATTTGATTCTCTTATTTAGGATGCATTTCTCGATGAGCACCTTTTTATAGTATTTTTCAATACAAAATGGTTTATAGACTTTATAAATTCCTTGGCTACAAGGAAAGTACCCCAACACTTCTCTCCTAAGGAGACTTGTTGCCTAATCAAGTACTTGGATTAGGATATATATCTTAAATATTAGACTTGATCATGTGATGAGACCATGTATTCAAGAGGATGAATTTTTTAACATCCTAAGGGTTTTCATGATGAGCCTTATGGGGGATACATTTTTGAAAAAATAATAGCTATCAAAATTTTATTTGCGAGTTATTATTGGTTGATATTATTTAGAGATGCCATTGTAACCACAATTATCAATCAAACCATTTGAAAAATGGGGATTAGACTCTATGGGCCCCAATAATCCATATTTCAATCAGGAGTACATCCTAGTGTGTACATATAACATTACTAAATGGGTAGAGGTAAAAGCACTAAAATATGCTCAAGATAAAGTAGTTAAGTTTTTATATGAAGAAATATTTACACAATATAATACACCAAGAAAAATCATCATAGATGAAGGACCATAGTTTACTTCCAAGGTCATTTAAGGATTGGTCAAGTAAAATAAAAATTTCCATAGGATTTCCACTCCTTATCACCCATAAGAGAATAGCTAGGTGGAAGTAACAACCAAATAACTAGAAAATATTGTTACAGACAATTTAGAGTCATTGCAAATATTGGTTCAATCACCTTACATAAGTTTTTTAGGCCTACCAGATGAAATGGAAGACTACCACAGAATTCATACTATACGAGATTGTGTATGATAACATGGTAGTCCAATCTATATATTTTAAAATCAAAACTTTAAGGACAACCTTTGAGTTAGTGATGGACCTTTCCAAAGAATAAAAGTAAAGGATGGATCAACTTAATGCTTTGGATGAGCTCTTATAGCAAGCACTTTTTCATACAAAAATGATCTAATGATAGAGAGCCATTGGCATGATAGATTTATTAAGGATAAGAAATTCAAAAGTGGATATTGGGCACTACTCTATTATTTTTAATATGTGGACTTCAAGGGGAAACTATGACATAATTGGTTAGGGACTTATAAGATGGAATAATGTAATCATTGATCTATATAAAATTGAATAAAATAAGTCTTATTTTAAGTTTAATGGTCATAGGATCTAACTTTATAGGATTCCATTAACCAAGGATGATTTTATGTCCCACAATCATGATCTCACATTGTATTGATGAAGGAACATTCTCCTATAACTAGCAGTGAGTAATGATCAACTCTAGATTGTACACATAAAAAAAAAGAGAAGTACTTGGTGATAAATTTCCATTTATCCCCTACCAAGAGGATATGATTAGAAACCAAACTTGTTGACCAATCCCTCTATTTTTACCTCTTTTCAACAATCCATGATGCTCACACCCTTATTCGACTTATATTTTATCAACAAACCTCTAGGTGATTTAGGTAGAAGCATTTCATTTTTCTATAAATATTTTTATTTTATATTTATATTATGTATATGCAAATAAATTTATCATTTTTCCTCTGCATATACCCTAATTTTCACCAAACTATGGGATCCTCCCAAAATTTTAATGTTTCCTTATAATTGTTCGTACCACATTTTTTATAGTTTTTTTCCCAAGCATGGAAATTTAAAATTGACTACCTCATCCCACCTATCCATACAATTTGCACATGCACATCATTTCATATATCTCTTCATAATATTACCCAATACTTAGTAGAGATTCATAGCTACCAAGGATGGCACCAGGATTAGCTAGGGGAAACAAGTTAGAAAGGAATATGTTAGCAGGACATAGTGGAAATATAAATCAACTAAATTTACTATGGGTATGTGATAGGGTAGGCAAATCATCATGCAATTATGGATGATGAAAGTGTCCATTATGACATTGGAAACTAAAAGCTGGACAACTCACCCAAATCATGTGAATGCTATGCATGTCTATAGAATGAAACAACTAGTACAATAATTACCCAAAGTTTTTAAAAAATAAGAAATTATGACCATATTCAACATAGATGAATTTGCAGTGGAGGAAAAATCATAGATCAAAGGGAAATTGTAGCAAAACTAAGTAAAAAAAATGATTATGAGGTATGAACAAAAGCTCGACAACCCATAGATATAAGGAAATTGAGACAAAACCCATAGGTGACAAAAAATTAAATTACAAGATGGATGGGATATTTAAAGTGCATAATTGCACACCATAAGGGATTTGCATTTTATTTTTCTAAGGAATTATGGGATAACATATCCCCATTCAATGAAATTAGCATTATGATAAAAAAAGCAACCATAGCCCAAGCTATAAGACTAGGAACAAAAGGTGACCACTAGTATAAGAACAAAGTAGCGGGCATAAATTACGAAAAGGAAATTTTATGGGGAGGAAAAGAGATCGATGCTACTTTGAAGGGGATTAAATATGCATTGCCTACACCTTAGTATGAGGTTGTCCTCCACATCCTAAGGTATTGTAGACACCTAAAACACATAATTTTGAGGAGACTACCTATATGGACATCTTTTCAGACCATATGACCCATCTTGGGCATTCCTAAAGCTTAATAGCAGTTTTTACCACTCAAACAGGGGTAAATTATCTTTTGCAGCCTAGGCCACCCTACCTAGGAGCGACCTCTAGAGGTTGCCCTACCTTGTGATGGCCATAAGTCATGACCACCCTACCCTAAGATGGTCGTGCCTGTAACAAAATCAAGCTCCCGAGCCAAAGAAAAATTAGTTATAGGATAAATAAGCATAAACTTTCAAGCATGAAAAGGTTCTAGAATTGCATTTGGTATTCGTAGATCCTAACAATTTCTTGATTTCTTGGCTTATCCTACAAGCCAAGATTTCCATTTGGGAAATCTATAAGAAGACACCAAGCCTTCATGAAAATCTCTCTCAGTATAATGCAACGAAGTGCTATTGGATTGATAAGTAAACAGAGCAATTGGATGATAACGAAGTGTTATCAATTTGTTTACTAGGGAGATTATCCTCTCATAAGCACAAAAGTGGTGTTGGATTGCCGTCATTGAGATCTCAATTGCAACAATGGAGTCTCTTGGAGTTTGAAGATCAAATTCTACGCTCTTTTACCATAAAATATTCCAATTTCGTGTTAATTTCTATAGTTTATCTATGCTTCAAAGAGTGCAACCCTTGAACATCAATTCTGTAGACCAATCCTAGTGTTTCCTACATCAGTTACAATGAGCTCTTTTGTAGTTTAGCGATTGCCTCGCCCTTAGGTGGCCCGTAGGAACCATCGTCCTACCCTGGGATGATCAGTAGGCCAGACCTCTCTACCTTAGAATGACCTCCCAATGATATATGTGTGTTTACTATTTTTCTTAGTTACAGTAGCTTTAACAACATTTCATTTTCTTTCTAGCATAGTTTTATTTAGTTTTCATGCATCTTTTTATCATTTTCAGCAATTCTTTTCAGTTTCTAATCATAGATATGGGCCTCATCATGAGAGGTTCCTCATTTTCTACTAACATCTTATGAGTGTTCTTGTGTGCAGATTCCAGATCTTAGTAGGAGCTATTCAACATAAATATTCATCAATCTTTATCTCACCTTGCGGAGGTCATAAGAAACCCCTCCCCAAATCAGTTTTGAGGGTGCAAAGATTCTACGTGTTACACCTACCATATTTCTTGATTGAAATAATTTTATCAAATTGGTATCAAATCCCTTAGAGGGATATCATTTTAACCTCATTTTCAAGGATATGATTCAATATTAATAAGAATACCATTTTGTTATTTCTTGTTCTGATCTTGATGGTTACATGATTATGCTTTCAATTTGATTTCATATAATTGCTTAGGTGTACAATTTTTGTATACTACAGTAGTAATCATGGTGGGACTCTTTCCACATTTTATAAGATCTATCGCTAATTACCTATTTTCTTAATTTTCTTAAAATACAGGTACCACCGTCCTTGGTTGGAACGGTCAGTAGTCACAATCACTCTACCCTGTGATAGACAACAGACCCCATCGCTCTACCCAAATATGGCCCCCTGTTAGGACTCTAATCCTAACTTATCATATTATTAACTTCACTCATTTAATTAATTAATTATTGTGGACCAACGTGTCCATTCACAATCACAACCTTAGATAGATTTAAATATGCATTCCATGGGTGTTTCCAAGGCATCCATCGAAGAACAATTAATATTTATTTATCCATTGTTTGGATTCATCCTCCAATGTAAAATGAGATTCATTCTTAAACTGTGATTCTTTCATTTATTTGCATTTGACTCATTCATCTCGTGATTAATCCAATTGTTAGAAACTTTAGTTCCTACCATTTGGTATCAGAGCCTCACTTTTGCATTCTAATTTTTTTTTGCAATAATATTCATCATAGGAGCATACGATTGCAAAATTCTCATTTGGCTCATTGTATCCTGTGACAAAATATGTTGTTGCTCTTAAGGAAATACAAAAGAACTCCTAGCATCCACGGGTGCTATTAGTAACCAATATTCCTACCGTGCCTCCATAGATAAACTTTACCTAGCTACGTCTTCCATAATAAATCACATAAAAATGAACGTCTCCTACGTGTTAATAAATTTTTGTAGGTATCAAGTCATACCATCCAGTAGAATACGTAGAACCGATTACAGATGGATTTTTCGACATATAAGAAAGAAAATTATGTGATAAAAAACTAATTTGATTTTCAAAATACAAAAAAATCATCGGTAAGACAATAAGGTATAACCCAGATCCAAAGAAATCATAAATTATGAAAGAAATTTCAACCTGCAACGTCCAAGATAAATATTCAATGAAAATGAGAGTTAACGACATATAATTATAAAATTATTATAA
This sequence comes from Wollemia nobilis, assembly GCA_028583015.1. Lineage (NCBI taxonomy): Eukaryota > Viridiplantae > Streptophyta > Pinopsida > Araucariales > Araucariaceae > Wollemia > Wollemia nobilis. The sequence continues at coordinate 3,191,498 of JAQPPZ010016917.1, read as the reverse complement.
AATTGTATATTTTTCCATCATCGAAAATAAATCTTCGACCATGCTCCAATCAATGGGAAGGTAGAACAGGTTAAATACAATTTAATTTGTTTAAATTATAATCCCACATTATGGGTACTGAATAATTCTCAAGAGTATAATAACATCGTAACACATGACTTTGGTCACGTATCCATTGAACAAAGTAGCTCACGTGAATCCCCATCGTATCCAATCCTAAACTGTCATGTGTCATTTCACATAGCCAATCCTAAAATACCACGTGTCAATTCACATAGCTGACCGCTAGCATGTCTCTTTGCCTTGAATCACCATCCCCCACCAGCCTGTGACTCTTTGCCGCCTTGGTCCATGCATCAAAAAATTTGAAATTCAAAAGTACCACCAACCTATGACTCTCTACCGCCTCAATCTATGCACTAGAAATTTTAAAATTCAAAAGTGGAGGGGCAACCGTTATAGAACAAAAAATTTTAAAATTTTGATAATATATATTTTTTTTTCTTAAAGAAATTTTAACAAAAATGCTAGCAACTTTAGCAATTTTTGCAAAACTTGCAATATATTGCAAATAAATTTTGCAAACACTTTTTTCTAAAACAAATTCTTGCTTAAGAAAAGTTTTGCAAAATATTGCTAGCAACTTTTAGCAACTTTTGCACTTTTTGCAAAATTTGCAATATTTTGCAACCAAGCCCAAGGAGTTGTAAAATCACAAAAACCATACCATGACAGATGGTAGAAGATCACTAGACCTTGCGAAAGACATCTCGAAAGAAATTCCGCAAGTGATGAATAAATGACAAGATGATTTTGAAACAAAAAATACAACAAAAATAACAGAGTTAACCCTAAAAATGGATACCACTAATGCAGAGTTAAACCTAAAAATGGATACCACTAATAACTTTGTGGACTTGGTACAAAAAAATATGGCATTAATGCAAGTTGGCCAAAAAATCATAGCACCAACACAACAAGCATTACTCGGGGGACCACAAACATCAATCTTACCTCAAACCACTAAATTGGACTTTCCAAAATTTTAAGGAGGCGATCCCATAAACTAGATCTATCGAGCGGACCAATATTTTTCCCTTTATCAAATCCTTGAGGTGCAAAATATTTGTATTGCATCCTTCCACCTAGAATGAATCACTACTCAATGGTACCAATGGTATGAAAAGATAAATGGCATCCCCACATGGACAGAATTTACAAAAAATCTAATGGCATGATTTGGCTCAAGCAAATTTGAAGATTTCATAGGGACTCTCACCATACTCTGTCAAACCGTGATAGTATGATATTACCAAGCTCAGTTTAAAAAATTGGTAAATCTTACATCGGGACTAGATACATCTTTTTTTCCAAAGTTGCTTTATTAGTGGCCTAAAGGAAGAAATTTGATTAGAAGTACAAATGCTCAATCCTACCAACATGATGCACACTGTTGCATTAGCCCAGATGGCGGAAGAAAAGATCAATAACCATCATCGAATAGGAATACTATCAATAGGAAAACCACATAACACTTACACCATCCCAAAACTAAATAGAGTCATGCCAATTAAACAAATTAGCCCTAAGGAAATGAAGGAAAGAAGAGAAAAGGGCCTTTGTTTTCATTGTGATGAGAAATTCATCCCTAATCACAAATGCATTACACCAAAATTATATATTTTGGATACGATTGAGAATGATACACCAAAATAATAGGATAATATTGAAGTTGAAGTAGTGACGGATATCCAGAAGGAAAATAACGAGGATAAAATAGAAATATCTTTTAACACCCTCGTAGGATTTTTTGCCCCATAAACTATGAAACTTAATGGATACTTTTAAAAATAAAACCTTATTGTGCTTCTAGACTCTGGAAGCACACACAATTTTACTGAACCAAGGGTGGCAAAACAAGCTAATTGCTTTATACATCCTTGTAATAATTTCAAATTCATGATTGGAAATGGAGGAAGAATTGCATGCAAAGGAAAGTGCCAAAATATTAAACTCACTATGGGTGATTATAACATGAAAGGGGACATGTATGTACTACCCTTAGGGGGATGTGATATCGTTTTAGGAGTGCAATGGCTACAAACACTCGACATAATCCAATGGGACTTTGAAGACTTATGGATGAAATTCACACAAAGGGACCAAACATACACTATTAAAGGGTTAAAATTAGGCCCTTCACAAATTGTAAGTTCCCATAGAATGGAAAAAATTATTTGCAAAGGAGGTAAAGGTATGATCGCACAACTATTTTCCATTCAACCCACCAATGAAGAACAACTAGTGGCACCTGAACTACAACAACTCCTAGAATACCATGATAAAGTATTTAACAAACCAAAAGGATTACCTCCTCAACGAAGCCATGATCATGCCATTCAACTTCTTCCAGGGCACCAACCTCATAATATTCGGCCCTACTAATATCCATATCTACAAAAGACAGAAATAGAAAAACTAGTACAAGAACTACTAAAATTAGGGATTATTAGACATAGTGTGAGTCCTTACTCTTCTCCTATTATATTATTCCAAAATAAGGATGGATCATGATGCCTATGTGTTGAATTTTGTGCCCTTAACAAATTAACCATCAAAGATAATTTTCCTATTCCCGTCATCGATGAATTATTATATGAACTTCATGGGGCTGCATATTTCTCCAAATTAGATTTATGATCGGGATACCACCAAATTAAAGTTAAAGAAAGTGATATTCCAAAAATTTCCTTTCGCACTCATGAAGGGCATTATGAATTCATGGTTATGCCATTTGGCCTTACCAATGCCCCTTCTACATTTCAAAGTCTAATGAACAAGGTATTTCACCCTTTCCTTTGAAAGTTTATTTTATTTTTCTTTGATGATATTTTGATTTACAATAAAACATGGGAATATCACTTACACCATATAGACCAAACATTAAAGACCTTGGAGGAAAATCAATTATATGCCAAAAGATCAAAATGTTCATTCGAAAAACAAGAAATTGAATACCTTGGACATATTGTCTCTAAAGGAGTTAAAGTGGACCCTCACAAGATTGAAGATGTAAAAAATTGGCCCATACCAAAAACCTTGAAAGGCTTACGTGGTTTTTTAGGACTAACAAGGTACTATCGCAAATTTGTCAAAGATTATGGCAAAATCACAGCCCCCTTAACAACACTACTTAAGAAGAATGCTTTTCTTTGGTCTTCAAAAGCTGATGATGCCTTTATCACTTTAAAAAATGCAATGTGTACCACCCCTATCTTAGCCATGCCTAATTTTTCCAAACCATTTATTATTGAGAGCGATGCCTCAGGAGTGGGGATAGGAGTAGTGCTCATGCAAAATGAAAGACCATTGGCTTTTACTAGCAAGGCATTTTCTAAAAAGAATTTGGCCCTTCCACATATGAAAAAGATATGTTAGCCATTGTTCATGCTATTCAACATTGGAGACCTTACCTTATTGGCCAACAATTCATTATTTACATGGACCACCATAGTCTAAAGTACCTTCTTGAGCAATGCATAACCACTCCAGAGCAACAAAAGTGGGTTACAAAACTACTAGGATATGATTATGAGATCATATATAAAAAGGGGAAAGATAACATGGTTGTCGATGCCCTTTCAAGAAAGTTTGAAGAAATACCCCAATTACATGCTTTTTCCTCTCCTATTCCTAAATGGATAGACCAAGTCAATGAAGAATGGTTTAATGATCCTACCACACACACATTAATTCAACAACTTCAACAAGACTCCACTAGTAAACCCCACTATTCTTGGAGTGATAACATACTTAGGTACAAAGGGTGTATTGTCCTATCCCCCACATCCTCATATCATGCAAAACTTCTCCATGAGTTACATGCTACACCCACTGCAGGACACTCTGGATTCCTCAAAACTTATAAAATAGTGGCTAGATATTTTTATTGGGTAGGTATGAAAAATGATATCAAGAAATTTGTGAATGAATGTGAGACATGCCAAAGACACAAAGGAGAGACAGTGGGTACTCCGGGTCTTCTTCAATCCCTTCCAATTCCAACTAAAACATGGGCTGATATTTCCATGGATTTTATTGAAGGTCTTCCAAAATCTTCCGGTAAAACTACCATTCTAGTTTTGGTAAATCACTTATCTAAATACACTCATTTTTGCCTTGTAGCCCACCTTTATACAGCTAGTACCATCAACCAAATGTTTCTTGATAATATATTTAAATTACATGGCATGCCTTCCACTATAGTTAGTGATCTTGATCCCACCTTCACTCGCAATTTTTTGGAGAGAATTTTTTAATCTCCAAGGTACTCAAATTTTTATGAGTTCCACTTACCATCCCAAAATGGATGATCAAACAAAATTAGTTAATAAATTTTTGGAAACCTACCTCTGTTGTTTTATTTCTACTCAACCTCTTCACTAGGTTAAATGACTTCCTTTAGTTGAATGGTGGTGTAATACCTTATATCACACTGCCATTAATATGACTCCATATGAAGCATCATATGGCCAAACACCACCATACCTTACCTCTTATATTAAGTACAAATATGCAAGTAGTGGAGATAGAACTTTCTACTCGAGATGATATTCTTCACCTTCTCAAAGATAATTTACATACTACCCAACACCGTATGAAGCAATAGGTGGACCAACATCGAATAGAGCGAGTTTTTCAAGAAGGAGATATGGTATTCCTTCGTCTTCAACCATATCACCAAACTTATCTAAAACTCAAGGGTTCTCAAAAGTTAGCCCCCAAATTTTATGGACCTTATAAAGTTCTACAATGCATTGGACCAGTTGCTTATAAACTTGAGTTACTCGAGTCTTCCAAAATTCATCCAATGTTCCATGTCTCTTGCCTTAAACTAGTATTTTATGTACACATCACTACACAAACTCAACTCCCTGAGTTTACAGAATATGGAGCACTCATGGTTGAACCTGAAGCTATCCTAGATCGTCACACTTTCCACCTTCACAATCACACTATCATAAAGGTTTTGATTCAATGGAAAGGTCTATATTTGAAGGATGCCACATGAGAGAGACTTTATCATATCCAGCAGCAATTTTCTCATTTCCAACTTTGAGGACAAAGCTATTTTTAATGAGGGTGGCATGCTAGGACTCTAATCCTAACTTAACATATTATTATCTTAATAACTTCATTATTTAATTATTATGGACCAACACATCCTTTCACAATCACAAACCTTAGGTATATTTAAATAGGCATTCGATGGATGTTTTCAAGGATCCATCGAAGAAATATTTACTTATTTGATCCATTGGTTGGTTGTCCTCCAGTGAAAATAGTGATTCTATCCATAAAAGTGATTCATTTTTCCATTTACATTATATTTGTTTAAATATTTGTCTAGCAGATTGGTAGTAACCCTTTGGTTCCTACCACCCCCAAAGCAGAGTTCAAAAATCATAGAAACAACACCTTCATCAAATTTAGGCCTCACCTGCAAGTTTTTCTATACCTGATTTTCTTGCTTTTCATAGAGAAAGTTAAAATTTCATGTTTAATTAGAAAATACAGGAGAAATTTTAAATTTAAAATACTCTATCTATTACCACCCTAGGATCATGCGGCCTTTGTTTTTGGCCGATCTTGGGTCTGGTGACCCCTATTTATAGCCACCCCTATGTACGACAACCTCTACTATAAACTATCCTACACAAAGATGACCTCTGTTTGCTTTCTGTGTGGATTGTATGCTTTCTACCTGTGCAAAGGCTGACATCATATTAGGGTTTTTGCAATTCTAGATTTTTAAAATAGAAACATTTTTACCTAGGAATCTAAAAAATTAAACATTATTTGATGCATTAGCAAAAATATATCGATTTCTCTATGATTGCATTTATATTTTTGCATAAATTAAAATGATCCCACACACACCACGCATCATATTAAACATCAACAAGTTGGAATTCACACCCAACCATTGATTAAGACCAACAATGGTGGATTTCATCACCACCTCGTTGGCTTGTTTATGGTCATTTTGCACCCTATTTTGGCCAAGGCCAGTCCAAGAACTGTCATAACCAAGGAATAGAGCAAGTATCTTTGTTCGAAGAGGTATATCTTTGATTGATGTGAACTGGGTGAGGATTGGTTGGACCTGGCCTCCCTCATCGGATTTGGCTTTCATAACCAAATCTCAACGGGTTTCACAACTTGGACTTCATCACCAAATATGTGTGAGATAATATAGGTGAAATATCTTAAACTGAGTAATATCATCAACGAAAGCAAAAACACGAACAAAAAAGTAAAAACAACAAAAAATAAAAACACACAAGATAGTTTAGGGTTCATAATTTTTTTTTAAATGAGATAATCATTTTGTATACTTTTTTTGTTTCCTTTACTATATGCTTAATCAACACATAATTATAACTATGCATAGTTGAGCTTAGCCATAAGCTGGTAAAGCAAAAAAATTACGAGGAGGTCTTGAACATCTCCACTATAGTCCTAAGGATCTCCTCATTCCTGTACAATGCCCTGATATTCATCCTGAAGCTAATTCCTCACATCGAGGATTAGACCACTAGTATACTTTTGTTGGAAAAAAAATCAATGGGTTATCCACATGATCAAGTGGATGATTTTGTTAGCCAATGTCGACCCCGAAACTACTACACATCTGGTATATCAAGGGGTCTAGTAGGGAAGTCCACATTCTCTATACATTTTAGCCTATGTGAAGTCCGTGTATGCCATCAACCAACATGACCATGAGTGAGTTAATACAACAATCCCTTAAGCATCGGGAAACTCTCATGAATATTTTGAGTTCAATAAAATTGCAATCCCACGACCTTGATGCTTTCACTAAATTTGTGGAACATATACAAATGTACAATGATCCTATTATAATATTTTAGGATCACGAGGTCAAACCCATGCTCGCAAATATACTTAACCCTCCTTTGCATATCATTACGTGCATTAATAGGATCCCCTATAAATGGGTATTGATAGACATGGGCTCCACAATAAAAATTATTACCACAACCACACTAAAACATCTCAACCTTCCACCTTCACACATTGCAACATCCACGTTCACCCTACAAGAGTTTAACGATGCTTTATCCCCAACTATTGGCATGATATTCCTCCCTATTTAGGTTGGACAAAAAACTAAGCCTACATTATGCTATATCATAGAGGGTGAAAGATAATATAACATACTACTTGAAAGGCCATAGATGAGAGACATGGAGTGTGTACCATCCATAGTGCATTAACAAATTAAATACATACATGAGGGTTAGGTCCATGTGGTTCATGCCAACCCAGATCCCTTCAAGTATTATCATAAGGTGGATCATCCGTAGGAATCTACTCTGTCACCCATGCATATGGACACTAAACCCAATGATATTATCCAAAATCTAGATTCAACCCCATGGTTAGTCATTGATTCCACCACTGTAATTACCATCGATCTCTCCTGGTACTCCTTCCTCATTCTTGATTTTTTTGAGCAGGGATAAGTCGATAAAGTCATCCATGGAGATTCCAAAAACCATCTCAAACATGTCAACAAAGTACCTCCCTACTCTTACCAATAAGGAAAAACCCGTAGTTGTTATGGATGAGTTAGATCATATCATACCATCTCCATCCACCACATCATTGGTCACAGTTCACTTGAAAAATTTAGAACTGGGTGAGTACATAGCATAAAATATTATTTTCATGCCTATCATAAAGTCAATCAAGGATCTTAGTCAACCTCCTATCAAGTCACCATCCATCGATACCATCATTGATTCTTTATCTCAAAATGGGGGACAAGTAGATCACCCTAGACAAGTTGATAAATCATCCATGACTTGTCCAAAGGCCAATACATCTTCTCATGAGTTTGTGGGAATGATCAATGTTAGGACAAAGAATCAAGGCTATATAAATCAATCCACACAACTGGTAGCTCCATAAAACATTGCTTCTACATCACAAGTGCTACCATCACCAAAACTAGTCATAATTACCCTGTCTTGCCCAACATATTCACAAGAGCAAGAATAGGTGTATCTAATATGGAAATATTGAAGCTGCCTATTATTAAAAAAACATAGGACTTAAATAAGCCCAAAAGGAAAATCGTAATCCTGGAAATCATGAACTGCTCCAAGGATTTACGTACACAAATCCGAAAAGGCTAAAGATGTAAGCCCTACAATGTCGAAAACAAAAACACCTAGACCTAGACCATTCAACGGAGGAAACAAACAACTCACGTTGATTATTTTGCATACTAAGTCCTAATGAAAATATCCTAGGTCTAAAAATAATTAGCCCCTAGGTCTAAGATTCCTCATCATTCATCCCAACAAAAGAAGCATTGGACTCCAATGCTTTTAACAAAGAGGGAAAATCTCGGGACAGAATGTGAGCAGAAATCCAGCGAGCCTGATGTGGAAATTGGCCTCGGCGGGCCACAAGATATGAAGTAGAAACACCTTGGCATGTTTGTCGGGTCTTCGTATCAAATACTGTATCGGCGTCAAGCGAAAGCTGAGCATCAGGAACCACATCAACTGGATGTATGATGGCTGGAACTGTTTCCAGTGTGGAATCATAGTATGGTTTGAGAAGATCAACATTGACGACATCGTGAATGCCAAGATGAGCTGGAAGGTCCAAGCGAAAGGCATTCTCAGAGATTTGTTGAAGAATAGTATAAGGCCCATAATGAAGAGGCTTGATTTTGCTATGTGCCTTATCTGCAAATCGGTGTTTGTCAAGATGAAACCATACTTTGTCACCAACTTGAAAGGAATGAGGTGTGCGGTGCTTGTCCATCTATTGTTTTTGCTTTTGTTGAGTCTTCTGAAGAATTTGAACCACTTTGGCTTGAAGACTCTACAAATGCTATACAAAAGAGTTGGCCTTGTCTTGTTCCTTCTGAATGTGCATTGTGGTTGAAGAAGGCAAAGACAAAGGTAACTCATAAGGAGCAAGTGGTTGAAAACCAAAACACACTTCAAATGGAGAGTGCCCTATAGAACTGTGGAAGGCCCTGTTGTAGGCGTGCTCAATGTGAGTGAGGCTTAAGTCCCACTTGGCTAGAGTGGAATGATGGTAAATCCTCAAACTCTGCACTAGAGTACGATTAACTACCTCTGTCTGCCCATCAGATTGTGGATGATAAGCAGTAGAGAAGTTAAGAGATACTCCCAAAATACTCCAAAGTGATAGTCAAAAGTTACTCACAAAGCGTGAGTCATGATCGGAGACAATGCTTGGTAGGAAGACCAAAAGAACGCCATACCACCTCAAAGAAGAGTTGGACAAGATCCTGTGCAGTACTTGTCTTGCGACAAGGAATGAATTTGGCCATTTCGCTGAATCTGTCCACCACAACAAAGACACAATCATGCTTGCGTACTGTCATTGGAAAACCACTCAAGAGATCCATGGAAATGCTTTCCCACGGATGAGAAGGAATGGGCAAAGGCATGCTCATTCCCAATGTCCTATTGGCTGATTTGGAGCGATTACATACTGCACATTGTCGCAAGAAGCGAAGAACATCTCTTTGCATGTGTGGCCAAAAGAAAAACCTCTGAAGATGATGAAGAGTTTTTTGCCTACCAAAATGTCCCCCATAGAGTGTGGAATGAGCCTCCTTCAGAAGAGACTCCCTGTTCCCATGAGGAACACAAAGTTTCTCCAATTTGTACAAGAGTCCATCCTGAATATGAAAGTCTTGAAGAGCTCTCAAATTTGAAGAAGAAGGATTGGAAAGTTGGTGGAAAACTTTGCCAAAATCTGGATCCATAGGATATTGTGTAGGCCAAGTTTGGAAGCCAAGATGAGAAGTAGTGACAATTGTCAAAACAAGAGTAGAAGGAGGACGACTCAAACAATCAGCCACTGCATTGTTTCGTCCTTTCTTGTACTTGATTACCAAATGGAATTATTGCAAGTACGATGCCCATTTCATGTGCCTAGCTTCCTCAATTTTTGTTTGAGATTGAAGAAACTTAAGGGGCATGTGATCTGTATGAACAATTGTTTCTTTTCCCAAGAGATAATGCCTCCAATACTTGATTGCTTGAACCAAAGCATAGAACTCCTTATCATATGTAGAATAGTTCTTCTTGGCCTCTGAAAATGTTTCTGAATGATAGGCCATTGGATGGCCATTCTGCATGAGCACGGCTCCAAGTGCAACTTGCGAAGCATCAGTTTCTATCTCAAATGGTTGAGACAAATCAGGAAGAACAAGAACTGGTGCAGTACTCAATTTGTGTTTCAATGTGTCAAAGGCTTTTTGTTGATCCTTTGTCCACTGAAACTGAACTTTGATCTTTGTCAAATAGTGTAAAGGTGCAGCAATAGAAGAATATCCTCCAATGAACTTGCGATAGAAATTAGCAAGTCCAAGAAAACTCCTTAACTCCATGACTAAAGTAGGAGTTGGCCAAGAGAAGATAACTTCAACTTTGGAAGGATCTACTTGCACACCTTTTTCACTAATTACAAACCCAAGATAGGCAATGAATGTTTGCCCAAATGAACACTTAGGAAAATTTGCATACAATTGGTTCTTTCGAAGAGTTTGAAGAACCGTTTCCAAGTGTTCCAAATGATTCTCCCAAGTAGAAGAATATATGAGAATGTCATCCAAATAGATGATTACAAATTTATCTAGACAATCTCTGAATACTTCATTCATCAGCCGCATGAATGTAGCTGGAGCATTTGTAAGGCCAAAGGGCATGACAAGCCATTCAAAGAGCCCCATTTTGGTCTTAAATGTTATTTTCCAAGTGTCTTCTGCTTGAATTCTCACCTGATGATACCCACTTTTGAGATCAATTTTGGAGAAGAATTTTGCACCTTGCAATTGGTCCAAAAGATCATCAATGCGAGGAAGTGGATAACGATTCTTGATTGTAATCTTATTGAGTGCCCTGAAATCAATGCATAATCTCCATGTGCCATCCTTCTTCAACACAAGCAAGATAGGAGAAGCACAAGGGGAAGTCTTGGGTTTGATGAACCCTTTAGTCAACAATGCTTGAATTTGCTTTTTAATTTCTTCCATTTGCACTATTGATTGTCTATACATTGAAGAATTAGGAAGAGAAGCTGCAAAGACAATCTCAATACTATGATTAATCTGTCTTTCAGGAGGAAGACTTGTGGGTTCTTGAAAAACATCAAAAAATGATTGAAGTATTGAATGAACTGAAGAACTCCTGTTATTAGTGTGCTTAGGTGCTTGCTTTTCTTCTTGAATTGGTCTGATGAAGATGAGTGCTAATTCCTTTGCTTGATTTACAGCTTTGCGTGCTTGTCTACAACTCAACATCAAATTATGTGGAGTTTGTTGTGTACTTTTGATTATGAATGCTTTATTATCTTTGTGCAAAGTGTATGTATTTTTGTACCCATCATGTATAGACCTCCTATCATATTGATAGGGTCTTCCAAGCAACAAGCCACAACAATCCATTGGAGTTACATCGCACACAACCGAGTCCACAAAAGAAGGACTGAAAGCAAAATTCACAGTGCAAGTGTGTGTGATGTCGGATGTAATCCCATTGTCCTTCCATCCCAAAGGATAAGGATGAGGATGGGGATTCATCGGTAACTTCAGTTTGTCAACAATGGACCTCGCAATTAGATTTTTTGCGAGCCGCTATCGATTATACAATCAACCATAAAGGTGTCACTGAGATGGACCGTAGTCACAAACAAATTCTCGCGATCACCTTGTGAAGTATTCATAAGGGTCAATTTGTTTAACCCTGCCAATTCCTTATAAGGCTTACGTTCCCATGTAGCCTCAATGGGACTTTCTTGTGAGTCCTCATTGGAAGGCTTTACAACTAGGGATTGTTTCTTCACATTTTGCAACTTAAAACACCTCTTTTGAGTATGCCCTAGCTTTTTACAATAATTACAAATCAAAGGTGACTTAGAAGAAGATTTTTGTGAAGAAGAAGAAGGGGAAGATGAAGAAGAGGGAGAAGGAGAAGAAGAAGATTTAGCTCCCTTGGAAGGTTGAGGAGAAGCCTTCTGATTTCCTCCGGACGTAGAAGAGCGAGTCCCACGTGATTGCTCCCTTATTTCCTCCTCAGCAAGAAGGGCTTGATTGAAAGCCATGTCAATGTTAACAATCAACTTGTATTTCATCTTCCTATAAATGGGTTCCTGCAAGCCACTTTTGAATTTGTTAACAAGTTGTGCTGCATTATCCTAGACAAAATTCAAAATCTGCAACTTGTTAAATTGAAAAATATAGTCATGAACACTCATATTGGAGGTTTGTCGAAGACGAAGCCACTTGATGTCAAGCTCCATGGCATAGTTTGAAGGATAAAAATTATTCTTCAAAACTCTTTGCAATTCATCCCACGTGTCAATGGGATTTTGGGTCCGTAGTCGATCAGTGACAAGGACCTTGGCAATGCCAGAAAGCTTCAACTTAGCAAAGTTAACCTGCTGATCCTTTGCTATTTTGGTATATTCAAACCAACTGTCCATGTCCAAAATCCAGCTGTTGAGGACCTCTGGATCTCGCGAACCAGTGTAAAGGGGAACCTCACACTGTTGTTGCACTTCATTAGAAGTAACCTTATCAGCCAAAACGCTGACAAGTTGGGTTACTTGAGCCAACTTATCGGCTAATTCGGAAGCCATTTGACCCCGAGTGATCGCCAGCAAATTTTGTCACAAAAAGACAAGTTACAAAATGTGCAAAAATGAAATGTGCCCAAAACAATTTGCAAAAAGTGCAAATGTATAACTTGTAAGGGTAAAAACAATTGCACAATATTTGAAAAAGTCAAATTGACTTATAAAAATAAAAAGGAAATTTTTTTTTTTTTTTTTTGAAAAAAATTAAATATCCTTTATTTATTTATTTATTTTTTGTTTAATTATTGTTTGGCTTGACTAATCAAAATAGAGATTAGAACCACTTGTTTGGCTGCGAAGCCAACTGGATATTACAACAACTATTCGGTGGCGAATCCAACCTATCGAATCCTCGGCCAACCGAAGCTACACCTTGAAAACATCGCAGCAGGATCAATGTGGAAATTCAAAGAATATCAACTGTCACAGTCAAACTTGGCACCCGACACAAGTTGGAATCTCGTAACCTCGATGCACGTTTGGTTTATGGCATGCAGGCTGAGACAAGGCAGAGGACAGTATTCATGAGAATTTTTGGCTTCTAGCGAATCTATCCATCTACACATAGATGCTGACATTGTCGGCAATGCGAACATAGAGTTACAGGGGCCAACACAAAGGAGACCATCACTACAGGCAGACTACAGAGATTGGATGGCAGGCTACGAGATCTGGCTGCTGCCTGCCATGATCTGCAGTCGCACGGTTCCCAAAACAATTTTTGGCAGGCGTCAAGCTTTACTGAATTCGGATAGCGTGGATCTACGTAAATCATCCCGATTGCAAGAGGAATGTTCAGATCATTTGTAGCACGCAAGCCAAGATGGCAGAGCATAATTGTTAGGTTGCTGGTGCCAAGTGGATACGGGACGGGCTCTGCAGAATGATTTTTTTTTTTTTTTAATTATTATTTTAACGACATCGAAAATCATCGAATTTCATCATGAATTGGACGTCGGGAGGGGCAGACAATCGTCGCATGTTCCCAAGACAGATCTAGGAACATGGTAGAGTTCGGACAACAACAGAAATTCGTGAGACAGACTCAGGAACCCTGTCAATCTAGGACGAATCGTAGCGGATGGTGTGGGCAACGTCGAGCACCGAAATAGGGGCTTGAGTTCTTGGTATTGAGCGTCTAGTGGGTCTGCATCAATCGCAGAGGTAGTTGTGTCTTATATCAGTGGCAGTCATGACACAGAAGGTAGTTGGATGGTCTACGAAAAATGCAAAGGGTGTCCAAAAATGGACGTTCGGAAGGAGCGAAATTTTCTTGCTGGCACACTAAAGAGGAGTGAGCAGGAACGTCCATCGAATCTAAAAAATTGTTGAGTGATGTCCAACGTAGTAGATACACATCGAGAAACGTCCAACAACTACGGGAGGTAGTCTTAACAGAGGTGGACAGTGACAGAGATCTGTGAGAACACCGGAGCCCTGTCAGCCTTAGGTGGCAGTAGCAACAGTAGAGATCTATCAGTGGCAGAGGTCTGAAAGGCAACAACAGCGTCCAACAGACCTGCAAAAATTGCAGAAAATTGCCTTTCCTCGCGAGGATTGATCTTTTTTTTTTAGAATTGGATATCTTAACCTTCGACGCGTGATGACAATCGCTACAGACAAAACAAATAATTGTGCAAGGTTATCAACAAAAGTTTGTCACTCAAAATGTTGACAAAATATTGTCGACAATTTTTGGCGACGATAAATTATCGTCAGCAATTTTGTGTCAACAACAATGGAATGAGCAGCAATTTTTCTGCAAGAATGGCAGCAAAAATTTTGCAATTTTCCCTGAGCTTCAACTGGAACAGGTGGTAGAGTAGAACTATGGAGGTCGGAAATGACCCAAAACCTCCAAAATTCCTAAGCTCTGATACCAATGATATGGAAATATTGAAGCTGAATATTATTAAAAAAACATAGGACTTAAATAAGCCCAAAAGGAAAACCGTAATCTTGGAAATGATGAACTGCTCCAAGGATTTACGTACACAAATCCAAAAAGGCTAAAATGTAAGCCCTACAATGCCGAAAACAAAAACACCTAGACCTAGACCATTCAACGGAGGAAACAAACAACTCACGTTGATTATTTTGCATACTAAGTCCTAATTACAATATCCTAGGTCTAAAAATAATTAGCCCCTAGGTCTAAGATTCCTCATCAGTATCCGACACACCAAAATGGGGGTAATCAAGCCATCATAATCAAGCATTCCAAGGTGGAACAAGAGCATGAGCTAAGACAAAAACAATAGTATGTGGACATACCCTCTAGATAGGATTAGTATGACACATCCACATCCCCTTAGATAATAGAGATATTTGATTCGCATTTACCTAAGGATATTTTGGCACCTACACTCAATTCACCTCCATCATATATCAATTGCCATTCAAATTCATCAACAATGATTCAATCATCATCCCCATTGGTCTTACAACACATTATGGATTGTTTAGTCAAAGTTAAGACACAAATGGGTCTCCAAAATGATGCTTTTTAGAAAATCATGCATCAACTCACAACCACAGAGCTCCAACAATAAATCGCATTCAAAGCTAAACCGTCTCAACCACAAACACAAAATGGATCCCTAAAAAATTGGATGCTAAATCGACAATGTCGTCTAACTCACACTTACATGCCATTGCTCCAAAATTTGGCATCGATATTCACTTGATTATGCTATGTAAAATACCATTACTTTACTTGAGATTCACCCCTTAGATTCCAAACACCCAAAATCCAAGGGGTATAAAGAGGATTTAAATTGTTTATATCATAGAAAAAATGGGCATGATATTCAAGCATGCTACGCTTTAAAAAATATAGTATAAGACATGTTTGAGTAGAATCAACTTCAAACAGACAATCATATTGTTACTGAGGATTAACAAGTAGGTATGGTTGATGAGTCATTACCTATGCCAAGAAATCAAGAAGAGCAACATAAACAGGTGACTGAGATACACACAACCTAGCCACCTCATCAAACTGATTTACCACATCCAACTCATTTAATATGCCAACCTCATACTTGGAATCCGTTATCTGAGCCCATGTCAACCATTTTTTAAAAATTGCAAGAATCCAAGGGAATTGTCTTACCCGAAATACGCCCTTTTTACCCCAATAGGTCCAATCCTAAGGCTTACAGGGAGGATCACTTTTGTCTTCATAATTGGATAAAGGGCCATGACATTAACAATTGTTATGCATTCAAAAATGTGGTCTAGGACATTATGGATAAGGAGGCTTCTCCTATAGATGGTTCACCTGCCTCACCTTTGCCTACCAAAATTTAGGCCACATCACCCCATTGAAAACCCTAAGGTCAACCACAACCTCGTAAGCCTAACAAGATATCTCACTAGTATGTCAGATTTTTGATGACTACTTTGACCCAATTTCAAAAATTATACGAGGCACATGCAATCACATTACCAGAAATAAAACTGAAGAAACCTAAACTTGGATCAAATAATGAAAGCCTCCATTGTACATATCCCTGTATGAATGGACATGACATCTGCAACTGCTATTCGATCAAGAATTTGGTCGAAGAGATGATATAATTAAATGAGCTCCACATAGATAGTTCAATTTTTTTACCCCATCAGAACATTGGCATTGCATAAAATTATGTGCTATAATAGGGAGGTTTATTTTTATCATTCGTAGCCAAGCCAATCACATTGCATCATACAAAATACACATTCGAGTTCTTCAAGGTGTCACACCTTCCCCACCATCCACATCACAAATGATGAAGCAAATTGGGGACTTTGAGGATGTTGAGCAAGGTACAACAACAATATTGTCATTGTTGTCAACACAGTCAGAATAGATCTGTTGATGCAGTGGACAGGAAGTTCAAAAGCTAGTCAGATGCAAAAGACAGGAGTTCAAAGGTTACTCAGAGTATGTACAGTGATTTTCCAAGAAGACCGAAGTGGACCACTTGCAAAAGATCAAAGAAAAAGACAAGTAAGAAAAGTGTCGCGATATCGCGACATATACAACAGGCAAGAAAAACTATCATGATTTCGCGACATGTTGGAAGAGAGAGAAGAAGAAAGAAAAACTATCGCGATTTCATGACATGTTGGAAGAGAGAGAAGAAGAAAGAAAAACTATCACGATATCACGACATGTTGAGAAGAAAGAAAAACTGTCACGATTTCACGACATGTTCGAAGAGAAAGCGCAAGAAGAAAAATTGTCATGATTTCATGACATGTTGGAAGAGAAAAAGGCAAGTAGAAAAAGTGTCACGATTTCATGACATGTTGGAAGAGAAAAAGGCAAGTAGAAAAAGTGTCACGATTTCGTGACATGTTGGAAGAGAAAAAGGCAAGTAGAAAAAGTGTCACGATTTCGTGACATGTTGGAAGAAAAAAGGCAAGTAGAAAAAGTGTCACGATTTCGTGACATATTGCAAGAGAGAGAGACCAAAAGAAAAAGTGTCACGATTTCATGACATATTGCAAGAGAGATTGTACAGAAGAAAAAGTGTCACGATTTCATGACATATTGCAGGAGAGAGAGTCTGAAAGAAAAAGTGTCACGATTTCGCGACATATTGCAAGAGAGATTGTAAGGAAGAAAAAGTGTCACGATTTCATGACATATTGCAGGAGAGAGAGTCTAAAAGAAAAAGTGTCACGATATCACGACATGTCAGGTTTTCATGACCCGAAGGCAAGAGAAAGTGCTAAGGAGAAAAAGTGTCATGATATCGCGACATGTCATGTTTTCGTGACCCAAAGGCAAGAAAAAGCGCTAAGGAGAAAAAGTGTCGTGATATCGCGACATGTCACATTTTCGTGACCTGAAGGCAAGAAAAAGCGCTAAGGAGAAAAAGTGTCATGATATCGTGACCCAAAGGCAAGAGAAAGCGCTAAGGAGAAAAAGTGTCATGATATCGTGACATGTCATATTTTGCAACTAAAGGAGGAGAGAGAAAGTAAGAAGGAAGTGTCGGTTCGGAAAAGTAAAGAAAAGTAAGAAGGTAGAAGTGTCATGATATCGCTACATGTATTCTCATGGGCCAAAGCTAAGAGAAAGCGTATGGAGGAAAAAGTGTCACGATATCACTACATGTATTTTCGTGGGCCAAAGCTAAGAGAAAGCGTACGAGGGAAAAAGTGTCGCGATATCGCTACATGTTGTATTCTCGCGGGCCAAAGCTAAGAGAAAGCGTATGGAGGTGAAAGTGTCGTGATATCGTGACATGTGTTTTCGTGGCAATAGCAACAAAAGAGTTGCAGGGGCAGTTGAAGCCGACAAAGACCGATGTAAGCCGACGAAGATTAGGGTTTGCGATGAAGATTAGGGTTTGACTAAGATTAGGGTTTTTCATCATGAAAATATTGTTATAAAAGGAGGGTTATTTGGAGAATTGTAGTGTTGCATATGTCATCGAATGCGTGTCGAAGTGTGAAATGTGGCCGTAAGAGCGCAAAAAGTGCAGAAGCGACGAGATGATGGTGAAGTGTGCAAAGTGAGCGAAGAGTCGTATCGAATTGTCTTAAGTGCAGTGCAATTTCATAGAGAGAATCAGAGTGCACGAAAGGGAGAAGACGATCATGAAGTTTGACTGTGATGAAGCAAAGTGTGCGAAGTGATTGCATAGAGAGAGTAGAGTGCGTAGAGAACGCAAAGGTGAAGTAGACCAGTCAGGGTCTTGTAAAAGCGAAGGTATTTTCTATTAAACTTCTAGATTCAAAATTGAAGTCCAGGTTGGAGCTTGGCATCAGGGGTTGGTGCTCCTTCCAGTGTGGTGGTGGTTGTTGGTGGGTGGGGGTTGGTGCTCCTTTCTGTTGGTGTAGATAAATCAGGGGTTGGTGCTCCTTCCAGTGGGTGCTGGTAAATTGTTTGTAAAGTTGTTGCTTTGCAAAGGTTGGATTTGGATGGTAGTCCAAGCAGTCATTCTTGAGGAGTAGCCAAATTGGTGAACCTCGTTAAATCTTGTGTTGTGTGATGTTCTCTTGTGATACTTGCTTTATCTAGTTTTAAGGTTTCATTATTTCAGTTTTAAGAGCTATGAATTTAAGTTTAAAAGTCTACACTGATTCACCCCCCCTCTCAGTGCCATTGTAAGACTAACAATTGGTATCAGAGCCAAGTTCCCTTCTAAGGCTAAATCAGTCGGGGTTGATCTTGGATTAGTACGCAATGGGTAAGAAGAATAGATCCTCCTCCAAAAGGGCATCTCAGTTAGTTTCAGTTCCTGTGGAAGAGAAAATTGAACCAAAAAAGGTTGAAGACTTCTCATCAAACCAAGCACCTTTGTTTGATGGAACAAATTACGTGATCTGGAGAATCAGGATGAAGGTATATCTTTGTGCTTTGGGATACGACATCTGGGATTCAGTAAATAGTGAATACACAATACCCATCACTCCTCCAACCGATACTGTCGATAAGAATCTGTTTGAGAATGACTCAAAAGCAAAGAAAGCTATCAGGAGCGGATTAGTAGACAGTGAACTGGTAAAGATCATGAGTTGTAAAATGGCAAAAGAAATGTGGGACAAACTGAGGAGTATTCATGAAGGAGACGATGAGATCAAGGAGGCCAAGTTACAAACACATCAAGCTCAGTTCGAAGCTTTAAAGTTAAATGATGATGAGAACATAGAGGATGATTCTAAAAAGGAAATAGGTGGAGGTCTTTTCATGACACTCGAAGAAGAAACAGAAAAAGAACAGGAATGTGATGAAGAAGAAATTGATGCAAAAATAAATTTGAAAGAGGAACTAATTGCAGCTCTGGATGAATTGAAGATAGAAAGAAAAAGGAATAAGGAAATCTCAAGAAAGCTTGAGGATGCAAATGAAATAATAACCAGTTTGAAAGTACAGGTAGAAGAATTCAAAAGGATTGAAGAAACTCTCAGGTCAGAGATCAATGAGAAAGAGATTGGTTGCTGCAAACAAGAGGAAGAGATTGTTTTATTGAAGAAACAACTAGAAGAGGCCAATACAAATCTCAAATTTGAGAAGAGCACAGAGTTGCTAGATAAAATGATAAGCCAACAAAGAAGCTCCATGGATAAGCGTGGTCTTGGATATGAAGTTGAACAACCTTCATCTTCCAACTCTACAGAGAAGAAGAAGTTCATCTGTTGAAGGATCGAAGCAAGAAAAGTTTGAAGTTGAATCTTCAAAAGGAAGAAAATATCAAAGGAGATCTACAACAAAGCAACCACAACAAAAGAGGTTCTATCACTCTCACTCTATTCATAATAATACTTTTAATGGCTATTGTTTCAGATGCAACCAGTATGGTCACAAGGCAATTTATTGTGGATTGAATAATAAATCAAAGAGTTATGTTGGTAGAAATACATCTACATTTCTGAGTGAACACTATGTACAATGTTTTCAATGTAATGGTCATGGGCACATAGCAAGGTTTTGTCCAAGCACTTTTGTATCTAATCTAAGGCAAAACAGTAGATTTCATCAGACGCAAAGAACGCAACACAGACAGGGAATAAATCATGTACATAAAAGAAAGGAAAATAATCATTCATCAAGGATGCACAAGAGACAACCACACAAGAGAAATGTTCGAGTTCATGAAAAGGTGCAAAATAGGGATGTAGTTGAAAAATCCAAGCCCGAGTTCAAGAAAGTTTGGAGAAAGATAGAAGAAAGGAAATCGTGTCTCCTTGGATTGAAGGAGACTACTCCGCTATTGCACTAAGCAACTCCAGGTAGCACATCCTCAGGGGGAGCAATCTTGAAGTTTCATTTTAATGCTCCTATGTATTTGTTTGATTACTTGAGGATGAAAGGCAAGTAGTCAGGGAAGTTGTCGTATAGTTGTCAAAGTGTGTTTTCAGTTCATGTAGTTGTTTGTGGAAGTGTCGTGAAGGGTGGTGATTAAATTGAGAGTTGTCATTATTGGTAGTATTGCTATATGTCATTGTTGTACTGGTGATGGTTCTTACTGCCATTGTCCAAAGTTAAGGATTATAACAATTCAGATAATTTGGTTAGTGAAAGAATGTTGCCCTAGCCGCATATATGTGTTTCGATAAAAGCAGTATGTATTTGAACTACACATTGACGTGAAGATTGTTAGATCTATTATGACGTTGTGGTGAAAAATATTGAAGTCTGATCATTGATTCATGTTTAGCTCATCAAGATGAGCAACTTTGCTTTGTGAATCTTACCTATCCGAGGTCCAGAAGTATGAGTTTGAGTAAGGTGCACCATAGTTGGCTATGAAGTGTTTAACAAAATATTGTCTCCTGATTCGAACAGTTGAAAGTAAGGTGTGACCAGCGGTGACTGTAGAAAACATAGACCAAGTTGAAAATGTAAAAAGGGATTTGGTTGGTGTTGTGATACAGTGTTTGATGCTTGCACAGAGTTGGCAGTAAAATTGCAGTGTCGGTACAGTGTTGGACAAAAGTTGGTACAAGTGTGAGTCACTTGTCAATTTTGTTGACAGATGTGAAATCAACATTTTTGAATTGGAAGCTTACTATTCCTGATAGCTACCAGACCAGATATTTTGCAGGAAGTATGCATGGTAGCATGATTTCAAGCTAATCCCAAGGAGACTCATGTGACAACATTATGGTGGTTGATTTCTGAAATATCATTGAAGGGAAAATGATTGTTTGTGGTTTCCTTTTTGAAAGTGGTTGGTTGAATGCATCAAGGTTTTCTGAATTGAGAGTTGTGTTTAAACCTTGTGTTATAAGCATAGTGGTTGAAGCCCATTGGTTGTGAAAGAACTTGAGTTAGAAAAGAACATGAGTATCATTGTTATGTGATATTTGTGGTTGAGCATTGTTGGAATTATTTGAGTTGGTTGATACATACTTGGACTAGGGTTGTGTGAGAGAGAGTTGTCCCTTGTGATGATTGGTTGAGTTGATTTGATTGAGCCTAGTCAAGTTATGTGTGAAGTGATTTTTAAAGTTCTATGAAGTGGATTTGATTTGAGATCGCCATTCATTATTGAGTTCATTTTGAGTACTACTTGAGCATGATTGATTGAGCCTTTGAGAAGGCCTTTGGGAAATATTTGAGGACAATGTTGGGATAGATTTCTAGAGCAGATTTGGGCAAGTTCTTGGTGAGATTGCTAGAGAATATTCGGACAAGTTCTTAGTGAGCTTGGTGGAGCAGATTTGGATAGGTTTTTATGAGCTTAATGGAAAGTTAGTGAGGGAGGTTCTTAGTGAGCCTATTGATAGAGCTTTGGAGGTGAGAGTAGAGGACAGAGTCTCAATGGATAGAAATCTAGCAGCCAACATGGTTGAAGATAGATCTGAGTGAGGATTCTTCAAGTGAAGAAGAGGTCCACTAGTTAAGAGAGATAGAGTCTTCTATAATATCACAAGGGTACTATGGAGTATGGGTTATGGTATCCTAAAGATGCAGATTGGGCAGGATGTGTAGATGACTAAAAGAGTACCAGTGGAGGTGCATTCTATCTTGGAGACAAGTTGGTCACGTAGAATAGTAAGAAACAAGAGTCAGTTTCCTTATCCATAGTAGAGGCAGAATATATTGCAGCGATAACGTGTTGTATGTAGGAGAAAGTTGCAGAAAGTGAGGTTAAGTTGGATTTTTATTCCAACAACAGATTGTGGAGTGGTCACGTTTCCCAAGAATTGACTAGCTATCGGGATCACATTCTCAGGGGGAGCATTTGTGTATTTGTTTATCTTTTTGCTCATGTTTGTGATTTTTGCTAAGTGTAATAAATTGTGCCTGAGAATGTTGTGCATGGACTTAGGGGGAGTCTGCAGATAGCCCTTTGGTATTATTGTCAAAGGGGGAGAAGAATTACAGGAAAATTGCACATGTTGCCAACAATTCCAAAGGGGGAGATTGTTGAGCAAGGTGCAACAAACAATATTGTCATTGTTGTCAACACAATCAGAATAGATCTGTTGATGCAGTGGACAGGAAGTTCAAAAGCTAGTCGGATGCGAGAAGACAGGAGTTCAAAGGTTACTCAGAGTATGTACAGTGATTTTCCAAGAAGACCGAAGTGGACCACTTGCAAAAGATCAAAGAAAAAGACAAGTAAGAAAAGTGTCACGATATCGTGACATATTCAGCAGGCAAGAAAAACTATCGCGATTTCATGACATGTTGGAAGAGAGAGAAGAAGAAAGAAAAACTATCACGATTTCGTGACATGTTGGAAGAGAGAGAAGAAGAAAGAAAAACTATCACGATTTCACGACATGTTGAGAAGAAAGAAAAACTGTCACGATATCATGACATGTTGAGAAGAAAGAAAAACTATCATGATTTCGTGACATGTTCGAAGAGAAAGCGCAAGAAAGAAAAACTATCACGATTTCATGACATGTTGGAAGAGAAAAAGGCAAGTAGAAAAAGTATCATGATTTCACGACATGTTGGAAGAGAAAAAGGCAAGTAGAAAAAGTGTCACGATTTCGTGACATGTTGAAAGAGAAAAAGGCAAGTAGAAAAAGTGTCACGATTTCGTGACATGTTGGAAGAGAAAAAGGCAAGTAGAAAAAGTGTCACGATTTCATGACATATTGCAAGAGAGATAGTAAAGAAAAAGTGTCGCGATTTCATGACATATTGCAAGAGAGATTGTAGAAAGAAAAAGTGTCACGATTTCGCGACATATTGTAGGAGAGAGAGTTCGAAAGAAAAAGTGTCACGATTTTATGACATATTGCAAGAGAGATTGTACGGAAGAAAAAGTGTCACGATTTCGTGACATATTGCAGGAGAGAGAGTCCAAAAGAAAAAGTGTCGCGATATCGCGACATGTCAAGTTTTCGTGACCCAAAGGCAAGAGAAAGTGCTAAGGAGAAAAAGTGTCACGATATCGCGACATGTCATTTTTTTGACCAAGGCAAGAAAAAGCGCTAAGGAGAAAAAGTGTCGTGATATCGCGACATGTCACGTTTTCGTGACCCGAAGGCAAGATAAAGCGCTAAGGAGAAAAAGTGTCATGATATCATGACATGTCACATTTTCATGGCCCAAAGGCAAGATAAAGCGCTAAGGAGAAAAAAGTGTCATGATATCGCGACATGTCGTATTTTCGTGACTAAAAGAAAGAGAAAGTAAGAAGGAGAATGTTTCAGGAAAGTGTCACGATATCGTGACATGTTATGTTTCACGGGCCAAAGCTAAGAGAAAGCGTACGAAGGAAAAAGTGTAGCGATATCGCGACATGTATTCTTGTGGGCCAAAGCTAAGAGAAAGCGTATGGAGGAAAAAGTGTAACGATATCGCTACATGTTGTATTCTCATGGGCCAAAGCTAAGAGAAAGCGTACGAAGGCGAAAGTGTCATGATATCATGACATGTGTTTTTGTGGCAACAACAATAGAAGAGTTATAGGGGCAGTTGAAGCCGACGAAGACCGATGTAAGCCGACGAAGATTAGGGTTTGTAGTCGATGAAGATTAGGGTTTACAACCGACTAAGATTAGGGTTTACAACTAAGATTAGTTTTTTCATCATGAAAATACTGTTATAAAAGGAGGGTTATTTGGAGAATTTTGTAGTGTGTTGAATATGTCGTCGAATGCGTGTCAAAGTGTGAAATGTGGCCGTAAGAGCGTAGAAAGCGCAGAAGCGACGAGATGATGGTGAAGTGCACAAAGTGAGCGAAGAGTCATATCGAATTGTCTTAAGTGCACGAGAGAGAAAGTAAGAGAGAAATAATATTAAAAAGTAGAGAGAGTGCAGAAAGGGAGAAGACGATCATGAAGTTTGAGTGATGAAGTAGAGTGTGCGAAGTGATTGCATAGAGAGAGCAGAGTGCGTAGAGAACGCAAAGGTGAAGTAGACCAGTCAGGGTCTTGTAAAAGCGAAGGTATTTTACTATTAAACTTCTAGATTCAAAATTGAAGTCCAGGTTGTAGCTTGGCATCAAGGGTTGGTGCTCCTTCCGTTGGTGTTGGTAAATCAGGGGTTGGTGTCTCCTTGGTGTTTTTGTTGTCTTTTATTGGTGTAGATAAATCAGGGGTTGGTGCTCCTTCCAGTGGGTGTTGGTAAATTGTTTGTAAAGTTGTTGCTTTGCAAAGGCTGGATTTGGATGGTAGTCCAAGCAGTCATTCTTGAGGAGTAGCCAAATTGGTGAACCTCGTTAAATCTTGTGTTGTGTGATGTTCTCTTGTGATACTTGCTTTATCTGGTTTTAAGGTTTCATTATTTTAGTTTTAAGAGCTATGAATTTAAGTTTAAAGTTCTACACTGATTCACCCCCCCTCTTAGTGCCATTGTAAGACTAACAATTGGTATCAGAGCCAAGTTCCCTTCTAAGGCTAAATCAGTCAGGGTTGATCTTGGATTAGTACGCAATGGGTAAGAAGAATAGATCCTCCTCCAAAAGGGCATCTCAGTCAGTTTCGGTTCTGTGGAAGAGAAAATTGAACCAGAAAAGGTTGAAGACTTCTCATCAAACCAAGCACCTTTGTTTGACGGAACAAATTACGCGATCTGGAGAATCAGGATGCAGGTATATCTTTGTGCTTTGGGATACGACATCTGGGATTCAGTAAACAATGAATACACAATACCCATCACTCCTCCAACCGATGCTGTCGATAAGAATCTGTTTGAGAATGACTCAAAAGCAAAGAAAGCTATCAAGGAGCGGATTAGTAGACAGTGAACTGGTAAAGATCATGAGTTGTAAAATGGCAAAAGAAATGTGGGACAAACTGAGGAGTATTCATGAAGGAGACGATGAGATCAAGGAGGCCAAGTTACAAACACATCAAGCTCAGTTCGAAGCTTTAAAGTTAAATGACGATGAGAACATAGAGGATGATTCTAAAAAGGAAACAGGTGGAGGTCTTTTCATGACACTCGAAGAAGAAACAGAAAAAGAATAGGAATGTGATGAAGAAGAAATTGATGCAGAAATAAATTTGAAAGAGGAACTAATTGCAGCTCTGGATGAATTGAAGATAGAAAGAAAAAGGAATAAGGAAATCTCAAGAAAGCTTGAGGATGCAAATGAAATAATAACCAGTTTGAAAGTACAGGTAGAAGAATTCAAAAGGATTGAAGAAACTCTCAGGTCACAGATCAATGAGAAAGAGATTGGTTGCTGCAAACAAGAGGAAGAGATTGTTTTATTGAAGAAACAACTAGAAGAGGCCAATACAAATCTCAAATTCGAGAAGAGCACAGAGTTGCTAGATAAAATGATAAGCCAACAAAGAAGCTCCATGGATAAGCATGGTCTTGGATATGAAGCTGAACAACCTTCATCTTCCAACTCTACAGAGAAGAAGAAGTTCACTGTTGAAGGATCGAAGCAAGAAAAGTTTGAAGCTGAATCTTCAAAAGGAAGAAAATATCAAAGGAGATCTACAACAAAGCAACCACAACAAAAGAGGTTCTATCACTCTCACTCTTTTCATAATAATACTTTTAATGGCTATTGTTTCAGATGCAACCAGTATGGTCACAAGGCAATTTATTGTGGATTGAATAATAAATCAAAGAGTTATGCTGGTAGAAATACATCTGCGTTTTTGAGTGAACACTATGTACAATGTTTTCAATGTAATGGTCATGGGCACATAGCAAGGTTTTGTCCAAGCACTTTTGTATCTAATCTAAGGCAAAACAAGTAGATTTCATCAGACGCAAAGAACGCAACACGGACAGGGAATAAATCATGTACATAAAAGAAAGGAAAATAATCATTCATCAAGGATGCACAAGAGACAACCACACAAGAGAAATGTTCGAGTTCACGAAAAGGTGCAAAACAGGGATGTAGTTGAAAAATCCAAGCCCGAGTTCAAGAAAGTTTGGAGAAAGATAGAAGAAAGGAAATCGTGTCTCCTTGGACTGAAGGAGACTACTCCGCTATTGCACTAAGCAACTCCAGGTAGCACATCCTCAGGGGGAGCAATCTTGAAGTTTCATTTTAATGCTCCTATGTATTTGTTTGATTACCTGAGGATGAAAGGCAAGTAGTCAGGGAAGTTGTTGTATAGTTGTCAAAGTGTGTTTTCAGTTCATGTAGTTGTTTGTGGAAGTGCCGTGAAGGGTGGTGATTAAATTGAGAGTTGTCATTATTGGTAGTATTGCTATATGTCATTGTTGTACTGGTGATGGTTCTTACTGCCACTATCCAAAGTTAAGGATTATAACAGTTCAGATAATTTGGTTAGTGAAAGAATGTTGCCCTAGCCGCATATATGTGTTTCGATAAAAGCAGTGTGTATTTGAACTACACATTGACGTGAATATTGTTAGATCTATTATGACGTTGTGGTGAAAAATATTGAAGTCTGATCATTGATTCATGTTTAGCTCATCAAGATGAGCAACTTTGCTTTGTGAATCTTACCTATCCGAGGTCCGAAGTATGAGTTTGAGTAAGGTGCACCATAGTTGGTCGTGAAGTGTTTAACAAAATATTGTCTCCTGATTCGAACAGTTGAAAGTAAGGTGTGACCAGCGGTGACTATAGAAAACATAGACCAAGTTGAAAATGTAAAAAGGGATTTGGTTGGTGTTGTGATACAGTGTTTGATGCTTGCACAGAGTTGGCAGTAAAATTGTAGTGTCGATACAGTGTTGGACAAAAGTTGGTACAAGTGTGAGTCACTTGTCAATTTTGTTGACAGATGTGAAATCAACATTTTTGAATTGGAAGCTTACTATTCCTAATAGCTACCAGACCAGATATTGTGCAGGAAGTATGCATGGTAGCATGATTTCAAGCTAATCCCAAGGAGACTCATGTGACAACATTATGGTGGTTGATTTCTGAAATATCATTGGAGGGAAAATGATTGTTTGTGGTTTCCTTTTTTGAAAGTGGTTGGTTGAATGCATCAAGGTTTTCTGAATTGAGAGTTGTGTTTAAACCTTGTGTTATAAGCATAGTGGTTGAAGCCCATTGGTTGTGAAAGAACTTGAGTTAGAAAAGAACATGAGTATCATTGTTATGTGATATTTGTGGTTGAGCATTGTTGGAATTATTTGAGTTGGTTGATACATACTTGGACTAGGGTTGTGTGAGAGAGAGTTGTCCCTTGTGATGATTGGTTGAGTTGATTTGATTGAGCCTAGTCAAGTTATGTGTGAAGTGATTTTTAAAGTTCTATGAAGTGGATTTGATTTGAGATCGCCATTCATTATTGAGTTCATTTTGAGTACTACTTGAGCATGATTGATTGAGCCTTTGAGAAGGCCTTTGGGAAATATTTGAGGACAATGTTGGGATAGATTTCTAGAGCATATTTGGGCAAGTTCTTGGTGAGATTGCTAGAGAAGATTCGGACAAGTTCTTAGTGAGCTTGGTGGAGCAGATTTGGACAGGTTTTTATGAGCTTGTTATTCAACATTGGACAAGTTCTATGTGAGCTTGTTAAGGTTCTTAGTGAGCCTATTGACTGAGCTTTGGAGGTGATAGAGTATAGAGGACAGAGTCTCAATGGATAGAAATCTAGCAGCCAACACAGTTGAAGATAGATCTGAGTGAGGATTCTTCAAGTGAAGAAGAGGTCCACCAGTCAGTACAATAGAGAGACAGAGTCTTCTATAATATCACAAGGGTACTATGGAGTATGGGTTATGGTATCCTAAAGATGCAAATTGGGCAGGATGTGTAGATGACAGAAAGAGTACCAGTGGAGGTGCATTCTATCTTGGAGACAGATTGGTCGCATGGAACAGTAAGAAACAAGAGTCAGTTTCCTTATCCATAGCAGAGGCAGAATATATTGCAGTGACAACATGTTGTACGTAGGAGAAAGTTGCAGAAAGTGAGGTTAAGTTGGATTTTTATTCCAACAAACAGATTGTGGAGTGGTCACGTTTCCCAAGAATTGACTAGCTATCGGGATCACATTCTCAGGGGGAGCATTTGTGTATTTGTTTATCTTTTTGCTCATGTTTGTAATTTTTGCTAACTGTAATAATTTGTGCCTGAGAATGTTGTGCATGGACTCAGGGGGAGTCTGCAGTAGCCCTTTGGTATTATTGTCAAAGGGGGAGAAGAGTTACAGGAAATTGCACATGTGTTGCCAACAATTCCAAAGGGGGAGATTGTTGAGCAAGGTGCAACAACAAGTATTGTCATTGTTGTCAACACAGTCAGAATAGATCTGTTGATGCAGTGGATAGGAAGTTCAAAAGCTAGTCAGATGCAGAAGACAGGAGTTCAAAGGTTACTCAGAGTATGTACAATGATTTTCCAAGAAGACCGAAGTGGACCACTTGCAAAAGATCAAAGAAAAAGACAAGTAAGAAAAGTGTCACGATATCGCGACATATTCAGCAGGCAAGAAAAACTATCGCGATTTCATGACATGTTGGAAGAGAGAGAAGAAAGAAAAACTGTCACGATTTCGTGACATGTTGGAAGAGAGAGAAGAAGAAAGAAAAACTGTCACGATTTCATGACATGTTGAGAAGAAAGAAAAACTGTCACGATTTCATGACATGTTCGAAGAGAAAGCACAAGCAAGAAAAACTATCACGATTTCGTGACATGTTGAAAGAGAAAAATGCAAGTAGAAAAAGTGTCATGATTTCATGACATGTTGGAAGAGAAAAAGTGTCACGATTTCATGACATGTTGAAAGAGAAAAAGGCAAGTAGAAAAATTGTCACGATTTCGTGACATGTTGGAAGAAAAAAAGGCAAGTAGAAAAAGTGTCACGATTTCGCGACATATTGTAAGAGAGAGAGTAAAGAAAAAGTGTCACGATTTTGTGACATATTGGAAGAGAGATAAAAAGAAAAAGTGTCGTGATTTCGCACGATATATGAGGAGAGAGAGAGAAAAAGTGTCACGATTTCACGACATGTTGCAAGAGAGAAGTATGGAAGAAAAAGTGTCACGATTTCATGACATATTGCATGAGAGAGATTGAAAGAAAAAGTGTCACGATATCGCGACATGTCGCGTTTTCGTGACCCGAAGGCAAGAAAAAGCGCTAAGGAGAAAAAGTGTCGCGATATCATGACATGTCGCATTTTCGTGACCCGAAGGCAAGAGAAAGCGCTAAGGAGAAAAAGTGTCGTGATATCATGACATGTCACGTTTTCGTGACCTAAAGGCAAGAGAAAGCGCTAAGGAGAAAAAGTGTCACGATATCGCGACATGTCGCATTTTCGTGACCCAAAGGCAAGATAAAGCGCTAAGGAGAAAAAGTGTCACGATATCGCGACATGTCGCATTTTCGTGACTAAAGGAGGAGAGAGAAAGTAAGAAGGCAGAAGTGTCACGATATCGCGACAAAAGTAAAATGGGAAAGTAAGAAGGCAGAAGTGTCGCGATATCGCTACATGTTGTATTCTCATGGGCCAAAGCTAAGAGAAAGCGTATGGAGAAAAAGTGTCGCGATATCGCGACATGTATTTTCGCGGGCCAAAGCTAAGAGAAAGCGTATGGGGAAAAAGTGTCGCGATATCGCTACATGTTGTATTCTTGCGGGCCAAAGCTAAGAGAAAGCGTACGGAGGCGAAAGTGTCACGATATCGTGACATGTTGTGTTTTCGTGGCAACAGCAATAGAAGAGTTACAAGGGCAGTTGAAGCCGATGAAGACCGATGTAAGCCGATGAAGATTAGGGTTTAGACTAAGATTAGGGTTTGCATCCGACTAAGATTAGGGTTTATAGATAGATTAGGGATTGGTTTTTTCATCATGAAAATGTTGTTATAAAAGGAGGGTTATTTGGAGAATTTTGTAGTGTGTTGAATATGTCATCGAATGCGTGTCAAAGTGTGAAATGTGGCCGTAAGAGCGTAGAAAGCGTAGAAGCGGTGAGATGATGGTGAAGTGCGCAAAGTGAGCAAAGAGTCGTATCAAATTGTCTTAAGTGCGTCTGTGAGTGCATAGAGAGAGCAAAGTGTACAGAGAGCGAAGAAGTTGAAATTTGACAGTGGGATGTAAAGAAAGTGAAGGAAGTGCACAAAAGGGAGAAGATGATCATGAAGTTTGACTGTGACGAAGCAGAGTGTGCGAAGTGATTGCGTAGAGAGAGCAGAGTGCGCAGAGAACGCAAAGGTGAAGTAGACCAATCAGGGTCTTGTAAAAGCGAAGGTATTTTTCTGTTAAACTTCTAGATTCAAAATTGAAGTCCAGGTTGCAGCTTGGCATCAGGGGTTGGTGCTCCTTCCAGTGGTGTGGATAAATAGGGGTGGTGCTTTTGGGGTTGGTGTTTGGGAAATAAATAGGGGTTGGTGCCCCTCCTTTCATTGGTGCGTTTAGATAAATCAAGGGTTGGTGCTCCTTCCAGTGGGTGTTGGTAAATTGTTTGTAAAGTTGTTTCTTTGCAAAGGCTGGATTTGGATGGTAGTCCAAGCAGTCATTCTTGAGGAGTAGCCAAATTGGTGAACCTCGTTAAATCTTGTGTTGTGTGATGTTCTCTTGTGATACTTGCTTTATCTGGTTTTAAGGTTTCATTATTTTAGTTTTAAGAGCTATGAATTTAAGATTAAAAGTCTACACTGATTCACCCCCCCTCTCAGTGCCATTGTAAGACTAACAAAGGATGTCACCGTTGGTCATCAAATCTACCTAGGAAAGGATTTTGGGTAGTGTACACACCCTAGACTTAGACCAACATTGAAAGGTCGAAGGGAAGAGATGCCCCTCGTGCCAATATCTAGAGAAAGGCTGGCTCCTTTACTAATCTACTCGATGTTTAGAGATGAGAGTGTAGGAAAGGGATAAAAGAGTAAGGGTGCAGGAAAGAAATAAAAGAGTAAGGGAAGAAATGTTAATTATCCGAAGTGGGAAAGAACCAGAAGCATGATTGTTTTCTAAAAGCTCAAAATAACAACAATAAATGTCAAGAGTAAAAAAAAATGAACACGATATTAACCCCCCTATGTATCCTCTGGACGAGTTCTAGGATTACCCTTCCCCTTACGTCAAAATCTAGAGTTCAAAATTATGATGACCAAGAAAAAGTGAATATAACAAAAACACTATCCATAGGCAGCATAAAAGAAAGCTAATACAGTGTTTTCCTCCCCTATGTATCCTTCGAGAAAATTTTAGGGGTCTATCCCCAATCGCACACCTAAATCTAGAATGTAGAATTACAGTATGCAAATGAAGAAAAGATAACATAAATAATCACAAAAGGCAACATACAAGAGAGAAATTGAAGCCAAAGCTCTTTAGTTTTAATCGCATGGATTCAAGTTACAACAAATTTCTAGCAGAAAGTTCCCCCCCCTTTCTACATTACAATGTCTAGGTTTTTATAGAGGACCCGACCGTTTGAGCCATTAATGCACAAAATGGAGGAGTACATTCTCAAAAATATGAGAAGTCGACTCCCATAGCTCTCGTGACTGAGCTCTCAAATATTTTCCCATAACTGGCAACCATGGCCGGGTCAGTCGAGGAAATTCACATTATGAGCCACCTGACTCGTCCTGGCTTTTGGGTGCAGAACTCGAGTGGCCATTGTGTCTTTCGTGCTCTGTTTTTGAGACTGATACCTCTTTTACAATTGCTAAAAATGAGCAGTGAGTTCATCGGGCACGTAAAAGTTAATTTATGAGGCACTTGATCACCTCAAGAAAATACTCGGCTTGGAGTGCGTGCCTTTGAAGCACTTCACTAAATTTTAGTTCACAACTCTGCTTCATGATGGATTAGAACTGAAGAAAATTATCCTTATTGGTTATGCACTTCACATGAATGTGCTTCGTAAAATGGCTTCGAAGTTATGAAATGTCGAAGTAAGTATCCCTCCTCAAGATGGCTTTTGCTTTCTTGTCGCTTTGCTAGAAAAGCATGTCAAAACTGCTTCGCTGAGGTTCTTCACCCGAAGTGGATGCTTCGCTGATGGGCCATCAAAATACTTTGCTGCGAACCTCCTTCAAAACCGCGGTTCGGCAGGGTTTTGGCTGAAGTGCATTCTTGCCTCCAAAAAATGTTTTGCTTCTTCATGGGCTACTACCACTTCGGGTGAAAGCACTTCGCATGAAAGCTAGCCGAAGTAGATGCTTCGTGATGACTTTCAGTGAAGTGAAAATGGTTCGTCGGTAGGGAGGCCCGAAGCGGGTGCTTCGCTGATTTTTTGGCAAAGTAGTTTTCAATGTTTTCACTCCTCCAAATTCTACTTCGCAAGATTTTCGCTCGAAGCAACTGCTTGAAATGCTTCGGGTGCGAAGCTCTTTTCACGTCTTTCTTGTCTTCCTTCTTCGACGACGCTGTTCTTCAGCGTTTGAGGTTCTTTGAATGTCACTTCACAAAACTTTGCTCGAAGTAGCTGCTTGAAATGCTTCGGGTGCGAAGCTCTTTTCAACCTCTACTTCTTTCTTTTGGCGAAGCTATTTCCCTTTTCTTGTGAAGCTTTTTTCCTTAGCTTTCTCGGTAGCGAAGCTCTTGCATCTCCATTCTATATACAAAAGGGGGTGGCAATAGAAGCCAAAATTATTGCAATGCTTGAAAATGTTGTTTCTAAAAAAAACAAGGGAACAAATTCATGAAATTAAAAGAAATACTTTACAAAAATTTGATTTTTCTACCCCTCTATGCAATGTGACAAAATTGTCAACATTCTTGGCGGCTCGCGGGGCAACGAGCTTGTCTCGGTGGAAGAACCCTTAGCCTTGATCCGTTGGGCCAGAGTTACCTCCAGACCCTTCTCCTTTTTCCATTTTCGGGGGCACTTCCACAACTTGTTCTTCATCTTCTTCTTCCTCTTCTAGCGAGGCTTCTTGTTGTGGTGGTGGGGGAAGGCGATATCGGATGCATTCCATGGTTCTGTAGACATGATCCCAGGCACCCTTCTAAAATGGTTCTTGGTCTTCAAGTGCCTTGACCAAAACATGGAACCGATCAATCTGCCTAATGTTAGCATGTTTGGCTCTTGTGCTTAGGTCATTCAGGCAGGCCACGATCTTGTAGTGTCTTAGAATGAAATCTGTGACCTGTATTTTTGTAATCGGCTCTGCCCACTCGTCTATCTCCGAGACATCACCTTCAAAATGAAGCCATACCAGCTTGAGCTCTTCCTTGGTCAGAAGGTTCCCATCATCATCCATGAAACTTGGGAAACCTAAAGAAGAGAGGTCTTGAAAGTAGCCCAGTGATGTGCATTTCTCATGCTCAAATATATCTAGGAGGTCTTTCACCTTCTGTGCTTTCCTCACCTTAGAGAAGAAGGTGCAAACTGTGGCTTGGGCTGTAGACCAATCCCTAGCCATCCGACTCATCACAACAACCTGCAGGTCCTGATATTTGATACTTTGGACCTCAAAATCTAGTTTGAGTCGTCTTCGAATCTTCTAGATGACCTCATTTATTTTTGGCCCTTCTTGAGTAGCAGCATACTGGGCTTCGATGATGTAGGTCAAAATTGATAGGGCACTGGAGGCCTGAGATCTGAAGTTCTTAAGCAAGTGTGAGCGAATTTCTTTTATTTGGCCCCTATCAAAAAGCTCCAAACTTTCTTTTTTGTACAACTGCTACTGCATTTGCAAGATCTTACTTTCAAATTCTTTGGCCTTCAGATCAGTTTCGACATATATTTGGCTCTGGGTTTTAGTTGCACTCTACAGTTGTATTACTTGCTATTTGAGGGCGTCCGCTTCCTTCTTCATTAGCTCACACTGCTTCTCTACGTCCTCTAGCTTGGAGCAAACCCTAGGTAGCTCTTCTTCCAACTTGATGTTGGCGTTCTCTGCTTCAAATCTGCATTGATTGGCGATGTTTGCATGCGCACGGAAAGTTTCAATTCTTACATGCATGGATGCAGATTCATTATCTACATTTAAGTGCTCCAGGTCCTTAGTCTTCTCTTGATAGTCATAATCTGTTGGAGTCATCTCATCCAGAGGTTTTTGGACTTTGGGGACCTTTTTTGCCTTTCAAGTAAAAAATTATGCATTTTTCTACTTCGGCCAGAGAGCGTCCCCTCCTTTTCCTGGCATTCTTTAGCATTTTATCAATGTTTTTCCAGGCTTGGAGTAGCATTTCAGCAAGAGGGCATTC
Source organism: Wollemia nobilis (assembly GCA_028583015.1). NCBI lineage: Eukaryota > Viridiplantae > Streptophyta > Pinopsida > Araucariales > Araucariaceae > Wollemia > Wollemia nobilis. The sequence goes on along the minus strand of JAQPPZ010016917.1, from coordinate 3,156,801 downwards.
CTTTATCATGGATAACTTAGTTTCGAATGAGGCTGGATCTCCAGCTAAAGGGGTGAAAAAATACAAAGAACAGATAAGGGATGCCTCACCAGTAGGTTCGGTGATGGGTGTGATAGGAGCTTCGTTGAGAGGAACGATGCCGTGTGTAACAGGGGAGTGGGGAACGAGGTCTGGCATTAGGGTACTACCTTCGCCCTGACTGAGGACCAAGGGAATGGTGGCATGGGCGAGCGAAGTAGTATCGACAGACTTGTCCTAGCTAGTCGACTCGAATGGAGTGGATATGTGAGTGGGGCTAACAGGATTGTGAGACAAACTCAAAGCAGCAAAGGGCAACACGTGAGAGGGTGATTGACTTTGCATGGAAGAGAGAGAGTTCTGGGGACTCACGACCAGGACCGTGGTGGATACATCTTGAGAAACCAGGGTAAAGGGTGGAGAGTACATACCTGTGTGCCCTCCTGGCAGAGTAGCAATAGTGATTTTGTGTGTGATTGGCTCTTGTTCCTTTTGAACCTCGATACTTTTGACCTCCACTTCTTCTTTGAGGACCCCTTCTTGTTGGAGGAGATCCTCCACATCGATGACATCCACGTTCAGGGTTGCTTCAACTCTTGGTGACACTGTCCCTTCGATATTTGCTTCGGTTGGGCTGATCGTAGGTTGTCCAGTAGAAGCACCTGGAAGCTTTGTGTGTGGTCACTTCGGGTGGGTTGGAGGAACTTGAGCTTGCTCCTATCTCTTTATTTTATTATTCTTTGATGGTTGCACCGATCTCGTGGCATTGGTGTTATGGATTTTCGTAGGTTCCTGAGGTAGTTCTTCTGGTGCAGCTTCTGCCTCTTCCTCTTCTTCTTCTTTCGAAGCATCATCATCTCTCCTTGGGCTTTCTCCTAAACTTGGGACACTTGGGGGAATGAAGTCGATGAAGGAGGTGGGCTTCCAAGTCCCAACATTAGCTTCGTAAACAATCATGAGGTCCTTATCCACCTCCAAGAGTCCATATTATTTCGTCTTCTATCGATGAACTCTCATTTTCCACCACTCATTTAATTATTCTACACCCTAGTCCTTCAACTCCTCCCTCAGCTCGTCCTTCATATTCCTCCAAAAAGTGGAGTTTGGGCTTGGGAAAGGATGCTGAACAGGATCAAACTCAACTTCCATAGGGTAGAATTCATGCCAGGGAGGCAAGGTCTTCATCCTTTCTAGATGCCACTCCAGGTCCCTCCCATTGGGGTTATTTCTTTGCTCCATGATTTTTGGGTGGGGGAAGACATGAAAATTCTTGAATTTGAGGTGGTCCCTCATCACTCCCAAGGGATCGTAGAACCACATTTGAGGAATCTGGAGTAGACCAAAGCTGGCAAGCTTCTCCTTCAGGAAAACATGTTGCTTCAGGGCAAATACTTCAATTACCCCCATTTTGAAGGGGAAGTCACAAGTGTGTGCCCATTTATGATCGTGGTCATAGATGACATTTTTTGCGTTGCTCTATAGAGCGACCTCTAATGCAAACTGGTACTCAAAGGGGTAGACAGGCAGTAGGAAAGGCTTTCTCATGAAGCTGAACAAGTGAACCACAAGTCCCTGTGTTAGTTGGAAGACATATACCTTATTCTCCATCACCACTCTATATCTTAAACTAAGGGGCACCCGAGGGCAAGAACCATTCAATAAATGAAGAACACAAGCTTATACTGAGAGGGGGGGTGAACAGTATAAGACCGCTTTTAACTTTTCCTTTCAAAACAACTTTCAATTCAATATTATGCAGTATGAATATAGCAGTAACAACAATAGTAATCAAAGCAATGCACAAAACACCATCCACAAAGAGACACAACAATTTACGTGGTTCACCCAAAGTGGGCTACTCCACGGATAAAACTTTTCTCTAAAAGTTATATCATAGTTCTTTGGGAAACCTTCCCAATTACAAAATTTATGAGCCTCTGCTCAAAGGAGATACCTTCCCCTAACTCTACTCTGGCTGGTGATCCTCTAGAAGACCTCTACCTCTTCTACCCTTAGCAAGTGGAACTCTATCCACAGAAGACACCTGTCTTCCCTGCTCTGGCTGGAGACCTCTGTCCTCAACTCTATCACCTCAAAGCTGGTCCTCGAATTTGCACCAAAACATAGTCCTTCGATCTGGCACAAATGTCCTCTTCCTCTTTCTCTTGTCAGCACCAAACATAGTCCTTCGGTCTGGCACAAGTCTGTCCTCTTCCTCTGTTATGCATAAAATACAGTACTTTGCTATATTCATGCAATCACAGCTACACTCGATCGAACATCTACCTTTGCACCTCTGCGCAAACACAACAGTAGCATCTTCGCACACTCTGCTTCCTTGTAGTCTCTCTTACTTGGAAGATTCGATGAACTGCACTTTGACACTGCTATCGATCTTTGCACTCTGTTATTTTGACGATCGAACTTCACTCTCACACTATATCTGCAAACGTTGCTCTTCGAATGCACACTTCGATCGATACCAAAACTCTCCAAGCAGCCCTCCTTTTATACTAACAATCTCAAGATTGAAACCTTGATCTTAGTCGGCTGCATATCCCTAAAACAACGTCGGCTGCAAAACCCTACGCTGCGTCGGCCCAGATTTAACTCTGTCGGCTTCACTGCTTCTATAGCTCTCCTGTAGCTCTTGGCATGAAACTTCAACATGTCGTGATATCACGACACCTTCTTTTGCCGTCGTACACCTTCTTTTGCCTGTTGTCACGATATCATGACACTTTTGCTTTTGTCTACCTTGACTACGTTCTTGTCGCAAAATCATGACACTTCTGACTTTTGCTTACGTCATCTTCACTCCTGTCATGAAATCGTGATGCTTTAGACTTCAATGCCTTCTTCTCTACTTTTTTCATGAAATCATGACACATTTGCTTTTGCTGACGTCATCTGCAACTCTGTCATGAAATCATGACACTTTAGACTCCATTGCCTTCTTTGCTTTTGTCACGAAAACATGACACTTCTGCTTCTGCTGACATCATCTCCAACTCTATCGTGAAATCATGACATATCTGCTTCTGCTGATGTCATCTCCAACTCTTTCATGAAATCATGACCCTTATGACTTCATGGCCTTCTTCTCTGCTTGCACTAGCGAAAATGGAACATGTCATGAAATCGCGACGCTTTTGCCTTCGAGCTCTTCCTTCTTCAATTCGTTGCGAAATCGTGATGCTACTTCTGTTGAAGACTTGCTAACTGTTTCTGTCATGAAATCATGACACTTTCTCCAACTGCAAGCTACCATCTCAACCTATCACGAAATCATGACGCTTCTCATTTCAGACTCTTCCCTTTGTTGCATGTCACGAAATCACGATAGTTCTCACTTTGAGCTTTTTAGCATGTCGTGAAATCGTGACAGTCCTCAACTTGACCTCTGCAGCATGTCATGAAAATGCGACAGTCCTCACTTGGAACTTTGCATCATGTCACGAAATCATGACAGTTCCTGAATAACTTTCTCTCTCTTCGATCTTGTCGTGAAATCGTGACAGCTCACACTGCGGACTCTCTTTTCTGCATTATGTCACGAAATCGTGACACCTTTTTGTCCATACAACTTTCCTGGCAATGTGTCACGAAATCGTGACACTTTTCCTTCTCTACCTTCCTGCACTTTTTGAGTCACGAAAATGCGACATGTCGTGAAATCGTGACACTTTCCAACTTGCTCTCTTTCTCTGCCAACATGTCACGAAATCACGACAGTTTTGCCAGCTTCGTCTCTGTCTTCCAATATGTCGCAAAATCGTGACACTTTTGCCCAAACTTTCTCTCTCCTCAAACATGTCGCAAAATCATGATAGTTTTGCCAGCACTTTCTCTCTCCTAAAACATGTCACGAAATCATGACAGTTTTGCCAACGCTTTCTCTCTCCTAAAACATGTCACGAAATCGCGACAGTTTTTCCAGCCGCCTGCATACTTTTTCTTACTTGTCTTTTTCTTGATCTTTTGCAACTGGGCTACTCTGATCTTCTTGGAAACTCACTTTCCAAACTGAAACCTTCATCAAAACACATTCTTTGACATCAAACCAAATTGCTTCAAGACCTTCTTGACATCAATGACAACATCTACACTTAGAGCAAAGGCAATGTACCCAAGGTACCCAAAATTGCCAACAATCTCCCCCTTTGTCATTGATGGCAACCCTTAACTGAAAACATATCTCAAGAGCCAAAATTGAAACCAACTGATCCAACAACTGAGAATCTGCCTTTGAAGTTTTTGCTCCCCCTGACTTGAAGCTCTCTTCTTCACTCATATCTCCCCCTTACTCATATCTCTCCCCCTTTGTCATCAATGGCAAAGGGTCACCTTTGGGGCTTGGGACTAAGAATGAGCCTCTTAGCTTAGTCCCTCCCCCACCTCCTGATGAGGTGATTTAAAATAGGGGTGGGAGTGAAACTCCCATTAGACACTCATCATCATCAGTGTCTACAATTTCCTTGTCGGGCCTTCTCTTAATTTCTTTGTCTGTATTTCTGTTCCTGTCACTGTTCTGATCCTTGGACCTATTCATACTACTGTTCCTATTTCTTTTATCATTTCTATTTTTATCCACACTTTGATCCTTGGACCTATTCATATCACTTTTCCTGTTCTTGTACATTCTGTTCTTTCCACTTGTCCTTGGCTTGTTCATCACGTTTCGTTCCTATACCTCGGAAGATCAGCTCTACATTGTCTAGCTGTGTGACCTTCATTGTTGCACTTATAACACGTAACAAAGTTATTTCTGTTCGGCATACCTCTTCTTTGAATCTGCCTGTTATGACTAACCGTGTTCCTGTGATTTGCCTTGCAGAAAATTGCCTTATGCCCGAACTGTTTACAAGAGTAGCAATACCCTTGAAATAAATTACGGCCCCTAAAACTGTCATTTATCTTCCTTACTTGAGTCATGCAATGCGAAGCCATGTGGCCAAACCTATGACACGCAAAACATCTGCCATTAAACTTTCCTGTAAATGACCTTCTCGGTCTGGTAAACTTCTTCTTCGCATTCAAAATTCTGTTTTCTGTTTCTACGCATCTATCACTCATGGACTCTTGATCTGAAGTACTTTCTACATCAGAACTTTCTTCCTTTTGTAATCTCTTGCTAGATTCCCCAACCTGTTTCTTGTGCGGCTCAACAAAACCGAGACCTGTTTTATCTATTGGTTTTCTTTGACCTTTGATGAGAGATTTAACCCTTTTGGAGCTATCTTGAAACCTGTACAGCTTATCCTTGTATTCTTTAGTTTCCACTTCCAAAGAAGCCATTTTATGTTCTAATTCACTATACTCAAGCACCTTAGATTCTAACTCAGTCTTGAGTTCTTGTGTCTTAGCCATAGAGATTTCAAGGTTCTCTATAAGTTCATCTCTCTCCATACAACATTCATCTAATTTATCCTTGAGTCTAGCATTCTTCTTTCTTTCCTTTTTCAAAACACTAAGAGCATTAGTAAGTTCACATTCAAGATCCTCTATTTGATTGCATTTTGAATTATCAAGGCCTTTTTCAGATTTCTTATCACTAGAGGTGCTACCCTTTTCAAAAACCATACATGCATCTTCATTGTAGTTTTTTGAAGCATCCTCATACATACTAGCAACCAAATCATTATTTTTGCAATCATCCTCAAGGTGCCCAAAATTTCCACATCTAAAACATTTCATGACAATGAATTTATGTTTCGGTTCTTCCTCCTTTTCTAAAATGAACAACATCTCATTTTCATTATCACTAGAAGAGCTTTCACTATCACTTCTAGAACACTTACTTGCTTTGTCTAGGTAGAAGCTCTTTTTGTGTTTGTGAGAATGCCTCTTTTCATGATTGTTGTACTCATATTTGCTCTTCCTGTGATGCTTGTGCTTTTCAGAATCCTTGCTCTTAGAATCCTGTATATCTTCATCACTTTCATTCTTTGAAATAGTACAGTCAGTAGCATAATGACCAAACTTCCCACAATTGAAACATCTTATGTTTTTCATGCTTTTGTGCTTTCTGGAAAACTTGCCTTTCTTGCTGTAATATGCCTCTTCATCACTAGAGGACTCATCACTCTCTTGAATCTGTTTGCTCTTTGATTTCTTGGTAGCTTTGAAGGTTGCCTCTTTCTTGACATCAACTTTCACTTGAGTTCTCAGCTCAAATGCTGCAAGTATACTATGGAGCTCATCCTTTTTTAATTTATCTAGATCTTTAGCTTCCTCAATGGCAGAAATATTTTCACTAAATCTATTAGGAAGAGATCTTAAAATCTTATCACACACATCATTTTCAGCAAGTTCAAGACCTAAGTCTTTCATGGAGTTAACAATCTCATCCATACGAAGCATGTAGTCACTGATCTTTTCATCATCATTCATTTTGAGTTGTTCAAACATACCTTTAAAGTGTCTCAATTTGGCCTTTCGGACATTTGCATCACCTGTATGAACCACTTGCAGTTGTTTCCACATTTCACTAGCTGTCTTGCAGTGAATCACCTTGGTAAGATCTGCTTTCTGTAAGCCTTTCAGGATTGCATTCATAGCTTTTGAATTGCTGTGATGTAGGAGCCTATCTTCTTTAGTGTATGGACCATTTACAGGGATAGTGTACCCGTCTTCAATCACTTCCCATACTTCATTACCAAGAGCCATTAGATAAACCTTCATTCTGGCACTCCACAGACCGAAATCTGATCCATCAAGGATGGGTGCTGCATTGCCACTTGAATAATCCATTGTGTTCTTTGCTAGTTTTTCCTTCAAGCTGTTAAACCTTTTCGAAGGAACCCGCTCTGATACCAATTGAAGAACACAAGCTTATACTGAGAGGGGGGGTGAACAGTATAAGACCGCTTTTAACTTTTCCTTTCAAAATAGCTTTCAATTCAATATTATGCAGTATGAATATAGCAGTAACAATAGCAGTAATCAAAGCAATGCACAAAACACCATCCACAAAGAGACACAACAATTTACGTGGTTCACCCAAAGTGGGCTACTCCACGGATAAAACTTTTCTCTAAAAGTTATATCACAGTTCTTTGGGAAACCTTCCCAATTACAAAATTTATGAGCCTCTGCTCAAAGGAGATACCTTCCCCTAACTCTGCTCTAGTTGGTGATCCTCTAGAAGACCTCTACCTCTTCTGCCCTTAGCAAGTGGAACTCTATCCACAGAAGACACCTGTCTTCCCTGCTCTGGCTGGAGACCTCTGTCCTCAACTCTATCACCTCAAAGCTGGTCCTCGAATTTGCACCAAAACATAGTCCTTCGGTCTGGCACAAATGTCCTCTTCCTCTTTCTCTTGTCAGCACCAAACACAGTCCTTCGATCTGGCACAAGTCTGTCCTCTTCCTCTGTTATGCATAAAATACAGTCCTTCGCTATATTCATGCAATCACAGCTGCACTCGATCGAACATCTACCTTTGCACCTCTGCACAAACACAACAGCAGCGTCTTCATGCACTCTGCTTCCTTGCAGTCTCTCTTACTTGGAAGATTCGGTGAACTGCACTTTGACACTGCTATCGATCTTCGCACTCTATTATTTTGGCGATCGAACTTCACTCTCGCACTATATCTGCGAACGTTGCTCTTCGAACGCACACTTCGATCGATACCAAAACTCTCCAAGCAGCCCTCCTTTTATACTAACAATCTCAAGATTGAAACCTTGATCTTAGTCGGCTGCATATCCCTAAAACAACATCGACTGCAAAACCCTATGCTGCGTCGGCCCAGATTTAACTCTATCGGCTTCACTGCTTCTATAGCTCTCCTGTAGCTCTTGGCGCGAAACTTCAACATGTCATGATATCGTGACACCTTTGCCTGTCGTACACCTTCTTTTGCCTGCTGTCGTGATATCATGACACTTTTGCTTTTGTCTGCCTTGACTACGTTCTTGTCATGAAATCAGCGACACTTATGACTGTTGCTTACGTCATCTTCACTCCTATCATGAAATCGTGACGCTTTAGACTTCAATGCCTTCTTCTCTACTTTTGTCATGAAATCATGACACATCTGCTTTTGCTGATGTCATTTGCAACTCTGTCGTGAAATCATGACCCTTTTGATTCTACTGACATCATCTCCAACTCTGTCACAAAATCATGACATCTTTTGTTGATGTCATCTCCAACTCTATCGCAAAATCGTGACCCTTATGACTTCATGGCCTTCTTCTCTGCTTGCACTAGCGAAAATAGAACATGTCACGAAATCATGACGCTTTTGCCTTCGAGCTCTTCCTTCTTCAATTTGTCGCGAAATCGCGATGCTACTTCTATTGAAGACTTGCTAACTATTTCTGTCACGAAATCGTGACACTTTCTCCAACTGCAAGCTGCCATCTCAACCTGTCATGAAATCGCGATGCTTCTCATTTCAGACTCTTCCCTTTGCTGCATGTCACGAAATCATGACAGTTCTCACTTCGAGCTTTTTAGCATGTCATGAAATCGTGACAGTCCTCAACTTGACCTCTATAGCATGTCGCAAAAACGCGATAGTCCTCACTTGGAACTTTGCATCATGTCACGAAATCGTGACAGTTCCTGAATAACTTTCTCTCTCTTCGATCTTGTCGTGAAATCGTGACAATTCACACTACGGACTCTCTTTTCTACATTATGTCATGAAATCGTGACACCTTTTTGTCCATACAACTTTCCTGGCAATGTGTCATGAAATCGTGACACTTTTCCTTCTCTGCCTTCCTGCACTTTTCGAGTCACGAAAATGCGACATGTCACGAAATCACGACACTTTCCAACTTGCTCTCTTTCTCTGCCAACATGTCGCAAAATCGTGACAGTTTTTCCAGCTTCGTCTCTGTCTTCCAGCATGTCACGAAATCGTGACACTTTTGCCCAAACTTTCTCTCTCCTCAAACATGTCACAAAATCGTGACAGTTTTTCCAGAACTTTGTCTCTCCTCAAACATGTCGCGAAATCGTGACAGTTTTGCCAACGCTTTCTCTCTCCTGAAACATGTCACGAAATCATGACAGTTTTTCCAGCTGCCTACATACTTTTTCTTACTTGTCTTTTTCTTGATCTTTTGCAACTAGGCTACTCTGATCTTCTTGGAAACTCACTTTCCAAACTGAAACCTTCATCAAAACACATTCTTTGACATCAAACCAAATTGCTTCAAGACCTTCTTGACATCAATGACAACATCTACACTTAGAGCAAAGGCAATGTACCCAAGGTACCCAAAATTGCCAATAATAAATGGATGGCAGGTCCCAAGAATTGTTGATTAAAAGAATAATATGACTTCGTCCTCGCCAGGAGGGGAGTCCAATGGTAAAAAGGCAGAGGAGTTCTATATTTTATGCTTGAAAAAATGGTGATGTGGGGGAAATTATTATGTACATGGTAGAAAAACAACCAAACTAGGAAAGAGTAGGGTGCGAAGTACTGGACCATCCCATAATTCTTCATGCTGGTAAGTCGTGTGTGCAAGGGTCGGGCCACCCATTCTGCCCAGTCGAAGAAGACTGGGTTGGTGTTTGGCCTTGAAGCATCAAGGGCATAAAAATCCCCTCTGGAAATACATTCAGCCAAAGACACCTGCCATGGGTGCACCGACGCATCGGTTTATAGGCCCGCCACCCATGCAATGATTGAGAAGATGTCTGTGCTCTTAAAATCTATCAAGGGAAGGGGCATTTGGGGCAGCTTGCCTGAAGGGAGCCCACTCTTAAGGTTCTCTCTCAGAAATTTCAAAATATAGGTGGAGGTAGTGAACCTCTTCATTTGTTCGCTTAGGATGACATTGCAAACGAAATAGCCTTTGGATGACTCCTGCTTCTATGTGAGGGCTGATTGCACATCTTCTTTCAAAATTGAAAACAATTTATGGCTAGTGGAATCTATCACTTGTCTGGAGGAGGGCTGGTAATTCTGCATGATTGCACAGATTAACTCGGGACAATGGTTCACGGGCAGGGTCAGATACCAGTAAATCTATGAATAATATGTAGCGGCTCTCTTGTTCTTCGGGGTGAGTATGCTTGTCATAAACTCAATAGTATATCAGAGCTCAACCACTCTCTTTGAGAGTTCAGTGTCCCGAATTTTCTCCCATCCATCAATTAGTGGTTCTTCAAGTTGCTCCTCTTTAGAATCCTCTCCTTCCTCCATCGACTAATTTTTTGGGTGGGGATTGAGGTTGATCTTCTTAGGTCTGTGTTTTTGCTCTTATTTACCCCTTTTTGTTTTCTTCGGGGTTGCTACCTCAGGCTCCTTCCCCTTATCTTTAGAATTTTTCTTCCCCATTGGATGTTTACGGCAACATAGTTTACGATGCAGAAGACTTCAATGCGAAGGATTTCTATGCAAAGGGCAGAGGAAATGCAGGCTATCAATGATGGGGTTCTTAATCTTGCATGAACCAATTGGCGAACATCCTTCTTTACCGCTGAGGATTGAGTTTTATAACACTTAGAAGGCAACTACCTCTATTTATGGCACCTGCCATAATTAAATTTACAACTTGAATGAGGAAGGTTTCTGTGCCCTTTGATTGGATTTGCGGCGACATGGTATGCGGGCCCATGTGGTTTGATGATTTTCCCTGCATCGGGAACTTAACCTTCTACCACCTCGTACCCGGGTGCGAGCTTTTCTCGTAATAGAATTATCTTAGGATGTGCTTCGCCACCTTGGCATTAAAATCATTTGCCCCAAACATTCCCCTAGGTTACCATTGGTGCGTCTCCCAAGACACATTTTAAATGCTTCTTGTCTCACATGCCGTTGGGTTGGTGAAGTGGAAATCAGTGTCAAAGATGCTTTGCGGCAAACCTCCGATGCATGCTGATTTTCTGTGCTTTGGGCCCGAAGTACTTTTACCTCACCGTGTTATCACTTGGATTTGCTGAAAGCCATCTCCAAAGTTCATCCCTTTTGAGAAATGGTTCGCTAAATTTTCTTTGAAAACTGCTTCGCTCATGTTTCTTTTGTGAAGCATTTTCTATGCCTTCATCATGCTCTTGTTTGACCTTTTGAGGACTCCTTCCAGGCCAAAGTGCTTCGCTGTGAACCACTTTGCATCGGCCACTTCACATCAAAAGTTCTCGAAGGAGATTCTCACTAGGCTTTAGCGAAGCGGGAATTCGTCACTACGGTGGTGTGATACTTAACCTCTCTGAGATTTTGAAATAGGGTGTATATACATAAATGAAAAATTATATACAAGGTAAAACTTGAGAATTTTTTTTGTTGTTGTTTCGTCTTAACGAAGAAAAGTCTTCAGATGAAGACCATTGACAGAAATTGGCAATACCTGGCCATATGCATCCTTGAGGATGAAAGAGTTAGCTAAATTTACGTTCACAATTTTGAATGGTCCATCCCAGAAAGCATCCAACTTATCATGATTCCCAAGCTTGGCCTTCCAGGAGTGCCACTTCCATACCAGATCTTCCACTTTGAACGTACAGTCGAAAGATTTTTTCTTGAACTAGTCTCAGGTGATCTGAGCATGCTTAGTGAAGCTCTAGTAAGCCTTCTCATGATCTTCCTCTAGCTGCAGTAACTGGGCTAGTATGTTTTCCATTGGATTAACTTCATATTTCTCATCTAACAGGTGTAACGCAAGGATCTCTATGTGGGTAGGTAGGATGGCCTCCTTGCCATACACCAGGGTGTAAGGTGATGTCTTAATTGACTTCTTAACATAAATCTAATCGGCCCATAAGGCCCGATCTAGAAGGAGGTGCCAAGATCTTTTGTTTTTCTTGATGAGATTTCTTAGCACCCTTAACAGAGTCTTGTTGGTGGATTCTGGCAATCCGTTGCCCTATGGATAGTAATTGGAGGAGACTTTATGATATATCCCATATTTATAGAGGAACTCATTGATTTTTGTGCCTACGAATCCAGGACCATTGTCCATAACGATTGCTTCTGGGATGCCAAACCGGGTGATCAATCCCTCTAGGAAGGCGACTACAGTCTCCTGATCAGCATGCTTTGTGGGAACTACTTCAGCCCACCTAGTGAAGTAGTCAGTTGCAGTTAGGACAAACTTGTGCCCAGCAGAGGAGTTCGGCAATATGACCCCTATGAAATACAACCCCCATTGTTGAAAGGGCATTTCTACTTATATCGGTCAGAGAGGGATAGGAGCACTTTTGTTTTTTTTGGCAAACTTTTGACATTGCTCGCATCTACGACAGATTGCAAGGGAATCGATGAAGAGTGTAGGCCAATAATAACCAGCTTTAATTATCTTCAATGTCGTTGTTCTTCCTGCGAAGTGGCCCCCAGATAATCCTGAATGGAATTCTCCCAGGACTCTCCTCTTATCATATTATTTTATGCACCTGAGAAGAATGCCATAGATGTTTCTAAAAAATAGGCCTTCAGGGCGCAATGTGTATTGGAGGGACCGCATCCTGAAGTGCCTTTGTTGTGAAGCATTTAGATGTGAAGGACATCTACCGGTGTTGAAGTATTCAACTATCTCATCGACCCAATATTTCTCATCCTCTTCTTGGTTTGTGAAGCACCCTTCTACTGCCGAGTCATCCCACTGACAAGCTGTCACTTCGACTGCTACGCTCTTCGCTAACTTTTGACATAACGCGTGACCGTAAACCAGTTTTGTGGGTCTAATTTTGATGTCGAAATCTTGTATCTTGCTGACCCAACTGGCTCTTTTGCTTCCCAATTCTCCTTGGATAATGAAATTGCATACATCGAGGTGTATGATAAAGACTATAACCCAAATTTGAGAAATGAATTTCTTGAATTTCCTAAGAGATTTCATTACTACATGTACTTGCCTTTCTATAAAATTGTATTTTTCTTCATGGGGGTGTATCACCTGGCTTAGAAATGTTATGGGGCATTCTTCGCCATCTTCCCCCTTTTGTGTTAGGACTGCAACATAGCTCTCAGGTTCTCCTATGGCATATAGGATGAAATCATGGTTGTAATCAGGGTTGGTTAGGACTGGTGCCTAAGTGACTCAGGCCTTGATATCTTCAAATGCCTCTTTTCTCTCCTTTGTCTAGATGAATTCGGTGCCCTTCTTTAAGATTTTGTACATTGGATTGATGACCTGGGAAAAATTTGGAACAAAATTCCTCACGAAGTTGATCTGGTTGAAAAAGGATTGAAGTCCTTTCTTGTTCACTGGGAGTGGGAGCTTCAAGAGAGCCTCAGCTCTATCAGGATCTATGGTGAGACCCTTCTCGGATATCACATGTCCCAATAACTTCCCTTCACTGACTGTGAATATGGACTTCTTTGGATTGATTGAAATGCCAAATTCTTGGCATTTTTTGAATACCTGTTGTAGGTGCAAAGGGTGATCCTCTCTTCTTCGAGAGAAAATGGTCATGTCATCTAAGTAGATAACAATAACTTTATTCAAAAGCTTGCCAAAAGCTAAATCCATGGCCCTCTAAAAAGTGGCCCCCGCATTCAAAAGGCCAAATGGCATTCATTGGTAAGCAAATGTTCCCCACTTAGTAGTGAATGCAGTTTTATGCTGATCTTCATCCCTAACCCATATCTGATTATATCCAAAGAAGCCATTGAGTAGGAAGAAGCGCTGATCCCCAGCCACTGAATGCAAGATCTGATCTATCTACGGGAGAGGGTAGTGATCTTTGAACGAAGCCTGGTTCAGGTTGCAAAAGTCCACGCATAGTCGTATATCTTCGTTCTTCTTTCTTACGGGGACTAGATTTGCCACCCAAGAGGAATGCTTGGTGGGATAAATTATCTTTGCCTTGAGCATTTTTAGGAGCTCGACCTTCATCAAGACCTCGATATTAGGATTGATAGGCCTTTGCTTCTGCCAGAAGGGTTTGATCCCCTCCTGTAATTCAATTGTATGCTGGATCAGTTGTCGATCGTATCCCTTCAGGTCTTGATAAGACCATGCCACTATGTCGGGATACCTTCCGCATAGAGATCGGATCTATTCTAGCTCTTTCGAAGTGCAATCTGTTCCAAATTTTACTGCTTTTCTAGGTTCAAGCTCCAGATCTTGGTACTGCTTTGCATTGACTTTGATCCTATGAGAAACTGCTTGATAATTTTGATCAAAGAGGCTCTTAAGAGTAATTAGTCCCTTGGGGACATGATTATTCTTCAATTGAACTAGCCCTTCATATTCCTCATCATCTGGGCTTCTTATTTCAATTGTGGCTGCTTCTTGAATCATAAAATTCACAATATGCTCATCACTATCAAAAACTTGCCAATGCAGATCCCTGTCTGGGATAGAGGGCTTATAAATCATCCTCACAGATTTAGGCTTATGCATCGTGTCTTCTGCTAGAGAGTACTTGGCTGTGATAGATTCTAGAACATCGGCATGTCGATTCTTTTCTCGTGGAATAGACTACAGATTGAGAGATTCAAACTGGTCAAACAAGTCCCATATCCTGTTACGATATGACTTGAGATAGTGCTTCTTTGAAGTGCACCTGTTTGTGACTTGATTTCATACCAATTATGAGTCTCCAAAGATTTGGAGACGCTTTATGCCTAACTTTTTTGCTTTTTTGAGTCCTAGGAATAATGCTTCGTATTCTATTGCATTGTTGGTGCAACTCCACACCAATCGGTAACAATATTCCTTCTGCTTTCCAGAAGGGAATACTAAAAGAATCCCTACATCGGTCCCATTTTTGCATTGGGAACCATCGAAGAACAACTTCCATAGTCCTTCTTGGGCAAAGATCTTATCTTCTAACTTGATGTGTTTCTCAGGCTTGGTGATGACATAACATCCCATCTCCGTTTCTATCATGGCATTAAAGTCTGCCAATGCATAACTTAACTGTGCAAGGGATTCCTCTACCAGGTCCACCTGCTCTATCCCTTCCACTATTGTATGCACGGGAACGCTGATTTATTCTTCAGACACATTCTATACAAGGAAAGTAGAAGGATTTTCATTGTTGATTTTTACCTTTTTCCCTTTGAATGGAATCTTCAAGTGCGAGTAATCCATAGATAGATATCTTCCCAGCTTCACTGTAAAATCTCTTGACAAGCACATACTGAAATATGGCTCCAATTCAACGACCACCATCTCTTGTATAACTATGATTTGAGGCATCTTGTGTAGTCTGATAGGTATATCTTTAATCACTCCTACAGTCTTCATGGGAGTACCATCCAACTGGAGCATGCTGTGGCTACTTCGGGTGTACTCCATTCCTATTTCCTTGCACACTACTTTGGGCATGACTGTTGTCGTGGCCCCAAAATCTATCATACAATTGTGTACAACATACCCTTCCATTTGTAGAGATAGGTAGAATGGGGGTGGCTAATTCTTCCCCATAATGGATGTGGAGAGGGTCTGTACTAGAGCGAGCGGTGCTAACTTCCTCGCCTTAGTAGTCTTCAATAATTCTTGCAGTAGGTCCACTTGACCGGGCAACTATAGTGCGTCATATAGGCTAATCTTCGCCAGAATCTTCTTTAGCTCATCTATAATATTGTAGGCTAGGGAGTTAGGCATCTTAGGTTCTCTTTTTTCCTTGTACTTGGTGTGATACTACTCCGTAGCTTCGACCCTTTATTGCTTGGTCAATGAAGGAAGCTTGATCTTCTCTCTAGCTTCTTCTTTAGTTTCCACTTGAGGTGGATTTGTAGGGGCCTGTTGGGCATTCTCCTTGACTGGTGTAGGCTGAGGAGGTTCGCTAGGGGCTTGAGAAGGTTGTTGACCCTTCTCATGGTGGGCATGCACCTTTAAGGGAGCCATTTGTTTAGAAGCTACCTCTATTGACCTTTTCCCTCCTCTGGTAAGGATTGCAACTTGTTCTTCTTCACCAATTACCAGGTTCTAATCCAATTGCCTTATGATGTTGACCTGACCACCATGACTACTACTCACAAATGTTTTTACATAATGTTGGTGTAACATGCAGGTATTTTATTCATGAGGGTCATTACACGTGGAGCACCAATGTATGTAATCGGAAGTGCTCGAAGCTTCGTCAATCATGACATTTCTTGTCGATGCTCTCCCTTGCTGGACTACTTGATCTTTGGTAAGTGTAGGTGTAGGATATGACATTATCGATAGAAACTCATGCTACGCTTGCTTTTTATTCATAATGGTCATATCATTGGACAGAGTTTGCACTATGGAGTTCAAGGACTAAACTTCTTGTAGTATTTTGGCTTGCATATCTTCGGCTTTAGGAATAGGTGGCAATGGAGCCCTCGTTGGTATTAGAGGTAAGGCGGGGTGTTGAAGTGGTGCTAACAATACAAGGAATGCTAAAGGGACAGTGGGCTGTGCTACTGAGAATGTGGGAAAATGGATTTGTGGAGTAGCAATATGTGATACAATGGGATTCGGGTTCCAATGTGAGATCGGGTATGCAGGGGTTGCAGAGATCTGTGAAGCAGCTGCAATCGCATACTGGGATTGAGGGAAATCGATAAGAATGGGCATCGACATCCTTTAGGGAAGTTTACCCATAGCTATTAAATCCATCTCTAGTCTTTGGGCTAAATCGTATAACTCGGGGAAGGTATTAATGCTCTAATACCTTACCATGACACTGATATTAGGGTTAAAATCTTGAAGGAAATAGTATGCTGCAGCTTCGCTAGTTGGCCAAAGTCCAACTAGTATCCTTTGCCAGGTTCGAGTGAACCTAACATTGAAATCAATGATCTCATCTTGTGGATGTCTCTGAATCATTGTGAATTGATGCAGGAGAGAAGATGGATCGATAGACTCATTGAAGCTTCTCATCAATTTTTTGGCTAACTGGTCCCATCCCATTATAGTACCGGGTGGTAAAGATCTATACCAGTAGAGGAGCTTCCCTCTAAGAGATAGAACCAGAAGCTTTACCATAACTCACTCCTCTGTGATGTCATGAATTACCACTAGAGAAACTATGTCCTGGATATGCTCCAGAGTAGTCTTCCTAGTTCCATCGAATGTAGGGATCTTCTTCATAGCAGCAGGTAGAACTTGCCCTTGTCCTGCTAGATTTAGCGATCTCGAAGAATTCTATGCCAGGAATATTCTGGATGGTGGTTGCTGCTATTGCTACTACATTTTTTGTTGTTGTTGTTGTTGTTGCTACTTCTGTGCCATATTTGATCTTGGATTTTGAGAAATAGGAATTCTCGAAGCTCCTTCTTGGTTGCTAACAAGACGACTAATGTGAATGGAGGCACTAGGATGCTTCAGTGAGTTGGGAGGATTAGGAAGAAATCTAGCTGCTGTACTATCTAAAGTTAGTCCTTGTTCATCAAAAGTAGCCTCTTGCGAGGATGTTCCCCGTAATAGTGACTTGGGGGTGACCAACCTAGAGTGTTCCCCAAAGGCATTAATATCAAGCTCAAAGAACTCAGTTTCCTCTCCTCTATTCCTAACTTTCCATATTTTTTGCATGAAGGCACAGACTTAGGTACCGGTCTCTACGACTTAAAGTTTCTTGGTTAAATAGAGTCGCCAGATGCTAAGAGTCTTTCGGAAATGAGACGACAATCGACTCTCTCTACCACTTTGGCTCCTTTACTAGAAACTGTTGGTCATCAAATCTACCTAGGAAATGATTTTGGGTAGTGTACGCGCCCTAGACCTGGACCAACATTGAAAGGCCTAAGGGAAGAGATGCCCCTCATGCCAATCTCTAGAGAAAGGCTGGCTCCTTTACTAATCTACTTGGTGTTTAGATATGAGAGTGCAGGAAAGGGATAAAAGAGTAAGGGTGTAGGAAAGAAATAAAATAGTAAGGGAAGAAATGTCAATTATTCGAAGTGGGAAAGAACCAGAAGCACGATCATTATCTAATAGCTCAAAACAACAACAATAAATTTCAAGAGTAAAACGAAATGAACATGGTATTAACCCCCCTATGTATCCTCTGGACGAGTTCCAGGATTACCCTTCCCCTTACGTCAAAATCCAGAGTTCAGAATTATGGCGACCAGGAAAAGTGAATATAACAGAAACACTATCCATAGGCAGTATAAAAGAAAGCTAATACAGTGTTTTCCTCCCCTATGTATTGTTGGAAAATTACCATTGGTAGAAGGTTAAAAAGAGTATTTTACCTTGGGTAAGTTTACTTACCTTTTACCTTACCTGGACGACAGTTGGACAATAGCATCTTTGGGCGGCAAGAGAGTTTTAATTTAATTTCTTCTCCCTTCCCTTAACTTCTCATATTCCCCCATTTTCTCTAGTATGGTTATTTTGTGTTTATTTAAATCATTTGTAATCTAATATTCAAGTGAATGGTTAATGCATATTTTACCTTTGCATCGAATAGCTCACATCTCACATTTTGTATCAGAGCTAAGAGCCGATACTGGCTTGAATCCTGAGGCGGTGGGGCTTGTAGTTCAAGGCAGCAACATGAATCCTGAGGTAGCTCGTAGGAACCGAGGCGGCCCATAGGAGCAGATCAATGTGATTCTTGAGGTGCTGGTTGAGCTAGACGTGACAGGTGCAGGTAGACACATGGCCCCAGGTGATTTGTTGATGAGGCAACACGTGGCCCAAGGTAGCACATTGGAGATGGCAGCATGCAGCCTGAGGTGGTTCGTTGGAGAGGCCACCTACACGTGGCCCGAGGTGACTTGCACATGGTACATGGCAAAAGGATCACGTAGCCTATAGACTACCCATAGGAAATCAAAGCACATATAGTGCTTTGCTCTTTTTAAAGAGCATCAACATTGCCGCATCGGTGATGTGGGACTATTAAGTCCCAAATAAAAAAAATTGCTTCACGCTGAAGCGCAAAGCCAAAACATTGCTTTGCGTTTGATGTGAACGCAATAAAGGCACGGATCCAGCTAGTACTCTTAGATCTACCCGGTAGCACAGTGGCTACCCTTTGCCTTGACGCCCGCGAGGTCGCACGGTCGAACCTCGGTAGGGTCAAAAGTTTTTTTTTAAAGAAAATTTCTTTAAAAACCTTTAACGTAATTTAAATTTTTTTTTGAAAGGTTTTATTTATCATTTGAGTTGATGATTGACATTTCCTAAGAGGAAATAGTTGTAATTTTTTTTTTTATGCTTTAAGAGGTAAAAAAATTAGTAAATAGTTGTAAAAAAAATTTTACGCTTTAAGAGGTAAAAAAAAAAAAATTAGTAAAATTTCTTGAGGAAATCTTTGTAAAAGAAAATTTTTGGGAAATTTTGTTAAATGATAAGATCAGAAGGATGTTACCAAGCACTTTGTAGTTTGTTACTGAGAACAAACGCTGAAAGCTTTGATGAGCACGTGAGAAAACTAGGCATAAATTCAGTCTTTTCACAGTTGCAAAATGTGGTTATTGCACAACAGAGAAATCCTGATCTAGGATACGAAGCAGATTTAGAAGATAACTCCTTTGGGAGCAGATTTGAACAATCCAACACAGTGGAGATTGCTCCACAAGGATCTGAATATACTCATTATTGTAATTCAGTTGAAATCCTACAACCTCCTTCTCCTGAAATTATATTGATCAGTGACGACGATGAACAAGTCGTTGACAATTTTGTAATTGCTGAATCACAACAACAAGAGTGAGTTATTTATGATTGTAAATCAAGCAAGGCTTGATAGTTTGTAAAGTATTTTTGAAATAAGACTATATAAGATAGGTTTCTTGTTTTAATAGATTGTAATGGGATCAAATAACAATCTACCAATCCCTGAATTCAGTGGGGATAATTATGAGTAATGGTCCATAAAAATGAGGACATTACTCATAGGAAAAGGACTATGGGATAGTATTGAAGATGGTTACATTGCTCCAACAGATTGGACTACTTTGAGTGCAACCAACAAGAAGATATTCAAAGATGCATAGAAAAATAACTCTTTTGCCTTATACCATCTTCAAGCGGCATTAGATCCAAGTATCTTTCCTAGAATTGCATCTTACTTAACTGCCATAGATGCATGGAATGCCTTGAAAGAAGGATTCCAAGGAAGTGATAAAGTGAAGCAAGTTAGGCTTCAGACCTTAAAAAGAGATTTTGAAAATCTCAGAATGAAGGAAAATGAAAGCGTTGGTGACTACTATGTACGAGTCAAAGCAGTAGTTGATATGATGCAAACTTTAGGTGATGACACAAAATTTGAAACAATTATGAAGAAAGTGTTGAGAACACTTCTTCCTAAGTGGAATCACATTGCCATAATAATTGAAGAATCAAAAGACCTTTCTACTCTTACATTTGATAGTTTTATTGGATCATTAACATCACATGAAGAGAGACTTCAAGGAGCACCTTCAACAAGCTATGGAGGTGATGACAAAGCCTTCACTTTGAACGAATCTACAAGATGAGGACAAGGAAGAGGCTGAGGCAGAGGACAAAAACAAAGAGGCAAAGGCCAAAGCAACTCCTATAGAGGAGGAAATCAAAATAGAGGTGGAAATAAAAATAGAGGAGCCAATCAGAACCAAAGCGGCAATGCAAGCCATGGAAATCAAGGACGAGGAAGTAACAAGACTAAAACAACTTGTTTCAATTGTGGGAAACAAGGACACTTCGCTCGTGACTGTTGGTCAAAGTCTTCAAAAGATCAAAGTAGTTAATATGGCTCATTCTATGGAGAAGAAGAAGGTCCATCAAATCTTTTTCGCTCTTATGGATATTCAGATCAAAATCTTAAAGATACATGGATTTTGAATACTGGTTGCTCCAACCACATGAGTGGCAAAGAAAATCTCTTTGCTACATTAGATTCAAATTACAAATCCCATGTTAAGTTAGGGGATAATAAATATTTGCAAGGTGAAGGCATTGGAGCTATGGAAGTTCCAACAAAAGAAGGCCTTAAAAAGGTGAATGACATATACTATACTCCACAGCTACAACACAATTTGTTAAGTGTTGGCCAAATGATGGAGAAACATTACAAATTAGTTTTTGATGAAAGAAAATGTACAATCCTTGATAAAAACAATTGTAACAGAGTCATCACAGAAGTACCTATGACAACGAATAGGTTATTCCCTCTAAAATTTGGTAAGCCAGGGGGAGCTCAACTTGCAAACATTGCTTTTACAAATCCAAGTGTATTGTGGCACTTGAGATATGGTCACCTCAATTCTGCTAGCTTGAAAATGTTAACATCACAAGCTATGGTGACAGGACTAC
This sequence comes from Wollemia nobilis, assembly GCA_028583015.1. Lineage (NCBI taxonomy): Eukaryota > Viridiplantae > Streptophyta > Pinopsida > Araucariales > Araucariaceae > Wollemia > Wollemia nobilis. The sequence goes on along the minus strand of JAQPPZ010016917.1, from coordinate 3,135,641 downwards.
CAAAAATTCAAGAACATAAGAAGGTATGCGAAGCATGTGCTTTGGGAAAGCACTCTAGAATGAAGTTTCCAAGAGGCCAAGCATGGAGAGAAATCTATCCTCTTCAGCTAGTACATTTGGACATCTGTGGTCCAATGCAAACAAAAAGCCTTGGAAACAATTCTTATTTTCTAACATTCATAGATGATTATTCTAGAATGTGTTGGATCTATTTTCTGAAACACAAAGATGAAGCATTTGATTGCTTCATAGACTTCAGAAATAATGTAGAAAAGCAATGTGACTACTATGTCAAATGTCTTCGCACTGATAAAGGAGGAGAGTACTCCTCAAATGAATTTTTAAATTATTGTAAGAAAAATGGGATAAAAGGCAGTTCACCATTGCCTATACCCCACAACAGAATGGTGTGGCTGAGAGAAAGAATCGCACCCTTGTTGAAATGGCATGAACGATGCTTCAGACAAAGCATCTAACATACAACTATTGGGTAGATGCAGTGAGAACTAGTGCATATATTCTAAATAGAAGTCTGACTTCTAGTTTAGATGGTATCACTCCTTATGAAGGATGGTACGGTAAGAAACCAAATGTCAAACATTTCTGAGTATTTGGTTCTTTAGCTTATGCACACATTCCTGAGGAGAAGAGAAAGAAGTTTGATCCCAAGAGTCAAGCATGTATTTTTGTAGGGTATTGTGAATCGACCAAAGGGTATAGATTGTACAATCCCAAGACACATAAAATAATTATCTCCAGGGATGTAATTTTTGATGAAGGGGGAGAATGGGGTAATAAAAAATTTGTTGATATAGACTCTAATTCAAAAAGTTCCACATTTTTACACCCTAATAAAAGTAGTGGAAATAGTTCCCCTCCACAAAGTCCACATCAGGAATCTTCATCAAGTACATCAAGTGGTACACCAAGTCCAAGAGGGACTCATTTGTTGGCACCCCCAAACTCTCTAAAATGATTTTAGAGATCTGTAAGCACTCCAAGTCTGATGGATATTGATCCAGTTTCTCAAAGGAAAGAGACAAATAGAGGAAAGCGCATACTACAGAGTCATCCATATTCTCAAATGTTGGATAGGAATTTCCAACAAAGATACACTAGGAGTCAAGCTAGTGAGATGGACGACATTTTTTCAAGACTTGAAAATCTTCAAATGTCAGGAGATGATGAGTCTCATGAACCAAGGGGTGATGTAGTAAATTATGCTTTGTTGGCTGCTGCACAGCTAGAACCATCTAGCTATGAAAAATCATGTACTGAAAGTATATGGCAAGATGCCATGGAAGAGGAAATATCCTTAATTAAAAAGAATGATACTTGGGAGCTTGTGAAGCTTCCCAAGGGAAAAAAATGTGTTGGATGTAAATGGGTCTATAAGACCAAATTCAATGTTGATGGAAGCATTGAAAGGCACAAGGCAAGATTAGTAGCTAAAGGTTTTACTCGGAAATATGGAATAGATTATGAGGAAACCTTTGCTCCAGTTGCTCGACAAGAAACAATTAGAGCTGTTCTTTCCTTGGCAGCCCATAAAGGATGGAACATTCAACACATGGATGTGAAAAGTGCATTTTTAAATGGATACCCGACCAGAAGAGGTGTATGTTCAACAACCTCAAGGTTTCCAAGAACAAGGAAAAGAGAACCTTGTTTATAAATTGAAAAAAGCACTTTATGGCCTCAAGCAAGCACCACGAGCATGGTACTCACGAATTGATGGCTATTTCAGCGAGTATGGTTTCACAAAAAGCAAGAGTGAACCCATTTTATACTACCTAAAGAATGGACTAGATATCCTCATAGTTTGTTTATATGTGGATGATCTAATATTTATGGGTAGTAATAATAAAATGAATATGGAGTTCAAAAAATCCATGATGAATCAGTTTGAGATGAAGGATCTCGGATTAATGAGATACTTCCTAGGAATGGAAGTACATCAATCAAAGAATGGGATCTTCATATGTCAACAGAAATATGCTCATGACATGATCAAGAAATTTCCTATGCAGAAGTGCAAATCAGTTGCAACACCAACAGGACATGGAATCCAACTAAGCAAAGATGATGGAGCACCAAAAGTTGACATGACCAATTTTAGAAGCATGGTTGGGAGTTTAATGTTTCTCACCAACACTAGGCCAGATATACAGTATGTTGTTTCTCTAGTATCAAGGTTTATGGCATGCCCATCCAAGTTGCATCTTCAAGAAACCAAATGAATTTTATGATATGTAAAAGGTACATTGGATTTTGGAATCCATTACCACAAGTCTAACTCTGTGAAGTTAGTTGGTTATAGTGACAAAGATTGGGGTAGTAATATAGATGACAAAAAATATACATCAGGGAACTGTTTTAGTCTAGGTTTAGGACTAATAACTTGGAGTTCCAAGAAGCAATCTGTTGTAGCATTATCATCTACAGAAGCTGAGTATATAGCCATTACCCATGCTAGTACTCAAATCCTCTGGTTGAGAAAAATCCTTGAAGATATTGGCAAAAAACAAATTGGTCCAACCAAACTGAATTGTGATAATATTAGTGCCATACAATTGGCATATAATCTGATCCACTATAAAAGGTCAAAACATTTTGATATGAAGTATCACTTCATAAGAGATATGATGGAACAACAAATAGTTGAGCTTCAATACTGTAGAACTTTGGATAATATAGCAGACATATTCACCAAAGACATGGCTAAAGCTCAATTTATAAAGCTGAGAGTCTGTATAGTCAGTCCTCTCAACTTTAAGGAGGAGAATGTTGGAAAATTACCATTGGTAAAAGGTTAAAAAGAGTATTTTACCTTGGGTAAGTTTACTTACCTTTTACCTTACCTGGATGATATTTGGACGGCAGCATCTTTAGGCAGCAAGAGAGTTTTAATTTAATTTCTTCTCCCTTCCCTTAACTTCTCCTATTCCCCCCTTTTATCTAGTATGGTTATTTTGTGTTTATTTAAATCATTTGTAACCTAATATTCAAGTGAATGGTTAATGCATATTTTACCTTTGCATCGAATAGCTCACCTCTCACATGTATCTTTTGGAAAAATTTCAGGGGTCTATCCCCAATCACACACCTAAATCCAGAATGCAAAATTATAGTATGCAAATGAAGAAAAGATAACAAAAATAATCACAGAAGGCAGCATACAAGAGAGAAATTGAAGCCAAATCTCTTTAGTGTTAATCGCAAGGATTCAAGTTACAGTAGCTTTCTAGTAGAAAGGTCCCCCCATTTTTACATTACAATACCTGGGTTTTTATAGAGGACTCGACCCTCTGAGCCATTAATGCACAAAATGGAGGAGTACATTCTCGAAAATATGAGAAGTCGGCTCCCACAGCTCTCATGACTGAGCTCTCAAATATTTTCCCATAACTGGCAACCATGACTGGGTCAACCAAGAAAATTCACATTATGAGCCGCCTAACTCGTCTTGGGCTTCTGGGTGCGAAGCTCGAGTGGCCACCGTGTTCGTCGGGCTTTGTTTTTGAGACCGATACCTCTTTTCCAATTGCTAAAAATGAGCAACGAGTTCATCGGGCACGTAAAAGTTCATTTATGAGGCACTTGATCGCCTCGAGAAAATACCCGGCTTGGAGTGCGTGCCTTCGAAGCGCTTCACCAAATTTTAGTTCGCAACTCCACTTCACGATGGATTAGAGCCGAAGTAGATTCTCCTTCTTGGTTATGCACTTCGCACAAATGTACTTTGTGAGATGGCTTCGGAGTTATGAAATATCGAAGTAAGTATCCCTCCTCAAGATGGCTTTCACTTTCTTGCTACTTTATTGGAAAATCATGTAAAAATTGCTTCGCTGAGGTTCTTCGCCCGAAGTGGATGCTTCGCTGATGGGCCATAAAAATACTTCGCTGCGAACCTCCTTCAAAACCGTGGTTTGACAAGGTTTCGGTCGAAGTGCATTCTTGCCTCCGAAAAATGTTCTGCTTCTTCATGGGCTACTACCACTTTGGGTGAAAGCGCTTCACATGAAAGCTAGCCGAAGCAGATTCTTCGCGATGACTTTCAGCGAAGTGAAAATGGTTCGCCCGTAAGGAGGCCCAAAGCGGGTGCTTCACTGATTTTTTGGTGAAGTAGTTTTCAATGTTTTCACTCCTCCAAATTTTGCTTCGCAAGATTTTTGCCCGAAGCAACTGCTTGAAATGCTTCGGGTGTGAAGCTCTTTTCACGTCTTTCTTGTCTTCCTTCTTCGACGGAGCTATTTTTCAGCGTTTGAGGTTCTTTGAATGCCGCTTCGCAAAACTTTTCCTGAAGTAGCTGCTTGAAATGCTTCGGGTGCGAAGCTCTTTTCAACCTCTACTTCTTTCTTTTGGCGAAGCTATTTCCCTTTTCTCGTGAAGCTTTTTTCCTTAGCTTGCTCGATAGCGAAGCTCTTGCATCTCCATTATATATACAAAAGGGGGTGGAAATAGAAGCCAAAATTGCTGCAATGCTTGAAAATGTTGTTTCTAAAAAAAACAAGGGAACAAATTCATGAAATTAAAAGAAATACTTTACAAAAATTTGATTTTTCTACCCCTCTATGCAATGTGAAAAATTGTCAACAGTCACCCCTTCCACACTTTTGTTGATTACCACACACACTAGGGGTGCTTAAGGTATTGTACCTTCCCCTCTTTAAAAAAATATCATAACATAATCAAAATTATAAAAAAACAAAAAAATTACCAAAAATACCAAACAAATAAGAAAACACAAAAATCACAAAAATAATAAAAAACATCAAAATACAAAAACATTTACATTATATTGGCATGCCTTTCATTGCATTAATTAATTATTTGCATTTCATTAGGTTTTTTTTTTTAAGCAAAAAACCCCTTGCAGGGCTGCCTTGGTCTAAGAGACCACGAACAGGGGGTTCTACACCATCAAAGTCACCCGGAGTCACACCCGACCCTGCCCGCACCAACATTATCAATTGGATTTTGGATACCCAATTCAACTTTTTGGTAGGGTAGAGATTTGAACCTAGGACTTCCCTTGGAGGATTGCCCTCTCCTCTCCAACTCACCTACAACACCTGGGTATTTCATTAGGTATTTTCATCTATTGCACTTGCATTAGGATAAGTCACGTTTACATTCTTACAAATGGCACCATGTTTGTATGCCAGTCATTAATCGTAAATCAATCTTGTCAATCAATATCATTCATAGTTTTCTTTATGACCTTTTACCTATTAAGAGGTCCTCATAAGATAGGATAGATATCAGATGAATATCAAAAATGATATTTATATGGCCACTGGCTATTTTATGCACACATTTTAGTTTGCAAAATCTTGTAGGGAAAACCCTTACATCCCACATATCATTATCATTCACATTCCCTTTGTTAGTAACTATGTTTTTTAACACAACCAATGAGTTGCTATAGGGTGTTCACTAGGGTTTTTAGTATATTTTGGTCATTCATCCATCCCTAGTTATCTTTTCAGATTTTGTAGAAAGTTATCTTGGCTTTTATAAGATAAAGTCTCACTTTGATAGTACCTTGCATATGTCAAAATTCCAACATAATTTTACACATTAAAATCCATGTTTGAACAAGGAAATATGACACTCTTTGTCACCTTAAGAAAAAGGTTTTCCTTACTCACCTCATTATGCACATGGTCTAGAATGCTGAGAATTGACAAAAGGACAAGCTCCCCCCTACCCAAACAATCCCTTTGCTCTTCCAAAATGAGCAAATTCCCAAAATAGAACAAAGAAAATAGTGATTTTCATCACTAAGAAAATCCCTTGCTCTTAAAAAAAAATAAAAAAAGAAAGTGTTTTTCACCACTATAAATGAGAAAATATCCCAAATCATTAAAATATAATAAGGGGGTAACAAGCTTGAATCCCTAGAATCCTCAGTATTCAAAAACCATTGGGTAATCTCCATTACAAAAATGGGTTGAATGAAACATGTTGGTAATGTAGTAGTCTTACACATGACAATATGTATGTCACACTACCAACCTTATTTTGTACAAACCAATGTTAGATTATGGTTTAGCTATATTTTTGTGGCTTGTATTGCTTAGTAGTCTAGTCCAACTACATCCAAAATGAGGATCATGATGATCATAGGGTGATCCTCATTACATCAATGGGTTGCATGAAACCCGCATGGCAATGAGGTAGTCTTATGCATAATATAATGAAAAACACATGCACACATAAGGATATTGAATATATTGGTCTTCTTAACAGACTTATATATTTTAGAATCCTTGTGTAGTTAGTATACAACTTTTGATCAATCAACTAGGGTGTTTGAGTCTCACAAAAAACCTCAAAAATCCCCTCATAGCAACTAATCATCTCATAAAAAACCAATTTTTTTCTTATGTGATTTTTATTATTAAGGGGTCCTCATAAGATAGGATAGATACAAAATAAATATTAGAAATGATATTTAGATGACCACTGACTATTTTATGCACATCTTTTAGTTTGCAAAAGCTTATGGAAAAAACCCATACAATTCACATATTTCATCTCACATACAAACATATAACTTTTATGATAAGGTAACATTTTAATTCATGATTTTTATACATTATGTGGTGTCTTCTATTATTCTGTTAAACACAATTTAGATTAATTAATTATGTTTTACAAAATTAAAGCATACATGTACAATTTGCATTAGAACATCCACATAAAATTAATGCATTACATACACATTACATTCATCATATCAATAACAAAAATTAAATGCATAATCAATCCAATGAATTTAAAAATATGCATTTAAATGAATTAGAGAAATATGGTGCACCAAATTACGATAAAAAATATATGTATCTATGTCCTATTGCTTATGAGTGTCAAACGGAAACATGCAAGTAATATGGAAAAGACATCAAATAACAAGAAGTGAGGCAAGGTAAATTGTTTTCTTATTAATCAAATAAATAAAATCTAGGTTATATAATTAACTCTTTGAGGGCTCAAATTATTGATACAACTATTTACAAATTAGGTGCCCAAGGATCAAAATCCTTCAAATAAATCAGGTGCACATCCAGTGTCTTTCCTCGCACTCACGATCGAAGTGGGCGGGCCAAGGTTGCCACTGATTGTATCTCAGATCTTGATGTACTATGATCCTTCCTAATGCACTTTAGATACCTGCACCTAAACACAAGGAAACAACAAATCGTTAAATAACAAGTGCATATGATGTAAAACATGTAATCCCCATAGGCACTAAAAGACTAGTAATGGGCATATGCATAGATATTGTATCAAATCAACTCAAAATGACTTGAAACTATAGAGGGATGTAAAGTAAGTTATTTTGGAAATATATCATCAAAAATGATACCAAAATTGAGTCTGGTGGTACCTCGTAATTGCAATGACCGTTCACAACCTACAAAACCCAAAGCAACCCATTTCCACTCCTACATATATCCAAAACACATGAAAATTGGGTAGAATACATAAAATAACATTCTAATAAAACCCATATGATCATATTTTCAAAATATATGACAATTCAAGTGTTTCTCTAGATGACCACCGTAGACCTATGTGAGACCTTGCAAAACACTAAAATCGTGATATATCATCCAATATAACTCAGAATAACGTGAAATTTGAACATAAACATAATATAAAAATTTAGAAAATAAATAATTAAAAACAATAAGAAAATTACTAACAGATTTCTATTCCTTCCAGGGTGGGACGAATAGGACTATCACAAATTGGGGGGCGCACGGGGGTGGGATGCCCACCGATTTTGCCTAAATTTTACCACCAATTCCACTAGGTATTTATGAAAAACACTATGGGGGGTATTGTAATTAAATTTGGTGAGTAAATTCACTCATATGGTTTGGTTATGTGATAAATTGCACCTACTAGTTCACTCGCAAACCTCCTTTGCTAGGTAGAGATTCTGAGGTAAAAATGGGCACAAAAGGGGAAAGGAAATCTTAGCAGCACTTCGTTGCTTTGTTTTAAAACTCCTCTCTTCTCCTTGTGTGGAAAATACATCCACTTTATAGCCTAAGGAGGCTCATTTGCAAAAGGGCATGCATGGCAAGAGGTGCCACTTGGCCACCGAGGCGGTATGCATTGGAGGGGGAAGAGAATCTTCGAATCTGGCCTCATTCATGCAGCATGTCATAGGTTTTGCTATGTGCTCTGACTTGTGAGTGAGAATAGGCAGGAATATGACTATTTCCAGGTGCCATTTGTCCAAATTTAACTTTTTTTTGGTCAAACATACTATTCACTCCACCCCGAGATGAATGTTGTTATTCCCTCCAGGGTGGGATGAATAAGATCTGTATTCATCGCAGGGTGGGACAAATAGAAATAGGGTGTCAAAAAGGTCTCAAAAGTGGCCTGAAACCTTCCAAGAACTTGCAAAGAGTGGTTAGAACCACTGTATACCTGTTGAGGGCTACCCTAGGGGCCTATGTATATCATTCTAGCCATTAATTTCGGTAGCATAATCGGATTGACCAGATTTGAGTGTCTACAAATACCCCTTTTTGGGATGAATTGTGTGTAGCACAACAAGAAAAAATAGATGACTAAAATATTCAATGATTAGGGTTACTCAATAACCTAACCAACTTTAGATGCCCTAATTTTGGAAAGAGCATGCATTCTTGAATCCTTTCTTTCGACGAGCTAAGGAACTTGCTTGATCTTGGCTATCATTCAGTCATGATGCAAGGGTTCCTGATGTTACACATGCTTACTATATGCCAAGAATTTTGATTTGATATTTTGTGCTTGTTTGTTGCCCCAAGTAGGAGCGTGATTGCCTTTGTCAATAATTCATTGAACGAATGTAATTTGGTTGATTGAGTGTGTGTTTGTTGATTTTAGAATTATTATGACTATCCCCTCAAGCGACGAGTCGATGGGGGAATGACTCGTGAGAAAAAAAATGAGTCACTTGACCCAGGTAACTTTTGTTAAGGTTACCTTCAGTTGTATCCATTGAAAAATGGTACAGTTTTGAAAGGATTTTGATGATGCTATGGAGGTTTCTTGGAAGCAAAGAGCTGAAAACTTCATTCTTGCGGGGCGGTCCGACCATAATGGCCTTCTTGGGGAGTGAAGTAGTAACTTGTCCATGCATCCATGAGAATTTTGCATTCCATCTTGACATTGAATGAATTCCATCATATTTGACTTTTTTGGTGGGTTTTTGGACCCTTTTTGGTGCATTTAAAGTTGTTTTAATCTACAAATTTTGTATTCATCCCAGGGTGGGATGAATGCAAATTTGGTATTCATCCTAGGGTGGGATGAATTGCAAAAAGTGTGTTCATCCCACCCTGGGATGAATAGAACTGTCGTAAGCCTATATAAACCTCAAATATGAGTTTTGGGCTCATTATTGCATGATTTCTTTGGAGATTTAAGAGGTGAGGAAGAGGAGAGTTATTTTTCCGTAGTGAAGCGTTGTAAAAATCACCCTACGACTACCATTATTCAACAAGTAGAGGCATCTAATGGAAGATCCAATGCAAGGTGGGTATGTGGTGACTTGACTTCCTCATTATTTTTGCTTTTAAAATTGTAATTTTTTTGTGCTATTATCCAATTTGTTCATAATAGATAATTAACCCTAATTTAACTGGAATACATCATATATTTAACTTGTTTTTGAGGCATATCATATTATCGGATAGGTAATTAAACCTAATGTAGATGAAATATACCAAAATTTTTGTTTTTTATTTTAGGCACATCACATTACGGGATAGGTAATTAAACCTAATGTAAAGGGAATATACCGAATTTTGAATTTTTGTATTTTATTTATGTTTTTGTGCAATTAGATTGCTTTAATAGATTAGTTGTACATTTATTTTTATTTTTGTGTTTGGGTATTTTTTAGGCCATCTTGGAGCATGTTGAATAAGTGCTTATTACTTTGCATATTTGTTTTTTTTTGCTAGGTGGTGAAGAGTCGGTACTGCACATCAAAGCTCTTCGAGACCACTCGAGATGCCTTGACTGAGGCTGATTGGGAGTGGCTTGATACCATGGGACTAAAGCTGGTTACCCAGTTGGAGCTAATGATAGGAGATCAAATCTACTTGACTGCTTTTATTAGCCTATGGGACTCGCACACCAACACCTTCCACCTACCCATGAGGGAGATGACGATGATGCTAGAGGATGTCTATTAGATTCTATGGATTCCGATAGAGGGGTGACCGATCCACTCGATGCACCATGATAAGATAGGTGTAGTGCTGATGAGGTATTTTTATGAGGATGCGGATGCAACAAAGTTAGAATACCAGAATGAAGGGATAGTGGTAGGGTTCTGGCATGAGGAGGGGGTGTTGGGGGGTGAGGCATGCACTATTGATGACCCTCATATCTAATATGCTCCTCCATAATTCCTCCAGAGATAGTTTCCCTTTGAACTTGCTGGAGCTGGTGTACATCCTGGTAGGGTGCACCAAGGAGGAGCCTCTGGTGATGGCTTTGGGGTCTACCCTACTGGTACAGCTCTATGATGAGATATACAAGATCTACTACCATCGATGGAAGGGCTTAGGATTTAGTTTCTTGTTGCAGTGTTGGAGGTGGTAGCACATAGCTGTGGGGTGACCATATGGACTACCGTGGATGACCCAGGTGCAACTAGACAATAGGGAGATAAGATATGGTATCCTATGGTAGAGGGTGCAAGAGAGAGGATAGAGTAATTTTCATGCAAAATATGTGGAGCACTACACTAATGTGTTCTCACGACTAGCGCCAGGGCAGGTGATATGGTGACTGTACAAGGATTATCCAAATTGGGTGGGTGCTAGAGAGTAACTCTGGTGGGTGAGGTACGATAGATGGTTGATTATGAGGCATGGGATTGAGCAGGAGTACTTCATTTTTTCTTGGGTTATGAGTCAGTTTGGGATATGTAAGGGGTTGCCTTAGGAGCCAATAGTATATCGACACCGCAAGGATGAGAGGACATTAGACTAGCTAGTAGAGGAGGATGTGGGCGAGGAGGCAGATCCCATAGTAGATGTTCCTAATGTGGATGATGCTAGGACTATAGAGGAGTATGACTCATGGTGGATGATGTGCTAGTGGTGAGGCACAGGGGCCCTAGGGGGTGAGGCAGCTAGGGTAGTATATGAGGTGATGTAGGATGTCTCAAAGGATGACCAGACAAAGGTGGGTGAGCCACATGGGCATCACTAGCAAACAGAAGAGCAGGTAGATCTTCTAGACTTGGGAGATGAGGGCAATTATGGGGAGGTTGAGGATTAGGGGGTGTAGGTGTAGCAAGGTCCATAAGATGATCGATATTTGGAGTTGCAGGTTCAGCTAAGCAGGATCAGACATGAGAGGTATCTCCTTCAAATGTAGACACGGGAGGACTAGGCTAAGATATCCTTCCTAAGGGCACAAATGAGAGCATAGGGTTCTAGGTAGGAGGGATCCAGTAGTGGGGAGGTAAAGGTACTGTGGGCAGAGGTGCTATGGCTATAGTAAGTGGTGGAGACGTACCAGACATGGCAATAGAATAAGCAGGCTTATATGGATCGGCTGGTGATGGAGGTAGTGCACCTTGGAGGGCATATTTTGGATGATGGGGAGACCAGTGGATCACACCAAACTTGGTAGATCAATACAGTGTAGTCTTCTTCTAGTCAGAGGACTGATAGGGTTGGTGGCAGCAAGCCTGGAGGATCACAGCGGACCTGGACTACAGGTGGTAGTGCAAGTCCTAGCATCGGTCCTGCGTGACCATGGTGATGGAGACTTGAGATTATTTTTGGGGTTTTTCTTTTTGGTATTGGTGAGGTTTGAGGACCCACTTTATTGTAGCCCATGAGCATTTTTGGAAACTATGATGTATATTTTTACCCCATATATATATATATATATGAGATTTTGTTATGGTCATCATATGTCTCCATTATTGTTTATGAGATGGATGCAATGTATGTATGTGATTTATGATGGTATGTTAAATGCTAATGATGGATGTAGATGGATACTGTTATGTGATTTAATGTAGTGTTGATGTATGTTGTACCAAGTATGCATATGTATACTTTTATGATGTGATGCAATTTTGATTGATGCTTACCATGTATGCATATGTATGCTTTTGTGATATGATGGCATATTGATGGATGTTTATTATGGATGCATATGTTTTAATGTGGTGTAATTTGATGCTATGTATATGAGTGGATGTACAATGATATGGATGACTTAAGTGCTTTGATATGATGAACTGTGATGGATGATTTGACACACTATGTTAACACCATATACTATAACAAAATGCATTACTTCCTTCTTTGTGTTTTGATTTTTTTGTACTATTTTTATGTAATAAATATATGGAAATGTATTATTGGAATGTGATAAAATGGAATAAATGAAATGAGATGTTAGAGAATGTAGATGAGGTTTTCCTAATACTCAAACACTCTAGCTAACTTGATCAAAGGCTATATACTAACTATGCAAGAATTTTTAACAAGGTATGAATCTCCTAGGACGACCAAGATACTTCATATCCCTATGTGTGCAAGTGAGTTCATTCCTATGAGATGCATAAAGATACCACCATTTCCAGATAGGATATCCACCAAACCTGTAATGAGGATCACCCTATGAATATCACAATCCTAGGTTTTATACTTAGTAGGATTACACCACAAGGTAGTATAGGCTACCAAAAGCTAGCTCATCCATATGCAAACATTAGTCTGCACACATGCCAAAAGCTAATGTGACAGACATATCATCATGTGTAAGGATACCACTATTTTTGGATAGACATAACAAAATCTCATATATATATATGAGATTTTGTTATGGTCATCATATGTCTCCATTATTGTTTGTGAGATGGATGTAATGTATGTATGTGATTTATGATGGTATCTTAAATGCTAATGATGGATGTAGATGGATACTATTATGTGATTTACTGTAGTGTTGATGGATGTTGTACCATGTATGCATATGTATACTTTTATGATGTGATGCAATTTTGATTGATGCTTACCATGTATGCATATGTATGCTTTTGTAATATGATGGCATATGGATGGATGTTTATTATGGATGCATATGTTTTAATGTGGTGTAATTTGATGCTATGTATATGAGTGGATGTACAATGAGATGGATGACCTGAGTGCTTTGATATGATGAACTGTGATGGATGATTTGACACACTATGTTAACACCATATACTATAACAAAATGCATTACTTCCTTCTTTGTGTTTTGATTTTTTTGTACTATTTTTATGTAATGGATATATGGAAATGTATTATTGGAATGTGATAAAATGGAATAAATGAAATGAGATGTTAGAGAATGTAGATCAGGTTTTCCTGATACTCAAACACTCTAGCTAACTTGATCAAAGGTTGTATACTAACTATGCAAGAATTTTTAACAAGGTATGAATCTCCTAGGACGACCAAGATACTTCATATCCCTGTGTGTGCAAGTGAGTTCATTCCTGTGAGACGCATAAAGATACCACCATTGCCAGATAGGATATCCATCAAACCTGTAATGAGGATCACCCTATGAATATCATAATCCTAGGTTTTATACTTAGTAGGATTAGACCACAAGGTAGTATAGGCTACCAAAAGCTAGCTCATCCATATGCAAAAATTAGTCTGCACACATGCCAAAAGCTAATGTGACAGACATATCATCATGTGTAAGGATACCACTATTTTTGGATAGGCTATCCACCAAACCCAAAATGAGGATCACCTTATGGCTTTCCAAATACTGAGAATTCCAGGGATTCAAGCTCAAGCTCCCTTATTTTCTTCAGTTTTATTGGGATACTTGCTCATGTGTAGTGATTATAATCACTATTTATTTTGTATTTTGTTTTCTTTAAGCAAGGGATTTGTGGAGTTGTGATGACCACTATTTATTTTTATTTTGTTTCTTTTGATTTTTGTGGGATTTTGCTTTTGAACTTTTGGGATTTTGATTTTTTTGAACTTTTGGGATTTTGAATTTTGAAATTTTGGGATTTTGATTTTTTTTTAACTTTTGGGATTTTGGGAATTGGGATTTTTGATAGTGGTGAAAAACCACTATTTATTTTAGGGAATTGGGTAGGGAAGAGCTTGTTCTTTTGCAAATTCTCATCATTCTTGAACCATTCACACAGGGGGATGAGCAAGATACCCTTTTTTCTTAAAGAGACCTAGACCACTTCGTGGGTTTCATATTTCCTTGCATAAAAATTGGATTTATTAATGTGTAAATGTGTTGGGATTTGTTGTATACAAGGTATGATCTATGCAAGATTCTACCTCCTAAAAATCATGATATCTTTCTAAAAAATATAAAAAGAAAACTAGAGATGAGTGAGTGACCGAAAACTCGTTAAGAAATTCTAGAAAAAATAACTATTGACGTGGTCCAGACACTATTATGACCAATGTAAAATATAGGTGAACCTGCTAAGTGGAAAAATGGAATGATGCAGATAATGATTTTGACATAATTGTTTTTATTTTTTATTTTTTGAACTGATGGAGGATGTACAGTCTTAGTGTTGGACACGTATGAGCAACTCTATAATGCAAAGTGCAATAATGAGTGTACCTAATGCAGATGATTTTGAGAATGTAACGAGATGCGATGTAATAAAATGCAGTATGATATTTTTGTGTTTTTGTTGTTTTGATGATGTTTGAAGATGCACTGCGATGCAATATTTTTGTAATTTTTATTGATATATATGATGTTTTTTTTTATGATGTTTGAAGATGTAATGAGATGCAATTTTTTTGTATTTTTGATTGATATATATGTACATGTGACCAACGGGCTTATTGGGGGTCATTGGGGCATTTGGGATGACCAAAGGGCTTATGGGCGCCTTTGGGGCATTTGGGGTGACCAAAGGGCTTATGGGTGCCTTTGGGGCTTTTGAGGTGACCTAGACAATCATGGATTGCCTAGGATCATTTTAGGTTGACCAAGCGGGCTGTAGACACTCTTGGAGCATTTTGGGGTGACTTATACGGTCATAGTCCACCTAGAAGCATTTTAGGGTGACCTAGACAGTCATAGACTACCTAGAAGCATTTTAGGTTGACCAAGTAGGTTGTAGATACCCTTGGCCTATTTTAGATTGACCAAGCAGATTTTGACACCCTTGGGACATTTTAGTTTGACAAAGCTGGTTATAGACATCCTTGGAGCATTTTAGGGTGACCTAGATGGTTATAGACCGCCTAGGAGTATTTTATGTTGACCAAGTATGTTATAGACACCCTTGGAGCATTTTAGGGTGACCTAGATGGTAATAGACCACCTAGGAGCATTTTAGGTAGACCAAGCAGATTTTAGACAACCTAGGAGCATTTTAGGGTGATCTAGACGGTCATAGAGTGCCTAGGAGCATTTTAGGTTGAGCCACAACACTCTAGGCATGGAAAGGCTACAAATGAAGGATGTTCAAGGGTTTAGGATCCTCGAATCCTTCAAGGGAGGCTAGGCAGTAAGTTCTGGGTCTGATCTAACTAGTAATGACAAAAGGATCTAACCAGTTTACCATAAACTTATCCCTCATATGGGGCGATAGATTAGAATTTTGTTGGTTTTCTTTCAAAATGAGGTCACCAACCTAAAAATATCTAAGATGGACTTTCATATTGTAGGCTCTCTTAAGTCGCTCGTGATAGATGTGTAAGTGCTCAAGAGCATTAAAATGGCCTTAATAAAGCAACTTAAACTGATCTAGGTGATCCTATCGTGTGGTGTCATAATCGATGAACTCCTGCATGGATATGCATAGCGATGAGATTTTAAGCTCTAGAGGAATGACTGCCTTGATGCCATACACCAAGAAAAATGGAGTAGCCTCAGTGGGCATATGAATGCTAGTGCGATAAGCCCATAGAGCAAGGGTATTTATGTGTGCCAATCGATGTGATTCTCTTTAATAGTCTTCTTGAGAATGGCAATCAATATTTTGTTGGAAGCCTCTGCTTGCCCATTTTCTTACGGATAGTAGGTCATCGAAAAGCTGTGCTGGATGTTATACTTAGCTATCAGAGCATGCACATATTTATTCTTAAATGACGTCCCATTATTCAAAATGATCTTGGATGGAATAACAAAATGATAATGATATTGTGCAATATGAACTCCATGATGCAAGGTTCGATTGTAGTGGTAAGGGGGATCGCTTCCACCCACTTTATAAAATAATAGTCGTGATGATAAATGTGTGATGGCCCGAGGACATGGGGGAGATTTTCTCAATTAAATCCAACCCCCATTATGAAAATGACCAAGTCAATTGGATCGGTTGTAAGGCCTAAGAAGGTACATGTGTCAAGTTAGTATGGTGCTGACACTTTATGCACTTCTTCACATATGCACAACAATATCACTCTAAAGTTGGACAATAATAGCCCATACGAAGAATGTTCTTTATGATGGCCATGTTGATAAAATGGCCACAACATGTATCATCATGTGCTTGGGTGATTACCCAATCCAAATCTTGATGTTCTAAGCAATTAAGGAGGATCCCATCATAGCTTCGATGATACAAAATGTCTCCTATAAAAATATATTTTATCGCCTTTCATTTGAATGTTCTTTTAGTGTCACGTGACAATCCAGGAGGGAGATTACCCAACTTTAGATACTACCTAAATTGTGTGGACCAGTCCTATTGTGAGGAAGCCTCGAGTGCGTGAACTACCTATCCCTCTTGAAATTCATCCTGAGCAAATGCTGAGTGGGAAAGAACTTGTAAGAATAGTGTCGTACTGCTATCAAAAGGGGATTGAGGAAAGATAGTCCTCCAATCAACATGATTCAAGCATTCATGAATGTGCGAGAATATCTCTTGATGAGGTTCAATTTGAATCAAGTGGACTTTTGGTATGGCCTGAGTGTTCTCATGCTCAACTACAGACTATGAGAGTGTGTTGACTTGAATGATTGTCATCTCATAAGTAGGGTTCTACAACATCAAGGACCCTAGGGAGGCCATTGTATCTATAAAATGATTATATGATCAAGGGAGCGCCTTGATGTCATACCATTAAAAATTTGTCAGGAATGTATCCACAAGGGCTTTGTAGGTTTGTAGAACTAGGCACTTGCATTGGTAGATCCCTTTTACTTGGTTAACAATGAGCAAGGAGTCACCAAAAATATTAATCTTGGTGATTTTCATGGCGATAGTTTTCTAAAGACCTATGAGCATTGCTTCACACTCGACATTGTTGTTGGTGCACGGGAAATCAAGTTTAAATGATAGGGGTATGGGAGCCCCATGTAGTGTGAAAAACATTATCCTTGTGCCACCCCATTGCTCGCATTTTGAGCCATCTAAAAACAAATTCATCTTTGCCTGCAGCTCAGGCTCATTAGAATCATGCGATTCTAATATTTGTAAGACTCCATCATTGGGAAGCTTGCAGCTCAGGCTCGTTAGAATCATGCAATTCTAATATTTGTAAGAATCCATCATCGGGAAGCTCCATGCTAAGAGGTTGATCATCCTAGAGAGGAGCCTTTGCAAGTTGATCGGTGATGACCTAACCCTTAATTGATTTTTTTTTCCAATAAATTCTAGGTCGAACACCATTAACAACATGATCCATTTTGTCGTGTGACTATTATGATAAGTGTGGCTCATCATGTATCGCAATGGATTCTCTTTCGATACAACATACGTGGTATGGCTAAGCATGTAATGTTATAGCTTCTTGGTGGCAAAAACCACCACTAGGCATAACTTCTCCATGTATGTGTACTTGATCTCATAACTAACCAAGGTGCGACTGAGATAGTAAGTAGCCTGTTCCTTATGTAGTTCATTATTTTGGGCTAACATGACATCCAATGCAATCTCAGTGGCTAAGATGTATAAGCGAACTGACACTCCTGGTCTAGGCAAAGCTAATATTAGTGATAAATATAGGTACTGATTTATTGCATTAAATGCCTCCTAAAACTCATCATCCCAATGGAATGCAACCCCCTTGTGCAATAACTTGTTCATGGGTCGACACTTGTCCAAAAATTACGCTATGAAGCATTTTATGAATGAGATATTGACCTACAAACTTTAGAGCTGCTTGATGGTAGTCAACAGAGGCATCTCGAGGAATGCCTTGATCTTGTTGGGGTCCACTTCGATTCCTCATTCAAAAACTATAAATCCTAAGACTTTTCTAGATGTGATGTCGAAGACGCACTTCTTGGGGTTCAGTCTCATGTTATGCTCAATAAAGTGATCGAGGACTTTGTGTAGTACATCAAGATACTCATGGCATAAAAAATATTTAGCCATTAAGTCATCCATGTAATATTCCAAAATCTTATGCATGTAATTATGGAAGATGTACATCATGGCACACTGGTAGGTAGCACCGATGTTTTTAAGTCCAAAAGGCATGACCTTATAGGAAAATTTTCTCCAAGGTATTGTGAATGCAATTTTGAGTTGGTCCTCTGGGTTGATACGAATATGATTGTACCCAAAGAAACCATCCATGAGGAAAAACATTTCGTGGCCCACTGTGGCATCTACCAGGGCATCGATGCTCAGTAAAGGAAAATCATCTTTAGGACTCGCTTTGTTAGGTCTCAAAAATCAATGCAAATGCAAATTCTCCCATCAGGCTTCTTTATGGGAATCATGTTGGACAACCATGGTAGATAGTATACAGAAATGACAAACCTGGCATCCAACAACTTCTTTAGCTCATCTTTGACCATCAAGACCACTTTTGGATGCATATTTCTTAGCTTTTTCTTAATAGGCTTGGCCTTGGAGTCAAGCGTCAGATTGTGGAAGACTAGATTTAGATCCAGTCCCAACATATCTTTGTAAGACCATGCAAAAGCTTCCTTCTTATTTGTGAGAAGGTCTATATAATCAGTTTTCTCTTCAGGGGATAGACTTTACCCTAGCTTGATATATTATGGAATCTTGGGATTTGAGTTGATGTCTTTATCAATCATAGGCTCGATTGACATATGCGACCCTTCCTCAAAATGGTGGGGTGTAGGTATCAAATGGATGTCATCAGCTAGATTTAGATCATTAATGGGAACCTCGGATTCCTCCTTAGCATGGAATATATCATGAGTTGGCCTTGGAGAGAAATGAAATAGCTGTAGCCTCTCATCACAAGGTCAATACTCAGAGGGCAAGGGGTTTGAATATCCTCTATCAAAGTCAATTACCCCCAAGTTGAGGTGCAATGGCTTTGATGGGTTATTCGGATATCGCAAGGGCTCGAACAGATCTATGGAAATCATATTTATGGATGGATGATTTCCCCTATGTGGTTTGTGGTGTTCATGGACATCAGGATGTCAAAATACTTGAGGATATGGCTACAAAGGTAGTGGAATGATTAGAGGTGTTCGATGTGGCTGTCGATGAGCGTGCTCTTCTAAATATAGAAGTTGTCACTAGATGGGATGGTGTAATGGGAACATTCTTAGATAGAACTCATCATCATAATCCATAGGGATGACCAGTGGGTCTTCCAAGTTTGAATTACCAGAGTCAATGGGAACTACCCCATAATAGGACTCAGCAGTGGTGGTCCACTCATACGAGGGTCCCTGATATTCTTCCTCACTATCATGGGAAAGTGTGCACAAACCTTCACCTCTCTTGTAAGATCGAATATCATCACAAGGTATTTTGACATCCCCTAAGGGCATAGGTAAGTAGTCCCCCAGTGAGTAGATGTGATTGGGGTTGGCAAACGGATCTTGCACCAACTCATCTCAAAAGTTGAGCATCATGCACTCCAAGTTATCTGCCAAGACATCAAGGGGTAAAGGCATGTTGTACCCCAAACTAGACTTGTCATAAGGCATTTGATATTGTGGTTGGTAAGGGATTTTGGTGCCTTGCTCATATAGGCCTAACCCAAAACCATGCCAATTACATAGGTCAAGGTACTTCAGGGTAAATTTAGGGTTAGACAAGTAGTTAATGTCTTCTTTGAAGGGCTCTTCATCTTCCTCCTACTGCTTATAAGGTTCAATGCCATAGTAAAGGCTCCCATAGACAAAATTTATTTGATT
The DNA here is from genome assembly GCA_028583015.1 of Wollemia nobilis. Taxonomy (NCBI): domain Eukaryota; kingdom Viridiplantae; phylum Streptophyta; class Pinopsida; order Araucariales; family Araucariaceae; genus Wollemia; species Wollemia nobilis. The sequence continues at coordinate 3,115,514 of JAQPPZ010016917.1, read as the reverse complement.
AGGGGGGAGACCAAGAGGCATGATAGTGCCTATGGGAAGATGATGTCGATCCATGTCTTACACTAACTCTATAGCAGGGGTAGTTATAACATTCCTAACCATGTACTCTCCCAATCTAATGGAAGATAGGTGCACTATGACCTGAGGCTATGGATAAAAGAGGGATGACAGTGAGACCTGATATGATTCATCATTTGTCTCATGTGGTGGCTCCTCATAATCTAGGCTAGGTATCTCCTCTGTGGATATGGTGGATATGGTCAGTTGGACCTCATCAATAGGTCGCTTCCCTGGGTTCCTAGGCAAAGGATCCTTAGGCGCACTGGGCATCTAGGGGGTTCTCGATGATGAGGATGGTACGACATGCGATGGTGATGGGGTCAAACCTCATATGGATTTATTTGGTTGGAAAACTAGATGGGTTGATGGAAAGGTTGACTCGGGGAGCTACTGCACCATATTGTAATACTTGAAGGGCTCTAGGTCTGCAGGGATGATATGAACTTGCCCTTCATGAGTGTACTTGAGGAATTGGTGAGTGATGGAAGGGATACACTTCATGTCCATGATCCATGGTCTACTTAATAGGATATTGTACACCATCTCACCCTCTAGGATGTGGCATAATATCGGGATGATATTTTCCCCTACCTAAATAGGCAGGACAATCGTACGAACCATTGAGCATATGGAATAATTGAATGCTCAAAGGGTGTAGGTAGATGCGATAATGTGGTATGTTGGGAGCTTCAAGTGCTTGAGAGCTATTTTAGTGATGATGTTGCTAGAAGATCTAGTGTCTATCAATACTCTCTTGTATGGTGTTCCATTCACACATGCGACGATGTGCAAAGAGAATCTACCATATCATTTGGAATTGGTTTAATCTCATATTATCTAAAGGTAATCACCAGTTCCATACATTTACGCACATGCCCCATAAAGTTGTTGAAGGAGTTGGACTCCTGGGGTGGAAGCTCGATTGACTTAAGGATATCTATCAAGGCTTCTCTATGAGGAGGTGATTGTTGGATGAGCTCATAGATGGAGATCTAGGTAGATGTCATCCTTAAGCTCTGAGTGAGCTTACTCTTAATTGTGACCATAGGCCTAGGTGGAAGGCTTGGCCCAATATGTGATAAAGGCTACGATGTTGAAGGAACATCACTCTAAGTCATAGGTGGCATAGCTGGACTTGGGTACCACCTATTTATTATGACAATGATGATCATATCGACATACCCTTGCTTAGTGAGGGCATGGTGTAACTCATTCACCTGGGACATAGGTGTGGCCTACTCCACATGGGCGGGAAAAGGGTCTTGAAAGACCTCCATCTATTTGTTGTTTGGCATGATAAAGTTGTCCATTTGAAGGGCATTCATATTGATTATGTCCTACACCAAGTGCTTTAACTTGTAGCACATTTACACATCATACCAATTTTGCCTATGAAACTTGCAATATATGTCTTCTTTGCATCCTTTGGGCTTCGGTTCATTTGGATCGATGGGCCGACTCTCAAGAAGGTGGATTGCATTGGCCGTTAAGAGGCACTCAAACAATGAGTCCATAGACTCTGTAATGGGCATGAAATGTTGCTCGGGGCTACGTTGATGATTTTTCCCTTGATTATTCTAATTTTCCTTGGCATAGTTCCCAGGAGTGACTTGATGATTAGGTTTTTGAGGTGGCACGGCTTATGCTGGCCCTAGGACACTAATGATAACCTAATTCACTACTATTGGCTTAGGCTATGCTGGGGTGCTTTTAGGATTTTTGTTCCACTCCTTATGAGGCTTCACAATATTACCCTCTTGAATCTTGATTTCTTCGATGATCCTAGCCTATGCTAGGGCATCTCCAAGAGTTGCATACTATTGCAGCTGTAATAATAAGGAGATAGGAATCGGGTAGCTCTTAGAAAACATCTAAGTCAACTCCAACATGGGGAGAAGATAAGGCAACTTGGCAAGTAGTGCTCACCACCTATTACCATAGTTTGTTATTGACTCATCGTCATACTGTTTCAACCCAACTATATTGGCCAATATCGCCTTCCTCTTGGTATTGAAGGTGAAGCATTCTAGGAACACATCTGCGAGTTGGTTTATGTTATGGATGCTATGATTAGGGAGTTGGTAAAACCATTTCAAGGCAGGGCCAGAGAGGGTAGTCACTAATGTCTGCAACAATAAAGCATCATCATCATGAATTCCAAAGCATTGACACAGGAATTTTATGACATGTTCCTGTGCATCTTCCTCTCCCTTAAACATAGCCAATTGAGGTAACTTAAATTGCTCTGGATAGGGAGGTGCAAGCATCGAAGGATGGATGGGTTGACTATAAAACTGGTACATAGTGGGGTTTTGAGATCTAGATCTAGAGGTCTTGTTCTCTACTAACTCTAATCACTCTAGCAACACTCTATATGGGCCTAAGGATTTAATCTCCTCATCTTTACTCACATCCTACGGTGGAGGTCTAGGATCCTCCAACCTATTACGAGGTGGTGGCATGTCACCCCCTTACTTGGTAAGGCATATCCAAATACTCTACCTCTAGCCCATGCTTAGTGTAGGCCCCATATGGTGTTTCTCAAGCTGGTCTATAAAGAGGGGTATCTTCCTGATGTGGGCGCCCCATGCTTGGCTTGGGAGACTCATCCCAATATGGCCTAGGAGATCAAGGAGGTAACATTAGAAAAGGCCTAGGAGACCTATCTCAAGTTACTGTGGGTTGCCTCAGGTTGACTTCCTATCTATGTGTCTTAGGGGTAGTAACCATCTCTCGTAAAGTCTTATGCAACAGCTCGTTGGTTTACCGTTCGATTATTTCTTTGTCAAGCTAATGCAAGTGGGCTAGTTGTTCATTGTCTTGTCGAAGCTGTTTGAACTGAGCTTGGTGCTTTGCATATATTGCAACTACTTGTTTGACTTGTTCTACAGTGTGGTGCCTAGGAGGCCTATGAGTCTCACCTTGAGGTCGACCTTGTTCAAGATAATCTATGATATGTATCGTTCTCTTCCCTCGATCGAGGGCCATTGCATTGACTTGAGGTTCGGGTTGGAGCATATGCTCATTATACTCAGCGAGCATAGAGGAACATCATGCATGTGCATAATACTGCTCTTGAGGAAAGTCTAGGATTTCCTCATACCTTCCTTCATGGACGAGGAAGGGCAGGGCAAAATTTGCTCATCCCGAGCAATGAGTATCATACCCATTAGGTTGCCTATGCTATTGTACCCTATCAAGGTGATGTGTAAGCAAGGTCATATCAACCTGCTCTACCCAATGTATGAAGTCATGCTATGGCATATGAATAGGCATGTCAACCCTAACAAGTATGCGGATGCATTGCACCACTCTCTACTAATGTATTAGCGCACTGTTGCCTTTCATCAAAGAAGGCATGTGATGTATCTAAATATCGGGAACACTATCCCAAGTAAAGTCCATCACCACTTAGGGTGTCCTGCATAGGGCTCCCTCATAGGTGTGGCTTGTGCCCCACTGTATTAGGGCTAGGGTGAGTAGAGGCTTGCTAGGGAGGTGTGACCAGGTCCCTCGAGCTATAACGAAGATGACTCATATCTCCTAGTCCACTCTCCATAGCTTCTGCTTGTGATTGGGCTTGGCTACGGGTGCACACCATTATAACTCTCTACCAATGTTGGACATTTTGAGTCCCTAAGCTAAAATGTTGTCATTGATGTCAAAAGGTTATTTGATGTCAAAAGGATCTATGATGACATGCACTATGTTTTGTGAAAAGTGCAAGGAAAGTCTTTTTGTGAAAACCAAGGCATGCAAAATAAAAGGTTTAATTGAAAACTATGGATGGTAGATCTAAAATGGGTTTTTCTTAAAATCCAAGTTGGCTTTTCATTTTATCGAAAAATGTGCCCCGATGATGGAGATATTTAATTTTAAATATTTAGTTTAAATTTTAAATTTTAATTTTAAAATTAAAATAAAAGTAATCCATCGATGTCATCGAATATGAGGGAGAAGACTATATAAAAGGATGACTAAGGTTTATTACTCCTGATCCTTGATCTTGTGGTTAATGCGATTATTGAAAAGCAAAAAGAGCTCGTGTGAAAAACGTTTAAAGGCAAAGGCAACGAATAAATCGAGGTGTGGTCAGATTCCAAGACATCATGGATAGTGTGGCCTATTGGCAACTCAAGCAACACAAAGGAATTGGGAGGCAAGTGGTTGAGTGTTCGAATTACGTGCACTTCATTTTGTTTGAGAAAGAAGAAATCTATTTTACGTTGTTTATTGCGTGGAGGATAAAGGAGAGTAATGTGCTTTTGGTCTTGTGTGGAGTGCTAGATCACATGGTGTGCAAGCGTCTGTTAGGACGCAGGAGCTATAGGACTCAGGTTTGAATCTTGTGAAATTCCTTTTGCTGTGTAAAGGGAAATAGTGCACTGGTTGTGGTTTTTCATATGCATGCTACCAAGGTTTATATGCTGTGTTTGATATTCCAAAATTCATGCCAAGGTAAGCATTAAATTTGTAAAACAAAATTAAAACATTTTTTTTATTATTGGGTGCTAAAATTCAGTTTAAAATATGTGCATGAATTTTATAGTAAAATTGGTTTTTGGAGAGATAAGTAAGTAGGCATAGATTTTAATTTCTTTTAGGGTATAAGTGGTTTGAGGAGTAATAAGGATTACTACTTATTTGGTACATTGTTGACATGTTATTTGGAGAGTGTTTTTAATTATTGAAACATTCTTGAGAAAAATATTTTGCCTGAGGGTTATTGAATATATCTTTGGTGGATGTGATTATTGAGTTGGAGTAAAAAGGTGTAAATTGAGTTATGCTTTATTTTGTGATTATTATTTGAATTCCACTAACCCTCATTGAGATTGGAAAGGAAAGTTGTGTTGAGTGTGGCAGATTTTATGGACAACTTCTTGGCATCAATAAGGTATGGGCACATTCTTCTATTGATTTTTTATGGTGGTTGATTTCTGAAATATCATTGGAGAGAAAAGAATTGATTGTGGTTTCCTTTTCAAAAGTGTTGTGATAAATGCTTCAAGGTTTTCTGGTTTGAGTGTTGTGATTAAACCTTGTTTTATAAGCATTGTTGTTGAAGCCCATTGGTTGAGAAAAGAACTTGAAATTGAGTTAGAAAAGAAAATGATTATCATTTTTATATGATATTTGTGGTTTAGCATTGTTGGAAACATTTAGAGTTGAGATTGAGATAAGAAAGAAATTGAGTTTGTGAATAGAACATATTGAGTCACTAACAATTCTCTTTATGCTTATATAAGATTGAGTTGAGTTGATTTGAGTTGAGTTGATATTGATTTGAGTTAAGATTAGGATTTGAGTATAGAACATATTGAGTCTCTAACAATTCTCTTTATGCTTCTATGAGATTGAATTGAGATATTTATTGAGCATTGAGTTTAGAACATATTGAGTCTCTAACAATTCTCTTTATGATTCTATGAGATTGGACAAGTTCTGTGTGAACTTGTTAAGCTTATTTGAGGCAAGTATTTGAGAAGGCTTGTAGAATGATTTTGAGTAAGCTTTTGTGAAATTTTGCTATGCAAATTTGAGCAAGTACTAGAGAGGACTCATTGAGCAGATTTGAGCAAGTTCTAAGTGAACCTATTGAGTAGTTTTGAGCAGGTTATGAGTGTACCTATTGAGCATATTTGAGTAGGTTATGAGTGAACCTATTGAGCAAATTTGAGGAGGTTATGAGTGAACCTATTGAAAGAGCTTTGGAGGTGATAAAGTATAAAATACAGAGTCTCAATGGATAGAGATCCAGTAGCTAGGACAATTGAAGATAGATCTGAGTGAGGAGTCTTCAAGTGGAGAGAGATACATAAATAAGAGCAGTAGAGAGACAGAGTCTTCTAGAAGATCACTAGCCAGAGCAGGAGGGGAAAGAGTTCTCATGTGGAAGATATCCATGAACTTGAGATTAGGGGATCATCATCACATTTGGACAAAGGTCCATAAATATTGTAATTGGTAAGGATTCCCAAGAGATTATTTGAGAAAAAATTAGAAAGAAATATTTTTTGTGGACGTATCCCACATTGGGTGAACCATGTTAAAATGATGTCTCTCATGTGTGTGATGCTTTGTGTGATGTTTAATTCTTTATTAATATTGATGTTACTATTTAGGGAAAAGTTTTATATTATACTATTCACCCCCCTCTTAGTATAAGCACATGTTCTTCAATTGGTATCAGAGTCGGTCTCTCCGTAAAGAGTCTAACAACTCGAAAGAAGATCATTTGATAGAACACATAATATCATAAAGTGAAGAAGAGAGTGGGTTTGATATAAAAGAAGAATTCCTTGCTACTCTCAAAAAATTGGAAAGACTTAGAGAGAAAAATTCAAACTTGAAGGAACAAATTCAAGAAGATGAAGAAGCAAGAATGAAACTTATACATAACCTTATAGAAGTCAAGATTAAGGTAGAAGAAGGAAATAATATTGAGCAAGATATGATAGATCTATTGAGATATAAGGAAATAAAATGTAGAATATCGGAAGCAAAAATTATTCTCCTAAGGAATAAATTGGAAGGGATCAAGATACTACAAAATACAAAATATGTGAAACAAAAGGAGGAATCAAGCTTCCAAAAAGTAGAAACTTCAAACAAATAAAAAAAAGTAAAGGAAGAGAGCAAAGAGGAACCATGGATACGAGTTAATCACAAGAAGAGGATGACTTCTTCACAATATCCAAGATCTCCAAATAGGTTACATAATCTCTTTCATGTTCATTGTTTTTCTTGCAATAAATATGGTCATAGCTATACATTGTACTCATCATGCAAGATATAAAAGAAATTTTAATTCCTTTGCACCTATCATGGATGATGATGTTATATGTTACAAATGCAATAATTTTGGGCATAAGGCTAGATGGTGTAAAATGATATTTCATGAGTCTAGAAAAACAATTCCAACGTCTAGGAAGAATGAAAAAAAGAATGACAGGGCCAGATCTATGTTAGTTTAAACAACCCTGCATGCTCAAAATAAATAAGAACAATGGTATCTGGATAGTGGTTTCTCTAGTCACATGACAGGACACAAAGACAAATTCATTGTTCTAAAGAAAATAAATAGAGGATTAATAAGTTTTGGTGATAATAGATCAACTAGGATTGTTGGGAGAGGAACTCTAAGTCTAGACAATGGAAAAACAAAAATAGAGAATGTTTTGTATGTCAAAGGGTTAAAACACAATATTCTGAGTATAAGTCAACTTTGTGATCAAAGATATATGGTTACCTTTCATCCAGATAGATTTGAGATAATGAAAACTAAAATAGGAAGAATTATTGCAATTGTAAGGACTCTAAACAACTTATACATGCTCAATGAAATCAAAGGAGAAAAGTGTTTTCTATCACAAGAATATGAGAGCTGGTTATGGCATAGAAAATTAGGTCAGTTGAATTTTGACAACATGGTCAGCATAAGCAACAAATAGGCAGTCAGATATTTACCCAAAATAAGGAGACCTCAAAATACGATTTGTGCAGCTTGTCAACATGGAAAGCAAACTAGGACAACATACAAACCAAAAGGCTATATGTCTTCTGAGCCTTTAAGTTTAATACATACCGATTTGTGTGGTTCTACTAGAAACAAAGTATTCAAGGTGAGAGTTCATGTTGTTTGTAGATGATTATTCCAAAATGGTTTGGGTGAATTTCTTGAAAGAGAAGTCAAAAGCCTTCGAAAAATTTAGAGCATTCAAGGAATTGGTTGAAAATAAAATAGGTAAAAGGATTAAGTGTCTAAGAACTGATAGAGGAGGAGAGTTTACTTCAGATGAGTTTGTAGAATTTTATGAACATGGAATCAATAGAGAGTACTCAGTAGCAAGAACTCCCCAAAAAAATAGAGTAGTTGAAAGGAAGAACATGACTGTTGAAAACATGGCTAGAGCTATGTTAAATGAATCTAAGTTATCAGATGGTTTTTGGAAAGAAGCAGTATCTACAACTATGTACATAATTACTAGGGCTCAATTAAGGGTAAATCATCACAAGACTTCTTATGAGCTTTGGAAATGAAGACCTGCTATTGTAAAACATTTCAAGATTTTTTGAAGCAAATGTTACATAAGACGGGAAGATTAGAATTTGGGAAAATTTTATCCAATATGCGATGAAGGATTTTTTCTTGGATATTCCACCAAAAGCAAGGCTTACAAATGTTACAACAAAAAAAACACACTATGGTGGAAAGTATGAATGTAACAATTGATGAAAAGATATATTCCAGGGAGTCAATTCAGCAAGCAATATATCAAGAAGATGGATGTTGTCAGAAAGAATTCTGTGAGGAATCAAATAATGATGAAGAAGAAACACAAAGGCTTCTTCCTAAGACTCCTTCTGGGTATGTATAGAAACATCACCCAAAAGATCAGATTATTGGAAATCTATATGAAAGACAGACAAGGAGAAGAATAATAAAACCATCTCAACAAGCAAATTTTTCTTTGCTATGTAAGATTGAGCCAAAATATTTCTCTCAATATAGTGAAGATGAATTTTGGGTTAAAGCAATGAATGAAGAATTAGATCAGATTGAGAAGAGAAAAATTTGGGAACTTGTTCCAAGACCAAAGGACAAAAATGTGATTGGCACAAAATGGGTCTTCAGAAATAAGTTGAATGAAGATGGACAAGTTGTCAGAAATAAAGCAAGGTTAGTTTGCAAAGGTTATGCACAAGTAGAAGGAATTGATTTTGATGAAAACTTTGCTGCAGTTGCAAGAATTAAATCTATAAGGATGTTTTTAGATTTTTCAGTTTCAATAACTTCAAGGTATATCAAACGGATGTTAAGTCAACTTTTCTAAATGGGATTCTAGAAGAAGAGGTATACATTGAACAACCAAAGGGATTTATACTATTAGATACACCAAATCAAGTATGCAGATTGAAAAAGGCACTATATGGCTTAAAACAGGCTCTTAGAGCATGGTACTCAATATTGGATAGGTACCTATAGGAACAGGGATTTAGGAAAGGAATAGTAGACAGTAATTTGTATATCAAAAATGAAGGAAATGATCTTCTAATAATGGTTATTTATGTTGATGACATAATTTTTTGGGGAAACAATGACAAAATGTGCAAAGAGTTTGCTAAGAATATGCAAAGTGAATTTAAGATGTCTATGCTTGGTGAATTATCAGTATTTCTTGGTATTTAGATTTCAAAATCAGAAAAGGGAGTGTTTCTTTCTCAAGCCAAATATTATCAAGGAGATGTTAAAGAAATTTAGATTAGAATATTGTAAACCAGTGAGTACTCCTATGGTCACAAGGTGTAAGTGAAGTAAGGATTATGAATCTCTAGAGGTAGATTAGAGACTATACAAATCTATGATTGGCAGCTTATTGTATGTCACAACTACAAGACCAGACATAGTACAATCAATGGGATTAGTGGCAATATTTAGGCAGCACCTAAGGAAACACATGTGGCAGCAGTAAAAAGAATTTTTAGGTATCTAAAAGGGACTATGGATTTTGGACTTTGGTATCCTAAAAGTGATAGTTTCACACTCACAACATATACAGATGTAGATTGGGTCAACAATATTTATGATAGAAAAGCACAAGTGGGGTAGATTTCTTTATTAGAGAAAGACTAGTATCCTGGTTAAGTAAGAAGCAGGTTTCAATATCACTATCCATAGCAGAGGCCTATTATATTGCAGCAGTAGCCAATTGTACACAAGTTTTATGGATGAAGATGACTTTAGAAGACTTCAAGATAAAACATGATCAACCTATTCCTATACTATGTGATAATACCAGTACCATATGTATTTAAAAAAATCCAGTAATGCACTCTAGGACAAAGCACATTCAGATTAAGTATCATTTTATAAGAGAAAATGTCATATAAACAGGTTAGATTGGAGTATGTCACTACAAAGGAACAAATAATAGATATTTTCACTAAGCCATTCTCAAAAGACACTTTTGAGTATCTTCAATGAAAATTAGGAGTGAGACTCCCACCCCTAAATTAACCACCTCATGAGGAGGTGAGGGAGGGGCTAAGCTAAGAGGCTCATTCTTAGCCCCAAGCCCCAAAGGTGACCCTTTGCCATTGATATCAAAGGGGGAGATATTTGTGTATATTAAGGAAAGTTTTGATATGGGGAGAGATTTGATTTTTGAGAGAGCATTGAGCCAGGGGGAGCAGAAAAGAAGGTCAAATTTTAGTAAATGAATATGGGTTACCATCAATGACAAAGGGGGAGATTATTGGAAATTTTGAGTCCCTAAGCTAAAATTTTGTCATTGATGTCAAAAGGATCTATGATGGCATGCACTATGTTTTGTGAAAAGTGCAAGGAAAGTCTTTTTGTGAAAACCAAGGCATGCAAAATAAAAGGTTTTATTTAAAACTATGGATGGCAGATCTGAAATGGGTTTTTCTTAAAACTCAAGTTGGTTTTTCGTTTCATCGAAAAAGGTGCCTTGGTGATGGAGATATTTAATTTTAAATATTTGGTTTAAATTTTAAATTATTTAAAATTAAAATTTTAAAATTAAAATAAAAGTAATCTACCAATGTCGTCGAATATGAGGGAGAAGAATATATAAAAGGATGACTAAGGTTTATTATTCCTGATCCTTCCTCTTGTGGTTAATGCAATTATTGAAAAGCAAAAAGAGCTCGTGTGAAAAATATTTAAAGGCAGAGGCAACAAATAAATCAAGGTGTGGTTGGATTCTAAGACATCGTGAGCAGTGTGGCCTGTTGGCAACTCGAGAAACACAAAGGCATTGGGAGGTAAGTGGTTGAGTGTTTCTAATCACGTGCACTTCATTTTGTTTGAGAAAGGAGAAATTTGTTTTGTGTTGGTTGTTGCATGGAGGATAAAGGAGAGTGAGGTGCTTTTGCTCTTCTGTGGAGTGCTAGCTCATGTGGTGCGCAAGTGTCTGTTAGGATGCAGGAGCCGCAGGACTCAGGTTTGAATCCTGCAAACTCCCTTTTGCTGTGTAAAAGGGAAATAGTGTTCTGGTTGTGGTTTTTCATGCGCATTCTACCAAGGTTTATATGTTGTGTTTGATATTTCGAAATTCCTGCTAAGGTATGCATTAAAGTTGTAAAAGAAAATTAAAATAATTTTTTGTATTATTGGGTTCTAAAAGTTAGTTTAAAATATGTGCATAAATTTTATAGTAAAAGTGGTTTTTGGAGAGATAAGTAAGTAGGCATAGATTTTAATTTCTTTTAGGGTATAAGTGGTTTGAGGAGTAATAAGTATTACTACTTATTTGGCACATTGTTGAGATGTTATTTGGAGAGTGTTTTTAATTATTGAAACATTCTTGAGAAAATTATTTTGCTTGAGGGTTATTGAATATATCTTTGGTGGATGTGATTATTGAGTTGGAGTAAAAAGGTGTAAATTGAGTTATGTTTTATTTTGTGATTATTATTTGAAGTCCACTAACCCTCATTGAGATTGGAAAGGAAAGTTGTGTTGAGCTTGGTATATTTTGTGAACAACTTCTTGGCATCAATAAGGTATGAGCACATTCTTCTATTGATTGTTTATGGTGGTTGATTTATGAAATGTCACTGGAGAGAAAAGGATTGATTGTGGTTTCCTTTTCTAAAGTGTTGGTTTAAATGCTTCAAGGTTTCCTGGTTTGAGTGTTGTGATTAAACCTTGTTTTATAAGCATTGTTGTTGAAGCCCATTGGTTGAGCAAAGAACTTGAACTTGAGTTTGTAAAGAACATGAGTATCATTGTTATGTGAGATTTGTGGTTGAGCATTGTTGAAAAAAATTTGAGTTGATATTAAGTTGAGAAAGAAATTGAGTTTGTTAATAGAACATATTGAGTCACTAACAATTCTCTTTATGTTTCTATAATTTGATCCGATTTGATTTGAGTTGAGATATTTCAATTGAGTTGAGATTGATTTGAGTTAAGATTGGGATTTGAGTATAGAACATATTGAGTCTCTAACAATTCTCTTTATGCTTCTATGAGATTGAATTGAGATATTGATTGATCATTGAGTTTAGAACATATTGAGTCTCTAACAATTCTCTTTATGATTCTATGAGATTGGACAAGTTCTGTGTGAGCTTGTTAAGCTGATTTGAGGTAAGTCTTTGAGAAGGCTTGTGGACTAATTTTGAGTAAGCTTTTGTGAAATATTGCTATGCAGATTTGAGCAAGTCCTAGAGAGGACTTATTGAGAAGATTTGAGCAGGTTTCGAGTGAACCTATTAAGCAATTTTGAGCAGGTTTTGAGTGAACCTATTGAGCAGATTTGAGCAGGTTATGAGTGAACCTATTGAGAAAATTTGAGGAGGTTCTGAGTGAACCAATTGATAGAGCTTTGGATGTGATATAGTACAAAGGACAGAGTCTAAGTGGATAGATATCCACCAACCAACACAATTGAAAGCAGATCCGAGTGAGGAGTCTTCAAGTGGAGAGAGATCCACAAGTAAGAGTAGTAGAGAGACAAAGTATTCTAGAAGATCACTAGCCAAAGCAGAAGGGGAAAGAGTTATCCTGTGGAAGATATCCATGAACTTGAGATTAGGGGATCAAAATATCCTTTGGACAAAAGTCCATAAACATTGTAATTAGGAAGGATCCCCAAGAGATTATTTGAGAAATATTTAGAAGAAATATTTTTGTGGACGTAGCCCACATTGGTGAACCACGTTAAAATGATGTCTCTCATGTGTGTGATGATTTATACGATGTTTATTGCTTTATTAATACTGATGTTACTATTTTGGGATAAGTTTTATATTATACTGTTCACTCCCCCTCTCAGTATAAGCACATGTTCTTCAACCAAACCCTGAGTGATTATCTTATTTACAAATTCTTAATGAAATAGTAAACACAAAAAGGAAAAACTCAATAAGATAGATGATTATATCTTTTAAGTTTTTGATGTGAATCCCTAAACTATTTTATGTGTTTCAGATGTGTTGTTTGTAAATAATGACCTTGTATCGCATGTTTGAAATCTTGGATGATAATCTTGTGTTTATTTGAATTTGACCTATATACTCGTAGCTTGAAAACCTGGCTATGAATTCCAAGTCATTTTATCCCACCTATAATGTGTGGTAATGAAGTCCGCACATGACCAAGGAGCACAAGTCCTACTAGTTCCTCACCAAGTTCACCCACAGTCTACGATATACCTCTCTGAAGAGAGATACGTGCTATAACCCACATGATATGATAGATCTTGGAACCAATCTTGGAAAAAAATAAGGTTCATTGGATTTGAGACAACGGGTGGAGATGAAAGCCACCACATTGAACTCTACTAGTGGGTGGTGATGAAATCCACCTCACTAGCATTTAAGTGAATCGTGGTGTGTGTGGTTCTTTTTAAACCAAAGAAAGTAAGGAAAGAAGTATTCGATGATAATTCACTAAATGTATGCAAAAGGTGCATTTTACTTTCAAAAATTTAGTATAAAAATAACTCACAAATGTATCTAGAAATGTCAAACCCTAAATGTTAGCTTACCCATTGGGTAGGCTACAAGCAAGCAAACTATAGAGATGCATTCCTACTTTAAATTTCTTTTGATTTTTCTCCTTTTATATGTTTTCTTATTTTGTGTTTAAGAAAAAGGAAAACTAGATTTTAACCTTTCTAAAAAAGCAAAATATGCGGGAAAACAAAATAAAATAGTTTTTGAAAGTGCAAAACAGCGATGGAAGATTCAAATGCCTACCTCATCACTGCCAAAACTCATTATTTCTGGAATTTTGCTCAGAAAGCTCTCTAGTTTCTATTCACTCTAGGGTGGGATGAATAGTAGGTCTACATTCATTCCAAGGTGGTATGAATTCACATTCATCCCAGGGTGGCATGAATAACAAGTCAAAGTTCGTTTAAGTCTAGAAAAAATAGGACATGCAACATAAAAAGATGAAAAATGAGCATAAAAAATCATCTAAGGAAAAAGGGACTAGGTCCCATCGTGATCGCCACTAAATTAGGGAAAAAATGTGGACCAAATTATGATAAAAAATATATGTATCTATGTCCTATTGCTTATGAGCATCGAATGGAAACATACAAGTAATATGGAAAAGACATCAAATAACAAGAAGTGAGGCAAGGTAAATTGTTTTCTTAATAATCAAATGGATCAAATCTAGGTCATAAAATATCCCCTTTGAGGGCTCAAATTATTGATACAATTGTTTACAAATCGGGTGCCCAAGGATCAAAATCCTTCAAGTAACTCGGGTGCACATCTAGTGTCTTTCCTTGTACCCACAATCGAAGTGGGCGGGCCAAGGTTGCTACTGCTTGTATCTCAGATATTGATGTCCTATGATACTTCCTAATGTACTGTAGAGACCTGCACATACACACAAGGAAACCAAAAAGTGTTAAATAGCAACTGTGTATGATGTAAAACATGCAATCCCCACAGGCACTAAAAGACTAGTAATGGGCATATGCATAGATATTGTATCAAATCAACTCCAAATAGCTTGAGCCTATAAAGGGATGTAAAGTAAGTGGTTTTAGGAAGATATCACCAAAAATTGTGCCAAAATTGAGTCTGATGGTACATAATAATTGCGATGACCGTTCACAACCAACAAAACCCAAAGCAACTAGTTTCTGCCCCTAGATATATCCAAAAAACATGAAAATTGGGAAGAATACATAAAATAAAATTTTAAGAAAAACCATATAATAATATTTGCAAAATCAGTGATATTTTAGGTGTTTCTCCAGATGACCATCGTAGACTTGCGTGAGACCCTACAAAACACTAAAATTGTGATATATCGGCCAATATAACTCAGAATGATGTGAAATGTGAACTGCAACATAATATAAACATTTAGAAAATAAATAATTAAAAACTATTAGAAAATTATTGACGCATTTCTATTCATTACAGGGTGGGATGAATAGGACTGTCATAAATTAAGGGGTTCCCGGAGGTGGGATGCCCATCGATTCTACCTTAATTTTACCACCAATGCCATTGGGGATTGATGCAAAACACTATAGGAGGTATTATAATCAAATTTGATCAATAAATTCACTCATATTGTTCGATTATGTGAAAAATTGTGCCTACTAGTTCACTTGCAAACCTCCTTCGCTAGGTAGAGATTCCGAGGTAAAAATGGGCACAAAAGGTGAAAGGAAATCTTAGCAACACTCCAATTCTTTGTTCTAAAACTCCTCTCTTCTCCTTTTGTGGAAAATAGATCCACTTTATAGCCTAAGGAGGCTCATGTGCAAAAAGGCATGCAAGGGCATGCATGGCAAGAGGTGCCACTTGGCCACCGAGGCGGTATGCATTGCAGGGGGAAGAGAATATCCCAATTTGGCCTCATTCATGGAGCATGTCATAAATTTTGCTATGTGCTCTAACTTATGGATGAGAATAGGCAAGAATATGACCGTTTCCAGGTGCCATTTATCTAGATTTGATTTTTTGTCGATCAAACCTGCTATTTGCTCCACCCCGAGATGAATGCTGCTATTTGCTCCAATGTGGGATGAATAAGATTTGTATTCATCCCAGGGTGGGACAAATAAGATTTGTATTCATCCCAGGGTGGGACGAGTAGAAACAGGGTGTCAAAAATTTCTCAAAAGTGGCCTAAAACCTTTCAAAATCTTGCATAGAGTGGTTAGAACCACTGTATACCTGCTGAGGGCTGCCCTAGGGGCCTAGGTATGTCATTTTAGCCGTTACTTTTTGTAGCATAATCAGATTGACCAAATTTTAGTGTCTACATTAACATTAAATATTGCCTCCATCTACACATAGATAATAGTGCATCCATACATCTAGATTACAAAAAATACATCCATCACCTAATCATTCCATACCATTAGTATATCGCATGTGTAAATAAATACATCATATAATCATCACATCCAACACTACATTCATAACATAAAATTAAAAAACAACATAAACACACACACACAAACACACACATACAAATATATATATATATATATATATATATATATATATATATATATATATATATATATATATATGAGAATGAGTACATAGTGATACAAAACTGCCCTCAAGCTATAACTATGCATATCCTCAGACCTTACACCTAAAAATAATCAATATATATCACATATCATGCAGGGCTTATGTCCCTAGAATCACCTCCACCCTTGACCTCATCCTTACGATGCTTCCTAGAAAGATCACTAATATCTCTAGCCTAGTGGATGACCTATGATTAGGCGTATTTATGACCTATGACTAGGTCAAGAAGAAGACTGTCCAGAATTTGTGCATCGACTCCACTGAGATCCCCCTATCGTAGACCACTCAAGTAGACTACATCTGAGTATCTTGAGTCGACCCTATAAACCTGCTATATATGCTACATTAGATCAATGTTGGTCTATCTAATTCTCCAATAGACTCTACAATCTGCTAATCTCAACCTCTCCACTTGATGTTACCTATCCTTGAGTAGTAGTCGTAGTAGCCAATAATACCTATAGTCTAGATACCTCTGCCTATAACCCCGCTATATCCTTTATACTCTGAGTGGCCTGAGTAGCTATCATAATTTACCCCTCACTTGTAGTCACAATGGCTAATTGAACCAGTAGAGCATCTCTCTCCATTGTCCTGGCATCTTACTCTACTATCCTGGTCATCATTTGGGTCTGTAGAGTGTCTCGCTCTATGATAACTCTATCCCTCTTAGCAGTGACTTGATAAATCTATGTCTGGGCTATGGCTATCTAGATCTTGAGGAGATATCTCTCCTTAGAGAATCCCCTCCACTACTACTATCCACTACTGAGCCAAATTTAGACTATGATTAGGGTAGTCTCCTGCTTTGCTGGTTGCCCCTATAGGATCTGCACCTACACTCTCAACTAGGCCATATCATCTTCCAAGTCATCCTCATCATCCTCATCCTCATATTATGGCTCCTCTACCTCCTTTATATCCCGGACCCACTCCCCCTTTATTTGATGATGCACTCATTTCCCAAACTTATCCCTACATTACTACCTCAGTAGGCCTACCCATCAGACCACTTTCCTACCATAGTCGGGTGACCCACCCTGTATCATACTCTACGTTGGTACCTAGTTTTGCTAATCTTATCTCAGCTATAACAAGATCCTCCTCATCCTCTAGTGCCTACAGTAAATGCCATATTAGTTGTGTCTCATCTCCTCGATGACTATAGATGATAGGTTCCTTTGGAACATCTTAATAAATCTTGAACTATCATTTTATATGAGAGTACTGGAAGTACTATTGCTTGGTGTTGTGATGCCCAATGATCCACCATACACACCTCACACTCCCTAGATACTCTGTGACCTCTACCCAATGAGGACAATCTAAGTAGAGCCTCCAAACAAACTTGTCTGGCCACAATCTCTCCAAATATCCTACATAATGTGATAGTCTACCCATATTTGGCTAGCTCTAACCTATCTCCTGATCTCATATCCATCGAGTCGCATATCCAATATAATCCTCATCCATATTGGCTCATGGAACTGGTAGTCCTACTGGTCGATCTACTCGGATGTGCTCCCATACCTAAATTTGTAGGAGTAGATTGCAACCCAATCTGGTTTGAATCTGATTTTGTATCTATTATAACTCATCATACAAATGAGTCGATAGGGTGCTACCCCATGCCATGATGATAGACTCCTCAAGGTTGCACTCAATCAAGTCTTGAACCATATAGAGGATGTTCCACATGAACCTCGCTCCTAAAGAATCTAACAATAGGATGTTTGAGATGATGCACATCACTACTATGTGTATTCGAGTGAATACCTTGGCATCGTACCATGCTATAATTAGTACCCCACCACGGTCCATCCGTTATAGAGCAATATCTGCTTGAGCTCTAAATATCCTTTGGACCACTCTCACCCACTGTAGAAAGGGAGTGGAAGTGATAGGGTGTCCCTCAATCAAAATATAAAATATTCAATATACATCCTCTAGTGTCTCATTCATCTCGCTAGTAGGAAGATGAAAGGTGTTGGTCCTGCTATCCCATCAGTGATCCAATGCCATCAGATAGGCCTGATCTGAAATCACTGTGGGTATAAACATGACATTTTTGAGGTTAATTAACTCAAACCATACCCAATCCTCATCCATGAGCTGAAACCGCAACTCCCTAAACAATTTGGGTTCCCTATAGCGGACCATCAACATTTGAAGCCCAATAATCACAAAAAAAATAAATATTTTAAAAAAATCAATAGTTTTACATTCAAAATGCAATTGCCTTAGCCTGATACGGTTTGCAGGTGAGATTGCCCTACCCTAGATGACTACCCCAATGGTTACAAATTTGACCGTTGTGTTCTAAATGTGATCGCCCTACCCCAATATGACCCCCAAGTTGCCAAAGGGGAATCGCTCCTACCTAGGACGACCCCGCAACGACATCCAAAAAAATGATCACAAGCATGTAAAATTTAAAAAAAAATTATGCATACCTCTAAACTAGCCTAATAAAGATTTACCTAATCTAATGTGAGGTTCATTTTCCAATTACTTAATGAGGTTCATTTTAATTTTCAAATCACAAGAGGGAATGATATTTCTACCTTCCTAGGTCTAGATCCTCTGCTCGTATATACCTCTAGCTGATCCATCGCGATCGTAGGTTAGGTTTCCAAGAGCATTCCATATCAAAAAACTCTCTCCTCCTCCTCACCTCTATTTTTATCTCACTTTCAACTGTGAAAATAATATTCAAAATTTATAAAATTTCATTTTATATTTTTCAAATTGTAAAACTACCCTTGGGTGGGGCGGTCGCATTTTAGTGTGATCGTCCTACCCCTTGACGGTCCCAAAAATTACAAAATGCTATCTCTCTACCCCAGGATGGCCTCAAAATGGCAATAAAGATAAGCATTCTATCAACATCATTAACATCAATTTGGGCATTTAGTTGCATCTAATGGTCCAAAATCACACAATTACCAATCACATAAATATTTTCAAACATCAACTAGGGTATTATTAGTATCATAATTCCCCCAATGAGAAATCAAACAATCAAGAAACACGGGGTAAATCAAGGTAGCACGTCTTCCCAATCAAAGGTCTAATTCAATCCAACAACCCATCAACTACCAGGTTTCAAAAGGTTGCACCCTTTGCCTTGCATTTAATTGATCCAAACACTTCAAGTGTTAGGTTTAAATGGTTGCACCATTTACCTTGTATCTAATCATTTAAAAATCAACTTCTAGGTTTCATAAGGTTACACCTTTACCTCACATTCAATCAATCCAAACATTTCAACTGCTAGGTTTAAAAGGTTACAACCTTTACCTCACATTTAATCATTTAACAAATTAACTACCCGGATTAAAAGGTTGCATCCTTTACCTCACTATCTCAATTTAAAAAGGCTCCAAAGATATCTAAATTCCTTTGGTCAATCTCAAAAGGCTCCAAAGATGCCTAGTTCCTTTGGTCAATTTCAAAAAGCCCCAAAGAAACCTATACCTTTGGTCAATTCAATCAAGTCATCTTGGTCAAGCGACTCATCGCTTTCATCACTTTTCATCTCCTCATCGACTCGTCGCTTGAGGGGGTAGTCATAATCACAATATTCACAATCAAAATTAATAATCAAAAACTCAATCATTCTAATTACGTTCATCCACAAATAATTGCCAAAAATAATCTTACCTATTGTTGGTTGTGGAGCCTGATTCTAATTTGGAGGTCAAGTTTTAGCCATTTTTGGACCCACTATACAAAAGGATATGGACGTTATGTACTAGTTTGTCAAATTGCAAGTTAATTCGAGTTTTTTTGTGAATTACTATTTTTAGAATTTTTTTGATGAAAAATAGTTTTTCGAAAATAGTAATACTATAAACGGATTTTTTTGACAAAAAATAATTTGCCAAAAATAGTAATTACTAAAAACAAAAATTGTTTTGACCAAAAATAAATTTTTAAACTAGTAATTACTAAAAATGGCAAATTGAGAAAGAAAAAATAATCTACCAAAAATAGTAATTCTTTTTTATTTTGGGGTCTTAATGATTTACCCTAAAATTGTAACCCTCATTTTATAAGAGGATGTCATATGATATTGAAGATTGCAGTGTGAAGGGTGTTAGGAAAGTGAAGAAGGAAGAAAGACTGTAATTGTGAGATCGAAGAGGAAGTATGATGGATTTGTTGTAGGTTGTATCCCTTCGAGATTTGCTGGATGAAATAATAAGACCTAGTTATTTTCTTCGTGGATGTAGCTCACATTGGGTGAACCACGTAAATATGTGTCTTGCGTATTAATTTATTCTTTTGTGTTTTATTTTCACATTTATTTATTGCTCGTGTTTTATTATTTAATCCTAACAACTGGTATCAGAGACCAGGGTTTGAAAAACACACTTGAAAAGAGGGTTTCCGATTCGAGTGGGAGCAATGGCAGAAGAAGGCAAGTTCAAGATTTAGAAGTTTAATGGTCAAAATTACTAGCTATGGAAGATGCAAATGGAGGACAATATTTATCGAAAGGATCTTTACCTACCATTAGGTGGAATACTAAGAAGCTAGTGAAAATATCAAACAAAGAATGGGAAGTTTTGGATATCAAGGCATTAGGAACAATACGACTGTGCCTGGCATTGTCGATGGCCTTCAATATTTTAAAGAAAAATATAATGGAGGGTTTAATGAATGCATTTACTAAATTGTATGAAAAACCCTCAACTTTGAACAAGGTATTTCTTATGAAGCATTTATTTAATATGTAGATGTCAAAAGGTGGGTTGGTTACTGATCACTTAAATGAGTTTAAAATGGTTACTAATCATTTAAATTCTATTGGAGTAAATTTTGTTGATGAGGTTAGGGCTCTTTTGATCTTATGCTCATTACTAGAAAGTTGGAATGGCTTGGTCATGGTTGCGAGTAATTCTATTTCTGGTTTAAATACTTTAAAATTTTATGATGTTATTGGTGTTATCCTTAGCAAGGAAATATGACAAAAAAGCATAGATGAGACATCAGATAATGCATTGAATACGGAAAAAAAGGTAGATAAAAGGAGAGAGGAAAGAGTACAGGAAAAAATAGAAATTCAAATAAAGGTATATCCAAATCCAAAGGGAAGTAGTTGGAATGTTGGCATTGCAAAAAGAAAGGACACTTGAAAAGATACTGTTGGACTCGAAAAGAAAAAAATGGAGACGAAAAACAAGGTAATCATGAAGCAAACGTATTGCAAGATGATTTATTCCTTTCACTAGATAATATTAATGATTATTAGGTGCTAGATTAGGGGATTCATATCATGCCACATCACATAGGAAATTTTTTCTAGATTATGTTCAAGGTGATTTTGGATAGGTTTATTTGGGTGATGATAGACCATGTAAAATCATTGAAAAGGATAAGATACAGATAAAGTTACCAAATGGAAACCAATGGTTAATGAATGAGGTAAGGCATATTATTGATTTGAGAAAAAAATTAATTTCCATAGGGTAGTTGGACAACGAAGGATGTATAGTTACATTCTCAAAAAATTTGTGGAAGGTTTGTAAAGGATCATTGTTATTAGAAAAAGGAAATAAGGAAGGTACATTGTATGTATTTACTAGTAATACTGATCTTTCTATTGCTTTAGCTTCTACAGGAGAAGATACAATTTTGTGGCATCATAGGCTTGGGAACATGAGTGAGAAGGGGATGTAGATTCTCCACTCAAGGAATTTGTTGCTAGGTTTGAAGTAGGTTGATTTGGACTTTTGTGAGCACTACATTTATGGAAAACATAAAAAGATTTAGATTTCTTAGAGTTGAAAAATAAAAGAAGAGTGAAAATCTAGAGCTTGTGCATATAGACGTATGGGGACTAGCTCAAAAATAATCTCTTAGTGGCTTTTATTATTATGTTACATTTATTGATGATGCAACTAGACAAACTTGGGTTTATTGTATTCGAAAGAAATTAGATGTCTTTAATAATTTTAAGAAATGGAAAGCTTTGGTTGAGAATGAGACAGGAAATAAGTTGAAGTGTCTCAGATTAGATAATGGATGTGAGTACTGCAGCAAAGAGTTTAATAGTTACTATTCATACCATGGGATTTGTAGAGTGAAGACGGATCTGGGAACTCTATAAGAAAATAATGTCTGAAAGGATGAACATGACTATCATGGAATATGCTAGGTGTATGAGATTACAAGCAGGATTGCCCTTACAATTTTGGGTAGATGTTGTGGATACTATAGTTTATTTAATAAATAAAGGGCCTTTAGTTTTCCCAAATGGTGGTATTCAAGAAGAGGCATGGACAGGTAATCCTATTAACTACTCATTTTTGAAGACTTTCAGTTGTGAAGAATTCGTGCATATTGATAAATAAAATAGAACTAAACTTGAGGTAAAATCCAAGAAGTGCACTTTCATTGGATATGGAGTTAATAATTTTGGTTATCGTTTTTGAGATTATGAAAATCATAAAATAATTAGGAGTAGAGATGTGGTATTCAATGAGAAAATCATGTATAAAGACCACTTGCATAAAAAGATATACAAAAAGGTAAAACTAAATACACAGTGCTTGATGAAATTGAAACTCCAAAGGTGCTAGAAAATCAACAACAGTAGCAGCAAGCACCTCAAACTCCTACAAGTATTGTTAGAAAATATACTAGGATAAGTAGACATCATGATCGTTACTCTCCTTCATTATATTATGTATTATTGTATGACTCTAGTGAATAAGAAATATATGAAGAAGCGATGTAGGTAGAAACCAGGAAGAAGTGGGAGCAAGGTATGAAATAGGAGATGGACTCCTTGGTACACAATCAAACTTGGGATCTTTTTCGATTTCCTGCAAGAAAAAGAGCATTGCAGAATAAATGGAGATAAAAAGAATATAAGGCTAGACTAGTTGTAAAGGGGTTTGCACATAAAAAAGGTATTTATTATGATGATATTTTTCATTTTGTTATTAAAATGACTTCAATTAATTTTTTTAAGCTTAGTGGCTATAGAGGATTTGCATATTGAACAATTAGATGTAAAAACAACTTTTCTCCATAGGGATTTGGAGGAAAAGATTTATATGCAGCAACCACAAGGGTATGAGGTCAAAGGGAAGGAGGAATTAGTATGTAGGTTGAAAAAGATCTTGTATGGCCTGAAGTAAGCTCCAAGGTAGTGGTATATGAAATTTGATAGGTTTATGTTAGAACAAGGTTATAGTAGATGTTATTATGACCACTGTGTTTATTTTAAGATATTAGATAATGGTAACTATATTATCTTGTTATTGTATGTAGATGACATGCTTGTTGCAGGATCTAACATGCAGGATATAATTGTGCTCAAAAGAAAACTGGTTGAGTCATTTGCAATGAAGGATTTGGGTGTTACAAACCAAATCCTTGGTATGAGAATATCAAGAGATAAAAAAATCATAAATATTGTCTTAGGGTGAGTACATTAAGAAGGTGTTGGAAATATTTAATATATAGGATGCAAAACCTGTTAGTACACCTTTGGCAAATCATTTCAAAATGAAAAAAGATATTTGTCCCAAGATATAGGAGGAGATTGATTATATGTCCAAGGTTCCTTATTCATCAGTAGTTGGTAGTTTGATGTATATGAAGGTGTGCACAAGACCAAATATTGCACATGTAGATATTGGGTGAACCACATAAATTTGTGTCTCATGTATTACTTTATTCTTTTGTATTTTTTTTTTGCATTTATTTATTGCTCGTGTTTTATTATTTAACCCTAAATTTTTTTTGCTTGGGGCAGATAACAAGAAAAATTTTAAATTAAATAGATATCTTGGTATTCTTACGTTGTGATAGTATATCAAGATCAAGTATACCTCATCAAAAGGTTTACTTGAATTAATATCTTTAATTTTGTTTGAAGCAATGACTCAAATATGCATACTATTTTTATGATTAGGGGCATTTAAAGTTGATAGGATCAATGAATATCAATCAACCTTCAATTTGACTTTATATTATCTATTTTTGTTCTGCGTTGTTCTTTCACATAATGCATCCCAAAAATGGTATCTATAGACACCTAAAACACGTCATTTTGAGGACAGTACCTATATGGACACATTTTTAGGCCATATGACCCATCTTGGGCATTCCCACAACTTAATAATGGTTTTTACCACTCAAATAGGGGTAAATCACCTTTTGCAGACTGGGCCACCCTACCCAAGAGTGGCCTCTAGACGCCACCCTACCCTATGATGGTCAGCAATCACAATCATCCTACCATGGGATGATCACGTCTATAACAAAATTAGGCTCTTGAGTCGAATAAAAATTAGTTATAGGACAACTAAGCATCAACTATCAAGCACGAAAATATTCTAGAATCAACGTTTGGTCTTCCTAGATCCTAACCATTTCTTTATTTTGATTTTTTGAACTTTTGGGATTTTTGGAATTAGGATTTTTGATAATGGTGAAAAATCACTATTTATTTTGGGGAATTGAGTAGTGAAGAGCTTGTTCTTTTGCCAATTCTCAATATTCTTGAACCATTCGCACAGGGGGATGAGCAGGATACCCTTTTCACTTAAAGCAACCTAGACCACTTCGTGGTTTTCATATTTCCTTAAGTAAAACTTGGATTTATTAATGTGTAAATGTGTTGGGATTTTTTGTATACAAGGTATGATCTACGCAAGATTCTACCTCCTAAAAATCATGATAGCTTTCTACAAAATCTAAAAAAAAACTAGAGATGAGTGAGTGACCGAACACCCATTAAGACATTCTAGAACAAATTGACTATATGATGTGGGCCAGACACTGTTATGACCAATGTAAAATATAGGTGAACCTAATAAGTGGAAAAATAGAATGATGCGGATAATGATTTTGATATAATTATTTTCTTTTGTTTTTTTGGACTGATGCAAGATGTATAGTCTTAATGTTGGACACATATGAACAACTCTATAATGCAAAGTACAATAATGAGTGTACCTAATGCAGATGATTTTGAGAATGTAACGAGATGTGATGTAATGAAACGCAATATGATATTTTTGTGTTTTTGTTATTTTTATGATGTTTTAAGATGCAATGCGATGCAATATTTTTGTATTTTTGATTGATATATATGATGTTTTTTTTATGATGTTTGAAGATGCAATGAGATGCAATATTTTTGTATTTTTGATTGATATATATGTACATGTGACCAACAAGCTTATTGGGGGCCATTGAGGCATTTGGGATGACCAAAGGGCTTATGAGTGCCTTTGTGGCATTTGGGGTGACCAAAGTGCTTATGGGTGCCTTTGGGGCTTTTGAGGTGACCTATACAGTCATGGATTGCCTAGGAGCATTTTAGGTAGACTAAGTGGGCAGTAGACACCCTTGGAGCATTTTGGGGTGACTTATATGGTCATGGATCGCCTAGGAGCATTTTAGGGTGACCTAGACGGTCATAGACTGCCTAAGAGAATTTTAGGTTGAACAAGAAGGTAGTAGACACCCTTGGAACATTTTGGGTTGACCACGCAGGTTGTAGATACCCTTGGAGGGTTTTAGTTTGACCAAGCAGGTTTTAGACACCCTTGGAGCATTTTGGGGTGACCTAGATGGTTATAGACCACCTAGGAGTATTTTAGGTTGACCAAGCAGGTTATAAACACCCTTGGAGCATTTTAGGGTGACATAGATGGTCATAGACCGCCTAAGAGCATTTTAAGTTGACCAAGCAGGTTTTAGACACCCTTGGAGCATTTTAGGGTGACCTATATGGTCATAGACTACCTACGAGCATTTTAGGTTGAGCCATAAAACTCTAGGCATGGAAATGCTACAAATGAAGGATATTCAAGGGTTTAGGATCCTTGAATCCTTCAAGGGATGCTAGGCGGTAATTTTTGGATCCGATCTGACTAGTAATTATAAAAGGACCTAACCAGTTTGTCTTAAACTTATCCCTCATATGGAGCGATAGATTAGAATTTTGTTGATTTTCTTTCAAAATGAGGTCACCAACCTGAAAATCTCTAATATGGACTTTCATATTGTAGGCTCTCTTAAGTCACTCATGATAGATGCGTAAGTGCTCAAGAGCATTAACATGGCCTTTATAAAGTAACTTAAGCTGATCTAGGTGAGCTTGCCATGCAGTGTCATCATCGATGAACTCCTGCATGGATATGCAAAGCGATGAGATTTCGAGCTCTAGAGGTATGACTATCTCGATGCCATACACCAAAAAAAATGGAGTAGCCCTAGTGGGCATCCAAATGCTAGTGCGATAGGCCCATAAAGTAAGGGGTATTTACGTATTCCAATTGATGTGATTCTCTTTAATAGTCTTCTTGATAATGGCAATCAATATTTTATTGGAAGTCTCTGCTTGCCCATTTGCTTACGAATAGTAGGGCATCGAAAAGTTGTATTGGATGTTATACTTAGCTATCAGAGCACACACATATTTATTCTTAAATGATGTCCCATTATTTAAAGTGATCTTGGATGGAATACCAAAATGACAAATGATATTGTGCAATATGAACTCCGTGATGCGAGGTCCGATCGTAGTGGTAAGGGGGATCGCTTCCACCCACTTTATAAAATGCTTAGTAGCTATGATGATAAATATGTGATAGCCTGAGGATGCGGGGGAGATTTTCTTGATTAAATCCAACCCCCATTACGAAAAAGGCCAAGCCAATTGGATCGGTTGTAAGGCCTAAGAAGGTACGTGTGTCAAGTTAGCATGGTGCTGATACTTTACGTACTTCTTCATATATGCACAAAAATATCAATCTAAATTTGGCCAATAATAGCCCATGCAAAGAATGTGCTTTGCTATGGCCATGCTGCTGAAATGGCCACACATGTACCATCGTGTGCTTGGGTGATTACCTAAGCCAAATATTGATGTTCTAAGTAATGAAGGAGGATCCCATCGTAGCTTCGATTATATAAAATGTCTCCTAGAAAAACATATTTTTTTGTCTTTCATTTGAATGTTCTTTTAGTGGCATACGACCATCTAGGAGGGAGATTACCTAGCTTTAGATATTCCCTGACTTGTGTGGACCAGTCCTATTGTGAGGAAGCCTCGAGCACGTGAACTACCTGTCCCTCTTGAAATTCATCCCGAGCAAATATTGAGTGAGAAAGAACTTGTAAGAATAGTGTCATACTACTATCAAAATAGGATTGAGGGAACATAGTCCCCCAATCGACATGATTCAAGCATTCGCGAATGTGTGAGAATATCTCTTGGTGAAGTTCAATTTGAATCAAGTGGACTTTCGATATGGCCTGAGTGTTCTCACACTCAACCGTAGATTGTGAGAGTGTTTTGACTTGAATGATTGTCATCTCATAAGTAGGGTTCTGCAAGATCAAGGACCCTAGGGAGGCCATTGTATCCGTAAAATGATTTTATGATAAAGGGAGCGCTTTGATGTCATACCATTCAAAATTTTCTAGGAATGTATCCACAAGGGCTTTGTAGGCTTGTAGAACTGGGCACTTGCATTGGTAGATCCCTTTAACCTAGTTAACAATGAGCAAGGAGTCACCAAAAATATTAAACTTGGTGATTTTCATGGTGATAGTTGTTTGAAGACTTATGAGCAGGGCTTCATACTCGAAATTGTTGTTGGTGCATAGGAAATAAAGTTTAAATGATAGGGGTATGGGAACCCCATGCAGCATGAAAAACATGATCCCTGTGCCACCCCCTTGATCATATTTGGAGCCATATAAAAACAAAGTCATCTTTGCTTGTGGCTTAGGCTCGTTAGAATCATGCGATTCTGATATTTGGAAGACTCCATCATCGGGAAGCTCCATGCTAAGAGGCTAATCATCTTGGAGAGGAGCCTCTGCAAGTTGATCGATGATGACCTAACCCTTAATTGATTTTGTCCAATAAATTTTAGGTTGAAATCCATCAACAACATGATCTATTTTACTGTGTGACTATTATGATAAGTATGGCTCATCATGTATCACAATGGATTCTCTTTTGATACAACATACATGGTATGGCTAAGCATGTAATATCATAGCTTCTTGGTGGCAAAAACCATTGCTAGGCATAACTTCTCCATGTATGTGTACTTGATCTCATAACTAACCAGGGTGCAACTAAGGTAGTAAGTAGTCTATTCCTTATGAAGTTCATTGTTTTGGGATAACATGATGTCCAATGCAATCTCAGTGGTTGAGATGTATAAGTAGAATGACACTCCTAGTCTAGGCAGGGCTACTACTGGCGATAAAGCTAGGTACTACTTTATTTCATCAAAGGCCTCCTGAAACTCGTCATCCCAATGAAATGCGACCACCTTGTGCAATAACTTGTTCATGGGTCAACACTTGTCCGAAAATTACATTATGAAGCGTTTTATGGATGTGATCTTGCCCTGCAGACTTATGAGCTGCTTGATGGTAGTAAGGGGAGGACTATCAAGGATGGAATTGACCTTGTTGGGGTCCACTTTGATGCCTCATTTAGAAACTATAAATCCCAAGAGTTTTCCAGTTGTGATGCCGAAGACGCACTTCTTGGGGTTCAGTATCACGTTATGCTCAATAAGGCGATCGAGAACTTTACGTAGTACATCGATATGCTCATGGCATAAAAAATATTTAGCCAGTAAGTCATCCATGTAATATTCCAAAATCTTATGCATGTATTCATGGAAGATGTACATCATGGCACACTGGTAGGTAGCACCGATGTTTTTAAGGCTAAAAGGCATGACCTTATAGCAAAATGTTCCCTAAGTTGTTGTGAATGCCATTTTGAGCTGGTCCTTTGGGTTGATATGAATCTGATTGTACCTAGAGAAACCATACATAAGGAATAAAATTTTGTGGCCCACTGTGGCATCTACTAGGGCATCGATGCTCGGTAAAATAAAATCATATTTAGGACTCGCTTTGTTTAGGTCTCAAAAATCGATGCAAATGTGAATTCTCCCATCAGACTTCTTGATGGGAATCATGTTAGAAAACCATGGCAGATAGTCTACAAAAATAATAAACCTGGCATCCAACAACTTCTTTAGCTCATCTTTGACCATCAGGGCCACTTTCGGATGCATATTTCTTAGCTTTTGCTTGATAGGCTTGGCCTTGGGGTCAAGCATCATATTATGGGTGACTAGATTTGGATCCAGTCCCAACATATCTTTGTAAGACCATGCAAAAGCTACCTTATTCTATGTGAGAAGGGCTATGTAATTGGATTGCTCTTCAAGGGATAGAATTTTATCTAGCTTGATACATTATAGAATCTTAGGATCTGAGCTGATATCTTCATCAATCATAGGCTCGATTCACATATGCGACCCCTCCTCAAATTGGTGGGGTGTAGAGATCAAATGGATGCCATCAGTTGGATTTAGATCATTGATAGGAACCTCGAATTCGTCCTCAACATGGAAGACATCATGAGTTGGCCTTGGAGAGAAATGAAATGGCTATAGCATCTCATAACAAGGCCATTACTTAGAGGACAAGGGGTTTGAATCTCCCTGATCAAAGTCAATTACCCCTAAGTTGAGATGCAATGGCTTTGACGAGTTATTCAGATCTCACAAGGGCTAAAATAGATCTATGGAAAGCATATTTATGGATGTATGATTTAACCTATGTGGTTGGTGGTGTTCATGGACATCAAGATGTCACAAGACCTGAGGATATGGCTGCAGAGGTAGTGGAATGATCGAATATGGTTGGTGTGGCTACCAACGAGTGTGTTCTTCTAAAGGTAGATGTTATAACCATATGGGATGGTGTAATGGAACATTATTAGATAGAAATCATCCTAATAATCCATAGGGATGACCAGTGGGTCTTCATCATCTGAACTACCTGAGTCAATGGGTGCTACCCCATAATTCGACTCAACGTCAGTTGTCCACTCATACGGGGGCCCTTGATCTTCTTCCTCACTATCATGGGGAAGCATGCACGAACCTTTGCCTCTCTTGTAAGATCAAATATCATCATGAGGTGGTTCTATATCCCCTAAGGGCATACGTAAGTAGTCCCCCAGTAATTAGATGTGATTGGGATTGGCAAATAGATCTTACACCAGCTCATCTTGAAAGTTGAGCATCATGCACTCCAAGTTATCTGCCAGGACATCAAGGGGAAAATATGTGTTGTGCCCCAAACTAGACTTGTCATAAGGCATTTGATATTGCGATTGGTAAAGTATTATGGTGCCTTGCTCATATAGGCCTAACCCAAAACCATGCCAATTGCATAGGTCAAGGTACTTCAGGGTAAATTTAGGGTTAGACAAGTAGTTAATGTCTTCTTTGAAGGGCTCTTCATATTCCTCTTGCTGCTTATAAGGTTCAATGCCATAGTCAAGGCTCCCATAGACAAAATTTTTTTGATTAGGGGGGAGGCCAAGAGGAACGATAATGCTTATGGGAATACAAGGTCAATCAATGTCTTGCACTAAATCTATAGTAGGGGTAGTTATAACATTCCTAACCATGTACTCTCCTAATTTGATGAAAGATAGGTGCATTGTGACTTGTGGCTATGGATAAAAGAGGGATGAGAGTGAGACCTAATATTATTCATTATTTGTCTCATGTGGTGGCTCCTCATCATCTAGGCTAGGTATCTCCTATATGGAGATGGTGGATATGGTCAGTTGGACCTCATCAATAGGTCACTTACCTGGGTTCCTAGGTAAAGGATCCACAGGTGCACTGGGCATATGGGGGGTTACCGATGATGATGATGGTATAACATGTGATGGCTATGGAGTCAAACCTTAGATGGATTTATTTGGTTGGAAACCCAAATGGGTTGATGCCAAGGTTAACTCAGGGAGCTATTGCACCATATTGCAATACTTGAAGGGCTCTAGATCCGTAGGGATGATATGAAATTTCCCTTCATAAGTGTACTTGAGGCAATAGTGAGTGATGGAAGGGACACACTTCATGTCCCTAATCCATGGTCTGCTGAATAGGATATTGCATGCCATATCACCCTCCAGGATGTGGTACAACATTGGGATGATCTTTTCCCCTACCTGAATAGGCAGGATGATCATACCAACCATTGAGTATATGGAATAATTGAATTCTTGGAGGGTGTAGGTAGATGCAATAATGTGGGATGCTGGGAGCTTCAAGTGCTTGAGAGCTATTTTAGTGATGATTTTGCTAGAAGACCCAGTTTCTATCAACACTCTCTTGTATGGTGTTCCATTCACATATGCAATGATGTGCAAAGGGAGATCTACCATATCATTTGGAATTGGTTTAAGCTCATTTTATTGAAAGGTAATCACCAGTTCTATGCATTTACGCACATGCCCCACAAAGTTTTTGAAGGAGTTGGACTCCTGGGACAAAATATCGATTGCCTCAAGGATATCTATCAAGGCTTCTCTATGAGGAGGTGATTGTTGGATGAGCTCATATATGGAGATATAGGTAGATGTCATCCTTAAGCCCTTAATTGTGACCATAGGCCTAGGTTGAAGGCTCGACCCAAGATGCGGTAAAGACTACGACGTAGAAGGAACATCACTCTAGGTTGTGGGTGGCACGGTTGGACATGGGTACCACCTATTTATTGTGACAATGTTGATCATATCTACATACCATTGCTTAGGGGGGGTATAGTGTACCTCATTCACCTGGGGTACAGGTGTGGCCTGCTACACATGGGTGGGAAAAGGGTCTTGAAAGACCTCCATCTATTTGTTTTTTGGAACGATAAGGTTATCCATATGAAGGGTATTCCTATCGATCATGTCATGCACCAAGTGATTTAACTTGTAGCACATTTTTACATCATGCCTATTTTGCCTATGAAACTTGTAATATAGGTCTTCTCTGTATCCTTTGGGCTTCGATGCATTTTGGTTGACGGGTCGACTATAAGGAAGATGGATTGCATTGGCCATTAAGAGGTGTTAAAACAATGAGACTCTATAATGGGTGTGAAATGTCGCTCAGGGAGACGTTGTTGATTTTTCCCTTGATTATTCTGATTTTCCTTGGCATAGTTTCTAGGAGTGACCTGATGATTAGGTTTTTGAGGCGACGCAGCTTGCACTAGTCCTAGGAAACTAATGATAACCTGATTCACTACTGTTGTCTTAGGATACGCTAGGTTGCTTTTAACATTTTTGTTCAACTCCTTCTTATGAGGCTTCACAATCTTACCCTCTTGAATCTTGATTTCTTTGATGATCCTAGCCTGTGCTAGGGAATCTTCAAGAATCACATACTGTTGCAGCTGCAATAATAAGGAGATTAGCTTTAGGTAGCTCTTAGAAAACATCTAAGTTAACTCCAACATGAGGAGAAGGTAAGGTAGCTTGATGAGTAAGGCTCACCACCTGTTGCCATAGTTTGTTATTGACTCATTGTCATACTATTTCAACCCAACTAGATCGGCCAACATCACCTTCCTCTTGGTATTGAAGGTGAAGCATTCTAGGAATGTGTCTGCAAGTTGGTTTAAGTTAAGGATGCTATGATTAGGGAGTTGGTAAAACCATTTTGAGGCTAGGCCAGAGAGGGTAGTCACGAATGTCTATAGCAACAAAGCATCATCATCATGAATTCCAAAGCATTGACCCAAGAATTTGGTGACATGTTCCTGTGCATCTTCCTCTTCCTTAAATGTAGCCAATTGAGGTAACTTAAATTACTCTGCATAAGGATACATAGGCACCGAAGGATGGATGGGTTGACTATGCAACTGGGCATAGTGGGCTTTTGAGATCCATAGCTAGAGGTCTTATTCTCTACTAACTCTAAGCACTCTAGCAATGCTCTATATGGGCCTGAGGATTTAATCTCCTCATCTTTACTCACATACTACGATGGAGGTCTAGGATCCTCCAACCTATTATGGGGTGGTGGCATGTCACCCCCATACCTTGGTAAGGTATCTCCAAATACTCTACCTCTAGCCCATGCTTAGTGTAGGCCCCATAGGGTGTTTCTCGAGTTGGTATATAAAGAGAGGTATCTGCCCAATGAGGACGCCCTATGTTTGGCTTGGGAGACACGTCCCGATCTTGCGTAGGAGGTCAAGGAGGTAACATTGGATAAGGCCTAGGATACCTATCTTAAGTGAGTGTGGGTTGCCTCGAGTGGACTTCCTGTCTATGTGTCTTAGGGTTGAAACCCTCTCTCATAAAGTCCTATGGAACAGCTCGTTGGTTTACTGTTCGATTATTTCTTTCTCAAGCCAATGCAAGTGGGCTAGTTTTTCCTTGTCTTGTCGAAGCTATTTGAACTAAGCTTGGTGCTCTACATATCTTGCAATTGCTTGTTTGAATTTTTCTGTAGTGCGAGGCCTAGGAGACCTGTGAGTCTCACCTTGAGGTTGACCTTGTTCAAGATAATCTATGATATGTATTACACTATTCCTTCGATCGAGGACCACCACATTGACTTAAGGTTTGGGCTGGAGCATATGTTCATTATACTCAATGGGCATAGAGGCACATCATGCATGTGTGGAATAATGCTCTTGAGGAAAGTCTAGGATTTCCTCATACCTTCATGGATGAGGAAGGGCAGGGCAAAATTGGCTCATCCCGAGCATTGAGTATCATACCCATCAAGTTGCCTATGTTATTGTACCCTATCAAGGTGATGTGTAGCAAGGTCATATCAACATACTCTACCCAATGTGTGAATTTGTGCTATGGCCTATGAATGCGTATGTGGATGCGTGGCACACCTCTATCTACTAACGTCTTAGCACATTATTGCCTTTCATCAAAGAAGGCATGTGATGTATCTAAATACCGAGAACACTCTCCCAAGTAAAGTCCATCACCCCTCAGGGTGTCCTACATAGGGCTCCCTCATAGGTGTGGCTTGTGCACCACTGTATTAGGGCTAGGGCGAGTAGAGGCTTGCTAGGGAGGTGTGACCAGGTCCCTAGGGCTATAGCGAAGATGACTCATATCTCCTAGTCCACTCTCCACAGCTTCTGCCTATGATTGGGCTTGCTTACGAGTGCACACCATTGTAACTCTCTACCAATGTTGGAAATTTTGAGTCTTGTTGGTCATGAAACTGCCACAGAAAAGGATTTTATGTGAAATGCGCCATAGACCCGACCAACATTGAAAGGCCGAGAGAAAGAAATGTCTCCCGGACCAATCTCTAGAGAGGGCTGGTTCCCTTACTAAATTTTATGTTCTTGAAGACTAAAGTTGCGGGAAAGAAATAGGAAATATGCAGAAAGAAACCAGAAATATAGCCACAGGCCAAATTTGTCAGATCAAGAAAGATTAGCAGTAGATAACCTCAAGCACACGAACAACATATAAAAAAATATAGCGACATAATCTACTTACAACCTTGCACATATAACATCCAGAATCGCATTCCAGAACTCACTTCCTCACTAGCAAAATTTAAACTCAGACGCAAAATTCAAATTTAGTAGCAGATAAGAAATACGAGCGTAAAGGAGGAATGCATAAGATAGAAGGAAAAACACACAGAAAGTTGATTGCAAAACCAGAGGCAAAATATTTTTTATTCATGCAAAGAACTTGAAAAGTTTTTCAGCAAAAGTCTCTCTCTCGATGCCTCTTTCTGAGATATACATTGATATTTATAGAGGTCTTGCCTCTTTGTAGCATTTAAAACATGAAATGGACTTCCTCGAGATCCACAAAATATACAATAAAAATAAGGAAATGATCCCCTTAAACCAGCCTTGGAGAAATCAGGAATTGAATGAAACAAGGAACTGGTCGTCTTCATTAAATGGTCGTTCTCGGAGCATGCTTGGACCGTTAGAAAATCACGAATAGAAACTTTGAATAATGGAGGCATCTTCAATTCTGGTGGCTTAGAAAACTATAGGCCTGAGCACGTTCTTCTATCTTGCACACATTGGAAAGTAGCAAAACATTAAATTTTGGAGAGCTTTTAATCCTTGGAAATCATAATACTTCATCGGGCCGTTGAACTGCTTCCTGGCGCAAAACCATAACATGTCGCAAAATCACGACGTATTTGGCTCTTTGTGCTCCTTTGTCTCCTTAGGTCGTGAAAACACGATGCATCATGATTTCATGACATTTCGTACTATTCTGCTCCTTCCTTGCTCTGCTCCCGTGAAACTATGACCTGTCGTGATTTCATGACGTTCTTTCCCCATGTTGTCCTTTCATTGTTTCGAACTGCGAAAACATGACAAGTCATGATTTCGCTACGTCTTTGTCTCTCTTGGTTTTCTCACTACTTCTCATCGTGAAAATGTGACATGTCACGAAATCGCAACGTTTTCCTTCACCTGCCTTCTTCACTACTCCAAGTCACGAAAACTTCACCATGTCGCGAAATCGCTACATCTTCTTCCTTCTATGTCCTTTTCTTCTATATACCCGTGAAACTGCAACATGTCACGAAATCGTGACAGTTTTCTCTTCCTTGACCTTCATCCTCTTGCAAGTAGCGAAAATGGAACATGTCGTGAAATTGTGACGTTCTGTACCATTTTGTTCTTTTCGCGCTTTCACATCACGAAAACAAGACATGTCACGAAATCGTGACATTTCTTGCGTTTTCCTTTATTGTTGTCTTTGTCTCATGAAAATGGAACATGTCGCAAAATCATGACATCCTTCTCTATTTAGCCTTTTCTCCACAATATGTCACAAAATCATGACATTTCCTTGTTTTCTCTAATGTTGCCGCTTTCTGTTGCGATATCGCAACATCTTCTTGCTTGGCCTCATCTTCAAAAATGTCGAGAAATCGTGACGTTTCTACATTTTGCTCCTTGTTCACTTTTCTGTCACGATATCACGACAAGGTTCATTGTCATTGCCCTTTGCTCAATTATGTCATGATATCACGACCTTTTCTATCACTCTGCTCCATGGCCATCGCAAGTCACGAAAACGCGACATGTTGTGAAATCGTGACATCTTTACTGCTCTGCTTCCGTTGACCACTTTGACCATGATTTTGGAACACATCGTGATATCATGAAATTCTTTGACTTTGGATTCTCTCTCCTCTAAAAACTCGTCATAGCACGACATGTCATGATATCGTGACGATTTTGAACCCGTGCTCTCCATGCTGCTTTTGGTCTCGATTTCACGACAGTCTTCGAAATTTAGCTATTTTGGCACCAAAACTCGTAGAGAAACACAGAGGAGTGAGAACTTCAACAATTTATGCATGAATAAGTAACAATAAAAACAATGTGGCAAAAATACCAACATTCTTGACAGCTCGCGGGGTATACAGTTCTGCTGTATGCACGAATCCCAATCCTGAATCTATTTGGCAACAAAGTCAAGAAAAACTGGAGGAACAGAATGCTGACTGATGGGAAACATCTCTATGGACTGCTACAACAAACTCTTGCTGGATTTTAGAAAACTCAAGTAGATCTGCATTTGGCCTAGTTCACCAGGTGCTGTAAAAGGATTTCCATGACAGTGATGAAAGCACCGGGGTTGCAAAACAAAAATGAACGGAATGAGGACTTGCAAATGTGTAGGCCATGGAATGGGAATGAAATGGTGGAATGATGAAAATGAAAGAGTGAAAGTGATAGATACAACAACTGAAGAGGGGAATATAGAGCTACTGACTACGAGGACAGAAAAAATGGATAATGAAATGAAGGGAGATGAGATTGAAAAATGCGGTATGAACTATAGATAAATTGATGATGCCTGGAAATGCCTCAATCATAACATGTTTTGAACACTAAAAATGCCTATAAACTCTTATGTTTTATCTGATATGTTAGTTAAGTTGATTCAATATGCTGTATATTAAGAATTTTGTATGATCAATGTATTTGAAATATTATATGCTGATTTTACAGCTTTTTGCATAGTTTTGTGTTATTTTTGCTATGATTTACTACAATGGGATATGCTTAGAATAATAGAATCATTTCACTAATCATGTTTTGATTTGTCTCAAGCATTTATTTCATCTAAATCTGGCAACAATGCAAGCAAACTGTTGCTGTGCAGCAAAAACTGGTCTTTCCCATGTAAATTCCAGCTAGTTGTCCATAAATAGCAAGGCATGGAATTCACATGAGGAAAGGGATGAAGACCATTGGAATTTGATCGTAGGAGATAACCCACCTGAGAGATGCAGAATAAATCACTGGAAAAGCATACATTTGTTCATTTTGAAGTATCTTCGGAATGAGCAGATATCTTCGGAATGAACATATATCTTCAGAATGAAAGAACACAACATCTTAAGAATGAACGGATCTTCAAAATGAAGAATGCAACGTATTCGAAATAAGCAGATATTTGGAATGAAGCATGCAGTATCTTCGAAATGAGCGATCTTCAGAATGAGAATGCAGTATCTTCGGAATGAAGCCACTTATCTTCAAAATGAAGAACATAATGTGTTTTGACCTGTTGACCGATTTCTGAAGCCGAAAAAAGGGAAATAAAGGTTGGAAAAAGTAAAGGGAAATATCTTCCATCTGTCTTTGCCATCATTGCCGACCAAAGCCATCATTAAGGGAAAGATCAAGTTTTAGTCCTCTTCTAGGATAAAAACTAGAATTTGTTGCAGCATTGTAGGATTAGATCTTTTGAGATATTCTTTGTTTGTAATCAGATCATAGGATAGCTATAAATATTGCTCCCATTCAGGTTGAGCCTAATAGGTAGTAAAGGAGGTAGAAAATAGTGAGAAAAGAGTAAGGAAGCTAGAAAAAAATACAGAGTATAGGTAGAAATTGACTGTTACAGTCCTATAACAGTTTTTCAGTAGAATTATTGTAATCATGTCTTCTAATCAATAAAGTGCACCAGTTTTATTTCATATTGCTTGTAAATGAGTGTGATTAAGATTTAGAAAGAGAGAGAGACTTACACCTTCTTCTCGGAAAAGAGGCTGGCCACTTCCGGACCTAGGAGGAGGACTAACAAGCGAGGTTTTTATTTTGATTTTGCTTGCGATGAGAATGAGTTGTAGAACTTGTTTTTTCAATTGCTTGTAAACAGTTGACAATATTTGCAGTCTTAGTTTATTTATGCTTAGATTAACCTTGTGCTTAATGTTTTAGTTGCAATCTTACTTTCAGCAAAGCTTCCACTTTATTTCAGACTGTTATTTCCAAAATTTACTATTTTTTAGCAATTTCTTGCATTTTATGTTTTGCTGTCAAATCCTGCACAGAAGATTGACAACCTTCTGTTATAGAACTTTGATAGTTTTTATTTCCACATTAGATCTAGAATTTCATTACTACAAAATTAATTAGATTTCATTTCTAGAATTAGGATTAGACTTTCAATTCTGCAACTGTTATTTTTGCAATATAATTAGGTCTCATTCTGCAATTGTAATTAGGACTTCATTTCTGCAGTTAATGATTAGTTTCCAATTTTGCAACTTAGATTAAGATTTAATTCATGCAATTTAGATATAGGAATGTTCCAAAACCCCCCACACAACCGGTTCCACCAATAAGACCTATTGCTCTAGATTGACCTAAGTTATAGTTGTTTCACTTCTTCTTTTGTAGATAGCCTTGTACACTGCCCTGGATTGACAAATTCATTGAGAATTAATGATGGTATAACGACTATGCATCATTTTGGCACTGTTTCCAAGGAATAGTGTTGTCAAAAGAAAACAAACAGTCCAATAGCTGTAATCAGACTAAACTGTGAACATTCAGGTTAAAATTTGAATATAACAGCTGAGGAAGATAACAACTATTGACTTAATTTATGTCATTTAGGAGTAAACATGAATGAGTAAGTCTAGGGATGAAAAAGGTAGAAATACCCCAAAGGATCCCTGGCTTGTCCCATTAAGGATATCTTCATGCTTAAGGGGTGAATCACCTGTGTTTGAATTACCAAAAATATTGATAGAAAAATCACCAGTCTCACCATCACTAGAACATTCTGAGATAGAAAAATCACCAATTTTATCATCATCAGAATATCCTAAGAAATACAATTCATCAGACTCATCATCAACAAAGAGGCTTGGACCTCTTGAATGAACAATTTTGGAAGCTTTAACTTCTCCCAACAAACAAGAAACTATGGCAGAAGGAGGCAATATAGATGGCCAACATGGCTATGTTCATAATGAAGGAGATGATCAGGATATAATCCAACTGTCCAGAATATTTGAATATCTTATTCGTCTGAATCCAACACAAAACTCTCCCATGAAGACCATTTCACCTTTAGTACTTCCAACCTTTTGAGGTGTTGTATCTGAAGATCCTGACCAGTTTTTATTTGAATTCAAGGTAGTGTTTCAGACCTATGATTATATAAATGACAATCAGAAACTTAATGTTTTTCCCTCAACACTCAAGGATTCGACATTGCGTTGGTTCATGAGCTTAGAGCCAAATTCCATAAGAACCTGGGATCAAATGGAGACTGTCTTTTTAGACAAATATCAGGAATATTTCCGTGTAAGGAATAGAAAAGATGAGTTATTCAGAATCAAGTAGGAAGATGATGATACCTTGGAAGATTATCTTGATAGGTTCTCCTTTATTCAAAGGAGATGTGGACTTGTAGAACCAAAATTATGTAAAACCATATTTTTGAGAGGATTGCAAGATGAATCTAGAGAAGTTCTAGATTTGATGGGAAAAGGGGATGTAACCACTCTCAGTAATGAGGAAATTATGGATCTCTGCAGGAATTACTCTCG
Organism: Wollemia nobilis; assembly: GCA_028583015.1. Classification (NCBI taxonomy): domain Eukaryota; kingdom Viridiplantae; phylum Streptophyta; class Pinopsida; order Araucariales; family Araucariaceae; genus Wollemia; species Wollemia nobilis. The sequence continues at coordinate 3,075,711 of JAQPPZ010016917.1, read as the reverse complement.
CACTAAGCAGAGAAGAATAAAAAGCCACACAAATGGCACTGATGTAAAGGACCTGATAGAGGAACTTGCAAATTTCAAAAATGATATCCTAGTGCATCTAAACACTACTTTGGGGGAAATGTCTGCAAAAGAAAAGCAAAAAAACCCAAAATTTTTGGCAATTTATTGCCCAAGATGTAGAAATAAACATGCTTTGCAGGAATTTCCTTTGAATAAAACATCTATCTCAGCCATTTGTAGTATCTGTTCAAAAAGGCATTCAACTGATCAATACCACCTGCTACCACAACTCAAAACTATGTTAGAAAACCAGACTGAGGATCTCAACTATATTGGACCAAAACAAGGGGGAAATTTTTCTCAATATCAAAATCCCCCTTGTTTTCCTACAAATTGGGGGCATAATCCTAGTACTATGCCTTGGGGACAATCAGAACCACCCCAACGTCCTTGGAATTATCCTCAATGGACAAATTCCCAAGAATGGCCACAATAAAATTGGAGTAACCCAGCCTGGAATCAGAATCAAAACAACCCCTCATGGAATAAAAACAACCCATCTTGGAATCAAAACAATCCAGCTTGGAATCAAAATCATACTAATCCACATTGGATGCAAAACCAACCAGAGTGGAATCAACAATACCAATCCTATCCAAGGCAGCAAAGGAATCAAGGTCAAACTTAGCATTTGTTGCCTACACCTAATCAAAATTTTCAAGAAAAACAACAGCAAACACAACAAGTGAAACAACCTCAATTGCCAGCTCAGCCAGTCACTAATCCAAACAGTGTGAGACAGACACCACTTGTCTATGTGGCTGAAGCTAAAGAAAATGTTGAAATTAATGTTCTTGATTGTAGTAACATCCAAATTCATTTAATAAAAGTTGTACCTAAACCAGTTTCAATTGAAATCAAAGAAAATAAAGAGCAAGAATCATTAGAACCAGAGAGAATCCAACCAACAATAGAAACAAAAGAAAAATTGGAACCAGAAAGAATCCAACCAACAATAGAGAAAGAGACACAAGCAAAACAATTACCAAGGATAATTCTATATCCTAAAAGACTTAATGCTATACCAAAAAATTTTGAGTCAAAATTGGTCAAAGAACTCAAAAAGTTGACTATATCATTGCCTTTATTACAAGCTATTAAGGAAATACCAGAGATTAACAGTACTGTCCAAAATTTGTGCATTAAAAGAGCAAGAAGAAAGAAGAAAGCATTTTCCAAAACTGCACAGGTTGAAGGAAAGATAGCTGATCTCTTATCTGGAAAACTACTACCTCCAAAGTATAGTGACCCAGGAATCCCAGTTATCACAGTCACCATAGGTTTAGTACCAATATCAAATGTTTTAGTGGATCTAGGATCTGCAATAAATGTCATGACCAAGGATACAATGGAACAATTACAGCTCAAACATCTCAGCCCCACATTTATAGTTTTAGAAATGGCTGATAGGTCAGTTGCAAAACCTGAAGGAATCATTGAAGATGTCCCTATAGAAGTTTCTTTTTGGGAATTCCCTATAGATTTTCTGGTTTTACAGCTAAGAAATTTAGCACATGGATATCCCATTATTTTGGGAAGACCTTGGCTTGCAACTGCAGCAGCCTTCATAGAATGCAGATCTGGAAATATGACTATTTCAAATGGTATTGATCCGAAACAGATTTCTTTATATCCTCCTGCAAAACCATCTAGCAAATTTTTAGGTCAGTTATGGTTTTCTAACTCAGACGAAGAACCAGAAGAGGTCATTTCTACACTAGCTACCTTAGTAGTAAGAGAACACACAGAAGACCTCAGTGACACAGAAAACTTAGAAAATGAAAGAACCATCTGTGCTATCACAAGGAAACTCTGTTTCACTACCACATGGATGGCACCATCATCTGATTTTTCCTTCTCACTATTCCATACAAGATATGCTTCCCTCAAGCAGTAATAAAATAGAAACTGCTTCTTTTCTTCCATCTCAGCAATGTCCTCTTAATCCCTTAATCTCCAGGTATGAAGGAGTAAATTCAGTCCTTCTAAATACAAAACAAATAGAAGTCCAGCCAGGAAATTTTTTGAACATCTACAGCTAGCTTACTAGGGAAGAGGAAGAAAAACTAATAGTTGTCTTGCAGAAGCATGTTCATGCTTTTGCTTGGAACTACAAAGATATGTCAGGAGTTCATCCTGATATATGTACCCATAGAATCTATACTGAAGAAGTCAAGCCGGTCGAGACAACCTCAAAGAAGATTGAATCCTGCCTTAAGAGATATTGTGAAAGAAGAAATTGAAAAACTCCTGGAAGTAGGATTCATTTACCCAATTTCTGATAGCCAATGGGTTTCTCCATTGGTAATAGTTCCTAAGAAAAATGGAAAAATGAGAGTATGTATAGACTATAGAGAATTGAATAAGGTGACATACAAAGACCATTTTCCATTACATTTCATAGATGAAGTGTTAGATACTCTTCTCTGGAAAAAGATACTTTTGTTTTCTTGATGGATTTAGTGGATATAATCAAATTCAGATTGCACCTGAAGATCAAGAAAATATAACTTTTACATGTCCATGGGGAAAATTTTCCTATAGGGTTTTACCTTTTGGTTTGTGTAATGCCCCAAAAAAATTTTAGCGAGCAATCCTAGCAATTTTTGCTGATCTGACCACCAAAAGTGTTGAAATTTACATGGATGATTTCACAGTATGTGGACAAACTTTTGATTTTACATTGGAAAATCTTGACAAAGTCTTAACTCACTGTGAAACATACCACTTATCCTTAAATCCAGATAAATGCTTCATGATGATGAAGGAAGGGATAGTTCTTGGTCATCACATCTCTCGTGAAGGGATCCAAGTTGACCTAAAGAAGGTTGAAATTATCAGGAGTCTCTTTCCTCCTAAAACTCAGACTAATGTCAGAAGCTTCCTAGGACACATTGGTTTTTACCACAGGTCTATTCCCAACTTTAGTACAATAGCCAATCCTATATTTGCCCTATTGACTAAAGATTCTGAATTCTCCTACACTGCAAAGTGTCAGGAAGCATTTGAAGCTCTGAAAGAGAAATTGATAACTCCACCTGTGCTCAGAGGACCTAATTGGACATTACCATTTCACATACAGACTGATGCCTCCAATACAATAATTGGAGCAGCATTAGGACAAATTGATAATGGTGAACATTATACCATCTACAACATTAGCAAGAACTTGACAGGAGCCAAGAAAAATTATACAACAACTGAGAAGGAATTCCTAGTAGTAATTTATGCCATCAACAAATTTAGGCATTATATCACAGGTTATCAAATATTTATTCACACAGATCATACAGCCATTAAGTATTTGATGAATAAACCTATGGTAAGTGCAAGAATTATTCGTTGGTTGCTGTTGCTGCAAGAATTTGATATCACTATAATCAACAAACCAGGAAAAGATAATGTTGTGGCAGATTTCTTATCCAGGTTGCAGAACACAGATGAAGGAGAATTAGTTGATGATAATTTTCTTGATGAAAAACTATTTGCTATATCAGTCCAATCACCTTGGTTTGTAGATATAGCCAATTATTTGGTCATAGGGAAAGTTCCTCCACATTTCACTTCAAAACAGAAAAAACAATTGATCAAACAGAGTTCTTCTTTTGAATGGATTAAGGGTATGCTTTTTAAGTGCAGTCCTGACCATGTGTTACGTAGGTGCATCCCCAAGGATGAAGTGTATGATATCATTAGAGCTTGTAATGATGAACCCTTAGGTGGACACTATTCTGTAAAAAGCACAGTTAGGAAAATCTTAGAGACAAGATATTATTGGCCATCTCTTCACAAGGATGTGAAAAAGTACATCAGGCATTGTGATGCATGCCAAAGAATGGGGAAACCCACTCATACAAATGAGATGCCACTACAACCTCAAATGGTTTTAGAACCATTTGAGAGGTGGGGGCTTGATTTTGTAGGACCTATTGATCCACCTTCTCAAGGAAAGGTGCATATTCTAGTATGCACTGATTACCTAACAAAGTGGGTAGAGGTGCATGCTTTTAAACATGCTCGTGAAGAGGTCACTGATTTCTTGTATACTCAGATTTTTTAGAGATTTGGAGCTCCACGGTCTATCACCACAGACCAAGGACCCAAATTTGCATCCAAAGTCATAAAAGCATTTACAGAATTGTATGAAATCAAACATAGGAAATCATCACCTTACCACCCACAAGCAAATGGCAAGGTTGAAGTAACAAATAGGGAACTAGAATGCATCTTGACAAAAATAGTAGCTTTTCATAGGAGAAATTGGCTAGATAAATTACCTGAAGCAGTTTGGGCCTATAATACTACTTGGAAGTCCACTATTGGATTCACACCTTATGAACTAGTCTTTGGTAAAAAGCCTCTCTTACCTATTGAATTTGAGCTACTAACATTGCGCACAACATTGGAAATTAGAATTGAATTGTCGCAGGCACAGACAGACATGATTCTATAGCTGAATGCAATGGATGAACTTATATTGGATGCTTTGCACCAAACTGAGGTAATTCAGGAGTAGAGGAAGCTATGACATGACAGTCACATTCAGTAGAGGAAACTTCAACAAGGAGATTGCGCCTTACTGTTTGATTCTCAATATGAAGACTTCCCTAGAAAACTGAGAACTAGATGGTTGGGACTTTACTAGATTGAGGAGGTATTTAACAACGGAGTAGCTCGGTTATCCCCTATTGATGGGTCATGAAGAAAGTTAGTAGTGAATGGACATCGCCTCAGGGTATACCATACACCTCTGACTAAAGAAGAATTCTTGCAGCAACTTGATAGTTTGGATACACAGCAGGTGGAAGAGATTCCATTTTCCACTTCAAAACAATCAACATGATCAGTGGATTTCAAGAAAAAACAGAAAATACAAAAAAATCAAAAAAAATAAAAAACAAAAAGATGAATAAATTCTGAGTATGAATTCCTTCACGGGCATGGTTTCAGGGGAAATCATGAAATTCCTTCATGGGCATAGTTAGGATAAAAAAAAAAAAGAGAAAAGGAGAGGTAATAATATATATATATATATATATATATATATATATATAAAGGGAAAATCAAGAAAAAAAGAAGAGAGAAAAATGAATAACTCAGCAGTGAAAACCTTTTCTTAAGGCACTACTGAGTTGGTGTGCATGAAAACCAATTTTCTAGCATGCATAACCTTGAGAAATTTTTGAACCATCATTGTACAAATTCACCAAGTGCACTTGTTTTGAAATGTTGCGAGAAAATCTCAGCAGAATATCAACAAAGGCAGTCATTCTTCAAAAACTGACATTAACTGTTTTTTCAGGTATATATTTCTTACATTTCTTCATTGTAAAATGATTGGTATATAGTATGTGACAATTAACCATTAGCATAAAAGGTATTCATAAGAGTTGGCATACTTAAGACATGTTTTGAAAATGAAAATATTGATTTCTACCTAAATCTTCGGAACAAGAATGCCAAAAATAGTGCCTGCTGTATTATCTTCGGATTGAAATCGTCTTTAGAATGACAGCAAAATGAATGTTGCACTTTGTCTTCAGAAATAAACTGTCTTCAAAATGATAATTTGTCTTCAGAATGAAACTTGGTCTTCGGAATGACGACTTGCTGCATCATCTTCGAAATGAAGATCTGTCTTTGGAATGAAGATCTATCTTCGAAATGAGGATCTGTCTTCGGAATGAGGATCTGTCTTCGGAATGAGGATCTATCTTCGGAATGAGGGTCTGTCTTCGAAATGACGATTTACCTTCGCAATACAGCTTGATCTTCGGAATGAAAATTTTGCAAAGAAGATTTGTCTTCAGAATGAAGACCTGTCTTTGGAATGAAGTCATAATCTTCGGAATGAGGATGTTGTCTTCATAATGAAGACTTGTCTTCGGAATGAGGTCATAATCTTCGAAATGAAATTTTGTCTGCGTGATAAGTTATAATCTTCAAAAAGAGCATTTCCACGTGGCATTGAAGAAGACAAGGTATGATAAAATCAAAATCTTTTAGTTGCATGCGAGGAAGGAACAAGTGTCAGTCAACACATGGTTTGTTTTTGCACTCATTGAAAATACGAAAGATGTGACCAACCATATGCCACCAATTTTTAATACCAATTAACATGCACATGAGAATCTGCAAAACTAATGAGGTGGATCTGACAACAAGGACATCCATGCAATTATCAACGAATAGGTGTACAGTGCAAAAGTAGAAATGTGTGCCACCTTTCTTTCTGAAGACGTGTTGCGAAGTACAGTGCATAGGTTACGGTTCATTCTGAAGAAGAAGACGAGAAACAGGGCAATGAAGGTTTCAAACTAAAACTCTGCAAATTTGCAATGAAAAATAGCCAGAGATCCAGCAGAAGAACAACAGCCACAGTGTACAGTTTTAAACAGAAAATATGGGACGAAAGATCAGAACAAAGCCTGTAGATACCACTTACCTCTGAGAAAATCAGGCAATTGTGCAGATTTTTGAAAATGGAGGGTTTATGCCATTTTTGGATAAATTCAATGGGTCTTCTAAAGATTTGGCTAGCATGTTTGCCTATACATTTAGAAACAACCGAGCACATGTTAACGACATGACTATTGAGGTAAGCCCTAAAATTTTAAGTTATATTATAGAGCTGCCATTAGAAGGGATTTCAATTTCTAGATCTGGCAAAAACACATTGGCAAATGTAGTTAATCATTTTGTAGAAGAAAATTATAGAGAACCAGAGTACTTAACCCATAACAACACATGCAAAGGGTTAAAAAGGGCCAGCCTACAGGAACCTTGGGATGAAGTAGCCACCTGGTAATTAAATTCCTAACTTGTGAAGGGCAGTATGTGCTGTTGTTAGGGCATCATCTGTGAATTTTGAACCATCTCAGACATGGTGGGCAACAACCAGAAGTTAGGGTAAATCTTCCCCTGTATTTGTATCAAGAGTTAAAGAACATGGCAAAGAGATATCAAGAGGGTAAAGGAAGCCTTCGCCATCATGGCCTCATAAAATTAGTTTTCCAACACCATTTTAGAGGAAACCCTAGGAGTTTTGACAGGTTTTACTCTACCCTAAATGATGTCATTTTTGGGGATGAAAGTGAGGAAGAAGAAGAACCAAATGCTGTTGATGTTGTTACAGAAGAGGAAACAACTACTACAAAAAATGTTGCAGAAGATGCTGCGGAAGAAACTATAGAAGGTGCCCTGAAGCTGTTACAGAACTACACCCCACAGCAGTAGTAGAAAACCTTGATCCTGAACCCTCAACTTCACGAGCTAAGAAACAAAAGAGAAGAGGATATAGAACTGGAAGTAGAGCAGAAAAACAAAAGAAGTTTCATTTTTTTGAAGCTGCAACTAATTTTTTAGAACAGAGAAGTGAAGCACTTAACCAAACAGAGGCAAAAACAACAAGGGAAATAGAGGCATTTGAAACTGACCCCATGACCCCTACTGTCACCAGAAAATAGAGCAAAAAGAAGAAGTTTGCATCTGGAACTAGGAGGTCTACAAGAATCCATTTGAAAGAAACTGTAGAACAGGTCATGGAGGAAGAAGATAGACCAAGCAGCCCAGATGTCACGGAGATACAACCAGCATCTGAAAAATTTCCAGAATTCCTTGAATAGATAGCTAAGGCAAAAATTGAGTAGGATGGTTTGGAGGAGGCTATAGTTCAACAGGCTACAAATATGGTAGATACCCTTATAGACAGTCTTACAGAGCCTTCTAAACAAGAAAAAATTGTTGTAGAAGAAGAGGAAATATTGGTTGAGTGGCCAACTGTAACTGATTTGTCTACATCAACTTCTGAAGCAGAAATAGAAGTGGAAGACATCACAGAGCAACTGAGGGCAGCAAGGGAGTGTTGTCAAAATACGGACCGAGATGTATTTTAGAGAAAGAAAGCATCATTGAAATACAAGAAAGAAAAATTGCAGAGCTTCAGCAAGAAGTGGTAGAATTGAGAAAACTGCTGTCATAATTTGAAAAACAGCCAGCTATATCCAATGATGAAGACAATTTGGCTCAATTGCTTCTGGGTCTATCAAGGATAGATGAGGCAGACATGGGAGTTCATCCTGAAACAACACTCTTTCATTCTGAAGAAGTGTCTGTTCATTTTGAAGCAGCACCATCTTATTCTGAAGCATTACCTTCTTGTTCTGAAGATGCTTTAGAAATGGTGAAGAGCATAGTAGAGGATGTTGAAAATGAGCCACCAACACAGGAACAGTCCCAGCAGTAAGAAAATGTTCAAGTAAGTAATCCTATTGAGGTCCCTGCATTTCAACTTGTTACACTTTCAGTAGAAACAACAGATAAAGGGGTACAAGTAGAAATACTATCTGATGACAACCCCATAAAAATAACAAATAAGGGGGTGCAAGTAGAGTTATTGACAGATGAACAGCTAGTGGAAGTGGCAGAAAAAGGAGTTCAGATAAATATGTTGCCTAGGATCCCCCTTGTAGTCAGACCACCTAATACTGTGTCTCTAGAACAGTACAATGCAGATATAGCTAGCTGAATGATTAGATATGAGCAGCTTGCCACTAAAACTAAAAAATTCAAATTGAAAGCAAAATAGCTAGAAGCCAAGGACACAAAAATTTAGGCATTGAAAGAAAAGATGTCTGACTTATGCCAAATTACTAAATTTTTAGTCCAATTTAGACGACCAGCCAGATTTTATAGCCTTATTTTGAAGGAAAAATACCTCAGATGGCAGGTCATGAGGATTACTTCAAACCTCCCATATAAATTGGACACTATTGCAGATTTTCTAGAGGCATATTTTGACAGTCCTTTTGAGCAAAAAAATCTCTTGTGTGAACTATTTTTACATAGTTTCTTCATTCCAGAGGAAGTTGACTCTCATCCTCAAATCTACATTGGAGATGTTCAGTTGAGAGCATTTATGTCTACTTTGTAGAATCGGCTTTACTGGGATCAAGAGAAAAATTAGAATAAAGTGATTGAAACAAGGGCTGAGTTGTTAGTCATAGCAATCCAGCCAAATCACCTAGTTATCACCAGGTAGCACTTCTCAATGATGAACATGGATGATATAAAGAGAATGTACTTGAACAATTTGAGGGACTGTGTGGCCAGATTTAACAATTTTTGTGATCACAATTTCTTCCCAACATTGTCAGTATGCAGAGACAGATGGAATGAACTTTTCATGTCTTTGAGGAAAAGTGAACCTATCTCACCCATCAACTTAGAATGGTCCGGAAGAAGAGCAGAAGGTGTAGTCCAGCTGATTCAGATCATGCAACATAACTGGATAGGTCTCAGGTTCAGGCCTGCAACCATCATTACTCCAGTTCCATTCTACTTTGAGGAAGATGCCTAGCCTGATGAACAATTTGAATATTGGCTCAGAAAAATTTAGGAAAATAGGGGGTATTACATAGGCAAGAAATTATTCTACAGGTCATGGAATCTAAACATGGACATATGTGATTCCATAGCCCAACAGAATGCATGAGGGCATGCATTAATATAAGTTGGGGGGAAAATGATGAGGCTTGGAAATGCCTCAATCATAACATGTTTTGAACACTAAAAATGCCTATAAAATCTTATGTTTTATCTGATATGTTAGTTAAGTTGATTCAATATGCTGTATATTAACCATTTTGCATGATCAATGTATTTGAAATATTATATGCTGATTTTACAACTTTTTGCATAGTTTTGTGTTCTTTTTGCTATGATTTGCTACAATGGGATATGCTTAGAATAATAACAACATTTCACTAATCATATTTTGATTTGTCTCAAGCATTTATTTCACCTAAATTTGGCAACAGTGCAAGCAAACTATTGTTGTGCAGCAAAAAATGGTCTTTCCTATGTAAATTCCAGCCAGTTGTCCATAAATAGCAAGGCATGGAATTCACATGAGGAAAGGGATGAAGACCATTGGAATTTGATCTTAGGAGATAACCCACCTGAGAGATGCAGAAGAAATCACTGGAAAAGCATACATTTGTTCATTTTGAAGTATCTTCGGAATGAACAGATATCTTCGAAATGAACATATATCTTTAGAATGAAAGAACACGACATCTTAAGAATGAATAGATCTTCGAAATGAAGAATGAAGCGTCTTCGAAATGAGCGGATCTTTGGAATGAAGCATGCATTATCTTCAAAATGAGCGATCTTCGGAATGAGAATGCAGTATCTTCGGAATGAAGCCACTTATCTTCGAAATGAAGAACATAATGTGTTTTGACCTGTTGACCGATTTTTGAAGCCGAAAAAAGGGAAATAAAGGTTGGAAAAAGTAAAGGAAAAGATCTTCCATCTATATTTTCTGTAATTTTCGACCAAAGCCATAATTAAGGGAAAGATCAAGTTTTAGTCCTCTTCTAGGTTAAAACCAGAATTTGTTGCAGCATTTTAGGATTAGATCTTTTGAGATATTCTTTGTTTGTAATCATATCATAGGATAGCTATAAATATTGCTTCCATTTATGTTGAGCCTAGTAGGTAGTAAAGGAGGTAGAAAATAGTAAGGAAGCTAGCAAAAAATACAGAGTATAGGTAGAAATTGACTGTTACAGTCCTATAACAATTTTTTAGCAAAATTATTGTAATCATGTCTTCTAATCAATAAAGTGCACCAGTTCTATTTCATATTACTTGTAAATGAGTGTGATTAAGATTTATAAAGAGAGAGAGACTTACACCTTCTTCTGGACAAAGAGGCTGGCCACTTCTAGACCTAGGAGGAGGACTAACAAGTAGGTTTTTATTCTAATTTTGCTATAGCAGAATGAGTTGTAGAACTTGTTATTTCAATTGCTTGTAAACAGTTGACAATATTTGCAATCTTAGTTTATTTATGATTAGATTAACCTTGTGCTTAATGTTTTAGTTTCAATCTTACTTTCAGCAAAGCTTCCACTTTATTTCAGATTGTTATTTTCAAAATTTACTGTTTTTCAGCAATTTCTTGCATTTTATGTTTTGCTATCAAATCCTACACAGAAGATTGACAACCTTCTATTATAGAACTTTGATAGTTTTTATTTCCACATTAGATCTAGACTTTCATTACTGCAAAAGTAATTAGATTTCCTTTTTGCAATTAGGATCAGAATTTCAATTCTGCAACTGTTGTTTCTACAATATAATTAGGTCTCATTCTGTAATTGTAATTAGGACTTCATTTTTGTAGTTAATGATTAGTTTCCAATTCTACAACTAGATTAAGATTTAATTCATGCAATTTAGAGATAGGAATGTTCCAAAACCCCCCACACAACTGGTTCCACAAATAAGACCTGTTGCTCTAGATTGACCAAAGTTATAGATGTTTCACTTCTTCCACAGATAGCCTTGTACACTGCCCTGGATTGATAGATTCATTGAGAATTTATGATGGTATAACGACTACGCATCATAAATGCTAAAAATAAAACAAGGATTAGAAGAAAGGGGAAATGAAGAAATGAGAATATCAGAGGGGGAAACAAAAACAACAGTAGTGACTTAATTACAGACGACAGAAGAAGAAATGAGTGAAGAAGGGAATGAAAATAAGGAAGGGGAAGGAAGAAATTAACAAAAGCCACTATCTATTGGGAAGGAAGAAGAAAAAAGAAAGAAATAAATGTACCTACGGGCTCGCATACAAAAAGAGCCGAAGTTGACGATTCATAGAGGAAATTCACAATACTTTTTTTTTTGCTATATACAAAATTTTACGACATGATTGGCATGCCGCCACCACAAACCTAGTTTCAGGTGATTATCCGGTGAACCTGCAGTGACCGGACCAGATCTGATCATACTTGAGTCGGTCCTTGAAGTTGGGATGACCTCCTAAAGTTCTCCATGTTACAAACAGGGGCAAGTTATCTTGCATGCCAGTGCCCACACAATTGAGGAATAATGTAGCAAAGAGATTTGCCACATGGAGGGCTCCTGTAGGTACCAGTTGCAGTAATGGCTAAAACCAATACCACCATATTGAAGATTCCCCTGGTTGTGGGCTGAGTACAGGTTCCTCCAACCCCTTGATGCGATAACAAGAATTATCTAGCGATAGTCCTTTTTCTAGGATCTCTTCAGGTTCAGCCTGTTGATGAGGCATAGTTAATGGGCTCTGGCTGAACACTTGCGTGTTATGCCCAATTGTGCCCTCTTTGTGCTCAGGTTCTGCCACCTAAACCTATTCCTCTTCTTGGCCCATTTCTTGATGAAAACTACAAGCAATCATATTATCTATTGTTGGGACAGTGCTTGCATATGCCCATCGTTGGCCTTGGATGAAATCTAGCTCTTGAGCTCCACATAGCTGCATCTCAGGTCTTTGCTCAATATGAGGAATCTACCATGATGAATACTGCATAGGGTAGATAGGAGTGGTGACTACCGGATAAGGTGATGGGGTTTCTCCCCACTGCCACTTTCCTGACAAGAGCAAAAGTTGTTCCGCTCGCACTGCTTCCTCAAAGATTTGAGGGAACCTTCATTCACCTGATTACAACAAGAGGAGGCCTATGTTCGGGTGGAAACTATGAACATAGAAGAGGTGGGCTTGGGTGGGTGTCGGTCGGATCATCTCTGGAATTCTCTTCCAACTTTTGTAGAATCGAACATTGAAGTCTGTGATGCTCTCTAGAGGTGTTCTTGTGATGTACATTAAAATTTGAAAGGGATCTTGAGAGCCATTAAAGGGATCCTCGTCGAATATTTTGATTAGTGCTCCTGCTAAGTCATCCCATGAGCTGATGCTTTTATGCCCAAGCAGTATGTACCACTGCAATGCCCTTCCTTCCAAAGATAGAACCAGAAGTCTGATCATGACATCTTCATGGTTTATGCCATGGATGATTGACAAAGTGGCAACATCTTCAATATGCTCTAGAGCCATGCCCGTAGTGCCATCATACTTCATCAATGTCTTCAAAGCATCCTTGGGAATTTCATGAAAACTTTGAAGATTCAGGGGGCCAAGATCATTCCAGCTAGGGTAGCTTACTCTTGCCATTATAGCAGTGGTCAATAGAGATCATGGTTATCACCACTAAGTTGGAGTCACCAAGTGCACATTCTTTTCTTCGCTTGTGAGGTCAAGGCTGTTCACCAAACCTTGATTCCTTTGGGGTGTCTTATTTTAGCTTCAAAAGGTGTCTATGATCAAGAAATTCAGATCTTCAGCTTAGCAGAGTCGCCAGATGAACTTACAATATTTGCTATGAGGTCAAGACAGTTCATCAAAGTCTTGATACCTCCGGGTATTAAACAATGAAACAATCAGTCTCATCGATTATGGATATTTGGGAGACAAAAATAGTTTGTCCCATTGGGCATGCCAAAAACTGTTGGTCATGAATCTACCATAGGAAAGGATTTTATGTGAAATGTGCCCTAGACCCGGCCAACATTGAAAGGCCGAGAGAAAGAAATGTCTCCTGGACCAATCTCTAGAGAGGGCTGGTTCCCTTACTAAATTTTATGTTCTTGAAGACTAAAGTTCCACGAAAGAAATAGGAAGTATGCAAAAAGAAACGAGAAATATAGCCATAGGCCAAATTTGTCAGATCAAGAAATATTAGCAGCAGATAACCTTAAGCACACGAACAACATATAACAAAAGATAGCGACATAATCTACTTACAACCTTGCACAAATAACCTCCAGAATCGCATTCCAGAACTCACTTCCTCACTAGCAATATTTAAACTCTGATGCAGAATTCAAATTTAGCAGCAGATAAGAAATACGAGCGTAAAGGAGGAATGCATATGATAGAAGGAAAAACACACAGAAAGTTGATTGCAAAACCAGAGGCCAAATATTTTTTATTCATGCAAAGAACTTGAATTTTTTTTTAGCAAAAGTCTCTCTCTCGATGCCTCTTTCTGAGATATACATTGATATTTATAGAGGTCTTGCATCTTTGTAGCATTTAAAACATGAAATGGAATTCCTCGAGATCCACAAAATATACATCAGAAATAAGGAAATGATCCCCTTAAACCAACCTCAAAGAAATCAAGAATTGAATGAAACAAGGAACTGGTCATTTTCATTAAATGGTCATTCTCGGAGCATGCTTGGACCATTAGAAAATCACAAACAAAAGCTTTGAATAATGGAGGCGTCTTCAATTCTAGTGGCTTTGAAAACTACAAGCCTGAGCACATTCTTCTATCTTGCACACATTGGAAACCAGCAAAACATTAAATTTTGGAAAGCTTTTAATCCTTGAAAATCATAATACTTCATCAGGCCGTTGAACTGCTTCCTGGCGTGAAAACATAACATGTCACGAAATCACGACGTATTTGGCTCTTTGTGCTCCTTTTTCTCCTTAGGTCGCGAAAACATGATGCATCATGATTTTGTGACGTTCCATACTATTCTACTCCTTCCTTGCTCTGCTCCTGCAAAACTATGACCTATCGTAATTTCACGACGTTCTTTCCCCATGTTGTCCTTTCGCTGTTTCGAACCATGAAAACGTGACAAGTCACGATTTCACTACGTCTTTCTCTCGCTTGGTTTTCTCACTGCTTCTCGTTGTGAAAATATGACATGTCACGAAATCATGATGTTTTCCTTCACCTGCCTTCTTCACTACTCCAAGTCACGAAAACTTCACCATGTCACGAAATCGCGACATCTTCTTCCTTCTGTGTCCTTTTCTTCTGTATACCCGCAAAACTGTAACATGTCGCAAAATCATGACAGTTTTCTCTTCCTTGACCTTCATCCTCTTGCAAGTAGTGAAAATGGAACATGTCGTGAAATCACGACGTTCCATACCATTTTGTTCTTTTCGCGCTTTCACATCACGAAAACAAGACATGTCACGAAATCATGACATTTCTTGCATTTTCCTTTATTGTCGTCTTTGTCTCACGAAAATGGAACATGTCACAAAATTATGACATCCTTCTCTATTTAGCCTTTTCTCCATAATATGTCACAAAATCGTGACGTTTCCTTTCTTTCTCTAATGTTGCCGCTTTCTATCGCGATATCGCGACGTCTTCTTCTTGCTTGGCCTCATCTTCAAAAATGTCACAAAATCGCGACGTTTCTACATTTTGCTCCTTGTTCACTTTTCTGTCGTGATATCACGATGAGGTTCATTGTCATTGCCCTTTGCTCAACTATGTCATGATATCATGACCTTTTCTATCACTCTGCTCCATGGCCATTGCAAGTCACGAAAACGTGACATGTCGTGAAAACACGACATGTCGCGAAATTGTGACATCTTTACTGCTCTGCTTCCGTTGACTACTTTGACCGTGATTTTGGAACATGTCGCGATATCGCGACATTCTCTGACTTTGGCTTCTCTCTCCTCTAAATACCCGTGATAGCGCGACATGTCATGATATCACGACAATTTTGAACCCGTGCTCTCCATGCTACTTTTGGTCGCAATTTCGCGACAATCTTCGAAATTTAGCTATTTTGGCACCAAAACTCGTAGAGAAACACAAAGGAGTGAGAACTTCAACAATTTATGCATGAATAAGTAACAATCAAAACAATGTGGCAAAAATGCCAACAAGTCCCTAAGCTAAAATGTTGTCATTGATGTCAAAAGGTTATTTGATGTCAAAAGGATCTATGATGGCATGCACTATGTTTTGTGAAAAGTGCAAGGAAAGTCTTTTTGTGAAAACCAAGGCAGGAAAAATAAAAGGTTTTATTTAAAACCATGGATGGCAGATTTGAAATGGGTTTTTCTTAAAACCCAAGTTGGCTTTTCGTTTCATCGAAAAAAGGTGCCCCGGTGATGGAGATATTTAATTTTAAATATTTAGTTTAAATTTTAAATTATTTAAAATTTAAATTTAAATTTTAAAATTAAAATAAAAGTAATCCATCGACGTCGTCGAATATGAGGGAGAAGACTATAAAAGGATGACTAAGGTTTATTATTCCTCATCCTTGCTCTTGTGGTTAATGCGATTATTAGAAAGCGAAAAGAGCTCGTGTGAAAAATGTTTAAAGGCAGAGGCAACGAATAAGTTGAGGTGTGGTCGAATCCAAAGACATCATGGGCAGTGTGGCCTGTTGGCAACTCGAGCAACGCAAAGGTGTTGGGAGGCAAGTGGTTGAGTGTTCGAATCACGTGCACTTCATTTTTCTTGAGAAAGGAGGAATCTATTTTGTGTTGGCTATTGCGTGGAGGATAAAGGAGAGTGAGGCACTTTTGGTCTTGTGTGGAGCGCTAGCTCACGTGGTGCGCAAGCATCTGTTAGGATGCAGGAGCCGCAGGACTCAGGTTCGAATCCTGCGAACTCCCTTTTGCTGTGTAAAAGGGAAATAGTGCGTTGGTTGTGGTTTTTCGTGCGCATGCTGCCAAGGTTTATATGTTGTGTTTGATATTCCGAAATTCATGCCAAGGTATGCATTAAAGTTGTAAAAGAAAATTAAAACAAATTTTTGTTTTATTGGGTGCTAAAAGTTAGTTTAAAATCTGTGCATAAATTTTATAGTAAAAGTGGTTTTTGGAGAGATAAGTAAGTAGGCATAGATTTTAATTTCTTTTAGGGTATAAGTGGTTTGAGGAGTAATAAGGATTACTACTTATTTGGCACATTGTTGAGATGTTATTTGGAGAGTGTTTTTAATTATTGAAACATTCTTGAGAAAAATATTTTGCTTGAGGGTTATTGAATATATCTTTGGTGGATGTGATTATTGAGTTGGAGTAAAAAGGTGTAAATTGAGTTATGCTTTATTTTGTGATTATTATTTGAAGTCCACTAACCCTCATTGAGATTGGAAAGGAAAGTTGTGTTGAGTGTGGCAGATTTTGTGGACAACTTCTTGGCATCAATAAGGTATGGGCACATTCTTCTATTGATTGTTTATGGTGGTTGATTTCTGAAATATCATTGGAGAGAAAAGGATTGATTGTGGTTTCCTTTTCGAAAGTGTTGGTTTAAATGCTTCAAGGTTTTCTGGTTTGAGTGTTGTGATTAAACCTTGTTTTATAAGCATTGTTGTTGAAGCCCATTGGTTGAGCAAAGAACTTGAACTTGAGTTAGAAAAGAACATGAGTATCATTGTTATGTGAGATTTGTGGTTGAGCATTGTTGGAAATATTTTGAGTTGAGTGATTGAGTTGAGAAAGAAATTGAGTTTGTGAATAGAACATATTGAGTCTCTAACAATTCTCTTTATGCTTCTATAATATTGAGCTGAGTTGATTTGAGTTGAGATTGATTTGAGTTGAGTTGAGATTGATTTGAGTTAAGATTGGGATTTGAGTATAGAACATATTGAGTCTCTAACAATTCTCTTTATGCTTCTATGAGATTGAATTGAGATATTGATTGAGCATTGAGTTTAGAACATATTGAGTCTCTAACAATTCTCTTTATGATTCTATGAGATTGGACAAGTTCTGTGTGAGCTTGTTAAGCTGATTTGAGGTAAGTCTTTGAGAAGGCTTGTGGACTGATTTTGAGTAAGCTTTTGTGAAAGCTTGCTATGCAGATTTGAGCAAGTCCTAGAGAGGACTTATTGAGCAGATTTGAGTAGGTTCTGAGTGAACCTATTGAGATATTTGAGCAGGTTCTGAGTGAACCTATTGAGCAGATTTGAGAGGTTCTGAGTGAACCTATTGAGATATTTGAGGAGGTTCTGAGTGAACCTATTGATAGAGCTTTGGAGGTGATAGAGTATAGAGGATCGAGTCTCAGATGGATAGAGATCTAGTAGCCAGGACAATTGAAGATAGATCTGAGTGAGGAGTCTTCAAGTGGAGAGAGATCCACAAGTCAGAGTAGTAGAGAGACAAAGTCTTCTAGAAGATCACTAGCCAGAGCAGAAGGGGAAAGAGTTCTCCTATGGAAGAGATCCATGAACTTGAGATTAGGGGATCAACATCTCCTTTGGATAGAGGTCCATAAACATTGTAATTGGGAAGGATTCCCAAGAGATTATTTGAGAAATATTTAGAAGAAATATTTTCTATGGACGTAGCCCACATTGGGTGAACCACGTTAAAATGATGTCTCTCATGTGTGTGATGCTTTGTGTGATGTTTACTACTTTATTAATACTGATGTTACTATTTGGGGAAAATTTTTATATTATATTGTTCACCCCCCTCTCAGTATAAGCACATGTTCTTCAATTGGTATCAGAGTCGGTCTCTCCGTGAAGAGTCTAATAACTCGAAAGAAGATCCTTCGGTAGCACACATGATCTCAGAAAGTGAAGAAGAGAGTGGGTTTGATATAAAAGAAGAATTCTTTGCTGCTCTCAAAAAATTGGAAAGACTTAGAGAGAAAAATTCAAACTTGAAGGAACAAATTCAGGAAGATGAAGAAGCAAGAATGGAACTTATACAAAACCTTACAGAAGTCAATATTAAGGTAGAAGAAGGAAAGAATATTGAGCAAGATATGATAGATCTATTGAGAGCTAAGGAAATAGAATGTGGAATATTGGAAGCAGAAATTGTTCTCCTAAGGAATAAACTGGAAGGGATCAAGATACTACAAAATACAGAATATGTGAAACAAAAGGAGGAATCAAGCTTCCAAAAAGCAGAAACTTCAAACAAATAAAAGCAAGCAAAGGAAGAGAGCAAAGAGGAACCATGGATAAGAGTTAATCACAAGAAGAGGATGACTTCTTCACAATATCCAAGATCTCCAAATAGGTTACATAATCTCTTTCATGGTCATTGTTTTTCTTGCAATAAATATGGTCATATAGTTGCACATTGTACTCATCATGCAAGATACAATAGAAATTTCAATTCCTTTGCACCTCTCATGGATGATGATGTTATATGTTACAAATGCAATAATTTTGGGCATAAGGCTAGATGGTGTAAAATGATATTTCCTGAGTCTAGAAAAACAATTCCAACGTCTAGGAAGAATGAAAAAAGGAATGATAGGGCCAGATCTATGTTAGTTCAAACAACCCTGCATGCTCAAAATAAAGAAGAACAATGGTATCTGGATAGTGGTTGCTCTAGTCACATGACAGGAGACAAAGACAAATTCATTGTTCTAAAGGAAACAAATAGAGGATCAGTAAGTTTTGGTGATAATGGATCAGCTAGGATTGTTGGGAGAGGTACTCTAAGTCTAGACAATGGAAAAACAAAAATAGAGAATGTTTTGTATGTCAAAGGGTTAAAGCACAATCTTCTGAGTATAAGTCAACTTTGTGATCAAGGATATATGGTTACCTTTCATCCAGATAGATGTGAGATAATGAAAACTAAAATAGGAAGAATTATTGCAAATGCAAGGACTCCAAACAACTTATACATGCTCAATGAAATCAAAGGAGAAAAGTGTTTTCTATCACAAGAAGATGAGAGCTGGTTATGGCATAGAATATTAGGTCATTTGAATTTTGACAACATAGTCAACATAAGCAACAAACAGGCAGTCAGAGATTTACCCAAAATAAGGAGACCTCAAAATATGATTTGTGCACCTTGTCAACATGGAAAGCAAACTAGGACAACATACAAACCAAAAGGCTATATGTCTTCTGAGCCTTTAAGTTTAATACATACTGATTTGTGTGGTCCTACCAGAACACAAAGTATTCAGGGTGAGAGTTACTTCATGTTGTTTGTAGATGATTATTCCATAATGGTTTGGGTAACTTTCCTAAAAGAGAAGTCAGAAGCCTTCGAAAAATTTAGAGCATTCAAGGAATTGGTTGAAAATGAAACAGGCAAAAGGATTAAGTGTCTAAGATCTGATAGAGGAGGAGAGTTTACTTCAGATGAGTTTGTAGAATTTTGTGAACAACATGGAATCAAGAGAGAGTACTCAGCAACAAGAACTCCCCAACAAAATGGAGTAGTTGAAAGGAAGAACAGGACTATTGAAAACATGGCTAGAGCTATGTTAAATGAATCTAAGTTGTCAGATGGTTTTTGGAAAGAAGCAGTATCTACAGCTGTGTACATAATTACTAGGGCTCAATTAAGGGTAAATCATCACAAGACTCCTTATGAGCTTTGGAAAGGAAGACCTGCTACTGTAAAACATTTCAAGATTTTTGGAAGCAAATGTTACATAAGACGGGAAGATCAGAATTTGGGTAAATTTGATCCAAGATGCGATGAGGGAATTTTTCTTGGATATTCCACCAAAAGCAAGGCTTACAGATGTTACAACAAAAGAACACGCACTATGGTGGAAAGTATGAATGTAACAGTTGATGAAAAGATAGATTCCAGGGAGCCAATTCAGCAAGCAATATATCAAGAAGATGGATGTTGTCAAGAAGAATTTTGTGAGGAATCAGATAATGATGAAGAAGAAACACAAAGGCTTCTTCCTAAGACTCCTTCCAGGTATGTATAGAAACATCACCCAAAAGATCAGATTATTGGAAATCCAGATGAAAGACAGACAAGGAGAAGAATAATAAAACCATCTCAACAAGCAAATTTTTCTTTGCTATCTAAGATTGAGCCAAAATATTTCTCTCAGGCTAGTGAAGATGAATTTTGGGTTAAAGCAATGAATGAAGAATTAGATCAGATTGAGAAGAGCAAAACTTGGGAACTTGTTCCAAGACCAAAGGACAAAAATGTGATTGGCACAAAATGGGTCTTCAAAAATAAGTTGAATGAAGATGGACAAGTTGTCATAAATAAAGCAAGGTTAGTTTGCAAAGGTTATGCACAAGTAGAAGGAATTGATTTTGATGAAACCTTTGCTCCAGTTGCAAGACTTGAAGCTATAAGGATGTTTTTAGCTTTTTCAAGTTTCAAGAACTTCAAGGTATATCAAATGGATGTTAAGTCAGCTTTTCTAAATGGGATTCTAGAAGAAGAGGTCTACATTGAACAACCAGAGGGATTTATACTATCAGATACACCAGATCAGGTATGCAGATTGAAAAAGGCATTGTATGGCTTAAAATAGGCTCCTAGAGCATGGTATTCAAGATTGGATAGGTACCTACAGGAATAGGGATTCAGGAAAGGAATAGCAGATAGTAATTTGTATATCATAAATGAAGGAAATGATCTTCTAATAGTGGTTGTTTATGTTGATGACATAATTTTTGGGGGAAACAATGACAAAATGTGCAAAGAGTTTGCTAAGAATATGCAAAGTGAATTTGAGATGTCTATGCTTGGTGAATTATCATTCTTTCTTGGTCTTCATATTTCACAATCAGAAAAGGGAGTGTTTCTTTCTCAAGCCAAATACATCAAGGAGATGTTAAAGAAATTTAGATTAGAATATTGCAAACCAGTGAGTACTCCTATGGTCACAGGGTGTAAGTTAAGTAAGGATGATGAATCTCCAGAGGTAGATCAGAGACTATACAGATCTATGATTGGCAGCTTATTGTATGTCACAGCTACAAGACCAGACATAGTACAATCAGTGGGATTAGTGGCAAGATTTCAGGCAGCACCTAAGGAAACACATGTGGCAATAGTAAAAAGAATTTTTAGGTATCTAAAAGGGACTATGGATTTTGGACTTTGGTATCCTAAAAGTGATAGTTTCACACTCACAACATATACAGATGCATATTGGGCTAGTATTGATGATAGAAAAAGCACAAGTGGGGGAGCTTTCTTTCTTGGAGAAAGACTAGTATCCTGGTTAAGTAAGAAGCAAGTTTCAGTATCACTATCCACAACAGAGGTAGAATATATTGCAGCAGTAGCTAGTTGTACACAGGTGTTATGGATGAAGAGGACTTTAGAAGACTTCAAGATAAAACATGATCAGCCTATTCCTATACTATGTGATAATACCAATGCCATATGTATCTCAAAAAATCTAGTAATGCACTCCAGGATGAAGCACATTCCGATTAAGTATCATTTTATGAGAGAACAGGTGTCAGATAAATAGGTCATATTGGAGTATGTCACTACAAAGGAACAAATAGCAGATATTTTCACTAAGCCACTCTCAAAAGACACTTTTGAGTATCTTCGAGGAAAATTGGGAGTGAGACTCCCACCCCAGAATTAACCACCTCATGAGGAGGTGAGGGAGGGGCTAAGCTAAGAGGCTCATTCTTAGCCCCGAGCCCCAAAGGTGACCCTTTGCCATTGATGACAAAGGGGGAGATATTTGTGTATATTAAGGAAAGTTTTGATATGGGGAGAGATTTGATTTTTGAGAGAGCATTGAGCCAGGGGGAGCAAAGTCCCAGGGGGAGCAGAAAAGAAGGTCAGATTTTAGTAAATGAATATGGGTTGCCATCAATGACAAAGGGGGATATTGTTGGACATTTTGAGTCCCTAAGCTAAAATGTTGTCATTGATGTCAAAAGGTTATTTGATGTCAAAAGGATCTATGATGGCATGCACTATGTTTTGTGAAAAGTGCAAGGAAAGTCTTTTTGTGAAAACCAAGGCAGACAAAATAAAAGGTTTTATTTAAAACCATGGATGGCAGATTTGAAATGGGTTTTTCTTAAAACCCAAGTTGGCTTTTCGTTTCATCGAAAAAGGTGCCCCGGTGATGGAGATATTTAATTTTAAATATTTAGTTTAAATTTTAAATTATTTAAAATTTAAATTTAAATTTTAAAATTAAAATAAAAGTAATCCACCGACGTCATCGAATATGAGGGAGAAGACTATAAAAGGATGACTAAGGTTTATTATTCCTCATCCTTGCTCTTGTGGTTAATGCGATTATTAGAAAGTGAAAAGAGCTCGTGTGAAAAATGTTTAAAGGCAGAGGCAACGAATAAGTTGAGGTGTGGTCGAATCCAAAGACATCGTGGGCAGTGTGGCCTGTTGGCAACTCGAGCAATGCAAAGGTGTTGGGAGGCAAGTGGTTGAGTGTTCGAATCGCGTGCACTTCATTTTTCTTGAGAAAGGAGGAATCTATTTTGCATTGGTTGTTGCATGGAGGATAAAGGAGAGTGAGGCACTTTTGGTCTTGTGTGGAGCGCTAGCTCACGTGGTGCGCAAGCGTCCGTTAGGACGCAGGAGCCACAGGACTCAGGTTCGAATCCTGTGAACTCCCTTTTGCTGTGTAAAAGGGAAATAGTGCGCTGGTTGTGGTTTTTCATGCGCATGCTGCCAAGGTTTATATGTTGTGTTTGATATTCCGAAATTCGTGCCAAGGTATGCATTAAAGTTGTAAAAGAAAATTAAAACAAATTTTTGTTTTATTGGGTGCTAAAAGTTAGTTTAAAATATGTGCATAAATTTTATAGTAAAAGTGGTTTTTGGAGAGATAAGTAAGTAGGCATAGATTTTAATTTCTTTTAGGGTATAAGTGGTTTGAGGAGTAATAAGGATTACTACTTATTTGGCACATTGTTGAGATGTTATTTGGAGAGTGTTTTTAATTATTGAAACATTCTTGAGAAAAATATTTTGCTTGAGGGTTATTGAATATATCTTTGGTGGATGTGATTATTGAGTTGGAGTAAAAAGGTGTAAATTGAGTTATGCTTTATTTTGTGATTATTATTTGAAGTCCACTAACCCTCATTGAGATTGGAAAGGAAAGTTGTGTTGAGTGTGGCAGATTTTATGGACAACTTCTTGGCATCAATAAGGTATGGGCACATTCTTCTATTGATTGTTTATGGTGGTTGATTTCTGAAATATCATTGGAGAGAAAAGGATTGATTGTGGTTTCCTTTTCGAAAGTGTTGGTTTAAATGCTTCAAGGTTTTCTGGTTTGAGTGTTGTGATTAAACCTTGTTTTATAAGCATTGTTGTTGAAGCCCATTGGTTGAGCAAAGAACTTGAACTTGAGTTAGAAAAGAACATGAGTATCATTGTTATGTGAGATTTGTGGTTGAGCATTGTTGGAAACATTTTGAGTTGAGATTGAGTTGAGAAAGAAATTGAGTTTGTGAATAGAACATATTGAGTCTCTAACAATTCTCTTTATGCTTCTATAATATTGAGCTGAGTTGATTTGAGTTGAGATTGATTTGAGTTAAGATTGGGATTTGAGTATAGAACATATTGAGTCTCTAACAATTCTCTTTATGCTTCTATGATATTGAATTGAGATATTGATTGAGCATTGAGTTTAGAACATATTGAGTCTCTAACAATTCTCTTTATGATTCTATGAGATTGGACAAGTTCTGTGTGAGCTTGTTAAGCTGATTTGAGGCAAGTCTTTGAGAAGGCTTGTGGACTGATTTTGAGTAAGCTTTTGTGAAAGCTTGCTATGCAGATTTGAGCAAGTCCTAGAGAGGACTTATTGAGTAGATTTGAGCAGGTTCTGAGTGAACCTATTGAGCAGATTTGAGCAAGTTGAGTGAACCTATTGAGCAGATTTGAGCAGGTTCTGAGTGAACCTATTGAGCATATTTGAGGAGGTTCTGAGTGAACCTATTGATAGAGCTTTGGAGGTGACAGAGTACAGAGGATAGAGTCTCAGTGGATAGAGATCCAACAACCAAGACAATTGAAGATAGATCTGAGTGAGGAGTCTTCAAGTGGAGAGAGATCCACAAGTCAGAGCAATAGAGAGACAGAGTCTTCTAGAAGATCACTAGCCAGAGTAGAAGGGGAAAGAGTTCTCCTATGGAAGAGATCCATGAACTTGAGATTAGGGGATCAACATCTCCTTTGGATAGAGGTCCATAAACATTGTAATTGGGAAGGATTCCCAAGATATTATTTGAGAAATATTTAGAAGAAATATTTTCTGTGGATGTAGCCCACATTGGGTGAACCACGTTAAAATGATGTCTCTCATGTGTGTGATGCTTTGTGTGATGTTTACTGCTTTATTAATACTGATGTTACTATTTGGGGAAAAGTTTTATATTATATTGTTCACCCCCCTCTCAGTATAAGCACATGTTCTTCAACCAAACTCTGAGTGATTATCTTCTTTACAAATTCTTAATGAAATAGTAAACACAAAAAGTAAAAACTCAATAAGATATATGATTATATATTTTAAGTTTTTGATGTGAATCCCTAAACTGTTTTGTGTATTTCAGATGTGTTGTCTATAAAGAATGACCTTGTATCGCATTTTTGAAATATTAGATGATAATATTATGTTTAATTGAATTTGACCTATATACTTAGATCTTGACAACCTGGATATGAACTCCAGGTCATGTTATCCCACCTATAATATGTGGTAATGAAGTCCACACATGACCAGGGAGCACAGGTCCTACTAGTTCTTCACCCAGTTTACCCGTAGTCTACGATATACCTCTCTGAAGAGAGATACGTGCTATAACCCACATGATATGATAGATCTTGGAACTAACCTTGGAAAAGAACAAGGTTCATGGCATTTGAGACAATGGGTGGAGATGAAATCCACCTCGTTGAACTCTACTAGTGGGTGGTGATGAAATCCACCTCACTAGAATTTAAGTGAATCGTGGTGTGTGGGGTTATTTTTAAGCTAAAGAAAGTAAGTAAATAAGCATTCGATGATCATTCACTAAATGCATGCAAAAGGTGCATTTTACTTTCCAAAATATATTATAAAAAGAACTCACAAATGTATCTAGAAATTCCAAACCCTAAATGTTAGCCTACCCATTGGGAAGGATACAAGCAAGCAAACCATAGAGATGCATTTATACTTTAAATTTCTTTTGATTTTTCTCCTTTTATATGTTTTTGTTATTTTGTGTTTAATAAAAATGAAAACTAACTTTTAACCTTTCTAAACAAGCAAAATATGCGAGAAAAACCAAATAAAACAGTTTCTAAAAGTGCAAAACAGAGATGGAAGATTCAAATGCCTACCTCATCACTGCCAAAACTCATTATTTTTAGAATTCTACTCAGAAATATCTCTAGTTTCTATTCACTCTAGGGTGGTATGAATAGTAGGTTTGCATTCTTTGCAAGGTGGTATGAATTTGCATTCATCCCAGGATGCCACGAATAACAGGCCAGAGTTCGTTTAAGTCCAGAAAAATAGCACATGCAACATAAAAAGATGAAAAATGAGCTCCAAAAATCACCTAAGGCAAAAGGGACTAGGTACCATCATGATCACCACTAAAGTAGGGAAAACTGGTGCATGAAACTATGATAAAAAATTTATGTATCTATGTCCTATTGCTTATGAGAGTCAAATGGAAACATGCAAGTAATATGGAAAGGACATCAAATAACAAGAAGCGAGGCAAGGTAAATTGCTTTCTTATTAATCAAATGGATAAAATATAGGATACTAAATATCCCCTTTGAGGGCTCAAATTATTGATACAATTGTTTACAAATCGGGTGCCCAAGGATCAAAATCCTTCAAGTAACTCGGGTGCACATCCAATGTCTTTCCTCGTACCCACAATCGAAGTGGGTGGGCCAAGGTTTCTACTACTTGTATCTCAGATATTGATGTCCTATTCTCCTTACTAATTTACTATAGATACCTGCACCTACACACAAGGAAACAAAAATGTGTTAAATAGCAAGTGCGTATAATGTAAAACATGTAATCTCCACAGGCACTAAAAGACTAGTAATGGGCATATGCATAGATATTGTATCAAATCAACTCCAAATGGCTCAAAAATATATATGGATGTAAAGTAAGTGGTTTTGGGAAGATCTCACCAAAAATTGTGCCAAAATTGAGTTCGATGGTGCCTCATAATTGCGATGACCGTTCACAACCTACAAAACCCAAAGCAACCAATTTCTGCCCCTACATATATCCAAAACACATGAAAATTGGACAGAATACATAAAATAACATTTTAAGAAAACCCATATAATAAGATTTGCAAAATCAGTGATAGTTTAGGTGTTTCTCTAGATGACCACTATAGACCTACGTGAGACCCTACAAAACACTAAAATTGTGATATCTAGGCCAATATAACTCAGAATGATGTGAAATTTGAAATGCAACATAATATAGACATGTAGAAAATAAATAAATAAAAACAATTAGAAAATTATTGATGTATTTCTATTAATTACAGGGTGGGACAAATAGGACTGTCAAAAATTGAGGGGTGCCCAGGGGTGGGATGCCCACCGATTCTACCTAAATGTTACCACCAATTCCATTGGGGATTGGTGCAAAACACTATGGGAGGTATTATCATCAATTTTGGTGAAGAAATTCACTCATATGATTTGATTATGTGACAAATTGTGCCTACTAGTTCACTTGCAAACCTCCTTTTCTAGGTTGAGATTTCTAGGTAAAAATGGGCACAAAAGGTGAAAGGAAATCTTAGCAGCACTCCAATGCTTTGTTCTAAAACTCATATCTTATCCTTGTGTGGAAAATACATCCACTTTATAGCCTAAGAAGGCTCATGTGCAAAAGGGCATGCAAGGGCATGCGTGGCAAGAGGTGCCACTTGGCCACCGAGGTGGTATGCATTGGAGGGGGAAGAGAATATACCAATTTGGCTTCATTCATGGAGCATGTCATAGGTTTTTCTACTTTCTCTAACTTGTGGATGAGAATAGGCAGGAATATGACCATTTCCAGGCACCATTTATCCAAATTTGACTTTTTTCTGATCAAACCTGCTATTTGCTCCACCTCGGGATGAATGCTGCTATTTGCTCTAGGGTGGGATGAATAAGATTTGTATTCATCCCAAGGTGGGAAAAATAAGATATGTAGTCATCCCAGGGTGGGAAAAATAAGATATGTATTCATCCCAGGGTGGGATGAGTAGAAACAAGGTGTCAAAAAGATCTCAAAAGTGGCCTAAAAACTTTCAAAATGTTGCATAGAGTGGTTAGAACCACTGTATACCTACTGAGGGCTGCCCTAGGGGCCTAGGTATGTCATTTTAGCCGTTAATTTTGGTAGCATAATCAGATTGACCATATTTTAGTGTTTACACTAACATTAAACATTGCATCCATCTACACATACATAATAGTGCATCCATACATCTAGATTACAAAATCTACTGATAATCCATCACCTAATCATTCCATATCATTAGTATATCGCATGTTTAAACCAATTCATCGTATAATCATCACATCCATCACTACATCCATAACATAAAATTAAAACACAACATAAACACACACACACACACACACACATACATATATATATTTGAGAACAAGTACATAGAGATACCAAAATGCCCGTAAGCTATAACTATGCATGTCCTTAGACCTTACACCTACAAAGAATCAATACATATCACATATCATGCAGGGCTACACCCCAGAATCACCTCCACCCTTGACATCATCCTTACAGTGCTTCCTAGAACCACTGGTCACTAATATCTCTACCCTAGTGGATGACTTGTGACTAGGCCTAATTGATGACCTATGACTAGGTCAAGAAGAAGACTTTCTAGACTCTATGCATCGGCTCCACTAAGATCCCCCTATCATAGACCGCTCAAGCAGAATACATATAATTATCCTGAGTCGACCCTATAAACCTGCTATGTATGCTACATCGGATCGATGCTGGTCTATGTAATTATCCAATAGAATCTACAATCTGCTAATCTCAACCTCTCCACCTGATGTTACATGTCCTTAAGTAGTCATAGTAGCCAAAAATACCTATAGTCTAGCTACCTCTGCCTGTAACCCTACTATATCCTCTGTACTCTGAGTGGCCTGAGTAGCTATCATAACTTACCCTTGACTTATAGTCATAATGGCTAATTGAACCAGTAGAGCATCTCTCTGTTGTTCTGGCATCTTGCTCTACTATCCTGGTCATCATTTGGGTCTGTAGAGTGTCTCACTCTATGATAACTCTATCCCTCTTAGCAGTGACTTGATCAATCTATGTTAGGTCTATGGCTATCTATATCTTGAGGAGATATCTCTCCTTAGAGAATCCCCTCCACTACTACTACCCACTACTGAGCTAAATTTGGACTATGATTAGGGTAGTCTTCTGCTTTGATAGTTGCCCCTATAGGATCTGCACCTACACTCTCAACTAGGCCATATCATCTTACAGGTCATCCTCATTATCCTCATCCTCATCTTATGGCTCCTCTACCTCCTCTATAGCCTAGACCTACTCCCCATCTATCTGATGATGAACTCATTGCCCAACCTTATCTAAACCCTCCTCTGTTACTACCTCAGCAGACCTACCCATAAAACCACCTCCCTACCATAGTCGGGTGACCCACCATGTATCGTACTCTACATTGGTACCCAGGTTTGCTAATCTGATCTCAGCTATAGCAGGATCCTCCTAATCCTCTAGTTCATAAATTCAAGGCCATATTAGTTGTGTCTCATCTCCTCGATGACTATACATGATAGGTTGCTTTGGAACATCCTGATAAATCTTGAACTATCATTTGATATGAGAGTATTGGAAGTACTCTTGCTCAGTGTTGTGATGCCCAATGATCCACCATCTACACATCACACTCCCTAGATACTCCGTGACCTCTACCCAATGAGGATAATCTAAGTAGAGCCTCCAAAACAACTTGTCTAGCCATAATCTCTCCAAATATCCTACATAATGTGATAGTCTACCAATATTTGGCTAGCTCTAACCTATCTCTTGATCTCATCTCCATCGAGTCGCATATCCAATATCATCCTCATCCATCTCAGCTCATGGAACTGGTAGTCCTACTGGTTGATCTAATCAGATGTGCTCCCATACCTAAATTTGTAGGATTAGATTGCAACCTAATCTGATTTGACTCTGATATTGTATCTCATATAACTCATCATAAAAATGAGTCAATAGGGTGCTACCCCATGCCATGATGATATACTCCTCAAGGTTACACTCAATCAAGTATTGAACCATATCAAGGAGGTTCCATATGAACCTCGCTCCTAAAGAATCTAACAATAGGATGTTTGAGATGATGCACATCACTACTATGTGTATTCGAGTGAATACCTTGGCATCATACCATGCTCTAATTAGTACCCTACCATGGTCCATACATTTTAGAGCAACATCTGCTTGAGCTCCAAATATCCTTTGGAGCACTCTCACCCACTGTAGAAAGGGAGTGGAAGTGATAGGGTGTCCCTCAATTAGAATGTAAAATATTCAATTTACATCCTCTAGTGTCACATTCATCTCACTAGTAGGGAGATGAAAGGTGTTGGTCCTGCTATCCCATCGGTGAGCCAAGGCTATCAAATAGGCCTAATATGAAATCACTGTGGGTATACACACGATCTTTTGAGGCTAATTATCTCAAACCATACCCAATCCTCATCCATGAGCTGACACCGCAACTCCCTAAACAAGGTGGGTTCCCTATAGTGGGCCATCAATATTTGAAGCCCAATAATCACAAAAAAAATAAACAATTTAAAAAATTCAATAATTTTACATTCAAAATGCAATTGCCTTAGCCTGAGACGGTATGCAGCCAAGACTGCCCTACCCTAGACGACTGCCCTAATGGTTAAAAATTTGACCATTGTGTTCTTAATGTGATCGCCCTACCCCAAGACGATCCCTAAGTTTCCAAAGGGGATCCACTACTGCCTAGGACGTCCCTGCAACGACATCCAAAAAAATGATCACAAGCACGAAATTTTTTTAAAAAATTAAGCATACCCCTAAACTAACCTAATAGAGATTTACCTAATCTAATGTTAGGTTCATTTTTCAATTACTTAATGAGCTTCATTTTAATTTGTAAATCACAAGAGGGAACGAGATTTCTACCTTCCTAGGTCTATCTCCTCCACTCGTATATGCCTCTAGTTGATCCATCGCGATTGTAGGTTAGGTTTCGAGGAGCTT
Source organism: Wollemia nobilis (assembly GCA_028583015.1). Classification (NCBI taxonomy): domain Eukaryota; kingdom Viridiplantae; phylum Streptophyta; class Pinopsida; order Araucariales; family Araucariaceae; genus Wollemia; species Wollemia nobilis. The sequence goes on along the minus strand of JAQPPZ010016917.1, from coordinate 3,044,977 downwards.
TCCATATCAAAAAACTCTCCCCCCTCCTCACCTCTATTTTTCTCTCACTTTCAACCGTGAAAATAACATTAAAATTTTATAAATTTATATTTTATATTTTTCAAATTCTAAAAATGCCCTTGGGTGGGGCGGTCGCATTTTAGTGTGATCATCCTACCCCTTGATGGTCCCAAAAATTACAAAATTCTATCACTCTACCCCAGGATGGCCTCAAAATGGCAATAAATATAAGCATTTTGTCAACATCATTAAAATCAATTTGGGCATTTAGCCGCATCTAATGGTACAAAATCACACAATTACCAATCACATAAATATTTTCAAACATCAACTGGGGTATCATTAGTATCATAATTCGCCCAGTGAGCAATCAAAAAATCAAGAAACATGGGGTAAATCAAGGTAGCATGTCTTCCCAGTCAAAGGTCTAATTCAATCCAATCAACCCATCAACTACCAGGTTTCAAAAGGTTGCACCCTTTGCCTTGTATTTAATCAATCCAAACACTTCAAGTGCTAGGTTTAAATGGTTGCACCCTTTATCTTGTATTTAATAATTTAAAAATCAACTTCTAGGTTTCAAAAGTTTACGCCTTTACCTCGCATTCAATCAATCCAAACATTTCAACTGCTAGGTTTAAAAGGTTACAACCTTTACCTCGCATTTAATCATTTAAAAAATCAACTACCAGGCTTATGTTGCATCCTGTACCTCACTATCTCAATTTAAAAAGGCTCCAAAGATGTCTAAATTCCTTTGGTCAATCTCAAAAGGCTCCAAAGATGCCTAGTTCCTTTGGTCAATTTCAAAAATCCCCAAAGAAACCTATACCTTTGGTCAATTCAATCAAGTCATCTTGGTCAAGTGATTCATCGCTTTCATCACTTTTCATCTCCTCATCGACTCGTCGCTTGAGGGGGTAGTCATAATCACAATATTCCCAATCAAAATTAATAATCAAACAATCATGTTAATTACGTTCATCCACGAATCATTGTCAAAAATAATCTTACCTATTGTTGGTTGTAGAGCCAGATTCTAATTTGGAGGTCATGTTTTAGCCATGTTTGGACCCACTATACAAAAGGATATGGATGTTATGTACTTGTTTGTCAAATTGCAAGTTAATCCAAGTTTTTTTGTGAATTACTATTTGTAAAATTTTTTTGACGAAAAATAATTTTCCGAAAATAGTAATACTAAAAACGGAATTTTTTGACAAAAAATAATTTGCCAAAAATAGTAATTACTAAAAACAGAAATTGTTTTAACGAAAAATATTTTTTTGAAAATAGTAATTACTAAAAATGGTAAATTGCGATAGAAAAAATAATCTACCAAAAATAGTAATTCTTTTTTATTTTGGGGTCTTAATGATTTGCCCTAAAATTGTAACTCTCATTTTATAAGAGGATGTCGTACAACATTGAAGATTGCAATGTGAAGGATGTGAGGAAAGTGAAGAAGGAAGAGAGACTGTAATTGTGAGATCGAAGAGGAAGTATGATGGATTTGCTGTAGGTTTTATCCCTTCGATATTTACTAGATGAAATAATACGACCTGGTTATTTTCTCCGTGGATGTATCCCACATTGGGTGAACCACATAAATCTGTGTCTCATGTATTAATTTATTCTTTTGTGTTTTATTTTCACTTTTATTTATTGTTCGTGTTTTATTATTTAATCCTAACAACTGGTATTAGAGCCTAGGGTTTGAAAAACACACTTGAAAGGAGGGTTTTTGGTTCGAGTGGGAGCAATGGTAGAAGAAGGCAAGTTTAAGGTTGAGAAGTTTAATGGCCAAAATTACCAGCTATGGAAGATGCAAATGGAGGATTATCTTTATCAGAAAGATCTTTACCTACCATTATGTGGAATAACAAGGAAGCCAGTAAAAATATCAAATGAAGAATGGGAAGTTCTGGATAGAAAGACACTAGGAACAATACGACTGTGCCTGGCATCGTCGATGGCCTTCAATATTTCAAAGAAAAGATAATGGAGGGTTTAATAAATATATTGGCTAAACTGTATGAAAAACCCTCAGATTCGAATAAGGTATTTCTTATGAAGCATTTATTTAATATGTAGATGTCAGAAGGTGGTTCTGTTACTAATCACTTAAATGAGTTTAAAATGATTACTAATAAATTAAATTCTATTGGAGTAAATTTTGATGATAAGGTTAGGGCTCTTTTGATTTTATGCTCATTACTAGAAAGTTGGAATGGCTTGGTCATGGCTGTGAGTAATTTCATTTCCATTTTAAATACTTTAAAATTTTATGATGTTATTGGTGTTATCCTTGACGAGGAAATATGACCAAAAAGCACAGGTGAGACATCAGGTAATGCATTTAATATGGAAAACAACGGTAGATAAAAGGAGAGAGGAAAGAGTAGGAAAAAATAGAAATTCAAAGAAAGGTATATCCAAATCCAAAGGGAAGTAGTTGGAATGTTGGCATTGCGAAAAGAAAGGACACCTGAAAAGAGACTGTTGGAATCGAAAAGAAAAAAGGGGAAAGAAAAACAAGGTAATCATGAAGCAAACGTAGTAGGTGATGTATTGCAAGATGATTTATTCCTTTCACTAGATAATATTAATGATTATTGGGTGCTAGATCATGGGATTCATATTATGCCACATCACATAGGAAATTTTTTCTAGATTATGTTCAAGGTGATTTTGGATAGGTTTATTTGGGTGATGATAGACCATGTAAAATCATTGAAAAGGGTAAGATATAGATAAAGTTACCAAATGGAAACCAATGGTTACTGAATGAGGTAAGGTATATTATTGATTTGAAAAAAAAATTAATTTCCATAAGGTAGTTGGACAACGAAGGATGTATAGTTACATTCTCAACAAATTTGTGGAAGGTTGCTAAAGGATCATTGTTATTAGCAAAAGGAAAGAAGGAAGGTACATTGTATGTATTTACTGGTAATACTGATCTTTCTATTGCTTTAGATTCTACAGGAGAAGATACAATTTTGTGGCATCATAGGCTTGGGCACATGAGTGAGAAGGGGATGTAGATTCTCCACTTAAGGAATTTGTTGCGAGGTTTGAAGTAGGTTGATTTGGACTTTTGTGAGCACTGCATTTATGGAAAACATAGAAAGAGTTAGATTTCTTAGAGTTGGAAAATAAAATAAGAGTGAAAAGCTAGAGCTTGTGCATACAGACGTATGGGTACTAGCTCAAATATCATCTCTTAGTGGCTCTTATTATTATGTTACATTTATTGATGATGCAACTAGAAAAACTTGGGTTTATTGTATTCGAAAGAAATTGGATGTCTTTGATACTTTTAAGAAATGAAAAGCTTTGGTTGAGAATGAGACAAGAAATAAGTTGAAGTGTCTCAGATCAGATAATGGAGGTGAGTACTACAGTAAAGAGTTTAACAGTTACTATTCATACCATGGGATTTGTAGAGTGAAGATGGATTTGGGAGCTCTATAAGAAAATAATGTGTCAAAAAGGATGAACATGACTATCATGGAATATACTAGGTGTATGATATTACAAGCAGGATTACCCTTACAGTTTTGGGTAGATGTTGTGGATACTGTTGTTTATTTAATAAATAAAGGGCCTTCAGTTTTCCCATATGGTGGGATTCTAGAAGAGGCATGGACAGGTAAGCCTATTAACTACTCATTTTTGAAGACTTTCGGTTGTGAAGCATTCATGCATATTGATAAATAAAATAGAACTAAACTTGAGGTAAAATCCAAGAAGTGCACTTTCATTGGATATGGAGTTAATAATTTTAAATATCGTTTTTGAGATTATGAAAATCATCAAATAATTAGGAGTAGAGATGTGGTATTCAATGAGAAAATAATGTATAAAGACCACTTGTAAAAAAAGAAATAGAAAAAGGTAAAACTAAATACACAGTGCTTGATGAAACTGAAACTCCAAAGGTACTAAAAAATCAACAACAATAGTAGCAAGCACCTCAAACTCTTGCAAGTATTGTTAGAAAATCTACCAGGATAAGTAGACCTCCTGATCGTTACTCTCCTTCATTATATTATGTATTATTGTTTGACTCTAGTGAACCATAAACATATGAAGAAGCGGTCTAGGTAGAAACCAGGAAGAAGTGGGAGCAAGGTATGAAATAGGAGATGAACTCCTTGGTACACAATCAAACTTGGGATCTTTTTTAGTTTCCTGCAAGAAAAAGAACATTGCAGAATAAATGGAGGCAAAAATAATATAAGGCTAGACTGGTTGTAAAGGGGTTTGCATAGAATAAAGGTATTGATTATGATGATATTTTTTCTCCTGTTATTAAAATGACTTCAATTAATTATTTTAAGCTTAGTGGCTATAGAGGATTTGCATTTTGAACAGTTAGATGTAAAAACAACTTTTCTCTATGGGGATTTGGAGGAATAGATTTATATGCAACAACCACAAGGGTATGAGGTCAAAAGGAAGGAGGAATTAGTATGTAGGTTGAAAAAGAGCTTGTATGGCCTGAAGTAAGCTCCAAGGTAGTGGTATATGAAATTTGATAGGTTTATGTTAGAACAAGGTTATAGTAGATGTTATTCTGACCACTATGTTTATTTTAAGATATTAGATAATGGTAACTATATTATCTTGTTATTGTATGTATATGACATGCTTGTTGCAAGATCTAACATGCAGGATATAATTATGCTCAAAAGAAAATTGGTAGAGTCATTTGCAATGAAGGATTTGGGTGCTGCAAAGCAAATACTTGGTATGAGAATAAAAAGAGATAAAAAATCATAAATTAACATTGTCTTAGGGTGAGTACATTGAGAAGGTGTTGGAAATATTTAATATGCAGGATGCAAAACCTATTAATACATCTTTGGCCAATCATTTAAAACTGACCAAAGAGATGTGTCCCAAGATACAGGAGGAGATTGACTATATGTCCAAGGTTCCTTATTCATCAGTAGTTGGTAGTTTGATGTATACAAAGATATGCAAAAGACCAAATATTGCACATGTAGTAGGATTTGTGAGTAGGTTTATGAACAATCCAGGAAAAGAACATTGGGAGGAAGTGAAGTGGATTCTTAGGTATTTGAGAGGTACTGTCACTTAGGTATTATGCTTTGGAGGTTCTAACACTGCTTTATAGGTATATGCTAATTCAAATATAGAAGGTGATATAGATAGTAGGAGGTGTACCATAGGGTATGTTTTTACTATAGGTGGAACTGTTGTAAGTTGGATTTCAAAATTACAGAAGGTTGTTGCACTTTCAACAATGGAAGCAGAGGATGTTGCTATTATAGAGGCTAGTAAGGAGATGATTTAATTACAAATATTTATGGAGGATTTGGGACAGAAGAAGGAGAATAACATATTATACAGTGACAGTTAGAGTGTCATTCATCTTGCCAAGAATTCAATATTTCATTCTAGGACTAAACATATACAAACCAAGTACCATTTCATACGCTTAGTGTTGGAAGATGGATAATTAAAACTGGAGAAGATACACACTAGCCATAATCATGCAGATATGTTTAGAAAGGTAGTAACTAGGGAGAAACTGAGTTCTTGCTCAGTTTCAGTTGGTCTTCAAAGTTGAAGCATAGTCTAGTAGGTGCAGTAGCGATGGAGTTACTATGATTAGTATCCAAGTGGGAGATTATTGATTGTGGATCCTGATTCTAATTTGGATATCCTGTTTTAGCCGCATTTGGATCCACTCTACGAAAGGATATGGACGTTATGTAATTGTGTGTCAAAATTGCATGTTAATCTAAATTTTTTTTTAATTACTATTTTTAGAATTTTTTTGATGAAAAATAATTTTCCTAAAATAGTAAATTACTAAAAACATAATTTTTTGATGAAAATAATTTGCCGAAAATAGTAATTACTAAAAATGAAAATTGTTTTCATGAAAAATAATTTTTTGAAAATAGTAATTACTAAAAATGGCAAATTACGATAGAAAATATAATTTGTCAAAAATAGTAGTTATTTTTTATTTTGGGGTCTTAATGATTTACCCTAAAATTATAACCCTCATTTTATAAGAGGATGTTGTACGACATTGGAGATTGCAGTGCGAAGGGTGTGAAGGAAGTGAAGAAGGAAAAGAGACTGTAATTGTGAGATTGAAGAGGAAGTACAACGGATTTGTTGTAGGTTGTATCCCTTCGAGATTTGCTGGATGAAATAATAAGGCATGGTTATTTTCTCCATGGATGTAGCCCACATTGGGTGAACCACATAAATTTGTGTCTTGTGTATTACTTTATTTGTTGGCAATTTTGGGTACTTTGGGTACATTGCCTTTGCTCAAGTGTATAAGTTGTCATTGATGTCAAGAAGCTCTTGAAGGAATTTGATTTGATGTCAAATAATTTTTTTTGATGAAGGTTATGGCATGACAGTTTCAAAGGTCTTTTGTAAACCCCAAGTTGGCAGGTTTAAAGATTATAGGTGGATGCATTAGTTTAATGCATTTGGGTCCAGGAGGAAGTATTTATTTAAATAATTAAAAACCTTGTTAAGGTTCCCTTTAATTATTTTTAAATAAATATTAAATTATTGTTTGCAATGGGTTCTCCTAACCCATGGCGCAAATGTCTTAACTATGTGGGCACTATGTTTTAAGATTGTGAGCACTAGCCAAGACCTCTGTCGACGTGTTAAACTTCTCGCCGACGTCAAGAGCTTATGGTAAAAATGAATATAAATCTCCCTCGATGAAAATCAAGAATTATCCCATCCGCATTTTGAAAAGAGTTTCTCGCTATGAATTCGTGATCTGTTGTTCGACTGTGTCTTCACCGTTTTCGTGAATCCACTGTTCATTTTTTTTGTACTTGCCATTTGTCGTAAATCTACCATAAGGTTTTCGTCTTTGTGTTCACGTCAGAAGAAAGGGAGACACTATTTTTTTATTTAATCCCTGGCGTAGAAGGAACAAGGCTAACATCGTGAGGTTTAAACCTCATCGGGCGCCTTTGGCACACCAGTAGCGGCTAGGCTGTTGGCGCGCTACCCGAACGGGAGGTTTCACATTTGAATAACGCAAAAGGGTTTTTCATCGTGAAGTGGACGCAGTGGGTGGTGTTAGAATTTGTGCACAATTTCTCCATAGCATGATTTTTGATGTTGGCCAAGGTATTTTCGAAATTAATTTTTGCTAAGTGTATTTTGCGGATGGAGGAAGTTTATTAGAGGGAAAAACAACTTAGAAGTTATAAGGAGTTTAAAGCTTGTTTTATTTTGATAAAAGATTCTTTCGAAGGTGTTGTTTGAAATATCTTATTGCATTCTTATGAGAAATAAATTTTATTTTTGATAAGACTATAAGGGAGAAATAAGGTGTATAAGGGATAAATTTTTCTTGTAATGTTGAGAGTGCTTTTGGTTGATTATGGAAATGAAAGCATGATGTTTTAAGGTTAAAATTTCTTCTTGTGTGAAGTTGTGAAACCTTAAGTGGGCAGCTTTGAGATTGACATTTGCTTTCATTAAATTGGTAATAATCAAGCTATTCTTTACTTGGTTAAAGTGTTGGGCTTACTCCTTTGTTGATGATTTGAAAGTTGTGTGTGCTCTTGTTGATTTGAGTTGGTGGATGCTTTTTGTTCAAACAATATTGGAGAGAAAAGGAGTTCTACTTGTTTCCTTTTTCTGATGTTGATTGTGAAATGCTTCAAGGTTGTGTTTTGAGTTGAATGGTGTTGATTGAACCTTGTTTGATGAGCATTATTGTTGAAGCCCTAATTGATGGTGAAAAGAACATGAGTATCATTGTTATGTGATTCTTTGCATATTTGGAAATTGTTGGGGTTTCATGTTCTTGAAAGAAAGCATTCTATCCTATCCATTTCAGATATTGAGTTGAGTTTTCAGATTTGAGATTGAGTTTGAGCTGAGTTGATTTGAGTCGAGTTTTGAGATTGGGAGTTGAGTATAGAACATATTAAGTCTCTAATAATTCTGTTTATGCTTCTATGAGTTTGACAAATCACATTGGGTCTCTAACAATTCACCTTGTGATTTCCTACTAAGAAAGTTTTTTTTGTGGTGAGCTTGCTGAGTTTTGGACAGGTTTCGGTGGGGACTTGTGAGCAGTCTTGGACAGGTTCTGGTGGGGACTTGTGAGCAATTTTGGACAGGTTTCGGTGGGGACTTGTGAGAAGATTTGGACAGGTCCTAGAAGAGGACTTGTGAGCTGAGTTTGATAGTTCTATTAGATAACTTGAGGACAAGGTGCACTGGTTCTTTGAGAAGAACCTGAGGACATATTTGGCAAGTCTTTGAGAAGGCTTGTGTGTAGAGGATTGATTTGTTCAAGCTTAAGCGTTGGACAGATTTGACAAACAAAGGAAGACTTGTACTAGACCGACTAACTGTGTTTGGTACAGGTTGCTGAGCTGCTGTGGACGTGATCATAGAAGGCAGAGGTCTCTTAGGCTAAGCATTGAGGACAGGAGGTCTTCGATGGAAAGGAGTTCCACGTCTTGGCAAGAGGTAGAGGCAGTTGATCTTCTAAGGGATCATTTCCAGAGCAGAGGGTAAGGTATCTCCTTTGAGCAAAGGCTCATAAATTTTGATTGGGGGAAGGTATATCCTTTGGGCCAAGGCTCATAAACATTGTAATTGGGAAGGATTCCCAAAGAACATTGAGATAACTTTTACAAAAAAAATTTGTGGACGTAGCCCAGCCATTTTGGGTGAACCATGTTAAAATTGGTGTCACTTTGTGGATGATATTATGCATTGCTTTGATATTGCTTTGGGTATATTGCTTTACTATTTTGAAGTATAAAGGAAAAAGTAAAAAGAGGTCTTATACTGTTCACCCCCCCTCTCAGTATAAGCTTGTGTTCTTCAATTGGTATTAGAGCAAGTGCCTTCGAAAAGTTTAACAGCTTGAAATAAAAGCTAGTAAAGAACACAATGGATCATTCAAGTGGCAATGCAGCACCTATTCTTGATAGGTTAGATTTTGGTCTTTGGAGTGCAAGGATGAAGGTTCATCTAATGGCACTTGGAAATGAGGTTTGGGAAGTGATTGAAGATGAGTACACTATTCCTGAACATGGTCCTAATACTAAAGAAGAAAGGCTCCTACATCACAACAATTCAAAAGCAATGAATGTAATCTTGAAAGGCTTATAGAAAGCAGATCTCACCAAAGTGATTCCCTGCAAGACAGCTAGTGAAATGTGGAAACAGATTGAAGGTGGTTCATACAGGTGATACAAATGTCATAAAGGCCAAGTTGAGACACTTCAAAGGTATGTTTGAACAACTCAAGATGAATAATGATGAAAAAATTAGTGACTACATGCTTCGTATGGATGAGGTTGTTAATTCCATGAAAGACTTAGGTCTTGAGCTTACTGAAAATGATGTTTGTGATAAGATTTTAAGATCTCTTCCTAATAGATTTAGTGAAAATATTTTTGCTATTGAGGAAGCTAAATATTTGTATAAGTTGAAAAAGGATGAGCTCCATAGTATACTTGCAGCATTTGAGTTGAGAACTCAAGTGAATGTTGATTTCAAGAAAGAGGTAGCTTTCAAGGCTACCAAGAAATCCAAGGGTAAACAGCTTCAAGATAGTGATGAGTCTTCTAGTAATGAAGAGGCATATTACAACAAGAAATTCAAGTTCTCTAGAAAGCACAAAAGTATGAAAAATATAAGATGTTTCAATTGTGGAAAGTTTGGTCATTATGCTACCTGATCGTACTGTTCCCAAGAATGAAAGTGATGAAGATAAACAAGATTCTAAGAGCAAGGATTATGAAAAGCACAAGCATCACAATAAGAACAAATATGAGCACAACAATCAAGGAAAGAGGTATTCTCACAAGCACAAGAAGAGTTTCTACCTAGACAAAGCATGTAAGTGTTCTAGTAGTGATAGTGAAAGTTCTTCAAGTGATAATGAAAATGAGATGTTGGTCATATTAGAAAAAGAGGAAGAACTGAAACATAGATTCATTATCATGAAATGTCTTAGATGTGGAAATTTTGATCACCATGAGGATGATTGCACAAATAATGATTTGGTTTCTAGTATGTATGAGGATGCTTCAGAAAACTATAAGGAAGATGCATGTATGGTTTTTGAAAAGGATAGCACCTCTAGTGATAAGAAATCTGAAAAAGGCTTTGATGATTCAAAAAGCAAACAAATAGAGGAAGAGATAGAGGAAGGTGAAGTAGATCTTGAAGGTGAACTTATTAGTGCTCTTAGTGCTTTGAAAAAGGAAAGAAAGAAGAATGCTAGACTCAAGGATAAGTTAGATGAATGTTGTATGGAGAGAGATGATCTTATAGAAAGTCTTGACTTCTCTATAGCTAAGACACAAGAACTCAAGGATGAGTTAGAGTCTAAGGTTCTTGAGTATAGTGAGTTAGAACAAAAAATGGCTTGTTTGAAAGAGGAAACTAAAGAGTACAAGGATAAGCTTTACAAGTTTCAAGATAGCTCCAAAAAGGTTAAGTGACTCATCAAAGGTCAAAGAAAGACAACAGATAAAACAAGCCTTGGTTTTGTTAAGCCACACAAGGAACAAGTTGGAGAGTCTAGTAAGAGACTCCAAAAGGAAGAGATTTCTGATGAGAAAAGTATTTCAGAAAAGGATTCCTTGAATGATAGATGCACAGAAACAGAAAACAGAATTCAGAATGAGAAGAAGTTTTCAGAACCTAAGAGGTCAAATAAAGGAAAGTTTCAAGGTAGATGTTTTGCTTGTCACATGTTTGGTCACATGGCTTCACATTGCATGGCTCAAGTGAAGAAGGTAAATGACAACTTCAGTAGTGCTAGTTTCTTTCAAGGGTATTTCTACTCTTGTCAACAGTTTGGGCACAAGGATGTTTATTGCAAGGAAAATAACAAGAACAGGTTTGATCAAAATAGGTTTGGTCAAAATAGGTTTGGTCAGAACAAGTTTGGTCAAAACTGGTGGATTCAAAGATTAGGTTTAACTTAGAGAAACAACATCATCAAGTGTTTCAAGTGCAATAATAAAGGTCACATATAAGACAGTGTAGAGCTGGAATTCCAAAATATAGGAACAGGAACAGTGGCATGATCAAGTCCAAGGATCAAGGCATGGACAAGAACAGGGATGAGAACAAGAACAAGAACAGTGACAAGAACAGGAATATGGACAAAGAGTTCAAGATAAGGCCCAACAAGGAAGTTATAGATGCTGATGATGATCGATTGCCTAATGGGAGTTTTACTCCCACCCCGAATTAATCACCTCATCAGGGAGGTGGGGAAGGGGATAATCTAAGAGGATCATTCTTAGTCTCGATCCCCAAAGGTGACCCTTCTCCATTGATGACAAATAGGGAGAGATATGAGTAAGGGGGAGAGCTTCAAAGTGAAGAGGAGAGCTTCAAGTCAAGGGGAGCAAACCTTCAAAGGAATATTCTCAGTTGTGGGCACAGTTGGTCAGTTGTTAGCACAGTTGGTTTCAATTTTAGCTCTTGAGAAGTTTTTTTAGTAAAGGTTTGCCATCAATGACAAAGGGGGAGATTGTTGGCAATTTTGGGTACTTTGTGTACATTGTCTTTGCTCAAGTGTATAAGTTGTCATTGATGTCAAGAAGCTCTTGAAGGAATTTGATTTGATGTCAAATAATTTGTTTTTGATGAAGGTTACGGCATGACAGTTTCAAAGGTATTTTGTAAACCCCAAGTTGGCAGGTTTAAATATTACAGGTGGATGCATTAGTTTAATGCATTTGGGTCCAAGAGGAAGTATTTATTTAAATAATTAAAAACCTTGTTAAGGTTCCCTTTAATTATTTTTAAATAAATATTAAATTATTGTTTGCAATGGGTTCTCCTAACCCATGGCGCAAATGTCTTAACTATGTGGGCGCTATGTTTTAAGATTGTGGGCGCTAGCCAAGACGTCCGTCGACGTGTTAAACTCCTCACCGACTTCAAGAGCTTATGGTAAAAATGCATATAAATCTCCCTTGATGAAAATCAAGAATTATCCCATCCACATTTTGAAAAGATTTGCTTGCTGTGAATTCATGATCTGTTGTTCGACTATGTCTTCACCATTTTCATGAATCCGTTGTTCATTTTTTTTGTACTCACCGTTTGTCGTAAATTCGTCGTAAGGTTTTTGTCTTCGTGTTCGCATCAAAATAAAGGGAGGCACTGTTGTTTTATTTAATCCCTGGCACAGAAGGAACAAGGCTAATAGCGTGAGTTTTAAACCTCACCGGGCGCCTTTGGCGCACCGGTAGCGGCTAGGCTGTTGGCGCACTACCCGAACGGGAGGTTTCGCATTCGAATAACGTGAAAGGGTTTTTCATCGTGAAGTGGATGCAGCGAGTGGTGTTAGAATTTGTGTGCAATTTCTCCATAGCGCAATTTTTGATGTTGGCCAAGGTATTTTCGAAATTAAATTTTGCTAAGTGTATTTTACGGATGGAGGAATTTTATTAGAGGGAAAAACATCTTAGGAGTTATAAGGAGTTTAAAGCTTGTTTTATTTTGATAAAATATTATTTTGAAGGTGTTGTTTGAAATATATTATTGCATTCTTATGAGAAATAAATTTTATTTTTGATAAGACTATAAGGGAGAAATAAGGTGTATAAGGGATAATTTTTTCTTGTAATGTTGAGAGTGCTTTTGGTTGATTATAGAAATGAAAGCATGATGTTTTAAGGTTAAAATTGCTTCTTGTGTGAAGTTGTGAAACCTTAAGTGGGCAGCTTTGATATTGAAATTTGCTTTCATTAAATTGGTAATAATCAAGCTATTCTTTACTTGGTTAAAGTGTTGGGCTTACTCCTTTGTTGATGATCTGAAAAGTTGTGTGTGCTCTTGTTGATTTGAGTTGGTGGATGCTTTTTGTTCAAACAATATTGGAGAGAAAAGGAGTTCTACTTGTTTCTTTTTCTGTTGTTGATTTTGAAATGCTTCAAGGTTGTGTTTTGAGTTGAATGGTGTTGATTGAACCTTGTTTGATGAGCATTGTTGTTGAAGCCCTAATTGATGGTGAAAAGAACATGAGTATCATTGTTATGTGATTCTTTGCATAGTTGGCAATTGTTGGGGTTTCATGTTCTTGAAAGAAAGCATTCTATCCTATCCATTTTAGATATTGAGTTGAGTTTTTAGATTTGAGATTGAGTTTGAGCTGAGTTGATTTGAGTTGAGTTTTGAGATTTGGAGTTGAGTATAGAACATATTGAGTCTCTAACAATTCTCTTTATGCTTCTATGAGTTTGACAAATCACATTGGGTCTCTAACAATTCACCTTGTGATTTCCTACTAAGAAAGTTTTTTTTTTTGTGAACTTGCTAAGTTTTGGACAGGTTCCATTGAGGACTTGTGAGCAGTCTTGGATAGGTTCCGGTGGGGACTTGTGAGCAGTTTTGGACAGGTTTCGGTGAGTACTTGTGAGAAAATTTGGACAGGTCCTAGCAGAGGACTTGTGAGCTGAGTTTGATAGTTCTATTAGAGAACTTGAGGATAAGGTGCACTGGTTCTTTGAGAAGAACCTGAGGACAAATTTTGCAAGTCTTTGAGAAGGCTTGTGTGCAGAGGATTGATTTTTTCAAGCTTAAGCGTTGGACAGATCTGACAGACAAAGGAAGACTTGTACTAGATCGACTGACTGTGTTTAGTACAGGTTGCTGAGCTGCTGTAGACGTGATCATAGAAGGCAAAGGTCTCTTAGGCTAAGCATTGAGGACAAGAGGTCTTCGATAGAAAGGAGTTCCATGTTCTGGAAAGAGGTAGAGGTAATTGATCTTCTGAGAGATCATTTCTAGAGCAGAGGGGAAGGTATCTCCTTTGAGCAGAGGCTCATAAATTTTGACTGGGGGAAGGTATATCCTTTGGTCCGAGGATCATAAACATTGTAATTGGGAAGGATTCCAAAAGAACTTTGAGATAACTTTTAGAGAAAATTTTTGTGGACATAGCCCAGCCATTTTGGGTGAACCACGTTAAAATTGGTGTCACTTTGTGGATGATATTGTGCATTGCTTTGATATTGCTTTGGGTATATTGCTTTACTATTTTGAAGTATAAAGGAAAAGTAAAAAGAGGTCTTATACTGTTCACCCCCCCTCTTAGTATAAGCTTGTGTTCTTCATTATTATTTTGTATTTTATTTTCGCATTTATTTATTGCTCGTGTTTTATTATTTAATCCTAAAACTTTTTGCTTGGGGCAGATAACAAGAAAAAATTCAAACTAAATAGATATCTTGGTATTCTTACGCTGTGATAGTATACCAAGATCAAGTATACCTCATCGAAAGGTTTACTTGAATTAAGATCTTTAATTTTGTTTGAAGCAATGACTCAAATATGCATGCTTTTTTTATGATTAGGGGCATCTAAATTTGATAGGATCAATGAATATCAATCAAACTTCAATTTAACTTTAGATTATCTATTTTTGTTCTGCGTTGTGCTTTCACACAATGCATCCCAAAAAAGGGTATCTATAGACACCTAAAACGCGTCATTTTGAGGACAGTACCTATGTGAACACCTTTTTAGGCCATATGACCCATCTTGGGCATTCCCAAAGCTTAAAAATGGTTTTTACCACTCAAATAGGGGTAAATCACCTTTTGTAGCCTGGGCCACCCTACCTAGGAGTGGCCTCTGGACGCCACCCTACCTTATGATGGCCAGTAGTCACGATCATCCTACCTTGGGATGATCACGCCTATAACAAACTTAGGCTCTCGAGTCTAATAAAAATTAGTTATAGGACAACTAAGTATCAACTATCAAGCATGAAAAGGTTCTAGAGTCAACGTTTGGTCTTCCTAGATCCTAACCATTTCTTTATTTTGATTTTTTTGAACTTTTGGACTTTTGGGAATTAGGATTTTTGATAGTGGTGAAAAACCACTGTTTATTTTAGGGAATTGGGTAGTGAAGAGCTTGTTCTTTTGCCAATTCTCAGCATTCTTGAACCATTCGCACAGGGGGATGAGCAGGATACCCTTTTCGATTAAAGCAACCTAGACCACTTCGTGGGTTTTGAATTTCCTTGTATAAAACTTGGATTTGTTAATGTGTAAATATGTTGGGATTTGTTGTATACAAGGTATGATCTACGCAAGATTCTACCTCCTAAAAATCATGATAGCTTTCTACAAAATCTAAAAATAAAACTAGAGATGAGTGAGTGATCGAAAAAACGTTAAGACATTCTAGAACAAATGACTATGTGACGTGGGTCAGACACTGTTATGACCAATGTAAAATATAGGTGAACTTGATAAGTGGAAAAATGGAATGATGCAGATAATTATTTTGACATAATTATTTTTCATTTATTTTTTTTGGACTGATGCAGGATGTACAGTCTTAGTTTTGAACACGTATGAACAACTCTATAATGCAAAGTGCAATAATGAGTGTACCTAATGCAGATGATTTTGAGAATGTAACAAGATGTGATGTAATGAAATGCAATATGATATTTTTGTGTTTTTGTTGTTTTGATGATGTTTTAAGATGCAATGTGATGCAATATTTTTGTATTTTTGATTGATATATATGATGTTTTTTATTTTTGATGATGTTTGAATATGCAATGTAATGCAATATTTTTGTATTTTTGATTGATATATATGTACATGTGACCAACGGGATTATTGGGGGCCATTGGAGAATTTGGGGTGACCAAAAGGCTTATGGGTGCCTTTGGGGCATTTGGGGTGACCAAAGGGCTTATGGGTGCCTTTGGGGATTTTGAGGTGACGTAGACAGTCATGGATTGCCTAGGAGTGTTTTAGGTTGACCAAGCGGGCTGTAGACACCCTTGGAGCATTTTGGGGTGACTTATATGGTCATAGATCGCCTAGGAGCATTTTAGGGTGACCTATACGGTCATAGACAACCTATGAGCATTTTAGGTTGACCAAGTAAGTTGTAGACACCCTTGGAGCATTTTTGGTTGACCAAGTAGGTTGTAGACACCCTTGGAGCATTTTAGTTTGACCAAGTGGGTTTTAGACACCCTTGGAGCATTTTTTGGGTGACCTAGATGGTTATAGACCACCTAGGAGTATTTTAGGTTGACCAAGCGGGTTATAGACACTCTTGGAGCATTTTAGGGTGACCTAGACAGTCATAGACCGCCTAGGAGCATTTTAGGTTGACTGTGCGGGTTTTAGACACCCTTGGAGCATTTTAGGGTGACCTAGATGGTCATAGCCACAACACTCTAGGCATGTAAAGGCTACAAATGAAGGATGTTCAAGGGTTTAGGATCCTTGACTCCTTCAAGGGAGGCTAGGCGGTAATTTTTGGATCCGATCTGACTAGTATTGACAAAAGGACCTAACTAGTTTGCCGTAAACTTATCCCTCATATGGGGTGACAGATTAGAATTTTGTTGGTTTTCTTTCAAAATGAGGTCACCAACCATAAAATATCTAAGATGGACTTTCATATTGTAGGCTCTCTTAAGTCGCTTGTGATAGATGCGTAAGTGCTCAAGAGCATTAGGATGGCCTTAATAAAGCAACTTAAGCTGATCTAGGTGAGCCTGTTGTGCGGTGTCATAGGTCCATAGAGCAAGGGGTATTTACGTGTGCAAATCGATGTGATTCTCTTTAATAGTCTTCTTGAGAATGACAATCAATATTTTGTTGGAAGCCTCTACTTGCCCATTTGCTTACGGATAGTAGGGCATAAAAAAGCTACACTGGATGTTATACTTAGCTATTAGAGCACGCACATATTTGTTCTTAAATGACATCCCATTATTCGAAATGATCTTGGATGGAATACCAAAATGACAAATGATATTGTGCAATATGAACTCCTTGATGCGGGGTCCGATCGTAGTGGTAAGAGGGATCGCTTCCACCCACTTTGTAAAATACTCAATAGCCATGAAGATAAATGTGTGATGGCTTAAGAATGCGAGGAATATTTTCTCGATTAAATCCAAACCCCATTATAAAAATGGCAAAGCCAATTGGATCGTTTGTAAGGCCTGAGAAGGTACGTGTGTCGAGTTAGCAGTGTGTTGACACTTTATGCACTTCTTCACATATGCGCAACAATATCACTCTAAAAGTGGCCAATAATAGCCAATGCAAAGAATGTGCTTTGCGATGGCCATGCCGCTGAAATGGACACCACATGTACCATCATGTGCTTGGGTGTTTACCCAAGCCAAATCTTGATGTTCTAAGCAACGAAGGAGTATCCCATCGTAGCTTCGATGATACAAAATGTATCCTAGCAAAACATATTTTGTCGCCTTTCATTTGAATGTTCTTTTAGTGGCATACAAAAATATAGGAGGGATATTACCAATCTTTAGATACTCCTTGACTTGTGTTGACCGGTCCTATTGTGAGGAAGTCTTGAGCGTGTGAATTGCCTATCCCTCTTGAAATTCATCCTGAGCAAATGTTGAGTGGAAAAGAACTTGTAAGAATAGTGTCATACTGCTATCAAAAGGGGATTGAGGGAACATAGTCCCCTAATCGACATGATTCAAGCATTCATGAATGTGCGAGAATCTCTCTTGATGAGGTTCAATTTGAATCAAGTGGCTTTCGGTATGACCTGATTGTTCTCACACTTAACCATAGATTGTGAGAGTGTTTTGACCTGAATGATTGTCATCTCATAAGTAGGGTTCTGCAGGATCAAGGATCCTAGGGAGGCCATTGTATATGTAAAATTATTATATGATCGAGGGAGCGTCTCGATGTTATACCATTCAAAATTTGTTAGGAATGTATCCATAAGGGCTTTGTAGGATTGCAGAACTAGGCACTTGCATTGGTAGATCCCTTTGACCTGGTTAACAATGAGCAAGGAGTCAGCAAAAATATTAAACTTGGTGATTTTCATGGCAATAGTTGTTTGAAGACCTATGAGCAGGGCTTGATACTCAACATTGTTGTTGGTGCATAGGAAATCAACTTTAAATGATAGGGGTATGGGAGCCCTATCCGGTGTGAAATACATGATCCCTATGCCACCTCCTTAATCATATTTGGAGCCATCTAAAAACAAAGTCATCTTTGCCTACGGATCAGGCTATTTAGAATCATGTGATTCTAATATTTTGAAGACCCATCATTGGGAAGCTCAATGCTAAGAGGTTGATCATCCTAGAGAGGAGCCTCTGCAAGTTGATCGATGATGACCTAACCCTTAATTGATTTTTTTCCAATAAATTCTAGGTCGAACTTCGTCAACAACATGATCCATTTTGTCGTGCGACTATTATGATAAGTGCGACTCATCATGTATCACAATGGATTATATTTCAATACAACATATGTGGTATGGCTAAGCATGTAATATCATAGATTCTTGGTGGCAAAAACCATCGCTAGACATAAATTCTCCATGTATGTGTACTTGATCTCATAACTAACTAGGGTGTAGCTGAGATAGTAAGTAGCATGTTCCTTATGCAGTTCATTATTTTGGGCTAGCATGGTGCCCAATGTAATCTCAGTGGCTGAGATGTATAAGCAGAATGACACTCCTAGTATAGGTAGGGCTTATACTGGTGGTAAAGCTATGTACTACTTTATTGCATCAAAGGCCTCCTGAAACTCATCATCCCAATGGAATTTGACCCCCTTGTGCAATAACTTGTTCATGGGTCAACACTTGTCCAACAATTATGCTATGAAGCATTTGATGGATGTGATATTGCCCTGCAGACTTCAGAGCTACTTGATGGTAGTCAAGGGAGGCATCTCCAGCATGGCCTTGACCTTGTTGGGGTCCACTTCGATGCCTCATTTAGAAACTATAAATCCTAAGAGTTTTCCATATGTGACATCGAAGACGCACTTCTTGGGGTTCAGTCTCACATTTGTAACACAGTAGTGGAGTATTCCCAATGGGGAGGTATCTTTCAATGGTAATAATAATCCCTAGGATGAGCTTGATATTAATTACCAAATCTAACAATCTTCCAAGTACGCAAACTACCCTCGTACGGATTGTCAATCTCTTGTACGACCTTCCACACATACACTGTATGATCTGATATCATACAGTGGCCAAGATGGTACGATATTACACTTAGCAAAATTGATGGATGCTTTTTTTGAGGCTTTCGTACACAGTTTTGTAATCGTTCAAGCCAATTACCAAAATTTCCAAATCGGGTAAGTTTCTATCTTTCACCTATTTTACCAAACCGGGTAAGGATTATACGTACGATTTGTACGATGTACAATCTGTACGATCCAAAGGTATAACAAGATAGTATTTGTAATTCTCTTATACTCCAATCTCTCTATAGAAGGTTTTGTAAGGTATTAATAGTCCAAACAAGATGATTCCACACACAAGCAAAGCATCCAATCCGGTATTATAAGTGACTATGTTCAAGCAATTATGCCTAAAAATCATACAGTCTGCTTCAATACATCCTTGCAAACATCCTCATGCTCCTATATCATTCTCTATGATTCCCACCAGTAGCAATCTACTTACAATGCAATGAAGCCTAAAAATAACATATGACAGTAAGGAAGAAACTCAATCACATAATAATCATCCACAATGCATCAACCATACACACAGGATCGTAGACTGTCATCCACAATGTATGTTATTTATTATTAATGGTGATAAACTTGATAGAATGTGGAAAATCTATTCATACTATAGAAATAACTCAAAAATATGGCTAACTCTCTATCCTAGCAACTATGAACCAGTAAACTAGTAGCCAGACTCATAAATTCGAAAATGGGGCTATTATATAACGTTGTCCAGGTCGTTCCAAAGCGGTTCCTGAGAAAATATATTATTCACAACTACCCAATTACAACTAAATACATTATTTTGGCCTTTTCCTAAGTTTACACCTTAGGTTAGAAAATCCATATGATATTTCATTCTGAAATTGCATTTCCTTTACATTTCAGTGAACTTCGGTGTGACCTGTACGATTTGCCACTGCTCTGTATGCTTTGCCACTTTAGTTGTACGGTCTTATGTATGATTTGCTCCCTACTATATGGTTTCACAAACCTAGAGCAAATCATCTCCAAAACAGTAAAACTTTAACAAATCACTTCTTCTTTCTCTAGGAGGTGGATTTGCTGCCTACATCTACCCTCCCATTTATTTGAGTTGGCATCCTCAATGACTTGTTTTGCTTCTTCTGTAATGTTTCCAGTCGAGCTACCTCAACCTCCAAGTCCTTGACTTGGGTCTTGTATATTTCTCTCTCATTTTTTAGCTTGGCTACATAGCTCCCCATCTCGACGGCTTTGGCTCTATGAAGGTTAACCTTTTCCTCGATGGCTTTCATGAAGTCCATAATTTGTTTCTCTCAGTTGGAGGCACTCTTTGACAACTTATATTTCCAATGAGCCTCAGCTCTAGCAACTGCTTGAAGCTCTTCATTCATCTCATCAATCATCTTCAAGTGATGCTCGATGTCAGCTTTGAGAGCTCGTATCTGGTCTTCCTTAGGCCTTATTTGAGCCTGCTTGTCCAAGACCATCTCATTGAGCTTCTTGGCATCCATCGTCAATTCCTCTATCTGCTTGGCCTGCATAGCTATTTTCTTATGTTTCTTGGCCAACTGAGCTGACATCTACTCATCCTTTGCTTTGAGTTGTGCCTCCAACTCCTTGATCCTATCTTCTATCGTCTGAGCGATCTGTCGCTTCTCTTCCTCAAGCGTTGTAATCTTGGCTTCAGACTCTATTATAAAACCCGACAAATCCTCCTCCAACTTCCTTATCTTTTCTTCTACCATTGTCCTACTTGTTGGTCCGACTTTCATACACACCCTGTGAAGAATGAACACAAAACTCTGATAACACTTATACGGGATAAATCCCACTCACTTTAGGATCTAGCTGGTTATCCAAGGTGTGAGTTACAAAGTCGGGTTGAATGTCAATTCACTCTTTTTTGCTTCTGAAATAGATTTCAATATGGACTGTCTGTACCTTACAACGGGCTCACTGAAATTACTCAGTAATGTTCAGAAGTTGTCACTTGTTGACAATCAGATTTAAAATTAATTATTTGATCTAGCTCTCATGGGTCAACAGATTTAAATAAAATACAAATTCAAAAGAAAATAAAAATGAATCATTTCACGATAAAACAAAGAGGGTAGGGTAAGGCAGAAAGAGAAGTCTATCAAACTTAACTGTAAAACAAAACTACCAATTTTATTTATACTATCAGCTTCACAACAGAACAAATCAAAGAAGAAAGTGTCCAGTTTTCTAAGATCACTTTCTACTAAGAGCACA
This sequence comes from Wollemia nobilis, assembly GCA_028583015.1. Lineage (NCBI taxonomy): Eukaryota > Viridiplantae > Streptophyta > Pinopsida > Araucariales > Araucariaceae > Wollemia > Wollemia nobilis. The sequence goes on along the minus strand of JAQPPZ010016917.1, from coordinate 3,023,696 downwards.
AGGCAGAGATAGAACAGATCTAACAAAAAATTATAAACCGAAGGGAAGTCGGTTAAAATTGATATCTTTCACCGGTAGCCTAGCTCGCACAGTGAGGACAGAGCAATTAGAACAGACCTGAACCTCAAATCTGTAATTTTCCTTAGCATACAATAGAACAACTGAAGCCTAACAGCATATTTAATCTTGATAACCTAGATTCACAACATAAATTTAATAAAATTTAATGAAACGGATAACAAAAGAAGATGAACTTATCACAATCTGCAAAAAGATTAGGCTCCTAGCCATGCTATCACAGAAAACAAAAGCACATCAACTCCAAGTCCAGAAACAAAGTATTTAACAATCTTTGTAAGAAATTGCTTCAAAAGCCTTTTATTTATAAGTTTCCGCCTTAACCAATTTTCTTTCAAATTCTCTTTGTTGCTTCTTGCTTGATGACCTTGGACTCGTCGCGATTTCGTGACATGTCGTGAAATCGCGACAGTCCGTACGACTTGACTGTCTTTGCCAAAAATGTCATGATTTCGTGACATTTTCCTCACTCGGGCCCTTTCCTTTCAATCATGTCGCAATTTCGCGACGTCGCGAAATCGCAACGTCGTGATTTTGCGACATTTTTCTGCCTTAGTCGATTTTTAATTTTGGTTCCTCTTGCTTCCTTCTGTCTCCACCTGGACCTGTCACGATTTCGTGACATGTCGTGAAATCGCGACAGTCCGTACAACTGCGTCCTTTTCTCCTTCACGCGCCGTGAAAATGCGACATGTCGTGATTTCGTGACATGTCGCGAAATCGTGACCTTTTCATGCCTTCACCGATTTTTCTCTCTCAGCCGCGAAAATGCGACATGTCACGAAATCGTGACGTTCCGTACAATCTAGCTTTCTCTCTCCTTGCCGGTAGCGATTTCGCGACATTTCCAAAAATGGAAAGTGTCGCGATTTCGCTACGCTTTTTGGACTTGGCCGATTTTCTGAAAACTTGTCGCGATTTCGCGACATTTCCATAAATGGAAGTGTCGCGATTTCGCGACTTTGCCAAAAAAGAAAAGTTTTGATTTTCAATGAATTTATCTATCTGTTTTCTACATTTTTTCGTACCGGTGTAAGATTTTCTTTATCCATGAAGGATTCTAGCATGTAAGAAGTGAATTCTGAGATAACAAAGCCAGAATGCAAGAATACTTGGATACTTTGACATAGGCAAAACTTGAAGAAGAAAGAGGCAAGTGAAAAATTGGATTTAAACCTGAAAATCATCAAGAGGGTCCCTACTGCAAAATGAAAGCTTAATGTTTTCAAAGGATGGAAAATTATTTTTCAGTGGGGGTGTGTTGCTTCTCAACAAATGGCGATATCTGCGGGTAAAATAGTAGAATTATTTTAGAACCCAGGACTCTAGTTTCAAAACAACATAGACCATGCATCAAGCCTTGCCACAGATATTCTTCAAAATAAATTGACTACTAACTGATAGTTGTTAAAATTTCCCAAGGACATACTAGGCTGAATTACTTAAGGAAGATTTCTGATGTGTAATTACAAGGGTATAAAAATTTCTTCAAGAATGACTGGATCGAATGTTGAACTCTGGATTGATCAGCTTTTCTAGGTTGTAAAAAAGGTAAACCGAGTAGAGCTCTGTTTACTAGTTTAGCCTTTTCGACCCAGACAGAGTTACCCTTTAGATTTACACGACCCAAATTTACAACTGTAAGGTAGAATCTACAACTTGGTAGAAGAAAAATATCTTTTGAAATCTTGGCTGCCTCTTTCATTATATAATTTTTTTTTTTTTTATATATATTGGAAATAATAGAGTGCCAATTCAACTTACATCTCTTTCTTTTGAAATACATCAACATCTGAAAAGCCTTAGAAAGAATAACAATTTTCTTTTAATATTTCATCAATCTGGAACTGATTCAGTCTAGGCACTGATAGTATCTATAGATACTCAAATAATTACATGAATCATAGTCCCCTCTTATAACCAACTTTTCTTGGATTCCCCGGGAGTTCCTCCACCTAAACAGCATAGCAGTTTCTTTATGATTAAAACAACTGTGGCAAGCAAGACACAAAATCCAATCATCCTTCCACTGTTGTTCTGACTAAAAAAATAGTTCCACTGTTCATTTCAAATAGACTATCTCACACTTGTGATAATGAACACTGGATTGATCAGCTCAGAATAAAAACAATTTTGGAAGGCTGACCTTTTTATGAATGCTGAGGCAAAGGCTAAAGAACAAAATTTTAAAAGCCAAAGAACTTTGTATAGACCTCCAAGGATAAACACAGGCCTCTAAAAACAAAATAAAATAAAACGCACTGAGACTTGAGAATAAAAGCGTACGAGCAAGACAAACAAAAGCTGTAGGGTTATTTACAAAGGAAACAAAATAAAAGCGATACGGACAATTAAAGGAAATGAAATAAAACAAGACTGCAGAGCTATTTACAAAGAAAATAAACTGCACAGACCTTAAATAAAATATAAAATACAGAACTTTAAAATATAACAACTGCTGTACAAACAGCATAGGAAATAGAATACATAAATGTACAGACCTGAATGGAATTAAAACTGCAGGGATATTTACAAAGAAAAAAAAAAAAATACAGAACTTCAAGATAGACTGAAATTGCACAGACAAATTAGGATTAAATAAATAAAAAGAACACTGCACAGACATTTAAAAACAAATTAAAACAAAGCAACTAAAAACTATACAGACAATTAAAACTAAAGCTAAAAAATTGTACAGGCAGATAGAATTAAAATAATTAAATAGCACTGCACAGACACCTAAAATTAAACTAAAGCAATCAACTGTACAGACATTAAAAGTAAACTAAACAACTAAAAAAAACTAAACTAAAGAACTGTACAGACATGAAGAGTAAACTAAACTAAACAACTGTACAGACAATAAAAGTAAACTAAAGCAGATAAACTACAAAGTTATTTACAATGTATACACATGTTAAAACTTCTTTATGACTCATTCAAATGATACATTGGACGGAACAGCTGAGAAATAATGTTTTAAGTACTGACCATTAACAAGGAGGTCCAGAAAATTACCATCAAGGTCTTGTAATCAAAATGCATTGTTACCCAGAATCTCAACAATCTGATACGGGCCTATCCACAGTGGCTGCAACTTTGTATGCTTACCCTTCTTCTCATGGGCCTTGTCCCATAGAAGCACCAGGTCTACCAATCTGAAAGCCTTCACTTTGGCCCTCTTGTGAAACCAGCGCTTGACGATTTCTTGGTGCCGACTGAAGTGTTCCAGGGCTTGGAGTATTTCATCCTGCAAGTTAGTTAGATCTAAAACACGAGCCTTTGCATCATCTTGATCCTCAAAATAGTCTAAGACAAATTGGTAAGTAGGTAACTTCAGAGAGATGGGAACAATTTGCTGGGTACCATAAAAAAAAGCAAAAGGAGAAGTTTTAAGAGCCACTTTATATTTTATCCGATCAGCCCAAAGTGCATATTTCAATAACGTGTGCCACTGCCTGGGTTTATCTGCTATAGATTTCTTGATGGCATTCATTAAATTCTTGTTTGTGGACTCAGCCAGTCCATTGCCTTGGGGATAATAGTTGGATGAGAATCTGATAACTATCCCCATATGGTATGCCCATTCTGCAAACTCCAATTATTGGAAGGTTGGTCCATTATCACACATCAAATTTAGAGGAACCCCAAACCTAGTTATGATATTTAATTCTAGAAATTCAATGACTTCATGAGCTGTACTTCTTATGGTGGCTGTTGCTTCAACCCATCTTGTGCAGTAATCAGTAGCTGTCAGAACATACTTATGCCCTAATGAAGAATTTGGATTAATAACTCCCACAAAATCAAGTCCCCACTGCATAAAACGTTTATTTATTACATGTTGCAATGGGAGAGCCTGGTTGGCCTCTTTGGCTGCAAAAGTTTGGCACTGATGGCAAGTTCTTACATGCTGATGTGCATCTTTAAATAGTGTAGGTCAGTAATAGCCTACTCTCAATATTTTATGCGCAGTAGCAGATCCTGATGAATGCCCTGCCCCTAAATTTTCATGAAAACTGGACATGACTTCACTGACTTCACTCAGAGAAATGCATCTTAGAAAAATGCCAGCATAATTCTCTCTGTACAAATTACCTGCTTTGAGGAGATAATGAGCAGCTTTCAATTTTAATGCTCTCCTTTGGGTTCTGTTCAAGTGATACGGGCAAATTCCAAATTGCAGCAGATGAGTAATATCCCCATACCAGTCATCAGATTCAAAATTTAACTGATTAACTTCTTCCCGTATAGGTACTTCGGCAATGTGTCGGGACAAACCAAGTCCTCTGATCAATTTAGCAGACGTAATCTCTAAGTCATACTCTTGTAGCCTGGTAACCCAATTACCCCTCAATTCACCCAATTCATTCTGACTTAGAAGGTATTTAACAGCTGGGTCTAGAACTATAGCATGAATTCTGCTTCTTAATATATAGTGCCTGAACTACTTAACTGCTCTTACCAAGGCATAAGCTTGTTTGTCTAAACGAGAATATTTCAGCTCAGCCCCCTTTAAATTGGTACTCTTGAAAGCAATTGGATGTTCCCCAGTTTCTCTCTGTTGGGTCAGAACTGTAGCAAGTGTGTGTTCAGAAGAAAAGGTGTATAGATAGAAATCTGCACTGAAGTCTAGGATTACCATAACTGGTGCTTGTTTGATGGCTGTATTGATTTCTTGGAAAGAATTTTTAGCTTCGGTGGTCCAGACAATCTGAGCAGTTTGCTTTAGCATGTTATTCATTGGCTTGACTATCTCTGCAAAATCAGAGATGAACTTCCTGACAAAGTTAATTTTTCCAAAGAAGGACCTCAAATCTTTCTTGGAGTTGGGAAATGGTATGCCAGATATGGCTTCAACTCTACCCGGATCCATGGAAATGCCACCTTTTGTGACCAAGTGCCCAAGGAGCTTTCCTTTCATTACACCAAAAATGCACTTCTTCGGATTCAAAGAAATACCGAACTCCCTGCATTTATTAAACACAGACTCCAAAAATGGAAAGTGTCGCGATTTCGCTATGCTTTTTGGACTTGGCCGATTTTCTGAAAACATATCGCGATTTCACGACATTTCCATAAATGGAAGTGTCGTGATTTCACGACTTTGCCAAAAAAGGAAAGTTTTGATTTTCAATGAATTTATCTATCTATTTTCTGCATTTTTTTCGTACCGGTGTAAGATTTTCTTTATCCATGAAGGATTCTAGCATGTAAGAAGTGAAGTCTGAGATAACAAAGCCAGAATGCAAGAATACTTGGATACTTTGACACAGGCAAAACTTGAAGAAGAAAGAGGCAAGTGAAAAATTGGATTTAAACCTGAAAATCATCAAGAGGGTCCCTACTGCAAAATGAAAGCTTAATGTTTTCAAATGATAGAAAATTATTTTTCAGTGGGGGTGTGTTGCTTCTCAACACTACTTTTTTGTAGTTATTCCTCCATTTCGACCAATTCCTTTTAAGCGGTTGCAGTCTCCTCTTCTTGTGCTTCCTTAAGTCGATGGATTTCTATCAACCCAATGCTTAACCATTCTATCCAATGAGTCAAAAAGTTCAACTTTTGGAGGGTAATGGACACACCTATGGCAACCCGTTTATACTCCATATCTACCGTATTGGTTGGGCGGGTTGGATGACTCATTCTATCAAGGTAAATCCTTGGATCCCTCCTATAGTTTGTGCCTATCCCTTCTAGCAATTGTTCTCTTTGCAACATCATTGTTACCTCTTCCCTGTGTAACGTCCATGGATGATGTGTGTGGATCTCTTCTATCTTCTTTATCCTCTCCATGTTGGATATGTCTCATTCTTTGCCAAAAAAGAATTGTATGACAGGCACTACAACGCAAAAGATGACGGGTAGGGGGGGTCCGGGGTATCTCTACTTTTGGAGCGGCCCTCGGGATTCCCATGGTTGGTGGGTGGTTGAGCCCACGGTGTTGTATCCACGGTACCCTAATACCACTTGGTGGTTTAGGGTTGTATGAGTTTCCTTATATAATTATTGTAATGCTCCATTTGAGGGAAAAGAGAGAGAATAATATATCAAGGAGGATAGAATCTTGTTTGCTGGACTAGCCCAAATCGGGTGAACCAGGGTAAATCTTGTGTGTTATATGTGCATTGAATGGTGTCATTATTTCCTTAGTTATTATTTTTGCATTATTTCTAGAATATGTTTTTGTAATTCTCTTCATTTGGTATCAGAGCGAAGTCATTAGCCATAGGGGGACACCTTTATTGCTAGGGTTTAAATCTGTTTGAAGAAGATCTAGGGTTTCTAGGAGTGAGAGGAAACCTATTCTGGAGTGGGAGTTACACAAAAGGAGTTTGAAGGAAAAATGTCAGGGAAATCATTCAAGGATAGAGATCGAGAAATTTGATGGCAAAATTTTTGAGCTATGGAAGTTAAAGATGGAAGATATGCTCGTGGACAGAGATCAGTGGGCTGCTATTTCAGAAACAACAAAACCTACGGGTACTTTCGATGAATATTGGGAAAAGATGAATCAAAAAGCAAGGAGTCTGATTCGAATGTGTCTTGCAGATTCGGTGCTCATCAATGTTTCAGGAGAAGCTACAGCGAAGGATCTCTGGGAGAGGTTAGGGGCTTTGTATCAATCGAAGTCCCTAGTGAACAAATTATTCCTCGAAAGAAAGCTGTACAATCTTAGGATGCATGATGGGGATTCGGTTGCAGATCATCCGAATGCATTCAATACGATGGTAAGTCAACTAACATCTATAGAAATTAAGTTGAGTGAGGAAGATAAATGCATTACTTTGTTATGCTCTTTAACAGATTCATGGGATAACTTAGTAGTAGCAATTGGTAGTACAACTTCATCCACATTGAAGTTTGAAGATATAGTGGCATCTCTATTATCTGAGGATATGAGGAGAAAAGCCATGGAGGGCACATCTAAGGAAGCCCTAACAATGAGAGGGCGTGCCAAGGAGAAGGACAAATCTAGATATGGTGATAGGTCTAAGTCTAAAGGTAGATCCAAGTCTCGAGGGAAGTTTGAGAGAAAATGCTAGAATTGTGGCAAGCCAGGTCATATGAAGAAGGATTGCAGATCAAAGAAAGTCGAGTCTGGAAAAAATTCTGATGAATCGACTTCCACAGAGATGAATAAATCCATTGATGAAGCAGGGGATGTATATTTGGCATCCTGCTCATCATGCTCCACACGATCAGATAAAAATGATTGGTTGATTGATACTGGTGCCTCTTTTCATATGACTCCTCATAGAGGGTGGTTCAGTGAATATGAAAGATATGATGGAGGGGAGGTACAATTGGGAGATGATTCACCACTCGGAATCATGGGTCGTGGAAGAGTGAAAATTTTGTTGCAGGATGGTAGGGTTAAGACCCTACCAGGTGTGATGCATATTTCGGGACTTGCTAGAAATTTTATTTCGGTAAGCAAAATGGCCGATGCAGCGGTGAATGTCAGTTTTGGCAAGGATTCATGCAAAATGGTTCGTGGATCAATGGTGTTGGCAAGGGGAGTTCGGATTGGAACATTGTATAAGCTATTGGGAAGCACTATGAAAAATGAGTGCAATAGCTTAGCTGTTCTCGAGGTTGATTCCGATAAAAGCTCAACACTCTGGCATCAAAGGATGGGACATATTGGAGAAAAGGGATTGCGTACCCTGTACACAAAAGGTATGGTTCATGGTATCCCTAATTACTCAATGACTTCTGAGTTTTGTGAACATTGTATTTATGGTAAACAGAATTGGGTTAGTTTTCCATCTAATGCCACAAGATCTAGCGGGGTACTAGATTTGATCCACAGTGATATTTTTGGTCCTGTTCCTATGCCGTCTCTTGGAAAATCATGGTATTATGCTTCCTTTGTTGATGATTTTTCAAGATATGCATGGATTTACTTTCTTAAGAGCAAAGATGAAGTGTTTGAAAAATTTAAGGAATTTAAAGCACTTGTTGAGAATCAAAGCGATAAAAGGATTAAGGTGTTGAGGTCCGATAATGGAGGGGAATATTGTTCTAATATATTTGAGAAATTTTGTAAGCAATGTGGTATTGCAAGACAGAAGACTACTTCATATACACCTCAACAGAATGGAGTTGCAGAGAGGTTGAACAGATCACTGATGGAGAAGGCTAGAAGTATGCTCAATGGTGCAGGTTTGGCACAGGAATTTTGGGCAGAAGCAGTGAGTGCAGCATGTTACTTGCGAAATCGGTCACCTACATCAGCATTGCCAGATCAAACTCCATTTGAAGCTCTATTTGGTAAGAAACCATCTATTTCACATCTCGAGTTTTTTTCGTGATGCATACATGCATATTCCAAAGGAGAAAATAAGTAAGCTAGATAATAAGGTTTGTTAAATGTATCTTTATTGGTTATAAAGATGGTGTTAAAGGATATAAGCTTTGGAATCCAAAAACTAAAAGTACGAGTGTATAGTAGAGATGTGGTGTTTAGGGAGATGATCAGTGATTCTAGGAAGGTAGTTATAGAAGAGGAACCTGGAACGGTCCAATTTGATCTCATGGACAACTATCAGACAGTAGAGGATCTGGAAGAGGAGCATACAGATGAGGATATGGAAGAGGAGCATACAGGTGAGGATCTGGAAGAGGATGAAGAAGAGGTTCATACACCTGTGGTAAGGAGATCAACACGGGAAAGGAGGCAACCTGAAATGTACGAGTCCATCTGCTTTTCCTACTTCTTTTGTACTATCATTGCATCGATGAAGATCCTAGAATAGTTAGAGAAGCTATTAATTACGGAGAGGCAAACCATTGGGAAGAGGCCATGGATGAGGAAATGATGTCCCTGAAAAAGAATAGAACATGGGATTTAGTGAAATTACCAAGTGGTAGGAAAGCAATAGGTTGCAAGTGGATCTTTAAAAAGAAGCAGAATGTTGAAGGTAAAGTGGAGAAATATAAAGCTCGCCTAGTTGCTAAAGGTTTTTCTCAGGTTGAAGGAATTGATTATGGTGAAGTTTTTTCTCCCGTTGCAAAGCTAACATCAATTAGATTTATGTTAGCTGTGGCTGTTGCATTCGATCTTGAAATAGAACAGATGGATGTGAAAACTGCATTCCTTCATGGATATTTGGAGGAAGAAATCTATATGAGGCATCCTGAAGGTTTCACTATTGCAGGAAAGGAGGATCTGGTATGTAAGTTAAAGAAATAATTGTATGGACTGAAACAATCACCTAGAATGTGGTACCAAAAATTTGATACTTATGTTTTAGGAATTGGTTTTTTTCGTAGCAATGCTGATCACTGTGTGTATTCAAAGAAAATTGGTAATGTAATTGTCATTATAGTTCTTTATGTTGATGACATGTTACTAATTGGAAATAGCAAGAAATTGGTCAGGGAAGTAAAGTCTCAGTTGGCATCACAATTTGACATGAAGGATCTTGGCCCTGCAAATTTTATATTGGGTATGCAAATAAAAAGAGATCGCTCTAACAGAAGGTTGTGGCTGGATCAAAAAAAGTATGTTGAGACAGTGTTGAAAAGGTTCAATATGCAGGATTGCAAACCGGTGAAGGTACCTATTTCTTTAGGTGAAAAATTGTCTACTGAACAATGTCCAAAAATAGAAGAAGAGGTAGAGGAAATGTCACATATTCCTTATGCAAATGCCGTAGGTAGTTTAATGTATGCCATGGTTTGTACTAGAGCAGACATTGCCCATGCAGTGGGAGTCTTGAGTAGATATATGTCTAAACCTGGTAAAGAGCATTGGACTGCTGTGAAAAGGGTGTTTAGATATTTGCGTGGCACCTCTGATTTTACAATCTGCTATGAGGGTACAGGTAAAGAAAATAGACAATTGGATATAGAAGGGTTTGTTGATGCAGATTGGGCTGGAGATCTGGACAGAAGAAGATCTACTAGTGCTTATGTATTCAATTTGTTCGAAGGGTCCATTAGTTGGATGAGCAAGAGGCAGACTGTTGTTGCTCTTTCAACTATTGAAGCTGAGTATATGGCTGCCACTGATGCAAGTAAGGAAGCTGTATGGCTGCAAAGACTATGTGCTGAAATTGGGTTCTTTCAAGGAGCTGTAAAGATAAACTGTGACAGTCAGAGTGCCATATTTTTGGCAAAGAACCCTGCTTACCATTCAAGAACGAAGCACATTGATACAAAGTTCCATTTCTGTAGGGACATGCTTGAACAGAGGAAAGTGTTGCTGGAAAAGGTAGACACCAAGGAAAATGTTGCAGATGCTTTAACCAAGGCTATAAGCACTGAAAAGTTTAGATTTTGTTCAAATGAAATGGGTCTGGCAAAGTATTCAACAAGTGGGAGAATGTTGGATATGTCTCATTCTTTTCCGAAAAAGAATTGTATGACAGGCACTACAGCGCAAAATACGACGGGTAGGGGGGGTCCGGGGGTGTCGGAGGCACCCAAGGACCCCCAGCTATGGTAAAGGTGATTACGTAATAGGTGATGGCTCGGGGTGCGTAGGGGGACGCCCTCGGATGCGGTGAAAGAGAAAGATGTTGGAGAAGACCAGCTGAGAATAGGCGGCGGAGCCGCCTAAAATTTTTCACCTACTTTTATCGCTACTTTTGGAGCGGCCCTCGGGATTCCCACGGTTGGTGGGTGGTTAGTGGGTGTGGGTGGTTGAGCCCACGGTGTTGTATCCACGGTACCCTAATACCACTTGGTGGTTTAGGGTTGTATGAGTTTCCTTATATAATTATTGTAATGCTCCATTTGAGGGAAAAGAGAGAGAATAATATATCAAGGAGGATAGACTCTTGTTTGCTGGACTAGCCCAAATCGGGTGAACCAGGGTAAATCTTGTGTGTTATATGTGCATTGAATGGTGTCATTATTTCCTTAGTTATTATTTCTGCATTATTTCTAGAATATGTTTATGTAATTCTCTTCACTCCACACTAATCACCCATTTTGTTATACACTCCAACTCGAGAGACACTTGATGTTTCCATAGCTCCAATTCTCCTACATGGCCAATAAAAAATGCCATTCTTGCACTATTCATCACATGGCCTAATTGACTAAATAAGTGCTCTACCTTATCCTTTACACCTCGTGCCTCCTCTTCCATCGTAATTATTTCAAACCACGGTATCTCCAAGATATAACTGGATTGCATTCCCAACTGTTATTCCTCTGAAGAAGTCCTCAGTTTGTCTTCTTCTCTAAGGTGGCTAGAGCTTCCTCCAAGCTCTCTAAGTTCTCTCTTGGTATCAATATTTTCTCAAGGTGGAGATTGTTTCTCTTGTTCCTCCTCCCCCTCGTTATCTACAATGTTTATGATCTCTTCCTGAGATCGTTGCTCATCTTGTCCCTGAGCCTTCACTACTATAGATGAGCCTCCCTATGGCTCCTTCGTATTGTCTTGGCCTTCCTCCTTGCCCTCCACTTGTTGCTCTTCTGCCACTATTTCCTCCTATAGTTGTTATGCATCCTCCATTGTGACCTTTGGGGCAATATGTGCTTCGCTTTCTTGTGGCACTTTCTTCTCTGAGACTTCATGTCTACTAGAGCCTCTTGATACAAATATGTATCATGTCTTCTTATTCGACTTTGCTACTACTTACTCTTGGGTAGTGGCCACTCCATCGTGCCCTACATCAAACTCTTTAAAGAATTTAGAGGCATCCATATTCTCATATTGAGAGAAAATTTTTGGTGAGCATACTATTTTCTCTGCCTCTACCCAACACAACTCATCCAACTTCGTCACTTCTAAATATGACTCTTCTATTCTTTATACTTTTGAAGCTGGTTTACTTGTCATTCTCTCTTGCTGCGTTCTCATACTTATTTGTATAGGGCTACTCTCTCTTTCTTGCTCGAGAGGTTGCTCCTACTGCGTTCTTGTAGGTACTTGTTCTTGTTTTGACTCCAACCATCTAGAATTTTTTCTTCGATGGTGTACATCAGCATCCTCCTCCGAAGAAGTGTCTTCCTGAGCTTCACTCATGTGTCACTCACTCTTTATGCATGGTTTCTCTAGATTAACCTTACCTATGGGTACAACTTTTGACCATCTCAATATTGTTGGTTTATCTGCCCTAATCTCCCTAGGCTACGTCAACCCTAGGAATTTCATCCCTGCTTCCATCACTACATTGAGAAGCAAACCAATAGCCTGAAAGGCTATCCCAAAGTTCTTTGATATATTTGTCAATGCTTCATGCATTCTTCAGTCTAGATAGGTACCCTAATCATATAGAATCCCCTAGGTAATACCTTTTGCGTACTGTGCCATCCACATTGGCATCTCTGTCTTGTTAGGCTCCTTTGGATTTTGTTGATTCCAAAGGTTTGCTACAACTAGAATATCTTCATTATGTAGCTTACACCATCATGTAAACATGATAAAGATGAATAACATCATCAATATTATGGGTAACACCCATCACCACCTATAACGGGGGTCAAGGGGGTGGGAACCCCCTTGTAGGGTCAAGGGATAGTGTCCCTTGTAGGGTCGAGGGACAACGTCCCTCACTTGTTCCCTATCATGAGACAGGGCGGGGTCGAGGGGTAGCACCCTTGTAGGGTTTAGGGTGGAGCCCCAAAACCTCAATGGAAAAATTGCTAAGACCTTCACTGTCAAAATCAAAATTTTCCCTTCATGAGCACTTTGGATTTCTTTACTCAACCTCCTTAACCAGCTCAACATCGACTCCCTTTTACCCTGTCTTAACCACTAATGGAACACTTTGTACGATTCTAATCTGTATAATTTCATCTTGTACGATTTCCTATTGCACAATTTCTTCTTGTACGATCTCACATTGTGCAATTTGACTTGAAATCATACAATCTCTGCCCACTGTATGATTTCACCTAACCAACGTATAGTGCCCTCTTGAAAAATCATACAATCCTATTCTTCCTTAGGGAATTTTGAGTGTATGATGGGTTGTTCTATTTGGAAGACATCTTTCATAACAACATATTCCATAAAAAAATCCTCCTTGTCAACATCTTCCATGTTAATATCTTCCATGACAACATCTTCTATGTCAACCTCTTCCATGTCAACATCTTCCATGTCATACCATTTTATGTATCTTTTATTACTGTGAGGAGTGTCATAAACTACATCACTAGTGACAACCTTCCTCTTTACACAATTTGCCCTCCAAATGGTTATGCAAGTTCCTATATGCCATGTGGGATCTTCCTTACCCTCACCTAAAAATGGTGGACATCTTTGTTTGGCTACTCTATTATCCATCTTGGGAGAGTCGTCACTCTCACTCGAGGTCTCTCGTGGAATGTCAACTAAATTCCTCCTTGAATGTGTCTTACTTTTTTTGTCGTCAGAAGAATCAATTTGAGGTATCTTATTATGTCCCATCACTCGATGACCAAATTCTCATGCGTCCTCACTTTGCGACCTTCTTCGCTGATGTGATGGAGATTGTCTTGGTCTATCTTCCTGAGTCCCTGCATCCTGTTGCCTTGGTGACTGACTCCCATCCTTTGCACCCTATCGCAACCCTTTTTCCTCTTCCTCAGGCCTTACCATCCACTCTCCATCATCGTGCACTTTCTCTTTGTCACCCATCTCCTCTATGATCGGTGGGTTTTCCTCCTCATCTTCTGTCTCAATCAACAACATCTCAAAGTCTCCTTCGGATGTCCAAACTTGCTCTATCTCTGGTTCATGCGTACTCTGATCTGAGTTACTCATGTTTCCTCTTTGAGAAATCCTTATGCTCCTTCTTACTGGAATGTTCTCTCGTGGTTATCTTATCCCATGACTTTGTGTACTGGCGTCTGTCATAAGAAATCACCTCCAATTATTTTGTCAAATTCGATCCATTTTAACAAAAATGCCAAATTTGATAAGGCAATGACTCCAAATGTAACACATTTTGATGCTACCTAATCAAGCAATGGATTCATCCAACTACAACAACAGTGCCAAAGGTAACACAGCGGTGGAGTATTCCTGGTGGGGGGTATCTTTCGATGGTCAAAATAATCCCTAGGATGAGCTTGATCTTAAGTACCAAATCAAACAATCTTCCAAGTATGCAAACTACCCTCGTACAGACTGTCAATCTCTTGTAAAACCTTCCACACATACATTGTACGATCTGAGATCATACAGTGGCCAAGATGGTATGATCTTGCACTTAGAAAAACTGGGATGCTATTTTGGATGTGTTGTGGCTACCCCACAACGTACCCCAAAATTGGGGACCCACATTTTTACATATTTTCCAAGAAGACCGAAGTGGCCCATATGCTAAAGATCAAAGAAAAAGAAAAACACCGCAAGGAGAAAAAAGTGTCACGATATCGCGACATGTTGCATTTTCGCGGTCCAAAGCAAAGAGAAAAGCAAGGAGGAAAAAGTGTCACGATATCGCGACATGTTGCATGGTCACGGCCAAAAGAGAAAAAGTGTCGCGATATCGCGACATGTTGCATTGTCACGGCCAAAAGGGAAAAAGTGTCGCGATATCGCGACATGTTGCATTGTCGCGGCCAAAAGGGAAAAAGTGTCATGATATCGCGACATGTTGCATTATCGCGGCCAAAAGAGAAAAAGTGTCGCGATATCGCGACATGTTGCATGGTCATGGCCAAAAGAGAAAAAGTGTCATGATATCACGACATGTTGCATTTTCGTGGCCAAACAAAGAGAAGAGAAAAAGTGTCACGATATTGCGACATGTTGCATTTTCATGGCCAAAAGAGAAAAAGTTTCGCGATATCACGGCATGTTGCATGGTCACAGCCAAAAGAGAAAAAGTGTCACGATATCGCGACATGTTGCATTGTCACGGCAAAAAGGGAAAAAATTTCGCGATATCACGACATGTTGCATTGTCGCGGCCAAAAGGGAAAAAGTGTTGTGATATCGCAACATGTTGCATTGTCATGGCCAAAAGAGAAAAAGTGTTGCGATATCGTGACATGTTGCATTGTCGTGGCCAAAAGAGAAAAAAGTGTCGCGATATCGCAACATGTTGCATTTTCATGGTCTAAAGCAAAGAGAAAATCAAGGAGGAAAAAGTGTCGCGATATCACGACATGTTGCATTTTCGTGGCTCAAAAAGGGCAGGCAGGTAGAGAAACAAAAGTGTCACGATATCGTGACATGTTACATTCTCGCGGCTAAAAGCAAAAAAAGAGAGCAAGGAGGAAAAAGTGTCGTGATATCACGACATGTTACATTCTCGCGGCTAAAAGAAAAAAAAGAGAGCAAGGAGGCAAAAGTGTCATGATATTGCGACATGTTGCATTTTCGCGACTCAAAAGGGGCAGGCAGGATAGTGAAACTGAAGACTGCATAGTGATGTGGACATAAGGACAAAATCCAATGAATAAGACAAAATGTTACATAAGGAATCTTTAATGATTTGAAATCATTTAAGATGGTTGTTACACATGGAAGGAAACAAACGCAAGCCCATGTGGAGAAAATGAAACAAAGGGCCACAAAATAGAAATGAAAAGCCTTTTTGGAAACCAAAACACATGCATGCACAAGGGAAGGTGAAACGAACAACCATTAGAAAATGAAACGAAAGCTTCCTGAAACTTTTAAATACGCCAGGCAAGGATGTTTTGAAGGGTGGGAAACTGCTACGAGCAGAGTTGCAGATTTGAAGGCAAGAGGGCCATTCTGGACCTGTTTGGGTTGTTTTTCTTCCATGGACTGGTTTGGGAAAACCAAAAAATTTTGTTATTGTAAAATGACAAATTTTTAATACAGAAAATTTTAGAAATTTGCATCTTATGGACAAGAAAGGAGGAGTCATTTTCTGCATGCAAGATTAAATGTCTATTTTTCCTCTTTTCAGATTTTAGGCTTGTAAATGGAGTTTATGCAAGTTTTCTTGGTTGCTTCATGCGAATGTTTAAATATGAAAAACCTCATTTAAAACCCTAGGAGCCAGCACTTAGCTTATCCGGATTGTGCTTGTTTTGCAGGTCCAATAGGTTAGGTTGCATGCATGAAAACCTCATATCTTCGGTTTTGTTAGAATAGGATAGCATCAAACTGAATTTATCTTGTGTCCCATTTTCTACATTTAATTTTCATTTTCTGCATTTTATTTTCCAAAAAATTTAACCTTTTTTTTTAATTTTTCAGGCATTAAAATAAACATTAATTTTTTTTTCAAAATCCAAAAATAATTTCACCATTGCGTAGGTTATACTTCAGAATTCCAATATGCACTTTGAAATTTCATTTTTGGAGTTGTTTAGTATTTTTAAAAATTCATCGAAGTTGTTTTGTTACAGATTTTAAAAAATCCGAAAATAGAAAATTTCCATTTTTGGGCCGAATTTCATTTTTTTTAGTTTCATGTTTCATTCATGAGCCTATGATGACATTCCCTTCATGAAAATTCCAATTTCATTGAAGGAGTTATGTTTTATGGCATTTCATAAATTTCCATTTTTTGAGCCTAAAATTACCCTCTTCATAAAAATTCTAATTTTACGAAAGAGGGGTAATTTAAGCACTACATCATGGTCATATGAGGACCAACTCACATTTGCTCTATTTTGGTTCAATGAACAATCACTAAAGTTTCATGGTAAAATAAACCAACATTGCCCCTTGTTTACAGTTACTTGCAATCACTAAGGTGTTCCAAGCATTTAAAGTGAATATCTTTATTTGAGATTACTAATACACATGCAAATGCTAATATAGCGGAGACCTTGGAGAAGTCGTTTTTTTAACTTCTTTGCAAGAGGGGATTTGGAACCCAAATCCTAAGGGAGAGTGTACTTTCACAATTGGGTTAAAATACCACTCAACAGGAGGCTACCATACACAATTTTGTAATCGTTCAAGTTGATTGTCAAAACTGCCAAATTGGGTAAGTTTCTATCAATCACTTGTTTTACCAAATCGGGTAAGGATTTTGTGTACGATTTGTATGATGTACGATATGTATGATCCAAAGGTAAAAAAAGATAGTATTTTCAATGCTCTTCTACTCCAATCTCTCTTTAGAAGGTTTTGTAAGGTTTTAATAGTCCAAACAAGATGATTCCACACACAAGCAAAGCATCCAATCCGGGATTATAAGTCATTCTATTCAAGCAATTACGTCCAAAAATCATACAGTATGCTTCAATACATCCTTGAAAATGTCCTCATGCTTCTAGATCATTCTCCATGATTCCCACCAGTAGAAATCTGCTCACAACCTGCAATGAAGCCTAAAACTAACATATGACAGTAAGGAAGAAACTTAATCACACAATAATCATCCACAATGCATCAACCATACACACATGATCGTACAGTGTCATCCACAACGTCTATTATTTATTATTAATGGTGATCAACTCAGTACAATGTAGAAAATCTATTCATACTATAGCAATAACTCAAAAATATGGCTAACTCTCTATCCTAGCAACTATGAACCGGTAAACTAGTAGCCAGACTCATAAATTCAAAAATGGGGCCTTATATAACATTTCCCAGGCCATTCCAAAGCGATTCTTGAGACAATCCATTATTCACAAATGTCCAATTACAACTGAATACATTATTTTGGCCTTTTCCTAAGTTTACACCTTCAGTTAGAAAATCCATGCGATATTTCATCCCAAAATTGCATTTCCTTTATATTTCAGTGAATTTCGGTGCGCCCTGTATGATTTGCCACTACTCTGTAGGGTTTACCACTTCAGTTGTATGACCTTATGTACGATTTTCTCCCTACTATACGGTTTCATAAAATTAGATCAAATCATCTCCAAAATAGTCAAAACTTTAGCAAATCACTTCTTCTTTCTTTGGGAGGTGGATTTGTTGCCTACAACATTATGCTCAATAAGGCAATCGAGGAATTTGCATAGTACATCGATATGCTCATGGCATAACACATATTTAGCCAGTAAATCATCCATGTAATCTTCCAAAATCTTATGCATGTAGTCATGGAAGATGTACATCATGGCACACTGGTAGGTAGCATTGACGTTTTTAAGGCCAAAAGGCATGCTCTTAGAGCAAAATGTTCCCCAAGGCGTTGTGAATGCTATTTTGAGTTGGTCCTCTGGATTGATACGAATATTATTATACCCAATGAAACCATCCATAAGGAATAATATTTCATGTCCCACTATGGCATCTACCAAGGAATCGATGCTCGGTAAATGAAAATCATCTTTAGGACTCGCTTTGTTTGTCTCAAAAATCGATGCAAATGTGAATTCTCCCATCAGGCTTCTTGATGGGAATCATGTTGGATATCCATGACAGATAGTCTATAGAAATGACAAACCTAGCATCCAAAAATTTCTTTAGCTCATATTTGACCATTAGGGCCACTTTTGGATGCATCTTTCTTAGCTTTTGCTTAATAGGCTTGGCCTTGAGGTCAAGCGTTAGATTGTGGGTGACTAGATTTGGAACCAGTCCTGACATATCTTTGTAAGACCATGCAAAAGTTGCCTTCTTCTTTGTGAGAAGGGCTATGTAATCATATTGCTCTTCAAGGGATATACTTTTCTCTAGCTTGATACATTATGGAATCTTGGGATCTGAGCCATTATGTTTATCAATCATAGGCTTGATTGACATATGTGACCCCTCCAACTAGTGGGATGTAGGGATCAAATAGAAGTCATCAGCTAGATTTAGATCATTGATGGGAACCTCAGATTCCTCATCAGCATGGAAGACATCATGAGTTGACCTTGGAGAGAAATAAAATGGCTATAGCATCTCATCACAATGCTATTACTCAAAGGGCAAGGGGTTTGAATCTCCCCGATCAAAGTCAATTAACCTCAAGTTGAGGTGCAATGGCTTTGACGGGTTATTCGGATCTTGCAAGAGCTCGAACAGATCTATGGAAAGCATATTTATGGATGGATGATTTCCCCTATATGGTTGGTTGTGTTCATGGATATCAGGATGTCACAAGACCTAAGGATATGGCTACGGAGGTAGTGGAATGATCATAGGTGGTCGATGTGGCTATCGCCAAGCATGCTCTTCTAAAGGTAGAAGTTGTCACCATATGGGGTGGTGTAATGGGAATATTATTAGATAGAACTCATCCTCATAATACAAAATGATGACCAGTGGACCTTCCTTATCTATACTACCAAAGTCAATAAGCACTACCCCATAATTCAACTTAATGTCGATGGTCCACTCATAAGGGGGCCCCTGATCTTCTTCCTCACTATCATGGGGAAGCGTACACGAACCTTCGCCTCTCTTGTAAGATTGAATATCATCATTAGGTGATTTGACATCTCCTAAGGGCATAGGTAAATAGTCCCCCAGTGGGTAGATGTGATTAGGGTTGGCAAACAGATCTCGCACCAGCTCATATCGAAAGTTGAGCATCATGCACTCCAAGTTATCTGCCAGGACATCAAGGGGCAAAGGCGTGTTGTGCCCCAAGCTATACTTGTCATAAGGCATTTGATATTATGACTGGTAAAGGATTTTGGTGCCTTGCTTATATAGGCCTTACAAAAAACCATGCCAATTGCATAGGTCAAGGTACTTCAGGGTAAATTTAGGGTTACACAAGTAGTTAATGACTTCTTTGAAGGACTCTTCATCTTCCTCCTACTGCTTATAAGGTTTAATGCCATAGTCAAGGCTCCCATAGACAAAATTTGTTTGATTAGGTGAAGGCCAAGAGGCATGATAGTGCCTATGGGAAGACAGGGTCGATCCATGTCTTGCACTGAATCTATATCAAGGGTAGTTATAACATTCCTAACCATGTACTCTCCCAATCTAGTGGAAGATAGGTGCACTGTGACCTAAGGCTATGGATAAAAGAGGGATGCGAGTGAGACCTAATTTGATTCATAATTTATATCATGTGGTGGCTCCTCATCATATGGGTTAGGTATCTCCTCTCTGGAGATGGTGGATATGGTCGGTTGGACCTCATAAATAGGTCACTTCCCTAGGTTCCTAGGCAAAGGATCCACATGCGCATTGGGCATCTGGGGGTTGCCGATGATGAGGATGGTATGACATGCAATGGCTATGGATTCAAACCTTAGATGGATTTATTTGGTTGGAAACCCAGATGGGTTGATGGCAAGGTTGACTCGGGGAGCTACTGCACCATATTGCAATATTTGAAGGGCTCTAGGTCCGCAAGGATGATATGAAATTGCCCTTCATGAGTGTACTTGAGGCACTAGTGAGTGATGGAAGGGACACACTTCATGTCCTTGATCCATGGTCTACCTAATAGGATATTGTATGCCATATCACCCTCCAGGATGTGGCACAACATTGGGATGATCTTTTTCCCTACCTGAATAGGCAGGATGATTGTACCAACCATTGAGCATATGGAATAATTGAATGCTCAAAGGGTGTAGGTAGATGTGATAATGTGGGATGTTGGGAGCTTCAAGTGCTTGAGAGCTATTTTAGTGATGATGTTGCTAGAAGACCTAGTGTCTATCAACACTCTCTTGTATGGTGTTCCATTCACACATGCGACGATGTGCAAAGGGAGATTTACCATATCATTTGGAATTGGTTTAAGCTCATCTTCTCGAAAGGTAATCACCAGTTTTGTGCATTTCCACACATGCCCCACAAAGTTGTTGAAGGAGTTGGAATCCTGGGGTGAAATCTTGATTGCCTTAAGGATATCTATCAAGGCTTCTCCATGAGAAGGAGATTTATGGATGAGCTCATATATGGAGAGTCGAGTAGATTTCATCCTTAAGCTCTGAGCATGCTTACTCTTAATTGTGACCATAGGCCTAGGTGGAAGGCTCAGCCCAAGATGCGATAATGGCTGTGACGTCTAAAGAACATCGCTCTAAGTCACGGGTGGCACGGTTGGACTTGGGTACCACCTATTATTGTGACAATGTTGATCATATTGACATACCCTTGCTTAGGGGGGCATGGTGTACCTCATTCACTCGGGGCACAGGTGTGGCCTACTACACATGGATGGGAAAATGGTCTTGAAATACCTCCATATATTGGTTGTTTGGTGCGATAAGGTTGTCCATCTGAAGGGTAGTCCTATCAATCATGTCATGCACCAAGTGCTTAAACTTGTAGCACATTTGCACATCATGCCCATTTTGCCTACGAAACTTGCAATATAGGTCTTCTCTATATCCTTTGGGCTTCGGTGCATTTGGGTCAACAGGTCGACTCTCAGGAAGGTGGATTACATTGGCCATTAAGAGACGCTCAAAAAATGAGTCCGTAGACTCTATAATGGGCATGAAATATCGCTCGAGGTGACGTTGTTGATTTTTCCCTTGATTATTTTGATTATCCTTGGCATAGTTCCCAGGAGTGACCTGATGATTAGGTTTTTGAGGCGACGCGGCTTGCGCTAATCCTGGGACACTAATAACAACCATATTCACTACTGCTAGCTTAGGCTACACTGGGGTGCTTTTAGCATTTTGGTTCAACTCCTTCTTATGAGGCTTTGCAATATTACCCTCTTGAATCTTGATTTCTTTGATGATCCTAGCCTGTGCTAGGGCATCTTCAAGAGTCACATACTGTTGCAGCTGCAACAATAAGGAGATCGGCTTTAGGTAGCTCGTAGAAAACATTTGAGTCAACTCCAACATGGGAAGAAGATAAGGTAGCTTGGTGAGTAGGGCTCACCACCTATTACCATAGTTTGTTATTGACTCATCATCATACTGTTTCAACCCAATTAGATCGGCCAGTGTCGCCTTCCTCTTGGTATTGAAGGTGAAGCATTCTAGGAATGCATATGTAATTTGTTTAAGTTATGGATGTTATGATTAGGGAGTTGGTAAAACCATTCTGAGGTTGGACAAGAGAGGGTAGTCATGAATATCTACAACAATAAAGCATCATCATCATGAATTCCAAAGCATTGACCCAGGAATTTTGTGACATGTTCATGTGCATCTTCCTCTCCCTTAAATGTAGCTAATTGAGGAAACTTAAATTACTATGGATAGGGAGGCGCAGGCACCGAAGGATGGATGGGTTGACTATGCAACTACCACATTGTGGGATTTTGAGATCCAGATCTAGAGATATTGTTATCTACTAACTCTAAACACTCTTGCAAGGATCTATACGGGCCTGAGGATTTAATCTCCCTGTCTTTACTCACATCCTGCGATGGAGGTATAGGATCCTCATACCTATTATGGGGTGGTGGCATGTCACCCCTCCTTAATTGGTAAGTCATCTCCAAATAATATACCTCTATTCCATGCTTATTGTAGGCCCCATAGGGTGTTTCTCGAGTCGGTCTATAAAGAGGGGTATCTACCTGATATGGGCGCCCCATGTTTGGCTTGGGAGACCCATCCTGATCTGGCCTAGGAGGTCGAGGAGGTAACATTGGATAAGGCCTAGGAGACCTACATCAAGTGAGTGTGGGTTGCCTTAGGTGGAATTCTTGTATATGTGTCTTAGGAGTAGGAACCCTCTCTCATTAAGTATTATGGAACAACTCGTTTGTTTGTCGTTCGATTCTTTCTTTCTCAAGTTGATGCCAGTGAGTTAGTTGTTTCTTGTCTTGTTGAAGCTTTTTGAACTGAGCTTGGTGCTATGCATATCTTGCAACTACCTATTTTACTTGTCTTATAGTGTGAGGCCTAGGTGGCCTGTGAGTCTCACCTTGAGTCCGACCTTGTTTAATATAATCTATGATATGTATCGCACTATTCCCTCGATCGAGGGCCACCGCATTGACTGGAGGTTCAGTTTGGAGCATATTATCATTATACTCAGTGGGCATAGAGGTACATCATGCATGTATAAAATACTTCTCTTGAGGAAAGTCTAGGATTTCCTCATAACTTCCTTCATGGATGAGGAAGGGCAGGGCAGAATTGGCTCGTCTCGAGTAATGAGTATCATACCCATCAGGTTGCCTATCAAGGTGATGTGTAGGCAAGGTCATATCAACCTACTCTACCTAATGTGTGAATTCATGCTATGGCCTATGAATAGGTGTGTCAACTCTAAAAAGTATGCGGATGCGTGGCACCACTCTATCTACTAACGTATCAATGCACTATTGCCTTTCATAAAAGAAGGCATGTGATGTATCTAAATACCAGGAACACTCTTCCAAGTAAAGTCCATCACCCCTCAAGGTTTCCCACATAGGTATCCCTCATATGTGTGGCTTGTGCATCACTGTCTTGGAGCTAGGGTGAGTAGAGGCTTGCCAGGGAGGTGTGACTAGGTCCCTAGGGCTATAGCAAAGATTTCTCATATCTCCTAGTCCACTCTTCGTAGATTCTACCTGCGATTGGGCTTGGCTATGGGTGCACACCATTGTAACTCTCTACCAATGTTTTAAATTTTGAGTCCCTAAGATAAAATGTTGTCATTGATGTCAAAATATTATTTTATGTCAAAAGGATCTATGATGGCATGCACTATGTTTTGTGAAAAGTGTAAGGAAAGTCTTTTTGTGAAAAAAAAGGCAAGAAAAATAAAAGGTTTTATTTAAAACAATGGATGGCAGATATGAAATGGGTTTTTTTTAAAACCCAAGATGGCTTTTTGTTTCATCGAAAAATGTGCCTCGGTGATGGAGATATTTAATTTTAAATATTTAGTTTAAATTTTAACTTATTTAAAATTTAAATTTAAATTTTAAAATTAAAATAAAAGCAATCCGCCCACGTCATCGAATATGAGAGAGAAGACTATAAAAAGGATGAATAAGGTTTATTATTCCTGATCCTTGCTCTTGTGGTTAATACGATTATTGAAAAGTGAAAAGAGCTCGTGTGAAAAATGTTTAAAGGTAGAGGCAACGAATAAATCGAGGTGTGGTAGGATTCCAAGACATCATGGCCAGTATGGCCTATTGGTAAATTGAGTAGCGCAAAGGCATTGAGAGGAAAGTGGTTGAGTTTTCTAATAGTGTGCACTTCATTTTGTTTGAGAAACAAGAAATCTGTTTTGCGTTGGCTGTTGCATGGAGGATAAAGGAGAGTGAGGTGCTTTTGGTCTTGTGTGGAGCGCTAGATCACGTGGTGTGCAAGCATTTGTTAGGACACAAGAGCTGTAGGACTCAGGTTCGAATCTTGCAAAATCCCTTTTACTTTGTAAAAGAGAAATAGTCCGTTGGTTGTGGTTTTTCGTGTGCATGCTGACAAGGTTTATATGTTGTGTTTGATATTCCAAAATTCATGCCAAGGTATGCATTAAAGTTGTAAAAGAAAATTAAAACAAATTTTAGTTTTATTGGGTTCTAAAAGTTAGCTTAAAATCTATGCATAAATTTTATAGTAAAAGTGATTTTTGGAGAGATAAGTAAGTAGGCATATATTTTAATTTATTTTAGGGTATAAGTGGTTTGAGGAGTAATAAGGATTACTACTAATTTGAAACATTGTTGGATGTTATTTGGAGAGTGTTTTTAATTATTGAAACATTCTATAGAAAAATATTTTTCTTGAGGGTTATTGAATATATCTTTGGTGGATGTGATTATTGAGTTGGAGTAAAAAGGTGTAAATTGAGTTATGCTTTATTTTGTGATTATTATTTGAAGTCCACTAAACCTCATTGAGATTGGAAAGGAAAGTTGTGTTGAGTGTGATAGATTTTGTGGACAACTTCTTGGCATCAATAAGGTATGGGCACATTCTTCTATTGATAGTTTATGGTGGTTGATTTCTAAAATTTTATTGGAGAGAAAAGGATTGATTGTGGTTTCACTTTCAAAAGTGTTGGTTTAAATGCTTCAAGGTTTTTTGGTTTGAGTGTTGTGATTAAACCTTGTTTTATAAGCATTATTGTTGAAGCCCATTGGTTGAGCAAAGAACTTGAACTTGAGTTAGAAAAGAACATGAGTATCATTGTTATGTGAGATTTGTGGTTGAGCATTGTTGGAAATATTTTGAGTTGAGATTGAGTTGAGAAAGAAATTGAGTTTGTGAATAGAACATATTGAGTCACTAACAATTCTCTTTATGCTTCTATAAAATTGAGTTGAGTTGATTTGAGTTGAGATTGATTTGAGTTGAGTTAAGATTAGGATTTGAGTATAGAACATATTGAGTCTTTAACAATTCTCTTTATGCTTCTATGAGATTGAATTGAGATATTGATTGAGCGTTGAGTTTAGAACATATTGAGTCTCTAACAATTCTCTTTATGATTCTATGAGATTGGACAAGTTCTGTGTGAGCTTGTTAAGCTAATTTGAGGTAAGTCTTTGATAAGGCTTGTGGACTGATTTTGAGTAAGATTTTGTGAAAGCTTGCTATGCATATTTGAGCAAGTCCTAGAGAGGACTCATTGAGAATATTTGAGCAGGTTCTGAGTGAACCTATTGAGTAGTTTTGAGCAGGTTCTAAGTGAACCTATTGAGTAGATTTGAGTAGGTTCTGAGTGAACCTATTGAGCAGATTTGAGGAGGTTTTGAGTGAACCTATTGACAGAGATTTGGAGGTGACAAAGTACATAATACAAAGTCTTAGTGGATAGGGATCTAGCAGCTATGATAATTAAAGATAGATCTAAGTGATGAGTCTTCAAGTGGAGAGATATCCATAAGTCAGAGCAACAAAGAGATAAAGTCTTCTAGAAGATAACTAGCCAAATCAAAAGGGGAAAGTGGTCTCCTATGGAAGAGATACATGAATTTGAGATTAGGGGATCACCATCTCCTTTAAATTATTTAAAATTTAAATTTAAATTTTAAAATTAAAATAAAAGTAATCCACCGACGTCATGGAATATGAGGGAGAAGACTATATAAAAGGATGACTAAGGTTTATTATTATTGATCCTTGCTCTTGTGGTTAATGTGATTATTGAAAAGTGAAAAGAGCTCGTGTGAAAAATGTTTAAAGGCAAAGGCATCAAATAAATCGAGGTGTGGTTAGATTCCAAGACATCGTGGGCAGTGTGGCCTATTGGCAACTCAAGCAGCGCAAAGGCATTGGGAGGCAAGTGGTTGAGTGTTTGAATCATGTGCACTTTGTTTTGTTTGAGAAAGGAGAAATATATTTTGCATTGGCTATTGTGTGGAGGATAAATGAGAGTGAGGTGCTTTTGGTCTTGTTTGGAGCTCTAGATCAAGTGGTGTGCAAGCATCTGTTAGGACGTAGGAGCCACAGGACTTAGGTTCAAATCTTGCAAACTCCCTTTTGCTATGTAAAAGTGAAATAGTGCATTGGTTGTGGTTTTTTGTGTGCATGCTGCCATGGTTTATATGTTGTGTTTGATATTCTGAAATTTGTGCCAAGGTATGCATTAAAGTTGTAGAAGAAAATTAAAATAAATTTTTCTTTTATTGGGTGCTAAAAGTTAGTTTAAAATTTGTTCTCAAATTTTATAGTAAAAGTCGTTTTTGGAGAGATAAGTAAGTAGGCATAGCTTTTAATTTCTTTTTGGGTATAAGTGGTTTTAAGAGTAATAAGGATTACTACTAATTTAGCACATTGTTGAGATGTTATTTGGAGAGTATTTTTTATTATTGAAACATTCTAGAGAAAAATATTTTGCTTGAGGGTTATTGAATATATCTTTGGTGGATGTGATTATTGAGTTGGAGTAAAATGGTGTAAATTGAGGTATGTTTTATTTTGTGATTATTATTTGAAGTCCACTAACCCTCATTGAGATTGGAAAGGAAATTTGTGTTGAGTGTGGCAGATTTTGTGGACAACTTCTTGGAATCAATAAGGTATGGGCACATTATTCTATTGATTGTTTATGGTGGTTGTTTTCTGAAATATCATTGGAGAGAAAATGATTGATTGTGGTTTCCTTTTTGAAAGTGTTGGTTTAAATGCTTCAAGGTTTTCTGGTTTGAGTGTTGTTATTAAACCTTGTTTTAAAAGCATTGTTGTTGAAGCCCATTGGTTGAACAAAGAACTTGAACTTGAGTTAGAAAAGAACATGAGAATCATTGTTATGTGAGATTTGTGGTTGAGCGTTGTTGGAAATATTTTGAGTTGAGATTGAGTTGAGGAAATTGAGTTTGTGAATAGAACATATTGAGTCACTAACAATTCTCTTTATGCTTCTATAATATTGAGTTGAGTTGATTTGAGTTGAGATTGATTTGAGTTGAGTTGAGATTGATTTGAGTTAATATTGGGATTTGAGTATAGAACATATTGAGTATCTAAAAGTTCTCTTTATGCTTCTATAAGATTGAATTGAGATATTTATTGAGCATTGAGTTTAGAACATACTGAGTCTCTAAAAATTCTCTTTTTGATTCTATGAGATTGGACAAGTTCCGTGTGAGCTTGTTAAGTTGATTTGAGGTAAGTCTTTGAGAAGGCTTGTGGATTGAGTTTAAGTAAGCTATTGTGAAAGCTTGCTATGCAGATTTTAGCAAGTCCTAGAGAGGACTCATTGAGTAGATTTAAGTAGGTTTTGAGTGAACCTATTGAGCATTTTTTAGCAGGTTTTGAATGAACCTATTGAGCATATTTGAGCAGGTTTTGAGTGAACCTAGTGAGAATATTTGAGGAGGTTTTGAGTGAACCTATTGACAGAGATTTGGAGGTGACAAAGTATAGAATACAGAGTCTTAGTGGATAGATATATAGCAGCCAAGACAATTGAAGACAGATCTGAGTGAGCAGTCTTCAAGCTGAGATATATCCACAAGTTAGAGTAGAAGAGAGACAAAGTCTTCTAGAAGATCACTAGCCAGAGCAGAAGGGGAAAGAGTTCTCCTATGGAAGAGATCCACAAAATTGAGATTAGGAGATCAACATATCCTTTGGATATAGGTCCATAAACATTGTAATTGGGAAGGATTCCCAAGAGATTATTTGAGAAATATTTAGAAGAAATATTTTTTGTAGGCGTAGCCCACATTGGGTGAACCACGTTAAAATGATGTCTCTTATGTGTGTGATGCTTTATGTGATGTTTACTACTTTATTAATACTAATGTTACTATTTGGGGAAAAAAATTATATTATACTATTCACCCCCCTCTCAATATAAGCACATGTTCTTCAATTGGTATCAGAATCGGTCTCTCCGTGAAGAGTCTAACAACTTGGAAGAATATCATTCGGTAGTACACATGATCTTAGAAAGTGAAGAAGAGAATGGGTTTGATATAAAAGAAATTTTTTTTGCTGCTCTCAAAAAATTGGAAAGAATTATAGAGAAAAATTCAATCTTGAAGGAACAAATTCAAGAAGATGAAGAAGCAAGAATGAAACTTATACATAACCTTACATAAGTCAAGATTAAGGTAGAAGAGGGAAAGAATATTGAGCAAGATATGATAGATCTATTGAGATATAAGGAAACAAAATTTTGAATATTGGAAGCAAAAATTGATCTCCTAAGGAATAAACTAAAAGGGATCAAGATACTACAAAATACAGAATATGTGAAACAAAATGAGGAATCAAGCTTCCAAAAAGTAGAAACTTCAAACAAAGAAAAGCAAGCAAAGGAAGAGAGCAAATAGGAACCATGGATAAGAGTTAATCATAAGAAGATGATGAATTCTTCACAATATCCAAGATCTCCAAACAGGTTACATAATCTCTTTCATGGTCATTGTTTTTCTTGCAATAAATATGGTCATATAGCTGCACCTTGTACTCATCATGCAAGATACAATAGAAATTTCAATTCCTTTGCACCTCTCATGGATGATGATGTTATATGTTACAAATGCAATAATTTTGGGCATAAGGCTAGATGGTGTAAAATGATATTTCATGAGTCTAGAAAAACAATTCCAATGTCTAGGAAGAATGAAAAAAGGAATGAAAGGGCCAGATCTATGTTAGTTCAAATAACCCTACATGCTCAAAATAAAGAAGAACAATGGTATCTGGATAGTGGTTGCTCTAGTCACATGACAGGACACAAAGATAAATTCATTGTTCTAAAGGAAACAAATAAAGGATCAATAAGTTTTGGTGATAATGGATCAGCTAGGATTGTTGGGAGAGGTACTCTAAGTCTAGACAATGGAAAAAGAAAAACATAGAATGTTTTGTATGTCAAAGGGTTAAAGAAAAATCTTATGAGTATAAGTCAACTTTGTGATCAAGGATATATGGTTACATTTCATCCAGATAGATGTGAGATAATAAAAACTGAAACAGGAAGAATTATTGCAATTGTAAGAAGGACTCCAAACAACTTATACATGCTCAATGAAATCGAAGGAGAAAAGTGTTTTCTATCACAAGAAGATGAGAGCTGGTTATGGCATAGAATATTAGATTATTTGAATTTTGACAACATAGTCAGCACAAGCAAAAAATAGGCAGTCAGATATTTACCTAAAATAAGGAGATTTCAAAATATGATTTGTGCACCTTCTCAACATGGAAAGCAAACTAGGACAAAGTACAAACCAAAATGCTATATGTCTTCTGAGCCTTTAAGTTTAATACATATTGATTTGTGTGGCCCTACCAGAATACAAAGTATTCAGGGTGAGATTTACTTCATGTTGTTTGTAGATGTATTCCAGTATGGTTTTGGTAACTTTCCTAAAAGAGAAGTTAGAAGCCTTCGAAAAATTTAGAGCATTCAAAGAATTAGTTGAAAATAAAATAGGCAAAAGGATTAAGTATCTAAGATCTGATAGAGGAGGAGAGTTTACTTCAGATGATTTTGTAGAATTTTGTGAACAACATGGAATCAAGAGAGAGTACTCAACAACAAGAACTCCCCAACAAAATGGAGTAGTTGAAAGGAAGAAAAAGACTGTTGAAAATATAGCTAGAGCTATGTTAAATGAATCTAAGTTGTCAAATGGTTTTTGGAAAGAAGTAGTATCTACAACTATGTACATAATTACTAGGGCTCAATTAAGGGTAAATCATCACAAGAATCCTTATGAGCTTTGGAAAGGAAGACCTGCTACTATAAATATTTCAAGATTTTTGGAAGCAATTGTTACATAAGATGGGAAGATCAGAATTTGAGCAAATTTGATCCAAGATGCGATGAGGGAATTTTTCTTGGATATTCCACCAAAAGTAAGGCTTATATATGTTACAAGAAAAGAACACGCACTATGGTGGAAAGTATGAATGTAATAGTTGATGAAAAGATAGATTCCAAGAAGCCAATTTAGCAAGCAATATATCAAGAATATGGATGTTTTCAAGAAGAATTTTGTGAGGAATCAAATAATGATGAAGAAGAAACACACATGCTTCTTCCTAAGACTCCTTCTAGGTATGTACATAAACATCACCCAAAATATCAGATTATTGGAAATTCTAGATAAAATACAGATAAGGAGAATAATAATAAAACCATTTCAATAAGCAAATATTTCTTTGCTATCTAATATTGAGCCAAAATATTTCTCTCAGGCTAGTGAAGATGAATTTTGGGTTAAAGAAATGAATGAAGAATTAGATCATATTGAGAAGAGCAAAACTTGGGAACTTATTCCAAGACCAAAGGACAAAAATGTGATTGGCACAAAATGGGTCTTCAAAAATAAGTTGAATGAAGATGGACAAGTTGTCAGAAAAAGCAAGGTTAGTTTGCAAAGGTTATGCACAATTAGAAGGAATTGATTTTGATGAAACCTTTGCTCCAGTTGCAAGACTTGAAGCTATAAGGATGTTTTTAGAATTTTTGAGTTTCAATAACTTCAAGGTATATTAAATGCATGTTAAGTCAGCTTTTCTAAATGGGATTCTAGAAGAAGAGGTCTACATTGAACAACCAGAGGGATTTATACTATTAGATACACCAGATCAAGTATGCAGATTGAAAAATGCACTGTATGGCTTAAAACAGGCTCCTAGAGCATGGTATTCAACATTGGATAGGTACCTACAGGAACAAGGATTTAGGAAAAGAATAGCAGACAATAATTTGTATATCAGAAATGAAGGAAATGATCTTCTAATAGTGGTTATTTATGTTGATGACATAATTTTTGGGGGAAACAATGACAAAATGTGCAAAGAGTTTTTTAAGAATATGCAAAGTGAATTTGAGATGTCTATGCTTGGTGAATTATCATTCTTTCTTGGTCTTCATATTTCACAATAAGAAAAGGGAGTGTTTCTTTCTCAAGCCAAATACATCAAGGAGATGTTAAAGAAATTCAGATTAGAAGATTGCAAACCAGTGAGTACTCCTATGGTCATAGGGTGTAAGTTAAGTAATGGAGTACTCATTGGTTAAATATCTCTAGAGGTAGATTAGAGACTATACAAATCTATGATTGGCAGCTTATTGTATGTCAGCTACAAGACCAAACATATTACAGCCAGTGGGATTAGTGGCAAGATTTTAGGCAGCACCTAAGGAAACAAATGTGGCAGCAATAAAAATAATTTTTAGGTATCTAAAAGGGACTATGAATTTTGGACTTTGGTATCCTAAAAGTGGTAGTTTCACACTCACAACATATACGTATGCAGATTGGGCCAATAGTATTGATGATAGAAAAAGCACAAGTGGGGGAGATTTCTTTCTTGGAGAAAGACTAGTATCCTGGTTAAGTAAGAAGAAGGTTTTAGTATCACTATCCATAGCAGATGTAGAATATATTGCAGCAGTAGCTAGTTGTACACAGGTGTTATAGATGAAGAGGACTTTAGAAGACTTCAAGATAAAACATGATCATCCTATTCCTATACTATGTGATAATACTAGTGCCATATGTATCTCAAAAAATCTAGTAATGCACTCCAAGACAAAGCACATTCCGATTAAGTATCATTTTTTGAGAGAACATGTGTCAGATAAACATGTCAGATTGGAGTATGTCACTACAATGGAACAAATAGTAGATATTTTCACTAAGCCACTCTCAAAAGATACTTTTGAGTATCTTCGAGGAAAATTGGGAGTGAGACTCCCACCCCAAAATTAACTACCTCATGAGGAGGTGATGGAGGGACTAAGCTAACAGACTCATTCATAGCCCTGAGCCCCAAAGGTGACCCTTGCCATTGATGTAAAAGGAGGAGAGATTTGTGTATATTAAGGAAAGTTTTGATAGGGGGAGAGATTTGTTTTTTGAGAGAGCATTGAGGCAGGGGGAGAAAAGTCCCAGGGGAGCAGAAAAGAAGGTCAGATTTACATAAATGAATATGGGTTACCATCAATGAAAAATGGGGAGATTGTTGGACATTTTGAGTTCCTAAAATAAAATGTTGTCATTGATTTCAAAAGGTTATTTTATGTCAAAAGGATCTATGATGGCATGCACTATGTTTTGTGAAAAGTGCAAGGAAAGTATTTTTATAAAAACCAAGGCATGCAAAATAAAAGGTTTTATTTAAAAGCATGGATGGCATATCTGAAATGGGTTTTTAATAAAACCCAAGTTGGATTTTTGTTTCATCGAAAAAGGTGCCCCGGTGATGGAGATATTTAATTTTAAATATTTAGTTAAAATTTTAAATTATTTAAAATTTTAATTTTAATTTTAAAATTAAAATAAAAGTAATCCGCCAACGTCGTCGAATATGAGGGAGAAGACTTTATAAAAGGATGACTAAGGTATATTATTCCTGATCCTTGCTCTTGTGGTTAATATGATTATTGAAAAGTGAAAATAGCTCATGTGAAAAATGTTTAAAGGTAGAGACAACGAATAAATCGAGGTGTGATCGGATTCCAAGACATCATGGGCAGTGTGGCCTGTTGGCAACTCGAGAAATGCAAAGGCATTGGGAGACAAGTGGTTGAGTTTTTGAATCACATGCACTTCATTTTTTTTTAGAAAGGAGATATTTTTTTTGTTTTGGCTATTGCATGGAGGATAAAGGAGAGTGAGGCACTTTTTGTCTTGTGTGGAGCGCTAGCTAACGTGGTGCGCAAGCGTATGTTAGGACGCAGGAGCCGTAGGACTCAGGTTTGAATCCTACAAACTCCCTTTTTCTGTGTAAAAGAGAAATAGTGCGTTGGTTGTAGTTTTTTCGTGTGCATGCTGCCAAGGTTTATATGCTGTGTTTGATATTCCAAAATTCATGCCAAGGTATGCATTAAATTTGTAAAAGAAAATTAAAACAAGTGCTAAAATTTAGTTTAAAATATGTGCATAAATTTTATAGTAAAAGTGGTTTTTGGAGAGATAAGTAAGTAGGCATAGATTTTAATTTATTTTAGGGTATAAGTGGTTTGAGGAGTAATAAGGATTACTACTTATTTGGCACATTGTTGAGATGTTATTTGGAGAGTGTTTTTAATTATTGAAACATTCTTGAGAAAAATATTTTGCTTGAGGGTTATTGAATACATCTTTGGTGGATGTGATTATTGAGTTGGAGTAAAAAGGTGTAATTTTTTTTTTTTTTTTACATGGTGGAATCGATAGCCACCACGAATCCAGGTAGGCTGTCCAGCTTTTATGGCCACCATAGTATTCTGCGTTGTCCGCCCAGAAGCCACCACACAGATCTTTGTGTAGTCCACCCCTATAACTACCATGCCACAATCATTTTAAACCTTTTACACCACTGAAAGCACCAAGAAAGGGACAAGTGTTCAGTCCAACAAGGCCCGAGATTTGAACCTTGGACCTCTGCCCCCTTATGGGGTTTGGAGGAACCAATTGGTCTACACATTGGACCTAAAATATGTAAATTGAGTTATGCTTTATTTATTGATTATTATTTGAAGTCCACTAACCCTCATTGAGATTGGAAAGAAAATTTGTGTTGAGTGTGGCATATTTTTTGGATAACTTCTTGGCATCAATAAGGTATGGGCACATTATTCTATTGATTGTTTATGGTGGTTGATTTCTGAAATATCATTGGAGAGAAAAGTATTGATTGTGGTTTCCTTTTCAAAAGTGTTGGTTTAAATGCTTCAAGGTTTTTTGGTTTGAGTGTTGTATTAAACCTTGTTTTATAAGCATTGTTGTTGAAGCCCATTAGTTGAGTAAAGAAATTGAACTTGAGTTAGAAAAGAACATGAGTATCATTGTTATGTGAGATTTGTGGTTGAGCATTGTTAGAAATATTTTGATTTGAGATTGAGTTGAGAAAGAGATTGAGTTTGTGAATAGAACATATTGAGTCTCTAACAATTCTCTTTATGCTTCTATAAGATTGAGCTGAGTTGATTTGAGTTGAGATTGATTTGAGTTAAGTTGAGATTGATTTGAGTTAAGATTGGGATTTGAGTATAGAACATATTGAGTCTCTAACAATTCTCTTTATGCTTCTATGAGATTGAATTGAGATATTGATTGATCATTGAGTTTAGAACATATTGAGTCTCTAATAATTCTATTTATGATTCTATGAGATTGGACAAGTTCTGTGTGAGCTTGTTAAGATGATTTGAGGTAAGTCTTTGAGAAGGCTTGTGGACTGATTTTGAGTAAGCTTTTGTGAAATATTACTATGCAGATTTGAGCAAGTCCTAGAGAGGAATTATTGAGAATATTTGAGCAGGTTCTAAGTGAACCTATTGAGCAATTTTGAGCAGGTTCTGAGTGAACCTATTGAGCAGATTTGAGCAGGTTATGAGTGAACATATTGAGCAAATTTGAGGAGGTTTTGAGTGAACCAATTGAAAGAGCTTTGGAGGTGATATAGTATAAAGGACAGAGTCTAAGTGGATAGAGATCCAACAACCAACACAATTGAAGGCAGATTTGAGTGAGGAGTCTTCAAGTGGAGAGAGACCCACAAGTCAGAGTAGTAGAGAGACAAAGTCTTCTAGAAGATAACTAACCAAAGCAAAAGGGGAAAGAGTTCTCCTATGGAATAGATACACGAACTTGATATTAGGGGATCAACATATCATTTGGATAGAGGTCCATAAACATTGTAATTGGTAAGACTTCCAAAGATATTATTTGAGAAATATTTAAAAGAAATATTTTCTATGGACGTAGCCCACATTGGGTGAACCACATTAAAATGATGTCTCTCATTTATGTTATTTTTACTACTTTATTAATACTAAAGTTACTATTTGGGGAAAAGTTTTATATTATACTATTCACCCCCCTATCAGTATAAGCACATGTTCTTCAACTAAACCTTGAGTGATTATCTTCTTTACAAATTCTTAATGAAATAGTAAACATGAAAAGGAAAAACTCAATAAGATAGATGATTATATCTTTTAAGTTTTTGATGTGAATCCTTAAACTATTTTGTGTGTTCCAGATGTGTTGTTTGTAAAGAATGACCTTGTATCATGTGTTTGAAATCTTGGATGATAATCTTGTGTTTAATTTAATTTGACCTATATACTCACAAATCGACAACCTGGATATGAACTCTAGGTTGTGTTATCCCACCTATAATGTGTGGTAATGAAGTCCACACATGACCATGGAGCACAAGTCCTACTAGTTCCTTATCCAGTTCACCCATAGTTTGCGATATACCTCTCCGAAGAGAGATACGTGCTATAACCCATAGGATATGAGATATGTTGGAACCAACCTTGTAAAAGAACAAGGTTCATGGGATTTGAGACAATGTGTGGAGATGAAAGCCACCTCGTTGAACTCTACTAGTGGGTGATGATGAAATCCACCTCACTAGCATTTAATTGAATCGTGGTGTGTGTGGTTCTTTTTAAGCAAAAGAAAGTAAGTAAAGAAGCATTCGATGATCATTAACTAAATAAATGCAAAATATGAATTTTACTTTCAAAAATTTAGTATAAAAATAACTCACAAATGTATCTAGAAATTCCAAACCCTAAATGTTAGCCTTCCCATTGGGTAGGCTAAGTAAACGATAGAGATGCATTTCTAGTTTAAATTTCTTTTATTTTTTCTCCTTTTATATGTTTTTATTATTTTGTGTTTAATAAAAAGGAAAACTAAATTTTAAACTTTATAAACAAGAAAAATATGTGGGAAAACCCAAATAAAATAGTTTCTTAAAGTGCAGAACAAAGATGGAAGATTCAAATGCCTACCTCATCACTACCAAAACTCATTATTTCTAGAATTCTCCTCAAAAAGCTCTCTAGTTTCTATTCATTCTAGGATGGGATGAATAGTAGGTCTGCATTCATTACAAGGTGGTATGAATTCACATTCATCCTAGGGTGGCACGAATATCAGGTTAGAGTTCGTTTAAGTCCAAAAAAAATAGCACATGCAACATAAAAATATGAAAAATGAGCTCCAGAAATCACCTGATGCAAAAGGGAATAGGTCCCACCATGATCGCCACTGAAGTAGGAAAAAATGGTGCACCAAATTATGATAAAAAATATATGTATCTATGTCCTATTGCTTATGAGCGTCAAATAGAAACATGCAAGTAATATGGAAAAGACATCGAATAACAAGAAGTGAGGCAAGGTAAATTGCTTTATTATTAATGAAATGGATAAAATATAGGTTATATAATATCCCCTTTAAGGGCTCAAATGATTGATACATTTTTTTACAAATCGGGTGCCCAAGGATTAAAATCCTTCATATAACTCGGGTGCACATCCAGTGTCTTTCCTCTTACCCACAATCGAAGTGGGCGGGCCAAGGTTGCTACCGCTTGTATATCAGATCTTGATGTCCTATGATACTTCCTAATGCACTATAGAGACCTGCACCTACACACAAGGAAACCAAAAAGCGTTAAATAACAAGTGTGTATGATGTAAAACATGTAATCCCCACAGGCACTAAAAGACTAGTAATGGGTATATGCATAGATATTGTATCAATTAAATTCCAAATGGATAAAAACTAAATAGGTACATAAATTAAGTGGTTTTAGGAAGATATCACCAAAAATTGTGCCAAATTTTAGTCCGATGGTGCCTCATAATTGCGATGATCGTTCACAACCTACAAAACCCAAAGCAACCAATTTATGCCCCTACATATATCAAAAACACATGAAAATTGGTAAAAATGCATAAAATAACATTTTAAGAAAACCCATATAATAATATATACAAAATCTATGATAGTTTAGGTGTTTCTCCAAATGACCACCGTAGACCTGCGTGAGATCCTGCAAAACACTAAAATTGCAATATCTCGGCCAATATAACGTAAAATGATGTGAAATTTGAACTAAAGTATAATATAAATATGTAGAAAATAAATAATTAAAAACAATTAGAAAATTATTGATGTATTTCTATTCATTACAGTGTGGGACGAATAGGACTATCACAAATTGAGGGGTGCCCGGGGTGGGATGCCCACTGATTCTACCTAAATTTTATGACCAATTCCATTGGGGATTGATGAAAAACACTATGGTAGGTATTATAATCAAATTTTATGAATAAATTCATTCATATGATTTGATTATGTAAAAAAGTATGCCTACTAGTTCATTTGCAAACCTCCTTCGCTAGGTAGAGATTTCAAGGTAAAAATGGGCATAAAAGGTGAAAGGAAATCTTAACAGCACTTTAATGGTTTGTTATAAAACTCCTCTCTTCTCCTTGTGTGGAAAATACATCCACTTTATAGCCTAAGGAGGCTCATGTGAAAAAAGGACATGCAAGGGCATGTGTGGCAAGAGGTGCCACTTGGCCACCGAGGCGGTATGCATTGGAGGGGGAAGAGAATATCCCAATTTGGCCTAATTCATGGAGCATGTCATAGGTTTTTCTACATGCTCTAACTTGTGGATGAGAATAGGTAGGAATCTGATCGTTTCCAGACACCATTTATCCATATTTGATTTTTTGCCTATCAAACCTGCTATTTGCTCCACCTCGGGATGAATGCTGCTATTTGCTCCAGGGTGGGATGAATAAGATTTGTATTCATCTCAAGGTGGGACAAATAAGATTTGTATTCATACCAAGGTGGAACGACTAGAAATAGGGTGTCAAAAAGATCTCAAAAGTGGCTTGAAACCTTTCAAAATCTTGCATAGAGTGGTTATAACCACTGTATACCTGCTGAGGGCTACCCTAGGGGCCTAGGTATGTTGTTTTAGCCGTTAATTTTTGTAGCATAATAAGATTGACCATATTTTAGTGTCTACATTAACATTAAATATTGCATCCATATACACATACATAATAGTGCATCCATACATCTAGATTACAAAATCTAGTCATACATCCATCACCTAATCATTCCATTTCATTAGTATATCGTATGTGTAAATGAATACATCATATAATCATCACATCCATCACTACATCCATAACATATTAAAACACAACATAAACACACACACACACACACACACACACACACACACACACACACACACACACACACACACATATATCTGAGAATGAGTACATAGTGATACAAAATAACCTCCAGAATAACACAAGCCTACAACCCCAGAATAACCTCCACCCTCGACCTCATTCTTACGGTGCTTCCTAGAACTACAGGTCACTAATATCTCTAGCGTGGATGAACTGTGACTAGGCCTAGTTGATGACCTATGACTAGGTCAAGAAGAAGATTGTTCAGACTCTGTGCATCGGCTTGAAGAAAACAAGCTTATACTGAGAGGGGTGGTGAACAGTATAAGACCACTTTAAACTTTTTCCTTCAAGTCAAATTTTAAATCAATATTATGTAGTGTATAGAAAGCAGTATTAATAGCAGTAATCAAAGCAATGCACAAAACACCATCCACAAAAGAGACACAACAATTTACGTGGTTCACCCAAGGTGGGCTACTCCACGGATAAAATTTTCACTAAAATTTTATCAACCAAATTTGGGAAAACCTTTCCCGATTACAATGTTTATGGGTACCAACCCAAAGGAGACACCAATCCCCTAACTCTACTCTGGCTAGTGATCCTCTAGAAGACCTCTACCTCTGCTGCCCTTAGCAAGTGGAACTCTATCCACAGAAGACACCTGTCTTCCCTGCTCCGGTTGGAGACCTCTGTCCTCAACTCTATCACCTCAAAGCTGGTCCTCGAAAATGCACTAAACACAGTCCTTCGGTCTAGCACAAATATCCTCTATCTTTTTCTCTGATCTGCACCAAACACAGTCCTTTGGTCTGGCACAAGTCTGTCCTCTTCCTCTTTCTCTGGTCTGCACCAAACACAGTCCTTTAGTCTGGCACAAGTCTATCCTCAAATCTCTTTCTGTTCTATTACAGCTGTATTTGGTCGAAACCAAATTTGCACTGACTGCACAAACACAGCGACACTCAATCAAACATCAAATTATGCACCTCTATGCAATCACAACAGCACAATCTTCGCACACTCTACTTTTCGATGATCGAATTTCTCCCCTGCACTCTATCTATGAATATCAAACTTAGAACGCACACTTCGATCGATTCCAAATCTCTTCAAACAACCCTCATTTTATACTAACATAATCAAGATCTAAATCTTGGTCTTAGTTGGCTGTTATGCAAATGCAAAACCCTAACTCTGTCAGCTACACGCCCTAATCTCCGTCGGCCCAATTTTTAACTCTGTCAGCTTCAACCGCCTCTGTGGTTCAGTAGCTTCTACCGCGAAACCACATGTCATGATATCATGAAATTTTTGTAGTCGTACACTTTCATTTGGCTATTGTTGCAATATCATGACACTTTTGCTTTTATCTGCCTTGACTACGTTCTTGTCACGAAATCGTGACACTTTTGTATTTGCTGATGTCATTTTCATTCCTATTGTGAAATCGTGACACTTTAGTCTTCTTGGTCTTCTTCTAGGCTTGCACTAGCGAAAACAGAGCATGTCACAAAATCATGACACTTTCGCTGTCTTGAGCTTCTCTCTGTCTTACACCCACGAAACTAGAACATGTCGTGAAATCACGACGCTTTCACCTTCGAACTCTTCCTTCTTCAATTCGTCACGAAATCATGATGCTTCTTTTGTTGAAGACTTGCTAACTATTTTTGTCGTGAAATCGTGACACTTTCTCCAACTGCAAGCTGCCATCTCAACCTATGGTGAAATCGTGACACTTTCTGCATTCGCAAGCTTTCTCTTCAACTTGTCGTGAAATTGTGACACTTTTTGCATTCGTACAACTTCTTTGTAGCCTGTTGTGAAATTGTGACGCTTCTCATTTTAGCCTCTTCCTTTTGTTGCATGTCATGAAATCGTGACAGTTCTCACTTCGAGCTTTTTAGCATGTCATGAAATCGTGACAGTCCTCACTTAGTCTTTTGCAGCATGTCACGAAATCGTGACACTTTTCGAGATA
Organism: Wollemia nobilis; assembly: GCA_028583015.1. Classification (NCBI taxonomy): domain Eukaryota; kingdom Viridiplantae; phylum Streptophyta; class Pinopsida; order Araucariales; family Araucariaceae; genus Wollemia; species Wollemia nobilis. Next base: position 2,983,553 of record JAQPPZ010016917.1, on the reverse strand, counting down.
CTTTATCTCTCTTTGAACTTGTTGTGAAATCACGACAGTTCACACTGTGGACTCTCCCTTCTACATCATGTCACGAAATCATGACACTTTTTCATCCATACAACCTTCCTTGCATTATGTCGTGAAATAGCGACACTTTTCCTTCTTTGCCTTCCTGCACTTTTCGAGTCGCGAAAATGTGACATGTCGCGAAATCGCGACACTTTCCACCTTGCTCTCTTTCTCTGCCAACATGTCGTGAAATCGCGACAGTTTTTCAAAAAGATTTCTCTCTCCTGCCTAAGTCACGAAAATGCGACATGTCGCGATATCGTGACACTTTTTCAAAAAGCTTTCTCTCTCCTGCCTAAGTCACGAAAATGCGACATGTCATGATATCGTGACACTTTTTCAACTTACTTTCTTTCGAACCTGTCAAGCCGAACCTTCAACAAAGCACATTATTTCTACATCAAATCAAATTCTTTCAAAAGCTTCTTGACATCAATGACAACTAATTCACTTGAGCAAATGCAATGTACTCAAGGTACCCAAAATTGCCAATAATCTCCCCCTTTGTCATTGATGGGAACCCTTTACTAAAAACACATCTCAGGAGCAAAATCTGAAACCAACTTTGCTAACAGCTAAAAATCTCCTATTGAAGTTTTTCTCCCCCTAACTTGAAGCTTTCCTCTTTACATTGAAGCTCTCCCCCTTACTTATATCTCTCCCCCTTACTCAAATATCTCCCCCTTTGTCATCAATGGCAAAGGGTCACCTTTGGGGCTTGGGACTAAGAATGAGCATTTTAGCTTAGTCCCTCCCCAACCTCCTCATGAGGAGATTAAAACTGGGGTGGGAGTAAAACTCCCATTAGGCACTGATCATCATCAGTGTCTATAATTTCCTTGCCCGGCCTTTTCTTGAACTTTTTGCCCGCATTCTTGTTTTTGTCATTGTTCTTGTTCTTGTTCTCATCCCTGTCTTTTTTCATGCCTTGATCCTTGGACCTGATCATGCCACTATTCCTATTCCTGTACCTTGGAAGATCAGCTCTACACTGTCTAGCTGTGTGACCTGCATTGTTGCATTTATAACAAGTAACACTATAATTTCTTTTAGGCATACCTGTTCTTTGAATCCACCTGTTCTGACTAACCGTGAACCTGATATTAGCCTTGCAGACAATTACCTTATTCCCAAACTGATTACAAGAGTAGCAATACCCTTGGAAGAAATTACCACTTCTAAATTTTTTTTTAACCTTCTTCATTTGAGACATGCAATGTCCAGCCATGTGACCAAACCTGTAACACGTAAAACATCTACCATGAAATTTTCCTTTATACAACCTCTTGGGTCCTAAAAACTTCTCCTTCACATTTTGAATTTTTTTTTCTGTTTCTGTGCATCGATCACTCATGAAATCATGTTCTGAAGTACTTTCTTCATCAGAACTCTCTTCCTTTTGGAATCTCTTACTAGATTCCCCAACCTGTTCTTTGTGCGCCTTAACAAAACCAAGACCTATTTTATCTGTTGGATTTCTTTGACCTTTGATGAGAGACTTAACCCTTTTGGAGCTATCTTGAAACCTGTATAGATTATCCTTGTACTCTTTAGTTTCCACTTCCAAAAAAGCCATTTTCTGTTCCAACTCATTATACTCAAGCATCTTAGACTCTAACTCATCCTTGAGTTCCTGTGTTTTAGTTATAGAGAAGTCAAGACTTTCTATAAGATCGTCTCTCTCCATACAACATTCATCTAACTTATCCTTGAGTCTATCATTCTTCTTTCTTTCATTTTTCAAAACACTAAGAGCATTATTAAGTTCACTTTCAAGATCTTTTATTTGTTTGCTTTCTGAATCCTCAAGGCCTTTTCCAGATTTCTTATCACTAGAGGTGCTACCTTTTTCAAAAACCATACAAGCATCTTCTTGATAGTTTTCTGAAGCATCCTTATACATACTGGAAACAAAATAATTATTTGTATAGTCATCCTCAAGGTGACCAAAATTTCCACATCTAAGACATTTCATAATAATGAATCTATGTTTCGGTTCTTCCTCTTTTTTTGATATGAACAACATCTCATTTTTCTCATCACTTGAAGAGCTTTCACTATCACTGCTAGAACACTTACTTGCTTTGTATAGGTAGAAACTCTTCTTGTTCTTGTGTGAATACCTCTTTCCTTGATTTTTGTGCTCATCTTTGTTCTTTCTGTAATACCTGTGTTTTTCAGAATCCTTGCTCTTAACATCTTGTTTCTCTTCATCACTTTCATTCTTGGAAATAGTACAGTCAGTAGCATAATGATCGAACTTTCCACAATTGAAGCATCTTATATTTTTCATGCTTTTGTGCTTTCTAGATAACTTGCCTTTCTTGCTGTAATATGCCTCTTCATCACTAGAAGACTCATCACTCTCTTGAAGTTGTTTACCCTTGGACTTCTTGGTAGCCTTGAAAGCTACCTCTTTCTTGACGTCAACCTTCACCTGAGTTCTCAACTCAAATGCTGCAAGAATGCTATGAAACTCATCCTTTTTTAGCTTATCTAAATCTTTAGCTTCCTTAATAGCAAAAATCTTTTCACTGAATCTATTAGGAAGAGATCTTAAGATTTTATCACAAACATCATTTTCAAAAAGTTCAAGACCTAAGTCTTTCATGGAGTTAACAACCTCATCCATGCGAAACATGTAGTCACTAATATTTTCATCATAATTCATCTTGATTTGTTCAAACATACCTTTGAAATGTCTCAACTTGGCCTTTCTGACATTTGCATCACCTGTATGAACCACCTACAACTGTTTCCACATTTCACTAGTTGTCTTGTAGTGAATTACTTTGGTGAGATCTGCTTTCTGTAAGCCTTTCAGGATTGCATTCATTGCTTTTGAATTGCTGTGATGTAGAAGCCTATCTTCTTTAGTAAATGGACCATTTACAGGAATAGTATACCCATCTTCAATCACTTCCCACACCTCATTCCCAAGTGCCATTAGATGAACCTTCATCCTTGCACTCCAAAGACCAAAATCTGATCCATCAAGAATAGGTGCTGCATTTTTGCTTGAATAATCCATTGTGTTATTATCAAGCTTTTCCTTCAAGTTGTTTAAACTTTTCGAAGGAACCCGCTCTGATACCAATTGAAGAACACAAGCTTATACTGAGATGGGGGGTGAACAGTATAAGACCACTTTAAACTTTTTCCTTCAAATCAACTTTTAAATCAATATTATGCAGTGTATAGAAAGTAGTATTAATAGCAGTAATCAAAGCAATGCACAAAACACCATCCACAAAAGAGACACAACAATTTACGTGGTTCACCCAAGGTGGGCTACTCCACAAATAAAATTTTCACTAAAATTTTATCAACCAAATCTGGGAAAACCTTTCCCAATTACAATGTTTATGGGTACTAACCCAAAGGAGACACCAATACCCTAACTCTACTCTGGCTGGTGATCCTCTAGAAGACCTCTGCCTCTGCTGCCCTTAGCAAGTGGAACTCTATCCACAGAAGACACCTGTCTTCCCTACTCTGGCTGGAGACCTCTGTCCTCAACTCTATCACCTCAAAGTTGGTCCTCAAAAATGCACTAAACACAGTCCTTCGATCTAGCACAAATGTCCTCTATATTTTTCTCTGATCTACACCAAACATAGTCCTTCGGTCTGGCACAAGTCTATCCTCTTCCTCTTTCTCTGGTCTACACCAAACACAGTCCTTCGGTCTGGCACAAGTCTGTCCTCAAATCTCTTTCTGTTCTGTTACAGTCGTATTTGGTCAAAACCAACTTTTGCACTGATTGTGCAAACACAACGACACTCGATTGAACATAAACTTATGCACCTCTGCGCAATCACAATAGCATAATCTTTGCACACTCTGATTTTCGATGATCAAACTTCTCCCCTGCACTCTATCTATGAATATTGCACTTCGAATGCACACTTCGATCAATTCCAAATCTCTTCAAACAACCCTCCTTTTATACTAACATAATCAAGATCTAAATCTTGGTCTTAGTTGGTTGTTATGCAAATGCAAAACCCTAACTTCGTCGGCTACACGCCCTAATCTCTGTCTGCCCAATTTTTAACTCTGTCGGCTTCAACCGCCTCTGTGGTTCAGTAGCTTCTACTGCGAAACCACAACATGTCGCGATATCGTGACATTTTTGTAGCCGTACACTTTTGTTTGGCTATTATCGCAATATCGTGACACTTTTTCTTTTGTCTGCCTTGACTACGTTCTTGTCGCAAAATCATGACACTTCTATCTTTGCTGACGTCATATTCACTCCTGTTGTGAAATCGTGACACTTTAGTCTTCTTGGTATTCTTCTAGGCTTGCACTAGCGAAAACGGAGCATGTCACGAAATTGCGACACTTTTGCTTCCTTGAGCTTCTCTTTGCCTTACACCCGTGAAATTGGAACATGTCGTGAAATCACGACGCTTTCGCCTTCGAGCTCTTCCTTCTTCAATTCGTCACGAAATCACGACGCTTCTTTTGTTGAAGACTTGCTAACTATTTCTATCATGAAATCGTGACACTTTCTCCAACTGCAAGCTGCCATATCAACCTATCATGAAATCATGACACTTTCTGCATTTGCAAGCTTTCTCTTCAACCTGTCATGAAATCGTGACACTTTCTGCATCCGTACAACTTCTTTGTAGCCTATTGCGAAATTGCGACGCTTCTCATTTTAGCCTCTTCCTTTTGCTACATGTCGCAAAATCATGACAGTTCTCACTTTGAGCTTTTTAGCATGTCGTGAAATCGTGACAGTCCTCACTTAGTCTTTTGTAGCATGTCACGAAATCGTGACACTTTTTGAGATACTTTATCTCTCTTTGAACTTGTCGTGAAATCACAATAGTTCACAATGCGGACTCCCCCTTCTACATCATGTCACGAAATTGTGACACTTTTTCATCCATACAACCTTCCTTGCATTATGTCATGAAATCGTGACACTTTTCCTTCATTGCCTTCCTGCACTTTCTGAGTCACAAAAATGCAACATGTCACGAAATCGCGACACTTTCCACCTTGCTCTCTTTCTCTGCCAACATGTCACGAAATCGTGACAGTTTTTCAAAAAGATTTCTCTCTCCTACCTAAGTCGCGAAAATGTGACATGTCGCGATATTGCGACACTTTTTCAAAAATCTTTCTCTCTCCTGACTAAGTCGCGAAAATACGACATGTCGCGATATCACAACACTTTTTCAACTTATTTTCTTTCGAACCTGTCAAGCCGAACCTTCAACAAAACACATTATTTTTACATAAAATCAAATTCTTTCAAAAGCTTCTTGACATCAATGACAACTAATTCACTTGAGCAAATGCAATGTACTCAAGGTACCCAAAATTGCCAACACGGCTCCACTGAGATCCCCCTATTGTAGATTGCTCAAGTAGACTATATATGATTATCCTGATTCGACCCTATAAACCTGCTATGTATGGTACATCGAATTGATGCTGGTCTATGTAATTATCTAATAGACTCTAAAATATACTAATCTCAACCTTTCCATCTTATGTTACCTATCCTTGAGTAGTAGTCATAGTAGCCAACAATACCTACAGTCTAGCTACCTCTACCTGTAACCCTGCTATATCCTCTGTACTCTAAGTGGCCTGAGTAGCTATCATAACTTGCCCCTGACTTGTAGTTACAATGGATAATTAAACCTGTAGAGCATCTCTCTCCATTGTCCTTGCATCTTGCTCTAATATCCTGGTCATCATTTGGATCTGTAGAGTGTGTCGCTCTATGATAACTCTATCCATCTTAGCAGTGACTTGATATATCTATGTCTGGGATATAGCTATCTAGATCTTGAGGAGATATCTCTCCTTAGAGAATTCCCTCCACTACTAATACCCACTACTAAGATAAATTTGGACTATGATTAGGGTAGTCTCCTACTTTGCTAGTTACCCATATAGGATCTGCACCTGCACTCTCAACTAGGCCATATCATATTCCAGGTCATCCTCATCATCCTCATCCTCATATTATGGCTCCTCTACCTCCTCTATAGCATGGACCCACTTCCCCTCTATCTTATGATGCACTCATTGCCCAACCTTATCTAAACCCTCCTCTGTTACTACCTCAACAAGCCTACCAATCAAACCACCTCCCTACTATAGTCGATGACCCACCAGGTATCGTACTCTATGTTGGTACCTAGGTTTGCTAATATTATCTTAGCTATAGTAGGATCCTCCTCATCCTCTAGTGCCTATAGTCAATGCCATATTAGTTGTGTCTCATCTCCTCGATGACTATAGATGATAGGTTCCTTTGGAACATCTTGATAAATATTGAACTATCATTTGATATGAGAGTACTGGAAGTACTCTTGCTCGGTGTTGTGATGTCCAATGATCCACCATCCACACCTCACACTCCATAGATACTCTATGACCTCTACCCAATGAGGACAATCTAAGTAGAGCCTCCAAACCAACTTGTCTGGCCATAATCTCTCCAAATATCCTACATAATATGATAGTCTACCCATATCTGGCTAGCTCTAACCTATATCCCGATCTCATCTCCATCGAGTCGCATATCCAATATCACCCTCATACATATCAGCTCATGGAACTAGTAGTACTATTGGTTGATCTACTCGAATATGCTCCCATACCTAAATTCGTAGGAGTAGACTGCAACCCTATCTGGTTTGAATCTGATGTTGTATCTCATATAACTCATCATACAAATGAGTCGATAGGGTGCTACCCCATGCCATGATGATAGACTCCTCAAGGTTGCACTCAATCAAGTATTGAACCATATCAAGGAGGTTCCACATGAACCTCACTCCTAAAGAATGTAACAATAGGATGTTTGAGATGATGCACATCACTACTATGTGTCTTTGAGTGAATACCTTGGCATCGTACCATGCTCTAATTAGCACCCCACCATGGTCCATCCGTTGTAGAGAAACATCTACTTGAGCTCCAAATATCCTTTGGAGCACTCTCACCCACTACAGAAAGGGAGTGGAAGTGATAGGGCGTCCCTCAATCATAATGTAAAATATTCAATATACACCCTCTAGTGTCACATTCATCTTTCTAGTAGGGATATGAAAGGTGTTGGTCCCGCTATCCCATCAGTGACCCAAGGCCATCAGATAGGCCTAATCTAAAATCACTATGGGTATACACACGACCTGTTTGATACCAATTACCTCAAACCATACCCAATACTCATCCATGAGCTGACACTGCAACTCCCTAAACAAGGTGTGTTCCCTATAGTGGGCCATCAACATTTGAAGCCCAATAATCACAGAAAAAAATAAACAGTTTCAAAAAATTCATTAGTTTTACCTTCAAAATGCAATTGCCTTAGCTTGAGACGGTCTATGGGCGAGACTTCCCTACCCTAGATGACTGCCCCAATGGTTAAAAATTTGATCGTTGTGTTTTGAATGTGATCGCCCTACCCCAAGACGACCCCCAAGATGCCAAAGGGGAGCTGCTTCTGCCTAGGACGACCCCACAATGACATCCAAAAAAATGATCACAAGCATGACAAAATTTAAAAAAATTAAGCATACCCCTAAACTAGTCTAATAAAGATTTACCTAATCTAATGTGAGGTTCATTTTCCAATTACTTAATGAGCTTCATTTTAATTTGCAAATCACAAGAGAGAACGAGATTTCTACCTTCCTAGGTCTAGCTCCTCCACTTATATATGCCTTTGGCTGATCCATCGAGATCATAGGTTAGGTTTCCAAGAGCGTTCCATATCAGAAAACTCTCTCCTCCTCCTCACCTCTATTTTTCTCTCACTTTCAACCGTGAAAATAACATTAAAATTTTATAAATTTTCATTTTATATTTGTCAAATTCTAAAACTACCCTTGGGTGGGGCAGTCGCATTTCAGTGTGATCATCCTACCCCTAGACAGTCCCAAAAATTACTAAATTCTATCGCTCTACCCCAAGATGGCCTCAAAATGGCAATAAAGATAAGCATTTTGTCAACATCATTAAAATCAATTTGGGCATTTAGCCGCATCTAATGGTCCAAAATCACACAATTACCAATCACATAAATATTTTCAAACATCAACTGGGGTATCATTAGTATCATAATTTGCCCAGTGAGCAATCAAACAATCAAGAAACACGAGGTAAATCAAGGTAGCACGTCCTCCCAATAAAAGGTCTAATTCAATCCAATCAACCCATCAACTACCAGGTTTTGAAAGGTTGCACCCTTTGCCTTGTATTTAATCAATCCACACACTTCAAGTGCTAGGTTTAAATGGTTGCACCCTTTATCTTGTATTTAATCATTTAAAAATCAACTTCTAGGTTTCAAAAGGTTACACCTTTGCCTCGCATTCAATCAATCCAAACATTTCAACTGCTAGGTTTAAAAGGTTACAACCCTTACCTCACATTTAATAATTTAACAAATCAACTACCAGGCTTAAAATGTTGCATCCTTTGCCTCACTATCTCAATTTAAAAAGGCTCCAAATATGCCTAGTTCCTTTGGTCAATTTCAAAAAGCCCCAAAGAAACATATACCTTTGGTCAATTCAATCAAGTCATATTGGTTAAGCGACTCATCGCTTTCATCACTTTTCATCTCCTCATCAACTTGTTGCTTGATGGGGTAGTCATAATCACAATATTCACAATCAAAATTAATAATCAAACACTCAATCATGCTAATTACATCCATCCATGAATCATTGCCAAAAATAATCTTACCTATTGTTGGTTGTGGAGCCTGATTCTAATTTGGAGGTCCTATTTTAGCCACATTTGGATCCACTATACAAAAGGATATGGACATTATGTACTTGTTTTTCAAATTGCAAGTTAATCCGAGTTTTTTTGTGAATTACTATTTTTAGAATTTTTTTCATGAAAAAATAATTTTTTGAAAATGGTAATACTAAAAACGGAATTTTTTGACAAAAAATAATTTGCCAAAAATAGTAATTACTATAAACATAAATTGTTTTGACGAAAAGTAATTTTTTGAAAATAGTAATTACTAAAAATGGTAAATTGCGATAGAAAAAATAATCTACCAAAAACAGTAATTCTTTTTTATTTTGGGGTCTTAATGATTTACCCTAAAATTGTAACCCTCATTTTATAAGAGGATGTCGTACGATATTGGATATTGCATTGTGAAGGTTGTAAAGAAGGAAGAGAGATTGTAATTGTGAGATCGAAGATGAAGAATGATGGATTTGTTGTAGGTTGTATCCCTTCGAGATTTGTTGGATGAAATAATAATACCTGGTTATTTTCTTCGTGGATGTAGCCCACATTGGGTGAACCACATAAATCTGTGTCTCGTGTATTAATTTATTCTTTTATGTTTTATTTTCACTTTTATTTATTGCTCATGTTTTATTATTTAATCATAACAACTGGTATTAGAGCCTAGGGCTTGAAAAACACACTTGAAAAGAGGGTTTACGGTTCGAGTGGGAGCAATGGTAGAAGAAGGCAAGTTCAAGGTTTAGAAGTTTAATGGTCAAAATTACTAGCTATGGAAGATGCAAATGGAGGATTATCTTTATCAGAAGGATCTTTACCTACCATTAGGTGGAATAACAAGGAAGCCAATGAAAATATCATACAAAGAATGCGAAGTTCTGGATAGAAAGACACTAGGAACAATACGACTATGCCTAGCATCATCGATGACCTTCAATATTTCAAAGAAAAGATAATGGAGGGTTTAATAAATGTATTAGCTAAACTGTATGAAAAATCCTCAACTTCGAATAAGGTATTTCTTATAAAGAATTTATTTAATATGTAGATGTCAGAAGGTGGTTCTGTTATTAATCACTTAAATGAGTTTAAAATGGTTACTAATAAGTTAAATTCTATTGGATTAAATTTTGATGATGAGGTTAGGGCTCTTTTGATCTTATTATTATTACTAGAAAGCTGGAATGACTTGGTCATGGCTATGAGTAATTCTATTTTTGTTTTAAATACTTTAAAATTTTATGATGTTATTGGTGTTATCCTTAGCGAGGAAATATGACAAATAAGCATACGTGAGACATTAGGTAATGTGTTGAATATGGAAAACAAGGGTAGATAAAAGGAGAGAGGAAAGAGTCCAAGAAAACATAGAAATTCAAAGAAAGGTATATCCAAATCCAAAGGGAAGTAGTTGGAATGCTAGCATTGCGAAAAGAAAGGACACCTAAAAAGAGATTGTTGGACTCGAAAAGAAAAAAGGGAGAAGAAAAAAATGGTAATCATGAAGCAAACATAGTAGGCAATGTATTGAAAGATGACTTCTTCCTTTCACTAGATAATTAATGATTATTGGGTGCTAGATCAGGGGATTCATATCATGCCACATCACATAGAAATTTTTTTCTAGATTATGTTCAAGGTGATTTTGGACAGGTTTATTTGGGTGATGATAGACCCTGTAAAATCATTGAGAAGGATAAGATACAGATAAAGTTACCAAATGGAAACCAATGGTTACTGAATGAGGTAAGGCATATTATTGATTTGAGAAAAAAATTAATTTCCATAGGGTAGTTGGACAACAAAGGATGTATAGTTACATTCTCAAAAAATTTGTGGAAGGTTGGTAAAGGATCATTGTTATTAGCACATGGAAATAAGGAAGGTACATTGTATGTATTTACTAGTAATACTGATCTTTCTATTGCTTTAGCTTCTACAGGAGAAGATACAATTTTATGGAATCATAGGCTTGGGCACATGAGTGAGAAGGGGATGTAGATTCTCCACTTAAGGAATTTGTTGCTAGGTTTGAAGAAGGTTGATTTGGACTTTTGTGAGCACTGCATTTATGGAAAACATAAAAAGAGTTAGATTTCTCAAAGTTGGAAAACAAAAGAAGAGTGAAAAGCTAGAGCTTGTGCATACAGACGTATGGGGACTAGCTCAAGTATCATATCTTAGTGGCTCTTATTATTATGTTACATTTATTGATGATGCAACTAGAAAAACTTGGGTTTATTATATTTGAAAGAAATTGGATGTCTTTGATAATTTTAAGAAATGAAAATATTTGGTTAAGAATGAGACAAAAAATAAGTTGAAGTATCTCAGATCAGATAATGGAGGTGAGTATTGTAGCGAAGAGTTTAACAATTACTATTCATACCAAGGGATTTGTATAGTGAAGATGGATCTAGGAACTCTATAAGAAAATAATGTGTCATAAAGGATGAGCATGACTATCATGGAATATGCTAGGTATATGAGATTACAAGTAGGATTGCCCTTACAGTTTTGGGTAGATGTTGCAGTTTATTTAATAAATAGAGGGCCTCCAGTTTTACCAGATGGTGGGATTCCAGAAGAGTCATGGATAGGTAAGCCTATTAACTACTCATTTTTGAAGACTTTCAGTTGTGAAGCATTCATGCATATTGATAAATAAAATAGAACTAAACTTGAGGTAAAATCCAAGAAGTGCACTTTCATTGGATATGGAGTTAATAATTTTGGTTATCATTTTTGGGATTATGAAAATCATAAAATAATTAGGAGTAGAGATGTGGTATTCAATGAGAAAATCATGTATAAAGACCACTTGCAGCAAAAGAAACAGGAAAAGGTAAAAATAAATACACAGTGCTTGATGAAACTGAAACTCCAAAGGTGCTAGAAAATCAACAACAGTAGCAACAAGCACCTCAAACTCCTGCAAGTATTATTAGAAAATATACCAGGATAAGTAGACCTTCTGATCGTTAATCTCCATTATATTATGTATTATTGTCTGACTCTAGTGAACCATAAATATATGAAGAAGCGATGTAGGTAGAAACCAGAAAGAAGTGGGAGCAAGGTATGAAAGAGGAGATGGACTCCTTGGTACACAATCAAACTTGGTATCTTTTTTAGTTTTTTGCAAGAAAAAGAGCATTGTAGAATAAATGGACGTAAAAAGAATATAAGGCTAGACTGGTTCTAAAGGAATTTGCACAGAATAAAGGTATTGATTATGATGACATTTTTTCTTCTGTTATTAAAATGACTTCAATTAATTGTTTTAAACTTAGTGGCTATAGAGGATTTGCATCTTAAACAGTTAGATGTAAAAACAACTTTTCTCCATGGGGATTTGGAGGAAGAGATTTATATGCAACAACCACAAGGATATGAGGTCAAAATTAAGGAGGAATTAGTATGCAGGTTGAAAAAGATCTTGTATGTCCTGAAGTAAGCTCCAAGGTAGTGGTATATGAAATTTGATAGGTTTATGTTAGAATAAGGTTATAGTAGATGTTATTCTGACCACTATGTTTATTTAAAGATATTATATAATGGTAACTATATTATCTTGTTATTGTATGTAGATGACATGCTTCTTGTAGGATCTAACATACGGGATATAATTGTGCTCAAAAGAAAATTGACAGAGTCATTTGCAATGAAGGATTTGGGTGCTGCAAAGCAAATCCTTAGTATGAGAATAACAAGAGATAAAAAAATCATAAATTAACATTGTCTCAAAGTGAGTACATTGAGAAGGTTTTGGAAATATTTAATATGCAGGATGCAAAACCTGTTAGTACACCTTTTGCCAATCATTTCAAACTAACCAAAAGATATGTGTCCCAAAATACAGGAGAAGATTGAATATATGTCCAATGTTCCTTATTCATCATTAGTTGGTAGTTTGATATATACAAAGGTGTGCACAAGACCAGATATTGCACATGCAGTAGGAGTTGTGAGTAGGTTTATGAACAATCCAGGAAAACAACATTGGGAGGCAATGAAGTGGATTCTTAGGTATTTGAGAGGTACTATCAATTAGGTATTATGCTTTGGAGGTTCTAACACTGCTTTACAAAGATATGCTTGATTCAAATATGGAAGGTGATATAGATAGCAGGAGGAGTACCACAAGGTATGTTTTTATTGTAGGTGGAACTACAGTAAGTTGGATTTTAAAATTATAGAAGGTTGTTGCACTTTCAACAATGGAAGTAGAGGATGTTGCTATTATAGAGGCTAGTAAGAAGATGATTTAATTACAAAGATTTATGGAGGAGTTGGGAAATAATCAGGAGAATAACATATTATACAGTGACAGTCAGAGTGCCATTCATCTTGCTAAGAATTCAGCCTTTCATTCTAGGACTAAACATATACAAACCAAGTACCATTTCATACGCTTAGTGTTGGAAGATGGACAGTTAAAACTGGAGAATATACACACTACCTAGAATCCTGTAGATATGTTCACAAAGGCAGTAATTAGGGAGAAGCTGAGTTCTTACTCAGTTTTAGTTGGTCTTCAAAGTTGAAGCATAGTCTAGAAAGTGCAGTAGCGGTGGAGTTACTATGACCATTCTCCAAGTGGAAGATTGTTGGTTGTGGATCCTGATTCTAATTTGGAGATCCTGTTTTAGCCGCGTTTGGATCCACTCTATGAAAGGATATGTACGTTATGTAGTTGTGTGTCAAATTGCATGTTTTTTGTGAAAATTTTGAAAAAACTTGTATTAAAACAAAGATCAATTACAATATGGGAAGAGACTCTTCCCAGTCGAATTCAGAGAGAACACAAGCTTACAATAGTAGAAGAAGATTTGCAATGGAGCCAAATCTCCTGAACCATTAACTAGCTAGCAGGGGGTCGACATGGATAGTTGATGCAGCTTGTCACAAAATAACGACACTATTCTTCTCCTTAGGATGCAAACATGCAACATGTCTCGATATCGCGACACCTTTCCCCTTTGGCCGTGAAAAAACAACATGTCGCGATATCGTGACATTTTCCTCCTTTGGCCGTGAAAATTCAACAAGTCGTGATATCGCGACACTTTTCTCCTTTGGGAACGAAAGTGCAACATGTCGCGATATCGCGACACTTTTTCTCTCTCGGCCGCGATGTGTCAAATTGCATGTTAATCTAAGTTTTTTTTTAAATTACTATTTTCGGAATTTTTTTGATACAAAATAATTTTCCTAAAATAGTAAATTATTAAAAACATAATTTTTTGATGAAAAATAATTTACCGAAAATAGTAATTACTAAAAACAGAAAGTTTTTTAATGAAAAATAGTTTTTCAAAAATAATAATTACTCAAAATGGCAAATTGCGATAGAAAAGATAATTTACTAAAAATAGTAGTTCTTTTTTATTTTGGGGTCTTAATGATTTACCCTAAAATTATAACCCTCATTTTATAAGAAGATGTTGTACGACATTGGAGATTGCAATGCGAAGGGTTTGAAGGAAGTGAAGAAGGAAGAGAGACTGTAATTGAGAGATCAAAGAGGAAGTACAACGAATTTGTTGTAGGTTGTATCCCTTCGAGATTTACTGGATGAAATAATAAGGCATGGTTATTTTCTTCGTGGATGTAGCCCACATTGGGTGAACCACGTAAATCTGTGTCTCATTTATTACTTTATTCTTTTGTATTTTATTTTCACAAATTTTTATTGCTCGTGTTTTATTATTTAATCCTAAAACTTTTTTGCTTGGGGTAGATAACAAGAAAAAATTTAAACTAACTAGATATATTGCTATTCTTACACTGTGATAGTATACCAATATCAAGTATACCTCATCGAAAGGTTTACTTGAATTAATATATTTAATTTTGTTTGAAGCAATGACTCAAATATGCATGCTCTTTTTATGATTAGGGGCATCTAAAGTTGATAGGATCAACGAATATCAATCAACCTTCAATTTGACTTTATATTATCTATTTTTGTTCTACGTTGTGCTTTCACACAGTGCATCCCAAAAAAGGGCATCTATAGACACCTAAAACACGTCATTTTGAGGACACTACCTATATGGACACCTTTTCAGGCCATATGATCCATCTTGGACATTCCCAAAGCTTAACAATGGTTTTTACCACTCAAATAGAGGTAAATCACCTTTTGTATCCTGGGCCACCCTACCCAAGAGTGGCCTCTAGAGAACACCCTATCCTATGATGGCCATCAATCATGATCATCCTACCCTGGGATGATCACACCTATAACAAACTTAGGCTCTCGAGTCAAAGAAAAATTAGTTATAGGACAACTAAGCATCAACTATCAAGCACGAAAAGGTTCTAGAATCAACGTTTGGTCTTCCTAGATCTTAACCATTTCTTTATTTCTTAGCTTCTCCTACAATAAAATATTCCCATTTGGAAAATCTATAAGAAGACACCAAGCCTTCATGAAAATCTCTCTCAGTCTAATGCAACGAAGTGCTATCAGATTGAGAAGTAAAGAGAGCAATTGGATGATAATGAAGTGTTACAATTCTTTTAATAGGGAGATTATCCTATCATAAGCAACGAAGTGCTACTAGATTTCAGTCATGGAGCTCTCAATTACAATAATAGAGTCTCTTGGAGTTTGAATACCAAATTCTACACTCTTTTACCATCAAACATCTCGATTTCGTGCCAATTTTTATAGTTTATCCATGCTTCAAAGAGCGTAACCCTTGAAGATCAATTTTGCAAAACGATGTCGATATTTCTTGCATTGGTTATGAAGATATCTTCTGCAGTTTAGCAACCACCTCACCCCAAGGTGACCCGTAGATACCACTGCCCTACCCTAGGATGGTTAGCAGGCCAGACCACTCTGCCTCAAAATGGCCTCCCAATGATATTTGTATTTACTATATTTCTTAGTTACAATAGATTTAGCAACACTTCATTTCCTTTCTAGAATAATTTTATTCAGTTTTCATGCACATTTTTATCATTTTTAATATTTCTTTTTAGTTTCTTATCATGGATATAAGCTTCATCATGAGAGGTTCCTCATTTGCTATTAACATCTTGTGAGTGTTCTTGTGTGCATATTTTAGATCTTGGAAGGAGCTATTCAACATAAAGATTCATCAATATTTATCTCACCTTGTGGAGGTTACAAGAAATCCCTTCCCAAATCAGTTGAGGGTGCAAAGATTCTACGTGTTACACCTACCATATTTCTTGATTGAAATAATTGTATCAAATTGGGATCGAATCCCTCATATGGATATCATTATAACCTTATTTTCAAGGATATGATTCAATATTAATGAGAAGGATACCATTTCTTTATTTCTTATTTTGATCTTGATGGTTACATGATTATGCTTTCAATTTGATTTCATATAATTGCTTAGGTGTACGATTTTTGCATACTACAATTATATTACTTGTGAGGATCACCACTATTTTTTCTTTTTTTAACGATCTAAAATCTAACTAGATTAACTAATATTTTTTTTTACAAGCACAAACTAATAGGGATTCACCTATCCCTAACCAACATGTGTGTTAATTTTAAGATAACTAAGCTAATCTAATATCTACGTTGATTAAATTTCTCATTTCCAAATCTACTAAAGGATACATCCATCTCTATACCATACACAAGTTCATCTGTGTAGGTATACTATGTATATCGTAAATAATTTATCCATATCATCTTCCCAATGAACTAACTTATCTCCTATCAGTTGAAAGAATATGCTCATCTCTATACTATACACAAGTCTAATTGTGTAGGTATACTACGTGTATTGTGAAATAAGCCATCAATATCATCTCTATGATGAGCTAACTTATTCCTCTCACAGATATCCAAGTTCTTTCAAAACTGTTTTGGTTTCTCTCATAGTTTATCCTAAGAGATCCTAATCTCTTAGGTTCCTTTTACCTCTACATTATATCACATAATTTATAATCATTTTGGATAACAAATCAACCATCTAATTATGCTAAAATGTAAAACCTTCTAACCCTTCATTCTTTAGAAGGATAAGACTAAGTCTATCTACTTAATTTAAACATAGAATAATATCTACATAAGCATCAAACAAGTACTTAAAATAAAACATCATCATCTAATTAAAACATTTAAGCAAAGGAACTACTATGAAACCATAACAACTACAAATTTCATGAAAAACAAGTTAGATATATATTCTTCATTTATTTATTACATCCTTACATAACCCAAGTATGGTAAAACCTCCATACTTTAAAAGAATAAGGTATTACATCCATGTCCATCTAGGGATTACTCCACTAGAGTAAAGTCTAATAAATAAATTCATTACTACAACCAATGTCAAGGTCAATGTTTCAGTTCTAGGTGTCCTCCTTGATTCTCCCATATTTCCATCGCTCAATTGATGGTAGTAAGGGATCAAGAAAACTCATGGTTCTTATGAAGCATGCATCTAAATGCATCTACTAAATAACTTAAAGCAAGTGCATATATAATTTGGTTGCCAAATTGCAACTATACAAAACTACTCAATGCATTCAATCATAAATTATCTAGTCAACATCAGAAGAAATCCCATAAATTCACTCTTATCCATATCAATAGAAGAAGAGAATCATTTCATCAAATACAAAGTAATTAATAATCTTTCCTTTAGTCAATCAAAGGTTCATGCTTTTCATCATGTAATTTTTTTTTCTCCCTAATCTATTAAGGTCCTATACCCTTAATAAATCAAATACTTTAATCAATCCATTTCTTCAATCAACTAAGGTCCCATACCCTTAATTAATCAAATAATTTAAAACATTCCATTTATTCAATCAACTAAGGTCCCATACCCTTAATTAATCAAATACTTTAAAACATTCCATTTATTCAATCAACTAAGGTCCCATACCCTTAATTAATCAAATACTTTAAAACATTCCATTTATTCAATCAACTAAGGTCCCATACCCTTAATTAATCAAATACTTTAAAACATTCTATTTATTCAATCAACTAAGGTCCCATACCCTTAATTAATCAAATACTTTAAAACATTCCATTTATTCAAGAAACCAAGGTCCCATACCCTTAACTAATCAAATACTTAAATAAAACCATTAAAACATAATATTATCTATGCTTTAATAACAAAAAGGTCCTTCTCTTAAATAAAACCAAACATAATCAAACAATGTTCTTAAAAGAGGTTTTTCCTTTAATAATAATCCAAACCTAATATTTTATTCTTAAAATGGGTCGATCTTTTAAACCAAACATATATAATTAAATTTCCAAATATTTTTCTTAAGAGAAATCAACAAAAGAAAGGCCACTAGGCCAAATATTCAACCAGCCAAATCCAACTAAACAAACAGGTCAAGTGAACCTCATGCGGGTCAAAAAATTACAAGCAAGTCAACTAACCACAGACCGATTGAAAAATCACAGTTTACAGGTCCAACCAACTAGCCCTTGCTAAGTGCATCTAGCCACGTGCTTGGCTATCAATCATAGGATTCACAGGCTAGCTTAAGGAGCTTGCGCCCCTTCTCCCCATGAATGTGGGATTATTGAGGCTTAAAAAAAAACTCATTTAGGTGGTAACACCTCAAGTTGAAATTAAATCAATTCCAAAATACCATGTGGCACCTAGCAAAAGACCCATCATAATGATGATGACGATCAACAAATATTTAAGCACAGTCTCTTCCAAGCCTGCACTTAGCTACCGACTTAAGGGTACTCTAGCCTCCTTAAGCAGAGCTTGTGCCCCTACCACTATGCATGTGGGATAAAGTGCAAGCTCTTCGATATTGTGCACTTTATCCCATATGTACAATCTGGAGGCCTCACAATCCTTTAAGGGATGTGGGATGTGATATATCTTTTGACCACCACCTGATGGTTGGGTGGTGGTGGAAGCAGGGTTTTGGCAGTGGAAACAAGTCTTAATTAGCTCTATCTGGTTTTCTATGGAAATGAAAATAGGTTAAGGTTTCTTAAAATATTAAAATAACACAATGGATAGAATAGTCCCACATGCATAGTGTTGGTGGTGCCCTTATAGTTCAAAATCAATAGGGTAACCTAGAGACAATCAGCCACCAATTGGTGGCCTAGGGGCCCCACACCCTAGTGGTAGAGGTGGAGGATGCACTAGGTCTTAGTGCGGGTCCACGTGGAAACTGAGGGATGGTAAAGAGGGTTTTGGAGGTATAAATAAATAACACCAATTTTAAATAATTAACAAGGAAAGATGAGGTTTTTCAGGTTAAAACCAACCTAAAAATTAAGTTGCTTGATCCGTTTGTTGATTTGTCCTCTTCTCACCTGTAAATCTCCTTCGATCTACTACCCCTTATTACCTTTCAAAATTAAAAGATCATTTCCCAAATTTTGCATATGAGACCCTCTTAACAAGGTACCCCCAACTACCCCAACCCCAAAGGCAACTTCAAACATAATGGCCATCCACAAAAATTTAAGATAAATCTACCTAGATAAGATTTTTAGATTTAAAAATGATTCTTCTCTTCATTCAAAATATCACACTCCCAAAATACCACTTTTTATATTATTTAAAAGATTCAATTTCTTAATAATAAAAAATATTTTATTTAGATTAAAAAATAAAGAATCGTGGAGAGGGGGAGGGACCTGCTCCCCCTTCCCTGGTTCTTACCCAGTCCCTGATTCATCCCAGGTCAACCCAATATGGGAATGGTTTGTAGCAGATGATCTCCTTGGGGGGAGATCCTTGCTCACTTTCTGCTCCTTTCCTAGTAGTTTTGGGGTTTCGTCATTTGATTCCCAGGCCTGGTGCTTCCCAGGGATCTTCTAGGGTTTCTTGCATGTTCTTGGGGTCTTGTCCTTGATCTCCCTCAAGATTTCCCATAGGGTTCTTCACAGGTTGTTAATGGGATTTAGTTCCCAGGGATTTCTTGATCTATGGAGGTTGTAGTTTGGGTTCTTGTTTGCTTCCTAGTGCATCCCGTGGGTTCTCTCTTCATCAAGGTTGGTTTGGGGGGCTAGTTTCCTCTTTGATTGTGTTTCCTCTCTGGTATGCCTTTGGTTGTTGTTGGTCTCATATTGTTGGGTGGGACCATATTTGGGTTCTGTTGATAAGAAACACACCCCCACTGAAAAATGAGATTCCATCCTTAGAAAATTATGAACTTCCATTTTTGCAGCAGGGACCCTCTTGATCTTTTCAAGTTTTAAATCCAAATTTGCTTGCCTCCTTTTTAAAGTTGTGCTTTTTCTTGCATTCTAGTTGTGTTATCCAAGAATTCACTTTTTACATGCTAGAATCATTCATGCACAAGCAAAATCTTGCACCGGTACCGAGAAAATCCAGAAAACAGTTGCATAATTCACTGAAAAATCAAACTTTCCATTTTTGGTAGTGTCGCGATATCGCGACATTTCCGACACTTCCTTCTAGCGCCAATTAGATGTTGGTCCGGCTTTCATGCAGGATTCCACCTGGCACTTGCGGGACAACCGGGAAAGACCATAAAGGCGAAGATAAAGTGCGGATTTAGTCAAGGACCGCCATGCTAGGAGAGAAGCTGCCGGTGAGAGCATTCAACAACAAATTTATTGCAGACTTGATAGCATGAAGACCATTTCAACTTTGGGATGGATTTGCGGAGATCGAATTGATATAGAAGTGGTGACTCATCCGGCTCACCAGCGAGAATTAA
The DNA here is from genome assembly GCA_028583015.1 of Wollemia nobilis. Taxonomy (NCBI): domain Eukaryota; kingdom Viridiplantae; phylum Streptophyta; class Pinopsida; order Araucariales; family Araucariaceae; genus Wollemia; species Wollemia nobilis. The sequence continues at coordinate 2,963,057 of JAQPPZ010016917.1, read as the reverse complement.
TGAAAGCATTTATTTGCAACTGCGAATGAATGCAAGTTGCATTTTATTTTATCTTCTCCATTTATGGCATTGATCGCCATGATTTGCCGAAGGGTTAAGTTCTATTCGGACTTTGATTTTTAAATGGATTTTTATTGTAAAACCCGGGTCCTAGGGTTTAAGTGCGATAAGATTTAGGGTTTGAGCAAGATATTTTGGAAAAGATCAGGGTTTGTCCTGAGTCTATAAATACAAATTCTAAATGTAATCGCGAGAGGCGGAGACTTAGAAATAAAAGGCTTATAAGCAATTTCTTGCAAATTTTGTGAAATCCTTTGTTTCTGGACTTGGAGTTGATGTGCTTTAGCTTTTCTGTGATAGCATGGCCAGGAGCCTAATATTTTGCGAGTGTGATAAGTGTATTTTCTTTTGTTATCCGTTCCATTTAAAGTTTGTTAGATATATGCTGTAAATCTGCCATTGTCAAGATTAAATATGCTGTTAGGCTTCAGTTGTTCTATTGTCCGCTAGGGGAAATTACAGATTTCAGGTGTAAGTTTGTTCTAATTGCTCTGTCTTCACTGTGCGAGCTAGGCTCGCCGATGAAAGATACCGCTTTTAACCAGCTGCCCTTGGATTTATGATTTTCTCGCTAGATCTGTTTCACTCGCCTTGTGCTCTTAGTTGAAAGTGATCTTAGACCGATCGGACACTTTCTTCCGGGATTTGTTCCGTTGTGAAGTCGATAGCATAGATAAGATTGATAGTTTAGAGTTTTACAGTTTAAAGTCCGATAAGCTTCTCTTTCTTGCCTTACCCTACCCTCTCTTTGCTTTCCGTGAATGATCCATTTTTATTTTCTTTATTTGCCCTTTATTTAAATCTGCTGACCCATAAGAGCTAGATCAAGAATTCAAGTTAAATCTGATTGTCAACAACTTTTGCAACTACTGAACGAGTTCAAGAACCCCCTGTAAGGTAACAGAGCGATCCATATTGAAATCTATTTCAGAAGTGGAAAAGAGTGAATTGCCATTCGACCCAACTCTGTAACTCGCACCTTGGATAACCAGCTAGATCCTAAAGATGAGTGGGATCAGTCCCGTGGGTGTCTCCGGAGCTTTCCTTGCCTTCATCCTTTTTCTCGGGGTGTGCATGAAAGCTTCAGCCAACATCTAATTGGCGCTAGAAGGAGGGCGAGAACATCCGTTCTTAGTGCACTTGAGTTGAGAAATCCGACTGTATGTGGAACTGTAAAACTGTATTTTATCCAAAGTCTGGTAGCCAATTTTCCCCTCCTCCTCAGCCAACACCTAATTGGCGCTAGAAGGAGGGCCAAACATCTGTTCTTAGTGCACTTGAGTTGAGAAATCCGACTGTATGTGGAACTGTAAAGCTATATTTTATCCAAAGTCTGGTAGCCAATTTTCCCCTCCTCCTCAACCAACATCTAATTGGCGCTAGAAGGAGGGCATGAACTCAGTTCAAGTATTGTAAGGGCATAACAGCAACATTTGAAGGACCCATAGTGAACTCCGGACAGTTTTCTAAGTTGTCAGTACAGTTTTCTAAATTGTCAGTGCAGTTTTTAAATTGTCAGTACAGTTTTTAAAGTTGTCAGTACAGTTTTTAAAATTGCCAGAGAAGGCCTTAAGTTCAGTGGTTTGTTAAGAACAGTTCTATCATCACTTGCAGTTATCCAATTACAAATCAGAACATCACTGTCAGCCAAGTAATAATGGCAAATTGGTTGGGCTCCACCGCTTTGAACATTCCGGGTATAGCCCATGACCTGCCCAGAAGTCCAGAAAGGTATCTCCCTAGGTACAAACATGATGGGACAAGAACTGCAGAAGAACATCTGCTAGCTTTAAAAAATGCTCTAAGATTGTTGAATATACAGCATGAAGATGTTGCCTGCAGATTGTTCCCGTTCACTCTCCAGGAGGGAGCTTATGACTCGGTTTTTAAACCTCACCAAGCAATTCCATTACTAGTTGGGATGATCTAGAGAAAGCTTTTATATCACGGTTCGGTGAAGTGATAGATCCCGACATTTTATATCAAGCAATTTTCCAAGCATCAAGAGAGAATCGGGAGAAACTGTCGAGTCTTTCAATATGAGGTTCCAAAGAGCTTACAAGTATAATTATCGGCCATTACATCCCAAATGCAAATCCGGCCTTAGAAATCTACAAGAATGCATTGGATTCGGTGACCTCTATTTTCCTCAAGAGAGATATTAATATCACAACCCTTGCAGGGGCTTATAAAGAAGCCTTAATTCTTGAAAGACAGTTAGGGCCTCAAATTTTGAGCAGCCCTTTGATATCCTATGTTACACAGAACATGCCTGTTCCAGACCCCATTCCACATCATGAGTTAGTGCCAACATGTCATGCTCTACCCAAGGAGACTACGTTAACTGTCACATCCACTCAGCATGTGCAAAATACGGAGAAAAGTTCGACAAGTTCAAAGTGCGGTGCTTGAACCGAACAGTTGTGATCTGGCACCACCCAAATCTGAAGTTTTTCCTGGTGAGTTAAATTTTCCTAGAGATCAAAGAAATATTGATCTTTCTAGTTCACCCAAAAATAGTACAACCAGGGTTTCAGTATCTGTCACTTTTCCCGAAGAGACAGAAAGTCTTGTACTGAATTCCGTGGATGAAATGCAAGATTTTCAACGAGTTCAAAAGAGACAGGTTATGACTTGAAATGTGAGAGTCCGAACTTAATAATGATCCTTCCTCATCGGAGGATGATGAAAGTGAGATTCAATCTCACTATGCAGTAAATAGCGAGGAGGATAGCATCATTGAGGATATGAGGGAAATTAAAGCTGACATCACCCTCTATGAACTGCCTCAGATTGTTGGACAAAACATTAACTTGATTGAGGCTTACTCTGGACCACCTGTTGAATTTCAAGAAAAGGAGGAAAAGATGGTAAATATGAATGTGGTCAACCAACTTGGAATTGATGAACTGTCTCAACATAAGCCTGCAACTTCTGAACATAATATCAAAGATAAGGCTATAAACTGTGTTGATGCAGATATTGGAGTTTATGATTTGGCAACTGAAAAGGTGAGAACAATTATAGCCCTAATCAATAACAACAATGATGTTTGGACATTGCACATTGATGAGGTTAAGTCTAAGCAAGGCTCAGGTGAAAAGGAAAATTGTAAGCATTCTGCTAGAGGGATAAAAATTGAAGTCATGGATATTGAAGTAGTGCAGCAACCACAAAATGTTCAAGTTGTTAAGAACTAGGGCATACAGATAAAACATGATTTCTTTCAGTTGTCACATCAATTTGAAAATGTGGTGGTCTGGGTCTGTCAAGGTTTTAAAGTATTTGATCCTCGGGGTTTTTACATTCAGATCCTTTTGAAAGAACTCGCAAACCATTTAATTAGAAGCATAAACATGTTATCATATAATTTGTTATTATATGATTTGTTTAATTTGAAGGAGTTGCAGATTTGTTTTTCAAATGGGACAGGGAAGACAGTAAACCCAAGTCTTTCCCAGATAGCAAATTTTTGAAGCACAGTCTGGAGTGCATTTCGTCAACAGGACCTGAAAGGTAATTTTTTTTAAATTACTTGCATGGTCAAAATTTTTTAAAGCACCATTTCTCTGCTTTCCCAACTGCTGCATTTTTTGAGTATGAAGGGAAGTTGTAACATATGTATGCATTGTAAATAAGCTTTGAAGTTTTTCAGTTTTATTTCTTTGTCAATGCAGTTTTTATTTCAATGTCTGTGCGGTTTTAATCTATTTCGGTTTAATTTTAATGCTCTCGAGTTTTAATTTATTTGTTTTTCGGTTTATTTCTTTGTCGGTGCGGTTTTATTTTTAAATGTCTCGTACGATTGCAGCTTTTTCGCTTTTCTTTAGTTGTTTTTCAGTTTTAGCTTGTGCGGTTTATTTCTTTTGTCGTTGCTTTTTATTTCCTTTCTTTGTCTTTTTATTTTAGCTTGCTTTTATTTTAGTCTGTACAGTCTTTTCTTTATTGCATTTCTTTCTCTTTGCTGTTTGTACAGTTGCAGTTTAATTTATTTCAGTTGCAGTTTTTATTTGCTTTAGTTCTTTTAGTTTATTTCTTTTATTGCCTGTACAGTTTTTATTTTCTTCCCTGCTTTTCCTTTTCTTTGCTGTCTGTACAGTCTTTTGTTTTAGTTCTTAATTTTGCTGCCTGTACAGCTGTGCTTTGCATCCTTTGTAAATAGCCTTGCAGTTTGTTTTATTCCTTTGTCTGTACAGCTGTGCAGTTTTCAGTGTTTAGTTTATTTTATTTGCATGTCTGTGCAGTTTTGATTCTGTTTTGCTTTAGAAGCCTGTGCCTGTCCTTGGAAGCCTGTACAAAGTCCTTTGGCTTCTAAAATTCTATTTTTTAACCTCTGCCTGAGCAATCAATGAAAAGTCAGCCTGCTGAAAATTGTTTTATTCCTAGTCGATAAATCCTCAATCCAAGTGCCTCCCCATTCTCGCTCATTATTCTAATTGAGATAGTCCGCTTGCACTAAACCGTGGAACTATTTTGTTATCCAGGATGAAGGTAGAGAGATGATTGGATCTTGTGTCTTACTTGCCACAGTTGTTTTAATGATAGAAAAACTGTTATGTTGTTTAGTTGGAGGAACTCTTGGGGAATCCAAGAAAAGCTGGTTATAAGAGGGGACTATGGTTCATACAATTATTTGGGTGTCACCAGAGGCTATCAATGCCTAGACTGAAATAGTTCCAGATTGATCAAATATTAAAAGAAAATTGTAATTTCTCTAAGGTCTTCCAGATAGTGATATATTTCAAAAAAGAAGAGAGATAAAAAAAAGAGAGATAAGAAAAGAAAAAAAAAAAAGAAAAAAAGAAAAAGAAAAAAAGAGTTATATGATCAAAAGAGGCAGCCAATATTAGATTCTGCCCTACAGTTGTAAATTGGGTCGTGTAAATCTAAAGGGTAACTCTGTCTAGGCTGTAAAAAGCTAAACTAGTAAACAGAGCTCTACTCGGTTTCCCCATTTACAATCTAGAAAAGTTGATTAATCCAAGTTTATCATTCAATTCGATCATCCTTGAAGAAAGTTCTATACCTTTGTAATTGCACATCCGAAATCTTCCTTGAAGTAATCCACCCCAGTATGTCCTTGGGAAATTTTAACAGTTGGCAGTTAGTAGTCAATTTATTGTGAAGAATGCCTGTGGCAAGGCATGATGCATGGTCTTTTTGTTTTGAAACCAGAGTCTTGGGTTCTAAAATAGTGCTACTATTTTACCCGCAGATATCGCCATTTGTTGATAAGCAACACACCCCCACTGAAAAATGAGATTCCATCCTTAGAAAATTATGAACTTCCATTTTTGCAAGAGGGGACCCTCTTGATCTTTTCGGTGTTTTAAATCCAAATTTGCTTGCCTCCTTTTTAAAGTTGTGCTTTTTCTTGCATTCTAGCCGTGTTATCCAAGAATTCACTTTTTACATGCTAGAATCATTCATGCACAAGCAAAATCTTGCACCGTATCGAGAAAATCCGGAAAACGATTGCATAATTCACTGAAAAATCAAACTTTCCATTTTTGGTAGTGTCGCGATATCGCGACACTTCCATTTTCGGAAATGTCGCGATATCGCGACAGGTAAGTCAAAATGCAGCTAAGTGCCAGAAAGGTCGCGATTTCGTGACATGTCACGAAATCGCGACAGTTTTTTGACGAGAGAAGCAAGCTGTACGGAGGGCGCGATTTTGCGACATGTCGCGAAATCGCGACATGTCGCATTTTCGCGGTAGGAGAGAGAAAATGGGCTGCAGGATGAAAAATCGGCTAAGTCGCAAACATGTTCCAAAATTGCAGTCAACGCGGTCAACGCATGCAGGTAGGGGAACTATCACGATATCGCAACGTGTTCTAGAATCGCGGCTGAAAATCAAGAAGCGTACGGAGGCCAGGAAAGGTCGCGATTTCGTGACATGTCGCGAAATCGCGACATGTCGCGTTTTCACGGCCGACGAGGGAAGAAGTTGCCGATGCGCTGGCAGGGTCGCGATTTCGTGACATGTCGCGAAATCGCGACATGTCGCAGAATCACGGCAGGAGAGAGAAAGTCATAGTTGACCTGAAAGTGCATTCCGGCGGGAAACAGAAGGCTTCCTGGGGTAGCGACACGTGTCAAAGCATGAATGAGACAAACAGAAGCCGACATGCAAGCTTATTTTGTGGTTTTTAATCTGTTTTAAATGTTTTAAGCTTATGATTTAATTAAAATGCTAATCTAATGCATCTTTTTGTCTTTCATGCAGGATTCCACCTGGCACTTGCGGGACAACCGGGAAAGACCATAAAGGCGAAGATAAAGTGCGGATTTAGTCAAGGACCGCCATGCTAGGAGAGAAGTTGCCGGTGAGAGCATTCAACAACAAATTTATTGCAGACTTGATAGCATGAAGACCATTTCAACTTCGGGATGGATTTGCGGAGATCGAATTGATGGAGAAGTGGTGACTCATTCGGCTCACCAGCAGAATTAATGAAAGCATTTATTTGCAGCTGCGAATGAATGCAAGTTGCATTTTATTTTATCTTCTCCATTTATGGCAGCTGACTGCACAGATTTGTCGAAGGGTTAAGTTCTATTCGGACTTTGATTTTTAAATGGATTTTTATTGTAAAACCCGGGTCCTAGGGTTTAAGTGCGATAAGATTTAGGGTTTGAGCAAGATATTTTGGAAAAGATCAGGGTCTGTCCTGAGTCTATAAATACAAATTCTAAATGTAATCGCAGGAGGCGGAGACTTAGAAATAAAAGGCTTATAAGCAATTTCTTGCAAATTTTGTGAAATCCTTTGTTTCGGACTTGGAGTTGATGTGCTTTAGCTTTTCGTGATAGCATGGCCGGGAGCCTAATCTTTTGCAGAGTGTGATAAGTGTATTTTCTTTTGTTATCCGTTCCATTTAAAGTTTGTTAGATATATGTCGTAAATCTGCCATTGTCAAGATTAAATATGTCGTTAGGCTTCGGTTGTTCTATTGTCTCGCTAGGGGAAATTACAGATTTGGGGTTAAGTTTGTTCTAATTGCTCTGTCTTCACCGTGCGAGCTAGGCTGCCAGGTGAAAGATACCGACTTTAACCAATCGCCCTTGGATTTATGATTTTTTGCTAGATCTGTTTCACTCGCCTTGTGCTCTTAGTTGAAAGTGATCTTAGACTCGATCGGACACTTTCTTCTGGGATTTGTTCTGTTGTGAAGCTGATAGCATAGATAAGATTGATAGTTTAGAGTTTTAAAGTTTAAAGTCTGATAAGCTTCTCTTTTCTGCCTTACCCTACCCTCTCTTTGCTTTCCGTGAATGATCCATTTTTATTTTCTTTATTTGCCCTTTATTTAAATCTGCTGACCCATGAGAGCTAGATCAAGAATTCAAGTTAAATCTGATTGTCAACAACTTTTGCAACTACTGAACGAGTTCAAGAACCCCCCGTAAGGTAACGAGAGCGATCCATATTGAAATCTATTCCGAAGTGGAAAAGAGTGAATTGCCATTCGACCCAACTCAGTAACTCGCACCTTGGATAACCAGCTAGATCCTAAAGATGAGTGGGATCAGTCCCGTGGGTGTCTCCGGAGCTTTCCTTGCCTTCATCCTTTTTCCCGGGGTGTGCATGAAAGCCGGACCAACAGGTTCCTATTCGAAGGCTTCTTCTTGCTAGATCTACTTCTTGGTGGACACTTGAGCATTTGCATGGCCTTGGAGGGGGTCTCTTCCTGTGCTTGAGTTGTTGCCAGCCCCAGTCCCAATTCCCTAAAGTTGTTCATGTGTAGGGATGGGGATTCCTAGTCCTTCATACTAGGGTGCTTTGGATTTTCTGCTGCATGTCTCGATCTTGGGGAGGGGACCTATGATCAATGCACAGTTTAGGCTTTCATGGATCCCATATTTGTGCCTACTATCACTTTCTGCCTGGGCTTCACAAGTTTTCATTTCAGTTTCCTATTCAGGGGCTTCTGCTTTTTGGTCTTGCTTCTTGGTGGACTCTCAGAGCCTGTTCTTGGCCTTGGGGGGTCTCTTCTTGTTCTTGAGTTGTTCCCAGTCCTAGTTCCAGTTCCCTGGAACTATTCGTGAGCAAGGATGGTGGGTTCCTGGTCCTTTGTGGCTTTCGGGATCCTTTCTTTATGCTTGCTATTATTTTCTCTGGCTCCTTCTAGCTTCCTCGTAATCCTATTGGCAGGATTCTAGTGTTGCAGTTTCCCAAATCTGTTTTGCTGCTAGTTTTCTTGTTGGGTGGGATTTTCCAGACGTATTGGTTTTCTCACTGGACGGGATTATTCAAACCCAGTTTTCTTCTAGGTTTCCTGCTGGGTAGGACTCTACAAACTTGTTGGTTTTCCTGCAGGGCATGATTTCTCAAATTTCTTTTCTGTTGGCTTTCCTGCTGGGCAGGATTTTCTAGATCTACTGGTTTTCCTACTAGGCAAGATTTCAATCTGGTGGTTTTCAACTACTTCCCGCTAGATGGAATTTTTGATCTGGTGGTTTTCGGCTGCTTCCCGCTGGGAGGGATTTTCAAATTCATCATCCTGCATGTTTTCCCGTTAGGCGAGATTTTTCAAAATTAGTGGTTTCCCACTGGGCAAGATTTTTTAAAATTGGTGGTTTCCCGCTAGGTGGGATTTTTCAGAATTGGTGGTTTCCATCTAGGAATGATGTTGTCTATTCCCACTGGGCGGGTTTTCTAAACTATCCATTTTCTACTGGGTGCGATTCTTCAAATTGTTTGTTCTTGACCTTTGGTTTGGTCAGTTGACCTGTTGTAAAAAAGGTTTTGGGGTCCTTTCAAAACCTGCTTTTAATATAATTTTAACCTACCAAAAAAATATATTTTATTTAAATTAAAAAGGTTTTTTTTTAATCTTTATTTGATTAATGATAAAAAAACTACCCTCCTTAATTTTATTTAAACAAAAATAAGGTTTTTCATTCTTTTACACAAATCAAGAGTAAAATATAATTAAATAAAGTCTTTCCAAGCATTAAGGGTTATTATTTAATTTAAATTAAATATCCATTTATCAATTTTCAACCTTGATTAATTTAAATAAAACACCAATACTAATATTAAATATTAGTATGGTATTCAAGTGGCCAAGGTTTAATAGGGCCTCTATGCCTATTAATCCTTTTCGAAGGGGAGATTATATACCCACTCAATTCTCACATAAACATGCATATATAAAAGCAAGTATCAAATGCATCAAACAAGGTGGGTGATATTTTTGCAAGTCCAATGTCTTGTCCCAACTAAAGACTTACGGTAACTTCTAGGTTACCAACTTCAAGATCTGGATAATTGGATTGCTTATGACCACCAAAATAAGAAGCATGCATCTATATGAGGGTAGTTGTTCATGTTACCCTGAGATACTAAAATCATCATTTTTATTTTCAAGTATCCCATTCTTGGTGGTCGATTCTACCTCTTCCACCCATGAGTGTACCTGGTCTTGCGTATTAACAATACATTAGCAATACCATATTATTCAAGGATAAATCAATATAAATATTGCATAATCAATCAAATACATCAAAAATAAGTATCAAATCATCATTGATCAACACATAGTTTTTCCATGCCATACTTCCTGCAAAGGAGGGTCATGACATACTATCCTCCTTAGGCTAAACACAATCCCATGTGTTTCCTATTTCAAGAAATAAAATTTATTACGATACATTTTAAAATAGAAAGAAAAATATTTCTTCATGTCCCCCACTTTTTACCAAGTGGTATTTTTTTCAAAAAATGGTTCCATTGGACCTTACATTATTCTAGAGTTTGGACCTTACATTATTCTAGAGTCTGATTTTGTATAGACTTGGAATAACTCTATAATCCTTACCAACATCACTTCAAGAGCCTTGGGTTTACCATATGCAATTTAGAAACATCCCACACATGTTTAGGGTCAACAACATATTTTATAAGCAGGGATATGTGGAAGGTGTAATGGATATTTGACAAGTTAGGTGGCAAGGTGAGTTTGTATGCATATGGACTGATCTTCTCAGTGATATCAAAGGGTCCAACAAATCAAGGATATAATTTCATGTATTTGATGGCACTTTTTACTGGCTCAAACCTTAAGAAAACTCTATCTCCTATGGAGTATTCCCTTGGTGTTATTTTCAAATCAGCGTAGCTTTTCTATCGATCAACAACTTCCCTAAGAATTTTCCTAATAACCTTGAACTAATATTCCATTTCTATGACCATATCTACCCTAATCACAACTCAATCATCCAAATTATTCTAAGATAATGGCATTCTACACCTCTAATCGTACAAGACATCGAATGGGGTCATTCCCAAAGAAGAGTGATGCCCATTGTTTTAGGAATACAAGGTGTAGATAGTCTTCTCATAAATACTTTTAATCCATTCAGTACATGCAAAGCATATCTTCTAGTACTTGGTTTACCCTTTTAGTTTGACCATCAGTCTCAAGGTGATATGTTGAGCTTATATTTAGTTTTGTGCCTACTGCACGATGTAGGGCTTTCTAAAATTCAGAAGTGAATCTAGAATCCCTATATGAAATATAATTTTAGGAAAACCATGTAATCTAAATATTTCTTTGTAAAATATGTTAGCCACAACCTAAGCATCGTCTTTGATGTTTCTTGGTATAAATGTGTAACCTTAGTCAATCTATCAACTATTACAAGCATTGCATCATGTTGATACTTGGTCTTGGGTAAACCTACTATGAAGTCCATAGATATAACCTACCATTTTGTGTAGGTATATCATGTGGATACAATTATCCTATAGGATTTTTGTGCTCAACCTTCACCTTCTGGTATTCAAGGCACCGAGCGATAGAATTGGTGATATCCTTCTTCATCCCCATCCAAAAGAAGATCTTTCTCATATTCTCCCTCATATTGACCCCTCCAGGATGAGAAAAGTAAGGAGATATATGGGCTTTTTGCATGATTAGTCTCTTTAAATTGACTATTTTTGGTATGATGATCCTTTCTTTGTAGCATAAAAGGTCATCTTCCATGCTAAAATTCGTATTTCCCTCAAGATCTCTGCTCATTTTGACCTGAATTTCTTTACAATTACTACACCAAAAATGGGCTTTAACAACGGTTATTAACCACACTTCAAGACATTTAAAGGTGGTTATTCAACCACCTTCTATGAGGGTATCATAAAATTTTTACGATATACGATGGAGGCTACAAACTGCCTCAAAAAGCTGCTCTTTTAGGGTCTAAGAGGGTGGTTTAAAACCACCCTATTAGGGCTAGGAGTGTGGATAGGAACCACCCAATCCTAAAATTATTAATAATTGTTTAGTCATGTGGTACATTGGGCATTTAGGTTTACTAGCCTATATGATGTAACAATTAGTTATTATAAAAGGAATTTATTTAAATATGTAATGATTATTGTTAGAAGTTACTAGAACCCTTGAGTGTTAGGGTTAGCTAGTCTTTAAAAGGACCAAGGGAGCAATATGATGTATCATCTCATATTTTTATATTGTAACGAAGCTTTGATTCTAAGGAGGTTTCCCCCTTGAAGTGGCTTGCAATTATGTAATGTGCTTTTGTTTTAGCAATGTAAGCTACTACATTTCCATTTCATGTTAAACTATTGTTAATTATTTGAATTAATTTACTTTTTACTATTGCAATATTATGTGGATGTACTTTAATTTACAATAAAGTTCCTAACAAGTGATATTAGAGCAAATGAGATTCATAACAAGTGCTATGAACCTCTTTTCTTATTATAAAATAATAAAAAAATTACTAAAACAACAACATCCATCCACAAACATTAAGCACAATAATAATTTCATAATGAAACCCAAATACAAACATCATTGTAGATTCAATTTATAATTCAAACCCTTGAGGTAGAGCAACACCATACAATGCTCCTTATTGGAATGAATCCACTCCTTACTATATCTCAACTTGAGATAATACAATATTATTCTCTTCTTATTCCATATGAGTCTTTCCCCACATTGTATAATACTAAACTACCTACCACTACCGCTTATCCATACATATAGGATAAATAAATTTATGATAATATTATATTATTTACAAATAATAATACATAGGAGAATTGGTAACACCATAGTTGTTGCCACTATAAATCCTAGACTGTTGGGTTAGAAGAAGTCAATGGGACCCTCGAACCTCTAGGGTATTGAACTAGGGCAACTAACCAATAAATACTCAACCACTACCATCCAACCTATCCCCTTTTTGGTACACCATGGTTTGAACCTTGGACCTCCCTAAAGAGAGGCCAGAACCCTAACCATTACGTTATCCTTGTTAGAGAATAATATTATAATAGTAAGTACAATATTATATTATTGAATTTCTATCTTAGGTACCAAACACTACATCCCCCTTACAAAATGTTTTATCCTCAAAATATAAGAAGAGACTAAATAATATGATATTTTAAGCCTTATTTTGAACTAGCATCAATCTCAATCATCCACCCATCCTAATAAAACTCTAATTGTTGTTGGTCTTTGATGATGCCGATATACCATTCCTCCATTTGAATATTTAAAAGTAATATTTTAGTTCAATGTGTTGGGGACATCATTTTGTTGGCAATAAATATCACTTTTTTTCCATGCTTGCTTTTGCCACTTGAGTATCCAAAACTACTTTGTTGGCTCAACACTTTTGTTTCTCTACTTTAACAAATCAAATGATAAATCCTTTTGTTCCTTGATGCTACTACACCACTCTAAAAATAATAATCTCCATGCTTTCTTTACCAAACAATGCCATACTTGGTGCTCTTATGATTCCATGTAGAACCATAATATTGTTTTCTTAAGTCATGCCTATAAGATTGTTGTTGTTCTTGGTGGTGTGGATGGAAATATGCTACAACTTTAACCTAATGATCTACCTTATTTGAATCCATATTTTACTCCTTTGTTTTAAATCCTTCTATATGGTGTTATTTCATGTGCCCTTTGTTTGATGTGTCTTTGTGTTCTTTTATGTCTTTCTTATACTTTGCTATTATTTTGTCCACTTACTATAATTTTGGCTATTTCTTCCATGGAATTTATTGTTATTACTACTTTCTTAGATTTTATTTCAAGTTTTGATGTTTCTTTCTCAATTTGATTCCTTTTAATAGATTCTTGTTTTTCCATCACAAAAGAGATTCTTGGTTTTCCTCGAATCGTTGCCTCTTACACTAGAAAATATTATGTACTATTATTTTATTTTTCTTATACCAAAACTTTATGAACTTCTTTTGTACATTAATATTAATGGAACCCAAATAATTAAACTAAGGATGACTAAGAACAATGTCTGCATCATCCATATCAATAGCATACAAATCTAAATGCAAAATATATTTATCCATGGTGATCTTTAAATCTAACAAAATTTGAACTTTTGTACCCTAAAATTGTCTTTGATTTTTTTTACTCTCTTAGCCAAGACATTAATTACATTGTATCTACTTCTAGGTTTTATAAAAATAATAACATTTTCCTACTGGGTGCATAAATAAACCTATAAAATGGAATTTTTTAATTCAAATAGATCTTTTTGGACATTGTTTAACTTATCTGACATCCAAGCTATTCTTCTTTCAATCTATACCATATCATCATTTTCTTTTCCTATTGCCGATTTCCCATAAATTAATTCTCTTAATTTTATTTTGTTCCTTCTAAGGTCTGGTTAATTCTTTTGCATAGCTTTTGAATGCATTATTTCAACTAGCTATCTTTTTATCATTTTTCTCAAATTCTCATTTTTTTAAAGATGCTTGCTCTATCATTATGGGCAGTAAGAAAATTATGAAGCCAATATTGAACTTATCCTTTAAAATATTGAATAAGCTAATAGACCCAACTATAATTAGTAGAGTTCACAACTTTAAGCTCCATCCACCATTCCTTAGCATCAATATCATCCTTTCTAGTGAATATTGACAACTCCATGGCCTCAAACCCCTAAAATTTTAAAACTTATTTTTTTCAAAAATAAAATTCTTCAAGTCTCTTCTATTCCTTTCAATAAAACAATTAAATTTATTAAATTTCTTCAAAATAAAATAGACTAGAATTGATGTTTTCTTATCCTGATTGACAAATATTTATACTCAACTAGAAATTGTTAATTGATCTAGAAACTATTTTTTTGTTAATAATTGTTGATGGACTACATATTTCTTACACTCAGCCTAGTAATTGTTAACAACTTATAGGTTGCATACTTCTTGTAACTAATAACGACCTCTATGGAATTTTTTGTAGAACGCTACCAAACTACGAACTTGGTATTTCTAAACATAGACTAGCAATTGATAATGGCTTCTTCTACAGGTTTTTTTTGTTGATAATGGTTTAATCTATGGACTGAAATATTTTTGCACTCAGACTAGCACTGATAATGGCTTGCTTTGTAGGCAAAATTGATACAAACTTTAAACTAGGTATTTTTTACACTAAATTTACAACTATTTGTTCTATTGAAGCTATGAAACTATTGTATACTATGGAAATTATGTAGAAACTATTTTTAAAGTTGTTGACAATTGTATAACACTTCTATGGAAATCCTAACAACAAACTAGGCCCCAAACTTAATTTTTCTAGTGGTTTAAGGTAAACCTCTTCGACCACAAAGGATTTCTAAGTGAGTACTACTCTTTGATAACCAACAATATTTTCACTAGGGAATAAATGTTGAGAAACTATCCATAGGTTTATCTCTAAATGATAGCTCTTTTTATACTCTCTTAGGGTATAAATACTACTAACTAGGTGCGGGATCATTGACCCTTTTCCTTGTGATATACAAACCAATTACTTTGGGGTTCATAGGGTACTTTGAATATGTTTAAGGGTAAATATTAGTCCAAGTACTTCCCCCAATTAAGCGATTGAGAATTACGCCCAATCCTACAAGAGGTTAGTAGCTTATTACAGGCACTTATTAAGCACTAAATTTTAGATCCAAATGTGCTAGATATGCAAAGGGTACCATAATCACTAAGAAAAATTGAAACACCAAAAGCTCCAAAATCATGCAATGTTTGAGGGTTGTCTAGAGGTATCAATATCTCCAAGGGCACCAAAATATTCAAAGACTTTATAATATCCAAAGGCTCCAAAATTACCATATGCTTCCTATAATTTGTTCCACTCATGTTGTCTACTTTTATTTTTTCTTATTACTCTAAGATGTAAATAGGCTATGTTTATGGCCTCATTTGCAAGGTTATCAACCACCATATTATGCCTCCTTCCAATGTGGGAGTATTATATATATTCAAAAATTTGCTCCAATTATATTAGTCTTCTTTTAACCATTTGTAGTTGGACTGATGAGAAATACTTCCCCTTAGAAAGGGAAAATATCACAAGTCTTGAATCACCATACACATGGATTTTTTTAATGCCTTGTTCCTAGGCCAATTTTTATCCCATTTTATAGCCTATCAATTCTACAACATTATTGGTTGTTTTTCCCAAATTGTTTTTAAACTGAAGAATTTCATAGTGTGGGGCCACTAGTATCACACCAACAACCATTACACGACCTAGGTTTGAATTAGAGGCTCCATCAAAGAAAAGTGTAGGGAACTTTATCTATGGATATTTAATTTTTCTAATCTATGGCCCAAAATTCAAGATATTTTTAAGATTCATTTGGTGTAATAGTTGTCTCTCATTTTTTTAATCTCCTAGTGTCTTTTTTATAATATATAGCTTTTGTGTTCAAGACTATATCCCTTAACACTATATTGGTTAACACTCAAAAATAGGTTCCTTTGTCATAGAAAATTATCCTATTCTTGTCCTTTCATATTGTCCAAATGATGAATTGTGGCATTGACTACCATATTTTCTTGATAAGGTGCTTTTCATTTACTCCCTATTTATAATTTTGGTCCCAATTGGTTAGGTAATGTTTTTAGTTGAAGGTTCCTGATAGTTTTGATCCTAGTTGTTGGGTTATTTTAATCCATATCTTAACTGCTTTTGTACACTAAAAGAGTAGATGTAATATCCTCAAGAAACTCATGGAAAATATGAGGTCCAATGATATTCCTCTTAATGAGTTTGTATCTAGTAAGAATCTTGTTTTGGAGAACCAACCAAAGAAAGGCTTGAATTTTGGGAGGAACCTTGTAATTCCATACCTTAGCTATGGTTGAGTTCTTCTAAACCTATTGTTGTAATAACACCCCTTGGCTAACTATGTAAACATTTGACCCACTAATAGAGCCCCATATAAGTTGATTGAGAATTTGGGTAGAAATTTTGATCTCTTATATTTGTATGTGCAATTGTCTCCACAAGTCTTGGTCAAGATGTGGTAGGGGTGGATATCTCACCCATTCAATTAAGCTTAAAAGAGAGTTAACACCCAACTATTGTAGGTCTACTTTTATTTTTGGAAAATAATTCTTAATGATTGGAGGTCCTCCCAAGACTAGATCATCCCATATATTAATTTATTTACCATTTCCTAGAAGCCAAGAGGTGTGATTTAGTATATTATCTTTATCTTCCATAATATGTTTCCAAATTAAGGAGCCTAATTTATGAGTTGGATCCCATTAGAATTGTTTAGATATTTTTATTTTAATATTTGCTTCCATGGAGATTCTGGTGGAGTGAGCAAATTCAAAAGTATCTTAGCACCTAGTGCCTTGCTAACAATTGTTGGTTTTCTAATTCCTAGGCCTCCCTACTCCTTTGGCTTGATAACAATATCCCAATTGACCAAATGTAGCTTTTTCCTATCTTATTGCCTTCCCCTTTCCATAGGAAATTTCTTAACATTACATATAACTTATGCAAGATATATAAGGTTGCATGATACACCAATAGTTGATAAATGGGAAGACTTGCTAATACTGATTTGATTAAAATAATTCTTCCAGCCAAACTCAACCGACCATTGCTATACTATTGTTTTTTCCTTGACATATTTTCTAGAATTACATTCCAAATTTCCTATTCTTTTATCTAGAATTCCATTGGAACACATAGGTAGTTAAAGGTATCACTACCTTTGTGAAATACCAAAATCTAAGAGAAACCTCTATCTTCTATTATTGAAGTATTCAAAGTGTAAAATATACTCTTTTGGGTGTTTACCTTTGGCCCTATGTTTGAAGAGAAGAAATCTAAAACTTCTTTGATCAACATGACATTTAGTATTATGGATTTCCCCAGTAAAATAGTGCCATTTAAAAATTGAGCATGAGTAATTGTTCTATATCCTATAGCTGCTCTAATTCCAAAGAATTATTTCTTTCTCAATTTGGTTAGGGTCCTCCCTAAAGTTTTAGCTAGAAGGATATAAAGGTAAAGGGAAAAATAACACCCTTGCCTTAATCCTCTAATAGCTTTAAATAAGTTAGCAAGTTCCCTATTGACTAGAGGGGCTATCCAAGGTCCCTCTTTGCAAGCTCTTATCAGTCTATCAATTGAGCTAGAAATTCAAATTTGGCTAACATATGCCAATGTTTACTCTATCAAAGGCATTAACCATATCAAGTTTAATGGCTATTATTTTCTTTTTGGACTTGGCACTTGAGTGTAGAGATTCATGAATCATTATAATTTTTTCATATATTTATTTCCCTAGATAAAACCCCTTTGTTTTGGCTCTATCAAATCATCAATATTCATTTTAATTATATTTGCTATTATTTTGGTCATTATCTTATAAGATAAATTGCATAAATATATAGGTTTTAATTTATCAAAAGTAACTTCATTTTTATTTTGGAATTAAAGCTAAGAAAGTTGAGTTGATTGCCCCAAATAGATTACCTCTTATCCTTGTCTCTTCTATCGTTGACAATAGGTCATCCCCTAAAATTTCCTAAAACTGCT
This sequence comes from Wollemia nobilis, assembly GCA_028583015.1. Lineage (NCBI taxonomy): Eukaryota > Viridiplantae > Streptophyta > Pinopsida > Araucariales > Araucariaceae > Wollemia > Wollemia nobilis. The sequence goes on along the minus strand of JAQPPZ010016917.1, from coordinate 2,945,133 downwards.
AATAAAATTCTTGGTGAAGCCATTTGGTCCTAGAGCTTTGTCCTTGGGTAGTGAATGTATAACTTATTCCAACTCTTCTTTGGTTATTGCTAAAGAGAGATCTTCTCTATATCTATTTTTTAACCAAGGATGAATGTTGTTTAGAAGAGTGGTCTGAGCTTGTTGACTTACTATTGCCTTTGTGAGAAGGGTCAAGTAATGATGTCTTGCTAGTTCCTTTATGACTACTTGATTAGAATAAATTTTTTTAGTTTTGTAAATTTCTTTCATTGTATTTTGGTGGTAGTGTTGCATTATTTTTAGATGAAAGTGATTTGTGTTTTTATCTCCTTTCTTGAGCTAGATCATTCTTTATCAAAGTCTCCAATGTGCTTCTTCTTCTTTGAAAGCTTGATCTATTTATTAGTTCAACCAGAGTCTTCTCTCTTCCTATTGAGGGGTTGGAGGTTGATCACCTATCTCTTGCTTTGCTTTTTGTAGAAATATGCTTGACCTATTTTGAACTTCAGTCTTATTAGCAATTTAGTCCCTAATGGATTTCTTGAGATTGAAAATTTTCATGTTCCATACCTCTTGGAGATTGTTTGCACAAACATGCTGCTTCTAGGTACTTTTTACTAATAGTGCAAACTCCTCATGCTTCATCTATTCTAGATTTTAGTTTAAAGGAATCTTCCTTTTTCCAAGAGCACTATCACCCGTATCCAAATAGATAGGCTTATGATTTGAGATCAAACTTTGAATTATGCAACTTGATAAAAGTGGATACCTTAATAGTAATATTCTTGTATCAAGAATCTATTTAATATTTCTGTAATGAATTTAACCCTAGCTCTTTGTTTGTCCATGTAAATTTTTAAATTTTAGGGATTATGTCCTAATTTTTTGGTCAATTATAATTTGCATAACTAGGCCCTTAGAAGGGTCTTTTGAGGGAATACCTGATTTTTTATCCCATTGGGCTAAAGTCACATTCAAGATTTCTAATATAATAAAAATTGGGGGTCTTTCTTGATGAATCTAGTGTTGAAGATTTTTCCAAGCCTTTTGTTTTAATACTAAGTTATTTGGTCCATAAAAATTGACTATGGTCCATGTCTATCCCTATGGAGAGGAGAAATAAGTTGTTATTCAATTTGAGTGTCTTTTTACATTAATATATATTAGGGCCTATGGATATCATACAAGGATAAGCCCCCTCAAAGGACCTAATGAATCTATTGCTTCTAGGTCTAAGTATCCCCATGTATTTTTCCATTATATTCTTGATTACTACTCTATCAATTTAATTTCTTGAATGCAGATAATCATTGGCTTATTTTGGACTTTTAATTGACTTAGGTAGTTATTTTTTAGGGGACTGCCCAATCCTCTTTCATTCCATGATAGAACCTTCATTTATTAAGTGGCTTCTTAGCCTTGTTGAAGTCTAAGGTTGTTTATGCCTTTTGAATCTCTATATTTACTTGTAATGTTCTTACCTCTTGATTAGATTTCCTCCCTTTAATAGAAGATCTGGTGGCTAGGGTACCTCTTGTAATTATTTTTGCTACTAACTAATTCTCTTCTATTTCTTCAATATCCTCTTCCAAAATGTTTTCTATAGTAGCCCAAGTTTCCTCCACTTCATCTTCTGATTTAGGATCTAATGGATATTTCCCCTTTTTAGATGGACTTGGATGTTTCTCTTCCTCATTTTGTGATAAAAAAGAGAACTTAGTATTGTTTTTATTTCTAGGTATGGTTGAGGCCTTCTTATTCTACTTCTAGATATTCTCTTTTATTTTCTTCTTACTAATTAGAATTCCTAACTTTTCTCCTTTGTCTCTTGTTGTACCTTAGTGGGATAGTTCCTTAAGAAATGACCATATTAATAATAAGTAATACATTTAAAGGGAATGTGCAAATAATTCAATGCTTGGGTATAGATCCAATCCAAGAGTTTGATACCTATATTTTTAGAAAGCCTTTTATTTAAATTGACATAAACACGCAACCTAGCACAAGTTGCATTAATGACCTTTGAAGGAGCACAATCTAAAAATGTACCAATAGAGTTACCTATCATCTCAAGAGTTAGTTTATTCCATAAACACAAGGGTAAAAATGATAATCTTACCTAAATTGATACTTCTTCTAGTTCTTCCACTTGTAGGTCAAAACTAACCGACGAGGGCATCATGTGGAGAGGGTAGGACTTGTGTTTAATTATTTTTTATTCTCACTTCTTCTTTATCCCTTTTTCCTATATTTTATTTTTCAAAAATATTCAAATATTTAAAATAAAATACTTTGTTGTTAACTAAAAAATCAATAGAGTAGTTAGCTTTGTTTTAGCTTAACAAAAATTATAAATAGGGGAATACACCTCAGTGTAAAAGATAAAATATTTTAGAGATGCACAAACCTCATTGTAAAAGATCAAATAGAGGAGTGGTCCTTTAATATAGGCCTAACCATCCCTAAAGGGCTATGATGAACCTTGTCAATTTGGTAAAATTTATTCTAGAGACTTACAAGGCAACAACCAATAGAGGAGTGGTCCTTTAAGATAGGCCTAACCATCCCTCTAATAGCCCTCCAAATTGAAACTTTTCTTTAAATGTTCTATTATCCCTTTAAATCCAAATATTCCAAAAAATGACAACAAGATCAATACTCCATTTACCTAGTTTTTTACCTTCAAATAAGATATCCAATATTTCAATAATTCCTATTCTTTGAGCATAATTTTATTTTGGATGGACTTTGGTAGAAACATATCTTGATTTTGTAATTCTCCTTGATGTCAGCTCTATTTCATAATGAGCATTTTGAAAAAAGCGTTTTAGATCAAATGACTAGTGGGTATTTTCAATGCTTTATTGTTTAAATCTCCCTTCAATTCATGCGAGCCATTTCCAAGGCTAACTAACCTTGAGCTAAAAACATTTCTAGACATAATACTCCTGAAATGATTTTTTTTAGATGCTTTAAGTAGGTCTATCTATCCAAGTATCATAAAGGCTATGTTTACAATTGAGATGCTCAATTCTTGTTATAAGGAAATATATGGTTTTATTGAGAGATGTTTTGCTTGAAGGGATGAACCATAACAAGCAAAAGAACATCATGCTTGATCTAAGGAACTAGGGATGTCCTTAAAATATTGCACCTCTTTCCTTCATGGAGGAGAAAATAACTATGAAATACCCTCTCCTTGCCATCATGAATTCATAGCTAGATATTTTAGATCCCTAAGAATATGTGATCCATATTTGAATGATTATTGGGCTTAGACCAAATACCTATAAATTTTCAAGTAAGATCTCTTTTAGTTAGGGTGAGGATCGACCTCTAAATATAGTTTGTAGGAATCTAGGAATCTCCACCATTGGAGCATCATTCAACTTAGGAATAAAGAATCCTTTGTTACTTGATTGGGATAATTGTGGCCTCCTTGCCTTCAAATAGTTGGTCATATTTTTTAGTTTTGATTGGTTGAGCATAGGAGGTAGTGAGAACAAGTAAAATAAGTCATGGTCAACATTTTCAGTATAGAGGCAGTCATCATGGTAATATCCTAGAAATAGATTTTGAGGTGGGGAGGGATATCCCCCTCTTCCATTGCCATGATAGGTTTTTTAAGGTGATAAACCCTAATATAAAGAGAAAACCATCACCAAAATTATCTCTTAGCTCACTTTCTCGATTAAATTTATGGAAAAACTATAAAATAAAAATCAAAGTAGAGGAAACCAACAAAGAAAGAAGAAAAAAATCTTAAGATAAATAACTACAAAAAATATAAATAGTCACAATGCCTATCATATTTGGGTATGCAAAGGATAATGCATCAAGTGATATGAACCCTTGTCCAAAAACTAGGTCCAAGCATCAACAATGGACAATAGAATCAAAATCGACATTAATATAGCTCCTCTGTCATGTTTAGTTAAGTATTAACATATACATTATAATATTTTATAGGTAATCTCATCCATAGAAATTATTATAATTTGTAAAATTATTAAATAAACAGACACAATGAATAATCTACATAAATTAAAATAAGAAGTTATTAAAAACATGTTATTTAAATATGTAATGGTTATTGTTATGCATTACTAGCTCGGGCCACCACTTTTACGTGGATGGAAACCCTTAAACATTAAGGATAGGGTTAGCTAGAGTTTTTTAAAGACAAGGGGTTATGATATCATTTATTATTCCAATATTGTATGGATGTGTTTTTATTTATTGTAAAGTTCTTAACAAATGATATCATTAGCAAAAGAGGTTCATAAAGTAGTATGAACTTGTAAAAAATATTCACTTTTATTAAAATAACAACATTTTTTTATTTATAAGACAGGGTGTTGATGTTAGCGTACTAATATTCTGTCCCTATTCATTAGTATAGCTTACTGTTACACTGTTGTAACAGTTCTGGTTATGCCAGAACGTACTATTTTTAGCTTTGTAAACGTTATTTAACCTTGCTCTGATACCATGTAAAAAACGGAACGTGTTTTCATTATTCCGTTATTTAACCTTGTTGTGAATAATGAAAACACGTTCCGTTTTTTACAGTTGAAAGGTTCCCAAATAATGAACAAAGAGAAGGAAAACCCATAGAATAAGCCTACATCGAGGCAGAAGAGAAGGAAGACTACACACGAACAATCCTGATGAAAAAAAAACTAGCAAGCCTAAAACAAAATGGGATCATCCCAAATAAATTTAGAATAACCCAAGACCGAAGCAAACCACCAACACCAGGGAGGATGAGTTACACATTACTCATCAGTATTATGGGTTTCAAGATCATCATGAAGGTCCTTGATCACCTTGGTAATGGTTGGAGACTACATATCAACCTTTTGCTACTTCAATTTGTGAAAAACCTCCCCAACAAGAATCAGCATAGACATGGCCAAGGATCAACATAGAAAACCCAAACTCGTAACTAACACCAAGATCGATGACTATCGAAGCATTTGAGATACATTTGTCCATCAAACATTGGGGAAAATATTCCACCCATATATTCAAAGGTTCAGTGCTTTGGCCCAAGTTGGCCATGATGTCAACCAACTGGTTGGCTTCATGATAAACATGTTGAATAGAAACATTGGTAAACTCATGAACATACAGCCTTGCCTCTTCTATCATATTGGAAATACTCCACAGGAGGGTTGGTGTTATTCTTTGAGAGATTTATGGTGTTGATGCTTCAATCACCACATTCTGAATTCTGAAGTCACGGACAACCTTAATCCCCTACAGCATTGCTCAAGCTTCAGCCACATTATTGGATTGGATTCCTATGAATTCACCATAAGCAAGTTGAATTTTACCATGTTCATCTTTGATGAGACCTCCTATGCTGGCACTCCTAAGGTTGCCTTTCGAGGCTCCATAAAAATTAATCTTAGACCACCCAACTGGCGACAGTTCCAAAACAACACTATCTCTGCTCAAAGGGATATCTCTATATTGTAAATCAATGAGGATATTAAGTTTTGACTCTAGTTTATAAATCAATGAGGATATTAAGTTTTGAAGAAACCATTTTTCTACAATTATTAAGCACAATAATAATTTTATAATAAAACCATATATAAACATGGATATATATTAAATTTATAATTCAAACCCTTAAGGCAACTCACTCCTACTATACCTCAACTTGACATAAATACAATAATCTTATCGTTATATCATATGATATTCAACTACCTACTCGGCTATATATATATATATATATATATATATATATATATATATATATATATATATATATATATATATAAGAGATAATACTAGCCAAACAATTTTAATTAAATGGTGTAAATTTTACTCATATTGATCTTCGCACATGTTTAAGCAGGTCAATAACTCATGCCAATGTCTATATATAAAATGTACCATGCAGGGAACTTTTACAAAAAAAATTCTTAGGAAACAAAACCAATAGCAATTATACATATCAAAAACACAATTTCAATTTTCATTATGATTTTTTTCTAATATATTAAGTGTACGTATATATAATCTGAGATCACAAAAATAGAACACAATTTCAATTCACACCGTAACCTTTTGGTTAAATCTCATCTGCAAAAAGAAAATTTATCTTCCATTCAAAACATTTTAATGTTTATAAATTTTCTTTCCATGTGAAACAATATTCTTAAGCTCTGGCTCCACATAATAATAAAGTAGAAATCATTCTACAGTAATCAAAAAGCAATTGTGTGAAATGAACCAGAAAGAGACAATGCTTCAATAGGCGTCTCCTTCTATCCAATGATTGCGACACGTTGGATTCATTAATGTCTTTGTGAGAAGGTCCATGTAATGATCTCTTCCTAGTTTCTTTATGATTACCTGATAAGAGTAAATTTTTTTAGTTTTGTGAATTTATTTGATTGTATTTTATTGGTAGTGTTGCATCATTTTTAGATGAAAGTAATTTGTGTTTCTATCTTATTTCTTGATCCAAATCATTCTTGATCTAATTTTCCACTATGTCTCTTCTTCTTTGAAAAATTGATCTATTTCTCAATTAATCAAAGTCTTCTCGCTTCCTATTGAGAGATTGGTTGCTAATCACCTATCTCTTGCTCTGCTTCCTCCATCTGTTGTAGCAATATGCTTAACCTATTTTGAACTTTAGTCTTATTGGCAATCTAGTCTTTAATGGCTTTCTTCATATTAGAAGTTTTCATTTTCCATACCTCTTAGGGATTGTTTGCATAGACATGCTACTTCCATATAATTTATACTAAAGGTGCAAAATCCTTATGTTCCATCCATTCTGGATTGTATTTGAAAGGAATTTTCCTTTTTCCAAGAGCACTATCACCCATATACAAATAGATAGGCTTATGATCTGAGACTAAAATTTTAATTATACCACTTTATACAAGTGGATACCTTAATAGTATATATTCTTGTATTAATAATCTATTTAATATTTTTTGTAATGATTTTTAACCCCAACTCTTTTGTTTGTCCATGTAAATTTTTCATTTTTGGGGTTTATATTTTGAAGTTTCTAATCAGTTATAATTTGCATAAACAGGCCCAAGGGTCTTTTGAGGGAATGGCTCCTTTTTCTCCCGTTGGGCTAAGGTCACATTCAAGTCCCCTCATATAATTAAATTTGGGGGTCTTTCTTGATGAATCTAGTGTTGAAGAATTTTCCAGACTTCTTATTTTAAGACTAAGGTATTTGTTACATAAAAATTGGCTATGGTCCAAATCTATCCCTATGGAGAGGAGAAAAAAAGTTGTATTTGAGTATCTTGCTTTATTAATACATATTAGGGCCTATGGATCCCATGCAAGAAGAAGGTCCTCCAAGGCACCTAACAAATCTATTGCTTCTAGGTTTGGGGATCTCCATATATGTTTTATTCTATTCTTACTAACTACTCTTACTCTATCAATTTAGTAACCATTGGATTCTACTAGGCTATTAATTGACTTAGGTAGGTTTTTTTTTTAGGGGAGTACCCAATCCCCTTCCATTCAATTATAGAAACTTAATTTCTTAAGTGGCTTCTTAGACTTGTTGAAGTCTAAGGTTGTATGTACTTTTTTTTAATCTTTATATTTGCTTATTCTGTTCTTACCTCTTGATTAGTTTTCCTTCCTCTAGTAGAAGATCATTATTGTTGCTAATTGAATCTCTTCTATTTCTCCAATATCCTCTTCCTGAAGGTTTTCTTTGGTAGCTTGAGTTTCCTCCACTTCATCATCTATTTCATGATTTTATAGATCTTCCCATTTTTTAGATATCCCTAAATGTTCCTCTTTCCCATTTTATGATAAAATAGAGAGTTTATTATTATTTTGTATTTCTGGCTGTGGTTGAGACCTACTTCTTCTACTTCTATATCTTCTTTGTTGTTTTCTTCTTACTGTTTACAATTCTTGATCTTCTTCCTTTGTCTGTTGTTTACCTTAGTGGGACAATTCCTTGAGAAATGACCATATTGATGATAGGTAATATACTTAAAGGGAATGTGTAAATAATCCAATGGTTGGATATGGATCCAATCCAAGACTTTGATACTCATAGTTTTAGGAAGCCATTTTTTAATATTGACTTGAATACACAACCTAGCACAAGTTGTATTATTTTCGTCCAATCTACAAATGTGCCAATAGAGCTACCTATCATCTCAAGAGTCTATTTATTTCATAAATATAGGAGTAAAAATAGTAGTCTTATCCAAATTGAGACTTCTTCTGGTTCTTCCACTTTTGGGTCAAAACTAATTGACAAGGGCATCATGTAGAGAGGGTAGGACTTGTCTTTAATTATTTTTTATTCTCACTTCTTCTTTATACCTTTTCTTTCTCTTTTATTTTTCAAAAATATTGAACTATTTTTTTAAAATACCTTTTTGTTCACTAAAAAATCAATAGAGTAGTTAGCATTGTTTTAGCTTAACAAAAACTATAAATAGGGGAATACACCTCATTGTAAAGGATCAAATGTTTAGAGATACCCTAAAGGAATATCATGAACCTTGTCAATCTCATAAAATTTATTCTAGATACTTACAAGGCAACAACCAATAGAGGAGTGATCCTCTAATATAGGCCTAACAATCTCTCCAATAGCCCTCCAAATTGAAGATTTTTCTTTAAATGTTCTATTATTCCTTTAAAGCCAAAGATTCCAACAAATGACCAAATGATTAATACTCCATTTACCTAGTTTTTTTACCTTCAAATAAGATATCCAATATTTCAATAACTATTCCAATTCTTTGAGCATAATTTGATTTTGGATGGACTTGGTAGAAACATAAAATTTATTTCTTGATTTTGTAATTCTCCTTGATGTCAGCTCTATTTCATAATGACCATTTAAAAAAAATATTTTAGATCAAATGACTAGTGGGGCTTTTCAATGCTCTATCATTTAAAACTCCCTTCAATTCATGCGAACCATTACCAACGCTAATTGACCTTGAGCTAAAAATATTCTAAACATAATACTCCTCATGAACTAATATTTTTAGATGCTCTAAGTAGGTCTATCTATCCAAGTATCATCAAGGTTATGTTTGCAATTGAGATGTTCGATTCTTATTATAAGAAAATATATTATTTTCTTAAGAGTGATGTTTTGTTTGAAGGAATGAACCACAACAAGAAAAATAACCTTATGTTTGATCTAAGGAACCAGGGATGTCCTTAAAATATTACACTTCTTTCCTTCATGGAGGAGAAAATAACTATGAAATACCCTCTTCTTGACATCATGAATTAATAGCTAGATATTTTAGATCCCCAAGAATAGGTGATCCACCTTTGAATGGTTATTGGGCTTAGGCCAAATACCCCTAAATTTGCAAGTAAAAGCTCTCTTAGTTAGGGTGAGGATCAAGCTCTAAATATAGTTCATAGGAATCTCCACCATTGAAGCACATTCAACTTAGGAATAAAGAATCCTTTGTTACTTGGTTGAGATAATTGTGGTCTCTTTATCTTTAAATATTTGGTCATATTTTTTAGTTTTGATTGGTTGAACAGATGAGGTAGTGAGAACAAGTAAAATAAGCCATGGTCAATTTTCTAAAGTATAGAGGCAGTCATCATGGTAACATCCTCGAAGGAGGGTTTGAGGTGGGGAGGGATATCCCCCTGCCATTTTTATGATAGGATTTTGAAGGTGACAAACCCTAATTATGATCCAAAAGAGAAAACCATCAGCAAAATTATTCCTTTGTTCACTTTCTCTATTAAATTTATAAAAAAACTAGAAAAGAAAAATCAAAGTAGAGAAAACCAACAAAGAAATAAGTAAAAAATCTTAAGATAAATAACTGCAAAAAATTATAAATAGTCACAATGCCTATGAAAAGGATAATGCATCAGGTGACATGAACCCTTGTCCAAAAACTAGGTCCAAGCATCAACAAGGGACAACCGAATCCAAATCAACACTATTATAGCTCATTTTTAGTTAAGTATTAACATATACATTTAATATAGTCACAATGCCTATCATATTTGGGCATGCAAAGGATAATGCGTCAGGTGACATGAACCCTTATCCAAAAACTAGGTCCAAGCATCAAAAATGGATAACCTCACCTGAACCCTTATCCAAAAACTAGGTCCAAGCATCAACAATGGACAACCTCACCTGAACCCTTATCCAAAAATTAGGTCCAAGCATCAACAATTAACAACCGAATCAAAATCAACACTATTATAGCTCCTCTATCATATTTAGTTAAGTATTAACATATACATTTAATATTTAATAGGTAATTTCATCCATAGAAATTATTATAATTTGTAAATTTATTAAATAAACACACAAAATGAATAATCTACATAAATTAAAACATAAAATTATAAAAACATGTTATTTAAAGATTTAATGGTTATTGTTAGGCATTACTAGCTAGGGCCACCACTTGCATGGATGGAAACCCTTAAGTGTTAAGGTTAAGGTTAACTAGATTTTTTAAAAGACAAGGGGTTATGATATCGTTTATTATTCCAACATTTTATTATATGAATGTGTTTTAATTTATTATAAAGTTCCTAACAAATGATATCATGGCAAAAGAGGTTCGCAAGTTCAAGTAATATGAACTTTAAAAAATACTCTCTTTTACTAAAATAAAAATATTTTTATATAATTATTAACCACAATAATAATTTTATAATAAAACCATATATAAACATGGATATAAATTCAATTTATAATTCAAACACTTAAATTAAAGTAAAACAACTCACTCTTACTGTATCTCAACTTGACATAAATACAATATTCTTCTCTCCCTATTCTATATAAACTTTTGTTTATATTATTTGATATTCAACTACCTACCACTATGGTTTATCCATATATATATATATTAGCCAAGGGATTCGCTTAATATAATCAAGGCAATTAAGGAGGATAAAGACCCTAGCTGGACCATCTTGGAGCTTATCCTAGAAGCAAAGATTCATAAATCTCATTTGGTTAATGCCCGAATCCAACACACCTTCAGAGAAGGGAACCAGGCGGTGGATCTAATGGCAAATATTGTAGTTTCTGTTAGAGAGATGCAAATTTAGAAGGATAACTTCCCTCAAGAACTATTGGTGTTGGCTTCTAGAGAAGAGCTAAGATCAAACCTGTTAGAGCATCAGGAGATCAGAGGGGTTGATGATGAGTAATTAGACAAATGGAATTAGGCAGAAAAGGCATCCCATTTGCTGGGGCCTGGGAGGTGACAAGTGTACAGTACAACAACCTAGTGGTATTAGTAAGTGCTAGGTGTTGTTTGGTTTTTGTTTTATCCTGAATAGTCAAGCGATAAATATAGAATTGTGGACTCTAAGTATGGCTTAATGTGGGTCTTAGAAAGATCCATTTTGTATTTTGATTATACTGGCTTGAAGCTAGAACCAGCCCATTTTGACTATGTAAAAGGTTTGTGGACCTTATAACCACCTCTACCTTATACCAAAAAAAATAATAATATTAGCCAAACAATTTTAATTAAATTGTGTAAATTTAACTCATATTGATCTTCGCAACGAAAAAAAGAAGCGATGTTTAAGCAGGTCAATAACTCACGCCAATGTTTATATATAAATCCCAATAGCAATTATACATATCAAACACACAATTTCAATTTTCATTATGATTTTTTTCCCTGAGATATTAAGTGTACGTATATAGAATCTGAGATCACAAAAAATAGGACACAATTTCAATTCACACCGTAACCTTTTGGTTAAATCTCATCTGCAAAAAGAAAATTTATCTTCCATTCAAAACGTTTTAATGTTTATAAATTTTCTTCCCATGTGAAACAAGATTCTTAAGCTCTGGCTCCACATCATAATAACGTAGAAATCATTCTACAGTAATCAAAAAGCAATTTTGTGAAATGAACCAGAAAGAGACAATGCTTCAATAGGCGTCTCCTTCTCTCCAACGATTGCGACACGCTGGATTCAAGCAAACATAGAACATGCACATGTTTTGGCCTTCTTCTCCTCTATCTGCAATCTGCATGTATGAATATACACCACAATATGTTCCATAATGAGTTAATAAATAATATATTTATAATTCTTCAAATTTATGTCCAACACTGAGAATGCTACGCTCATATTGAAGCCAGTATGTGCAGCCTTTCAATAAAACGAAAGTAAAGTAAAATAACTTTTTAAAATATATAAATATTATTGGTCTTATACCATCGTTAATCAGCCTCACTTGAATATCTGATTTGATTATTCATTGAAATTTTATTAAAAGGTTCAATCTTTAAGGTGAATAGAATAAGAAGTATTACTTAAAATAAATAAATAAATAAATGTGGTGGATATTTTATTTTAGAAAAATTATACTTAGTGTTTTTTTGTGTTGGGTATATAGGGAAATTGGTTACATTCACAATCCTTTTAGGTTCAAATCTTGGGCTACCTCTTATAACTCCTATGCTACCTGGTTATTGTTAACCCAACGTGAAACTGGACCACAGGGTTGGTACCATGGTTAGTCTTTCCCACTGGGACCATTCAGAATAGACTACTACCTTTGCAATCTGGCAAGCATGCCCCAAGGTTTGAACTTCAATCTCTTCTTGGTAAGTAACATACTACTACTCTTGGGGCTGCCTCCTATAACTTCTATGCTATCTGGTTATTGTTAACCTGACATGAAACTGGACCACAGGGTTGGTACCATCGTCAGTCTTGCCCGCACTCAGACCATTCAGAACATACTACTACCTTTGCAATTGGCAAGCATGCCCCCAAGGTTTGAACTTAAATCTCTTTTTGGTAAGTAACATACTATTCCTCTTGGGGCTGCCTCCTATAACTCCTATGCTACCTCGTGTTATTGTTAACCTGACATGAAACTCTGGACCACAGGGTTGGTACCATCGTGCATAACCAATCAGAACAGACTATTACCTTTGCAATCTGGCAAGCATGCCTCTAAGGTTTGAACTTAGATCTCTTCTTAGTAAGTAACAGACTACTACCTTTATAATCTAAGAAACATACCTCTAAAGTTTGAATTTAAATCTCTTTTAATTAAATGTCTGACCAATCAAACACTATAGCCTTCTATGGGAAGGAAGGTTAGGTTTTGATTTACGACCTAAAAACATATTCTACTCCTTTACTAAGAATAAGAAGTACTTGTATTATGCAATATTGAAAAGACAGTAACATTTAAGCAATGACAAAGCTATCAATTTGATTGTCTGACCTGGAAGTATACAGCCTCACGTCCTGAGCAATCAGGACAGGTGACTTTGGTACGTGGTAGTGTAGGATCGGCAACGTAGTCTTCCAGGAACTGCGTCTTCTCCAAGGCGTCGTGCCTGATTTCATGCCTGTAAACACAGTTTGTGGTGGCAAGCTCCTGAAACACAAACCAAATATGATCATTTTATACTACAGATGTTTACAAGTGTAAATACGGCACGATTTTTTATAACAGTTATGTTAGACTCATATAACAACATTGGAAACCTGATATTCACAGACTCGGCAGGCAAGGAAGAGCTTTTTCTCTTCTTTATTTTCTTTAGGCTGGAGAAGGTTATTGCTGCCAATTGAAATAGAAACTCACAAAAATTAAGTGCATTCAAATAAAAGGATCAAATGGATCTCTCAAGCAGTACATTCTTTCCATTATGATTTAAGGAATAAATAGATAAGATTTGGAAATAATAGTAGTACCATTGCCAGCAAAATACTAAAACAGTTGACATTGGTGCTGGTTCTCAAGCAAGTTGGAATTCTTGCAGGGTGGAAAAGTGAGGCAACGCTGCAAGCTCTATTCCAACAATAGATCTTGCAGGCTCCATGCAATCCTCACAAAGAAAAAGATATTGATAAAGGCTATAACAGTTAGTAGCCATACCGAACTCGTCTTTCTTGGCCTCATGCACTTGTGTTCGTTGGTTAACGAGTGCTTTAAGAATTACAGTTACTTTTTTATTGAGTAAATACTTTTTATACATATACATATCCGTCATGGAATTAAACTTAAGTCACATATCCGTCATGGAATTAAACTTAAGTCACATTACCACCATAAACTTAAGTCTCATCACCACCTATAAACCATAGCAAGCGGATAGTTAGGAGAATTCTTTATCTACTTATGCACTCGTTATCAAAACTTGTTTTTGGAGTTGGTTAATTTAGCACAACTGTTTGCTTGAAATAAATCATTTAAGATAATAAAAATAATATTATAATAATTTAATATTTATACATATATTAAAACTAAATTTTTCATTACATATAAAAAAAAATTTAAACAACTTTCGTTATCTTCTATATTTGGGTTTCTCCCAATAACATCATGGAAGAACGACCATGCTCATATTCCATATAAATATTATGGGATTTTTTTTTGGAATCTTGTGGTTATAAAATAGGTATTAATTTTTTAAGACCATTTTGAAGGAGTCTATCACTATCACTTTCAAGATAGAAATTTTATATATAAAAGTAACGATTATTTAAAATAAATGAAAATATATGTGATGGTTTTATATTTTATATTTATATTAAATAAGATAATATTTAATAATTAAATATAATATTATAACGTATATTTATAATATATATTAAATAAGTTGTCGTTTTTATTGGAGCACTCCTATCAAAATATAGCATTTGTTGCATCATATTTGTTTATTATAATTTTTCTTTTTTTTTAATATATTTTTCAATTTCTTTCAAGTGTTATGTTTCCATAATCAATTCCTTGATATCATTTTGATTAAGAGATAAAATCTCACTTACCCGGTTGTCTTCTAAAATTTGAATTTTACCATGATGAAGATCAATACAACAATTTGCTAATTTATTTGGTACCTGCTTTCCTTCTCTATAAATATGCTCATACTTCCAAGAAATTACCTCTAGTAATAGATGATAAACATCAACGATAATATTATTTTTTATCTAGTCTTCACAATCATTTTTGTTAATAGCATTGATGATAATTTGTGAGCCCCCTTCAATTGAAATATATTTCCATCATTTTTCTCCTGCAATTTTAATTCGTATAAGAAGTTCCTTAGCCTTTGCATAGTTGTTAGTTGAAGTTCCATATGATTCTAAAGAACTGAGGAGAATTTTACCTTCTCTATTTCTAAAAACACCACCTCCACTAGCTTTTTTCAGATTTCCTTTAGAAGCACCATCAAAATTAATTTTGATAAACCTATTTTTTGGACATCTATTTTACCATAGATCGAAGTAGGTCATTTGTTTTAATTCCATTATCGTAGATGACTCTTCCATGTATGTTCAAATCATGTGATCAAGTTATTAGCACCCCTCTTTCTGCACTTGAGACTTCCCATGATGAGCACCATATTTGAATATATTTTGCAAGAGAGGCAATAATATAGTTTCAAACTTGAGCATGATTATGAGATTTATTTTTTAAAATTTTGTTATTCCTTTCAAGCCATAAATTCCAACAAATAATGTAAGGATCAATCCTCCAAAGAATACATAATGATTTAGCTTTGAAATAATTAATCCAACATTTCATCAACTCTTTCAATGTTGATGAAGCTACCCAATATAATTTCATATTTTTTAAAAACTGACCCCAAAGGGTTAAGCAAACATATAATGAATTAAATGGTCTAATGTTTCTAAATCCTTCTCACACAAGACACATCTAAAGGGTCCATAATATCATTTTCTTTATAGACTCATTCTTATAAGAATCTTACTCTGAATTGCTAACTAAAGGAATGTTGAGGCTTTAGGAAGAGCCTCTAATGACCAAACATTCTTCCAAAAAAATTATTTGGGAGAAGAAAATTTTGATTGTTCTAAATCCTCATATTCCAACTTGACCAAGTATCCACCATCCTTTGATAAATTCCAAGCCAACTCATCCTTTCGCATAAAATTCAGACAAATAAAACTCTTGAAGCATCTTTTGAAGTTCATCTATAATTTGTTTGAGTTTCTCTCCTTCAACTAGGTTACCAAAAGAAATTCATGATCTAGAGTTGTTGATCATAAATAATATAATCTTTGATCTTTGGACCTTTACATGCTAGGTATGCTTGAACCAATGGTTGTCATTTTGAGTCAGAGATAAGATGATAAGGCTTCAACCAGACATCAAACCAAACATTTGCATAACTCCCCTCATTGTCTGACCATATAATATGTTTCTTTATCAATTGCAAAATCTCTAATATAAAGTTCCATGTTGAAGATCCTTTGCGTAGAGTTATTCTCCTAAATAATTTCATTACATCAAGAGAACCTATATTTTTAAATTAATATTTTTGCCAAATTATTTCCTTGATCTCTGAATAATATCCACCCAAGATTTCCTCCTAATGCCAAATTTATAAGTCTACAATTCTGCAAGCCTACACCTCCAATATTCTTTCCTTTGCAAACCTTATCCCATTTACAAAGAGGAAACCTAAAGTTTTCTTAACAACCTTTCCATAGAAAGTCTTTTTGAATTTTATCAATTTTTAATGTTATACCTATTTGCAATATTGAAATTGACATCATATATAGGGATGGGTTGCAATGTAGTCTTTATGAGTTGTAGCCTTCCTACCATGGTTAAGAACTTAACTTTTCAACCTGCCAAGCAAGCTTTCATTCTATCCACAAAAGATATCCAAAGCTCCAAGGTTATGCATAAGGCGTCAAACCCAAAATCTATTTATAAAAATAAGGTAAATCAATTTTGAAATCGAGGTGAATCCTAGCCAAATTCATGTAGGAGACATGGTGATTTATCTTTATTTTTCATGAAAAATTATAAACCTATGGTAAATCTTTTATTTTTGATGATTGACATCGGATAACATAAAATCAACTATTTATCACTTGCAAATGATTGCTCGATCGATATTCGGTTGAAAATAACAATTTTACAATCGACTAACTACAATAAACAACTCGACTATCGGTTAGTACAAAACTACAATTCGATTATCAACTGACTACAAACGATAGCTCAACTATTGATCGGTAGCAAATGATAGCTCGACTATCAAATGACTACAATCGATAGCTTGACTACCGATCGATAGAAAATAATAACTCGATTGTAATCGATAGCTTGATAACGCTTCGGTTGCAAAAAAATGGCTAACTTCGACTCAATGGCAAAAAAGTGATCAATTGTGGATCGATTTCAAAGCTACCTATGACTATGGATCAGTTACAAAAATATGATAGAACATGGATCGATTACAAAAATGGGTCTAACTACGGATCGATTGCAAAAAGGGGTCTGATTACGGATCGATTGCAACCAAGTATCCGACTTCAAATTGAATGCAATAGGGTATTCGACTTTGATTCAGTTGCAACAATGGATCTAACTCCAAATCGGTTGCAACCAAGTATTCAAATTTGAATCAGTTGTAACAAGGAGTTTGACTTTGGATCAATATCAACGAGGTTTCTGAATTTGGATCGGTTGTAAACGAAGGGCTAACTTTGGATCAATTACCATAAGGTGTACAACTCTAGATTAGTTGCAATTGTGTATCTCACTCTAAATTGGTTGCAATTGGATATCGAAAATTCTTTCCATTATGATTTAAAGAAAAAATAAATAAAATTTGAAAATAATAGTACTACCATTACCAACAAAATACTAAAATAGTTGACATGGGTGGGGGTTCTCAAGCAAGTTGAAATTCTTGTAGGGTGGAAGAGTTAGGCAATGCTGCAAACTCTATTCCGACAATAGACCTAGAAAGCTCCATGCAACCCCCACAAAGAAAAATATATTTATAAAGACTATAACATTTAGTAGCCACACTAAACTTATCTTTATTGACCTCATGCACTCTTGTTCGTTGGTTAACGAGTGATTTAAGAATTCTTTCATATCTGCTTATGCACTCTTTATCAAAATTTGTTTTGGAGTTGGTTAATTTTACACACCTATTTTCTTGAAATGAATCTCATTTTTATAACATAATAAAAAATAATATTATAATAATTTAATAATTATACATATATTAAAATTAATTTTTCCTTGATAATTGTGAGAGAAAAAAATGAGCAAAGGTAGGAGGTTTTCAAAGCAGGATGGTCAAGCATCAGAGTGTAGGAAGGATGGTGTATTGCAAGTTGAAGGGAGATTTGGAGGTTAGAGAGGTGGTGAGGGAGTCATAAATTTGTAGAATGGGTTTAATTATGTTAGGCAAAAAGAAAATCTGGCTATCGAGGAGAAAGTGTTGGAGGAAGCAGATAAAAGTATGCTCAAATGTTTTGGTGTTTCTTCTATTGAATCCGTGAGTGGATCCCCTTTCAGTGATCATAATTTTAACCCAGGTAAGTCTTCCTTTACCATAATTATTGCTAAGATATTTTCCTCGTGTTCCAAAACCCCATTTTAACCCTTCTATGGTTAGCAACACCTGTTGGTCCGGCTTTCATGCACACCCCGGGAAAAAGGATGAAGGCAAGGAAAGCTCCGGAGACACCCACGGGACTGATCCCACTCATCTTTAGGATCTAGCTGGTTATCCAAGGTGCGAGTTACAGAGTTGGGTCGAATGGCAATTCACTCTTTTCCACTTACGGAATAGATTTCGATATGGACTGCTCTGTTACCTTACGGGGGTTCCTGAACTTGTTCAGTAGTTGCAAAAGTTGTTGACAATCAGATTTGACTTGAATTCTTTGATCTAGCTCTCATGGGTCGTGATTTAAATAAAAGGCAAATAAAGAAAATAAAAATGGATCATTCACGGAAAGCAAAGAGAGGGTAGGGTAAGGCGAGAAAGAGAAGTTTATCAAACATCAATTGTAAACCCAAGCTGTCAATCTTATCTATGCTATCGACTTCACAACGAGAACAAATCCCGAGAAGAAAGTGTCCGGTCGGTCTAAGATCACTTTCAACTAAGAGCACAAGGCGAGTGAAACAGATCTAGCGAGAAAATCATAAATCCAAGGGCAGGTG
This sequence comes from Wollemia nobilis, assembly GCA_028583015.1. Classification (NCBI taxonomy): domain Eukaryota; kingdom Viridiplantae; phylum Streptophyta; class Pinopsida; order Araucariales; family Araucariaceae; genus Wollemia; species Wollemia nobilis. The sequence continues at coordinate 2,926,160 of JAQPPZ010016917.1, read as the reverse complement.
GTTAAAGCGGTATCTTTCACCGGCGACCTAGCTCGCACGGTGAAGACGAGCAATTAGAACAAACTTAACCTCAAATCTGTAATTTCCCCTAGCGAGACAATAGAACAAGCTGAAGCCTAACGACATATTTAATCTTGACAATGGCGGATTTACTGACATATATCTAACAAACTTTAAATGGAACGGATAACAAAAGAAAATACACTTATCACACTCTGCAAAAGATTAGGCTCCTGGCCATGCTATCACAGAAAAGCTAAAGCACATCAACTCCAAGTCCAGAAACAAAGGATTTCACAAAATTTGCAAGAAATTGCTTATAAGCCTTTATTTCTAAGTCTCCGCCTCCTGCGATTACATTTAGAATTTGTATTTATAGACTCAGGACGGACCCTGATCTTTTCCAAAATATCTTGCTCAAACCCTAAATCTTATCGCACTTAAACCCTAGGACCCGGGTTTTACAATAAAAATCCATTTAAAAATCAAAGTCCGGATAGAACTTAACCCTTCTGCAAATCAGTGCAGTTAGCTGCCATAAATGGAGAAGATAAAATCAAATGCAATTTGCATTCATCCGCAGCTGCAAATAAATGCCTCCATTAATTCTGTTGGTGAGCCGGATGAGTCACCACTTCTCCATCAATTTGATCTCCGCAAATCCATCTCTGAGTTGAAATGGTCTCCATGCTATCAATTCTGCAATAAATCTCCATTAAATGCATTTACCGGCTTCTTCTCTTCTAGCATGGCGGTCCTTGACTAAATCCGCACTTTATCTTTGCCTTTATGGTCTTTCCCGGTTGTCCCGTAAGTGCCAGGTGGAATCTTGCATGAAAGACAAAAAGATGCATTAGATTAGCATTTTAATTAAATCAGAAGCTTAAAACATTAAAAACAGATTAAATCCGCAAAATAAGCTTGCATGTCGGCCTCTGTTTGTCCCATTCACGCTTTGACACGTGTCGCTACCCCGGGAAGCCTTCGTTTCCCGCCGGAATGCACTTTCGGGTCAACTATGACTTTCTCTCTCCTGCCGCGATTCTGCGACATGTCGCGATTTCGCGACATGTCGCGAAATCGCGACCCTGCGACGCATCGGCAACTTCCTCCCTCGTCGGCCGCGAAACGCGACATGTCGCGATTTCGCGACATGTCGCGAAATCGCGACCCTCCTGGCCTCCGTACGCCATCTTGATTTTCAGCCGCGATTCTAGAACACGTCGCGATATCGCGACAGTTCCCTACCTGCATGCGTTGACCGCGTTGACCGCGATTTTGGAACATGTTTGCGACTTAGCCGATTTTTCATCCTGCAGCCCATTTTCTCTCTCCTACCGCGAAAATACGACATGTCGCGATTTCGCGACATGTCGCAAAATCGCGCCCTCCGTATAGCTTGCTTCTCTCTCCCAAAAACGTCGCGATTTCGCGACATGTCGCGAAATCGCGACCTTTCTGGCACTTAGCTGCATTTTGACTTACTGTCGCGATATCGCGACATTTCCAAAAATGGAAGTGTCGCGATATCGCGACACTACCAAAAATGGAAAGTTTGATTTTTCGGTGAATTATGCAACTGTTTTATGGATTTTCTCGGTACCGGTGCAAGATTTTGCTTGTGCATGAATGATTCTAGCATGTAAAAAGTGAATTCTTGGATAACACAGCTAGAATGCAAGAAAAAACACAACTTTAAAAAGGAGGCAAGCAAATTTGGATTTAAAACTGAAAAGATCAAGAGGGTCCCTATTTGCCAAAAATGGAAGTTCATAATTTTCTAAGGATGGAATCTCATTTTTCAGTGGGGGTGTGTTGCTTATCAACAAATGGCGATATCTGCGGGTAAAATAGTAGCACTATTTTAGAACCCAAGACTCCGGTTTCAAAACAAAAAGACCATGCATCATGCCTTGCCACGAGGCATTCTTCACAATAAATTGACTACTAGCGCCAGTTGTTAAAATTTCCCAAGGACATACTAGGGTGGATTACTTCAAGGAAGATTTCGATGTGCAATTACAAAGGTATAGAACTTTCTTCAAGGATGACTAAATTGAATGATAAACTTGGATTAATCAACTTTTCTAGATTGTAAAAGGGGAAACCGAGTAGAGCACTGTTTACTAGTTTAGCTTTCTGACCTAGACGAGTTACCCTTTAGATTTACACGACCCAATTTACAACTGTAGGGCAGAATCTAATATTGGCTGCCTCTTTTGATCATATAACTCTTTTTTTCTTTTTTTCTTTTCTTATCTCTCTTTTTTTATCTCTCTTCTTTTTGAAATATATCACTATATGGAAGACCTTAGAGAAATTACAATTTTATTTTAATATTTGATCAATCCGGAACTATTTCGGTCTAGGCATTGATAGCCTCTAGTGACACCCAAATAATTGCATGAACCATAGTCCCCTCTTATAACCAGCTTTTCTTGGATTCCCCGGGAGTTCCTCCAACTAAACAGCATAACAGTTTTTCTATCATTAAAACAACTGTGGCAAGTAAGACACAAGATCCAATCATCTCTCTACCTTCATCTTGGATAACAAAATAGTTCCACAATTTAGTGCAAGCAGACTATCTCAATTAGAATAATGAGCAGAATGGGGAGGCCTTGGATTGAGGATTTATCGACTAGGAATAAAACAATTTTCAGCGGTGACTTTTCATTGATTGCTCGAGCGAGAGGTTAAAAAATAGAATTTTAGAAGCCAAAGGACTTTGTACGAGCTTCCAAGGACGAGCACGAGCTTTAAAGCAAAACAAGAATAAAGCGCACGAGCATGCAAATAAAATAAACTAAACAAGCATTAGGAGACAAAGGAATAAAACAATGCGCAAGGCTATTTACAAAGGATGCAAAGCAGTAGGGCGACAAAATTAGAACTAAAACAAAGAGCGTACAGACAAAGAAAAGGAAAAACGAGGGAAGAAAATAAAAGCATACGAGCAATAAAAGAAATAAACTAAAAGAACTGAAGCAAATAAAAAAATAAATAATAAATAAACAAAGAAAAAGAAATGCAATAAAGAAAACATGAGACTAAAATAAAAGCAAGCTAAAATAAAAAGACAAAGAAAGGAAATAAAAAGCAACGACAAAAATAAAGCTAAAGAAAAAAACTAAAGAAAAAACGAGACATTTAAAAATAAAGCCTGACAAAGAAATAAGGTGCGAAAAACAAATAAATTAAAGCTACGGAGGCATTAAAATTAAGGAGAACAGATTAAAACTGCACAGACATTGAAATAAAAACGCACTGACAAAGAAATAAAAGCTGAAAAACTTCAAAGCTTATTTACAATGCATACATATGTTACAACTTCCCTTCATACTCAAAAAATGCGGCGAGTTGGGAAAGCGAGAGAAATGGTGCTTTAAAAAATTTTGACCATGCAAGTAATTTAAAAAAAATTACCTTTCGAGTCTGATGACGAAATGCACTCCAGGCTGTGCTTCAAAAATTTGCTATCCGGGAAAGACTTGGGTTTCTTGTCTTCCCTGTCCCATTTGAAAAACAAATCTGCAACTCCTTCAAATTAAACAAATCATATAATAACAAATCATATGATAACATGTTTATGCTTCTAATTAAAGGGTTTGCGAGTTCTTTCAAAAGAATTTGAATGTAAAAAACCCCGAGGATCAAATACTTTAAAACCTTGACGAGACCAGAGACCACCACATTTTCAAAATGATGTGACAGCTGAAAGAAATCATGTTTTATCTGTATGCCCTGGTTCTTAACAACTTGAACATTTTGTGGTTCTTTGCACTACTTCAATATCCAGGACTTCAATTTTTATCCCTCTAGGAGAATGCTTACAATTTTCCTTTTCACCTGAGCCTTGCTTAGACTTAACCTCATCAATGTGCAATGTCCAAACATCATTGTTGTTATTGATTAGGGCTATAATTGTTCTCACCTTTTCAGTTGCCAAATCATAAACTCCAATATCTGCATCAACACAGTTTATAGCCTTCTCTTTGATATTATGTTCAGAAGTTGCAGGCTTATGTTGAGGCAGTTCATCAATTCCAAGTTGGGTGACCACATTCATATTTACCACCTTTTCCTCCTTTTCTTGAAATTCAACAGGTGGTCCAGAGTAAGCCTCAATCAAGTTAATGTTTTGTCCAACAATCTGAGGCAGTTCATAGAGGGTGATGTCAGCTTTAAGTTCCCTCATATCCTCAATGATGCTATCCTCCTCAGTTACTTCCGCATAGTGAGATTGAATCTCACTTTCATCATCCTACGATGAGGAAGGATCATTATTAAGTTACGGACTCTCACATTTCAAGTCATAACTGTCCATTTTGAGCTGTTGAAAATCTTGCATTTCATCCACGAAGTCTGTACAAGACTTTCGTCTCTTCGGGAAAAGTGACGAGAATCCGAAACCCTGGTTGTACTATTTTTGGGTGAACTAGAAAGATCAATATTTCTTTGATCTCTAGGAAAATTTAACTCACCGGGAAAAACTTGATTTGGGTGGTGCCGAGATCTAAGCTGTTCGGTTCAAGCACTGCACTTTGAATTTGTCGAAACTTTTCTCTGTATTTTGCACATCTTGAGTGGATGTGACGATTAACGGAGTCTCCTTGGGTAGAGCATGACATGTTGGCACTAACTCATGATGTGGAATGGGGTCTGGAGCAGGCATGTTACGTGTAACATAGGATATCAAAGGATGCTCAAAATTTGAGGCCTAAGCTGTCTTTCAAGAATTAAGGCTTCTTTATAAGCCCCTGCCCGGGTTGTGATATTAATGTCTCTCTTGAGGAAAATAGAGGTCACCGAATCCAATGCATTCTTGTAGATTTCTAAGGCCAGATTTGCATTTGGGATGTAATGGCCGGTCATTCTACCGTAAGCTCTTTGGAACCTCATATTGAAAGACATGACAGTTTCTCCCGACTCTTTCTTGATCTTTGGAAAATTGCTGATATAAAATCTTGGGATCTATCACTTCACCGAGCTGTGATATAAAAGCTTTCTCTAGATCATCCCGACTAGTAATGGAATTCTTTGGTGAGATTTAAAAACCAGTCATAAGCTCCCTCCTGGAGAGTGAACGGGAACAATCTGCAGGCAACATCTTCATCTTGTATATTCAATAATCTTAAAGCATTTTTAAAAGCTAGCAGATGTTCTTCTGCGGTTCTTGTCCCATCATGTTTGTACCTAGGGAGATACCTTTACGGACTTAGGGCAGGTCATGGGCTATACCGGAATGTTCAAAGCGGTGGAGCCCAACCAATTTGCCATTAATTACTTGGGCGAGGTGATGTTCGATTTGTAATTGGATAGCGCAAGTGATGATAGAGCTGTTCTTAACAAACCATGAACTTAAGGCCTTCTCTGGCAATTTCAAAAGCTCGACAACTTTCAAAAGCGACAATTTACGACAATTTAAAACGACAATTTATAAAGCTGTGACAATTTATAAAGCATCGGAGTTCATGATGGGTCCTTCAAATGTTGCTTGTTATGCCCTTACAATACTTGAACCGAGTTCATGCCCTCCTTCTAGCGCCAATTAGATGTTGGGGAGGAGGAGGAAAATTAACTACAGACGTTTGGATAAAATACGTTTCGGTTCCACATATCTAACTCAAGGAACTAGAGAGTTTGGCCCTCCTTCTAGCGCCAATTAGGTGTTGGTCCGGCTTTCATGCACACCCCGGGAAAAAGGATGAAGGCAAGGAAAGCTCCGGAGACACCCACGGGACTGATCCCACTCATCTTTAGGATCTAGTTGGTTATCCAAGGTGCGAGTTACAGAGTTGGGTCGAATGGCAATTCACTCTTTTCCACTTACGGAATAGATTTCGATATGGATGCTCTGTTACCTTACGGGGGTTCCTGAACTTGTTCGGTAGTTGCAAAAGTTGTTGACAATCAGATTTGACTTGAATTCTTGATCTAGCTCTCATGGGTCGTGATTTAAATAAAAGGCAAATAAAGAAAATAAAAATGGATCATTCACGGTAAGCAAAGAGAGGGTAGGGTAAGGCGAGAAAGAGAAGTTTATCAAACATCAATTGTAAACCCAAGCTGTCAATCTTATCTATGCTATCGACTTCACAACAGAACAAATCCCGAGAAGAAAGTGTCCGGTCGAGTCTAAGATCACTTTCAACTAAGAGCACAAGGCGAGTGAAACAGATCTAGCGAGAAAATCATAAATCCAAGGGCAGGTGGTTAAAGCGGTATCTTTCACCGGCGACCCTAGCTCGCACGGTGAAGACAGAGCAATTAGAACAAACTTAACCTCAAATCTGTAATTTCCCCTAGGAGACAATAGAACAACTGAAGCCTAACGACATATTTAATCTTGACAATGGCGGATTTACTGACATATATCTAACAAACTTTAAATGGAACGGATAACAAAAGAAAATACACTTATCACACTCTGCAAAAGATTAGGCTCCTGGCCATGCTATCACAGAAAAGCTAAAGCACATCAACTCCAAGTCCAGAAACAAAGGATTTCACAAAATTTGCAAGAAATTGCTTATAAGCCTTTATTTCTAAGTCTCCGCCTCCTGCGATTACATTTAGAATTTGTATTTATAGACTCAGGACGAGACCACGATCTTTTCCAAAATATCTTGCTCAAACCCTAAATCTTATCGCACTTAAACCCTAGGACCCGGGTTTTACAATAAAAATCCATTTAAAAATCAAAGTCCGGATAGAACTTAACCCTTCGGCAAATCGGTGCAGTTAGTCGCCATAAATGGAGAAGATAAAATCAAATGCAATTTGCATTCATCCGCATGCCGCAAATAAATGCCTCCATTAATTCTGCTGGTGAGCCGGATGAGTCACCACTTCTCCATCAATTTGATCTCCGTAAATCCATCTCTGAGTTGAAATGGTCTCCATGCTATCAATTCTGCAATAAATCTCCATTAAATGCATTTACCGGCTTCTTCTCTCCTAGCATGGCGGTCCTTGACTAAATCCGCACTTTATCTTTGCCTTTATGGTCTTTCCCGGTTGTCCCGTAAGTGCCAGGTGGAATCCTGCATGAAAGACAAAAAGATGCATTAGATTAGCATTTTAATTAAATCAGAAGCTTAAAACATTAAAAACAGATTAAATCCGCAAAATAAGCTTGCATGTCGGCTACTGTTTGTCCCATTCACGCTTTGACACGTGTCGCTACCCCAGGAAGCCTTCTGTTTCCCGCTGGAATGCACTTTCAGGTCAACTATGACTTTCTCTCTCCTACGCGATTCTACGACATGTCGCGATTTCGCGACATGTCGCGAAATCGCGACCTACTGAGCATCGGCAACTTCCTCCCTCGTCGGCCGCGAAAACGCGACATGTCGCGATTTCGCGACATGTCGCGAAATCGCGACCCTCCTGGCCTCCGTACAGCCATCCTGATTTTCAGCCGCGATTCTAGAACACGTCGCGATATCGCGACAGTTCCCTACCTGCATGCGTTGACCGCGTTGACCGCGATTTTGGAACATGTTTGCGACTTAGCCGATTTTTCATCCTGCAGCCCACTTTCTCTCTCCTGCCGCGAAAATACGACATGTCGCGATTTCGCGACATGTCGCAAAATCGCGCCCTCCGTCTGACTTGCTTCTCTCTCCAAAAAGCGTCGCGATTTCGCGACATGTCGCGAAATCGCGACCTTTCTGGCACTTAGCTGCATTTTGACTTACCTGTCGCGATATCGCGACATTTCCCAAAATGGAAGTGTCGCGATATCGCGACACTACCAAAAATGGAAAGTTTGATTTTTCAGTGAATTATGCAACTGTTTTCTGGATTTTCTCGGTACCGGTGCAAGATTTTGCTTGTGCATGAATGATTCTAGCATGTAAAAAGTGAATTCTTGGATAACACAGCTAGAATGCAAGAAAAAGCACAACTTTAAAAAGGAGGCAAGCAAATTATGGATTTAAAACCTGAAAATGACCAAGAGGGTCCCTGCTGCAAAAATGGAAGTTCATAATTTTCTAAGGATGGAATCTCATTTTTCAGTGGGGGTGTGTTGCTTATCAACACACCCTAGTCATTCCAGATGAGCTAGTGGCTTATACGATGGCATAAGAGTCTTGGAATTTGGTTGGAAAGTTCCAGGGAGGTATTTTGGACCTAGATTCTATCTAACGGTGGACGTTCCTTAAATGGAAGCCTTTGGGTTCCCTCGAGATTGTTGCTCTATCCAATTCTTTCTTCCTCATCAAGCTGAGTTGCGAGGAGGATGCCAATCATATTTTGGGTGGGGGTCCATGGTTCTTTGGCAAGAGGGGTATTTTCCTGCATCGTTGGGGCCTAGATTTCAACCCAAATATGCAGAAGGTGAACCTAACCCCCCTCTGGGTGAGACTTCCAGATATTCCTTTCCATATTTGGCATGATGATATCCTGAGGGGGATTTCTAAGGTAATTGGAGAACTGATCTTGATTGATTCAGCTACTAGGGCAAAAACCAAGATGATTTTTGCTAGGATGTGTGTTATGGCTGATCTAGAGGCTGAGCTTCCTAGCCATATCGAGTTGGTGTCCAATAAAGGCCCATGGCTTCAACCAATAGTGTATGAGAATAGGCCCATTAAATGTTCCTCTTGCAAGAAATTTGGGCATTCTTTGGGCTCTTGCACATGGAAAGTCCCAACTGGTGATAATAAAAGAAGGATGCAAGCCAAAAAACCAGTTGGTATGGCTCAGGAACAACCTGTCCTTGCTAGGGAAATACCCACAGAGCCCTTAAATTTGGGTGAATAGGAGATGGGAGACAAAACAATGGACCAAATTCCCTCAGTGGATGTCATTGAGTCAGACAAAGTGGTGGTTCAGATTGAAGGCTCATCCATTGGTAGAAATATTGACCAGGTTAACCAGGAGGATCTGGTCATAGAAATGCTTATTCCTTCAAAATTTCTTCAAAATTCCTACCAATGTTTGGCTTCTCAGGAGCCAGTCTTAGAGGAAATCGGTTCCCCTCTTAAGCAGGGTGATATGACAGCTTCGGGGCAGGAATCCCCAACCCTTTTGGAGCTGCAATGCTCACCGTGCCTTGGTGAGGGTTCCTCAGCCAAACCTAGAACCAAAACCAGAAGCTCCTGTAAGAGCCAAATGGATGTGGGAGTAAGCAAGAAGGTAGGTAAGCCTTCTAACAAAATAGTTAGAGGTCGAGAGGTAGAATCAGATATAGCAGATGGACTCCAAACCTAGTTTAAGTTCGAGAAGAATAATAAAGGTAAGCAACTCAAGATGGAATATTTCTGTAGATCTCCCCAATCTCTAAATGGGGGAAAAGGTATCAAATATTGTAAATGAAATTACTCTCCTAGAATATTAGAGGCCTAAATGGGCCTACAAAGAAGAGAGTTTTATCTTCCCTTAGAAATGAAGTTTGACCAGATATAATTCTTGATTCAAGAAACCAATATGGATAGACTAAATGCAGAGGCAACTAAAAATATCATCTAGAAGGAAGCTAATTTTATGGTAAATTTAGCTAATGGTGCGTCTGGGGGCCTCCTTTGTTTGTGGAACCCTGCTAAGCTGGATGGTTCAATTTTATGTATTTTGGATAGGGTGATTAATATCCTATTTTTTTGCGAGGATTCAGGCTTCAGATGGATAACATCTAACATTTACACCCCAAACTTGGGTCCTAATAGGGCGATCCTTTGGGAATCCTTAAGCTCAATGAGGGATTTGTTCAAGGGGGAGGCTTGGATTCTTGCAGGAGATTTTAACACCCTGCTATATCCGTCTAATAAAAAGGGTGGCTCGGATTTGAGCACGAGGAGTATGGAAGAGTTTTCCTCCTTTGTTAACAACCAAGAATTGATGGATGTGGACCTGAAAGGCTCCAAATATACCTGGAGCAATAGGCGTCTAGGAAGTCAGAACATTCAAATAAAGTTAGATAGAGTTTTTGTTTCTTAGGAAGGTCTTCCTTTTTTTGGAGATGCTATTCTTAGTTCTTTGCCAAAAATAGGCTCGGATCACAACCCACTTGTTTTGGAAAAGTCTAAAAATCAAGGTTTTTTCCCTAGGCCTTTCAGATTCGAGGCTATGTGGTTGCATCATCTAGACCTAGAGAAAAGAATCAAGGAATGGTGGCTAAAATTTTTAGGCCCACTTATCTCACAAGTGGCATCCAAACTCAGGTTTGTTAAGGCAAATCTAAAAATTTGGAATAAATATATTTTTGGTAATATCTTCCATAGGAAAAAAGAAATTTCAGAACAACTAAAGGAGTTTGAAGAGTCACTCGAATCCAGGGAGGTGACCGAAAGAGATAGATGTAAGGAAAAAGAACTGTTAACCAAGCTTCACAACACACTAGCTGAGGAAGAAATCTTGTGGCACCAAAAATCCAGATCGCTTTGGCTTTGGGAAGGGGATAGGAATACAAAATTTTTCCACACCTCCACCCTGAGGCACAGGAGTAACAATAGTATTAAATAAATTTTGAAATCCAATGGCTCTATTTCGACGAACATGGAGGAGATTAGGGATGAGGTGGTCATATATTTTAAATCCCTCTTGTGTTCAATAGAATATAGGGACCACCAAGTGGAGGATAGACTTCTTTAGAATATCCCCAATCTGGTTACTAAAGAAATGAATTTAATGTTAACAACTCCTTTCACAGATGAGGAAATTAGGGTTGCGGTGTTTTCCATGGGTGCTCTCAAAGCCCCAAGCCCGGACAGTTTCCCCCTAATTTGTTTCCAAATATTCTGGCACCTAGTTGGGAAAGACATCTATGAGGCATTTTGAGAAGTTGTCCAACACGGTTGCGCCCCCCCCGGCCCCCACCCTAAGACACTAAATGTTGTGCCTTCTGACATCAATTCTACTTTTCTTGTTCTTATTCCCAAGTCTAGGGGAGCTAAGGAATTTAAATATTTTTGGCCAATCAGTCTGTGTAATACTCTATTTAAAATCCTCACTAAATCCTTAGCTAACAGATTGAAACTTATTTTTCTAGATATTATTGATCATTCCCAAAGTGGATTTGTGGTGAGAAGGCAAATTCTTGATGGAATTATAGCAGTGCATGAGCTCATTCATTTAGTTGACAAGAGTGGTAGGTCCAGTGCTTTCCTGAAATTGGATATGGAGAAAGCTTATGATAGGGTATCATGGAGTTTTTTACTTCAAACCCTATCTAAGTTTGGCTTTTGTCCAAGGTGGATTGATCTAATTAAAACCTGCATCTCCTTGCCAAAGTTTTTAGTTATTATTAATGGGTCCTCTACTGGCTACTTTCAGAGTTGCAATGGGCTTAGGCAATGGGGCCCTTTATCCTCATACATGTTTATTTTATTGGTAGAATATATTAGGAGAGCGCTCAAAGCTAACCCTACTATGGTTGGGATTAATCCAGCCACTAATGTTGATCCTATTTCCCACCATCAGTTTGTTGATGATACCTTAATTTCCTTCTTGGCCTCAATACCACAGGCTAAAGCAGTTAAAGCCATCCTTTCTTATTATGAAAAAGTTGCAGGACAAAAGGTGAGTCTAAGGAAAAGCAAAATTATTTCTTCAACACCCCCTTAGGAGGCAGAGAAAAATTGCAAGTATTCTGGGCTGCGAAGTGGGCTCTCTACCCTCCACCTACTTGGGTATGCCATTGTTTAAAGGTGGTGCTAAATATTCTCTATGGAACTCAGTTGTGGAAAGAGTCCAAAGGAAACTCACAGGTTGGAAAGGAGCACTTTTGAGCCAAGCTGGGAAGGCCTTGCTTGTGAAATCCACTCTCTAGAGCATTCCAGTCTACTTCCTTTCACTGTTTAGGTTTCCAAGGAATATCCTTTGAGACCTTGAATGCATTCAACGCTCATTCCTCTGGTCTGGATCTCAAGATAAGAAGAAATTTCCCTTGGTTGCATGGGACCAAGTTTGTAGCAAGAAAGAATCTGGGGGTTTGGGGCTAAGAAAAATGAAAACCATGAATAGAGCATTGTTGGCTAAACAGGGATGGTGTCTGGTGCAAAATAAAAATGTAAAATGGGTCCAAATCCTAAGAGCCAAATATTTGAGAAATGAAGACTTCTTCCAAAGTGATCCAAATCCTAATCAAGGCTCTGCTTTCTGGAGAAGCATAGTTAAAAGCCATTCTGACATCCAGTTGGGAGGAAGGTGGCTTTTAGGAAATGGGTAAGACATAAAATTTTGGGGGATAAGTGGGCGACTGATCAACCTTTATTTTTGTACCCCAATATCAGGCAGGTGGAACCCATTACGAGTCAGATCTTTGGTTCGAAATTCTATGACTTCTTCAAAGTGCTAGATGGGAGAAAGTATTGGAAACCTATGGACTTTCCTAGACTGATGCTAGAGGAAGAGGTTACTTGCAAATCCTTATATGATATCTTGAAAGGGATTATTTTAATCAATGGGGATAAGCAAGACAAGTTATTTTGGGAAGCCAAAAATGATGGTCATTTCTCTATTAAATTGGCTTATGCTCTATTAGATGGTCAGATTGACCCTTGGTTTCCAGCTCGAGAGGTGTGGAGGAATGGTCTCATGCCAAAAGTAAACATCTTCTTTTGGTTGGTGGTACAAGGTAAGTGTTTGACTTTGGATAATCTTCAAAAAAGAGGTTTTGTGATTGCTAATAGATGTTTCCTATGTGGATTAGTGGAAGAAACACCTGAGCACCTTTTTGTAGAATGTCCATTCACCTAGGAGGTTTTTGGCTTGTTGCTAAGATTCTTGGGTTTGGATTGGGTCCTCCCTAAGGATTTGTCTTCCTTTTTTGAGTAGTGGAAATCCTTGTTCCTCTCCCCTCGCCTTCGATCCTTTTGGTTGTTTGTCTTACCTCATGCTTGGTGGTGCCTTTGGAAAGAAAGAAACTCGAGGGCATTCAAGAACATATCCCGTAAGCCTGATTCAATATTTGTGAAGGTAATGGTAGCAATAGTTGAGAATGTCGGTATGTTGTCCTTAGATAAGGGCTCTATAGGTAAGGAAGTAGAGATTGAGAAGGCATTGGGTTTGAAGTCTCAGTCACCCTTGTTCCCCAAGAATCAAATTACTTCCAGGATGGACACTGTATGGGAACCCCCCTCCTAGATGGGTGAAGCTAAATTTTGATGGAGCCTCCAAAGGAAATCTTGGCATGGTCAGAGCTGGGAGAGTTCTTAGGGACTTGAATTGGTAAATTCTGTTGGCATTTGTTGAGAATCTAAGAATCCAAACTAGTCACGTGGTAGAAGCTAGAGCACTCTACCAAGGTGCCCTACAAGTGAGCTCTATGAACTGTAGAAAGGTTATTTTTGAGGGATATTCCTTAAACATTATCAAGATGGTCAATGGGAACTATACTCCCACTTGGACTATAGTAAATATGATAGATGAAGTTCTTAGAATAACTCAAACTCTGGAAGCGGTCCAATTTAATCATATTTTCAGGGAAGGAAATAAATCTGCTGACTTCTTGGCTAACTTGGGACTCTCTCAAAATGGTGTGTCAATCTGGTGCAATGAGTTCTCGAAAGGTTTAAATCAGCTAGATAATGAAGGCAGGAATAGATAAACTATTAAGTGCTCTACTAGAGACTAGAAGGAGGGAAAGGCTGAGTGAAATGGTACAGTTTTTATTTTTGAAGAGACACCTTTATTCAAATATTTTGAATTTGAATAGAAAGTTGAGTTTATTTTTGAAGAGACACCTTTAATCAAATAGTTTAAATTTAAATAGAAATTTGAGTTGCACAACAACATTAAGCAGTTGGGACAGATGGCTTTTCCAAGTGGGTCTGACTTAGAGACACGTTGGAATGCACGTGGACGGGAAGGCCTAGGCCCAATTTCAAAAGTTTTGTTTTGTTTCTCGTAGTCTATGTTCTCCCCTGCGTGGGTAGCTTGTGCATGTTCTATTTTGAAATCCCCTGTGAGGGATTGTGGTGTGTTTAGTTTCATTTGTGGTTGATGTTTTTTGTTTCCTTGGCTCTTGTAGCTCCTGCGAGAGTGTGCTCTTCTCAGGATCTTGGTTTCTCATGGTGGCCTGCATGCCCTTTTACCTCTTTATTGGCTGGATCCTTTTTATATAAGGTTTGGGGACCCTTCTAAAACCCCTTCTTCTACCTAATCAAAAAATGAAATTTTTTCTTTACATATAAAAAAATTAAACAACTTTTGTTATATTCTATATTTGGGTTTCCCCCAATAATATCATGGAAGAAGAACGACCATACTCATATTCCATATAAATATTGTAGAATATTTTTGGAAGCTTGTGGTTATAAAATAAGTATTATTTTTTTAAGACCATTTTGAAGGAGTGTATCATTATCACTTTCAAGATATAAATTTTATATATAAAAATAATGATTATTTAAAATAAGTGAAAATGTTTGTGATGGTTTTATATTTTATATTTATACTAAATAAGATAATATTTAATAATTATATATAATATTATAACGTTTATTTATAATATAAAATTTATAAAAAAAATTAAATAAGTTATGTGGTTTTTATTGGAGTCACTCCTATCAAAATATCAAAATATTACATTTGTTGCAGTATATATATCCTTTTATCATAATTTTTAAATTTTATTTTTCTATTAAATATATTATTTGAAGTGCTATGTTTCCACAATCAACTTCTTGACAAGAATTAAAATCTCACTTGGCCAATTGTCTTCTAAAATTTGAATTTCACGAAAATGAAGATCAATACCGTAATTTGTTGATTTATTTGTTACATGATTTCCTTCTCTATAAATATGCTCATACTTCAAAGAGATTGCCTCTAGTAGTAGATGATGAACATAAGTAATACTATTATTTTTATTCAGTATTCACATCTATTTTTGTTAATAGCATTGATGATAATTTGTGAGTCCCCCTTAATTGAAATATATTTCCATCATTTTTCTCCTACAATTTTAATCCCTATAAGAAGTTCCCTAGCATTTGCATAGTTGTTAGTTGAATTTCCATATGATTCTAAATAAGTGAGGAGAAATTTGCTTTCACTTTTTTCTAAAAACATCACCTCCACGAGATTTTTCCATATTTTCTTTAGAAACACCATCAAAATTAATTTTGATAAACCCAATTTTTGGACATTTCCATTTTACCATAGATCTAAGTAGATCCTTTGTTTTAATTCCATTGTCACATATGACTCTTCCATGTATGTTCAAATCATGTAGCCAAGTTATTAGTACCTCTTTTTTTGCACTTGAGACTTCCCATGATGAGCAACATATTTGTAGATATTTTGCAAGAGATGCAATAATACAATTCCAAACTTGGACATGATTTTGAGATTTATTTAAAAAAAAAAAAATTATTCCTTTCAAACCATAAATTCCAACAAATAATGGAAGGGTCAATCATACAAAGAATACATAATACTTTACCTTTGAAATAATTAATCCAACATTTCATCAACTCTTTCAACATTGATGGAGCTACCGAATATAATTTCATATTTTTTTAAAAATAACCCAAAAGGGTGTGAGCAAACGGAAAATGAAGAAGTAAATGGTCTGATGTTTCTAAATCCTTCTCATACAAGACACATATAAAGGATCCATAATATCTTTTTCTTTGCAAACTTGCTCCTATAAGAATCGTAGTTTGAAATACTAACTAATGGAATGTTGAGGCCTTAGGAAGAGCCTCTAATGACCAAACATTCTTCCAAGGAAAATATTTGGGAGAAGGAAATTTTGATTGTTCTAAATCCTCATATCCCAACTTGATTGAGTATCCACCATCCTTTGTTAAATTCCAAACCAACTCGTCCTTTCATGTAAAAATAAGGAAATATAATTCTTGATGCATCTTTTGAAGTTCATCTACAATTTTTTTGAGTTCCTCTCGTTCAACGAGGTTACTAAAAGAAATCCATGCTCTGGAGTTGTTGCTCATAATAATATAATCTTTGACCTTTGAAACTTTACATGCTAGGCATTCTTGAGCCAATGGTTACCATTTTGAGTCATAAATAAGAGGATAAGGCTTCAACTAGGCATTAGACCAAAAAAATTGTAAAAATCCCCTCATTGTCTGACCATCTAATATGTTTCTTTATCAATTGTAAACTTTGGTATGAAGTTACATGATGATGATCCTTTAGGTAAATTTCTTTTCCTAAATAATTTTATTGCATCAAAAAAACCTATATATTTTTTAATTATTTTTTTTACCCAATTCTTTCCTTGATCTCTGAATAATATCCACCCAAGCTTTGTTTCTAATGCCAAATTTATAAGTCTACAATTCCTCAATCCCGCTCCTCCAATATTATTTCCTTTGCAAACCCTATCCCATTTACAAAGAGGAATCCTAAATTTTTCCTAACAACATTTCCATAGAAAGTCTCTTTGAATTTTATCACTTTTTGATGCTATACCTATTGACAGTATTGAAAGTGACATCATAGATTCGTATATAGGGATGGTTTACAATGTAGTATTTATGAGTTGTAGGCTTCCTACCATGGTCAAGAACTTAACATTCCAGCCTACCAAGCAAGCTTTCATTCTATCCACAAAAGAGATCCAAAGTTCCTTTTTATTTCCTTTTAGTAGATAAAGGAATACCCAAGTAGGTCGATGGAAATTGTTCAATTTTAAATCCTAAAATGTTCATAGTAATTTGTTGTAAATATAGGGTAGTATTAATAAAAAAAATATTGGATTTTGTAGTATTTACCAACTATCTAGTAGCCTTATCATAGCATGATAATATTGATTTAAACTCTATGGCCTCACTGATTGAGGGATGGCCCAAAAGAAAAGTATCATCAAAAAATTAGAGATGAGATTTAGAGGGGCAATTTTTTGCAAATTGAATACCCTTGATTTTTCCTTCCATTTTTACCTTTGAAAGGGCTCTCCCTAATGCTTCAAAAAAAATAATGAATAGATAAGGAGATAGTGGATCACCTTGACAAAGTCCACAAGATGACTTGAAGTAATCAACATGAGAACCATTGATAAAAATAGAAAATTTTGTAGTTCTATAACAACGTTTAATCCACTCACACTAACTATAATCAAATCCAAAAATTTTGAGAATAACATGTAGAAAATTCCAGGATACTCTATAATATTCTTTGTTCATAGCTAATTTCAAAATCATGCCTATCTTATTCATAGAATGAAGAGAATGTATGGCCTCTTGTGCAGTAATTATACCATCAAGAATTTATTTACCACAAACAAAGCCACATTTTTCCTCTAAGATAAGACACCATAGAACACCCTTCAACCTATTTACCATAATATTTTAAATAATCTTATAAATCATATTAGAAAATTATCAAAATATTTTGTGTCACCTTTCTTGGGAACCAAGGTAATAAAAGTAGAATTGACCTCACTTATTATAGCTTTCCTTTTTTGGGCCTCTTCAACCATAACTAACATATCACTCTTCAATAAATCCTAAAATTTTTGAAAAAAATATAGGAAATCCTTTAGGACCAGGTGCCTTGCTAGGATGCAAAGAGAAAACTACTTCATGGAGCTTCTCCATAGATATTTTCTTCATCAAGCTTTCATTTTATCCTTGAGTGATGATTGATGTAATATTTGTAGAATTGTTTCTTATATCTCCTTATCTTGCCTAGAATCTAACAAAATATTTTTGAAATAATTAATTGCTTCCTTCTTTATATATTCTTCGTCCTCAATATTTCTTCCATCTGGAGTTAAAATACTTTTGATATGACAAAAAAAAAACTTGTTTTTGTTGTAGCATGATTTTTTTTGTATTTCTATCTCCTTCCTTGACCCATTTATCTCTACATTTTTGGAACCAATATGACTCCTCTTTTTTCAATGCATTATGATAATCAAAAAGTAATTTTTTTTCTTTCACATAAGAATCTTGATCCATTCCATTAATTTCTATTATCTCTTGTAAATTTTTTATCTTGGATTCAATTTATTTATTTATTTTTAAATGTTACCAAAATATTTGGCATTCCAAATTTTCATTTGCTCCTTTAAATATTTCAACTTTTGAACAAACCTGTACATACATGATCCTTCAAATTTTTATTCATCCCACTATAACATAACCATCTAGAAGAAATAATAGGTAACTCACAAGTCAAAATAATAGGTTTGTGAACTAATCCTACTCAAAATAGATATTTAAAGAGATTGTATACTTTATTTGTAACCATTTATTGGATAACAAGAATCCAGTCAATCTTTTTGTTATATGTTTTTCCCCAATGCATCTATTATCACATGTATATTGAAAGGTTGAGGGGCTATCATTCCAAAGGTCATTTGAATTGAAAATGATGCAAAATATTGCATTGATTTAGACCATCTTGGAATGCCACTTTTCTTTTTCAAAGGAGATAGAAGAGAATTAAAATCACCCCAAGAATCCATAGATCACAATTAATCATCTATGTATTTTACAAAAATATGTTAAGATCCTTCCAACACCTTTAACATGGAGTAACTATAGTTGAAGCATATACATTTATAACCCCAAATTTGATGTTTTCCTCTTTCCTGCAAAATAATCCAACAATTTTTTGCTTCTAATAATTGCCCATCCCATTTGCATTTGTCCCATATTATTGCAATACCGCCTAAAATTCCTATAGAATAAACTGCTAAACAATAACCCATATTCCAAATCTTCTTAAAGGTATTCTTACATTCCTCACTACTTAATTTTTTTCTTGTATTAAAATAAACTCATGACTATAACAACCTATTAATTCCTTAATAACTATTTTTTTAGGGGTTTTATTCATACCCTAATATTCCATGATATTATTTTCATTTTCAATACTTTTTTATTTTTATTAGTGGTCTTAGCCCCATGTCTTGTTAACACCTATGGTATTTTTATTTGGTGTCCTAGATCAATATCCTTTTGAGTTTTTGTTTCTCTTTATTCCTACTTTGATGACCTTCCTCTCCTTATTCCATTCCCACCAACACTTTTATCTTCATCAATATCTTCTACTTTTTTATTTTTCATATTATTTATAATGAGATTTATCTTCTAAATATTTATGTTGCTCTAAATATTCAAAAGTGCAAGGAATAACCTCATTAGCATTTTCTTCTTTATATTGCCCTAAAAACTCTAAAATGTATAGATGATCCTCCATAGTCATTAATTTCTTATGTTAACCTAGAAACCCTAAATTTTCTTGGATATCATCCATAAGATTTTCTTTACTATATTGCTCTTGAAACCCTAAACTGCAAGGAATGCACTTCCTATTACTTTTATTTTTATTGTAAGAAAAATATTTTATACTACTTGAGAAGAATAAAGATGATTTACCTAGATTAATCTTGACCTCCACCTCATTTGCTTTTTAATTTTCCTCCTCATATTTCATTGCTTTAAAATTTTCCTTCCCCTCTTCCTTTGAACCTTTAGATCCTTCTATATTTGAACTTTCACATTGTACTTCCTCATCCCGCATATGATATATTCCTTCGAATGGTTGATTCAAGTGAATTGTAATGGCCTTTGTTATCTGATGGATTTTTCTAGCCACTTTCTTAGGAGTGGAAAATCCTTGATTTGTTCTAGTTTATCCTATGATATGATCTTCTTGTTTCAAATTGAAGCCACCCTCATACCCAAAAAATTCCATATCTTCCTCCATCATTTTCACTTTGTTGTCTCTTACCATGTCCCTAGTTGCATGACATTTGCAACTTTGGAATACAATATTTTTATAATCCACTTGTTGATCTCATTCTCTTGATTTAAATTTAATCCTAATTGATTGCGGTAAAGGTTTTCAAATATCCATGGTAACACATATTTTAGTGTATACAAAATGCCTTCTCTCCTTAGTAGTTGATACCTTTTGAATGAATTCACCTAGAGTATTACCAATATTCTTCAAAACCTCCTTATTGATGAGTTGATAAGGAATTCCAAAAAGCCTAATCCATATTGGAAGCCTTTTAATAGTTTTTGTGTCCACAAAATAAATCTCACTCCAAGGTCTTAAATATAATGCATATTTTCCCCCTAAACCACTGGGTCTCCATCCATTATTTTATGTTGGACATTTTGAGTCCCTAAGTCAAAGTTGTCATTGATGTCACCATTGATGCCACCAGATGGAGTCATCATTAATACCAAATATTTCAGCAGGAAATAAAGGCGACAAATATGGTCATTTGATATTCAACAAGAAGGCAAAAGTTCGAGTGAAACAGTGCAAAAGACAGAAGTTAAAAAGGAGTGATAATATTTATTTTATAAATTATTTAAATTCAGGATGAATTTAAATTTTATAAATAAATATTAAAAGGTACTTTATCAAAGGTGAAATATTATAATGGTTAGAAGTGCCATAGTGAAAACCCAAAATAAAATATTTGTAATTTTTATTACAATATTTTATATTGCAAAAGTGGGTTTATAAAGTCTAAAAATATCTTAATAAACCCAAAGGTTGGGTTTAAAGGTTTAAGACCAAAGAATATTTTAATAAATCCAAAGGTTGGATTTAAAGTTTTAAACAAGGCAAAGTTTATTTCCAACGACGTCATAAAAGCCAAAGGGAAGCAAAAAGAAGTGAAGGACATTTTGATTTAATTGAAATGCATATAAATACCATGCCCAAAGTTGTTTTCGAAATTATCCTTGCTCGAATTGAAAGAAAGAATGATATACGAATTAAATGTAGAGCTCATGAGATAGAATTGCGAAATTCATGTTTGACTTGATGATGAAAGGAAACAAAACCAAACATGTTGATTAGTTGGAAGCCACCAAGGCACCTTGGCCTAGTGGCAAGTGGGCTTACATTTTTGGTGTGCATGGTGGATAGTGTTCGAATCCGATGGAAGCTTTTGGTGGACATGTTGAAGGCGCCAATCATTAGGCGCATACATTTTGCAAGGCAAGGAAGGATAAGGTGTTGAAGCACGTGGTGCTTCTTCCTTCCCAACGAGCTTGTAGCTCGTGTGGTGGTTTGCATCATGGGCAAAGACATTTGTGTGGGCTGCGTTGAGAGTTCGAAACTCTCCAAAGGCAAAGGTACATTTTTATGTTTTATTTTATTAATGCCTAAGTTGGAGGTATAAGGTATTTGGTGGTTGAAGTCTTTGCATTGTGATAAAGGTTGGTAGTTGAGAAATATTATTAGGAGGTATAAGGAGAATTTTGTTTTTATTTTCAAGTCTTAAATTTTGCTATTGTGGAATATTGAAAGGTTAAGACTTTGTGGGTTGTATGTTATTTTGAATAAAGGGTTTTGTGATTATTGTGAGGATATTGCTTATTGTTTAAGTTGGAGTGATAAGGTGTAATTGTGATATTATTTTTGTGATATAAAAATTATCCTCTAACCCTTATTGAGTTTGTCAAAGAAGTAATTGTGAGTGTGGCAGATTTGTAAGGACAACTACTCTTCAAGAAAAGGTATGGGTAAAATTCTTCTTTGTTGAGTTAGGTGATTGGCTTGATTGAAAATTAAGTTTGGAGTGAAAAGGATTTGATTAGGGTTTCCTTTTCAAAAGTGGTTGAGTTAATGCTTCAAGGTTTTTGGATTGAGAGTTGTGATTAAACCTTGTTTGATAAGCATTGTTGTTTAGACCATTGGTTGAGTGAATGTATTTGTTGTTTATCTTCAAGGTTTTCTGAATTGAGAGTTGTGATTAAAACCTTGTCTTATTAGCATTGTTGTTGAAGCCAATGGGTGATGCAAAGAACTTGAACTTGAGTTAGAAAATAACATGAGTATCATTGTTATGTGAGATTTGTTGTTGAGCATTGTTGGAAATATTTTGAGTTGGTTGATATATGCTTGGACTAGGGTTTGTGAGAAAGGGTTGTTCCTTGAGGTGATTGGTTGAGTAGAGTTGATTGAGCCTAGTCAAGTGAATGTGTGAATTGGTTGTTCAAGTTCCATGAAACAAACTATTCTATATTCTGATTTGAGTTGAGATTGAGTTTTTGAGTATAGAACATATTGAGTCTCTAACAATTCTCTTTATGATTCTATGAGATTGGACAAGTTTTGTGTGAGCTTGTTGAGTAGATTTGAGCAAGTTCTGAGTGGACCTATTGAGCAGATTTGAGCAGGTTCTGAGTGGACCTGTTGAGCAGATTTGAGCAGGTTCTGAGTGGACCTATTGAGCAGATTTGAGTAGGTTCTGAGTGGACCTATTGAGCAGATTTGAGCAGGTTCTGAGTGGACCTATTGAGCATATTTGAGAAGGTTCTGAGTGAACCTATTGAGTAGAGCTTTGGAGGTGATAGAGCAGAGAGGACAGAGTCTCCAGTGGATAGAGATCCATCAGCCAGGACATTGAGGATAGGTCTTCTGAGTGAGGACAAGAGTCTTCAAGTGGAGAGAGATCCACAGTCAGTGCAGTGGAGGCAGTGTCTTCTAGAGGATCACCAACTAGAGCAGAGGAGAAGGAGTTCTCCTATGGATAGAGATCCACAAACTAGATTTAGGGGATCAACATCTCCTTTGGATAGAGGTCCATAAACATTGTAATTGGGAAGGATTCCCAAAATATTATTTGAGAAATATTTAGAAGAAATATTTTTCTATGGAGGTAGCCCACATTGGGTGAACCACGTTAAAAATGATGTCTCTCATGTGTGTGATGCTTTGTGTGATGTTTACTATTTTATTAATGTTGATGCTACTATTTGGATTAAAAGGGAAAAAGTTTTATTGTATACTGTTCACCCCCTCTCAGTATAAGCACATGTTCTTCAATTGGTATCAGAGCGGGTCTCTCCGTGAAGAGTCTAACAACTTGGAAGAGGATCCTTCGGTAGCACACATGACTTCAGAAAGTGAAGAAGAGACTATGTTTGATATAAAAGAAGAGTTCTTTGTTGCTCTCAGAAAATTGGAAAGACTTAGAGAGAAAAATTCAAGCTTGAAAGAACAAATTCAGGAAGATGAAGAAGCAAGAGTGGAATTTATATAGAATCTCACAGAACTCAAGATTAAGGTAGAAGAAGGAAAGAATATTGAGCAAGATATGATAGATCTATTGAGAGCCAGGGAAACAGAATGTGAAATATTGGAAGCAAAAATTGTTCTCCTAAGGAATAAACTGGAAAGGACCAAGATACTACAAGATACAGAATATGAGAAGCAAAAAGAGGAATCAAGCTTCCAAAAGGCAGAAACTTCAAACAAAGAAAAGCAAGCAAAGGACATCAGAAAGGAAGAAAGCAAAGAAGAACCCTGGATAAGGGTTAATCACAAGAAGAAGATGACTTCTTCACAACATCCAAGACCTCCAAACAGGTTACATAATTTCTTCCATGGTCATTGTTTTTCTTGCAATAAATATGGTCATAGAGTTGCACACTGTATTCATCATGCAAGATACAATAGAAATTTCAATTCCTTTGCACCTCTCATGGATGATGATGTTATATGTTACAAATGCAATAATTTTGGGCACAAGGCTAGATGGTGTAAAATGATATTTCTTGAGTCTAGAAAAACAATTCCAACAACTAGGAAGGATGAAAGAAAGAATGTTAGGGCCAGATCTATGTTAGTACAAACAACCCTGCATGCTCAAGATAAATAAGAACAATGGTATCTTGATAGTGGTTGCTCTAGTCACATGACAGGAGACAAAGATAAGTTCATTGTACTAAAGGAAACAAATAGAGGATCAGTAAGTTTTGGTGATAATGGATCAGCAAGGATTGTTGGGAGAGGAACTCTAAGTCTAGACAATGGAAAAACAAAAACAGAGAATGTTTTGTATGTCAAAGGGTTAAAACACAATCTTCTGAGTATAAGTCAACTTTGTGATCAAGGATATATGGTCACCTTCCATCCAGATAGATGTGAGATAAGAAAAATAGAAACTGGAAGAATTATTGCAAATGCAAGAAGGACCCCAAACAACTTATATATGCTCAATGAGATCAAAGGGGAAAAGTGCTTTCTATCACAAGAAAATGAGAGTTGGTTATGGCATAGAATATTGGGTCATTTGAATTTTGACAACATAGTCAGTATAAGCAATAAACAAGCAGTTAGAGATTTACCCAAAATAAGAAGACCTCAAAACACAATTTGTGCACCCTATCAACATGGAAAGCAAACTAGGACAACCTTTAAACCAAAAGGCTATATATCATCTGAGCCATTGAGTTTAATACATACTGATTTGTGTGGTCCTACTAGAACACAAAGTATTCAGGGTGAGAGTTACTTCATGTTGTTTATAGATGATTATTCCAGAATGGTTTGGGTAACCTTCCTAAAAGAGAAATCAGAGGCCTTTGAAAAATTTAAAGCATTCAAGGAATTGGTTGAAAATGAAATAGGCAAAAGGATTAAGTGTCTACGATCCGATAGAGGAGGAGAATTTACTTCAAATGAGTTTGTAGAATTTTGTGAACAACATGGAATCAAGAGAGAGTACTCAACAACAAGAACTCCCCAACAAAATGGAGTAGTTGAGAGGAAGAACAGGACTATTGAAAACATGGCTAGAGCTATGTTAAATGAATCTAAGTTATCAGATGGTTTTTGGAAAGAAGCAGTATCTACAGTTGTATACATAATTAATAGGGCTCAATTAAGGGTAAATCATCACAAGACTCCTTATGAGCTTTGGAAAGGAAGACCTGCTACTGTAAAACATTTCAAAATATTTGGAAGCAAATGTTACATAAGATGGGAAGATCAGAACTTGGGCAAATTTGATCCAAGATGTGATGAGGGAATTTTTCTTGGTTATTCTACAAAGAGCAAGGCTTACAGATGTTACAACAAAAGAACACGCACTATGGTGGAAAGTATGAATGTAACAATTGATGAGAAGATAGATTCCAGAGAACCAGTTCAACAAACTGTGTACCAAGAAGATGGATGTTGTCAAGAAGAATTTTGTGAGGAATCAGATAATGATGAAGAAGAAACACAAAGGCTTCTTCCTAAGACTCCTTCCAGGTATGTACAGAAACATCACCCAAAATATCAGATCATCGGGAATCCAGATGAAAGACAGACAAGGAGAAGAATAATAAAACCATCTCAACAAGCAAATTTTTCTTTGCTATCTAAGATTGAGCCAAAAGATTTCACTCAGGCTAGTGAAGATGAATTTTGGGTTAAAGCAATGAATGAGGAATTGGATCAGATAGAGAAGAGCAAAACTTGGGAACTTGTTCCATGACCAAAGGACAAAAATGTGATTGGCACAAAATGGGTATTCAAAAATAAGTTGAATGAAGATGGACAAGTGGTCAGAAATAAAGCAAGGTTAGTATGCAAAGGTTATGCACAAGTAGAAGGAATTGATTTTGATGAAACCTTTGCTCCAGTTGCATGACTTGAAGCTATAAGGATGTTTTTAGCTTTCACAAGTTTCAAGAACTTCAAGGTATATCATATGGATGTCAAGTCAACATTTCTAAATGGGGTTCTAGAAGAAGAGGTCTACATTGAACAACCAGAGGGATTCATACTAGCAGATACACCAGATCAGGTATGCAGATTGAAAAAGGCATTGTATGGTTTAAAGCAGGCTCCTAGAGCATGGTACTCAAGATTGGATAAGTATCTACAGGAACAAGGATTCAGGAAAGGAATAGCAGATAGTAATTTGTATATCATAAATGAAGGAAATGATCTTCTAATAGTGGTTGTTTATGTTGATGACATAATTTTTGGAGGAAACAATGACAAGATGTGCAAAGAATTTGCTAAGAATATGCAAAGTGAATTTGAGATGTCTATGCTTGGTGAATTATCCTTCTTTCTTGGTCTTCATATTTCACAATCATGAAAGGGAGTGTTTCTTTCTCAAGCCAAGTACATCAAGGAGATGTTGAAGAAATTCAGGTTAGAAGATTGCAAACCAGTAAGTACTCCTATGGTCACAGGGTGCAAGTTGAGTAAGGATGATGAATCTCTAGAGGTAGATCAAAGATTATACAGATCCATGATTGGTAGCTTATTATATGTCACAGCTACAAGACCAGACATAGTACAATCAGTGGGATTAGTGGCAAGGTTTCAAGCAACACCTAAGGAAACACATGTGGCAATAGTAAAAAGAATTTTTAGGTATCTAAAAGGGACTATGGATTTTGGGCTTTGGTATCCCAAAAGTGATAGTTTCACACTAACAACATATACAGATGCATATTGGGCCGACAACATTGATGATAGAAAAAGCACAAGTGGAGGAGCTTTCTTTCTTGGAGAAAGTCTAGTCTCCTGGTTAAGTAAGAAGCAAGTTTCAGTATCACTATCTACAACAGAGGTAGAATATATTGCAGTAGTAGCCAGTTGTACACAGGTGTTATGGATGAAGAGAACTTTAGAAGACTTCAAGATAAAGCATGATCAGCCCATTCCTATACTATGTGATAATACGAGTGCCATAAGTATCTCAAAAAATCTGGTAATGCACTCCAGGACAAAGCACATTCCGATTAAGTATCATTTTCTGAGAGAACATGTGACAGATAAACAGGTCAGATTGGAGTATGTCACTACAAAGGAATATATAGCAGATATTTTCACTAAGCCACTCTCAAAGGAAACTTTTGAGTATCTTCAAGGAAAATTGGGAGTGAGACTCCCACCCCAAAATTAACCACCTCATGTGGAGGTGGGGGAGGGGCTAAGCTAAGAGGCTCATTCTTAGCCCCGAGCCCCAAAGGTGACCCTTTGCCATTGATGTCAAAGGGGGAGATATTTGTGTATTGGGGAGAGATTTGATATTTGAGAGAGCATTGAGCCAGGGGGAGCAATGTCCTAGGGGAGCAGAAGAAAAAGAAAGGTCAGGTTTCAGTAAAAGGATATGGGTTGCCATCAATGACAAAGGGGGAGATTGTTGGACATTTTGAGTCCCTAAGTCAAAGTTGTCATTGATGTCACCATTGATGCCACCAGATGGAGTCATCATTAATACCAATATTTTAGCAGAAAATAAAGGCAACAAAGATGGTCATTTGATATTCAACAAGAAGGCAGAAGTTCGAGTGAAATAGTGCAAAAGATAGAAGTTAAAAAGGAGTTATAATATTTATTTTATAAATTATTTAAATTCAGGATGAATTTAAATTTTATAAATAAATATTAAAAGGTGAAATATTATAATGGTTAGAAGTGCCATGGTGAAAACCCAAAATAAAATAATTGTAATTTTTATTACAATATTTTATATTGCAAAAGTGGGTTTATAAAGTCTAAAAATATCTTAATAAACCCAAAGGTTGGGTTTAAAGGTTTAAGACCAAAGATTATTTTAATAAATCCAAAGGTTGGATTTAAAGTTTTAAACAAGGCAAAGTTTATTTCCAAGGACGTCATAGAAGCCAAAGGGAAGCGCTGATGTTTTTGAATTAATGGAAATGCATATAAATACCATGCCCAAAGTTGATTTCTAAATTATCCTTGCTCGAATTGAAAAGAAGCATACGAATTAAATGCAGATTTCGTGAGATAAAATTGTAAAATCATGTTTGACTTGACGATGAAAGGGAAACAAAATACAAAGCATTTGATTAGTTGGAAGCCACCAAGGCACTTTGGCCTAGTGGCAAGTGGGACTTACGTTTTGGTGTGCATGGTGGATAGTGTTCGAATCTTGTGAAAGCTTTTGGTGGACGTGTTGAAGGCGCCAATCGTTAGGCGCATACATTTTGCAAGGCAAGGAAGGGGTGTTGAAGCACATGGTGCTTCTTCCTTCCCAACGAGCTTGTAGCTCGTGTGGTGGTTTGCATCATGGGCAAAGACATTTGTGTGGGCTGCGTTGAGAGTTCGAAACTCTCCAAAGGCAAAGGTACATTTTTATGTTTTATTTTATTAATGCCTAAGTTGGAGGTATAAGGTATTTGGTGGTTGAAGTCTTTGCATTGTGATAAAGGTTGGTAGTTGAGAAATATCATTAGGAGTTATAAGGAGAATTTTGTTTTTATTTTCAAGTCTTAAATTTTGCTATTGTGGAATATTGAAAGGTTAAGACTTTGTGGGTTGTATGTTATTTTGAATAAAGGGTTTTGTGATTATTGTGAGGATATTGCTTATTGTTTAAGTTGGAGTGATAAGGTGTAATTGTGATATTATTTTTGTGATATAAAAATTATCCTCTAACCCTTATTGAGTTTGTCAAAGAAGTAATTGTGAGTGTGGCAGATTTGTAAGGACAACTACTCTTCAAGAAAAGGTATGGGCAAAATTCTTCTTTGTTGAGTTAGGTGATTGGCTTGATTGAAAATTAAGTTTGGAGTGAAAAGGATTTGATTAGGGTTTCCTTTTCAAAAGTGGTTGAGTTAATGCTTCAAGGTTTTCTGGATTGTGAGTTGTGATTAAACCTTGTTTGATAAGCATTGTTGTTTAGACCATTGGTTGAGTGAAGTACTTTGAGTTTATGCTTCAAGGTTTTGAATTGAGAGTTGTGATTAAAACCTTGTCTTATTAGCATTGTTGTTGAAGCCAATGGGTTATGCAAAGAACTTGAACTTGAGTTAGAAAAGAACATGAGTATCATTGTTATGTGAGATTTGTTGTTGAGCATTGTTGGAAATATTTTGAGTTGGTTGATATATGCTTGGACTAGGGTTTGTGAGAAAGGGTTGTTCCTTGAGGTGATTGGTTGAGTAGAGTTGATTGAGCCTAGTCAAGTGAATGTGTGAATTGGTTGTTCAAGTTCCATGAAACAAACTATTCTATATTCTGATTTGAGTTGAGATTGAGTTTTTGAGTATAGAACATATTGAGTCTCTAACAATTCTCTTTATGATTCTATGAGATTGGACAAGTTTTGTGTGAGCTTGTTGAGCAGATTTGAACAAGTTTTGAGTGGACTTGTTGAGCAGATTTGAGTAGGTTCTGAGTGGACTATTGAGCAGATTTGAGCAGGTTCTGAGTGGACCTGTTGAGCAGATTTGAGCAGGTTTTGAGTGGACCTATTGAGCAGATTTGAGCAGGTTTTGAGTGGACCTATTGAGCAGATTTGAGAAGGTTCTGAGTGAACCTATTGAGCAGAGCTTTGGAGGTGACAGAGCAGAGAGGACAGAGTCTCCAGTGGATAGAGATCCATCAGCCAGGACATTGAGGATAGGTCTTCTGAGTGAGGACAAGAGTCTTCAAGTGGAGAGAGATCCACAGTCAGTGCAGTGGAGGCAGTCTTCTAGAGGATCACCAGCCAGAGCAGAGGAGAAGGAGTTCTCCTATGGATAGAGATCCACAAACCAGATTTAGGGGATCAACATCTCCTTTGGACAGAGGTCCATAAACATTGTAATTGGGAAGGATTCCCAAAATATTATTTGAGAAATATTTAGAAGAAATATTTTTCTGTGGAGGTAGCCCACATTGGGTGAACCACGTTAAAAATGATGTCTCTCATGTGTGTGATGCTTTGTGTGATGTTTACTATTTTATTAATGTTGATGCTACTATTTGGATTAAAAGGGAAAAAATTTTATTGTATACTGTTCACCCCCCCTCTCAGTATAAGCACATGTTCTTCATTTTATCCCTTATTTTTGAACTAGAGAGAATAATGAGGAAAAATCCTTTTAGGAGAAAATTCATGGAGTAATTTGAATTCAATCCCCACTTATACTTGATCCAATTTTGAATCTCAAAAAAACTTGGCCAGTATCCATGATTCTTACATATTAACCCTCTAATTTTGAGAACAAATAGATCATGCTAATCATCTCATCCTTGATAATCACTTATGGTGTAGAATTTGTTGCCTTGAGAAGGTTTGCCATTGATTCTTTCTTCCACTTATTACTAGCTAGGACATCCATACTTCCAACTTGGCCACTCATACTTTTAGTAAGGACTTTCACAAATGACCTTTTTCCATGTTACCTAGATTTTCTCAAATGAATCCTGTAAATTCTTCTAAGATCTGGAACAAGAAGTGGTACATGTTCCTTGCTCACACTTTGCTTTCTACTTCCTAATTTCCTACTCATACTTCCTCTTTGATTCTGGCTTACACTTGCTCTTGGTTCACACTCACTCTCGGATTACACTCATTTTTTGAACAAGAAATGGTACTTGTTCTTTGATCGCACTTTGCTTTCTAATTCCTACTTCCCTGCTCACACTTCCTCCTCACTCTTGGTTCACATAAAATTTATAATTATAAGATTTAATTATAATCAGAATAAATATGATATTAAACTTTCAAAGAAATAATTAAAATTAAATTATATTTTATAACTATTTAATTATATTAGAAATATTCTAGAGAAAGAAACAAGGATAATAAGTATCTTCAAAAATTAAAAAATTTGAAATTTAAAGTAAATAAATTAAAGTATATTAGTTGATGTATAGAATTGGTTTTAAAAAATAATTAATTAAATATTACTTTTAAAAATAATTAGATTAACCCATATGAGACCTTATATGGATGTAAGTGCATCTACATTCACTTTAACTTTGTGTGTACATATATTAGTTTGTATTAATATAATTTTTAACTTATTAAAAACTCAAATTTTACTAATTTGAGAGTAGAATGAATTTGTATTAATGTCCATCGTTGACCAAAAGAGGTCAATAGGACTATAAAGTAGGACATATACAAAGCAACGGGAGTGTCTAATGCATACATGAGTTAAAAAAATAATTATTAATAATTAAAATAATTTAAAGTTAAATTTTTAATATATTTTTATAAATATTGTGAATTTTATACTTTTAAAGTAAATATAGTTGGTAATTGTAAAAATAAAAATTTATTTTTCATAACTAAAATATTCTAATTTTGTTTTTTAATATCTTTGAAAACAATATGGTCATGGTAGGATTCAAAAGTGGAGGGATTATATGCCATCTTAAAAATCACTACCAATATGGTTCCTTGGTATTGTGGTTGTTTGGTATTCGATGCTATTCTACAATTTATAAGGCAAAGGGTGGAAGAAAAAGACCATTATTGGATCTAAATACCTTTTGGTAGGTCAAGGTTGAATACATGGGATTATTGTAACTATAACAATGTAATAATTAGAATTATACTAATTAACATCAATGATAGATCTAGAGAGTTATTATGAGAGGAGAGGCTTTAATGAAACAAGTGATTTGATGGTTGTATGTGTGAAGGAGGTATTGGATTTCACACCAGCTTCTAAAAAGGAATAGAAGCAATCCATTTACTTAAATATTATGTAGAAAGCAAAAGAATAAAATATAAAGAGTGATAGACACAATTTTGTGGGTTCCCTTAGGCACTAATCATGGTCATAATATTTGTAGATAAGAATTATAACACTATGATGCAATGACTTAGGTGGTCATAGGGTATTTATACAAATATCTAAACCCCAACAATAATAATTAACTATCATATTACCTAAAACCAATATAATAAAAGGGATTTATGTTAATTATAAAGTAGGGTTTAACCATTGCAAAGTTATGATGGACTTATAAGCTATGCATTAAATAATAATAAATTACATACCATAATGATTGCTCATAGGCTTACACATGATTATATTATACAATGCCAGCCTTGGACAATAAACTTAGATTAAATTTTCAACACCCCCTCATAATCTAAAATGAGGGGTGAAGGAGAGAAGACATTAATGATAATAACATCTTTCTCCTATAATGGATTCTCTAGGGTCTCTTTTTTAAGGAAGACTCAACTGAATGTGTCTCATTAGCTAGAAGATGCCTATCTATATTCTTAAATTGTACTTTAATTTTCTATAACTTCAACAAGTAGTTCTTATGTGAATATTTGTAAATGGTCTTTGTAATGAGCCTAACCACTATAATTGTTTTTTCTAGAGAACAAGGGGTTGTATTCAGGTCCCCCACCCTTGACAAAACACAACTCTCTCCTTTATAGATTGAGATTTTACAAAAAAAATAATTCTCATCTCAATTGAGTTTCTATAGCTAGATACCTATATCATTTTACATAAAATATTTCAATTCTTGACTTTCATTTTTTTGGATCTTCTTCAAGTTTTTGTGTGAATACAAATATTCTTGAATTCAACATCCTTCTTGATATTTCCTACAATAGCCTTCACAATACCAAAAATACACCTCTATTATCTATGCATTGCATCTTAGGAGAGTAATATTTCCAAAACATCGCACTATCATAGTTTACTTTACCAAATCTGGATTGTTAATTTCCTTCCTAAAGTATAAGTGCAACCACAAAATGGTAATAAATATGAAGGGTGGAGGGATAAGGTATTTGGTTATGTACATGGATAAGAAGTTGGAGGTGTTTCCTACCTTGGTCATATTCGTGTTGACCAACATAGTGGCCCCGAACAACACTAATTGTCGGTTCCCTTGGAACATTATCAAGATGGTGTATAATATGATCGACACCCCTCGGGTGTATGCATGGGCACCTACTCTACTAGCTCAGCTATACTAAGAGTTGTATGAGGTGAGGAGGTAGAATAGAAAGGGGCTAGGGTGCAATGTGCTACTATAGTGTTGGGTTTGGGAGCACTTCAGTGTGGTTTGACCTGTGGGCTTGCCTATTGTGGCATGGGATGGGGAACAGCCCGATGCTATGAGATGGCTAGTGGTTGAGGAGGTGCAACTGAGTCATCCTATCCATACCAGCTAGGAGTATAGGATATATGGGTAGGACTGACATCTACTCAGGTGCTTTAGATGCCTTGGTGAGGCATTACTTGGACTAGTGTTAGGGAGTAGTTGCAAAGAGTACGGTAGGCTAGATGGATGGTTGGGAGGCACAAGAGTGAGGTGGAGCTAATATAGTTCTCATGGGTGTTTAGGTAGTTTATGAGGTGCCAATGTTATACGGGCATCATCGAGATGATACGGGTCTACCTTGCATTGAGGAATGGTGGATGACTTATGAGGATGACAAGGAGATATATCTCCCTGATGTGGATGATGCAAGGCCTACCATAGAGTATAATGCATAGTTCATGGCACAACCACCATGGTACCAAATTTTATAGTGGATGAGGGTAATGGAAATGAGGATCAAGTAGAGGTCAAGGAGGAGGATATAAATGAGGCTCCTAGACATCGGATACACCTTTCGTCTAGTAGTAAAGGAATATGGGTGAGGGATGTAGTAGAGTAGGCTCTAGATATTGGAGGTGATGGAGGTGGTGATGATGATGATATGGACGAGCCTATATAAATAAAAACTCATTTGAATGGCTTTCGATCAATTTGAGCCATGATATGCAATGAAGGTTCCACCAATATTGATGATATTGGATTGATTTCAAAATCATAGAATCTAATGGTAGGCTCCACACATGTTTTGATGCTTTCCATAAAATTGCTAAAGGTATTGGTATCCTAAGATTAGAGTTTAATGGATTTTAAAATTTCTATTAAAGCCTCGTAATGTGGGGGAGATTTTTGAATTAGCTCATAAATAGATAGTTTAGCTAAAGTTATTTTAAGGTTAGTGGTTAGCCAACTACTCAAAGAGATGATTGGCCTTGATGGACGATTGAGAGGATGAATAGGTGGAGATGCACGACTTGGAATATGAATTGGTTGGGAAGAATTGGTAGAGAAATTGATGGGAGATGATGAATTGGTGGATTGTGGAGACACTTTCCTGTGGTGCTACGAGATATTGAACAAGTTGTTATTGTGTATTCTACCGATTTATGTGTTGTTGACCTCGGGTGACTACATGAATAGCACCCACAAAACCTTAGTATTGTTGAACATGGTTAACTTGATTAGGAGTCTTGGTATTTGACCCTCCTATTGTTGGCCACACTTCCTCATTATGAGGAAGTGGTGTTTGATAAATGCCAAGGTTTTGGTTTTGTTGAGCTAAGGGACTATCAAGCTTGATGGTCCCTAAGTCAATTAGGTCTTGCACTATGTCTTTAAATTGATAGCAGATGTTGATATCATGCCCATTATGTCGATGATAAGGGAAAAATAAATGCTACCTATAGTTGTTGCTACATTTTATGGGATCATCTAGTATAAACTCAGGTAAGGCAATTAGATTTGTGTCATACAACCTATAAAATATTAAAGCATATGATTCAGCTAAGGGGGTGTATTGGTGATTTTATCAAACAGATTGTTGATGTTGGTAATTTTACATAGTTGACGTTGTATTTTGAACTTGTGATGGTGGGGGAACCACTTGGTATGCAATTTATTATGGTGATTGTTGCATAGGTTATTGTTGTTGAGCCACTATCAACTAGCTCGTGACCACTTGATTTACTTTATTTGCTTGATTAGCCTGATTTGGATTAGATTAGCCAGAATAGGTTCCTTTGGATTGGTCCTTGTTCTTTCATTATTTATTTTTAGTCTTTAGCATACCTTCTTGGATTTTGATCTCCTAAATTATGCTAGCCCACGCAAGAACTTATTCAAATGATCTATACTATTGTAATTGCAATAACCAAGAGATGCGTTTTAAACAACTCTTGGTAAACAGTTGAGTTAGATCTTCTATTGGTAGGGAGAATGGAATTTTTGTGATAACAGCCCTCCAATAGTTGCCAAATTCATATACAGACTCATCATCAAATTGCTTGAGGCTATTCAAGTTAGTCAGTGAAACTTTCTTTCTAACATTGAGGGAAAATATTTCAAGAAATTGGTCTACCAACTGTTCAAAATTATAAATACTATGATAAGGCATATGGTTATACCACTCTACAACATCTCCCCCCAATGTTTGAGGAAATATTCTAAGCATTAGGGCATCTTGATTTTGAATTATAAAACATGAATGGATGAATGTGCTCACATTCTCTCTAGTGTCCTTGGTCCCCTTGAATTTATCAAATTTTGGCACCATAAAATATTTTGTATGGTGGTGATGATACCGAAAAGTGAATTGGTTGATTGATAAGCTATCTCAAAGTTGGATTTTGGTTCATCAAACTAGGAGTATGTTGCATTAGGCTATCAATCTATTATTGCATTTTTTGAATTCTAGGATCTTCCCCAAGCATGTGGAAGCCCTGAATTACTTGATGATTTTGTGGAGATGGAGTTATGAAATGTTGAGGTGTCATAATATTTTGATGATTTGATGGATTAGATTGAATTTGGTGATGTTGATGATTGAATTATTACAAATTATGAAATGGAGATGATGTTTGAGTACTATGAATAGGTTGACTCATTGGAATGGAATAGGTGTCGATTGATGGAGGTGTGAAAATGGAAACCACAGAAGGTTGCGATATCCATGATCGATTTGATGCAAAGAATGTAGGTTGAGTGGAATTCGGTTGTGGCTTAATATTTTCCACCTAAACTTGCTACTAGGGACAAGAATGAGCATTATGTCACTCTTTAAGAAATTTATTAAGGTTTTGTCATGTATCTTGTATGGCCATATCTAAAGAAGATGGTGTGGATGTGATTGTAATGGATGAAGTGGGTGGAGGATAAGTTACAATAGGAATCGCAACTAAATGGGGGACATTGGAACCTGACATTTGTGAAGCAACATTGACATGTGCTTCATACAATAGATTGTCATAGGTAGTGGTATATGAATATGGAATGGAAGTGCTTTGAGCACATGACTATTGTGGAATGGACCAATGTTGGGAAGGTGCAAATGATACCTCAAAAAGAGGGTTAGTATACACTTGGGTGAAACTGGAAGGATGGGAATGAGCAAGTTCTTCCTAAAAATAAGGATCATGCATGGGTGGACTACTAATTTATTCTATAACATAGTTAGTGGATCTTTGAAAAACTTCCACTTTAGCCATGTCTATGTGGGTGATGTTATAGTCTATGGGAGATGATGACTCGCTTTTTGGAATGGGAATTTTGGTGGATCTGTGAAACACATCAATGTTTGAGGTATACACATTGTGTGATGGTCCTACAGAAAAATCAAAATAGCTTATCTCAATCACACTGACAGGGTTAACCACAAAAGTGGTAGGTGAAGAAGTGGAACACTCTATGGATGAAGTGATTTGGCTGGCAAGGGCTTGACTCAGAATATTTGCTTAGCTTCAGGTTGAAACCATAAGCTAATAAGTCATATGGGGTGGTGAAGTGTATGGAATGTGCAAAAACAAAAATGCAAATGGATAACACACATAATCAAACAAGAAATTTAACCTTATGCTTTGCAACAACTTTTTTATTTTGATTTTTATGATTTTTTTTGAGTTTTGTGTGTTGTAAATGTTCTAACCTAAACTACTATGCAAGGTGAAATCTACGGCTAGATGGCAAATGAGATTCTTCTTGGTGATGAAATCTAGAAATTTTGCTCATGGGTGACTATGGTTTCTAAGGGCAGATATTGATGAATGGAGATAAAGCCCACCATCGCAAAATCTCAAAAAATGGTTGGTGATGAAATCCAACTCATTGTTGTTTATTGTGAAACATGCAATGTGTGTGATTTATTTTAATATTTTGTGTTATCTATTGCATTCACTCAATGTTTAAAACACACCTATTTCACTCATCTAATCTAGAATCCAAGAACATCAACACTAAGCTCCTCAAAAGAACTTAGGAGTACACCACTTAAGACCCACTCTGAATAATCAAGTGATTCCAATAGTAGAGGGTTCACCTAGTTCTTTTACCCTGAATCATCAAGTGATTCCAACAGCATGAGTATGTTTAAATATTGTGATCTCATTCCAACTTAGAAAAGTAAAAAAGGAGAGTTTTCAACTCTATTATGCAGTTATTTTATGCTTTTGCAATTTCAAATGCAAAAAATATACAAAAATAGTGAATGAATACATTAGAAAGCAACAAAAATCTAAAATAAATGTGATCTATGTGCAATTTATATGATGTATGTGAATGCCTAAAATACAAAAAATAAAAATAAAAAAATTTAAATGCTTTAAAAAGGAAAATAAATGAATTTTTTTATTAATTTTATTGTAAAAAGCAAGAAAATACACATAAATGGGTTAGGGTTTGAAGCAGGCTTACCAGGAAGCCTATGTATTTTTTCCCCTCTGTGAAATGCATCCTAGAGTCTCTAGAATATTATAGGGTGTTACCTGGACACTATAGGGCATCCCTCAAGCACTACAAGGCATTTTTGCAACCTTCGATTGAATTCTACAACCTTCCATAGACCCTAGTTTTTCACGATTTTTGCACGATCAAATTTTTGGAACCTACAAGATGAAAATGGAACATAAATTAGTGATAAAATAAATTAGCATGAAGGACCCTTTGGGGGTCCCACCATGATCGTCATTTTGTAAATCAAAATTGAACAACACCAATGCAAGAATAAAGTAACAAAAGCACAGTAATAACACAAGATTGCACAAGATGAATAAGCTTTTATTAACTTTGGAATATCTTAGAGTTATACAATAGATATGCCCCAATATGGGGTTTTACAATGCTTTTGTGATACAAATTTATAGTTACTAGGGTTCTTTGAAACCCTAGTTCAAAATAATAGTTGGTGTCTTCTTGCTCGTCTTTGATCCAAACAAGAGTTGCGAGTGGGCTTGTGTATCCTTAGAGGGCCACCCTAGCTTCAACAAATTTTAGATATATGATCTTGTATCTATAAATAGAGACAAAAACAAAAAGGAATCTAGAAGCACCTATAAGGGCTCCACTGTGTGAGGCCCTAAGAAATATAAAATAACTAAAAATCCTAGATGCTAATTATAATACTGAAAATAGAAGTGCAAGAATGTAAAGTAAGTGCAAAGAAACTTCTTACCTTATCAACACTCTAATTTTTGTTTTCGCTTCGATCGTTTATGATCATGGGGATGCTCGAACGACACCTGAGGGTCATAGAACAATATATCTATGAAGGCTACGGATGCACCAGAGAGTTACAAAAATGCCTAGAGGTGATCAACTAGCTATAGGGAATGTTCAAGGGCTGAGGGAAGTGTCATAGAACCAAATTTTGTTCTACGCGGGTTTGGCAATGGTTAAAACAGATGATGCAATGGGGGGTGATGAACGATGAAAGTGATGATGAAGTGGCTAGGGAAAAATGGGATTAAGGGTTTTCAAGGCACTTAAATATTAAGGGAACTTAGGGTTTGATTCGTCAAAATGACTCCTCTTTTATAATATTCCCTTGAACATGTTAGGGTTTCGACAACACAAAATGAGCAACCGAGATTAAAACATGAGGAAGGGTGGAGATTAAGTTTGGGTAAGTGGCATGGATTGAGATGGATGGATGGCTGAGATTAAAAGTGGTGTATGGCTAGGATTAGTTCATATAAATACACATATATTTATTAAATATATATAAATATAATATAAAATATTTATATTTATATTTATATTTATATATATTAAGTAAATATATATATATATAAATAATGGGTAGTTGTGATTGAAGAATATGGATGGATGACAAGTGGCTAGATTCTGGTGTACAATATGAAAAGACATCAATGCTATAAGATAAAACAAATACTACCAATGAAAAACATTAAAGAAAATCTTAATCATTATTTGAATCAGACAATCAACATTTTCTTGTCAACTTTAGCTAAACTTACTACTTCCTCTAACCAAGGAAAAGAGAATTTAACTTCACAATCCTCAATTTAAACCCCTCTATTGGCTAGCCTATCTGCACATTTGTTTCCTTCCCTTAATGTATGTGTAAACCTAATTTCTTCAAACTTTATAGCAAGGTCTTGTATTTCCATAATTATCTCTTGTATGTTCCATGGAGCCTTTGCTTTCCTTAAAATTGTATTTATTACTATGAGTGAATCACCTTCCATCCATACTCTATTCCATTTTATTTGTTTGTATATTTTAACCCTTCCAATGCTACCCAATATAAAGCTTCATTATTTGTATTAAATCCACTATTGAAAGTGTAATGAGACAAAATATCTCCTCTATTATTTCTAATTATTCTTCCTCCTCTTGCTAGTCCTATATTTCCTTTAGATGCTCCATAAAAATTCAATTTGACCAACTCCACATCTGGTGGTTTCCACTTTATATTCTTTGCTTTATTTTTGTTTATCCTATACCCAACATCATAATTCCATTTGATGACTTGACTCCATCTATCAAGGCTCTCTACTTCTAGATTAGGGATCGAGTGATTTGATAGGGTTGGTTTAGACTCCTCTATGGCTAAAAAAATATTCCTTTTTATTACCTCTAAATTTCTTTTCTTTCCTTTAAAAATTATTTTGTTCCTTTCTAGCCATACGATTCAAAGTATTGTATCTTTTGATATATCTTATATTATCTATAAATTCTTATTTTTTATGGTGTTCTTTCGTTGCTTTAATAATTCTTCAATTCTATCATTCATCACTATGCATTTACCAAACATATTAAGAATAAATTGCCATAGTTTCTAGACTATTGTTTAATGTCCTAAAAGATGGTCTATACTCTCCTTTTTACAAAGAACATATTGTGAGGGGCCATGAGAACCCATTTTCATAAGGTAATCCCAAGATAAAATTCTTCTATGACCTACTAGATAAACAAATATTTTGACTTTAGTAACGCTTGGGCAATCCCAAATATCTCTTCATACTCTTGCAATATTCCTATTTTTTTGTGATTTACATTATATCCACTTGTGTATTCTCCTAAGCTATTCAACTCCAAAATTAGATTATCCTTGGCTCCCCTCAAAATAATCATTGTTGTTATCTTTCTACTCAACTACCTCCTAGCATCAATGTCTTGTATACTTGTAAAAAATATTCTTTTTCCATTTGTATCTTCCTTTCCGATCCTTGTACAAAATGTTTGAAACCCTATCACCATTTTTACCTTTAAGTAATCTCATCCTTGGTTTTAAAATCATATCTAGATTGGGTGGTTTTTTATCACACCAAATATCCATCCAAATAGATTTTTTCTCTAGTTCCCACCACCCATTTTAGACCTTTAATCACTAGATCAATTTATTTTTAAATAATTCCATAGTTTTGAACCATTTGGTAGTGATAATGCAGTAAATATTAATCTTGGGTCATTGGGTTTAACATACTCAGAAGAATTTTTGCCCCTTGTCTTTGAATCTCTTTGTACAATCTATATTCTACTTTTCCCCTAAGAGCTAATGTTGCATCCTTAAGAACTCTTAAACCAAGACCTCCCCTAATTTTATCATCACACACCTTGTTCCAATTCACCAAATAAAATTTCCTTTTATCATGTAACCCTAACCACAAAATGATTGCATAAAATAGATTAAACTTTTTTCTATTGATTTTGGCATGGTATACAAGGATATATAATATTCTAGAATGGCTTGTAAGACTGACTTAATTAGTTTTACCCTTCCTACTAATGATAATCATCTACCTTTCCATATCAAAAATTTATTCTAAAATTTACTTATAACTGGATTCCATAATTCTATCCTTGTTCTCCCCTCAAATAAGGGCATCCCTAGATAAGTTGGCAAATTTGTCTCCTCCATTTGAACTAAAATGCATATCTCCATTTTGATTCTAGGTGGGGTGTTTAAGAAGTAAATTTTATATTTTTTCCTATTAAATTTCTACCTTGATGCTTTTTTCTATTCCTTTAATAAGTTATTCAAAGCTCTAGTCTTGTTTTTCCTTTCCCTTTCAAAAAGGTTTGTATTATCTACAAACTATTGATGGGTGATGTTGTTAATATTATTACTAACCTTAAGTTCATTTATAAGCCCATATTTTTTAGCCTTGTTCAAGTTCCTACCCAAAACCTCAACCATAATAATGAATAAATATGGTGAAAGAGGATCTCCATGTCTAAGACCTCTCTTGGATAAAAAATAGTGTTACTAACCCATTGACCAAAACCGAATATGAAACTATAAAGACACAATATTTAATCCATATTACCCATTTCTTTCCAAATTCATTTTTTTCTAATATTACAAAAAGAAAATCCCATTTAACCCTATCATAGGTTTTACTCATATCAAGTTTTAAGATCATTGCTCTCTCTTTTATTGAAGTTTCTAAATGCATAACTTCATGAGCAACTATGATCCCATCCAAATGTCTCTTTCACAAATTCTCATTTTTCTTCTAAAATAATTTTGTCAAACAATGGTCTTAACAAGTTTTCCATCACTTTAGAGATAGTCTAATATGCCATATTACATAGGCTTATGGTCCTAAATGAATCAAACAATTATGCATCCTTATTTTTGGAATCAGGGTAATATGTGTTTCATTTGTTTATAGGGTATGTTTATTTTACACTATAATGTTCCATTACCACCAATAAATAATCCTTCACTATATCCCAATTATGTTGATAAAATGCTACATAGAGCCCATCTTGACCTAGGGATTTATCCTTATCAAAAGAGAAAATAGCTGAATGAATTTCTTCTAGAGTAATAGTTTCCATAAATTTAACCTAACTACTATCTTATTGAAGAACACAAGCTTATTCTGAGAAGGGGGGGTCAACAGTATAAGACCACTTTTTTACTTTTATTTTCAAATCAATATTATGTAGTGTATAGATAGCAGTATCAATAGTAGTAATCAAAGCAATGCACAAAATACCATACACAATAGAGACATAGATTTTAATGTGGTTCACCCAATGTGGGCTACCTCCATAGAGAAAATATTTCTTCTAAATATTTCTCAAATAATATTTTGGGAATCCTTCCTAATTACAATATTTATGTACCTCTATCCAAAGGAGACGCTAATCTCCTAAATCTCAAGTTCATGGATCTCTTCCACAGGAGAACTCTTTCCTCTTCAGCTCTGGCTAGTGATCTTCTAGAAGACTTTGTCTCTATGTTGCACTGATTGGTGGATCTCTTTCCACTTGAAGACTCCTCATTCAAAAGATGTGTCTTCAATTGTCTTAGCTTCTGGATCTCTATCCACTGAATCTTTATCCTCTATACTCTGTCACCTCTAAATCTCTCTCAATAGGTTCACTCAGAACCTTCTCAAATATGCTCAACAAGTCCACTCAGAACGTACTCAAATTTTCTCAACAGGTCCACTCAGAACCTGCTCAAATTTGCTCAATAGGTCCACTTAGAACCTACTCAAATTTGCTCAATAGGTTCACTCAGAACCTGCTAAAATCTTCTCAACATGTCCACTCAGAACCTGTCCAAATCTGCTCAACAAGCTCACTCAAAACTTGTCCAAATATACTCAACAAGCTCACTTGGAACTTGTCCAAATCTACTCAACAAACTCACTCAGAACTTGTCCAAATCTGCTCAACAAGCTCACTCAGAACTTGTCCAAATCTACTCAACTAGCTCACTCAACTCAAATCAATATCATAGAAGCATAAAGATAATTGTTAAAGACTCAATATGTTCTATTCTCAAATCTCAATCTCAACTCAAATCAATCTCATAGAAGCATAAAGAGAATTTTTAGAGACTCAATATGTTATATTCTCAAAGCTCAATCTCAACTCAAATCAATCTCATAGAAGCATAAAGATAATTTTTAGAGACTCAATATGTTCTATTCTCAAAGCTCAATCTCAACTCAATAAGAATATAGAATATTTTGTTTCATGAAACTTGAACAACCATATGCATCCACTTGACTAGGCTTAATCAAATCTACTCAACCAATCACCTTAAGGAATAACCCTTTTGCACAAACCCTAGTCCAAGCATGTATCAACCAACTCAAAATGTTTCCAACAATGCTCAACCACAAATCTCACATAACAATGATACTCTTGTTCTTTTCTAACTCAAGTTCAAGTTCTTTGCATAACCAATTGGCTTCAACAACAATGCTTATAAAACAAAGTCTAATCACAAATCTCAATATAGAAAACCTTGAAGCATTAAGCCAACCACTTTCAAAAAGGAAACCACAATCAATCCTTTTCTCTCCAATGATATTTTTAGAAATCAATCACCCAATCAAGTCAATGAAGAATATTGCCCATACCTTTTTGATGCCAAGGAGTTGTCCACAAAATCTGTCAAACTCAACACACTTTAAAATATTTCCTTTTCAATCACAAAGATGTTAGAGGAATTGACTAATATCACAACAATAAAAATAATATCCCAATAACACCTTATTACTCCTACTCAATAAAATTCACCATGTCCTCTCATAAAAGAAACAATCCCCTTTGAAAAAGAATAAATCAAACTCACTTTTGAAACCCTTTATAAAAACAAAAATATCTCTTTACACACACCTTATTTCTCCTTCTAAGCAATTTAATAAAATAGCCCTTGAAAAATTCTTTCCAACGATATATAATATGCTACCCTTCCAAAAATAAAACCATAAAAAATCTCTCAATTTTCTAGGGCATAGCATAACCCTTATTTCTCCCTTAAGGCTATTAAAAATTAAAATACAAAAATTAACTTACCTTTTCTCTCAAAGGGATTAAATCCCTCGATGTCCTCCTTCCCAACGCCTTAACCATGGCCAAGCCACCGTTGGGACATGCACCCACACTTGCCTAAAAAGGCACGAACTGCATCAACAATCTCATGAAACTGCACCTTTCAAAATAATCAAAACGCTCTTCGAGCGCTTTGACCTTGCAAGAAACCTTCAAGCAAATAGAATGCGGGACCTCCTCTATCTCACCAAGCCAATGCACCGCTAGGCCAAGCTAGTCTATGTGCTTCAAAACCCCGAACATTCCCTGCTTCAACCTTTTCGTAAATCGTCAAGCCTTTTAAACACAAGCCTTAATTCGCATGCACTCCAAACGAATTAGCAAGGATGAAAAATGATTAATTCTTTTTAGGGAATTATATATAATTCCTTTTTATTCCATGCAATCACATCGGTGCATCGATTTAATTTGACATCGACGTGGTTGATTAATTTATAATATATTTAAATTTAAATATTATAAATTAAATTAGACCAACCTTAGGTTTTAGTTTAATTAAACCTTGGAGCCTTGTCTTAATGCACAACCTTGGTGTAACGAATATTATTTATAAAATTTAAATTCCTTGTGAATTTAAATAATTTATAAATAATTATTAAACCTTTTTAACCTTGGCAATAACCCATCTTGGGTTTTTATGAACCAATCACTTAACCTGTGCTCCCAATAATATTAAAATATAACGGAGCCTTTTTCCTTTCACTTTTGCACTTTTGAAGCTTTTTCTTGGATGATAGTGACAACCTTGGACGACTTTATTTATTTCTAAATTCCTTGATATGAGTGATAACTCTATCAGGTGATATAAATGACACCTTTGACTTAGAGGACTCAAAATGTCCAACAATCTCCCCCTTTGTCATTGATGGGAACCCATATCATTTTACTGAAACTTGACCTTATTTTTGCTCCCCTGGGACTTTGCTCCCCCTGGCTCAATGCTCTTTCAAATATCAAATCTCTCCCCATATCAAATCTCTTCCCTAATATACACAAATCTCTTCCCCTTTGGCATCAATGTCAAAGGGTCACCTTTGGGGCTCGAGGCTAAGAATGAGCCTCTTAGCTTAGGGTGGGAGTATTTCTACTCCCGAAAGCACTGTTCTTTATATTTATCTTTCTCTCTTATTTTCTGAATTTTCTAAATCCTCTGACTATTTCTTTCCAAGTCATCATCCTTATTCTTGTCATCACTTATATTCCTATTTTTGTTCTTGTTCTCATCCATGTTCATGTTCTTGTTCCTGATCTCATCCTTGTTGTTGTTGTTGTTCCTATCCTTGTT
This sequence comes from Wollemia nobilis, assembly GCA_028583015.1. Classification (NCBI taxonomy): domain Eukaryota; kingdom Viridiplantae; phylum Streptophyta; class Pinopsida; order Araucariales; family Araucariaceae; genus Wollemia; species Wollemia nobilis. Next base: position 2,881,552 of record JAQPPZ010016917.1, on the reverse strand, counting down.
CATATTCCTATTTCAGCTTATGTTCTTGTTCATATTCTTGTTCCTATTCATGCCTAATTTTGGAATATTTGCTCTACACCATCTTGTTGTGTGACCATAATTATTGCACTTATAACACTTAATGTTATTATTCCTTGGAGGTGCAACTGTCTTAGGACTTATCCTAGTGAATCCATATCCTCTTTTGTCATAAATTTTGCAATTCATTTCCTTGTGACCAAACTCATTACATGAGTAGCAATACCCTTAGAAAAGTTGTCCTTTTCCATATTCTTGTCTTTCATGTGTCCTACACTGTGAAGCCATGTGCCCAAACCTGTGACATGAAAAACATCTTCCATTGAAGCTTCCTTGTCTCGACCTCATTGGTCTCATGTTCTGATTGTTGTTCCATATGTATCTTCTCTATGCATTGTTCCTATTTTCATTGAACTCTTTGATGTCCAACTCATCCTCTGATGTCTCACTCCCACTTACATTGTCTTCTTCTAAAGTATCTTCTTCTGAAGTTTCTTCTTCTTCAGGACTTGAAGTAGACTCTTCTTCCTTTTTATTTTGAACCTATTTAGAACCAAGACATGTCTTTTTTGTTGCTCTTCTTTGTATCTTGACTATTTTATCCACACTCTTTGCACTGTTCACATACTTGTATAGCTTATTCTTGGAATCCTCTAAATATTTCTTTAGTAGTGCCACTTCTTGTGTTAACTTTTCACATTCCAGAATATTTTCTTCTAACTTATCTTTGAACTTGTTTGCCTTAGCCTTTGACTTTTCTAAATCCTCTATGAGCAATAATATTTCTTCATCACATTCTTGAAACTGACTTTCAAACTTAAAGTGTTGCTTTCTTACCTTCTTTACTATGTCAAGGGCATAGATAAGTTCTCCCTTGAGATCATAGCCATTATCTACTGAATAATCCTCTATTTTTTTGCCTTTGTCTATATCATTTCTTCCTTTTGGCTTGTCTTCTATAGGACCATTCACTTCATATTCTAATGCCATTAGAAGATTTTCATCTGGTATATCAAGTGCATCTTCAAAATTATCATCACTGAAACTATAACCATCCCTTTTGCAATCATATTCAAGATGTTCAAATCTACCACATCTAAAACACTTGATAATAACTAGAGTCTTTCTCTTAACTGGTTCTTTCTCTTCAACCATAAATATGACTTCATATCTATCATTGTCTAAAAAACTAGCATCACTATCAATTGAGTACTTACTTGCATTATCTGCAAGTAGCTTCTTTTTTGCCTTTGGAATAACTTCTTCCCTTGTTTGTTTTGTTCGTCCTTGTTTTTCTTCTGGTACCTGTGTCTTTCTAATTCCATGTACCTGTGATCCTATTTTTCTTCATCATTGTTGCTTTTGGGTTCTTTGCACTTTGTTGCATAATGTCCATACTTTCCACAATTGGAACACTTAATAGATCTTAGATCTATAGGTATTCTGGAACCTTTATCTCTTCTATCATAATTTGCTTCTTCATCACTAGATGACTCACTGCTTGATTTTGTCTTCTTACCCTTTTTCTTTTTGTCCACTTTGAATACAGTTTCTTTCGGAGGAATATGATCTTTTGTTCTCATCTCAAAAGTAGTAAGCATGCCAAGCAAATAATTCCTTGTAAAATAATCACTATCAATTGATGTTTCTATAGCAGAAACATTTTCACTGTACCTTTTTGAAAGAGTTCTCAAGATCTTATCACAAGCATCAGACTCATCAACCTTCATTCCAAGACCTCTCATCTCATGTACAAGTTCATCAATCTTACTGAGATAGTCATGAATGTTTTCATCATCCCGCATTCTCAAATTTTCAAACTCTCCTTTGAGATTTCTAATTTTAGCTTTTCTGACACCTTTATCTCCTTCATATATGGCATGCAATAGTTCCCACATATATTTTGTTGTTTTACAATCCATAACCTTCATAGATTTTTATCTACGCAACCTTTTTTTAATTGCATTCATAGCTCTTGAATTTGCATGCATCAGAAGCTTACCTTCTTTATCTATAGGAGGATTGGCTGCTGAATCATATCCAAATTCCACTACATCTGAAAGTTCATTGTGAAGTGCCATTAGGTGAAATATCACTAGCACACACCAATACAAGAAGTCACTTCCATCAAATACTGGTAGCACATTATTGACAGACCCATCCTTTTGATCCATTGTGTTCTTAGACCGCTTTTCCTACAATCTATCAAACTCTTATGAAGGAACCCACTCTGATACCAATTGAACACAAGCTTATATTGAGAAGGGGGGTGAACAGTATAAGACCACTTTTTTACTTTTATTTTCAAATCAATATTATGTAGTGTATAGATAGCAGTATCAATAGCAGTAATCAAATCAATTCACAAAACACCATACACAATAGAGACACAAATTTTAACGTGGTTCACCCAATGTGGGCTACCTCCATAGAGAAAATATTTCTTCTAAATATTTCTCAAATAATATTTTGGGAATCGTTCCCAATTACAATATTTATGGACCTCTGTCCAAAGGAGATGCTGATTTCCTAAATCTCAAGTTTGTGGATCTCTTCCATAGGATAAATATTTCCCCTTCAGCTCCGGCTAGTGATCTTTTAGAAGACTTTGTCTCTCTATTGCACTGACTGGTGGATATTTCTCCACTTGAAGACTCCTCACTCAAAATATTTATCTTCAATTGTCCTAGATTCTAGATATCTATCCACTAAGACTATGTTCTCTATACTTTGTCACCTCCAAAGCTTTGTCAATAGGTTCACTCAGAACCTTCTCAAATATGCTCAACAAGTCCACTCAAAACCTGCTCAAATATGCTCAACAGGTCCACTCAAAACCTACTCAAATCTTCTCAACAGGTCCACTAAAAACCTGCTCAAATCTTCTCAACAGGTCCACTCAGAACCTATCCAAATCTGCTCAATAAACTCACTCAGAACTTGTCCAAATATGTTCAACAAGCTCACTCGAAACTTGTCCAAATATACTCAACAAGATCACTCAGAACTTGTCCAAATCTACTCAACAAGCTCACTCATAACTTGTCCAAATCTACTCAACTAGCTCACTCAACTCAAATCAATCTCATAGAAGCATAAAGATAATTGTTAAAGACTCAATATGTTCCATTCTCAAAGCTCAATCTCAACTCAAATCAATCTCATAGAAGCATAAAGAGAATTGTTAGAGACTCAATATGTTCTATTCTCAAAGCTCAATCTCAACTCAAATCAATCTCATAGAAGCATAAAGATAATTTTTAGAGACTCAATATGTTTTATTCTCAAATCTCAATCTCAACTCAATCAGAATATAGAATAGTTTGTTTCATGGAACTTGAACAACCACATGCATCCACTTGACTAGGCTTAATCAACTCTACTCAACCAATCACCTCAAGGAACAACCCTTTCTCACAAACCCTAGTCCAAGCATGTATCAACCAACTCAAAATGTTTCCAACAATGCTCAACCACAAATCTCACATAACAATGATACTCATATTCTTTTCTAACTCAAGTTCAAGTTCTTTGCATAACCAATTGGCTTCAACAAAAATGCTTATAAAACAAAGTTTAATCACAACTCTCAATCCAGAAAACCTTGAAGCATTAAGCCAACCTCTTTCAAAAATGAAATCATAATCAATCCTTTTCTCTCCAATGATATTTTCATAAATCAATCATCCAATCAAGTCAATGAAGAATATTACCCATACCTTTTTTATGCCAAGGAGTTGTCCACAAAATTTGTAAAACTAAACACACTTTTAAATATTTATTTTTCAATCACAAAGAGTTTAGAGGACTTGAGTAATATCACAACAATAAAAATAATATCCCAATAATACCTTATTACTCCTACTCAATAAAATTCACCATGTCCTCTCATGAAAGAAACAATCCCCTTTGAAAAATAATAAATCAAACTCACTTTTGAACCCCTTTACAAAAACAAAAATATCTCTTTGCACAAACCTTATTTCTCCTTCTAAGCAATTTAATCAAATAGCCCTTGAAAAATTCTTTCCAACGATATATAATATGCTACCCTTCCAAAAATAAAACCATAAAAAATCTCTCAATTTTCTAGGGCATAGCATAACCCTTATTTCTCCCTTAAGGCTATTAAAAATTAAAATACAAAAATTAACTTGCCTTTCCTCTCAGAGGGATTCGATCCCCCGACATCCTCCTTCCCAACACCTTAACCATGACCAAGCCATCGTTGGGCCATGCGCCCACACTTTCCTAAAAAGGCACGAACTGTATCAACAATCTCATGAAATTGCGCCTTTGGAAATAATCAAAATGCGCTTCGAGCGCTTTGACCTTGCAAGTAACCTTCAAGCGACTTGAATTCAAGACCTCCTCTATCTTTCCAAGCCAATGCACCGCTAGGCCAAGCTGGCCTATGTGCTCCAAAACCCCGAGTGTTCCCTACTTCAACCTTTTTATAAATTGTCAAGCCTTTTAAACACAAGCCTTAATTCGCATGCACTCCAAATGAATTAACAAGGATGAAAATAATTCATGCTTTTTAGGGCATTATATATAATGCCTTTGTCTTCCATGCAATCATGTCGACGCATCGATTTAATTTGACGTCGACGTGGTTGATTAATTTATAATATATTTAAATTTAAATTTAAATTTAAATATTATAAATTAGATTAGACCAACCTTAGGTTTTAGTTTAATTAAACCTTGGAGCCTTGTCTTAATGCACAACCTTGGTGTAACAAATATTATTTATAAAATTTAAATTCCTTGTGAATTTAAATAATTTATAAATAATTATTAAACCTCCTTTTTAACCTTGCCAATAACCCACCTTAGGTTTTTATGAACCAATCACTTAACCTGTGCTCCCAATAATATTAAAATATTATGGAACCTTTTTCCTTTCACTTTTGCATTGTTGAAGCTTTTTTTGGATGATAGTGACAACCTTGGACGACTTTATTTCTTTTCAAATTTCTTGATATGAGTGATAACTCTATCAGGTGACATCAATGACAACTTTGACTTAGAGGACTCAAAATGTCCAATACTTATTATATTCTATTTTATATATTTATATTATATTCTAATATTATCCTATATATATAACTTATCCTATTAATAACCTATTAAATGGTTATTTAATAAGGGGTGGGTATGAAGGGTTATGACCCTTTATAATATAACCCTTGGATAAGATATATATCTCCTTCATGGAGAGGGAATACATATCCATCTTCTTACTTATATATTTTACTTATTAAATCCTTTATGTATTTCACATAATATACCTATTGATCCATTACAAGTGGTATTAGAGCCATTCTCTTGAACCTATGGTTCAACATCAAGTTGATGACTATATTTTTTTTGGACTTGTAGCCTATAATCATTTTGGCTTGTAGACAAGATAATTTTTTCCTATGATATATTTTCAAGTAGATATTTTCAATTTTCACTGGTACTCATCTAAATCACTTAATGTTTAATCATTTTTTACCCATGATAAAAAAGGGTGTGATGCCCGATACGAAATAGTGTGACCCAAGATACAAAAGGATGTGACCAAAAATATAAAAGAGTATAACCTAATTTTTTTAAAGGGTGACCTAAGGTACAAAGGGTGTAACTTGAGATTCAAAAGGGTGCTACACAATATTCAAAAGGGTATGACTTGAGACATGAAAGGGTGTGACCCAATATGTGAAAATGTGTGACTAAAATATGAAAGTGTGTGACTCGATATATTAAAATGTGTATGTGAATCATGATACGAGAGGGTGTGACCTAGGTATGAGAGGGTGCAACCTCATATACAATATTACAACTTGATAACAAAAGGGTGTGAACTAATAACAAAATACTATAATCCAACATATAAAAGGTGTGATTCTAGTTTTTAAAAGGTATAAACAATATCCAAATTTCAAAATAGACACAATACAAAATTATTTATTGATAAGTGATAGTATTTATCGGGATACAATTTCCACAAAAAATGAAGTACACATCACCAACATTCAAGGTTTATAGGTAATGAAAATATAAAAATTTGGTTTATAAATTTCAAAAAAATTGTTACATATCCTATTTTAATATGGGTATATTTAGATGATGTAGCAAAAGCATCGTGGTTTCATATTGACTCTAAACTAAAATCAAATTTTAATTTGGATCAACTTGAAGGAATATTTCTAGGGAAATGGACTACAAAAATAACACAATATGATGTTCAAAAGGAGTTACAAATTTTTAAATGCTTATATGCACAAAGTATGAAGATATCACCTGCCTTCATATACACAATCATGATCTTCTCAATGGAGTTAAGCATCTAAAATTAGAACAAAATAATTTACAAAAGACAAAAATTTCTTTTTTCATTAATGAAACATTTACTGAAGACTTTGCTAGCTCCATCGCTAGAGATATAAAGTTAAACAAACATTCATTTTTGCAATTCAACATAGTATTTTTTATGGAAAAATCAATTTAAACTAAGGATATAAAATTACACAATGATATTGCTCAATCTACAACCAACAATTATCATATCAAATATCAAAATCATAAGCCTTATCATACTTCTCATCTTACATGTTTTCAAATTTAATAATCTATTTATAGACAACCACATCATCTGAAACAATGACAAGGTTTTAATTCATATAAAAAACCACCTTTTATTCCAAAATATTCAAGCTATATAAAGGACCCATATCAAATAATTCCACAACAATCTTATTCACATACACTATCTCTCAAGATTAATAGGACAAAATGTTTTGGTTCTTAGAAAAATAGATCATATATTTCAAATTTTTGGAGATACTAATGGATTCAAGATAAAAAGCAATCCTCACAATATTTCCACTCAAATCAATACCCCTCAAGGTCGATTTAGTATGGTTTAGTCTCGATTCTACGAGAAATTTTTCTCAATATTTATAATTTTTATATAATCATATATCTTATCATGCTCTAAGAAAGAATCAACCTCTTTAGGACAATATCTTAAAATACCTGCAAGCAATAAAATCAAGAAAATAAAATATCCATTGCCATTTCATATTTTTTTTATGATGCTTCAAGTTTGAAGCCTTTTTTAAGAAGGGAGGACATGTAATGAACCTAGTCATGATCTTATTATCTCTTGTTATAACATATAGATATATATAATTGGTTATTTAATAAGGGTGTGGTTATGAAGTTTTATGACCATTTATAATATAACCCTTATATAATATATACATCTCCTTCATGGAGAGGGAATCCATATTTGTATTCTTATTCATATCTCTTTTACATAGTAAATCCTTATGAATTTCATATAATAGACCTTTTGGTCCATTACAATCTTCAACTTCCTTGAATACTTGGATTGGACCCTAGGCCCCTGGTTCTTTGTCTCCTTATATTTGAAAACCTTTACATGAGCCTTTATTTGTAAAGAAGCACCACAATTCATAATAGCTACCTAAAACTTAATTAGAAGGAAGAAACACTAATCAACAGTTAGAGCTTTTTGCGTTTCAAAGAATATACAAACCACATGAACCATTAGTCCAAGCATCTAAATTAAAGGAGAAATATTAGAAAGGATAATCTTAATGCATTATATATTCTCTTTCTTGTTGCCTCAAAATATGTAATAACTACTTTAATGCCTTAAATATTGTAATACAATCCTCAACACTATTAAAATTAGTAATTTTGAGATAAGTAAGCTCCAGTTCTAAGTGACTGACCTCTATAGTATTTACCTTCCTAAATAGATCATGCAATTTTGACCATACCTTAGTAGGATCATTTTGTATTTGATGTAGAAAAGCAAATCTAGTTCAATCAACAAAGGAATAATCCAAGAACTTCCTCCTATTTATGCTAGAAAAATTTCATCAAGGATCATTGTGGAAACAATCCAATAGCTTCCTCCTATTTATCTTAGAAATTTTTTTCATTAAGGTTAGTTGGTGTGTCTACTTTGAAGATGCATCAAAGGTTCTTATTCTATAATAGCTTAATTATTTGATTGAATCATAAGTTATAATTTCACTCATTAATGTAAGTAATATAGGCTTGAGGATAGATATCACATTATCCATCCCTAGCACTAGAATAAGTCCTTGAACAAATATAATCTATGCAATGAGTGCGAAAAATATGTGAAATGAAAAAAGAGATCAAAATATTCAATATGCACAGGTTATGACCCTCAAAATCTAATAATCTTAAAGAAAAAAATATTAACTCTTGAACCTTTATAATACCTTCATGCAACCTCAATTCACCACTTGGAACTCATTGATTTGTTGATGACTACCAGTAATATTCTACCACCTATTTGACAATAGACATCAAGATAAAATGAGAAATGGCACTTATTTTGATATGATTTTATGGATAGAAGTATATACAAAAAAACATTTTAACATGCTAAGATGTCATGTCAGCTAAATATTTATAAAAACATTCTAAACAATACAAACGAATAATTATCAATATTTAAACTTGGGTCTTCTATGCTTAGTCTACCTTGGTCTAGCAAGGATAGCCAAGGGGTCAACACATCCATTGATAAATATAAATGGAATCAAGATCTAAATTGAATGTGCTCTAAAATATTTATGTCATAGATAACATGGGTTCAAGCATACAATCATTTGCTATCAAATACCTTCACACATGTTAGATAACCACATAAGCCATAGGCACCATGTCGCAAGAACTATTGACACCACCATAGTAAGTGTTGTTCATCTCTAAGAGAAAGTTTTTGAACTAGACAAAACAAAGGGCATGAGGTTCAAAAACCAAACCTCACCTTCATAATGACCTTCATAGTCCTTGGACCATGTACTATGTGTCAATGCAAATATGAATTAAAAAATACCACTAAGTCCTCTATCTACTTTGTGTTGTGTGCATGAAATAATAAATAATATAATACTTAAACCAATGACCTAAATGGTAAATGTACCTATTCCCTACTCTTCCAACTAATTAAGCAACATCTTTTATTAGGTGGAGATATACACCATCTCCTTGGATAAAGTAATTACCCCTCATAGTTAAAAAATAAGAGGGCACCATCAACATTAATTAGGATGATTCACAATATTGAAAGTAGTGCAATAGCAAAAGGTGGTGCCTTTAGTCCATCCTAGAAGTAATACCAATGCTCCCATGTGGGAGAGAAATGCATGATTATCTATGGTGAAGATAAAACATCCCTCTAGAAAGGATAAAATAAATTTACCTTTGTGGTTTATTTAAATCTGGACAAGATGGATTAAATTTATCCCCATGACAACAAAAGAAACCATGAGACTAGAAAAACATATCTCCAATATATTTAAAATAACAAATAAGAAAAATGGAGTAAAATATTTCCTTTGTCTCTTATTGTAAAAATACATATGAATCTCCAAGAAGCTATAAAAATAAAAAATAGAGGCTTGGAAAAAATCTCTTGCATGACGAAGTAACGATATTCAATACCTACTATTATACAATGTTGGATTTCATACCATTTCTAAAAAGAAACAAAAGCAATTCGTTTACTCAAATTCTATATACAATGGAAAAGAGTGATAGACAAATACCGATAAACAAATTTTAGTAGGGTGCCCTTGAGCATCAATATGAATCTCAACACTCTGATGTAACAAATCGTGTGGTCCAAAAGTACTTATACCAATACCTAAACCCTAAAAATAATAATTATACAATCAAATTATCTAAATTCCATATAATATAAAGGATTTAGGTTAATTATAAATTAAGGTTTATTCACGGAAAGGTTAACCATGGGCCCATATAATATCCAAAAAATAATAAATAACTATATTAAACAATTATTTCTCCTAGTCTTACACATAATGACATCATATAATGTCAATATTGGCTAGTAAATTTAGATTATAACTTTCAACAAGAGTATGAGACTATAGTTTGAATGGAGATTTGGAGACCCACATGGCTTGCGATAGACACTCAATATAGGCACATTTCACCAACCTTTAATACTAAAAATTCATAAATTAACCCTCATTCATAAGTCTTGGTTATGAACCTCTCTTCTCATTATCAAAAATCATTCACCAATATGCAAAAATATACAACATGCATCCACAAATAAATTCCATAATAACAATCCACACAATAAAATAGAGATTGATAATACCCTTGAGATAATAAAACACCTTATAATACTCCTTATTGGAAGGAAGCCACTCCATAAGATCTCCAACTCCATGAGCCAAGACTTATACAAAGAATACTTGATATATCTTCTACAATTGGGGGTACATCTCTTTATAAAAGAATGTGATTGTTCATATTCCATGAGTTACAAGGTCACCCATGTAGTGGTTCACCTTTCATGAGTTACAAAGTGCATAATATTTTAATATGGCACTATGTTAAATATTATTATAATTTTATGTATGACAAATGCCACAATACAATATTATATTATACCCCCACATTTATATACTTAGCTACCTAACATTCCATCCCCCTAAAAAAAAAATTTCATCCTCGAAGCATAGGAAGAAACTAAATAATATGATCTTCTAAGCAATGCTGCCAATTGGTACCAATCTTGATTATTCCTCCATCCAAGTGAAATCTTGATTGATGGTAGTCTATGATGATGCCAATTTTCCCTTGTGCCACTTGAATATCCATAATTATTCTATGGTTTCCATGTATGTTCATCATAACTCCTCTGATGCTCTTTGCCATTTTTCCATTATTGTTGCCTCTCATGATGATGTGGATGGTGATATGATCAAATATTTTATGTCTCTATTTTATGCTCTTTTCTCTTATTCCTATATTTTGGTTTATTTTTGGACTTTGAGGTTTAGCTTCATCTTTAATTTCTACCACTACCTCAAATTTTATTTCAAGTTATTTGCTTGTTCTTCAATTTGTTATCCTACAATGGTTTCATGGTTTTTCTTTGATCCTTGCTTTCTAAGCTGAGAAATATCTTGCAAATTTTTCTTTCTTCTATACCATAATTTCATAAATTTATTTTGTACATTTATGTTAATAGTTTCCAAATAATGCAACCAAGGATAACCAAGAATAATATCCGTATCACCCATCTCAATAGCATAAAAAATTGAGTGTAAAACATATCTATCCATGGTGATCTTCAAATCTTCAAAAATATTAACATCCTCAGCCTCAAGCTTTATGTTTTTTATTTTTGTTTTTGGAAACTGCAAACTATTTTATGGAGACAATAACATTTTTTCTTTTGGATGCAACCATGAACTTGCAAAATAATTTTTTTATATTCAAACAAATATTTTTTAACATTGTTTGGCACCAAGGTCCGAGGTGTAGACCAATTGGTTCATCCAAATCCCATAAGGGGGTGGAGGTCCAAGGTTCAAATCTCGGGCCTCGTCGGACTGAACGCTTGTCCCTTTCCTGGTGCTTTCAGTGGCGTAAAAGGTTTAAAATGATTGTGGCATGGTGGTTATAGGGGAAGACTGCGCAAAGATCTGTGTGGCGGCTTCTAGGGCGGACAGTGCAGAATACTGTGGCGGCCATAAAAGCTGGACAGCCTTCCTGGATTCGTGGCGGCTACCGATTCCACCATGTAAATTCAAAAAAAAAAAAAAAACATTGTTTGGCACCATAAATGTGATTTCCTTAACCTCTATATTATTATCATTTTTTTCTGATCCCCATCTACTTAGAAATGCAACTTCAAATTCTTCCCATGTGTATGAAAAATTATGGTCATATTTAAAATTCTCATACCACTTTGAAGCTTCCCCTAGCAAAGAAAACCAAATTTTACCTTTCCATTCTTGCTTAGAAAAATAATTTTTTTTACACTTCATCAACCATTCCCTAGTGTCACTATCATCCCTTCCAATGAATACCGATAAATCCATGACCTCCATAATTTTTTTGTAAGGCAGCTATGGTTTTAAATAATGAAAAAAATTAAAATAGTTTTTTGAGATCTCATCTATTTCTTTCTTCAAAAAATGAAAATTGTAGATTTTATTCAATACTAAACAAATGACAACAGAATGAATTATTTTCTTTTTGCATATATTTCTCGTACAACTCCAAAAACAACATCAAAAGCCCAACTTTCAACAATTGTAACTCTCTCAATAATTATTATAATTTAACAACTGAGCAATCATTTTTGCAGTACTCAAAATAATCTACATGTTCATACAAAATTCTTCTAAAAATGATTGCTAAAAATTTTTAGGTGATTTTTTCTTTTGAAACAAATTTACGTAGCCAAAAAACAACATAAATACCTCAACTTCAAATAGCCATTACTTTCTCAATACTTATTAGAATTTAACAAATGAGTAGTCAAGGTCCAAGGTGTAGACCAATTGGTTCGACCAAACCTTGTAAGGGGGGTGAAGATTCAAGGTTCAAATATTGGGTCTCATCAGACTGAACGCTTGTCCCTTTCTTGGTGCTTTTAGAAATGTAAAAGGTTTAAAATAATTTTGGCATGGTGGTTATAGGGGTGGACTATGCAAAGGACTATGTGGTGACTTCCAGGGTGGACAAAACAAAATACTATGGCAGCCATAAAATCTAGACAGTCTACCCAAATTTGTGGTGGCTACCATTTCCACCATGTAAATTCAAAAAAAAAACAAATGACTAGTCATTTTTGTAGCACTCAAAATGATCTATATGTTGGAACAAAATATTCTAAAAATGACTACCAAAAAAAAGATATGGTTTTTTGAAAAAATGTGCCCTAGCTCTGTAAAAACAATCCCACTTTACCAGAAATGTTGCTTTGATACCAAATGTTATGAACCTCTCTTATCATTATCAAAAATCATTCACTAATATGTAGAGATATACAACATGCATCCACACAATAAAATAGTTATTGATAATACCCTTGAGGTGGTGTAACATTGTACAATGCTCCTTATTAGAAGGAAGCCACTCCACAAGATCTTCAACTCCATGAGCCAAGACTTCTACAAAGAATACTTGATATACCTTCTACAATTGGGGGTATATCTCTCTTTATACAAGAATGTGATGGTTCACCTTCCATGAGTTACAAAGTGCATAATATTATAATATGGTATTATGTTAAATATTATTATAATTTTATGTGTGGCACATGCCATAATACAATATTATATTATATCCCCACATCCATATATTTAGGTACCTAATAGTATTTTAATCAATCAAATTGAATCAATATTCTTCATGCTTGAATTTGGGATGTTAGTCACCCTAAAAGTACCATCATATTTGGGACATAATTTTCATAGAAAAACTTCATAAAACGTCACAAAAAAGCCACCATAGATTGGGCTCAAAATAGATTTCTAATAAGTATAAATATGTTGATATGTGTACAACAATCAATGCCTCAAATTGTAAGAAAACAACACCTAGGTGGGATAAAATAAAAAGTGCCACCTTTTACAAAAGCACTACTAGTGCTTTTGCTCATTCCCAGTGCTTTTGTAAAACTTGATTTTCTTAGCAAATTAACCGGTCAATTAGACCATTGAGTAGAAGTGCTACCTAAGTATAAAAGCACTATCTGAGTGCAAAAGTGTTAGCTAGAACCTTTGCAAACATTAATTCTTTTGCTAGCATGATTTGAATCTCTATGACACAAGCCAAAAGCATGCATATTCCTTCCTCCCACCTCATTGTTTGATTGTGCATGCTCCATATCGAGTCAAACCTACAAAATTTGAATTTCCTATTTTTTCCTAATGGTATATTTGACCTCTCATTCCCTCCAAGGTTCTTCCCTATTAAAACTTTAAATAGAGCCCATAGGAAAGGCATTCAACAAGCATTATTCAACTAGAAAAACTTTGTCATTTTTTTCTACTTTTTCTTTCATTCTTTCTCTCATTCTTGATAATATTAAATAGAATTTGGGGTAAGTGAATCAATGTAAGGCATTGGGGCAAGCCACATCCTCTTTTTGCTACATTAAGGATGAATTCTTGGCTAATAAGGAAGACGTAGTTAGGATTTGCTTGTTATTCTCCATTCTCAAATTGTTATTCCTTTCAATTTGCTTCTTATTTCATGATTTACATTTCGTATTGCCTTGGTAACCACTTCCATTTTACATTCTATAGTTACTAGCACTAATTTTTTAATCATATTATACCTAATATCTAATTTTCACACTTGCTTATTCATTTTGAATATGCTAACACCTATTTGTTGTGTTCTTGTTATATATAACATCATATTTTCATTCTTGCTTACCCTTTTGTAGCTACTAATTTTATTTTATTCTTATTCATTGTGTTCTTATTACATATAGAGTTTAATTTCATCCTCTCTTATGTATTTTGTAGCTGATAATCCTATTTCATGCTCATTTTGTGATGTTCTATAGTTATCTATATGTATTATCTTCATACTCTTATCATACATGCTTAAAGTCATAATCATATTGTTGCTAATAATCACTAAAATTTGATTTGTAAACCTTATCAACTCATCTATAGTTAATTTATACTATCTAACTTTGTTTGATGACCTCCATAAGCTCTATTTGTAGGGTTTTATATGCATTACCTCTTTAATATAGTCATTTTGCAACCCCTCAAGCTTCCTTGATACAATTCATAAATATTAGATACTAATTTACATAATTTTGTAACTCTTTTTAGTATTGAGACATCATTTTATAAATTTATCTCTTTTTAGTATTGATGTTCCAAACATTAGATACATCATATCCATGCACTTGAGCCAAATTTTATATCGATTTAGGCCCATTAATTCATTTTTTACCAGTTGCAGGTATAGAAGCATTGACATTCCTATAAATCTAGTGCTTATGCTTCTTTATTTTACATAGAGCAAAAGTGCCATTGGCAAAAGCACTAGTAGAACTTTTGATTTAGAACACTATTGCATGAGTTGTTTCTCCTCCCAAATTATGGGTAAAATTTTATATTATTTTAAGAACAAGGGGTATGATCAACTAAATTAGATAGTTAGTTACTTCCATATGATCAAAAAAGTCCTCTAAAACAAACCATCATATATTTTTCCCCAGTTTTGTAGGCTTGACAAAAGTGTTAGAGCTATCACAAAAGCACCAATAGTGCTTGCACAAACTTCAATGCTTCTTTTAAGACATCTATAAATAGGTATGTCAATTTTTGAACCCTTTTGTATGCTCTTAATTGGTTTATTTTTGCTTTTTATTTCTCTCTTTACTATAATTTTAATATACACACCAAATTTTGGTTGAAATCAAGGAACAATTAACATAACTTTAAATTTCTTTTAAAATAACTTATACAAGAAATCAAAAAGAATATGGTTGCATATTAGTGTAGTTTTGTTTCTTTGCATCCTCTTTTATTTTCCCTTAAAAGGAAAATTCTCTTTAATTTACTATAAATCATTGAAATTTGAAAAGCATACTATTTTAGGAACCTTGTTTGATGCATTATTGAATTCTTGTATCTTGTGATAATTTTTGTTTTCATAGGTGATCTTATTTAGGTTTGGAAATAAAACACTTAGTTTTTTTCCAATTAACTCATTAAAATCACATTAACATAAACATATACATGTATTTGTACATGGAGGTAGGCCAACTTGAGTAAAACTATTCAAGTCTCATTTGGAAAGAGACTTGGGTTATTGTCTCACATGGTAGGTTGTGACTACATTTTTGTGAACCTAATGTGAACACACATTTCCTTGAAATATAAAAAATTAGTTCAACCCTAAGCAAGATTATTTAAATTTATTTTTTTACTTAGATCATATTAATCAAGATTAACAATTGGTTCCTCTATTGGTATGAAAGTATAAATACTAAGTCACGTATCTATGTGTGATTTATCCTCGAAAAGCCCCTTATTAACATACCTCAAGTTTTTTCCTCACATATGTTCACATATATCGAAGGAATCGAGTTGCTTCTAGTTCCAACTTGTATATCAAAAGAGCAGGTATATCAAGCATGTTTAGATATACCAGGAGATCCTCCAAAGGTATATCGACCAATTGATTCATATTCATAGCATTTACTACCTTTCTCAATCGAGATCTAATGAAATAATCAACTCTTTCTTTCCAACCTTATACAATGGCCATATTCTTAAACCTTATGAATTTATTAATATTAGTTCTCTTTCCTTTTCAAATATTTCTATTACTCGAAATATGTTATAAAATGCATAAGGTAGATACCCCTCCAAAATATTTATGGAAATATTATGAAGAACCTCCCACCCACAAGAATTCTAATTCCAATAAATAAAATAAGGGTGCCACCCCTATTGACCCTCTAATACCCTCACATGATGACCTTAATCATATGATAAACTCTTTGCAAGAGAATGAAGACATCATCAATGAATTCCTCAAAAAATTTCTTAACAATGATCAAGAGAGAATAACCACCAAATATCTTAACATTACAATATATTTTTCAAAAGAATATGAAGACATCATCAATTAATTCCTTAATCAATTACCTAACCATGATCAAAATAGGACAACTTTAGAGTCCCCTAATAACATAATGTCTTCCTCATAATAACATGATGTTATCATCCAAGAATTCCTTAATAATGATGAAAAGATAACTCATAGTTCCCTCAATCATATGACAACTCTTTTCTTCAAGAACATGAATATATCATTAATGAATTTCTTAATAGGATTAAAAATGAATAAAATATTTCCCTAATTGAAGACTCCCTTGAGAATAGTCCATCAAAATCTAATTTTGATCAATTACCCTCATATTCTACTCTCATTACCATATAAAATGATAACAATAAATAAAACACTCCCTTAAGAAAATATTCCCTTTAGGATTTCCCTTCTCCTCCTAATTCCAATAACACACAAGTTACTACAAAGCTTAATGCTTTTGAACATAACCCTAATTCTCTTATCAATAATTTTTCTAAATACATTGAAACCCAAGATAATCAACCATCAATACACCATCATTCATTACCTCATGACGAACTACAAAAAAGCAATATAAGTTACCCATTTTTTCAAAAATCCAACATGGTATATACCCCTAATTCAGATGTACCTCCTAGTGCTTTGATCCCCCATAATTTTATCAATACTTCTTTTAATTCCATTTGTACAAATGTGATTTTTGCTCAAACTTCTATTTCTTCTACCACTTGTTCTTGTGGGTAAAAGCAATTCACCTATATCTATAATTTTGCTATTAGTATATATCAAGCACATTTGGACACATGAAATAGCCACTAATGCAAAGTTAAAGCTTAGTAATCTCATGCAATATCAAAGTGTAAAAAATTGCTAAGTATAAAAGGCTACCTAAATTTTGAGACACTTATGTAAGCAAGGAGCACAAAATTGTCTGACATCCGACACAACTGAGCTTCAAATTTGACTAAGGTAAATAATCTAGCCTTTTCCTATAGAATCAAAATTGAATTTTTCTAAGTATAGAAGGCTGCCAGAATTTTTAGATGTCGACATCAATAGTGAGCATAAATTTATCTGACATCTTATGCGGTTGAATATCAAATTTTGGTTAAGTGTGAGAAATGGCTAGAATTTTGAAATTATAATGTCAACAAAGGAGTGTAAAAGTTTTGGCATCTGGTGCACTATAATGAATATTTAGCTAATTGTGCTAAGGATTTGATATATAGCATCAAAGTAAAGCTAATTAGGTGCAATAATAAAACTAAGTATCAAAAAGGGTCAGATTCTTGAAGGCGCTAATGTTAGCATAGACTAAATGAGAATCCTACACCACAAATAGAGATTCAAGGCTAAAATATTCTAAGGCATTGAGTTAGGCATATAAAGATAGAGAAGTATGAAGTAGAAGCTCATCTAGCATCTGATAGAATGCATTACAAAAATTGGCTAAGTATCGAAGAGCATCAAAATTTTGAAGTGTTGCATCACCATGAGGAGCGTAAATGTTCAACAAAGCCAAAGTGAGTATCAGATGGAGAATTTTCTTAGGCATAAAACTTGATAGTGAAGTGTTAAATCTAAAAAGTGAGTTCCCACATTTGACAATGTGTTATCAAATGCATCTAAGTGTAGAATATGGCTAGACTCTAAAATAGTGACATCATCAAGGCAAGCTAAAAAATTTAGCATCTAGCAAGAAATTTTAAAAAATTGATTATGTTAATGAGAGTCGAATGGATAATAATTCTTACGTCATGCAAGCAAAAGAAAAATCTAGAATCTTGTAGAATAGAGAGCTAGGCTAATTTCAACTGGGAAAGAAGAATCCAAACCTACTCTTGATAGCTAGAATCTGTTGTCAAAAAAATCCTAATAGCTATAGGTTTCTCTATTTAACACTTGTCCTAATGCAACTAGATTAGTCATGGAGCACTATGGAATAAATAAACCTGTTAGATAATATTATGGATTGGATGAATACATGTGGGACACCACTCTCTCAAATGAAAGTAGAGTAAGCCACATCAGCATTATGGCACCTATACGGTTGCACCAAAATGAGTTGGAAAAGGACTCACACATGTTGCACTAACCTGATAGGCTTGTAGTCTATTTTTAAGGCAATCATGCTAAGCTAACTGAATGCAAATATAAATCTATAAATACTTGAATGTAACCCATTTAGAGGGTAGACTCTTTATCTTATACAATTGCACAAACTACATGATTGATTTCTAGATGCCCCTTAATGAAAATTGAAATGTTGTTTGGCTTCTATCAAAGACTATTATAGAACATGTATGTATGTTGATTTACTCATTAAAAATTTCTATTAAAAGTTGGGTGAATGGTTTATTTTGTTAAGAGTTATTCTGCTATCTAGATTTCTCATGGATTGTTGTTAGTTTAATTCTTGGAATGCTTATATGTGTGCACTTAATTAAAGAATATTTTGCAATATTTGATGATATATAGTCTATTAGGTAGTTCAATCTAATTAAGCGAACAAGATTCTCATGCACTTGTGTCTCTTGTTGTAGTTGAATCCCAACCACTTTAAGTCCTAGCTTCTAACCCTAATATTTTTTTGTATTTAGTCTAAAATCCCCTTTTAGTTAGTTTAGCTAATGTTATAGAAACCAATCTACTCTAGAGGTAGACTCAAAAACTATTTTGGGTCTTCCAATCTTGGTCGAGGTCTTGAGGGTGCAACTCATTCACTTAGGTAAATTTTGGACCAAGATTTTTGGTATATTGGGTGGGACCCAAATCTCATATACTTGATTGAGTAGAATTTTGGTGATAGTTTTCTCTAATAGATCATATCTACACTCACTTGGTGACTCCACTAAGGATTAATTGCTTATAAAGAATCCAACCACCATTTAACCTATAGGCTTATGCTCACAAGAGTAGCATCCAAAAAGCTAGATGAACTAGTGTAGTTATTTTAACTACCTCCATTGAGATTTATAAGACACAAATATTTGCTATCTCTTCCATCGTCTCCCTCATCCACCTCTATAGAAAGTCTAGGATCTATACATTTTACCTCTCTGCAATATGCTCACATGGTCATATTGATAGGGATTAATACATATGTTGCCATATTGATATTGTTTCTATATTAATATTTTGATAGGGATTAATACATATGTTGCCATATTGATATCATTTCTGTATTAATATTTGGATAATACTTGACAACAATTCAATCTTATCCACAAGTTATGTTGTATTTGGCTATTAATAGCCCATTTTGCAATGCATTCATCAATTCTAAATTATTGAATCTTTTATGTGTGTGATTTGTGCTTTTTATCCGTATCAATTTGGTATCAGAGCAGTCGTTCTTGCTCCTTTTCTATATGACTATTTAAGGCACCATGTTTCCTAAAAAGAGTCTTTCTCGAAGAGATGTCTCAAATATCCAAAGTGCTATTGACAGATATTGAGTCCATTCGTGTTGCCATATTGGCAAAAATGGTAGCAGAAGAACTTCTTATTGAAGACAAATATTCCTATGATGAAGTAGGTTCTAGAATCGAACAAGGGTCTATGGGTAAGAAGTCCATCGTCTTTCCACTAGGCAATACTGCTATAGAAAATTTGGACATGGAAGAAATTGATGAAGCCAGTGTTTTACTTGACCATGATAACATTAATGTTGTTGATGATGTTGCAGTTTTTTTTGTTGCTCCTACTTCTGTTCTACATAAGAAACTTCTTTTTGGTGCTACAAAAATGGAGATGAAAGTGACCTTCAAGCCCTCTTGTCTCTCGTACCTTTGCGTTTTACCACAAACATGGACCCTTCAGTAGCAATTTGGCCAACAACCAGCAATTCAGTCACCCCCTCTGCATTTTGCATTTGATGAGGGTTTGAACGATAATGGTGGTGATCAATTTTCCATCACTGTAGAACTTCTATGTTAGCATGCCCCTACCACTTGGCCTCCACTATGGCCTTCACTATTGCTCAAGTTTCATTTGACATACCACAATTTCCTCCACGATATTATGCATCTTCTCCAACAACATCATTTGTACATCGTAATCATGAACACATATTCAATAAGGAAAAATAATAGCTCCCCTAGACGTGCAACTTTCCTTGGCCTGCACATACATGTGTCCCACCATGGTCACCTCCCACAGTTTTCTTATGCATTTTTCCTATTCATTTTTCTTGTGTAGCTTTCCTCTTCAGTTTTCTGTGCAGTTTTACCTCGCTGTATTTTTGGTGGATCTTTATTCTTTTTCTCGCCTGCACTTTCTTTTCGTATGCATGCCTAAACAAGTAGACATTACCCTAGTGCTGCTATATATTTTTCCCTCTACTATCCCTATTTTCTACAAAACCCTTACTCCCCAATCATATATTCACCATGATATTTGCATGCTCTTCGGGGTATTCTATCTACAATAATAAAAAATACATGCCAAACAATAAAAATAAAAATAAAAACAAAAAAAAACATGCATAAAAAAAGTGTCTCCAGAGTGTCTGTGCTTTTCACTCTACACCATGCATTATTCCATTTTTCCCCAGCCATGCATTATTTTTCTTTTCCCCACATGGAGCGCACATTCTAAAATTCACACAAAAAAAATTAAAAATGGTGGATTCCTTACAGCCATATGAGATTTTCCTTCCCTTTTACACGCATTGGATCCCAATGCTCTTATGGTGGGGAGGAATGATATGGATTAATACATATGTTTCCATATTGATAGTGTTTCTATATTAATATTTTGATAGGGATTAATACATATGATGCCATGTTGATTTTTTTTCTATATTAATATTTGGATAAGACTTGACAATAATTTAATCTTATCCACAAGCTATGTTGTATTTGACTATTAATAGCCCATTTTACAATGCATTCATCAATTCTGAATTATTGAATCTTTTGTGCATGAGATTTGTGCTTTTTATCCCTATCACATATCTAAATAGATGGCTAATTGGCAACCTGAATAGAATTTTCTTGATTGGAATAATACTAGACCACTTAATTTGGTAAATCAAAACTTGATTCTTTAGGGATCATTAAAAGCCTTGCCAACTTATGATGAAACTGGAAAAATAGCATATAAACATTATCAAGATGTAGTTTCTATAGTTTTTATCCATAAAATTTAGGATGAAGATATTATGATAAGACTATTAGTACTATTATTCAAAAGAAAGGTATTATACAGGTACTTTTCAAGATGTAAGTATTCATTCATGGGCTCAGCTTGTTGGTAGACTAGTTCAAGGATTTAATGAGCCAACAGATCCATTCTCTTTGTTAACCTATTTTACCACTATTCAAAGGCATCTTCAAAAGGCAATAATGGGTTTTAACATTAGATTTAGTAGGACTTGGAAAAGAAATCCACATGACATCAAATCAATAGATCCTTAGGCAATATATTATTAAGTCCATGCTTTTAATCTAGATCTAGTCTTGTTGATACACCAATCCAATATGTTGATATTTCTCGAGATTTATCAAGATGCTATAACTATAGAGAGCACATTGATTGCTATAGGTAAACTTCCTCTCAAAAATATAATGTCATATTTTTTAAAAATATTTTAATCTAAATAAGAAGCACAAACCTCAATCACTATTACACATCTGCCAAATGTAGCTTTAGTTCCTACAATGAAAATCTTAGTATTACCAATGAATCCTCCAACACTAGTGTTATCAACACCTCCTGCCAAACCTACATTGCCTTCCCTAAAACTGTAAGAATCGGCCAACATGAAAGAAATAATATTGGTAATAAAGAACTTGACTAACAAAGTTACTACCATGAAAAGAAGAGAAGCTAAAAGAAACTTCCATCCCAGGATATTCTCATACATGACAAAATATCAAAGGGTTTCTTTCAATAGTGCTGAAAAAAAACCTAGTGTATTATACAGTAACTAAGAAGATAATCCATATAATTCAAGATCAAAAACCAATTATTGGTGTTCAACCTATAATGACCCACATAGTGAAGACACATCAACAAAAAAAAATGAAGATCAAATTCGTCTAGATCGTTGAGGGGCTTGATGGTTGTTGATTCTTCCTTCGAGCTATTTGAAGTGATACACATTGCATTAGACTCTTGGTAAGATGAATCGGTAGACATGTCATCACAATCTTGGTTAGATTCATCATCTTACTCGATCCAATCATTTTAAATATCATTGCCTAGGTCTGACTCATCATCAAATATCCAACCGCTTATACATTCTTGATTAGGAGAGTCAATTCAAACATGATTACTAAGCCACTGAATGTGGCTAGGACTGAAATACTCTAAATCCTCCTTATCTTCCTTTTGTTCGGATGCCTCACCCGACGAGTTGGAGGGCTCAATAGAAACCATTGTTATGGGAATATGATCATGTAGTAGATGAATGTAGCCAAGATTGGCATATTCATTCTCATCAATCTCATCCTTAAAGCCTATGATAAGGCACTAGAGCAAATTTGCAAGGAGTTCATCTAACATACGCACAAAATACCCTGAGTCAAACCTATCCGTAAGCAATTGATACTATGGTTGGTAAGGGGTCCAAATACCTTGTTCATACCAACCAAGACCACTTCTGCACCAATGGTAGAGGTAAAAGTACCATAGGGAAATGGTTGGATTTGACATGTAACTAATGTTTGTTAAGAATCGTTCATCGTCTTCTATCATAGGAGACGACTCTGTGGTAACGTCAAAATCCCCATAGACAAAGTTTATTTGATTTAGAGGAAATCCTAGAGGGACAATGGTATTGATGGGTAGCAATGGTTGGTGAGGTATGCCCATGTCTTGCACTAACTCGATGAGGGGAGTAAATGTAACATTCTATACCAAATACTCAACGAGTCCTAGATTGGTCATGTGGACTGTGTTTTACAAGAAGGTAGATGATGATGATGCGGATGTAGGCTAGGATGACTCATCCATGGCAACAAATGATTCTTCCTCATCAATGGGAGTTGGATTGGCTACTTCAAAAATGGTGGATGGATGATGGAGTTTTGTTGATTGGTGCCTTCGATAGATTCCTAATCAAAGGATCCTCTCATGAAGAAGGAATATCATAAGAAACCAATGGTGATGGCTGGGATGGTGGTAATGATAATGGATTAGTGGATGGTTATAGTGAGGGATCTGGACTCTTGATAGAATCATCGGATCGGATTTCCAAATGCACCGAAGGCAATGTAGATTCTTGTGAATGATTGACCATATTGTAAAACTTGAAGGGCTCTAAATCTGTATGAATTATATGAACCTACCTTCATGGATGTAGTTGATGCATTGGTGCAATATGGATGGGATGTACCACATATCACAGATCTAAGGTCTTCCAAGTAATATTTTGTACTGCATTGTACCCTCCAAGATGTGGAACAACGTAGGAATTGTCTTTAACCCAACATGAATAGGGAGGACTATTGTGCCAATAGTGAAGCATAGAGCATCATTAAAATCTCGAAGGATGAATGTAGACAATGTAATATGTGATGGTGGCAGGTTAAGATGTTGAAGTGCAATAATGATAATAATGTTAATGGAGGAACATGTATCTATCAAGACCCATTTATAAGGGATCCGATTTACACTAGCAATGATATACAGTGGGGATCAACTATATCAATGGTTATCAGCTTGATTTCATGATTTTGGAACGTTATAACAGACTCCTTGCAATTTTTAACATACCCCATAAAATATTGAAAAAGTTTGGGTCCTATGGCTGCAATTCAATTGACTTTAGAATTTCCATAAGAGCCTCCCAATGTGGAGTTCACTGTTGGATTAGCTTGTATATGGAAAGTTTTTTTGATGCCATATTTATACTCTGAGTGAGGAGTGAGTCTATTCCTTATCGTGAGAACTGAGTGAGGTGGAACATTTTATATTGGAGTTGGTTGTGGCAATGGTTGTGATGTTGAAGGAACATGGTTTGGACCTATAGGTTGAGTAGGTTGGTTTGCGTATATTTGATTCCTTGTCACTATGTTAATCATCCCAACAAAGCAGGGTTATGCAAAGTGGTGAATATTCGCCAATTGGGTGAATATTAGGATTTTTAAAATTTAAAATTGGCGAATATGAGGACCCTCGACGTCGGCCCATTCCCCTAAAATTTTTATGACCAATTTTTTCTTAGGGTCAATTTGTCATAATATATCCAAACATAGGCATATTTGTACTCGTTGGAAATATCTTTTCGAGCATAATCTAATGGTGGTGTTTTTATGAAGTTTTAGGGTCATTTAATAGGTCAAAATTTACCCCAAAATATGAATTTACATTTTAGGTCTTCAAATACCCCAAAATTTGGTGTGAAGATGATTGATTTGATTTGCTTAGGATTCACCAAGATTCACCTTAATTTAGATTAGGATTTGTCTTTTTTTACAAGTACATTTTGAGTCCAACCCCTTATGCATAACCCTACAACAAAGCCCTGATGCGATGGGATTGTATGTATCTCATTCACTTATCTAGGTTAAACTGCCTGGCCCCCATGCGTAGGTAATGAATCCTAAAATATGCCAATAGTTTGGTTGTTTGTAGCAAGAGGATTATCAATTCATTTTGCTCTATCATATCTTGCACAAGATTATTGAATGCGTAGCAAGTTTGAATGTCATGACCATTTTTCCGATGATAGATGCAATGTAAATTCTCTCTATAACTCTTAATTTTTGGCTTATTCGGATCTGGTTGTCGAACTTCAAGCAGAATAATGGTGTTTGCCTCGCACAATCGATGAAAAATAAAAGCCAATGGTTCAGGCAATGGTGTATATCACTCACAAACTTTATAAAAGTGAAAAATATGACATAATGAGGATGAATGCCCGTCTAAACTTAACACTTGGATTAGTTAAAAAGGTTTAAACTTAAATATTTCTAGAGAAATCTCTTCACTTTTATTTTAGGTCTCCCAAATCAATACAACAATTACGCTTCCATTCAAAATTAAAATGCTATGATTTGTTTTATTCTTCAATACACATTGAAAATATCTATCATCTAACATTGGTCGTTGAAATATTAAATGTCTTTCTTATTCAATTTTTTTATATATAAAGGAATCGGTTACATCTACAGTTTTTCTAACACCAAGTAGGGTTTAAATTTTGGGTATGCCTTCTATAACCCCTATTTTACCTCGTTGTTGTTTAACCTAGCGTGAAGAGGACCACCTGTCACTAGAGATCGGTATCGTCAACATTTTCTATTACCAAGCAGAGTTCAAATCTTGGGGTTGCCCCTTATAACCCCTATTCCACCTCATTGTTGTTTAACCAAGCGTGAGTAGAACCACCCATTGCACGAGATTGGTACCATCATCGTAACCCCTATTCTACCTTGTTGTTGTTTAACCTGGCATAAAGAGGACCATCGGTCACTCTAGATTGGTACTGCCAACCTTTTCTACTACCAAGCAAGGTCTACCTTATTGTTTAACCTGGCATAAAGAGGACCACTGGTCACTCAGGATTGGTACTACGACCTTTTCTACTATCAAACAGGGTTCAAATCTTGGGGTTGCTCCCTATAACCCCTATTCCATGTTATTGTTGTTTAACCTAGCGTGAGAATACCACCAATTGCTCGAATTTGGTACTGTCATCATTGGATTGGCAAGCACTCAACGGATTCAGGTCCACTGATCACTTAAAATTGGTATTACCATTACTACAAGTTCAATTCAAATCGTTACCTTTGAAAATAAGCATGCCTCAAAGGTTTGAACCTAGGTCTCTTCTTAGTAAACACTAAAACTTACCAATCTACCTAACCCTTAAAAATTGATATATTATTAAACTTCGATTAATATTAATTTTAATTTAAATCATATGAAAGAAAATATCCTGAAAATATGGCCCTAATTATTCCATAGGCAGAAATATGGCCTATGGAATGACCCCACCAGAATGAATCCTATGCATTCCAATGGGTGGATTATTTTAATTACAAGGAAAATAGCATCGTCGTACGAATAACTATTTAAAGCAAAATATTTATATAGATAGTAAAAGCATATCTTTTTTTATACATAATATTATCAAGTAAGGTGGACTGTCTCTATAACCCACTTCATTGTTGTTGACTTAACGTGAGGGAGACCACCAATCGTTCAAAATTGGTATTGTTGTCATCGGATTGGCCCCTTGTGAGAGACCACCAATCGCTCAAGATTGGTATTGTCATCATCGGATATTCAATGGTTAGACTACTACTTTTGCAAACAAACATACCCACAAGGTTTGAACCTAAGTCTCTCTTCTTAATAAGCACTAGAACTTACCAATCCACCTATCCTTTAGAACTCTTCTAATATTATTTAACCTCTTAAATACTACATATAAAAAATTTAACTATTTAATTAAAATGTGAAGTGTTTTTTTTTATTTAATCAAATCCTATTTTAAAGATTTAGATAAAATTTAATATTTAAATATTATATTTTTTATATTTTGTAAATTTTATGATTATTTTTAAAATGAGTATTTTTTTAATCTTCTTCAATATGATGATTTATAAAGATGAGTTTTAAGTTAATAGGGTTATGATTTAATGGTTGAGACATATGGGTGACTTAGCTCAAGGTTCAAATTCAAAAACACCAAATAGACTATATAACTTGAGGTAACAAAGTTGATGTAAAAGGAAAAAGAACCCTTTCAAACCTCTATTTTTAAAAAGTAATAAAGATGAATTTTAATCTTAAAGCTCTTTTTTTTTTAAAGAAAATTTATATGTTATCTTTATCAAACTAGTCATTAATAAACTTCTCATTTTGTTTTTTTTGAGGTCTAAGAATCAAACTATGGCATACTTAAAAGGGGATAGCATGAATGATAATAGTTGAGTGTTTCTCCATTGACTGTCATTAGTTCAACGCCTTAAAATATGGTAGGGTTTATAGAGGCAACATCCTATGGTGTTCCCAATTTCATATAAAAAATAACAATAAAAAAGTTCTTATTTTTAATACTTTAATGTCCTTAGTTTTATGCATTGAAGGCTGGTATGGCAGGATTTATAGAGACAAATTTTCCTATATACCAAAAAAATAATACTAATAATTTTTTATTCTTAATAAGAATAAGAATAATAAACTTCTTATATTTAATACTTTAATATCCTTAATTCTATGCACCCAAGAGTGGTACGACAGAATTTATAAAGACAACATCATCTAATAGTATTGCTGATTTCCTTATATACCAAAAAAAAAAAAATAATACTCATAATTTTTTTATTTTTAATACTTTAATATTTATTATATTAAAAAAATAAAAAATAATAATAATAAACTTCTCCTTTTTAATAATTTAATGTTAATTGTATTAAATATTTTTAAAAATTAAATTATAATAATTTTTAATAAATGGCAAGAACTTTAACCACTTCAAATCAAATTTATGGACAGTTTTGTCCTTATAATCGATGTAAGGAATAATTTTATTTCATTAAAAAATAAAGGTCAATCAAAGAGCCATGTGAGTACGAACAAAATAAATAATTCATTAATGCTGTTAGCACCTTTATAACTTTAAGAAAGAAATTAGCTTGGTTGTCTCCGTAAGAAGACTAAACTTTTTATTTATTCTAGAGCATAAAGGTCCTTAAAACTTTTTAACTTGAAAATGTTTCCACTTATGGAAAGGATGGTTGTTGCTTCAGTAAAGCAAAAAGCAAATGTTTCATGTCAAATGATTTTTTTTTTAAATATTATTTTAATTATGTAGATGAAAAAAATTGATATTAGATTGTTAATAATAATAATAAGTGAAAGGTAAAGTAGTTTTTTAAGTTTATAAGTTTAGAGGTTATATGAAATAATTATTAGCAAGGATGTTGTTTGATTTGATATTTAATCATTCAACCATAGTTTGTTTATTAAAGTATGATGTACAACTTTAACTTTAATAGGATTTGAACCTTAGACCTTTATTTATAGTTTCAAAGTTTTTATTGTTAGATTAATTAAGTTGTTTTATCCTTTTTAAATCTTTAATAAAACTTGTATAAATAAACATAATTAAAAAAAAAAAAACTATATGTACTTTTTTTGGGGCCACTTCCATCAAAATACCAAAATATTATATTTGTTGTTAGGTTAATTGAACCATACAATGTCTTTTTATAAAAGATCTTTTTCATTTCATTTTTTATTATTGGTATTCTTTGTCTTTCTCAAAGTGTTGTCTATACAATTATTTTCTTGACATTATTTTTATCAAGAAAAATTTTCACTCGTCTATTTTCCTTTTATAATTTGTATTTCACTAAGAGGAAGATCAACATCATAATTGGCTAAATTATCTACTACTCAATTTCCTTCTCTATATATATGTTCACATTTTCAAGCAAGTATCTCCAATAGTAGATGATGAATATCAGCAACAATATTATTTTTATCCAATCTTCACATCCATTTTTGTTGATAGCATTTTTTTAACAAGAAAAAAATCGTAATTTTATTTCAAGAATTAAATAAAATTACACTTTTCAGGTGCCTTGGCACAAACAAAAACCCAGATAAAACAGATTACTGGGAGTCAAAAAAAAATTATTGTATGACAGATAAGAGAGGAAACACCATCTTCAAAACAACATGGGAATAATAAGGATAAAGATCATTATATATCAATACATAATCATCAAAATAACCTCCATGTCCATAACCAAGATAGAAACCAATGAAAAAAATAACTAACAAAAAGAAGAAAACAAAGATAAAGAAAGACAACGGTTAAAATCTGCCATAAAGCTCTTATCAATGGATAGACCTATTGGACACCGAATTGACATCAAGTTTTACTCGACACTGCGACTGTCTATCTTCCAATTGTTTGTCCAGGCATGCACTCGATAGTCACAGCTCAGCACTCAAGCATTGGATGGACCAAAGGCAACTTCAATCCAACCTTTAGAGTAGGTTGGTTCCTTGTCAACTTAAAATGGTTTTGACACAATTAAAGCTCAAATAGGGTTTTGAGAAAAGAGTTAGAAAAAAGGTTTAGGGTTAGAAATATTATAAAAAATAGTGGTCGGATAGGCTAACAAAAATAGGCAACTACAACAAAAAGCTCTCATAAACTATTTTCAGTGTCCCATTACTCGATATCAACAACACCTAAACCCATGAAATCTTCATACATTAAAGTATAAATAGAGATATATTGCAAAAAATAATTCCAACATCTAATATTGATAATCCAAATTAGCAGAATAGACCAATAGTTAGATTTAACATAAATAAACTTTCTGACAACACGGATTTAACCATGAACATATTTCAACTACTCTCACAACTAGTAATCCAATAAGCTAGAATTAACTAACCACTAAAGTATTAACAAAAATGCAGCTCAAAGCTTCGAACCTCTTGCACAAGATGATGAAGATGACAAATTTTGAGTCAAAAATCAGAGTAATGATCCTTCCATTAACTCACAGGAATATTTATAGTAGGGCAAGCAAACGCACTAGATTCGACCCTTAAAAACGAGGTTTTGACCTCTATTTATAGTTTGTAAATGAAAGAATATTAAGGAGACATTACAAATATTACACATTTACAACTCAAAAAAAAAAATTGTTGGCATTATCTTATTGGTTGACAACATCCGATAAATCCAATGTTAGTAATCCACCATGGTAGCTTGGCTCTCTACAACTTGTTGGTTCGTTCATGGCAGTTGACATTTAGGCCATTGGATACCAAATCTAATCAGTCGATCATTCTTAGAAGCTCACTCCATCGTAGATCTGCAACTACTTCTGGTTCTTGTTCTTGGAAACCTTCGACGCTTCATCTTCCTGCCCTCCAACTAAATGCTCTCTGGTCCAACAAGAAATTACTTTTGAATACTTCAACATCATCAGCAAGTTCTAATTCGTTGATCTCCATCGTGGACAGTTGCGATTAAAACTTAGAAAATACTTTACAAATTAGCGAGGAAAGACCAAAATGTCATTCCATGCTTTTTAATTGTTGATGTCATTATCGATGGCCTTGATTCTATAGAATTGAATTTTGGTATAAAGTGCACTAAGAAGCGAGCGAGATGCATTCTTTTTTCAATCATCTCACTTATCCTTCTTTCTCGGGTCCACGCAAATTGCAATCCGTAAAAAAAAGTATGTTGACATCATCTTTTCTTAGCCGAAATGTGAAATCACTAATCCGCACTGAAGCTAGTGCAAATAAGACTTTGTCATCATTCCGCTCCGAAAGTAGTGCAAAATAGTGTTTGTTACCATTTTGCACTCCTTTTAGTGTTTTCGGCCTTCATGTCTTCATTCTGCACAGAAGTTACTGTAAAATACTCTTTGTCACTATTTTGCACTCCTTTTAGTGCTTTCTAACTTTAAGTCACCATTCTGCACTCTATTACTCTTGAAACTTAGTGGAATAAGAACTCGTCAACACTTAGCCTCTCGAAGCATGCAAAAAACAACCATGATTGTCATTTTGCACTTCTTTTTGCATTGACGTCATCATCACCCAAATTTTTTTTGAAATCAGAACTCATAGAACTTAGAACTTAGGGTCTTATCCATTGGGTATCAAGAGTCAAAAATTCTTTAAAGAACCATCCTATTTGAGCTTTAATTGTGTCAACACCATTTTAAGTTGACAAGGAACCAGCCTACTCTGGAGGTTGGATTGAAGTTGCCTTTGGTCCATCCAATGCTTGAGTGTTGAGCTGTGACTATCGGATGCATGCCTCGACAAAAAATTGGAAGATAGACAGTCGCAGTGTCGAGTAAAACTTGATGACAATTTAGTGCCCAATATTATTTGGCACACTTGGTGGGACCAATTCACAAGGAACACGAAAAACCATCATATGAGTTATTGTTTTATCTCTACTCGGAGGAATCAATATTTGGTGAATTATCTTGACCTTGCTAAGCAGAGAATAGCAAATTCACCTGGCGACTCCCTAGTATTTAAACCCAAAAAATAATTATCCCTATAGACCATTGTTCTTTCATGTATACCAGGTCATTCAAAATAAATAACCCTGACTCTTTTTTCTATTGTGAGTTACCTTATAGAGGGTCCACTGTTATAAGGAATTTAAACCAATATTTTCATTTAGAAGAAGAGCCTCCTGAGGAAAACCCTACAGTTAATCCAACAACCCCTCCAATAAGACCTACACCTAGAAATATGGCTGGAAATGCAGCCCCAAATCAGGGTAATGTACCCCCAAATCAGCCTTTGCAGAAGTACCCCAACTAGAACATAACTAGTCCCCTTAGATTAGCCCATATGCATGACATTCCTCAAGATATTTCTAAGGCTATTCCCACTTATGATGGATCTATAAAGACTGCATATGAGCATTGTCAGGATATTTTGAACTTGGCAACAATCCATAATATAAAGAATGAGGATGTTATTATGAGAATCCTAGCCCTGTCCTTTAGAGGAAATATTTTACATTGGTTTAGGACTCTTGAGGATAACACCATCACTTCATGGGCAGCATTGGCTGAGCCTTTTGTGGAAGAATTTAATGAATCTGCTGACCCTTTCTCCTTGCTTAATCAGTTCACATCTATGCAGAAGCATCAACAAGAAACTATCTTAGATTTTAATTTGAGGTTTAGCAAAACCTGGAAAATAATTCCCCCTGTAGCTAGACCAACTGCATGCCTTGCTTATATGTATTATATCAGATCTCTTGGATCATATCTAGGCCTACAAACCCAACAATATGGGGTGGAAACCTTTCCACAAGTTTATAATGCATTAGTTCATGTAGAAAATATCCTAATTAATGTGGGGAGATTACCTCCCAAAGTTGTGCTACCTTACAATCTAGAAACCACTAATATCCAAAGCCAAGCTACTACTTCATCTTATATGGACCCCCCTACATTGTCATCCCCATTCCCACAGATGACTCCCATTCCTCAGCCAAAATCACCATCTACTGCAGTTCCTTTCCCTCCACTTCCTTCTCAGACTCCTCAAGAGTTTTCTGTCATCCTTGATATACAAAATACATTGAAAACTCTTAGCAACAAAATGAATTCAATGGAAAAGAGAGATATGGAGAGGTCTCAACAAAGGAGATTCCCATATGTGAATAAATATCAAAGACCTGGTCCTAGTAACAATACGAGGGTCAGAGTAAATGCAGCTTATGAAGAGCCTGAGTGTTCTTCAAAGACAAGTTTGGTAAATATCTGGTGTTTGGTATGTAATGATCCACATGATTCACAATCTTGTGTTATGTACCAACACCATGTCCAACAAGCTATGGATCAAGCAGAAAGAAACCAGAAAGGAAGGGTAAACATGCTATGGCAACCTGACCAAATCATGGTTGGGAAAGAGCTGGATGAGGATGGACCTATCACTGTTATGACAAGGTCTGGTAAGAAAACACTGCAAGTAGATCCATAGAATATGGGTCAGTTCTAGGTCCCCTCTCAGAAGAAGAGTGATCCACCTCCCCAAAGTAGTAACACTTTCCCTATTCCATAGACTAAGGAAAAAGAAAATAGTCTTCCCAAGAGATTTGAGAAATAAACTGAGGGAGACAGAATGAAGTCTAAGGATGAGGCTCAAGAGAGGCTTAGATTCCATTCTATCACCAAAAGATAGAGAATAGAAGCCACTCAACAATATAAGAGAAAATATGGTGAGCCAAAAAGAAGGCCTGAGAGACCCACCTTGGCTAAGTCTGAATACAATATTGTGGAAGAAATGAAGAGAATACCATCAAAATCTAGTCTATATGACACCCTCTTCATTCCTAGCCAGATTGACCTACTAAAAGCTTCCTTGAACAAATATCCACAAGAAAAGCAGGCCACCACAATTCTTAGTATACCCTCTAAAAAGAAAGAAATGTCCCCTATTATTTTAAAGAATAAACCTCCTCCTTTCTACATTTCTTTGAGGATGGAAGGTTGGGTGGTCCAGAATTGTATGATTGACTCAAGGGCATCTACTACAGTTATGCCTAAAGTAGTTTGTGAGGAGATGGGTATGGAGTATACCCGATCCTACCCTGGAGTACTGCAATTGGATGGAACACCTATAAAAATAGTGGGAGTAATCAAATATGTCTTAATGAGGCTGCATAGAGCACTAGAGGTGACTATAGTACAAGAAATAGTAGTGGTGGATCTAGAGCCTTATTTTGGCTTATGTCTTTCAAGAGAGTTCACTACAAAGTTAGGTGGATGCATGTATATGGACTATTCTAGCATGGTTATTCCTTTCAAAGGAAAGAGGATAAGGATAACACCTAAAAAGCCTGTGTCTTACCACATTGAAAAAATTGAAGGAGACATGTGCAATCTCACTCCTCTTGAGGAATTTGAATTAGTGGATAACTTTGAGGAGTTGGAAATCGAAGATGAGCTACCTTTCAGAGAGGATTACAGCCAGTTTGGGATAGGTATGGGCACTTACAGTATTTTTGTAGAATCAGAGAAGAAAGTTCTTGTTATATCTAATCAGTCTCTGAGAGAAACAGAAACATGGACCATGCACTTTGATGGTGCCAGATGTAGAAATGGTGTTGGTGTTGGTGTGGTATTACAGTCCCAATCAGAAGGGACAAAGAGTTTTGCCTACATACTAACATGGGCATGCACCAATAATGCTGTAGAGTATGAGGCTCTATGCCTTGGACTGATGCAAGCAAAAAATATGGGCATTAAGATCTTGAACATATATGGTGACTCTGAGTTGATAGTAAATCAGGTAAGAGAAAGGTGCAACAGTAAGCATCATTACCTGAAAGCATATAGAAATAGGGTATGGGATTTAATGGATTCCTTTCATGCCCTAAATATAAATTTTATTCCCAGAGGAAAGAATACTTTGGCAGATTCCTTGGCAGTAAGGGGAGCTAACTTCAACCCTTCTGTAGACATAGGAGTTAAGAAAGACAAGGGGATCAAAATGATTTTTAGACCTACGGTGCCAGATAAGCAAATTTTCTGGCAGGTCTTTGATAGTGATGAGCAAATCATTGATTTTTTGGTGAGAGAAGCCTGTCTATCCACTGTTCAAGAGGAAAATCCAGAAGATATTGATCAACAGGATGTCATTCAACTTAAAAACAATCACATACCTAGAGGTTTGGTCACTCTAGAGAGCCTGTTTGATAATGAAGACAGGAAAAGGATCAGATCCATGGAAGTCAATGACAAAATCTATAAAGAAGTTGAAATAGAAAAAGAAAAGAAGCTCAAGGTTGGAATCCGGTGTTCTCCAGAGGAAGAGGAGGATATTAAAGCTTTATGTATGAAGTACCAAGACATTGTGGCTTGGTCATATGAAGACCTCAAAGTATATGACAAAAAGGTTATCCAACACACCATTGAGCTAGAGCCTAATGCCAAGCCATTCAGGCAGAAGAAAAGGCCTGTAAATCCAAGGATCGAAGCCATAATGAGAGAAGAGCTCTTGAAGTTATTGAAGGCTAAGATCATATACCCAATTAAACATTCAACCTAGGTAGCCAACTTGGTACCTGTGAGGAAGAAGAATGGTGATATTCGCTTGTGTGTGGATTTCAGAAATCTTAATCAAGCATCATTAAAGGATCACTACCCCCTTCCACAGATTGATCAAATATTACAGATAGTGGCAGGGGTAGAAAGGTTCTCATTACTAGATGGCTTCTCTGGATATAATCATATTTGGGTGAAGAATGAAGATCAGTATAAAACAACATTCACCACAAAATGGGGCACATTTGCCTACCAGAGAATGCCTTTTGGGTTGTCCAATGCGGGAGCCACATTTTAGAGAGCCATGGACTATGCCTTTGGGGAACTGATTAACAAGGTTATTCTAATTTATTTAGATGACATGACTATGTTTTCCCACAACAAGCATGACCACTTAGCACACCTTGAGCAAGTTTTTCAAAAGTGCAGAGAATTTGGCATTTCCCTCAATCCTAAGAAATCATTTTTTGTAGTACATGAGGGAAAGTTGCTAGGTCATGTGGTCTCAAAAGAAGGTATGGCCATAGATCCAGATAGAATCAAATCCATTCTTGCTCTTCCACTGCTTGTAAACAAGAAAGCCTTGCAGTCCTTCTTTGGTCAAATAAACTTTGTCAGGAAATTCATCTCTGACTTTGCTCAGAAGGTGAGGCCTATATCTGAACTATTGAAGAAATATGCAGAGTTCAAATGGACTGAAGTAAGGAAGCAAGCCTTTGAGATTATCAAGTAGTCCATTGCAACAACTCCAGTGCTAGTCAATCTAGATTTTAGTAAGGATTTCATCCTTTATGCTTATGGAGCTGAGGAAAGTTATGCATCAGTGCTCACCCAGAAAAATGATCAAGGTGAGGAGCACCCTATATTATTTTGGATCCAGACTCTCCATGAGTACCAGGTTAAGTATAATTTTATTGAGAAACAAGTATTTGCTGTAATGAAATCATTGAAGAAATTTAGGCAATACTTGGTTCAAAGCAAGACCTTGGTTTATGTTGTTCATCCGGATGTAAGAAGTTTTATTCTACAAGGTGAACTAGGAGATAAGAGAGTTGGTTGGATCACTAAAATCCAAGAATATGATGTGGAAATCCATCCTACCAAGATGGTAAGAGGAAGATCTCTATGCCAAGGTCTGACAAAAGCAACAGTCTCAATAGAGGTAACAACTTGTCAAGCAACAATAGATGATCATATTGAAGGATTGCATTCAGATGAATCAAACTGGGTAGATCATATGATTAAGTATTTTTAAAATAGAGTATACCCTTTTCATCTTAATGCATCACAAAGGAGAAGATACGGGTTGTAAGCTTTGAAGTATGTCTTACTGCCAGAGGGCCTGTACAAAAGAAACCTTGATGGAGTTCTCCTTAGGTGTTTAAAATATGATCAACAACAAAAGGTCATAGAGGAGTTCCATGGAGGGCTATCTGGAGGACACTTCTCAGGTAGAGTTACAACTTTGAAAATCATTAGAGCAGGCTATTACTGGCCTACCATATTTTTTGATACCTTCAAAGTCACCAGAGCCTGTGACAAATGCCAACGGCATGTAGGGAGGACAAGGAATGCTTCATTCCCCCTTAAGCCAATACAAGTGGAAGAACCCTTTCAGCAATGGGGTTTGGACTTCATAGGGGTTATCAACCCTCATTCTTCAGCTGAGCACAAGTACATTCTAACTACTACAGACTACCTCACCAGATGGGTAGAAGCTATTCCTACCAAGAAATCAGACCAGGAAGTGGTAATCAATTTTATGGAAAGCTTGATTTCAAGGTTTGGTGTTTCGAAAGCCTTGGTGAGTGACAATGGACCAGCATTCATAGGAGCCAAGTACATTGAGTTTACCAACAAGTATGGCATCACCATTAAGAATACTTCAAATTACTACCCTCAAGGAAATGGACTTGCAGAATCAACTAACAAAAACCTGTTAAGGATTTTGAGAAGATCACTAGAGGGTAACAAAAGAAGTTGGCACCTAATACTGGAGAAAGATTTGTGGGCAGATAGAATTACTATTAAGAATTCCATCAAGACTTCTCCTTATGCCTTAGTGTATGGCAAAGAAGTAATGTTACCTGTCCATTTGGAGATTTCGACACTCAAGCTGATAAACACAGAAGAAGAATCTAAGGAAAATCCAGTGGAAACAAGGCTGACACACCTACTGTAGTTAGAAGAGAAAAGAACTCAGGCCTATGAGAACTTTCAAAAGCATTCAGGGGACATCAAGGCATGGTTTGACAAGAAGGCAAGGTTCAGAAAATTCTAGGTTGGAGACTCAGTACTCAGGTGGAATGTTGAAAGAGCTAAACCAGGACATCATCAAAAGTTTGATTCCTTTTGGGATGGACCTTTCAAGATAATAGAGGTTAAAGAGACCAATGTTTTCCATCTTGAAGATCTGGAGGGAAACATACAACCAATTCTGGTTAATGGTTTTCATCTTAAACTCTATTTTGATTGAAATATAAGCTCATTGTAATATATGTACATACTTTGTATCATATTTCCTTTTTTGCATTTTATATCAAGTTTTGTTTTGACAACATGTTGTATAAAAAAAAGTGCAAAATTGGCTAAGTGTTCCCAAGGGTGCATCCAGTTTTCCATTCTCACTCAAATACACTAAGGAAGCAGTGGAATGATGAGCGACTTCCAATCCATACCTAAATGAACTACATTGCCAGTGGAATGCAACATGTGTTATTTTCCACACTTAAGAAGACTAAGTGGCAATGGAATAACATGGAATGCTAATCTACTAGATTTCAAGTCTATTATTGTGTAGAATAGGGAAGGTTCTAATCCACCGTAATTCAGAGTTATTTTGAGTGAAATAAAAGAAGGTTGCAATCCACCAAAACGCAAGTGTATTGAAAATGGATTCCGCATCGCGCTACATCCAAAAGGTAAAAGGTTCACAATAAATGCTCAAATTTCCCATGCTCAAAAGGAAGAAAAGGACAAAGCGATGCCATGAGGGTATGGAGCACATTTGAATTTTGGCCAATCATAAATTAGAATACCACCTCCAAGCCACCAAAGGGAATGAGTGTGATTTGAGAAGCGTGCCAATGGGTAAGTCATGTAGTAGCCGCATTAATGGCAGAGGATGTGCATGCATGGAAATTTAAAAGTGCCAAAGCATAGAATTCTGCTCATTTGACAAAGAGCAACGTTCATTGAGCGAAAGAGAGCAAAAATGATAGCTGAATATTTTCTGTGAATTCCAGAGGAATAATTTGAGAATTACTTGCAAAAATGGCCTTCGAAGACACTCAAGAAGCTAAAACATCGATGAAAATGGTAGTGGGCCACTATATCGACAAAGAAGAGGTCATAGCAGAAACTAAGCTGGTGCTCATAGAGAGAATGAAGCTCAGAAGAAACATCAACAACTTTAGAAAGGAGGCTCTGTCGACTCAAGGTAGATGTGTTGTGCTCTCTTTCTTGTCTTTTTATGTTTGTGATTCCGTTCATCCTTGTCTAGAGTTGATAGTAGCTATCATCAAATTTTATGACCCAATGGCAAAAGCAGTAAAAACCGCTAGTGGTAAAACCCTATTTAGCATCACTATCACAAACTATCACAAGTTTTTTTCCATAGGAGCAGAACCACCCGTAAGGCCAAAAGAGTTTAAAACAACCACCTAGGTTGGGTATTACTCTTTGCAGAAGTGAGCTCATGATGGTGAGCCTTTCAAAAAATGGGTCTATAATCAACTCAAAGACACTAGACCCAGAAAAGGGTTGCCCAAGGTCCCAATTCCCATTGAGCGGTTTGTTCACCCAGAGCTATATTCAATGTTAGCCTGTGTGGAGGGTTTAGACTCTGATAAAATGGTGAATGATTGGAAAATAGTTACTACCTACTGCATTTCCAATGAAAGGATGTATGAGGAAGGCACATAAAAGAAAGGCATTAGGGTTATCTATTTTGATTGGTCAGCTTTCCTTGCTCATAGAATGCATGAGCAATTAGTGAGAATGAAAAGGAGCTTTTGATGCACCTTGTTTTAGGCATTGCTCAAGCCTGGTCTGGATGTTCTTTGTTGCTGTAAGAGACATGATGCCCTAGATTCTAGTCAAGGATAAGAATGACCAAGGAGACCCCATGCCTATTTATTATTGGACTTCTCATCTGAGAAGCATTGAGTCTTTCTATAGATTCAACTTGGAATTCTTAGGGCCAACATTGAAAATAATGTATGGAGAATGCCCTAGGCTACCACCTCTAGCCAAGAAATTGTTAAGAATAGAAGGTGCAGAGGAGGGAGATTGGTACCTCCTAATAGAGGGTACAGTCATTAGACTGTATGGCTTTATGGGTAAGCCTTTTCTGCTGCCCCATTTTGTTATAGATAGGCTATTCACCTTAGAATACTTAAGGCAAGCAGAATTTATAGATTTGAACTATGGCTCTAGGAGAAAAAGGAGATGTATGTTGACCTACCACAATGTTGATGATATAACTATTACCAAGAAGTGGCAGGGTGAACAAATTGACCAATACCTGGATAGGTTGGGTCTGTTTTACATTCCTCAGAGATGGAGTTATGATCTAGATGATGTATTCTATAAGAGGAACATAGCCCTAAATGGAGAAAAGGCCTACAAATTTGAGAAAAAATCCAGGCCTCATTTTGAATAGGGTAGAAATAACAAAGAAAATGCTCTTTTGGAGTGGAATGTTTCCAATATGGATCAACTTCCTCCATGGTTAGACTTTTATGAACAAATTGTTGATTTTGATCTAGACAATAATGCAAAACATCGGTTGAAGGAGTCTACCATCAAAGAAGTTGAGGATAAAATAGAAAAGAAAAAGACCCTCAGTCTCAAGAATCTACTAGTGATGAAGCAGAGGAAAAGGAGAAATGGAATGAAGCCAAGATATCATACTGGTGGAGGATGAGAGTCAAGATTGGTAAAGAAAAATCCAAGTTTGGATTAAAAATGGATGGTGAATTTTCTAAAAGGTATGACGATAACGTCACAACTTGGAAGCCAAAAGACCCAAGGAATATAGTGCTAGTCTATAAGAAGTCACAAACTAGGTCTGATTCCCCATCCCCACCTTCAGAAGAAGAAGTTCAAGAAGAGGAACCTGATACTCCATTGACTATTGCCGAAATTCTGAAGACTTTTCAGCCTACAACTGAGCAAATAGAGAATTTTCCAAAGGGAGCGTAGTTGATGAGTAAGATGCACTATTCTGATGAAAGAGCTATCAGTACACCAGTCATAGAGACAATAAGTAGGCCCAAGCACCTAGCCCTAGGTGGACAACCTTCAGATACAGAGATAGACTGGAATAAGAAGGATGAGAACTTTAGGTTTACACCTTTGAGTTTCACCACTGCAACAATAGTGGAATTAAATCCTATTTCTGAATAGATATTACAAGAGGAACCAGTATAGGAAGGGTTGTCTGAAGAAGATACAGAAAGTGAGAAAGTCACCATGCAGGACTAGAAATAATTGAGAAAGAGATTTCCAAGAAATAGAGGTTGGATAAAGAGGAAATTGTTAAAGAAACAACTGTTTTAGCTATGAAAGAATTGATACAACAAGTGCAGTAGTAGATCATAGAGACATCTCCACAACACCCTACATCAGTAGGTGAAGGTATGGTCTCTAATCCCTCTTCTCCTCCTCCTCCTCCAAATTCCCCAAGGAAATCTCCCTCCCTTTCTGAGCAAGAAATTGAAGCTAAGGTGCCTTCTCCACCTCATAGTTCACCCCCTATTTCATCAGTCACTACTGAGGTGCAAACCAACCCATCTCCTCCAAGGTCACCTCAAATTCCATCTTCATCATCTAAGATCTCCCCCTTCATCATCTCCCATAGTTCCATCCTTGCCATTACAACCACCTCCCTCATCTGAGAAGCAAACTATTTTAAATACACCCACTCACCCATTTGTGAGTCTTACTTCAGTTTCCATGAGTCTACCAATTGCAACAATAGCAGTGGTCACATATTCTGTTGTAGCTACTTCTTCTCAACCATTATCAACTATTGATTCTGCTCTTGCATACCTTGTGGCCTCTTCCCCTCTTCCTACGAGTTACCCTACCCAAGAAATTTTGCAGAAGGAACAGGAAGCTACATAGAAAATTCAATATTTCTGGGCAGAAAAGTTGTCCAAGCCTTCCAATAGGATGGCCATGAAGAGGAGAAGCATGTTTGTTGATCCAGTTTCAAGGCAAAGGACATCTAGATCCATGATTCCCCTTGTGAGCAAGCCTGAAACTGAGATGACTACTCAGGATTATCGTATAGAAGAGTATACATAAGATATTGAAAAGTTACCTAAAGAAGATGAATTGGTCATAGCCAAAGCCCACTTGGAAACTTTTTATGTGAAAAATGATATATTCAAAGAAAAGGTGGGTAAGTTGGAAAAGCAAATAGAAAAGCTTCAAAAAACCATTAACAATCAGAAACAAGTGGAGAAGGCTCTAAAAAAGGAAGCTAAGAACTGGCAAGAGAAGTTTCAGGAAGCTAATAAGCTCAAGGAGCAAATAGAAGAACACAAGAAGAAAAATGAAGAACAGGCTAAGGAGATACAGAGTTTGAAGCAACAACTTCAAATTGAAAAGGCTAAATCTTCAGGTTTTTCCAAGGTTGGACTAAAGAAAGTGAGAAAAGAATTGCTCTCTGAAGTTCTAGAGAAATGCTCAGGGCTACAACTTATTATTGATTATTTGGATGATGCCAACCGCCTACTCCAAAGCATTCAAAAGGATCTGGATAATTTCACTGGAGAGCTACAACCTATGGTGATTTCGATTGAGCAAATTCACAAACTGGTGGATAGTAGACTCAATGACTCTGCTAAGCCAATTCCTAATAAGGAGTGGAACATTGCTAGAATTGCTGCCAGAATTATGGTGAAGAAGCACAGAGCACTCCAAAAGGCTTGGCTATTGTTTGAAAAAATTGAAGGAGTGATCAAGGATGTAGTGGATATTAATAAGGAAATGATTCAGATTGGTTTCAGAGGATTATGGATGGAAGACCACAACTTGCTATCAGTAGAAGAAATTAAGAAGAGTACTGGTGAGAGCTTACAAGACCCATAATAAAAACCCAATGCTAGCATAAAAACTAGAGATATGATATATGAGTGAAATATGAAACTCCATCCTTGATCTCTTCCATTTGCAAGAAATATTTTGGAACCTATTGATATTCTTTTGATAACCTATTTGCTTCCTGATTTAATTCCCTATAAACATGAGTAAAAGAGATATTTTCAAAAAAATAAATCACCTTCAACAGTTCATATTCCACCGATCTGAGCAGATTATTTTGTAATTGAGTAGTTTCATTCATCTGGTTGAAGACCAAATTAGAGTCTCCAAAAAATTATAATTTTTTCACATTTCTATCTAAAGCACACTTCTTTAGTAATCTCAATGCCTGAAACTTAGCAAAATTGTTGGAACCCATCCCAAGACTTGCTTTAAATTTGATATAATGGGTATCTAAGAAATAAAGAATGCCTCCCACACTATTAAAAGTTTACTATCTCTAACTGGTCCCATCAAAAAATCCCTAAAGTTTATATTTTTAATGAACAAATTGTCTACTTTTCGAGGTTTCTTACATTTGCAAGGCTCTTTTTTTATTGAGACCAAAGTCCTCACCTAAAATATAACCTGAAACAGGGGTATAAAATTTCATTAAAAAATAGTTGCATTATGTGCCAACCATATACTCCAACATATAAGACATGGTAAAGAAAGAAATTATTTCAGATCTTTTTTCAAAAACCATTGTCTTAAGCATACCTCCATTGTTTCTCCTTCCTAAATATTTTGAAATCTAGTTATATTTTCAGCTTCTAACCAAACTTGTTGAGAAAAAGGGCCTTTGATTAACAAATGTGTGATGTTTTCCTCCTCTGACCAACACAAAATACAAATACTTGGACCTTGTCTACTTCTCCTCTGTAAAACTTTCCAAGTCAAAGCCTTATTTCTCAAAGCTAACCACATGAAAATAGTTATCTTTTTTGGGATCGACAATTTCCAAATCTTCTTCCACCACCAAGTAGGCCCTTGGATATCAGGGTCAAAACTTGCTTTGTAGCCAAGTATGACCGTATACTGACCCCAAATAATAACATTAATGATAATTTGTAAATCCTCCTCAATTTAAATATATTTCTATTTTTTTTAAATATTTTTATACCTATAAGAATTTCCCTAGCCTCTACATAGTTGTTAGTTAAATTTCCACATGATTCTGACTAAGTTATGAGAATTTTTATTTCAATGTTTCGAAGAACACCGCCTCCACTAGCATTTCCTGAATTTACTTTAGTAGTGCCATTAAAATTAATATTAATAAACCCAATTTCTAGATATTTCCATTTTACCATAGATCAAAGCAGATCCTTTGTTCTAATGACATTGTCGCATATGACTCTTCCATGTATATTAAAATTCTATAATCAAGTTGTTAGTACCTCTCTTTTTGTACATGAAACTTTCCATGTTAAGCATCATATCTATAAACATTCTACAAATATTCTACAAAAGAGGTAATAATACAATTCCGAAATTGGGTATGATTTTGAGATTTATTTTTAAAAATTCGATTATTCCTTTTAAGCCATAAATTCTAATATATAATGCCAAGATGAATCCTCCAAAAAATACATATTTCTTTAGCTATTAAATAATTAATCCAACATTTCATCGATGATTTTAATGTTGATGGAGCCACCTAGTATATTCTCATATTTTTAAAAAGTAACCCCAAGTGATGTGAACATAGGGAAAATGAAAAGTAAATGGTATGGTTTTTTTAAATATTTATTACATAAGGCA
Source organism: Wollemia nobilis (assembly GCA_028583015.1). NCBI lineage: Eukaryota > Viridiplantae > Streptophyta > Pinopsida > Araucariales > Araucariaceae > Wollemia > Wollemia nobilis. Next base: position 2,837,699 of record JAQPPZ010016917.1, on the reverse strand, counting down.
TATTTAAAAGGTCCATAATATCCTCTTCTTTGTAGACTCTCTCCTATACAAATCTTACTTTAAACGGTTAACCAAAGGAATGTTGAGGTCTTAGGGAGAGCCTCTAGTGACCAAATATTCTTCCAAGGAAAATATTTGAAGTAGAAAATTTTGATTGTTCTAAATCCTTATATCCCAACTTGACCAAGTATCCACCATATTTTGATAGATCCTAAACCAACTAAATATTTTGTGTAAAAATAGGTAAATAAAACTCTTAAATCATCTTTTGAAGTTAATCTACAATTTATTTAAGTTCCTCTTGTTCAACTAGATTACTAATAGAAATCCATGATCTGGAGTTGTTGATATTAATATAATTTGTAACCTTTGGACCTTTACAATCTAGGCATGCACAAGCCAATGGTTACTATTTTGAATAAGAGAGAAGAGGATAATGTTTCAACTAAGCATCATACCAAAAATTTGCATGAATCCCCTCATTGGCTAACCATATAATATATTTCTTGATCAATTACAAAGTATTTAATATGAAATTCTATGTTGGTGATTATTTGGGTAGGTTTATTTTCCTAAATAATTTCATTGCATCAAGAGAACTTATGCATTTTTTAAGTAACATTATTGCCTACCTCTTTCCTTGATATCTAAATAAACTCCATCCAAATTTTTGACCCTAAGGCCAAAATCATATATCTATAATTTTGCAAGCATGGTCCTCCAATATTCTTTCCTTTGTAACCCTATCCCACTTACAAAGGGGAAACCTAAATTTTTCCTTGCATCCTTTTCAAAGAAAATATCGCTGAATTTTATCAATTTCTGATGATATGCCTACTCGCAATCTTTTAAGTGACATCATATAAATAGGGATGGATTACAATGTAGTTTTTATGAGTTGTAGTATTCCTACCATGGTTAAGAACTCACCTTTTCTACCTACGAAACACTATTTTATTCAATCCAAACAATAGACCCAAAGCTCATTTTTATTTCCTTTATGAGACAAAGGAATACCCAAGAAGGTTAATGTAAAATTTTCAATTTTGAACCCTAAAATATTTACAATAATTCATTGTAAATCTAGGATAGTGTTAATGGAAAATATTTGACTTTGTAGTATTAACCAACTATTTAGTAGCCTTCTCATAGCATGATATTATTGCTTTAAACTCCATGGCATCACTAACTAAGGGATGTCCCCAAAAAAACTATCAACAATTTAGAGATGAAATTTGAAGGGGCCATTTTTTGCAACCTGAATACCTTTGATTTTTCTTCCATTCTTGCCTTTGAGAAATCTCTCTCTAATGTCCCCACAAAATTTATAAATAGATAAGGAGATAATGGATCACCTTGGTGGGGTCCATAATATGAGATAAATTAACTTATACAAAAACCATTGATCAAAATAGAATATTTTGGCGTGTTATACAAAACATTTAATCCATTCACACCAACCTTGATGGAAGCCAAAAAAATTGAGAATATCATGTAGAAAACTCCAACAAGTCCTATCATTTAATTCGTTCATATCTAATTTCATAAGCCTACATGGTTTTTTCATGAAAAAATAGACATAAATTTGGGCTTAAATGAAATACTTCTATTTTTTGAGAAAAAGGTAAAAAAATTATTAAAAAAAATTCAAGTTATACATTTACTTTTGATAACCTGCCTTTCTTGGCAAGGCTCAAAATGCGGCTCAACTTTATTTCTTTGACTATCCAACTTTTGGATGTTCCAGTTCCTACTAGATGACCCCTTAAGGTGTTCCATTCACCCTCTCCTTTTGAATCCTTGGCCTTCATCCCAAATCTACAAATCCCTCTTTCTATTCTTATCCTCCCTTTCTTAGTTCCCATATTGCAGTTGCTTCTAGAGTTGTGTCCATATATCTGCTTCATCCTCTACCATTTGAGAGTCCTCCTGAGTTCTAGCCTACACCATCTCTAAAATTTTCCTAATTAGAGTTCCCCAAATTCTTTCCTTTGGTCTAAATTCTTCTTTGAAAATATTGTTGTTATGTTCCAACCAAAGTTACCAATAGATGAAACCCAAACCCAAATCCCAAGTTGTCTTCAAGGTCTTTGATTTGAATCTATTGGTCTTCCAATAGTCCCAAAAGTTGTTCTCAGTGGGAATGGATATTTTTGACTGGAAAAAAATGTTGTACCACCAACTCCATACTGTTTGGGCATAGGGGCACACAAAAAGGAGGTGGCCCATTGTTTCCTCCTCTTGGTGACACATTACACACCAATTGGGTCCAATAAATCCATGTCTCCTCAAGTTATCCTAAGTCATAATACTCTTATGTGCAACCAACCACATAAAGCAGTTTATCTTTGGCCATCCTTTGGGTTGCCATAATTTCAACCAGGGGGTTGTGGACCAATTTGAGTGTTGTGGATAATATTTTTGTAACCTTCTTTGACAATGTAAATTCCTAATTGGCTATGCCCCCAAGCTAGTTGATCAGGTCCATTCCTCCTTGGCCACTTCCTTCCATCCAAGATTTCTTTCAGTTCTCTTTTCTCCTCAGTCCATTCTTCCCTTAGCCCCTCCTTTGGGACTTGCCATTGACTACGATTGGCTTGTTGTTGATCTGGTGGTTTAAAATAATGGCCTATGAGATACCACCCTTTCCTTTGGAAGTTTTCTTTGAGGCCTATTAAGTGGGGGTACTGATCAATTATGGGAGGAAATATTCCCATGAATCTTCCCATAGTCTAGCAGTCCTACCATCCCCCACTTTCTAGTATAGCCCTTCTTTGATAAGTGATGCCCCTCTCTTTATAGCTTTCTAGGTCTCTAATCCCTCTCCTATTATTGGAAGACGAGGAAGGTCTTATGTATTTTGTGAGGGATAGTATTTAGCTTTCAATACTTGGCTCCAAAGTTGGTCCTGATGAGTTAGCCATCTCCAATACAACTTGGTCGTTAGAGCTTGGTTGTTTGTTGTTGTTGCTCTAATTCCCAGACCTCCAGCTTCCTTTGGCTTACAAACCTTGTCCCAACTGACTAGTGCCCTTGTGTGATTACCCTGCACTCCAGACCAAAGAAAGTGTCTCATCATCTTATCCAAATATTTTAGGATACTCTTTGGGGCTACCAAAATGGAGAATTTGTACACCAAAATTGCTTGTAAAATTGATTTCAGCAATGTTACTCTTCCTCCAAAACTTAGCCACCTGTAGGTCCAGTGCAAAAGTTTTGAGTGGATTCTGTCTCTTATTGATTTCCAATATTTATTTTTAAGGTCCTTATTTGTTAGGGGGATACCCAAATATTCTAAGGGTAGGGATGCCTCTGAGAATTTGAGGATGTGGGTTATCTATTCTCTTAATCTTTTTGTCACATCAAATAAAATATACTTTTGATTTTGCTTCATTTAGTAGTTGTCTAGTAGTCGCTATGTAGCCCTCCAACACTTCTCTGATATTGGTTGCTTCTCTTATTGATGCTTCCCCCCATATTCTTGTGTCATCTACAAACTAGAGGTGAGTAAGCTTTATGTCCCTGGTTATCCTCACCCCTACAATGGTATTCTCTGCTCTCCTCTTTTGTATGAGTCTTCCCAAGCCCTCTATAAAAATGATGAACAAAAATGGTGAAAGTGGGTCCCCTTGTCGGATGCCTCTAGAAGCTTTGAACAATTGGGATGGATTACCATTAATGAGCACTGAGAAAGAGACTGTAGAGATGCATTCCATAACCCATTTTATCCATTCTTCTTTGAAACCAAATTTCTTTAGTATTTGGGCTAAAAATTCCCAACTTACTCTATCATAAGCCTTGGATAAATCTAGCTTAAGGAACATACCTTTGTTCCCCTTTTGGAAAATCTTGTGAATAGTTTCTTGTGCTATCACAATCCCATCCATAATTTGTCTTCCCTACACAAATCCCCCTTGTTCTAGAGAGATTAACCCTAGTAAGATATATTTTAGCCTATTTACCATCAATTTGGTTATGATCTTATAAACCACATTGCAAAGAGCAATTGGTCTATAGTTAGTAAGATTCTCCATATCTCCACCTTTCGGGATTAGAGCCAAAAAGGTGTGATTCAAGGCTTTAAGGATTCTTCCACTAGTTCTGACTTCTTCTACTGCTTGGGTTAAATCCTTTGCTATTATATCCCAATAGGCTCTATAGAACTCTACTGGAAATCCATCTGGACCTAGGGCCTTCCCTGTCTGCATAGAAAAAATTATTTCTTTAACTTCCTCCTCTCTAATCTCTCTTAAGAGCTCCTCATTTTGATTCTATGATATTAACACTAGTATGCTTCCTAAAATTTCCTCTTGGTGTTGAGTGGATAGGTGTGGTTCTATAGTAAATAAAGTTGAAAAGTATTTATTTGTAATTTCTTGCATACCTAGGGTAGTGGTTTCCTTGTTTCATATCCTATGGATAGGGCATCAATCCAATTATGGTGATTGCATGCTATGGCTGAGTGATGGAAAAACTTGGTGTTCCTATCTCCCTCTTGTAGCCAGGTTATTCTTGCTCGTTGTCTCTAGTAGGCTTCCTCTTTCTTGTCTAACTCTTCTTCCTCTTGCATCAAAAGACTTTCTTTGTAGAGAAGCTCTTCAGAGATAGGTCTTGAGAAAATCCTTTTTGCTATTTCTTGCATTCGAACTGAGATATTTGCTCTCTATTGCTGGAAATCTAATCGATGAAATTTACTCCATATTTTCAATTTGCTTTTAATAAACTTTAATCTAGAGTGAAGCTAAAATTATGTTATCCCATGTTTTGGTTTTCCTTGCTGCCACCACTATTTCATTAGTTCTGGTAAGTCATTATTTTGGAGCCAGAAAGTCTCAAATATGAAAGGATGATTCTTGACCTGAGGTCTTTTTCCTATGTAGATAGTTACCAAAAATGGTCAGATGCTAACTGGTTTAATATCTATGATTGATAGTGCCAAAGGGTGGAGACTCTCTCCCCTACAAGGAACCTATCTAATCTAGATTTGATTGTGTGTTCTCCTTTTCTTTTATTAGTCCATGTGTTGTTGCATCCCAATGGGGGTATGTCAATCAAATCCAGGTACTCTAACTGAGCCATTAGAAGCCTATCCTTCTCATTTAGCTAGGTCAAACCTCCTTGATCTTGCACTGACATTTTAGCATTTAGATCCCCTCCCACTATCCAAAAGTCTTCTTGATGGGTTTTCCTCATCTGTTGTATTGCCTTCCATTGAATTTTTTGAGCTCGCACCTCTATCATGCCATAAAAATTAATTATCATCCATACCACCCCAGAGTCCCTCTCCCTAAGTCTAGTCATGAGGATTCCTTTAGCTGAAGCTAAGTCCATCAATTGGAATGAGTTGTTATTCCATAAAGTGGTTATTCCTCCTAAAAATCCTTGAGAGGCTTGGGCCATAAAATCTCCCTACCCCAACATTTCTTGGCAATATTTTGCATAGCCTCTAAGGAGGTTCTAGTTTCCTACAACAAAACCACATCTAGGTTGTTTTTTGAAATCATTCTCTTAATAGCCAATTGTCTAGGGCAACTATTTAAACCCCTTACATTCCATGTGTTTATAATCATTGAGGCTCCATGTTGTAGAAGTTGGCAATTGACTTCACCAGTCTGGATTCTCTCATTTATTCTCCTTCTTGTTATATTTAATCCTTATTTTTTATTTTTACCCTTTGTGAACTTCCATTCTTTGATTGCTTCTCTACCTGGTCGATTTCTAATGTTGTCTTCTCTCTATTTTTCTTTACCACTCCCATAATGACATATTTTGATGGATTTTGATCCTGCACATGCACTATCATTGCCCCTGCCATATCATTCTATTAGAACATGGATATCTCTAGTGTCTATTGTTGCTCTCCCCAAGCCCCTGATATGTCAATTTGTTGGGGCTTAGATGTCTCTTATGCTTGTTGTTGTGTCATAACCTTCTAAGTATCTTGGCTCTCCTTCCCTCTTTTAAAATTTTGATCAGTTGGAGTTTGGGGGGATTTATCTCCTTTGGGATGGGGGTGTACTCCTAAGGAATTTGTTGTTTTATTTCTTGTTGTTGGTCCATGTCAATGACTGGTTCCACCTCTAAACACTCTTTCCATTCCATTGGATCATCTAGTTTAATAATTTCAAATTTGTTAGAAGATGCCCTCTAGTCTGGTGTTGGTTCATATTTCTTGCTTTAGTTGGATTTCATCCTCTTGCTTGATAATTATTTCTTTGGGCTCTCCTTGTTATTATTTGAAACCCTTCATCATTTTCCTTCTATGAGGGAGGGTTTTTGGGATTGGTTCTAGGTTGTTGCATTTCCTCTCTCCCTATTTTGGGGTAATTTCTTACCAGATTCCCATACTCATGGTAAGCTCTACACCTGAAAGGAATCAATTCATAATCCATTTTTTGTCTCCATGTATTTCTTCCCACTCTCAATTCAATTTTTGTTAAGAGCAACTTTTCTAGGTCCATCTCCACATAGATCCTTGTGTATGTCATTGATCCATTTTCTAGCGATTCTCGTGATATTCCTATGTATGTGCCTAGAAGGTTACCAATCATCCCAAGGATATCCTCTCTCCAAAATTCAAGTAGGAGAGCAAATAGTTTTATCCATATTATGGTTGCAAATGGCTCCATAGGAGGACCAAACATGGATCTCCAGGGTTTCACGAATAAATGTGTCAGTCTAATGTTGTATGGTCCTCCTTCAAAAGCCTTATTCTTGTCAAATATCATTATGAAATTTTCTACAAAGTATCCATTTGGAAGAAGCGAGATATGAACTTCTCCTTATGGGTCCTAATGTTTTCTTAGTTGTACAAGAAATGGTGAGATGGACTCAACCCCACAAATTTGCATATCAAATCATGGATGGATTTGTACACGATGTCTTCTACAATTAATTCTTTTTTTTTATCTCAAGGACAAGAACTGAGTCCACTTAAGGAAAATACTCATTTCTTCGTGCCTGCTCTTCTTTTGTGTCTTTTCTTTTATCAAATTCTTGCATTCATTTTCTAGCTTGTTCCTCTATATGAACCTCTCTCTTTCTACTACCCTTAACTATTTCTATAAAATATCATTGGTTGAAGGACACATCTCCTTGATTGACTCATGAATCATCAACAGTAAAAAAAATTTGGAACGCTCCATGGGTTCCATTTTTTGCTTGTCTTCTCCCCCACAACACCAACACTATTTGATGGTCTGTCGAGGTTGGGGGCCATTGGAAACCATAAAAATTATAAAACCCCAATAGCTCACACCAAGAGAAAAAATAGAAAAATAAAAATTACCTGCACTTGTATTAAACAATGTTTGATGCGAAGAAATCCCACCCTAAGCCTCGCATTCCACAACCTTTCCACTTTACTGAAGCTTTTGCATGCAATGGCAACACCAATGTGAGAAAACCCTAGCAAATCTCTCTTAAATGAGATACTTCTTAAAACCTTAATATATATTTATAAATTCCTTGTATTTTCATCTAAAATAATGTAAATAAAATTGAATTATAGAATGTGACATATGAAGTCTAGTGAGATTTAAGCCAACAAACTTAACAAAAAATGTGCTTCTATTAAACATGTAAACGTAGTATAAAACTCTCAAAAATGAACATAGAATAAAATATTTAATTGCATTTCCTTAGATATAAATGACTACAGTCAAACAAGAAATCACTTTTTAAAATGACATTACAAATTTGTTTTCATGAAAAGAGTATAATTAGTAAATTACAATTCATAATCATAAGTGATCATCAAAAACTAACAAAATATAACATAGTTGAGTAGTTTTAAATTATCCATGGGGTTTAGGAAAATTGGCAGGGAATGAAGAGTTTCACACCATTAACCAAGTTCTATATGTCATGGATGAACCTTAACATTTTTCCATGGGGTTTGGGATAAGTTATCAGCAATGAGTTCCACACTATAGATGAAGGTTCCAATCCCATGGGTAAACCTTCATATTTATCAAATGGCATGAGTTCAATAGATAAATTCCTCAACTTTAAAGGATGATACTTAGGTTTAAATCTTGCCAAGTTATACATGCATAATCACTAAGCTATTGTAATACCACTATGTGGTTTTGATGTAATATGAATGGGGTTTGTTCCAATCTTATATAATGAATTTAATTTAAAAAAAAACAACTTTAAACTATTGTTTGTTTTTTCTTATTTACCTTATTTTGCTCTTTCATGACCAACCAAGCCTTGGCCTCATTATTACTCTATCAACCATCGCTAGGAACAACATTACATCATGGTTTTGAATCCTGGCAAGATGGAATTTGAGGTAATAGACACCTCATCTCATGTATTTTCTGCAACATTGGTAACTAAAATGATTCAACAAAGTCCCTTTTATGATGTGTTTCCAAATCAAGTCCCTCCTTTGACTTTGCTCATTGTTGTTGATTCCTTGGCTACCATCCAATAACACCATCTATTTTTCTAAAAAATGAGTGTTAAAAGTATAATGCATGGCCTTAGAGGTATTAAGGTCATGTCCCAAACTCTTAAATTAGAGAGAAAACAATGGAAAAACCCTAAATAATATTATAAAATGTTAAAAATTATGGAAACCATACCTAGGAAACTTCAAAATCAAGTGTTAAATTCATCAAATCCTTGTCCAAATGTGTTTGATAATGTCTAGTTAGCTTCTTGAAATATGTAGTCAAGAGCAGTAGATAAAATAATATAAAAATTGAGCTATTTCCCTATTCTAAAGTTGTTTTTTGTGTTTATTATAGACAAAGGAAAAAACCCAAAAATAACATTATAAAATGTTAAAAAGTATGGAAACCCTATGTCTAAATATTTTTCCTAAGGTGCAAAACCTTCAACATCAAGCGTTAAATATGTCAAGTCATTTTCCAAATGTGTTCTAGAATGTATAGTTAGCCTCTTGAAATATCTAGTCAATAGTAGTAAAGAAAATAAATGTAATAAATGAGTTATTTCCTTGCTCTAAATTTGTTTTTTGTATTTAGTATGTAAGTTTTCACAACTCTTGCCAAAAAATTATCGATTTCTTAGCTCCATGAAAATGGTGTTATTTTATCATAGACCTAAAAAATCATGAGAAAATCAATAAATCACAAGAAATAGGTGATTTTCCAACTATAGGGGAGACAAATATTGGATTCCCCTATTCTTGAACCTGCTATTCAACTTGTTTACCCTATATTTTTATCAAAACTAGTTTTAGATTCCAATACCAACTAATTATTTCAATATTTTTCTTGTTGAACAATCCTCCTACAAAAATATCTGCTAGAAGATGCATTCTTATCTAAGCCTAACTATGAAAAAAACCAGCTTGTCAATTATGGTAAGGAAAAAAATGTATGATTTGAAATATGTAAAGGCTTTGGTTCTTATTCATGTGTACCAATGTGTTACAATTTCATATCAAACATGATAATGGAAATGTTAGACAACCTTTTCTAAAAGAGCCTTACAAGGAAAATAAATGCTCCCTTGGGTCCTACCTTTAGCAAAATAAAAGCAATAATAACTTGGCGATTTTTACCAAGGTCCCATGTTTCAAAGTAACTTATGTCCAATGCTCTATGTTGGTTGGTCCTCAAAATCAATAATATTAGGAGAAAATTGAATGTTACTATTGTGAACAACATCACCATGACATGCATTAGAAGCATTACCATTAGCAAAAATGGAGTAGCATCATCAATATCAAGAGCTCTATTACCATCATAAGAACCATGTGGATGATCATGATCACCTAAAACATCAAATATAAAATAAAAAGGAGAAAAATCACTAATAAATAGATCCTTTCATCTTCTCAATAGTGCCTTGATCATCAATCAAACCACACCAACCTGTGAAATCCTCCTCAAACTTTGATGTTTTTCTCAAACCTGGAATTTCTTGTAAAAGTATTTGACTATGCAGGTGAATAATTTGATTCTTGTTTTTAGATTCAAACACTCTACAAATCTTATATTATGCATCATTGGTTGTTGTGACATCACATATGTAATTTTATATCTCATCATATATGTGGAACATTATGATGAGTCAAGTCGAACATTAATATGAGTCCAACTTTCTAATCCACCTTATCAATTTTATTTTTTATCATCAGGATTTGTGACATGTCTCTATGTGGTTCCTAAAATAATGTCCCACAAAAATTTCAAACTCAAGATTAAATAAGGATTCCCTAGAATGAACTTTTTTTGATGTGATTGTTTCATTTGAAAGTTCCTAGTTCTAAGTTTTACTACAGACTAAATTTTACACCAAGGATAATTATAATCATAAATACAAGGACTAACAAAAAAAATAAGATTAATATCACATTTCCAATAATAAAAACATTAAATAAGTGATAATAGAAATGGAAATTCAAAATAAGAACAACTATATTGATATCAATTGCCTCTTCAAGGGGGCAACCTCCTTAACAATAAATTCTAATCTTCCCCATGAAGGTTGCATCCTTGTCTATTTTAAAGGCTTACAAGCATATGTCTTGACTATTCTATGACAATATTCCCTAATTGTATAATCTAATGACAATTATATATGACTTTATGATAATTACATATATGATTCTAAGACAGTTACATATATGATTCTATAAAATATTATCCTTCCTATTCCTAATTTGACATGTGGACTTATTCATATATACCATATGGTAAAATAACATAGACCAACATGGATTACATTCATGGGGTATGTAACATGTCATCCCCCTTAGAAAATATGTGTCCTCAAAGATAAAAGTGGGAAATTTATGCTAGATTTCTTGCAATGGCTCCCACATGGCATCTTCTGGTTAGAGCCCATGCCACTGCACAAGGACTTCAATGATGTTGCTAGAGAAAATGTGTTGAGTCTATTGACTAAGGATGACTAATGGTCTAAGAATAATAGAATCTTATTCATTTAGTTTTATAAGAGACATCTATACTAGGGTATGTTTCCCCACCATATTCTTTAGGCAAGACACATGGAAAACTGAGTGGATTTTGGATGAATTCAATAGCACCAATTTGTAGGCAACCTTCCCTACCTGATGGAGTACCTTATAAGACCCATAGAACATGGATTCAACTTGTGTTGTACCATTTTTTTTAGGGACATATGCTTGTAGGGCTGAAGAAAAATAAAAACCATGTCATCTTCTATAACCCTCTCAGTCTTATGTTGATATGCATGTTGTTTCATATAATTTTGGGCAATTATTAAATTTTTATTCAAGGTAGATAATATCTCCTATCAACAAGTGAGGTTTGTATTAATTGCCTCAACCTTTGAATTGCCTAGAAGATAAAATATAATATTTTAAGGTGATTGGTCATGTACTGCATCATGCAGAGTTATCTTAGTGGTTGTATAAAAAGAGGTGTTGTATCACCACTCCATTAAGGAAATCCATTGACTCCACTTGGAATTTTGATCAAATATAAAGTATATGAGGTATATATTTAGAAATTTTTTGACCACCTTAGTCTATCCATCACTCTACTAATGATAATACATGCTTCACTTTAGCTCTATTCCCTAAATGCAATGGATATCCTCCCAAAACTTACTAGTGAACACCTTGTCACAATCATTGATTATGGAGTGAGGAATCCCATGGAGTTGAAATATCTTGTACCTATAAAAGTATACCACTATCCTTATAGTATAAGGATAATACAAGGAGTAAAAATGAGCATACTTGGTCAACTTGTCTACTACCAACATGATAATTGTTTTTCACCCAATAGAGGTAGCCCTTCAATGAAGTCCATGGAAATATTTATCCATAGTGAATCAAGGATGGGTAAGGGTTGAATAAGACTTTGTGTTTTAATTTTTTTCCCTTTTTTGACTTTGGTATATATCACAATTGTCTACAAATTTCTTCACATCAATATTCAAACTTGGCCAGTAAAAATTATGTTTGACCCATTCATAGGTATGCAAGAAGCTAGCGTGTCCTCCTATTTGTGAAAAATGAAGCTCCATAATAATTTAAGACCTAATTTTAAAAGTGTATGGAATAAAAATCCTTTACTTGTAGTAGAGTATTCCCTCCCTCCATGTGTAATTAGGATGATCTTCTATCTTTCTAGAGGTCCTAAATAATTTTGGTGAGTGTGGGGTTGCCTTGTCACTCTAGCTTAAGCTCCTCTGGCAAATCAACCTTGATGATTGATACTTCATAGAGAGTATCATATGTTTTTAAAATTCTAAAAAGGGCATCTACTACCACATTCTCCCTACCCTTATGGTAGGCAATCTCATAGTCAAACCCTAAGAGCTTAATGACCCATTTTTGTTGCTCAAGGGATGAAACCATTGTTCCAAAATATATTTTAGGCTGCAATGATTTATCTTGACTATGAAATTATGTCCTATCAAATATTTTCATCAACGAAGAACCATTGGTCATAATATCTTTCTCATAGATTTATTGGCCATATTACATCCTAATAATACTTTTTTGATGAACGTAAGGGGTTTGTTTTCTTGCATGACTATGACCCCAAATCCAAGCTCTCATGCATCACTCTCTATTACAAAAGTCTTGGAGAAATCAAGAACTACTAAAACTAGGGTATGGAACAAATAATTTTAAGTAAGGAAGGCCTATTTTGGTTTATTGTTCCACACAAATGCATCCTTGTAGAGCATAGATATTAGGGGTGTGACAATATTACCATAATCCTTGATAAATTTATGATAGTACACTATAAGTCTAATAAATCCCCAAAGTCTCTCCAATATTTTAGGTTTGGTCCATTCCTTCATGACCTAAAATTTATAGGGTCCACATGCACACCATTCCTAGCCAAAATGTATCCCAAATATTCTATTTTTGTTTCCCTAAAGATACACTTGTGTTGTTTGAAATAAATTCATCCTATAATAGCTTCAAAACTTGGTTGAAATGTCATAGGAGTTATTTCCATGTCTTATTGTATGCTAAAATATCATCAAATAAAACCAGGATAAACTTCCTTAGATTTGGCTTGAGAACCCTGTTCATCAATCCTTGCAAAATGGAAGGTGCATTTGTGAGGCCAAAAGGCATAACCAAGAACTCATAGTGCCCCTCACTATTTTAGCTATATCCTCATCATGGACACGAATTTGGTGGTACCTGGACCAAAGATCCAAATTGATAAAATATTAGGCCACATATATCTCATCTAATAAGTCATGAATCACAAGTATTGGGAACTTATCCTTGATGGTGATATTGTTAAGCTCATGAAAAGCTATACACATCCTCCATGATACATATTTCTTCTATACTAACAATAGTGGGGTTGAAAAAGGACTTGTACTAGGGTGAATAAGTCCTACATCCAATCATTTCTTCACCATATTATTGATTTTATTATTTTGATGGTAGGGGTACTTGTATGATCATATGTTAAGGGGTCAGCTCTTTGGCACAAAACTAATCCTATGGTCCTCTAGATGACTTGGAGGTAGTTGAGTTGGATCCTTAAAGACTTCCTAATTCTTGGTGAGGATGGCTAACAATTTAGGGGTACCTTATCAACTTGTATAATACACATCTACATTCATCAAAATCTTCCAACTACTACCCAATGATCTCTTTGTAACGGTTATTGTATTTGATAGGCTATTATGACCTTTGGGTTTACCATAATTTATCCCTTGGATGGTGTGTGTTTGTGGTTTGAGAGAAATTAGGAGCGAAAAATAGGAAATTAATATTGTATTCAACTTTAGGAATAATAGGTTACATTGGTATTTATACTTGTAAAAATAAATGAACTTAGGGAATATAGGGAAGTTAGGAAAATAGAAAAAATACGGAGGAAAAGAGAAAGGTAAAATGATTTGGTTCGCCTTGCCGCCATTGCCGTCCAATCCTGCCCAGTCAGCTGTCGTCCAAGTCAAACTTACCTGCCCAGCCAGCTGCCATCCAAGGAGGTAAAAGGTGTAAGATCCAAATATTACCGTTGAAACAATTTTTTTACCTTCTTTTTGCTCCTTTTACTAGCTTTATTTCCAACATTCTCCCCTTTAAAATTGAGAGTACTGACTATACAGTCTCTCAGCTTTATATATTGAGCTTTAGCTATACCTTTGGTGAAGATGTCAGCAATATTATCCAAAGTGTTACAATATTGAAGCTCAACTATTTGTTGTTCCACCATATCTTGAATGAAGTGATACTTCATATCAAAATATTTTGATCTGCTATGGTGGACTGGATTGTATGCCAACTGAATGGCACTTATGTTATCACAATATAGTCGATTTGGACCACTCTAAATTTCTCCAATCTCTTCAAGAACTTTTCTTAACCATAGGGCCTGAGTACTAGCATGAGTGATGGCTATATACTCAGCCTTAGTTGATGAAAATGCTACAACAGTTTGTTTCTTGGAACTCCATGTAATTAGTCCTGATCTTAGACTAAAACAATTCCTTGATATAGATTTCTTGTCATCTATGTTGCTGCCCCAATCACTGCCACTGAAGCCAACTAATTTCACAGAATTACATTTTTGGTAATGGATTCCAAAATCCAATGTACTTTTTACATATCATAAAATTATTTTAGTTGCTTGTAAATGCAGCTCATATGGACTAGCCATAAACCTTGAAACTAGAGAAATAGCATATTGAATATCGGGTCTGGTGTTGATAAGAAACATCAAACTCCCAACCATGCTTTTGTAAGTGGTCATGTCAACATTTGATGCTCCATTGTCCTTGATCAATTGGATCCCATGTCCAGTAGGAGTTGCAACTGATTTGCACTGCTCCATGGCAAATTTCTTGATCATGTCTCGAGCATACTTGTGTTGAAATATGAATATCTCTTTATTTTATTGATGCACTTCCATCCCTAGGAATTATGGCATTAAACCAAGATATTTCATCTCAAACTGTTTCATCATGGAGTTTTTGAACTCCATATTCATTTTATTGTTACTACCCATAAATATTAGATCATCCAGATACAAACAAACTATGAGAATGTCTACTCCATGCTTTAGGTAGTACATATTTGGTTCACTTTTGCTTCTTGTGAATCCATACTCACTGAAATAGCCATCAATGCATGAGTACCAAGCTCTTGGTGCTTGCTTGAGGTCATAAAGTGCTTTCTTCAATTTGTAAATAAGGTTCTCTTTTCCCTGTTCTTGGAAACCTTGAGGTTGTTGAACATAAACCTCTTATGTCAAGTATCTATTCAGAAAAGCACTCTTTACATCCATGTGTTGAACATTCCATCCTTTATAGGTTGCTAAGGAAATAATTGATCTGATTGTCTCTTGTCTTGCAATAGAAGCAAAAGTTTCCTCATAGTCAATGCCATATTTTTGAGTAAAACCTTTTGCTACTAGTCTCGCCTTATGCCTCTCAATGCTTCCATAGACATTGTACTTGGTCTTGTAGACCCATTTACATCCATTTTTTACCTTTGGGTAGCTTTACTAGCTCCCATGTATCATTATTTTTTTATAGAGGTTAATTCCTCTTTCATGGCTTCTTGCCATACATTTTTAGTACATGCCTTCTCATAGCTAGTTGGTTCTCGCTGTGCATTAGCCAATAAAGCATAATTGACTACATCTCCTCTAAGTTCTTGGAAGTTATCATCCCCATACAATTGCAAATTCTCAAGTTGCTGCAAAATTGAATTCATTTCACTAGCTTGGCTTCTAGTGAATCTTCTTTGGAAATTTTGATCCAACATCTGAAAGGAAGGATGATGTTGTAAAGTTATTCTGCCTCTTTATGGAGATTCAATGTCCATCAATGAAGAATTTACTGATCTCTGTGGAGAAGGACTTGGACTGGTGGTTGATGTACTTGATGTAGTACTCCTGCTTGGCCTTGGATGGGGTGGTGTGACTTTCTTGGGAGACACTTGTTGTACCTGTTGTATTTGTGAAGAATTTATATATTGGGACTCATCATCAAAAAAAATTCTTTGATGACCCCATTATCCCCCTTCATCAAAAATTACATCCCTGGAGAGTATAACTTTATGATTCTTGGGATTGTAGAGTCTATATGCCTTTGTAGACTCATAATACCCTACAAATATACAAGCTTGACTTTTTGGATCAAGCTTCTTCCTTTTCTCATTAGGAATGTGTGCATATGCTAAAGAACCAAATACTTTGAAGTGCTTTACATTAGGTTTCTTTTCGTACCACGCCTCATAAGGAGTGACACCATCTAAACTAGAAGTATGACTTCTATTTAGAATATATACACTGGTTATTACAGCCTCTACCCAGTACATATGAGTTAGATACTTAGTCTGTAGCATCGATCTTACCATCTCAACTATGGTGCGGTTTTTCACTCTGCCACACCGTTCTGTTGTGGGGTATAGGCAGTGGTAAATTGCCTTTTGATCCCACTTGCTTTACAATATTTCAAGAATACTTTTGAGGATTATTCATCTCCTCGATCTGTCCTAAGACATTTTACATAATTCCCACTTTGATTCTCTACATTGTTTCTAAAATCTATGAAGAAATCAAAAGCTTCATCTTTATGTTTCAAAAAATAAATCTAGCACATTCTAGAGAAGTCATCTATGAAAGTGAGAAAATAAGAATAGTTTTCGAGACTCTATGTTTGCATTGGTCCATAAATGTCTAAATGTACTAACTGAAGTGGATAGCTAGATCTCCACGCTTGTCCTTTCAGAAACTTTGACCTTGAGTGCTTTTCCAAAGCACATCCTTCACAGGCCTCCTTTTGTTCATTGATTTTGGGAAGTCCTGTCACCATAGCTTGAGAAGTTAGAAGTTTCAAGCTAGTAGAATTAAGGTGACCATATCGCAAATGCCAAAGCACACTTGGATTTGTTATAGCTACATTTGCAATTTGAGCTCCTCCTGGCTCATTAAATTTGAGAGGAAATAACCTGTTCTTGGTCATGGGGACTTGTGTGATGACACGATTACAATTATTTTTATCAAAAATGATACATCGTCCTTCATAAAATACAAGCTTGTAATTGTTCTTCATCATTTTCCGAACGCTTAGCAGATTGTGTTGGAGCTTTGGAGTGTAATAGATGTCATGCACTTTCTTTAGTCCTTCTTTGGTTGGAACCTCCATGGCTCCAATACCCTCTACTTGCAATGTATTATCATCCCCTAATTTGATTTGGGATTTCTATAGTAGCAAATAAATGTTCTTTTCCACTTATATGGTTTGAACAACCAGTATCCAAAATCCATGTGTCATTTAGATTCTATTCTGATTGTCCATATGATAGAAAAATATTAGAGGTATCATCTTCTTCTCCATAATTACCATATTGACTATTGCTACCTTGTGAATATTTTGACCAGCAGTCGCGAGCGAAGTGACCTGGCTTGCCACAGTTGAAACAAGCTGATTTGTCCTTGTCACTTCCTCGCCCTTAATTTCCACTTTGTCTTGGATTTCCTCCTCGATTTTGATTTCCACCTCTTTGTTGATTGCCTCCTCTGTTGGAATTGCCTCTTCTGTTCTGATTGCCTCCTTTATAGTTGCTTCTACCTCTACCTCTTTTCTTACCTTTGCATTGACATATTTCTCATCCTCTTCCATTGTTTTAATTGGAAGTGAAGGCCTTATCATCGCCTCCATAGCTGGTTGAAGGAGTTTCAGGAAACCTATCTTCATGTGACATTAACGATCTAATTAATGCATCGAATGTTAAAATGGAAAGATCTTTGGATTCTTCTATAATTATGGCAACATGGTTTCATTTCTGTGTAAGTGTTCACAACACTTTTGTTATAATTGTCTAAGGCTTGATTGCTTCACCTAGTGTAACCATTTTATCTACTATTGCTTTTAATCTAACATAATAATCACCAAATTTTTCATCATCTTTCATTCGGATATTTTTAAAATCTCTCTTCAGTTTTTGAAGCCTTACTTGCTTCACTTGATTACTACCTTGGAATCCATCACTTAATGCTTTCCATGCATCTTGAGCAGTCGTACAAGCAATAATTCTAGGAAATATGCTTTTCTCCAATGCGGCTTGGAGATGAGAAAGAGCTGATGAGTTGCTCTTTTTCTCTTCTTTTCAAGTTTTCTTGTCTGTTGCATTAAGTGTGGTCCAGTCTGTGGGTTTTGTATAGCCTTCCTCTATGATGTCCCACAAACCTCTTCCTATGAGCAGGGTCTTCATCTTTATAGACCAGTACTCATAGTCATAACCATTAAATTCTGGGATAGGTAAGCTATTGTGTGAGGCCATAGTTACCAAAAAACTCTCTTTATTTCATGGTTACAAAAGTACTTTGCTGAATGAAAGAAATAAGAAGGAAGAAGGAAGAGATTACAAATTTAAGTCAAATCTGACTTGTTCTACTCTATCATTGATTGCTTGATCCTCTTGATGTGGGGATGCGATCTCTTGATTTGTAAAGTTATCTACCACTTCTTCTTTGTCGTCACTTATTGGTATGATTTTCGGTGATGGTGGTTCTAGGATTTCCACTAAAATGTTGTAGTGTGTGTACTCTGATTCTTGTGGTGCAGCTTGGATGGATTATTGATTGTTCAAATTGACTTCTAAATGAATTATCTTCAAAATCCACTTCGTACCCTGAGTCAGGATGCCTTTGATGTGTGATTACTGCGTTTTGAAGTTGACTAAACACAATGTTGAGTCCATAACCTCTTACTTTTTCATCAAACCTTTTTGCACATTCTCTTGCTAGAATTGCACATAAGGCATGATAACACCCATTAGGGCTGATCATCAAATACCTTTTACAAAATACTAAGTCTCTTAGGCTTATTACACACTCTTTCCTCTTAGGAAAGTTATCAATTTCTCTTTCAATCTCTGAGTATTTCACAAAAAAGTGAAATGTACAATCTCTTTGTGGATGACAATATTAAGACTTCAAGGCTTTTACAACAAAATTTTAAAATTTAAACTTATTAAAAAACATTAAATATTCATACTTAATAAAAAATAATTTTATAATCATTAAAACCTAAGTTTCAAAATAATTATAAATTAATTTTTATTAAATTAATATTTAATAATTTTAAATTTCTAAAGTTTAAATAATAAAAAAATTTAAACAAAAATTTATCTCTAGCCCATTCGAACCTGTGACCTCTTGATAGTCACAAAACCTTAGACCAATGCACCACGAAGTTTAATTTAAAACTCAAAGGATCCACAATCTTTTTCAACTATGCTTTCTAGGTGATTTCAAAAAAATAAAGCAAAATAGTGCACAGCGGTATTCAAACCTGTGACACCTAGATCACAAGCACTGCACCTTAGCCGCTTGAGCTACGCCCATGGCTAAGTATGGGGGAGGAGGTTTTTGTATTTAACAATCTCTTGTCACCGATTGTAAAGAAAAAATAATAATAATCCCACATTCAGTAGGATGGAGGTAATGCAAGGGTTTATAACCTTGGGCGTGAGCCTTTTGAAACAATTGCCTTCATAAAATCAATGATCACCCCTTTTGCCTCCGATTACCCAACCATTCCTCGCCATGTTGCTCCCTTCGTTGCCACGTCTATCCACGTCAGCTTTTGAGTCGTCCAGTCAGCGTGGGTTTTGTTATCCTCTCGCCATGTGCTACTCTCTGATTGGTTCTCCTACGTCGCTCCTATCTCTGCATGCTTGTTGTGCTGGTCTACTCCAGACTTCACCTCAATCCATGTGCTTCAGGCTTCTCTCACCTTGAGCTACGTGTTGTGGGCCCCACCTCAACCTCGCTACGGGTTATGTGTTGTGGGCTTCTCTCTCCTCGGTCCTCTAGCTTCCCTCGCCTCGATCCTCATGCCCTCTTGGATTCCCCATTGATACCATATGTGGTTTGAGAGAAATTAGGAGCAAAAAATAGGAAATTAATATTGTATTCAACTTTAGGAATAATAGGTTACATTGGTATTTATACTCATAAAAATAAATGAACTTGGGGAATATAGGGAAGTTAGGGAAATAAAATAAATAGGGAGGAAAAGAGAAAGGTAAAATGAGTTGGTTTGCCTTGCCGCCCTTGTTGTCCAATCCTACCCAGTAAGCTATCGTCCAAGTCAAACTTACCTGCC
The DNA here is from genome assembly GCA_028583015.1 of Wollemia nobilis. NCBI lineage: Eukaryota > Viridiplantae > Streptophyta > Pinopsida > Araucariales > Araucariaceae > Wollemia > Wollemia nobilis. The sequence continues at coordinate 2,817,623 of JAQPPZ010016917.1, read as the reverse complement.
TAGTCAGCTGCCATCCAAGGAGGTAAAAGGGGTAAGATCCAAAGCTTACCGTTGAAACAATTTTTTTTATCTTTTTTACTCCTTTTTGCTTCCTTTTACTAGATTTATTTCCAACAGTGTTCTATTGTTGATGGTGAACCTGATCCAAAGTTTTGAGAAATCCCATAGCACCAACCCTAGAGTCCTCAATCAGGGGTAACCTAATACAATGCCCATGCCCTCCAAGGGAACTACATAGATATTAGTTTAAAATTGGTAATTACCTATAGATAGGCAATCATTTTGACACCATTCATTATAGGTCATAATATCTCCATTAGAAATCTTGACATTAATTTATTCCTAGCCAAAGATGAAGCAAATTGCCCTTTTTCTACACTAGAATCTATGAAGTTATTTGTGTTGTCAAAGTCTAGTAATATCAACACCTTGTGTCCCTTGAAGAAATCCTATACTATCATGCATTATGGTATCGAGATTCCTAAAATGGCATTCAATAGAAGTGCAAGTGCTTCCTCCATGGGTCCATATGGTAAAGCTTCATCATCCGCTAAATAAATATATTCTTCAACAAAGTCTACAAATCCTTCCCGTGTCTCTGTCTAAGAGGATGAAGCACTACTCATATCTAGAAGGTAGAGGAGTATTTTACAGTTATGTCTAGTGGCCCATTTTTCATCATAGCTATAACAAAGTTCCTTGTGCCTCTTTACTATTGGAGTCTTTGGAGCATTATTTTTTTATGGATGCAAATATTATATTTTAAAATGTAGGGGTTTGGAGACCTTTCTTTGGATATTCCAATTTATTTCTACAAGTTTAGCTAAACCTGTTGTATTCATGTATATGGCTGCTTTGAGCATTTATACCTTAGTTTTGATTTCCTCCTCAAGGCCACTAATGAAACAACTCTTAAAAAGATGCTAGGAAGGCCTTCTATTCTATTGGCTAGCTTCTCAAAAGTTGTAATATACTCAGGTACTATTCCTATTTTTCCAAGCTTGGTGAGGAATCTAGTGAAGTCTTCAAACTTAGAAAGACCAACATAGCTAAGGATTTCATTCTTGAACTATGTCCAACCAATTTTTGGTACTTGTTTTCACAACCATTGATACCAATGGAGTGCTTCAAGGTCAAAATGGAAGGCAGCCACAAAAATCATTTGGTTGATGGGTGTCTCATGCAGCTCATACCATTGTTTGGCCTTAATTAACCAACTTTGTGGATCTTTCCCATCGAACCTTAAAAAATATTGTGGAGTTTAAGAATCATGCCTCTATGATTTCTTAATTGTTGAAAATTTATCCTCAATCATGGCCTTAAAAAAATTTGACATGTCAAGAGCTTTCCCTTTATGAACTTCGGGGCTATTTTTAGTGTGTCCATAAAAAATTGAATTGTTAAGCTTAAGCACTTTGATGTCCTTAGTCATTGAATCTTATATATGTTTGAAATCTACAACCATGCTAGTGAGGGTAGATATTTAGGCAATAAATTCATTTTTGGCATCCAACTTAGGAATTTGTTTCTCCATATTGTGCATTTTGGTCTCCATTTCTTGAGTTTTGGTCTTCAATGGTATTTACTAAAAATAGAAATGTTATTTTTAGCAAGTTACTATTTTAGTAAGGGTTTTAAAAAAGTGTATGAGTGTTATATACCAAAATTATCATCTCAAAAATATGATCAAAATGGTCTATACTACAAATGACAATTTTAAGGTCCCCAAAAAAGTATATAGGTTTTATATACCAAAACAACTGGCTCAAAAAGACGATCAAAATAGGCTAATATGAAAATTTTTATTTTTTGCTATGCTAGAAATTTTTACTAGATAGTGGTTTTAGTGTTGTGTATCTCCTTCAAAATGCTTTGTATTGAAATAAAACTTAACTATGATCATAGTCCCAAGTTGGATTAAGCCCTTTACCCCTATGTACTTTATTTTTTCTATCCTACTAACGATAAGGCCAACACAATTATGAAACTACCACAAGTAAAAATCAAGAAATGTAATGTAGGATGAGGTGTGTACTTTCCATAGCCCTTTAATATATTGTTGTTGTAATATGTGAGGGTAATATTCCTATATTTAAAGGTAATCTTCCTATATGTGATGGTAATCTTCCTATAGTTCTCAATATACTATGGATAATTACAATATGAATTAATCAACTTCCTCTATTTGAAGTTTGTCTTAAAGTTCCTAATAATGGTCTATTGATATATGCAAGGTACATACGATATCAATTCCATGTACAAGTATTTTCTAAGGCCAAAGTATTGGGGTCGAAGCATCCCTCACTTCTCTAGACACTTTATGGATAATCTAGCCTAGACAAAAGTGACATATCCATGATGTTTTATAATAGCTAGAACATTGTTTCTAACCTATAGACCAAGGCTTAAAATAAAAAAATATTTGTGAACATGAAGAAAAAATCCAAGTTGAGAAAGAAGGTGGTAGACAAAACGCTAGAAGAGAATGTATAGGGTATGAGAGAAGACATCCGAACATGAATATGTATGGATGTGAAGATAAATGTCCAAGGAGGGAGAAATTACAAATAAGGACAAGATACGTCTAAGGAGTAAAATTGTAGATGATGTGAAGAGAAACATCTGGAGACATTTGCAGTGCAAACATGGTAAGGGGTATTGTGGAGAACCCTTGCTGAGCATTTGGAAGAAGGCAATACGTTAGAGAACAGTGTATAAAGTAACATCCAAGTGGAAATAAAAACAATAAATGTGGGTGTGCAAGGAATATTAGTGTGAATTACACCATAGTTTGGCAAAGGTATTTCTCTAATCTTAAATTTAATTTATTCAGCATTAGACTTTATGTTGAGGAATTTTTTTTCTTTTGGAAGAAATTTTTTAAATGAAAATTGACTAAAAGGAGGGAAAAATATTATTGAATTAAATTTATAAGGAAAAAGATAAAATAATTTAAAAATGAGAATAATTAAAGGTGAAAGGAATAAATTTAAAAAAAAAATCGAGAATTGAAATATTAAAAGGAAAGAAGAAAAAAAATGGATTATTTGAAAGAGGAGAAATTTATTTGAATTTGAAATATATTAATGGAATATTGTCCAAAGAGATAGAAAATTAAAGTTGAAGAAAGAAATTAATTATATTTGAAGAAGAAATATTATTTGAAGATATTGTTGAAGATTAAGGGAAAGAAGAAAATATTATTTGAAGAATAGAAGAATTATTGAAGGAAAAAGAAATTCTTAAATTTGGGAGTAAGAAGAATTTTAATTACAAAGGAGAAAATAATTATATTGAAGGAAAAATAATTTACTAAAGATGGATTTGAAGAAAGTGTAGAACTACATCATCCAAAATTGAATTGAGAATTGTTGAAGAATTTTATTAGAAGGGAAAATTATTCAAGGGCCTATTTGATTTATTTTGAAGAGAAGACATATCATTGAAAATTTGTCAAAGACTAGACCAAATTATTGATGATTATTTCAAGACACACAACATGGCAATTGAGAAGAGAAAGCAAACAAAACGAAAAAAATAAACATTCAGTATGCATCACCAAAGGATAGTATAGTTAAAGAAAAGCAAGTTGAAAATATCTTACAATCCATATCTCAAGAAGCTACTGAAGATGAATAATATGTGTAAGCAAAATTCATGGGACATTTACAATTTATTCTCAAATAAGCTAAAATGGATATTTTTCAATACTTCAACGTTGCATAAATTGTATTCTAAATGAAGTTAATGACTATTCTGAAAATTTTATCACAATATTTGTTAGTGTATGAAAAATAGTATACAAGGCAATAGTCACTCTTAATGTTCTTAAGGCAAAAAGGTACGAAATATTTGAAGAATTGAAAAAAAACCCAATGATTCAGAATGCATTTTGTAATATAAATGACCTTATCCAAAAAAAAAAAGATCTAAGTTGTGACACACTGTTTTGAGGCCTATGACAACAAGTATATGTTGTGATACTAGTGAACTATTTCAAAAGGCAGATGTAAGTTTTCATACTAGTGAACTATTTTAAAAGGCAGATGTAAGTTATGATACCATTGATTTAAGACACATGATGATAGATGCACATTGTGATTTTAGTGATATTGTATAGAAATCAAATATATTTTGTGACACTAGTAAGTTAAGCATTGTTCATGAACACAAATAATGTACAAAAAATGTATGTGTTGGCCATGATAAAGGCCAAATTGACAGAGTAGATGAAAGTAACAATGATAGTAATAGTCTTAGATATGATAAAGGACAATGTAATGATATCAATGACAATGATAGGGATAGTAATGCTCTAAGTTGTGTTGATCAGTGTAATGAATTTGAAAAGTATACTAAAGAGATTGGTATAGAATTATTGACAGGATATAGTGACACAATTTCAAGAAAAATTATACCATAAATAAGGCCAAAATATGAAAGCCTTAGATAAACAGGTAACAAAGAATTCATATTTAGATATTGTAACAGCTATGGACATACATAAGAGAAATATTGGAACCTTCATCATTGTGAACTTTGTGGAGGAAATAACCATTCTCAAATATATTGTTATTATAAAGAAAAGAAAAGAAAATGAAAATAAATTTTGGATGGACAAACTTGAAAAAATGGAATAAGATAAAAGAAATGTTGTGGAAATTCATTCCATCCATTTACGGTTCTATGATAAATTAAACATCCATAGTTGTGTAAATTATTCCTAAAAGGTCAACCACCAAATAACAAATCCAAACTAGAAAAAATCCTAGAGAAGCTACAATTGTTGGTTTCTTACCTTGCCAACCCCTATTGATTATAGTATGTAGATAAATTGCAAATATGGTCTAAGTAATTAATGCCTAGATTTCTTTTGTATCCCAGCTCCAATAAAATCCCCATGCTTCGTTGGCCCATACTGCTCCAGAAATAATACCTATAGTTAAAAGAGAAAATCCTAGACCAATGGCACTATAACTCCATTGAACTAATTGGTTCATCAATTGACATTTACGAGAATTTATGAATAAAAAACAAAAAGTATCTTGCAAATATTTTTTCTTGGTCTTACAAATACCAATTCTTATTGGTAAGGAAGGAGTGTAAAAAGGAATTATTTGCACTAAGAAATTTTTTTCTATTTATTCTAGACATAATGACCAAAAAATTTATTAATGATAGGGATCCACATAAAAGAGTTGCATAATTGAGCAATATCATACTTACATGCATCATTGACCAATGATATTGTAAAGAAAGTACTAACATTGTAGATTGTTGCATTTTATCCAAAATACCTAAAGTAGCAAAACCATGGGTTAACATGGCACATGGCACGGTGATTGCACCTAACCACTAAGAATCTTAGCTTTGCACTTCTATAACTATATGAATCATGGATGACCTCCATGAAAGGAAAATGAATGACTCATATAGATTACTTAACAATAAATTTCCCAAATAAAGCGAACGAGTAACTATTTATTTGGTTATACAAATGAAAGTAACTATCATGCCCATTCCTCCTAAACTAGTCAATCCTTCAATTGGATAAACTAAGGTTACCCATTAAATGAGAGTAACAATAAGAATAAAATAAAAAGAGACATGAGTTGATATATGTTCTAATGTGATTAACATAATAATAAACCCATTTCATAATTTTATTTTTAATAGGATCGATGAGATAAAGATCAAATTGATTTATCTATCATAATACAATAGACAAAGATCAAATAATGACAGTAATATATGTCTATAGGGAAGGGGTTGAATTCGTGGAATCTTATTACTAGAATTCCACCACTAGGATTCGAACCGATATGCTCTAGCATTTCTTCCTAAGAGCAGCATATCTACCAATTTCACCATGGCAACTTGTTGGGTTGGTATTCAATATTATAAGGATTGATATGCTAATTTTTCAATAGATTCAAAGACTTCAACCTTTTCCATTTATTTATTGTTTATTTGATTCAATGTTAGTCGTTATAACGGGGAATGGCATAGTTTGGTAGCATACCATCTTGGGGTGATGGAGGTCACAGGTTCAAATCCTACTACTCTGAAGGAGGAGAAATAATCTCATTCACTTTCATCATTAAATTTTTTTTGGTGATGTATTGACCTATCCACCCTAGGAGGTCTAGAGGTATGTACTAGATTTTATCTATATATCTATACATATATGTATAGATATATACACATGTATTATTGATCTACCAACCACTAGGAGGGCTATAAGTATCTACTTGATATATAGATATTAGATATATCTATAGAATAGAACGAGCAGTTACTTCAGAAGAGAGAAAAGTGAGAGATCAAATGTTTTGTTGATCCACTAGTAACATGCTATTACTGATTAATAGGTGGACTTTGTCCCTATTGGGATTGTAGTTCAATTGGTTAGAGTACCGCCCTGTCAAGACGGAAGTTGCGGGTTCGAGCCCCGTCAGTCCCGGTCCGATGAGTTGATCAATTCTTCATTCGATTTCCAGAGAATTGGAAAAAAGTAAATTTGGGTAGACTGAGATGGAAAAACTAGAGATTTAGTAAATTTATTAGAAATTTAATGTATTTATCCATATCTACAGAATCCACCAAGTCTAGAATTCATTGGTGAATTCTGTTACCATTATAATAAGAACATCTTTATCCGTAATAAATCCTCTTCTCTTCTTGAAGAGCCTAATTTTTTTTGCTAAAAACCTATTTGCTTCATTGAATCTCTGATTCTTACGAATAGAGATTTGTAATAAGATAGATCTATAAGAAGTTTCCAAGAAATGAAAATCTCTCTAGCACTTTAGTTCCTAAAACTAGACGATAAGAAATCATTCACTAAAAAAAGGTAGGTGTACTTGTAGACAACTCTCTCTATATCTAAATACCTAGACTATCTCCTTTAATATCACTTTTTACTTTTTTTTTTATCTTAAATATCCCTCCTCTCTTATCTTGTTAATCTCCTCTCTTATCAACTAGGTTTTAATTTTTGGAGTTGCTTCATTTTCTTCTTATTCTAGAGTTTTTTTCAGTTTCTTGAGTTTTTTCAGTCTTTGGATTTGGTGGTTTTGTTTTATCTTCTAGGATCTTTTTATAAATCCTAGAAGTTTCCACTCTCAAATAAAGAGAAACATCTAGTTTGAACCATGGTAATTTCATATCAACTTTCTACTACGCTTTTTTTATAAAATTCCTTGCAGGGGGGCTAGCCGCTCTAAAGAAACATTTAGTCTATGTAAATGGCATCTGATATTGTTTATCTTATCGTGATTTTTCACTTGCTTCGCCTTCTCTTTACATAATTCGGAGTAATATGCGTTGAGATCGTATAAATATTGATCCATAGGCAAATACATTTGACAATACTCAATAAGGGGAGCAAGCTCGGAACGAATAATTTGAATTACCTGCGAAAGTTCTAGATTTTCTGCGAATATTGGAAAAAACCAATAGGGTTTTAAGAATCCGTAACCATCTAAAAATTCAATCAGCAGACTCTCATCCGTTTCACTTTTATTGGAATCCGTTTTACTTCCATCGGATTTTATATCCGTTTTACTTTCATTGGATTGATTCGTTTCACTTTCATCATCACCTTTACCCTCTTTTTTATCCTCTGTTTTATCCTCTGTTTTATCCTCTGTTTTATCCTCTGTTTTATCCAATTCTGTTTTATCCTCTATTTTAGCCCTTTTTTTAGCCGCCTCTTTTTTAGCCAATTCTATTTTAGCCCATTCTATTTTAGCCAATTTTAAATCACTTTTATCCAATGTCCAATTTTAAATATTTTTTAGCCACCTCTTTTTTATCCAATTCTGTAGTTTTAGGTTTTGGTGGTATTGGTGGTTTCAGCCACTCATCAGACCCAAAACTTTGGAAGAATATTTTCTTTTTTTTGTTATGTAGGAAAAGATAAGAACAAAATGACCACAATTTTGGGTATTCACCTAATATTGCTAGGTGTTGGTGCTTTTCTTCTAGTGCTCAAGGCTTTGTATTTTGGCGGTGTATATGATGATACTTGGGCTCCCGGCGGTGGAGATGTAAGAAAAATTACGAACTTAACTCTTAACCCAAGTGCTATATTTGGTTATTTACTTAAGTCCCCTTTTGGAGGAGAGGGATGGATTGTTAGCGTAGACAATCTAGAAGATATAATTGGAGGACATGTATGGTTAGGTTCCATTTGTATCTTCGGTGGTATCTGGCACATCTTAACAAAACCTTTTGCATGGGCTCGTCGCGCGTTTGTATGGTCCGGAGAAGCTTACTTGTCCTATAGTTTAGCGGCTCTCTCTGTCTTTGGTTTCATTGCTTGTTGTTTTGTCTGGTTTAACAATACAGCTTATCCTAGCGAATTCTATGGACCTACCGGCCCAGAAGCCTCTCAAGCTCAAGCATTTACTTTTCTAGTTAGAGATCAACGTCTTGGAGCTAGTGTGGGGTCTGCCCAAGGGCCTACTGGTTTAGGTAAATATCTTATGCGTTCTCCTACTGGAGAAATCATCTTTGGAGGGGAAACAATGCGTTTTTGGGATCTTTGTACCCCTTGGTAGAACCAATAAAATGAAAGAAAGTTTGAAGGTAGACTCCAAAAAGGGTTGTGACCCACCAAAAAATCTTTAGAAGGCTCCTATCACTGAGGCCAATTCAAGGTCTCTCGTTGTGACTGCTTCAGGAAGTAGTAAATCCCCCTCTTCCTTTGGAGGAGATAACTTCAAAGTTAATCATCATTCTTGTTTCGAGCGGTGAAGCAATGAAGTCTCTCCTTCTCGACTAGAGGCTAACCCAAATCTTGATAAAGTAAGTTCGCATTTTTTTGACTCAAATATTTTAACAACTTAATTGAAGAATCTGAGAATGATTTGTTGGGAACCTCTCCCACTATTTTCCCCCTCATCCAACCCTCTAATTCCCCTGTTTTGCAATGCATTGTAGCTCCAAACCCCCTCCCGTACCTTTTTGGGAATGAGGTTTTGTACCCACCCCCTCAATCTAGTCCTGTGCCCGCTCTCCATTCTCCTTCCAGGTTAGGATCGTCCAGTCCTCCTCTGAGTTCATTTATCTCCCCTTCCAAGACCCTTCATTCCCCTGTACAAGGTCATATTTCCCTCTCACCATGTGTAAGGAAGGTTGATTTTGGTTCTGACAATAAGAAAGGGTGTCCCTCTACTCAAGAAAAATGGGAAATGAAATTGAAGATGACATTGCTTGTGGTATCCAGACCACGCTGGTGTCTTCCATCCTAGACATGGCTGAAGATCCATTATCCAAAGAAGGAAAATGGCCCAAACCCCAGCCTCTTAGGAGATGGGGGTGCATAACAGCTTCTAAATCTCTCAAATGAAGGTCCTCTCGTGGAATGTGAGAGGCCTCCATGGGCCCACCAAGCAACGGGTAATTTCTTTTATGATATGTGATTACAAGCTCAATATCATCCTTTTGCGAGACAAATATTGACTCATATAATAACCAAAAAATAGCCAATTCCCTCTGGAAAGGCTCCAACTTCATTGCTAGTCCTAATCATGGTTCTTCTAGAGGCCTCGTTTATCTATGGAACCCCACCCAGTTTGAAGGAAGACTTATTTCTTATTCTGATCGTGTTACCAAAATTCTCTTTCATTACAAGGACTTGGGATTTAGATGGGTGTTATCTAACATCTATGCACCCAAAAATCCTTCAGATAGATCAACATTATGGATTTATCGTATGCAAATGAGGACGACCTTACCAAATGAAGCATGGATTCTTGTAGGGGACTTCAACAATCCTCTCTATCCCAAGATAATATTGGAGGGAATCCCATTACACCCAAGTGTTATGAGGAGTTTTCTGACTTCATTAATAACATCGAGCTTATGGATGTGGAACTCAAGGGTAACATTTTCACTTGGAGCAATAAAAGAGCTGGTGAAAGTCTCATTCAAATCCATCTTGATAGGGTTCTCATTTCCAAGGAATCCATTCCCCTCCTAGGTGATGCTTCCCTTTTTTCTCTTCCTAAGATCACTTCTGATCACATCACACTCATCTTTGAGGATTTAAGTCTGGATTCATATTTCAAATCTTCCTTTCAGTTCGAATCCATGTGGCTCCAGCATCCTGACATAAGGAACCGAATCGCTAAATGGTGCCCTCAAGACTTTGTTGGTTCTCGCATAGCTCAAGTGGCTAAGAAACTTCATTGCATAAAGGAGAAGCTTAAACTTTGGAACAAAGAAGTCTTCGAGAATATTTTTGAAACCAAGCAAGTTATTATCAACAAACTCAATGAAGTTGAAAGGCAGCTTTAGGTGGGTGCTCCTTCTCAGGACTTGTAGCTTCAGGTGGGTGCTCCTTCTCAAGACTTGAGGGCCATAAAAAATCTCTTCTTTCTAAATTCCACACTATCCTAGCCAAAGAAGAGACATTCTAGAGGCAAAAATGTAGGGCTTTATAGCTAAAATCTGGAGACTCCAATACCAAGTTCTTCCATGCGTCCACCCTCAAACATCAAAGCTCCAATAGAATTAGAGAACTTTGTGAAAGAAATGGAGCCATAACCACTGGAAGTATAGAGATCAGGGTTGAAGTTGTGGAGCACTTCCAGGATCTCCTCGGGTCTTTCCACCAATGCCCTCCCTTTGTTTCAGATTCCCTTCTTCACCATATCCCAAACCTTGTCCCCTCTGATTTCAATGCCAAACTTATCAGGCCTTTTTCCTATGATGAAATCAGAGATGCTCTGTTCTCAATGTCCCCTGATAAATCCCTTGGCCTGGATGGGTTTCCCCCAAGAACCTTCTAGGACATCATTGGCCTTGAAATCACTGTTGTTATTCAGTAAATCCAGAGCACCAAATACTTATCTAAATATGTCAATTCTACTTTCCTGGCCGTTGTTCCCAAATCCCAAGAATGTCATTCCCTCTTAGACTACTGACCCATCAGTCTATACAATGTCCTATACAAAATTCTCATGAAAATGATGGTCAATCACCTAAAGGAAATTCTTCCCCAAATCATAGACTGTTCAAGGGTGGTTGATCACTCGTGGTATGTTCACCATTCATGAGCTAATCCACTCCATATTTAAAAGCAAAAAGCTGAGTTTTTTTCTCAAATTGGACATGAATAAAGCCTTTGACCGAGTTTCCTGGGATTTTCTCTTGGCTATCCTATCCAAGTTTGGGTTCCACGAGGACTGGATTAGACTCACCAAGGAATGCCTCAACATGACCTAGTTTTTTGTCTTTGTCAATGGCTCTTCATTTGGTTATTTCAAAATCCACAGGGGACTGAGGCAAGGTGATCCCATGTCACCATTCCTTTTTATCATTCTTGTTGAATCCTTAGGGTGATCTTTCAAGGCGGTGTGTGCTTATGGGTCAATTTCTAGGATCAAAGCCTCTTCTTGTCTCACTTTGCTTTCTTCTTAGTATTTCATGGACGACACTATCTTGGCCACCCAATCCTTTGTCCTTAAAGCTCAAGCTATCAAACATCATAAATGATTATGAAGAGGCTACATGTCAGAGAATCAACTTTACAAAGAACAACTTGTATTTCATCAATACTCCTGAAGAAAGGCATCTCAAAATAGCTCAGATTCTGGGATGCAACATTGTGAATCTACCGGCCACCTACCTCAGCCTTCCTCTCTTTCAGGGTAAACCAACAAAGGCAATGTGGAATGTAGTCATTCAACGCATCATGAAAAATTTGGTAGGGTGGAAAGGCACTTTCCTCAGTCAGGCAACCAAAGCAACTTTAGTCCAAGCCTGCCTCCAAAGCATTTCAATTTTTTTCATGTCGGTCTTCAAAGTTCCTAAAGAAGTCTGCTGGAAAATCAAATAAATTCATAACAGTTTCTCTGGTCAGGGTCAAAAAATAAACATAAATTTCCTTTGGTAGCGTGGGACAAAATTTGTACAAGGAAGGCTCACGGGGGCCTAGGATTTAGAAAAGTGTCCAAAATGAACATGGCTTTATTATGCAAATAGGGATGGCAAATCTTGTCTGACTCTAAAACCCTATGGGTTGATATTGTCAAAAGCAAATACCTCCACCACTATTCTTTCTTTGCATATTCTATTTGTCCTGATGGATCGACGTTTTGGAATGTCGTGTCCCATACCAGAAGCATCCTCGCCAAAGGACTCATATGGTGATTGGGGAATGAAAACCTCATTCAGTTTTGGGAAGACCTATGGATCTCATATCGTCCTCTCATCAATTATCCTGAGCTTTGTCTCCTAAAACCTCTTCTTGATCGGTCTATTGGGGAATTTGTGTCCAACTTCATTTCGTATGATAGCAACCAACGTCCTTCATGGAAACCCATTCCTTCCTCCGATGATATCCCTGGTTCTACTGAAGTTTCCAAAGCCCTTTCATACTTGCTCAAAACCTCTATTATCCCATCTAACTTGTCTTAGGATTCTATATTGTGGAGAGTCACTGATCAAGGTCTTTTTAATGTCAAATCTACCTACTTCCTCTAGGAAGAACCTCTACAAAATTGGTTTCCAACTGATCTCATTTGGCTTCGCCACCTCATTCCCAAAGTTACCTTTTTTTTTGGCTTGTTGTGTAGAATAGAGTCTTAACCTTAGACAACCTGTCTCGTCGTGGGTTAATCCTTGTAAAAAAATGCTATATGTGCCATTTCGATTGGGAATTGATCCCCCACCTCTTCCTGGGTTACCTTTTGCCTCAATCGTCCTGTCCTCCCTCATGTCGGAGTTCAGTCTTTTCTGGGCTCCTAATACCATTATGGACCTTTGCACCTAGTGACCCAAACCCTTTCACCACATCTGCCTCTATTCCTTATGGTCTTTCTGTATTCCACATTTCTTGTGGCAAGTGTGCCTCAAGAGGAACAATAGGGCCTTCAATGACTCTTCATGTAGCCCTGCTTCTATCATTTCCAAAATTCTCACTGTGGCTCGGGAGAAAACTAGCCTTGTTCCTTGCCTTGAAAGTCGAGGTCATGGCATTGAGATCCATCTCGTTTCTTTGTTTAATCTCCTTGTTGGACATTCCAAGCCTCAATTCTCCAAATTTGATAGATCCTCAGTTCGCTGGGTCCCGCCTCCTCTGGGTTGGTTCAAACTCAACTTCAATGGAGCTGCTAAAGGCAACCTTGGAAAATATGGCATGGGAGGTCTCATCAAAAATGACCAAGGTAGAATCCTTCTTGCCTTCATCGAGGCAATTGGTGTCCAGTCCAACAACTTTGCTGAAGCTCGAGCATTGTTCCAAGGTCTCACCTTAGCTACCAATAGACAGTTCCACAATCTCATCGTCGAAGGGGATTCGTTGAATACCATCAACTTCGTCAAGGGTTCCTCTCCTCCTGCATGGTCTATTTTTGTTGCTATCGACGAGTCGAAATGGATTCTCACTCTTTGGTCAATCCTTAGTTCAGCACGTTTACAGAGAAGGCAACAGAGCCGCTGATCTGATGGTAAACCTAGGTTTGAACCAAACAGGCCTCTGAGTTTGGGATAGTGATTTTCCCAGTGAAATCATTGACTTTTACCTCCATCATGATGTTTCAAATCAGTAATCGTATTCAACGAAATTTAGTCATGGTGAGGTGGTGCCACCGTGGCCTGCAAATTTCTAATCGCAGGATAAGCAGATAGATCCTGAGATCCATATTTGATCCTGCTCACTTCCCTAGTTTGGTTTGGTTTCCTAGTTTTTCCCTTCTATCTTTGCTTGTGTTTAAGGATTGTTGTGTCAGTCTCGTCTCTCTTTTTGGTTTCCCTTTTTTTTGTCTCTCTGTGGGATCCCTTCCTGGGAATCCCCTTTTTGTCTTGATATTGTAAAAGGTTCAGGGACCTTTCAAAACCCCCTTCCATAAATAAAAAAAAAATGAATCTGTTGAAGAAAATGACAAGAACATAAAGATTGTGACTAATATCAATTATGTGACAAGAAACAAGAACAAGGAATGATAATCTTATGACACAAAAGACAAGGGATAGGTTGCATCTGCCATCAACAAAGACAAAACAAACATTCAAAATTGATCAAGGTTCATCACCATCAAGTGGTCAAGAAAACCAAGGCGAATGAAAACGTGAAGACATTGAATTCTATATCAAATAATGTAATACAAGGTGTTTGGAAGTATTACATTATTTGATACCTTGCAAGAATATTGTAAGTACCATATAAATATTTTAGTCTAAAGTTTGTTAACATGTGGTGTGAAAAAAGTCTTGCAAATGTGTCTTTTAGTGTGTAATCATTAGAGGTTTGTTATTATGTGAAGTCAATAGAATATATATCTCGTATGACAAATATAAATACTTGTATCTCCTAAATAAGTGTGAGGAGATGAATAGTTTGTTTGAAAGAAGAAAGGTCAAGAGTATTGTGAATATGAAGTCTCATATCAAATATATATATATATATATATATATATATATATATATATTGGAAATAAAACATTATAAATGTGAATTGAAATATTAACTTGCAAATACAGTTATATTTTCAATATTTGAATTAATATTCATATAAGTTTAGTATTGAATATATTTCATTGTATAAATATTTAATATTTAATTTATTATAAGATACTAAAAATATTGATTTGCCAAAAATTACACATACCCATTCTTAATTTGATATGTAATAGTCTTAGTATATACCTCATTGTAAAATAACATAAACCAGTATAAATAATATTGGTAAGATGCTTAACATTTTCCTTGATGTTGAGTATGATTAAGAATTACTTTACACTACTTATCTTTAAAAAAAAAAACCTGATGAACTTTCACTAATTTTCCTAATGGACTTTCACTAATGAACTTTCACTAATTTTCCTAATAGACTTTCACTAATTTTTTAAGTTTAATATCTATAATTGTAGATTCTAAACATTGATTTTATAAAATTATATACCATAAAAATTATATTCACAAACAAGGCTACTAGTTTATAAAAAATAAACATATTGCGAGTCTTCCCAAACACAAACCAATCAATACAACCATTCCCCTTGGCACTATGTCAAGGTTGTAACATAGTAATAGTCATGAAAATCATCAATTCAGGATGTTTTGTGAATATCAAAAAAAAAAATTGTATAAAGTTTTTCATCCTTCTTTTCTTCCCTGGTATTATCATTGAAGGGGAATAACAAAGATAGTTCGCTCATTCAATCGTCCCACCCTCCATTCAGTGTAGGAACTACAATATATTTTTTTTATAGCAAGCAAAGGACATTATTTTCTTTACTGTCGCTCTATCTTCATTTACCAAGTTTGATACTCTTTAACTTTATTTTTATTTTATAAAGTAACAATTAGGAAGATTCTTATAAATATCACCACAATTTTATTAGTAAAATTTTAAAATATTGAAGATCGTTAAAAAGTTCATGTAATTTGAACTCAAAATCTTATCCTTTTCAAAGAAAAGTCAAAACCTTGACCCCACAAAAACAGTTGTCACATTTGTCAAACTAGAAGCTTATCGCTAATACCATCATTTCTGAATAAATGATTTTCCAAGTACTAATCACATGAAATTACAACCACCAAATTCAAATCAGGAAATTATAACCAAACACATACCACACACTGAATACACACCTTAATTTGAACTTTAGACTTTCCAAAGAAAAACCAAAACCCTATCATTTCTTTACACGACAACAATTTTTAATATAATTAAATTCAATCCATTAAATCATACATTTAAATTCTAAAAACCAAAACCCTATCATTTCTCTACACGACAACAATTCTTAATCTAATTAAATTCGATCCATTAAATCATACATTTAAATTCTGTGTCTTTGCATTTTCACCTTAACCTCTCATGCAAACGGAAAGATCATGATTTTTTTATTGATTAAATATTAAAACCATCAAACTAACCATCAAAGGTCTATTCCAAGGTGTCGACTTACGAACCAATAAAAGGGTTGGACCCCAGATTCCATGTACCCTTCCAACACTGGTTCTGAAGTGACCCTTCTGTTCAATGTCAATCAAAATATCTCTACATCACTACCCTTACAACTATGCCCTCTATCAAAATATCGTCCCTGGTTGGCCGTGGAGGACCCCACCACTGCGACATCGAACTCGGCACCATCCATGAAAAAATCATCGTCCTTGGTTTGGCGGTGGAGGACCCCACCACTGCGACATCGAACTCAGCACCATCCATGAAAAAATCAGACATAATTTTTTAGGAATAACATCGCAATAATCTAAAATCTAAAGCAAATAATATTATCAAAGAAAGAAATGAGTTTTACATCCACACAACCACACACTATCCATGAATGTCAAAAGCCATCCTTACAATTTGAAGAATTCCCCTATACATCAAATGTGTTTTTTTTGTAACAAAATTGAAGCACAATTGGGAATTCCCTATCTAACCTATCTAAAAGATCACTGAATCTAATGTTCATGTCCCGTAAATCCAAAGGAAGCTCTGCTTATTTGCAGAGCAGTCCTGCCTCCATGACTAAATTTGAGTTCCATTAGCTTTTTCTTCACAATCACACAACAAAAGTTGTTGAGGTGTAAGAATTTATTGTCGTTCCACAGGAACGGATTTCGAACCCGCTCCCTTCGTTTGTACAGACTCGAGGTTTCTTGTAACTCTGGATTGTTCCTCTCTCTTCATTAGCATCAAAATTCTGAAGGTCCGAGAACAAGTCGTCTTCAGCATTAAGATCAAACTCATCTCCCTCGTCAAACCAGCCATCCTCTCCTCCGTCGTTCCAGAATTCTGTTAATTCATCTAAGTGGGGGCACTGTTTGTCAATCGTCACTCCTGTGCCCATCGCGGTGGTGGTGGTGGGTTTCGATTGCTTATCGCCATAGTCATCGGTTGTGAACCAGTCCTCATTCACCATTTTCGTGAACATCTCCTGAAGCTCCTCGAAACTTTCCTCTTTGTTGTTCTGAATTCACAAAGCACAGAACCCTATCAGCAATTTAGGGCACAAAAAAATAATAAATCAAAAAGCAGGTGAACCTCATGCTTAACGAAATATAAAATTGCACACACATTTCTTACCTCAGTTTTAACTTCTGCCATCATCGTTGCCATCTCATCCAGAAAATCAGCAAACCCCTGGATATGTCAAAACAAGGGTTAATTCAGAGGTAATTTATAGCCTTAATGAGAAAACTAAAAGGGTAAAACAAAGAAAAGAGAAACAGAAAAATTGATCTGATTTCCTTTGGAAAAAACAGAAGAATGAGGATATGGATAAGATGATAAAATTTTCAGGGTTAGCCTTGAACTTTTCATAAAAGAAAATAACAAGGCCAGAAACTCACATCAACATCGTCATCAGGTTCATAGACGCCAGCGTCATACATTACCCTCTTTGTATCATCAGATAAAACTGCAGTCAAGCAAATCCACATTAATTTCTCAAGGATTCATTTACACACCCAAATGTATCAAATAACTCCAAGCTCACTGTTTTCTTATTTAATTTATTGCTCCCCTCTCTCCTTTTATTGTTCAGACGAATTACCTGAATAAGCCTCTTGGATCTGCTGAAACCTTAGCTTGGCTTGCTCCGCCGAGGAAAGGTCCTTAGACCATTTGTCAGGATGCCATTTCTGCAACAGTAAACAGAGCAATCAGTCCTGGGTCAACCAAAAACAAGACACCCACATAACATTTTCATCACCCAAAAAAAAAAAAATTGAATGAAGATTTGAAGTGTGGCCCATTGAGGTACGAAAAGGTCTCCAATTCTGAAGGACCTCACCCAATTACAGACACCCAAATCACAATGTTCACAGACCTAATTAAACACGAATCACCAAAGATCAGTGCTTGCTTTATGAAATTCAACATGGACAAAAAATCACACATGACATTCCCCTTTGTTACCCCAAAGTAGTCTGCACAATCCATTACAAGGCATCTCTAACATCCATCTCTCTAAACAATTGTTCATAGGTAGGCGTCCAATTAATTCAAGATTTCATATGGGTTAACAGCGTACCCACCATTGCCAGTTTTCTGTAGGCACTCCGAATTTCCGCATCAGAAGACTCCTTCTTCACACCCAGAATCTCATAGAAAGACATGGCCGATTCCCCTTCAACAGCCATCCCCAAAAAAAACAATAAAAACTCAGCACTCTGCCCCTTCCTGCAGCACTAAAGGCCCATTACAGAGCCAAGGCACCCACTTTATATTTCCAGTTTCCCTAAACCTCCCAAACCAGAGACCTAATCACAGCAGCATACACCACTGCCCAAAACCAATCAGACCCAGGATCGAATCACACACCCAAAACATCTCAAACTTCACTTTCCCACCTCCATACTTATTTATAACCCTCACTGTAGCACAATATCCGGATCAACACGCCGCCGCTTCCCTAAGTTTTTTTTTTAAAGCACAGAGCCGCCTTAAGAGAAGTTTTCCGAACAATAACAGATCGCAATAGGCCGACACGTATGACCTCTGGAGAGAACTAGAACGCCTAAATGAAGGTTCCGTCAACTGACGGAAACTAATAAACTACTCAGCGCTGCGTAGGCTTTTGGCCCTTATGCCCACAGATGGCCGCCCACGGAAGAAGAATGGTCCTGAGCTTTCTTATTTAAGCGGGATACCTCTGTTCTCCTCGCCAAAATATCTTGTGCTACTGTTGAAGATTATATTCCACTAAACCGAATTATTAAATTCGAAAGATCTGGATACTCTAGAAGTCTGTGGGCCACGTGCACGGACACGTAGGATGGGGAACGGGATATTTTGGAAGCGATCCGTAAAATCTAAAGTGGACGGGACTTATCGCTGACCGGAGGAGAAGTTCGGGGAATCAGAGAATTCTAGAGAGGGTGCATGGAAGCTAGGTTTTCCGTTTGCTTTTTGCTAACCCGAGTGTTAACCCTGGGTAGTTCTGGGGTCACGTTTTTTATTTGCTTTTCTCTTGCGTGTTCTCCGCTGCCTACCTTATTATTCGAGATATTTTGGAAGCTTCTGATATAAGGATCAAATTTTCTTGATGTGATTAGGTTTCCACCAATCAAAATGAGCGGAGTCAATAAATTTGAGAGTACATTTATAAGCCATTCGTTTGTCGGCACATTCATTTTACTGGTGAGATAAATGGATCACTTTTTCTTTTTTCTTTTCTTTTTTTTTTTTTTGAATATAAGGGGTTTTCCTTTTCATAATTTGAATTTAGGTCATTAAAATAAAATTTCAAAAAGATGTAGTTAGCTGTTCCAACACATTCACTTTAAAAAAAATACAATTTTTATAAGATAAAATAAATAATTAAAAAATTAAAACAAAAAATTATTTTTTTAATTATATTAAAAGAATTGGTAGCTCTTTACAATTTTTTACGTTTTTTCTTGGGTTTGAATCTCGTCTTTGTTACCACTGCAACCTCTTGGAAAATAAAAGTAATTTTTAATATATCTATTAAATATGTAAAATAGTGTTAATTATTTAATATATAAAATTATTTAAACTTTAATATTGATCATTAAAATTTGGTGTATAATATTAACTTGAAACATTTTATTGGGAATAACAATTTTTGTATCAAACCCATTGAAAGTATTATAATAATCATAATCTTATGATTATCACTACATAATAAAAGAGTTACAAAAATAAATTTTATTAAAATATCTGTATTGATAAGCATAACTGCCGGTTTTGCTAGGGGTTATGGTTGGGAGGAGACTGCTCAGCCCTGTGCGTTGGTCCCAAGGATTTCTCACACTACCAAATAAAAATAAAAAAATTATTATTAAAACATTATATTATATGGTATAAATAATATTTATTTTAATTTTTACATTGTACATATACCTAAGTTTTAAGAGGTAGATTTATTTTTGACTTTAGATCGATATTTTTGTGTGATCTTCTCCTTAAAATCATTACAACGATGATATTTTAAAGGTTGAAACTCTTTCTTCTTGTGATGATTTTTCTAGAGCAAGGAGGATTTGTGGGAAGGAAACAAATTGCAAATGAAATAGTGTTTTTTTAGGAGGCCCTTTACTCCATCAGGCACAAAGATCCCCCTCCAGGTTTTTTCATTTGGACCTCTCCAAGACTTATGACAAGGTAGACTAGGATTTTTTTTTATAGGTTTTAAGGAAGTTTGGCTTCTCCCAAGATTGGGTGGGTTGGATTAGAGGCGCTGTTTCCTCAATATCTTATACTATGATGATAAATGGTAGTTTATCTCCTTTGTTCACTACTTCCATGGGATTACGCCATGGGGATCCTCTTTCCCCTATCTATTTATCATTTTGGTAGTGTCTTAGGTCATTTTCTCTCTAAGGAAAGGAATAACAAATCCATTCAAAGAACTAGGTGTGCGTCGATAGCCCCTTCTCTGTCATTTAAAATTTGTAGATGACCCGACCTTGATGGGTCGTGCTACTGCACTAAAAGCATCAATTTCAAAAAAAATCTAAACCTCTTTTTGTTGGACATTGATTGTTTGGTTAGAATAATTGTATTCCTACGTAGCTAAATATTGGTTAGCATATTGTTTGTTCTAGGTTGGGAGCATAGAGGGAGTAGTTAGACCAAGTACATGTTTAGATTAAGCATTTAGGTAAAATATTGGAGCACCAAATTGTGTTGAGCTCAAATTAGGTTTCTCCTATTCTATAAATTGTAACCGGTTTAGCAAATCAATTAGAATGAATTCAGATTTCATTGTGGTATCATAGCTAGGGGAGAATACTTCATTTTTGGATTGCCCATCACTTGTGAGTTCATTCCAGGGAGAAAATAACTGTGTTGAGAGTCGTGTTGTTGTGACGTGAGAAGTCAGATCATTGTTGTCATTGAAGAGTGGACAAAAGGAGCCATTGCTTATGTGTTTGGAGCAAGTGAACTGAGACAACGATTGGGATTCTGTTTATGATTGTTCGATTGTGAAGACGATCCGCGAGCTAAAAGATGGAGAAGCTCCATGCTCAGCGATCTATGAAGGCACCAAGGATTCACTGGAGTCAAATCGTGAGGAGGCCCTTGAGTTACGTCAATCGAGCGTGAAGACCGAGTAACCGACGCTAATCCAACCAGCGAGAACATCGTGATTTAAACGTCATAATTTGATATGTATTTTGCTGTTTAGGACCTACAATTTGTAAAAGCACAGTGATTTGTGCTGGAGACAAATAGTATCAAATACTTGCACGTAGCGAAGACGAAAATGTATACCGAAACTTGCATGTGATAGCTAATAAAATTCAGGAGATTATTGTGAAAGGCTGACGTCGGGTTTAATCAGGCGAAGATCACCTGTTTTTTGAGTCTGTCAGTGAGCGAGATCCGCCAGCCAAATCATCCAAGGAGACGTTCGAAGATTTTGCCAACAGTTTGAATCGCATTCTTCAGAGGGATGAAAGTTAATTCTTCACATATAACCGATGTCAAATCTGCCCGAGCTAGACATAAGTAGAACATTGTTTCAACTGCTATTTTGGAACACATTTTTGGAGAGAGTCTGATGTTGTGTGGGTGTTTGTTGCAAAGTCATCGATCTGCAATGCGTGTTTGACCAAGCCTGCACTGTGTAAGGAACCCACGCTACGTAAGGAAGTCAAGCTAGCAGGTGTTTTTTTTTTGGTGGTAGACGCACTGGCAGACAGCGTATGGGCCATTTGCAGACCTGTTTGGCAAACGAGTGCAGGTAAGACCCGTGTTGACTTGGAGAAGTGGTAAGACGTGTCGCTGGTGTAAGCAAAGTTGACGTTGTTCTAGAAGACTACAGTGAGTACTGTTATATTGCTGCAGTGGAAGAGAGGACAATATGATTTCACAAAGCACCAGGCTGGTTTCATAAAGCAATAAGGAGTATAAAAAACAGAGTTTTTTTTAACTGCTTAATTAAGTTTGTTGTTTTTTTGTTGATAGAAAGAGAGAGGTATTGTGGTATTATGCTTAATTATTTTTTAAGCCTACTGTAATCAACTAGAAAAGATGTTGTAAACAGAGGATTGTCATTTTTTCTTGCTGTTGTTTACAAGGTTTGTTGACTAGGTATTAATGGCTACAAGTAACAATCTACCCATTCCTAAATTTAATGGGTTAGATTATGAGTATTGGTCTATCAAGATGAAGACCTTACTCATTGGCAAAGGGATATGGGACATAGTTGAAGAAGGTTACACCGAACCTACTGATTGGACAACCTTGAGTGCATCAAATAAAACTAGTAAGAAGGATGCACAAAAGAGGAATTCTTTTGCCCTCTACCATCTCCAAGCAGCCTTGGAGAAAAGTATATTTCCAAGGATTGCTTCATGTACATCAACTCTAGATGCATGGGGTGCCTTGAAATATAGCTATCAAGGAAGCACTCAAGTGAAGCAAGTGAGGCTTCAAACCTTGAAGAGGGATTTTGAGAATCTAAAAATGCAAAATAATGAAAATGTAGGTGATTATTTTGTTAGAGTGAAAGCCATTGTTAACAAAATGTAAACCCTTGGATAAGACATCAAAACTAAAGTGGTTATGAAGAAAGTGTTGATAACACTTCTTCATAAGTGGAATCACATTGCTATTATTATTGAAGAATCTAAAGATTTGTCTACTCTAACTTTTGATGCTCTAATTGGTTCTTTGATGTCCCATGAAGAGAGACTACAGGGTTCTACATCATCTAGCTTTGGAGGTGATGATAAAGCATTCTCATCCAAGGAAGGTGAGGCTTATGGAAGAGGACAAGGAAGAGGCCAAAGGAGAGGCAAAGGAAAAGGAAGAGGTCGATCAAGAGGTGGCAACCAAGGAAGAGGAAGAGGAGGTGAAAAATCAAAGAAAGCTTGTTACAACTGTGGTAAGCTTAGTCACTTTGCTAAATATTTTTGGTCCAAGACTTCTCAAGAAGGGACAGGTCAATATGGAAACTATACAGAAGAGGAAGGAACTTCTTCCAATCTGTTCCTTACTTATGGAAAATTAGATCAAAATCTCAATGAAACTTGGATTTTGGATACTGGTTACTCAAATCATATGAGTGGCAAAGAAGAGCTATTTGCTACAATGGATTCCACCTACAAATCAAAGATAAAATTAGGAGATGACAAGGCACTACAAGTTGAAGGTTTGGGAACCATGGCAGTTCCAACCAATGAAGGCACAAAGAAGGTAAACAACATCTAGTACACCCTCAAACTCCAACATAATTTGCTTAGTGTTGGAAAAATCATGTAAAAGAACTATAGGCTTGTTTTTGAAGATGGAAAATGTGTAATTTTTGATAAAATCAATTGTAATAGAGTTGTTACACAAGTACCTATGACAAATAATATGTTGTTTCCTCTTAAATTTGGGGAACAGGGAGGTGCCCAACTTGCTAATGTGGCCATAGAAAATCCAAATGTGCTTTGGCACTTGAGATATGGTCATCTTAACTTTGCAAGCTTGAAGTTGTTGACTTCACAAGCTATGGTATGTGGATTGCCAAAAGTTGAAGAGAACAAGGAGGTGTGTGAAGGATGTGTTTTGGGAAAACACTCAAGAATAAATTTTCCAAGAGGACAAGCATGGAGAGCAAGCCATCCACTATAATTGGTACATTCGGACATTTGTGGTCCAATGAATACCAAAAGCTTGGGTAACAATTCTTACTTTCTCACTTTCATTGATGATTTCTCTAGAATGTGTTGGATTTATTTTTTGAAAACTAAAGATGAAGCTTTTGAATGTTTTCAAGGATTTCAAAAATAATGTAGAGAATCAAGCTGAGTATGTTGTAAAAATATTAAGGACTGAGAGAGGAAGGGATTTTTGTTCAAATGCATTTCTCAAATATTGTAAATATTGTGGGATCAAAAGGCAATTAACTACTACCTACACCCCATAATAAAATGGTGTGGCTGAAAGAAATAATCACACTATTTTAGAAATGGCTAGATCAATGCTTCAAATAAAGAAACTCAGTAACATGTATTGGGTTGATGTTGTTAGAACAAGTGTTTACATTTTGAATAGGAGTCCTAATTCTAGTTTAGATGGGGTGACTCCCTATGAGGGATGGTATGAAAAAAGCCAAATGTAAAATACTTCAAAGTTTTTGGTTGTCTTGCATATACACACATTCCTGATGAGACAAAAAAGAAACTTGACCCCAAAAGTCAAGCATGTATTTTCATTGGGTATTGTGAGTCTTCAAAGGCATGTAGGCTCTAAAATCCAAAAACACACAAAGTTGTAATTTCCAGAGATGTGATTTTTGATGAAGGGGGAGTAATAGGGTCATAAATTTTTTTTGTTGATGATGAATCTCAAGATGCAAGCTCTTCTCAACTGCAGACCATTAATAAAATCAACACTGGAAATCCTCGTCCAAATAAGAGTTCTACTCCAACAAGTGCTACACCAAGTTTTTATCCACAAAGATCAGCAATTTCTTCTCCAATGCCAATGGAAATAGATTCACCATCAAGAGGTAAGAGAACACTTCAGATCCCTCCTACCAAATGTTGGATAAGAATTTTTAAAAAAGATACACTAGAAGTCAAGCTAGTGAGATGAATGAAGTTTTGAAAAGACATAAATTTTTGCACATGTATGGTGATGATAACTCCCAAGAGCTTAAGGGAGATGTTGTAAACTATGCTTTAATGACTAGTGTAGAGCTAGAGCCATCTAGTTATGAAAAATAATATATTCATGATGTATGGCAACAAGCCATGAAAGAGGAAATGACCTCTATAAAAAAGAATGATACTTGGGAGCTAGTGGAGCTTCCTAAAGGCAAGAAATGTGTTGGATGTAAATGGGTCTACAAGACCAAGTTCAATGTTGATGGGAGCATTGAAATACACAAGGCAAGGCTAGTAGCAAAAGGGTTTACTCAAAAGTATGGGATTGACTTTGAGGAGACCTTTGCTCCTATTGCTAGACAAGAGACCATCAAAATAGTCCTTTCTTTGGCTGCTCACAAACGATGGAAAAATCAACACATGGATGTTAAGAGTGCCTTCCTTAATGGGTACTTAAACAAAGAGGTTTTTGTGCAACAACCTCAAGGATTTGAAGAACGAGGTAAGGAGAACCTTGTCTACAAATTGAAGAAAGCATTGTATGGCCTCAAGAAAGCACCAAGGGCATGGTACTCACGCATTGATGGCTACTTTCAAAATTATGGATTCACTAGGAGCAAAAGTGAAACTAATATCTACTACATGAAACAAGGTAAAGACATTCTCATTGTGTGCTTATATGTGGATGATCTAATATTCTTTGGTAGTAGTGATAAAATGAATGAGGAGTTCAAACACTCCATGATGAAAGAGTTTGAAATGAAGGATCTAGGTTTGATGCATTACTTCCTAGGAATGGAGGTACACCAAACATGAAAAGGGGTCTTCATATGTCAACACAAATATGCTCAATACATGATAAAGAAATTTGCTATGGAGCAATACAAGTTTTTTGTAACTCCAACAGGTCATGGGATCCAATAAGCAAAGAAGATGGAGCGCCAAAAGTTGACATGACCACTTACAGGAGCATGGTTGGGAGTCTAATGTTCCTCACCAACACAAGGTAGGATATTCAATATGTTGTTTCTATTGTTTCAAGGTATATGGCTGGTCCATATGAACTTCATCTACAAGAAACTAAAAGAATTTTGAGATATATAAAGGGTACATTGGATTATGGGATCCATTACCACAAATGTAATGCTGTAAAATTTAGTGATAGTGATTGGGGCAGCAATATAGATGATAGAAAATCTACTTTAGGGAATTGTTTTAGTCTTGGATCAGGACTAATTACATGCAGTTCCCAAAAGCAGATTGTTGTAGCATTATCATCTACTTAAGCTGAGTACATAGCAATCACAAATGATAGTACCCAAGCTTTATGGTTGATAAAAGTTCTTGAAGAAATAGGAGAGAGACAAAGTGGTCCTACCAGATTGTATTGTGACAATATGAGTGCCATTTAGTTGGCACATAATCCTATCCACCACAACAGGTCCAAACACTTCGACATGAAGTATCACTTCATTAGAGACATGGTGGAGAAACAGGTGGTTGAGCTAAAATATTGCAGCACTTTGGACAACATAGTAGACATCTTCACCAAAGGAGTTGCTAAAGCTCAATATGTAAAGCTGAGAGACTGTCTAGTCAGCCCTCTCAACTTTAAGGGGAGAATGCTAGACATTGATTGTTTGGTTAGCATATTTGTATTCCTACGTAGCTAAATATTGGTTAGCATATTTCTTGTTCTAGGTTGAGAGCATATAGGGAGTAGTTAGACCAAGTCTATGTTTAGATTAAGCACATAATGGCATATTGAGTTTACGTAAAATATTGAAGCTCCAACTGTGTTGAGCTCAAATTAGGTTTCTCCCATTCTATAAATTGTAACCGATGTTTGCAAATCAAATAGAATGAATTTAGATTTCATTTTTGACAACCACTAGAAAACTTATTAATGAGAAAAAGTCTAAGATCATATTCTTTCATTGTACTACTAGAGTGGAGACTATGATTCTAAATATTTTGAATTTTAGATAAGCATCTCTTCCAATATCTTATCTAGGAGTTCCCTTAAAGGTGGCCAAGCAAAAAAAAGCAAAATGGGGGTGGTTGATAGAGAAGATACAAAGTAGGTTGAACAACTGGATAAATCAATGGCTTTCCATTGCAGGTAGGTTCACTTTGGTTAAATTTGTTTTACAATATATTCCCATATATGTTTCCTTGATTTTGAGTATTCCTAAAGATGTTCTAAGAAAGTGACAAGATTAATCAAAATTTATTATGGAGCAAGGAAAAAGTAGAGCATAAGTGGGCCCTAGTGAAGTGGGATCAACTTTGTCTTCCAAAAAAAGAGGGAGGCTTGGGCATTCGGTCAATGGTTAAAAATAACTAAGAATTAGAAAAAAAATTATATTGGCATTTAATTACTTCCCCTAATGAGTTATGGGTGCAGATCCTATGAGCTAAATATGTAAAAAATCGAGCTTCAAAAGTTTTTACTAGATATCAACTTCCTCGATGAGGATCTCTAGTTCTTGAGGTCCTAAGGATAGGGGAGACAATTATCAAACCACAACTATTCTAGATAGTGGGGAATGATCATCATGCAAAATTTTGGATAGACGTTTGGGATGGTTTACCTCCATTATCTCAAAAATTTCCAAAATGGTGAGACATCATGGAATAACTTCATAGTGGAGGTTGGATAAAGATATCACATTATTATAGAAACCATGGGAAACAAAATTTGGAGGATAGAGTTTGGACTCCAATAAGGGATTGACTAATCTTGGCAATGTAGGATGTCAAGGAGGCTATTCATCAGATTCTTAGAAGATGATCACTTTCTTGGGCAAAAGAAAAAGATAGGTTGGGATGGGGCTCACGTTCTAATGGTGTGTATACTGTAGCTCTAGGATATTCATCCCTCACTCATCATAGATAAAATCCACTTAGTGATGTCTTCGACCAAATTTGACAACTTTTGACTTGGCCTAAAGTGAGACTTTATCTAGCTCGTACTACATAAGAGGATTCTTACAAGAGACCAATTGATGAAATAGGGATTTTCTAGTCTGTTTAGGTGTGAGTTATGTTGTTGAAGAAAAAATATCTAGGGCTACCTTTTTTCTTCTACCCCTGGTCATTCAATTATGAAAATGGTTGGCAACCTTGTTAGATCTAAGATTATGGCAATTCACCTCCCTTGAGCAAGAATGAAGGACTTGACCTAGAGTGAATAGGTTGGATAGTTCAATAAAATAGATGACATTGGTCAGTATATATTTGATGCTCTAGAATCTATAGAAAGAAAGGAATAAAATAATATTTAAAGTAATTCATCATAATGTTCAATAATCCTATATATTTGGAAAAATATACAGAGTAATCTAACAGAAGCATATGAAGTCCTTTGTGAACTTTAGGAAGCTTCTTAGGTTGGTTGGTTTTTAGTACAAGTAGAATCAGATTCACAAGTAACCATAAATAAATTGAAGACGTCCACTAGAACCTCCTCTCAGGATTAGTGGTTACAGAGGATGATTGACAAGATATATGCACTTTAGTCTAAATTCAAAAAAATAAAGTTTCTTCATGTTCCTCGATAACAATATAAGATTATAGATTCTATGGTGAATTGGAATTTAGACCATGAAGATCTGACTTGTTATGGATATCCTCGATGATGTTGGATGCAAAAACTAGGGAAGATCTATACCCTATACTACATATTAATGTTAATAACTTTAGTTTCTATATGTTGTGACTCAAAATAAAGTCATGAATTTATTTGTCCTTGTATTAGTAGAATGCACTTAAGACATAATTTTTTTTTTTTTAAATTTTGGATGAAAGCCCTGTTTGCATGGCAAGGCAAAATATTTAGCTTTCTTATTTTCTTATAAATAATACAAAAGCCTTTTTTAACCAATAATAATAATTATATATATATTTTTTGTTGGAGAAAAAGGGTTGTATTAAGGTTCCCCACCCTTGACAAATCACAACTTTCTCCTTTAGAACTTGAGAGTTTACAAATAGATTCAATTCTCATATCAATTGAGTTGCTAATGCTAGATACCTTCATTTTTTTCATAATAAGTTTGAATTTTTTATTTTTATTTGTTGGATCTTTTTTAATTTTCTTTGTATATATAAATATTTCAAAACTCAACATCCTACTTGACTTTTTCTTGCAATATCCTCCACAATAGTAAAGCTTCCCCTTTACTATCTATGCATTGCATCTTAGTAGAGTAATATTTTCAAAATTATGTGCTAGTAAAAACTACTTTACCAAATATGGATTGCTAGTTTCCTTCCTGAAGCATAAGTGCAACCACAAAAATTATAATAAATATTTTATATGATAATATATTAATGTTATTAAATAATACAAATATTACCAATGGAAAACATTAAAGTAACTCTTAATCATTATTTGATTCAGGCAATCAACATTTTCTTGTTAGATTCAACTAAACTTACTACTTCCTCTAACCATGGAAAAGAAAATTTAATTTCACGATCCTCTATTAAAACCCTTCTATTAGCTAGCCTATTTGCACATTTGTTCCCTTCCCCTTATGTATGTGTAAACTTGATTTATTTAAAATTTGTATAAAAGTCTTGTATTTCCAGAATGATCTCTTGTATGTTTCATGGAGTCTTTGCTTTTCTTAAAATTGCATTTATTACTATTAATGAATCACCTCCCATCCATACTCTATTCCATTTCCTTCATCTACATATTTTTAATCCTTCCAAAACTACCTAGGCTTTAGCTTTATTATTTGTCTTAAATCCACTATTGAAAGCATAATGTGATAAAATATCATCCCTATTATATCTAATTATTCTTCTTCTTGTTGGTCCTGAAGTTTCTTTAGATGCTTCATCAAAATTCAATTTGACCAATTCCACTTTCAATGGTATCCACTTTATATGCTTTACCTTACTTTTGTTTCTCCTATACATCATAATTCCATTTGATGATTTGAATCCATCTATAAAGGCTCTCTACTTCAAGATTAGATATTAGGTGAGTTGATAGGGTTGGTTTAGACTCCTCTATGACTAAAAATATTCCTTTTCATTACCTCTAAATTGCTTTCCTTTCCTTTAAATATTATTTTGTTCCTTTCTAGCCATACAGTCCAAAATATTACATCTTTTGACATATCCCAGATTGTCTATAACATCTCATTTTTAAATGTGTTCTACCATTGCTTTAACCATTCTTTAATTTTTCCATTCATCACCATGCATTTTTCAAACATATTAAGAATCCATTGCCATAGTTCCTAGATTATTGAATAGTGTCTCAAGAGATGGTCTATACTCTACTCCTACATTTTACATAGAAGACATTATGAGGGGCCATGAAAACCTCTTGTCGTTAGGTTATCATAGAATAAAAATTTTCCTATGACCTACTAGCCATACAAACATTTTGACTTTTGGAATTCCCAGGTTATCCCAAATATATCTCCATATTCTTATGGTATTCCTATTTTGTTGGTGCTTTACATTATATCCACTTTTTTTGTGTATTCTCCTAAGCTATTCAACTCCCAAATAATCTTATCCTTGGCTTCCCTTGGAATAATAATTGTTGTTATCTTTATACTCAATTATCTCCTAGCAACAATGTTTGGTATAATTGCAAAAGAATCTTCTTTCCATTTTTATCTTCCTTCCTGATACTTGTAGATAATGTTTGAAATCCTATCACCATAATTATCTTCAAGTAATATCATCCATGGTTTCAAAATTGGATCTAGATTGAGTGTTTTTTTTATCACACCAAGTAACCATCCAAATAGATTTTTCTCTCCAGTTACCACCACCCATCTTAGATCTTTAATCATGAGATCAATTGATTTTTTTGAATTATTACATAGTGCAAAACCATATGGTAGTGAGAATGCAGTAAAGATTAAGCTTGGGTCATTGGGCTCAATGTACTTAGAAGAATTATTGTTCATTGTTCTTGAATCTCGTTGTACAATCTCCAAATTATTTTTCCCCTTAGAGTTAAATTTGCATCAGTAAGAACTCTTAAACCAAGACCTCTACTAGTTTTATCATTATACACTTTTCTCTATTTCACCCAAGGAAATTTCCTTTTATCATGTAATCTTGACCACAAAACTAACTACATAATATAAATTAAATGTTTGTCTATCGGTTTTGGCATAATTTACAAGGATATATAATATGTTGGAATTGCCTTTAAGACTGACTTAATAAGCTGCACTCTTCTTTCTAACTATAACCATCTACCTTTCCATGTCGGTAGTTTATTTTAAACTTTACTTATAATTGGAATCCATAATTCTATCCTTATTCTCCCCTCAAATAATATCATCCCTAGATATGTTGCTAGAAAATTTACCTCTTCCATTTGAAGTAACCTACATATCTCTGCTTTGATTCTAGTTGGACTATTTAGGAAGTAAAATTTGGATTTTGTCCTATTAACTTTTGCCCCGATGCTCTTTCATAATTCTTTAACAATTTATTTAAAGCTCTGGCGTCATTTATCCTTGCCCTCCTTAAAAGGGTTGTATCATCTACAAACTATTTATGGGTGATGTTGTTGATGTTATTACTAGCCTTAAGTCCACTTATTAGCTCATCTTTGTATACCTTCTTCAAGTTCCTTCCCAATACCTCTGCCATAATAATGAACATATATGGTGATAGAGGATCTCCCTATCTAAGACCCCTCTTAGCTTTAAATGATTCTATTACTAGCCCATTGACCAACACTAAATATGATATTGTGGAGACACAAGCTTTAATCCATCTGACCCATTTCTTCTCAAATATTAACTTTTATAATACTAAAAAAAGAAAATTCCATTTAACCCTATCATAGGATTTATTCATATCAAGTTTAAATATTATTGTTCTCTATTTTCTTGACATTGTTGAATGCATTACTTCATGAGCTACTATGATCACATCTAGAATTTATTTTCCTTTTACAAATCCTCCTTGCTCTTCTAAAATAATTTTGTCTAATAGTGGTCTTAACCGATTTTCCATCACTTTGGAGATTATCTTATATGTCATATTACATAGGCTTATGGGTCTAAATGAATCAAACAATTTTGCATCCTTCTTTTTTGGAATCATGGTAAGATATGTTGCATTTATTTTATAAGGCATGTACTATTTTACCCTAGATTATTCCATTGTCACCAATAAAGAATCCTTCACTATTTCCTAGTTATGTTGATAGAATGTTGTTGAGAGCCCATCCAAACCTAAGGATTTATCCTTATCAAAAGAGAAAAGAGCTAAATGAACTTCTTCCAAAGTAATAGGCTCCATTAGTTTGCTATTATCTTCATATATTATAACTAAAGGTACTTCTTGTAATAGTTTATCATTAAGAACTTCAATCTCCTTCGATCATAGAATATTTTGGTAAAACATCCTTTGCTTCATCTATGATTTCACTTTGGTCTTCAATACAAACCCTTTTATTGATTTGATTATACTAATTTTGGATGATGATCTCTGTACTATTTCTATCCTATTAAAAAACTTTATGTTTTTATCTCCTTTTAGCCAAGTCTGTATCAATTTTAATCTCCAAAATTTCTCTTCCTTTATGATATTCACTAAGTATCTCTCTTTCCTTCGAGTTTGGATTATTGTGCTCACCTTTTTGGAAATTTGAAAGTTTCTCTCTTAAACAGGATTAGTCATAAATGACAATTTCAAACTCACTAATTATATGAAGCCTTATGAGCAGGGGCATCTAATCCTAACCTACCCTAAGGATCTCTCAAGAGTAAGGGATTCTTTGGTGATGAAGTCCAAAAAATCACTCATAGGGACTACTATGGTGTTTAGGGGGTGAGCCAATGGAAGGAGATGAATTCCAACATTATTGGTCTTGATTGGGGGTTGGTGATGAAATCCAGCCTTACCAATGTGTGAAAGATGTGAAGTGTGTGAATGGTTTTTCTAGAAAGCTTGAAATTAAAAAAAAAACTAATCTAAGAAAAAGCAATGCCTTTTTTTGATTTTTTTTGTGTATAATGAAATACCTTTTTGAAATGAAAGTAATGCGAAACAAGAAATGCAAATTGATTTTTGTAAAAGAAAAACCTTATGCAAAGGAAGAACAAGGAAAGTTGCTTGATTTCAGTGAACTATTCTAAGACTTTCTTAGGCACAAATCCATTTACACTGGCCAAGATATGTCTATTAAGGTTATGGCTAGATATATTTTAGAGCCTTATATATGAGATAAATCAAGATTTATTCTCAGCTCATGAAGATGAAGAGGTTAAAAGACCTCTTCAAACCTTATGCAAGTGTGTTAAGTCTATGTGATGCAAGTAGTTAACTAACCAACATCTATGAAAGCAATGGAAGGAAGGAGATTTTGGAAGCTGACCAAAGTAATTTGGAGCCTTTTTAAGCAAGTAAAAAACAATATTAAATGTGACCAAAGCAATTTGGTGTGTTTTGTAAAGCTAAAAAGTAAAATAAATGCATTTTATAAATTACCCACAATGATTTTGGGACTTTTGTAAAAGTGATAGATGCAAAATTTTTGACATTAAACTTATTGTTTTTGAACTATATGTACAAGGTTTTTGGAATTTACCTATGGTTTCTAGCTCTTGAAAGCCTTTATAAATAAATTTTTGGGTTTGAATTGTGTGTTAGATCCAATCGTAGGTTACCCTGTGACTCAAATGGTTGCACCTTACCTTGCAACCCAAACTAAAGTAGGATTTTTACCGAGTTTGGGCTTGCTAATAGTCTATGTGGTATGGTAGCTGGTTTGTGTATAGGTACCTACAATAATGATAAGGAACAATAACTACAATGAAATAATGTACAAACATTAAATACATATTTATCTTATTTTTAACTGGTATTTCAAATACCATGGTATTTGTAAGGGTATTTATTGCCTATAAATGTATTGTGTTTTACAATGAAATATAAACATATCAATCCTTATCAATTTGGTATTAGAGTAGTTTATCCTCTATGGATTTTTATCTTGTATTAGTACTTATTTTAGTGTTCGACACCATGCTAAATTTGAAGCTTTCGCTTGATGAGGTCTCTGAATGACGTAGAGATCTCTTTGTGAAAATTCAGCAGATCCAAGCTGTTATACTCACCAAATTTCAATAGATCCACACTGAAATGGCCACTACTGATGAAGTTATTCTTGTTGATGAAGAACCTATTCCAGATATTGTAGCAACACCTAGACTCAAACTAGGATCTATGGGTGATATGCCCATCATCTTACCTTTAGATGATGTTGCTAATGATGTTGAAGTTTTATTTATTTCTGATCTCACAAAAGATGAACATGATTTTTTTTAGCATCTCTTTATTTCTAATAATATTGAAGTTTTGTTTATTGTAGATCTTGTTAAAGATGAACATGATAAAATGAACAATTTCAAGAAGTTGGGGATAACAATCTTGCAGACTTGATTGTTATAGATTCAACTAACAATGATGTCGTCTCTTCTTTGATTGATGTTGCTACCATTCCAATCCTTGTAGCAAACTTTTCTTCACATCCCATCATGGAGTTTTTCCATGGAGTTTACCCATTTGACACTTCATTTTCTTCTACTCCAACCCCATCTATTTCATATGCCCTTGTAACCTTGCATCCGCATCGATCGATCTGAACACCACTACTATTTTTTGGATCACATTGATGCAGTCTTAGAGTCTTACCCCTCACTGTGTTTTCTTGTGTCCATATTTTGGCTCACTCGCTGCACCAGTTGACCCAGTTTCCATCTCATTATAATTGCCTACAGATAGATCAATTGACCATTAATTTTTCTAGTGGATCTATTTTTCCATGCACTATCTTGCCTGCTCTGATACCAAACTGATATAGATCGATATGCTAAGAATTCAGAGATAAAATTCGAGATTCCATATTTATATTTCATTGTAAAGCATAATATATTTATAGGCAAGAAATACCCTTACAAATACCATGGTGTTTGAAATACTAGTGGCAAAACAAGATAAAGATGCATTTAATGTTGTACATCATTTAATTGTAGTTATTATTCCCTATCAAACAAAAAAATATAAAATATTAGTTTTGGTTATGAAAAAATCTTTACATAAAATAAATGAAAGCACAAAGTAAACTTTGTAATATGATGTGATACCGAGTTTTGCAAAAGCTAAAAGCAAAGAAAAGGTGATTGATGACACCTATAGATATGCCATTATCGTCAGGTGGTTTTGCCTAAGAAGGCATGGTGGCAAGGGAGATAACAATCTCTTATGAGAGAAAATCAGTCCCCTAAACTTGCAACTATGGAGTTGTTATTGGTTGTGTAGAAATTGGTATCTGAACCAAATTTAGGAGTGCTTTGTGTAGTCATAGGGGTGTCGTCGAGCATATGCTAGAATGAACTGATGGAAAATCATTGCTATTTTTAAATTGATGATTAAAAGGGTTACAAGATATGCCCTAGTAATTCCACGTATATTTATGTTACCATTTTATCAATGTATATCCATTGAGCATGTTTGACTCCATTGAACTATTAAGTATTTATGAGCATAACAAAAACTAGTGGTTTGAGATCTAATTTGAAATGAAAATATGTATATTCTTGGTATTCACACATTTCATTTAACCAATAATATACAAGAGCAAGTTTTGATTATACTAATTATGAAAAAGAAAATTGCATAGATATAAATTGGGATATTTTTAAAAATTGTTCAACTGCTCTGATGCCTAAAATTTATCAAGCTATTTTACTTCATTAAAAAATATTAAAAAAGGACTTCAAATACACAATGAAAATATTTTAAACTTAATAACATCCATATGATAATGAGTTTTTCAACATTCAATTCCTTGTTTCACGAATGGTGGTAATCTTATATCTCCAAACATTTTATAAATATGAATGAATGATGTGTAGAGTAGAAAAAACCATACACCTAAACATTTATGAAATCAAATTGACAAAAAAATATCATGTAACCATATTGAAACAAAATAATGAAGAAAATAGTGCCCTTCTCATTGATATTTGAATTTTTTATTACAAAGTGGTTACAAATATATCCCTCTTAGGGATTACACCAATTTGATATATATTACAATTGAGAACCAAAAGGTAGGTGTAATTCATAGAGTCTTTGCTCTCTCAAAATTGATTATAGAGGGTTTCTTTGTGACCTTCGTACTATGAGATAAATATTGATGGATATTTATGTTGAAGAGCTCTTGAGAAGATTTGAAATCTGCACACAATAACACTTACAAGACATTAGTAGCAAATGAAGAACCTCTCAGGATAAGGTCCATTTCCATGATAAGCAATTGAAAGAAAAATGCTTAAAATGATAAACAAATGCATGCAAATTGAATGAAACTATGCTAAAATAGAAATTAAATGCTGCTAAAGCTATTGTAATTAGAAAACACAAAGAAAATAAATTTCATAGAGAGGCCATCATGGGGTAAAGCGATCAACTCTGTTAGTCGACAAAGGATCAAATGACTGCGCCTATGGGCCACTTTGGGATGAAGTGGATGCTAAACAGAAAATTGTTTATTCATGTTCGATGTGGGACAATGTCTAATTTATCTATCAAATTTATGTTCAAGGATTGTGCTCTTTGAAGCACAGTTGAATTGTAAAAATTGGCTCAAATTCAGGATGATTAATTATGCACAATGGTCTAATTTGATCTTCAAGTTCCAAAAGGACTGTATTGATGTGAATGCAAGCTTCATGGCTGGATTTGGGAAGCACTCCATTGCTTGTGAGAGTATGTTCTCTCTATTACACAAATTGATAACACTTTATTGCATTCGATTGATCATCTCTTTTCATGAAGGTTTGGACTCTTCTTATAAGATTTCCAAATGGTAATATTGGCTTGCAAGAGAAGGTAAGAACCAATATTCTCTTAGGACCTAAGCAACCAAAATGTCACATTTAGAACCTTCTCATTATTGATTATTGAATATCAACTACCTTGTAACTGATTTGGCTCAGCTCGGGGAGCCTAATTTTTTTACAAGCATGATCATCCCAGGGTGGAGTGACCAAGACTAGGGGCCATCACAAGGTCCAGTGGCTGCTAGAGACCATTCTTGGGTATGACGGTGTAGGATGCAAAAGATAGGTTATCCCTATTTGAGTGGTAAGAACCATTGTTATGTCTTGGGGATGCCCAAGGTGGGTCATATGGCCTAAAAAGATGTCCATATAGGTAGCCACCTCAATATGACGTGTTTTAGGTGTCTACAAATACCCTTTTTTGGGATGCATTTGTGAAAGCATAACACTGAGCAAAAATAGACAACTTAACATCACATTACAAGTTGATTGATGTTCATTGATCTGGTCAATTTTAGATGCCCCAATAACAAAAGAGCATGCATCTTTGAATCATTACCTTCAACACTTTGGTGGAATTAATTTGTGTAAAACTTTGATGAATTTGAAGGTATTTGGGTAGTTTTATGTAACTACATGTTTTGCTAGTTCATACTGACAAAGGTATAGTTTATAATTTTTGCTTTTTGCCCCAACAAATAGGGAAGCTTAAGATAGTTGTTAGCAATGATTCTTGGATAACCACAATTTGCATGATTAAGTGTTTGATTATTGATTTCAATTATGAATTATTTGATTATGACTACCCATTTAAGCAGTGAGTCGATGAGGAAATCACAAGTGATGAAAGTGATGAGTCGCTTGACCAATATGACTTGTTTGGGCATTGTAAGACTATAAAAAATGTAAAAGGGAAAGTCTTGTTACAGTTGTGATTTCAACCATTATTAGTAATTGTACATCTCTATCCCATGGAGTAGTCCAACCATATGGCTTTCTTAGGGAATCAATATGATAGCAATACGATGTGATATCGAGATGAATCACTAAGTTTGATGATCTGATAACACTTCATGGAAGAACGAAATGTATGCTTTGTTCCCATGGAGTAGTCTAGCTACATGGCCTTCTTAGGGATTGGAGTGGAGACATTTTAGTTCTTTGATGAATGATTTTGGTTCAAATGACCTTATGGTAAGTTACTCATATTACCGAATTGCATGGAGAGCAAGTCACTGCAACTACCAAGTGTATAGGATAAATTACTAGGTACGAGGCACATTTGATATTTTGTTTAATTGATTTTTTTGTTATTTTTGAAATTTTTGATGAAAGTGGACCATTAGATGTTGTTAGATGTCCAAATTAAAGCTCATGATGCTAACAAAATGTGTGCATTTATTACCATTTGGAGGTCATATTGGGGTATAGCAGTGGCAATCTGTAAATTTTTGGGCCATCCCAGGGTATGACGGTCACACAAAATGTGATTGCTCCACCCTAGGGCGATCAAGAAATTTAAAAAATTTAAAAAGTAAAATTTCCAATTTTTAATGTCATTGTGACAACTTGCAATGAGAGAAAAAGGAGTGAGGTGAAGGAGAGATAACCTAACATGGAACGTTGCCAAAATTGTGACACACGACCATGAAAAACCAGGCAAAGGCCTCTACAAGTGGAGGATCCAGATCTACTAAGGTAGAGATCTCAATCCCTCTCTTGTAATTTTACCAATTAAAATTGAACCTCATTAAGTAATGGGTAAAATTAACCACACTAAACCATTGGAAATGAACCCCACCTTAGCTTAGGAATGTGTAGATTAGGGTAGCTTAAGGGTAGTTTATTTATTTTTAGCATTTTTAGCATGGAGTACGTCCCCTTTTAGGTGCCACTATGGGGCCATCTTAGACATGAGTGGCTCCTCTTTGGCAGGATGGGGGCCATCATGGAACATGGCGATCACATTTGAAATCTAACGATAAAAAAATTGATCATTGGGGTGGCTGTACCAGGGTCTAGCAATCGTGCCTGGTGGCCATTGGGACCCAGAGTGTCTAAAAAATTTATTGATTTTTTTATTATTTATTATTTTTTTAATTTTTTTTGACTATTTTTTTATTTTTTTGAATTTTTTGACTATTTTTTATTTATTTTGTTTTGATTGTTTTTTATTTTTTTGACTATTTTTTATTGTTTTTTATTTTTGTTGATTTGTGTGTGCTTATTAGGTGTCATATTTTTATGGCCCGCGGTATAGAACCCACCTTGACTGTTAGAAATAGAGTATATTACATCATTTGGATCATGTAAATATACCTTTCTTGGTACATACTTAGGACATTAGATTACTTTAGGGGGAGTGTTAAAGTGCAAGTTGTATATGTACAAGTTATCCCTTGCATAGCTAGGTAGAGCATTGGCCAAGGAACCTATTTCCTATATAAAGAGCCATAGGTATAGAGAAAGATACAGTAGTAGGAAGTAGTGTAGACTAGTGTGGTGTGATGTAGTAGTGTGATGTAATATGATGGAGTGTAATATGCTCAATGCCTATTCTTGAGTAGTATATTTATTCATGGAGTGTTCATTTCATCCAAAGCTATTTTTGTAAACATCTCCATCATTTCTATTTATAGTATTTTCAGTCATCTCACAAGTTTACTTTATTTCATATTGTTCTACATCTTGTGATTGCTATCTCCCATTACATGCTACATCAAAACCTAACAGTGGTATTAGAGCCATGGTAGGTCAATAGGAAAACAACCATTATAATTGACCATGAGTTTTTGTCAACCTGACACACCATTGGACCAATCACTATAAAAAATTCTCAAAAGAGTCTTGGTGGTAGAATTAAGGAGAGCCATAAGTTAGGAATGAAATAAATCTCAGTTTTTGGAATACTGAGATTGCATATGACTAGAGTCTTTCCACAGAGTTTCAAGGGAGAACTTGTGAAGACTAGGACTCAACATTTGATCCACTAGTGTGATGAATCAACTAGTGAAGCTCATTTAAGAGATCTGAAGAAATTGATATGAAGTTTCATTTTGTAACCACCAAAAAGGCTCACACCCAATCTAACTATCGCAATTGAAGAAGAATACACAAATAGGAATGCATAATTTGATAATAAGAAATAACGTGAATACAAGGAATCCTTTATTAATTTCAATGGAGTCACATTACAAGTACATCCCTCTTAGGGATATTCATTTTTGATACAATATTACAATAGGAGTGCACAATTGTTTTCCCTCTTAAGGGTAGGTGTGATCAAAATGCCCCTCAGGGTGACACGAACTGCTCTAGGGTGTCGATGACCCTCTTCTTCGCAATGGGGAAGGAATTGGATGCTTTATCTCTCCTTTGGAACTGTTCCCTACGGTCAAGAAACAACAAGAATGTCAAAAATATAGGCAACCTCTCATGATGAGGCCCTTTTAGGTAAAATGCATAATGACACCATTAACATGCATAATCAAGAAAGCATAAAGAAAGTTGCTAAACTATGCAAATTGAATCAAGATTCATGTAATAGCATAAAGTAAAATAGCATCTACACTATGCATGGATCAAATATAGAAAATGAAGCATAAACATGCATAAAGAAAACATTTTAGTCCTAATTAAAACATAAGCATAAAATGTGAATCTAGCCTAGTTCTACGGTCAGAAGTCTTCTAAAATGCTATTAAATCAACAAAATAGCTAATCTAACCTAACTAGCTGAACAAAAATGAAAAGAGTAAGGTGATCTATCACCTATTGCAAACCGTAGCTCTGGTGAGCGGTCTGCACTATGAACCATGATTGACAACCATGGTTTGACCTCTGATAAGTTTACCCTCAAAATCAGGGGTAGTGGGCTTAATCTCCTTGTCCAAATTGATGTTCAAGGGTCACCTTCATTGTCCTCAGATTGATTTGGTGGTCAATTCGATGTGAAGGGCCTTCGTTTGCTCGGATTTGCGTTTCTTGATCCTCTTAAGCACCTAGGGCATCCATAATGCAATTCATCATGAATGGTGGCAAAAGGGTCAGGAATTAAGTGCAATAGCTCTATCTCTTAGTATACTCAGTTTGAGTGTACAATTCACTAGGGCTTCACTGCTCAAATCTCCAATGCTTGCTCTCTCTTTTCTCTCCCCATTTGGAGGGGGTATTTATAGGATGCCCCTAGGGCTAGGGGTGGCTTCATGGAGAAGCCAAGACCAAGAAGGGGTGGTTAGGATAGTTGGGATGGAAGCCTCGGAATATTTCATCCTTCAACTACCTCCTTCTAGATCTTTTGGTCATTCCAACCGATTTGGCTCAGATGGAAGGCCTAACTGAACTTCAGTTAAGACCATAGGTCACAGTTGCGGTCTAGACTAGAGACCATAGTTCTGGACTGCGGTTCAGACTGCTTAGGCCAAAATGCCTAAATTGAGTGGTTAGAACCATTGCTCTATCTTGGAGTCTATCCAAGATCCTCCATATGGTCTTGTAGCATGTCCATATGAGTAGTCGCCCTCGACATGACACGTTTTAGGTGTCTACAAATGCCCCTTTTGAGATGCATTGTGAGATCGAACAATGCTGAGCAAAAATAGACCTCCTAAAATGATGCCGAAGGTTCTATGATGATCATTAGTCAGATCAACATTAGATGCCCCATATCCTACAAAAGGATGCGCATCCTAGAATCATTGCTTTCAACTAGGTGAAAGGCTTAAATTTTGTGCTTTGGCATTTTTGGGTATAATCGGGTAGGACCGATGGACGGAGTGACAAAGGCTTACACTTGGTGCTCTGGCACTTTCGGGTATAATCGGGTAAAATCGATAGCGGAGCGACAAAGGCTTACCTCATCATATTTGCTTTTTGCCCCTGTAAAGGGTAAGCTTATGATAGTTGTTGACAATGATTCATAAGATGAACACAATTTTGACAAGATCAAGGGATCTACGATCTCAGGGATCTTCTACTGATTTTAATTATGATTTGATATTTATGACTACCCCCTCAAGCGACGAGTCGATGAGGGTAATGACAATGGAAGGAAGCGACGAGGTCGCTTGACCACTATGAATGATCTGAACAAACTTAGAATTTAGCATTTAATACTTGGCAAGGCCTAATCAGCTATGATTGCAACTATTGATAGTAATTGCCTATTTCTATCCCATGGAATGGTCCAGCCATGAAGGCTTTCTTAGGGAATCAAAATGAAAGTAATTCCAATTAAGCATGTGTTGAATCATATTATCGATGATCTGCTGAAATGATCATAGAAGAATTGCAATAAATATATCATTCCCATGGAGAAGTCTGGTTGTCTAGGCCTTCTTAGGGATTGAAATGAAGCATAGCAACTTCACGATGATGAATTTGCCCCAAATGTCC
This sequence comes from Wollemia nobilis, assembly GCA_028583015.1. Taxonomy (NCBI): domain Eukaryota; kingdom Viridiplantae; phylum Streptophyta; class Pinopsida; order Araucariales; family Araucariaceae; genus Wollemia; species Wollemia nobilis. The sequence continues at coordinate 2,775,843 of JAQPPZ010016917.1, read as the reverse complement.
TTATGGTATTTTACTCATCTTGTCGGATTGCATGGATCGCAAGTCGCTGCAACCGCCAAGTGTATAGGGTAAAGAACTAGGTACAAGGCACATTTGGATTTTGAGTTATTTGATTTTTTTGTTATTTTTACATTTTTGAGATGCACGTGGATGCACTGCTTATATGATGTGATATATGGATGACATACACTAGATAGCTATTTTATTTATGATGATGATATGCAGTGATCTAGATGTTTAGATGTGCTATATTATGGATGCATATGGATGCGATGTTTACTTAAATGCATATTTGATTTTGCTTAATGGCATGCATTTAATTTTATGACACTGTCATGATATGCTAATGTAATGTATGTAATGCACTATTTACATGATGGTAATCTAATGGGAATGAACCCGTATGCTTTAATCACTTAAAACATAAGGAATGAATGTAAACTATGTATATCAATTTTAAAATGCGACACCACAGAATGTATGAAAATCATGCAAAATAATTGATAATTCTCATTACAAGAACTTAATCAATTAATCACCCATATATGAAATGCAATGAAATGGATTGGTATAATGCTAATGAATGAATATGTCATTCTGTATATTTCTTCTTTGCTATGCACTATATAGTTAGTGGTCATCTAAATATCATTTCTAATATTCATCCGGTATCTATCCTATATCTTTGATTGTGCTTTGTAAAATGCATTCTCATGAATGAATGACTCATATTTTTGATGTTTAATGGCATATTTGGTATTTTGTTGCTATTAGAGAAATTTTTGAGGTTTTCCATGAGACTCAAACACCCTAGTAGACTTCTCCAAAAATCACATACTAACTATACTAGACTTTTATTGGACAAGGCTTTTGTCGTGATAGACCCAACTATTCATTATCCCTGTGTGTGCATGTGAGTATTTTTAGATAGACCATAAGCATACCCCGTATGTCGATCGAGACTCTTTCAACCCATATGCTGAGATAGGGTTCCTCATACGATCTTATCCATCCTTGTTTCATCTTTGATTAGACTTATACAACTAGACAATCCTAGGTACCTAGAGCTAGCTCATATTGCAAATTGATCAGGTCTACCCCTCCAAATGCGAGTGGGACTCTTTCAACCCATTGCTACATTTGGGGATCACCCAATAGAACTACCCCTCCGATTGTAGGTGGGACTCTTCCAACCCATTACTGCGATCGAGGATCACTCTATGGCTTTCAAAAGGTGGACAATCTAGGGATTCAAGTTCTCACCCTTCTTACTTGCTCATATGTAGTGATAAAAATCACTGTTAGTCCACATGTTACCGTTTTCTTTGAGCAAGGGATTTTTATAGTGCTTTTGATTCACTATGTCACTTTACATTTGATTTGAAATTTGTATTTTGAAATTTGCACTTTGTAACTTGGGATTTAAACTTTGTAACTTTGGGATTTATAGGGGAAATTCTTGTCCTTTTGCCAAAGTTCACCTTTCTAAACCGACTATTTGCAAGATAAGCAAGTCGTGAAACCCATCTCTCTAGATACCTAAGATTGCTTTCACAGCTTTCATCATCTCTTGTCTTAGCAGGATTTTATATTGTTTTGCTTAGTGATGGGATCCTGATATGTTGAAGCACTATCCCAACTAATGACCTCGTCTATAAAAGCAAAGCAAGCTTTCTACAATATCTGAAGAACCCACTAGGTATGTTTGAGTGACTAGAAAACTTAATATACATACATATTTCTCTACAACAAGTATCATGTATGAATGCAATGGATTATGATAAATGCAAGGGTGCATGATTGAAACACAAACGTGCGATCGTTTGTAAGATTTTGATAGACACATTACACTCTGTGGAATGCAATGGATGACAAATGCCTAAATGCAATATGATGAGGTGAATGCATGTATGAAAATGCAAACTACAAAAGCAAATGTTTTTGGATTTTAAGCTTTACCATTTTTTTTGGATTTTATTGATTTTATAATTTTTTACGGGTTTTGAGCCTCATAATTGACCAAACGGTGAGTACATGCCTCTGGAGCCTTTAGATTGACCAAGCAATTTTTAGTAATCCTTGGAGCTTTTAGGATTGACCAAAGGGATTATGTGTACCTTTGGGATGTTTTGGGATGACCAAGTAATTTTGAGAATCCTTGGAGCCTTTGACTGACATGACCAAGCGGTTTCAGGAACCCTTGGAGCCTTTTGGGGATGACCGAGTGGTTTTAGGTAAACCCTCGAAGCCTTTTGACTGACTTGACCAAGCGGTTTTAGGAACCCTTGGAGCCTTTTGGGATGACCGAGCAATTTGAACCCTTGGAGCCTTTTGGGGATGATCGAGCGGTTTTAGGTAAACCCTCGGAGCCTTTTGACTGACTTGACCAAGCGGTTTTTAGGAACCCTTGGAGCCTTTTGGGGAGGGTACGCTACCCTAGATACCCCCAGTGTGTGTGCCACTCGATGAAAGTGAGGGAGGTGTTCTACCTCTAAGATCCTCACTTTGCCTCATTGAATTTGGCATGGATGGTGGGGAAGGTATGCTACCTTGAAGACCCCCAGCATGCATGTTATCTACTGAAATGTAATCAGCTTGCTTAGGAAGAGTGACAGAAATCAACTCTCCCAATTGAGGCGTGGACCTCAGTGGATTGCATGTGTCTAGGTGCGGGTGAACGAGAGAACCATCCTCACGGATAGCGTCTCGTTCTACCAGGTTTTGCATTATCTTATTAAATGGATAGCAACCGCAAATGTCATGCCCCTACATACGGTGATAAATGCAAAAGAGGATTTCATCCATGGACCCATATTTGGACTTTCTTCGTTTGATCTTAGGCAATACCAATGCATTTGCCTCGTACAACTTTTGGAATAAAGTTGTAGTAGTCATCTGAAATGCAAATACTCGTGGAAGAGTCTTGTTAGGCCTATGAGGCGATGGGTGCCTTTGAGGTGATGATTGGGATGAGGAAAACTCTATTTTAGTAGGTTGGGGCACTGTAAGTGAACCATCTACGTGATAAATCCCACTATCTATGAGGTTTTGTACCTTATGCTTGAATCCATAGCAATCATGAATGTTGTGACCCTCCATTCGATGATAGAGACAATAATGATCCTCTCTATAACCCTCAGGTTTGACTCAATTTGGGTCTACAGGTTTGATGTCAGGTAAGGTGATGACCTTAGATTCTTGTAGCTTTTGAAGAATGTCAGACATAGACTCGTTTAAAAGAGTCCAAATGCGCTATGACTGTCTTGGGTGCCTAATCCGCATTGGTTTGCCATGAGGACCCAATGGTTGAGTTAGCCGAATTGGCTCTTGCTTTTGCTGAAGCTTTTCCTATGGTTGCATAGAAAGTGGTTCAGCCTTAGATGTGGGTTGCTTTTGTAATTCTAGGTTTTCAAGCCAGTTCATGATACTGTGCAACGTCTTATCTTGCTCATCCATTCGATGCTCCATTCTATCTATACGACTTAGAATGGATTGCAATACTGACAAAGAATTCATGCATATTTCCAATGATTGGTTTGAAATACCCTTGTCTATTGAAGGAAATGAAAAAGTGGATGCTAAAGATCCACCAGATAAGTGCACATCACCAATTTCCTTCCTTTGAGCTGATGTGGCTACTTCTTGATGATTCACTTTGTTAGTGTCATCCACATGCTCAGGTTCATGACTTAGTTCATATTTTTGTTTCATTTTGTACTGTTGAACTGTGTAAGCCTGAGTACCCCCAGTTTGATGTGGGGAAGGCACCCGTTATTTCTCTTGAAGAGGCACCATGAGCAATGAGTCAGGAGTGACTAATTTCAAAGGTTCTGGCCCTTTCAATGTGGAAGCAACATCTGATTGCCCCCTCTCTTGTTCTATCTACTTTAGAATCCCTTGATCCTCTGGCTTAATGTCAACCATTCCCATGAACTCTTGAGAAGGTGCTTTAGCTTTTAGACCAGTTGTAAGTAAATCATCAACTAGTCGAGATGATTCTATATCAGTCATGTTAACTGATGTTTTCTTCTCCTCATCAGGTAATATGATACCATGATTTTTGGTGATGGGAGAGGGTAGCGATTTCTTGATGCAAGCCCTAGTCGAATGTTTGATGATTTTATTCGAATGAATATCTTGAGGCTCGCATGCCACTAGAGTTTCTTGTGGCTCATCGACTTTCTTACAATATTTGAATGGCTCAGGATCATGGGGGACCACATACACTTGTCCTTGGTGTATGAATTTTAGATTTTGGTGCACTATGGAAGGCACACATTCCATATCTCTCATCCATGGTCTCCCTAGAAATATGTTATACTGCCTCTCACCCCCCAAGATATGGCACAACGTAGGTATCATCTTTATCCCAACCTGTATAGGTAAGATTGTTGTGCCGATTGTTGGGGATGTGGCATCATTGAAGGCTCTCAAAGTGAATGTTGAGTCCTTAATGTGCGAAGATGGTAGATTTAAATGCTTCAAAGTTGTAGTTGTGATGATGTTGATAGATGACCCAGTATCAATCAAGACTCTCTTGTACGAAATTTGATTGATGCTCGCTATGATGTGTAGCGGAGGATCGGGTTCATCCTTAGGGATTAGCTTAATCTCCTACCTGTGAAAGGTAATCACAGGGTCCTTTTGTAAGTGAATTGGATTCATTGTTGATATGGACCATGATAGGTTATCAACTTTTGTTGAACTTTTTGGTATGTTGGGCTGATCAAGGCATTTCTTACTTTGTGCTACAATATTGATCATACCGATAAAACCCTCATTAGGTGGGGCCATGTGCATCTCATTAACGTGCTCAACTTGATTGTTGTCATCCTCATGGTTGTATTGAGGGTTTTTGGATATGTCGATGTCTTGATTATCGATAGCAGAGGGGCTATCTATTTGTAATTTGTTCTTATCCAACATATTCTGCACTATATTCTTGAATGCAACACAATCCTGGATATCATGGCCATTTTGCCGATGATAAACACAATAGAGATCTTCTCTATACCCTCTAGGTTTGTGGTGATTAGGATCCAGGGTGCGTACTTCAGGCAATATTAGGGCCTTAGCCTCGCAAAGGCGATTGAAAATTGATGCCAAAGATTCAGGCAATGGCGTATAGTTGCGAGGTGGACATTTTTGTTTATCCTTGCCTGGATTCCTATCATGCTGATTGTGATGCATGGGAGACAGTTGAGCCTGATGGTTCTCTTGTTGTTGGCTCTATGCTTCTTTTGGAATGTTTAACATGATCTGGTTGACACGTGCAGGCTCAGCCTACTATGGTTGATATCACGTGCTCTTATTGTTCCATTCTTTCTCGCTACGAAGCTCTAGGTCTCCTTCTTCCAGCTTGATATCTTCAATGACCTTGGCTTGTGCTAAAGCCTCTTCGAATGTTGTATATTGTTGCAACTGGAGCAACAATGATATGTGTTTGGCACAAATTTTTGTGAACATTCGATTAAGTTCAGCAGTGGGAATAGAGAATGGTAATTCTACCATTAATTTTTGCCACCTATTCCCATAATCCATGATTGGCTCATCATCATTTTGACATAGATTGGCCAAGTCAGATAGATTAGCTTTCTTTTTGGTTCCAAATGAGAAGCGCTCAAGGAAAGCATCCACCAACTATTCGAAGTTGGTGATGTTGTTCCTAGGTAATTGATTAAACCATTCAGAAGCTACACCCGAGAGGGTCATAACAAAAGTTCTTAACATCAAGGCATCATCATGTTGTATCTGGAAGCATGCACTAATGAAGGTCGTTATATGCTCTTGTGCATCTTCATCACCTTTAAACTTATCCCATTTAGGCATTTCAAAATGTTTAGGGTAAGCAGGACTTGGCACTGATGGACACAATGGTTGATTGTGTATCTTGCTTAGAGTGGGCTTTTGACTAGCCACATCTTGTTTCTCGAGAGATTTGATTTTCTCGGCAAGCACCTTGTAGGCTTGAGAAGAGATGATCTCTTCCTCCCGAAGGGATCTTCGGGGTGCAAGTGGAGGTAAGTTCCTTTGAGTGTGAGGTGGTCGATTGTATTCATCAGCCACGTCTACAGAAGATGGTTCAGGATATCGTTGATCCTGGTCATCCAACTCTGATCTTTCATACTGCTTGTGCTCATGCCTGTTTGGCACTAAACGCTCTCATGGCTGAGAAGCATGTCGAGAAGTATGGCGAACATAATCATCTACTCTCCTATTATGCAGCTCAAGGTGTGAAGTAGCATGTCTCTCATTGTGTTGCTGCTTGTACTCTCTGTGAGGAGGTAATTTATATCGAGCCAATCTGTTTGATCGCTCTTCTTGCTCCTTTAAATCAAGGAGGCGTTGCTCTTCTAAGCGGTGTTCATATAACCATTGTAGGTGCAACCACTATTGTTTTGCACTTTCTCATTCTAGATTTTCTAAACACTCACGCTCAATGCGCAAACCCTTCAATTGGTCTTGAAGCATTTGTTCTCTCTGGATTGCATCTGACCTATGTGATCGATTTGATCGATTTGTTGTGCTAGGTCTAGGACTCTGCAACTCCTTGTGAGGGTTCTTGTTTGCTTCGAATTGCGCAACAAGGTTGGCAACTCTTTTTCCTCGATGAGTCAAGATTACATTGATATTATGCTCTTCCCTAGGGGTGCAATTCTCATGCAAGGATGTTGTAGGGGTACCGCGTGTTCGCTGGGAACACTCACTACGGGTGCGGATAGGATGCAACTGCGTGATAGTTCCTTCATCCATGATGTACTCCTCAGTGGATCTGGTAGATCCATGAGAGGAATGATCATGATGTATGCTTCTATGCTCCAATTTCCTATGTTGAGATCTTCCAACACCTTGGTCTAAGAAGTCAAAGTGATGAGACTTCCAAGGTTGTGCAAGAGGAGTACCTTCCTCACCAACACTACGATAAGACAAATGACATCCTCCATGATCGAAAGGATTTGGCATTATAATAGGCATGTGAATGGTTGTCTTACCTCTATCTCGCCCTTCATTGGACTGATTTGAACTCTCAGTGTAATGAGATGTGGGAGGTTTAGAGGTGTTCTCGTTTAGGTCATGAGAAGATCTGTTGTTAGTTCTCCTGAGCGGGGTTCCTTGATGAGATCCGCTGTGAGTGGTGTTGTCTCCTCTAAGTGAAGAACACAAGCTTATACTAAGAGGGGGGGTGAACAGTATAAGACCTTTTTTTACTTTTTCCTTTATACTTCAAAATAGTAAAGCAATATACCCAAAGCAATATCAAAGCAATGCATAATAACATCCACAAAGTGACACCAATTTTAACGTGGTTCACCTAGAATGGCTGGGCTACGTCCACAAAAATTTTCTCTAAAAGTTATCTCAAAGTTCTTTGGGAATCCTTCCCAATTACAATGTTTATGAGCCTCAACCCAAAGGATATACCTTCCCCCAAACAGAATTTATGAGCCTCTGCTCAAAGGAGATACCTTCCCCTCTATCTGAATTTATGAGCCTCTGCTCAAAGGAGATACCTTCCCCTCAATCTGGATTTATGAGCCTCTGCTCAAAGGAGATACCTTCCCCTCTGCTCTGGAAATTATCCTTTAGAAGATCAACTGCCTCTACCTCTTGCCAGCACATGGAAATCCTTTCCACCGAAGACCTCCTATCCTCAATGCTTAGCCTAAGAGACCTTCGCCTTCTATGATCACGTCCACGACGAGCTCAACAACCTATACCAAACACAGTCAGTTGGTCTAGTACAAGTCTTCCTCTATCTTTCAGATCTGTCCAACACTTGAAAAAATCAATCCTCTGCACACAAGCCTTCTCAAAGACTTACCAAATCTATCCTCAGGTTCTTCTCAAAGAACCAGTGCACCTCTATCCTCAATTTATCTGATAGAACTCTCAAAAATCAGCTCATAAGTCCTCTGCTAGGACCTGTCCAAATCTGCTCACAAGTCCCCACCGAATCCTATCCAAAACTGCTCACAAGTCCCCACCGAAACCTGTCCAAAACCTGCTCACAAGTCCCCACCGAAACCTGTCCAAAACCTCAGCAAGCTCACCAAGAAAAACTTTCTTAGTAGGAAATCACAAGGTGAATTGTTAGAGACCCAATGTGATTTATCAAACTCATAGAAGCATAAAGAGAATTGTTAGAGACTCAATATGTTCTATACTCAACTCCCAATCTCAAAACTCAACTCAAATCAACTCAGCTCAAACTCAATCTCAAATATGAAAACTCAACTCAACCTCAATCTCAAATAAAAAAACTCAACTCAACCTCAATCTCAAATTTGAAAACTCAACTCAAAATCTGAAATGGATAGGATAGAATGCTTTCTTTCAATAACATGAAACCCCAACAATTTCCAACTATGCAAAGAATCACATAACAATGATACTCATGTTCTTTTCACCATCAATAAGGGCTTCAAAAACAATGCTCATCAAACAAGGTTCAATCAACACCATTCAGCTCAAAACATAACCTTGAAACATTTCACAATCAACATCAGAAAAGGAAACAAGTAGAACTCCTTTTCTCTCCAACATTATTTGAACAAAAAACATCCACCAAATCAACTCACAATAGCATAAAAACAACTTTTCAATTCATCAACAAAGGAGTAAGCTCAACACTTTAACCAAGTAAAGAATAGCTTTATTATTAACAACTTAATGAAAGCAAATGTCAATCTCAAAGCTGCCCACTTAAGGTTTCACAACTTCACACAAGAAGCAATTAACCTTAAAACATCATACTTTCATTTCCATAATCAACCAAAAGCACTCTCAACATTACAAGAAACATGTATCCCTTATACACCTTATTTCTCCCTTATTGTCTCATCAAAAATAAAGTTTATCTCTCATAAGAATGCAATAAGATATTTCAAAAACACCTTCAAAATAATCTTTTATCAAAATAACAACAAGCTTTAAAACCCTTATGACTCCTAAGCTGTTTTTCTTCTAAAAAACATCCTCCATCCGCAACATACACTTAGCAAAAGATTAATTTTGAAAAATACCTTAGCCAACAACAAAAATTGCTATGGAGAAATTGCGCCCGAAATCTAACACCACCTACTGCGACCACTTCACGACGAAAAACCCTTTCACGTGATTCAAACGTGAAACCTCCCGTTCGGGTAGCGCGCCAACAACCTAGCCACTACCGATGTGCCAAAGGCACCCGGTGAGGTTTAAAACTCACTCTGTTATGCTTGTCCCTTCTACGTCAGGGAAAATAAAACACAGTCCTCCCTTCCTTCTGACGGCAAATCGCAGACGACCAGCTATATGGCGGATTTGACAAATGACAAGACAATCAAATGAACAGCAGATTACGAAGACGATGAAGACACAATCGATCAACAAATTATGAAAACGACGAAGACACACATCCAAACAATGGATTACAAAAATGACGAAGACACACAGTCAAACATGGATTATGAAAATGGTGAAGACACAGTCGAAATCACAGCGAGCAACTTTCTATCGAATTTCGGATGGGATGCATCTTTGTTTTCATCGAGGGATATTAATATGAATTTTACCATAGGCTATTTGATGTCGGCGGAGGTCTTTAACACGTTGGCGGAGGTCTTGGCTAGCATCCATAAAGCTAAAACATAGCGCCCACCTTGTTAAGACATTTGCGCCATGGATTAGGAGAACCCATGCAAATAATAGTTTAATATTTATTTAAAAATAATTAAATGGAACCTTAACAAGGTTTTTTAATTATTTAAATAAACACTTCCTCCTGGACCCAAATGCATTAAACCAATGCATCCACCTGTAATCTTTAAACTTGCCAACTTGGGGTTTGCAAAAGACATTTGAAACTGACATGCCGAAACCTTCATCAAAACAAATTATTTGACATCAAATCAAATTCTTTCAAGACCTTCTTGACATCAATGACAACTTATACACTTGAGCAAAGGAAATGTACCCAAAGTACCCAAAATTTCCAACAATCTCCCCCTTTGTCATTGATGGCAAACCTTTACTAAAAACACTTCTCAAGAGCCAAAACTAAAACCAACTGTGCTAACAATTGAGAAACTATGCCCACAATTGAGAATATTCCTTTGAAGTTTTGCTCCCCCTGACTTGAAGCTTTCCTCTTCATTCTGAAGCTCTCCCCCTTACTCATATCTCTCCCCCTTTTTCATCAATGGCAAAGGGCCACATTTTGGGCTTGGGACTAAGAATGAGCCTCTTAGCTTAGTCCCTCCCCCACCTCCTGATGAGGTAATTAATTCTAGGGTGGGAGTAAAACTCCCATTAGGCACTGATCATCATCAACATCTATAACTTCCTTTTCGGGCCTTCTCTTGAACTCTTTGTCCATATTCCTATTCTTGTCACTGTTCTTGTTCTTGTTCTCATCCCTATTTTTGTCCATGTCTTGATCCTTGGACCTGATCATGCCACTATTCCTGTTCCTGTATTATGGAATTTCAGCTCTACACTGTCTGATTATGTGACCTTCATTTTTGAACTTGAAACACTTGATGATGTTGTTTCTCTAAGGTAAACCTGATCTTTGAATCCACCTGTTCTGACCAAACTTGTTCTGACCAAACCTGTTCTGGCCAAACCTGTTCTGACCAAACTTGTTCTGACCAAACCTATTCTGGCCAAACCTATTCTGACCAAACTTGTTCCTGTTATTTGCCTTGTGCCCAAAATGTTGACAAGAGTAGCAATACCATTGAAAGTAACTAGCACTTCTGAAACTGTCATTTACCTCCTTCACTTGAGCCATGCAATGTGAATCCATGTGACCAAACTTGTGACAAGCAAAACATCTGCCTTGAAACTTTCCTTTAATTGACCTATTATGTTTTGAAAACTTCTTCTTCTCATTCTGAATTTTGTTTTCTGTTTTTGTGCATCTATCATTCAAGGACTCCTTTTTTGAAATACTTTCCTCATCAGAACTCTCTTCCTTTTGGAGTCTCTTACTAGACTCTCCAACTTGTTCCTTATGTGGCTTAACAAAACCAAGGCCTGTTTTATCTGTTGTCTTTCTTTGACCTTTGATGAGTGACTTAACATTTTTAGAGCTATATTGAAACCTGTAAAGCTTATCCTTGTACTCTTTAGTTTTCTCTTTCAAAGAAGCCATTTTCTGTTCTAACTCACTATACTCAAGAACCTTAGACTCTAACTCATCCTTGAGTTCTTGTGTCTTAGCTATAGAGAAGTCAAGACTTTCTATAAGATCATCTCTCTCCATACAACATTCATCTAACTTATCCTTGAGTCTAGCATTCTTCTTTCTTTCCTTTTCCAAAACACTAAGAGCACTAATAAGTTCATTTTCAAGATCCTTTATTTTTTTGCTTTTTGAATCATCAAAGCCTTTTTCAGATTTCTTATCACTAGAGGTGCTACCCTTTTCAAAGACCATACATGCATCTTCCTTATAGTTTTCTGAAGCATCCTAATACATACTAGAAACCAAGTCATTATTTGTGCAATCATCCTCAAGGTGACCAAAGTTTCCACATCTAAGACATTTCATGATAATGAATCTATGTTTCGATTCTTCCTCTTTTTCTGATATGAACAACATCTCATTTTCATCATCACTTGAAGAACTTTCACTATCACTACTAGAACACTTACTTGCTTTGTCTAGGTAGAAAATCTTCTTGTGCTTGTGAGAATACCTCTTTCTTTGATTGCTGTGCTCATATTTGATCTTCATCACTTTCATTCTTGGGAACAGTATAGTTAGTAGCATAATGACCAAACTTTCCACAATTGAAACATCTTATATTTTTCATACTTTTGTGCTTTCTAGAGAAATTGCATTTCTTGCTGTAATATGCCTCTTCATCACTAGAAGACTCATCACTATCTTGAAGCTGTTTACCCTTAGATTCTGGTAGCCTTGAAAGCTGCCTCTTTCTTGACATCAACTTTCACTTGAGTTCTCAACTCAAATGCTGCAAGTATACTATGGAGCTTATCCTTTTTCAACTTATCCAAATCTTTTAGCTTCCTCAATAGCAAAAATATTTTCACTAAATCTATTAGGAAGAGATCTTAAAATATTATCACAAACATCATTTTTAGAAAGATCAAGACCTAAGTCTTTCATGGAGTTAACAACCTCATCCATACGAAGCATGTAGTCACTAATATTTTCATCATCATTCATCTTGAGTTGTTCAAACATACCTTTGAAGTGTCTCAACTTGGCCTTTCTGACATTTGTATCACTCGTATGAACCACCTTCAACTGATTCCACATTTCACTAGCTGTCTTGTAGTGAATCACTTTGGTGAGATCTGCTTTCTATAAGCCTTTCAGGACTGCATTCATAGCTTTTGAATTGCTATGATGTAGGAGCCTTTCTTCCTTAGTATTAGGACCATGTACAAGAATAGTGTACTCATCTTCAATCACTTCCCATACGTCATTACCAAGTGCCATTAGATGAACCTTCATCCTTGCACTCCAAAGACCAAAATATGACCCATCAAGAATAGGTGCTGCATTGCCACTTGAATAATCCATTGTGTTCTTTACTAGCTTTTCCTTCAAGTCGTTAAACTTTTCGAAGGCACCCGCTCCGATACCAATTGAAGAACACAAGCTTATCTTGAGAGGGGGGTGAAAAGTATAAGACCTCTTTTTACTTTTTCCTTTATACTTCAAAATAGTAAAGCAATATACCCAAAGCAATATCAAAGCAATGCATAATAACATCCACAAAGTGACACCAATTTTAACGTGGTTCACCCAGAATGGTTGGGCTACGTCCACAAAACTTTTCTCTAAAAGTTATCTCAAAGTTATTTGGGAATCCTTCCCAATTACAATGTTTATGAGCGTCATCCCAAAGGAGATGCCTTCCCCCAAACAAAATTTATGAGCCTTTTCTCAAAGGAGATACCTTCCCCTCTATATGAATTTATGAGCCTCTGCTCAAAGGAGATACCTTCCCCTTAATCTGGATTTATGAGCCTTTGCTCAAAGGATATACCTTCCCCTCTACTCTAGAAATGATCCCTCAGAAGATCAACTGCCTCTACCTCTTGCCAGCACGTGGAACTCCTTTCCACCGAAGACCTCCTGTCCTCAATGCTTAGCCTAAGAGACCTCCGCCTTCTATGATCACGTCCACGGCAGCTCGAACAACTCTGTACCAAACACAGTTAGTTGGTCTAGTACAAGTCTTCCTTTGTCTGTCAGATCTATCCAACACTTGAACAAATCAATCCTTTGCACACAAGCCTTCTCAAAGACTTGCCAAATCTATCCTCAGGTTCTTCTCAAAGAACCAGTGCACCTCTATCCTCAAGTTCTCTGATACAACTCTCAAAACTCAGCTCACAAGTCCTCTACTAGGACCTAAGAAAATCTACTCACAAGTCCCCATCGGAACCTGTCCAAAACTGCTCACAAGTCCCCACCAAAACCTGTCCAAAACCTGCTCACAAGTCCCCACCGAAACCTATCCAAAACCTCAGCAAGCTCACCAAGAAAAACTTTCTTAGTAGGAAATCACAAGGTGAATTGTTAGAGATCCAATGTGATTTGTCAAACTCATAGAAGCATAAAGAGAATTGTTAGAGACTCAATATGTTCTATACTCAACTCCCAATCTCAAAACTCAACTCAAATCAACTCAGCTCAAACTCAATCTCAAATCTAAAAACTCAACTCAACCTCAATCTCAAATCAAAAAACTCAACTCAACCTCAATCTCAAATTTGAAAGCTCAACTCAAAATTTGAAATGGATAGGATAGAATGCTTTCTTTCAATAATATGAAACCCCAACAATTACCAACTATGCAAAGAATCACATAACAATGATACTCATGTTCTTTTCACCATCAATAAGGGCTTCAACAACAATGCTCATCAAACAAGGTTCAATCAACACCATTCAGCTCAAAACATAACCTTGACGCATTTCACAATCAACATCAGAAAAGGAAACAAGTAGAACTCCTTTTCTCTCCAACATTATTTGAACAAAAAACATCCACCAACTCAACTCACAATAGCATAAAAACAACTTTTCAATTCATCAAAAAAGGAGTAAGCTCAACACTTTAACCAAGTAAAGAATAGCTTGATTATTAACAACTTAATGAAAGCAAATGTCAATCTCAAAGCTGCCCACTTAAGGTTTCACAACTTCACACAAGAAGCAATCAACCTTAAAACATCATGCTTTCATTTCCATAATCAGCCAAAAGCACTCTCAACATTACAAGAAACATGTATCCCTTATACACCTTATTTCTCCCTTATTGTATCATCAAAAATAAAGTCTATCTCTCATAAGAATGCAATAAGATATTTCAACAACACCTTCAAAATAATCTTTTATCAAAATAACAAGCTTTAAAACCCTTATGACTCCTAAGCTATTTTTCTTCTAACAAACATCCTCCATCCACAACATACACTTAGCAAAAGATTAATTTCAAAAAATACCTTAGCCAACAACAAAAATCGCTATGGAGAAATTGCGCCCAAAATCTAACACCACCTGCTACGACCACTTCATGATGAAAAACCCTTTTGCATGATTCGAACGCAGAACCTCCTGTTCGGGTAGCGCGCCAACAACCTAGCCGCTACCGGTGCGCCAAAGGCACTTGGTGAGGTTTAAACCTCACTCTGTTATGCTTGTCCCTTCTGCATCAAGAAAAATAAAACATAGTCCTCCCTTCCTTCTGATGCCAACTCGTAGACGACCAGCTATATGGCGGATTCGACAAACGACGAGACAATCAAATGAATAGCGGATTACGAAGATGACGAAGACACACAACCGATCAGTGGATTACAAAAATGGTGAAGACACATAGCCAAACAGTGGATCACAAAATCGACGAAGACACACAACTGAACACGGATTACAAAAATAGCAAAGACACACAGTCGAAATCATAGCGAGCAACTTTCTATCGAATTTCGGATGGGATGCATCTTTGTTTTCATCGAGGGATATTAATATGAATTTTACCATAGGCTATTTGACGTCGGGGGAGGTCTTTAACACATCGGCGGAGGTCTTGGCTAGCACCCATAAAGCTAAAACATAGCGCCCACCTTGTTAAGACATTTGCGCCATGGATTAGGAGAACCCATGCAAATAATAGTTTAATATTTATTTAAAAATAATTAAATGGAACCTTAACAATGTTTTTTAATTATTTAAATAAATACTTCCTCCTGGACCCAAATGCATTAAACCAATGCATCCACCTATAATATTTAAACCTGCCAACTTGGGGTTTGCAAAAGACCTTTGAAACTGACATGCCGAAACCTTCATCAAAACAAATTATTTGACATCAAATCAAATTCCTTCAAGACCTTCTTGACATCAATGACAACTTATACACTTGAGCAAAGGCAATGTACCCAAAGTACCCAAAATTACCAACACTAAGACTACTTGAAGTGTATTAAAGTATGTTTTGGGCAAATGTGCTGCCTCTAGGGTGATCCAGACCCTGTGGTGCATTGGGTGCAACCTCAGTCTTAGATCGGGGATGACCCCGTGCATTGACCATGACCTTATGAATTTTGACTTCTGAAAAAGGTTGTGAGTGTTATATATCAAAAAAATCAGCGCGACGAGCTGATCACAATGAGCTATAACTCAAAAATATGATTTTTGGGTCAAAATTTAGTATTTTTGTAATATTTGGCCAACCGGGGCTCGTGGTGAAATGACCACTTTTAGGAATTTCTTGGAAATTTTGAACCATGAAGATTTAGGACCCAAAATTTCTTTGAGAGGTGCACAATGGTAAAACTAAGACAAAAAAACAAATTTGGCAAGTTTTGGAGTTGTCTAGACCATTTTATGACCGTTTTACTGTAGTTTTTCTTAGTTTTCGGTCTCGAAAATAAAGTAATCATAAAACCAAAATAAAATCTTTGTTTCAGCTTCGATTTACATGATTCTCAAACCATTGGATGTAGAATAAAAAAGTAGAATAAAAAATATTATTATTAGGGTTAGGGTTTTGTCCCCAGATCAAGGATCTTATGTTGATTTCCCATAATGAAACACACAAAGTAGACAATATGATTATCTCTTTTAAGGATTAAATTTGTGTATTAAAACTGGTTTAGTGCATTTGATTTATTGTGAATATACTCTGAACTCTTATCGTGTTTTTCAAAAGTTGATGTTATACTCAATTTGTTCAAAGGTTTTCACCTATATACTCGCACAAGCCGAATATGGGAGTGAAGTTCATACTCAACGAGGTGGCATAGGTACTACCAAACCTCACCCAACACACCGTGTGCAATGATACACTCTTCTGAATATTAGTGCGTGCTATTTTGCATGGATAGAATAGTTCTTGGATCGGCCTTGTCCATGAGCGGGTCCCAATAATACAATTTCAAATGAGCCAACCAAGTGGTAATGACATCCACTATTGGTCTCAATCAAATGGGTTGGATGTGAGAGCCCAATGCCACTAATGTTTAAATGAAACGTGGTGTGTGTGGTTCATTTTAATTTGCATAAAATAAAAATGCATAATATAGCACAATGATTGTTTCCTACATGTAATGTAAAAGAAACATTTTATATTCAAAGATGCATGCTATACTCTACATGATTTTTCGACAATGCAAACTAGTATGCAAATGGCCACTACTTGGGCCTCAAACATGCAAACCTACACACAAGTTCTAATATAGCATGCTGTATTCTAGGGTGGACTGCAATCAGAGATCCACTGTTCCTAGCAGCACCTATCGAGAATTTAGAAAAAGAAATCTAAGGACCTAATCCATTTTTAGTTCATTTTAGCCTTAGTAAATTTATGTTTCAGTTTATGTTCTCTGGAAAACACAGACAGAAAAAAAAATCTAGAGGGTGAAAATGGGGCCTACCTCAGGTCCTCATCCGATCTGCACTCTGTTTTTTGTTGTTTGCTCTATCAAATGTAAACTGTAGGTCTGGTCTACAGTCTACACTATAAACCATGTGTTGAACCTACGATTCAATTGTTGGCCCGTAGGTGATAGCTACGGTCTATACCTGCAAGTGAAAAAATAAGTAAAACACAGTAAGGTCCTATAAATATGGGGGCCCATCGTGATCGCCATCTATAACCACTAGGAAGGCTCACACCCGATCTAACTATCGCAATCGAAGAAAAATACACAAATAGGCATGCATAATTTGATAACAAGAAATAACATGAATACAAGGAATCCTTTATTAATTTAAATGGAGTCACATTATAGATTTGTCCCTCTTAGGGATACCCATTTGATACATCAATTACAATAGTGTTTAATCCCTATCAAGGGTAGGTGTGATCAAAATACCCCTCAAGGTGACACGAACTGCTCTAGGGTGTCGATGACCCTCTTCTTCACATTGAGGAAGGAATTGGATGCTTTATATCTCCTTTGGAACTATTCCCTATGGTCAAGAAACAACAAGAATGTTAAAAATATATGCAGCCTCTCATGATGAGGCCCTTTTAGGTAAAATGCATAATGACACCGTTAATATGCATAATAAAGAAAGCATAAAGAAAGCTGCTAAACTATGCAAATTAAATCAAGATTCATGTAATAGAATAAAGTAAAATAACATCTACACTATGCATGGATCAAATATAGAAAATGAAGCATAAAAATGCATAAAGAAAACATTTTAGTTCTAATTAAACTATAAGCATAAAATGTGAATCTAGCCTAGTTCTATGGTCAAAAGTCTTCTAAAATGCTATCAAATTAACAAAATAGCTAATCTAACCTAACTAGCTGGACATAAATGAAAAGATTAAGGTGATCTATAACTTATTGCAAACCGTAGCTCTGGTGAGTGTTCTACACTGTGAACTACAGCTGACAGTCATGGTTTGACCTCTAATGAGTTTACCCTCAAAATCAAGGGTAGTGGGCTTAATATCCTTGTCCAAATTGATGTTCAAGGGTCGCCTTCATTGTCCTCAGACTGATTTGGTAGTCAAATAGATGTGAAGGGCCTTCGTTTGCTTGGATTTGCATTTCTTGATCCTCCTAAACACCTAGGGCATCCATAATGCAATTCATCATGAATGGTGGAAAAAGGGTCAGGGATTAAGTGCAATAGCTCTATCTCTTAGTATACTCAATTTGAGTGTACAATTTTCTAGAGCTTCGTTGCTCAAATCTCCAATGCTTGCTCTATATTTTCTCTCCCTATTTGGAGGGGGTATTTATAGCAGACCCCTAGGTATAGGGGTGGCTTCATGGAGAAGCCAAGACCAAGAAGGGTGGTTAGGATAGTTGGGATGGAATCCTATGGAATATTTCATCCTTTAACTACCTCCTTCTATATATTTTAGCCATTCCAACTGATTTGGTTCGGATGGAAGGCCTAACTGAACTTCAGTTAAGACTGTAGGTCATAGTTGTAGTCCAGACTATAGACCGCAGGTGTCAACCATGGTTTAGACTAGAGACTGTAGGTCTGGGCTACGGTTTAGAATGCTTAGGCCAAAATGCCTAAATTGAGTGGTTAGAACCACTACTCTATCTTGGAGTCTGTCCAAGATCCTCCATATGGTCTTGTAGCATATCCATATGAGTAGTCACCCTCGACATGACACATTTTAGGTGTCTACACATTTATCATAGGGAATTAATTCTCAGATGATTGGGACACCTCCTGCAATATAAAAATAGGATATTTCAACTTTGTTTCCCGAAGGTTGGAGTACCTTCATAGTGCAAATATTAGTTACTACAAGAGAAGAATACTACAAAAGAAACTTTTGGAGAAGAATTATGGTGAAGTTGGGAGACAAGAAATATCCATTGCTATATTGGAAACTTCACAAGAATAAAAGGCCACATAAGCCTTAAAAGTCCATAGAAGCCTTGATCCAAAAGAAAAGGCCATATAAGCATTGATCTATAAGAAAATTCCAGAGAAGCTTGTTTAATAAAGAAAGGCCATATAAGCCTTGAATAAAAGGCCATAAAAGCCTTGGTATTGAAAAATGCCACATAAGCCTTGATACTGAAAAAGGCCAAGGAGCCTTGATCTTGAAGACGACTTCAAAAGAGAGTATCTAATTTAGATGCAGATTTTAGTACTAATATTTTGTTGCAGGAACAAGAAGGTTCAGTGAGTTGGGAAAGCTTCCTACATAAAAATTAGGAAGAGTATATTATTCAAAATCAATCCAACACCTGAAGCAAAAGAGATCAGGATAAGATATCATTAGTGAAGAAGGACTAGGAGAGTCCTGCTTGAATACAAAGGCAACAAAATCAAAGATCCAAGAGAAGATCTCGCCACCAACACTTCAAAAAGTAGAAGGTTGAATATAAGGTCTCAAGGAAGACTAGAAGAAGCTAAAATATCAAAGGCCTTGGAGAGGTCTCTATGAGCATCCAGTAAAAGGCTTGGAGAGCCTTGCTGAAGAAATCATCAAAGAAGTTTTAAGGAGAACTCATTGGAAAAATTCACTATTGGAGATAGTGAAATATTTGGGAAAATTATCGCCATTCGAAAACAAGCCCAAGAAGAAGAATTTGGAAAGAAGTGTCAAATATCAGAAGACCTCAAGACATACATAATATTGAGAAGAAGATCCTATTTTAAGTTAGAATTCAACAAGAAACTTGAAGGAAGATTTCGATAGAAGAAGGCTACCAAATCCAAGAGACTTGGAGATTACCTCTCACAACAAAAATGCATTACTTCAAAATCAAAATATCTCTTCAAATCTACAACAAAAATGAGGAGACTACAAGAGGAGAACAAACCACCAAAAATTCTAGGCTCGTGAAAGGGAGACCATATTTTGGTGAAGACAAAGTTGTTTAAGGTAGCCTATAGAAAGCTGCAAGATCTTACTCAAGGTAACAACTTGGTGATCATAGACACAAAGATCTACATCCTCTACATAAGTCGCAAGAAGGTATTTCATAAAAATATAAGAAACTATTGGTGCAAGTAGATTCATTAAGTGGATTACTTATCAGATTTATTTAAGCACCTTAATTGCATTGAAGTTGCAAAAAGGAGAGTTGAATTAGAGTCTTAAAAAAGTGCAAAAGGATTATTTAAGGTTCATTTGCACTTTAGGAGTTGATTAGATTTCAAAATCTCAAACTATCTATCAACTACCTATCATCTACTTTGGAAAATAAAAATAAGACTAGCTCCTATTACCTTGCTTTTAAAGAAATTGCAGAATAATTATTGAATATTCATTTCAAATTATTCTTGATTAGTTGCAGTAGATTGATTAAGTGCATTAGTTTTTTGAGATTTTATTGGAGTGATAAGATGATATTGTTAGTGCATTAAAAGTAAAATATTATTAGATTTGCACTATCATATTGCTCTAAAAAATATTATTGTTTATGTTCGTAAGAAAGGCATAAAAATAAAATTTATCAAAGTTTCTAAAGGTAATATTAGTGCATAGAGATTTGCAACTTTGGGTGGCCTTAGGAATCCAAAAAATCAGCTCAATACTCCAAGTATTGGAGAAGAAAGTAACCACCAAAAGAGCATCAAAGGAAGCATCGAACGAGACTTGGTGAGTCTCAAGTTCAAAGCACAAGAAATAGTGTCGAAAAATACAACACAAACAAAGCTTCCATCATGTGGTTACAAGATTGGATCCATTCATAAAAAATCCAAGTAAAAAGGGGAAGGTGTCTAATCAAAGAGACAACCTCAAAATCCCTATATTGCACTTAATATTCTGCCTCAAAACTAGAAATTTAGATGTGAAAAGATGAGTGCAAAAAAAGGTGCAATAATGAAATTTTTATAAAAAATACTTTGTATTGTATTGCACTATCCTAATATGGTTATACAAGGAGAAAAGGTAGATTTAAATGTTCCCCAAAGGCACTACAATTTATGGAAAAACCAGACAAAAGTGGACGTATTCTAGTAGCAATCCAAGCTTAGCTTAAGGAGCAAATCAAAGGGCTCATACAATTTGCAAAAGCAAAGATAGAAACAACATAATTCAAGAGCAATAGCATATACAAAAGGAGGACATAAGCAAGTAAGAAATAAAGGTAAATCAGAGCACCATTGGAGTGTCACTTACGCCACATCCACTGGCTGAAATCAATGCTTAAAGCCTCCATATTGTTGCTCTATATCCCAGCTGAAAATAGTGCAGGTGAACGAAATAAAATTTGGATATTTTAGAAGCTAAGGATATCCAAAAAGGTCTATTTGAACCAACAAAAGGGAGGACATCCATGCAGAGAAGAAAGTGACACTTGTCACCAAAGGAAAACCCTAACACTCAAGTCAAGAGATCACTCATCTTCAATAAAGGAGTTACATGAAAAGGCTGGTGGATTGAGTGTATGGTATACACTTGTCCATTGGAAGACCAAATATTTTGCTAAATAACGTAACAATCATATGTTACAAGAAGGAAGACAAATGTTTCTTTTGCACCAAACTCTCCTCAAGTGCTCGAAGGGAAATATACATGCCACATGACACTTTAGTCAAGAATCTTATCCATAATAAGGACATCAACGATTGAGGTCAACAAGCAATTTTCATCTTGAAATTTATCGCTTTGTAATTTGCACGAATAGGGCAGAATTACAACATGAAAAGAAGATGTTAAAGCCTTCAATGCTCAATCTAAGCGAGGTCAAAGGAAGAGTCTAAGTAGCACCATATTTGGAATGATTTAAGCTCCAAGTGATTCCATTGGAGGGTACAGTCACAACATTCAATATGTCTACGTAAATACTCCAGCCCTAGCTTCTTAGAAAACAACATCGTATATTGCTTGGTGAAAGGTAAATTTTCATTCCCATTCTTACGTGCTTTCTTTCCTCGGGAGTTATAAGGTTATAATTGAAGGAATTTAACTATATTGAATCCATTTATCAAAGGGAATACTTTATCAAATAAATATATTATTTGCAATATAAAACCTAGGAGTAATAAGGGCTTCTACTGGAATAATTAATAAATATTAGCAAATATTATTGTGATCTAATTTATCCAAAGATTAGGGAGTCATAAGGGCTACTACATCAAATTAATTAATTGAAAAATTAGATACACTAAACCTAATTCCTAAAGGGTTATTTATAAAGAGATTTTTTCAAAGGTTGGATATTCATAAAATTATTTTCTCAAACTTCTTGAAAGGAGACAAAAGATCCAACATTATAACCTCCTTAAAATTTGGAAACAATGCTTAGTAAAATATAAGCAATAAGGGATAATAAGAGTTGATTTTGGCATTTACAAAACCTTTACAATCAATAAAATATTGAACTATAATTTACAAAAGTACTATATCTTATCCATAGCATACTAGGAAGTCATAAGGTATTCTACAAAACTTGGTAATATCAGCATCTATAAAAAATTATCAAGTTACAAAATATAATATTTTCTCAAAACCTAAAAAAATCCTTAGGAGCATATACTCACATTACTTGGGAGACATAAGGAAGTCTAAAAAACAAGGATTAATAAATTTTTTATCAAATAAAGCTTATATTCTTCAATTAGGAATCATATATTCTAATATAGGGAGTCATAAGGTAGACAAAAAAGAAAATCCTATCTCAATTCTTCTATTTCAAATGGAAAAAGGAATGTTATATAATGAATGTGGAATTTGCTGCAATAAAAATCATTCTATAAAACACAAAAATGTGTGGTATATTAACTCAGGGGCCAGTCATCATATGACAAGAAATATATAGTGGTTTGACTGTATTGAAGATGCTAAAGGTTACAGTCTAAGGATTGCAGATAGCCAAACTTATCCCATACATGGATATGGATGTGTAACACCAAGCAGATCATTTCCAAATCTTCTGCTACAAAATGTATTGTATGTTCCTGAACTAACATTCAATCTCATATCAGTAAGCAAGTTAGTAGAAGACAACTATATGATCAACTTTGGATATATAGATGGAATCAATACATGTCTCAACATGAAACAAGGTGAAATAAAAGAAATAGGATCAACCCATGAAAATACATATATTTTGGATCCAATGGAAAACTCATGGAATATTGTGATGTTTCATAATGATGCTAACATATTTTCAAATTAATAGGTTCATGAAAATGAACCAGTACATCAAAAAGGTAAGCATAGAAGAATACAAAATATGAGAGGACAAGTGCACCATGCTCTACTCAGTCATCAACATTCCTTGTAGTGGCTGGATAGAAGACAAGGATGATGAACCTGAACAAGTCAAAGATCATTTGATGAAAGAAGATCCACATTTAAGACTAAAGTCTTCAATATCCAAATAATGTAATACAGTGGGGTGTTAGAAATAGAGTATATTACATCATTTGGATCATGTAAATGTACCTTTCTTGGTACATATGTAGGACATTAGATTAATTTAGGGAAAATTTATCTAGTTACTTCATGCAATGTAATAAATACACAAGTGTCAAAGTGTGAGTTGTATATGTGCAAGCTATCCCTTGTATAACTAGGTAGAGTGTCATCCAAGGAACCTATTTCCTATATAAAGGGCCATAGGTATAGAGCAAGATATAGTAGTAGGAAATAGTGTAGACTAGTGTGGTGTGATGTAGTACTGTGATGTAATATGATGGAGTATTATTTGCTCAATGCCCATTCTTGAGTAGTATCTTTATTCATGAAGTGTTCATTTCTTCCATAGCTATCTTTATAAACATCTCCATAATTTATATTTATAGTAATTTAGTCATCTCACAACTTTACTTTATTTTATATTATTCTTCATCTTGTGATTGCTATCTTCCATTACATACTACATCAAAATCTAACACTGATTGAGCTACAGAAAGAGATCAATGCTAATGACTAAGCATGGTTTGGGATGATCAACCTCAAACAAATGGTGCACCTACCTACTGTTATGTTATATCAGGCATATTTGATAGCCCTAGCTCATTATTGGGACAAAAATAACAACACCTTCCATCTCCCAACTGGTGAGATAATGGTTACACTAGAGGACATGTATAGGATCTTTCATATCCCTATTGAGGGTTGCACCATCACCTCTACTCCCCTATGGCATCAGGAGAGGGTTCTTCAGAGAATTGTTTTTGTATAGGTGGATGTGGCTTTGATGTGGATGGACCATGATGGAGTTCTAGTCAACACATGGTATGAGTCCCATGTATTATTTTGATAATAGGTAGTGGCTACATCATATCCAACATCTTGTTACCAGATTCTTCAAGAGCAAGGTTCCCTTGGAATCTCCTCAACATGGTTCAGGACCTATTAGAGTATGACCTGGAGGATCACATCATTATGGCATGGGGAAGTACTCCCTTGGCTCATCTATATGATAAACTTTATGAGATTCAACATAGAAGGCATGCTGGATTGGGGTGTAGTATACTAATCTAAATATGGGGGTGGGAGCACATCCAAGTGGATCGATCAGTAGGACTACTGGTATCCTAATATGATCTAGGGGATATAGACATTGGGTATGCATCTTAGTGGTTACGAGATTAGGAGATTGGCCATAGTTGGCCACAAGCAGGCCAATTGGCACACTGCACTGAGTCTTTGGATAAGCTTGAATGTGATTAGATTATATGGAGGCCCTACTTAGATCACCCTGTTTAGACTGAGCTAACCACTTATTTGGCTTGAGTGAGGTGAGAGAGGTGGTTCATTAGGTGGCATGGGATTGAGTGAGAGTATTTCCACTAATCTCGAGTTATATGACTATTTGGCATCTTCCAAGATGTCCCAAAGGATTTGATCATCTATCATCATCAGAGTGATGAGACATAGTTGGAGTTACCATGAGTAGAGGTACTCATAGAGAAGGACCTAGTAGTGGTAGAGACTGGTTTAGTTAACCCAAACACGAGTGTAAAGTATGACACTTGGTAGATGACCCAACTATTGTAGGAAGGTGATCTTATGGGAAGGCCTACAAAGGTGGTAGTAGAGGAAGGTGGTTATGGAGACGAGCAATGAATTCATCATAGGATCAAGGGGAGTGGGAATAGGCTAAAAATCAAGTAGAGGAGCTCCAGACTGATGGGAAGGGTAAGGAGGAGGATCCTATAGGCGAGGTGGCCTGGACACAAGTGTAGTTATAGACTATAAAAGGGTAATTGGCAGAGCAGGAGATGAATATTTCTATAATCTAGAGCCTTCTGAGTAGTGGATAATTATGGAAGGGGTGCTCTGAGGAGAGAGATCTCCTCAAGGTCTAGGTGGCTATAGTCTATATAGAGGTTGATAGGGTTATGATAAATATGGATACTCTATGGATATAGTTAGCTACTAGGATCATAGAGAGGGATGCTAGGATAGTTGAGGGAGATTTTATACAAGTTTAGTTGATGACCGTGACTGCAGGTCAAGCTACACCATGTACTCTAGCTATTCAGGGACCAACAACATCAGGTAGGGATGCATATATCAATAGGTTATAAAGTCTCCTAGAGGAGGTTGTGGCCCAATGAAGATCTAATGTAGCCTATATTATTGATTTGGAGACTTGGGTCAAGTTACATTGGGGTAGTCTTCCAGAGAGTTCTACAACATGAGGCTCTTAGTGAAGTCAACACAGTTATTATGGGCAGTCATCAATGATACCCAGTCATAGGTCATTAGTTCGACTAGAGAGATTAACAACTAGTGGTTCTTGATAGTCTTACAGGGATGAGGCCCAGGGTGGAGGCGACTTTGGGATGCAAACCTTGCTTGATGTACCTTCATGTACTTAGAATTATTTTTGAGTTTAAGGTTTGAGGACCTACACAGTTGTATCTTACGGGTAAATTTTGTATCATGATGTACTTTACATTCCCATATATATATGAGATCTTCTTTTTGGCTCATCATGTGTTTATGATTTTGATTTATGTTATGGATGCATTTATGAATGTAATGCTTATATGATGTGTTGTTTTATACATGCGATGTACTAATGACATGCCATGCATATATTATGGATGTATGATTAGATTCTGTGATCTAGATGTATGAATGTAGTGCTATGTGTGTGTATATGGATGCAATATTTAATGTTAAATGCATGTGTTTAGATTCGTTTAATTGATTATGCATTTAATTTTTGTTACATGATATGGTAGATATAATGTGTATGTAATGCATTTATTTTATGTAGAAGATCTAATGCAAATGTACATGTATGATTTAATAATTTAAAAAATCATAAATGAATCTAATTTGTATTTAATAGACTAATGGTAGACACCATAGAATGTATGAAAATCATGAATTAAAATGTTAACCCTTATTATAAGCGTTAGATATTTATACAAGCATATGTGAGATGAAATATGGGAAATGTAGGGGCTTTCCCTATAAGATTTTGTAAACTAAAAAGGTATGCATTAAATATTCAGTGACCATATAAATATCATTGTTGATATCCATCTGGTATCTATCCTATTTTATGAAGATCCCTTAATAAAAAAAGTTTCATAAGGAAAATTGTGCAAGTGAATAGATGATTTGTTTTTGAGGGGATTTTTTAGGTTTTCTGTGAGACTCAAACACCCTATTTGATTGATCAAAAGTTGTATACTAACTACATAGGACTCTTAAAAGATACAAGTCTTTTAATATGACCTAGATATTCATTGTACCTATGTGTGCAAAGTGAATGTGTTAGATGAGGTATTAATACTACCTCATTTCCAAGTGGATTTCATGCAACCCATTACTATAATTAGGATCACCATATGATCAATCCTAAGTTTGGACACAGTTAGACTAGACTACTAGGCAATACAAGCCACCAAAAGCTAGCTCCACCATAAGCTGATATTGGTCTATATAAAAGAAGGTTGCTAATGTGACAGACATATCACCATGCGTAAGGCTACTCCATTGCCAGACAGGCTTCATTCAACCCATTGCTATAATGGAGATTACCCCATGGCTTTTGAAAACTGAGGATTCAAGGGATTCAAGCTCATTACCCCCTTATTTCATTTTAATTGTCTGGTATGCTTCTCATGCTTAGTGGTGAAAACTACTATATTTGTTTTTGAGAAAGGGATTTTCTTAGTGATGAAAATCATTGTTTCTTTTATATTGTTTTAGGACTTTGCTCATTTTGTGAAAGAGCAAAGGGATTGTTTAGGTAGGGGGAGGTTGTCCTTTTATTAATTATCAAAATTCTAGACCATGCACATAATAAGATAAGCAAGGAAACATTTCACTTAAGGTGATACGGACCACTTTGTAGTGTCATCTTTCCTTGTTTAGACTCGGATTGTTAATGTGTAGAATTATGTTGGGATTTTGACATATGCAAGGTACTATTAAAACTAGACCTTACCTTCTAAAAGTTGAGATAGCTTTCCACAAAATCTAAAGAGATAACCAGGGATGGCTAAATGACCAAAAAACCCTAGTATACACCCTATAGCAACTTATTAGTTGTGTTGAAAGACACAATTACTCATAATGGAAATATGAATGATAATGATTTGTAGGATTCATGATTGACATACAAATATGGTGTCATTCATAAGAATGTAAACACAACCTATCCCAGTGTAAATGCAATGGATGAAGATGCCTAATATAATGCAACTACGTAGTGCATATAACAAAATGCATTATAACATAATATAAATATTTTTGTATTTTAATGTTTTGTATTATTTTTGTGTTTTTATGTTTTATGATTTGTTTGGAATTTTGATGATTTTTTTGTTGTTTTGATGATTTTTGATTGTTTAATAATTTAAGTATAAAACACCCATAAATGAAGAATTTTGAGAGGCTCGGGCTCCTCAACACCTTCTAGCGAAGTTAGGTGATAGGTTCTTGGCCCTATAAAGGGACCTAACCAATTGGCCGTAAATTTATCCCTTAGATGAGGTGGTAGGTTTGATTTTTGTTGGTTCTCTTTAAGCACAAGATCCTCATATTTAAAGTCTCTTGGATGGACTTTAGTATTATAATATTGTTTAAGACAATATTTATAAACATGCAGATGCTCAAGAGCATTGACTCATCGTTCATCAAGAAGGGTCAATTGATCGAGGTGAGCTTGTCGCGATTTGTCATCATCGATGAAATTTTTCAATGAGACTCACAATGATGGAATTTCTAATTCCAAGTGCATAATGGCCTTAGTGCTATGTACTAGAAAAAATGAGGTTGTCCCAGTGGGTGTCCAAATTCTAGTTTGATAAGCCTATAAAACTAGAGGTAATTAAAGGTGCCAATC
Source organism: Wollemia nobilis (assembly GCA_028583015.1). Lineage (NCBI taxonomy): Eukaryota > Viridiplantae > Streptophyta > Pinopsida > Araucariales > Araucariaceae > Wollemia > Wollemia nobilis. Next base: position 2,747,607 of record JAQPPZ010016917.1, on the reverse strand, counting down.
CTTATGATTTTCCTTAATAGTTTACTTCAATATGGAAACTACGATTTTATTAGAGGCCTTTACCTACCCATTGCTTGTGGATAATAAGGAGTTGCAAAGCTATGCTGAATGTTATTTTTGGATGTTAAAATCTGCACATATTTGTTCTTGAACGATGTTCCATTATCTGATATTATTTTGGATGGTATACCAAAATGACATAAAATATTATGGAGTATGAACTTCACAATACAAGCTCTAGTCGTAGTGGTCAAAGGGATTGCTTCCACCCATTTAGTAAAATACTTAGCAGCCTTTATAATGAACATGTGATGACCCAAATATGGAGGAGAGATATTCCCAATTAGATCAAATCCCCACTAAGAAAAATGCTACACTAACTAAATCAGATGTAAGGCTTGAGATGGTAGGTGCGATAGATTAGCATGATGCTAAAACTTTATGCACTTCCTGACATATGTGTAACAATCCTTCTCCATTGTGGGCCTGTTGGCATTTTTGCCACATTGATTTTGATTGAAATATTGTTTAAGCTGTTGCAGATTTTATTTTTATACTAACACAGGCTTTGATGCGGTTTTGAGCAAAAAGGAGCAAAAAATAACTAAGTCCAGAAATTGCAGCGATTCGCTGACATGTTCCGAAATCGTGGTCAACGCAGTCAACGCATGCAGCTTAAGAACTATCGCGATATCGCGACGGTTCTATTTTCGCGGCTTCAAAAGGTCTAAGTAAAAAGTGCAGCGATGCGCTGCATGTCTCAAAATCACGGGTAGTGGTTGCAAAAGGGAGTCCAAAGAAAAAGTGCAGCGATGCGCTGCACGTTCCATTTTCACGACTTTCGAAAGGCAAAGGAGGAACAGTGACAAATTGTCGTGAAATCACGACGAAAATCTCAGCCAAAGACTTAAAGCAAAAGTTGCAGCGCGTCGCTAACATGTTCCAATATCGTGATGCTGGCGGCTTCGAAGACTAAGGTGCTAAACTTGCAGCGACGTGCTGACGTATTATTTTTGCGACGCAGTGGTTTCAAAAGGCTCAAGTGGTGCAAAGTGCAGCGATTCGCTGCATATTGGTCGAAGAAGAGCTTAAGTGCCAAAACTTGCAGCGACGCGTTGCATGTTCGAGCAAAGGAGAGTTCAAAGCAAGACTTGCAGCGATGCGCTGCAATGTTTCAAAAGCGCGGGGTGGTTTGCAAAAAAGTCTAAGAGATGAAAGTGCAGCGATGCTCTGCAAACTTGACAAAGAGGAGTTGACGGCGAAGGTTGCAGGATACGCTACACATTTCGAAGCTGTAAGGTGTTTCGTTGCAAAAAGGATGCCAATAGCTTTAAAAGGATCTAAAGGGCAAGGATGTAGCATTTTTGTGATGGCAAAGTGGCAATTGGTACGGAAGGAGCAAAACGTAGCGATATCGCTACATGCTTCAAAATCACGGCCATTTTGGTCCAAGAAGCAAAAGAGGAGTAAGTTGTAGCGATTCGCTGCAATATCAACAATAAGGCCAACTGACATGAATATGCAGCGAAATCATGCAAGGGATGAAAATTGATCAAAAAGCATGGAAATGGTAACAATTCCATGATGCCTCGTTAAAAAATGATTAAGTGCTCAAATTGGTAGTGAAATGGAGACAAGGAAGAATTGAAGGCATTCAAGGGCAAAAGGTGTTATGTTTTCGCGGACCGTCAGCAAGGTCGTACAAGGTGCCGAAACATGTAGCGATATCGCTACATGTTCCATTTTCACGGGGCAGAGCGCAAGGAAGAACCAAGAACCAAAGTGCATAGCGAAATCGCTACATGTACTATTTTCTCGATGTTGAGCTAGTGATAGGGAAAACGAAGTTGGAGACGTAGCGATATCGCTACAGGTGCCATTTTCGTGGGTCAAAGGTGGTCAAAGTGTACGGAGTTAAAACATGTCGCGATTTCGCGACCCGTCGCATTTTCGCGACCTCCAACTGTTTTTCGCCAAAGCACAGTGTGAACGGCCGAGGAGATTTTTTTTGATTTCCGATGATTAAATGCTGGCCCAAATTCAATGTAATGCAGCTTTCCAATGCAGTCAAGGTCAAAGACGCACCCAGGCCACCAAGATTGAAGATTTAATGCATTCGAGGCTGCTGTTCATGGATTGTCGTAACGGTTTCATGCATATTTTTAAAAACAAATTTAATGAAGAAGACCGCTAGCATCTAATTGTATTTAATTTTTGCTGCAACTAAGGGGATCATGTATGTAATTTCCAATGCACAATTGTAGATCACGAGAGGGGTGGTGGCGCATTTTTAATGCTGTAGAGAGGACGGACCTCTATAAAAACCAATGTAATTTTCATTTACAGGGGTTGGAAAATTCTCTGCTAGAGACTGGAAGTTCACTGCAGGAATAAAGGATTGGCTTCTAACTTTTCAAAGCGTTTGCATTGGTGATTTCCTTTCTGTTGATGTTGCATTTCTAATAGCATTTGTATGTCTTCATGGCTGTTACATTTAAATTCTGCATACTGGATTTGAATATTGCCGTAAGAGTATAAATTCTTGGAATGTGATTTTGGAGGGTTTTTCTGTATGCATCGTGCGGAAGTTAAGTTAGTAACTTTTATTGCTTGTCGTTGCTGCACTTGAAGTTTCCTGCTGCTATTTTCTGATCTCATCACTTCGGCCTGTGGCCATATTTCCCATTTCTTTCTCGTAACCTTTTCAATTTCTTTCCAATGAACCCTTATCTTAACCAAGTTTAGAATAGTGAAGGGAACCGACCCACTCTGGAGATTGGTCTGGGAGCCATTTCTTGCTTCCAGCCTTTCAATGTTGGCCGGGTCTAGGGCACACTTGTAAAATCCTTTCCTGTGGCAGATTCATGACCAACAGTTTTTGGCACGCCCGGTGGGACAGACAAGTTTTGTCTCCAAGAATTCATAATCGGTGGGATAAGCATAATTTTCCAAAGTGATAAACCCACCGGTGCCAACAGTTTTTGGCACGCCCGGTGGGACAGACTTCTTCTGTCTCAAAAGATCCATAAGTTTTTTAAACACCCGGAGGTCTCAAGATTTGATGAGCTGTCTTGGCCTCACAGCGGAGATTTGTAAGTTCATCTGGCGACTTTGCTGAGTTGAAGATCTGTTCGTGGACGCCTGTTTTTTTTTTAAATTCAAAGAATGTTCATCTGGCGACTTTGCTGAGTTGAAGATCTGTTCGTGGACGCCTATTTTTTTTATAAATTCAAAGAATGTTCATCTGGTGACTCTGACTTAATGGCGATGGCCATGATTCCGCAGACCACTGCCACAAAGGCGAGGGTTTTTCCTAGATGGGATGATCCTGGCCCTCTGAATCTCCAAGTTCGGCATGAAATTCTCGAAGGTGCCCTGAAGAACCTAGCAAAATATGATGGTACCGAAGGCATGGCTCTGGCACATGTTGAAGGCATTGCTACTCTATCCATGATCCATGTCATAGAACACGAAGATGTCATGATCCAACTTCTGGTTCAGTCATTGGAAGGAAGAGCATTGCAATGGTACAGATTGCTCAAATGTCAAAGCATCAGCTCATGGGACGATCTAGCGGGGGCACTGATCAAAATATTTGACGAAGATCCTTTCTACAGTTCTTTGGATCTCTACCAATTTTTCATTTACATCAAGAGAACACCTCAAGAAAGCATCACGGAATTCAATGTCCAATTCTTGATAAGTTGGAAGAGAATTCCAGAGAAGATCCGTCCATCACCCACCCAAGCCCACCTCTTTTATGTTCGAGCTTTTAATTCTGACATAGGTCTCTTTTTGCTGCAGTCAGGTGAACAACGATTCCCACAAATCTTTGAGGAAGCAGTGCGAGCGAAACAGCTTTTGCTCTTATCGAGAAAGTTATCGTGGGGAGAAACTCCATTACCTTCTTCGGTGGTTGCTGTTCCTGTCTACCCTGCATAGTACTTTTCATGCCAGATCCCTTATACTGAGCAGAAACCTGAGATGCAGTCATGTGGAGTTCAAGGGACAGATCTCGTCCAAAGTCAAGGATTGGAACATGCAAGAACTTTTCCAACAATGAACAATATGGTTGCTTGTAGTTTTCATCAAGAGATGTGCCAAGTAGAAGAACAAGTTCAAATTCTAGAACATGAGGAGATCCCATAATCAGATTTCTCACTTGAAGAGCCCTGTGATCACATCAAGGAGTTAGAGGAGCTCGTACTCAGCACACAGCCAGTAAAGTCTGCAAAGTGGTGGTGTTGGTTCCGACCACTACATCCGATGACTCGAAGAAGTCCTCCATGTGGGTACTAGTAAGAAGGATAATCTGCCGCATTGCATCCTATTCGCACCATGGAGAACTTCAAGAAGGAGCCAACCCAATTTCAAGAACCGACTCAAGTATGATTGGATCTGGTCGGGACATTGTAGATTTATCGGATAACACTCTGAAACTGGGTTTGTGGTGGCGACATGCCAATCATGTCGTAAACCCTTGTATATAGATATATAAAAAAAAAAATAGAAGAGAGAAAAACAAAAAAAAAAAAAAAAATTGTTATTACTGTTCATCTCAGCTCTTTTGTTGTCTGCGAGCTGTAGGTGCTTGTTTTTTCCTTTTGTCTCCTCCTTTCCCAGTAGTGGATGGCTTTCAAAAAATTCTTCTTTTCCCTTTCCCTTTTCCTCTCTTTCCTTTCTTCATTTTCTTCCTCCTTCTTTTTCTTCTATAGTAATTAAAAGCAGGCCACGACTGCTGTTTCTTTTCCCCATTCTCATTGTTCCCTTTCCTTCTTCTCCCTTTCCTCTACGTTTTGTCTTTTTACGCATTTGCTAACAGTCTAGTTCATTTTCATTCCACAGCCTTTATATTTCCGCTTCCATTCCTTACGTTCACTTACATTCATTACACATTCATTGCAGATGGTAGTATAGCCGCATTCTGTTGTTATGTCTATCACATCACTTGCTCACTCCATCATTTCATTCCATTGCAGTCACCGCTTGCGCAATCGCAAGATCTCACTCCACCCTCCCACTCCATTTATTTCATAACCAATTCTATGCAGGTTCTTCCAGTTTCAGCTTTTCAGCAGAAGTTATTGCAGCAGTCCCTTGAAATGTATCACAGCAGCCGGCCTTCTGTTATAAGTTTTCATGACTCTGTGCCCAATGGATTCAGGCCTGGATTCTAGCATACAGCGAGCTGTATACCCCGCGAGCCGCCAAGAATGTTGGCATTTTTGCCACATTGATTTTGATTGAAATATTGTTTAAGCTGTTGCAGATTTTATTTTTATACTAACACAGGCTTTGATGCGGTTTTGAGCAAAAAGGAGCAAAAAATAACTAAGTCCAGAAATTGCAGCGATTCGCTGACATGTTTCGAAATCGCGGTCAACGCAGTCAACGCATGCAGCTAAGAAGAACTGTCGCGATATCGCGACGGTTCTATTTTTGCGGCTTCAAAAGGTCTAAGCAAAAAGTGCAGCGATGCGCTGCATGTCTCAAAATCGTGGGCAGTGGTTGCAAAAGGGAGTCCAAAGAAAAAGTGCAGCGATGCGCTGCACGTTCCATTTTCGTGACTTTCGGAAGGCAAAGGAGGAACAACGATAAATTGTCATGAAATTGCGACGAAAATCTCAGCCAAAGACTTAAAGCAAAAGTTGCAGTGCGTCGCTAACATGTTCCAAAATCGTGATGCTGGCGGCTTCAAAGACTAAGGTGCTAAACTTGCAGCGACGCGCTGACGTCTTATTTTTGTGACGCAGTGGTTTCAAAAGGCTCAAGTGGTGCAAAGTGCAGCGATTCGCTGCATATTGGTCGAAGAAGAGCTTAAGTGCCAAAACTTGCAGCGACGCGCTGCGTGTTCGAGCGAAGGAGAGTTCAAAGCAAGACTTGCAGCGATGCGCTGCAATGTTTCAAAAGCGCGGGGTGGTTTGCAAAAAAGTCTAAGAGATGAAAGTGCAGCGATGCGCTGCACACTTGACAAAGAGGAGTTGACGGCGAAGGTTGCAGGATACGCTGCACATTTCGAAGCTGCAAGGTGTTTCGTTGCAAAAAGGATGCCAATAGCTTTAAAAGGATCTAAAGGGCAAGGATGTAGCATTTTCGCGATGGCAAAGTGGCAATTGGTACGGAAGGAGCAAAACGTAGCGATATCGCTACATGCTTCAAAATCATGGCCATTTTGGTCCAAGAAGCAAAAGAGGAGTAAGTTGTAGCGATTCGCTGCAATATCAACAATAAGGCCAACTGACATGAATATGCAGCGAAATCATGCAAGGGATGAAAATTGATCAAAAAGCATGGAAATGGTAACAATTCCATGATGCCTCGTTAAAAAATGATTAAGTGCTCAAATTGGTAGCGAAATGGAGACAAGGAAGAATTGAAGGAATTCAAGGGCAAAAGGTGTTATGTTTTCACGGACCGTCAGCAAGGCTGTACAAGGTGCCCGAAACATGTAACGATATCGCTACATGTTCCGTTTTCACGGGGCAAAGCGCAAGGAAGAACCAAGAACCAAAGTGCGTAGCGAAATCGCTACATGTACTATTTTCTCGATGTTGAGCTAATGATAGGGAAAACAAAGTTGGAGACGTAGTGATATCGCTACAGGTGCCATTTTCGTGGGTCAAAGGTGGTCAAAGTGTACGGAGTTAAAACATGTCACGATTTCGCGACCCGTCGCATTTTCGCGACCTCCAACTATTTTTCGCCAAAGCACAGTGTGAATGGCCGAGGAGATTTTTTTTTATTTTCGATGATTAAATGCTGGCCCAAATTCAATGTAATGCAGCTTTCCAATGCAGTCAAGGTCAAAGACGCGCCCAGGCCACCAAGATTGAAGATTTAATGCATTCGAGGCTGCTGTTCGTGGATTGTCGTAACGGTTTCATGCATATTTTCAAAAACGAATTTAATGAAGAAGACCGCTAGCGTCTAATTGTATTTAATTTTTGCTGCAACTAAGGGGATCGTGTATGTAATTTCCAATGCACAATTGTAGATCACGAGAGGGGTGGTGGCGCATTTTTAATGCTGTAGAGAGGACGGACCTCTATAAAAACCAATGTAATTTTCATTTACAGGGGTTGGAAAATTCTTTGCTAGAGACCGGAAGTTCATCTGTAGGAATAAAGGATTGGCTTCTAACTTTTCAAAGCGTTTGCATTGGTGATTTCCTTTCTGTTGATGTTGCATTTCTAATAGCATTTGTATGTCTTCATGGCTGCTACATTTAAATTCTGCATACTGGATTTGAATATTGCCGTAAGAGTATAAATTCCTGGAATGTGATTTTGGAGGGTTTTTCTGTATGCATCGTGTGGAAGTTAAGTTAGTAACTTTTATTGCTTGCTGTTGCTGCACTTGAAGTTTCCTGCTGCTATTTTCTGATCTCATCACTTCGGCCTATGGCCATATTTCCCATTTCTTTCTGTAACCTTTTCAATTTCTTTCCAGTAACCCTTATCTTAACCAAGTTTAGAATAGTGAAGGGAACCAGCCCACTCTGGAGATTTGTCTGGGAGCCATTTCTTGCTTCCAGCCTTTCAATGTTGGCCGGGTCTAGGGCGCACTTGTAAAATCCTTTCCTGTGGCAAATTCGTGACCAACAGGGCCAATAATGGCCCATTATAAGGATGCACTTGATGATAGCCATGTAATTGAAATGGCCACTACAAGTACCATTGTGAGCTTACGAGATTACCCAAGCAAGTTATTGGATATTGAGATAATGGAGGAGTCCATCATAGCTTCGACGATAGAGAATTTCTCCTAGAAAGACATTCCTAGTTACTTTCTATTTAAATGCTCATTTTGTGACATGCAAAAATCCCAAAGGGATATTACCAAGATTCAAATAATCTTTTAATTGGATGAGATAGTATTGATAAGCTTGATCTTCAACTGACTAAACAACTTGTTCTCATTACAATTAATTATGCATGAATATAGATTGGAAAACAACCTTATGATGAATGGTTGTGCCATTATCTGAAGTACCCTACAAGATTAAGGACCCCCAAGCTACTTGTTTCAGAAAGTCTTGTACCTTTTGAAACCACTTATGATTTGGTTCTATCTGAATCATGTGGAGTACTTAATTATTGTTCAAAGCCTCATGCAACATTTCTGATTGCGAGAGTGTTTTAACATGGATGGTTGTAAAATCATCAAAAGGATTCTAAGGGATTAAGGATCCCAAATATGCCATTGTATCCATGAAGCAATTATATGTATGAGGGACTACCTCGATGTTGTACCATTTTAGTTTAGCTAGTAATGTGTGTACAAGCTCTTCGTAATATTTCAATATGGTGCATCTACATTGATAAATACCTTTGACTTGGTTTACGATGAGCAAGGAGTCACCAAATATATTAAGATTTTTAATATTCATGGTGATATCTATTTTGAGACCTAATATTAGAGCCTTGTATTCAACATTATTATTGGTGCAATGGAAATCAAGTTTAAAAGACAAGGGCATAGGAGATCTTTGTGGCATGAAAAATACAACCCCTGCATCACCCCCTTACTTGCACTTGGAACCATAAAATAAAAAAGTCATGTCTGCTTTATTTTTTGGTTCTTTGGATTTGGGTGACTCTGACAGTGTGAACACTACATCATCGGGTAGTTTGATCACAAGAGGCTTGTCATCCTGAAGTGGTGCCCCTGCTAGATGATCAGCTATGAATTGACCCTTGATGGATTTTTGACTGATGAATTCTAGATCAAATTCCATCAATAGCATAATCCACTTTGTGGTTCACGTATTATGATATGTGACTCATCATGTATCGTAAAGGATTTTCTTTTGATATGACATACGTGGTATGACTTAACATGTAGTGGTAAATATTTTTGGTAGAGAACACCATTGCTAAGTAGAGATTTTTGATGTATGCATACTTTAGCTCATAACTAACCAAGGTACGACTAATGTAATAGATAGACCGTTATTTGTTCTTCTGGGCCAACATGGTTCCTAGAGTAAATTATATGGCTGAAATATATAGCAAGAAAGACACACCTAGTTGAGGTGGAGCTAATACTGGCAGTGTTGCTAGGTACTATTTGATCTTGTCAAAGGCATTTTGACATTCCTCATCCTAATTGAATGGGAACCCCTTGTGTAGCAATCAATGCATGGGTCGATATTTATCTGAAAAATTATGCTATGAAGCGTTTGATGGACACTACCTTGCATTGCAAGCTACATAGCTCTTTAATGTTCATGGGGGAAAGCATTTCTAGAATCACTTTGACCTTTGTAGGATCTACTTTGATCCCTATCTTGGAGACTATGAATCCTAGGAGTTTTCTTGATGTGACACCAAAAATACATTTCGTAGGATTCAGCCTGATATTATGCTTTATTAGGTGTTCAAAGACATCGTAAAAATTTTGCATGCTCTTCACACAATAACAATTTGGTGAGCAAATTATCTATGTAATATTATAATATCTTATGCATGTAATCATGAAAAATATATGTCATGGTCTGTTGATAGGTTGCACCAACATTTTTAAGGCTAAATGGCATAAATTTGTAGCAAAATGTTTCCCATGGTGTGGTAAAGGTTGTTTTGTGTTGATATTTGAGTTTGACCTGAATCTAATTATAGCCTAAAAATCCATCCATAAGGGATAACATCTCATGACCAGTAGTTGCATCTACTAGAGAATCGATGTTAGGTAACATGAATGCATCCTTGGGTGTTGCTTTGTTTAGGTCTCTAAAATTCATGTAGATACAGATCTTCCCATCAGGTTTCCTACGGGTACCATGTTAGATACCCATTTTGGATAGTCGATGGGTTGGATAAATTTTACATCCAATAATTTTTGTAACTCATCCTTCACCATTAATGTGATTTTTGGGTGCATCTTTCTGAGCTTTTGCTTGATTGAATTCATAGTGGGATCTAGATTAAGGTTATGTGTACTTCAGATCAAGAACTGAAATGTCCTTGTATGACCAAGCAAATATGTCAATTTTTTTTGTTAAAATAGGTATGAGGATGGCACGCTCTTCAAGAGATAGACTCTCTCCAAATTTAACTTTATTAGGATGGTTAGGGTCATTGCTAATATCCACATTGAAAGTCTCCTAAATTGACATGTGGGATACCTCCTCAAGCTAACGAGGAGTAGGGATCAAGTGGATGTCATTTGCTGGGTTTGAATGATCTATCATATCAGATTCGACCTCAAAATTACAAACATCCTGAGTATGGCCTGGAGTAAAATGAAATGGTTGCAATATTTCTTCACATGGGAAGAACTCCTCAAATGATGGCAACAATGCAGTGTGATCAAAGTCAATGGCCTTGTTGGAACAATTTCTTGCATCCATAGGATTCGATTGTCACGCTGCAAGAAACCGTTTGAAACCAACGAGCTATTACAGGCTCTGGTCAACCTGCCTCTTTGTTCTGATAAACACGAATATTGCTAAAGAAAAACTACAGAATGGGTAAGGAAACCCCAACGGTAATTTTATGATAAAACGTTGATTACACGCTCCAGATTAATGTAACACTATATGTATTAAAATGACCAAGCAAGAAAATAACCATTTGTTATGCCTTATGTAGACCGGTGCCTAGATTCATTGGGTTGTTATAGCAATTTAACAACAATTTTAACATGAACAGAGAGGAGGAAAAGAAAATTGGCGCTCTTAGACTTATTCGAATATCGTAATAAAACTAAAAGTTGACCAATGAAAGAAACGTATGTAATGCATTCAAATAATGTAATCCATTACACAGTAACACACCAAATTGATACAGAGAAATGACAGGAAAAAGACCCAAAATTGTATTGATTTGAAAATATTATTACATGCAGAGTGGGCAGGAAGCCTTTAAACTCTATTTTTCCAAAAAAAGTTATCAATACAATGAAGGCGTTCTGTTCGAATAACGTAACAAAATCCTCCTACTCTCCTTGTTCCAATCAGGTAACAACAGAGTCTCTGAATCTCTGACTCAATAGGACTAGAAATATTCTCAGCTTCTTGAGTACTTTCCTATCATAGAATCCTACACAACAAGGGGAAGAAGAAAGAATGAATAAGAAAAATAGACACAGAAAGGAGATACAATAACACAACTCTAAAGGGCACTCAAGTATACCTCTTAGCAAAAATGCTATTCTCTAAATGCTTGATGATGATTCTGAACTTGGGCACTTCTTCTTATAGGCTGGGTTCTTGAATCTATTGTTGTAGTGCGGCTCTATTTTGTATGTTGTCCAGTTGGTGCGGCTCTGAATTGACTGTTGTAGTTCACTCTTGGTTTGAAGGGAGCTTTTACACTAAAGTGTTGGCATACTTGTTTTTCTTCTTTTGCTCATTTAAACAAAGGATTTATACTTAGATACAATTTATTTTCTTTATTCTTGGTCATTTTGATATGTTGTTTGAGATCGACCAGACTGATAACATGAAATTTTGATGAAGGACGGAAAGGGGACCCGACGTGATGGTGAAGACAAGGGGTGGCGTGCCAGTGGAAAATGGATGGAATGGCACTGATCACGTGATAGAGTGAAGGAAAAAGAGAGGAAAGGGGATGGCTTCACACAATGGATGGAGGTGAGATGGCGCAATGTTGGAAAAAATGTCAGGATGGTCAAGAAAGAATGCCTAGAAAGAGGGAGGCAATGATAAGTAGGAGGAAGGTGGGAATGGAAAACAAGATCTGGAAGCATCTATAAGTTGCTTCCATAACTATACTCCATCGGAGTGTTCCCCTTGTAACTATATTCCGTCGAAGCACGGATTGAATGACTTCTTGCAAGTCGAAACCATGTTTTATTCTTCATGCGCTTTCTTCGTCTTAAGTATTTGCAGAACAGAAAATGAATACATTCATACTTTTTGTACTCCATTGTTTTTCTCACTGATGTCTTTCAGCTCTCTTTTATTGTCTCTATTTATAAGCTATGAATATGCCCAACAGTCTTATTTTATTGTGTAGTACATTATTATTCTCAGGAGATATACATGATCTGATTGCATGCTTGAGCATCAAGATTTGTCTTCTGGTCAGTCCACAATATCCTTATCTAGGTACTATCCATGGGATTTATTTTGATTGCTCGAATCTTTCCTTCCTTGGGTATCATCTGGATTTATAGTGCTTATGCGTACTATTTATTTGGCTTCGTCTCAGCTATTGATCTTCATAGCGTCTTTCAGTGTACCTCATTGTGAATGAGTCACCTCCCTACTTTCTATCTCGATATTTGTTTTGGGCATTTTGTGAAGTGATCATCCTTTTCTCGGGAGTTAGACTATCAAATTTTCCCTTCGAACATGAATCTACTGATTTTGCTGATTTGTGATTATCATAGGTTCTATCAGTTAATAGTGACCATTGGATGGGGTAAGCATTGTAGGGCAACTTTTGATTTTCTTAAACCTGCGAGGACATTAGCTTCCAAGATACTAAAGATATGGGCCAGTGGTGGTTATGTTCTTATTAGCATTTTCATAACCATTGGATCGGATGTTTGACCAAGCGCAACCGTTCGATCACCTTTACCTACCTTGGGTTACCTTGATTCATTTCCATGAGCATTAGCCACCACAACGGTCTGATCAAATCGAGTTTGATCGCGATCATTGATCTCTTTTCTATACATTAGTTACCCTTGATTTAATCTCCGCCATAGGATCTGGCCAGTTTGCTCATGATCGTTGATTTATTTTTGCCCTTTGGGCTCGTCAACCTTTATATCACCCTGATTAATCCATGATCGTAGGATCTATTGAAATATTTAAATGCGTCTATCGATCTCCTTATGTATATGACTTATGCCTTGGATGAACCACTGTCATAAGATCGATTTGAAACATATCACGATCGTTGATCAAATTTGACTTTCTTTTTAAATGAGCTTTATTAATCCATGATCATCTTTCTTTATCATGTGGAACCATTGGATCTATTGGGCTTAACCATAGTCATTGGATCTAGTTAGACTTACGATCATTTTGACTTTGGGCTCGAGGGGGCATGCTTTTAATGGTCATCCTTCTCGTGGTGTGCGATGTTGTTGATTTACCCCCAAGGGTATCACCTCCATTGATATTTTTAATCCTACACATGTTTTAATTGAATAATGCGATTAATTTCCATAGGCTAACCTTGATGGCTCGTGGTCGTGCCACCATCGTTGGATCAACTTTTGTTCTTTCACAGCCATGGATTTTTTATTTCCTATGGGTTAGATAGCAAAAAAGTATGCTTCGAGGACTTTTATTAACCTAGGTTTAGTGGAAGGGGGGATGATTAGACAATGTATTAGGACCCTTGCTTAAGCTTGATTACCATAGGTTAATCAACATTTACTTAGCCTTATCGATTGTTTTTACCTTATTTTAATCGAAGCATCGCTATCATCAGATTCTCTTGGGATATAACGCAGTCATCGATCTTACCTAGATCCGTGCATACCTTGGTCATCTGGGGTGAAAGCACATCCATTGGATCTATCAGTGAATCTGGCACTACCGTTGGATCTATCAGAAGGATTCTTTATTTTTAAGAGCAAGTGCATTCGTCAGATCTTTTTTGAATGAAGCACAACCGTCGGATTTGCCTCGACTTGTTTCTTTGACTTTGAATTTGACTTGATCGTCACCATTCGATTTTGATGAGGGCTTTCACATCCATTGATTTCCTTTCACCTACGAGGTTAGTCTTAAAGTACAAGCGCATCCATTGATTTAAAATATATTTTATCGCTACCGTTAGATCTTATTTATTTAAATCAATCAAATTACAAGGAAAACATCAAAGGGAGCGTATCTGTTAGATATTTCTTGATGAAGCGCTATCATCAAATTTGATTAATCAAAGGACACATATTTTTAGTTTTTAAACCTTAGACTAAGACATTTCATTTTACCTTTCGACTTGGTCGACTTATCTCCTAGTTGACTTATTAAAGTGCAACTGTTCGATTAGGGAAGAATGGAGTGCCACCTTTAGATTCAATTTAAGGTGTTCGATTGTTAATGAATGGGGGTGCATTATCATTCTTAGCCTTAGGTTTATTTGATTTAAAGACCATGGTGCTTTTTAGACCTTGATTAATTTTTTTAAGACTTAGGGCTTTAGTGATTTATCATACTCGATTTATGCTCAAAAATAGATCATTATTTGTGAGACCAAACTCTTGCTTTTTAATGGTCGGGTTTTATTAAAAGGGATTGAATTTTGTAACCTCTTTAAGATATAACACATTTTTTAAAGGTGCACATATTAGCAATGTCTAAGGTTAGACTCATCAATCAACTTATGAAAAATCAACTTCTCAAATAAGATGCAATAGGGACCAGCAATGCTTATTATTTTGATGAAACCAAAAATTTAAATTTGGGGGTTTCAAAGTTTGAGTCAAATTTGGCTCCAACATAGGCTCTAACTGGGACAATGTGTTGAAAATGTGAAGCACTTGAGAATTACAGAATCTCCTAGTTTTATTGCAATTTTGGACAAAAATTCAAATCATCAAGATTGATAAGCAAAGCTTGAAAAACAAAACATAACAACTTTTAAAATGAAAAACTGTACAAACAACATAATATCAAAGTAATAGAGTATTGAAAACTGTAATTCCTTTTATTCAATTTGGAAACTTGGGTCAAAATTTTAGAAACAGATGAGTTTTTTAGATATATTGTCATGCTTGTTTTAGCTAAGTCATAGGATATGATTACACAAAATTTGTCATAGCTATTTGTTCCATCATGCTTTGACCCATGTGTGTGTTTGTGCATTCATTTTGATTTCTAAGTCTTCCAAAACTTTGCCATATCTAAGAAAAATAGTTAAGCCTAATATATGATTTCACTCTTAAAAATTTTCACCATTCTATAGGGCTCCACTGCCATTCAAGCGTCTATAGCCTCGGTGGAGTTGCTTCTAATCCCATCCGGTTTTACCCTATTGCCATTCAAGCGTCTATAGCCCCGATAGAGGTTTTCCAAGATATCTTAGGCAGTGACTCAATTTACTTTATTTTTTATTTTTATTTCTCATTTGAGAAGTATTTGATATAAGAAAATTGTGCAAAGAGTATGCCTGAGTTGAGGATTAGTTTTTGGCTAAAAAGGATGAGTGTAATGATTTTTAGCTCAACCACCCTCTCAAAGATAACTCTTTTCTTTGGACCTTGAAGTCACCTTAAGTATCATTTATAATGTGAGGCTTTGACATGGTGTTTCAATCAGCTCTGATTTCATTCTATTTTATCTCATATCAAATAACCATTGCATAAACACTCATATTTGAAAAATTGTAAACCTCATCAAAGTCTAAAATAAATCTCCTTTCTTCTTATTGTTTTTGGAAGAATCAACAGTAATGTATACTCATCAAACTAAGAATACCATGTGAAGAAGCAACCTCAAAACTTTACAAACAAGAAAAGAAATGCTTGCTTAGTAAACAAAATAACAACAAAACACATCACTCTGTTTTTGGGGTTTTTGCTTTTCCATTTTTTTTATATATTTTTTATTTTTCACCTTCAATAGGGATTGTACATTTTGAGGTGTTGGCCATTAATAGGGATAGCCATTAGTTCTCCCTGCAAAGTCTACAACTTGTATGTATTCTGGCTGATAACATGGGCTATTTGGTATGGACCAATCCATTTAGGTTCAAATTTACCCTTTTCACCATGCTTATCATTTTTAGGATCCCAATAGATGACTATATCTCCTTGAGAAAATGGAGTACCCTTGGCTTTCTTATTAAACAATTTCATGGTTTTCTGGGTTTGTTCCATCATTCTATTAAGGGTCTCTCTTCTTTGCTCTTCTAACAGGACAATTTGGTCAAGCCTTCTTTGTAAGGGATTGGGGTCTTCATGGTCTTGCAACAAGAGGGAAAGTGCCAATTTTTCTATTCTTGAAGGTAATAAGGCTTTCTCTCCATATACCATCTCATAGGGAGTCCTTCCTGTGTTTCTTTTAATAGACAACCTATCAGCCCATAGAGCAAATTTAAGTTCACTATCCCACCCCCTTTTGTTCTTACCTAATGACCTTTTTATTCTAGTTATTACATTCTTATTTGATGACTCAGCTAGACCATTTCCTTGGGGGTAATAATTAGCAGAATGGGATAATTCAATTCCATATTCAACACAAAATTCTACCATTTCATATGAAATAAAATATTGTGCATTATCTGTTACCAATTTTTGAGGAACTCCAAACCTAGTTAGAATATTTTCTTCCAAGAATTTGATGATAGTGGTAGTTGTGGATGTTCTTAGAGGTGCAACTTCTACCCACTTTGTAAAGTAATATGTTGCAGTTATGATCCACTTGTGTTGGCTAGATGAATTAGGCTTGATCTCTCCAATTAAATCAATACCCCATTGGGTGAATGGTGCTTCAATGATTACTAGCTTGAGAGGCATGGCTGCTAGCTACTTTTTTCCTACAAAAACCTGGCAGTTATGATAGTTCCTAACATATTTATATACATATTTAAAAATGGAAGGCCAATAATATCCTGCTCTCATAATTTTATTAGTTGTGGCTCTTGGAGCAAAATGTCCCCCACAGAAACCATCATGAAATTCATTAATTATTTTTGGGACTTCACTTTCATATAAACAGACTAATAATACTCCATAAGGGTGTTTCCAGTACAACACACCATCTTGTATATAATATTTCTGGGCTTGAAGCTTGACTGACCTCATTCTATTTGTTGACATATCTTTAGGGAATGATAGGGTTTGTAAGTATGACAAAATTTCCTCATACCATTTGCATTCGGTATTATTGATTCTTCTGACATCATATGCTTCATCTATTGTGATAACATTATCAAATCCTTCTTCTTCTTTGTTGGCCAATAATTTAGCCAAACCTTACCCTTTGACAATTTTAACTATTTTGAATTCAACATCATACTACAGAAGCTTTACCATCCATCTTGTTGGTCTTCCTAATGGCTCTGATTGAGAAAAAATATCTTTTATTGCTATAAAAGGGATACAACAGTAAACTTTATTTGAGCCAAATATACCTTTGAAGTGTTCTAAATATTGGATGACTACATAAGCATGTTTTTCTAGCAAGGTGTATTTAAGATGTGCTCCTTTCAGACCTGAACTCATGAAGGCTATTGGCCTTTCATTATTTTCATCATCTTTCTATGAAAGAACTGCAACAATGGAGTGTTCGGATGCATAAGAGTAGATATTAAAATCTTTTGCATAATCAGGGCAGCTTAGGACTGGAGTGGTTGATATGGCTTCTTTGATCTTGTTAAATGCTTCCATATTCTCTACTGTCCATTTTATTTCTCCAGTTTTCTTAACCATGTCATTTATAGGTTTGGTCATCTCTGCAAAATTTGGAACAAATCTTCTAACAAAATTTATCTTGCCAAAGAATGACCTAACTCCTTTTAAGTTCTTGAGAGGAGGAATTTTGGTAATAGCCTCTATTCTTTCTGGATCAATGCTTATTCCTTTTTCTGAGACTATATGACCTAATAATTTTCCTTGAGTTGTCCCGAATATGCATTTCTTGGGATTCAAAGATATTCCAAATTCTTTGCAGCGAGCAAAAATTGCAGCTAAATGTTCTAAGTGGTCTTCTGGGTTTTTAGAAAAAACTGTAATATCATCTAAGTAAACAACCACTATTTTGAACATTAATCCTTTAAAAGCAAAGTCCATTGCTCTCTGAAAAGTAGCACCTGCATTCATCAATCCAAAAGGTATCCTTAAATATTCAAATGTGCCCCATGGTGTTGTGAAGGTTGTCTTATGTCTGTCTTCAGGATTAATCTGGATTTGATTGTATCTAGAAAAACCATCCAACAGGGACAATCTGGATGAACCTACTACTGCTTGTAGTAGTTGTTCCATATTAGGCAATGGGTAATTATCTTTTAATGAACTTTTGTTTAAATTTTTGAAGTCTACACAGAGTCTGATATCACCATTCTTTTTCCTAACTGGTACTAAGTTGGATATCCAAGAAGAGAATCTTACCTTTCTAATTATTTTGGAGTCTAACAATTTTTGTACCTCTTTTTGCATTATTGGGTGCAGAGTTGGGTTATACTTCCTCTGTTTCTATCTAAATGGCTTGGAATCTTCCTTCAAGGGTATTATGTGTGTCATTACATCTGTCTTGAAGGTTTTTAAGTCTTCATAAGTCCAAGCAAAATGTTCTTTATTTTTTTTTAAGAAACTGATATATCCAACCTTTTCTTTTGCAGGTAAGGCCATGTCTACCTTCACTATTTTGGGTTCTTTCATTGTACCAATGTTAATGTCTTCAGATATTACTTCTCTACTTAAAGGCTTGTAAGCTTTGTCAAAATCATCAAACAGACTTTCTAATGAGACCAGCCCTTTGGGTATTCTATTTGTTTTCAGTTGGATTACTTCTACTGGTTCACCTATCTGGTATTTTAGCTGATCTTCATATTTTTCATCACAAATTATGTCTGCATATTGATTTTGTAGAGTCATGAAATCTCTAATGTCTACATCATCTTGAAAAACCTGTAGGTAAACTATGTTATCTGGCACAGAAGGCTTATAAACTGAAATGGTTGGGAATCTATCCATATATTCTGTGGTTATGTCTAGATGATCTAAGCCTGAGGCATTTACAGCTAAAATATCTACAACATGATTTTGTTCTCTTGGAATAAAAGAAATATTGAAGGCTAAAAACTTTTCAATTTCTTCTAGTACTGCATTCTTGTATTGTTTTAACCTAGGATGCTTGGTTTGATATTTTCCTTTGATTTGTTGTATAATCAATTTTGCATCCCCTATTACAATCAAGTAGTTAATGCCTAATTCTTTTGCTTTTCTCAATCCTAGCAATAAGGCTTCATACTCAGCTACATTATTTGTGCAAGGGAATTCTAGTCTGTAAGGGATACCAAGGTAATTTCCTTTAATATCAATCAAATTGACACCTGCACCTGCTCTAGACTATGACTTAGCTCCATCAAAAGACATGGTCCACATTTCTTGAGTTAATACTCTATCTGATTCAGCATCCACCATTTTCATAACTTTTGGATCCATGTTCTTTGCTTCTGGCACTTCTGCTAGGAATGGGTTATGCCATATTGAATAAACTCCCATCCCTCTTTCTTCTACAAAATTTACCAAGTTTACCATTGTTTCATCTATTTTAATCAACTCTACGGAGTATTTATTGAATGGTTCTCTATGCAGAGTCACATTTTCCTTGTCTGACATTGGGATGGTTGCATAAGACCAGTCCAGTTGAATTGAACCTCCTAGTTGTTCAGCCCAATGTCTGCTTAGTAATAATGAGAAAAATGGGTCAACATCCACTACAACAACGTCCATTACTATGCCCTTTTTAGGGTGTTGATCTAGGAAAACCAATAACCCAGTTATCACCCCTACACAAGGCACTTGTCTACTGTCCATGACTAAAATAGGGGCAGAATCTCTAGTACATATTAACCCCATTTGATCAGCTATCATTTTGGGCATAATGTTATGAGAAGCTCCACTGTCTAACATACAATTGTGGATAACATACCTTTCTCCTTCATCTGAATTATACCTTAGTGATACATAGAAGGGTCTAATAGAAGAGGGTGACCTTGTGTCATGCTGATATTTCCTGGCAGCATGACATGTTGGGTCTTCTTTTTGTTCAGCTAACCCAAATGCTTTGCAGACTTGTTCTCTATATTGTTGTACTTTCATAAGTTCACCAAATGTGATGTTGACCTTTTGTTTACTGAGTTCTGTCCCAGCATCAAATTCAATATTTTTAATGTCCAATGGTTTGTTGCTTTCTTCTTTGAGTGCTTCCTCCTCTACTTCAATAATCTCAGGGATTATTCTTTTAGGGGTTTTATCAACTCTCTCTCTATTAGCACTTTTGTTGATGAAAGGTTGCTTCTTGATTTCACTAGTGGGAGTTGTTCTTGTCCTTTCAGGGATTATTCTATTCCTTAAATTCAGAACATGGGTTGCTTCCAATTCTTCCACTTCTTGAATAGTAGGAGTTATCTTACCTTGTTTCATCTTGTCATATCTTGACTCATGTGATTTTTGCAAGATTTTGGTACCTTCAGCTACTAGGATTTGAGGATGATGATTTGAAGCATACTTATCCATATTCTCTTCAAACAACCTTTCTCTGGATTCATCTTCTACAGACCAACAAGCATTAATTCTTATATCCTCTTCTGAATCATCATGTAAATCTACATTGCGTTGGTCACTTAGGTGAATTCCACATGCATCAGGGTTATGAGGTGCATCACAAGTAGAGCAATAATAAGGGAATCCTTCTGCTATATTGGTAGATGGTATAGGGTTTGGAACATTATTTTGATCTCTATCAGAGTCTCTATTTTTCTAGTTATTGTTTCCATTGTTCCTATTCCTATTTCCTTCTTCAGGGCCATTATTGTTTCCCCAATTTCTATTGAAATTTTTCTTAAAGGGTGGGTGATTATCAACATGTGTTCACTCTGTCTGTGCTGTCTCATTATTATTTCCATTATTTATTTCAATTCTTGCTAACCTATTGTTCATGGTATTGAACATCTCAGCCATTTGATTAGTTAGTTTTTCCATTGGATCTATTTTAGTTCTTCTTTGTATATCAAATGCTACCCTTTTGGGCTTTCTTTTAGGTAGATTGACTTCTAGAGAGTAAGGCTTCATCTTACCACTGTCAAGCATGTTTCTTTCAATGTCCATTGCTTTTTCCATACACCCATCAATGGTGGTGGCTTGTTCTTGCCTTAGCTCATAGTTAAATTCTCCTTGAAAAGCATTCTTATAAAAACAAATAGACTGAATATCACTAGGCCTAAGGTTGGCAGGGATTTTGTTTCTGGTTTTTGAGAATCTTCTGTTGAAGTCACTGACAACCTCATTTTCTTTTTTCTTCATGGTGGCCAATTCAGTTAATAGAGATTGTTCATTTTTTCTTTCACCATATTTCTTTAGAAAAATAGCTTCCATTTTAGTGAAGTCTGGGATATCATTATCAGGAAGAGAATTGAACCATTCTCTAGCATATTTTTCTAAAGTTTGTAAAAATAGTCTTAAGACTACATCTTCATGTTCAACCTCTAGACTATCCATCGCATACAGAAAACTTTTGATATGATCTTCTCTAGTTACTGCACTATTTCCTAGAAATTTTGGAAGGTATTTATGAGCTTTATTAGGTAAGGCATTAAAATTTGTAGGTAACACAAAGGGCCTATATCTATTGGTCCTCCATAAATGGACATTAGCCTAATTTTGTTGATTTTCTTGATTTGCTTGGGCCATTGTTACTGTAGGTATAATGGGATTTAGATTTATAGTAGCAATGCCTACAAGGATATGGGTCTGGGTAGCTTGAATATAATCTAAGGGATTATCTACCTTAGTATTACTATTAATTGGGCAATGAGAATAATCACATGTATCTTCTATAGTAGAATTCAAATTTTCATCTACAATGATATCAACAATAATAGTATTCTGATCTTTATTTTTCTTTACGTACTTTTTACCGCTAGAATTTGATTTACTATTATAAGCAGTATTCTTGAAAAGTGGAGTTTTTTTATTATGTATAAATACCTCTGGATTCTCGAGTTCTGGGAATAGCTCCTTACCGCTTCTCCTGGTGTTCGCCAACACGTTCTACTCTTTCCTTTTTTATTTTTATCTTCTGGGTTCGTTCAGACAGAGTCGCCAGCATCGGGGTGCAGAAAGAACAACATATGCTTTATCAAGAATGCTTGATATTAACACTCAACCTCATAGGAGACGGTTCTTGGGATAATTCAAGAAAATCAAGAAACCAAGATTTTTCAAGAAAATAAAGAAACGTAAAATAAAACTTCGAAATTGAAAACCATGGGTAAAATAAAGAATGTACAGATCATAGAAAATCAAAGCATTAGTTCTTTATTCCTATTGGCTGCTCATTTTAAAATAATGTCATTGTTTAAGCCAAAGTTAAGAATTTAAAAACTCTTCCTCGAAAATGGTGCCAAAAAATTGTTGGAACCATTTCTTGCATCCATAGGATTCGATTGTCACGCTACAAGAAATCATTTGAAACCAACGAGCTATTACAGACTCTGGTCAACCTGCCTCTTTGTTCTAATAAACATGAATATTGCTAAAGAAAAACTATAGAATGGGTAAGGAAACCCTAGCAATAATTTTATGATAAAACATTGATTACACGCTCCAGATTAATGTAACACTATATGTATTAAAATGACCAAGCAAGAAAATAACCATTTGTTATGCCTTATGTAGATCGGTGCCTAGATTCATTGGGTTGTTATAGCAATTTAACAACAATTTTAACATGAATAAAGAGAAGGGGGAAAAGAAAATTGGCGCTCTTAGACTTATTTGAATATCGTAATAAAACTAAAAGTTGACCAATGAGAGAAACGTATGCAATGCATTCAAATAATGTAACCCATTACATAGTAACACACCAAATTGATACAAAGAAATAATAGGAAAAAGACCTAAAATTGTATTGATTTGAAAATATTATTACATGTAGAGTAGGCAAGAAGCCTTTAAACTCTGTTTTTCCAAAAAAATTATCAATACAATGAAGGCATTTTGTTCGAATAATGTAACAGAATCCTCCTACTCTCCTTGTTCCAATTAGGTAACAGTAGAGTCTCTAAATCTTTGACTCAATAGGACTAGAAATATTCTCAACTTCTTGAGTACTTTCCTATCATAGAATCCTACACAACAAGGGGAAGAAGAAAGAATGAATAAGAAAAATAGACACATAAAGGAGATACAACAGCACAACTCTAAAGGGCACTCAAGTATACCTCTTAGAAAAATACTATTCTCTAAATGCTTGATGATGATTCTGAACCTGGGCACTTCTTATAGGCTGGGTTCTTGAACCTGATTATTCTTGGTCTATCTTCAGCCCTACACTTGTCAGTATCTGATTGAATCTATTCTGTATGTTGTCTAGTTGGTGCGGCTCTAAATCGACTGTTGCAGTTCACTCTTGGTTTGAAGGGAGCTTTTACACTAAAGTGGGTTGGCATACTTGTTTTTCTTCTTCTACTCATTTAAACAAAGGATTTATACTTATACACAATTTATTTTCTTCTGCTTGTTTTGGTCATTATGATATGTTGTTGGGGATTGACCAGACTGATATCATAAAATTTTGATGAAGGACGAAGGGGGGTCCAACGTGATGGTGAAGACAAGAGGTGGCATGCTAGTGGAAAATGGATGGAATGGCACTAGATCATGCAAGAGAGTGAAGGAAGAAGAGAGGAAAGGGGATGGCTTCACACAATGGATGGTGGTGAGATGGTGCTATGTGGGGAGAATGATGGGGATGGTCAAGAGAGAATACCTAGAAAGAGGGAGGCAATGATAAGTAGGAGGAAGGTGGGAATGGAAAACAAGATCTAGAAGCATCTATAAGTTACTTCCATAACTATACTCCATCGGAGTGTTCCCCTTGTAACTATATTCCATCGAAGCGTGGATTGAATGACTTTCTGTAAGTCAAAACCATGTTTTATTCTTTTTTTTTTTTATTTGTGAAAAACATCCTAAAAGGGATGCCACTTTCGGGTAAGACCCAAGGAGGTAGGGGTATCCATTCCATAAAAAATGCCCAGGACTCGGACCTGGCCTACCACATTTGACACACTCAAGAAGCAAACAAACACACAAACCCAATTAAAAATAAGCAGATAACAACAAAAATAATAAAATAAAATAAAAAACATGCTCCTTGAGTGTGTCAAAACAAAAGCACAACCAAAAACACACAATAAGATAAAATAAACCACAACACAAACCACATAGAAAAACACAAGAAACACATAACAAAACACAAACAAGACAAAAACAATAGAACACTACAAAGACATAACCCAAAAAAAAACAAGAAGAAACTAGGTACCTTCAGAACTGGAGCTATCCAAAGAAATGATAGAAATAAGAGCTTCCCTAATTTGAGAAGCCCACCATATAGGAGGGTGGCCATAACAAGTAAGATCACCTTTGTCCAAAGCCCAATTAGCTAAAACATCAACACTTTTGTTTTGATCTCTGACCACATGATTGTAATCAACTTTCAAAAATCCCATCCGGATTAACTGAATATTCTCAATAATTCTTTTTATTCTCCAATCCACCTTATGATTCTTAGAAGGATTCTTCAAGATATTAATCATAAGTTGAGAGTCAGACTCAACTATCACCTTTTCCCATCCAAACTTAGTAACCTCTTGAAGACCTCTGAGGATACCATACCCCTCAGCAAGGTTATTGGAAAGAATACCCAAATTCTCAGCAAAAGTAAAAACCAGGGAGCCATCTGAAAGTCTACCAATTCCTCCCACACTAGATTTTCCAGGGTTCCCTCTAGAGGCTCCATCAGTATTGACTTTTCCAAAATCCTTAGGAGGAGGTTGCCAATTTCTATTCCTATCCAATTTACTAATACTCACATTCCCTTTAATATGGTTTCTCTTAGAAGGTTTAATATTCAATCTTTGCATCACTTGATCCCATATTTGGTGGGAGTTTTGGGGGTGATTAAGGAGATGATGGACTGATTCAACTAAGTTGGCTATGGTATTTTGCCAAATATAGTGAATATCCTTACTATATTGATTAAAAATTTGGTTGTTCCTTTCATTCCAAATATTCCAAAGAAGAATGGTAGAACCTATCCAAACTAACTGCCTAATAAAATGATCAACACCCTCTTGATTAGGCCAATCCCTCCAAAGTTGTTCAAAAGTAAAAAAATTGGACCACTATAAGAAAAGTAAAGTGGTCATTCTCCTCCATAGCTCAGAGGCTAAAGTACACTCAATAAAAAGATGGTTGATATTTTCTACATTCTCTTCACACATTTCACATCTAAAAGGGCCATGAAAACCACGCTTCATAAGTTGCTCACCAGTAAGCACCCTACGATGCAATAAAAGCCAATTAAAGAACCTTACCTTAGGCCAAATATTTTGAGCCCACAATTGAGAAAATATGTCAGAAGAATGGTTGGGATTATTATGGCATAAGGTCAAATAACCTTGAGCAACTGAATACTCACCCTTAGTAGTGTTGTTCCATCCAAAACAATCTTTTTCATGGGACCAAGAGAGGGATCTCATATGAAGGATGCCTTGGATATATTTTCTTTGCCTTTTTGGTCCATCCAAAACATTTTGTTGTGAAGCTAATTCAAGAGAAGTAGCAACAAAAAGTTTGGAAAAGTAATCAACAACAATAGATTTCATGCCATCCCAAGTATAAACAACATCTCTAGAATCTGATTTTAAGGAAGAAATAAAGTTGTGAGATCTTCGAGCTAGAAGAGATTTGTGGAAAAAATTTGTGTTTCGATCTCCTTCTTTGAGCCATTGAATTCTAGATTTTTGCTTCCATAAGATTTCTTATCTTTTTTCCCATTCCTCTAACTGAGTTGTGAGTTTAATTTCATCTGCACTTCTCTTCTCTGTGAGGCCATCTAAACGGATTTTCTTATTCAAATTTTCAAGATGAGCAATAACTTCATGTTTTTTTTATGAACATCCCCAAACTCTTTCTAGTTCCAAGTCTTGATTTTGGATTTAATGTATTGCAGTATTTTGACAAAATAGAACATCTTAGTCCCATGCCTAGGTTTACCTTCCTTCCACCATTTTTGCACATGAGGTCTGAAGGAAATGTCTCTAAGCCACATTAATTAAAAACAAAAAGGAGAGAAACTCACATTGGTTTTCCACATTTCCACCATGACTGGCCAATGATTTGAACTAGCATTATTAAGAGTCTTCACTTTAGGAATGTGACCATGGATTAAGAAATTTTTAGAGAGCAAAAACCTATCCAATCTCTCCATTATACAAGTTAAGCCTTGCCTTCTATTAGACCAAGTCATAAGGCCATTATCTAGTTGGATATCCATAAGATGTAGGTTTGCAATATATTCACTCATGAGGTCAGTGCTTTTGTCCAAATTTCTATTTCCTCCCCTTTTCTCATCCAAAGAGAGGATGGTATTGAAATCTCCTTCGATCAAGATCCAAGCTTTAGGAAAATGAGATATAATATGAGTAATATCCTTCCACTGTCTTCTTTTTTCCTCCAAAGAAGTCGGAGCATAAATAGTAATGCAGAGCATAATCTAGTTGGAATGTCTACTTTGAATAGCTATAGCCAAAAGACCCCAACTGCCAATCATATGGTGAATAACTACCTCTTTTGGATCCCAAATACAAGCAATGCCACCCGAAGTCCCTTGGGAACTGAGGGAAACCACTTTTCCAATTGGCCAAATTTTACTGGAAATTAAGTCCATATCCTCCATTGACATCTTAGTTTCTTGAAGGAAAACAAGATGTGGATGATTTACCTGAATCATTCTTCTAATTTCATTTTGTTCTGAAAGACTCCCTTTGAGTCCTCTAATATTCCAAGTGATGATCTTCATTAATACTAGGGCTAAAAAATTTGGGAGGGGCATTAATATTACCTTCCTTTAAAAGCTTTTCACCTTCTTTTACCATATGATATTGATTGGTCTTGCGACCTACTTTTTGATTAGAATCCATCTTCAATTTTTTTTTTCCGTGTTTCTTGACTTATTCCAGTTGAATCTGAGATGGCTTCTAACCTTGAAGAATGCTCGTACACAACCAAAATTTTACTAGATGGTTCAATAGAGTCTATATTGGGACCTGCATTATTTGAAGTTTTGACATTTGAAATATTGTTTTTCTTGTGTAAATTTTCTCCTTTTTTTTTTCTGTTGAAAACCTTTGATTTGTTGGTTTGTCTCTGAGTTCTTCCATTCATATTTAAATTGTGTTTCTAACATTTCAGTTTCCATTATTTCCTCTTCCTCACTTGGGACATCATTTGTGGAAAGGATTTAAAACATATTAGCAGATGACTTTGATTGATCCTTCATAACTGGTTTTTTCTAGGTGTTCTTCTTCTTAGGTATTTGGAAACTTGCTAAGTTTATATCTTCTTTCTTTTGATCAAGAATTTTATTTGGGCAAGTACTGGCCAAATGACCATATTCATGGCAAATTCTACAACGAAAAGGAATTTTCTCATAGTCCATTACTTGCTCCCAAGTGTCTTCCCCAAATTGTAATGTGATATTTTTAGGTAGGGGTTTGTCAAAATCCATTAAAACACAAATCCGAGCATAAATAATATGTTCAAAATTTTGAGTACAATCAACGAGTCATCATAAAAGTTCCTAAAGAGTTTCCAATTGAAGAAAAAATAGTAGGATTCCAAAATTCAATAGGGAGGCCAAAGAGTCTAACCCACACGGGAGCAATAGAAGGCATCTCTTCTTCGACTTTAAATTTAGTATGCCAGGGCTTCATGAAAAGCCCTACCCTTCCAAAAAACCAAGGACCCCCTTGAAAAGTTTTCTCTCTATCTTCATTATTAGCAAATAAAACAAGAAAATAACCATTTGGATAAATAGAGATTTGTAACCCACCTTTTGTTTTCTAGATTTTTGCAGCCCAAAATTTGAAAGTAGATAGACTCGAACGAAAACCCATGAACCGACAAATTAGTCCTCTTTTTTCCAAATCTTCAATGATAGTCTGAATGTTATCCATATCAAGATTAACAATAGGATTTCCATCAGCTGCTTTAAGACATCCTAACTCTGTTTTCCTGGGATCAATCTTAGGCATTCTTAGAGGTTTATGGGAAGCCATAATATTGATATTAGCATTGGGATGAGGCTGTCCACCATGAAGGGCATCCCTAAAATTCATTTTTGGGACCGAGTATTCAAAATTCTTACCCTTGATAGGGGTTTTCACAGTAGAATTATTTTGTGGGTGCACCTTAGCACCGGATTCACTTGAGATATGAGCCATTTTTTGATCAACTGCTTGAAACTTGTTTCGTGATCTCTTTAATCCTTGCCCTAGACGCCGTGGAAAGGTATGGTTTTCACTTTTCTTTTGTGCAACAAATTGGAAGCCGTTGTCACTCAAGTTCACAATATGATCTATTGAAAGACAAATTTCTAACCCATCTTGTATCCCCTGCAATATTTCCTACTAAAATATTAAAAATAAACCACAAAAATATTGGTCGCTAGGGCCCGAAGGCCCTAAAAACCAACCTCTAGAGCTGCTTGCACTCAACCCAAATGAAACCCTCGCATAGCTACTTGCCAAATATGTCGTTCATACATAGGGATGCGCTAGGATCTATGTTGCTCCAAATTATATAAAAATTGGTGGAGACGTTCTAGGGTTTTTCAGGCATCTAACCTCAAAATTTTAGCTCAATCCGAGTCCGGATGAGTGAGATATGACCGAAACGAGTTCAAAATTTTGGGCGGTCCTACGAAAAACGTCTCCCTATATTTCCACTATAATATCAAGAACTTTTATTGTCAAACCATGTTTTATTCTTCAAGTGCTTTCTTCACCTTAAGAATTTGCAGAACAAAAAATGAATACATTCATACTTTTTGTACTCCATTGTTTTTCTTACCGATGCCTTTTAGCTCTCTTTTAATGTCTATATTTATAAGCAATGAATATGCCCAACAGTATTATTTTATTTATTATTCTTAGGAGATATACATAATTTGATTGCATGCTTGAGCATTAGGATTTGTCTTCTGGTCAGTCCAAAATATCCTTATCTGGGTACTATCCATGGGATTTATTCTGATTGCTCAAATATTTCCTTCCCTAGGTATCATATAGATTTACAATGCTTATGTGTACTATTTATTCGACTTCATATTAGCTATTGATCTTCATAGCATCTTTCAGTGTACCTCATTGTGAATGAGTCATCTCCCTACTTTTCTATCTTGATATTTATTTCAAGCATTTTGTGAAGTGATCGTCCTTTTATCAGGAGTTAGACTGTTAAATATTCCCTTCGAAACATGAATATGCTAATTTTATTGATTTGTGATTATCATAGGTTCTATCAGTTAATAGTGACCATTGGATGGGGTAAGCATTGTAGGGCAACTTTTGATTTTCTTAAACCTATGAGGACATTAGCTTCCAAGATACTAAAGATATGGGCCATCGATGGTTATGTTCTTATTAACGTTTTCATAACTGTTGGATCATATGTTTTAACCAAGTGCAGTCGTTTGATCATTTTTACCTACCTTGGATTACCCTGATTTATTTCCATGAGCATTAGTTGTTGTAGTGATCCAATCAAATCAGGTTTGATCGTGATCGTTGATCTTATTTTCTATACATTAGTTAGCCTTGATTGAATCTCTGCCATCGGATATGGCTAGTTTTCTCGTGATCATTGATTTATTTTGGTTCTTTTGGCTTGTAAACCTTTATATCTCCCTGATTTATCCATGATCGTAGGATCTATTGAAATATTTAAACACGTCCATCGATCTCCTTATGTATATGAATTATGCCTTGGATGAAATGCTGTCGTTGGATCAATTTGAAAAATATTACGGTCATTGATTGGATTCGAATTTATTTTTAAATGAGCTTCATTAATTCACGATAATATTTCTTTATCGTGTAGAACCATTGGATCTGTTGGGCTTAACCACAATCATTAGATCTAGTTTAGACTTGCGATATTTTTGAATTTGGCTTCGATGGGGCATGCTTTTAATGGTTGTCCTTCTTGTGGTGTGTGGTGCCATTGATTTACCCCCAAGGGTATTGCATCTATTGATATTTTTAATCCTGCACATGTTTTAATTGAATAATGCAATTAATTTCCATAGGCTAACCTTGATGTCTCGTGGTCACGCCATCATTGTTGGATAAACTTTTGTTCTTCCGTAGTCATGGATTTTTTATTTTCTGTGGGTTAGATAGCGAAAAAGTATACTTCGAGGACTTTTATTAACCTAGGTTTAGCGAAAGGGGGGTGATTAGACAATGTATTAGGACCATTACTTAGGCTTGATTACCATAGGTTAATCATAATTTACTTAGCCTTACCGATTGTTTTTACCTTCTTTTAATCAAAGCATCGCTATCATCAGATTCTCTTGGGATATAACACAATCATCGATCTTATCTAGATTCGTGCATACCTTGGTCATAAAGGGTGAAAGCGCATCTGTTGGATCTATCGGTGAATATGGCACTACCGATAGATCTATTAGAAGGATTCTTTATTTTTAAGGTCATGCGTGTTTGTTAGATATTTTTTGAATGAAGAGCAACCGTCAGATTTGCCTCGATTTGTTTCTTTGATTTTGAATTTGACTTGATCACCACTGTCCGATTTCGATGAGGGATTTCACTTCTATTTTTTTCCTTTCACCTGTGGGGTTAGTCTTAAAGTACAAGCACAACCATTGATTTAAAACATATTTTATCGCTATCGTTAGATCTTATTTATTTAAAGCAATCAACATTACAAGAAAAATACCAAAGGGAGTGCATCCATTAGATCTTTCTCTATGAAGCACTATCATCGGATTTGCTTAATCAAGGGGCACATATTTTTAGTTTTTAAATATTAGACTAAGACATTTCATTTTACCTTTCAACTTGGTCAGCTTATCTCCTGGTTAACTTATTAAAGTGCAACCATTCGATTAGGGAAGAATGGAGTGCCACCTTTAGATTCAATTTAAGGTATTTGATTGTTAATGAATGGGGGCACATTATCATTCTTAGACTTAGGTTTATTTTATTTAAAGACCATGGTGTGTTTTTAGACCTTGATTAATTAATTTTTTTTTAAGACTTAGGGCTTTAGTGATTTATCATACCCTATTTATGCTAAAAAATAGATCATTATTTATGAGACCGATATCTTGCTTTTTAATGGTCAAGTTTTATTAAAAGGGATTGAGTTTTGTAACCTCTTTTAGATATAACAAATTTTAAAGGTGCACATATTAGCAACGTATAAGGTTAGACTCATTAATCAACTTATGGAAAATCAACTTCTCTAATAAGGTGCAATAAAAACCAGTAATGCTTGCTATTTTGATGAAACCAAAAAATTTAAATTTGGGGGTTTCAAAGTTTGAGTCAAATTTGGCTCCAACAGGCCTTAATATTGAGGTGCAATGACTTTGAAGGGTCATTGGGATTGCGGAGAGGTGTGGTTAAGTCAATGTAAATCATATTGATTGATGGTTGGTGATTTTCATTACCGCATGGATAGGACCTTTAGATTATTGATTGCTCTAGATATGCTAGGTGTGGCTTAGGAGGCATTAGGGTATTTAGGTACACTCTAGGAGTAGATATGATAATTGGATCCTCAGGTAGGAGCAATTATCTCCAGTTAGCTAGAGGAGGAAAAACCCTATGATAGATGCCATATATGTTAACACGGGACCTAACCAACTCAATATATCTTGTATAGTTATTGAGAAAATGCAAGTAACAAGAACCTAAGTATGCAATTTTTGTTTCATCCTCATACTCATTATCTTCGTCAATCCAATTATTTTTAGGAATATTATCGAGTTTTGATTCCTCTTCTTGATTGGTCTTATGATATGATTCAGGGGGCTCTATGGAAACCATTGTTATTGGGATATGATCCCATAATAAATGAGAAGGGCTAGGGTCAATGTACTCATTCTCATCAATGTCCTCCCCAAATCCTAGGCTTAGGTGTTCTAAGAAAATTTCCAACAACTCATCCAACATGTGAATGAAATATCCTAAATCAAATTTATCCATAGACAATTGATATTATGGAAGATAAGGTGTTCTTTGAACCTACTTATACATAACTAAGCCATCACCAGGCCAATGGCAATGGTAAACGTATATTAGAGTAAAATTAGGATTTGACATATAGTAGATGTTTCTTGTAAATGGTTCATTATCATGATTGATAATAGGAGATTGATCTAGGGCTTGGTCGAAACCCCCATATATGAATTTTTTATGATTGGATGGTATGCCTAAGGGTACCACCATTTCAATGGGAAAGGGAGGAGCATGAGGTCTCCCCATGTCTTGTGCGAACTCAATAATTGGTGTAAAAGTGACATTTTGTACCAAATATTTGATGAGCCTAAGGTTGACTAAGTGAATAGTCACTTGAGATGTGGATGATGTTGTAGATGATACGGGTGATGTGAGTTGAGTTATGTCCTCAATTATGTTAGGTGACTCTTCCTCTTCCATGGGAATCGAAATATCTATCGTAGAGATGTTAGGGATGACCTCTGGAGCATCTGCCATGGGCACCTTAAAATTCTATTTGATTCGAGGATCATATGGTGATGAAGGTTTATCATAAGTAGCCAATGGTTTGGGTGAAGGTGGTAGTGATGAAGTGGATGGATCAATAGGTGTTGATTTTGATTGGTACTCTAGAAACTTGATGGGATAACTAGGTCTAATTTCTAGACGTATTGATGGTAAGACAAACTCCCTCAGATTGCTAACCTAATTGACATATTTAAATGGTTCATCATACGATGGGACAACATGAATCTATACTTCATGCACGTATTTGATACACTGATACAAAATAGAAAGAACACATTTCACATCTCAGATCCAGGGATGACCGAGCAATATGTTGTATTGCATCGCTCCTTCCAACACATGGCACATAACAAAGATGGTTTTTAATCCAACCTAAATAGGCAAGACTATAGTACCAATGGTTGAGCATAATGCATCACTGAATGCTCACAATGTGAAAATAGATGCCAGTATGTGTAATTTTGGAAGGCTCAAATTTTCTAAATCCATCATTGTAATTATGTTGATCGATGATCTTGTATCAATCAACACTTGCTTGTATGGTATCCGATTGATGCAAGAGATTATGTGTAATAGAGGATCAACTATGTTTGCTGGTACCTATTTAATTTCAAGGTCATAGAAGGTTACTATAGGCTCTTTATACTTTTGGACATGCCCTACAAAATTGGTAAATGCATAAGGATCTTGGTATTAAAGCTCGATAGATTTTAAAATCTCCATGAGTGCTTCCCTATGTCTAGGAGACTACTAAATAAGCTTATAGATGGAGAGCTTGTATGAGGCCATATGTAGGATTTATGTAAGCCTATTTATAATGATTATCACTGGTTGTGATAGTGGACTTAGCAACAAGTTTTGAATTGATAAGGGCTGAGGTATAGAAGGGATACGAATGGGAGTCATAGGTGGCTCAACTTGATTGTACCTTTTATTTTGTGTCATGATATTAATCATACCTACGAATACATGCATGGGTGGATCCGTATGTATCTCATTGAACTACCTAGTTTGGTTGCCCTTGACCTCATGGGTGGGCAAGGGATATTTGAAAATACCCATTTGCTAATTATCATGAGTGAGAGGGTTGTCAATATGTAATTGGTTCTTATCCAACATGTTTTGTACTAGGTTTTTGAATGCATAGCACATTTTTATATCATGCTCATTATTCCAATGATAAACATAATATAAATCCTCTACCCTTTAGGTTTTGGATGGGTAGGATCTACCAAGTGGATTTCAGGTAAGGTAATTGCCTTAGCCTCACATAATCTATTGAAAAGAGATGCCAAAGACTTAGGCAGTGGTGTATGTGTATGAGGAGGACAATATTGCTTATCATGCACTTGATTTCTTTGACAATGATTATTTTACTATGCCAAATGGATTTGAGCCTGATAATTAGGCTACTATGGTGCTTTCTATGCTTTAGGAACATTTAACACAATCTAATTTACCAGAGTTGGTTTCATTTGATGGTGATTGTTTTAGGGATTCTTGTTCCACTCCTTTTTGTAGAGTTTTATGTCTCCCTCCTAGATCTTAATATCCTCAATAACTTTGGCTTGCACCAAAGAATTTTTGAATGTTTGATGCTGCTACAACTATAAAAGGAGTGATATGTGCTTTGAGAAGCTTTTGATAAACATCCATGTCAGTTCTGAAATAGGTACGGTGAAAGGCTATTTTGGCATTATTTTTTACCACCTATTTCCATAGTCCATAACTAACTCACCATCTAATTGATGTAAGTTCAATAAGTCATTTATGTTAGCTGTATTTTTTATGCTAAAATAGAAGTGTTCTAGAAAGGCATTTGCTAGCTATTCAAAGCTAGAGATGCTATCACAGTAATTTATTATACCACTCTAAAGTTGAGCCAAAGAGTGTTATCATGAATGTTATTAACAATAAAGCATAAGTATCTTGTAACTAGAAGCACAAGTTCATAAAAATTGTGACATGCTCTTGAGCATCATCATCTCCTTTGAATTTATCTAGCTTAAGCATTTCAAAATGCTCTAGATAAGTAGGACAAGTGTGAAGACCTCAATTATTTTATTATAAATTTAATAAAAAAATTAATATGAACTTGAATTACTAGAATCACAAGCCACTTTAAAGGGGGCTCCCTTGGAATTGTAGGCCACTTATAAGGGGCTCCCTACTTAACTTTAAAGACTAAATTATTCTTTTTCTTCATGATTTGTGTGCATGTCCAAACCTAATATTTATATCTACCCTAAAGCTACATTGGTGAAGAGATGTGATGGTTCACATTATGAATTAATAATATAATAATTAAATAATTAATAATATTAAATAATAATGTTAGGATGTAGGATCCTAACATGCCACCCTTCATGGAAAAAGCTTTGTCCTAAAAGCTAGGATTGAATAAATTGTTATTGAAATTGATGAAGCACTTCCCAAGTAGCATCTGCAAAATTTCTTGCACAAGTTTAATGTCACTTTTATATAGGCAAGGATATATTGAAGGTTGAATATTTAGCGGTGGATTACCAGAAAGAATAGTATAATTGTAATGACGATGAGAGTGCAACCCTTGTGGTGCCTCAAATAATCCAGAGTGATGTATCAAAAGTTATTGTAACTCTTCCACTTTAGCCTATTCTTCCCTTGTAGAATGAAGGAAAAATAATTGTGCAATCACCCTTTTACCTCCTTTTTGAATAAGGTTTCCCATGCGTTGAGAACTCACTATTGGTGAGGAACTTTCTTATAGTCCTTTTAGAGTGTATGTTTGTCCTTCAACAATGAATTAAATCCATAATGTAGAAAAATCCCATAGTATTACCCCGAGCATTTGAAATCATTGAGCCCCTAAAATAACATCACTTTCATCCAATGGAAGCACATACATGTCGCTTGTCATATTTTAGTTTCCCAAGGTGAGCTTGATATTTTGACACGTTCCTTGATAGGCAATCTATCCCCCAGTACCAATCACCACCTCAAAGCTATGGTAAGGTCATATATAACAATTAGCCTGTTTCACCATGCTTGGGTCAATGAAATTATGAGTACTTCCTGAATCAATGAGCACAATGGGATTTTGTTGTTTGAAGTACCCTTGAAATTTCATAGTTTTTGGAGAAGGAAAACCTGTGAGAGCATTGAAGAAAATTTTAGGGATTTCTTTATTGTTGTTAATAGGTACGTTGATCACTTCTTGCATGTCTACCTCATCTTATTCCTCTATTGAGTGACAAGGATCAAATATATTCAGCAAATACAATTTTTGTGTAGCGCATCTATGATTGGGCCCATATTTTTCATCATAATTATAGCAGAGGTCTTTCGCTTGTCGCTCCTCCATTTCCTCTGAGTTGAGGTACTTAACTAGTAAGGGTTGGCTAGGTTCTGGGATAGTGTGTGTGATAGGTGATTGGTCAATATGTGGCTTCTCATGTTGATATTGAGCATTGAATTTATCTTTGACTAACTTGGCTAACCCAATATCTGCTAGTAGGGTGTAGGGATTGTACATCTCCACCTCCACTCTAATATCTTCTTGCAATCAATGTATGAAGAAACTTATGAAAAATGATTCATCTAAACCTATGGTGTGTCTGGTGAGTTTTTTGAATTTAGTTCGATAAGCATGCACTGATGTTAGTTGATGTAGGTTGGTGAGATTAACCTGTAAAAATGGGTGCTTTATTTGGAAAGTTTCATGATCCAATGTGGCAAAACAGGGGTCTTGAGACCTTCCATCAGCCATTTGTGTAAGCTTTGTTGATTATAATTGGAAGTTATGGTCATAAAAAATTATCATAAAATTATTACCAATTTGTTGTAAAAATCATTGTAAGAAATGTCATAAGAAATTGTTGTCAAAATTTTATCGTCAATTTCAATTTGAAAAAATAACTCGTTGTCAATTTTTGCAACAATTGTTTTGCAATTTTTTTGTTTTGAGCAAATTTTCATCAAAAAATTAGGTGTTTCATAGTAATATGACCAATGGTCACTTGGTGGCTTAATGTAATGTTAATTTTTAGAATATGGTGTTGCCTCATGGACAAGACAGTGCGGGAGAGGACCAAGAGGATGCGAACAATAAGGACTGACAAAACTTGACATGATAGGACAAAGATACTAGATGGTACATAGGAATGATAGTGCACAATGGACAGTGCATAGATTTGGAGGACACAAGACAATGGACTGAGATATGATAGTCGATTGATATAGGATAGTGGACAGTGGACTAACACAGGATAGTACAGATAGGACAATTGGTTGGGATGAGTGAGGAACTTATGATTGGGACACTATAGGGGAGGCATTCGAAGGATGATGCAGATGACTCAAGACTTATGGGGAAACACAATATGACAAGGGAGATAGTGGATGTGAAGGATGAGGATGGTATAGATCAAATTTTAGATAGTGGGGCACGAATGGGTAAGAGAACAAAAAATGAGGTGGGATGGAAGGACATGGCACACGAGGCATAGCTTGGGTCAATGAGTGACTAGCGGGTTAGGTTTAGGAGTGATCAACGAGTAGTAGGATCGATAAATTTGGGTTGATAAGGTGCCTACCACTGGTACGACCATGTGAGTGGAAATCATGAGAACCAAGAGTGCTAACACTCACTTAACATGCTTTGGTGATTAAAAAGCACACTAAACCCTTCACACTTGTAATGTGGGATTTTAGTATCGAAATCAAAAATTAAAATACGCTCATTTTTTTTGAAATGGCACCCAACGTTGAACAACACTTTAGCTTGCCAAAATTATGCTAAAATTGATTATATAAAGATATTTGTCATTATGAAATTTTTTGACATTAATTTTTTCGAGTGGATGAGGCAATTGCAACTCTCCAAAGACCATGAAAACCAAAATTTGGGTTTAAATTCTATGAAATGATAAGCCAAATTTGTCTATCGCCTAAATTTTCTATCGTCTGGATTCAAATCTTCTTAGGAATTAATTTTAAATTGTCTATCACCTGAATTGGACACTGTGAGATTGTAGAGTGAGCATGTCTACATCAGAAAAGGTTGGAAACACCAAAATTGTGTAGGGTAACAAAAATTTTCATGCTAGAACCTGGTTTCATCGCCTACCTTTTCTTGCTATGTTTGTCAAGTCAAAACCTATTTCAAGCCTAATGGAGGACTAAGAATTAACAAGTAACACATATTTCGAGTTGGAGACATGTGTAAGTTTTATCCCTAGATCTCTTAAAATTAAGTGGGTTTTCGACATTATAATTTAATTGTTTTATCAATGTCAAATTTAATCCATAATGGAGCGAATACTTCTAACCTTAATCCAAGAATTAATAATACGGTCATGAGGAGAATTATTATTTTTTATCATTGAATTTCTGCAAAAGCACCCTAATTCATCTAGAATGCCTATATTATCACCTACAACATAAGAACTTTGCCGATCAAAATTTCTTCAATCTAAAATGGAACAAATTCACCCAACGATGGTAGTTTCGAGTTGATTGGCTGCTGATTCTCCTCCACATGGTATGACTCTATTGGAAGGGGATTAGGTTTTATTAAATTAGTTTTTCTTCCTACAAAAGCTTTGTTTTGCTATAAATATTATAATTACTACCGTGTGCAACACGAACAATAGTTTAAAAAAAAATAATCTATGAATAAACCAGTAGTTTTTGCCAGTTCACCACTTGCTTGATATTGTTGAAGATATTTTTGGAAGTTTGTTCGAATAAATTCATGCTAGATCTCCTGGCTTGCAACAATTTCTTTGTAAGAATTTGGGTGATGTTTAGGAACGTTTGCTCTGATACCAAATATGAAGATCCCAATTGCTTTATTATAAATTTAATAAATAAATTAATATGAACTTGAATTACTAGAATCCTAGGTCACTTTAAATGGGGCCTCCCTTGGAATCACATGTCACTTATAGGGGGCTCCCTCAACTTTAAATACTAAATTCTTCTTTTTATTCATGATCTGTGTGTATGTCTAAACCTAATATTTATATCTACCCTAAAGCTACATTGGTGAAGAGACGTGATGATTCACATCATGAATTAATAATATATTAATTAAACGATTAATAATATTAAATAATAATGTTAGGATGTAGGATCCTAAAAATAAGGAACTGTTGGGTTGAAAGGTTGATTGTATAATTTACAAAATGTGGGGTTATGGTAACCCACTCCTTACTTTTATAACGATTGAATTTGCTTTGTAAGGACCTTATATGCCTGAGATGAAATAATCTCATTATCTTGAATTGGTATCCTAGGAGATGGAGGTGGAAGGTTCCTATTTAACCAAGGTGGCCGATTGTAATCATCTACCACATCCTCAAAAGTGACTCAAGATATGCTTGATCCTAGTCCTCTACTTTTATCTCTTCGTATACCTCATATTCTAGTGGATTTGGTGCTTGGTGCTATCTTGGCTAAGACTAATGAATAAAGGCAGGGGGAGGATGAATTTTGGTTGGCCTAGAAGATAACTCTTGATGTTGTGTAGTGCACCTTGTATTAATTTATTACTGATAAGTGCTAGGCATGGGAATTTCATCATAGGATACCCTATGTGATTACTCTTCACAAAATCTCTATTCTAGAATTCTCTTCACACAGCCTATGCTCATACAACCGTTGGTGGTGTAGCCTTTGTTGCTTTACATGTTCATTATCTAGCCACTCTCACTCTCTATGCAAATAATTCAATTATGATTGGATTAACTGCTCTCTCTAATTGGTATTTGGCCTAGGTAGCCAATCTGTTTGATACATTGTATGAGGTATATAGATTCTCATCTCAATACAAGGGGAATTAGCTATTTTAGAGGATGTAGTAGGGATGGCTACCATCTTCCTCGATCAATCAAAGCTACATTGAATCTATGCTCAATCCTAGGGGTGCGATAATAATGCAAATATGGTGCAGGAGTATGACGTGTTCATGTAGAACACTCTCTGTGTGTATGGATAGGATGTACAAGATCTTCATCACACCCATCCTCAAAGTGAGTATGAATGGAAGAAGGTGATCTATGAGTAACATTAGGGTCGTATCTATATAGATGATTAAGCTTACAACTCAAATAAGGATGATCAAGATGAGTACCTCATTCATCTAACCCAAGCAATGATATATATTTTGCTCCAAGTTAGGATGGGTTTGTGGATCGGTTGGATACATGAATTTGTGTTACCCATTTGCTTGGACCATCAATGGGTAGATCTTATATAGAAGTAGCATGACACAAATGATATCTGAGAAGATCCTCTTCTCGGTCACAGGGAGATCCCATAGGTGTCCTCCTAGTAGGGGTATCTCGATGATTAGATCCCCCATGAGTGGAATTATCTCCACGATAGTTTCTTAGGCACCGTTCAAGTAGGAGTAAATCAAATGGGTTATAACAAAGGAATTTTGGGTCTCCTTGTACATTTTCTATAACTCCAGTCTTTGATTGGACATAACTATATGTGGCAACCATTTTATATTGATTATGCATATAGTAAGGAAATAAACAAAGTATATAGGATTATTATCTCATTTAAATATTCTTTGTAATTCCTAAATTTGTTTGTGCATTTTGATTCATTATTTTTTTGTTTTTATCTTGTTCGATTTTTGATTTTGTTGATGAAATACTGAGTTAAATGGATTTCACCTATATCCTCTCACACATAGGCCTGGTGATGAAGTCCAGGTCGTGGAACCCATTGAGATTTGGTGATGAAGTCCAAATTCAGTGAAGGAGTTTAGGTCCTACCAGTCCTCGTCCAGTTCACCTTGGTCAATGATATACCTCCCCAAAGAGAGATATGTTCTATATTCCTTGGCTATTATGGTTCTTGAAATGGCCTTGGCCAAAGTAGGGTGCAAAGAACCACAAGCAAGAAAAAAATATGGTTATGAAGGCCACCATTGTTAGTCTTGATTCGTGGTTGGGTATGAATTCCAACTCCTAATATTTAATATGATACATAGTGTGTGTGGATTATTTTTACTTTATGCAAAAAATAAATATGCAACATAAAGCAATCAATGATATTTTTCTAATGCATAAAATACGTTTCAAATTTCTAAATTTCTAAAAAAGAAAGTTTTAGTTTCAAAAAATTTGAAAGTGTAAACCCTAAATGATGTTAGTCTTTAGACAAGAAGCATGCATGCAAACCTAAATAAATAGAAAAATAGAGGCCATCTCTATGTAAGACATTATGTAGTAGAGGTCGTCTAACATAGAAGTGGTCAGAAAGAGGGGCCACTTTACCCTATAGTGGCCAACAATAGAGGCTACTAGACCCTTCAAACTTAAAAAATCTCCTAAATTTCTCAATTAAAACTTGTAATTCTATATTTTTCTATGAAAAATAGTAAAACCAAGTGCAGAGATACTCATAAGCGAAGCCTACATTCGATGAAGTTGCTACCTATTTGGTTTTGTGACTCTAATATGATGTCATCATAGGGCAGAGAGACAGGATCTGTAGGCCATCACAGGGTAGGGTGATGACTTCTACGAGCTATTCCAGTCGAGAGCAGTGGTACCTGTAATTCAAGAAAAAAATAAATAGGTAGTTAGAGATAAATTTTGTAAAATGTGGAAAGAGTCCCACATTGTGATGACCACTATAGAGTAGCAAAAACCATACACCTAAATATTTATGAAATCAAATTGACAAAATAATATCATTTAACCATATTGAAATAAAATAATGAAGAAAATAGTGTCATTCTCATTGATATTTGAAATTATATTTTACAAAGTGGTTACAAAGATATCCCTCTTAGGGATTACACCAATTTGATACAAATTACAATTGAGAACCAAAAGATAGGTGTAATTCATAGAGTCTTTGCTCTCTCAAAACTGATTATAGAGGGTTTCTTTGCAACCTCCACACGATGAGATAAATATTGATGGATATTTATGTTGAAGAGCTCCTAATAAGATTTGAAACCTGCACATAAGAACACTTACAATAAATTAGTTGCAAATGAAGAACCTCTCAAGATGAGGTCCATTTCCATGATAAGCAAATGAAATAAAAATGATTA
The DNA here is from genome assembly GCA_028583015.1 of Wollemia nobilis. Classification (NCBI taxonomy): domain Eukaryota; kingdom Viridiplantae; phylum Streptophyta; class Pinopsida; order Araucariales; family Araucariaceae; genus Wollemia; species Wollemia nobilis. Next base: position 2,706,267 of record JAQPPZ010016917.1, on the reverse strand, counting down.
AAATAATAAACAAGTGCATGAAAATTGAATGAAACTATGCTAAAACATAATTTAAATGCTACTAAAGCTATTGTAATTAGAAAACAAAAAGAAAACATATTTCATAGAGAGACCATCATGGGGTAAACCGATAAACTCTATTAGATATTAGAGGGTCCAAAGGTTGCACCTGTGGGTCACTTCAGGGTGAAACAACCATTGAATAGAGAATTGTTTCTTCATTTTTGATGAAGGGTGATATTTGATTTATCTATCAAATTGATTTTCAAGGATTGTGCTCTTTGAAGCATAGTTGAATCATGAAAATTGGCTCAAATTCGAGATTATTAATGATGCAAAATGGTCTAATTTGATCTTCAAGTTCCAATAACTCCATTGATGTGAATGCAAGCTTCATGGCTAGATTTGGGCAACACTCCATTGCTTGTGAGAGTATGTTCTCTCTATTACACAAATTGACAACACTTCGTTGCATTTAATTGATCATCTCTTTTCATGAAGATTTGGAATCTTCTTATAACTTATCCAAATGGTAATCTTGGATTGCAAAAGAATCCAAGAACCAAGATTTGGTTAGGATCTAAGCAACCCAAATATCACTCTAGAACCTTCTCATTCTTGATAATTGAAGCTCAACTATCCTATAACTGATTTGTCTTAGCTCGAGGAGCCCGAGTTTGTTATAGGCGTAGCCATCCCAGGGTGGAGTGGCCAAGACTAGGGGCCATCACAAGATCCAATGGCTGCTGGAGGCCACTCTTGGGTATGATGGTCCAGGCTGCACAAGACAGGTTGCCCCTATTTGAGTGGTAAGAACCACTGTTAGGTCTTGAGGATGCCTAAGGTGGGTCATATGGTCTGAAAAGGTGTCCATATAGGGAGCCACCTCAACATGACATGTTTTAGGTGTCTACACGATGAATGATGTCTTTTGATATCCTTTAAATCCAATGGTGATATGCAAATAGTTATCATGGAATGGAACCTTATGATTTTTTTTTAAATTAAAACAAACTGAAGAAAAAAATAAATTATATCAATTTCATGAGTAAAAAAAGTAGATCATCGACACTTTATAATATGGATTCTAAAAATATGGGTGATATAGAGCTAATAGAAATACAAGAGAGCCATTTGGTGATTTTAATAATTACTAAAAGGAATATGCATATCTAGATGGTTTGAAGAAAACACTTGGATATATAAACATCAACAAAGTTAAACAAAACCTATGCTTACTTGACCAAGTTTTGGCTCATCATCCATGAGTTGGATGTCACATGAACATGAAATAATAGGAGTTATAAGCTAATTCTTTGACCCCCATGTTTACTACAATAAAGTAAAGAGACTACAATAATTGATTTTGTATCTTGTAATTGGGTGCATCTATAAGTGGAATGGTCCATCATGATGGCATACAAAGAATCCATATTTTTTTCCATCCATATGTAGAAAGATGAATAATAGTCAATTTCATAGCAAACAACTCTTGCAAACTTATTTCAAGTAGTAAAAATATAAGTGGAAAATGTACAAAGACTACAAAATGGCTAGGAAGTAAGTCGATCCAATTATATGGATTAATGATTGAGATAAATGGAAAGAAAGGTAAGGGAATACAAGAGAAGATAAAGACGCTCCTATACTCTCATTCTAGCAAAAGATCTCAAGAAGTTCACAAAGTAGACTTTTTATTCCACAAGCCATGTAGCTCATGAAGCATGATTCAATTTAAATGATAATTTATTTTAAATTCTTGATATTATAGCAAAAGATAAGACATTTAATATCATTTTACATCTCAAAGAAAAAATGTTAGAATGGTACAACAATATTAAAAAATACATATGGATAAGGATTGATGGTCTCAAGTTTTTCTCATACATGGATTAAAACTAATTATTATGGCTTATATCATAGAGGGTTAATGGAATAAGATGTAAGTTTGATGTGACCAAGTTGCATCCTCTTTCTTCAAAGGTCATTTATCAGCAGGCTACTATTAACATTGGTACATCCTTCTCTAATATTTATATTTAAATATATTTAATGGAAGTATTTTATTTGAGACTATTAATCCATATAAAATAACTTCAAGTTATTTAGTTAATTTTAATTATTATCCAACTAAAAAATAAGTACTCTCAAGTTTTTCTCATACATAGATTAACAATTTCAAGTTTTTCTCATACATGGATTAAAACCTAGGGCATATGAATTTTTTTATTGCTACCCAATTTTTTCTCATGAGAGTCCTTAATTACTTGAATCACTCCTAAGATATGGCACAAGAAATCTGAAGACCAGGCTTGTTACCCGTTAGCACTTGCTCTTTGCTAGCACTCATTTTTTGCTTGTTTTTGCTCTTGCTTCTTATTTGCATTCCATTTCATTATATATTCTTATTTTCAAATATTGTTTAAGCTTCCTTCCTCTAGTAGCTTCCTTTTATATCTATAAAAGATATTATATATGAAGAGTGTATAGAATGTGTATAGGTGTAACAAACTTCCTTGTGCATTTACTTTCCATTTTCTATATTTCCATGTTCTTGGTAGCTATGTTCATATCAACTGGTATCAATTGTACAAGTGATGTATACTTATCATATTATGTGTTTCATAAGTGTACATGGAATATTCTAGAAGAATGAATCTTAAAAATGAATATACAATAAGCTTCTAAAATAAGAATGTACAAGAAAGCTTCGAGAGGAAGGAAGCCTAAAAATATAATTTACATGAGAACTTGCAATATAATATATGTATATATATATATATATATATATATATATATATATATATATATATATATATATATATTTTTTTTTTGCAAAATTTCACAGTTTAGTGATTATGTTTAATCATTTGCATGCATAACACAAGGGCTGGAGGTCTAGGAGCTATCATGGACAACTAAAAACATACTCATATATTTAAATCTTGGCTATCTCAAACAAAATAGGTTGATGATGTGCATTAGGGGATATCCTTTTTACTTCCATTAGCTAGACAATTTTTCATATCAGGTAAGAAATATACTTGGACTTCTTGTGTTGGGGGATCCCCTTTTTTGCTTCCATTTGCTAGATATTTTTTCATATATGATAAGAAATATAGGTTGTGGACTTATTTTAAGTGAAATAACTACAATTCCTAGCTTATGAAAAAATGTTATGCCTAAAAAACTTACATGAGGAGTCCTAAAAAAAGTATAAAATCCTCTAAGCTTGACATGTTAATTCCCTATACAACTACAATTTATTAGAACTGTCCACTATCAAGGATACACTGACCTAAGAAAACCACATCTACCATCTTGATTGCTATTGAGGCATTCTTTAACAAGGTTTTCTAACATATTTTTAATATTTACTCTATGAAAATGATATATATGTTACTACAAAGAATATGTTTAGAGAACATTGTTGGAATTTTTGAGTAATAAGGTTGGCATTGATGTCAAGTGTTTGGTGCAAGGCAAAGTCCATTTTGGTACAAGCAAAGTGGTAAAAGAATTGGTTATAATATTTTATATTATAAACCAAAAAAGGTTGGCTAAAAGGTTGAAGACAAAATGTTACCCCCATGGTTTTAAAGAGAAAAGGAGATATTATAATATTCTAAATATTATAATAATTAAGGTAGAAGGGCTTATTAAAAAGAAGGGAAAATAATTTATGAAAACCCCATGCATTATTTTCATTTAATACTAAATTAAATAATATTTAAAATAAACATAAAGTTAAATATTATATTAATAAATAATTAAATTTGAATTTGGCTAAGGTGCCAAAAATCAAATTTAAAATATTGGAGGCATCTATTTTTGTCGACGTTTATAAAATCACCTTGGAGCATATAAAAGGAGGAAAGAAAAATTTAATGCAATTATAGGAAGAAAGTCTATGTGCATGCAAATGAAATCGAATGAAGGGAAGAAGAGAAACATGGAAGTTTCTCATTTGTCGAATGAAGGCAAAGGGTTAGTAAAAGTAGAAAGCACTTTTGGTGCAGCAAGGTATGGTAGCCCAAGCGACAGGTGGGTACTGTGTTGGTCATTGGCAGAAGGAAGGTTCAGGGTTTGATTCTCCCTAGTTTTGGTTGAAGGTTTTAATTTTTAAAACTGGGAAGCATCAAGTATAAAGTAGTGAGACTAAAGTTTAGTCTCAACCGCTTGGCTAGTGCAAGCAATCGAGCGTTGCACTTGTTAGTCTCACAATGACATTGAGAGGGGGGGTGAATCAGTGTAGCTCTTAAAAACTTAAATCTTCAACTCTTAATGCCAAAACAATGAAAACTTAAAACCCAATAAAGAAAATATACCAAAAGAGCATCACACAACACAAGATGTACCGAGGTTCACCAGTTTTGGCTACTCCTCAAAATTGACTATTTGGACTCCCATCCAAATCTAGCCTTTGCAAAGCAACAACTTTACAATCAATTTACCAACACACACTGGAAGGAGCACCAACCCCTGATTTATCTGCAACAATAGAAAGGAGCACCAACCCCTGATTTATCTACACCAACAAAAAGGAGCACCAACCCCTAATTTATCTACACCAACAGAAATGAGCAACAACCCCTAATTTATCTACACCAATAGAAAGGAGCACCAACCCCTGATTTATCTACACCAACAGAAAGGAGCACCAACCCCTGATTTATCTGCACTAACAGAAAGGAGCACCAACCCCTAATTTACCAGCACCAACTAGAAGGAGCACCAACCCCTGATGCCAAGCACCAACTTGGATTTCTGTTCTGAAACTAGAAGATTGACATAAAGATGCCTTCACTTTTACAAGACCCTAACTGGTCTATTGCTTTCTCAACATCGCACACTCTTCACACAACACACACCCTGCTCGATCGCCTCCTGCATAGTCTCCTCGTGCTTCACATATCGCACACCTCTCTCGCTCACCTCTCGCGTGCCTCTCGCTCTCCTCTTGCTCTCTTTGCAAGATTAAATCTGCTTCGCATTAATCCTGAGCGCTTTTTCTCTTTTTTAGTGGCACTTTAATTCTCCACACAGACCTCCTTTTATAACAAAGTTTTGACTCTATTTTTAACTTCCATATTTTCGCATGCAACCCGTAACTGGCCCTGTAACTGTCGTTTTGACTTCAGTTCACTATTCTTATTTTAGTTGCATGATTTTTCTTTGTAATCGCACTCGTAATCGTCGTACTGACTTCGGTTAACTCTTCTTATTTTAGTTGCATGATTTTCTTCTGCAACGGCCCCTGTAACTGCCGTATAACTTCAGTTAACTATCACATATCTTATTTTGGCTAGGTTCTCTTCTTAGCTCGCGCCAAAGCGACCTATCATGAAATCGTGACACTTCTGCCTCTTTGTCCTCTTCTCGAATATCGCCCGCAAAAACACATGTCACAATATCACGACACTTTCACCTCCTTTTCTTGGCTTGTACCCATGAAAACACAACATGTCACGATATCACGACACTTTCACCTCCATACTCTTCCTCTTTACTTTTGTCATGATATCGTGACACTTCTACCTTCTTACTTTCTCTCTCCTCCTTTAGTCTCGAAAATGTGACATGTCGCGATATTGTGACACTTTTCCTTCTCTACCTTCCTACTCTTTTCAAGTCGTGAAAATGCGACATGTCGTGATATTGCGACACTTTTCCTTCTCAACCTTCCCGCTCTTTTCAAGTCACGAAAATGCGACATGTCACGATATCGCGACATGTCGCGATATCGTGAAACTTTTCCTTCTCGGCCTTCCTACTCTTTTCAAGTCGTGAAAATGCGACATGTCACGATATCACGACACTTTTCCTTCTTGGCCTTCCTACTCTTTTCAAGTCATGAAAATGCGACATGTCACGATATCACGACACTTTTCCTTCTCTACCTTCCTCTTCACTTTGGACCGCGAAAATGCTACATGTCGTGATATCGTGACACTTTTTCCTCCTTGCATTTTCTCTTTGCTTTGGACCGTGAAAATGCAACATGTCACGATATCGCAACACTTTTTCTTCCTTGCATTTTCTCTTCGCTTCGGACCGCGAAAATGCAACATGTTGCGATATCGCGACACTTTTTCCTCCTTGCATTTTCTCTTCGCTTCGGACCGCAAAAATGCAACATGTCGCGATATCGCGACACTTTTTCTCTTGGACTCTCTCTCTTGCAATATGTCATGAAATCATGACACTTTTTCTTTCATACAATCTCTCCTGCAATATGTCGTGAAATCGTGACACTTTTTCTTTCGGACTCTCTCTCTTGCAATATGTCACAAAATCATGACACTTTTTCTTCCATACAATCTCTTTTGCAATATGTCGCGAAATTGCGACACTTTTTTTACTTGCATTTTTCTCTTCCAACATGTCACAAAATCGTGACACTTTTTCTTCTGTACTATCTCTCTTGCAATATGTCACGAAATCGCGACACTTTTTCTACTTGCCTTTTTCTCTTCCAACATGTCACGAAATTGTGACAATTTTTCCTGCTTGCACTTTCTCTTCGAACATGTCACGAAATCATGACAGTTTTTCTTGCTTGCACTTTCTCTTCGAACATGTTGTGAAATCATGATAGTTTTTCCTGCTTGCACTTTCTCTTCGAACATGTCATGAAATTGCGACAGTTTTTCTTTCTTGTGCTTTCTCTTCGAACATGTCACGAAATCATGACAGTTTTTATTTCTTCTCAACATGTCGCGATATCACGACAGTTTTCTTCCTTGCTCAACATGTCGTAATATCACGACAGTTTTCTTCCTTGCTCAACATGTTGTGATATCGTGATAGTTTTCTTCCTTGTAATTTTCTTTTGATTTTTAGCATATGGGCTACTTCGATATTTTGGATAATCACTGTACATACTCTGAAGAACCTCTTAACTCCTGTCCACTTGCATCAACCGATCTGTTTGACTGTGTTGACAACAATGACAATACTGTTGCTGCACCTTGCTCAACAACACTTGGTGAGCAGAGGTCGGAGGTTTGATTCTCATCTGCGACAAAGCAAATATTTTTTTTAAGGTATGCGCCATGGTTAGTTTATAAAGTATGCACTATATTTTTTGGCTATGGTAATATTTGGCAGATGATATTTGAGTCAACCTATAGTTGAAACTTTGGAGATATAAGGAGAAATATTTTTACATTATTTTAAAGGTTTGAATGGCATTTATTTTATGAGATTGGAGTGATAAGTGTGTAGTTGGTTTATGTATCATTGTAATTATTTTATCTTTGAAAATAAATTGGAGTGAAAATTATTTTGAAAGAGTGGAGATAAAAGGTGTAAGAGTCTTGTTATTTGATTGTAATTCTTGTTTTATAAAAGGGAGAAATATTTGAGAGAGTTTTGCATTGTCAATGAAAACTAGAGAAGAATTCTAGAATATTATTTTCAGAATTCTTTGAGCATATTGTTGAGGGAATATTCATGTGGAGGTTTTGAGATAGACTATTGTTATCTAACCTTGGTGTGGCACAAAAGGAATTGATTTTGAGTGAGACAAGTTTTAAAGATATATCTCCATCAAAGCAAACAGGTATGGGCACACCATCCTTTTTTTGAAGTGTTTGTTGGAATAAATATTGTAAAACATAAGGTGGAGTGAAAAGGATTGTTTGATAAGTATTCTTGGAAATATTTGAGTGAGTTTTATGTGCTTCAGTGTTGAATGTTTTGAGAACACTTGAGATAGATATTATGAATTATTTGAGTTAGGGTTTTAGAGATACATTGTGATTTTGAGGGAATAAGTGTGAAACATTTGGTTAGGGTTTGTAAGCAAGTTGTGCTTCATGGTTGAATGATAGTGTGAAACTCTTGAGCATTGGTTTTGAGTGATATTGAAAGTGAATGTGCAAACATTAGAAATTAGATATGTGAAAGTGATAGACTTAGTGATTGAGTAGAATATATTGAGTTTTAGATAGTGTACATCATTCTCTATATGTTCCAGAGGTTAAACAAATTCTATATAGTATATGTCTAAACTGCTTCAAGTTAAAGGAATTACCTTTAATATTAGACAAAATATTTGATAGCATTGTGTGCAATAATTGAGATTGATTGAGCATATTTTATGAGTTTTTTTGAGTATGCTAAGGTAGATTTGAGCAAGTCTTTGTGAAGGCTTGAGAGTATATTTGAGCAAGTCTTTGTGAAGACTTGAGAGCAGATTTGAGCAATTATTGGTGAAGACTTGAGAGTAGATTGAGCAAGTCTTGGTGAAGACTTGAAAGAAGATTTGAGAAAGTCTTGGTGAAAACTTGAAGACATATTTGAGAAAGTCTTTGTGAAGACTGAAGAGCAGATTTAAGCAAGTCTTGGTGAAGACTTGAGAGCAGATCAAGCAAGTATTAGTAAGACTTGAAGGCATAATTGAGCAAGTCTTGGTGAAGACTTGAAGGAATATTTGAGCAAGTCTCATGAAGACTTAAGACAACATTAAGAGAAATATTTATTTGTTCAAGCTTTGTGTTAAGGCTTGGGGATATATTTGAGATAGATATTAGTGCAGATTTATGAGAAGAGTTAGAGAAGATTTGTACTAGACTTGGGATAGAGTTTGGTGAATATTTGATATAGAGCTGAGAGTAATCTTTGGAGGTGATATAGTAAAGAGGATAGTAGTATATAGTGGATAGAGATCCATTAGCTAATGTAGTGGGTATAGAGTTCTCCTGTGGAGAGAGATCCACAAGCCAGAGTAGTGGGGGTAGAATTCTTCTAGAATATCACTAGCTAGAGCAGAGGGGAAAGAGTTCTCCTGTGGATAGAGATCCATGAACCAGAGCAAGGGGAAAGAGTTCTCCTATGGATAGAGATCCATGAACTAGAGCAAGGGGAAATAGTTCTCTTGTGGATAGAGATCCATGAACCAGAGAAAGGGGAAAGAGTTCTCCTATGGAGTATGATCCGTGAACCAGCTGGGAAGATAGAGTTCTTTTATGGAGAGAGATACATGAACCAGTTGAGGAGATAGAGGTCTCCTAGATCAAGTTCCACGAACTATATAAAAGAGGAAATAGTTCTCCTGTGGAGAGATATCAATAAATCAAAGCATAGGTGATTGGTGTCTCCTTTGGACAAAGGTCCATAAACATTGTAATAGGGATTTGATTCCCAAGAAATTTGTTGAGAAAATTTTAGTAGAAATATTTTCCCTATGGAGTAGCCCACATTGGGTGAACCATGTTAAATTGGTGTCTCATTTGTGTCTGATGATTTGTGCATTGCTTTAGTTACTGTTATTGATATTGCCATTGATAATATTATTTGGGAAAGAAAAATGAAAGTTGATATTATACTGTTCACCCCCTATCAGTATAAGCTTGTGTTCTTCACACAGAATATATAAAAATGTTATATGATGAATTATAGTTTATTCTGTTGATGTGTTCTTTTGCAAGTTGCATAATCATAGAATATAGTGCACCTCTCCTTTGGAACTATGGCACATTGGTCCTAATATTTTAAACATGCTTCTTTCAAACATAATAAATATTCATAAAAAGCTTATTGTCTTTGCTTTTATAATTCAATGGGTATATTAAAACATAAACTATTTTATTTGGGAGTGGACACTTGATGGGTACTTGTTTCATCAAAAATTGGATTGCAAGTAGATAGATAAGACACATCTATAATTTTTTAGATAAATTTGATTTATTTTTTTTGTTCTTTTTTTTCGAAGCATCTCAATATTTTCATTTTTGGAAATGCTTTAATTTAGTTTTTCCTTTGACCTAATATGGTTTGGTATAAATACCTAGGTATTGTTGTCATATTATTATTTTTATTAGGTGGTGGACTTTCATATTTTCCACCACTGTTCTTCCCTTTTGAACATTTTCTTACTACATTTGATTGATAGAGTCTGTTTTTGTTTAAATTTCTTTTTGTAGCTATTTAATCACACAAAGATAACTTCAAAAATAGAAGAAATGATTGGTTTTATGAGATATAAGATGACCTTAGCATAATTTCACCATGTATTTGAGTCTTAACATTAGGGGACCATAAGAGCTATCTTTGTGGAAAACAACCCCCTTCTATTACTAGGCCACAATCTAATGGGATAGGAGGATATGTGCATTTCCTTCATTAAGAAAATAATATAATTATGAGTAACATATCTATTATGAATAGTGCAATTTCATATAATTCTTTATGCAAAATATTTGGTAAGCAACACATTTTATTGTCTCTATAAATGCTTCATTTGTAGCCCATTTTTTATGAAAGAAGAGAAGAATGCAGTTAAAGGAAAATTGCTCCTATGTGAGTCAAAATAAGGATACAAGCTTCTGTGTTCATCATAATAAAATCAATATTTCAAAAAAAGAAAACATGAAATACACCATAGATAAATTTCAAATATAAAGATAAATATATTTAAAGATTCTAAACTAATGAAAAAGAATAGTAGTTCCCCATAGGAAGAGGATGGAATTGCTAAAATGGATAATTGCAATGATTGTGATGTTGAAGGTGTAGACACCTAAAACACATAATATAAAGGATAATACCTATATGGACACATTTTCAGGCCATATAACCCACCTTAGGCAGCCCTAGATCTTAACAATGGTTTTCACCACTCAAACAAGGAGGAATTTCCCTTTACAATAGAATCTGTCTCACCTCAAGACAACCACCAATCACGACCATCTCAACTCGAGAATGCACATAGTCATGATAATCCTACATTGGGATGGCCACACATTGAGAAATAAAATCTCAAATCCTGAGCAATGGTTTGAGCAGTTACAATTGCCAGTTGTGGGCAACAACGCAACAATTATCAATAAGTAGTTACATTTCTTGATATTCAACTATTTCTTGGCTTCTCAAGGAAGCTTTAGAATCCCATTGGGAAGTCTATTTAATAGCACTTATCCATCATTAAAAAGAGAGCATTTTTAGAGATAACAAAGTGCTATCGGATTGAATAACAAAAGAGATTTCACTCGTATAAGCAATGAAGTGCTACCAAAATTCAACCATAGAGTTTCAAAGCATATCAATGGACCATATAAAACATTGAAGATCATATTAGTGCTTCTTTTACCATTAAAAATCTCTAATTTGGTGTTAATTTACACCCCTATGACATTCTTCATAAGTATACCAAGAATGTCAATTAATCTACGAATCAAATTTGATGTCGCCTCGCATCATCCATAAGGGATTTACTTATTGTTTAGTGGTTGTATCACCTAGAGATGGCTCGTAGATAAGAGCATCTCACCCAGATATGGCTAGCAATCCAAACCATCCCACACAAATATGACCTCCTGAAAGAGATATGTTTTCCCTATTTTCTTACTTTTAGTAGATTTAGCAGTATTTCAATTACTTTCTAGTATAGTTAGATTACATTTTCATGTATTTACTTACCGTATTTTAGCTTCTTTATCATTTTATTTATCATGGATATAGAAATTATATTGGAAGGCTCTTAATATGCTATTGATGACTTTTAGGTTTCTTTGTGTGCATATTATAGGTCCTTACATGGAGCATATGGCATAAATATTCATACCTCATCATCATACATTGTGACAGTCACCAAAAACCTATCAACAATCAGTTTGTAAGGATGCAAAGAAGATCTTACAAAATACATCCAAAATGGCTATAATTGTATTTCATTGTATCAATATTGGTAGAAATCCCTAAGAGGGATTTTCTTGTAATATTCTTGGAAAGAACAAAGCATTATTAATAAAAGGGCACCATACAATAATTTATTTATCTTGTTCTTTATTTGTATGGTTACATTTAAATTTGCTACATTTCAATATTATCTTTTACTTTAAGGGTGTATGATATTTTAGCATACTTCAGTGGCGATCATGATTGAAATTTGTCCATATTTCACAAATTTATTACTAATTGATGTTTTCTTGGTATTTTTGATTTGTAGGTACTACCATCCCTTACAAATATGGTTAGTAGTTACAATCATCCTATCCCGAGATGACTAGCAGGCACCACCATCCCTCTTAGAGATGACCTTAGAGAAAAAATTAGAAAAATTTAGAAACAACATCTACAATAGACATAGGCTACACCTATGAGTTATTCTATCATTCCTTTCCTACTTTCAGTAAATAAAACTAATATTTTTATGCTTAAATAGAGGAATTACAAAAGATATTTTAGTTTTAATATAATCTAGGTGTGACCATCCCTGGGTTAGATGACCTCTATCTGTGGTTGTCCCTACCCCAGACAATACCTATTTTTGATTGTCCCTATGTCATATGACCTCTACAGTAGATCATCCCTCATAGAGATGGCCTCTGTTTAATTGCTATTATACCTGATTGATTGCTGCATGCTTAAATGCTATTCATGTAGGGTTCTGCATCTGATAGATTTATAGAATTAAAATATTCATTATTTAGAAATATGAATTTGAAACATTATTTTTATGCATCAGTAAAATAACATTGAATGCTCTATGTTTTTTGAATAAAATAAAAATAACCCCACACACCACATATTACTTTAACATTAACAAGTTGGAATTCATCCCCAACATTTAATCAAGACCAACAATAGTGGGCGTCATCTCCATCCATTGGAGTGCACCCTAGACACCTTATTGGCCAAAGAAAGTGGTTTTCTAGACTTCATCACAAAAGGACCCATACTCTTGGGTGTTCCCAGAGTAGGAAGGATTAGTAGTGCCCTTTTACCATGGGGTGAAATAATTAGTGGAACATAGCTATCATTTTTGTCCAAGACATGCTCAAGTGTTGAAGTGAACTCCTTGTTGGGCTAGTAGTAGGACTTAGACAATGTGGCCTACTTTAGGGGGTTATGTTTGATTTCTTAGGGTTACCTCGATCTAAAATCTCAATAGGAAACCACTCTTTTTTTTGGGTACATTCTCCATTAGGGGGGTGTGCTTGAATTACCTTCTAGTATTTTCTATTTTTTTTACCCTTAGTTTCATAGGAGATAGGGGTTTTGCAACATAAAAACACACAAAATAGTATAGGGATTCACAAAGAAAAATTAAAAGAGATAATCACATTGTATACTTTGTTTGTTTCTTTACTATTACGTAACCAAGATCATGGTAACTACATGTAGTTGAGATCAATTATGAGCTGAAAATGAAAATAAATTTACAAGGAGATCCAGAACACCTCCATTTTAGTCCTGAGGGCTTGGTGATTCACAAATGGTGTCTCGATATTAATCACAATATTAACACCACCTATAGGGAATCATACCTTCAAGATATACTAATCCAGGAGGCATATTTTTATCCTCAATGTTATTAAGAAGATGAACTTATTGGTCAAAATCAATACTGTACCACCACTCGACATAACCTTCCCATTGAGGGACTCGGTAGAGCAGTGTCGTGGATTCACATCTCGACCCGATCCATACACCATTCTGCATATAAGTAATATTAGACACTAGAACCTAGCCTAGATGAGCAATATACTCTACTAGATCGACCATGGATGAGCCAAAAATTTGCTCACCTCGATAGATACGACCCTCATTGTAAAGATAGGAACATAACATCATTTTCTCATATTTAACTTGAAGATGAGGAAGAGGAAGACCCAAGCCATCTTGCTTTTCATTATGGAGATTTCTCCATGCAAAAACATTGTGCCTCTACACCATATTAGTATGAAGACTTGACCTTCAAACCTGAAAATCAGGTTAACACAACTTCCCTTGATCATAGAAAATGGGTAGTCAACCCTGTTGGACCCATAGGATAAGCAAAATACCTTCACATTAATGCAAGGGCTCACAAGCCTCACATAGCTGATCCTACACCTAGGATAAACACAAACCATCTATGGTTGGATAGGTTGCAAAAGAATCAAGAGAGCCTAGATCATGCCAAATTAGAACAACATAGGGTGCATCAACAATGGTTGCATCAATAATTCTTACACCAAGAAATATTACAAAAAAGAAGTTCATGAGGAAGTTACCACACCTAGCACCTATAGGAAAGAAACCCCAAAAAGGTGCATTATGTAACACCAAGACCTATTTCCTATGCTTAATCACCCTCCTCGTGTACCCACACAAACTCATTGATCTCAACAATGTAAAAATTGTCAACCTGAGTATGAGGCCTTTGAAGACCTAGAACCAGAATATCAGGACCAGGGGTATCCTAAGAAACTCTATGAGGGTATAGATGATGATTATGTTCAAACATACCATCCTAATATAAACCTTCTACCTCCCCCTATGTGAGTGCCAATACAAAAAAATGAGATAATCTCATCTCAAGCCTATAAGGTGCTCATAGAGCACATAAAATTGTTGAAAAAATGGACAAGTTATAAAAAAATCCATGTTACGTTAGTTGTACAACCAACCATTTTATCCTTCAGTACCATGTCCTCCATATCCTGAGCATTTTGAGATGCCAAGATTAGATAAATTCAAAGGGGATGAGGATGCATAAGAGCACGTGACTAGCTTTATGAACCTTTGTTTCTAATTTCAATATGATGATGCCTTATTGTTAAGGAATTTCTTGATAACACTCTCTAGCTCAACCTTAGAGGGGTACAACCACTTACCAAGGCATAGCATATATAGTTTTGAGGAGCTCGTAAATGCCTTCCTAGAATGTTTTTCATTTGGTGTTAAGAAGAAAGCCAATCTAATTGACTTATCTAACCTTAGATAATTTGATGATGAGCCAATCATAGACTATGACAACAGATGGAGAAAGGTGATGTCCAAATTGCCTTTCACTCCACCTGTAATAGAATTAACTTGAATGTTCACAAGAATTTGTTTGAAATATATTTTTCTTCTTCTACAACTACAATAATATCAAACATTCAAGGAGGCTTTGTCATAGGCCAAAGTCATAGAGTACATTACAGTCCAAGAGGGGGATATTAAACTCTGAAATAAGGAATGGAACAAAAACCCTAGGGGCAACTATCCACAAAAAATATTACCTACAATCAACCATGTCATCCTGAATGTTCTAAAGTCTGAGAAACTGCATCAAAAACTCAACTATCAGGTGCAACCGCCTCTAATGCAAAATCATGATTGATTGTAGTGAAATCAGACACATAATCAACTATGCTACTAGTTTTGCAACTATACACCACTACATGAGTCTTTGGCGATTATGTGAGATAAAGACTATCATCCTACTTAAAATTTACCAAATAGACCCAGAGCCCCTAAAACCAAAATGGTACAAAGAAGACCTATATTGCTTATACCATCGATAAAAGGTTCATGATATCTAGACATGTTACACATTTAAGGATAAATTATAGGATATGCTTGATCAAAATGAAATTCAAATAAACAATCCTCTTGCTCTAGGCAACCAAAAAATAGACATATTTAAAGATCCCTTGCCGAAGCATGAGGTTAAGGAAGATCAAATCAGAAGTTAACAAAGTAAATATGACCTTACCCAATGTGTGTTTTGTTGGCATGATCAATATTGTACTAGGAAATAGGAGATATCCTGATTTAACTACACTACCTCTATCTCCAAAAAATGCTCATCATGCATCAAAACCCTTTTTGTAGTCAAATCCTATCCAATATTTCAAGGAACCTATAATTACCTTTCATAATCATAAGATCAAACTAGCTCCCACTAAGGGACCCAATTATCCACTACACATCATTACTAGTGTGAACCGAATTACATATAAACGAGTCTTGATTGATATAGGTTCATATATCAATATCATTACCATGACTGCACTACAACATATCAACCTTCTACCTTCATACATCACAACATCCACATTCACCCTGTAAGTATTCAATGATGCCATATGCTCCATGATTGGCACAATAGTCCTCCCTATTCAGGTTGGAATAAAGACCATGCCTACATTGTGCCACATCTTGGAGGATGCAAGGCAGTACAATATACTACTTGGGAGATATTGGATGAGGGACATGAATTATATTCCATACATCCTGCATCAGTGTCTTAAATTTATACATGAAGAGAAATTTCATGTGGTTCATACTATTCTAGAGCCCTTTAAGTATTGCAATATGATTGATTATCTATATAAATCTACCTGCCCATCCACTCACCTAGAAATTCAACCAAATTTCACCATTAAGGGTTCAACTCCACTAGTAAAAACATCCACTAAATCATCACCATATCTTCCATATTTGCTATTGCCATCGATTTCTCTTTATATCCTTTCTACATCATCATATCCTCCTGGCAAGGAAAAGTTAAATGAACCATTCTAGGAGATTCCCACATTCATATCCAACATCTCAATAGGTAATATTCCCACTCCTATGGATGAGAAAGAATTCACTATTATGATGAGTGAATTAGATCATACCACACCATCATCATCTACCCCATCGTAGGTCATTGTTCATTTAACCAATCCTAGGCTTGGTGAATATATAACATAAAATGTTATGTTCACACCCATCATCAAGTCAATAAAAGATCTAGGTTACCCTCCTATCATGTATCTACCCATGGGTACCACTCATGATTCATTACCTAAACATGGGGGACATGATTCTTGTCAAGAGCACCTTAGACAAGTTAATGGGACATATAGATCTTATTCAAATGAAGGGTTTTTTGGAATGATTAGTTTGGTGACAAAGAAAAAGAGTCCTAAAGTTCCATATAGATTTCCTCCAACATTACAACCACTTCTCCAACCCTCTCAATCATTGGTTGATAGTTATCAAACACCCCCAATAGTTTTACAACATATCTTGGATTAGCTAGACAAAATTTAGATACAAGTGGATCACCAAAATGATGCTTTACAAAAAATTATGAATCAACTCACAAACATTGAACTACAGTTGCAAATCATATATGAGGCCAAATCATCTTCTCTACAACCATAAAATAAACCCCAATGAAATCAGGCACATAATCGACTACGTCACCTGCCTCATAGTTATATGCCATTGTATGAATCTTTGGTGTCACTCTTTAACTGACTATGTGAGGCAAAGCTTATCACCTTGCCTAAAATATGCCCCTAGATCCAAACTACCCAAAATCCAAGGGGCATAGAGAGGATTTATACTATATATCATCGATAAAATAGTCATGATATCTAGGCATGCTATACTTTCAAGAACATAATACAAGACATGCTTGAGAAAAATCAACTTCAAACTGACAATCCTCTCACTATTGAGGATCAATAAATAGGCATAGTTAATGATCCATTACCTACATTTATAAATCAAGCAAAGCAACCTAGGTAGGTTATTTACATACACACAACCCTACAACTTCATCAAGTTGATCTACCTCATCTATCCCATTCAAGACACCAACCTCGTACTTGGAGTCCTCTATCCAAGCCCATGTCAAAATGTAGCTATTTGCAAGCCACAGTGTTAGAAACTAATTGAAATGGTGGAATAACATAATAGTATTATAACTGGTACCTGCTTTAGGTAACTCAAAAGGCAGAAGCTTGACCACATCGTCTGGATGTCAACCACAATTTATCATGAAGTGGCAGTTGTTTTCATCTATCAAGGATTACATCTGTCTAATATTATAAGGTTGCTGAAATCACTTTCTATCGCAACGATTTATCAAAAAATTTGAGTAATAATAAGTATGATAGCAATGCATTATTCATAGATGTATTCATCTTATTTAATGCATATGCTAGTTTACACTCACACCTTGCTGGATCTATTTGGATGATGCACATGTCACGTGAGTGAGTGGAGAAGGAGGTGGCCATGGAGGAGGTCGCATGGATGAGAGTTGTGTGCAGGTGGTGGCTATTTCAATTTTCCAATTGGTGTTACAGTTATCGTAGAATTTTTTATAATTCAACTAGTAAAATGCAAGGGAATAAAGCAGTAAACCATGGAATATTTTTTGTGGAATTTCCAGAAGGTTTTTTTCTATGGAAAAATTTGCACTGTTGCTGGAAAAGACCTCTTTTTCATTTATTTCTTTAAAAAAAATTGTATTTTTAGGGTTTGCATAATTTTATTTTGGAAGTACATCATGTACCATTTGAAAATTTATGGCTTCAAGCTCTTCCAAAAAAAAATTAGGGTGTGAATCATCTTTTTCTTTCTTGGGGAGTGCAATGGTTACCACCTGAGATTCATCGGATATGGGTTCTTCCTCCACCTGGGATTCCATGGCTATGGGTTATTCCTCCTCTACCCGAGATTTCATGGCTAGGGTATCCTCTTGCATTTCCCTTAAATATTGTATAATACGATCATAACGTTCCATTTGTTTATTTTGTTTTCGTTCAATCATTCTTCTAATTTTTGCAATGTCATTTTTTATTCCTTTGATATTTATGTCCCATATGGTTGGATCCATACGGTTCTGATACCATATGGTAGGAACCTAGGGTTCCTAGCACATAAAATGATAAATAAATAATAAATAGACCTAAAACTAAGAGAATCGCCTTTTGTATTGTCGGGAAGTCCCTTCAATAAATTGTATTATATTTCATATTCATGGATATTGGAATGATAAGTTCTTACAATATTTTATACCCACTCTAGGGTTATAGGTGAAAGGTTGCAATGCTTCCTAACCCTAATCTTATAATAATAATATAATAATTAATTATATTAATTATTATATTATTTATTATTATATTATTTTATTATTATAACTATAGGATATGAAATACATTATTACTATTATTATTATTAATTAATGTTAGGATAGGACCCTAACATTCCACCCTCCTTAAAACAAGATTTGTCCCTAACATTCCACCCCTCTTGAAAAACGGCTTTGTCCTCAAAGCGACCAATTTCGTCTCATAATCGTTGCGAGTGGGTTATCTTTGAATGGAGCGTTTGCCTGTTTCATTTAAGCAGCTGACATGCCTGCAATATCTAGATTTTTCCAATTGTAGGAGGCTCAATTTTACGTTAGAGAATTTAGATATTTTGGAAAACATCACAATGCTTGAGTATTTGAGCTTTTCATACTACGAGGAACTGCAAGCGTTGCCTCATTATATCACAAACCAACCATTCTTGAGAGAGTTCAATTGTTCTTGTACTAGCATAAGGAATGTGCCTCCTAACATATATAAACTCTACAATTTGGGAGTGAGGAATATAGAGAGCATGGTGTTGAGAAGCTTGCCAATTAATTTTGGTAATTTGTCTAACTTGACTAAATTGGATGTTACGGATTGGAATGTTTGCCACCGTATTTTTAGTTAATTTGTCCAGCTTGATTTCACTGTATATTTGTTTCTGTGTAAGTTTGGAGTTTTTGCCCGACTCTCTGGGTGTCTCAATATTTTAAATAATTGTCATACCATCGAGTATCGTGAACTGCAGTCTTCTTGTTGTTCTCAACCTAAGTTCCAATAATATTTTTTTGTGGTATGCTTCCAGAGCTAGGTCATATCTCGAGTTGTCTTCTCTGTTGTACTGTGTTTGACCACTTTGTTTGGTGTAAGTGATGGCAGCATAATTTTTGAGGCCCAAAGGATTAGCAACATCTCTTAAGAATTTCATGTGAGCTCCATGTTATATTTGTGGCCCGTGTCTCCGCTGGACGCGACATTAATGCAAACGCAAATGCAGTCAACAGCCGAGATAAATATCTGTTTGCCAGCATAGAGGAAGAGTTACAAAGCTGCGCAAACTGCAGTGGCAATACTCCAGACAAGAATTGCTGCAAAAATCCACCTTCCAAGTATAAAAAAGAAAACCAAAAGCCAATGATAACGGACCAGAATTGGCGATGGGGATATGGAAAGATTTCCACTGGTGGACATATTCCCCCTCATGTGGAAACTGCAGGGCCAAAATCGCACATCGAGTAGCAAGTATTCGACAAGTTCCATTATGGAAACAAATAAGACATAAATAGCTATTCCATTTGCTATGTCGAGGCTTCTTCCACCAGAATAAAGACAGATATTTGTATTGACTGATGGCTATTCTATAGGACAAATGAAATTACCACCTAAATCTAAATCCGCATCCACTTATTCTTTTCCTTTTCTTTTTCTTTGAATTCAAATGCTAAGAAGGGTTCTGGTAATTGTAATAAAATTTGGGTAATCCATCGTCTCTTGATAACAAGCGTTACCCGCAAGAGTTCTTCGTCTTTTGGAGGTCTATATATATATATTTATATTTTGTAGCTTGATCATTTAAATTTTTATCTGCGTGGATAGGCAACTTCAATGTCTACAATATGTTAATATCTTCAGTCATGGAATTATAAGAGCCTTCCTATCATGATACCTACGTAATAGAATTCGCATATGCATATCTATCATGGTATTGCATTGTATTTCTCAGGTAATTCAGGCTACAACAACTCTTAGGTTTCAATATTGATCATATTACTTTGATTTTTGGTGTTCTGATTTAGTATGTGCAGGCTCCTACTGCGGTCGTTGAAGAGGGGTCACCTTAGCAATATTAAAAATGTCTCCCTACGAGCATGTGACCTGTTGTGAAATTAGATGAACCCTTCATGCATGCACTGCATCTTGGCTCCTTTTTCTTATAGGATACGTGTTGGTACTTTTCTTCTGACATTGCTTCTTCAACCATTTCTATCTCCCACTTGGCACCAGGTTGCTCAGGTGATTATAACATTTGGCCAAAACTCAAGTTTCTTATGCTTTCCTTCTATTGTGCAAGGTCATGACATGTTACGAGGCATACCTTATACAATTGCATTTTCCCTGCGCCAATCTGGCTTTGCATCAGTGACTTTTCAAATATCTTCGAGACGTTTAATATCCATAAATAATGTTAATATTTCATGGTGATGTCCATATTGAGATTACAAAAACACTGTTATTAGTGGTATAACTTCTAAATTTTTGAGTATTTTATAATACCACATCAGTTGGTGGAAGAACAAGAAAGGGTCTTCCATTTTTGTCAGTATTGTCTTTTGTTCTCCTCACAATCGTAAAGTGAATCATCCAGTGGTGATATCAGTTGTTGTAAGTGATCATAATCACAATTATGCTTTGAGTGGAAGGAAGTCTTGGCATGATCTAAGCTCCCATGCATTGGCAGAGTGGCCTGTTCCACTCTGGAATAGCATTGGGTAGCCCAGAATATTCATTAAAATGCAGCTATTTTCAAGCCACAGTGTTAGAAACTAATTGAAATGGTGGAAGAACATAATAGTATTATAACTGGTACCTGCTTTAGGTAACTCAAAAGGCAGAAGCTTGACCACATCGTCTGGATGTCAACCACAATTTATCATGAAGTGGCAGTTGTTTTCATCTATCAAGGATTACATCTGGATTACATCTGTCTAATATTATAAGGTTGCTGAAATCACTTTCTATCGCAACGATTTGTCAGACAATTTGAGTAATAATAAGTATGATAGCAATGCATTATTCACAGATGTATTCATCTTATTTAATGCATATGCTAGTTTACACTCACACCTTGCTGGATCTATTTGGATGACGCACATGTCACGTGAGTGAGCGGAGAAGGAGGTGGCCATGGAGGAGGTCGCACGGATGAGAGTTGTGTGCAGGTGGTGGCTGTTTCAATTTTCCAATTGGTGTTACAGTTATCGTAGAATTTTTTATAATTCAACTGGTAAAATGCAAGGGAATAAAGCAGTAAACCATGGAATATTTTTTGTGGAATTTCCAGTAGGTTTTTTTCTATGGAAAAATTTGCACTGTTGCTGGAAAAGACCTCTTTTTCATTTATTTCTTTAAAAAAAATTGTATTTTTAGGGTTTGCATAATTTTATTTTGGAAGTACATCATGTACCGTTTGAAAATTTATGGCTTCAAGCTCTTCCAAAAAAAATTAGGGTGTGAATCATCTTTTTCTTTCTTGGGGAGTGCAATGGTTACCACCTGGGATTCGTCGGATATGGGTTCTTCCTCCACCTGGGATTCCATGGCTATGGGTTCTTCCTCCTCTACCTGAGATTTCATGGCTAGGGTATCCTCTTGCATTTCCCTTAAATATTGTATAATACGATCAGAACGTTCCATTTGTTTATTTTGTTTTCGTTCAATCATTCTTCTAATTTTTGCAATGTCATTTTTTATTCCTTTGATATTTATGTCCCATATGGTTGGATCCATACGGCTCTGATACCAGATGGTAGGAACCTAGGGTTCCTAGCACATAAAATGATAAATAAATAATAAATAGACCTAAAACTAAGAGAATCGCCTTTTGTATTGTCGGGAAGTCCCTTCAATAAATTGTATTATATTTCATATTCATGGATATTGGAATGATAAGTTCTTACAATATTTTATACCCACTCTAGGGTTATAGGTGAAAGGTTGCAATGCTTCCTAACCCTAATCTTATAATAATAATATAATAATTAATTATATTAATTATTATATTATTTTATTATTATAACTATAGGATATGAAATACATTATTACTATTATTATTATTAATTAATGTTAGGATAGGACCCTAACAATCTTCCACCAAGTTGCAAGAGGTAAAAGTAATCATTTTACCTAACATATGTCCTCTCGATCCCAATAGGCCCAAGCCTAAGAATTATAAGGAGGATCACTTTTACCTTTATCATCGAATAGAGAACCACAAAATTAAAAATTATTATGCATTTAGAAACATGATCCAAGATATTATTGATAAGTAGGTCTTTACCATAGATGGTTTGATCATATTGCCTCAACCAACCCCAATTCAGACCACATCACCCCCTCTACGGTCTCAATATCAGATGTAACCTAGTAATCCCAACAAGCTAAATCACCATTACACAAAACTTCCAATGCCCTCCTTAGCCCTATTTCAAAAGGTTTATGAGGCACACACAATACTATTACCATAAGTAAAGCCAAATAGACCTAAACTTGGATCTCATGATGAAAACTTCTACTATCCCTATCATCAACAAAATGGGCATGACATCTGAACCTACTACTCATTCAAGAATCTCATGCAAGACATGAGAATGAAATTAGCTTCGCACACACGGTTCACTTGCCTCATCCCTTTGGGACATTGGCATTACACATAATTCATTACCACAATAGGGGGTCAATTTTTATTGATTCTCCCAACCAATCCAATCACATCACATCAACCATAGTGCATACTAGGGGTACTCAAGGTGTCACACCTTCCCCACCATCCACATCATAACTGATGAAGAAATTAGGATATTCTAAAGGTATCACACCTTCCCCACATTCATTGATCACCACACACTTTGGGTGTACTTAAAGTATCACACCTCCACCCCAAAAAAACCATAAATCATGAAATCACAAAAAAAAAATACAAAACATCAAAAATACAAAAATATATGCTTTACATCATCATGCATTTCATTGCATTCATTAATTAGTTGCATTAGGCATGTTCATCCACTACATCTACACTAGGACATATTGTGTTTGCATTCTTACGAATGACACCATGTTTGTATGCCAGTCATGAGACTTAAATCAACCTTATCCATCATCATCACTTGTAGTTTTCCTTATGAGATTTTGCTTATTAAGGGGTCCTTGTAATATAGATTAGATATCGAATGAATATCAAAAATGATATTTAGACAATCACTAACTATTTTATGCACACCTTTTAGTTTTAAAAAGAGCACAGGTAAAACCATCGCATACCATATATCACTACCATCCATATTACCCTTTGTGAGTAACTATTTTTTTCAACACAACAAATAAGTTTCTATAGGGTGTTCACTAGGGTTTTTGGTCATTCAGCCATCCCTAGTTCTATTTTTAGATTTTTTAGAAAGCTATCCTAGCTTTTAGAAAATAAGGTCTTACTTTGATAGTACCTTGTATTTGTCAAAATCCCAACATAATTTCACATATTTAACACCTGAGTTTGAAGAAGGATGACCCTATAATGTAGTCCTTGACACCTTGAGAAAAATATTTCCCTTGCTCATCCTATTATGTGCATGGTCTAGAATGCTAAGAATTGAAACAAGTACAAGCTCACCCCTACCCAAGAAATCATCTTGCTCTTCCACAAAATAAGCAAGTTCCAAAAAAAAAGATCAACAATGGTTTTCACCCTTAATCAAATCCCTTGCTCAAAAAAATAAATGGTTTTCACCACTATGAAATGAGAAAGTATCCCAAGCAATCAAAAGAAAATAAGGGGGTAATGAGCTTGAATCCATGGAATCCTAAGTTATGCAGAAGCCATGAGGCAATCTCCATTACAACAATGGGTTGAATGAAACCCGCTTGGCAATGGAGTAGCCTTATGTATGGTGATATGTCTGTCACATTAGCAACCTTCTTTTATATATACCAATTTCAACTTACAGTTGAGCTAGATTTTTGTGGCTTGTATTGCCTAGTAGTCTAATCTAACTACATCTAAATTCAAAATAAATATGACCATAGGGTGATCCTCATTATAGCAATGGATTGCATGAAACCCACTTGGAAATGGGGCAGTCTTATGCATCATCTAATACATTCACTTTGTGCACATAGGGATATTGAATATTTTTGTCTTCTTAATAGAATTAAAGGTTTCATATTCTTGTATAGCTAGTATACAACTTTTGATAAATTAACTAGGGTGTTTGAGTCCCATGGAAAACCTTAAAATTACCTCATCGTACCTAACTATCTCACCATAATTTGTAGTTTAGATTATGACCTTTTGCTTATTAAGGGGCCCCCATAATATAGGGTAGATACCAGATGAATATCAACAATGCTATTTAAATGGCACTGACTATTTTATGCACACATTTTAGTTTACAAAAGATTATAGGGAAAACCCCCATATCTCACACATTCACATCCAATCCATAACTTTTGTGAAAAGGTTAACATTTTAATTCATGATTTTTATACATTTTATGGTGTCTACCATTAGTTTGTTAAACACATTTAGATTCATTTATTATGTTTTAAGCAATTAAAACACACATCCATAATTTGCATTAGAAAATCCATATAAAATTAATGCATCTCATACACACTAGATTTGTTATAAAAATATGAATTTATATTCATAATCAAATAAACAAATCTAAAACATGCATCTAAAATTATATATCACATTCATACATACACATATCTAGGTATACATCTATGCATTTGTACTATAATGTATAGGTACACATCCATCATCTAGGCATTGCATCCATCGTTACATCCATACATAAAATTATATATAAGAGATATATCATATATATGGTAAATTCTTGATACATCATGGTATAAAATTACCCATAGGCTATAATCATGTAGGTTCTCAGAAATTACACACAAAAAGAAACCAATAGATAGTCGTAAATTCATGTGGGACCTGCACCCCAAGAGTCACCTTCATTCTCTATTGTACCTCTACAAGATTACCTTGATCCACTCGTCACTCACCTCTTTAGTTTGGATGATGACCTGTGACTCCATCTAACTGATGGCTATCCTATCTCACTGTGTAGGCTCAACTGTGATCGTCCTTTCAAATATCACTCAGATAGATGACCATCAAGTAGGTCTACCTGACCCTCCAAATCTAATATGTAAGCCACTTTAGATCAATGTTGGGCTTGATACTCATCTAGTAGTGTTCATAATCTATTGATCTTGGCCTGTGGTCCTACTACATCCCAATGACCTATCCACATGATTCTGCCTATCTCCTAAGTTGCAGTTGCAGTTGTAGTCACTAGTAGTACTTATATATTGCTTGTCTTAACCTATAACACTGCAATATCATGTGTGACCTATCTACCTGATCCTACTTACTCTTGAGTTGTGGTCAAAACCACCACCCACACCTATAAAGCATACCACTCTATAATCACCCTATCCCTATCTATCGTCATTATATCCACTACCACCTAGAAGCTCTATAGTTGTGTGGTCAAAAGAGACTTCTCCTTGAAGAAGCCCCTTTCCCTCCACTACTCTCAAACTAGTTGGATTTATAATACTACTATGGTAGTATCCTGCTCTACTAACTAATCCTATAGGATCTACACCTGTACCTTAAACTAAGCACCCTCATCCTTAGAATCCTCCTTACATCCACCATCATCCTATGGCTTCTCCACTCTCTTAGTTTCCTGGTCCCACTCCCCCTTGATTCGGTGATGCACTCACCATCCTCACTCATTGGTCTCATATATTGATCCCTCACCTACCTTAGCCATCATCATCCTACCTATAGGTCCACCTCCCTACCATAATCGAGTAACCCACCATGTTTCATACTCCACTATCATAACTGGGTCCACCAAACTTGGAAAGACTAGTGGCTCATCCTCCTCATCCCCTAGTGGTTCCACTAGAGGCCACTGCAACTATGTCTCTACCCCTCGATGATGGTAAATAACAAGCTCCTCACCCCCTAGCATATCCCAAACTGAGAAGTAATGCAAGAGTACTGGAAGTACTCTCACTCTATATCATGTCACCCAATCAACCACAATTTGCACTTAATGTTCCCTAGCTATACCACCACCTATGACTAAGGTGAACAATCCATATAGGGCCTCCAAATCATCTATCCTAGTATTAGTCCCTCAAGGGACCCTATATAATGAGCAAGCTTGCTTGCATG
Organism: Wollemia nobilis; assembly: GCA_028583015.1. Lineage (NCBI taxonomy): Eukaryota > Viridiplantae > Streptophyta > Pinopsida > Araucariales > Araucariaceae > Wollemia > Wollemia nobilis. The sequence continues at coordinate 2,679,669 of JAQPPZ010016917.1, read as the reverse complement.
GGGATGACTTCGACCCACCTATCAATCTCACCTCTACTAAGCCACATATCCTATTTCAACGTTATATATCTCTACTCGTGGTGACTATGGAAGACCCTCTAGTTGATACACTAGAATATGCTCCCATCCCCAAACTTGAAGAAGGAAGTTGTAGCCTAATCTGCATTGACCCTGCTATTGAATCTCATATAACTTATTGTACAAATGAGAAAGTAAATTGCTCCCCCACACCATGATCACTGGATTTAGAATATTGCACCCTATCAGATCCTGTACCAAATCAAGGACGTTCCATGGGAACCTCACCCCTAAGGAGTCAGGTAGTAATATGTTCAACATAATGGACATCAATACTACATGACTTTGAGTAAACACCCATGTAGTATACCATACCTTGAATAGCACTCCATCACTATCCATGCACTCCCTCACCAAATTTACCTCTATGTCGAATACCCTCTATAGTACTCTACCCTACTGAAGAAGAGGAGTGGAGGTGATTGTCCATCCCTCAATTGGAATGTGGATAATCCATTACACATCCTCCAAGGTGACTATCATCTTGCTAGTTGGAAGGTAAAAAGTGTTAGATTGGTTATCCCAATGATCAACTAAGTCAATTAGATATGCTTGATCTGCCATCACTTCCTTTAGTCAAGTTGATTGAGGCCAATCGCCTCAAGCCATGTCTACTCATCATCAGTGAGGAGTCCTAACACCATCTTGAAAAGTGTGGGAACTGTATAACATACCTTCAAAAGCTAAGTACAAACAATCAATTAATTAGGAAATAAAAAAAATCACAAAATCATGTCACCATATTGGGTTGAGATGCTCTACGGGTGAGATCGTCTCACCTTAGGATGGTCACCACAATTGTCCAAATTTGACCATTTTTTTCAAAATGTAGTTGTCTCACCCTGGGATGGTCCCCACAACCCTAAATGGGAACCATATCTACCCAAGACGAATTTGAAATAGGGGTGGAAACATCTTTAAAATATGTAAAAAAAAACAAAAAGCAAAACCAAATAACCTACACTACATACTATAGCTAAAATGAGGTTCATTGCCCTAAATTTTAGTATGGTTCATTTTTTACATTATTTAGTGAGTTTAATTTTAAAATTATGAATTAACAAAGAAGAGAGCTTGAGTTTCTACCTTCCTTGCTCTGGCTCTTCCGCTTGTTGAAGCCATGAGTTGGTCCATGGTAGGAATACATCAATAATCTAGTAGCGCTCTGTGTCAAAAATTTACTCCCACCTTCTCACCTCTCCTTTTCTCCAACTGCCAGCAGTACAAATGACATCAAAAATTTAGAAAATTTGCTTTTATATTTTTTCAAAAATTTGAGATCATCCCTATGTGAGGCGATCACTTTCGATGTGATTGTCCTACCCCAATATGGCCTTGCAATTTGTAGAATACAACCATCCTACCCCGGGATGGCCTCAAGATCACAAAAATTATGAGCATCCCGCAAACATCTTTAACACCAATTGGGGCACTCAATAGCACCTAATGGTCCATATTAATAAAAAAATCCAAAAATACCCAAAATATTTTGATCAAAACTCTTAAGTGATCCTTGTACCTAGTGATTTATCCTATACACCTGGTAGTTGTAGTGACTAATTATCCATGCAATCCGGTCATATGGGTAGGTTACCATCAAATCACTCAAACAAAAAATAGTTCCAACCAAAATCGAAATGGTATTATCTCAATTCTCTAAGAAAGCCATGTGGCTGGACTTCTCCAAGGGATAGAGATATACATTTCCTTCGTCCACTCAACCTCAAACAATCCTCATATACAATGATTTACTTCCTAAACAAATCAAATTGTTATCACCTCAATTTACTAATAAATCCATGCGTTTGGATTTCTCCAAGGGATAGTAGTGTACAACTACCAATAATGGTTGAAATCATAGCTATAACGGGAATTTTCCTCTTTTGCATTTGCAAAGGTCCTAAAAAAAACATAAATCAAGTCATATCGGTCAAGCAACTCCTTACTTTCATCACTTTCCATCTTCGCATCGACTCATCGCTTGAGGAGGTAGACATTTAATCATAAATTTCATAATCAAAATAAATAATCAATCACTTAATCAATGCAAATTGCATTCATTTAAGAAGCATTGCCAAAAACTATTAAACACTTACCTATTTTCTAGGGTAAAAGCAAAAATATCAACAAAGGCTTGGTAAATCTAAAATCTAGGAGAAAGCATCTACTTGAAATGTAGGAGTGCCAATACTAGGTATGCCCAATGCTCATATACAATCTACCCATGGTTAAACATAAGTCGTTGCTTGTAGAAAATATATTCATGATTGAAAGGTTTACCTAAAATTTAATTCCACCAAAGTGTTGGAAATAATGATTAAAAAATGCATGCTCTTTCCATGATTGGGGCATCTAACATTAATCAGATCAATTAACACCACCAACCCTCAATTTAATTTTATGTCATTTATTTTTGCTTTGCATTGTGCTTTCACATAGTGCATCCCAAAAGGGGTATTTTTAGACACCTAAAACACATCATATTGAGGAGACTACCTATATGGACACCTTTTCAGGCCATATGACCCATATTGGATAACCTTAGGGCTTAACAATGGTTTTTGCCACTCAAAAAAAGGAGGAATTTCTATTTATAGTAGAAACCATCTCACCCTGAGATGATCCCCAATTACAATCATCTCACATCGAGACGACCCGTAGTCATGATATTCCTACCTTGGGATGGTTGTGCCTAGAGCAAAAAAACCCCAAATTTTGAGAAATGGTTTGAGCAGTTATTATTACCATCTATGGGTAAAGATGTAATGATTATCAAGAAGCAGTTATATTTTTTGAGCTTCAACTATTTCTTGGCTTCTCAAGGAATATTTGGACTCCCATTGGGAAGTCTATTTAATAGCACAAAACCCTCATTACTAAGAGAGTATTTTTGGAGATAAAGAAGTGCTATTAGATTTAATAACTAGAGAGATCTCACTCTCATAAGCAACAAAGTGCTACTAAAATTCAACCATGGAGCTTCAAATCATGTCAATGGATCATCTCAAAGGTTGAATATTGGATTAGTGCTTATTGTGCCATTTAATATCTCTGATTCGATGTCAATTTTTACCCCTAAGTTGTTCTTCATGAGCACACCAAGAACATCAATTAATCCATGGATCAAACCCAATGTTGCCTCACATAGACCACAAGGAATTTTCTTGTTGTTCAGTGGTCATCTCACCCAAAGATGGCCCGCAATAAAGACCATGTCACATAGAGATGACCAATAGGCCAGACCACCCACACAAATATGACCTCCTAGAAGAGATCTATCTTCCTAATTTTCTTGATTTTACTATATTTAGCAACATTTCAATTACTTCCTAGTATAGTTAGATTATATTTTCATGCATTTACTTACCGTATTTAACCTTCTTTATAATTTTATTTATCATGGATATGGGCCTTATATTGGAAGTCTATTCATATGCTATTGATGCCTTTTAAGTTTTTTGTATGCATATTACAGTCCTTACATGAAGTAGATGGTATAAAAATTCACATCTCATTATCATACATCGCGATAGTCACCAAAAAAATGTCAACAATCAGTTTTTGAGGATGTAAAGAAGATCCTGTAAAATACATTTAAAATGGCTATAATTGTATTTCATAATATCAATATTGGTATCAATCCCTAAGAGGGAATTTCTTGTAATATTCTTGGAAGAACAAAGCATTATTAATAAAAGGCCACCATCCAATCATTTATTTATCTTGTTCTTTATTTGTATGGTTACATTTAAATTTGCTACATCTTAATCTTGTCTTTTACTTTATGGGTGTATGATACTTTTAGCATACTCTAAAGGGCTATATAAATGTTAAGTGTTTGAAATTCTTTGTTCCATGAAATATTTAGGATGGGGATAGCACAAGATAGTGGGGTGTGTATCTGAGATGTTGTGACATGTTTTGGGAAGATTAATATGTATTTTTTAGATTCCAAGATGTATGTTTGAGATAGCTAAAAATACAAAGACCTACCCCCATGGAACACAATGAAAATTACAACTTGAACAGAACCCTTAAAATAGGAAGAAACAATGGAAGAAACTTATTTTCTATAATCGAGTAGTGCTATTTGGATTTAGATGAAAATTTGGTTTGTATCTCAATGTGGATAACTTTAGCATCAATAGTTGTTGAGAAAAGACTTGAACAATAGTGAGAGAAACTCTTTCATATAAAATATCAACCCACAATGAAAAAGTATGATGCCTCATTGATTTGGAGTGTTAAAAGAGTTGATCTTTGTGGCTTTAGTACAAATATGTAAATTGAATATATCAAAATATCCAAATCCATAACCAATGGGTTGGCTTAATAAGGATACAAACAAGCAAGTGGCATGGTAGTTTAGCTTCTTTTTTGGTATAGTAGCTAATTACAGTGATAAAGTTGAATGTGATGCCATGTCACTTGATCTATGTGAAATTGTTTTGAGCAGTCCTTATTTATAGGATGCTCTATATTATTAGAAGGAAGCATAAATATAGGTTGATCAAGAATGGAAAACATTTATTCATCTATACCTATAGAAGGAAGTGAGAACCCTTGTATGTGACCAATCACCAAAAATGGTTTGTCAATGAGAGCAATAAGTTTGTAATGATTGTTAATGTTAAAGCTACAAGAGTGTGTACCAAACATGTTCAAACACTTCCCAAGTGTGTAAGTCGAGTGACCTTGGATGAGTCATTTTGGCCTTGGGTAAAACTCTTTTTGTAAAATGTAGTATATGTTATATTTCTTCTTATTGCTAATTCATTGCCAAATCTTTCCTAAGTTTTATGCCAATCCCTACTATAGGTCAAACAAACATAGGTTTAATAAGTCCAAGACGAGTCTCTGTATTGATATTATGGTTCAAAACTAGAGAATTCTATTGCTAATTGTATAAAGGAGTTGGAAAAATAATTGGATGGATATATAAGTCAATTAAAGGACACATTCCAAGAGGTAAAAAGGTGTATAAAAAAAGCTAGAAATAGAGCATAAAATATTGTTCTTGTCTGGATGTACATTATGTTGTTGGCAATTTTGGGTACCTTGGGTACATTGCATTTGCTCAAGTGTAGAAGTTGTCATTGATGTCAAGAAGCTCTTGAAGGAATTTGATTTAATGTCAAATAATTTGCAGACATGGACAGTGAGTTTCCAAGAAGATTATTCAGAGCATGGACAGTGAGTTTCCAAGCAAATCAGAGTGGCCTATTTGCAAAAGATCAAAGAAAAATACAAGTTAGAAAAAGTATGCAGCAGGCAAGAAAAACTGTCGTGATTTCGTGACATGTTAGAGGAGAGAGAAAGTGCTGGAAAAATTGTCATGATTTCGTGACATGTTAGAGGAGAGAGAAAGTGCTGGCAAAACTGTCATGATTTTGTGACATGTTAGAAGAGAGAGAAGAAGCTGGAAAAACTGTCACGATTTCGTGACATGTTGGAAGAAAGAGAAGAAGCTGGCAAAACTATCACGATTTCACGACATGTTGGAAGAGAGAGAAGAAGCAGGAAAAACTATCGCGATTTCGTGACATGTTGGCAGAGAAAAAGGCAAGTGGAAAAACTGTCACGATTTCATGACATGTTGGAAAAGAAAGAGAGCAAGGTGGAAAGTGTCGTGATTTCGTGACATGTCGCATTTTCGTGACTCAAAAAGTGTAGGAAGGCAGAAAAGGAAAAGTGTCGCGATTTTGCAACATTTTGCAAGGAAGGTTGTACAGACAAAAAAGTGTCATGATTTTGCGACATACTGTAGGAGAGAGAGTCCAAAAGAAAAAGTGTCACGATTTCGCAACATAATGCAAAAAAGAGAGTCCGCAGTGTGAACTGTCGTGATTTCACGACAAGTTCGAAGAGAGAGAAAGTAACATGAAAAATATCGCGATTTCACGACATGCTACAGAGGTCGAGGTGAGGACTATCATGATTTTGTGACATGCTGAAAAGCTTGAAGTGAGAACTATCGTGATTTCATGACATGCAGCAAAGGGAAGAGTTTGAAATGAGAAGCATCACAATTTTGTGACAGGCTAAAGAAAAAGCGTACAGACACAGAGAGTCGCGATTTCGCAACAGGTAGAAAAGGAAGTGTACAGATGTAGAAAGTGTCACAATTTCGTGATAGGCAAAAGTGAAGAAGCCAGCAGAGGAAGATGTCACGATATATCATGACATGTCACAGTTTTGTGACTCAAAGAGGAGAGAGAATGTACGGCATCAAAAATGTCGTGATTTCATGACAAAAACAAAAAGGAAGTCTAACGAAGCAAAAGTGTCACGATATCATGACAACAGGCAAAAGAAAGTGTACGGCTGCAAAGGTGTCATGATATTGCGACATATTGTAGTTTCACGGGAAAATCTACAGAACCAGAGGCGGTTGAAGCCGACAGAGTTAACTTTGAGCCGACAAAGTTTAGGGTTGTGCAGCCGACGGAGTTTAGGGTTACAGTCGACTAAGTTTGAATTTTTGATCTTGAATTTTCTATTATAAAAGGAGGGCTATTTCAATTTTTGAGGAGGAATCGAATGTGCATGTTAAGTCCACGATGCGCATAGATCGAGTCGAGTCAAATCGAGCTAAGTGCGAAGCAAGAGCGCACAGAGAGTAGAAAAGCACAATGGAGTAAAAGCTATTGGTGTTGCGACATTCATAGACAGAGTGCATAGTAAGAAGTTCGATCGTCTCGTGTTGAGTGCTGCTGTGTTTGCGCAGACAGTGCAAAAATTGGTTTTGACCAAGTGCGGCTGTGATAGAGCAGAAAGAACTATTGGACAGATTTGAGCAAGATTTTGTTGAGCTTGTGGAGCAGTTTGGGTAGGTTCTCTTGAGAACTTGCAAAGCAGATCTGAGACAAGTCTTGGTCAAGACTTGAGTGAAGATCAAGCCAGCATTAGTGCAAGCTGGTGAACCACTTTTGTAAACCAGATTTGAGGACCAGTTGAGGACAAATATTGGTGCAGATTTGAGGATAGACTTGTGCCAGATCGAAGGACTGTGTTTGGTGCAGACCAAAGAAAGAGGAAGAGGATAGACTTGTGCCAGATCGAAGGACTGTGTTTGGTGCAGATCAGAGAAATAGAAAGAGGACATTTGTGCTAGACCGAAGGACTATGTTTAGTGCAAATTCGAGGACCAGCTTTGAGGTGATAGAGTTGAGGACAGAGGTCTCTAGCCAGAGCAGGGAAGATAGGTGTCTTTTGTGGATAGAGTTCCATTTGCTAAGGGCAGCGGAGGCAGAGGTCTTCTAGAGGATCACCAGCCAGAGCATAGTTAGGGGAAGGTATCTCCTTTGAGCTAAGGCTCATAAACATTGTAATTGGGAAGGTTTCCCAAAGAATTTGAGATATAACTTTTAGAGAAAAGTTTTGTGGACGTAGCCCAGACTTTTTGGGTGAACCACGGTAAAGTTGTGTTTCTATTATGGATGGTGTTTTGTGCATTGCTTTGATTATTGCTATTGATACTGCTATCTATACATTACACAATATTGAATTAAAGGAAAAAGTAAAAAGTGGTCTTATACTGTTCACCCCCCATCTCAGTATAAGCTTGTGTTCTTCAATTGGTATCAGAGCCGGTGCCTTCAAAAAGTTTAACAGCTTGAAGGAAAAAATAGCAAAGAACACAATGGATTTTTCAAGTGGCAATGCAGCACCTATTCTTGATGGATCAGATTTTGGTCTGTGGAGTGCAAGAATGAAGGTTTATCTAATGGCACTTGGTAATGAGGTATGGGAAGTGATTGAAGACGAGTACACTATTCCTAAACATGGTCCTTATACTAAAGAAGACAGGCTCATGCTTCATAGCAATTCAAAAGCAATGAATGCAATCCTGAAAGGCTTACAGAAAGTAGATCTCACCAAAGTTATTCACTGCAAGACAGCTAGTGAAATGTGGAAACAGTTGAAGGTGGTTCATACAGGTGATGCAAATGTCCGAAAGGCCAAGTTGAGAAACTTTAAAGGTATGTTTGAACAACTCCAAATGAATGATGATGAAAAGATTAGTGACTACATGCTTCGTATGGATGAGGTTGTTAACTCCATGAAAGACTTAGGTCTTGAGCTTGCTGAAAATGATGTGTGTGATAAGATTTTTAGATCTCTTCCTAATAGATTTAGTGAAAATATTTCTACGATTGAGGAAGCTAAAGATTTAGATAAGTTGAAAAAGGATGAGCTCCATAGTATACTTGCAGCATTTGAGTTGATAACTCAAGTGAAGGTTGATGTCAAGAAAGAGGCAACTTTCAAGGCTACTAAGAAATCAAAGGGCAAACAACTTCAAGAGAGTGATGAGTCTTCTAGTGATGAAGAGGTATATTACAGCAAGAAAGGCAATTTCTCTAGAAAGCACAAAAGCATAAAAAATATAAGATGTTTTAACTGTGGGAAGTTTGGTCATTATGCTACTGACTGTACTATTTCCAAGAATGAAAGTGATGAAGATATACAGGATTCTAAGAGCAAGGATTATGAAAAGCACAAGTATCATAGGAGATGAGCATAGCAATCATGGAAAGAGGTATTCTCACAAGCACAAGAAGAGTTTCTACCTAGACAAAGCAAGTAAGTGTTCTAGTAGTGATAGTGAAATTTCTTCAAGTGATGTTGAAAATGAGATGTTGTTCATTTCAGAAAAAGAGGAAGAACCGAAACATAGATTCATTATCATGAAATGTCTTAGATGTGGAAATTTTGGTCACCTTGAGGATGACTACACAAATAATGAATTGGTTACCAGTATGTATGAGGATGCTTCAAAAAACTACAAGGAAGATGCATGCATGGTTTTTGAAAAAGGTAGCACCTCTAGTGATAAGAAATCTGAAAAAGGTTTTGATGATTCAGAATGCAAACAAATAAAGGATCATGAAAATGAACTTAGTAGTGCTCTTAGTGCTTTGAAAAAAGAAAGAAAGAAGAATTCCAGACTCAAGGATAAGTTAGATGAATGTTGTATGGAGAGAGATGATCTCTTAGAAAGTCTTGACTTCTCTATGGCTAAGACACAAGAAATCAAGGATGAGTTGGAGTCTAAGGTTCTTGAGTATAGGGAGTTAGAACAGAAAATGGATTCTTTGAAAGAGGAAACTAAAGAGTTCAAGGATAGGCTTTACAAATTTCAATATAGCTTCAAGAAGGTTAAGTCACTCATCAAAGGTCAAAGAAAGACAACTGATAAAACAGGCCTTGGTTTTGTTAAACCACACAAGGAACAGGTTGGGGAATCTAGTAAGAGATTTCAAAAGGAAGAGAGTTCTGATGAAGAGAGTATTTCAGAGAAAGAGTCCGTGAGTGATAAATGCACAGAAATAGAAAACAAAATTTTGAATGCGAAGAAGAAGTTTTCGGGACCCAAGAGGTCAAATAAAAGAAAATTTTATGGCAGATTTTTTGCGTGTCACAGGTTCGGTCACATGGCTTCGCATTGCATGACTCAAGTAAGGAAGGTAAATGACAGTTTCAGAGGTGGTAATTTCTTTCAAGGGTATTGCTACTCTTGTAATTAGTTTGGGCACAAGGCAATTTTCTGCAAGACTAATAATAGGAAGAGGGTTAGTCAGAACTGGTGGATTCAAAGAATTGGCATGCCTAAAAGAAATAACTTTGTTACTTGTTATAAGTGCAACAATGACGGTCACATAGCTAGACAGTGTAGAGCTGATCTTCCAAGGTACAGGAACAAGAACAGTAGTATGAATAGGTCCAAGGATCAAGGCATGGATAAGAACAGGAATGATAACCGTGACAGGAACAGGAACAAAAATACGGACAAAGAATTCAAGAGAAGGCCCGGCAAGGAAGTTTTAGATGCTGATGATGATCAGTGCCTAATGGGAGTTTTACTCCCACCCTTATTTTAATCACCTCATCAGGAGGTGGGGGAGGGACTAAGCTAAGAGGCTCATTCTTAGTCTCGAGCCCCAAAGGTGACCCTTTGCCATTGATGATAAAGGGGGAGAGATATGAGTAAGGGGGAGAGCTTCAAGTGAAGAGGAAAGCTTCAAGTTCGGGGGAGCAAAACTTCAAAGGCAGATTCTCAGTTGTTAGCATAGTTGGTTTCAGTTTTGGCTCTTGAGATGTGTTTTCCATAAAGGTTTGTCATCAATGACAAAGGGGGAGATTGTTGGCAATTTTGGGTACCTTGGGTACATTGCCTTTGCTCAAGTGTAGAAGTTGTCATTGATGTCAAGAAGCTCTTGAAGGAATTTGATTTAATGTCAAATAATTTGCAGACATGGACAGTGAGTTTCCAAGAAGATTATTCAGAGCATGGACAGTGAGTTTCCAAGAAAATCAGAGTGGCCTATTTGCAAAATATCAAAGAAAAAGACAAGTTAGAAAAAGTATGCAGTAGGCAAGAAAAACTATCATAATTTTATGACATGTTAGAGGAGAGAGAAAGTGCTAGAAAAACTATTGCGATTTCGTGACATGTTAGAGGAGAGAGAAAGTGCTGGCAAAACTGTCATGATTTCGTGACATGTTAGAAGAGAGAGAAGAAGCGGGCAAAACTGTCATGATTTCATGACATGTTGGAAGAAAGAGAAGAAGCTGGAAAAACTATCATGATTTCGTGACATGTTGGAAGAGAGAGAAGAAGTAGGAAAAACTGTCACAATTTCGTGACATGTTGACAAAGAAAAATGCAAGTGGAAAAATTGTCGCGATTTTGCGACATGTTGGCAAAGAAAGAGAGCAAGGTGGAAAGTGTCACGATTTTGCGACATGTCGCATTTTTGCAACTCGAAAAGTGCAGGAATGTAGAAAAGGAAAAGTGTCACGATTTTGTGACATTTTGCAAGGAAGGTTGTACGGACGAAAAAGTGTCGTGATTTCGTGACATACTATAGGAGAGAGAGTCCAAAAGAAAAAGTGTCACGATTTCGTGACATAATGCAAAAAAGAGAGTCCGCAGTGTGAACTATCATGATTTCACGACAAGTTCAAAGAGAGAGAAAGTAACATGAAAAATGTCACAATTTTGTGACATGCTGTAGAGGTCGAGGTGAGGACTGTCGCAATTTTGTGACATGCTGAAAAGCTCAAAGTGAGAACTGTCACGATTTCGTGACATGCAGCAAAGGGAAGAGTTTGAAATGAGAAGCATCATGATTTCACGATAGGTTGAAGAAAAAGTGTATGGACACAGAGAGTGTCGTGATTTCGAAACAGGTAGAAAAGGAAGCGTACGGATGCAGAAAGTGTCGCAATTTTGTGACAGGCAGAAGTGAAGAAGCCAGTGGAGGAAGATGTCATGATTTAATGACATGTCACAGTTTCGTGACCAGAAGGCAAGTGAAGGCGCCAGCGGAGGAAGATGTCACGATATCGTGACATGTCACAGTTTTGCGACTTAAAGAGGAGAGAGAATGTACGACATCAAAAATGTCATGATTTCATGACAAAAACAAAAAGGAAGTCTAAAGAAGCAAAAGTGTCGCGATATCGTGACAACATGCAAAAGAAAGTGTACGGCTGCAAAGGTGTCATGATATCACAACATATTGTAGTTTCACAGGAAAAGCTACAGAACCAAAGGCAGTTTAAGCCGACAGAGTTAACTTTGAGCCGACAAAGTTCAGGGTTGTGCAGCCGATGGAGTTTAGGGTTACAGCAGACTAAGTTTGAATTTTTGATCTTGAATTTTCTATTATAAAAGGAGAGTTGTTTCTAGTTTTGAGGAGGAATCGAATGTGCGTGTTAAGTCCGTGGTGCGCAGAGACCGAGTCGAGTCAAATCGAGCTAAGTGCGAAGTAAGAGCGCACAGAGAGTAGAAAAGCACAAAGGAGCAAAAGTTTGTGTTGCGATATTCACAGACAGAGCGCATAGTAAGAAGTTCGATCGTCGAGTGCTGAGTGCTGCTGTGTTTGCGTAGACAATGCAAAAATTGGTTTCGACCAAGTGCGGCTGTGACAAAGCAGAGAGAACTATTGGACAGATTTGAGCAAGCTTTTGTTGAGCTTGTGGAGCAGTTTGGGCAGGTTCTCTTGAGAACTTGCAAAGCAGATCTGAGACAAGTCTTGGTGAAGACTTGAGTGAAGATCAAGCCAGCATTAGTGCAAGCTGGTGAACCACTTTTGTAAACCAGATTTGAGGACCAGTTGAGGACAGAGATTGGTGTAGATTTGAGGATAGACTTGTGCCAGACCGAAGGACTGTGTTTGGTGCAGACCAGAGAAAGAGGAAGAGGACAGACTTGTGCCAGACCGAAGGACTGTGTTTGGTGCAGATCAGAGAAAGAGAAAGAGGACGCTTGTGCCAGACCGAAGGACTGTGTTTGGTGCAAATTAGAGAAATAAAAATAGGACATTTGTGCTAGACCAAAGGACTGTGTTTAGTGCAAATTCGAGGACCAAATTTGAGGTGATAGAGTTGAGGACAGAGGTCTCTAGCCAGAGCAGGGAAGATAGGTGTCTTCTATGGATAGATTTCCATTTGCTAAGGGTAGTGGAGGTAGAGGTCTTCTAGAGGATCACCAGCCAGAGCAGAGTTAGGGGAAGGTATCTCCTTTGAGTTGAGGCTCATAAACATTGTAATTGGGAAGGTTTCCCAAAGAATTTGAGATATAACTTTTAGAGAAAAGTTTTGTGGATGTAGCCCAGACTTTCTGGGTGAACCACGGTAAAGTTGTGTTTCTATTATGGATGGTGTTTTGTGCATTGCTTTGATTATTGCTATTGATACTACTATCTATACATTGCATAATATTGAATTAAAGGAAAAAGTAAAAAGTGGTATTATACTGTTCACCCCCCCCCTCTCAGTATAAGCTTGTGTTCTTCATATGCAATAGGTGAACATATGTGCAATGACTTCAAATTTGAAAAATTTAAGAAGTAATTGCTAGCATTGTTAGACCAAGAACTATGAACTAATAGCATTGGTAGTCCAAGTAGTATAAATTCTAGGTGATTTACCTTGTGGATGCTTGATAGTGCTCTTCATTGAGGAAGACAACATATAGAGGATTTGTATATATTAGAAGGCACTTGACAAAATCACAATCAATAATAGGTTATCATTTCAAAGTATTGATCATCTATATGTTCCATTGAAGCATGAAAAATACTTCACATATTTGAGATAAAATCTTTGTATTTTTCAGTGTGGATGAAAGAAGAAGACATTGGAAGATTACCTTCAAGACAAAGTAAGGCTTTTTGAATGGTTGGTAATTCTTTTCAATTTTTTCTATATAGGAGCAATCTTTATAAAGTTGTAAAATGAAAAGCTTGGACCTTTTTGAACTCCATGATGATAGTAAAATATGGAAGAACATTTACAATATTTGCAACAAGTAATCGAAGTGTTGAAGAAGTCACATTTAAGAATCAAAGAACCTTTAAGTATTTAAAGGAAGGAAATTTATGTGCCACTCTACCTCAAGAAATTCTTAGCTTATTTCTCTAAAATAGTAGACAAAAACATTGAGAATTGTATGGGTAAAAACTCAATATAAAGAATTTAAGGAACTAAACTCTATATTTCTAGGTTATTTGTGTTACTCAATTTACAAATTCATTTTAAAATAAAATTGGATGCACCATAGTATGCAATGGGAGCAATATTAATTCATGGAGGAACACTAGTATGATATTAGTGAAATTTATTCTTAGAATTTCTATTGAACTATACCACATAGTATCCTATAATTTGTAGTTGTTCTTAAGTGCAATACATATATACCACAACTATGCCAAATAGTACTTCAAAGAAATATTTGGCCTACTTGAAGAAGCAATCAAGAAAATTACAAATTTGTTTAAAGTGACAACTTTCAAGAAAATCAAAACGGTTTCTAGCAAAGCATAAGTTCCTCGTTTTGTTGTAAATTCTATTTTGGGGGGCCAAAACTTTTCCTCACTACAGGAAAATTTATTTTCTAGTTCAACATATTTTCAAATCCAAAAACACACAAGTCCAACCAAACATGGAGGTTTTAGAAAAAAATAAAAGAAAATATAATAATTGCTCATGGTTTATACCCACTTCCTATGATAGTCTAAAAACCCTCTTTCTTTAGGGTTAACTAGGGTTTAGGTTAGATGGATTTCAATGAAAATAAAGGATTCACTCAACCAAAAAAAACTACCCACTTCATATTTTATAAATAGAAATATTTTTCTCAATCAAATTTAAGTTCATTAGTGATACCCATTACCTTTTTTTCATTTTCCTTCTAGTAGAGTACCAAATGGTGTAATAACCACATCCAATAGTGGCAAGGAAACAAAAATTCAGTAGATAAGTATTGTTTTTATTCTTGCATGAAAGCAATCCTAAAAGAAGCCTAAACTTCAATATTCTCTCATTTTCCTCCAGTTTCTCACACCTGGATGCCCACTTATATTCCACATGAATAGGTTTAGGATTTTTAAACCAAGAAATTTGGCAAACAAAATAGTTTAGGATAATTTTAAATTCCCCCAGTAGGGGTCTCCATTATAGGGTGGATCTTAGCTATACCATGCACTCTATCCAAATCAACAAAAGGATTAAGGTGATTCATGCAAATTACCCTCTTTTCCAAATTCTCAAGGTAAAAGAACCCTATCAAAATTCTAGCCAAAGCTATTCATGATCGAGTGCCAAAAAAAGAACATGTTATTTCTATTATTCCTTTTAAAAAATAGAAGTGGGTACAATATAGGATGAAACAATCTCTCTATTATTTTTTTTAGATTTGGTTAATGTGAGAAACCCCTACGATCGATGCTAAGGGTTGGGCATCCCCATCCTACCATGAACTCTCATAAGGGGGGAATTGAGCTTATCAATAAGAGCTAAACATGTAGTTATACACACACCCACCCCCTCACACACTCGCCCACACCGTAGTTTGAACCTTAGACCAATAGTCCTATTCTAACTCAAAGAAAAAAGATCAAATCCCCCTTCCCCAATAACATATGTATTTTATTTTATTTTAAAGCATATACAATTCATCAAAGGAAGGAATTCATGTATGCTACTAATTCTTTGCTTCACAATCATTTGCAATGATGATGCAATGTATAATAAAATTTATAAAATCATGATTAGGTCTCTATTTTAGAAAGTGGCAAATTCTTTATTTTTAATACCAAAAAATAGGTCCAACATTACAGATAAGATGCTGAATTTGAAAATAAAATAGGGAGCTATGGAAGGGAAAATTAGGGCATCATCTGGATAGATGAAGTACTTTTTGGTTGTAGAATTTAAGACAAGATTACTTACCAAAGAGGGCCCAATGGGGATACCTCCAGATCCTCTTTTAGATAGACAAAGTTTATTTACAGATTTTTTGAAGGAAATTTCTCCAGCAGAGACTGAAGAAGCACAATAAATTACACTACAAATGATCTTTACGACTGTAAAAAAAAGATTAAAATCTCAGAGTCAATAGATGCTTGCCATAGTTGGAATCAAGGCCAGATATTATCATTGAGTAGAGGATATTAGAATAAAAAATATTATATAGAGCCAAAAGAATTTTTATTTAAGTTCAAGGTTCAATATCTGGTCTTAAAAAGTTAAGTAAAATTTTCCTGTGTAATTTTAGTTTTAAATTTTACAAGGTTTTTTTTGTTAAATATTTTACTATTTTAGAATGGTTTCATGTTACAAATGATATAAATATTTGGTATGCAACTCAAATATAACCTCCAACCCCTCTTCTCCAGTCCTTTTTTTTTATCAATAGAATCTATATCTAGGTATGCATGAATTTTAAATATCCCTTCTCTATAATATACTTACCAATATACCAATGGTTCAACTTGATATTAAAAATACCCCCTGTATGCACTCACATGGTATTTACTATTTTCTAAGAGTGACACCCCTGTGTATTGGAAAAACCCCTCCATATGAACACAATTTTTTTTTTTTTAGTTTTTGTTCATAGGTTTCTTCCCTACTTTATAGGTACAACAATAGGAAGTAGGATCATCTATGAAGACCATGAAATTAGACCATTGGTATTATTGAAAGCTCTTAGAAAGAGCTTTTCAATGAGTATAAACATGACCATTTTCATTAATGTCTAATACCTCAAAATACCTAAGAGTGATATCACTATCTGGTGTGGACATCTACTATGGTGATTTTATCTGCTATGGTGCTTCTATTTTCTATGGAAATTTTATCTACTATGGTGTTTCTATCTACTATTGTTTACTATGGCACTTGTGTCTACTATGACATTTTTGTCAACTATGGTGCTTTTTTTTACTATGGTACTTTTGTTGACATAACACTTTTGTTTGGTTGCTAATCAAGTAAGTGCTCTCTATTATGTGATCCACCTCTATATTGTCATTTATTCTATTTTTTAAGTAGTGGATTTAGGTTGTTTTTCACATCTTTACTAGTATTTCGGTGTGTTGTATATTCAAATGAAATTGTGTACATGTCTATGTTATAGAATCATTGATGTTTCTTTCGATCATTGCATTTTGTATTGAAAATCATCGACTTAGCGAAGCAATCTTATCAAGTGTCAAGGGTTTTTAATTTTATGTTTGGAAAACTAGCTTTTTATAAATAAATCTTTATGATTCTAGGGTTCTTGTGAAATTTTGTCATTCTTTTGTTTTTTTGTCGGTAAGTAAAAATATTGGTATTAATGTAAGGGTTTTGATAGGGTCCCCAAAACCTTAGTACATCCAAATTGTAACTTGATTACATCAGGCTTATTAGCCAACTTAATAGAGTCTGTTACAAAAAGTAAAGATCTCAAAAAATAAAAAATGTAGGGCCAATAGTACAGGAGGGATGATCCCATCCCTAAGATCGATACCATACCACAGAGGGACCCTAAATTCAAGGCTGAGCCTTTATTTATTATCATGGATGGTGCAGGTCTCCTTTGCATCATTAAAAATGGTGCTGAGCTACAAACAGGCAATCCCTAGATCATTCACCACATGCTGGATGACCATCCACTGGGACTTCACTATTTTGGTAGCCGTAGTGAGGGTGGCCATAGATATGGCTAGGTGGTTGAGGATCGTAGTGTAGAGAACATTATTATCAATTAAAAAATTCAATATTCCTAGAGAACTAATGTTGTCAATCTTCATGTCCACCCGATCAGGTGTTTTTGCAACCTCATTGGATTTGTCTGGAGAAGAATCATAGGTTTTATATGGCTCACTGGATTTAGTTGGGGAGGTTGAATCTACTTTGATTTTCTTGAGCCACAAAGAGGCTATAATGATGGAAGGGCCCTGGTTTAAGAGGATTTTGGATGAAGAGTGTTTCATCGTTCTTGATTTTATCTCATAAACCTTCGAGGATTCAATTTTAATCACAGGAGAAGCAGGGGTATGGAAATCAGGATCTAAATCATCACTGGGACCTCCAGGATATTAGTTTCAGTGCTGGAGCTACCTACAAAATTATGTCATTCTTTTCATTCTTAGGTATTTAAAAGAAAAAAACATATAAAATTAGGACTTTTTTCATGCATTAAACTCTTTTGAAAAGTTATTGTAGATCTTGGTTTCCTCTTTTTTGAAAATATACTTGGAAATTAAAATATAAATACATATAGTTTGCATCTTAAGATAATCTTGTTTGTTTTAAATGCATTTATTTTTTATCTCTTGTTTCTTAAAAAAATAATAAGAAGAAGAGAAGGATATCTACTTTCTTTGTAAGCATTGGAAATAGAAAAGTATTTAGATAATAGACCTTGTATTCCTACACTACTTGGATGCACCTGCATTAAATATTTTATCATAGCATGTATTTAGGATAGATTAGTGGTTGGAAGCTTTATATTTATTTTAACAAATACATCAAATGTAGAACTAGTAGGCTACAAACTTCAAGCCTCCTAAAGCATGAGTGTGGGGCACACGTCATTTGGTGCCTCCACAAGTAGGCCTAAATACTATAAGGAAAGGTATAATGAAGAAGTAAATCATATTATATTTCTAGATTCTACTTATATAAGGCACACCCTAAGCATCCATGATATTCTCCTTTTTTTGCATATTTCCACCTATAACCTTAGGAATGTTGAGGACTATGGGAGGGTCTTAAATGATCAAAAATTCTTCTAAGGAAAATCTTAATAGTAAATTTTGATTACTCTAAATCCTTATCTTACCTTGAACAAGTATTTACCATATATGATAAATTCTAAATAAAATCATTATTCCAAATAAAATAGGGTAAATAAAATTTTGAAAGCATCTTTTGGAGCTCATCTACTATTTTCTTGTGGTCCTCTCCCTCATCCAAGTTGCTAACAAAAAACTAAGATTTGGAATTGTTTCTAATGAAATAATATGAGATTTTATTTTTAATAAGATATGTGTATCTTCTATTGGGGGCCACTCCCATTAAAATAATAAAATACTACATTGCTCTCATTACATTGCTTCAAGTTAAAATAAACCATATCCAATGTGTATTTTTATCAATTAATTTCTTCATTTATCTTTCTATCAAATATATTTACCATCTTCATCAAAATACTACGTTTCCATAATCAAATCATTAGTATCATTTTTATTTTTAAATAAAATATCACATGTCCAAGGGCCTTCTAAAATATAAAATTTCAAAGATGAAAATCAACGCCACAAATGGTTAAAATATTTGCTACTCTATTTCCATATTTATAAACATGTTGGCTATAGCAACCTACCAATTCCCTAATACCTCTTTTTGAAGGTTCTCATTCATGCCTCTAATTTCCAAGATAAATTTTTTATCATCACTTTTTATTTTTATTAGTGGGCTTAGCAACACTTCTTATTAAAACTTGCTATATTTGCATTTATTTTCCCATATAAATATCCCTATGAGTTTCCTTTTCTATTTGCTTTTACTTCTTGTGTCCTCTGTCTTCCTCTCTTATTTTCATTCCCATTAACACTTTCATCTTCTTCAACCTCTTCTAGTTTTTCACATTGTTCAATGTGAGACTAATCATCTATATGTTTATCTTGCTCCTAAAATATTTGAAGTGCAAGGAATAACCTCAAAATCCCATTCATTTTTATCTTTACCTAGAATCCCTAAAGGGAAATGATACTTCTCCATAGAAATTACCTTCTTATGTTGCCCAAAAAAACATAAACGATTATAGATATCCTCTATCCTTATTTCTTTATTATGTTACTCTTGAAACACTATAGTGCAAGGAATAACCTTTACACTACTTTCATTTCTATTTCTAGGAGAGAATTTTATACTGCTTGAGAAAAAAAAAATAGGATTTACCTAGAATAAACTTGATCTCTTTCACCTATTTTATTTTAAAAATTTCTTCCACATTTTTCTTTGCACCTTTAATTCCTTCTAAATTTGAAACCACACATTGTACTTTCTCATCCCTTATATCCTTCTTTGTTTATTCTAATAGTAAATCCAAGTGAACTATGATGGCCTTTGTCATAATGTTATAAATAGGCTTTCTTTGTCTCTTCTTGTGGAGTGTAATATTATTGATCTAATATAGTTTCTACTATAGTATGATTTCCTTTATTCATCTTGAAGTTTGTCTCATAAATTCTTTTCTCCCTTTCTTCATCGTTTCCACTTTGTAGTATTTTTCCATATGTCCAATCTTATAATAATTGTGAAACAGGAATGCAATGTTTTCATAGTCCACTTTTTTATCTCATTCTCTTGATTTGGATTTAATCTTAAATTATTACAATACGGTATATATGTATATATATATATATATATATATATACATACATATATATACATATATATATACATATATATATATATATATATATATATATATATACATATATATATACATATATATGTATATATACATATATACATATACAATATATGTATATATACATATATATGTATATATATATATATATATATATGTATATATATATACATATGTATATATATATATGTATATATATATATATAGCAACACATATTTGGGTATATATAACATGTTTTTTCTCCTTACTAGTTGGTCCCTCCTTGATGAATTACCTTATGGTATTTCTAAAATTCTTCAAAATATCTTATTGATAAACTGATATAGAAGTCCAATAAACCTAATCCACACCAAAACATTTTATTTCTCTCTTAATAGAAAAATTTCACTCCATGATATTAAATAAAGGGTATCTCTCTCTCTAAAACATGGGCTAGCATCCATTAATTTATCCTTGCTTTTTGAAATGAAAAATATGATGAAGAAAAGTTGTGGAGTAATTTAAATTCAATCTCCACTTCCATTTGATCCAATTTTAAATCTCAACAAACCTTGGCCAATATTCATGGAACTTACATATTAACCCTATGCTTTCAAGAACCATTATATCATACTGGATCATCTTATCCTTGATAATCATTTTCATGTAACATCTACTCCCTGGATCAAACTTGCCATATATTCACTCTTCCTCTTATCTCCAACTTGAGCATCCATACTTCCAGCTAGGGCTTCTTGATTTTAAATCAGGGCTTTCAAATATGGCTTTCCTTCCATGCTACCTAGTGAGGCTTTCTTCTAGCTCATAATTTCTCTCGGTTTATAAAATAATATGAATTTTAATTTCATGTATATTAATGTTATTCTTGCTAGATATAAGGTTATATAAACAAGGGTTGCATATTGGCAATCCTTATGGTTGTAAACATGCTTGCATTTAAACCTTGTATACACTTAATATAACTTTTGTTAGTCTTGCATAGTAATCAATCCTTATAAATACTAATTTTCTTGTATTAAAAAAAATTATGTGTAACAAAAAAGAGAAATTGAGATATATTTTTATAATAATCATAAAAATTATGAGAATGTTGTAATTATTTTTTTTAATTTAGTTTTTTAATTGGTTAGGTAGGATTGTGTTGCATCCCTTATCTGAAAGTGCAACATCCCAATGTTGAACCTGAGATTCCAAGAAATAGTGCCCCATTCACCAGGAATGAAATAAGGAAGAATTCGACTTCAAAGGGAGTTGTTTTCAGACAAATAAAAAATTAAGTTCCAAACAAAAAAGGTAATGGTCATCCACAAGGTGGTGCTAAGAAATAACCCTAAGCTCCACCTCAATCTGCTAACAAAGGAAAATAGGTTTCTGTTGTAAATTTAGAAATGAACAAGGAAGTTTGATTTCCCAAATAAGTACCAAATACTTTCTGACATGTCCTTATTCAAAAAATAGAATGAAGAAGTCCTTCATTATCCAGAACCAAATCATAATATTTACTCTATTTCCAATGATGAAATTGGGCTTCATCACCCTCCTCCAAAACCCCTGAGAAGCCCTACATTATCAAGGCCTTCAAGACCACCCCATGAGACTATTTCGAACCACTCATATGGATCCAAAAAATTAACTCACATTGAAGAACCTGTAATCCTAGAAACCATCCCTGGATCATCTAGCCCTATGGTTCAAAAGATTAACTTATACAACTTTAGCCCAAAACAAAATAGAAGTTCCAAAAAATACCCTATTGATTATGATGGTGATAAGAATAAGGGAAGAATATTGGCCAATGATCAATGGAAATAGGGATTAGCAGAGAAAATAGCAAGTGGAATCTAAAAAACCCTATTTTCTACAGGGTTAAGTCAGAATAAAGATGAGTTCAAATGCATCAAACCTCCCCAACCTCAAGGAAAGGGGGGGAAATGAATGCTAAATATTTTAAATGAGAATACTCTTTTGGAATGTGAGAGGACTTAATGGACTAGCTAAGCAAAGGTTAGCTATATCATTAAGGAGAGAAGTTAATCCTACCATCTTATTACTGCAAGAAACCAAATTTGGAGAAAATTTAGCTGCTACCTTGGGAAAAAAATATGGAAAAAAGGAGAAGCTATTTATTGCAATGTGAGGGAAGCTTCAAGGGTTCTCATGTGCATATGGGATCCTGAGAATCTTGAAGGCAGATTGATTCATTCAAATGATACGACATCTAATATCCTATTTTTTGATAAATAAATTTTTTTCCCATGGATCCTCACTAATGTGTATGCTCCCAATTCAATTCCTGGTAGGTCTAGATTATGGGAAACCTTAACCAATATTAGAAGAGCAATCACTAATTTTTCTTGGGTCTTAGCTGGATATTTTAACACTCCTCTCTATCCTTCAGATAAAATAGGTGGATCTGGGTTCATTTTAAAAAGCATGGAAGACTTCCATAATTTCATCAAATCTAACGATCTTATGGATGTTAACATGAAAGGTAACCAATTCACTTGGCCCAACACAAGAAGTGGCAGACACTTAATTCAGGTCAAAATTTATAGGTTTTTTTTTCTTAGGATATTACTTCAAAGTGGGGGGATGCCAATCTTCAATCAGTTCTCAAAATAGGTTCTGATTATAGTCCACTTCTTATGGAAATAAGTAACCCAAATTTCTTCAAATCCCCCTTCAGTTTTGAATCTATGTGTATCCACCATATAGATCTTAGAGATAGAATCATTCAATGGTGGCAATCAAATTTCCATGGATCGCCTTCTTTCAGATTGGGGAAAAAATTGAAATTGGTTAAAGAAAATCGTAAGATTTGAAACATGAATATTTTTAGGAACCTTTTTGAGAACAAGTAGGCAATCAAGAACTAACTAATAATAACTGAGAACAATATTATGAATGGATAAAGTTATGATGATGCATTGAGATCTGAAGAAAAGAGCCTTTTGTCAGAATATCATAATGTTCTTGCTTGTGAGAAGACTTTTTGGAGATAGAAATCTCAAGCAATTTGGCTCAAGGAAGGAGACTCAAATACTAAATTTTTTCACATTTATACTCTAAGAATATAGGAGAAAAAACAAAATCAAGTAATTACTTAAGAATGATAGGAATGTTACCACAGACATCAAGGAATTTAGGTCTAAAGCAATATCTCATTTTATGCAGTTGCTTGAAAACTCAAACTCCACTTCTGAATTTACCAAAGAATATTTACTTTAGTACATTTCCCATTCAATTTCAGAGGATATCAACTCCAATTTAATGACAACTCTCTCAGATGAAGAAATAAAACATGCCCTCTTCTCCATGAAACCCGAAAAGACCCCTGGCTCTGATGGATTTTCCCCAAGATTTTTTTAAGTGGGATCTTGTCAATCCTAATGTGTGTGCTTCTATTAGAGAATTCCAATCGGCCAAGGATATAACTTGCAATTTCAATTCTACATTCACAGCTCTAATTCCTAAAATTCAAGATGCTAAATCACTTAATGATTTTAGACTAGTGAGCCTTTGCAATGTCATTTACAAAATTCTTACCAAATCCTTGGCCAATAGGATGAGAGATATCCTTCCTTTGATAATTGACCATTGCCAAGGGATTTTGGTTCAAGGAAGATCTATACTTGATGGGATTATTACTGTCCATGAATCCCTACATTCCACTTCACAAACCAATAAGGTTGCCTTTCTTCTAAAGCTTAACATGAACAAATCATATGATATAATGAATTGGGATTTTCTACTTGTAGTTCTAATCAAATTCATATTCCATCCTGATTGGGTTGAGTTAATTAAAGGATGCATTTCCATAGCTTGGTTCTCAGTCCTAATCAATGGATCACCTACTGGTTACTTTCAAAGTGGTAGAGACCTAAGATAGGGATATCCTTTATTCCCCCTTCTCTTCATTATCATTGCAGAGGTGTTGGGAAGATCTATTCATGCAGCCAGAATCTCAAGTCTCATCTTGGGGATTAAGATCACTTCTCAAACTAATCCTGTCACCCATCAACAATTTTTGATGATATTATTTTGTCCACCTATGTTTCTGTCATTGAATCCAAAGTCATCAAGCATATCCTCCTCCTTTATGAAGAATCCGTAGGATAAAAAGTGAATTTTTAGAAGAGAAAATTATACTTTCTCAACACTCCACATAGGTGATAAATCAAAATTACCAATATTCTAGAGTGTTTAATATCCACCTTACCAGGGGGCTCTTGAAGGTGACTTTGTAAGTGACTTCCTTGGGAAGATTGTTCCACTTCCCTGCATCCCTTCCATAGCCCTGTCCTAGGTCCCTGATCCTATCCCAGATTCCCTGGTACTTCCTTAACCTTTCCTCCTTGGCAGGATGGTGTTGTATATGATCTCTTTGGGGTGGGAGATCACTGATCCATTAGTCTACTCATTTCCTTGCTCTTTGGTGGGGTTTTATTTTGGTGTCTAGGTTCTATTATGGTTTTAGGTTTATTCTTGGGACCTTCCCTGATTTTTTTAGGTTGCTTCAGGGATTTATTTCCTTGGAGTTCTTAGTTTTTCCTAGGATTTTGCAGGTATCTCCTTGTTGCTAGCTTTTTTTGGTTCTTTAGATGTGGATTTTTGGGGTTGTAGGAGTGTGGCTTCACAAGAAGTTTTCCACAACATCCTTTTGGTCATATGATGGGACCTTGTGCTTTCTACTGTGACTCTTCTCTTTGGGATTGGTGTTGTGGGCTCTGTGGAACTTCAGTATTTTTTGTGGCCTTGCTTGGGGGTCTTTGGTTTACTTGTTCTTGTGTTCCTGTAGGACTTCCTCACCTATTTCCCTGAAGCTATTCGTTGGTGGTGCTAAAGGTTAGTTGGGACTTTTGGCTGCATATTTTCTGTCTAGGATGACCTGTTTCTAATGCTTGCAGTTGGGTTTCCTTGGGATTCCTTCCTTTTGTGTTCCTTTGGAACTTTCTTGTCTCTCTCCTATGGTTGGCTATTCTATGTTTTATTATTTCTCTACTCAACTAGTATCTTTGGACGTTCCTGTCCTTTTTGCAAGAGGTTATCATGGCCTAAAGACCCTCAAATTGCTATACCACTTTCCAATATTTTAAGGGATGCATATTATTCTCTGCTTGCTTGATATTCTAGCATACATATTTGTTTATTTCTTAAGAATTTCATGGATTGTGGAAATCCTTAGAATGCTATTCCACTTTCTAGGCTTGTGAGGGATCTGGATTCTTCTCAATTTGATTCATATTTTGGCATCCTTGTTTGTTTCTCATCCTTGTTTTGGTAGGAGTTTCTATAATTGTAGTCTCTCTACCTCACCGTCTGATGTAGGGTGGTTTTTCTATAAATGACTAGTTTTCCCCTACGTGGGAATTTGTTATTTCCTAGTTTCTGGTTTCCCTTGGGTGGTTTTGTGCCTATTTCCTTTTCCCACCTTGGGGGTGTTTCAAATTTGATTTTAGGCACCTGTTTCCTTTTCCCGCATTTGGATTATTTCAATTTTTTTTTTTAGGCGGGATTTTTCCTTTTTATTTTCCACATTTTCCTTTTCCCACATGGCAAGCATTTCAAATTTTAATCCACGTATTTTTTTCTCATTGCTTTCCTGAAGGCTTTCCTCAAGCCTTTCCTGATGTCCATCCTTGGGCTTTTCCTAATGAAGTATGTTGTAATCAGGTTTTGGGACCCTTGATAAAAACCCACTTTAATTTTAATTTAACCTATCAAAAAAAATATCCACCTTACTAGATACCTATTTAGGGCTTCTCTTATTCATTGGAAATGCTACTGAAGAAATGTGGAATAGGGTCATTGAAAGAATCTAAAAAAACTCACAAGATGGAAAGGTAACCTTCCATCCTAGGTAGGGAAAGTGTTGGACATTTTGAGTCAAAGTTGTCATTGATGTCAAGGTACGAAGTTGTCATTAATAAGCTACCGATGATGTCAAAAGGTCAAGAGGAACAATGCAGAGGTTAAAGGCAAAAAGGCTTCATAATATTTTTAATATTATGTGGAAGCATAAGTTAGAAGGTTTAAAATAAAAGGTTTTTCATAAAAACCCAAGGAAGCTTATTACAAAGCTAAAGGAAGGTTTAATATTTATTTTATAAAATATTTAAATTCAAATTGAATTTAAATTTTATAAATAAATATTATTTATACAAAGTTGTTCAATGAGAGAAGGCCTTAATAAAACCAAAGGGTTTTAAAGAATTAATTTATAAAATTTAAATTCAAAAGAATTTAAATAATTTATAAATTAATAAGTTCAAAGGAAAATCATAGTGCCGACGTCTAAAGTTTGAAGGGAATTTGAAGCGCCGACGTGTATGTGTGAAGGAGGAAATCGATATAAAAACCCATGCCTTAGAGGCATTAAAATTATCCTTTTGCTCGAACGTTTATGCGTGCAATTGTGTTGAAGAACTCGTGCGGAAAAAGAGAAGCGAATTTTTTGTTTTATGTGCCAGTGAATAGAGACAAATCAAAAAGCATCGAAATTCGAAAGCCATCTAGGCAGCGTGGCCTAGTGGCAAGAGGGCAGCGGTTAGAGTGTTTGGGTGCTAGGTGACCTGCATTCGAAATGCGGCGACAACGTGTTTTGGTGGTTGTGTTTGTGTTGGAAGCGCCAAAGGAAATGGCGCACATTTTTCTAGGCAAAGAGGGGAGCTTCATAGAGCACGTGGTGCTCTTTACTCCCCAAGCGAGCGCCTAGCTCGCATGATGGTTGGAGCCACGGCTAGGGCGCTGGTTGAGGCTGCGTCATGAGTTCAAAACCCACCAAGGCAAAGGTAATAAATTTTGATTATTATTTTGTGTTGCCTAAAGTTTGACATGAGGTCTTAGGGAGTTAAAAGGGTTGCTTAAAAAGATTTTTATTTGATTATTATTTTTTGGTAAATTGGAGGAATAAGGTGCTAGCTTTATTTTTGAATAAAGTGTTTGTGTCACATTGATTTGTTGAAGTTATAAAAGGATAAAGGGAACTTCTTGCATTGAGTTATTTTGAAAAGAAGAGTGCATTGAATATTATTTTAATTGGGAGATTATAAGGTGTAAGTGGTGAATTATTTTTGTAAATGTTGATGAATGTTTTCTTAAAGATGGAGTGATAAGGTGTATGTGTGTCTTGATATTTACATTGTATTTTTGAGGGAGTTTATCATCTTATAATTTCTTTGAGCTTGGCAAAGAAGTGTTTGTGGTTTTGGCAGATTTATGAGATTCCTTCATCATCAAGAAAAAGGTATGAGCACATTCTTCCATAGTTAAGTTGATTGGTTGGTTTTCTAGAAAATAAGTTTGGAGTAAAAAGGACTTGATTAGGGTTTCCTTTTGAGTGTGTTTGAGTTAATGCTTCAAGGTTTTCTGGAATAAAGAGTTGTTGTTAAAACCTTGTTTTATAAGCATTGTTGTTGAAGTCATTGATTGAGTGAAGAACTTGAACTAGGGTTTGAAAAGAACATGAGTATCATTGTTATGTGATATTGGTTGTTAAGCATTGTTGGAAATATTTTGAGTTAATGTTTATATACTTGGACTAGGGTTTGTAAGGAAGGATTGTTTCATTGAGTGATTGGTTGAGTAGAGTTGGTTGAGCCTAGTCAAGTGGGTGTGTGAAGTGATTGTTCAAGTTCCATAAAATAAACTATTCTATATTCTGAATTGATTTGAGAAAGTGATTGAGTATAGTTGAAGCATATTGAGTCTCTAACAATTCTCTGTATGTTTTTGAAAGAGTGATTGAGCTTTGTGATGAGTATAGATCATATTGAGTCTCTAACAATTCTCTTTATGTTTCTATGAGATTGGACAAGTTCTAGTGTGGACTTGTTGAGCAGATTTGAGGTAAGTCTTTGAGAAGACTTGTGGATAGATTTGAGTAAGCTTTTGTGGAAGCTTACAATACATATTGAGAGCAGATTTGGTTAAGTTCTTGAGAGGACTTATTGAGCAGATTGGACAAGTTCTAGAGAGGACTTGTAGACTGATTGGTGTGAGATTTTGTGAAAGCTTACAAGGCATATTTGAGATAAGTCTTTGAGAAGGCTTGAGAGCAGAGTTGATTGATTGATTTGTTCAAACCTTGAGTTAAGGTTTGGGGAAAATCCAATAGAGTTGATTTGAGATTGAGTCAAGCTTTGAGTTAAGGCTTGAGGATAGATATTGAGGACTGATTTGTGCTAGACCGAAGGACTGTGTTTAGTATAGATTTAAGGATAAAGTTTGGTGCAGATTTGAGGATAGATTTGTGTCAGACTAGAGATAGATATTGAGGATAGATTTGTGCTAGACCGATGAACTATGTTTAGTATATATTTGAGATAGAGTTGAGTGTAAGCTTTGGAGGTGATAGAGTATAGAGGATGATAGTCTCTAGTGGATAGAGATCCATTAGCTAAGGTAGTGAGGATAGGTCTTCTGAGTGAGGACAAGAGTCTTCAGTGGATAGAGATCCATTAGCTAGTGTAGTGGAGGCAACAGTTCTTCTAGAAGATCACCAGCTAGAGCAAGAGGAGAAAGGAGTTCTCCTATGGATAGAGATCCACGAACTTGATTAAGGGGATTGGTATCTCCTTTGGATAGAGGTCCATAAACATTGTAATAGGGAAAGGATTCCCAAGATATTGATTGAGAAAATTTTAGTGAAATATTTTCTCCGTGGAGTAGCCCACATTGGGTGAACCACGTAAATTATGGTGTCTCTATTGTGTGTGATGATTTATGCATTGCTTTGAATACTACTATTGATATTGCTATCTTTACATTGCATAATATTGATTGGGAAAGAAAAGTAAAAAGTGGTCTTATACTGTTCACCCCTCTCTCAGTATAAGCTTGTGTTCTTCAATTGGTATCAGAGCGGGTTCCTTCAGAAGAGTTTAATAACTTGAAGGAAAATCTTACAAGAACATAATGGATTCTAAGAATGGACCTTCAGATAATTTAGTACCAGTATTTTATGGAAGTGATTATGTATATTGGAGTTTGAGAATGAAGATCTACTTGAAGGCACTTGGCAATGAAGTTTGGGAAGCAGTTGAAAATGGATACGACCCCTCAGTTGATCCACCTATAGATAAGGAAGGTAAGCTTCTACAACATTACAATTCAAAAGCAATGAATGCACTTTTGAGAGGTTTGCATAGAACAGAATCAATAAAAGTTATGCATTGTGAAAATGCAAAAGGAATGTGGGATAAATTACAAAATATATATGAAGGAGATAAAGGTGTCAAGAAAGCAAAGATATGAAATCTCAAAGGACAATTTGAAGAGTTAAGAATGAAGGATGAGGAAAACATTAGTACTTATCTACTTCAAATTGATGAGGTTGTTAATGCTATGCAAGGACTTGGAATGAAGGTTGATGAATCAGATGTTTGTGATAAGGTCTTAAGATCTCTTCCAAAAATATTCAGTGAAAATATTTCTACTATAGAGGAGTCAAAGGATGGTGATTCTTTGACAAGAGATATGTTGCTTGGTATTCTTACAACTTTTGAGTTAAGAACAAAAGAACCTATTCCCCAGAAGGAAGCAACCTTCAAAGCAATCAAGAAGACAAAGGGTAAGAAGTCAGAATCAAGCAGTGAGTCATCCAGTGATGAAGAAGCAAATTATGGCAAAAGGAATAAGGATTCAAGAAGATCTAGAGATACAAGATCTGTTAAATGTTTCAATTGTGGAAAGTATGGTCATTATGCAACTGATTGTCAAGAAGCTAAGAATAACAATGATGAAGAAAAATAGGATCACAGGAACAGGGAATCAGAAAGATACAGGCATCAAAAGAAAAGCAAGGATGGACAAAGCAGACAAGGAAAGAAGTTCTTTCAAAGGAAAAAGAGGAGCTACTATGCGGATAAGGCAAGTAAGTACTCAAGTGATAGTGATGCTAGTTTTTCAGATAATGATAGAGATGAAGTCCTATTTATGATTGAAGAAAAAGAACAAGTTAAGAAAAGGACTCCATTAATTCTCAAGTGTTTTAGATGTGGTAACTTTGGACATCTTGAAGATAGTTGTACAAGGAATGGTTATAGTTTCAGTGATGATGAATATGAGGATGCACTTGAAGGACCAGATGAAAACCTTCTAATGGCATTAGAAGAAGGAGTAGGTGATCCTATAGAAGACAAGCCAATAGAAAATGAAGATGTGGACAAAGGTAAAAAAATAGAGGAATATTCAGAAAAGGATGGATATGATCTCAAGGGAGAACTTATCTATGCTCTTGAAATAGTAAAGAAGGTAAGAAAGCAAAACTCTAAACTTGAGTTTCAGTTTCAAGAATGTGATGAAGAGAGAAGACTGCTTATAGAGGATCTAGAAAAATCAAAGGCTAAGACAAAGAAATTCAAGGATAAGTTAGAAGCAAAGATCTTAGAATGTGAAAAGTTAGCACAAGAAATGGCCCTACTGAGAGAAGATTTAGAAAACTCCAAGAGTAAGCTACACAAGTTTGGAAAGAGTTCAAATATTGTGGATAAGATGATCAAGGTACAAAGAAGGTCAACAAACAAAATAGGTCTTGGTTTTGAACAAGCTCAAAAGAAACAAGAAGATAAGTCAACCTCAAGTTCTGAGGAAACTTTAGAAGAAGAAACTACAGAAGAAGACAATGTAAGA
Organism: Wollemia nobilis; assembly: GCA_028583015.1. Taxonomy (NCBI): domain Eukaryota; kingdom Viridiplantae; phylum Streptophyta; class Pinopsida; order Araucariales; family Araucariaceae; genus Wollemia; species Wollemia nobilis. The sequence goes on along the minus strand of JAQPPZ010016917.1, from coordinate 2,649,238 downwards.
GAAAGTGAGACATCTGAGGATGAGTTGGACAACAAAAATTTCAACAAGAACAGGAACAATGCACAAAGAAGATACAGATGGAACAACAATCAGAATAGGTCAAGAGAGACTAAGAGACCAATGAGGTCAAGACAAGGAAACTTCAATGGAAGATGTTTTTCATGTCATAGGTTTGGGCACATGGCTTCACAGTGCAGGACACATGAAAGATAAGAATATGGGAACATACAACTTTTCCATGGGTATTGCTACTCATGTAATCAGTTTGGTCACAAGGCAATGAATTGCAGGGTTCATGATAGAAGAAATGGCTTCACTAGGAGAAATCCTAAGACATTTGCACCTCCAAGGAATAATAACATTAAGTGTTATAAGTGCAATAATGATGGTCACACAACAAAGTGGTGTAGAGCAGACATTCTAGAATCAAGTAAGAATAAGAATAGGAACAGGAACAGGAATAGAAGGAACATGGATATGAACATGAACAGGAACATGGATATGAACAAGAACAAGAACATGAATAGGAATAGGGACATGAATGTAGACATGGATAGGAACATGGACATGGAAAGAAATAGTCAGAGGAATCAGAAGGATCAGATAAGAAGGAAAGAGGATAAAGGTAAAGAACAGTGCTTTCTAGGAGTAGAAATACTCCCACCCTAGAATTAACCACCTCAAGAGGAGGTGGGGGAGGGGCTAAGCTAAGAGGCTCATTCTTAGCCCCGAGCCCCAAAGGTGACCCTTTGCCATTGATGTCAAAGGGGGAGAGATTTGTGTAAGGGGAGAGATTTGGTATTTGAGTAAAAAGGAGAGAGCATTGAGCCAGGGGGAGCAATGTCCCAGGGGGAGCAGAACAAAGGAAAGTTCAGGTTTTTGGTAAAAATAATTTGGGTTGCCATCAATGACAAAGGGGGAGATTGTTGGACATTTTGAGTCAAAGTTGTCATTGATGTCAAGGTACGAAGTTGTCATTAATAAGCTACCGATGATGTCAAAAGGTCAAGAGGAACAATGCAGAGGTTAAAGGCAAAAAGGCTTCATAATATTTTTAATATTATGTGGAAGCATAAGTTAGAAGGTTTAAAATAAAAGGTTTTTCATAAAAACCCAAGGAAGCTTATTACAAAGCTAAAGGAAGGTTTAATATTTATTTTATAAAATATTTAAATTCAAATTGAATTTAAATTTTATAAATAAATATTATTTATACAAAGTTGTTCAATGAGAGAAGGCCTTAATAAAACCAAAGGGTTTTAAAGAATTAATTTATAAAATTTAAATTCAAAAGAATTTAAATAATTTATAAATTAATAAGTTCAAAGGAAAATCATAGTGCCGACGTCTAAAGTTTGAAGGGAATTTGAAGCACCGACGTGTATGTGTGAAGGAGGAAATCGATATAAAAACCCATGCCTTAGAGGCATTAAAATTATCCTTTTGCTCGAACGTTTATGCATGCAATTGTGTTGAAGAACTCATGTGGAAAAAGAGAAGCAAATTTTTTGTTTTATGTGCCAGCGAATAGAGATAAATCGAAAAGCGCCAAAAGTCGAAAGCCATCTAGGCAGCGTGGCCTAGTGGCAAGAGGGCAATGGTTAGAGTGTTTGGGCGCTAGGTGACCTATGTTCGAAATGCATTGGTAGCGTGTTTTGGTGGTTGTGTTTGTGTTGGAAGCACCAAAGGAAATGGCACACATTTTTCTAGGCAAAGAGGGGAGCTTCATAGAGCACGTGGTGCTCTTTACTCCCCAAGCGAGCGCCTAGCTCGCACGGTGGTTGGAGCCGTAGCTAGGGTGCTGGTTGAGGCTGCATCATGAGTTCAAATCCCACCAAGGCAAAGGTAATAAATTTTGATTATTATTTTGTGTTGCCTAAAGTTTGACATGAGGTCTTAGGGAGTTAAAAGGGTTGCTTAAAAATATTTTTATTTGATTATTATTTTTTGGTAAATTGGAGGAATAAGGTGCTAGCTTTATTTTTGAATAAAGTGTTTGTGTCACATTGATTTGTTGAAGTTATAAAAGGATAAAGGGAACTTCTTGCATTGAGTTATTTTGAAAAGAAGAGTGCATTGAATATTATTTTAATTGGGAGATTATAAGGTGTAAGTGGTGAATTATTTTTGTAAATGTTGATGAATGTTTTCTTAAATATGGAGTGATAAGGTGTATGTGTGTCTTGATATTTACATTGTATTTTTGAGGGAGTTTATCATCTTATAATTTCTTTGAGCTTGGCAAAGAAGTGTTTGTGGTTTTGGCAGATTTATGAGATTCCTTCATCATCAAGAAAAAGGTATGAGCACATTCTTCCATAGTTAAGTTGATTGGTTGGTTTTCTGGAAAATAAGTTTGGAGTGAAAAGGACTTGATTAGGGTTTCCTTTTGAGTGTGTTGAGTTAATGCTTCAAGGTTTTCTAGAATAAAGAGTTGTGGTTAAAACCTTGTTTTATAAGCATTGTTTTTGAAGCCATTGATTGAGTGAAGAACTTGAACTAGGGTTTGAAAAGAACATGAGTATCATTGTTATGTGATATTGGTTGTTAAGCATTGTTGGAAATATTTTGAGTTAAGGATTATATACTTGGACTAGGGTTTGTAAGGAAGAATTGTTTCATTGAGTGATTGGTTGAGTAGAGTTGGTTGAGCCTAGTCAAGTGGGTGTGTGAAGTGATTGTTCAAGTTCCATAAAATAAACTATTCTATATTCTGAATTGATTTGAGAAAGTAATTGAGTATTGAGTTGAAGCATATTGAGTCTCTAACAATTCTTTGTATGTTTCTAAAAGAGTGATTGAAAGTGATTGAGCATTGTGATGAGTATAGAACATATTGAGTCTCTAAAAATTCTCTTTATGTTTCTATGATATTTGGACAAGTTCTAGTGTGGACTTGTTGAGCAGATTTGAGGTAAGTCTTTGAGAAGACTTGTGGATAGATTTGAGTAAGCTTTTGTGGAAGCTTACAATACATATTGAGAGCATATTTGGTTAAGTTCTTGAGAGGACTTATTGAGCAGATTTGGATAAGTTCTAGAGAGGACTTGTAGACTGATTGGTGTGAGATTTTGTGAAAGCTTACAAGGTATATTTGAGATAAGTCTTTGAGAAGGCTTGAGAGCAGAGTTGATTGATTGATTTGTTCAAACCTTGAGTTAAGGTTTGGGGCAGATCCAAGTGTGAGTTGATTTGAGATTGAGTCAAGCTTTGAGTTAAGGCTTGAGGATAGAGATTGAGGACTGATTTGTGCTAGACCGAAGGACTATGTTTAGTATAGATTCGAGGATAGAGTTTGGTGCAGATTTGAGGATAGATTTGTGTCAGACCAAAGATAGATATTGAGGATAGATTTGTGCTAGACCGATGGACTGTGTTTAGTACAGATTTGAGATAGAGCTGAGTGCAAGCTTTGGAGGTGATAGAGTATAGAGGATGATAGTCTCTAGTGGATAGAGATCCGTATCGCTCCAAATTTTTTGCACCCTTACCTATAGGCTATAGGATCTGCGCCCGAAAGGGGGATGTGAAAAGGATGGGACAATACCTCGGACTGAGAGGCCTTTCGAAGGTCCCGCCTCTCGGGGAGGTGTATAAAGGTGAATTTTCGACGGATGGTGGGTTCACCAGGAAACTTTTGAATGGCAGTTTCCACGCCTAGGTTGAGAGGGTGTTTGATGTGTTCATTTTTATGTTTGATCATTCAACTCCTAGGTTTGGCCAAATGAATCTAAACTATTCTATATGAAATGCAAATTTAAATGAATACAAAAAATAGAATTAAACAGAGAATACATGAAATATACTAGATTAAAAAGCCATACCTGATCCGGATGTCTGATGGAGGTTCTAATTTTTGAAGCAGTCCAGATCGCCTTTGATATTACAGGATCGTCTGAGATCAGACAAGATCATCTGAGATCTGACGAATTCATCAGAGACCTGCAATCAGAGAAATAGATACAAAATACCAAAAATGCAACTATTCCAACAGAGGGCAATGATGTAGAATGATAACAATAATATTAAACTGATAATTATAAACAAAAATATGAGTGCATTACAATGATTTAATGACAAATTATGATTTTATTATGCATTAAAACTATATGGGTGAACTCCAAGATGCAAAAAAATAAGGAATAACCATAGAATTAACTAAATGCAAAATAATGCAGCAAAAAAGAGTGAAGAAATGCAAACTCTGGGCACTGATTGCCCCCAATGTTGACTGCAGTCGAAATCGTCTACAGAATACGAAATCGTCTCTAATTGCAGCGTGATCGTCCGAGATCATACAGGATCGTCTGCGATGATCTGAGCTTGCTCCGGCTAAAAAACAATGAGGTTCCTGCAAGAAAACTTAGAAAGGCACAAATGCAAATGATAATTCGAGGTATTCTAACGCACACAAAGATCAAATTACAGGGAATTCAGCCAAGGGTAGGTCAAGGGGAGGGCCTAAGATTAAATAGGCATAGGAAGGAGGTTGGGAGGTTGGAGATCATCCCAATCTGGGAGATCTCCAATGGGGAAGGTCTCTAACGATGCAGACATGCTTTTGCCCCGGTTAGAGACGTCGTTGAAACAGAAGCTAATTATGAACAAATCAGTTTGGGACGAAATCGTCTGGACGTTCTGCTCCAGACGAATTCATCCGATCTGAGGCGATATCGTCTGATCGATGACGATATCATCCAACGGTCACAACAAATCCTAAAAATGGCACGAAAAATGGGGAAAGCGGGTAAAAGGCGGTTTAACGGGCAGTTTGGGGTTGAAATTCAAATTTTAATATTTTATCTTTTTACTAGGGTTTAACCGTGCCAATTTTAGGGTGCTACATTTTGCCCCCTCTTTAGCGAATTTTTCGAAGAAAATGCGTTAAAGACGAGTTTTTCCCGTTTTACGAGAAAGCAAAAATATACTCAATTTTTTAGATGACGATTCTTGGTCGAATCGTACGAATGCTGACTATGGTGCCCCCTCCGTGTTTTTACCCAAATCGAACGTTTGAGGTAAAAACACGAAAAAGCAAAAATTAAAATGTTGTTGGTTTTGAATAAAATTAAGAAAAATAGGGAAAACCCTAATTCATTTTTACTATTCATTTTTACTGTTCCAGAGCTCTATAGAGAGAAAAATGGTGGAGACAGCGCACAGAGCGACAGAGGTCCGATGCGGGCTACGGGTAAGGATCTAATCCTAGTAGATTAGGTTTAATTAATCTTTGTGCAATTCTTGTGATTTAAATTTGATTATTTGGGGCATCACGGCCATTTTTAGGCCATCGACGTCGTCGGGACAAAATCATCCCGATTTCGTCGAAATCGTCCCTAAATCGTCGATTTCGTCTGACGATGAAATCGATGAATTAGGGGCGATTTCGTCCAACAAGGGGCGATTCCCAAGTTGTGAAATCGAAGATGATTTCATCCTCACAAAGGATGATTTTGCCCAATGTTGGACGATATCATCCAATGGTGGATGATATCATTTTAAACTTGATTTTAAGTTGTTTAATTTGAATGATTTATTAATGATTTTGTTATTTTATTGTTTGTTTTGCAGAAGGGATTACTAAAGAGCTGGGAATGGAAATACGATGGGCTAAGGGATGACATAGCCGCACTTGACCAGGTAGAGCATGACCGACTTGGACAGGTCGGTCTATAGCATGTGGTAGAGATGCCACAAATACCGACTGACATAGGGCTACTGACAGCCCTAGTAGAGAGATGGTATCCAGGGTCGTCCTGCTTTTGATTACCGATAGGGGAGATGGCTCCCACTCTAGAGGACGTATGGAGGATCATGAGGATCCCCATACAAGGACGGTTGATGACGCCTATGGCCAATCAGGGCCAGGCGATGATGAGGCTCACGGGAGACCCGAGCTTCACCCTAGAGAAGGGCGGAGTGAACATCGAGTCACTACGGCAGATGCCTGGGGCATCTAGACTGACATAGGTTTTGGCAGGAGTTGTCGGTGGCTTACTATTGTGCCACCAGAGTGGATGCAGACTACCGTGGGTGCTCTCAGACATAGTCTATGACATGAGAGACCACGGGCATAGATTTGCATGGGGCAGCTTTGTGCTATGTCGCTTGTATAGGATCCTGCATGGGGTCGTATACAAGGGAGGTCGATGTCTGGTTTTGACATCGCTACTATAGGTTTGGTGTTGGGAGCACATTGCGGTGCGGAGGCCGGTAGGGCTTCCACTGACAGGGGTTGACCGAGAGAGGCCTCAGGTTTTCTATTGGTGGCTACAGAGGGGGTCACATCGATGGATAGATCTGTCGATGTCATGGAGGTTGCTAGATGACCTCATCCTAGACCAGATCACCTGGAGGCCATGGCGAGAGCACCCTGGGTGGGCAGAGGATGGGCAGGAGCTGGCTCGCATCAGGCGAGTCTACTGGCTGAGGATGGAGCGAGGAGAGGTAGAGCTCCATCGCTACGATCGAGTACTACGACAGTTTGGTCTACAATAAGGGATCCCTTCTCTCAGGGATTATGAGTACTCCCGGACTATTCGGGATAATACCACACTGAGCGGGGCTCCAGATATGCAGCGATTCTGGAGTCAGGACGCGGACGATGCCCCCATCCAGCCAGTGGATGGTGACGATGTCGGGGTTGTGGATGGCTACGATGCCTGGTACATAGGCATCCACCCTCCTTGGATGATGAGGGTGCAGGGTCCGATGCATGCGGTTGTGCGATCGAATGGGGAGGTGACGATAGGTTGCTATTGAGGCAATGCGAGGTCACGAGGGGAGAGAGCAGTGGTGGATCCCATAGGAGAGATGCTAGAGGATGGCACGGGCTCCACAGAGGCCATGGGAGACAGGACGGAGGGAGGAGGGACTCCCTTCGTAGTAGGGTGAGAGACCACCATCGCTCGATAAGGGCAAGGGTGTTGACACAAGGGAGAGCAACGAGACAATGACTCTCCGAGCTGAGGTTGCCCGCCTTCGGGCTCAGGTGCAGACATTGTAGGATGAGGCTACACGGCTTAGAGCTCGGGGTGGAGGGGTGAGCAGGGATGATCTATCATGGTCTATTGCTCAGACTACATTCTACCAGGGGTGTATACTATCACATGGTTCCAGAGGGCCAGAGGGTACCACTGCCAGCCCCTATTGCAGAGCCGGTCATGATGGGATCGACGAGGACATCCTCACGATCGACGACGAGGACCCGAGATACACCCCGGACCTCTATGGGACCACCTCCTCCATGGTAGGGTGGGGGAGGAGATGAGGCTGAGAGCTCGAGGGCTTCTCGAGGCTAGGTGCTAGAGATTATAGATTTTGAGAGATTGTTGAGAGGATTGAGTATGCCGGGGTATAGATTGTGGCATACCAATCCAGCTTTGATATGATGTATATAATTTTTTGATATATATATATATATATATATATGATCTTGTTTCTGATGATATGACTTGTTCATATGTTGTTATGATGCTTTAATGTTTGAATTGTTTGCTGATTGGATTGATGATTCATGTAATTATGTCGTTTGAAATAGTATAATTTGATGTCATGCTGTAAGATTTTAAATGAAATAATCTGATGTAAACAATTGGTTGTGGTGGTGTGATTTGATAAAAGAAATAAAAAGGGACTTCTAACAATAATTTCAAAGGACATTGTCATTGTTATAGACCATTTCATGGAGTCGCCGCTCACTCGGTCGTCAAGCTAATCCCAGTATAGAAATATTGTTAAAAGTAAAAGAGTGCTTAAGAGACTGTCTTAAGACTTTGTGTTGTGATGATAGAAATGATGATGGTTTGATGATTTGTTTTCAGATTTTCATAAAAAATAGTATGCATGAGATACAAAAATATGATTTTGCTAGGCATAAATTCCTAAGTGTGATAAAATTTTGAACAATTCCTTAGAATTTATACCATGGTTGCAATATTGAATTTGAACATAATGTCATGAAATAGAATAAGTGTTCGTTTGTTTGTAAAGCATAATTGTGTAACATAATGATGCAAGTCACATGTTTTGATGAATTTGTTTTTAAAATAAATGGAACATAAAATTAGAACAATGGTTTGCGCTAGGCATAGAATTATAGGTATAGACTTATACCATCATCGCGAAATCCAAAGAAGAAAAGAGATTGTTGGTTTTATTGCAAGATTAATTTATGACTTTTGTGATAAATAATAATATGAAAATTTTGTTTGAAATTATTTTTAAGATTTTGTGAGAAGATGTATGTAATTGCTCTTATACAAACAACAAATTCTGAAATAAAAGGATAAAATTATTCCAAAAAGAGTTACAGGAATATTTTAAATTATCTCAAAGAGAAATATAGACTTATAAGGAATCCTCATGTGCAAATGTGAATTCATTACCGATCTTGATTTATCATAATGATACAAAATCTCTCAAATACAAATGTGTGTGCGATTGTATTATTCATTCACCAATTTTGAGCAAGATAATTTGATACAAGTAATTTGCCTTGACCAAATGAATGTTCGTTGACCATGATTTATATGCATGTAACCGTACTAGACTACTATGTAAGTTAGGTTTATCAAGAGCTAGCTAATCCATAAGCTGACAGAGGTCTGTACAAAAGAAGGTCGCTAATGTGACAGACATATCGCCACGCTAGGGATTACCCAAGGCCAAGCGGGTTGGGCACAAACCACTTGTTATGGGGCTTACCTCACAGTTTTCGAATAATTGAGAATTCCGGGGATTCAAGCTCATTCACCCTTCTTTTCTTTTCAAGGGGTAGGGAAAGGATTTTATTGCATTTTTGCTTTTGCGTTTCTCTTTTGCTTCTTTTTTTTCTTTTTTTTTTTGTACTTTTGTATTGTTGCTTGATATTTGAGATAATGCTGAAATATTGCTGTGATGAAAAATAACCTTTTTCTTTTTCTCTTTTCTTTGAACTTTTTCTTTTCTTCCTATGCTAGGGATACTTGCTCGGATTAGCTGTAGAGCAAGGGATTTTTATTCTGGGTAGGGGTGAGCTTGTCCTTTTGTCAATTCTCAAAGATTCTAGACCATGTGCATGATAGGATAGCAGGGGAAACTTTTCGCTCAGGAAACCAGTTCTACTATGTAGCATCATATCGAATTTGCAATGAAATCATTTTAATGTGAAAATATATACTTAGTTCAAGTAAATAACAAGATCAGTTCTCTATGCTCAAAAATTTATTTAATTCAACTGTGGACTTTGATATAAGAGAGATTAATAATCATACCAAATAAATCAAGATATTTATTCATGTGAATGTGAAAGTGTGGGATTCCAAATAAATGCTAATTTATCCAAAATAACTGAAAATATAACTGCAATACTTCACATATTTTATCCAAAATTACAAAAAATAAAAGATGTTTTTGAAGATTTTGATGATTTTGAATGTTTTTAATTTTAAGTGATGAATTAAAAGAAATACAAGGTGATTGTTTTTTTTTTTGAAATGTTTTAAAGAAGTGACTAAAAAATAATATGCAAAACAAATATATACAATGATGAAAGGACCAATTTTTATGCATAGTAACGTTTAAGATGCATAATGTTCATAGGTTCTTTAAGTTCTTTACCATCTAAGGTAGATAATTTGTATGCTCCTGATCCAAATTTAGCAGTGATGACATATGGTCCAAGCCAGTTGGGCTCAAATTTACCTTTAAGGTTTTTAGTTGCATTAGTATTTTTTTGAAGATTTTGAGGATTTTGATTTTTTTGTATTTTGATTTTAATTTATGAATTGAAATTGGTGGTATATACAAGATGATCTATATACACTATACAAGGTTATTTGAGTATAGCATGTCTAAGGTTGCTTCAAAATCAAAGGAGGTTTTGAAGGATAATTTGGTTGTGGTGAAGGTAAGAACAAAAGGTGATGAATAAAAGGTAGCGATAACAAAAGCTTTGTTATAATGTAAAATAATGTAGCAAAAGATTTGACTTTTATATGTGGAAAATTGATCATGTTACAAAATAAAATGTAAGAAGGATAAGAAGGTTCTTCATTCTTATCACTATCTTCCAAGTCTTGATAAGATGGAGGGAGCATATGTGAAAGATATGCATGGATGTTATTTGATAAACAAGGATGATCATATATGGATGAAGAAAAGTGATGGATAGAAGATAATTGTGATAATAGAGAATGTATAGAACTTGATGTTTCAACCGTTAAATATTCTTCAAATGGTTTTGGGTCACCATGTATGGTAACAATTTTATTTGCAATTTCAAACTTCAAACATTGGTGAAGAGTGGAAGGGACAACCCTCATCGTATGAATCCAAGGACTTCTGAGAAGTAGGTTGTAATATGAAGGGCAATATGCTACATAAAACAGAGTATCCAGGATCTTGGATCCAATATTGAGGGGAAAAATTATAGTACCTTGAGCTTCTTGAATTTCATTGTTAAAATATTTTATAATAACATTTGATTCATTAAGATCTTCTTCCTTTGTTTTGAGTTTTTGGAATAATTGATAAGTGCATAAATTAAGAGAGGAGCCATTATCTACCATGATAGTTTTAACAGGTGTTTCTTTACTAGATCCTGTAATGTAAAGATAGGAGTCTTCTTGTGGAGTAGAGGAAGGAATCTCCTCATCATAGAATGAAATATGGTTAACCTCAAGAGGGTTTACACCATTAATTATGTTCTTAGAGAAAATATGATGAGGAACAAATTGTTGGCTAGGTATCTTGAACAAAGTTTCCTTATGAGAACTTTGTAATACTTCTAAAAGGGATATCTTTGCTTGAGGATTAATCACTTGTTGTTGGCTATCAAAGTGGATTTCAGATTGAGATTTTGATTCTAAAGATGAGCTTTCTATGCTTACATTCCATTTTGGATCATTCTCTAGAGCCAAAGATAGTTTTGAAGGTTGGTCAAATGAGGAACCCATATCTTGAATATCGGATTGAGTTGATTGAACTTGAGGTTGCTCATTTGTAGTTTCTATTACAATATTAGTAATATCATCATGATGGGACACATTAACATGCAATATTTGATTGGTTTCCTATTGTTGATAATTGAATAGGGGTTCTTGGGAGATCCCCATGTCTTGATTGATTATTGGTATTTGTTGTGTAGGAGTTTGATTGTTTAATGGAGATTTATAATCAGTTGTAGATTGTAATTCCTTTATATTAAAAAGACCCTTATCAATCAAATCTTGAATTGCACATCTTAAATCTTTACAATTTTGTGTCATATGTCCATCTACTCTATGATATTCACAATGTAGCTCAGGTTTAAACCAATCTGTTGTGGTATCAAGTTGTCTTATGGAAGGCGAGTTCAATCTTATTTGTATCAAGTAAATGCTTGAGAATTATATCCATTGGTTGATTGAGCTTTGTAAATGTACGTGATGAAGGTTTTCGAGAGGTTTTTGATATGTGCCTTAGGAGTTCAGTCATAAAAGGACCTAATGGTTTCTTACCTCTCTTTTCTTTGTTATGGGTAGAATGATGATAGGAAGATTGTGAAGTATGATGTGAGTGCATGGTAGGATTGGAAGAATAAGTATTTTCTTGTTGAAATGGATGTGTTGTATTGAAAGAAGAATATTGAAAGGATGGAGGAGGATTATATGTGGGTTGATAGACATAATATGGATATATGGGAGAATAGATAATATCGTTATGAAGAGGATTGGAAAAGGGATTATCTTGTTGGGTTAAGGATGAAAAATGAGAAAAGTGTGATGGAGGTGATGTTGAATAGGGATGAGGTTGGTCATAATCAACAAATGTATTTGGCTGAATTCTTCCAACATTACTGATGGGCTCATATGGATTTGAGTAAAAACTCATGGTTTCTTTAGTACTTCTAAAAGTAATATTTAGTATCTACTATTTAGAATTGAATCTAAAACATACAAACTTGAAATGATGATTTTGTTATATTTTTTTTTTGTATACATATACATTTATATATATATATATATATATATATATATATATTATTATATATTTGTTTTCAAAAGGTTTTTAGTTTCACGTCGGGTTCACCAAAATGTATCGCTCCAAATTTTTTGCACCCTTACCTTCAGGCTATAGGATCCGCGCCCGGAAGGGGGATGTGAAAAGGATGGGACAATACCTCGGACTGAGAGGCCTTTGAAGGTCCCGCCTCTCGGGGAGGTGTATAAAGGTGAATTTTCGATGGATGGTGGGTTCACCAAGAAACTTTTGAATGGCAGTTTCCACGCCTAGGTTGAGAGGGTGTTTGATGTGTTCATTTTTATGTTTGATCATTCAACTCCTAGGTTTGGCCAAATGAATCTAAACTATTCTATATGAAATGCAGATTTAAATGAATACAGAAAATAGAATTAAACAGAGAATATAGGAAATATACTAGATTAAAAAGCCATACCTGATCCGGATGTCTGATGGAGGTTCTAATTTTTGAAGCAGTCCAGATCGCCTCTGATATGACAAGATCGTCTAAGATCAGACAAGATCGTCTGAGATCTGACGAATTCGTCAATTCATCAGAGACCTGCAATCAGAGAAATAGATACAAAATACCAAAAATGCAACTATTCCAACAGAGGGCAATGATGTAGAATGATAACAATAATATTAAACTGATAATTATAAACAAAAATATGAGTGCATTACAATGATTTAATGACAAATTATGATTTTATTATGCATTAAAACTATATGGGTGAACTCCAAGATGCAGAACAATAAGGAATAACCATAGAATTAACTAAATGCAGAATAATGCAACAAAAAAGAGTGAAGAAATGCAAACTCTGGGCACTGATTGCCCCCAATGTTGACTGCAGTCAAAATCGTCTATAGAATATTGTTGATAAGCAACACACCCCCACTGAAAAATGATATTCCATCCTTAGAAAATTCTGAACTTTCATTTTTTGCAGCAGGGACCCTCTTGATCTTTTTAGGTTTTAAATCCAAATTTGCTTGCCTCATTTTTAAAGTTGTGCTTTTTCTTGCATTCTAGCTGTGTTATCCAAGAATTCACTTTTTACATGCTAGAATCATTCATGCACAAGCAAAATCTTGCACCGGTACCGAGAAAATCTAGAAAACAGTTGCATAAATTCACTGAAAAATCAAACTTTCCATTTTTGGTAGTGTCGCGATATCGCGACACTTCCATTTTCGGAAATGTCGCGATATCGTGACAGGTAAGTCAAAATGCAGCTAAGTGCCAGAAAGGTCACGATTTCGCGACATGTCGTGAAATCGCGACAGTTTTTTTGACGAGAGAAGTAAGCTGTACGGAGGGCGCGATTTTGCGACATGTCGCGAAATCGCGACATGTCGCATTTTCATGGTAGGAGAGAGAAATTGGGCTGCAGGATGAAAAATCGGCTAAGTCGCAAATATGTTCCAAAATCGCGGTCAACGCGGTCAACGCATGCAGGTACAGAATTGTCGCGATATCGCGACGTGTTCTAGAATCACGACTGAAAATCGGGATGGCTGTACGGAGGCCAGGAGGGTCGCGATTTTGCGACACGTCGCGAAATCGCGACATGTCGCGTTTTCGCGGCCGACGAGGGAGGAAGTTGCCGATGCGCTGGCGGGGTCGCGATTTCGTGACATGTCGCAAAATCGTGACATGTCGCGAGAATCGCGGTAGGAGAGAGAAAGTCTGTAGAGGGCCCGAAAGTGCATTCCGACGAGAAACAGAAGGCTTCCTGGGGTAGCGACACGTGTCAAAGCGTGAATGAGACAAACAGAAGCCGACATGCAAGCTTATTTTGCGGTTTTTAATCTGTTTTTAATGTTTTAAGCTTCTGATTTAATTAAAATGCTAATCTAATGCATCTTTTTGTCTTTCATGCAGGATTCCATCTGGCACTTGTGGGACAACCGGGAAAGACCATAAAGGCAAAGATAAAGTGCGGATTTAGTCAAGGACCGCCATGCTAGAGGAGAAGAAGCCGTAAAAGCATTCAATGACAAATTTATTGCAAACTTGATAGCATGAAGACAATTTCAACACAGGGATGGCTTTACGGAGATCAAATCTGAGAGAAGTGGTGACTCATCCGGCTCACCAGCAGAATTAATGAAAGCATTTATTTGCAGCTGCGAATGAATGCAAGTTGCATTTGATTTTATCTTCTCCATTTATGGCAGCTGACTCCCATGATTTGCCGAAGGGTTAAGTTCTATCCGGACTTTGATTTTAAATGGATTTTTATTGTAAAACTCGGGTCCTAGGGTTTAAGTGCGATAAGATTTAGGGTTTGAGCAAGATATTTTGAAAAGATCAGGGTCTGTCCTGAGTCTATAAATACAGATTCTAAATGTAATCGCATGAGGCGGAGACTTAGAAATAAAGGCTTATAAGCAATTTCTTGCAATTTTTGTGAGATCCTTTGTTTCTGGACTTGGAGTTGATGTGCTTTAGCTTTTCTGTGGTAGCATGGCCAGGAGCCTAATCTTTTGCAGAGTGTGATAAGTGTATCTTCTTTTGTTATCCGTTTCATTTAAAGTTTGTTAGATATATGCTGTAAATCTGCCATTGTCAAGATTAAATATGTTGTTAGGCTTCAGTTGTTCTATTGTCTGCTAGGGGAAATTACAGATTTGAGGTTAAGTTTGTTCTAATTGCTCTGTATTCACTGTGCGAGCTAGGCTACCGGTGAAAGATACCAGTTTTAACCAGCTACCCTTGGATTTATGATTTTCTGCTAGATCTATTTCACTCTGCCTTGTGCTCTTAGTTGAAAGTGATCTTAGACTAACTGGACACTTTCTTCTGGGATTTATTCTGTTGTGAAGCTGATAGCATAGATAAGATTGACAGTTTGGGTTTACAATTGATGTTTGATAAACTTCTCTTTTTTGCCCTACCCTACCCTCTCTTTGCTTATCGTTAATGATTCATTTTTATTTTCTTTATTTGCCTTTTATTTAAATCTGCTGACCCATGAGATCTAGATCAAGAATTCAAGTTAAATCTGATTGTCAACAACTTTTGCAACTACTGAACAAGTTCAAGAACCCCCTGTAAGGTAACAGAGCAGTCCATATCGAAATCTATTTCAGAAGTGGAAAAGAGTGAATTGCCATTCGACCCAACTCTGTAACTCGCACCTTGGATAACCAGCTAGATCCTAAAGATGAGTGGGATCCGTCCCGTGGGTGTCTCCGGAGCTTTCCTTGCTTCATCCTTTTCCCGGGGTGTGCATGAAAGCCGGACCAACATCTAATTGGCGCTAGAAGGAGGGTGGAGAACATTTGTTCTTAGTGCACTTGAGTTGAGAAATCCGACTGTATGTGGAACTGTAAAGCTATATTTTATCCAAAGTCTGGTAGCCAATTTTCCCCTCCTCCTCAGCCAACATCTAATTGGCGCTAGAAGGAGGGCGAGAACATTTGTTCTTAGTGCACTTGAGTTGAGAAATCCGACTGTATGTGGAACTGTAAAGCTGTATTTTATCCAAAGTCTGGTAGCCAATTTTCCCCTCCTCCTCAGCCAACATCTAATTGGCGCTAGAAGGAGGGCGAGAACATCTGTTCTTAGTGCACTTGAGTTGAGAAATCCGACTGTATGTGGAACTGTAAAGCTGTATTTTATCCAAAGTCTGGTAGCCAATTTTCCCCTCCTCCTCAGCCAACATCTAATTGGCGCTAGAAGGAGGGCATGAACTCAGTTCAAGTATTGTAAGGGCATAACAGCAACATTTGAAGGACCCACAGTGAACTCCAGACAGTTTTATAAATTGTCAGTACAGTTTTATAAATTGTCAGTACAGTGTTTTGTGAATTGTCAGTGCAGTGTTTTAAATTTCCAAATGCAGAACCTGTTAAGAACTGTAAAGTTGTATGTACTGTATTTTATCCAGAGTCTGGCATTTTAACATTTAAAAGTGGCTCAGTTTCATAAATTTTTAGTGCAGTTTTTGAAAGTTGTCAGTGCAGTTTTTGAAATTGCCAGAGAAGGCCTTAAGTTCAGTGGTTTGTTAAGAACAGTTCTATCATCACTTGCAGTTATCCAATTACAAATCAGAACATCACTGTCAGCCAAGTAATAATAGCAAATTGGTTGGTCTCGACCGCTTTGAACATTCCGGGTATAGCCCATGACCTGCCCAGAAGTCCAGAAAGGTATCTCCCCAGGTACAAACATGATGGGACAAGAACTGTAGAAGAAAATCTGCTAGCTTTTAAAAATGCTTTAAGATTATTGAATATACAGCATGAGGATGTTGCCTGCATATTGTTCCCGTTCACTCTCCAGGAGGGACCTTATGACTGGTTTTTAAACCTCACTAGCAATTCCATTACTAGTTGGGATGATCTAGAGAAAGCTTTTATATCACAGTTCGGTGAAGTGATAGATCCCAGCATTTTATATCAACAATTTTTTAGCATCAATAGAGAGTCGGGAGAAACTATCAGGTCTTTCAATATGAGGTTCCAAAGAGCTTACGGTAGAATGACTGGCCATTACATCTCAAATGCAAATCTGGTCTTAGAAATCTACAAGAATGCATTGGATTCGGTGACCTCTATTTTCCTCAAGAGAGACATCAATATCACAACCCTGGCAAGGGCTTATAAAGAAGCCTTAATTCTTGAAAGACAGCTAGGACCTCAAATTCTGAGCAGTCCTTTGATATCCTATGTTACATAGAACATGCCTGTTCCAGACCCCATTCCACATCATGAGTTAGTGCCAACATGTCATGCTCTACCCAAGGAAACTACGTTAACTGTCACATCCACTCAGCATGTGCAAAATACAGAGAAAAGTTCTGACAAATTCAAAGTGCAGGTGCTTGAGCCGAACGGTTGTGATCCGGCACCACCCAAATCCGAAGTTTTTCCTGGTGAGATAAATTTTCCTAGAGATCAAAGAAATATTGATATTTCTAGTTCACCCAAAAATAGTACAACCGGGGTTTCAGATTCTTTCACTTTTCTTGAAGAGTCAGAAAGTCTTGTACAGACTCCTGTGGATGAAATACAAGATTTTCAACAGTTC
The DNA here is from genome assembly GCA_028583015.1 of Wollemia nobilis. Classification (NCBI taxonomy): domain Eukaryota; kingdom Viridiplantae; phylum Streptophyta; class Pinopsida; order Araucariales; family Araucariaceae; genus Wollemia; species Wollemia nobilis. The sequence goes on along the minus strand of JAQPPZ010016917.1, from coordinate 2,632,215 downwards.
AAAATGGACCGTTATAATTTGAGATGTCAGAGTCCAGAACTTAATAATGATCCTTCCTCATGAGAGGATGATGAAAGTGAGATTCAATCTCACTATGCGAAATAAGTGAGGAGGATAGCATCATTGAGGATATGAGGGAACTTAAAGCTGACATCACCCTCTATGAACTGCCTCAGATTGTTGGACAAAACATTAACTTGATTGAGGCTTACTTTGGACCACCTATTGAATTTCAAGAAAAGGAGGAAAAGGTAGTAAATATGAATGTGGTCAGCCAACTTGGAATTGATGAGCTGTCTCAACATAAGCCTGCAACTTCTGAACATAATGTCAAAGAGGAGGCTATAAACTGTGTTGATGCAGATATTGGAGTTTATGATTTGGCAACTGAAAAGGTGAGAACAATTATAGCCCTAATCAATAACAACAATGATGATTGGACATTGCACATTGATGAGGTTAAGTCTAAGCAAGGCTCAGGTGAAAAGGAAAATTATAAGCATCCTTCTAGAGGGATAAAAATTGAAGTCCTGGATATTGAAGCAGTACAGCAACCACAAAATGTTCAAGTTGTTAAGAACCAGGCCATACAAATAAAACATGATTTCTTTCGGTTGTCACATAATTTTGAAGATGTGGTGGTGCGGGTCTGTCAAGATTTTAAAGTATTTGATCCTGGGGGTTTTTTACATTCAGTCCTTTTGAAAGAACTCTGCAAACCCTTCAATTAGAAGCATAAACATGTTATCATATGATTTGTTATTATATGATTTGTTTAATTTGAAGGAGTTGCAGATTTGTTTTTCAAATGGGACAGGGAAGACAGTAAACCCAAGTCTTTCCCAGATAGCAAATTTTTGAAGCACAGTCTGGAGTGCATTTCGTCAACAGGACCTGAAAGGTAATTTTTTTTAAATTACTTGCATGGTCAAAAAAATTTTAAAGCACCATTTCTCTGCTTTCCCAACTGCTACATTTTTTTGAGTATGAAGGGAAGTTGTAACATATGTATGCATTGTAAATAAGCTTTGAAGTTTTTCAGTTTTATTTCTTTGTCAGTGCAGTTTTTATTTCAATGTCTGTGCAGTTTTAATCCGTTTCGAGTTTAATTTTAATGCTCTGCGATTTTAATTTATTTGTTTTTCAGTTTATTTCTTTGTCAGTGCAGTTTTATTTTTAAATGTCTGTACAGTTGCAGTTTTTTAGTTTTCTTTAATTGTTTTTCAGTTTTAGCTTGTGCAGTTTATTTCTTTTGTCAGTGCTTTTTATTTCCTTTCTTTGTCTTTTTATGTCAGCTTGCTTTTATTTTAGTCTGTACAGTCTTTTCTTCCTTGCAGTTCTTTTTCTTTGCTGTCTGTACAGTTGTAGTTTATTTTATTTCAGTTGCAGTTTAGTTTATTTCAGTTGTAGTTTAATTTATTTCAGTTAGTTTAGTTTATTTCAGTGTTGTTGCAATTTAGCTTTCTTACGGTTCAGCAGTTTTTAGTTGCTTTGCTTCAGTTCTTTCAGTTTATTTCTTTTATTGCCTGTACAATTTTTATTTTCTTCCCTGCTTTTCCTTTTCTTTGTTGTCTGTCCAGTCATTTGTTTCATTTATTTTCTTTGCTGTCTGTTCAGTTTATTTTATTCCCTTTGCCTGTGCAGTTCTGTGCTTTAGTCTGTACAGTCTTTTGTTTTAGTTTTATTTTGTTTCTTGTGCAGTTTTATTTACAGTCTGTGCAGTTTTTATTCTATTTTGCTTTAAGCCTGTGCCTGTCCTTGGAAGCCTGTACAAAGTCCTTTGGCTTCTGAAATTTTCTGTCCTTTGCCTTTGCTTGAGCAATCAATGAAAAGTCAGCCTGCTAAAAATTGTTTATTCTAAGCTGATCAATCCAGTTTCCATCCAATGCCCATGCTGTTCACCATTCTAATTGAGATAGTCTGCTTGCTCTGAACAGTGGAACTATTTTGTTATTCAGGACAAAGGTAGAGAGATGATTCGATCTTGTGTCTTACTTGTCACAGTTGTTTTAATGATAGAAAAGCCGCTATGCTATTTTTTTGGAGGAACTCCCGAGGAATCCAAGAAAAGTTGGTTATAAGATGGGACTATGGTTCATGCAATTATTTGGGTGTCACCAGAGGCTATCAATGCCTAGACTGAAACAGTTCCAGATTGATCAAATATTAAAAGAAAATTGTAATTTCTCTAAGGTCTTCCAGATAGTAATATATTTCAAAAAAAAAAGAGATAAAAAAAAAAAGATAAAGAAAAAAAAGAAAAAAAAAAAAAATTACAATTAAAAGAGGCAGCCAATATTAGATTCTGCCCTACAGTTGTAAATTGGGTCGTGTAAATCTAAAGGGTAACTCTGTCTAGGCTGTAAAAAGCTAAACTAGTAAACAGAGCTCTACTCGGTTTCCCCATTTACGATCTAGAAAAGTTGATTAATCCAAGTTTATCATTCAATTCAGTCATCCTTGAAGAAAGTTCTATACCTTTGTAATTGCACATCAGAAATCTTCCTTGAAGTAATCCGACCTAGTATGTCCTTGGGAAATTTTAACGACTGGCGGTTGGCGATCAATTTATTGTGAAGAATGTCTGTGGCAAGGCATGATGCATGGTCTTTTTGTTTTGAAACCAGAGTCTTGGGTTCTAAAATAGTGCTACTATTTTACCCGTAGATATCGCCATTTGTTGATAAGCAACACACCCCCACTGAAAAATGAGATTCCATCCTTAGAAAATTCTGAACTTTCATTTTTTTGCAGCAGGGACCCTCTTGATCTTTTCGGGTTTTAAATCCAAATTTGCTTGCCTCCTTTTTAAAGTTGTGCTTTTTCTTGCATTCTAGCTGTGTTATCCAAGAATTCACTTTTTACATGCTAGAATCATTCATGCACAAGCAAAATATTGCACCGGTACCGAGAAAATCCAGAAAACAGTTGCATAAATTCACTGAAAAATCAAACTTTCCATTTTTGGTAGTGTCGCGATATCGCGACACTTCCATTTTCGGAAATGCCGCGATATCGCGACAGGTAACTCAAAATGCAGCTAAGTTCCAGAAAGGTAACGATTTCGCGACATGTCGCGAAATCGCGACAATTTTTTTGACGAGAGAAGCAAGCTGTACGGAGGGCGCGAAATCGCGACATGTCGCATTTTTGCGGCAGGAGAGAGAAAGTGGGCTGCAGGATGAAAAATCGGCTAAGTCGCAAACATGTTCCAAAATCACGGTCAACGCGGTCAACGCATGCAGGTACGAAACTGTCGCGATATCACGACGTGTTCTAGAATCGCGGCTGAAAATCGGGATGGCTGTACGGAGGCCAGGAGGGTCGCGATTTCGCGACACGTTGCGAAATCGTGACATGTCACGTTTTTGTGGCCGACGAGGGAGGAAGTTGCCGATGCGCTGGCAGGGTCGCGATTTCGTGACATGTCGCGAAATCGCGACATGTCGCAGAATCGCGGTAGGAGAGAGAAAGTCTTCAGAGGGCCCGAAAGTGCATTCCGACGAGAAACAGAAGGCTTCTTGGGGTAGCGACACATGTCAAAGCGTGAATGAGACAAACAGAAGCCGACATGCAAGCTTATTTTGCGGTTTTTAATTTGTTTTTAATGTTTTAAGCTTCTGATTTAATTAAAATGCTAATCTAATGCATCTTTTTGTCTTTCATGCAGGATTCCATCTGGCACTTGCGGGACAACCAGGAAAGACCATAAAGGCAAAGATAAAGTGCGGATTTAGTCAAGGACCGCCATGCTAGAGGAGAAGAAGCCGTAAAAGCATTCAATGACAAATTTATTGCAAACTTGATAGCATGAAGACAATTTCAACATAGGGATGGCTTTACGGAGATCAAATCTGAGAGAAGTGGTGACTCATCCGGATCACCAGCAGAATTAATGAAAGTATTTATTTGCAGCTGCGAATGAATGCAAGTTGCATTTGATTTTATCTTCTCCATTTATGGCAGCTGACTGCACAGATTTGCCGAAGGGTTAAGTTCTATTCGGACTTTGATTTTAAATGGATTTTTATTGTAAAACCCGGGTCCTAGGGTTTAAGTGCGATAAGATTTAGGGTTTGAGCAAGATATTTTGAAAAGATCAGGGTCTGTCCTGAGTCTATAAATACAGATTCTAAATGTAATCGCAGGAGGCGGAGACTTAGAAATAAAGGCTTATAAGCAATTTCTTGCAAATTTTGTGAGATCCTTTGTTTCTGGACTTGGAGTTGATGTGCTTTAGCTTTTACGTGGTAGCATGGCCAGGAGCCTAATATTTTGCAGAGTGTGATAAGTGTATTTTCTTTTGTTATCCGTTCCATTTAAAGTTTGTTAGATATATGCTGTAAATCTGCCATTGTCAAGATTAAATATGCTGTTAGGCTTCAGTTGTTCTATTGTCTGCTAGGGGAAATTACAGATTTGAGGTTAAGTTTGTTCTAATTGCTCTGTCTTCACTGTGCGAGCTAGGCTGCCGGTGAAAGATACCAGTTTTAACCAGATACCCTTGGATTTATGATTTTCTGTTAGATCTGTTTCACTCTGCCTTGTGCCCTTAGTTGAAAGTGATCTTAGACTGACTGGAAACTTTCTTCTGGGATTTGTTCTGTTGTGAAGCTGATAGCATAGATAAGATTGACAGTTTGGGTTTACAATTGATGTTTGATAAACTTCTCTTTTTTGCCCTACCCTACCCTCTCTTTGCTTACCGTTAATGATCCATTTTTATTTTCTTTATTTGCCTTTTATTTAAATCTGCTGACCCATGAGAGCTAGATCAAGAATTCAAGTTAAATCTGATTGTCAACAACTTTTGCAACTATTGAACAAGTTCAAGAACCCCCTGTAAGGTAACAGAGCAGTCCATATCGAAATCTATTTCAGAAGTGGAAAAGAGTGAATTGCCATTCGACCCAACTCTGTAACTCGCACCTTGGATAACCAGCTAGATCCTAAAGATGAGTGGGATCCGTCCCGTGGGTGTCTCCGGAGCTTTCCTTGCTTCATCCTTTTCCCGGGGTGTGCATGAAATCCGGACCAACAAATACGAAATCATCTCTAATTGCAACGTGATCGTTCGAGATCGTACAAGATCATCTACGACGATCTGAGCTTGCTCCGACTGAAAAACAATGAGGTTCCTGCAAGAAAACTTGGAAAGGCACAAATGAAAGCAGATATTTGAGGTGTTCTAATGCACGCAAAGATCAAATTACAGGGGAATTCAGCCAGGGGTAAGTCAAGGGGAGGGCCTAAGATTAAATAGGCATAGGAAGGAGGTTGGGAGGTTGGAGATCATCCCAATCTGGGAGATCTCCAATGGGGAAGGTCTCTAACGGCATAGACACGCTTTTGCCCCGGTTAGAGACGCCGTTGAAATAGAAGCTAATTATGAAAAAATCAGTTTGGGATGAAATCGTCTGGACGTTCTACTCCAGACGAATTCATCCGATCTGAGGCGATATCGTCCAACGGTCACAACAAATCCTAAAAATGGCACAAAAAACAAGGAAAGTGGGTAAAAGGCGGTTTAACGGGCAGTTTGGGGTTAAAATTCAAATTTTAATATTTTATCTTTTTACTAAGGTTTAACCGTGCCAATTTTAGGGTGCTACATTTTGCCCCCTCTTTAGCGAATTTTTCGAAGAAAATGCGTTAAAGACGAGTTTTTCCCATTTTACGAGAAAGCAAAAAATATACTCAATTTTTTAGACGACGATTCTTGGTCGAATCGTACGAATGCTGACTATGGTGCCCCCTCCGTGTTTTTACCCAAATCGAACGTTTGAGGTAAAAACACGGAAAAGCAAAAATTAAAATGTTGTTGGTTTTGAATAAAATTAAGAAAAATAGGGAAAACCCTAATTCATTTTTTTATTATTCATTTTTATGGGACCACCTCCTCCACGTCAGGGCAGGGGAGGAGATGAGGCTGAGAGCTCGAGGGCTTCTCGAGGCTAGGTGCTAGAGACTATAGATTTTGGAGAGATTTTTTGAGAGGATTGAGTATGCTAGGGTATAGATTGTGGCATACCAATCCAGTTTTGATATGATGTATATAATTTTTTGTTTTATATATATATATATATATATATATATATGATCTTGTTTCTGATGATATGACTTGTTCATATGTTGTTATGATGCTTTAATGTTTGAATTGATTTGCTGATTGGATTGATGATTCATGTAATTATGTCATTTTTGAAATAGTATAATTTGATGTCATGCTGTAAGATTTTAAATGAAATAATCTGATGTAAACAATTGGTTGTGGTGGTGTGATTTGATAAAAGAAATAAAAAGGGACTTCTAACAATAATTTCAAAGGACATTGTCGTTGTTATAGACCATTTCATGGAGTCACCGCTCACTCGGTCGTCAAGCTAATCCCAGTATAGAAATATTGTTAAAAGTAAAAGAGTGCTTAAGAGACTGTCTTAAGACTTTGTGTTGTGATGATAGAAATGATGATGGTTTGATGATTTGTTTTCAGATTTTCATAAAAAATAGTATGCATGAGATACTAAAGAAATATGATTTTGCTAGGCATAAATTCCTAAGTGTGATAAAATTTTGAACAATTCCTTAGAATTTATACCATGGTTGCAATATTGAATTTGAACATAATGTCATGAAATAGAATAAGTGTTCGTTTGTTTGTAAAGCATAATTGTGTAACATAATGATGCAAGTCACATGTTTTGATGAATTTGTTTTAAAATAAATGGAACATAAAATTAGAACAATGGTTTGCGCTAGGCATAGAATTATAGGTATAGACTTATACCATCATCGCGAAATCCAAAGAAGAAAAGAGATTGTTGGTTTTATTGCAAGATTAATTTATGACTTTTGTGATAAATAATAATATGAAAATTTTGTTTGAAATTATTTTGAAGATTTTGTGAGAATATGTATGTAATTGCTCTTATACAAACAACAAATTCTGAAAATAAAAGAATAAAATTATTCCGAAAAGAGTTACAGGAATATTTTAAATTATCTCAAAGAGAAATATAGACTTATAAGGAATCCTCATGTGCAAATGTGAATTCATTACCGATCTTGATTTATCATAATGATACAAAATCTCTCAAATACAAATGTGTGTGCGATTGTATTATTCATTCACCAATTTTGAGCAAGATAATTTGATACAAGTAATTTGCCTTGACCAAATGAATGTTCGTTGACCATGATTTATATGCATGTAACCGTACCAGACTACTATGTAAGTTAGGTTTATCAAGAGCTAGCTAATCCATAAGATGACAAAGGTCTGTACAAAAGAAGGTCGCTAATGTGACAGACATATCGCCATGCTAGGGATTACCCAAGGCCAAGCGGGTTGGGCACAAACCACCTGTTATGGGGCTTACCTCACGGTTTTCGAATAATTGAGAATTCCAAGGATTCAAGCTCATTCACCCTTCTTTTCTTTTCAAGGGGTAGGGAAAGGATTTTATTGCATTTTTGCTTTTGCGTTTCTCTTTTGCTTCTTTTTTCTCTTTTTTTTTTTGTACTTTTGTATTGTTGCTTGATACTGAGATAATGCTGAAATATTGTTGTGATGAAAAATAACCTTTTTCTTTTTCTCTTTTCTTTGAACTTTTTATTTTCTTCCTATGCTAGGGATACTTGCTCGGATTAGCTGTAGAGCAAGGGATTTTTATTCTGGGTAGGGGTGAGCTTGTCCTTTTGTCAATTCTCAAAGATTCTAGACCATGTGCATGATAGGATAGCAGGGGAAACTTTTCGCTCAAGAAACCAGTTCTACTATGTAGCATCATACCGAATTTGCAATGAAATCATTTTAATGTGAAAAGATATACTTAGTTCAAGTAAATAACAAGATCAGTTCTCTATGCTCAAAACTTTATTTAATTCAACTGTGGACTTTGATATAAGAGAGATTAATAATCATACCAAATAAAATCAAGATATTTATTCATGTGAATGTGAAAGTGCGGGATTCCAAATAAATGCTAATTTATCCAAAATAACTGAAAATATAACTGCAATACTTCACAATTTGAGAAGTACAAAAATAAAAGATGTTTTTGAAGATTTTGATGATTTTGAATGTTTTTAATTTTAAGTGATGAATTAAAAGAAATACAAGGTGATTGTTTTTTGAAATGTTTTAAAGAAGTGACTAAATAATATGCAAAACAAATATATACAATGATGAAAGGACCAATTTTTTATGCATAGTAACGTTTAAGATGCATAATGTTCATAGGTTCTTTAAGTTCTTTACCATCTAAGGTAGATAATTTGTATGCTCCTGATCCAAATTTAGCAGTGATGACATATGGTCCAAGCCAGTTGGGCTCAAATTTACCTTTAAGGTTTTTAGTTGCATTAGTATTTTTTTGAAGATTTTGAGGATTTTGATTTTTTTGTATTTTGATTTTAATTTATGAATTGAAATTGGTGGTATATACAAGATGATCTATATACACTATACAAGGTTATTTGAGTATAGCATGTCTAAGGTTGCTTCAAAATCAAAGGAGGTTTTGAAGGATAATTTGGTTGTGATGAAGGTAAGAACAAAAGGTGATGAATAAAAGGTAGCGATAACAAAAGCTTTGTTATAATGTAAAATAATGTAGCAAAAGATTTGACTTTTATATGTGGAAAATTGATCATGTTACAAAATAAAATGTAAGAAGGATAAGAAAGTTCTTCATTCTTATCACTATCTTGCAAGTCTTGATAAGATGGAGGGAGCATATGTGAAAGATATGCATGGATGTTATTTGATAAACAAGGATGATCATATATGGATGAAGAAAAGTGATGGATAGAAGATAATTGTGATAATAGAGAATGTATAGAAGTTGATGTTTCAACCATTAAATATTCTTCAAATGGTGTTGGGTCACCATGTATGGTAACAATTTTATTTGCAATTTCAAACTTCAAACATTGGTGAAGAGTGGAAGGGACAACCCTCATCGTATGAATCCAAGGACTTTTGAGAAGTAGGTTGTAATATGAAGGGCAATATGCTACATAAAACAAAGTATCCAGGATCTTGGATCCAATATTGAGGGGAAAAATTATAGTACCTTGAGCTTCTTGAATTTCATTGTTAAAAGATTTTATAATAACATTTGATTCATTAAGATCTTCTTCCTTTGTTTTGAGTTTTTGGAATAATTGATAAGTGCATAAATTAAGAGAGGAGCCATTATCTACCATGATAGTTTTAACAGGTGTTTCTTTACTAGATCCTGTAATGTAAAGATAGTAGTCTTCTTGTGGAGTAGAGGAAGGAATCTCCTCATCATAGAATGAAATATGGTTAACCTCAAGAGGGTTTACACCATTAATTATGTTCTTAGAGAAAATATGATGAGGAACAAATTGTTGTCTAGGTATCTTGAACAAAGTTTCCTTATGAGAACTTTGTAATACTTCTAAAAGGGATATCTTTGCTTGAGGATTAATCACTTGTTGTTGTCTATCAAAGTGGATTTCAGATTGAGATTTTGATTCTAAAGATGAGCTTTCTATGCTTACATTCCATTTTGGATCATTCTCTAGAGCCAAAGATAGTTTTGAAGGTTGGTCAAATGAGGAACCCATATCTTGAATATCGGATTGAGTTGATTGAACTTGAGGTTGCTCATTTGTAGTTTTTGTTACAATATTAGTAATATCATCATGATGGAACACATTAACATGCAATATTTGATTGGTTTCCTGTTGTTGATAATTGAATAGGGGTTCTTGGGAGATCCCCATGTCTTGATTGATTATTGGTATTTGTTGTGTAGGAGTTTGATTGTTTAATGGAGATTTATAATCAGTTGTAGATTGTAATTCCTTTATATTAAAAAGACCCTTATCAATCAAATCTTGAATTGCACATCTTAAATCTTTACAATTTTGTGTCATATGTCCATCTACTCTATGATATTCACAATGTAGCTCGGGTTTAAACCAATCTGTTGTGGTATCAAGTTGTCTTATGGAAGGGGGTTCAATCTTATTTGTATCAAGTAAATGCTTGAGAATTATATCCATTGGTTGATTGAGCTTTGTAAATGTACGTGATGAAGGTTTTCGAGAGGTTTTTGATATGTGCCTTAGGAGTTCAGTCATAAAAGGACCTAATGGTTTCTTACCTCTCTTTTCTTTGTTATGGGTAGAATGATGATAGGAAGATTGTGAAGTATGATGTGAGTGCATGGTAGGATTGGAAGAATAAGTATTTTCTTGTTGAAATGGATGTGTTGTATTGAAAGAAGAATATTGAAAGGATGGAGGAGGATTATATGTGGGTTGATAGACATAATATGGATATATGGGAGAATAGATAATATCGTTATGAAGAGGATTGGAAAAGGGATTGTCCTGTTGGGTTAAGGATGAAAAATGAGAAAAGTGTGATGGAGGTGATGTTGAATAGGGATGAGGTTGGTCATAATCAACAAATGTATTTGGCTGAATTCTTCCAACATTACTGATGGGCTCATATTGATTTGAGTAAAAACTCATGGTTTCTTTAGTACTTCTAAAAGTAATATTTAATATCTACTATTTAGAATTGAATCTAAAACATACAAACTTGAAATGATGATTTTGTTATATATATTTTTTTTGTATACATACATATTTATATTTATATTTTTTTTGTTTTCAAAAGGTTTTTAGTTTTCACGTCGGGTTCACCAAAATGTATCGCTCCAAATTTTTCGCACCCTTACCTTCAGGCTATAGGATCCGCGCCCAGAAGGGGGATGTGAAAAGGATGGGACAATACCTCGGATTGAGAGGCCTTTGAAGGTCCCGCCTCTCGGGGGAGGTGTATAAAGGTGAATTTTCGATGGATGGTGGGTTCACCAGGAAACTTTTGAGTGGCAGTTTCCATGCCTAGGTTGAGAAGGTGTTTGATATGTTCATTTTTATGTTTGCTCATTCAACTCCTAGGTTTGGCCAAATGAATCTAAACTGTTCTATATGAAATGCAGATTTAAATGAATACAAAAAATAGAATTAAACAGAGAATACAAGAAATATACTAGATTAAAAAGCCATACCTGATCCGGATGTCTGATGGAGGTTCTAATTTTTGAAGCAGTCAAGATCGCCTCTGATATGACAGGATCGTCTGAGATCAGACAAGATCGTCTGAGATCTGACGAATTCGTCAGACGAATTCGTCAGAGACCTGCAATCAGAGAAATAGATACAAAATACCAGAAATGCAACTATTCCAACAGAGGGCAATGATGTAGAATGATAACAATAATATTAAATCGATAGTTATAAACAAAAATATGAGTGCATTACAATGATTTAATGACAAATTATGATTTTATTATGCATTAAAACTATATGGGTGAACTCCAAGATGCAAAACAATAAGGAATAACCATAGAATTAACTAAATGTAGAATAATGCAGTAGAAAAGAGTGAAGAAACACAAACTCTGGGCACTGATTGCCCCCAATGTTGACTGCAGTCAAAATAGTCTGTAGAATACGAAATCATCTCTAATTGCAGCGTGATCGTCCGAGATTGTATAGGATCGTCTGCGATGATCTGAGCTTGCTCCAGCTGAAAAACAATGAGGTTCCTGCAAGAAAACTTGGAAAGGCACAAATGAAAGCAGAGATTTGAGGTGTTCTAATGCACGCAAAGATCAAATTACAGGGAATTCAGCCAGGGGTAAGTCAAGGGGAGGGCCTAAGATTAAATAGGCATAGGAAGGAGGTTGGGAGGTTGGAGATCATCCCAATTTGGGAGATCTCCAACGGGGAAGGTCTCTAATGACGCAGACATGCTTTTGCCCCGGTTAGAGACGTCGTTGAAATAGAAGCTAATTATGAAAAAATCAGTTTGGGACGAAATCGTCTGGACGTTCTTCTCCAGATGAATTCATCCGATCTGAGGCGATATCGTCTGATCGGTGATGATATCGTCCAACGGTCACAACAAATCCTAAAAATGGCATGGAAAACGGGGAAAGCGGGTAAAAGGCGGTTTAACGGGCAGTTTGGGGTTAAAATTCAAATTTTAATATTTTATCTTTTTACTAAGGTTTAACCGTGCCAATTTTAGGGTGCTACATTTTGCCACCTCTTTAGCAAATTTTTTGAAGAAAATGCGTTAGAGACGAGTTTTTCTTGTTTTACGAGAAAGCAAAAAATATACTCAATTTTTAGGGTGCTACAAGATCCATTAGCCAGGGTAGTGAGGATAGGTCTTCTAAGTGAGGATAAGAGTCTTTAATGGATAGATATCCATTAAACAGTACAATAGAGGCAACCGTTCTTCTAGAAGATCACCAGCCAGAGCAAGAGGAGAAAGGAGTTCTCTTATGGATAGAGATCCACAAACTTGATTAAGGGTATTGGTATCTCCTTTGGACAGAGGTCCATAAACATTGTAATAGGGAAAGGATTCCCAGGAGATTGATTGAGAAAATTTTAGTGAAATATTTTCTTCGTGGAGTAGCCCACATTGGGTGAACCATGTAAATTGTGGTGTCTCTATTGTGTGTGATGATTTATGTATTTATTTGAATACTGCTATTGATATTGCTATCTTTACATTTCATAATATTTATTGGGAAAGAAAAGTAAAAAGTGGTCTTATACTATTCACCCCCTCTCTCAGTATAAGCTTGTGTTCTTTAGAAAGTGACTCTCACTATGTCATGTATTCAAAGTATTCCAATCTATTTCCTAGTGGTTTTCAAGGATCCAAATAAGGTTTTTAATAAAATTGAACAAATATAAAAATAATTCTTATGGATTGGGGCTGAGAATAAAAACCGATTTCATATTGTTTCTTGGGATAAAGTGTGTAGATCGAAATACCAAGGAGGAATTGGCCTAATAATAATTAGCCATTTAAATATTGTTCTGCTTGCAAAATGAGCATGGAGATTGGTGTTTGATGAATAGGTTGAATGGGTTACTCTAGCAAAAATGAAATATTTGTAGGGATCCAACTTTTATGTGATTTGGCCCCTTCTTCTGGGTCAACCTTTTGGAAATCTATCATCTTAACAATTTTTTTTTGAGAAAATGCCTTAGATGGCAAGTCGGGAATGGAAAAATCATAAATTTCTAGGAAGACAAATGGATTTGAAACTAGACACTAATAGAAATCCTTATTTTTAGAGCTATAAAGAACTTTACTAATCCATTATTTGGCCACAAAGTAGCTGACGTTTTAACTATATCCAACAATTCGTGCACATGTAAAAGGATACATTGCCCTAATTTATAAGTGGAAATCAACTCTTTAGAGGCTTTAATTTCTTCTTGTGTTTTACCTTCAAGGAATTATAGGTATCACCCCATTTGGGAACCCTCGAACATTGGAGAATTCATAGTTAAATCAACATGTCAACTCCTCCTATATCCTGAGGAAATTCAAATTCCTTTCAAATTAGTATGTATCAAACACTTAACTCCAAAAGATTTTTTTCCTTGTTGGCCATTCAAAATAGAATCCTTACTATTGAAAATATCATCAAGCGTGGAATCCTTCTGCCCAATAGGTGTTTTCTATGCCTTGTTGATTGGGAATCAACTCACCATATTTTCCTAACCTGTCCTTATTCTAGTTCCGTCCTTAACAACCTTTTCCAAAGGTTTCAAATTAGCTAGACCAAACATAATTCAATTAAATATTTATTTTCCCAATGGTCTAATTCTTTTTGCAATCCTCATCTCCGTATGATTTGAAAGTTTTGTCTTCACCATTTCCTATGGAAAATCTAAATCAAAAGGAATAGAAGAGTTTTTTCCAGTTCTGCTAAGGTTATTTCATCGACTACCAACAAAATCATCTTCTATTCTAAGAAAAATGTACTCATGATCCCAACTGATCCTCATCCAATCCTAGGTTTGAAGCCTCCTTAATTTAGTATTTACACATTTCTCTAGATAATCCCAACTCTAATTCTTCCCAAATCACAAGGAACAATATCAAGTGGATTCCTCCACCACAAGGTTGGGTAAAACTAAATTTTTATGGGGTAGCTAAAGGCAAACTGATCCAAGTAGGAGTAGGAAGGATTATTAGAGATCACAAAGGAAATTCTATATTTGCCTTTGTTGAGTGCCTGGGTGAACAATCAAATCACATAGCTAAAGCAAGAGCTCTTTGGAGAGGTCTTCTACTGATCAAACAATTTCCTGGTAAAGTTATTGTTGAAGGGGACTCTTTAAATATAGTCAATTATTTGAAGAATTCTAAAACCCCTACTTGGAGAGTCAAAAACTACATCGAAGAAGCCATAAACATGATCCTCCATTAGCATGAAGCCATCATTCAGTCTACATTTAGGGAAGAAAAAAAAGTGGTAGACAGGTTAGAAAATAGTGGAGTTAATGCTCCTGGGATGATGATGTGGAATGACACCCTCCCATAGGAGGTTGAAAAAATTGCCAAGTTAGAGAAAATTCAAAATGAATGACAAATTGTTATTCCTTTTATTTTTCCTAATTTCTTATTTGAAAGGTTTACTTTCCCTAGGTCATAAATCCATATGTGCCTTTTGCCCCTTCAGGATCCTACTTCACATTCATATTATTTCCATGATGATTTTGAGTTCCTTGAGATAATTTATGATTGGTGTCCTCAACACATTTATGGTTTTGTGGTGCACCTTCCTTGTGACTTTCCCATGTCTCATTTTCATTGATTTTGGCAGTGCCAATGTCCAAGTTTTAAATGTTACCAATTTTTATTGGGTTGTTACCTTAATTTGTCATCCTAACTATCATATTTTCTTAGTACTTCATATTTCGCTAAATTTCCTGGCCCGCTCCTTCCCAAATCCCATCTACGTGTCAGTCCTCCACATGTAACATAACCATTCCTTTCCTTTATCTTTTATTTTCTTAGGATCCATCATTTTCATCCTCATTCCCATGCCTCTATCTGCAAGAGATTTTTGTCATTTTTCGATGCTTCACGTTTTAGTTTTTCCTTGCGAGGATCATGTTTCTTCAAATATTACCCAGATTTTCAAAATTTTCTAAGAGTGGCACACATTTCTATTTTTTGTGGTGCTAGGAGTTGTTGGAATTCTCAGTTCTTCTAAGGTTCATCGCTTTGTTATCAGATATAGGGTGGAATTACTATTTTCAAGGAATTGTTATTACCTGAGGAGATGGCGAAGAAGTTTCCAGAAACACCCTAGACCTCCCTTTAATTCAAATGCACACCTCCACTCCATAGTTACTATCTCCATTGATTTATTTCCAAGGTTTTGGTTAGAACACTCTAATTTTTCTTCCATATAGCAATTTTGTAACCTGGCCATTATGGGTTTCATTGAACTAGAGACACTTGAAATTTAACCTGTTACTAAGACAATTATGAATGCACATAGATCATGAATTTTTTTGTAGTAATTATTTGGGATGAACTGGAACATGAATACTACTTTTTATTCCACCTGGGAGAAAGGTTTTGTTATCATCCATGGAGTGGAATTTTAGGTTGACATCCAAATCCTTGCAGAAATAATAGGTTAGCCACTGGTGGGAAAAACCGTCCATATAGACAAGCATAATTGGGACATAGAGCTGAAGGAGTTCGAGCTAATATCAAGTATGTGAAAGCTCATAAAACTAGGGATGGTCAGAGAAGATTTACCTTCTCTATAGAATGAGGTTATAAAACTTGTGATGGAGTATATCACAGTTGATGACCCGAGTTCCCCTCTCAGGAGTTTTCACATAGCCTTTGTGAACCACTTCAGGGAAGTGAAACCTCTCAACATCCCTGAATTTCTATTTTTATATATGGAATATTCCATTAAGACAAATCACTTAAAGAAGGATGAGGCTTCTCCCTCACATTAGGGATTTTTTAAGGTGATTTACAAATATTTGTTAGAGAAATTCCCAAAAGGCAACATTTTTATATAGGATCTACAAGAAAATTCTAAATAGACTATGAAGGAGGATACATCCTTTACCCCATACTTAAATTCTCATGGTTCCAAGAAGAGGAAAGCAAAAGGTAGCTTTCAGGATTTTGAGTAATCGATAAGAAAGAAGGTCAAGGTGGAGGATCGCCCCACCCCTTCAAGAAGCTCCTAGCACCTAAAAGATATATTCATTTAGGACCAAGAAAAATTTATGATTCCATTGAGGATGAGCTTGAGGATCCTGTGGTCAAGTTACTTTAGGAGTACATCATAAAGACTAATACTACCACCATAGATCATATGGAGAGTGCAGTAACCGTGAGCATGGCAGCCATTGCCTAGATGAAGGAGCATAGAAATGCTCTACATTTTCTATTTTTCTATAATAACTATTTTGATGATCACCTTGAAAAGAATATCGCAGGATCCAGCACTGGTGGTAACATCAAGGAGGATGACGTGGTGGAAATTGCCAAGGAAGTATTCAAGGAAATCCTTAAGGATATCGAAAAGAACGACACCAAGGATTCTACAATTGTGTAACACCCTTGCAGATGATCTTCTGCTTCTAGTTTTTGTCTAGTTGGAACGATTTGGTTCCCATTTCATTCTTTTGGTTTGTTTCTATTTTATTTGAAATTATTAGGCTTTGTTCAGATGTTTTTATATTTTTTTGGATGTTGCATCATTTAATTCTATTTTTTTACTAAGGCGTTAGGGTGCCTTTCAAATACCCTCATCAATACAATTTTTTTAACTTACCAAAAAAAATCTAAAAAAAAATTCATGGATAGATTTGTGAAGCTAGTATTAATTCATTTTTTGGGTAAATTATACAATACAAACTACATAACTCAACTATCATAGCATAAGGAAATTCTAAATAATAAAAACTTCTCACTTTTTAACAAACATAGATGAATGAATTTAAAAATAGAGTCTCCAACACCTTATCCTAGTTGATAGTATTTTATTTGGTAATTAATGAACTTTAAAATAGTCTTCAACATATTATTCTTGTCAATGATATTTTATTTAACAAAAACAAAAAGATCTAACATAAACCGAAGCTCCAATGGAAGATTGCCAAAAATCCATCAATTTGATTGATTGGATTAGTTGTAACCTTTTTGAAAATGGGTATTGCATGGAAACTATAGTCATTTGTTATGTAAGGACTAATAACTTATTCATAATTTTTCTAATATTTAGTATTGTATCTATTTTTCTCTAATATTGAATGGAAATTTGAAAAAAGATTAATATTTTTAAACTTAAAAAAAATAATGTTAATTATAAAATACAAAACTTAAATCTGGTATGAATATCATTTTTTAATATTATCCTAAAAAAATATATAAATAGATCAATCTAGTAATAAGACCAAAGCAATTATTATAATCTTGTTAGGCTTACCCCCTTATGATAAATGGATAAAGCACAACAAAAGTGTTGCTCTTCTATTACAAAAATAAAAGTCTAATATTTGAAATAAGTTGTGTAATTTTATTGAAATTTAATTTTTTTTAAAATAACATATAATCAAATGGAATCAAATGGTATTAGCTCAACCGATTATATTCCTAAACATTCAAGGAGATCCATGTTTGAATCTTGAAAAGCAATACATGTTTAAATCTTTCCAAGAAATACATGGATAATATTCAATT
Source organism: Wollemia nobilis (assembly GCA_028583015.1). Lineage (NCBI taxonomy): Eukaryota > Viridiplantae > Streptophyta > Pinopsida > Araucariales > Araucariaceae > Wollemia > Wollemia nobilis. The sequence goes on along the minus strand of JAQPPZ010016917.1, from coordinate 2,614,631 downwards.
TGTTGTAATACTACTACATGGTAATGATGTAATATGGGTGGGGCCCATTTCAAACCCATATAACTAATTGAATAAAAATATATAGTTAGAGGAAAATACTTCACATTTATCTTATAAGTTCTTAACTCTATTATTTAATTATTTAAAAAATACATAAAAAAATTTAGTAGTTGTTATAAAAAGAGAAATATAAATCAAGGTAAGATAATTTTACATATTGGGAGTGAATATGAGTGTGAGTTAGGAGTAAGTCTCATACATTTCTTGTTTTATAAATTAAACAAGTGTTATGGGTGCAATCAAGAAGTGTAAGTAGGAAGCAAAGTGCGAACAAGAAGTGAGCAACCACTTCTTAATCCATACCTTAAGAGAAACTCAAAAACTAAAGGATTCATGTGAATAAAATATAGGTAAGATCATAGGAAAATCATTTTGAAAGTCCTTATTGGTGTTCAAATTCACAAAAAAAAATAGAAAAAAATAGAAGTAACACATCTACTCAAATCTTACATGAAAACCATGAAAGGAATAAAGAAATATATAAATATAATGGGTGCCCATAGGCACCATAAATAATCACTATATTTTAGAAGGTTACCCATATGGTGGTTCACCTTCCATGAGTTATAAAGTGCATAATATTTTTTTTGATTGTTTAAATTTAAAGTGGGTTTTCATAAAGGGACCCAAAACCTGATTACAACAAGGTAAGAGACTTTTTAAATATGACCATAGTAAGGCCACAAGAAAGGACAACAAAAAAACTAGAGGAAAGGCAAAAGGATTGCCTTTCAGGATAGGCTTAAGGAAAAGCCTTTAGAGATAGGCTAAAGGATAGCCTTTCAGGACAGGCTTAAGGATAGCCTTCAAAGGACACGAGAGAAAAGGAAAAAACCACCCTAATAAAAATTTGAAAAGTCCACCCAGTGAGAGAAGGAGAAAATAAGAAAATTAAAATTTGAAACTCCCACCTAGCCACAAGTTTGAACCACCCAATAGGCAAGAAAATAGAAACCCACCAAAAATTGAAATACAAAATCTTATGCAGAGGAAAATACAAAAATCGGGTAGAAAACATAGGAATACCAGGAAACAAAACCCAAAATCCCTTGAGTAGAAGGAAGAAGTTCAAGCTAATATCAAGTATGTGCAAGCTCATAAAACTAGGGATGGTCAAAGAAGATTTACCTACTCCATAGAATGAAGTTATAAAACTTGTGATGGAGTATATCACGATTGATGACCCGAGTTCCCCTCTTAGGAGTTTTCACATAGCCTTTGTGAACCACTTCAACGAAGTGAAACCTCTCAACATCCCTGAATTTCTATTTTTATCTATGGAATATTCCATTAAGGCAACTCACTCAAATAAGGATGAGGCTTGGCCCTCACATTAGGGACTTTTTAAGGTGATTTACAAATATTTGTTAGAGAAGTTCCTAAAAGGCAATATTTTTATATAGGATCTACAAGCAAATTCTAAATAGACTACGAAGGAGGATACATCCTTTACCCCATACTTAAATGCTCGTTGTTCCAAGAAGAGGAAAGCAAAAGGTAGCTTTCAGGATGTTGAGAAATCGATAAGAAAGAAGGTCAAGGTGGAGAATCGCCCCACCCCTTCGAGAAGCTCCTAGCACCTAAAAGATATATTCATTCAGGACTAAGAAAAATTGATGATTCCATTGAGGATGAGCTTGAGGATCTTATGGTCAAGTTACTTTAGGAGTACATTATAAAGACTAATAATACCACCATAGATCATATGGAGAATGCAGTAACCGTGAGCATGGCAGCCATTGCCTAGATGAAGGAGCATAGAAATGCTCTACATTTGCTATTTTTCTATAATAACTATTTCGAGGATCACCCTGAAAAGAATATCGCAGGATCCAGCACTGGTGGTAACATCAAGGAGGATGATGTGGTGGAAATTGCCAAGGAAGTCTTCAAGGAAATCCTTAAGGATATCAAAAAGAACGACACCAAGGATTCTACAATTGTGTAACACCCTTGCAGATGATCTTTTGCTTCTGGTTTTTGTCTAGTTGGAACGATTTGGTTCCTATTTCATTCTTTTGGTTTGTTTCTATTTTATTTGAAATTATTAGGCTTTGTTCAGATGTTTTTAGATTTTTTTGGATGTTGCATCATTTAATTCTATTTTTTTACTAAGGCGTTAGGGTGCCTTTCAAATACCCTCATCAATACAATTTTGTTAACTTACCAAAAAAATCTAAAAAAAAATTCATGGATAGATTGGTGAAGCTAGTATTAATTCATTTTTTGGGTGAATTATACAATACAAACTACATAACTCAACTATCATAGCATAAGGAAATTCTAAATAATAAAAACTTCTCACTTTTTAACAAACATAGATGAATGAATTTAAAAATAGAGTCTCCAACATCTTATCCTAGTTGATAGTATTTTATTTGATAATAAATGACCTTGAAAATAGTCTTCAACATATTATTCTTGTCAATGATATTTTATTTAACAAAAACAAAAAGATCTAACATAAACCGAAGCTCCAATGGAAGATTGCCAAAAATCCATCAATTTGATTGATTGGATTAGTTGTAACCTTTTTGAAAATGGGTATTGCATGGAAACTATAGTCATTTGTTATGTAAGGACTAATAACTTATTCATAATTTTTCTAATATTTAGTGTTGTATCTATTTTTCTCTAATATTGAATGGAAAATTGAAAAAAGATTTATATTTTTAAACTTTTTTAAAAAAATAATGTTAATTATAAAATACAAAACTTAAATTTGGAATGAATATCATTTTTTAATATTATCCTAAAAATATATATAAATAGATCAATCTAGTAATAAGACCAAAGCAATTATTATAAGCTTGTTAGTCTTACCCCCTTATGATAAATGGATAAAGCACAACAAAAGTGTTGCTCTTCTATTACAAAAAGAAAAATCTAATATTTAAAATAAGTTGTGTAATTTTATTGAATTTTTTTTTTTTTTAAATAACATATAATCAAATGGAATCAAATGGTATTAGCTCAACCGATTATATTCCTAAACATTCAAGGAGATCCATGTTTGAATCTTGAAAAGCAATACATGTTTAAATCTTGCCAAGAAATACATGGATAATATTCAATTTTTGTTGTAATACTACTATGTGGTAATGATGTAATATGGGTGGGGCCCATTTCAAACCCATATAACTAATTGAATAAAAATATATAGTTAGAGGAAAATACTTCACATTTATCTTATAAGTTCTTAACTCTATTATTTAATTATTTAAAAAATACATAAAAAATTTTAGTAGTTGTTATAAAAAGAGAAATATAAATCAAGGTAAGATAATTTTACATATTGGGAGTGAATATGAGTATGAGTTAGGAGTAAGTCTCATACTTTTCTTGTTTTATAAAGTAAAGAAGTGTTATGGGTGCAATCAAGAAGTGTAAGTAGGAAGCAAAGTGTGAACAAGAAGTGAGCAACCACTTCTTAATCCATACCTTAAGAGAAACTCAAAAACTAAAGGATTCATGTGAATAAAATCTAGGTAAGATCATAGAAAAATCATTTTGAAAGTCCTTATTGGTGTTCGAATTCACCAAAAAAATTAGAAAAAAATAGAAGTAACACATCTACTCAAATCTTACATGAAAACCATGAAAGGAATAAATAAATATATAAATATAATGGGTGCCCATAGGCACCATAAATAATCACTACATTTTAGAAGATTACCCATATGGTGGTTCACCTTCCATGAGTTACAAAGTGCATAATATTTTTTTTGATTGTTTAAATTTAAAGTGGGTTTTTATCAAGGGACCCAAAACCTGATTACAACAAGGTAAGAGACTTTTTAAACAAGGCCATAGTAAGGCCACAGGAAAGGACAACAAAAAAACTAGAGGAAAGGCAAAAGGATTGCCTTTCAGGATAGGCTTAAGGAAAGCCTTTCAAGATAGGCTAAAGGATAGCCTTTCAGGACAGGCTTAAGGATAGCCTTCAAAGGACACGAGAGAAAAGGAAAAAACCACCCTAATAAAAATTTGAAAAGTCCACCCAGTGAGAGAAGGAGAAAATAAGAAAATTAAAATTTGAAACTCTCACCTAGCCACAAGTTTGAACCACCCAATAGCTGAGAAAATAGCAACCCACAAAAAATTGAAATACAAAATCTTGTGTAGAGGAAAATAAAGAAATCAGGTAGAAAACATAGGAATACCAGGAAAACCTTGAGCAGAAGGAAGAATTTCGAGCTAATATCAAGTCTGTGCAAGCTCATAAAACTAGGGATGGTCAAAGAAGATTTACCTACTCCATAGAAGGAAGTTATAAAACTTGTGATGGAGTATATCACAGTTGATGACCCGAGTTCCCCTCTTAGGAGTTTTCACATATCCTTTGTGAACCACTTCAATGAAGTGAAACCTCTCAACATCCCTGAATTTCTATTTTTATATATGGAATACTCCATTAAGGCAAATAACTTAAATAAGGATGAGTCTTGGCCCTCACATTAGGGACTTTTTAAGGTGATTTACAAATATTTGTTAGAGAAGTTCCTAAAAGGCAATATTTTTATATAGGATCTACAAGCAAATTCTAAATAGACTACGAAGGAGGATACATCCTTTACCCCATACTTAAATGCTCGTGGTTCCAAGAAGAGGAAAGCAAAAGGTAGCTTTCAGGATGTTGAGAAATCGATAAGAAAGAAGGTCAAGGTGGAGAATCGCCCCACCCCTTCGAGAAGCTCCTAGAACCTAAAATATATATTCATTCAGGACCAAGAAAAATTTATGATTCCATTGAGGATGAGCTTGAGGATCTTGTGGTCAAGTTACTTTAGGAGTACAGTATAAAGACTAATACTACCACCATAGATCATATGGAGAATGCAGTAACTGTGAGCATGGCAGCCATTGCCTAGATGAAGAAGCATAGAAATGCTCTACATTTTCTATTTTTCTATAATAACTATTTTGATGATCACCTTGAAAAGAATATCGCAGGATCCAGCACTGGTGGTAACATCAAGGAGGATGACGTGGTGGAAATTGCCAAGGAAGTCTTCAAGGAAATCCCTAAGGATATCAAAAATAATGACACCAAGGATTCTACAATTGTGTAACACCCTTGCAGATGATCTTTTGCTTCTGGTTTTTGTCTAGTTGGAATGATTTGGTTCCTATTTCATTCTTTTGGTTTGTTTCTATTTTATTTGAAATTATTAGGCTTTGTTCAGATGTTTTTAGATTTTTTTGGATGTTGCATCATTTAATTCTATTTTTTTACTAAGGCGTTAGGGTGCCTTTCAAATACCCTCATCAATACAATTTTGTTAACTTACCAAAAAAATCTAAAAAAAAATTCATGGATAGATTGGTGAAGCTAGTATTAATTCATATTTTGGGTGAATTATACAATACAAACTACATAACTCAACTATCATAGCATAAGGAAATTCTAAATAATAAACAATAGAAGGGTTTGGAAGCCAATAATGAACAATGATCTACCAGGGGCATCAATAATACTGGAGAATGAATTAAGACAGTATTTACTCCCTTCTGGCATTCTTGAGGACCAGCTTATCTGGGAAGCTTCAGACAATGGGGAATTTTCTGTCAAGACTGCTTATCTGATGCTTATTGATAATGATGAACCTACTTTCCCTCACTTGGAAGTTTGGCCCAAAAGCATTGTTTCGAAGGTTGGGTTTTTTACATGGCTGGCCATCCAAAATAAGATCCTCACCATGGATAACTTAATAAAAAGAGGTGTGATTGTTGTTAATAGGTGTTATCTTTGTATGTCTGAGTGGGAGTCTATTGATCATTTGTTTTTGTATTGTAATTTTTCTGCCTCAATCTTGTTAGGTCTATTACAAGTGTTTCATATTTATTGGGTCCATCCTCAGTCCATTTTTGACTTATTTGTCCAGTGGCCTTCTCCCTTTTTGAATAGGCGTCTTAGGTATATGTGGAAGATTTGCCTTCATCACTACTTGTGGCAGATATGGTTGGAAAGGAATCATCGGGCCTTCTTGGATAAGGTTTCTCGGTCATCCTCTGTCTGTCAAAAATTTTAGTATATGCTAATGAGAATGCTTGTTTAGTGCCTGCAGCATCTAGACCTCCAAATCCTTTTGAAGCTTCATTAGTCCAGTCATTAAACTTACCTCTCACTGATGGCCTCGATCATCCTCAAGTCTATCCTAGAACCATGATCACTTGGACCCCACCCCCCTTAGGGTGGATTAAGTTAAATTTTGATGGGGCATCTAGGGGCAACCCAGGTGAAGCTAGGGCTGGTGGCTTACTTAGAGACCACAAGGGTGAGGTGCTTGTAGCTTTTGTTGAACATCTTGGAGCTCAAACTAACAATGTGGCTGAAGCGAGGGCAGTTTGGAGGAGCCTCAAGGTGGTAGAGAATTATCCAGGGAAACTATTGGTGGAAGGTGATTCTCTTATTATTATAAATCTTCTAAAGAACACTAAGAGAGCTCCTTGGAGATTTGATGACTACATCCACAAAGCAAGGGCTCTAATTCATGATCGACCTGAGGCCATAATTTTGCATACCTTCCGGGAAGCAAACATGGCAGCTGATAGGCTGGCAAATGAAGGCATTGTAGTAGCAAATTTGATCACGTGGACTAAAAATCTTCCTCATGCAGTCTCAATGGTGATAGAAAATGAAAAATTTTAGATTGGAAGGCTCAAAGTGGATCAATGACAGAAAATAGGGGCATTTTTAAAAATATTTTTTTGAACCTTATAATGGCTTTTGTCATATTTGTTTTTTTTGTTCATGTGACTAGTGTTTTTTGCAGTTGGTGGGGCACTGATATAGGTTTTTTATCTACAAATTCATGCATGGGAAAAATCCGCTTTGGCCTCAAGTATTTCCCAAGGTGTGTTTGGATTCGATGTCACAAAAAGGCCCTAGCAAGAAATAACAAAGTGTTGGAGATCCCTGACAATGAGGTACCAGACCCCACCATAATAGTCTTGGAGAAGATGACAATTTCATCAGCCTCCAACAGTATCAACCAATTGAAGAGTCTGTCTGGCCTCATCAATGCAGTTTTTGATTTGTGTGATTCTCTAAATCTTCTATTTTATAGCCAGTGAGTTCCAGGGGCACAAGGAGTCGAAGGCAAAATCTAAAGATGATGGCAAGGAGGATGATAAGAAGTTAGATGAGGACTACAAGGAAGACTTCTTGGCCTCTTGGCTGTCCATTCTATGGGATGTTTTTTTGACCATATTCTATTATTTTTATATGGGCACAAGCTACTCTGCATGGTGCTTGCATGATTAGTTTTTGTCTTTGTTAGTTCTATTTTGCGTCTTTCTTTTCTGATGGCCATAATATTAGGCTTCCATAGTTTAGTTTGGTTGTATTCTGTTGGAAGAGTAGGTCTTGGCCCTTTTTGTTGTCAGTTTAAACTTTTAGGGCTTGGCCTTTGTCCAGTTGGTCAGTGGACCCTATTTTGTAAAATGGTTTTGGGTCAACCAGTTAAAACCCGGTGTTAATTATAATATTCTCTTACTTACCAAAAAAAAAAATTCTAAATAATAAAAACTTCTCACTTTTTAACAAACATAGATGAATGAATTTAAAAATAGAGTCACCAACATCTTATCCTAGTTGATAGTATTTTATTTGATAATTAATGACCTTGAAAATAGTCTTCAACATATTATTCTTGTCAATGATATTTTATTTTAAAAAAACAAAAAGATCTAACAGAAGCTCCAATGGAAGATTGCCAAAAATCCATCAATTTGATTGATTGGATTAGTTGTAACCTTTTTGAAAATGGGTATTGCATGGAAACTATAGTCATTTGTTATGTAAGGACTAATAACTTATTCATAATTTTTCTAATATTTAGTGTTGTATCTATTTTTCTCTAATATTGAATGGAAAATTGAAAAAGATTTATATTTTTAAAATTGAAAAAAAAAATAATGTTAATTATAAAATACAAAACTTAAATTTGGAATGAATATCATTTTTTAATATTATCCTAAAAAAATATATAAATAGATCAATCTAGTAATAAGACCAAAGCAATTATTATAAGCTTGTTAGTCTTACCCCCTTATGATAAATGGATAAAGCACAACAAAAGTGTTGCTCTTCTATTACAAAAATAAAAGTCTAATATTTAAAATAAGTTGTGTAATTTTATTGATTTTTTTTTTTTTAAAATAACATATAATCAAATGGAATCAAATGGTATTAGCTCAACCGATTATATTCCTAAACATTCAAGGAGATCCATGTTTGAATCTTGAAAAGAAATACATGTTTAAATCTTGCCAAGAAATACATGGATAATATTCAATTTTTGTTGTAATACTACTATGTGGTAATGATGTAATATGGGTGGGGCCCATTTCAAACCCATATAACTAATTGAATAAAAATATATAGTTAGAGGAAAATACTTCACATTTATCTTATAAGTTCTTAACTCTATTATTTAATTATTTAAAAAATACATAAAAATTTTTAGTAGTTGTTATAAAAAGAGAAATATAAATCAAGGTAAGATAATTTTACATAGTGGGAGTGAATATGAGTATGAGTTAGGAGTAAGTCTCATACTTTTCTTGTTTTATAAAGTAAACAAGTGTTATGGGTGCAATCAAGAAGTGTAAGTAGGAAGCAAAGTGCGAACAAGAAGTGAGCACCACTTCTTAATCCATACCTTAAGAGAAACTCAAAAACTAAAGGATTCATGTGAATATAGGTAAGATCATAGGAAAATCATTTTGAAAGTCCTTATTGGTGTTCAAATTCACAAAAAAAATTAGAAAAAAATAGAAGTAACACATCTACTCAAATATTACATGAAAACCATGAAAGGAATAAAGAAATATATAAATATAATGGGTGCCCATAGGCACCATAAATAATCACTATATTTTAGAAGGTTACCCATATGGTGGTTCACCTTCCATGAGTTACAAAGTGCATAATATTTTTTTTGATTGTTTAAATTTAAAGTGGGTTTTCATAAAGGGACCCAAAACCTGATTACAACAAGGTAAGAGACTTTTTAAATATGACCATAGTAAGGCCACAAGAAAGGACAACAAAAAAACTAGAGGAAAGGCAAAAGGATTGCCTTTCAGGATAGTCTTAATGAAAAGCCTTTAAAGATAGGCTAAAGGATAGCCTTTCAGGACAGGCTTAAGGATAGCCTTCAAAGGACACGAGAGAAAAGGAAAAAACCACCCTAATACAAATTTGAAAAGTCCACCCAGTGAGAGAAGGAGAAAATAAGAAAATTAAAATTTGAAACTCTCACCTAGCCAAAAGTTTGAACCACCCAATAGGCGAGAAAATAGCAACCCACCAAAAATTGAAATACAGAATCTTGTGTAGAGGAAAATACAGAAATTGGGTAGAAAACATAGGAATACCAGGAAACAAAACCCAAAATCCCTTGAGCAGAAGGAAGGGGCCTAGAAACCACCCAAAAAAATATAGGGATGCAAAGGAACATCATCCTGCATAGGCATAAAAAAGGTACAACAAACAGGGGACTACACAAGCCATGAAGTCCCATTGCAGTAAGATCTACTCAAAAGCTGAAGGAGATAGAGAAAACATCAGTGCTAAAACATGAGCCATAATATAGAGGTGGGGATATCCCAAGTAACCTTAACAGAAGGAGCTATAAAGCACGAGCTACCAATGATAAGCGCAAGGTCCCCCTCAAGACAAAAAAAGTAGAAATAACCCCAAAGCATCCTCCAACACCATGACAAACAGCTTCAGGGATCCAGAAGAGGATGACCAATAGGAACACAACAACAATTAGCATAGAGGTCCATCCCCAAGCCATGAAAATGTTGAGAACCTACCACCAAACCCACAACCAAAAATCCAAAGAGTAGCACCACAGGAATAAGCACGTGGCCCCTTCCTAAGCCAAAAAGAAATTTACAAAGTGCATAATATTACAATATGGTACTATGTTATATATTATTTTAATTTTATGTGTGACCCATTTTATAATACAATATTATATTATATCTCTACATTCATATCCTTGGGTACCTAACATATCTTATATGGTATGTGGTTGGAACACCAAGACAACATACCTTTAACATTTTATAATATCATAGTGATAGTGCTTTTAAGAATTTTGGCTTGCTTCAAAATTGCCTGTGCACTCCTTTTTTGCTCATTTATCACCCAATTAGCATTTTCAATGCTTTGGGTATTTTTATAGGTAAGTTTTTTTCATGTCACATGAGATAAGTAAAAGTAATTTTCTTTCAACCATAATTTTTAGGGGAACATACAATAATTATCAAGTCTACTTTCACATTTTGGCTATGTGTTTTTGTTTTTTTCTAATATTTATTTTAAAAAAATACACTTTTGCATTGACAATAGATTCAAAACTAACACAAAAATTATTTTTGCTTTGTAGCATAGAATTTTTATTTTTGTTGCTATTTTTTTCTTTTTTTTAAGGACTCATGAATTGTTATCCCTTGTAGTGTCACTCATATTCCTTAGATAGGGGTAAAATGTATTTGTAAATTGAGTACTAACAACTTATTGTGAAGGTGGTTGAGAGTGCCATCCTCTTATATATGTGACAAGGATGGACTAACTTTGCTAATGCTTGGGTAGGAAAATAATGAGCCATGTTGGCTGATGGTTTTGGTTCCCTTTATTCACCCAAGTTTTGTCTTTCTTCTAACCTTCTTGGTTAGTTCTACTTGTTAAATTTTCCAAAACCCTAAATAAGAAAAGAGTCACAATTAAGGGACATGTTCACATGTGTCTCCCAAAGCATGCATCCTAAAACTTGATGGTGCTAAGATTTCCAATTTAAGTGGTAATCTTGGTCATCAATTTAATTTTAGGTTTTTTCATATATGGTCATAGTGCTAGCATATTTTTACACCTATGTTTTGAATGACACTAAATTCAGATCATGTATTATGATTTTATCCCTCTAAAAAGAGTGAAACTTAGTCATCAGCTCCAAAAGAAAAGGTTATTCTTTTCCTCCATCATAAATACCCATTTCATCTCATCATTTTATTATCATTGATTCATTCACTCCTCATTATTGATAACATTACTCTAATATCTAACTTTATTGCTTTCATGGCATGTGATCCTTTTTTAATCTCTTTCTCTCTTATTTACCCTTGCAAGTACAACCAATGTCATTGACTACTAGTTTGTTACCTTCTATAGAGGAGGATGAAGAACACAAGCTTATACTGAGAGGGGGTGTGAATAGTATAGCGCCCACTTTTTACTTTCTTTCCAAACCAATATCAATTAGTATCCTCAATTGCAATAACCGAATATAGCAATACACATTAATAACATAGATAGCAATAGTAATCAAGTGCACAAATCATCACACACAATTGAGACACAAGATTTAATGTGGTTCCCCCAATGTGGGGTAGTCCACAAGATATTCTCCTTATAATATTTCATAAATAAATAGGGATACTTATACCAATACAAATGATTACTTTGATCTTCTCAAATCTAGGCTATCCTGATATTCTTAGGTGGGATCCATTGATCTGCTTAGCTAGGCTCTCCAATGATCTGCTCAGCTAGGCTATCCACTGATATGCTCAGCTAGGGTATCCACTTATTTGCTCAGCTAGGCTATCCACTGATCTGCTCAGTTAGGCTATCCACTAATTTTCTTAGCTAGGCTCTCCACTAATCTGGTCAGCTAGGCTATCCACTGATCTTCTCAGCTAGGCTATCTACTGATCTACTCAACTAAGCTATCCACTGATATGGTCAGCTAGGAAATTGGTGTTGATGTGTTTTCTATTTTTGTCCCTTCTCTTTCATTGCTCATAAATCTACCTCAATGCCTTCTCATAAAACTCAAACAATCCAGCTCAAATGTTGTCCCAAATCAATACTCAAAGCCTTTACAAAAGGCTCAAACAATTATGCACAAAATCTGTCTCAAATCTGTCCAAAAATTCTGTCCCAAAAGCCTTCCTAAAGGCTCAAACAATCATGCACAAAAGTTGTCTCAAATCTGTCTAGAAATTCTGTCCCAAAATCCTTCTCAAAGGCTCAACCAATCATGCACAAAATCTGTCTCAAATTTATCCAAAAATTCGGTCTCAAAAGCCTTCTTAAAGGCTCAACCAATCATGCACAAAAGCTGTCTCAAATCTATCCAGAAATTCTGTCCCAAAATCCTTCCCAAAGGCTCAACCAATGACTCTCAAGTAGCACTCAAATCTCAACCAAAAATCAATTAAGGCAAGGCTCAATTATGAACTCAACAATGGATAACAAATGAATGATGTCAATACTCAACAATGTGCTCAAAAATGAATGGCAAAGTACTCTTCAATGGATGACAACAATGATCCACAATGAACTCAACAATGTATGATAAATGATATCTCAAATGGATGAAAACAATGCTCAACAAGGTACTCTCAAATCAATGACAAATGATCTCTCAAATGGAAACCTCTCCAAGCAATAACAATGAGGACTTCAACCAACCAAGGACAATCTCCACAAGTGATAGCAATAGGTTCTAAATAATATCTTCCTCATGAAATGTCAATAAGATCTCAATAAACAAGCACAACTCCCTCAAGCAAAGAGCTCTCAAATAGCCAACAATGATATCCTCAAATGAAAGGCAAATGTATCCACAAGTGACTAGCAAATGATCTCCTCAATGGTCTCAAATAGTGGTAATGTACTCAACAAGTAACCAACAATAATCTCCTCAAAGCAATAGCAAAAACCTCCTCAATAATGGCAATACTCTCAATGAACTCCACTAAAGCAATCATGGAACTCAAGTATCAATTTTATCCATAAAATTGATTTTCTAATCCATACACTTCCTCTCAATAGCCAAGGCACATAATCAAGCAATTTGTCTTCAACTTCAAACTCTAACTCATGTGCATGTCTTCTAACTCAAGGTAGCAATTAACTAGGTCTCAAGTTCCTATTTTAATTTCATAATTAAATTATGCACTAGGACATATAACAAGTTCAACACTTTTCAACCTTATGACTCCCTAATTTCATTAACATATACAACAGTCACCTATACTTTTATTTTTAATTCCATACCTTATAACTCCACATACAACAATCACAAATATTTATTTCCACACCTTATATCTCCCTAATCACACACAACAATAACAAATATTTAATTCTACACCTTATAAATCCCTAAGCACATTAACACATACAACACGCATTTATTTTCCTAAACTCCTTATGACTCCCTAGTTATCATAGAAATAATTTTAATGCACCAAAACTTTGGTAATAACAAATATTACCATGCACTAGAGATAAATACCTTTATATGAAATTCGCTGCCTTTGTAACCTTCGAAATCATATTTTCCAAAATGCCTTGCCAAAATTAATGCTCCTTCACACCTTCAAAATCATCAATGCCTTACCAAAAATCAATGCACCTTCACACCTTCAAAATCGTCAATGCCTTACCAAAAATCAATGCACCTTCACACCTTCACGGGAGTTGAACTCTGTTCCTCTCGCTTAGCGTTGTGAAGTGCTTACAACATGGGTGCTAGCCCATGTTTGCATCCAAAGATCAAGAATTATCACTCAAGTAATGGCTTTCAAGACATATCGTACTCTTTGTATATAGTCCAAGTGTGATCTCTCCTTTCTTATTATGGTGATATTGCAAGCAAGGTAGAGTAGAAGTGAGTATCTCATTGTGATTATTTTATGAATGGAATGATCCTTGATGCCCTAGGTGTCAAGTAATTTATTTTACTTTATTAGGATTAGCCCTAGATTTCATTTATTTAGGGTAATCTCTATATAGTATACTCTTGAATGCATTACTTCAAATTTTTCTTGAGTTAGGATAGTTTTAACTTAGATTGTTAGATTATAGCTTTACTATCTTGATTTATGCATCTTGGTTTATCTTATGTCAATTCATGATTGTATAAGATATTATTTTTTACCACAAATAACCAATACTATAATAGTGTTGTATATTTTTATAATGACCTAGGCTTCCATATAGATTTTGTGAGTTGATCCATGTATTATTAATAGACTAGTAATATATATGTTGAATAGTTATTGGGATTTGTGCTCAAATATTATGGAATGTATTTAAATATTCATTCACCCATTATCTTGTACATAAATTTAAATGATATCTATCATTATTATAAAATTTAGTATTTAAAAAGTAGCAGATCATATACTTTATGATTTTTTTTGTTTCTATTTTGAGCCCATGTAATGTATTTGAGATTTTATGATATTGGTCCTATTTCAAAAAAAATTTAGAGGTTGCTTTTGTAAAATAAGGATTCTGTTGAGAAGCAACACACCCCCACTGAAAAATGCATTCCATCCTTAGAAGGCCCTGAACTTCCATTTTTGCAGCAGGGACCCTCTTGATAATTTTCAGGTTTTAAATCCAAATTTGCTTGCCTCCTTTTTAAAGTTGTGCTTTTTCTTGCATTCCAATTTTTTTATCCAAGAATTCACTTTTTACATGCTAGAATCATTCATGCACAAATAAAATCTTGCACCGGTACCGAGAAAAATCCGAGAAAATAGTTGCATAAATTCATGAAAAATCAAACTTTCCATTTTTGGTAGTGTCGCGATATCGCGACACTTCCATTTTCGAAATGTCGCGAAATCGCGACAGGTAAATCAAAAAGCAGCTAAGTCATTTTAGTGTAGCGAAATCGTGACACTTTCCGTTTTTGGAAGTGTCGCGATATCGCGACATTTCCATTTTTGGAAAGTGTCGCAAAATCGCTGTCGACCGGAGGAGAGAGAAAGAAAACGTACGAAAGGGCGTGATTTTGCAACATGTCGCGAAATCGTGACATGTCGCATTTTTGCGATAGGAGAGAGAAAGTGGGCTGCAGAATAAAAAAATTGGCTAAGTATGAAAATGGTCGCGATTTCGTGACATGTCGCGAAATCGTGACACTTTCTGGAGAGAGAAGGAAAGGAGACGAAGAAAGAAGCCAAGTGCAAGGGCAGGCGTGATTTTGCGACATGTTGCGAAATCGCGACATGTCGCAGTATCGTGACTGTTGGAGCAGAAAGTTGCGGTTGACGGAGAAAGGTCACAATTTCGTGACATGTCACGAAATCGTGACATGTCACGTTTTCGCGGCCGACAGGGGAAGAAGTTGCCGATGTGCTGGGGACGTCACGATTTCACGACATGTCACGAAATCGTGACATGTCGCAGAATCGCGATAGGAGAGAGAAAGTCCTAAGTTGACCAGAAGTGCATTCCAGTGGGAAATAGAAGGCATCCTGGGGTAGCGACACGTGTCAAAGTGTGAGGCAGACAAACAGAAGCCGACATGCAAGCTTGCTTTAGGGTTTTTAGCCTGATTTAATCTGTTTTAACCTTTAAAGCTTCTGATTTAATTAAAGTGCTAATCTAACTCATCTTTTGTCTTTCATGCAGGATTCCATCTGGCACTTGCGGGACAACCGGGAAAGGCCACGAAGACAAAGTTAAAGTGCAGATTTGATCGAGGACCGCCATGCTAGAGGAGAAGATGCCGATGAGGGCATTCAATGACAAATTTATGGCAAAATTAATAGCATGAAGACAATTTCAACACAGGGATGGCTTTACGGAGATCAGATTTGAGAGAGGTGGTGACTCATCCGGCTCACCCGTAGGAATTAATGGAGGCATTTATTTGTAGCTGCGGATGAATGCAAGTGGCTTTAGATTTTATCTTCTCCATTTATGGCAGTTGACTCCCCTGATTTGTCGAAGGGTTAAGTTCTATCCGGACTTTGGTCTTAAGATGGCTTTTTATTGTAAAACCCGGGTCCTAGGGTTTAGATGTGATAAAATTTGCAGTTATGAGAAGAAGATATTTCTGAAAAGATCAGGGTCTGTCCTGAGTCTATAAATACTTCTTCTCAATGTAATCGCGGGAGGCGGAGACTTAGAAATAAAAGGCTTATAAGCAATTTCTTGCAAATTTTGTGAAATCCTTTGTTTCTGGACTTGGAGTTGATGTGCTTTAGCTTTTCTGTGATAGCATGGCCAGGAGCCTAATCTTTTGCAAAGTGTGATAAGTGTATTTTATTTTGTTATCCGTTCCATTTAAAGTTTATTAGATATATGCTGTAAATCTGCCATTATTAAGTTTAAATATGCTGTTAGGCTTCAGTTGTTCTTTTGTCTACTAGGGAAAATTACAAATTTCAGGTGTAAGTTTGTTCTAATTGTTCTGTCTTCACTGTGTGAGCTAGGCTGTCGATGAAAGATACCAGTTTTAACCAGATGCCCTTGGATTTATAATTTTCTGCTAGATCTGTTTCACTCTGCCTTGTGCTCTTAGTTGAAAGTGATCTTAGACTGACTGGACACTTTCTTCTTTGATTTGTTCTGTTGTGAAGCTGATAGCATAGATAAAATTGATAGTTTAGGGTTTTACAGTTGATGTTTGATGAACTTCTATTTCTGCCCTACCCTACCCTCTCTTTGCTTACCATGAATGATCCATTTTTATTTTCTTTATTTGCCTTTTATTTGAATCTGCTGACCCATGAGAGCTAGATCAAGAATTCAAGTTAAATCTGATAAACAACTTCTGCAACTACTGAAAAAGTTCAGGAACCCCCTGTAAGGTAACAGAGCAGTCCATATTGAAATCTATTCCAAAAGTGGAAAATAGTGAATAGCCATTCGACCCAACTCTGTAACTCGCACCTTGGATAACCAGCTAGATCCTAAAGCGAGTGGGATCCGTCCCGTGGGTGTCTCCGGCGGCTTCCTGCCCATCCTTTCGCGGGGGTGCGTATGAAAGCCGGACCAAAACCTAATTGGCACTAGAAGGAGGGCCTGAACTCAGTTCAAGTATTGTAAGGGCATAACAGCAACATTTGGAAGGACCCACAGTGAACTCCGGACAGTTTTGTAAATTTTCGGTACAGTTTTGTAAATTGTCAGTATAGTTTTGTAAATTTTCAGTGCAGTGTTTTAAATTTCCAAATTCAGAACCTGTTGAGAACTGCAAAGTTATAAGTGCTTGTGAAAACTGGATTCTACATACAGGGTAACAAGGTCCCACCCCAGAGCTGGAGAGCTCCTTGTTCCCGAATTAGAAACTCCGAGAAGAAGTAGCCACAGAAGGGCCACATCTCTATCACAGACAGTTTTATCACCATTGATAGTCACTCCAACCAGAGCTCAGAATATTCCTGTCAATCCATTAGCTATGGCAAATTGGTTGGGCTCCACAGCTTTGAAAATTTTGGGTATAGCCCATGACTTGCCCAGAAATCCAAAAAGATACCTCCCTAGGTATAAACATGATGGGACAAGAATTGCAGAGGAACACTTAGTTGCATTCAAGAATGCATTGAAGTTATTAAATGTACAACATGAGGATGTTGCCTACAGAATCTTCCCGTTTACTCTCCAGGAGGGAGCTTATGATTGGTTTCTAAATCTTACCAATGATTCCATCACCAGTTGGAATGATTTAGAGAAAGTTTTTGTGTCACAGTTCGAAGAAGTGATAGATCCCAGCATTTTATATCAGCAGTTTTCTGGCATCAAAAGAGAACTGAATGAGTCTATCGAGATCCTATAATGTCGATTCTAGAAAGCTTATGGTAGACTCACTAGCTATTATGTGCCTAATGCTGACCTGGCATTAGAGATTTTCAGGAACTCTCTAGACCCAATGACCTCTGTCTTCTTGAAGAGAGATGCCACTGTTACCAATTTGACAGAAGCTTACAAAGAAGCTTTAATCCTGGAAAGACAGTTGGGACCCCAGCCTTTAAATATTCAACAAACTCCTCTGATCACTCAGCCTGCTCCTATACTCAATCCTATCCCACATCAGATGATGCTGCCAGTTTGTCAGACTTTACCATCAGCAGCACCAGTGGCTGCTGCACCGGTTGAGAATGTACAGAACCCTGTGAAAGAAGCTGACAATGCAAGGATTGAAGAAGTCTCAAAGATTGTTCAAAAGTCGGCCAATGATTTTTTGAGTTTTAAAAGGCAAACTTCTACTCGGAGACAACCCCAACGAGATATTCATATCAGCCAAACAGATTTAACGAGCCCCCATATGAGCCTAATAAAGATTACAAGGGTAAAGCTCATGATGTGAACATTTGTGATTTAGCCTACCCTAACCGGTGCGAGAATTCATGCCACTTCTCGGCATGGGGAGTTAGACTGTCTGGAATTTTGCAATGCATTTGAAGCCTTGTCTGGTGATCTGATCTCCCCTGAAAATCAAAGAACTGCTGATGGCCCAAGTTCATCCGGCCATAGTGCAGCTATGGTCCTGGATTCTTTCTCTTTCCCGGATGAATTTGAGAATGTAGTTGAAATGCCTATGGATGAAGTATAGGCTTTCCAGTAGTACAGAAGAGATAGCTACAACCTAAGAAATAGGAATCCTGAGCCAAATACTACATCAACTCCTCCGGATAACTCTCACAATATTCCTCCTGACCCCTCTCCAAGCAATAATCCACCCCCACCAAAGGGAGGAGCTCAAAGAGTACCAGATGTTGCTATTCCTCCACTTAACAAAGGATATAACATAGTGGAGGATATGAAAAAGATTAAGGCTAACATTACTTTGCATGATTTGGCACAGATTTCAGAGCAGAGAGACAATCTGATAAAGACATACTCTGGCCCTGCTGCTAAACCTGTGGACAAAGGAAAGAAAATAGCAAATGCCAATCTGGCCATGTACAAGGAAAAGACTGAAGTTCCCCCATTTTTACTAACTGTCAAAATTTTTGGGAAGAATTTACATAATTGTTTGGTAGATTCAGGTGCATCTGCTAATGTCATGCCACTGGCAATTTGTCAGCAATTGGGGCTGACCCCAATGAAGTCTGAGAGGAGAGTTGTCCAATTGGACAAGTCGGAAGTTAAGGTTGTGGGAGAGGCTGCAAAACATTCACATTCAATTGGCATCTGAGCCAAGGGCTCAACATAAGATCAAAATCCAAGTTGTGGATATCCCAGTGGGGTATGGAATGTTGTTGAGTAGGGATTGGTCTAAGTCTCTAAATGGATATCTGGCAACAGACTTTTCACACATGTGGTTTCCATGGAAGGGTGTGGCCAATCAATTGTGGGTTGACAGAGAACCTAGGTACAAGCACACGATTACAGAGTACAATGCTGCAAATGAAACTGTCAATGTTGCAGAAGTAGACATTAGAGTCTACAATTTAACAACTGGGCGGAGTAACAAGTTTAACAAAGCTCATCCCGTACATACTAATGAAGTTTGGACACTTCATGTGGATGGAGCCAGGATGTAGCGAGGATCCGGAACATGGGCAGTCCTCAAAGGGCCTCAAAGTCGAACATTTTTTATGTCTTACCATCTGCAGTTCCCATGTACTAATAATTTAGCAGAGTATGAAGCTCTGATTTTAGGTTTAAAGTTTGCTTTGGATAAAAATGTGAAAAACATTCAAGTTTTCACTGATTCAGATGTGGTGGTCTGGGTCTGTCAAGATTTTAAGGTATTTGATCCTGGGGGTTTTTTACATTCAGTCCTTTTGAAAGAACTCTGCAAACCCTTCAATTAGAAGCATAAACATGTTAATTTGTTTACTTTGAAGGAGTTGCAGATTTGTTTTTCAAATGGGACAGGGAAGACAATAAACACAAGTCTTTCCCGGATAGCAAATTTTTGATGCACAGTCTGGAGTGCATTTCGTCAACAGGACCTGAAAGGTAATTTTTCTAAATTACTTGCACATGGTCAAAAAAAATTTAAGGCACCATTTCTCTGCTTTCCCAACTGCTGCATTTTTTGAGTATGAAGGGAAGTTGTAACATATGTATACATTGTAAGTAAGCTTTGAAGTTTTTCAGTTTTATTTCTTTGTCTGTACAGTTTTAGCTTGTGCAGTTTATTTCTTTTGTCAGTGCTTTTTATTTCCTTTCTTTGTCTTTTTTTGTCAGCTTGCTGTTTAAGTCTGTACAGTCTTTTGTTTCAGTTTTATTTGCTTTAGTTCTTTCTTGCAGTTCTTTTTATTTGTTGTCTGTACAGTTGCTTTAGTTTATTTCAGTGCTGTTGCAGTTTAGCTTTGCTGCAGTTCAGCAGTTTTAGTTGCTTTGCTTCAGTTCTTTTAGTTTGTTTCTTTTATTGCCTGTACAGTTTTTATTTTCTTCCCTGTAATTCCTTTTCTTTGTTGTCTGTATAGTCTTTTGTTTCAGTTATTTTCTTTGCTGTCTGTTCAGTTTATTTTATTCCCTTTGTCTGTACAGTTCTGTGCTTTAGTCTGTACAGTTTTATTTTGTTTTTCTTTAAGGCCTGTTTGTCCTTGAAAGTCTGTGCAAAGTCCTTTAGCTTCTAAAGGTTTCTGTTCTTTGCCTTTGTCTGAGCATCAATGAAAAGTCAGCCTGTTGAAAATTGTTTTATTCTGAGCTGATAAATCCACAATCCAGTACCCCATTCTATTCACCATTCTAATTGAGATAGTCTGCTTACTCTGAACAGTAGAGCTATTTTGTTATTCAGGACAAAGGTAGAGAGATGATGGGATCTTGTGTCTTACTTGCCACAGTTGTTTTAATAATAGAAAAATTGCTATGCTGTTTTGTTGGAGGAACTCCCGGGGAATCCAAGAAAAGCTGGTTATGAGAGGGGACTATGGTTCATGCAATTATTTGGGTATCCACAGAGGCTATCAGTGCCTAGACTAAGACAGTTCTGGATTGATCAAATGATAAAAGAAAATTGTAATTTCTCTAAGGCCTTTCAGATATTGATATATTTCAAAAAGAAGAGAGATAAAAAAAAAAAAAAAAAGAGTTATATGATCAAAAGAGGCAGCCAATACTTCCAAAGATATTTTTACTGAATTATAGATTCTGCCCTACAGTTGTAAATTTGGGTCGTGTAAATCTAAAGGGTAACTCTGTCTAGGCTGTAAAAGGCTAAACTAGTAAACAGAGCTCTACTCGGTTTCCCCTTTTACAATCTAGAAAATTTGATTAATCTAGAGTTCATCATTCAATCCAGTCATCCTTGAAGAAAGTTTTATACCCTTTGTAATTGCACATCAGAAATCTTCCTTGAAGTAATTCAGCCTAGTATGTCCTTGGGAAATTTTAACAGCTAGCAGTTGGCAGTCAATTTATTGTGAAGAATGTCCGTGGCAGGGCATGATGCATGGTCTTTTTGTTTTGAAACCAGAGTCTTGGGTTCTAAAATAGTGCTACTATTTTACCCGCAGATATCGCCATTTGTTGAGAAGCAACACACCCCCACTGAAAAATGCATTCCATCCTTAGAAGGCCCTGAACTTCCATTTTTGCAGCAGGGACCCTCTTGATAATTTTTAGGTTTTAAATCCAAATTTGCTTGCCTCCTTTTTAAAGTTGTGCTTTTTCTTGCATTCCAATTTGTGTTATCCAAGAATTCACTTTTTACATGCTAGAATCATTCATGCACAAAGAAAATCTTGCACCGCATCTGAGAAAAATCCAGAAAACAGTTGCATAAATTCATGAAAAATCAAACTTTCCATTTTTGGTAGTGTCGCGATATCGCGACACTTCCATTTTCGGAAATGTCACGAAATCGCGACAGGTAAATCAAAAAGTAGCTAAGTCATTTTAGTGTAGCGAAATCGCGACACTTTCCATTTTTGGAAGTGTCGCGATATCGCGACATTTCCATTTTTGGAAGTGTCGCGATATCGCGACATTTCCATTTTTGGAAAGTGTCGCAAAATCGCTGCCGATCGGAGGAGAGAGAAAGAAAACGTACGGAAGGGCGCGATTTTGCGACATGTCGCGAAATCACGACATGTCGCATTTTCGCGGTAGGAGAGAGAAAGTGGGCTGCAGAATAAAAAAATTGGCTAAGTATGAAAATGGTCGTGATTTCGCGACATGTCGCGAAATCGCGACACTTTCTGGAGAGAGAAGGAAAGGAGACGAAGAAAGAAGCCAAGTGCAAGGGCAGGCGCGATTTTGCGACATGTCGCGAAATCGTGACATGTCGCAGTATCGCGACTGTTGGAGCAGAAAGTTGCAGTTGACGGAGAAAGGTCGCGATTTCGCGACATGTCGCGAAATCATGACATGTCACGTTTTCACGGCCGACAGGGGAAGAAGTTGCCGATGCACTGGAGACGTCGCGATTTCACGACATGTCGCAAAATCGCAACATGTCGCAGAATCACGATAGGAGAGAGAAAGTCCTAAGTTGACCAGAAGTGCATTCCGGCGGGAAACAGAAGGCATCTTGGGGTAGCGACACGTGTCAAAGCATGAGGTAGACAAACAAAAGCCGACATGCAAGCTTGCTTTAGGGTTTTTAGCCTGATTTAATCTATTTTAACCTTTAAATCTTTTGATTTAATTAAAGTGCTAATCTAACTCATCTTTTGTCTTTCATGCAGGATTCCATCTGGCACTTGCGGGACAACCGAAAAAGGCCACGAAGACAAAGTAAAAGTGTAGATTTGATCGAGGACTGCCATGCTAGAGGAGAAGATGCCGGTGAGGGCATTCAATGACAAATTTATGGTAGAATTAATAGCATGAAGACAATTTCAACACAAGGATGGCTTTACGGAGATCAGATCTGAGAGAGGTGGTGACTCATCCGGCTCACCCGCAAGAATTAATGGAGGCATTTATTTGCAGCTGCGGATGAATGCAAGTGGCTTTAGATTTTATCTTCTCCATTTATGGCAGTTGACTCCCCTGATTTTCCGAAGGGTTAAGTTCTATCCGGACTTTGGTCTTAAGATGGCATTTTATTGTAAAACCCAGGTCCTAGGGTTTAGATGTGATAATATTTGCAGTTATGAGAAGAAGATATTTATGAAAATATCAGGGTCTGTCCTGAGTCTATAAATACTTCTTCTCAATGTAATCGCGGGAGGCGGAGACTTAGAAATAAAAGGCTTATAAGCAATTTCTTGCAAATTTTATGAAATCCTTTGTTTCTAGACTTGGAGTTGATGTGCTTTAGCTTTTACGTGATAGCATGGCCAGGAGCCTAATCTTTTACAGAGTGTGATAAGTGTATTTTCTTTTGTTATCCGTTCCATTTAAATTTTATTAGATATATGTTGTAAATCTGCCATTATCAAGTTTAAATATGCTGTTAGGCTTCAGTTGTTCTTTTGTCTGCTAGGGAAAATTATAGATTTTAGGTGTAAGTTTGTTCTAATTGCTCTGTCTTCACTGTGTGAGCTAGGCTGTCGGTGAAAGATACCAGTTTTAACCAGCTGCCCTTGGATTTATAATTTTCTGCTAGATCTGTTTCACTCTGCCTTGTGCTCTTATTTGAAAGTGATCTTAGACTGACTGGACACTTTCTTCTTTGATTTGTTCTGTTGTGAAGCTGATAGCATAGATAAAATTGATAGTTTAGGGTTTTACAGTTGATGTTTGATGAACTTCTCTTTCTGCCCTACCCTACCCTCTCTTTGCTTTTCGTGAATGATCCATTTTTATTTTCTTTATTTGCCTTTTATTTGAATCTGTTGACCCATGAGAGCTAGATCAAGAATTCAAGTTAAATCTGATAAACAAGTGACAACTACTGAACAAGTTCAGGAACCCCCTGTAAGGTAACAGAGCAGTCCATATTGAAATCTATTCCAAAAGTGGAAAAAATTGAATAGCCATTCGACCCAACTCTATAACTCGCACCTTGGATAACCAGCTAGATCCTAAAGTGAGTGGGATCCGTCCCGTGGGTGTCTCCGGGGCTTCCTGCCCATCCTTTCGCGGGGGTGCGTATGAAAGCCGAACCAACAGATTCCAAAATCAAATTTTTAGGTTTTTGTTTAAAATATAGATTTTTCACTCTAAAGTTTGCTTCAAACCAAATGTTCAATAGGATAGAGGATTTGACACCCAAGGGTTTCTAGACAATGTTAGACATTAGAGGACCATCATAGTATTTTAGGAGTTTTTTGGGAAAAAAATTACCTACAAATTAATATAATATTTTGACTATGATAAAATTTAATAAGAAGTTGCTTTAGCTATGAAATATTCCATATCAATGGGAAACAACCAAATATCTAAATTTTCATAGAATGATGCTATAAGTCAAAAATCAAGAATTTTGAAAAAATGTTCATATTTTTCAAATATATGCAAAAAATCATGGGGTTAAGTTTAGAAATTTTCTTTGTCTATTATTTATAATGCAAAAATCTTGGGTCAAAGTGCTATCAAATTTACCACCTTAAAAAAATAATAAAATGAGGGGTTAATATTTAGGTCAAGGAAGGGAATAGTCCTACTTGAAAAAATATTCTACCCATATAATCCCCTAGTTCTAATTATTATATGCACCAAGGGTGGGTGGAAGCTAACATAATTATAGGTGGGAGAGGAGCGAGTATCCTCAAAAGAGGACCTTTGTATCCCACCTCACTATGATACCATACTTTCAAATATTCATACCATATGTAAAAATTTACACATAAATATAGTTTGATTTAATATCAAAGGATAATGAAAATGCTACAAGTAGTGGATCCTTATTAGAAATTAAACCAAAATATCCACGACATTTTACAATAAGCACTAGTAAACAACCAAAATATGGAACAAGTAAAACAAAAAAACATGAATGGCAAATATTGTAGTGTATGCTAAGGAGAGAAAAGAAGACACATCAAATAACTTGATGAAATATAATATTAATGGTAATGCATATTAGTATCTATAGTTACAAATGTAGATGTAGCCTAATAGGTTTTGTAGTATAGAGTATTATCAAAATATTCATATTAGATGTAAGAAATATTTGATTTGTATATCTATTAAGGAATATTTGGGATTGTTATTTCTTCCTAGCCTAGAGTAAAAAAGTGATAAAAATTTATCATGATGAAAATATAATATGTTTACCAATGATTAAAAAAATTAATTTTTTTTTTAATTTATTAGAAGAAGAGGTTTTGAAAGGGTCCTCAATTCTTTTACAAATGATAAAGATCCCCAAAAAGAGAGCTACTTAAGAACATCCTAGAGACAATAGATAGGAGGGTCTCCCCGATACTAAAGATTAGGAGGATCCCAATATTAATCCAAACCAACAAAAATACAAGAAGTAGTAGACCAAAAATAGAGGACGAGTTATCTAGAGTTAGTCATGTTCAACACCAGTAGTAGGGGCATCCACCATATCCCTGGGATCAACATTTCCATATTTATTTTGGTATTTCTCTAGAAGGATAGTATCATATTCAACATAGGATATGGTCATCTTCCCTACTTTTTACAGTGAGTTGATAAGATCATCCAAGGATTGGAGCTATCCCTATCTTCATGGAAAAGAGAATGAACCTCTATAAAGGGGATTCTAGGGCTAAAGGTATAGAACGTTGCATGGCCACCTTTTGAGTAGGAGTATGCAAATGAGCAAAGCTACCATATTTGGTTGTTTAGGGGATGGGAGTGGATTCCCAAGAGTCTTTAGATATTTTCTCTAGAGTTACCCTTTTTTCATCTAAAATTTTAGGTGTTTGGATCACCTTTAGGAGTTGATTCTGATTTTGGGGGATTTGGCTACACCATGTTCTTTATTTGGAGCTTTGTTGAAATTAACATCCTTATGTTGTTTAGGTGTATCCTCACTCACAATAAATTTGGTACCTTCCATGGGGAAACTCTTAGAAACTACCTCAAAGTCAAATCCATCATGTCGAGTCACATCCTTGGGGTATTTTCCTTCAAAACATAATGGGGAGCCTTGTCTTGTCACCCCAGACATAATTCCAAGAATTAGCCCTAGGCTCACCAAGGTACTTTGACCCTCTTTCTACATAATATACTAGAATAGAAGCGAATGGATCCCTTGATGAAGTAGGAAGGATACATTCCCCTTTTGAACTTGATTCATTGATTTAAATAGGAATATCAATATGTTGATACTTTTCTTCTTTCTAATGTGATTTAGGAAAGCAAAGTAGAAGCTCTTGACAATCAAGATTTGGTCATACAACATGAAGCACTGGATAATGGGAATGACCACTTTGTCCCAAGGTTTACAGAGGTACTCTTTGAGGATTATATTATGGTATTTATTCAAATTATCCTTCTGGTCCTTGAAAATAAGTAGTTCATTTGTAAGTGAATGCTTATCTTTGTTGATACACTCTCCTGAAGATGTAAGACTCAAAATTTCAGTAATAAAGGCCACACTTATGGTGAACTTAAGGCCTTTGGCCTTGAATCTCTCTTTATACTAGGTATGGACTATATCCTTTGAGAATTCATGGTCATGGCCACTGAATTTCCTAAGGAATGATAGAAAAAATATTTTATCCAAGATTTCCTTGGCCACCTTATCCAAGGCAAGGATTATAGACTCCATTATGCTATCAATATCACCCATCTTATGTCTATCCCAAAGGAAAAGTAGTAACTTTCAAAGGAGAGGAGGGAATAAGGAAAAGGAGAAAGCAAGATGTTGAGACTTATCTACAACTTGCCTAATCAATCCCTTCAATGGAAAATATACTTTGAGTTATGAGGTTGAGGATTTTTGAAAAATGATCTAGCTAATGTTGGAGGGTGCACATACCAAGCCATAAAAGTCTCCCATTCCTTTTGATAAGACCACCTCGAGGCCATCTCCTTCATGTGGCACAAGGAAAATATGGAAAATTTGGTATCATTGCATTAATTGAAATGAGCAAAAAGAGCTTGGTTGTTGGGCTAGAATGTGGCTTGATCTGAGATCCACATGCAATACCAATTCACTAGAAAGATGATCCTTGAAGCTTTGGTCTACTAGGATAAGATAGAGAGAAAAAAATCCATGCAATCAATGGTGCTTGTGAGGAACAACATAAATATCAAAAGTTGATAGGGGAAATGAGTCACGTGAAGAGCATCGATCCAGCTGATGGGAGATAAAGAATCCACATGACAAGTAACTTTGGTAAAATAGGAGGGGATCTATAAAATAGAGGTGAGAAAGGAAAACCAAGATAATAAAATTATCTAAAATAGAAAGGTAGACTGCCACATGGAGACTGGAAAGATAGAGGAAAGAGAGGGGTCTCTAAGGCAAGGGCAAAAAAAATATAGCTAGACTACCTCAAGGGAAGGTAAAGTAGACCAAATAGAGGGGCTAAATAATAAGGCAATAGATAACAAAGAATAAAATATGGGTTTCACTAGTGCCAACTAGATAAAGCGAGAGGGGGGGAAGAAAGAGGGGTAAGGGCTAGACTCACAAAACGACATGTAAACCAAAAAGGGATCCATAGGCTAGAAAAAATGGGGGTTTTGACAAGCCATTAGGGCACCAGATAGTAAAATAAAGGATGTGAAAAAACAAAAGAGCTCAGCAACAATTGAAAAAAATTGACAATACATTATCAAGACCATTTTTACTTATGTATTATTAACTTCTAAAAGGTGATGGTTGTGATAGACTAATTTATATTTAATGTTTCAAGTGTTGACATGCCATCCTCCATGGAGTATATTGAAGGAATCTATAGCCAAGTAAAGGGTAATAGATACATAACAACAACCAATTCAAAGGTAAAATTAACACACATGCATATTACAACACAATGCATTTAGATTTGTATGGTTGCATGTTAAATTTAAAATGTTGCATATGTGGTTATAGTATAAATTTCTTATACTTTAATGCTTGGTAGAATTAGATGCAAGGAGAAACTAGTTCAAAGAGGTAAAATTAACACATGTGCACATTACAAAAAATTACATAAAGATTTGCATGGTTGTATGTTGGATTGAAAATGTTGCATGTGTAGCTGTAGTATAAATTACATATACATTAATGCTTGCTAGAATTAATTTTAGTGTGGTCCAAAAGATAGTATTTGAAAATTTAAAACTTGTTTGACCTCCACTTATTGAGTTGGGAACAAGAGGTATGAATGGACATGTTTTTTATGTTAGGAAGATCTCTTGATAAGCCCTTAACCTCCATGGCATAATGTGTAGTAATAAAATCATTAAAAATTTATTAGAAGATTTCCTTGGAACCTTCATTAGTGTTGCAACCACATTCTTCTAGCCTTAAATAAACCATTTCTTTTGAACATGCCTTATTTTTTCTTTGGTTTTTCTTCTTGGGATTTTTAGGAGTTATTAAGGCTAGGAAGAGAGAGTTTGTGATGGTGATGTTATTTTTTATTTTCTCCACTTGGGGGAAGAAGACTTTGGGGAGGACCATGCATGTACTAAGAGGGAGTCTCTCTTAGTTACCCAAGATTCTTGGTACTTACACCTTGATGAAAAAATTCAGAGATATTTGGGGTACCTGATGGAGTTTGATATATGGGCATCCATGGTTGTAAAGAGGGTATGCTAGAAATAGAGAAAAAAATAACTTTGAAACCCTGCTAGATTTTAGATGAAGTTGTCATGTTATGCTTTTTTTCTTCCTTGGAAAATGACTTAGTTTGTTGTTCTAGGGTTTCGAGAAAAATATCCTTTTGTGTTCTCATAAATTATGATAATGGATGTTATTCTTGAGATAAGTATTCTCCATTTCAAAGCAGTATAATGTGATTTTGTTTTGGTAAGGAATATAGAGTAATTTATTTATATTTATTTTTGGGTATGCAAAATTTTCTTCTAAAATAATTGCTTGAAAAATGTGTTACTTACTTGAAGGGTGAAAGGAACAACCAAACTCTAACACTTTGAATCCTAGCTAGAGTTTTTTTGTATGGTTTCTTCTTTGAAGTGCAACAAGATTGCATTAGTTTCCTTTTATCAAATGCATAAATATTTGGAATTGTAATCTGAACGTTTTGTATATTATTATTACTTTGTCAAAGAATATCAAAATTGTTCGTATAAACCCCCAAGTAAAATTATATTTTCTTGTTCATGCAAACCAAAGTCCAAGGGATTGCTTGTGTCGATGTTGGCCAATAGTGATAGAATTAGATATTTTATTTATATATTTTATTTTTGATGGAAGGTTTAGGAACAATGAATTGGACTATGATTAGCAGGTAAAGCTACTATAAGACCAACATGAAGCTGGTGTAGTAGAAATGTATGCTAAAATAAGATATGATTTTATTATTGTTTCTTTTCTCCTTTGTTCAATAAAATATATGCCTCAAATGTAGAAATTATAAGTTATCTTTAATGCTATACAAAATGGGATAGGTCCTTAATAGGTTGTATGGTATGAACTAGAAAAGAACCATAAATAACATGAATATGCATGAGTATGTGTACTTTTAATCATAGTTGTATGAAGGAATATGTCATTAGTTTAAAAATCATTATAACTATATTCATTTGCATTTTGGGAATCACTAGAAAATTTTAAATTTAAAAGCATGAAAACATGCCACATGTTAAGTGCACTCTATTTGATATAAAAAAATTTCTTCATAGCTAAATATTAATATGAAAACCTAGAGAGGAAGTCCAATATGATAACCTATATAAAATTAACTTAGGGATAATACATTTATTTGTACATACATAAGAATGTGTATTCAACATGAATGATGCATATTGATTGTGCAAATGTAGTTGAGTATTACATAAATATACAATAGATGTATTCACCTAGGTATAACTTGATCATTGCACAAAAATACTATATCTAATTATGAGTTATAAGTTAATTAATGTTTATTGCATGCATGATTAAGCATGAGTATATTTGCATGCAATGGACCTCTCTAATTGATTGGTCATATGTATGTGTTCCCTCATGAAGGATCAAAATCTCAATATAAAGTTGATACAAGAGGTATTTAAGTGAAAATACTACTTGTATGGTCCATAAAGTACTATTATGATGCCTTCCCTCCTTTGTTTTGATTATAGAGATAAGCTAGATTCAAGTTTTAGAAATTAACTATATAGAACATAGTATAATATTGCTCTATTCAGTTGTATTTAGTAGCATTATAAAGTTGATGCATAAAGTTGCATTTCATCTAATTTGAAAGTATAAAATTAGGAAGAAAAAAACTACTTTGGAATGATTAATTGATATTTATATGTGCATGTTGTATATTTTTCTTTCCAATTGTAATTGAAATAAATTGGATGTTTGGTTGATGTAATTGCTAAGATTATAATTCGTAACAACATGTTATAATTCCAATATGGAATAGTTAGGATACATCTTATTGATGGTTTCCATACTATGAAAATCACTCAGTTCACAATGAATGACTTGAATTCTACTAAATTTTGTTAAAATTTTGGTATCACATTAAAAGATTCTAAGTTGAAACATTTATGTAAGTTTATACTTACAATTTTATGTCTAAAGTTGGTACTATTTGGGTTACTTTTTTATTATCAAAATTGTTGCCTTCTAGGCATGTGTAAAATAGTGGGACATCTTGATATGTAATATCCTATTTAAGAACAAAAAATTATCCTATAATATTGCATTGAGTGATAATAAAATACTAAAAAAAATATTATTATCCTTTTTGGTAAATTGTGAATGAGTGGGTCCTTGAATGAATCTATTTTGATGTCTTGTTCATATTTTGCTACCTAAAAAAAGTGTTGAATGTTTTTATGTGTTGTAGTAACATGAGAAAGAAATTCTTGGAGCACTTTTTAAATTAAGGGGTAATAGGGAAAGAATCCATCTGATATGGCATGCCTATAATTATCATTTTTTGGGTTACCTTGTTCATCTTACAAAAAAATTAATCAATTTTCTATGTAGGTATAGTCATGGAATTATCTTAAGTTAAGATATGCTTATTATTTTGAATGGAAAACATGACAAAAAACAATAGTTTATAAATATTTATTTAGGGGCTAAGGTTTGATTGTATACTAAATTTTATGGTGAAATAAACAAGTTATAATGAACACCACCAAGGATCATAGTTTGAATGATATGATCTTGCAATATATTCATGTCATCTTACTTTACATTAAAACAAAGGTTTGGTAATCAATTCAAATATTTTCTTAGTAGTACTTTGTGTTGATATGGTAAATACTAGAACCATGATCCTCATTGTGGTTTAAGGATAAAATATAATGAATTATTCTTAAGACTAGTAAAGAGGTTGAAAAGACTTAAAATAATATTTTAGCATGCTATATAAACTCTACAATGGTACTTTTGTATAAAATAATTTTGTATGAGCCAATAATATTATATGTGCATGTATTCCTTATAAGAATGATACAAAGAGAAAAATAAAAAAATATCCATAGAGTCCTATTGTAGACACCAAATTTTAGTCATTTGCAATCGAATTTCCACAAAACCACCAAAACATCCCTCAAATCATTACAAATTCACCAAAATCCCCAAATTATCACAAAACCATCACTAGGTGCTCAATTTTATCCATTTTTGCCTAAATTCCTCTAATTCTATTTCTTCTTTTCTAATTTCCCCTAATTTCTTCTAAATTTCTCTTCTCCTTTCTAATTTCTCCTAAATTCTTCTAATTCCCCCTCTTTCCCTCTAATTTTCCTAATTCCTTCTAATTTTCCCTAGCCTATCTAATTCTATTTCTTCTCTCTAATTTTCCCTAAATTCTTCTAAGGTTTCCCTAAAGTTTTATTTTCCTCTAAATTTCCCCTTTTCCCCTAATTTCTTAAATTCTTCAATTCCCTCTATTTTCCCCCTAATTTCCTCCTACCCTACTTAATTCCTCTAATCCCCCTCTTAGCTCCCCTAATTTATTAATTTCTACCTAATCTCTCTCATTTATTTCTTCCTCCCCTCTCAAAGTTCTCATAATCCCTCTTACTTGCTTAATTCCTCCATTTATCCTCTAATTAGTCTCTTAATTCCATCTTAAGAACTCATCCAAATCCTAAGGGATATGCACAATAATTTAAAAATACCCCTCTTACTTGTTCTCATAATCCCTCTTACTTGTTTAATTCCTCCATTTATCCCCTAATTAGTCTCTTAATTCCATCTTAACCACTCATCCAAATCCTAAGGGATATACACAATAATTTAAAAATACCCCTCAAATCCCTAGGTCTGCCCACAATCTTCACCAAAAACCCTCATTTATTCCACCTTGTCTCCCCACCCATCTTTCCCTCCAAATTTGAGTAATTTAAAAATGCAAGAAAAGCTCCAAGTCAAAGGAAATTAATTTGGTAAATTAAATGGGTTAGTCCTCCTCACCCTCCATGTCACCCTTTTAAGCAATTTAAAAATCCCATGGGCAGCTCCCAAGGCACACATGTCCCCATGCCCCTCACTCTTCCCTAGGCCAATTTATGGCATTTGGGTGGGTGAGAGTTCACTCCACCCAAAGCCATTAAATTTGGAGGGTGCACACTCTTCCAAGTGGAAACCCCCAAATTTTTCTTGGCCTTTGCACACCCACATGGCTACCACATCCCCTCTATCTCACCTTCATGTCACCTATCTTTCCCCCCACAAAATTCCTATAAATACCCCCAATTTCCACCATTTGCATAAGGAGAAGTATAGATTGTTATGCTACTAATTTTTTTCCAGAATTCCTTGCTTCCCTTGGAGACCCCATATTCCATCACCACACACCTTGGAGAGACCAATTATGGTAGCCATGGAGCTTTCCTAAGGATTTTAACATGACCTTTGACCAACAATCGTACATGGCCCAGCCTGCATTCTTCCACCACACCTACACCAAGGGACACTCAGGGACCACCAAAACCCTCTAGAATGATCATATAGCCCCATATACCACTTGGTCCCAATAATAACCTTTGGTTACATATTCTTATCCATCATTGAAGGTTAGCCTACTATCACCTCTAGCTGCATAGATTCAACCATCACTGACGATTATACAAACACATACTAAATAGAGCATACACTTAGTAGGTAGGTAGATGAAGGTATAAAATATTGCATTTTTTTAGTTTTATGAACTTTTATCAAGGTTTTGTGAACATCTAAATAGGTTTTGTAATATTTTGTTATCTTTGCTTTGGTAAGGGCCTCATGCAAGGGAGGCCCCTCAAATGTTATTGATTCGATCTAGTTTGCATGTGTGTAGGTGTGAAGCAGTTGGTAGAGCACTAGGGTGGTCCAAAAGGTGTAAATAAACCCACCCACAACTCAATTTTGGCATGAGAAGATATTGCACTGAGTACATTGTTTTAAAAAGGGGTTAATCCTCCTTTCATTTCAAACACTCACTATTTAAAAGCCCTCTAGCAGGGCTGCCTTATACTCAAGGAATAATTATTGATTAATACACATTTGCTCATATCTTTTAATATTTTTCTTGCATGGTGTATTTTCATATATACACTTATACCATAGATTTTCATGATTTTTTCTCAACTAAACTACTAGTTCTCATTTGGGCATAAAAGAAAAAGAAACAAGTAAACCACTAGTTTGGAATAGACATTGAAGGTGTTTAAAAAAAACTTAAAATTATTGATCCACAATTGGACATGGAATGGAGTTAAGATAGAAAATCCACTAGTCTTGGAATATATCTAGAAGGTGTATGGTAAAAATTTAACTCATTGGTCCACAATTGGACATAGAAGCAAGTTAAGATAATAATTCAACTAGTCTTGGAATAGACAAATAAGATCGATGGTAAAACTTTAATTCTATTATTCTCTATATGGACATTGAAGGAATTTATATCAATATAACTTCTAGTCTTCAATAGAATTGGATGCGGTTGTACAAACTTTAAATTTTGTCTTTGTATAGATGTAGAAGGGAGTTAAATTAATATAATCACTACTCTAGGATAGACCTTGAAGGTGGGTTGCCAAAACTTAAACTCAATGGTCTAGAGTTGGACATAGAAGGAGGTTGATTCAAGAAAACCATTGGTATTTAAGTATATGCTAAAGGTACTTAGACAAAAATTAATTCACTAGTCCTAAATAGGACATAGAATAGAGGTAAGCTAATAAACACATTAGTCCTCTACAAGGCATTAAAGGGAGTTAGTTTAGTTAACTTGTCAACTTTGGTTAGGGCATTGGAAGGAATTCTAAATATTTCTAGTCTTAGTAGAGACATGGGAGTGAGCAACATAATTATCTCTTGTATCTTGATTAAGGCACAAAAATGAGGTAATAGAATAACATAATCAATACAATTATTTGCACATTTATAGAAATTATGCGCATGGAGTACTATACTTAATTTTTAGAAAGTGCTTATTGGATTGATAATTAAACAAAATGTAAATTTTAGTTTAAACAACATAATGAAAACAAAAAAATCATTGTTATTTTTTAAAACCCTAAAATATTGAGTTGTTACAGTTCTCTAATAAGGGAAACAAGAAGACACATCAAATAACTTGATGAGCTACAATATTAAAGGCAATGTAGATTAGAACCTATAGTTGCAAATATAGATGTGACCTAATAGGTTTAGCAATGTAAAGTATTATCAAAATATTCATATTATGTATAAGAAATCACACATAAATGTGGTTGGATTTTGTATATCTATTAAGGCATAGATGGGGTTTTGCCTTTGCTTTTTAGCATATAGCAAATAAGTGATTCAAAATTGTCATGATGACATGGTAATATGTCTACCAATTATTTTCCACTAAGTATTTGGATGGATTAATATCAAATTTAGTTGATAACATTAAGATGATGGATTAAAGTTCCTTCTTCAAAGAAATTATACTAAATAAATAACTCATTTTTGGCATAAATTTAGGACTTATGAAATTTTTTAGAAGCCTTAACACCAAGTTCTCTGTTCACTTCAATCTTCTATATCATATAATACTATATAGTTAAAATTCAAGTTATGATGTTATGGAGTTATAAAATGGGGTATGAACACCCTTCAATAATTTAATTGATGGATGTTTACTTCTATTTTGACAGTGCTTTTGTAAATTGACCAAATATAAATAGAAATTATGAAGAAGACTAAAAAACTATTTTTAACTATTTATTATCAAGTTCAAACTTATGAGAGAAAGATAGTTGTAAGGAGTGTGGAGTATGTGCCACTATAAATAAATAAAAATACAAGTAATCTTTACTATATTCTAGGTGGAAATGTCATAATGGAAATGTTAAATAGATAACATAATGCCTAGGATCACATCCAAAGAGAGATCATGGAGAAAGATCAACCATTCTAAAATTAGGTGGGAAATCCTTAGACCAATCGAAGCCCACTTGATTTTCATTTCTAATCAATTTTTTATTTTTTTTTGGGAATGGGCATGGACTACAACAAAATTCTCTCTCTCTCTATCTCTCTCTCTCTCTCTCTCCCCTTAAATAATATTCTAGATGGAAATGTTATAATGTAAATGATAAGTAGATATCATAATATCTAGGATCACATCACAAGAGAGTTCATGTAAAATAAGATCAACCATTCTAAAATTAGGTGGGATGCAACTCTAAGGATTAGCTTAGGCCAAAATAGGTCCACCTAATGTCCATTCTAATAAATTCCCCTTTTTAGTTAGGAATAGGTATGGCTTGCAGCAAAATTCTCTCTCTCGAAAATATTTTTTTTCAATTCTAAAATCATAATGCATAATGGATTACTTTAATGAAAATCAAAGACTTTAAAAATGATTGTAAATAGAAAATATTAACACCAAAACAGATAACAAATCAAAACAAGCAATCATGCACAATAAAAAGAGTGATTTTATATTGACTTATGGAGCCTTTGATCTCCTCTTTTACACCATTAATATACCTTGAATCACAAGAGGTTTTTACAAAGTATGCTTGTTTTAATGATACAATGATTAAAAGGGTGAAACCCTTTTGCTTGATCAAACAAATGTGGTGCTTCCAAATATTCTTTGTTATGAACGTGGGCTCATGTATCCTCTATGAGGTTGCTCCAACTGCAATAGCTATCCAATAAATTATCACCTGTACTTGCATAAAATCAAACCACAAAATAGATCAGTAGCACATGTGGGGCCTCCATTGTGTGAGGCCCTCTTCAATATGAAATATAAAACTACAAAACCTAGTTTGAATATCTAAAAAATATGAAATAGAATACAAAAAACATAAATCAAAATAAAATAGTTGCCTTATCAATACCTGATTGCGATCTATGCTCTTGAGGGTTCAAAATGATGTTGTAAAGATGCTAGAAAGTATTTGAGGCTCTGCTAGACATCATTTGATATCTAGTGGATGCCCTGATGCATCTGCAGACTATGGTGGATGCCCTGTAGCATTTGGAAAACACTCTGAGGCATATGTGAGCTGTGATGGATGCTATATAGTGTTTAGATCTACTTTTTAGAAGTGACAGTGATCGAATAGTGAATGCAAAAATGACTAAGGTTTATGCAAAATTGTGTGTGAATGTGTGTGATTTGTCCTTGCATTTTTTTTAACCATTATTCATAAAAATTGAATAACATTTTATGATTACCTTGATTCATGTTACGGTTTTTATGATGACAATGAGCAGCCGATACTAAAACATGATGGACAACTGAGATTGCATCTTATTAAGTGACACAAATTACAAGTAGTGAGTGGCAAGGATTGCCACATGGCATGCTAAGATGCAATTTTGATGGATGGCTCAGATATATATAATAAATTATTAATGGCTAGGATTTGGTGTCTATAAATACCCCTTTTTGTATCACTTTGTGTAACACACAATACGATGCAAAAAAAAAAGACACCTAGTTTTATGCAATGGAATATTTTCTTAGTGTGAAAGAACAGTTTCAAAATTTTATGATTTTGGTTTACCCCCTCAATTGGTGAATGAGTGAAGAATGAAACCCATGAGCCAATTGATCGAATGAAGATGATGCAATGGATGCATATGATGTATGTAGATGTTAGAAATCAAAGTCAAGTTTGGTTGCCCCAAGTTTGGGGTGGTTTTGTGCTATCAAAAATTTACCTTTTGGTATCATTGAAATGCAAAAATGATGAAGTAAAGGAACCAGGCTCATTATCTTAGTGACTGTATCAAATTCCTTAATGCAAAATGATGAAGGAACCAGGATCACTGTACTAGTGAATGTATCAAATTTCTTGATGTAAAATGATGAAGTAAAGGAACCAGGCTCACTTTCCTAGTGACAGTATCAAATTCCTTGATGCAAAATGAGGTAGAAAATTTTCCATGTTTGTAATCCCACGGATAGGGTGCCAATGACAACCTTGGACAAATTATATTGAAAACAGTTTTACTCAAGAAATGAGGGATCCAATTGATTTTGTTTTTGAACAAGATGATGTTGGATGATGATTTTGAGCAAGCATCCTTATGGTGGTCTACCCATCCTACCAAATTGCATGGATAACCAATCGTTGCAACTACCAGGGGACTAGATTAAATCACTAGATACGAGGTTCACTTGATAATGTAAGTTGACTTGATGATGTAAATGCATTGATGAGTTGATTTGGTAATTTTGTGAAATTTTAAATCATTTTGGGATGTTTTGAAGCATTTTTGGGTATTTGTGTGACTTTTGGTCACATTCAAAAATTAAATACCCAAATCAATCCATGTTATCACAAAATATGATATGATGATGTAATGAATGCTTGGAATAGTGGATTTGGTAATTTTGTAAAATTTTGGATCGTTTTGGGATGTTTGAAACATTTTTGGGTATTTATGTGACTTTTGATCACATTCAAAATTTAGATACCCAAATCAATCCATGTTATCACAAATGTAATATGATGATGTGATGAATGCTTGGATGAATTTTGTGGGAATTTTTTATATTTTGATGCCCTTTTAAAACCCTTGGCAGAATTTTGAAAGCAAACGCCAACCTACATCTATATCTCCATAGACACGAGACAACATCTATCATTTTGTAGATGCAGTGGGGCATTTGAGTGTGCCTGCCAAATACAAAGGTACTTTTAGGTGTACCTGATAAACTATAAAAGGGTTGTAGGGGTAGAATTTCATTTCATTCTTGCATTTGAATTTGAAGAAGAAATGTTTGAGAGAAGGAGAGTGGAAGAGCTTGGTGATGGTGATGGAGGGAGCTAGCATATTGGTTGGAGCTGATGTGCAGGTGGCGAAGATAAGTTCTTCTAGCCCTCTTGTTTATTTTTCAATTTTGTTTCTATTTTTTTATGAATGAAAGAGGGATAGTGAAAAGTTTTTTGAAATGGATGATATCCTGATGTACATTTGCTTTTATATTGTGCTACAGTTGAGGATTATGGAGGCTTGATATCAGTTTTCATCTATTTGACCAAGGGTGAAAATGTCATTGTGGGAGGCTAATTGGGAGTGGTTGGAGCGAGTGGGATTGGATGGTTATGCATGAATTTGAAGAACACAAGCTTTTACTGAGAGGGGGTGTGAACAGTATAAGACCTCTTTTTACTTTTTCCTTTATACTTCAAAATAGTAAAGCAATATACCCAAAGCAATATCAAATCAATGCACAATATCATCCACAAAGTGACACCAATTTTAATGTGGTTCACCTAGAATGGTTGGGCTATGTCCACAAAACTTTTCTCTAAAAGTTATCTCAAAGTTCTTTGGGAATCCTTCCCAATTACAATGTTTATGAGCCTCGACCCAAAGGAGATACCTTCCCCAATCAAAATTTATGAGCCTTTACTCAAAGGAGATACCTTCCCCCAATCAAAATTTATGAGCCTCTGCTCAAAAGGAGATACCTTCCCCCAATCAAAATTTATGAGCTTGTGCTCAAAGGAGATACCTTACCCTCTGCTCTGGAAATGATCCCTCAGAAGATCAACTGCCTCTACCTCTTGCCAGCACATGGAACTCCTTTCCACTAAAGACATCCTATCCTCAATGCTTAGCCTAAGAGACCTCTGCCTTCTATGATCACGTCCATAGCAGCTCAGCAACCTGTACCAAACACAGTCATTCGGTCTAGTACAAGTCTTCCTCTATTTGTTAGATCTGTCCAACACTTGAACAAATCAATCCTCTACACACAAGCCTTCTCAAAGACTTGCCAAATTTGTCCTCAGGTTCTTCTCAAAGAACCAGTGCTCCTTTGTCCTCAAGTTCTTTGATAGAACTATCAAAACTCAGCTCAAAAGTCCTCTGCTAGGACCTGTCCAAATTTGCTCACAAGTCCCCACCGAAACTTGTCAAAAATGTTCACAAAACATACACAACTTCTACGCTCTTATAGCCGCACTTTGTCTTCTCTCAGTCGTCTATTTACACACACTCTATGCATCATCTCACCACTTTTGTGCTATCTGCGCTCTTTCGGCTACATCTCACACACTTTGATGCACATTCAACGATGCATCCAACAACACATCAACTCTCCAAACAGCCCTCCTTTTATAACAAAATTTTCATGATGAAAAATTTAATCTTAGTCGGTTGTTATAACAAATGCAAACCCTAAACTTAGTCGGTTGCAAACCCTAATTTTAGTCAGCTGTCATCGATCTTCGTCGACTTCAAATCATGAAGATATTCGATAACTCAACTGCTTGAAGACTTCATTCGGTAACTGACCTTGTAGCCGTTGCACTGTCATTTGTTCACTCTTCACATTTTAGCTGCAAGAATTCACCCTATATTTACCCCTGTAAATGCCATGGAGATGTCGATTCTCTATCATACTTCTTATTCCAGTCGGGTTCTTCTTCTTGTCTTGTGCTCTTACGGCCTGTCGCAAAATCATGACATTTCTATCTCTGTAGCTTCTTTTATTTCTATTGCCACGACAATGCCACATGTCGCAATATCATGACACTTTTACCTCTTTGAATTTTTCTTGGCTGTTGACCATGAAAACATAACATGTTACGATATCGCGACACTTTCACCTCCGAACTGTTCCTTCTTTCTTTTGTCATGATATCGTGACACTTTCTGCTTTCGTACTCTTCTTCTTTTCTTATGTCGTGATATCGTGACACTTCTAACTCCTTCGTCTTCTTTTTAGCTTTTGTCACGATATTGCGACACTTCTGCTTCCATACACTTTGTCTTAGCTTTTGTCATGATATCGCGACACTTTTGCTTCTTTAGACTTCCTTTTTGTTTTTGTCGTGATATCGCGACATTTTTGACTCCGTACATTCTCTCTCCTCTTTGAGTCGTGAAACTGTGACATGTCACGATATCGCGACACTTTTCTAACTTGCTTTCTCTCTCCTGCTTAAGTCACAAAAATGTGACATGTCGCAATATCGCGACACTTTTCTAACTTGCTTTCTCTCTCCTGCTTAAGTCACGAAAATGCAACATGTCATGATATCGCGACACTTTTCCTCCTTAGCTCTTTTCTGTTCTTCGGGTCGTGAAAACCCGACATGTCGCAATATCGTGACACTTTTTCTCCTTAGTGCTTTTCTTTTCTTTGGGTCACGAAAACCCGACATGTCGTGATATCGTGACACTTTTTCTCCTTAGCGCTTTTCTTTTCTTTGGGTCGTGAAAACCCGACATGTCGCGATATCACGACACTTTTTCTCTACGAGCTCTTTCTCTCGAACCTATCACAAAATCGTGACACTTTTTCATCCGTACAATCCCTCTTGCAAATTGTCACAAAATTGTGACACTTTTCTTTGCGAGCTCTTTCTCTCGAACCTGTCAGCTTGGGGTTTGCAAAAGACCTTTGAAACTGTCATGTCATAACCTTCATCAAAACAAATTATTTGACATTAAATCAAATTCCTTCAAGAGCTTCTTGACATCAATGACAACTTATACATTTGAGCAAAGGCAATGTACCCAAAGTACCCAAAATTGCCAACAATCTCCCCCTTTGTCATTGATGGCAAACCTTTACTGAAAACACTTCTCAAGAGCCAAAATTGAAACCAACTGTGCTAACAACTAAGAATCTTCCTTTGAAGTTTTGTTGCCCTTGACTTGAAGCTCTCCTCTTCACTTTGAAGCTCTCCCCCTTACTCATATCTCTCCCCCTTTGTCATCAATGGCAAAGGGTCACCTTTAGGTCTCGAGACTAAGAATGAGCATCTTAGCTTAGTCCCTCCCCCACCTCCTTATGAGGTGATTAATTCTTGGGTGGGAGTAAAACTCCCACTAGGCACTGATCATCATCAGTGTCTATAACTTCCTTGCTGGGCCTTCTCTTGAACTCTTTGTCCATATTCCTGTTCCTTTTATCATTCCTATTCTTATCCATGCCTTGATCCTTGGACCTGTTCATACCACTGTTTTGCTCAAACCTGTTCTTGTTATTTACCTTGCAATAGACTACCTTGTGCCCAAACTGTTGACAAGAGTAGCAATACCCTTGAAAGAAACTAGCACTTCTAAAATTTTCATTTACCTTCTTCACTTGAGCCATGCAATGTGAAGCCATGTGACCAAACCTGTGACAAGCAAAACATCTTCCTTGAAACTTTCCTTTAATTGACCTCTTAGGTTCTAAAAACTTATTTTTCTCATTCTAAATTTTATTTTCTTTTTCTATGCATCTATCATTCAAGGACTCATTTTCTAAAATACTTTCCTCATCAGAACTTTCTTCCTTTTGGAGTCTCTTACTAGACTCTCCAACTTGTTCCTTGTGTGGCTTAACAAAACCAAGGCCTGTTTTATCTGTTGTCTTTCTTTGACCTTTGATGTGTGACTTAACCTTTTTGGAGCTATCTTGAAACCTGTAAAGCTTATCCTTGTACTCTTTAGTTTCCTCTTTCAAAAAAGCCATTTTTTGTTCTAACTCACTATACTCAAGAACCTTAGACTTTAACTCATCCTTGAGTTCTTGTGTCTTAGCCATAGAGAAGTCAAGAATTTCTATAAGATCATCTCTCTCCATACAACATTCATCTAACTTATCCTTGAGTCTAGCATTCTTCTTTCTTTCCTTTTTCAAAGCACTAAGAGCACTAATAAGTTCACTTTCAAGATCCTTTATTTGATTGCTTTTTGAATCATCAAAGCCTTTTTCAGATTTCTTATCACTAGAGGTGCTACCATTTTCAAAAACCATACATGCATCTTCCTTATAGTTTTTTGAAGCATCCTCATACATACTAGAAACCAAATCATTATTTGTGTAATCATCCTCAAGGTGACCAAAATTTCCACATTTAAGACATTTCATGATAATGAATCTATGTTTTGGTTCTTCCTCTTTTTCTGATATGAACAACATCTCATTTTCATTATCACTTGAAAAACTTTCACTATCACTACTAGAAAACTTACTTGCTTTGTCTAGGTAGAAACTCTTCTTGTGCTTGTGAGAATACCTATTTTCTTGATTGTTGTGCTCATCTTTGTTTTTCCTGTGATGCTTGTGCTTTTCAGAATCCTGTTTATCTTCATCACTTTTGTTCTTGGGAACAATACAGTCAGTAGCATAGTGACCAAACTTTCCACAATTGAAACATCTTATATTTTTCATACTTTTGTGCTTTCTAGAGAACTTGCCTTTCTTGTTGTAATATGCCTCTTCATCACTAGAAGACTCATCACTATCTTGAAGTTGTTTACCCTTGGAATTCTTGGTAGCCTTGAAAGCTGCATCTTTCTTGACATCAACCTTCACTTGAGTTCTCAACTCAAATGCTGCAAGTATACTATGGAGCTCATCCTTTTTCAACTTATCCAAATCTTTAGCTTCCTCAATAGCAGAAATCTTTTCACTAAATCTATTAGGAAGAGATCTTAAAATATTATCACAAACATCATTTTCAGCAAGCTCAAGACCTAAGTCTTTCATGGAGTTAACAACCTCATCCATACGAAGAATGTAGTCACTAATATTTTCATCATAATTCATCTTGAGTTGTTCAAACATACCTTTGAAGTGTCTCAACTTGGCCTTTTTGACATTTGTATCACCTGTATGAACCACCTTCAACTGTTTCCATATTTCACTAGTGTCTTGCAGTGA
The DNA here is from genome assembly GCA_028583015.1 of Wollemia nobilis. NCBI lineage: Eukaryota > Viridiplantae > Streptophyta > Pinopsida > Araucariales > Araucariaceae > Wollemia > Wollemia nobilis. The sequence continues at coordinate 2,571,758 of JAQPPZ010016917.1, read as the reverse complement.
ATCACTTTGGTGAGATTTGCTTTCTGTAAGCCTTTCAGGATTGCATTCATTGCTTTTGAATTGTTGTGATGTAGGAGCATTTATTCTTTAGTATTAGGACCATGTTCAAGAATAGTGTACTCATCTTCAATCACTTCCCAAACCTCATTCCCAAGTATCATTAGATGAACCTTCAGCCTTGCAATCCAAAGACCAAAATCTGACCCATCAAGAATAGGTGCTGCATTGCCACTTGAATAATCCATTGTGTTCTTTACTAGCTTTTCCTTCAAGTCTGTTAAACTTTTTGAAGGCACCCGCTCTGATACCAATTGAAGAACACAAGCTTATCTTGAGATGGGGGGTGAACAGTATAAGACCTCTTTTTACTTTTTCCTTTATACTTCAAAATAGTAAAGCAATATACCCAAAGAAATATCAAAGCAATGCACAATATCATCCACAAAGTGACACCAATTTTAATTTGGTTCACCCAGAATGGCTGGGCTATGTCCACAAAAATTTTCTCTAAAATTTATCTCAAAGTTCTTTGGGAATCCTTCCCAATTACAATTTTTATGAGCCTCGGACCAAAGGAGATACCTTCCCCCAATCAGAATTTATGAGCCTCGGTCAAAGGAGATACCTTCCCCCAATTAGAATTTATGAGCCTCTGCTCAAAAGGAGATACCTTCCCCCAATCAGAATTTATGAGCCTCTGCTCAAAGGAGATACCTTCCCCTCTACTCTGGAAATGATCTCTCAGAAGATCAACTACCTCTACCTCTTGCCAGCACATGGAACTCCTTTCCACCGAAGACCTTCTATCCTCAATGCTTAGCCTAAGAGACCTCTGCCTTCTATGATCATGTCCATAGCAGCTCAGCAACCTGTACCAAACACATTCAGTCGGTCTAGTACAAGTCTTCCTCTGTCTGTCAGATCTATCCAAAAATTGAACAAATTAATCCTCTGCACATAAGCCTTCTCAAAGACTTGCCAAATATGTCCTCAGGTTCTTCTCAAAGAACCAGTGCTCCTCTGTCCTCAAGTTCTCTAATAGAACTATCAAAAATCAGCTCACAAGTCCTCTACTAGGACCTATCCAAATCTGATCACAAGTCCCCACCGAAACCTATCAAAAATGTTCACAAAACATACACAACTTCTATGCTCTTACAGTCGCACTTTGTCTTCTCTCAGTCATATCTTTGCACACACTTTACACTGTCTTCGCACACTCTACGCATCATCTCACCACTTCTGTGCTATCTGCTCTATTTCGGCTGCATCTCGCACACTTTGATGCACATCCAATGATGCATCCAACAACACATCAACTCTCCAAATAGCCCTCCTTTTATAACAAAATTTTCATGATGAAAAATTTAATCTTAGTCGGTTGTTTTAACAAATGCAAACCCCAAACTTAGTCGACTGCAAACCCTAATTTTAGTCTACTGTCATCGATCTTCGTTGGCTTCAACTCATGAAGATATTCGGTAACTTAACTGCTCAAAGATTTCATTCGATAACTGACCCTGTAGCCGCTGCACTGTCATTTGTTCACTCTTCACATTTTAGCTGCAAGAATTCACCCTATATCTACCCTTGTAAATGCCATGGAGATGTCATTTTTTTGTCATACTTATTATTCCAGTCGGGTTCTTCTTCTTGTCTTGCGCTCTTACGGCCTGTCGTGAAATCATGACATTTCTGTCTCTGTAGATTCTTTTATTTTTGTTGCCACGATAATGCCACATGTCGCAATATCGTGACACTTTTGCCTCTTTGAATTTTTCTTGGCTGTTGACCGCGAAAACATAACATGTCGTGATATCGCGACACTTTCGCCTTTGAACTGTTCCTTCTTTCTTTTGTCGTGATATCGTGACACTTTCTGCTTCTGTACTCTTAGTTTCTTATGTCATGATATCGCGACACTTCTAACTCCTTTGTCTTCTTTTTAGCTTTTGTCATGATATCGCGACACTTCTGCTTTCATACACTTCGTCTTAGCTTTTGTCATGATATCGCGACACTTTTGCTTCTTTAGACTTCCTTTTTGTTTTTGTCACGATATCACGACATTTTTGACTCCGTACATTATCTCTCCTCTTTGAGTCGCAAAACTGCGACATGTCACAATATTGTGACACTTTTCTAACTTGCTTTCTCTCTCCTTCTTAAGTCATGAAAATGCGACATGTCGGGATATCGCAACACTTTTCTAACTTGTCTTCTCTCTCCTACTTAAGTCGTGAAAATGCGACATGTCACGATATTGTGACACTTTTCCTCCTTAGCTCTTTTCTGTTCTTTGGGTCATGAAAACCTGACATGTTGCAATATCGTGACACTTTTTCTCCTTAGCGCTTTTCTTTTCTTCGGGTCATGAAAACTCGACATGTCGCGATATTGTGACACTTTTTCTCCTTAGCTCTTTTCTTTTCTTCGGGTCATGAAAACCCGACATGTCATGATATCGCGACACTTTTTCTTTGCAAGCTCTTTCTCTCAAACCTATCATGAAATCGTGATACTATTTCATCCGTACAATCCCTCTTGCAAATTGTCACGAAATCGTGAAACTTTTCTTTGCGAGCTCTTTCTCTCGAACCTATCAGCTTGGGGTTTGCAAAATACCTTTGAAACTATCATGCCGTAACCTTCATCAAAACAAATTATTTGACATTAAATCAAATTCCTTCAAGAGCTTCTTGACATCAATGACAACTTATACATTTGAGCAAATGCAATGTACCCAAATTACCCAAAATTGCCAACAGAATTGAGGTGGTGAGTGCCGATGAGGGGTACCTATCTACCTTAGTAAAGTTATGGTATATTAATAAGAGGACCTTCCATCTCTCTACAAGAGAGATGACAATTACGCTTGAGGATGTATACCGCATCTTTCATGTACCTATGGAGGGATTGTGTGTTTGAGTGGGACAGGACAAGGGATATGAGCTGAGTTGGATTTTTGGTGATGAGTGGGGGGGTGTGAATATCAATGATGGTGATATTAGGTATCTAGAGTTGTACTCGTAGATGTGGTTGGAGATACCACCAAACTACATCATGTTATTTCTAGCAAATGTGTTGGTGCCTAACAACATCGGATGTTGGTTCTCTTAGAACATGATTAGGTTGGTGTTTGATATGATCCATGAGCCTCGATGTATGCTTGGGTGCCTGATTTTCTAGCTTAGGTATACATGGAGTTGTATGAGGTGAAGAGATAGAGGTAGAAGGGATTGGGTTATAGTCTACTGCTTCAAATTTGGGGTTGGGAGTATTTCAGCAGAGCGCATCCTATGGGCCTGCCATGTGAGTGGGATAGGGTTCATCCCTATGCATTGAGATGGTGAGCAATCAAGGAGATACAACCAATTAATCTTGATCATAGTGACCAAGAGTACAAGGATCTATGGGTGAGGTTATCACTCAATTAGGTGTATTGGTAGCCATGGTGAGAGGCTATTTTGCCTACTGATGGGGATCATCTATGGTTGATTAGGTAGACCAAATATATTTCTGGTCATCATGGAAGTGAGGTGGATATGATCTAATTATTATAGGTTCTATGATAGTTAAGGATACAATAGGTGGTTCTTGATTCTCTAGTGATTTACAGGTGCCATACTAATGAGATGAGTTTACCCTGTACTAAGGCATGGCAGGTGGAGTATGAAGATGATGAGGAAATGAATATCCTAGATGTTGATGATGTTAGGACTTCATCTAACTATGATGTCTGGTTTACCTCTTAGTCTCCATGGGCACCAAGTCAAGAGGTGTATGAGGGTAGTGGTGATTATGGAGAGGTTACGACCAAAGTAGAGGAGACTCCTCGATGATAGATACATCATCAATCTAGTGATGGGGGGAAGCCATCAAGGGCCATGATAGATTAACCTCTTGAGATTGGATATGACGATGAGGGTGGGGGAGTTATGGAGGAGATTTTGGAGAGACCTCCTGGTCAAAGTGAGGATGATTGGGCTATGCTCCAGGCTAAACAAGATAGCCTGGCTGAGGAGTGGGATCGACTCTTGTAGATATTGGTAGAATGGGATACAAGGATGATGACTCAGGATGTCGAGATTGCTCCATTGCAAAGGGATCTAGAGGTGCAAGTTATTATAGGTGGAGGCAAGGATGCTAATGTGATAGATAGGCTTCAGGTAGAGCTAGCAGGGAGGGATGCACATTAGATACAAGACCTATCTCACCTTCAATATTAATATAGACACATTTAGGAGCTCAAGGATTGCCTTGTGTAGCATGGCATTAGATTACCAGTGTAGCCTTCCTCATGTGTATTGGGATTTTTTAGGCGTAGTGACTCTAGGCATGGTGGTTCTCACTCTAGGGATCAGGATCACAAGGGTCTGCCTTGGAGCACTAGCTAGTGCTTCTTGTTGTATTTTTTTATATGAGCCTTAGTGCTTTGTTGTATACAACCTTCAGGCATACTTTGTACATGGGATATTTATACATAGATTTTATTTTGTGTATGATTTTTATGTTATTTTATTGTGAATGTATGTGTATATGATTTTATGGATGCATTATGATGATGATGTATATGCTTTATGATAACAATGTAAGTGAATTGATGCTCTAATGATAATTTGTAGTAGTTTAGATTTTGCTTGACCATCTTCATTACTTAATAAGAGACACCAACATCTAATGGTGGAATATGAAGTGGAAGACTCATGTAGTGATGCTATTATGGTACGGATGTTGTTTTAGCCTATGGATAATGGATCTAGAATTTTCCTAGTGATTTTGAACAAACTCATGTTTTTAAGCTCTATCAATTTTTTTAGCTACCAAAATGTGTGTGGTTGATGTTCATTTACCAATCATGAGTGCGGTAATGACTCAAACCAATCAAGAACCACTATGTGTGCAAGTGAATTCATGTACCCATCTTGAGTAAGATGAAATGAAACCCATCATAGATAATATCGAGAAGCTAGTGTGTCATTATGTGTAATCAAAAGTTTCTTTAAGAGAGACATGTCACCACACATGAGTGTAATCCACTACCAGTCAAGCATCTATAACCCTGGTGGATATTAGCTCTATAGTCTAATGATATGATCTTTAAGATTTTGAGAATCAGACTACATAACCATCTGAATGGAAGTGTAATCCTATCCTTACTACTTGGAGATCTATTTTGTGGCATGTAAAAGAGTTAAAGCTTTGGGGAATCATATTCTCAACTAAGGTGTGATTAGAATTTTACCTTATCCTTACTACTCACTCTTTTATTTTGAATTGTTGTAAGTGGTGAAAACCACTATTTTTGGACTATGTGCATAATGGAATAAACAAGAAGAGACTTTTGCTTCAAGGTTTAGCCCAATAAAATCCTAATTTTAGCTAATTTTGCAAAAATAGCCACTATGCATAACCCTGATTAGATATTATTTTTTAGGGAATACCAAAGTAATAGATGATATTTTGGAGTATAAACTCAATAATTTGAGGTTATATCATGTTGGTTAAAGGAATTTCTTTGACCCACTTTGTGAAGTATTCAGTGGCAGTGATGATGAATGTGTGTTGCCCCAAGGAATGAGGTAAGATTTTATCAATCAAGTCAAAACCCCATTGTGAAAAGGACCAAGGAATTTGAATGGGTTGTAATTCTTGTGATGGCACATGAGTTAAATTAGCATTTTGTTGATATTTTTGATACTTCTTGAAATAATTGCAATAGTCACATTCCATGGTGGTCCAATAGTAATCCATATGTAAGATACACTTTGTAATGGCCATTCCACTAAATTGACCACCATAAGTACCATCATGAGCTTAAAATATGGATTTTTGTGCCTCTGTAGGCTTGATACAATGAAGGACTCCATCATGACCACATTTATACAAAAAGTCCCCCAAAAGAGTGAAATGAGCTACCTTTTGTTTGAAATTTCATTTGGAAATTCATTACAGATCTGATGGGAGCATTCCAAACTTGATAAAGCATCTTACTTGATTAAGCCAAGGCTTGTATGGTTATGTGTGAGTAAAGCAAACATCCTTCTCATCTTTAGATTTAACTCATGAAATTGTAGATTTAGATATTGTTTTGATGATCAACGATTGAACCTCTCCTATGGAGGTATTTGGAATAAATTATCCTAGAGATTTAGTCAAATGAGGTAAACTATTAATCTCATACCAGTCAAATTTTATGAGTAATTTCATTGCTACTTCATGGTAAAGTTTTAAGATTGGTTCTTTGCATTGGTATGTTTTGTTTACTTTATGAACGACAATCTAGGAATCACCAAATATTATTATACGCTTTGTACCCATAGCTATAGCTACTTGAAGTCCTAATATTAGGGCTTCATATTCTATGTTATTGTTTATGCATGGGAAATCAAGTTTGAATGATAAGGGGATAGGTATCCCTTGTGGTGTATAAAACATGATTCCTACACCTCATTTTTACACTTGGAAGCATCAAAGAATAGGGTGATATCCACATCCTCTTCAATAATTACATATTCCTCTTGTTCAATGATGTTTAATACCAAATCATCTCGAAGCTCAATAACCAAAGGTTGATCATTACGAAGCAGAGCTTCCACAAGCTAATTGGCTATAACCTAACCTTTAACAAATTTTTGGCTGATGAATTCAAGGTTAAATTTTATTAGCAGCATTATTCATTTTACGGTATGGGTATTGTTATATGTGCAATTCATCATATAACATAGAGGGTTTTCTCAAGATATGACATATGTGGTGTGACTTAGCATGTAATGTATAATTTTCTTAGTGGAAAAAACCACTGCTAGGCATAGTTTTTCCACATAAGCATATCTGGTTTCATAGCTTATTAATGTTCAACTAATGGAATAGTCTACTTTATCTCGGCTATTTTCATTCGTATGTGCAAGCATTTCCCCTAATGAAAAATTTATTATTAAAACATAAAGGTTAAATAGGACCCGTGGGTGAGGTGGAGTTAAGACTGGTGGAGAATATAAGTACTGTTTGATGTCATTAAAATATTTTTGACATTATTTTGTCCATGAAAATATCACCCCCTTTTGTAGTAGATGATTGAATTACCTACCTTTGTTTGAGAGTTGTGCAATGAAGTGATGGATAAATTTGATTTTTTCTTGTAAGCTACACAATTGTTTCAATTTTTTTGGGGGAATAATTTCCATAATGGCCTTGACTTGTTTGGGTCTACTTCAATTCCATGCTTGGATACAATGAACCCTAGGAGTTTTCTTGATGTGACTCCAAAGATACATTTCTTGGGATTCAATCTTATGTTATGCTCGAGAAGTCGATCAAAAAAGTTTTCCAAGGCATCATTGTGCTCTTGACGTGTTTTAGATTTAGCTAATAGATCATCCACATAGTATTCAATGATCTTATGCATGTAATCATGGAATATGTATATCATGGCATGTTGATAGGTAGCACCCATATTTTTAATGTCAAATGGCATTACCTTGTAACAAAAATTCCCCCAAGGTGTTGTGAGTGCTATTTTATGTTGGTCATCCGGATTAATTCAAATATAGTTATATCCTAAAAAACCATCCATTAAAGATATCATTTCCTGGCCAAACAAAGTTTCTAAAAGAGTATCTATGTTTGGAAAAGGAAAGTCATCCTTAGGAAATGCTTTGTTAAGATCTAAAAAATTAGTGCAAATGAAAATCATCCCGTTAGACTTGCGAATGGATACCATATTTGAAAGCCACTTAGGGTAGTCAATGGGTTGAATAAACCCACATCTAACAACCTTTGAAATTCTTCTTTGACCATGAGGGCAATGGCAGGATGTAAATTTATTGGTTTTTGTTTGACTGGCTTAGCATCAGGTTGCAAGGTGAGATTGTGAATAACTAAGTTAGGGTCAAGGCTAGGCATGTATTTATAGGACCATGAAAATATTCCCTTATTTATCATGAAAATATCTATAAATTACTCTTGTTAATCAGTGGATAAAATTTTTCCAAGTTTCACAATTTGTGGATTGTTTGGATCTGTGCTTAGGTTCACACTTGTAGTTTCTTCAATGGCCATGTATGAACTTTTCTTGAGTTAATGGGGCATTGGAATCATATGAATGTCATCAATGATTTTTTCAAACTCTTCAAGCATAGTCTCTTCCATTTTTTTCTAGAAAATAGAAGAATTCAAGGGTTTTGGAAAAGGTGGGAGAATGTAAGTGATAAAATCTCTTAACAATTCCTCTGAAAGAATGAATTTGGAATTGGATGGGGGTTGTGAAATTCATTATATATCAATGAGTCTTATGTCAATATGAATTGGTTTTTTCCAAATCGTATGGATTGCAAAGTGGTGTGAACAAGTCAATAGTATACATGTTAACTTGGTGGGAGAATGGTGGTTGCAATGTTAAGGGTGGTTTTTTTATTACCCCTTGGATTTGACGGATGAACCTTGAGAACTTGGATAGCAACAAACAACACATATAAATGCAAATGATTTTTTTTCATTATTTTTTCATTGTACATATTTTACTTCATGTTTTTACTAAGGTGGACAAGGTGGTGGTGGTGGCTCACCAGTTGGTTCAGCTTGCTCCCTTGGGAGGAGCAAACAGAAGATGGGATAATGGATGGGGAATATTATGAGATAATACTCATCCTATTTATTGAATGGTGTAACTAGGATTGATTTTTCTTTAGAATTATCTAAATATATTGATATAACATTGTATTCCTCATATAATTCATCTTCAGAATCATCATTATCATTATCCTCTTCTTCTTCCCTATCCCTTTCAGGATATGTAGTGAGTTATTGAAAGGTTCATTAAAAATAAGAAGAGGAAGATTATGGATGATATCCTAGGCTATAATGGTCATACGTTTCTCGATACTTAGGTTCAATGATATCATGCATACCTTATTTATGTCAAACTATACCATATCCTTGGTAGTTAACCTGACAAAATATCATGATGGGAAATTAGGGTTGGATATGTGCTCAATATTGATAAAGAATGGCTGCATAGGTTCATATAGGATAAGTAGATCAAATGATGAATCAACCCCTCCATATATGAAATTGACTCTATTTGGCAATAAACCAATATTTTAAATCACTCCTATAGATAGATATGGGTTGCATGGGTGATCGTAATCCCTAACCATTTTAATTTTAAGTGGTGTGATTGTACTATTGAGGTGAACTGCAACCTATATGGATGATGATGTGGATGGATTAGATATGGAAGTGTGGGGTTCAGGGGTGATCTATGGCTCAAATGAGGGAAAAGGTGTATTTTGGGATGGCATATCGTAATCTATCAAATCGACTTGTTATATGTTGGTTGGTTGATATGGAGAGGGGTTTGGCTAAGGATTTTGATGAATTACTGGGAATTCAAGCTTAGATGATATGAATATAGGTGCTGATGAAGTTGGTTGTGTGGATGATGATGGATGAGTGACAATGAGTAATTCAGATGATGTGGAGGGGTGCCCCCTTGTGTGTATGTTGCATGTGATGATGGGATCCGACCACATGTACATGATGTCGATTATGATGAAGGTTGAGATGTAGAAATAGTGTGATGAGGTTTTGAAGTGAAGGCTTGATATGGATAGATGATAGGGAGTTCTTCTAGAACATGTACTTTGGATGAGTTATTGGACTATATGGTGGGTGGTGTGGTTGATAGAGTTAAAGATAGATGACATGTTTTAGGTGTCTAAATATGCCCCTTTTTGGGATGCATTATGTGAAAGCATAATACAGATCAAAAATAGATGACCTAGAGTCAAATTGAGGGTTGATGATGTTCATTAATATGATCAATGTTAGATGCCCCAATCATAGAAATAACATGCATTTTTGAACCATTGCTTCTAACAAGTTGAAAAACTTGATTTTGGTAATTTTTGGGGCATTGGAAGATAATCTTAAGTCTACACATTAGCCTTAGTGGCATTGGAATACAAGCTTAAGTCTACACACTAGCCTTAGTGGTATTGGAAGACAAGCTTAGGTCTACACACTAGCCTTAGTGGCATTGGAAGACAAGATTAAGTCTACACACTAGCCTTAGTGGCATTGGAAGACAAGCTTAAGTCTACACACTAGCCTTAGTGGTATTAGAAGACAAGCTTAATTCTACACCTTAGCCTTTGGGTATACCAATAGGGTAGTTTCGACTATCTTGTTATGTGTTTAGTTTATGTTTTTGCTTGTTATTTACCCCAAGAAAGAAGGGTATAATTATATTTAGCAATGATTCTTGTATGAAAGTACTTTGCATGATTGAGTGTTTGTTGATTTGATTATGAATTTTTAATTAATATGACTACCCCCTCAAGTGACGAGTCGATAGAGGAGATGGAAAGTGATGAAAGCGATGAGTCACTTGACCAAGATGACTTGATTTGGGTTTTTTAGGGCCTATTCCAAAAGTGAAAGGTATGAAGATACCATTACAATATTGGTTTTGACCAATTTTATTATTGCTTTTGGTGAGTTATATTATGGTAATTTACTCATCCTACCAAGGTGCATGGATAACCACTCAATGCAATCACTAGGTTTCTAGATTAAACCACTAGATATAAGATTTACTCGATTTGGGAGGATTTTATGTGACCAAAGGGATTAGGTATCTTTGGGGCCTCCTAGATGAATTTTGACCAAAGGAATGTGGGTATCTTTTGAGCCTTTTGATTGTGACCAAAGGAATTTGGATATCATTGAAGCTTTTTTATTGAATTGACCAAAGGAATTTGGATATCGTTGGAGCTTTTTGATTTATTTGACCAAAGGGATTAAGTGCCTTTGGGGCTTTTGTGATGATTTGACCATAGGTATTAAGTGCATTTGGATAATTTTGTGAATATGACCAAAGGGCTTAATGACTTTGGAGGTTTTTGTGATGATGATGTACCAAATTTTACCATATATATATGATATATCCTTTATCGTGGTCTATTGTGTGATCATTACATGTTGTTGGGTTATGCAGGGATGCATATTATAGAAGCAATGATGCATATAGATGTATGCATGGACATTGTAATATGGAGACCTAGAGGTATGCACCGATGATGCAAAGTTTTTTATTTGTTTGGATTTTTTTTGTTTTGTTTACATGCTAAAACATAATGAATGAATCTATGATGAAAAAAAACCTAAATATAAGCACCACAGATGTATAAAAGTAATCAATCAAAATGTTAACCTTTTCAAAAAATTCATATATTTGAAGGCCAACCATATGAAATATGATAAAAGTGTATATGATGGATGGATGACCCATAAGTTTGCTATAGGGAAACAACATGGTTTTATTGAGACTCAAAGACCCTAGTTGATTAGTCAAAAGATGCATAGAGACTACAGAGGACTCTAAAACATAAAAGGCAACTAGGAAGACCAACATATTCAATATCTCTATGTGTGCATAGTGATGTTCATTAATGATGCATAATATTACCTCATTGCTAGGCAGGTTTCATTCAATCCATTGTTGTAATGAGGATCATCCTATGATAATTATTATCCTAATTTAGGATGTAGTTGGACTAGACTACTAGGCAATACAAGCCACCAAAAGCTAGATCAATCATAGGTTGATATTGTCTATACAAAATAAGGTTGCTAATGTGACAGACATATCGTCTCGCGTAATATTTATCCATTGTCAAGTGGGTTTTATTCAACCCATTTTTGTAATGGATATTGCCCCATGGCTTTTGGACACTTATTATTCCAAGGATTCAATCTCATTATCCCCTTATTTTATTTGGGATACATGCTCATTATTAGTGATGAAAACCACTTTTGTTTTTGGGGGGAGCAAGGAGATTTATTTTCTTAGTGGTGAAAACTATTTTTTGTTTTTAAGGGATACTTGCTTGTTTTACGAAAGAGCAAGGGGATTGCTTGGGTAGGAGGGAGCTTGTCCTATTGTCAATTCCTAGCATCCTAGACCATACACATAATAGGATGAGAAAGTGAAACCTTTCAATCAAGGTGGCAGTAACTACTTTGTAACTTCATCCTTCCTTGTGCAAACTTGGATTTTAAATGTGTAAAAGTGTGTTGGGATTTTAAGATATGCAAGGTACTATCAAAGCAAGACCATACATTCTAAAAGCCAAGATAGCTTTCTACAAAATCTGAAAAGAGAACTAGGGATGGTTGAATGACCGAAAACCCTAGTGAACACCTTATAGCAACTTTTTGGTTGTGTTGACAAACACAGTTACTCACAAAGGGGAATGTGGATGATATGATATGTGAAATATGAGGATTTTCCTCATGATTTTTTGTAAAATAAAAAATATGCATAAAATAGTTTGTGGCCATATAAACATCATTGATGATGGTCAATCTAGTATCTACCCTATCTTACAAGGATCCCTTAATAAGCAAAATTTTATAAGGAATTGCAAATGATGATGATGGATAAGGTTGATTAAGACTTATGATAATCATACAAGTGTGGTGCTATTTGTGGTAATGCAAGAACAACATATTCTAATGCAAATGCAATGAATGAATATGCCTAATGCAACTAGTTTATGAATGCAATGATGTGAAATGCATGATGATGTAATTATAACATTTTTATTGTGTTTTATGTTTTGTATTATTTTTGTTGTTTTTGATGTTTTGTGTTGTTTTAATGGTTTTGTGTTTTTTTTATTTTTTTGAAATTTTTGATGATTGTGATTTTTTAAGGGATAAGGTGTGATACCTTAAACACCCCCAAAGTGTATGGTGATCAGTGAATGTGGGGAAGGTGTGATACCTTCATAATACCCAACTTGCTTCATCGATTGTGATGTGGATGGTGGGAAAGGTGTGACACCTTGAGCACCCTCAGTATGCACTATACTTGATGTGACGTTATTGATCTGACTAAGAGGAGTGATGCAAGTGAACCTCTCATGTTGTGGAAATGAATTATGTGCAATGCTGATATTATTATGAGATGTGATGAGTGAAGATAAAACGTTGGATGAAGCCACAGGTTGCGTAGATCGATTTTGATATTCCTGGTCCTCTATTACAACACTAATAATTCCCACAAACTCTTGGAGATATGGATTGATATGCACCTAATTCACCTACTTAGGTTGATCAACTTGATTGGTAGGTATTATATTTGCTTCGTGTGTGGTCAAGGGGTCTTGGAAAATTTCTATTTTTTGGTTGTTTAGGGCAAGAGGATTGCCAATATAAAGCTCTTGCCTCTCGATCATATCTTGTACTAAATATCTAAAGGGGTAACATGTTTGGATGTCATGATCCCTTTGTTGATGGTAAGCATAGTATAGATTTTCCCTGTACCCCTTTGATCTATGCTTATTAGGATTTAATGGATGAATCTTAGGAATATTGATTGCTCATGCCTCACATAATCAATTTAAGATTGATGCTAACATCTCTAACAAATGAGTATGTTACCTTGGTGGCTGATATTATTGGTCTTGTCTTTGATTTTATTGTGTATGATTCTAGGCTAGTGGAGGCTAATCCTAGTAATTAGGCTACAGTGGTAGTTGAGGTGATGCAGTCTAGTTTGAGAATTCAAGGATACTCAAAAAAATTTGATTGATCGAGGCTAACTTTTATTGCATGGTGCCATATTTAATATTCTTGTTTGGCCATTACCTTTTGTGGAGTTGAATATCACCCTCTTGGACCTTGATGTCCTTAATAATCTTGGCCTATGCTAAGGCCTCCTCGAATGTTTGATACTATTGTAATTGTAAGAAGAGTGAGATCTTATTTGAACAACTTATAGTGAGCATTCAAGTTAGTTCCATTACAGGTAGGGTGAAAGGTAATTTTGACATCACTTTTCTCCACCTATTGCCATATTCCATGACTAGAACATTGTCAAATTGACGAAGGCTAGACAATTCAGTCAAGTTTGTCATTTGCCTAATGTTAAAGGGAAAATATTCCAAAAATGCATTGGCTAATTTCTCAAAGGTGTATATGCTATGGCATGGTAGATGATTATACCATTACAAAGCACCCCCAAATAATATTATAATGAAGGTTCTCAACATCAAGGATTCATTCTCTTGAAGATGAAAGCACATATTGATGAAGCTTTTCACGTGCCCTTGCGCATCTTCATCACCTTTGAACTTTCCAAGTTTAGGCATCGTGAGATACTACGATATGGCACTGATGGCACTGATGGATGCAGAGGTTGATTTATAAGTTGTTTTAGTGTGGGTTTTTTATAAATCAAACTTTGAGCTTGTTTTTCTAATGAATTTATTCGATCAATTAGCACTTTGTATGCCTTTGAAAAAATTATATGATCTATCTGTTGTCACCGTTTATTAGGTAGAGGGGGTCAAATTTTATGTTGAGGTGGGTGATAAGTATGATCATTAGGTACCTCATCAAAAATAGATTCAAGGTAAAAATATACTTGTTCCTGATGTCCTAGTTGGGGCTCTTTATATAATTCCTCTTCTTGTTGATCTCGGTACTGTTGATGAGTATGAGGTTCTTGATGATAATCAGGTTGTGGCCTTTTATATTAAACATGATTTTTGTATGTCTGAGGGAGAATATTTTGATACTGTATTGGATTTCTTATGCATTGGTGCATCCTATGGGTGCTATGTGTAGGCACCACTTCATGTAATGCCTTTTGCAATTGCTCTTGTTGTATCTTTTGTTGCTCTTGTTATATTTTTTGTTGATACAACATTATGGGTCCACCCATTGTTGATTTAATTATTTTTGGTCTGATAGGAGTTTATTTATATGTTTTTTTTGTTAAGATTTGTCTTAAGTGCTTGATGAGTATGATTTTGCTGCTCAATTGTATGGGGTCCATGTATCCTTGTATATAAAATATAGATGGATTTATCTTGTCTTTCTCCCCTAGTAATATATATTACTTGTTTCCCATGATCCCTAAAGGTCTCATTAACCTAATACTCTGGTTTATGAATGAGATCCATATAGTTGGGTGATGTAGAGATACAACATGGTTGCATTGAGTACTCTTCATGAGGAGTAGGAGTATGACTTGGGTTCTCATCCCCATCTATGAAGAATGCATGATATTAATGCTTAAATATAAACTTTGTATACTTAGGCTTCATAGAGGTACAACATGTTCACATAGAGTACACTTCATGAGGATTAGGAATATGACTTGAGTATTCCTCTTCCTCATCTATAAGAAAGGTATGGGTTGGTATGGCTATCTTACTATGAGTGTTGTACCCATCCAAATGAGCATATTTTTTACTCATCCTTGGTCAATCAAGTGGGGTGGCTTGCTCATCTAGGATAGGCCATGGTGTATACTCATGTTCATGTTTTGATTGATGTATAGAGCAAGCCAAAATGTGAACTCGTGGTATTGACCTACTAGGCCCATCAATGGGTGGATTATTATTTTTATAAAATTCTATCAGGGTGTTAGTCAGGAAGGATTCTTGGAGGATCTGTGGGTGCCTCCTTAATAGGAATTTCTTGAAGGTATGACCCTCTATAGAAGGTATTAGTGTTATGAAAAAACTTAGGATGCCATTCAGGGATGGCCATGTCCTCTAGACCGATTTGGAGACATTCTATGTCTCCTTGTAAATTTTTAATAGGACTAGCTCTTGATTGAGCTTGACTGCATGTTATTTTCATGATTGAATCAATCAAACAATATGAAACATACAAGCATATAGTGTGATTATATATTTTAAGTTTTATTTGTGAATCCCTATAACATTTTGAGTGTGTTTTGATGTTTATTGCTCTTTTTCTCTTTCATATTTTTGTTTTTTTTTTATGATATTGACTTAGTTTAATGTTTTAACCTGTATGATCTCTCACACTGACTTGGTGATGAAGTCCAATCTATGAAACCCATCGGGGCTTGGTGATGAAATCCAAACTTGATGAGGAGCCCAGGTTCTAGAAGTCCTCACCTTTGACAGTTCTTGGACTAACTTTGGCAAAAAATGGGGTACGAAGTAACAACATACAAGCCAACAAGGTAGAGATGAAACCCACTATCACTAGTTTCAATCAACGATTGGTGATGAAATCCAACTCTTCGATGTTAAAATGGAACATGGTGTATGGGGTTCATTTTATACAAAGAAAATAAAATCAAAGAGCAATCGATGACTTTTCAATAATGCATGAATAACATTTTATATTAATATTCCTAAGTAAAATGACATTTAAATTTTAGAAATCTAAAGTATGCAGAACCCTACATGAGTAACCTGTAAACAGTCAGTAATAAGCAAGCCAAGGAAGCAACAAAAAAATATTGTAATATTTTCTGTAATGAAAAAATTTCTTTACTTTTCTTTATGATAATATGAAAAGAATGATATATGCACTTACTTTGATAGCCTACATTTGATTTGGTGTTGATCCCCAATGTTCTTCAATATGTAGGTGAATAGTGGTGCGAGGTAGTACTCCCTCCCCATGCACTGTTTGTATTTTTGGTCATCTATACACCCGTACAAGTATCTACCTCTGACAAGTGATTGTCCTAGGTCCAAATTATTGTAGAATATGGTCATACCAAGGTGAGACAGTTGTAGAAAATGATAATCCCATGGTGAGATGATTGCAAAATAGGGTCATCCTGGGGTGATATGATTGTAGAACAGGTTCATCCTGGGGTGAGACAGTCATGTCTGCTGATCATATCTACAAGGGATAGTGGTATCTACAACTCAAAAACACAAAAAATAATAGAAATTAGTAATGCTTATAAAAAATAGGGACTAGATCCCACCGTGATTGCCACTAAAATGCTCAAAAACTAGTGCACAATAACTTAAAAATGTATGATTGCAAAACTATGAGCTATATAACCATAACATCATGATAAAACAAGAAAATATATGGGGTGAATCCATTTTATTAATGATAGCTTGTTTTCTCAAAATATAGTTACAACTTCATCCCCTCGAGGGAGTTCATCATTTTGATACAATTGATACAATAAATAACTGAGAAGATTTGATTCTCTTCTCAGAACATATTTGGTGCACTTTTGGGGTTCCCTCACATCCACAAACTATTTTTTAAAGGGTTTATTTGTGACCTCTACAAGGGGTGATATCAAACTCTTGTGTTCCTCCTTCCTTGCACAAAAACCTATAATCTACACACAAGGAACACAAAAAAGGTTAATAGCATGTGCGGATGAAATGATAAGTAAAAATGATAAATAAATAAAACATGATGAGTAAATACGTAAAAAAAAATGTAAAATCTATATTAAAATGATGAAGAACGCAAACAACTAAAGGGTCTATGGTAAAATTCTGATAGCACTTCATTTCTTGAAAACTTTAAAACTTGGTCTCCTCTTAAATGAGAGTGAATTCCAATATATAGATTCCTTGAAAAGAACCTATTATTGGTAAAAACCCTTTGCATGGGAGAGGTGGCTTACATGCTCTTCTCCAAAATCCCATGCAATACCATTTGGCTATCCTAGCCTATGCAATGCTATTCTAGGCTCAAGCATGTGTGCTAATCTAGGCTTGAGCATGCATGAAATCTACGATGAAAGCCCATGCGTGGATTCTCTCTTTTTTATTCCACTTTTGGTGAGACCATCTCAGGGTAGGACGACCTTGACTAGGGGGCATCCCTTGGTTAGACAACCTTGACTAGGGGTTGTCCCTTGGTAGGATGACCTCTGGATATCATCCCTTGGAGGGACAACCAGGGTTGCAAATAAAAATATCCCCTTTTTTGAGTAGTGAAAACCACTATTTAAGCCCTAGGGTTGCCCAATGTGGGTCATATGGTCTTTAGGGAGTCCATATATGTAGTCTTCTTATTATGACATGTTTTAGGTGTCTACACTTTGGATGAGCTATTGTGTTGTGTGGTGGGTGGTGTGGTTGATAGAGTTAAGGATATATGAGTGGATGGAAGTGAAGGCTCATAGGGGTTGGAAATGAAGTTGCAATATTTGAATGGTTTAATATCTATATGTATGTAGTGTATTTGTCCCTCACATATATATTTCAAATATTGATGCAATGTTGAGGAAACACATTTCATCTCCCTGATCTAGGGGTACCCAATGAGTATGTTATAGGCCATGGTCCCCTCTAGGATATGAAACATGATGTGTAATGTCTTGACCCCAACTTGTATGGGTAAAACAACAATGCCAACTATAGAGCATAAAGCATCATTAAAAGCTCATAATGTGAAGGTGGATTTGGTAATGTGGGAAGATGGAATATTAAGATGATGGAGTGCTAAAATTTTGATAATATTAATTGACAAGACAGTGTCAATTAGTACTCATTTAAAAAGCTTTTGATCAACCTGATCCATGATATGCAATGGAGGATCCAATTATTTTTATGATATTGACTTGATTTTAAAGTCATAGAATACAATCGAAGTCTCCATGCATGTTCGAATACTCTCACAAAATTGTTGAAGGCATTAGAGTCTTGAGTTTTAAGTGTGATGGATTTCAAGATCTCCATAAATACCTCATGATGTGGAGGACATTGTTGTATAAGCTCATAAATTGATAGTTTGGCTGAAGCTATTTTAAACTATTTTCCAATTGACTACTTAGTGTAATGATTGATCTTGGTGGACGACTTGGAAGATGAATGGGTTGAGGTGGATGACTTGGAAGATTAATTGGTTGGTGTGGATTAATGGGATTTGGTTGTGGATACACAATTATCAATGGTGCCATAGGAGATTGCACTAATTGAAATTGTTCATTTAGTTCTTGTGGATGATTCATATTTTTTTGACCTTGGGTTACTACATGAATAACACCCACAAAACCTTGGTATTGTTGTACATGTTAACATGGTTACGAGAATTTATGGTAGTTGATCCCCTCATTGTTTGTTGTCTCCTCATGATGAGGAAGTGGTATCTAGTAAATACCTAGATTTTAGTTTTGTTGTGCCAAGGGGTTATCCATATTAATGACCCCCAGGTATACCAGGTCTTGCATAATGTCCTTAAATGTAAATAAATTTTTAATATTGTGGTCCTTCTATCGATGAAAGGGATTAAAAAAATGCTCCTTATAGACTTTTCCATGTTTATTTGGATATTTTGGTTTAAATTTTGGTAAGGTAATTGCATGTGTATCATACAAACTTCAAAATATGGATGTCTATGATTCGGATAATGGTGTGTAGTTAAAATTTTACCAAACAGGCTATCGGTGTTGATTGTTATCTACACTTGGCACTGAATTTTGCAATTGTTGTGGGGGTGGAACTACTTGATATGTCATTTGTTGTGGTTGCTATTGTGATGGTTACTGATAAATATGAACTTGAGATTGTTGAGTTTGCATTTTTGGTTGACTCAAGACCACCTGGTTGACTTACCTAGTTTTTGTTTTGGTGTTAAAGTTTTATTTTTTTGGCCCTTGTTTTGCCATTATTTGTTCTTAGGTTTGATCTCACCCTCTTGAATCTTAATTTCCTCAATGACTCAGGGTTGGTCAAGAGCTTCATCGAATTTTTTGTATTATTGTAATAGTAATAACAAGGAGATAGGTTTTAAACAACTCCTTGTGAACATCCATGTTAATTATTCCATAGGGAGGATGAATGTAAATTTGGTAATTATCACCCTCCAATGGTTTCCAAAGTCATAAATCAAATCTTATTCAAATTTTTGTAGATTATACAAGTCATTTAATGTGGTTTTCTTTCTAACATTTAGGGAGAACCTTTCTAAGAATTGGTCTGCCAATTGTTTGAATGTATATATGTTGTGGTGTGGTAAATGATTATACCATTCTAAGGCATCCCCCCAAATGTTTGAGGAAATATTTGAAGCATTAAGGCATCATTATATTGAATCCTAAAACATGCATGGATAAATGCACTTATATGCTCTCTAGGGTTCTTAGCCCCTTTAAATTTGTCAAACTTTGGTAGTGTAAAATCAACAGGTATGGTGGTGATGGTACCAAAGGATGAATTAGGTGATTGACTAGTTGTCTTAAGGTGGGTTTCTAGTACATCATACTAGGTGTATGCATAATCAAGCTATCAATTTTTTTTGCAAAGATTGAATTTTAGGATCTTCCACTTGTGTTTGGAAGCCTTGGTTTACATTGTTAGAGTTAGAGTATATTACATCATTTAGGTCATGTAAATGTACCACCTTTTTTTTTCAATTTTATTTAACCTTATGCCATAATAATCCCAACCATTCTTCTAGCATCTTTTCTCGATTGTGGTCTTAAAAGCTCTGGCCTAAGGTGAGGTTATTTAATTGGCTTTTATTGCATCGTAGGGTGCTTACTGGTGAGCAACTTATGAAGCATGGTTTTCATGGCCCTTTTATATGTGAAATGTGTGAAGAGAATGTAGAAAATATCAACCATCTTTTTATTGAGTGTACTTTAGCCTCTGAGTTATAGAGGAGAATGGCCACTTTACTTGGCTTACAATGTTCCAATTTTTTTACTTTTGAACAGCTTTGGAGGGATTGGCCTAATCAAGAGGGTGTTGATCATTTTATTAGGCAGTTAGTTTGGATGGGTTCTACCATTATTATTTGGAATATTTGGATTGAAAGGAAAAACCAAATTTTTAATCAAGATAGGAAGGATATTCACTATATTTGGCATAATACCATAGCCAACTTAGTTGAATCAATCCATCAACTCCTTAATCACCCCCAAAACTCCCATCAAAGATGGGATCAAGTGATGCAAATATTGAAGATTAAATATTCTAAGGGCAACCAACTTAAAGGTAATGTGAGTATTAGTAAGATAGATAGGACTAGAAATTGGCAACCTCCTCCTAAGGATTTTGGAAAATTCAATACTGATGGAGCCTCTAGAGGGAACCCTGGAAAAACCAATGTGAGAGGAATTGGTAGACTTTCAGATGGCTCCTTGTTTTTAATTTTGCTGAGAATTTGGGTATTCTTTCCAATAACCTTGTTGAGGGGTATGGTATCCTTAGAGGCCTTTAGGAGGCTACTAAGGTTGGATGGGAAAAGGTGTTAGTTGGGTCTGATTCTCAACTTATGATTAATCTCTTGGAGACTCCTAAGAATCATAAGGTGGATTGAAGAATAAAAATATTTATTGAGAAGATTCAATTAATCCAGATGGGATTTTTGAAAGTTGATTACAATCATGTGGTTAGAGATCAAAACAAGAGTGTTGATGCTTTAGCTAATTGGGATTTGGACAAAGGTGATCTTACTTGTTATGGACACCCTCCTATATGGTGGGCTTCTCAAATTAGGGAAGCTCTTCTTTCTATCATTTCTTTGGATGGCTCCAGTTTTGAAGGTACCTAGTTTCTTCTTGTTTTTGTTTTTTTGCTTCTCTTTGGTTCATTCAGCTTTTTTTAGTTGCCTAGCTCATTCTATTCTTTATTTTGCTTCCTCTGTTGATTCTTGCCTTAATAGTCTTCTAGTCTAGATAGGTCATTGTTATGTTCAATTTTTTTTCTTTTTTCTTTTTTGTTTTTTTTGTTTAGTTTTTTAAGGTGGGTGGGTTCTTTTGTTTTGTTTTGTTTTTTGTTGTTCATGTGTTTTTGTTGTTTTTTTTTGTTTTTTGTTATTGTTCTTGTGTTTTTTTCGTTCTTGTTCTTGGGTTTCTCTTTGTTTGTGTTATTTCATGTTTTTATGTGTGAGTGTTTTCTATGTTTTTTATTTTTGTTTATTGTCTGTTGTTGGTTGTTTTTTATTTTTATTTTTATTTTTTAGGTTTTGGTTGTGTTTATTTTTCATGTTTTTTTTGGGTTATGTCTTTGTAGTGTTCTGTTGTTTTTGTCTTATTTGTGTTTTGTTATGTGGTTCTTGTGTTTTTCTATGTGGTTTGTGTTGTGGTTTCTTTTATCTTATTGTGTGTGTTTGGTTGTACTTTTGTTTTTGACACGCTCAAGGAGCATGTTTTTTATTTTATTTTATTATTTTTGTTGTTATTTACTTATTTTTAAATTGATTTTGTGTGTTTGTTTTCTCCTTGAGTATGTCAAAGGTGGTAGGCCAGGTCCGAGTCCTGGGCATTTTTTGTGGAATGGATACCACTGCCTCCTTGGGTCTTACCCGAAAATGGCATCCCTTTTGGGATGTTTTCCACAAATAAAAAAAAAATGTACCACCTTTGGTACATAGTTAGAGTAGAGATTACTTTAGGGGGAAGTTAGCTACTTCAAGAAATGTAATAAATGCACAAGTGTCAATGTGCATGTTTTAATGTGTAAGGTTTCCACTTGTACATCTAGGTAGAGTGTTGGCCAAGGAATCGATTTTACTATATAAAGGGTCTCATAATGATAGACCATAAGACATAACATATAGATATCAAGAGCATTGTACTAGAGAGTAGTAGATATTGGTAGAGATCTTGTATGGAGCACAATGTAGTTCTTTAGCTTATATTAATGGAGTGACCATATCCTCCATATTACATTGTATTTTCACCACTTTTTATTTATAGTATATTTTAGTCATATTGCAGATCCACTTTCTTTCATCCGATCAAGACCTGTATTAGATATCTCCCACTACATATATCCTCAAAATCTAATAGTGGTATCAAAGCAATGATGAATCGATATAGGAATAGGAGGGTCTACATCCATCATAGTAGCTCTTTGGACTTTTGGAAATTAGACTTGACAGTGTGCACTACCACTTGCAAAAGTCATCATAAGAGAAGTCTAGTAGGTCAATAGAAATAGGGAGAGAATCACAAATGAGGACCAAATAAAATCTCAATTACAAAAATTTTGAGATTACATTTGGCTAGAGTCTTTTCACAAAGTTGTAAAAAAACTTGTGAAGATTAGGACTTAGCATTCATACCACTAGATTGACAAATCAACTAGTAAATATTATTATCTCCAGATTTGTAAGTTCTTTTGTTCCAGCTTCTAACAACTTATTGTAGGAAAAAAAGATTTAGAAAATTTTTTGGGAAGCTTCCTACAAGAGAGTTAGGAAGAATATCTTCTTAGAATTATTCTAGCACTTGCAACAAGAAGGAAGAAGATTGAAGATTTCAAAGACCTTGAGAAATTTCCCATTACAAGAGTTGCAATCCTACAAAGTGCAAAAGTGAAAAAAGGCCACAGTATCCTTATAGCAGACTCAAGGAAGAAGATATTCCAAAATACAAGTCAATGAGGAAATAGGAGATTGGTGATATTCATTCAATATCAATAACCATAGAGTGTAGAAGAAGAAAAGGCTAGAAGAATAATAGGTTAGATAATCCTAGAAGAAGAATAGGCCAAAGAAATATTGAAGAAGAAAAGTCCATAGAAGCCTAGAAGAAGAAAAACCAGAGAAGTCTTGAAGAAAAAATGCCAAAGAATCCTAAAATAAGAATAGGCCAGAGAAGACTTGAAGATGAAAAGGTCGAATAAGCCTTGATCCAAAAAATAAGGCCATAGAAGCCTTAATTCTAAAGAAATTTTTAGAAAAGAACTCCTGATTTAGAAGATAATTCCTAATTCATAAGAAGACTCCAAAGAAGAGAATCTAAAGACTCCAGAGAAGAGTCCAAGAAATAGGAGATTGGTGATCTCCATAAAAGCCTACAAATTGTAGAAGAAAGATGAAGGACCAATGAAGTCCCATTATAGAATCCAAAAGTAGTAGAATCAAAGATCCGAGAAGAAGATCTCATCACCAACACTTCAAGAAGTAGAAGGTTGAAGAAAAGGTCTTAATTGGAAGATTACAGAAACTACAAGATAGAAGACCTAGGAAAGGTATCAAGCAGAAAAAGAAGAAGGCTTGGAGAGCCTTATTGTAGAGCTCATATAAGCATAATTAAAATATTTCCTAGGAGAACTCATTGGAGAAATCCACTATCAAGGAGAAAACTCCTAATAGTGAAGGACTTGGGACAATTATAGCCATCCAAAAACAAGCCCAAGAGAAGAAAAATTTGGGAAGGAGTGCCAAATATAGAAGAAGAATCCTAGGAAGACATCAAGATATTCATAATCTTGAGAAGAAGAAAATCCTATTTGAAATTAGAATTTGACAAGAAGATTGAAAGAAGATTCAGGTAGAAGAAGCCTACCAAATTCAGGATATTTGAAGATTACCTCTCACAACAAGAAGGTAGAAGTTCATAACACTAGTTCTCTAAATAAATAGTAAAAGGTAGAATATAACTAGAAGGATCAATCCACCAAACCTAAGGCTCAAGATAGAAAGTTCAAGACCAAATTTTGGTGAAGCAAAAAGCTATTCTAGGCAGCCAACAAGAAGTTACAAATTCATCCACTACAAGGTAGCAACTTGGTGAAACAAAACACCAAGATATACATATACTATAGAAGCCATTAAATGTAAGCAACTAGGGTGAAATTAGTTGAACTTAAATTAGGATCCATTATCAAATTCCATTAAGCACCATATTTGGATTAAAGTTGCAAGAAGAAGGGCTCATATTATAGTCTTCGAGATTGTGCAAAAAGGAGAATTCATTTTAAGATATATTTGCACATTAATAGGAGTTGGATATTTTTGAAAGAAATAAAATTATCATCTATCTATTATCTATCTAGAAAGCAAGAAGACTACATCCTCAAATATTGATTGTACTAAAAATTACAAAATTGAAGAACACAAGCTTATACTGAGAGGGGGGGTGAACAGTATAAGACCACTTTTTACTTTTTCCTTCAATTCAACTTTCAATTCAATATTATGCAGTGTATAGATAGCAGTATCAACAACAATAATCAAAGCAATGCACAAAACACCATCCACAAAGAGACACAACAATTTACGTGGTTCACCCAAAGTGGGCTACTCCACGGATAAAATATTTCACTAAATTTTATCAATCCAACCTCTGGGAATACCTTTCCCGATTACAATGTTTATGGGCACCAACCCAAAGGAGACACCAATCCCCTAGCTCTGCTCTGTCTGGTGATCCTCTAGAAAACCTCTACCTCCGCTGCCCTTAGCAAATGGAACTCTATCCATAGAAGACACCTGTCCTCCCTGCTCTGGCTGGAGACCTCTGTCCTCAACTCTATCACCTCCAAAGCTGGTCCTCGAATTTGCACTAAACACAGTCCTTCGGTCTAGCACAAATGTCCTCGATCTCTTTCTTTGATCTGCACCAAACACAGTCCTTCGGTCTGGCACAAATGTCCTTGTCCTCTTTCTCTGTTCTGCACAAAAACATAGTCCTTCGCTCTTTTTGCGCAATCATAGCTGCACTTGATCGAACTTCGACCTTTGCACCTCTGTGCAATCACAGCAACATCGTCTTCGTGCACTCTGCTTCCTTGCAATCTCTCTCACTTAGAAGATTCGATGAAATGCACTCTGTACACTGCTATCAAATTTTGCACTCTACTTCTCGGTGATCGAACTTCACCCCCGCACTCTATCTGCGAACGTCGCTCTTCGAACGCACACTTCGATCGATACTTAACTCTCCAAGCAGCCCTCCTTTTATACTAACACTTTCAAGATTAAAACCTTGATCTTAGTCGGCTGCACATCCTAAAACTACGTCGGCTGCAAACCCTAATCTTCGTCGGCCCAAATTTAACTTTGTCGGCTTCACTGCCTCTGCAACTCCTCTGTAGCTTCTGCCGCGAAACTACAACATGTCGCGATATCGCGACACCTTTGCAACCATACACTATCTTATGGCTTTTGTCATGAAATCATGACACTTCTGCCTCTACTGACGTCATCTTCACTTCTGTCATGAAATCGTGACATTTCTCACTTTCTCAACCTTTTCTCGGCTTGCACTAGCGAAAATGGAACATGTCACGAAATCGTGACACTTTCGCTGCCTTATGCTTTTCTCTGCCTTACGCCCGTGAAACTGGAACATGTCACGAAATCGTGACACTACTGCCTCTGCAGACTTCGTCTTCACTTCTATCATGAAATCGTGACACTTTTGTCTTCATAGCCTTCCTCTCTACTTTTGTCGTGAAATCGTGACACTTCACCTATGGAAGACATGCTTTCAGTTTCTATCGCGAAATCGTGACACTTCTACTGATGAAACCTTGCTTACTATTTCTGTCGTGAAATCGTGACACTTTTGCTTTCGTCTGCTTTCTCTACTGCCTATCGTGAAATCATGACACTTTCTGCATCCGTACGCTTTTCCTTCATCCTGTCACGAAATCGTGACGCTTTCAGCTTTCGTACGCTTTCTTTGCAACCTGTCATGAAATCGTGACACTTCTCATTTCAGACTCTTCCCTTTGCTGCATGTCATGAAATCGTGACCGTTCTCACTTCGAGCTTTTTAGCATGTCACGAAATCGTGATAGTCCTCACTTCGTCTTTTGTAGCATGTCACGAAATCGTGACTATTCTCACTTGGAACTCTGCAGCATGTCGTAAAATCGTGACACTTTTTGAGATACTTTATCTCTCTTCGAACTTATCATGAAATCATGATAGTTCACACTGCGGACTCTCTCTTCTGCATTATGTCATGAAATCGTGACACTTTTCTTTACACTTTTTCGTCCGTACAACTTTCCTTGCAATGTGTCGTGAAATCGTGACACTTTTCCTTCTCTGCCTTCCTGCACTTTTCGAGTCACGAAAATGCGACATGTCATGAAATCGTGACACTTTCCATCTTGCTCTCCTCTCTCCAACATGTCACGAAATCGTGATAGTTTTTCCACTTGCTTTTTCTCCAACATGTCATGAAATCGTGACAGTTTTTCTCTTCTTCTCTCTCTTCCAACATGTCGTGAAATCGTGACAGTTTTCGCTCTTTCTCTCTCCTCTAACATGTCGCGAAATCGTGACAGTTTTTCCAGCACTTTCTCTCTCCTCTAACATGTCGCGAAATCGTGACAGTTTTTCCAGCACTTTCTTACTTGTCTTTTTCTTTGATCTTTTGCAAATGGGCTACTGTGATTTTCTTGGAAACTCACTGTCCATGCTCTGAATAATCTTCTTGGAAACTCACTGCCCAAGTCTGCACATTATTGACATTAATTCAAATTCCTTCAAGAGCTTCTTGACATCAATGACAACTTCTACACTTGAGCAAATGCAATGTACCCAAGGTACCCAAAATTGCCAACAATCTCCCCCTTTGTCATTGATGGCAAACCTTTATGGAAAACACATCTCAAGAGCCAAAACTGAAACCAACTATGCTAACAACTGAGAATCTGCCTTTGAAGTTTTGCTCCCCCTGACTTGAAGCTTTCCTCTTCATTTGAAGCTCTCCCCCTTACTCATATCTCTCCCCCTTTGTCATCAATGGCAAAGGGTCACCTTTGGGGCTCGGGACTAAGAATGAGCCTCTTAGCTTAGTCCCTCCCCCACCTCTTGATGAGGTGATTAAAATAGGGGTGGGAGTAAAACTCCCATTAGGCACTGATCATCATCAGCGTCTACAATTTCCTTGCCGGGCCTTCTCTTGAACTCTTTGTCAATATTCCTGTCCTTGTTCCTGTCACTGTTCTTATCCATGCCTTGATCCTTGGACCTGTTCATACTACTGTTTCTGTTCCTGTACCTCGAAAGTTCAGCTCTACACTGTCTAGCTGTGTGACCTGCATTGTTGCACTTATAACAAGTAACAAAGTTATTTCTTTTAGGCATACCTGTTCTTTGAGTCCACCAGTTCTGACCAAATCTGTTCCTGTTATTTGTCTTGCAATAAACTGCCTTGTGCCCAAACTGTTGACAAGAGTAACAATACCCTTGAAAGAAACTAACACTTCTAAAATTGTTGTTTACCTTCTTCATTTGAGCCATGCACTGTGAAGCCATGTGACCAAACCTGTGACATGCAAAACATCTGTCATGAAATATTCTTTTGTTTGACCTCTTGGGTCCCGAAAACTTCTTCTTCGCATTCAAAATTCTGTTTTCTATTTCTGCGCATCTATCACTCATGGACTCTTTCTCTGAAATACTCTCTTCATCAGAACTCTCTTCTTTTTGAAATCTCTTACTAGATTCCCCAACCTGTTCCTTGTGTGGTTTAACAAAACCAAGACCTGTTTTATCTGTTGTCTTTCTTTGACCTTTGATAAGTGATTTAACCTTTTTGGAGCTTTCTTGAAACCTGTACAGCTTATCCTTGTACTCTTTAGTTTCCTCTTTCAAAGAGGCCATTTTCTGTTCTAGCTCACTATATTCAAGAACCTTAGACTCTAACTCATCCTTGAGTTCTTGAGTCTTAGCTATAGAGAAATCAAGATTTTCTATAATATCATCTCTTTCCATGTAACATTCATCTAACTTATCCTTGAGTCTAGCATTCTTCTTTCTTTCCTTTTTCAAAGCACTAAGAGCATTAGTAAGTTCACTTTCAAGATCCTTTATTTGCTTGCTTTCTGAATCATCAAAGCCTTTTTCAGATTTCTTATCACTAGAGGTGCTACCCTTTTCAAAAACCATACATGCATCTTCCTTATAGTTTTCTGAAGCATCCTCATACATACTAGCAACCAATTCATTATTTGTGCAATCATCCTCAAGGTGACCAAAATTTCCACATCTTAGACATTTCATGATAATGAATCTATGTTTCGGTTCTTCCTCTTTTTTGATATGAATAACATCTCATTTCCATCATCACTAGAAGAACTTTCACTATCACTGCTAGAACACTTACTTGCTTTGTCTAGGTAGAAACTCTTCTTGTGCTTGTGAGAATACCTCTTTCCGTGATTGTTGTACTCATCTTTGTTCTTCCTGTGATGCTTGTGCTTTTCAGAATCCTTGCTCTTGGAATCCTGTTTATCTTCATCACTTTCATACTTGGAAATAGTACAGTCAGTAGCATAATGACCAAACTTTCCACAATTGAAACATCTTATATTCTTCATGCTTTTGTGCTTTCTAGAGAACTTGCCTTTCTTGCTGTAATATGCCTCTTCATCACTAGAAGACTCATCACTCTCTTGAAGTTGTTTGCCCTTTGATTTCTTGGTAGCTTTGAAAGCTGCCTCTTTCTTGACATCAACCTTCACTTGAGTTCTCAACTCAAATGCTGCAAGTATACTATGGAGCTCATCCTTTTTCAATTTATCTAAATCTTTAGCTTCCTCAATAGCAAAAATATTTTCACTAAATCTATTAGGAAGAGATCTTAAAATCTTATCACACACATCATTTTCAGCAAGCTCAAGACCTAAGTCTTTCATGGAGTTAACAACCTCATCCATACGAAGCATGTAGTCACTAATATTTTCATCATCATTCATTTTGAGATGTTCAAACATACCTTTAAAATGTCTCAACTTGGCCTTTCTGACATTTGCATCACCTGTATGAACCACTTTCAGCTGATTCCACATTTCACTAGTTGTCTTGCAGTGAATCACTTTGGTGAGATCTGCTTTCTGTAAGCCTTTTAGGATTGCATTCATTGCTTTAGAATTGCTGTGATGTAGGAGCCTATCTTCTTTAGTATATGGACCATGTTCAGGAATAGTGTACCCATCTTCAATCACTTCCCATACCTCATTACCAAGTGCCATTAGATGAACCTTCATCCTTGCACTCCATAGACCAAAATCTGATCCATCAAGAATAGGTGTTGCATTGCCACTTGAATAGTCCATTGTGTTCTTTGCAAGCTTTTCCTTCAAGCTGTTAAACTTTTCGAAGGAACCCACTCTGATACCAATTGAAGAACACAAGCTTATACTGAGAGAGGGGGGTGAACAGTATAAGACCACTTTTTACTTTTTCCTTCAATTCAACTTTCAATTCAATATTATGCAGTGTATAGATAGCAGTATCAACAACAGTAATCAAAGCAATGCACAAAACACCATCCACAAAGAGACACAACAATTTACGTGGTTCACCCAAAGTGGGCTACTCCATGGATAAAATCTTTCACTAAATTTTATCAATCCAACTTCTGGGAATACCTTTCCCGATTACAATGTTTATGGGCACCAACCCAAAGGAGACACCAATCCCCTAGCTCTGCTCTGGCTGGTGATCCTCTAGAAAACCTCTGCCTCCGCTGCCCTTAGCAAATGGAACTCTATCCATAGAAGACACCTGTCCTCCTTGCTCTAGCTGGAGACCTCTGTCCTCAACTCTATCACCTCCAAATCTGGTCCTCGAATTTGCACTAAACATAGTCCTTCGATCTAGCACAAATGTCCTCGATCTCTTTCTCTGATCTGCACCAAACACAGTCCTTCGATCTGGCACAAATGTCCTTGTCCTCTTTCTCTGTTCTACACAAAAACATAGTCCTTCACTCTTTTTGTGCAATCACAGCTGCACTTGATCGAACTTCGACCTTTGCACCTCTATGCAATCATAGCAGCATCGTCTTCACGCACTCTGCTTCCTTGCAATCTCTCTCACTTAGAAGATTTGATGAAATGCACTCTATACACTGCTATCGAATTTTGCACTCTGCTTCTCGACGATCGAACTTCACCCCCACACTCTATCTATGAACGTCGCTCTTCGAACGCACACTTCGATCGATACTTAACTCTCCAAGCAGCCCTCCTTTTATACTAACACTTTCAAGATTAAAACCTTGATCTTAGTCGATTGCACATCCTAAAACTACGTCAGCTACAAACCCTAATCTTTGTCGGCCCAAATTTAACTTTGTCGGCTTCACTGCCTCTGCAACTCCTCTGTAGCTTCTATCGTGAAACTACAACATGTCATGATATCATGACACCTTTGCAACCGTACACTATCTTATGGCTTTTGTCATGAAATCATGACACTTCTGCCTCTGCTGATGTCATCTTCACTTCTATCGTGAAATCATGACATTTCTCGCTTTCTCAACCTTTTCTCGGCTTGCACTAGTGAAAATGGAACATGTCATGAAATCATGACACTTTTGCTGCCTTATGCTTTTCTCTGCCTTACACTCATGAAATTGGAACATGTCACGAAATCGTGACACTACTGCCTCTACAGACTTCATCTTCACTTCTATCGTGAAATCATGACACTTTTGTCTTCATAGCCTTCCTCTCTACTTTTGTCATGAAATCGTGACACTTCACCTATGGAAGACATGCTTTTAGTTTCTTTCATGAAATCATGACACTTCTGCTGATGAAACCTTGCTTACTGTTTTCGTGAAATCGTGACACTTTGCTTCATCTCTTTCATCTCCTTCATGAAATCGTGACACTTTCTGCATCCGTACGCTTTTCCTTCATCCTATCATGAAATCGTGACGCTTTCACCTTCTGTACGCTTTCTTTCTTCATGAAAATCAGTGACACTTCTCATTTCGGACTCTTCCCTTTGCTGCATGTCATGAAATCGTGACCGTTCTCACTTCGAGCTTTTTAGCATGTCAGAAAATCGTGAGTCACTTCTTTGTCATCATGAGTCTCACTTGGAACTAGATGTCGCGAAAAATCATGACACTTTTCGAGATACTTTCTCTCTCTTCGAACTTATCGCGAAATCATGACAGTTCACACTGCGAGACTCTCTCTTCCGCATCATGTCCGAAACGGAAATCATGACACTTTTTCGTCCGTACAACCTTCCTTGCATTGTGTCACGAAATCGTGACACTTTTCCTTCTCTGCCTTCCTGCACTTTTTGAGTCGTGAAAATGCGACATGTCACGAAATCGCGACACTTTCCATCTTGCTCTCCTTCTCTGCCAACATGTCACGAAATCGATAGTTTTTCCACTTGTCTTTTTCTCTGCCAACATGTCATCGAAATCGTGATTTTCTGCTTCTTCTCTTTCTTCCAACATGTCACGAAATCGCGATAGTTTTCCAGCACTTTCTCTCTCCTCTAACATGTCGCGAAATCACGACAGTTTTGCCAGCACTTTCTCTCTCCTCTAACATGTCGCGAAATCGCGACAGTTTTTCTAGCACTTTCTTACTTGTCTTTTTCTTTGATCTTTTGCAAATGGGCTACTGTGATTTTCTTGGAAACTCACTGTCCATGCTCTGAATAATCTTCTTGGAAACTCACTGCCCAAGTCTGCACATTATTTGACATTAATTCAAATTCCTTCAAGAGCTTCTTGACATCAATGACAACTTCTACACTTGAGCAAATGCAATGTACCCAAGGTACCTAAAATTGCCAACAAAAATATTCATTAAGGGTTCTTTACAGATTACTCTTAAGAATTGTGGAAGATTATTGAGTGCATTATAATTAATTCTAAGATTTTATTATCATTCGAAGTGTATTATTAATCCATTAAGCACTATACTAATTGATATTTAACTAGTTAATCTCAATAAAATAGTTTGTGTTGTTCAAGGAACAAAAATCTACAACACTGCATGGCCAAAGGAAGCCACCAATACAAGCAAAAAGGTGGAAAATAAAGCCACCATTAATATCCTTTAAGGATACCTCAAATCATTGGTGAGTCTCAAGATTCAAGGAGAATATAAGGATTTCATTTAAGTGCAGAGTGCAGAAATCCTTACTTCAAAAATAGCATCTCATTAGCTTGGATTAACTATCATTAAAATATCCAAAGAAGCAGATTAAAAGAGGCAAGAAGGATTTCATAAAAATATCCTTTGTATTGGTGCAAATATAAATATTACAAAGCACCTCTTTTTTTCTTTTGAAAGGATAAAAGTAATCCTATTTATTGGAAGTAATGTAGACATCATATTTTGTAGGTTGAAGGGCAAAGTTTGAGCAAAAGGAAAGATCCATAAAAGATCTCACACGTCTAAGAATCAAGGTGTTTAAAAACACCTTTTCTCCACATCCAATCCAACCCTAGAAGCAAGAGTGTCACCTACAATATTGGAGCTATGATAAGAAGCCATTACCATCCGAGTCTATGTAGAGAAAAGGATAGAATACAGAGGAGGATCATCTACATAGAAGAAGAACTATTAAACCCAAAAAAATGCTAGAAAACAACTATTATAAAAGACATACAAACAACATATTACAGGCATAAATATACAAAGGAAGAAATGCTATACCCAAGGTTTCTACTTGGAGAGAACGACCATAATTGAAGAGCACAAGAAGCTACCATAGGACAACCATTGAGAGCACCATAGAACCAATAAGCAATACAACTGGTGTCATCCTTGCATTTCAAGGAACATAACAAGCCAATGCATATTTCAAATATATAGGAAAATATAGGGCATCAACACCCATCATTGGAGCGTTAGAAGAAATTTTTACATGCACAAGCCATGAGTGCACTTGGCACAAGAGATCTAAGTATCCAACATTTGTAAATAATCTTACACTCACCTAGGAGGAGTTACAAGTCTTTGGGGAGGTTACCACCAAACTCATCATTGCATATGTTGGAATATTAATGCCTAGAAAGTAATGCTCAAGTGACACTTGTCCAAAATTCACAAGGAAGAAATCCCATTTAAGGCATCCATATTGAAAAAGGAATAGCATCAGATGTCAAAGAGAAGACTAGCATTCAATGGTATGAAGCATATTCAGAGGAAGAAGGCTAATTCAAGCCTGTGCACCATTCAAATGAGAAAGCTAACACTTAAGAAGCTATCATAAGATCATAAATTTAGTTTCTCATTCATGGAATGAATACGTCATAAAACTAGCTATACCAGTGTCTAATTTGTAGAGGATAATATCAAGCATTCTTTAAAGAAATATCAGAACCGGTTACAGAGAAAAGAAGCACTACGTAAGGGAGAATTTAGGGCCAGTCAAATAGGGCATTGATTTCCATTTCAAAGGATTCAAATCTACCACCTCACATCATCAAGGCAAAGGAATATGAAGGTAAATCATATACTATTTATTGCTTGCTATAAACTAAGGATATATTGGAGTTATAAGGGCACATTATATTTACTATTGCAATTCATTCACTTAGCATTAGTAATATATTAAGCAAACATATTTTAAAATACTTATATTTATAAATAATAAAGCATGAGGAATAAGGATTTCAACTTGGAAATTAAAAATCCTTTTATTGCAAATATTATATATTTTTTCTAATATTCCATATTAGGGAGTTATAAGGAATACTACATAAAATTAGGTAATTGGAATTTAGAAATATTAAATATCAAATATAAAAGGCTATAAAGGAGGTCTATTAAAGAAAATCAAGATTTGGAAATAAATTGGCATACTTATCTCAAACCATATTA
Source organism: Wollemia nobilis (assembly GCA_028583015.1). Classification (NCBI taxonomy): domain Eukaryota; kingdom Viridiplantae; phylum Streptophyta; class Pinopsida; order Araucariales; family Araucariaceae; genus Wollemia; species Wollemia nobilis. The sequence goes on along the minus strand of JAQPPZ010016917.1, from coordinate 2,537,652 downwards.
AAGGGACAAAAGAAATCCAACCAATAGAACATCGTCAAATTAGAAAGTGCTTAAGTTCAATAGGAGTAATAAGGTGTAATAGAAGTTGATTTTTGCTATTTACAAAACATTAGAAAATAAACCCAAAAATGAACTACTATTCTCAAAAAGGAATTTTATCAATCCTATAGCATATCCAAAATCACTAGGGAGTCATAAGGCATTCTACAAAACTTTATAATAATAGCATTTATAAAAAATTATCAAGTACTTAATCCATTTGGGAATCACAAGGTCTATACAAATCCTACAAGGATTATATTAAATCAAATCTCTTAAATTATGGAGATATAAGGAAGCCTACAAAAACCTAAGCTCTAAAAATGTTCTATCAAATCCATTCCTACAATACTAAGGAATAACAATAAACACTATCTTAAATCTATCAAGAAGGAATATGGATGAAATAATAAGAAATGCCTTGTTAACAAAGAATTATTTCATGAAATGGAAATGTATTCTCAAAACTTGATAGATACCCTTGAAGGATATAAGAATCTATAAGTTAGTGAAAAGGAAATATTCTCCTTATTAAGGAGGCAAAATAGGGTAAATTTGAAGCACTAATTGGTTATCTTCATGAAAATATTTTCAAGGCATGGTGGAATTCACAAAAGATAGTTATATTCACATCCGAGGAATGTTTGATGATTTATCTATCATTAATCTTGTCTATACTCACTCAAAACATGAATCAAGCTAGCAATATAAATCATTATTATAGTGATGATGGACTAACTCCTCATGAAGCAGAAATTTCACTAGCATCAATGCAGTTGCGTAAGAGAAGGAGAAAAACAAAGGAAAGACATGATAAAAGAAATCATAATGAAATCACAAATACTGAACCAGATAAGCATCTTCAAAGTACTGAAGCAACCTCAACTACATCTCTCTTTGCATCATATGAATATATTTACTACTTTCTTAATCAGATTACAGTAAGCAATGAAGGAGAATACAAGTTTAAGTTTTGACTCAAAAATAAGAAGATGAAGATGAACCAGATCAAGGAGGATTACAGTGCAAAATTCCATTTGATGAAATAACCTGAGCAATCCAAAGAGTATCCACAAGAAGAAGATCCATACTAAATATTAAAATATTCAATACCCAAATAATATAATACATGGGGGTGTTAGAGTTAGAATATATTACATAATTTGGGTCATGTAAATGTACCACATTTACTACATAGTTAGAGTAGAGATTACTTTAGGGGAAAGTTATCTATTTACTTCAAGCAATGTAATAAATTTATAAGTTTCAATGTGCATGTTGTAATGTGCAATGTGACCACTTGTACATCTAGATAGAATATTGGCCAAGGAATCTATTTTCCTATATAAAGGGCCTCATAGTGATAGACCATAAGATGTAATATATAGATATCAAGAGCATTCTAGTAGAGAGTAGTAGATAGTGGTAAAGATCCTGTATGGAGCACAATGTAGTTCTTTAGCTTATATTAATGGAGTGACCATATCCTCCATACTGCATTGTATTTTTACCACTTTCTATTTATAGTATATTTTAGTCATATCACAGACTTACTTTATTTCATCTTATCAAGACTTGTATTAGATCTCTCTCACTGCATATATACTTAAAAGCTAACATACATGATGAGTGTAGGTAGGTGGGGTGTAGGGTGTGATGAAATATTGAGATAAAATTAGATTGTGGTTGGCTAGAGGGTTGATGGCAGTGGGTATGTGCTGGTGTTGAATGTTTTGTTGGAATTGATTATGGAATGGTTGATGGTGAGGCAAAGGTTGAGTTTGGGAAATTTGAGTGTTCTTGGTAGTTGTGATGGTATTTATGTGGTTTAATGGAAGTGTAGGTATAGTGATCATAGGTGGTTGCGATACCCAAGATTGATCAGGAGTGAAAAATATATTTTGGGTGGGAATAGATTGATGGTTGAAATCTACCATTTATGACTATTGTTGAGAAAAAGTATGGGCATTTTGATTGGTATTACCCATAATAAATTGGTTTAAATGTTGTCATACTTGTTGTATAGCAATTTCAAATATAGGTTGAATGATTGTATGGGAGGTTAAGGTTGGTGTGTTGTGAGTGTTAACAATATGGATTGAAGTTAGTGAAGGATAAGTTGTGAAGGGAATCACAATCAAATAAGAAATATTATGCTAGGTTGAATTAACAAACCCAGATGTGAATAAAATGGTTGATGGTATCTACAAAGCAGTGTTAGATTGTGCTTCATAGAGTGGGTTGGAATTAATTATGGCATAGTTAGATGGGAGGGAAGTGCATTGGCTAAATGATGATGGGAGAGTTTTATGTGGAGGTGTAGATGTGGCCTCAAAGAGAGGATTGGTGATAACTTGGTATGAGTGCAAGGGTTCTTTCTGAAACATAGGAACATATTGGGGTGGAATGGTAAGAGGTTCTAGAATCGGATTGGTTGGTCTCAAATAGGCTCTGAACAGCGTCAAAATCTATATAAGTGATGTGGTGGTTGGAAGGTGTGGATGGTTCAGTTTTAGGTATGGAGGTGTGGATGTTATATATATATATATATATATATATATATATATATATATATATATATATATATATTTTTTATTTTTTTTAAGTGGATGTTATGTGTGAGGTTTTGATGGATAGGTCAATATCTGTTGTTTGCAACATGTTGGTTGGGTTAGCCACGAAAGTAGCTAGGGCAAGAATGAAATTTTCTATGGATGATGGTGGTTGGCTAATGGGTACCTGACTCATAGCTCTAGCTTGATTACGAGTCAATACCATAATCTAGAGATAAGTGGGTATGAAAAACAAAAAAGGTGCGCATATGAAAAATGTAATGGCAATTAAAATGAACAACATACAAATCACTCAAGAAAACAAGTGTTTTCTACATCTTTGCAAAAAAAAAAAATTTCTTTTTGATTTTGATTTTTTAAATTTTGATTTGACTTTTTATTGTGTTTTGATGTAAAAACCTAAGCCTAGAAAAACTATGCAAGGTGGATGATGAATGCAACTAAAAAGGTAATTCGAACTCACCCTTTTAAATAAGGATGAATCATGAATGACTTAAAATGGCTTCCTAGTGGATGATTGGCTAAAGGTAAACCTATAGAAACAAGTAACCTCTAAAAGAGGTCATGCTATCTAATATTCTGCTACCGGAATACCCATGTTTTCTCTTAACTCATGCATTTAGTACATGAACAAAAATGATAGTTGCATTCACTAATTATTTGAAAATTCCCATCGTAAAAGGGCTTGCTAATCCTTCCCACTCTAGGTGCACCCAAAAGTAGGGGACTTTCCAATGATGAAGTCTATAAAGCCACTCAATTGGGGCTACTATGGTGTCTAGGGAGCAATCAAATGGATGGCGATAAAGCCCATAGTCGCTAGTCTTGATCAATCATTGGTGATGAAATCCAACTTGCTAATGTTTAATGTGAATCGTGTAGTGTGTGATGTTCTTTTTAAAGTTTTGTTTTCTAGGGTTTTTTTTTAACAATAAAGTGCAAAAAAACTATCCTAGAGTGCAACTACTATGCAATTCATATTTTTTGCCTATAAGTGTAATAAAAAACATACAAAGGCACACAAAACAAGAAACATAACATCAAAATAGCAGAAAACCTGATCCATATGCAGTAAACGAGTTCCAAATAAACTCTAGAATATTTTTGATACATAGGTCCAAAAATATAATAAGGTAAATTTGGAACCCTAATGCAATCTAAATTGTGTTTAAAGATGCAAATCTATCCTTAAATGCAATCTATATGACTTTTTGTAATCAAATAAATTAATATACTAAAATGTAATTTTTATTTTGATTTCTACAAAAATGTCTACATATGCTTTATTGCCTTTAAAAATAGAAAGATAAATATTTCATTTTATTTATTTTTTTTTAAAGTAGAAATATAGCTAGGGTTTTTGAAAATAACTTACCTGAAGCCCTACATTTTCTTCCCCTAGCTTCTCAAACGTGGCATCGTGTCTGATCTAACTTCCAAATGTAGTGTGACATCTCCTAGACATGGTGTGATATCTTCCAGACATAGTTTGGTATCTCCCAAATGTAGTGGACCATTTGATCTGACCCCCAGATGTAATTCAATGTCTATGCAAGCACAATGTTAACCCTACAGATTTTAGAAACCCTAAGTTTGAATTTGTGACTTTTGTGTGATCGAGCTCTAAAAAGTTACAACAAATAAAAAATGTAGATCATTGAATCAGGATATGACAAGGTAAATCAAAATACAGAACCCTTTGGGGGTCCCATTGTGACCACCATGTTATGAACAGAAAATATCAACACCAAAACAGATAACAAATCAAAACAAGCAATCATGCAAAATAAAAAGAGTGGTTTAATATTGACTTATGGAGCCTTAGATCTCCTCTTTTACACCATTAACATGCCCCAGAAGGGGTTACAATGATATAAAATATGCCTATTTTAAATATTTTTCTAGATCAAAAAATTATGGTGCTTCCAGATCTTCTCTGCTATAAACAAGTTGATGAGTGGGCTTGTGTATCCTTTGTGAGGCCACTCCAGCTACAATAACTATCCAATAAATCCACCTATACTTGCACAAAAGTACACCACAATATATATTAGTAGTGCATGTGGGGTCTGTTGTGGCTGCTTCCACAACGTACCCCAAAATTGGGGACCCACCTTTAAATTTGGTCTTTAAAGACTTCGGTATCCTTGGGAAGATGATTTTAGCATGTTCTAGCTATGACTTTTGTATTTAGTTTTCAAGGTGCCTTATTGAGTAGCGTCTTCTATCTTCTTTGAGTGATAAGGTTGGGATATCGATACCCTTGAGTTGCAATACGAAGTTCAAGGTTCTTGCTTGTGGTATGCCTTCGTGTGTTATTTTTGGTATGCTTTGTTGTTTTGGTTTGCGATGAGTGCTTTGGTTTTTAGTATTGGTTTCAAGTGTGACCTCTTTGGTCAGTTGGAGTTGCAATAATATGAAGCTTGTGCGCCCATTGATTCAATTTACAAAAGCCATAAAAAAAAATTAATCAAAATAAAATATATATATACATGAGATAAAAAGGAACCTTTTTATTTTTATTGAATATAATTTTTGGTTCCAATAAATAAAAAGATAAATTGAAAAAAATGGGCTTCAAAAAAATAAAAAATAATAATAATAAACAAACAAAAACACTTTATATATATTAATCATCTTAAAAATAAAATAATACAAAAATAAATCATATATAATATAATATAATATAATACAACATAATATGATATGATGTAAAGTAAGGTGGAGGTTTATTTAATTTTAAGTTATTAAAAGTGACTTATATGATTTATTTTATGCAGGTCAATGACTAGCGACGAGAATGTTTGGCCAGACGCAGTCATAAAATTGGATGCGATGAAGTTCTCCGATAGGTGATATTCGGACGAGGATGATGTGGCAACACACGTCAATGCAGATGAAACCTACGACCAACGGCAGGCCAGTTACATGTACAAGAGACACCGTGGCGCAGGTCAGTGAACGATTGACGATGGATGATGTCAGGAAATATACGATGTAGCTCCGGCAGAAAGGATGTGGGATATCAAAGCTATGGTTTATGTCGACACAGACTCTGAGGAAGCCAAGTGAGGGTGTTCAGTAGCAACGGTGCATCAGAGGCATCAGACGTGTAGCAGGCTTGGATGAGATGGGCGGAGTCGAACAACGGTAGTCGACGGATTGCTCTTCGGTGCGATATCCTCGAAAATCCTTTTGTGTCGAAACTCGCCATATGTCAGCCAAGCTCCAAGAGCGATGATTCCCATCAATGGTCAAATTTCCACCATGGTTTGAGTAGGACATCACTGCCAAGGTGGCGATGGTCAGTCATCCGGTAATGCAGAACACGACAGTTTCGACGTAAATAAATAAAAAAAGTCATCATAACTCAAGCGTTATGGGAAAAAAAATCCAAATCATGTGAGCCAGGCCACGTGACCTGGTCATGGGTGGAAATCCCACATGAAATTATGGGATTTCAAAAGAGAATGTTGATTAAGTTTACGGTATGTAATCAAATGGCCATTACATGGATTTTGAGGGTTTTTTTAATCAAAAGTGTTGTCTTCCCAAGTTCCACCTATGTTTTTTTTTTCTTTCTTTTTTTTCCGGAAGCTACAAACAAAAAGATACAAAATAAAGAGAAGTAATATGTTATAAAAAAAAAGGACGCAGGGGAAAATAAAATGAAAGACCCTCAAGTAAATCAAAAGGGTAGAATATCAAAACAAAAGAAGAGGAAGGCGAAAAGGAGGAGTTTGGAGCCAAACGAAGAGTAATGGAAAATGTTAAATACCGCTTTCAAAAGCTAAGACGGGCTGGATCTCATGGAGACTGCATGCATGCTGTTGAAATGCTAGGGTTGCTGTTCTTTTGGGAGGCCAAATTTTATTAGAATGGATGTAAAAATAGAAATTGCTTTTGTGTGTATTGAAGCAAACATTGCAGGATTTCTGAGATTTCTGCACTTTAGAGCAAAATAAAAGGAGAAAATATCTGAATGTTCAAAACATCTTTCCTTTCTCTATTTTCTGGATTTTTAGGCAATGTTATTGCATTTAAGGGTTCATTGTTGAATGTTCAGGAGTAGAGAGTTCACATTTTTCCTTAGAGTCTTGCACCTAATTTATTTCGGGATGTGTAAATGCAGTTCCAGCTAAGTTGGGTTATGCTCAAAAAATCTCATGTCTCGGGTTTTGCATGCTAGGGTAGCATAAAACTACATTTTCTGGATTTTCTGCATCTTATTTCAGTTTTTAGTTTATATTTTTCATTTTTCTAACTTTCATTTTCAGATTTTTTTTTTTTTATGTTCAGACATTAAAATAAAAATTTTAAAAAAATCAAAATCCAAAAATAATTGCATGACTGCATAGAATGTACTTCAAAGTTCCATTTTGCACCTGTACGTTTTTGCTTCAGAGTCATTTTGAATTTTAAAAAAATTATTCAAAGTTGCTGTTTTATTGCAGATTTTTTTAAATTTCAAAATTTCCTTTTTGAGGCAAAATTTGACATTTTTTAGTTTTATATTTCAATTGTAAGCACAAAATGAACTTCCATTTACGAAAATTTCAATTTCGTCAAAGGGAGGTAAATTTTAATGACATTTCATAGCTACCATTTTTGGAGCCTTAAATTGCCTTCTCTTTATAAAAATTTTGATTTTATCAAAGAGAGGTAATTTGTGCACTACATTGAAGGTTATTATTTTAAAGCATTAAATTATTTTTCTTAATGAAAATTATTTCATTAAAGAGGGATAATTAAATGGGATAATAAGGGCTATTGACAAGAAATGCGGGCTATTGACAAGAAATGCAAGAAATAAGGCTAAACTTAAAATAAGCATAAAGATGATTGATTAGACATTTTTCGTAGGACTGCCCAAACTACCGAACTCGTTTTGGCCATATCTCACTCATCCGGACTCGGATTGAGCTAAACTTTTGAGGGTAGATGCTTGAAAAACCCTAGAACGTCTCCACCAATTTTTATATCATTTGGAGCAACACAGATCCTAGCGCATACCTATGTGTGAACAAGATATTTGGCAAGCGGCTATGTGAGGGTTTCATCTAGGTTGAGTGCAAGCAGCTCTAGAGGTTGGTTTTTAGGGCCTTCGGGCCCTAGCGACCAATATTTTTGTGTTTTATACTCAATATTTTAGCAGGAAATGTGCAGGGGATCCAAGATGGGTTATAAATTTATCTTTCAATAGATCATACTGTGAACTTGAGTGACAACGGCTTCCAATTTGCTGCACAAAAGAAAAGTGAAAACCATACCTTTCCACGGTGTCTAGGGCAAGGATTAAAGAGATCACGAAACAAGTTTCAAGTAGTTGATCAAAAAATGGCTCATATCTCAAGTGAATCTGGTGCTAAGGTGCACCCACAAAATAATTCTACTATGAAAAACCCTATCAAGGGTAAGAATTTCGAAGACTCGGTCCCAAAAATGAATTTTAGGGATGCCCTTCGTGATGGACAACCTCAGCCCAATGCTAATATCAATCTTAGGGCTTCCCATAAACCTCTAAGAATGCCTAAGATTGATCCTAGGAAAACGGAGTCAGGATGTCTTAAAGCAACCGATGGAACTCCTATTGTTAAGCTTGATATGGGTAACATTCAGACTGGCATTGAAGATTTGAAAAAAAGAGGAATAATTTGTCGGTTCGTGGGTTTTCGTCCGAGTCTATCTGCTTTCAAATTCTGGGCTACAAAATACTGGAAAACTAAAGGTGAGTTACAAATCTCTATTTATCCAAATGGTTATTTTCTTGTTTTATTTGCTAATAATGAAGATAGAGAGAAAACTTTTCAAGGGGGTCCTTGGTTTTTTGGAAGGGTAGGGCTTTTCATGAAGCCCTGGCATACTAAATTTAAAGCCAAAGAAGAGATGCCTTCTATAGCTTTCATGTGGGTTAGACTCTTTGGCCTCCCTATTGAATTTTGGAATCCTACTATTTTTTCTTCAATTGGAAACTCTTTAGGAACTTTTATGATGACTGTTGATTGTACTCAAAATTTTGAACATATTATTTATGCTCGGATTTGTGTTTTAATGGATTTTGACAAACCCCTACCTAAAAAGATCACATTACAATTTGGGGAAGACACTTGGGAGCAAGTAGTGGACTATGAGAACATTCCTTTTCGTTGTAGAATTTGCCATGAATATGGTCATTTGGCCGGTGCTTGCCCAAATAAAATTCTTGATCAAAAGAAAGAAGATACAAACTCAACAGGTTTCCAAATACCTAAGAAGAACACTCAGAAAAAACCAGTTATGAAGGATCAATCAAAGTCATCTGCTAATATGTTTGAAATTATTTCCACAAATGATGTCCCAAGTGAGGAAGAGGAAATAATGGAACATGAAATCTTAGAAACACAATTTAAATATGAAGGGAAGAACTCAGAGACAAACCAACAAATCAAAGGTTTTCAACAAAAAAATGAGAAAATTTACACAAGAAAAACAATATTACAAATGTCAAAACTTCAAATAATGCAGGTCCCAATATAGACTCTGTTGAACCATCTAGTAAAATTTTGGCTGTGTACGAGCATTCTTCAAGGTTAGAAGCCATCTCAGATTCAATTGGAATAATTCAATAAATAGGGAAAAAAAATTGAAGATGGATTCTAATCAAAAAGCAAATCGCAAGACCAATCAATATCATATGGTAAAAGAAGGTGAAAAGCTTGTAGAGGAAGGTAAGATTAATGTCCTTCCCAACTTTTTTAGCCTTGGTATTAATGAAGATCATCACTTGGAATATTAGAGGACTCAAAGGGAGTCTTTCAAAACAAAATGAAATTAGAAGAATGATTCATATAAATCATCCACATCTTGTTTTCCTTCAAGAAACAAAGATGTCAATGGAGGATATGAACTCAATTACCAGTAAAATTTGGCCAGCTAGAAAAGTGGTTTCCCTCAGTTCCCAAGGGACTTCGGGTGGCATTGCTTGTCTTTGGGACCCAAAAGAGGTAATTATTCACCATATGGTTGGCAGTTGGGGTTTGTTGACTATAGCTATTCAAAGTAGACATTCCAACCATATTATGCTCTACATTATTGTTTATGCTCCGAATTATTTGGAGGAAAAAAGAATACAGTGGAAGGATAATACTCATATTATCTCTCATTTTCCTAAAGCTTGGATCTTGATCGGAGGAGATTTCAATACCATCCTCTCTCTAGATGAGAAAAGAGGGAAAATAGAAATTTGGACAAAAGCATTGACCTCATGAGCGAATATATTGCAAACGTCCATCTTGTGGATATTAAACCATATAATGGCCTTATGACTTGGTCTAACAAAAGGCAAGGCTTAGCTTGTATAACAGAGAGATTGGATAGAATTTTGCTCTCTGAAAATATCTTAATCCATGGTCACATTCCTAAAGTGAAGACTCTTAATAATGTTGGTTCGGATCATTGACCAGTCATGGTGGAAATATGGAAAACCAATGTGAGTTTCTCTCCTTTTCATTTTCAATTAATGTGACTTAGAGACATTTCCTTCAGACCTTGTGTGCAACAATGGTGGAAGGAAGGTAAACCTAGGCATGGGACTAAGATGTTATGTTTTGCCAAAAGACTGCAATACATTAAATCCAAAATCAATACTTGGAACTGGAAAGAGTTTGGGGATGTTCATAAAAAAAAACATGAAGTTATTGCTCATATTGAAAATTTGAATAAGAAAATCCGTTTAGATGGCCTCATAGAGAAGAGAATTGCATATGAAATTAAACTCACAACTCAGTTAGAGGAATGGGAAAAAAGAGAAGAAATCTTATGGAAGCAAAAATCTAGAATTCAATGGCTCAAAGAAGGAGATCGAAACACAAATTTCTTCCACAAATCTCTTCTAGCTCGAAGATCTCACAACTTTATTTCTTCCTTAAAATCATATTCTGGAGATGTTTTTTATACTTGGGATGGCATGAACTCTATTGTTGTTGATTACTTTTCTAATATTTTTGTTGCTACTCCTCTTGACTCAGCTTCACAATAAAATGTTCTTCAAGCAATCCCTTCTCTTATCACTTTTGAGGAGAACTCTATTTTGACTGCTCCTGTTACTATCAATGAGCTTCAACAAGTAGTTTTTAAAATGCAAAAAGGGAAACCCCAGGTCCTGATGGTTTTCCCATTGAGTTCTACCAAGAGTTCTAGGATATCCTTCATGTTGATTTATTAGAGGTGGTGGAAGAAACTAGGAAAGCCAAAGAAATTTTGAAGGTTATCAATAAAACTTATATTACTCTTGTTCCAAAAGCTCAAGAGGTTGATCATATCTTAGCTTTTAGACCTATTGCTTTATGTAATGTTCTCAAAATAATTACTAAAATCATGGCAGAAAGGTTGAAGCCTCTTTTGCATAAGATTATTTCCCCAAAGCAATGAGTTATGTGGAATGACGTCAAATAGTAGATGAGAAAGTTCTTGATCAGGAAGCCATCCATTCCATGGATATGCAAAATTCTCCTTCCATGTTCATTCGGTTAGACTTATCCAAAGCTTATGACAGAGTGGATTAGCACTTCCTTATCAAAGTTTTGAGGCAATTTGGTTTCTCTAAGGATTGGATGGATTGGATTATGGGATGTATCTCTTCAGTTTCCTACTTAGTTCTTATCAATGGCAGACCTTCTCAGTCATTCCCAGCCTCCAGAGGTATTAGGCAAGGTGACCCACTATCCCCTTATTTATTCATAATTCTTGCTGAATGCTTGGGTAGGACTATAACCAAAAAGAGAGAAAACAAAACCCTTGAGGGAGTTACCATTGCTCATGGAGCTAGGCCTATCTCTCATCTTTTAGGTAAATCTACAGTTAAGGAAGCTTCTAATATTAAGCAAATCATTAGCTATTTTTCTAAGGCTACTGGGCAGTTGATCAATGAAGGCAAATCTAAAGTTATTTTCTTTCACTCGCTTCGCACTAGACGAGAATCCATGGTCTTGGATAAATTGAGATATAAGAAGACCTCTCTTCCAATCACTTATTTAGGTATTCCCATAAATATTCAAAGGCAAAAAAATAAATATTGGAATTGGTTGTTGGACAAAGTCAAGAAGAAAATTGGAAAGTGGACCAACAAGTGGCTTTCTTCTGGGGGTAGAATCACCTTGGTAAAATCAGTCCTTCAAGCTATTCCTATTTATGTTTCTTCCATTTTGAATATCCCAAAGGTTTTTCTTCGAGAATTGGATCAAATCAGTCATCATTTCCTTTGGAGTGGTACTAAGGAGAAAAGAAAATGGGCCTTGGTGAAATGGGATACTTTATGTCTTCCTAAGAGTGAAGGGGGTTAGGATTCCGGTCTTCAATTAATAACAACAAAGCTTGAGCAACTAAATTATATTGGAGGATGTTGCATAACCCCAATGCTCTTTGGGCCAATAATCTACATGCTAAATATGCTGAGAACAAAAGTCCTGAAGACCTTGTTTACTATCAACTTCCTACCAAAGGTTCTCCCATTATAGCAGTTCTTAATACTAGTGAGGATTTGATAAAGACAAATTTATTTTGGATCATTCATAATGGTCAACATGTAAATTTTTGGACAAATTCTTGGGATGGTCACAAGCCTTTGATAACGCTGTTTCTCGATTGGAGGCCTTGGATGGAGGAGCTTCATCGAGCTAATTGGATAAAAGTGGCTAATTATTGTCGGTACCATACTGGTAATTCAAAGGTTGGTAGATATTGGATCCCTATTGAGGACTGGCCTATTCAAATATTATAAAGGCAAAGACAAGATATCCAAGACATCCTTCATATGAGATCCCTCTCTTGGTCCCATGAAAAAGATTGTTTTGGATGGAACAACACTACTAAGAGTGAGTATTCAGTTGCTCAAGGTTATTTGACCTTATGCCATAATAATCCCAACTATTCTTTTGACATATTTTCTTGTTTGTGGGCTCAAAAGCTCTAGCCTAAGGTGAGGTTCTTTAATTGGATTGTATTGCATCGTAGGGTGCTTACTAGTGAGCAAATTATGAAGCATGGTTTTCATGGCCCTTTTAGATGTGATATGTGTGAAGAGAATGTAGAAAATATCAACCATATTTTTATTGAGTGTACTTTAGCCTCTGAGCTATGAAGGAGAATGGCCGCTTTACTTGGATTACAGTGGTCCAATTTTTTTTACTTTTGAACATCTTTGGAGGTATTGGCCTAATCAAGAGGGTGTTGATCATTTTATTACGCAGTTAGTTTGGATGGGTTCTACCATTCTTCTTTGGAATATTTGGAATGAAAGGAACAACCAAATTTTTAATTAAGATAGGAAGGATATTCACTATATTTGGCAAAATACCATAGCCAACTTAGTTGAATCAGTCCATCAACTCCTTAATCACCTCCAAAACCCCCACCAAAGATGGGATCAAGTGATGCAAATATTGAAGATTAAATCTTCTAAGGGCAACCAACTTAAAGGGAATGTGAGTATTAGTAAGATGGATAGGACTAGAAATTGGCAACCTCCTCCTAAGGATTTTGGAAAATTCAATACCGATGGAGCCTCTAGAGGGAACCCTAGAAAAGCTAGTATGGGAGGAATTGGTAGACTTTCAAATGGCTCCCTGGTTTTTACTTTTACTGATAATTTGGGTATTCTTTCCAATAACCTTGCTGAGGGGTATGGTATCCTTAGAGGCCTTCAGGAGGCTACTAAGGTTGGATGGTAAAAGGTGTTAGTTTAGTCTGACTCTCAACTTATGATTAATCTCTTGAAGTCTCCTTCTAAGAATCATAAGGTGGATTGGAGAATAAAAAGAATTATTGAGAAGATTTAGTTAATCCATATGGGATTTTTGAAAGTTGATTACAATCATGTGGTCAGAAATCAAAACAAGAGTGTTGATGCTTTAGCTAATTGGGCTTTGGACAAAGGTGATCTTACTTTTTATGGACACCCTCCTATATGGTGGGCTTCTCAAATTAGGGAAGCTCTTCTTTCTATCATTTCTTTGGATGGCTCCAGTTCTGAAGGTACCTAGTTTCTTCTTGTTTTTATTTTTGCTTCTCTTTGGTTTATTCAGTTTTTTTTAGTTCCCCAGGTCATTCTATTCTTTATTTTGTTTCCTCTGTTGATTCTTGCCTTAATAGTCTTCTAGTCTAGATAGGTCATTGTTATGTTCAATTTTTTTTTTTTTTTTAGTTTTTTAAGGTGGGTGGGTTCTTTTGTTTTGTTTTTGTGTTCTTTGTGTTGTTTTTTGTTGTTCTTGTGTTTTTGTTGTTTTGTTTTTTTTTTTTTTATGTTTTTTGTTATTTTTCTTGTGTTTTTTTTGTTCTTGTTCTTGGTTTTCTCTTTGTTTGTGTTATTTCGTGTTTTTATGTGTGAGCATTTTCTATGTTTTTGTTTTTGTTTTTGTTTATTGTTTGTTGTTGGTCATTTTTTGTTCTTGTTCTTGCCTTAAATTATGGAATGTTTCATGCCCTGTTGACTATTATATTTAGACCTATTTTAAAACTCAACATTGTAGTGCTAAAAGGAGTACATGAATTGTTATTCATTGATCTAACGTTTTTTGATTGTTCATACATGAATAATGTAATTTGGTATAATTTTGAAAGCTTATGAATTGCTAAATATTTCAAGTTCATTTGATTAGCATCTTTGGCTTCCTTTAGCACTCAACATGTTGAGATCTAGGAGGACATGAATTGATTTATTTTATTTCTATTTAGATGCTAACTTGTTCATGTTACTTGAAATATTTATTTAAATGCATTGGTCTTGACTAACGAGGTTTTGTTTCCATATGATTACTTTCATTGATTCTAATATTCTCTATGTTTGATGATGCATTAATGCTAACATGTTACAAATTTGAGAATGTTCTTCAATTTCATGGTTTAATGGATACATATCTCTTGGTTGATGCTAACATGATTATTCATATGCTAAACATTTGAGATTGGTTAGTCATTTCATGCTTCTTTGTAAGAAATTGTTATTTGACTAACAAATTGGTTCTGAAGTTATTTTTTGAGTTTCACTAATGGCTACAAATATTGGAAAGTGGTATGGGGTGCATGGTAATCCTTTGAATATTATTGGATATGCTATGACTTACCCAAGAACATAGAGAAGCTTTTGCCCAAGTTTAAGCACAATGGCATAATATTATCCGAGGAGCACATTCAGTCCTATGTGGATATCCTAGTTAGATGGAATGTTGAACATGAGGATGTGGCATGTAGATTGTTTCCTTGGAGCTTAGATGAGGTGACATATGATTGGTACATCAATCTACCCACTGACTCTATTACATCCTGGGCCCAATTGGAAACTGCTTTTATCAATCAATTTAGGTTGCCCATTGATCCTGTCATGATTTATCAATAATTTGCTTCTTGCAAGAGGGAGCCTAATGAGCCATTGAGAAAATTAAACATGAGATTTCAAAATCTCTGTGTGATACTAATTTTTCCCCATACTATTGAGGATAACGGTGCTCTTCAAATATACTTTGGGGTATTGGATCCCTTGCTTATCATGTTCACTAGGACAAATCCTTTGGCCACTAATCTTGCCTCGGCCTATATGGAAGCTATGATTGTAGATCAATAATTAAAGTGACAAGGTTATGGGATGGAGCAATTGCACAGGTTGGGAAAACTAGGGGCTTACAATAAAACCTCGATGGTGAACCAAGCATGGGTACAAAAGAATCATATGTCAAACACTTTGCCCCACAACCAATTTTATCCTACCATACCCACTTACCCTCTCACATGCACTTATATGAGTACATCTATCCATCCAACCACTCCATGGTTAGAGAATCATGTGGTCACTTATGAAGTCATTGCAACAAGTATTCAGGATTTATCTATTGATATTAATCCAACTAATCCTACTACTTCTACCACTCAATCCAAGGAGCTTGTATAAAAAATAAAAGAGAAAAAGTTGGTCAAGAAGTCAAGTAGAGATGTGGTTCCATTATAAAAAAATGCATCAATGTATGCTTCCAAATCATCCTAGGAAGAAATTCCATGATACTAATCTCAATGATGTTCCATGTTAAGATTCTTCAGGTGATAGAGGAGGTCTAGATGTGACATACATCGAAGTAAATGCCTATTCAGAATGTCCTAAAGAGCATGAATATTTTGAAGAAGAAATTCTATGGATGGGTAACAAGGAGTTGGAATCAAATGATCACTATTTTTCTTGGGAAGGAAAGGATCTACAATCATTACCCATAAATGAGGATTGGGATGAACAAACACATCAGGATATGATTTGGTCATGTTTTCTCACAAAGGAATATTTGGGCAACTATTGGGAGAAATATACAAGAGTTGATCCTATTGAAAAAACCCTTGAATCAACAAAGGTGGTTGGTACTGAATTTGAGAAGCCAAGAGATGAATAGGAATACACAATAGAATCTCATCACTTGTGTTTGGAATATTATCATTTTAAAGAGCAAGAAAGCCAACATGAGTCAAGTAGTTATGAATTAGATATGAGTGAATCAAAGTCTTGGTTTTCAAGTTAGGATTGGCGTGAGCCCATTATTGAAACCCCTAAATCATCAAAAGTGGTTGAAAATGAGTTTGGAAGTAAATCAATAAATGAATTTGAAAATATAAGAGAATTTCACCACTTGTTATCAAAAGATACTTTGGATGATATTGATGAAACCGATGGCCAAGAAGATACACACCTTCCAAATTGTGATAAAATTGAATCATGGGTTACCAATTTGTATTATGATAGCCTTACAAATTTGAATTCAATAAATAACCTACTTTTAAAAATAATTGAACCAACTATGGAAGGTGAAGGTGAATTTGATGAAAAACATGTTGATGAATCGAAATATGATGAAGAAGTAATTGAGTGTCACAACTTGATCTTGGAAGATGATTACTATGATTCTTGGAAGAAATGGGAAGAATATGCTCACTCTAGACCTTCTAATGAACTTTTATTGTCAATTGATATGTAGGATAATATAATTGTTTTATCGCATGAGGACATTATAAATCCTGTACAATTTGAGAAATTTTTGAAAGAGGGATCCGAATCTCATCAAATTTTAGAAAATGATAAGGATTCTACAACCATGGATAATGAAGGAGAATCATTTTCTTTGGGTCACTTTGAGGGAAAATAAATTGAAAATCTTGAACCACTTATTGGTTCTACAATATCTATGCCATCTCAAAATGAGGAAATTTCAGAACCTGAATGGTTTGGGTTTGATATCACTGATGATCCAATTGAAAATGTCACGTTATTTGAAACAACCCAAGTGATAGATCATGGAGATGTGTTAGTTGACCCATCCCTATGTAGATAATACTTATGGTTTGAAAATGATGGACATGTTTTTAATTGGGTGCCTAATTTTGGTGTCTTTGATAAACAGGTCATGGATAAAGAAGAAGTACTACATGATGACGATGATGAATATCATGAGAGAAAAGATGAATTTTCAAATCCTCTCCAAGTATTGGTAAATGAAAATGTGCCAAAGGTAAAATCTCACCTTTTAGGTTCCACCATTCAAAATCCAGGTGAAGGTTTGTCTAATGGATTGTTGGATTCAAATACTATCAATGATGAAATGCCATTTGTGGTTGATAAAGAATTTGAGTTAATTTCTCCTCACACCACTAATGATATTGCTTTTTTGAATGAAAATAAAGTTGATATGCTTGAAGTGCTAAATCAATTTCATAATAAATTGGTAATTGAATCTAGGATACAAACTTACGATAATCCTCACTTCAAAAATATCCTAGATGCTTGCAAGTGGTTACATAAATTTGATTGGCCTACAAATTTGGAAAATGATTTCATTTTAAAGTTCTTAGAAATAGGTTTTTGTTTGCAAGGTCTCATATCTAAAAATAAAAGCCTAATTTTAAATCATAAATTGAAGTGTGAAATTGACATCTTAAATAATAGACAAGGAAAAGTTGAAAATCGATTATTGTCTAATCAACTTAATGATTCGAATCTCTCCCACGGGATCATTAATAGAACTAAATCAAATTGGTGGGGTGAGAGATGCAAGATGGATATTGTTGTATCATTTGGCTTAACCTGTTTTTTGCTAGATTTCTATAAAACTTGGCTTGCATATCATGTTATATGTCTTTTGAAATGTGCTAATCATGTTTGGGATCTGGGAAAGTGATAGTTCAAGCTTTGCACCATCTTGTACCATATTGTATATTTGTATATAGTTTTGTTTGGTGTTTTGAGTTTTGTGTTTTGAGCTTTGTATTTTGAGGTTGTTCCCTTGTTTTGAGATGATGTTTCATGGTTGCTAACTTATGGTCTCTGGCCTATTTTGAAGCTCCTTTGCTTAGTAGGTTGGAGTACATGAGTTGAAAGCCGATGAGCTTAAAAAAATCTGGCCCTATTTTTGAGGTTTCTTTGCTTAGTAGGTTGGAGTACTTGATCTAAAAATTGATGAACCCGAGAAAAGGGGGATGATTTATTTGGTGATCATGCTCAGATTTTGGGACTAAAATGGTGGAAAGTGGAACAATGAAAGATTAGTCAAAGCTCCACATGGTACTCACACACATTAAATAGTTTTTTCTGGAATTAAGAAGGATGAAGTTATCTTGTTTTACAACCCTAGAAAAAAATCTAAAATGCTTCACTCGTAGGCTACCTTACCCTAGTGATGCTTGAAGCTTTGCAAGGTTGTTTTTTTGAAAACAAAAAAATTATATATAAAAAAAAGAAAAGAGAAAAAAAAGAGAAAAAGAAAAGATTAAAAAAAGAGAGAGAATGAGCATTGAAAAACTTGATCAGATTAGTCACAAGATCTAGATAAACCCTACCGAGGCTATGGATGTCTGACCAGTAGTAGGGATCTATCTAAGATATAGTTCGGATAAAAGGAAAGGCTTTGCAAAGCATTGAGCAAAACAAGGGTGAGTTAGATAAACTCCACCGAGGCTATAGATGCTTGACTGGCAGTGGGGCTCTATCTTTAGTTGTTTTGTTATGAGCGATACTTCATAGCCTAATGCAAAAAGGGATGATGGAATTTGGAGGATTTCCAAAGATGCAAAAATGAATCACATTTGCACACACTGAGCACAGGCAAATGGATTTGTTATTTTCATTCTGAAGTTATTACCCCCATCTTCTTGGGACGTTACTAAATTATTGTATCGTGTTGATCTTGTGTGTTCTCATTTCAGATTGGGTTCTTCACCCAAAATGCTCAGGAGTGTTTTTTAGAAGAGTCACCATTTGTGGTTATGTAGCCAGGTTCGGACATTCACAACATAATTTTGGCAAGCGTTTCAAGTTTATCACCATGCTAGAATATTCAGACGATCAACGAACCAAAACGATGACTTGGCAGGCAGTGGCCCTACCAAATGATAGACATGACAAGTGGTGGAGGTTTCGACATATGGGTGAACATAGAAATGATGATGATGGTAAATGTATTCAACAATGGACGACCGTGTGGTAAAATGGAGTAAAGAGTAGTAGTGTGAATTCTATTTCAGGAATAACAACCCTAGGATGACCTATGAAATGAATATAGTGAGTGTTTCCAAATGATCATGGGTGAGATTTTCTACATATGTGGGGATCTATATGCACATCTACACAGTGAGCAAAGGCGCACTCATTTTTGAATGAAAATTAGGGTAACTTTCGACATGCATGGACGCAGACCGAGAGCGGCCAAGGAGAACAATTGAGGTGTATTCGATGTTATCACTAGGTGGGTGCATGTCTATGCTTATGTGGAAAATAAAGTAAAACACGACGGTTTTTGTGTAAACGGGTGTTATCCATTAGGATGGGTGATCATAAATAGAGTCATAATAACTCAAGAGTTATGAGAAAAAAATCCAAATCATGTGAGCCAAGCCACGCGACAAGTCATGGGTGGAAATCCCACATGAAATGATGGGATTTCAAAATAGAATGTTGATTAAGTTTATGATATGTAGTCAAATTGCCATTACATGGATTATGAGGATTTTTTTAATCAAGTGTTGTCTTACCGAGTTCCACGTATGCCCTTTTTTGAAGCTACAAAAAAAAATAAAAAATAAAGAGAAGTAATATGTTATAAAAAAAAAGGACACAGGGGAAATAAAATGAAAGACCCTCAAGTAAATCAAAAGGGTAGAATATCAAAATAGAAGAAGAGGAAGGCGAAAAGGAGGTGTTTGGAGCCAAACAAAGAGTAATGGAAAATGTTAAATACCTCTTTCAAAAGCTGAGACAAGGCTGGATCTCTTAGATACCACATGTTGCTGAAATGCCAGGGTTGTTGTTCTTTTGGGGAGGCCATATTTTACTAGAATGGATGTAAAAACAGAAATTGTTTTTGTGTATTAAAGAAAACATTGCAGGATTTCTGCACTGTAGAGCAAAATAAGAGGAGAAAATATTTGAGTGTTCAAAATTTATTATCCATATTTCCTTTCTCTATTTTCTGGAGTTTTAGGCGATGTTATTGCATTTAAGGGTTCATTGTTGAATGTTCAGGAGTAGAGAGTTTACATTTTTCCTTAGAGTCTTACACCCAATTTATTTCGGGATGTGTAAATGCAGTTTTGGCTAAGTTGGGTTATGCTCAGAAAAATCTCATGTCTCGGATTTTGCATGCTAGGGTAGCATAAAACTGTGTTTTCTAGATTTTTTGCATCTTATTTCAGTTTTTAGTTTATATTTTTCATTTTTCTAACTTTCATTTTCAATTTTTTTTTAATGTTCAGACATTAAAATAAAAAATTAAAAAAATTTCAAAATCCAAAAATAATTGCACGACTGCGTAGAATGTACTTCAAAGTTCCATTTTGCACCTATACGTTTTTGCTCCGGAGTCATTTTGAATTTAAAAAAAAATATTTAAAGTTGTTTTATTGTAGATTTTTTTAAAATTCGAAATTTTAGAATTTCCATTTTGAGGCCAAATCTGACTTTTTTCAGTTTTATATTTCAATTGTAAGCACAAAATGAACTTCCATTTATGAAAATTTCAATTTCATCAAAGGGAGGTAAATTTTAATGACATTTCATAGCTACCATTTTTGGAGCCTTAAATTGCCTTCTCTTTATAAAAATTCTGATTTTATCAAAGAGAGGTAATTTGTGCACTACATTGAAGGTTATTATTTTAAAGCATTAAATTATTTTTTCTTAATGAAAATTATTTCATTAAATAGGGATAATTAAATGACATTTTAAAGCCTCTATTTCAAGGTTATAAATTATTATCTCTTTGTGAAACTTAATTTCACCAAAGAGGAATAAAAACATTATTCATATCAAAGGCTATCTTTATCTTCATGATAATAAGCTACATTTAAGGAGCCTATTCATCATTTTGGATTCACATTCATAGATATATTTTAATCTTTACTTTCATGTTTAAAGTAGGATTTAATGCAAGGTAAAGCTTGATTAAAATCCACTTAATAAGGGAAGATAAAATCTACCTTAAAATCCTTAAGATAAAAGGAACTAAGGCACTACCTCGTGGTCATAAGAGGGCCAATTCACATTTACTTTTATTTTGGTTTCATTAAAAACCATTAAAGTAGCATGGTAAAATAAACCAACACATGCCCCTTGTTTACAGTTACTTGCAATCACTAAGGTGTTCCTAGCATTGAATTGATATATTTTTATTGAGATTACTAATACACATATGCAAATGCTAATATAGCGGAGACCTTGGAGAAGTTGTTTGTTTAAATTCTTTGCAAGAGAGGGTTTTAGGATTAAAATCCTAAGGGAAATTGTAATTTTACAATTGGGTAAAATTAACACTCAATATTTTGGTGCTAAAAAGAGAGCATGATGTGGTTTATTTTATTGTGATTTTAAATGCTATAGGGATTTAAAATGTGGAATGTTTCATGCCCTATTGACTATTATATTTAGACATCTTTTAACACTCAATATTGTAGTGCTAAAAGGAGGACATGAATTGTTATTCATTAACACTTTTTGATTGTTCATATAGGAATAATGTGATTTGGTATAATTTTGAAAGCTTATGAATTGCTAAATATTTCAAGTTCATTTGATTAGCATCTTTGGCTTCCTTTAGCACTCAACACGTTGAGATCTAGGAGGACATTAATTGATTTATTTTATTGCTATTTATATGCTAAATTGTTCATGTTAATTGAAAGATTTATTTAAAGGCATTGGTATTGACTAACGAGTTTTTGTTTCCATAAGATTACTTTCATTGATTCTAACATTCTCTATGTTTGGTGATGAATTAATGCTAACATGTTACAAATTTGAGAATGTCCTTCAATTTCATGGTTCAATGGATACATATCTCTTGGTCGATGCTAACATATTTATTCGTATGTTAAACATTTGATATTGGTTAGTCATTTCATGCTTCTTTATAAGAAATAGTTATTTGACTAACAAACTGGTTCTGAAGTTATTTTTTGAGTTTCACTAATGGCTAAAAATACTAGAAAGTGGTATGGGGTGCATGGTAATCCTTTGAACATTAGTGGATATGCTCATGACTTACCCAAGAACATAGAGAAGTTTTTTCCCAAGTTTAAGCACAATGACACAATTTTAGCAAAGGATCACATTCAGTCCTATGTGGATATCCTAGTTAGATGGAATGTTGAACATGAGGATGTGTAATGTATATTGTTTCCTTGGAGATTAGATGAGGTGGCATATGATTTGTACATCAATGTACCCATTGGCTCTATTACGTCCTGGGACCAATTAGAAATTGCTTTTATCAATCAATTTAGATTACCCATTGATTCTTTCAATTTGCTTCTTGTAAGAGGGAGCCTAATGAGCTATTGAGAAAATTCAACATGAGATTTTAAAATCTCTCTCCGAGATTGATTGCTCCCCATACTATTGAGGAGAAAGGTGCTCTTCAAATATACTTTGGGGCATTGGATCCCTTGCTTGCCATGTTCACTAGGACAAATCCTTTGGTCACTAATATTACCTTGGACTATATAGAAGCTATGATTGTAGATCAATAATTAAGGCCACAAGATTATGGTATGGAGCAATCACACAGGGTAGGACAACTAGGGTCTTACAATCAAATCTTGGTGGTGAACCAAGCATGGGCACAACAGAATCAAATGTCAAACGCTTTGCCCCACAACCAATTTTATCCTACCATACCCACTTATCCTCTCACATGCACTTATACGAGTACATCTATCCATCCAACCACTCCATGGTTAGAGAATCATGTGGTCACTCATGGAGCGATTGCAACAAGTTTTTAGGATTTATCTATTGATATTAATCCAACTAATCCTACTACTTCTACCACTCAATCCAAGGAGCTTGTATCAAAAATAAAAGAGAAAAATAAGTTGGTCAAGAAGTCAAGTAGAGATGTGATTCCATTACAAAAACAAACACGTTGATGTATGCTTCCAAATCATCCTAGGAAAAAATTTCATCATACTAATCTCAATGATGTTCCATGTTATGCTTCTTCAGGTGATAGAGGAGGTCTAGATGTGATGTACATAGAAGTAAATACCTGTTCAGAATATCCTAAAGAGCATGAATATTTTGGAGAATAAATTCTATGGATGGGTAACAAGGAGTTGGAATCAAATGATCACCATTTTTTTTGGGAAGGAAAGGATCTACAATCATTACCTACAAATGAGGATTGGGATGAACAAACACATTATGATATGATTTGGTCATTTTTACTCACAAAAGAAGATTGGGGCAACTATTGGGAGAAAGATACAAGAGTTGATCCTATTGAACAAGCCCTTGACTCAAAAAAGGTGATTGGGACTGAATTTGAGAAGCCAAGAGATGAATCGAAAGACACAATAGAATCTCATAACTTGTGTTTGAAATATGATCATTGTAAAGAGCAATAAATACAACATAAGTCAAGTAGTGATGAATTAGAGATGAGTGAATCAAAGTCTTGGTTTTCAAGTGAATATTGGTGTGAGTCCATTTTATAAACCCCTAAATCATCAAAAGTGGTTGAAAATGAGTTTAGAAGTAAATCAATAAATAAATTCAAAAACTTAATAGAATTTCACCATTTGTTATCAAAAGATACTTTGGATGATATTGATGAAACTGATGGCCAAGAAGATACACACCTTCCAAATTGTGATAAAATTGAATCATGGGTTACCAATTTGGATTATGATAGCCTTAAAAATTTGAATTCAAGAAATAACCTACTTTTGGAAATAATTGAACCACCTATGGAAGGTGAAGGTAAATTTGATGAAAAACATATTGATGAATCAGAATATGACGAAGAAGTAATTGAGCATCACAACTTGATCTTGGAAGATGATTACTATGATTCTTGAAAGAAATGGAAATAATATGCTCGCTATAGACCTTCTAATGAAAATTTTGTACCAATTAATACGTAGGATAATACGATTGTTTTCTTGCATGAGGACATTACAAATCCTGTATAATTTGAGAAAGTTTTGGAAGAGGGATTTAAATCTCATAAAATTTTGGAAAATGATAAGGATTATACAACCATGGATAACGAAGGAGAATCGTTTGCTTTGGGTCCCTTTTAGGGAAAAGAAATTGAAAATCTTGAACCACTTATTGGTTCTACAATATCTATGCCATCTCAAAATGAGGAAATTTCAGAACCTGAATGGTTTGGGTTTGATATCACTGATGATCCAATTGAAAATGTCGTTATCTAAAACAATCCAAGTGATTGATCATGGATATGTGTTAGTTGATCATCCCTAGATAGACAAGACTTATGGTTTGAAAAGGATGGGCATGTTTTTAATTGGGTGCCTATGGGCTATGATAGATGCTTTGTAGTATCCATATTTGGTTTGAGAAGCGATGGCGATCAAACAATGAAAGTGGAAACAACTAGGGTTTATGTGAAATTTCTTGCAAATGTGTGTGATATCTCTTTTAAATTTTTTTGACCCTTATTCATGAAAAGTGAATAATATTTTATTATTTCCTTGATTCATGTTAGGGTTTTGATGAGGGCAACGAGTGACTAGGATTAAAACATGATGGGTGGATGAGATTGCACCTTATTAAGTGACACATATTATAATTAATGAGTGGCAAGTATTTCCACATGGTATGCTAATATGTCATCTTGAAGGATGGATTGGATTTATATATATATATATATATATAGATAACGAATGATGAATGACTATGATTTTATGATGGTGAGTTGATGATGAATGACTAGGATTTGGTGTCTATAATGATTACTTGTGTTAGAAAATCACCACTATTATCATATATTAATCAATAACCATGATCAAATAATATCTCAAGAACATACAAGAATCAATCCATAACATTGAACATAAATCTCATCGAATATTATTGATAATATATCTACTATAAGCAATGCATAAATGCAAAGGTTGTTCGATTACATATTACAAAGCTTTATCTTCAATATATACATACATGAGACTCTTCATATTCACATGACTCTTGACCTTTACACTTACATAAACTCTTCATCTCCTCATACTCACAGGAGATATAACTCTTCACATTTCTCAATACATAATAATATATCTCATATATCTACATAAAGACAGTCTCTCAAGATTTTTCATAACTCCTCATTTATAAACATGACACTTCACTCACATAACTCACACTTACTAACATGACACATCACACACATAACTCCATACTTATTTACATGACACATAACTCACACTTAATAACATGACACATACTATAGACTCAAATATTAAACACACCCTAGACTAAACTATTTACAAGGTTCTTGCATTAATATTTCAAGGTACCAAATAATGTAATACCTCAAACAACTTGATTTTTATTAACTAAGAAAAGTGTTTATTCATTATTTTTCATTATCTTTACCTTTTAAATAAAATCAACAACATATTACATTATAATTTAATCTTTTTCATTCATCATGAAACATAATCTAATATATATATTTTTATTTCAATAGACCAAAATGAGGTTGAAGTCTAGAATTTATAAGCTTATAAGCTCTAGATCATCTAGTCTAAAATGAGGTTGAAGTACGCTTCTTTTTCAATTGCTTCAAATAACCTTTATGTCACCTTATAAATTGAAGTCTGATTATAATGGGTATTAAAAAAACATGTTTTAAGACAAACATTGAGGCATGTTAACATGCTTTGCATAATAGGTTGCTTGTTCTAAAATACAAATCTATGGTCATCAAATAATATTTTATTATTCTCCTTAGGTTTTTTGCATGCTTCTCTTTTTGCTTAGCGTTTTCTCTTTTTTTCTATGTTCTAGGTTTCTCTTCTCTTCTTCATCCTTTTTTCCTGGGTTTATCTCTTCTTGTTTTTCTTATTTGTCTTTGTTGGATTTTTAGCCAGATTATTTCACATATTTCAATATTCAGGATCTTAATCTATAAAAATATTGAAGCATACAATATAAATCAAATCACATTCATGAAGTAATAACAATATCTCAATAAAAATTCAATATTATTGATCAAATATACAAGATCATTATTACAATTTTTATCAATACAATAAATGGAGTTGTGTCTCCATAATATAGCCTTAGAAGTGACCTTTCAATACTTTGACTATTGATTTCCTCACATATTTGAGAGATGCATCATTTCCTATTCCTCTCATGTCTCTTCACTTGACACATATCATTTGCCAATTCACTTGTATATTTGACACCTAATACTTATGACTTTTGACTTATGTACTTGACACATACATTAAAAAAATATAACCCATACTTTTTTTTGGTTACATAGGAGAGTTTATCACAACCACACTATTTTTAGTAATTGACAAGTGCAGGTTCAAACCATAGGGGTTGCTTCCACCAAACCTATTCTACTTCATTATTTTTGACCCGACATGAAGAGGACCAGTGGTCACTCGGGATTCATACCATCATTTTCATTTTGGCATGCACTCAAAGGATTCAGATCAAACTACTGTTGGCATCCCTACCACACTAATTTCCCCTGTAAATATTTTGTTGTTTTTTGTAATTTCTCCTTCCTTGAAGCTCTGTTCTTTGTTCAGAATGTATTTTCTCTTTCTTACTTTTCCTATCATAATTTGTTGATTGTGCCAAAGGGAGTATGTGGTTTTCCTTGTTTACTCATCATGCATAGGCTTTATCTTTTCAAAGGCAAGGGTATTTCTGCACCATGGCCTCAAGGGCATTAGTTTTAGAGCAGAGGTAGAGTGCAAGGCAGTTTCAGGCCTCGATATGGTGAAACTCAACTTCAAATATAAAAATGCTAAGTGTGCCTAGGTATTTTTACCCCAAATCATGAGTGTAAAGCCTTTTTTGAGCTAACCTAGGTGAAAATGCCTTCACTTCACTCTCAAAATTAGCTCAAGGTTACTTTAAACAGTGTGTAGCCCAGTTCTATTTCACCCTTATGTAAGGGTGCAAAGCAATTTTGGGTCAAGGAGGAGCAAAAAAGCCTGTTTTATATTTTCTATGACCAGCACGAATTCAATTTTGGAAGGAGTTGAAAGTGGGGTCCAGTTATGTTTCACCCCAAATCATGAAAGCAGCCCAAGTTTAGGCTTCTTTTAGGTGAAAGTACCTTTGACCCACCCTCAAAGTCAGTGCAATCTTGTTTCAAACTCTCAAGTAAATGTGGGGCCCAAAGTATTTTTTCCCAAACTTTCAAGTGCAATTCCTTTTTAAAGTTGGAAGGGAAGAAATGACCTTTGAATTTTCCATGGGATGCATCGCATTTAAATTTTAGTTGCAATTGGGGCCCATTTCTATTTCGCCCCAAATCAAGAGTGCATCCCTTTTTCGGAGTTTGCCAAGGTGAAAGTACCTTTGACTTTTCCAAGGCGCAGCAGCAGTTTCAAGGAAAAAATGCTAAGTATGGCTCCAAGGCGTTTCGCTCCGATCTTCAAGCGCAAATCAAATTCGGAGTAAGGAGGGGCGCAAGCACCTTTGACTTTTCCACTCTAGCGCCCCTCCCAATATAGCAAGGTGTTTTTCTCTAGTTTCCTAGCGCAAGGTAATTTTGGGCCAAGTCAGAGTGCAAGAACCTTTGACTTTTCCATGCTAGTGCTGCTCCCAAGATAGCAAACTTGTTTCAATGTAGTTTTAGAGTGTAAGCCCATTTTAGGCTAGAAAATAGAAAAACATAGGTTGAACTGCATCCACAAAATACCTATTTCAATCTAGCCCTCCCTGCTTCATCCAGAATTCCTCATAAATGCTTCTCATCGACAACACAAAGTGCATCCTCATCCATCTAAGTGTAATCGATCAGAGAAGCTTCCATATTTGATTTTCCCAAATTTTAGAATCTGATCTTTCATTGAGGTGGTTCTAGCAAGTGAGGAGATAGTGCCACCAACTAACCCTATCGACACATTAAAGAGGTGCAACTACATTTCAGTGAGTCATCGATTCTAGGCCATGCCTCATTACTATTTAATGAGTGCTGAAATCCTATATTTGCTACCACCATGATGTTTTGTGGGTGTGCATTTATGTTTCAGAGGTAGAATCCTCTATAAAAGCTAGTAATTCTAATGTAATATGATGGACGTTTTGCTAGAGACTTGTTGTACATGAATTCTGCTATGAATGCAAAGAAACCTTGGCTCTAATTCTGGATTTCTCTTTGTGTGTATGTTTTCTATCTTATATTTCTATCAAATTCTTTGCTTTGTCTGTAGGCTATAATTCTACGTCTGGATTTAGCTTTTGATAGAGGGTGGATACTGGAATAATTTTGGAAACTGCACATATAAGACATTTGGTTTTAATTTCTGTTACTTTCTTTGTGTGAAGTGCTATTGATTTAGAGTGCAATTAAGTTATCATGTTGTTTTTCCATCACCCCTATTCATTTGGCTTGAGGCCATATTTCCCATCCCTTTCAGTCATTTCAAATTTCTTTCCTGTTCCTTAATCTAAAATCCCCAAGTTAGAGTAGTAAGGGAACCAGCCCTCTCTGGAGATTGGCATGGGAGGCATTTCTTCCTTTTGGCCTTTCAATGTTGGTCGGGTCTAGGGTGCATGGATGAAACATTCCATACCTAAGGTGGATTCTTGACCAACAATTTATGGCATGCCCGATGGGACGCAAACGTTCCACATCAAAGAAATATTAAGAGTTGATGTTCATCTTGTTGCTATTAAAAAAGAACATCTGGTGACTCAACTAAACTCAGAAGCCTTCGAATCTTGAAAATCAATTATAAAGCCTCACCTTCATGTACACGAGATCAAAGGCTAAAAATCTAGAGGAAGCAGTTGAGTTCTTCGAGCTCAACATCGATGCTTTGGGAGAGCATCCTAGAGTAGTCCCCTCGACTATCCCATCGGTTCAAGCACCCTCACAAGTAGTTGTTATAGTTTCATAGACTCCAAGTCCTACCAGCACTACGACTAGCTTACCCCCTCAACCAAACATTCCAAAAATTTTGATCCAACTAAATCCTTTGGTCCAGATGGCGCAAGATCCACCTAGGTAGTTTCTTTCATGGAATCATTTAGTATCACTAGCTCTACAGGCTTAGAACCAAGTCCCAACTACAGCATTGAAGGCTCTGCCCATGTATGATGGTATAGGAAAGATGGCCTATGAGCACATCCAAGATGTCGATGCACTAGCAAACCATCCACCACATCACCGAAGAAGATATAATGGTGAGGCTGCTAGTTCTCTCACTGAGAGGTAAGCTCCTCTACTGGTATTGATCACTGCCACCCAACACCATCACTACATGGGATCAATTAGCAGAACAATTGATAAGGGGTTTCAATGAACATGCGAACCCTTTCTCCTTGTTGCACCAGTTCACCACCATCCAAAGGCATCCTCAAGAAGAGGTAGCAGATTTTAATGTCAGGTTCGCTCAAACCTGGTAGAGAGTCACTACCAACCTTCGGCCCACTCTAAAGCAAGTGATGTTTCTATTACTTAAGGGCTTTCTATTTTGACATCAGCATGAGCATCCGGTATGCTAATATCAACATATTCTCTGCCTTGTATGAGCAGGCATAGAAAGCTGAGGCTGACTTAGTCGCTATCGGTAAGTTACCTCCAAAGGTGACTATGCCGATTTATCCAGACTTTCCTCAGAATATGTATCCTAGTGCATCCTCTCAGTCACTACCTACACCCTCGATGTACCCCAATAAATCATGGAATCCCAATCCTTAGAATCAAGTGGTATCCACCCCATAGTTTCAAGCACCCATTGTTCCTCAGCTCCCAGCTCCTACCCCATATCCTACACTACCTGCACCATTGGCACCATTGCCATTACCCACACCTCAAGCAACCGCAAACTTGAATCAGGCCAGAGAATTGTAGGATCTATGGTCGTCAATGAAGATGATGGTGAATGAGATCACCGTCTTAAGGAGGAGGTAAAATGATCAAAGCTTCCAGCCAAGGAGATTTGCTCCTCCTCCCTCGATCACTAGGGAGCAAGCTACTTCCACCAGCAGGGCTCCCGAGAGAAATGCGATGATGTTGGAAAATGAAGAAGTTGGTTCATCCAATAGAGCTTATTGGTGCTCCACCTACAATGACCCGCACGGTGAAGAGACTTGCATGGTTCATCTGAACTATGTACAAACCCTTGTAGATAGTGCTCCTGGTGGACAGGTAAATATGATAAGGGAAATAGATCACAATTTTATGATTCCCCCTATTGAGCAGGTCTCCGTCCTCATGAGAACTGGTAAGAAGCCCATTGAAGTTGATCTGGTTCAAATGGAACCATTGAAGGTGCCTACCAATCCAAGCCATAAAGCGATAAGGTTCCACCACTAGAAAAGGAGCCTGTCCAGGTGTCAGAATTAGGATATTCCATCCTATTAAAAGACTTCCTACCTCCAAGAGCAAAAGGAAGAATTCCTCAACCACAGGCTTCAACCTCTCAACCCCAAATCGAGGTGAGAGATCAGGCAAGAGAAAAGCTCAGATATCCCTCACTGACCAAGCATCAGAGGGTAGAAGCAATGCAATAGTATCGAACTAGATACAAGACTGCTAAGGAGGGAGGCGAGTCTAGTACAGGAGCATACAACATCGTTGAAGAGCTAAAGAAGACTCCAACTAAGGTAAGCCTCTTCGATGCACTTCAACTACCCGATCAAGTCGATCTACTGTAGGAATCACTAAAGTCTACCAAAGGCAAGGGAAAGTCTGACTATCTTGACGTAGACTCTAACTACCTCAACCACCGAAAAGAATAGGTCACCACCATTCTATTTGTCCCTCAAGATGGAGGGGTGGGTTGTGCATAACTGCATGATCAATTCTGGCGTTGCTACTACTATGATGCCCAAGGTTGTTTACAAAATTATGGGCATGGAGTACACGAGGAGTAGTCTTGGTGTGCTTCAACTGGATGGAACTCTGGTTAAGATAGTGGGGGTAATCAAGGATATCCCGATCGTGTTGCACAAGATGCCATAGATTACCATAATTCAAGAAGTTGTGGTGGTAGATTTGGAGCCCTATTTTAGCATGTGCCTATCAAGGGAATTCACCGCCAAACTTGGAGGCTATCTATCTCTAGATTATTCACACCTAGAAATCCCCTTTAGAGGAAGGAGGATTAAAATTTTTAATGAAAATCCCTCTACCTTTCACATTGAAAGGATCCAGGATGCGGAGAAACAATTGGACTCAGTCAATATGATTGAGGAAGTAGAAGAAGGAGGAGGAATAGAGCTGATGGAAGAAGCTCTAGATGAGCTCCGCATAGAGGATGAATCCTCCATGCATGACTTTAATGCCATGATCGAATCCGAGATAGGGTGTTACTCGATCACCAAGCCCAAAAAGGCTAAGGTACCAAGTGATGAAGACCCCATCACCGATCAACTGTGGAAGCTCTTCTTCGATGGTGCCCGATGTAAGAATGGTATCGAGGTAGGAGTTGTCCTTGTCTCTCCTTCAGGAAACCAGAAAACTTACTCTTACAGACTTGCATGGAGTTGTACGAATAACACTACCGAGTATGAAGCCCTGTGTTTGGGGTTACGAAAGGTAGAAAAACTTGGAATAAAGTAGTTGCAGATCTTTGAAGACTCGGAGTTGATCTGCAACCAAGTAACCAATAAGTGTGTTGCCAAGCAACACTATCTGAAAGCATACCATAATAAGGTATGGGACTTGCTCGAGTCTTTCTCGACCTTGAATATCCGGTCTATTTTGTGAGAGCGGAATAAGCATGCTGATGTCTTAGCATCTATTGGAGCCAGATACTCCCCCACCAAAAACATGATGCAAAAGCCAAAGATAGTGAGGGTGATCTACAGGCCTTCGATACCAGATAAAAATATTCATTGGTAGGTGTTTGACAACGATGAGCAGATCATCAATTTTTTGATCGATGAAGCCAACAATATTGAAGACAAGACCCTCAACGAAGAAGAGTATGAGGGGTTGATTCAACTGAAGAACAACCACGTCCTGAAGGGCTTAATCACCCTTGAAAGTTTGTTTGATCAAGATGATAGGTCCCTCGCTCACAAGATCAAGGTGGACGTGAGAGAGTACGGGGAGCTAGAGTTAGAACTAGATAAAGCCATCAAGGTGGGAACCGATTGCACATCATTGGAGATTGAGCAAATCAGGACCCTATGCAAAGAATACCCAGATATAGTCACTTGGAGCTATCAGGACCTGAAGGGATATGATAAGAGTGTCTTCCAGCACACGATTGAGCTACAAGAAGGGGTCAAACCTTTCAGGCAGAAGCAAAGGCCGATCAACCCAAAGATAGAAGTGTTGATGAAGGTCGAGCTCCTAAAGATGTTGGAGGTAAAGATTATCTATCCCATCAAGCACTCTTCTTGGGTGGCAAACCTGGTCCTGATCCAAAAAAAAATGGGGACATCCACCTGTGCATTGACTTCCGGAACCTCAACCAAGCATCTTTGAAGGACCACTACCCATTGCCCCAAATCGATCAAATCCTTCATGTAGTGGCAGGAGCATAGAGATTTTCTCTGTTGGATGGCTTCTCCGGGTACAATCAAATCTAGGTAAAAGATGAAGATCAGTACAAGACTACCTTCACCACCAAGTGGGGCACTTTCGCCTACCAACGCATGTCGTTCGACCTCTCAAATGTCGGGGCAACTTTCTAGAGAGCGATGGACTTAGCCTTTGGTGAGTTACTCAATCACATCATTGTGATTTATCTAGATGACATGACTGTTTTCTCCCATAAGAGGGAGGAACATGGTCTACATTTGCAATAGGTATTTGAGAAGTGCCGAGAGTTCAAAATCTCCATAAACCCAAAAAATTCCATTTTCATGGTAAAATAAGGTAAGCTCCTAGGCCACGTAATATCGGAGAAAGGACTAGCTGTTGATCCTACCAGGGTGGAAGCCCTCCTCAAGCTACCTCTGCCAAGAACAAGAAGGGCCTCCAATCCTTCTTTGGGCAGATTAATTTTGTCAGGAAGTTCATCTCTGATTTCGCCCAGGTAGTAAAGTCGATGACCGAACTCCTCAAGAAGGATGTTGAGTTTCAATGGATCGAGGAGAGGAAGTGGGCATTTAGAGAGATCAAAGAAAGAATCGCTCAGGCCCCCATTCTGGTGAACCCCGACTACTCCAAGGATTTTATCCTTTACATCGTTGGTGAACCAGAGAGCTACGTGACTGTCCTTACTCAAAATAATGAGGATGGGGATGAGTGTCCGATAGCATTCCTGATCCAAGTCATCCACCCGCATGAGGAAAAGTACAACTTCATTGAGAGGCAAGTGCATGCGGTGATGCGATCACTGAAGAAGTTTCACCATTTCATCTCCCAGAGCAAGATGATAGTGTACGTGGTGCACCCTGACGTCAAAAACTTCATCATTCAAGGTGAGCTTGGCAATAAGAGGGTAGGATGGATCTCCAAGATCCAAGAGTTCTACATAGAGGTTTGAACCACTAAACTGGTCCATGGTCGAGCCCTATGCCAAGAACTCGCCAGGAGTGCTGCATCCGAGGTGACAACTTGCTAGTGGGATGATCCAACGTAAGAGAGCAATCTTGTAAATCGGTCTGTACTCGATAGGGATTGGACAGAAGACCTGGTGGAATACTTTAGTACTGGATGGTGCCCTTCTAACCTCAATGCTTCATAGAGGAGAAGGTTCAGGCTCCAAGCCTATAGATATGTGTTGTTACCGAGTGGTTTGTTTCATAAAAATATAGATGGAGTCCTCCTGAGATGTGTCAGGGGGACAAAAAAATAGAGGGTCCTAGATGAGTTTCATTCTGGAATTTCAGGAGGACATTTCACCAGAATGCCTATGGCCTTAAAGATAATAAAAGTAGGCTATTACTAGCCTACTATTTTTGCTGATACCTTTGAGGTTAGCCAAAAGTGTGATAAATGCCAGAGGTACGTTGGTCGGAGTAGGAATGCTTCTCTGCCCTTGCACCCAATTCAAGTCGAAGCTCCATTTTAGTAGTGGGGCTTAGACTTCATTGGGGTGATAGATCCCAATTCCTCCATAGGGCATAAGTACATCCTGATGGCTACAGATTATTTTACCCGGTGGGCCGAAGTAGTGCCAACCAAGCAAGCTAACCAGGATGTAGTCATCACCTTTTTGGAAGGACTGATAACCCGTTTTGGGATACCATATGCAATAGTAACTGATAATGGCACCCATTTCATCGGTGCCAAAATCTATGCATTCACAAGTATGGTATTTACCTAAAGACTTCGTCTAATTATTACCCGCAAGGCAATGGTTTGGTGGAGTCCACAAATAAGAACTTACTCAAGATCCTGAAGAGAACATTGGAAGGCAACAAGTGGAGCTGGCATTTGCTTCTGGACTTTGCTTTATGGGCTGACCACATTTCCATTAAGAAATCAATCAAGACATCCCCATATTCCCTGGTATATAGGAAGGAAGCAGTTCTCCCCACGCATATTGAGTTGCCTGCATTGCAGTCTCTCCAATCTTTGGATGGTGAGGATGAAGAGTTTGACCCTATAAGTGTCAGGATAGCCCAACTGCTATAGTTGGAAGAAGAAAGATAAAAGGCCTACGAGGCTTTCATGAAGCACATCGAGACCACAAAAAATTGGTTCGACAAGAGGACCTTCGATTGGACCTTCCAGATTGGTGACTTGGTGCTGAAATGGAATGAGAAAAAATCCAAGCCAGAAAATCATGATAAATTTGATGCATTTTGGGAGGGTCCATTTCAAATTTCTAGGGTCAATCAGGTGAACTCTTTCACTCTTCAATATTTGAATGGGTTTACTCTTCCAATATCGGTCAATGGCCTTCATCTGAAGGCGTACTACCAGTAAAGGGTAGTTGAAAATTTCTCAGCTATGTACATATTTTTTATTCCTTTGTTTGTTTGTATATCTCTTCTTTTCCTTGAAGTATAAGTCTCTTCACTCCCTTTTGTGCTAATAAATGGTGCAATTTTTGGCCAAAATTCTAGTTAGAAGAGAAATGGTGCTGAAGAACCTAAGTAAGTTGTTTATTTAGTTTAGTTTATGCATTTTTTAGTGCACCAAAGTAAAAGAGGATAGCAGTTTTAAGTGCCCAAATCTAGCTAAGGTATTTTTACTCTACCTTTGAGCAGAGGAGCTCACTTCACCATTTTTAGCATCACCCATTGAGAGCAATTCAATATGATGAAAAGCACCATGTTATCTAGTGTGAGGGTGTTTCACTCTTGTTTTAGGGTGAAACCATGTTTCAATTCTCTAAGGATCCAAAGTGAAGCTAAGACCAAGAGCCAAATCAATGATCAAATTTAAAACCCTTTTCACCCCTAGCTAGATAGCGCAAGATCTTTTTGGGGTTAAAACAAGTGAAAGTGCTTTGGTTTTTTTCCTAGAAATTAGTGCAAATTAGCACAGGTGGGGTCCAGTGTTTTTCACCTTGACTTCCCAGCACAATACCTTTTTGGGAGTAGACGAGGCAAAAGCACCTTCAACTTTTCAATTGAGGTGCGACCCAGTCTAGGAGGAGAAGAGACTAGGTGGGATCTAGAGTCGTTTCACCCTAGTTTAGCCATGTAATGCCATTTTGAGACTCATTTGGATGAAAGGTGCTTGTGCCCTCTCTTGTGGGTGAAATTCAAAATTGGTATTTTCTCTTGTTTCAAGCCTTAAATGGGTGAATGGGCCTTTCACTCCACTTTTAAGTGAACATTTTTTGGGCTCTTGGAATTGATGAAGTTTTTCTAGAGCGAAAGGGTTTTGCTTTCTCTGATGCCACGAGCATGCGATCCAAGATAAAACCTACCAAGTGCACTACTCGAATAAGGTCGTTGAAGCATGAAATAAATTCAAAGAAGGTGGTGTGTCTCATATTTCATGAAATATTATGGCCCACACAATTGGATAACATTAGGAGGTGTGCTCCACCATCGTTTGGCATGCAGGATATCTTCCACCTTACCCATGATCCCTCTAGGCATTTACTCCACCTCAAGGTATAATTAATATGGTGGGTAAATTACATTGTTATAAAAAGTACATCGTTGCACCTCAATTTAACTCAAAGAAATTATTGAGAGGGTTGCAGTAGCACTAGTTGCCTTGCCAAATCAGAGCAAGAGAATTATTGGTAAGATGCAGAGCGCTAGGTATTATTGAGGCACTATTATTTTTAGAGCAAGCGCTTGGGTGAATACATAGTAAAAATGTGCAAGAAGATCAACATCAAGCACAAGAAGGAGAAGGCCTAAAAAAATGTGAAGGGTGAAAAGAAATAGAAGGAAAAGAAGGATAAGGTACCAGTTCACCACTATAAGATAGGTTGAGCAGAATCTGGGACTATGTGCTTACTAGGATGAGTATCGAGAAGTTGCGCCAGACCATTGACCTTATGATGACCAAGGTGTGTGTTGGAAGCAGTTAAAAATCTGCCTATCACTTCCACTTATACTAGTACCTATGCACGCCTGTGCATCATTGCCCAGAGTTGATATGTGCAATTGCTAAATACTACAACCCGTGGACCAAGACAGTCCAAGATGCTAGAGGGAACAAGTTTTTCTCTATCTTTGCCCAAGATTTTTGAGAAGCTTTCGCCTATGGAGAAAATCCCTTAGCTGACTATATAACCAAAAAAATCAACAACATCGAGCAGAATGAAAGATACGTCAACATAGTGCAGATGCGCCAGTTCATGGAGACGCAACTGCTAGAGAAGTCGGCACTCGGGATATTGCTAGACCTCCCCAAACCCTTGAATATGTTTAAAAATCCTGACATATACTCCATGTTGGCATGGGTTATGGGGCTCTCCATGGATGCCTTGGTGTATAAGTGGCAGGTTTCACTTACCGAATGTATTTCACATGGTGAGTTCTATTCTCCCATTGCCATGAAGTCGAGGATGAAGCCTGTATTCTTTGACTAGGTAGACTGGGTGTCGTAGCAGATGCATACCCAACTGACTGATGTACAAAGTGAAAAATACATGTCATTCTGAATCTGCTCTTTCCTTGCATGGTATTTCTTCTACCACATGCACAGTCATTTTGCCTTCATCGCCAAGAGCCGCACCAACAAAGAAGGCAAAGTGCTCCTAGTTTATCAGTGGACTCAAAGCCTATCAAGACGTGCGAGTCCTACTACAACTTTAATAGGATGTTCCTCGGTCCAGCTCTGGAGATCAACCATGATGTCTACAAGTGATTGTTGAGGTGGATGAGAGAATACATAGTGCAGGAGCAGCTGGGTGACGTTTTCCAACTAACGCAGGGCCTTGTCAAAATCTTTGGGTTTATCGGGAAACCCTTCCTATTGTCGTACTACACCATTGAGTACATGTTTGCCCTCGAAGTCACCCGATAGAGTGACTTCGTTGATGACACGTATGGCCACGGGCGAAGGAAACCACACACCTATGCTTGGCCCTTCCACTTCGGTGACATTAAGGTATCGATCAATGGGTAGAACACTTTTCTGGCGGTAACATTGTATGATTTTGGCCTGATTGACCTCCCCCAATGATGGAAGTATGACCCACTAGATGTTTTTAGGGAGAATATCA